>BSBM01001057.1:2047500-4857340 GCA_027924585.1 Larix kaempferi
TGGAAATGATGATGATGACGTGGATGATAACGATGATGAGGATGATGATGATGAGGATGACGATGACGAAAATGATTATGATGATGATGAGGAGGAGGAGGAGGAGGAGGATGAGGATGATGATGGTGATCATATTCTTCATCATCAACATCATCATCTTCATCTTCGTACTCATCTGCATCATCATCCATCATTAATGATGATGATGACGAAGATGATGATGATGATGACGAAGATGATGATGATGATGATGATGACGAAGATGATGGATGATGATGAAGATGATGATGATGACGTTGATGATGATGATGATGATGAAGATGATGGCCAAGATGATGATGGTGATGATGATGAGGATGGGGATGATGACGAGGAAGTGGGGGATAATGATGATGATGACTATGGAAATGATGATGATGACGTGGATGATGAGGATGATGATGATGACGAAGATGATTATGATGACGATGAGGAGGAGGAGGAGGAGGATGAGGATGATGATGATGATCATATTCGTCATCATTAACATCATCATCTTCATCTTCGTACTCATTTTCATCATCATCCATCCTTAATGATGATGATGATGAAGATGATGATGATGATGATGAAGATGATGATGATGATGAAGATGATGATGATGATGAAGATGATGATGATGATGAAGATGATGGTCAAGATGATGATGTGGATGATGATGAGGATGGGGATGATGATGAGGAAGTGGGGGATAACAATAATGATGACTATGGAAACGATGATGATGATGTGGATGATGACGATGACGAGGATGATGATGATGAGGATGATGATGATGAAGATGATTATGATCATGATGATGATGAGGAGGAGGAGGATGATGGTGATCATATTCGTCATCATCAACATCATCATCTTCATCTTCGTACACATCTGCATCATCATCCATCATTAATGATGATGATGACAAAGATGATGATGTCATCATTGATAATGCTGATGATGATGAAGATGATCATGATCATGATGACGAAGATGATGGATGGTGATGAAGATGATGATGATGACATTGACGATGATGATGATGATGAAGATGATGGCCAAGATGATGATGGTGATGATGATGAGGATGGGGATGATGATGAGGAAGTGGGGGATAACGATGATAATGACTATGGAAACGATGATGATGACGATGATGAGGATGATGATGATGAGGATGATGATGACGAAGATGATTATGATGATGATGAGGAGGAGGATGACGATGGTGATCATATTCGTCTTCGTCAACATCATCATCTTCATCTTTGTACTCATCTGCATCATCATCCATCATCTTCATCATCATCATCACAAAGATGATGATGATGATGATGAAGATGATGAAGAAGATGATGGATGATGATGATGTCGATGATGACGATGTTGATGATGAAGATGATGATGAAGATGATGACCAAGATGTTGTCAAGGAGGAGGAGGAGGATGATGATGATGATGATGAGGAAGTGGGTGATAACGATGATGATGACGAGGAGGAGGAGGATGATGATGATGACGAGGATGATGATGATGAGGATGCTGATGATGATGATACTGACGATGACGAAGATGACTATGATGAGGAGGAGGAGGACGAGGAGGAGGAGGAGAGGGATAGTGTCATGGATTCTATGTGTTATTGATGATGCGTGAGGTCTAGAATTTTCAATTAAGGCCCAGGTGGAATTCAATTGAGCTCAATATGTTTCAATAATATCTCGAGGAACCGGTTTTCATTCTTCGATGATGTTCAATGCTTTTCAACATATCCATGGTCTTGCATGGTAGGTTGAGGATGCATTCATGGCATTCGATCTTTACAAAAGATGGGTTTTGTCAAAATGAAATTCAATTTTCCTCTTTGATGAATCCTCCTCTACAAGACTTCATTTATTGCATGAATGTCACAGACTCACAGAAACTCTAAACAACACTCAATGGCATGCAACTATAACCACAAACCAAGCAGAGGTTGATTTTATACATTGATATAGAGAGGTGGTAGTAGGAAGACAATATGGAGAAACAATGAGTTAGAAAAAACATTTGGACCAAAGCACCACAATGCTTATTAATCAAATTTAAAAAACCAAGTTTTGGCTCAGGAATTCTGATTTATCACCAAGCTTCTCTTCGACACTCGCCATCAAAATACGTATAAAAATAACACATCTTTACATCCTCTTCCTTTTAAATCCTCATCGAATAGTAATAAATAAGGATTATTATGCATGCATATCCTCACCTTACAATGTCAATTGGGTCCAAGTGCATAGACAACCATAAATTATCAAATGTGTCAAAGAGCAAGCCTTTCCAATAAAAATTAAGACCCACCCTTCAAACTTAATCACCGAGTCCAATTTATGCAAATATTTTCGAAGTGGGGGGAAGGTTTTGCATTAAATGGTGTAAACGTTGGGGAATAAATGGTTTATATGTTGTACAAGGGCGTGTGCGCGGGTTTGGGTGCGTGCGCATGTTTTAACATGCGTGCGCGGCCCTGTTATTAGTTAAAAAAAATAGAGCTCTCTGTTTCCCGGGAATTCTACCAAAATCACGGGTTTCACTTCTTACGTGGCTTTCAAGCTCTCACAGGTTGCTCATTGGCTCTCATAGGTTGATCTATTGGACACAAAATCACCCTTGGAATCTATCCAACATCTTCAATGTTCTTGGAATCTAGTGGATTCATTCAAGCTACGAATTTCCATTGCAAGTGGAGATCATTTCTATAGAGGTATGGTGAATCGCAAATGAGTCTTTTCATTCACAAGATTTGAGATGAGACCATTCCCTTTTTTTTTTGTCATATTCCCACAACAATATCCATGCATAGACAACAATGAATTTGACAAGAAGATTTCCCAAGTTCACATCTAAAAAAACTCATATGAACACTAGACAAGATGAAGTATGCAACCTCCTCATTGTGTAATTAGTTCCCAGGTTAATTTTGTTCTTTTCACCTCATATTATGCTAGCAAAAAAAACCACACACTCACTAAACATAACTAAAAATATCACTTCAACTCATCCACAAAACCTCAACTCTCTGATCTCTTATTCAATACCATTGTATGGAATGAGGATATCTGTAAGTATATGCACCTTTCCTTTCTCTATGAATCCAACTATGATAATTTTCATCCATATTTACCATCCTTACAATATCCCCTCACCTCTAACAATGATTTTTTTCCATAAACCAAGACTTCCCCACTTCATGCTCTATTCAACATGATGATTGTTGGTATAGTCCCTAGTTCCCCAATCTCCAACACCTCCCCACCCTAGATATTGCACATTGAAAGGTCAAATTACATTTCTCCTAATCACCCTTCCGAAGACCATGATCTTTGTTAGAAACCTTTGCATCCTCCTAAAGGTTTTGTACAAAACAAGGTATACTTTCATTCTATTGTGATGCATTGTTGAATTCAACCATGGGTATTTTAAACTCAAAACCACATTCTATCATCTCAAGGTTTATAGATCTAAGGAAATAGTTTGTTGTTGTTTCTTCAACTCTTTAATGTGTTATATAACCTAGTAATTTACGATGATAAAGGACATTGCCTCAAATGGAAGGATATACCATTCCACTAGGAAGACAAAGCAATCAAACTAGGTGCAAAGTCCTAGAATTGATAACATTAAGGGAGAAAGCAAAAAATGCAATTAATTAAGGTTACCTTATTTGATGTAGAAAAAATATCAAACTATTCCCAAGGCATCTCTAGCCATCTCTGTTGTAGGGTGTTACTACCATAATTTTTATGAATTCATGGCCAGGCAAGACACTAGTTTCTCCTCTCTACACTTGACCAAACATCATCTATATTGATTGGAATTGTAAGGGATAATGATGTTTATTCGAACACAAATAAACCAGCATAGTCTGTAGTTGTATATGTTAATTTGTAAAGTGGTAAGCTATATTGGAATGTGTCAGGTTCATTGTATAATGGCACTAATATCTTATTTGTTGTTTCTTTTGCAAGGGTAGGCCTGATAGTTGTGTTAAAGAGACTTTTGGAGATGGGAAACTCACGAAACGCCAAAAAAAAAATAGAAGGAATCTTCCCATTGAAAAGGTCAATGACTTAAGAGAAAAGGCCAAGTTGGGAATGGAAATATTGAGACATGGTCCTATCATTTCCCCAGATCCTGCCACTGATCCTAACATAGTTGTTGACATGACAACCTCTTGTTCAGAACCACGGGTAAAGTGGTTGCGTCCAATGGACCCAACTCAAATTCCAACATCAACACAATCTCCAACCAACAATCCATCAACGAGTCATTCTGAAGTTCCTCACGACACAAGAATTTTGGGAGATGCTGCATGTGTAGAGATGGACATACAAGCCTTGCTTAATTTTCAATCTCCCCAAGAAGACCACAACTGTGTTGACCACACTCCCATTATGGCCCAATCTATGAACGAAGCACCACAACAAACAAGCTCCGGTATTCATGTCTCATGTCCACCCTCCCTACCTCGACTGTCCAATGCAAGAAGAAGAAATCCTAGACGTATTCATGTGGATGAGAGTGCTATGTCCGGGCTTGAAGGCAAGTTGCCGAAATGCACTATCGAATGACAATGCAACAAAATTGTGAAAGAATATTTTGAATCCAAAGGTGATGCAGGTAAATGTCAATTATTGCTATGTTTGTTAAAGTCGCGTTCTTTAGCTGTTGTTAGGAGAATTTTGGGAATAAAGATGGTCAAAAGTTCAGAGGCCAACAGTCATATTGTTAGAAATCTCCAATCTGCATTTAATGCGTCTGATCCACCTGCAACAATTAATTAATAAGAATATGCGAAACAACAGAAATGACAGAACTCGCAATCACTTTTATATTGATCACAGACCACTTCGAGGGGGCAACCTCCTTTGAGAAAGCTCAATACAATTAACTTCACCGTGCCTTCAATGACCTCAACACACACTTATATACTAAGTCTATGCCCAATACTATGAGTCAAAACCATGGGACATATAATACTATGGGACGACTTACAAAGCATATGCGTCCAATACTATGGGTCAATACTATGGGCTAATATAAACTATGGATCAACAAATACTACAGGACAACCTACAAAGCATATGAGTCCAACAACAATATACCAACATAGTAAAGAGAAGGGTTGACACGGGTTCCTAACATCCTCTCCCCCTTAGAAAAATCTTTGTCCTCAAAGCTTTGGTTAGAGAAATTGCTGCAGAATCTGAAGAAGTGGTTCCCCGGGTAGCATCCTCGGGTTGCATTTCGAGCCACTGACGCCTTTGGAGTGTCAGGGAGGATTGCTTGGAATGCTGTAAACGAAGAAGAACCCCACTAGCTGCGCCAAAAATGTGCTTAGAACGGTGTTGGTCGGCTTGTTGTTTCAGGCAAATTCTGGCTATGTGAAGATTGTCCTGCAGAATGAGAAGAATTTGATCGCGGTTTTGAAGAACCGAGTCAATTTCCTGAACTGGGGAGCTGCTAAGGGTGTATTGAAGAAGAACTGGCGGTGTCTGTCCATAGAATGCTTCATATGGTGTCCTTTGAGATGTGGCATTGCACCACCAAAGTGCTGCTAGGAGATCCATAGAAAGAGTTGGCCAAAGCTGTGTAGGGATGGGCAAGGGTTTGAGCAATCCCGAAAGGAGTGGCGTTTCACCCTTGTTGACTTGGAAAGTATCACAGTCAGCCACCATCTGTTGAATTGGAATTTTCAGTCCCGACGAAAAGAAGTTACATTTTCCCAGTCATACATTTTGAAGAACCCAGAGTGCCCTGTTGATGAAGAAGCATGGAGTTCATAGAAGAGATAGCCCTGTTGAACATATTGCAACCAATTTGGAACAAGCAGAGAAAGAGCTGTAAGAGAAACTGGGTCATCAATTGTGTTAGAAGGAGCATCTGCCACCATATTGTCCTTAACCTTCTTGTAAGTATCACATAGGGATAACCCATTACAGGTGTGTGGGGAGAAGACCCATTGTTACAGAAAATTTTCCTGACTCTAGAGATCAGTCTTGATGCAGAAATAATTCCCGAATAGGTGTGGCTGCCACTTCTGTATTGCATGAAAAATAGCCATCAGCTCCTGCTGAGAGGTAGATGCGACTAAATTTTACCGGAAAGGTCTCTTGAAGGCAGAAAGCTCATTGGTTAAGCAAATACACCTGCATATATATCCAAGGAAGTAGTGGAGACCATTGATGGGTGCATTTGAAGGGAATGGAGTTGAGCGATGATACCATGTGAATTCTTCTTAAGGATTTTTTCCAGGCAATGTGAATTGATGATGCAGAGAGACCCTGGTTGTAAGCCCATTAATTTGTGCTGTGCCCCATTTACTGAAAACTGCATCCAAAGTTCTGAAAAATCCCATGATATGGGGCCAAGTGTGCGTAACCATTGAATGCCCAAAACCACATCACATCCGCCTAAGGACAAGGCAAACATGTCAGAGCGCAGGTTATAATATTCCATAGAGATACGCACATTGTGACACTTCCCCTTGCAAGGTAAGGTGCCCCCATTGGCAACCATGACTTCAAAGTTGGAGCAAGTATGGACAAAACAATCAGCCTGTTTTGCAATCCGAGGGTCAATGAAGTTATGAGTGCTGCCATAATCAATGAGTATGGTAAGAGGGAGCTTCTTGAAGTATCCCCCGACTCGCATTGTTTGTGGGGTGGTGACGTCGCTTACAGCATGGAGAGAGAGCTCGGGTGGGTCGTCCTGAGATGGGATGTCAACAGGTGGGTGTTGAATGTTGACTTGATCATCTACTATATCTGGAGCTTCTTCATCAAGTTCTGAGGCAGGTGGAGAATCCACATCCAAGAGATAGAGCTTTTGTTGAACACATCTATGTCCTCGAGTGAATTTCTCATCACAATTATAACAAAGCCATTTTTCTCGGCGTGCCTGCATCTCTGTTTCAGACAAAGGCTTGATAGGAGTTGGTTGTGGGGCAGGCGTGATGGGAGGTCGTTGGGAACCCATATTTCTGAAGGGAACAAAGGTGGGTTTGGAGCGTTGTTGAGCTGCAATCTTGTCCTCTGCCAACTTAGCCAACCCTAGTACTTCTGTCATTGTGTTGGGACAGAACATTTTGACCTCTGAGAGGATTTCATCCTTGAGACCACTGATAAAACAACTCTTGTAGAATTCATCAGACAATCCTTCTGTGTGATTGGCCAATTTCTCAAATTCTGTTTGATACTCTCTCACTATGTTAATTTGGTGCAATTTAGTGAGTGCTCATGTGAAGTCATCAAAAGCACTAGGACCAAATCGAGACAAAAGGAGTTGGAAAAAATCTATCCAGTTTGACTCGGGATGAGCTTTGATGTACCAACGGTACCATTGAAGGGATTCTTGTTCCAAATGAAAGGATGCAAGTGGAACTTTCTGGACATCAAAAGTATTATGTAGACTGAAATATTGTTCTTCTCGGTATATCCATCCAGTCGGATCAGTACTATTGAAGCGAGGAAAATCAAGCTTCGGACCACGAAAATTGCTAGAAGAAGAGAACCCATTGTCTGATGAAGACTCGGACTGTCGTTTGTTGTTCATAGCTGAATGTTCAAGATGGAGGCCGAGAAATTTTTCATCCAGATCCTAGAGTTTGGCTTAGATGGCTGCAAGTGCATCTTCCATGGTTTTTGCTCCTGCACGGGTGACAACCATAACTAGGAGTTTTTTTTTTTTTTGTTTGGTTGACTCGGTAGGAAAACAAAAAAAGAAACTGCTTCAGTAAAGGAAAATCTGAACTTGGGAAAAAATCTGAAGGGTAATTGGGGTTTGACTAGGTTTTGGACACTGTCGAATAGATAGGGAAGCAAAAATGAGGATTTCAGAAGTGGGGTGAAAGAATGGGAAAATTTGGCAGAGGGGGACAAAGAAGCAGAATTCAGAAAGGAACTCTGTGGTTAAATTTTATGGTGATTGGGTGAAATCTGAGGAAGTTGTGGCAAACCCTAAAAATAGACAAATGTGGGATTTCGGGCTTTGGGAAGAGAAATTGGGGATAGGGTCCTCATGAATGAAATATGCAGAATGGGATGACAGGGGTTCCCTGAAAACTTCATGGGAAATAGAGTGAAAACAAGGTTTGTTTTGTTTTGTTTTTTTTTTTAATTTTTTATTTCAGGCTGGAGCAGCTACGGCTCAGAAGGGATCTGGAACAAATAAATATGCAATGGCCCAGAAGTGAGCGGAAATAGAGGGATTTGAAACGACGCCGAATGGATTGAAAACAGCTGGATCTAGAACAGATTTCAGAATGGATCTGAATGGCTAGATCTGAAACGACGCAGCAATGATCGACAACAGTTCAGCTGAAAATAGATATGGACCCCAAGTATGTGCGGCTTCCTAACAGTTCAGGGGTTTCACTCGGCCACCAATGCTGTCTGGCGGCTCTCGTATTGGGGAAGTACCCTTCACTCCACGGCTCAGGTAAAACTGATAACCATTTTTCCACAAACGACAGCTCTTGGTTTACCTCACGGGTGGGAACTAGTCAATCAGGTAGGGGTCGTTTCCCTTTTCGCTGGCAGGTCCTCTCAATGGGCCAGCTACTTCGGGGTTCCTGTGGTAGTCCTCACAATGAGTTTTAGGGCTTATGCCCAAGTACTTCCCATAGTTAAGCGGATAGGGATTATTCCCAAATTCGAACTTGCAACAGATGCGAAAAAAAAATTGGCAGAAATTTCACCCAGCGAGCCCAAGAAAGTGCTCTGATACCAGATGTGATGCACCTGCAACAATTAATTAATAAGAATATGTGAAACAACAGAAATGACAGAACTCAGAATCACTTTTTATATTGATCACATGCCACTTCGAGGGGGCAACCTCCTTTGAGAAAGCTCAATACAATCAACTTCATCGTGCCTTCAATGACCTCAACACACACTTATATACTAAATCTATGCCCAATACTATGAGTCAAAACCATGGGACATACAATACTACGGGACGACTTAAAAAGCATATGCGTCCAATACTATGGGTCAATACTATGGGCTAATATAAACTATGGATCAACAAATACTACGGGATGACTTACAAAGCATATGCGTCCAACAACAATATACTAACATAGTAAAGAGAAGGGTTGACACGGGTTCCTAACAATGCGATTGGGAAGAAGTCTCATACAAAATATCTTTTTGCGGCTCATCGTGTTTTAGCAAAATCAGTTGTAAGCAAGTCCACAAGGCAACGTCGCTTGCTATCACACACTTCTCACATACTCAAATTAAATAGAAAAACTATTAAAAAGTACTCTGTTATAAGAGAAAATCTTGACACTTCGAGTGGAAATGATTGTTGGGATTGTTTTGGTAGGTTGCCTCATGCAGATCGGAAGCTAATTGATGCTGTTAAGGAGTTAGTACAAAATTTTTGGCATGATCATAGTAGACCTTCATCAAACCAAAGAGACGTGCTAAAACTGAGAAAAGGTTCTACTGAATGTGAGCCCCATGTTAAACACTTCCTTGACACTACATAGACTGAACTCTATGAGAGATTCAGGAATGAGCACACACAATTGAACCTTGGCCAAAGGTCCTTTGAGAAATGCAAACCATGGTACATTCGTATATGCATTGATTAGAACACTTGTTGTTGTAGATACCACGTAGAATATGAATATTATTATGACACATATAAACATATATTTTGTGATTTGCATACTAACATTGTGCAGGGCTGCAATGAATCCATACTACCACCGAATGCATCAAGAGACTTTATCCTCAACATCATGTGTCCAAGGCCCGAAGGACAAAAGTATTATAAAAAATTGTGTCTATATGGGACATGTTCTATCTGCAGTGGGTTTTCTCTTTTGAACCGTTGCATTCATGAAAGAAAGGACACAAAATTTGGCATGATGGGTGTGGAGATGCAGAGCTTCAAGTACGTGACCTATCAATTAGACAATGTCAGAGAATGTAAAAAGATTGCATTGGTAAAGTCATAGGTACAAATGAATATTGCATATTTTTCATATTACACGTTCAATTTATGGAATATACATTTTTCCAAAGGCCACATTGTAATATTTCCCTTGTTTCCATGGTAACAGGTACCGGTATGTGACTTCTTGACGAAATTCTACGAGAAAACCGAGCAGTATGTTCAACATGTGCATGTAGCGCGATGGAAAGATGAGCAGTACAGAAAATGAAAGGACACATTTCCCGTTGGAACGATAGTGTCAATTGTGGATTTTGCAAAAAATTACATCCTTCAGCCACAAAATGAAATCTAGAGTCCATACTACCATTCATACCAAGTCAGCATCATGGTACATATTATGTATAGGCATGGGCGAGAGAGCAGCAATGACAAGAGGATAATACTGAAGGAGACAAATTTTTACATAAGTGATGATAGAACCCATGATCTGCATTATGTGCAACATTGTTTTCGAATTTTCGATGATCAATTGAAGGAGAGAGATATACAGATGGATCAACATTGGATATGGTCGGATGGTTGTGCGGGCCAGTTCAAAAATGACCGAGTATTCCAATGGATGAGTACTTTGCATAAGACTTGCAATGTGTCACATATCTGGAACTATTTTGAGATTGGGCACGGCAAAGGAGAGCATGATGGGGCTGGTGCATGCATTAAGACCGCACTACGAAGGGAAGAGATGAGGTTTGACAGGGAACCTCATATCCGAGATGCAGAATCCATAGTTCAATGGTGCTCCGCAACAATGTCAGATGAGCAAGAGATCAAAAAACATCATTGGTGGCAGGACGTGTGGAAAGAAATTTTTGGCTAGTGGTTGACATAGATCGATCGCGTTCCTATAGTTGCAGCACAATACAAGGAACACATGGATTTCATTCAGTTCGAAGCTCAAACAACCACTTATTTGAAGTATGGACGCGGAAGCTTGCATGCTTTTGCAACCCTTGCAGTAGCGGCGAATGGGATGAATGCGAATGCATGGACTAGGCTGAAGAATGGGATCATGTGTCACTTGCAGTAGACCAACATGCAGTTGTTGAAATAACCCAGTTATAGGAGGGCCAATCAACAATTTCTACAGACTACGACCATATCTCAGATCTTGTACAACCAGGACACATATACGCAGTTGTTGCACCGAAAGACAATGAATGGGGTGTGGATTATTGGTTGGCATGGTGCATCCAAGGTAAGCAAACCCTCTACGGATCATTAATCGGCGATGAAGGAATTGAATTTCCTACTGGCTCGATGGTGGTTAAGGGGGAATATCTTACACTAGATGGGAAGTCAAGAAAGACTAGCGGGCATGTATTCATGGATTACAGACCAAGTTCAGTGGTGTATCACTTCACAAACTTGATCGTTGGCACAAACATCCATCTTTAGACAATGATGGATTTATTGAATGAGGCTAGTCAACTTTACATACGAGAAAGAATTGCATCAAAGAATGTTATGTTCTACATTGAGGTATGTGTAGTTTTATGTTATTTCGTTGGTACATGCATTTTTTGTTGATACATACATACATACATGTCTTTGCCTATGTTTTTAATTTTTCCTATATGTATTAAACTGTTCCATGCTTCTCTTTTATGTTGAATAAAATGGTGATGTGATTTGGATCAAACTTGAGTAAATTGAGTTAGTATTTTATTAAATATATCTATTTATGTTTGTAGAATTTGAAGATAGTGGTTTTGATAGGTTCTCAAGATTAGAATTACCTAGGTTTTAGGAAATTTTTTGAAGTACATAGTCTATTACAATGGTCTTGAAAATTTAACTTGGTAGATGAAACCTTCTAGGAATCCATGTATGGATAGAAGGGTCTTCCACTTGGGGTAGGGAGTTATCATAAGGTTTCAAGGGTGGTATTTTTGAGACCTATACTTGAGAGGGACTTGTCATCATCATAGATAACCACTTAGAGGGACTTGTCATCATCATCACCAACATCATCTCTAGGCTCCTCATCAACATCTCCATCATCATCATCTTCTTCATCATCACCATCACCATCACCATCACCACCATCGTCAACGTCTTCATCATCGCCACCATCGTCAACGCCTTCATCATCGCCACCATCTTCATCATCATCATTAACTCTAACTCTAACCCTAATTCAATTTCCTTCTATAACTCTATCCCCAACCCTCACCCCAACCCTAGCACTAATCCATATTATTCATCATTGCCATCACCATAACCATCACCATCACCGTCACCATCACCATTGCAGAGTTGGCCCCCATGTGCAAAAATTGCACACTCCCTCACTGAGCAAAACCCTAGTTTCCAAGATGGACATACAAGATGAGGGCAGGGCCACCGGGATGGAGGGGAGGTGCACCCCTAGCACTATCCCGATGTCTTGAATCCAACGGAGTCAACGATTCGTCGATCGGAGCCACATTCGTCATTCTATGGCTCGTTCTATCACGCATCCAAAAGGCCTTCAGGGACACCTGTTGGATACCTGTCGGGGGCATAGAAGTCCAACCGTGCAGCAAAACCGGGTTCCAGGGAGTCATGTAGGTGTGTCTAGGAAGGTTCCGGTTGGGAATGCTAGCCATAAGTACCCATTGGACGATTTTCCAAAGTTGACCCCAATGTGAGGGCCATCCAAATTTGCTCAAGGGGGCCATTTCTTGTTCGAAGGCCCCCAGGTGTGCGTGGCCACCGTGCACAGGTCCACTATGGCCATGTGGACTTATGGGAGTTGACAGAATCCAAGTCTGCTCGCCAGTTTGGGTTTCGTGGCCCCGGGGCAAATCCTCCAGGTCTCCCTAAACATCCCCGGGGTGCCCGACTAGAATGCCCGTGGCACCCGGACCGTGGCTCGGTTAGTGAATCCGTCAACTCTGGTGGGTCCAAGACAGCGGGTTTCAGCTAGGGGACTCGCCACAGCATCCCCCGAAGACCTGGAAGAAGTTCCAATGAACCATCTCCAGAGCTAGGGTTTTGCTCAGTGATGTCCATTCCAGATTCACTCAAGGGGGCCATTTCTCATTCGGATGCCCTGGGCATGCGTGGCCACTATGGACAGGTCCACAGTGGCCATGTGGACCTGTGGCAACCGACAGAATCCAAGTCCGCTCACCGGTTTGGGTTCCGTGGCCCTGGGGAAAATCCTCCAGGTGTCCCTGAATGGCCCTGGGGTGCCCGATTAGAATGCCCGTGGCACCCGGACCATGGCTTGGTTCATGAATCCTTCAACTCCGATGGGTTTCAACTAGGGGACCCCCCACAGCATCCCCCAAAGACCCGGAAGTGGTGTCAACGAGCCATCTCCGGAGCTAGGGTTTTTCTCAGTGAAGGCCATTCCAGATTCACTCAAGGGGGCCATTTTTCATCCGGAGGCAGAAGAAGATCAATTTTCGACAAAACAATGTAGTTAGCAGAAGAAGATCAATTTTCGACAAAACAATGTAGTTATTACATGTGAAGGCAGCGGTTTCCCATGGAAAACGAGTGTAGGGTTGAGCAGAGGCAAGATGTTGGGAAATGGGCTATTACATTAGCTTTTCCGATGGGAAAGCGATTTACAAAAGGAAATATGGCAGCTGTAGGTATATATGCTTTTTTTTTTTTCCGACAGAAATAGGATTTCCCTCGAAAGAAAAGCGTATATACCTATAGATGTCAAAGCATAGATACCTACAATCGCCCATCGGAAAAGCCAATGTAATAGCCCATTTCTCAACATCTTTCCTCTGCTCAACCCTACACTCGTTTTCCATGGGAAATCGCTGCCTACACATGTAATAACTACATTGTTTTGTTGAAAATTGATCTTCTTCTGCTAACTACATTGTTTTGTCAAAAATTGATCTTCTTCTGCCTCTAGACGAGAAATGGCACCCTTGAGCGAATATGGAATGGCCTTCGGGTGCTATGGGAATTCTAGTTGGGAACCTCGGGGTCGTTCAGGGACACTCTAGGCATTTTCTCTGTGGTCCCGAACCCTTCAGAGTAGACGGATTCGTGAACCGAGCCACGGTCTGGGTGCCACGGGAATTCTAGTTGGGCACCCCGAGGCCGTTCAGGGACACCTAGAGGATTTTCCCTGGGGCCACGGAACCCAGACGAGCGAGCGGACTTGGATTCTATCGGCCCCCACAGGTTCACGTGGCCATTGTGGACCTGTCCACGGTAGCCACGGACGCCTGGGGGCATCTGGGCGAGAAATGGCCCCCTTGAGCGAATCTGGAATGGCCATCACTGAGAAAAACCCTAGCTCCGGAGATGGCTCGTTGGCACCGCTTCCAGGTCTTCGGGGGATGCTGTGGGGGGTCCCTTAGCTGAAACGCGTCGTCTTGGACCCGCCGGAGTCGACGGATTCGAGAATCGATCCACGGTTCGGGTGCCACGGGCATTCTAGTCGAGCACCTCGGGGTCGTTCAGGGACACCTGGAGGATTTTCCCCGGGGCCACGGAACCCAAACCGGCGAGCGGACTTGGATTCTGTTGGCCCCCACAGGTCCACGTGGCCACACACGCCCGAGGGCCTCTGGACAAGAAATGCCCCCCTTGAGCAATTTTGGATGGCCCTCACATTGGGGTCAACTTTGGAAAATCATCCAGCGGGTACTTATGGCTAGCGTTCCCAACCGAAACCTGCCTAGACACACCTACACGACTCCCCGAAACCCATTTTTGCTGCATGGTTGGACTTTTATGCCCCCAGTAGGTATCCAGTAGGTGTCCCTAAACGCCTTTTGGATGCGAGACAGAACAAGCCATAGAATGACGAATGTGGCTCCGATCGACGAATCGTTGACTTTGTTGGATTTAGCACGCCGGGATAGTGCTAGGGGTGCCCCTCCCCTCCGGCCTGGTGGCCCTGCCCCCATCTTGAACGTCCATCTTGGAAACTAGGGTTTTGCTTAGTGAGGGAGTGTGCAATTTTTTCACAGGGGGGTCAACTCTAGAAAATATTCCACCAAGCACTTGTGGCTAGTGTTCTGAGCCAGAACCTGCATAGACACACCTGCAGGACTCCTTGAAACCTAGTTTTGGTGCACGGTTGGAGTTCTATGCCCCTGACAGGTATCCAACAAGTGTCCCTGAAGGCCTTCTGGCAGCGAGACGGGACAAGCCATAGAATGAAGAAAGTGGCTCGGATCGATGAACCATTGATTCCATTGGATTCAACAAGCTGGGATATTGCTAGGGCTGCCCCTCCCCTCTGGCTCGGTGGCCCCACCCTCATCTTGTACGTCCATCTTGGAAACTACGGTTTTGCTTGGTGAGGGAGTGTGCAATTTTTGCACACAGGGGTCAATTTTGGAAAATCGTCTAGCGGGTACTTATGGCTAGCGTTCCCAAATGGAACCTTCCTAGACACACCTACACGACTCCCCGGAACCTGATTTTGCTGCACGGTTGGACTTCTATGCCCCCGGCAGGTATCCAGCAGGTGTCCTTAAAGACCTTTTGGATGTGAGACGAAACAAGCCATAGAATGACGACCGTGGCTCCGATCGACGAACCGTCGACTCCATTGAATTCAAAACGCCGAGATAGTGCTAGGGGTGCACCTCCCCTCCATCCCGGTGGCCCTGCCCTCATCTTGTATGTCCATCTTGGAAACTAGGGTTTTGCTCAGTGAGGGAGTGTGCAATTTTTTCACACGGGGGTCAACTCTGGAAAATCACCCATTGGGCACTTGTGGCTAGCGTTCCCGGCTGAAACCTGCCTAGACACACCTGTAGGACTCCCTGGAGCCCAGGTTTGCTGCACGGTTGGACTTCTATGCCCTCGGCAGGTGTCCCTGAAGGCCTTTTGGATGCGAGACGGAACGAGCCATAGAATGACGACCGTGGCTCTGATCGACGAACCGTTGACTCCGTTGGATTCAGGACGCCGGGATAGTGCCAGGGGCGCCCCTCTCCTCTAGTCCCGTGGCCCCGGTGCCATCTTGTATGTCCATATTGGAAACTAGGGTTTTGCTCAGTGAGGGAGTGTGCAATTTTTGCACACGGGGGTCAACTCTGCAAAATCGTCCACTGGGCACTTATGATGATGATGGTGGTGATGATGGTGGTGATGATGATGGTGATGGTCATGGTGATGGTCATGGTGATGGTGATGAAGATGATGACGATGGAGAAGATAATGATGATGGAGATGTTGATGAGGAACCTAGAGTTAGAGTTAGAGTTAGAGTTAATGATGATGATGGATATGGTGGTGATGATGAAAACATTGATGATGATGGTGATGGTGACGGTGATGGTGATGGTGATGGTGATGGTGAGGATGAAGAAGATGCCTTAGTGCTAGGGTTTGGGTGAGGGTTAGGGATAGAGTTATAGAAGGAAATTGAATTAGGGTTAGAGTTAGAGTTAATGATGATGATGAAGATGGTGGTGATGATGAAGACGTTAACGGTGGCGGTGATGGTGATGGTGAGGATGAAGAAGTTGGTTTAGTGCTAGGGTTTGAGTGAGGGTTAGGGATAGAGTTAGATTTAATGATGATGATGAAAACATGATGATGATGGTGACGGTGATGGTGATGGTGATGGTGATGGTGAGGATGAAGAAGATGGCTTAGTGCTAGGGTTTGGGTGAGGGTTAGGGCTAGAATCATAGAAGGAAATTGAATTAGGATTAGAGTTAGAGTTAATGATGATGATGAAGACATGATGATGATGGTGACGGTGACGGTGATGGTGAGGATGAAGAAGATGGCTTAGTGCTAGGGTTTGGGTGAGGGTTAGGTCTAGAGTTAAAGTTAATGATGATGATGAAGACATGATGATGATGGTGACGGTGACGGTGATGGTGATGGTGATGGTGAAGGTGAGGATGAATAAGATGGCTTAGTGATAGGGTTTGGGTGAGGGTTAGGGCTAGAATCATAGAAGGAAATTGAATTAGGGTTAGAGTTGCCTTGGGGTTCTTGGAATTATTTATGGTCTATTGTTGTGGGTGTGATGGAGCCCTTGCCCTTATAATTGCTTGACGAAACCTTTGATGCTGAAGTATTTAAACATGATGATGTAGAAGCCCACAAAAAAAATGAGGAAGCCCTAAGTTTCTAATGTGGCATTTGATGTGGTTGTGTGAAGTCAAAACAAAACAAGCATGCAAATAAAAGATTGTATGTGAACTATTATGTGTCCATTTAAAGGACAAAGTCAGCTCAACAATTAAAAATAAAAATAAAATGAAAATTACATAGACAGGTCGATTGAATATCATGTGATATGATGTGCATGTACAACAGAAAGACATGACGATCTAGACAATATGAAGAGACTAATGATATTTTGGGCAACAGTTTGGTGAAAGGAGAGAATGATGTATTTGTGTATATCCTGGTTAAAATTATGACAAAGTGATGATGAGTAGAAAGTGATATAAATGTGGATATGTTTGATATCTTGACAACAGAATGATAATTTGTCTATGGTTATTGACAGTTTGATGACAGGTTAAAGATGTGAATGTAGATGGAATATTGATATGTTTGAGAAGATGTCGGACATGATGAAATAGGGACAGAATGATGATTGAAGACAAGGTGCTGGCAACAAATTGATGAATGAGATGATGTGAATAATGACATGACTGTGATATGTATGATATGTGACAACTATGTAATCGTAAATACAAGCAGGGTCTTGTATCCATTTTCATAGAAGGATCTAAGAAAAACTAGGTTGGGTCCTAGATGATGAGTTGGTGCTCATTGTATTAGTTGATGCTGAATTGCCTCACGGTTGTAGCCGTTGAACCAAATACAAAAGATTACAAAAACTATATCTAGTCTCGTATTATGTGTTGATGTGTTTCATTAGTTGATAGTTAGTTCATTGATGAATATGATGTGAATGTGAAATGATGATATAAGAGTTGGTGATTGAAGTTGAAATTAAATAAAGTATAGCTCACTGATTCACCCCCCCTCTCAGTGATCATTGTGTCTAACACAAATGTTTATAGTTTTGTTAGGTTTTCATGTTTGATAAGGTTTCATTTTTTTTTGGGTGGGATTATACGAATTTATATCTCTCAAATAAATTAGACAATATTATAAACACAACTGTAAAATATGATGATAATATGGTAATTACTCAATGCCAATTAATTTGTAATTACTAAACACAAATTACTCGTAACTGGATCTAATTATTCAAAGTAAAGAAGTTACCTGTGTGTATGGTGCCACAATCTCTTCTGCTGCCGCCATGGATCCATCGAGGTCAAAGGGACCGACGTCCTCCCACCTGGGGGGTGGAGACCCGACACCCAATAACTGAACATTAAAACAAATAAAGTCAACAATATGTAATTCAAAGTTAAATATATTAAACAATACAATATCAAATAAAATACAACAAATACTTGAACATTAAATAAAACAATATCAAACCTGATCCATGAAGCTCCCTGTGGCATGCTACTGCGTATCACCATGGCAAGAATGACCACAGTGAGAACAACGATGTGTCATTGTTCCAACAGAACTAGAAGGCCCCGCCTGGGTTCCACCTGTACCCGACATGTCTCGACCACCACCCATAGACTGTGCAGCTATCTGTGTCTCATCGATGTCCTCCCGGCTCTAGGAAGACATGGCCACAAATTTGGCATGTCTAAGCAAGTCATGTGTGGCACGTCCGACGGAGTCATGAATCTCATCTAGACCGCTACCAAACCCGGGTGGCTAAGGAGGAGGGTTTGGCTCTCTCCTGGGTGCAGGAGGTCCTCTAAGTGAGTTGCGGTGCACCTGAGGTCGATCTTGGGCAGAGCCAAGACCGACACCCTGAAACTCAGTGATGTCAAAATAGTTGACATGGTACCCTAGCTCAAACTCAACCCACAATTTCCGAAGGAAATACTGTGGGACCTCCAAATTGTTGCACGGGGGCCTATCAAACACCATGAACCACCTCTGTCTCCAGTTATCTCTCCATGGCTGGTAAATGCACCAGTCCATGCAAACCCGATCCCTCGTCAAAGATGGAGGCTGTCCGGTCGAGGGAACTATGAACTTGCTATACAATTGGTCTTTGCTAATGTTGAGATCTTTTATTTGGTCTTTGGACAACCCAGTGGAGTAGTGTACCCTCATTCGAGCCATGTATTGGCTCAAGTTTGTTATCTCACTGTGTGCAATATTGATTGATTCAATAATGTTTTGAAGTGATGAAGCCAAGGAAACCCGAGAGGGTTCCCTGGTACTGTTCAATTCATTACTTAGTGCCCTCAATTGATTTAAGTCTTGGTGTAATTGATCTTCACGGTTTTCATATGGTTCATTGTCGGTTCCCATATTCTCTTCTGGAGGTCGGGTTTCATCGGATGGTGGTGGTGTGTCTGACATCTTGTTAGGTGTGTAGATGGCCTGCAATTAAGATTCCTTGGTTTTTTAATGGATTGTAAATTTTTTTTAAAAATTCAAATTCAAATGGATAAAAAAAATAAAGACAAATTTGTGCTTTGAGGAGCACTTACCTGGAGAAACAGACGGCACTGTGGTTTAGGGGCGACTACTTGGTGTTGATGACGACAGGTGTGCACGAGGATGCGTTCGTGGGGTTGAAGGTGCGCTCGCAGGTTGGTAATTTAGCTCACGGGTTTGTCAAAAATCACAAAACCCGTGAGCTCTGTTTTTTTTATAAAAAAACAGAGGCGCACACGCACCACTAACGCGTGCGTGCCAATATGTGCGTACGCATCAAGGTCGCGTGCGTGCCCCTTTTTTCCACGTGGGATGAACCACGTGGACGTTCGGCATTTCCGAAGCAGGGACGAATGCACGTCCTTTTTTTTTCCACTCATGCGCCCTTGTTGCGGTTATTTTGGGTACCAGTTTCGTGCGGGTACCCTTATGTTTTTCCTTGCTTGATGGAGGATGGGACAAGTGTACTGTCCAGATTGATAAACAATTGGTGAAAACAAAAATATAAAAACTATTTGTAACCATGAAGACAAATAACAATAACTTGTTCATTGTACTTAACTTGTGACATACCAACCACAAGTTAAATGGTTCTGCCTAATTTTATATCAACTACTCATTCATTTACAATGAAAAAAATAATTTATAATAACACTCACTAAAAATATAAAAATGTGCACAGCCTTCATTCCCTAATTCCCTGGCTTAATAGATGGAAATTTAACAGTAACAATTTTCTTACAAATCATTAATCCGCCAATCCCAACAGACCCTTGCACCATCATTACAACCCCTCCTCAATTACTTTCTCTTTTAGCATACATACAATAAACATGCTCTATTATCGCCCATATGTTCGAGTGTGAGAGTTGGAGAAATAATAAGCATACGCACTAGCAAGGCGCCTTTTTAGACGTTTCAATGATGGCCTTACATTCTGTCCATCCAAATACACCTTCTTCGTCTCCCACCATCCCTTACTGGTTATGGATTCTGGGTCTATAAGAACAGGATCATTCCTCTCGTATCTTCCATACAGAGAACTCTCCTCTGGAACGATTTTGTACTCTATATATTTTAGTACTAAATTTATGGATGGCTGTCCATAATAAGTAGCAGTAGCCCACTCTGTACCCAAAGGCACAATTTGGATAAAGACAGAACTGGGTCTCAAAAATAGAAAGTGTGTCATGGCAGCACCGTGGACCCCAAGCATTACATCACAGGAATTCAAAGCTCTAAACATCTCTGCCATTTCCGTGGTTCGTTTGGGATTTAACACTTCCACTTGGAACCCGATTTTCTGAGCTAATCTCACTATTGTTTTCTGGTTCAGCATTACTCTCGATTTCTGCCGAGAAATAATTACCAATTTGGGCTTTAAGGTGCCGGTTACTGAAACGCCCCTAAACGAAGAAGTATCGTTGAATCCATGAATAGGAATAGTAGAGGATTCGCTATTCCCATTTTTTAATCTCTGGGGAACATACGCCTTGCCGAGGAGCGACTGAAAGTCCCTAATGGTCTTACCATCTTTCATGACCGATGGATCCACGGTCAACTCGTCATGTATTTTCATCTCTGGAAAACAATGGATTCTCTTATCCCTCCTGAAATCAATAACTGGGAACTTTGTCAGCTGCTTTATAAGTTCTTGGTACTTGATCATCCACTAGCCATGGTATTCCATAATGACGAACACAACTTTCCCCTTTAGATGCTGTGAAGTTATATATAGAGTCAATAGACCATCATTGCACTCATGGTAAACATTTCCTGTGTATCCTCCAGTGGAGAAAACCACTACAGGCACCGAGTGCTATACTTGGCAGGAATTTCGTTGTTGTTCTACCCATTCTGATCACTTAGAATCAACATTTTAAGAGTGACTTTGTCAATCGTGCTCATGATACTTCTCTCCCATTTGCGTGTATACGACCTGATTTTCTCCTCTCTAGTAGTTTTATTATCATTCGAGTAAATGAAAACAGAGGAAGACTGAGAGTGGGTTCACACATCCCCACTCAAATAACAAACATCTGTCCGAAAGTGTGAACGATCGCAGAACAAAATCTCTTTGTCATGCCTCCGAGTCTAATTAATTTTTTCTTCAGCATCGCCTGAGAAAGCAAAGTAGAAACAATATGACCAAATTAGATTCATCATCCTATTTAACATGCCTTTGCTCTCATCTCATGGCTGGTCACTTACCCTCAATGAGTGAAGAACAACCCATAGTACTATTGGGTTGTGGCTTCAATTTTGACATGAAGTCCTTTTTCTTCATTTTCAGTGGATGAATATTTGTGAGAATGATACGAGTTTTCAAACTTGAATCTGTGTAACGTGTTTCTTCTCTGAAGCCATGATTTGAAACAGGAAATAGTGCATTTTTTCGAATAACATTCCATAGAGACAGGAAAATTTAAAGGACTATAACAGTAAGGGTGTCTTATGTTGATGGGACTAATCCAATTTATGCAGCCGAAGATTATGAGATATGAAGCTAATAAGACCAAACCCAGAATTAATTTAAAATTCTGTTTTGATTTCTTAATTTTCAAGAGCCCAGAGGACATTGGTCCTCCTTTTCTTTTAGAATCTCGAGTTGTCCAGCGCCCTACAACTTTAATAGATCGACAAGTCATTTGAAACAATGATTTTGATTTTTATTGTGATTATATTTATGAAAGAATGAATGTATTTTGGATTAGCAGAAATCATAAACTTAATATTGTAACATAATCCCCAAAGGATGAATGAAGAACAATGATGCTCGCCAAGGTGCATATCGAAACAATTAAGCCATATCTCCTCAAAATTATAGTAATTTAGGAACACTCTTCTCCATATGTCTTTGATCGATATATGTCTCTCTAGCTATATAGTTGGGTGGAATATAGTACCTGAACCACAAGACCTGCTAACATTGATCAAAGAAGAAGTTAATTATCATCATCATCATCAATATAACAAATAATTATATAGAAAATATATATTTATCGTAAATTGTTTACATATGTCAAAATTGACGATTAATAGCACATTCATTTCACACTTAAATTGTGTCCCATAAATTCCATCACTAGTTTGAAGGTCAGAAGGTTTCACTTTCACTGCTTTCACGGTCAAACGTTGATATACAACGACATTGGAGAACCAAATCCATAATAAGGTGAAGAAGTCGCATTTGAAGGCCATTCTGAACAGAGATGGAATTAGAACAAAATACAAAAAATCTCTTTCAAGCGGGTCAAAGCATAAAATATGCAAGCCAAGTGTTCCGTTCTCGAACACGCAATTAATTTTAATCACGTAAAGCCAAAAATCGAGTTTTAATCGACGAGGAGCATGGCTTAATGACAATTTTGAAACCAGTTGCTCTACTTATTTCTTCAAAAAGATTCCCTCACGTTGGCTTAATGAGAATGGATTTATGATGAGGAGGTACTATTTACGAAAAAGGATCACTCCAGTCGATCATGACTGGAAGAGTTATTTCTCACGTTGTTTTATCCTTTTTCGAGTGAAGAGATTAAATTTTACGAAAAAGAACCTTTGGAGTCTTCTTTAGTTATTTTCAGACTCTCTAAACATGAAATGACACTGAGTTTACCTTCTTTGGACTCGTTAAAATCTAACATCGAAGGGCCCACTTTGGGACAAACCCCTCCTATCCCAGGTTTGTAAAACATTTGGGATTGGACTCGTCCAAAGGATGAGCTATACCGAGTATCTATTACCATCCTCAAGCTCCTTAGAAAACAAAAGAGATACTCATAAATCATGATGGGGATAAGGAAAGAATTTGTGTTTCGTTGTAGTTATGGCAGTACTTAGTCAATCTTTAACATGGCACTCATTTGCATACGCATCCAGTACTTGGGTAATCCATTTGTCTTCGAGCCACATTGGTTCCGTGAGTCTTGTTACTCCATTGGGTCATCCAAAGAATGCTTCCACCATCAGTTGCATTATGGGGTTAGTATCATCCTCGTCATGTCAATACTACCAAGTCATTCCATGCCCATGTTCAAGAGACATTTTTCATTCACTATCTATAGTCAGTCTACCTTCTATCATGACGGTCGTCTCTGCGTTAGTCTCGCACATTACTCTACTGTCTGATTCACTCCAAGACATCTGCGATCATGTTTCGTGTCAACGATAAGGGATACATCATGGCCCTCCTTCGACGAATTCATCCTTGTCGACTTCAACACATCATTCAGGGATTGAATCTAGAAACCAATCAGGTACTTTGGGCATGCATGCCTCAATGGAAGGTTACCTTGCTTTCAACATGAGTTCGCATCATTGGCTCTTGATTGAAATATTTCGTCGAGTGTTCTACCTCAACTCATTTATTCACATTCGATGGTATGTACTGTGATACCTTGGGAATCATTGACATCAAAGGTGATCTCCCTTGCACTTGTTAACGGTATATATCAAAGACTGGTAATCAAGTGGTTTCTACCATGTTCGACTCCAAGACATTGTAATCACATGGTTAGATTCATATCATTGTGGGTTTGGCTTGAAGACCCTGGGTTAACTCGTATCTTTCCCAGGTTGCGATGGAGATTTTTTGAGTCATGTCACACAGATCCACTTTGTATTGGTCGTGGCTGTGTTGTCATCTCATCATGGATCTATGGTTGTGTTTGGTAGCCATGATTGTGTTCAGTCGGTCTCTACTATCATGGATCTGCATTGTATTGGTCAACAGCCATGATATGAGTTATGTGAGACTTGTATCTCAGAGTCATTTGTACTGTAGCTGTAGCTTCGAACCAACAAGTCCTTGCCTCTACTTATTTCATATTACAAAGCATTTCACCTGTTCCATTTTACCAGCTTCATGCTTTGGGGGGGATTCTGTTACACCAAAATCTTGTCATCATGAGTCATGTACCAGCTCCATGCCTTAATCCCTAAATTCCCTTGCATAAATCACTCAGAGAAAGGTTTTTGTCCTTCCCTTGCCACATTTTGTAGTTACCTTGATGCACCCTGCTTTCCAGCAAGGGGCGTCAGACCATGGGTGACATGCTCTGCACACTGGCACAGTGCATCGGTAACTCTACTCGCCTTTACACAAGATGAGTTGATCCAATTTTGGCACAAGTTGTCTTCATGCAAGGTGCACCGGATTTGGTTAGAGTGGATAAAAGGAATCTTTGAGCGACTTCTCGAAGCTTGGTGACTTGGAGGCCTATCCCTAGATTCTAGGAAATCTAGCATTCGATCTCCTAACCTAATGGGATGATCGCTTAGACCTCTCTCCTAAATATTCAACCTATCCTATCCTTTTAGCCTTATAAATATTGGACCTCTATCCATTGTGAAGGGAGGAAGGATTATAGCACTCTTATGCCGATGAAATTTCTACGTGATCCTCACTCATCCTTTGGGAGGCAAGCATTGCACTTTGGAGGCTAGGATTGTTGGATGGAAGTTGCAACGTTAAGGATTTGGTTGTGACATCTCTTCCCTATGTACTTCTTCTCATTACATTAAAACAAGTTCTTTCCATAAGTATTGTTGTCTTGATAATGCTTAGGATTTTCTTCCTTAACTCTTAATCTAGATCAATTCATATTTAGATATGTTGTTACTGCTTGTATGTTTCCACTGTTGGTTGTTCCAGATCTTCCAGTATCATAGATGATATTGTCTTAGCCGTGCAACCCGGAGGACTGTACACCCATTCTGCATTTTTGGGGGTTTGGAGCAACGCCTCGAAAAAGGGGGGTTGGGGCTATTTTCGCCAACTGTTTTACGGGCCCATGCTTTTGGGTAACCCGTGGTATTTTCCCATTGTATTTCCCCTATAAAATAAAGACTTTGTAATATGGCTAGTGCAAGATGTATTAGGTTTTATGCATTGTAAAGATCTCTAATATCAGGAGAGAGACTGTGAGATAGTGAAGAGGAAGTGCAACGGCTATGTTGCAGGTTGTATCCCTTCACCTTGTTGGACGGTAATAATAATAAGGACTGGAAAATTCAGTGTGGACGTAGCCCAAGTTGGGTGAACCACGATATATTTGTGTCTTTCTTGTAATGTGTATGTGTGATTATATTTGCATTTATGTTTATTGTTATTGCTCTGAGATCCTGTTTTTCTAACATCCACATGCTTGACATGGTTTTGCAGTTGAAGATATGAAGGCCTTGGAGCTTGGAGCTTGGAACAAAAAAGAGAAAAAGGATTGCAAACCTGAGGTAAGTTATCTACTCATATACCCCGCACTTCGATTGATCTAGGAAAGTAGCTTGTGTTTTGTATTTATTTGTTCTAGATCCACTTGGACTAGGGATATCTTGCTTGAGTCCGCTTGAGTAGATTGTCCATAAACAAGTACTAATAAAAACATAAACTACTGAAAATATTTAGTAACAAACCATCCTATATATTAAAATTCATTCCACTAGATATTAAATTCTAATCTACTTTAATATCAATATTAATGACTCTCTCTCGCTCTCTCTCTCTCTCTATATATATATATATTGAAATTCTCTTACATTCATGCCACTTGTCAAAACTAAATTTTATTATTTTTATATGCTTTGAATATTATTTTTAAATACTTAGAATATGTCATTTTTATAATTATTATTATTAGAAATGTTAACTATCAAGCTTATTAGAATTCATTACAGTGTGGGAAGTGTGAATTGGTCAAGTTTCATAGACAATCTTAACATATTCTATCAGCAAGATCATAAGAGCTCAATAAGCATATCAAATAAATAACAAAAGACAATAGTGAAGGTATCAAGTTGTTGTTTTCCTTAATAAGTGTCATAAACAATCTTCACATATGCTATCATCAAGATAAAAAGAGCTCAATAAGGATATCAAATAAATAACACAAAACAATAGTGAAGGTATAAAGTTGTTGTTTGCATTATTCATAGTTTGTTGTTGTAGAAAAAAAAATGTCATGAAAATATTGTTGTGTGGTTTTCATTAAGTATTCTATGGTTCAATTAAATATTTTTTCTGAAGTATGATGTTAAGTAACCGTGGTGTTTAAAACAATGGCATTTATCCATGTAGTGATAAGCTCCTTGTGTTCAAGGAACATATCATTACATGATTGTTAATGTACATCAAAGCAAAGTCACTTTCAAAATTCCATCGTCCAATTGTTTGTAGTTTTTCTATTTCATAAGCAACTTTTGTTGACACAACAAAATTTTCTTTATTCAATATATTCACAAAATAAAGCAAGTAAATCTCCTAAGTTACATAATAGTCTTGTGAAAAAATTAGTTTGCTTCTAACGCTTTTCAACTCAAAAGTAAAGCCATGCATTGTGAGGCCTTGTGATAAATGGACAGTTCATTCACATGTGAGTTACACTAGGAATTGTTGGTGGATAGAGCTCGAAGTTGTTTGCCTAGGTGGTTTTCTTGAAACTTTAGTTATTGGGGTTCAATGGGAAAACATTCCCTCTTTGAACAAGTGCTCCATTGATTGGCATTACATGTTCAAGTTGATGGGTCCATGATCTCTATCCAAACAATATAGTTAACACCAGGCATGTCATTCTTAAAGATCCCATCTGCCCCTTTGATGTGGCCATATTGGGTGTCATAATTGTCTACAACTAGCTGAACAACATTCTTTTTCAAGACAAGGTAGGGAGTGTAGTGTGCATATTTATATTTATGTTGTCCTCTAGAATCTTTCAATTTGTATTCTATGCATTCAAAATGTATGGCTCTTCTTTGACAAGGGATGGCACTATATTATTGCAAATCAACATCTTTGTTGTGAAAGAAGAATCGAAAGGTTAGGCCAAACAACACAATCCTATGGAAACAAACATTCAAATCTTCAATATCATTTATTGTCAAGCAATCATTGTTAATTTGATTTAAGATAGATATGAAATGCATGTTGGTCTAGCTAATTACTTGCTAGAGCATAAAAACATTTTGCATTTTCTTTTCAAAATGCATTAGGCATATTTCATTGTGAAAAGAAGGATGTTCAAAAATCTAAGCATCACAAGCATGTTGTGCCTAGTAGAAATATCTGTAGAATATTGAGTCAACATTTCCAAAGGGCCTTGTAAGCATATGCAAGATTTCACGAAGTCTCGTTACTATGTTGTATGGCATTTTACATCCAATTAATGGTGCCCCATCAGTGAATATAATAAAAAGTTACTCAAATTCCTTAGTTAAGATACCTTGTGTTTTGGGAGTGGTGCCATCTTTCCCATTATGCAAGGCAAGTGAAACAATGAGTGTGTTGTTACATTGTTTGCATTCTATACATGTTTATCAATGTAGGTAACTATGATTTTTTTTAAGTGAATCACTTTTGAGTTGCATGTTTATGAGCATACTAAATCTTGGTATAATTATTTAGATATAAATGCTTTCCCTAACAAATAAATTAGACCTTCTTAGCATCATTTTTCTTAACCATAATATCTTTTATATCATGTTTTTTTTGTTTTGTTTTTTTGTAACTAGGGGAATTGACAACTGGGAAGGGGCTGGTACTCGCATGACACGAGGTCCAGGGATCCAATCCCTTCCACTACCACTATACCCCTAGGTGCACCCACACATCCCACAAGCATGGGGCACGGGTAAGCCAGGTTGATTTGAACTTGTGACCTCCATTTACAACATTTCCTTCATATCAAGCAAATCACTGGTTGAGCTACACCCCTGTGGGCATCTTTTATATCATGTTCTTCATTTAGTTTCTTTAAATTTTATTATAATACTCTTACATCTTCAATAACAATGGTTGTATGATTATTTAAAACATAGCTCTACTACGTGTCCATTATTTTTGTTTGGCTTATGTTGTGCTTCAAGTCATTTTTATATCATATATTTCACAATGCTGAAATCATTTTTATATCATAATTTTCACAATGCTTAAGTTATTTTTATATCATATTTTCATGATGCTCAAGTGCTTCAATATTTTAAATGTTGTGCGTCAAGTCATTTTTATATCATATTTTTCACAATGCTCAAGTGCTTCATTATTTTCAATGTCGAGGTCAAAAGAAAATCAAGCAAATTGTCCCTCATAACGAGAGCTTTAATTCCCTTTTATGGAAATGACTAGACTTGCATGCCCTGGGTGATAGTGGATCTGATCTTATCCTTGTTATTTATGACTAGAAATAACTTACAACAATCATACCATAGTAAATCATATTTCTACAAATTAAAGAATTTCCCCACCCACTACATTCTTATTTTCTAGTTAAGTCAGTAAATTTATTTATTTTAATCAAAATTAAATAAATAAACCAACAACAATCAAATCTATATTCCCATAAACTAAAGAATTTCCTCACTTTTTCATGTTCTTATTTGCAAATCAAGTCAATAGTCCCATTTTATTTCAAAGTATAAAAAATCATAGAAATATCTTGACAACAATCAAATCATTGTAGATCATATTTCTATAAATTAAAGAATTTCCCCACCCACTCATTCTTTAGTTAAGTCAGTAAATTTATATTTTTTAATCGAAATTGAAGAAATCAACCAACAACAATCAAATCTATATTCCCATAAATTAAAGAATTTCGTCACTTTTTCATGTTCCTATTTGCAAATCAAGTCAATAGTCCCATTTTCTTTCAAAGTATAAAAAATCATAGAAATATCTTGACAGCAATCAAATCATTGTAAATCATATTTCTATAAATTAAAGAATTTCCCCACCCACTACATTCTTTAGTTAAGTCAGTAAATTTATATTTTTTAATCGAAATTACAAAAATAAACACAACAATCCAATCTATATTCCCATAAATTAAAGAATTTCCTCACTTTCCCATAGTCAAATCTCATAGAAATACATTGAGATTATGCCACTACGATATTCATGAACGACATTCTAAAATTTCTATCTATTTTGGTTTTTTGCAGACAATATTTTATACCTTTTAATTGCTGCATCCTAGCCATATCGTCTCTAAGTTGTTCTAAAAAATTGTTGTATCAATACCAAATACCGTACCCATATATGTGTCCATTCAACGTAGGTGGAATTTCCTAAAGGGGAAAGTGTAGTTGGATGCAACTGGATCTATCGAACAAAATATGAAACAAATGAACAAGTTGACAAGCACAAAGACTAGTGGAAAAAGGTTTTGCACATAAGAAGGTATTGATTATAACATAATTTTTCACATGTGGCAAAAACCAACACAATCAAGTTGGTACTAGTCATGGAAAGCACAATTCAAGTGGACCATTCATCACATTTATGTCAAAGGTGCCTTTCTAAATGGATACTCCCCAAGGCTTCATACAAAAGAGGAAAGAGAACCTTGTGAGTAGGATGGAAAAGGGATTGTACAAACTCAAATAGGAACCTAGAGCATGGCACATGAAGATAGACAAGCATTTCAGGGTAAATGGGTTTAAGAGGTGTCCACTAGATCTAAATTTATACCTCAAAATCAAATATGATGATATTTTGATTATAATGTTGAATATAGATGATCTAATAATGGGAGGGAACAACACATATATGATTGAAGAATTGAAAGATAGTTATGCAACTTCTTTGAAATGACAAATTTGGGCATACTTCATGGTTTTATAGTAGTGGACATATGGTAGATGGATGGCAACATCTCCATGCCATAAACAAAGAATATATAGAAAATACTGAAAGATTTAAAATGGTAGGTAGGAAATATTTTATTTTAATCAACATTATAGACATTAGAAAATAAAATTCCCTTATGAATCCACATCAATGTCAAGATTCAAATTTGAATAGAAGCGTTACCTTCACAACATTTGACCAAACATCTGCAGATGACCCTATCTTCTTACATAAATGAGATAGGGAGTTCCTATCGAAAGTGTAAACTTTGCAATAATACCTCCTATTCTGATAGGACATCGATTATTTTTCTCCCAAACATTGTGTTGGAGACAGTCCCAGATGGACAGTGTCTAACTTTGGCGACTTAGAACTGGATGGTGTCTCTCTTTTGTTAGCAGTTGGCACATTATCTCAACCAAATTTTATCCTCCTTTTTCCCTCTATTTTCTAGAAAAGACCTCTTCACTATGTTTACTATGGATCTAAATGACTTATATTGCATCCATTTTTCACTTTGGTTTGGAATTCTTAAAGACAGGATTCGTTGTCACTTTCTCACCCAAAACCAGAGTCTATCTCAGTGGTATTCTTCACTTCAAGTTATTTTATCTCTGAACCTGTAGTTGTCATAAAAAACAAGTACCTTTCACTTAGTTATAATCTTCATTTTCAAGGTTGAGTGCTCTCACCACTGTGTCTACAATCCCCCTCAATATTAGGTCCTTGAAACAAACTTGCTTTGCTGGAATGTTGGTTTTTCATAGCTCTCGTGCACAAGAAGACAATAAATTTCACACTAAACCTTTTCCATTCGTAGGATTACATAATTATAATATAATATTTGTCCTGAGAGTGAACAACTTAGCATAATAATATCCTCCAATCCAAAACAGGTCAACCCAAAAATGGTTGTCCCCCTCTAAATTTCATATAATTCTAGCATTGACTCTACATCTAAATTTGGCACAGTAGGGAAACTGACTAAAAAACAGCCCATACATCATTAAAACTTGAAGGCATGGCTAAAGAGGTTTTCCATGGCAAACCTAAAAAATAGGCATTTCATCTTTAGACTTACTGCAAAATGCAATAAATTCCTATATGAAAGGAGTGGGATGCAAGATTGAAATTTGACAGTCCAACTACATGTGGTCATATCACTGTATGAAATATAGGGACTCAAGATAGGTCCTCCCTGCATGAATCAATCAGGTATCCCTGTGGACCCTCACTCCCGCAGTGCTATCTCAAGCCCTAAAAACTCGATGTCCATCTAAGTTGTTTGATCTTCACTCTTCGGAGGATAATTAACGGAGAAACAGACAAGGTGAAGCTCCATCAAAACATAATTTACAGAGTAATGGAAATACTGAAGTTTGGGATGATGGTTGGACATATGCATATTTTGTGCTCAATATTGTTGTAAATTTATAACAATTTAATTTAATAGACCCTAACGAACAGGTAATGTATATTTTAAACAGTGAGATTCTTTCAATGCCTAAAATCTGATCACCTTGTAATTATGTTCTTTGTCACTTGCTCTCATGTAGGGCCAAATGTAGGGACGAGCTCGGCTCATTAGTCTCTCTATCCTCAACTCATTAACTCCCAACTTACCATGGGTGTCTATAAATGATGGAGTAAGGTCCATGTTTTCTTCACATGAGCTTCCATTCGAGGTATCCAGGTCATTTGCGTTGCAATTCTGTTGTGACATTATTGACCTTTTCTACGCAATTGGAGAAACCTTACTAAAAAACAATGGAGGCATCAGTAGTGAGATCAGGGCAGTTTGGGCATTGGGGTGAGTGGCCTAGTAGACATAACGAATAGATCCTCGTTGGGATGTTCGAATGAATTGGATTTATTGGGCAATGAAAAGATGCAGGAAGAGGTAGAAAAAGTGCAAATTGCTATACATGGTATTCAGGTTACAGATTCCAGTAGCTTAAAAAGACTATAGTTTTTCTTATTCTTCAATTTGAACTCTTATGCTATTGAATTTGATGCATCATCATCTGATCTGGTTAGTTGTCGACATTACAAGTTTGACATAGTTTTGTGTAGGCCATCTTTCTTATATAGTGTCGTGCATTCGAATTGTAAAGTAAACTGCATCAAATCACGGACAACTAGGTTATCTTTCCTTCTAAATATTTTCATCTGCCAAAAATTACAGAAGGAGAAGCTAGGGTGGAGAAAATTTATAGCTTTTATTGGACCTGGATTTCTCGTGAGCATTGCCTACCTTGATCTTGGAAATCATACGTCAATTTTTTCCTTCTATCCATTAATTTCTTTGATGTATATTGATATTGATGAACTGTTATGAAGAAAGGTAATGGATAACATTGATGTATATCGATATTTATTTAAATTATTATCACAATTGTGTCTCAGTGTAGTTTGATTTGCAGGTAGGTGCGCAGCACAAATATGCAGCACAAATATGAAGTATATAATAACATGGAGAATCTCTTGAATCAAATAATTATAACGTTGAAGACAAATAATAATAACTTAACTTGTGACATACCAACCACAAATTAAATGATTCTGCCTAATTTCAAATCAACTACTCATTCATTAAAAGATAATTTATAATAACACTCACTAAAAATATAAATATAAAAATGTGCACAGCCTTCATTCCCTGATTCCCTGGCTTAATAGATGGAAATTTATCAGTAACAGTTTTCTTACAAATCATTAATCCGTCAATCCCAACGGACCCCTGCACCATCATTACAACCCCTCCTCAATTACTTCCTCTTTTAGCATACATACAATAAACATGCTCTACTATCGCCCATCTGTTCGAGTGTGTGAGTTGGAGAAATAATAGGCATACGCACCGGCAAGGCGCTTTTTAAGACGTTTCAACGACGGCCTTACGTTCTGTCCATCCAGATACACCTTCTTCGTCTCCCACCATCCCTTACTGGTTATGGAGTCCGGGTCTGTAAGAACAGGATCATTCCTCTCATATCTTCCATACAGAGAGCTCTCCTCTGGAACGATTTTGTACTCTATATATTTCAGTCCTAATTTTATGGCCGGCTGTCCATAATAAGTAGCAGCAGCCCACTCTGTACCCAAAGGCACAATCTGGATAAACACAGAACCGGGTCTCAAAAACAGAAAGTGTGTCATGGCAGCACCGTGGACCCCAAGCATTACATCACAGGAATTCAAAGCTCTGAACATCTCTGCCATCTCCATGGTTCGTTTGGGATTTAACACTTCCACTTCGAACCCGATTTTCTGAGCTAATCTCACTATCGCTTTCTGGTTCAGCATTACTCTCGATTTCTGCCGAGAAATAATTACCAATTTGGGCTTTAAGGCGCTGTGCACTAAAACGTTGCTAACGTTCATAGACTCAGAAGCAGTATTTAATCCATGAAGAGGAATAGTAGATGACTCGTTAATCAAGTTAGTGACTCCAACCATAGGGCTTAATGCAGGGGGACCATACGCCTTTCCAAGAAGCGACTGAAATTCCCTGATGGTCTTACCATCTTTCATGAGGTGTGGATCCACGGTCAACTCATCATGTATCTTCATCCCCACTATCATTTCTGGAAAACAATGGACTCTCTTATCCCTCCTGAAATCAATAACTGGGTACTTGCTCAGCTGCTTCACAAGATCTTGGTACTTCATCATCCACCAATCATGGTATTCAAGAATGACAAACACAACTTCCCCCTGGAGATGCTGTGAAGTTACATAGAGAGGCAATAAACCGTCGTTGAACTCATGGTAAACATTTCCTGTGTATCCTCCAGTGGAGAACACTACTGCAGGCACCGTGTGCTGCACTTGGCACGAATTTTGTTGCTCATTCTCATCCCTCCGACTCAGTATTTTGAGATTGACTTCATCAATCGTGCTCATGACACTGCTCTCCCATTTGCGTGTATATGGCCTGATTTTCTCCTCTCTTGTAGTTTCATTATCATTGGAGTACAGAAAAACAGAGGCAGATTGAGAGTGGGTTCGCACATCCCCGCTCATATAACATACATCTGTCCGAAATTGTGAACGATCGCAGCACAGAATTTCGCTGCCATACCTTTGAGTGTTATTAACTTTTTCTGCACGTACACCTGAGAAAGCAGAGTACAATAAATATGCAAATTAGTTTCAACATCATACTTAACTTGAATCTGTACTTATTTCATGTAGTGAATGGGTGGTTCTTTACCGTCGATAAGAGAAGAACATCCGGCACTGCTGGGTTGCGGATTCAATCTTAACTGGGACATCTCATTCTGGATTTTCATTGGCTGTTGGTTTAGGAGAGCGATACGAGTTTGCAAAGATATATCTATGTAAAGCATATCCTCGCCGCGGCCATCTGAAGCAAGAAACGAACATATTTAATTAACAAGACATTACAAAAGCATCCATATTCGAAGCCTCCAACTAACAAAACATTCACAAAGACAGCAAACTATTTAGGCATAAAACAGTGGCAACGATGGCTTACACAGCTCGACTATGGGACGAACCCAACTAATCCAGTAAAAGCCTACGAGATATGAAAGTAAGAGCAAAACCAGAAAGAACTTAAAATTGGGCTTGAATTTCTTAATATCAAACAATCCAGAGTACATTAATGCTCCGTTTTTGGGAGAATTGCGGGTTGTCTGCTCTCTTCGCTCATCCTCTGGCCCTGGAACATGAATTCGATTACTCATTTCGATGGATGATTTTGGTTTTCTGTGTGATTCGAATGTTCCAACTCTCATTGGAAGGAATGATGATGAAGAATGAGTTTAGTCTGGATAAGCAGCAGGAACAGAAGCCCGCGAAGCCGCCCAGGATGAAGTAAGGAAAACGGAATGAGGAGGCTCCCACTTCCCAGAAGGTACTGCAGAAGGATAAATTAGCGGTGCGTAGCAGGAATGCGTGACAGGCTTATCTCAGAAAGAGTCCGTCTGTATCAACGAATGTTGAATAGGAAGACGAATAGAACACCACTTGAAGCAAGAATTGAGATAAACACCGACAATATTGAAGGGTGAGACAGATTCAGCGTGAAACATCTTGGGTAGATTTATATTAATTTCCACGCATAAAATAAATAAGATGCGTACAATTCCCATTTCCCAGTATCTGGGTAGATTTAGATCTTTGGACCATGGTAAAATGTGTGTACGTGGCAGGGGATTGCCTATTGGGAATTTGGAAATTGGGAGGGTCAGCTCGACGAGCGGCTTAGGTAGCTGTATAAGGGTTAACTAAAACGTTCTCTATTATTTGAAATTTGGTAGAGTAATTTTTGGTCAAATCTTAATTTGGAGTGTTCAGATTAGTGATCTGGTTGGTTTTAAAATTGGACAACTAGTTTGGAATAGACAATCTCAATGACTGAAATACCAAAAATGCGAAAATAACAATTTCTAGCAAGAATTTTAAAGGGTTTTATCCCAAAGCCTGCAGGCCATTTAATGCGGCCGCAGCAGGCCTGTTGACCGTTGAGATCCGCGGCAGTAGGCTTGTTGGTAGTGGAGATTGATTCAGCGTGTTACAGGTCATTTAATGGAGAGGCAGCAGGCCTGTTGGCCATTAAGATCAGCGGTGTTCACGGCGAACATTATTCAGCCTGCTGCAGGGCATTTAATGCGGCCGCAGCAGGCCTGTTGGCCATTCAGATCCAACGGCCAACAGGCCTGCTACTGCCCCATTAAATGCCCTGCAGCAGGCTGAATAATGTTCGCCGTGAACACGGCTGATCTTAATGGCCAACAGGCCTGCTGCCTCTCCATTAAATGACCTGTAATAGGCTGAATCGATCTCAACTGCCAACAAGCCTACTGCCACGGCATTAAATGACCTGTAACACGCTAAATAATGTTCGGGGTAAACACAGCTCGAGTGAAATCAGTCGCATCAACATGTCAACGGCGATGACGAGTATGCTAAACACGGTATAACCTTATTTAATTTAATTTTGAGTTAAAAAAGCTGCATAACTTTCAATCTATTTAATTAATCATTAATACAATCATGAACGTCATTCTGAAATTAGACAAGATTCTCTCTCAAGTTGGTGCAGCATGAAACGAACAAAGCAGGCAAGCCAATTGTTCTTCTCGCCACGCAATGTTAGTTTCGATTATTCGTTACCAGTTTATAAATAAGAGAATTGATACAGTATGGGAGGATTCAAAATACACGGTTTTGATGGTAGACATGGAAACGCCTGAAATAATGATATTAACGATTTTAAAAATAAATAAATAAATAAATAGTTTTTTTAAATACTAAATTAAGGAAGGTAAGTTATTGGAGACATACCGAAAGTGTATATCACAACTAATTTAAATCTAAATCTAGTTCAGATATTTCCAACAAGTTACAAAACATTCTAAATAAAAGGCGGTTACGGTGAAAGCGCTATTTTACCCGTCGGGTATTTGGGACGTCGTCTGCATTAATAATATTCGGTGGACCACCTATTCAAATCACGTAATCGATGGATGTTTTGTTTCAATTGGATTCAAATTCCGCAAACTTTGGCGGTTGTCTTTATGGTTTCAGCAAAATGAAAGAGAAATATCGGAGCAATGTAGGAGATATATATGACGAAATGGCGAAACATGCTTCTATGCGCGTTTCATTAACTAGCATATCCCCAAAGCTGGGAAATGAAACGCCCAATACAACTTTGATATGTTAAAAGAATGAGAAAAAGTTGTGTCTATATACATAATATAAATTTTTATGATGTGTATAATAATTGATGAAATTTAAAAGAAAACTCTAGTGCAAGTATTAATAAGCAATAAATAGAAACCCATGTAATCAATGGCAAGTAAAATGAAATGTACATTAATTTGTAATACGAGAAAGTATACATATGTGAGTAAAACAATAAAGGGCTAGCTAGTTATCAAGTTTGATTATAATTATATTGGCAATCAACACTAGTATTTTCATTTGGTAGGGGGATTGCAAGGATTGAGGGTTGCAATATTAAGTGTGAAAGAGACAGATAATGAAGCCATATCTCTTCCTTTTTCGAAGTGTGAGATATGAAGTGTCTTTCATCTTTGCATAGCAGTCGAAGGAGAATGATGGTGCAATTTGCATTCCTTTTAATGTTGTAGTGTGTGACATTGCCGTGAAGTTCAAACCTTGACGTTTAGTGTTACCAATGTCAATGGTTGACCTTGTTAATGTCAATCCTTGGGATTTATGGATAGTCAATGCCCAAGCCATCTCGGAGGAGATTTTATTCTTGTTACTTTGATTTATGGGTGGAATTGGTATGTGCTTTGTTTGAGATTGGTCCCATGGAGGGCCAACGTAATTATCAAAGGCCACGACAACATAGGCTAGCAAATCAAGAGGTCTAGATCTAGGTGTGTATACACTTTGCATAACCACTCCAAGTGCACCATTTACTTGTCCTTATTGGACCTATAACTTGTAAGATAGCATTACTCTATGCCCCACACATAACAATATTTTTTTTTCTAGTTAATGGTCATCATCTTGCTATGCATCTTAACCATCATTAAAATATGCGATAAATTGTTCAATAGGCATATCCAATGCTTGGAGAATGTATTTGTTATGATTGTATGCAAGAATGTTCGTTGCAAAGAGGTGGATTGTTGTGTCAAAGTTTAAACACTCCTTTGTTGACAAGAATCTATTAGTCCTAGACTAGAGGAGGCTCTAGTTTTCCAAGGCTACAATTTTTAAACTATGAGAAATGTATCAATATACAATTTGTTGTCAAAAAACTTATTTTAAATATGTATGAAATAATGACTTGCCAGAAATAAAGGTCTATGAAAAATATACAACATACTATTTTGTAGTGCAAGTAACTTACTTTGAATATGTGTAGAAGGAAGATATTATAACTTGAACTTTAGTAATATATCATGTCTCACCAATTAAGGTAGGACGGGTATACATTAATATTGAGATAACTAATGGTTGAGTACGTTGAGTTTTTAAAATCCTCCGTAAGAGAGGCATACATTAATATTGAGAAACCTAATGATGAATAAGGAGTAGGATGAGTTTTTTCAAACCTTGCTAAAAAAGATGAAGTGGATGATACTAATAAAGGAACCCAACCTCTTTATACCAATAAAAAATACATTACAATTAGAATTATCAAAATATTTAAAAACCTTCAATTTCAGTATATTAGTTAATTCTTTATGATTGTAAAAATAAAATATCACATCCTCAATCTAATATTATATACTAAGTGATAGAGAGTTTCAAACTTGTAAACAAAGTATTATAAAAAATAAATTATTTTTAATTTTATATATATGTAAATATAAAATTTTAATGAGCATAAAAAAGTATTAATTATTTATTAAATTTATTTAGCTCTAAGTTATGAGAGTTATTACGCATAATAATTAGGCCCAAAGATGCCATTCTTGAGCTCCTTCTATAAAAGTCTATACACATTAACACACTTTTGAAAACCAAAATCTCTCATAGATCTCTCTATTTCATTCAGTTCAAAATGATATATCAACACACAAAACCCCTTCACTAACCATGTTAAGAGAGGTGATTGCATGAGAAACAATTGACTTAATATGTCGACACATCCCGAGTTAACCATGTTAAAATAGATGATTCCATGAGCAACAATTGACTTTGGAAACTTTGGCATGGAAGAGGAGGAAGAAAGGCACTTGGAGAGGCTAAGCCAAGTGAAGAAAGGCAATTGTAAAGGCTAGTTTGAGTGTTGATCAAGTACCAACCACAAAAGGTCATAATTCTCATCCAAGTAACCTTCAATAAGTATAGGAAAATATAAAATTATAGTTTGAAATGAATAGACCCCTAAGATCATCTTATAATTAAACAATTTAAATTAACTTTAAACATAAAAACACTTAAAAATAAAGAAAAAATCTATATTTAACAAATTGGTTAATAAAAAAATTATACAACATAATTATCTCATCAAACAAAGAGATCAACCCCCTTATTTAAATATTTACTTTACATTAAGATTTATTTTTAATTATGTTTCAATTTTTTATAAATTAAATATCTAAATTACATAAAATTCTAGAATTAAAATGTATATACCTACTCTCTACATTTAAAAAAAAAAATCACAAGACTAAATTAAGTCACCATTCCAATTTGAAAAGTTAAACAAACCAATTTTACTTTATTCCAAATGATGAAATATATCATACTATTTAAACCCAAGCCTCATATCTATAATATTCTAAACTCTTCCGTCGATTTGGTTTTCTTCTTCACCCACCCGGAGATGTTCATGCCTCTTCAAATTCTCAGTCGCCTACTGAAATTTTTGTCGTTATTAAAAAAATTTGCTGCTAATAAGTTCAAATAGAGCCACTCTTCAAATTCTCATTCGCCTACTGAATTTTTTGCCATCATTCAAAAATTTTGCCGCTAATAAGTTCAAATAGAGCCATAGAGAAGTTCTATATTAAACATATACACACTTTCGGTTCAATAATGAATATGAAATTTAAATATCAAAAGAAAGTGCAATGGCAAATTCATAAACATAAAACTATTATTTTCATCATTTTATCATACTTTCAACGACTTGGCATTGCTTCTTTTTATGGATTTTACCTTAATTACAACTACCATGAATACCAACGTCAACCAGCAAAAGAAGAGTCCATACACATTTATTAAGGACAGGGGGTGATTAGGTACCAATGTCAAGAATGCCAATGAGCAAAAGAAAAATCGAAGCATAGGTTATTCTTTGTTATACTTGAGTGTAGGTTTCAGCATAGGGGAGAGGCGCCAATAGTGGCACGGGGCCCACTGCACCACCTTGGAGGACAGTTGGCGGGGCCCTTTTTCGGTACGACGGGAGTCGATTCGATAGAGCCATGTGTTAGGGACGTGGTGCACTTTATTGCTAGGGGTTTGTGGGGTCTTTCATGGTGAAAACGCCATTTTTCCGGGGCTTGTCGTTCTCCCTATGCAATCTTGTTTGGGCCCGGTGTGTGGCCGTTCCGATACCCCGGTAGTGGTCCGCCCCTGCTCCATTGTTCGCTCCTGCCTGCGTGCCTAGTGGTAGGCCGCATACCCCTTGATGGAGCATCGGGAAACCTCATACTGCACGCATTTGGTCGTTGTTCTGTGTGGCATTCCTGGCATGATAACTCGTTCCGGTCAGACCTTTGCTCGAATTTGTGTTTCGTCGGTGCTGGGGTCTCCCTGTTGGCGTTTGTTGGTGGCTCGGTTCAGTGCTGGTGTCTCCCTATTGGCGTTTGTTGGTGGCTTGGTTCGTTGCAGTGCACTCCCACTTGGCGGTCGTTGGTGGCCTCGGCTCTACATTTTGCAATCGGTAGGGTTTCCTACCAGCATTTGCAAAGTGTTTTTTAACACCCCACTCCTCCTCATGGATGATTTTGTTAAGCCTTTGCTCGGTTTCTGTTTGGTTGCTCGTGTTTTTCTTGCTGCATTGTAAATGTATTTGTGTTTTTCTCCTTGTTGGCGATCGTTAGCAGCTCTATCCTTGCTCGATCGTTGGTGGCCTCAGCTCTGGATCCTGTAATATTTGGGGGGGGGGGGGTTCCAACCAGCAACTCCACAATGTTTTTTAACACTTTACATATCCCCATGGATAATTTTGTTAACTCTTTAGCTTGGTTAGGGATGTCTCGGCTTCTCTGTGATAATTTCGTTTTGATTGGTTTTTCGGACCCTGTCTGGTTACTGGTTTTCAACGGCGGTGTATCAATTGTATAATGTGGACAGTCGGCTTGTTAACACCCCTTGGGTGTCTCTGGTTTTAAGGCTCGTGTTTATGCCTTACTTTGTGACGGTTCTGGCTCTGCATGTGTGATTGTAACTTGGGACAGGGTTCGAAAAACCTGAATCAAAGATGAATTTACTGTTATGGCTTCCACTGTTTTGTCTTTGGGTTGGCTTCCACCAATTTGTGTGAATTATACAATTTTTAACACATTTGTTGTTTAGGGTTTGCAGTGGAGGGTTTCGTATGGGATTGTATGTTGTTCTGCAGCTTATATTTGGTTTTGTTTTGGCATGTGCGGTCATTAGTTTGTAAATGTGGTGGTAATGGGGTTTATGATTTTGGCATTAATCCTATATTGGGTCGATGAATGAATGTTGTTTTCTTTCAGTGGTTGAATGCTGGTTTCTTTTAGTGTAAATGTAATTCATTTTGGTGATTTCGGTCATTTGTAGCAGTAGGGTTTAGAACTTGATATTCATCTTTGCAGCAATATATGAAATTGATTTTCGATTTTGGTCATTTGGAGCAGTGGTTTCTAAATGATGTGGATATGAAATTTGGAAATGAAAATGGATATGAAATTTATTGTGAATGTTGGAGCAATATTGGTAAACTTAGCCTAGATTATTGCAGCATGGGTAATTGGGAGCAATATTGGTATTTTTGAGCAGCAATAGGTTTTATAATTTTGATATTCATCTTTATATTAGTTTTCGAAGTTGCAAAAGAAGAAAAAGACGTGGAAATGAAATTTGGCATGGCCCCTCGTGTATATGAAAATGTTGTGGATATGAAATTTAGTGTGAATGTTTGTTGGTTGAATGCTGGTTGAATTCTGGATATGCTTACTGTAGATTACTCTGGATATGCAATACTGTAACAAGAATTTGGTTATGATTTTGGTAATTTTGCAGCAGTAGGTGTTAGAACTTGATATTCATATTTATATTAGTGTTTGAAGCCGCAATAGAAGAAAAGGACGTGGATATGAACTTATGTAGTGAACTTTGTGCAACAAGCAAATTGTGACTTAAAACAAAAATCTTAGGTGATGGCAAGACTAACACAATGCAACAAACTAAAATTGCAAGTGATTAGGTACAATAATCAACTTAATTGCACCTTTAACATAGGTTCAAATATTATGGTTTTCCCTTCACCTTATAAGCCTCCTTGAATCAGCTTCTGAAAGGAGTGTTGCCATGAGTGTGGAAAGAAAATTAGATGGATTTTGAAACGGTTGTGTTAAGTAGGCAGGAAGGAATGGTTTTCATAGAATGGAACCAAAACCTGCATGGTTATGTAGGCAACATTCATAGAATGGAAAAAAAACATAAATGAATAAAACCTACAACTTTAACATAGGTTCAAATTTTATAGTTTTCCCTTCACCTTATAAGCCTCCTTGAATGAGCTTGTGAAAGGAGTGTTGCTATGAGTTTGGGAAAAAAATAATAGTTGGAATTTGTAGCTGTTGGCAACATTCATAGAATGGAAAAAAAACATAAATGAATAAAACCTGTATCTTTAACATAGGTTCAACTTTTATGGTTTTTCCTTCACCTTATAAGCCTCCTTGAATGAGCTTCTGAAAGGAGTGTTGCTATGAGTTTGGGAAGACAAATAATAGTTGGAATTTGTAGCTGTTGCCAGCATTCAGCTGAATGGAAAACAAACATAAATGAATAAAAACCTGCTCATTAATAATAAAACAACTGCACTTTATATTAATACAACGGAAATACAAATACAATGCCTCTATTTGTAGTAGATGTCGATTCCTAGGATTTGCAGTCTGTATGAAAACTATCACCTAGGTTTTAGGTTATATCAAGCCCTCATCATGATTGATTGGGGTTGCACAAAAAGAAAATTACTTCTAAACAAAATAGCATTTGGTTTTCCTATACACCGAATATCCTATTCTTGAAGAGGTTCGTCACCTCCCCCATCATTTCTTGTAGGGTTTCCAGTTTGAGGCAAGTAGGGTGACCTTATTGAGCATGTTTGATTAGGATGGGTGGGGTTGGTTGAAATAGATTGAGGCCAATTTACTCCTTGCAACCAAGGAGGAATTGAATAGCCATAGGCCTGACTTATGCTTGGGACCCCTTCAATAATTGCTGGTGTTGGATAAGATAACATAGAATGGGACCCTACACTAGTTCTAATAGAGGTGGGGTGTAGACCTTCCTAATTATAGTGGGGTATATGAATGTTAATAATATCCTGTTAGAATTGTGCACTGCTTGCAAACGCCTCTAATGATCCTTCCATCATGTTCCTTTCATCGGTTGTTCTTGTACTAGTATCAACCATCACATTATTTTGGTTCATCTGTTGCACCTTCCTCGCTTCCTTTGCTTGCCTTTCCAGTTGCTTCTGGTGTTCTTTTTCTTGTCGATTAGCCTCTCTTGCAATCCTTTCCTGTTCCCGTTTTCCAGCTGCAATCATCCTTGCTTCCTTCTTTTCCTTTGCAAGATCTTTCTTCCTTTGTTTTGATTCCTGCAAAGCATGTTTATTTTGTTCAGATTCAACCAAGAGGCTTATGTACTCTTCTGAAGTGAGTAGTTGTGAACTCTAGCCCAATCAAAGAATGTCTGTCTGTCCTTGCCTTCCTTGCGCTGACGCTCTCTCCATTGGAAAATTTAGGAATTGGCCAAGCCTTGGTGTGTTGCCTGGCAGTGGTTATTCTGCTGCAGTATATTCTTCAACTGCATCCTCATTGTCCATGTTAGGTTCTTCTATCAACCCACCATCAACATAAAAATGTACAATCTCAGATGGCTACGAAGGCATGTTCATGCTTTCATCGTTGGTGGAACCACCAATGTGTCTGTTCAAGTTCATCATGGCCTCTATCATCCATGATGGTTGGGATACTTGGGTTGGCAATGTCAATGTGTTGTTGTTGCTTCCAGGATTGCGACAACCATCGACCACATTTATATGTGCCACAGAATCCACTTGTGCATCGGCTGGACCACCTAGCCCCATGCTATCTCCCGCTGCTTCATCATCGAATTGTGTAGCACAGACTTGTTCATCATCATCATAAGCACTAGCTCCTTGGTAGTTGCCTTGAGAAAGGGACATGATGTTTTCCACAGCATCTGCCTCTTGCTGCCCATCCAATTTCTCTTCGACATCCTCACCATCTTCGCCAGCTACAGCTTCTTGGTCATCCACATGAAATGCTTGGCTACACCTGGTGTCATGCATAAGAGCATCATAATTCAATGGAGAGATACATGTGCGCCTAAATCCAGCCTTGATATTGGAGGATGTGAGAGCCCTTTTGAAAGCCTTGCTTGCAAGCTCAGCTAACTCAAACCTATTTACCTCTACCCCTGGGTTCTTCACCATCCATGCAGCACGTTTCGACCTGAAATAATCCTTGAAAGGCCCAAACACACTCACATCTAGGGGCTGCAATCTGTGAGTGGTGTGAGCAGGAAGTGTTAACAAGTCAATGCCCAACCTGTTTTCCTCCTCGATGGTTTTCACAACAATGTGGCTACCATGGCCATCTAAAACTAATAGGTGTCTATTCTCACATACACCACTTGGTACGGATGCTGCAAAGTGGCAAAGCCAATTCAGGAAAAGTTCTTTAGTCACCCATGCATGGGGATGTGCAGCCATGCATGCCCCAGGTTCACAGTTTTGGATATAGTTTTGCAGCCGAGTTTTTTCCCCTTGAACAAATTAAAAACCCGGGATTGCCATACCAATTGCATTCACACATGATAGAATGGTAATCCACTCCCTGCTCTTTTGCAGAATCTTTGGCACATTCTTGCTCCCTCTCTTTGCAATGACATGCATGCCACAATTCCTTCCTGCATGTAACCTTGTCTTATCGCAGTTCCAAATATGGTCCGGAGCGTATGAGTGCTTCTCATATGCAGAAGAAAGAGTGTCATAGAACTTGGACACAACTGTGGGGCGTAGATTCAATGCCCTGTCTCTATCCAAGCCCTCTGCAGTTCGTAGCACTAGCTTTGGATGCCTTTTCTTGAAATCATGCCACCATGACTTACTTGGAAACCCATCTCTAAATGGGTTTGGCCTCCCCTGAGAGATTTGAGCAATAGTTGATTTCAGCTGTATCAACTCTATCCCATGTCCCATTTCGGCCATCTCCTTACACCACACCACCACCTCATCCTCCTCCTGTTTAGTCATGACTATAAGAGGACCTCTCCTCTTGGTATGGGTCAGGCCATTTATCTAGTAATGGATTGACGTGGGTGCAATCCCATATTTTGTTGCCGCTTCTCTAACTGAAAACCCCTTGAATTCGACATTGTCAATTGCATCCAACATGTCTTCTTTTGTCCATCCTCTAATTGCACTAATTTTCTTCGTTGAAATAGCACCTTGCACTGTGGAAGATGGTGGCAATATGGGCGATGCTGGCAGTGTGGGTGGTGATGGCTTTGTCATTGATGGTGGAACCACACCATCTACCTCTTCCACAGGTCCATTCTCAGAATTTGCTGTAGCAATCTTGTCATTTGAAACACGGGCCCTTTCCTCATCCGATGATGTGCATTGTAGCTAGGTACCCCGCTTCATTGTATTCCTTGTGCGACATGCAATATTGACTATTGGCATGGCTACGAGAAGCTGCACAATCCATACATGTAACATTTAATAGGGTATTATATCCAGTCAATGAATCTGTGAGTATTATATATCCTTCTGCAATGGTCAAACTGTGAGTAGTATATTCTAAACTAGTTAATAGAATGGGCTGTCAATACCTCACACACTGTGCATACACTTGGGGGCTGTTGATGAATGGTTGAGTCCTGGTTGATCAGGAATAGTTTTTTGATACAAATGATCAGTGTGTGCACATTATTTCTAACATTATTTCTAGTAATCTGAAGATGGTAATCTGAAATGACATAAAAAAATTGGTAATCTAAAATGACATCAAAATTTTTAACGCAACGGAAATCTGATAAAATTTGTTAATGTGATTGTAAAGGAAATTTGATATGCTATGCAAGGTTAGTGGTTAATAGATACATGTAAATGGTTAATGGTTTATAATGATAGTTAATGGATATATGTTAATGGTTACAGATGCAACCAACTTTAACTTGAAGTTTGGAGAACCAGTTTGAACCATTAGGGTTCAAATAAAAATCTGAAGATGGTTCATCCAAATACCATTATTATTTGAAATGCCATATTATTATAGATTTTCATGACCAGCTTGAAATACCATTAAAACCTCACGCTTGAACCATAATGGTATTTCAATTTTCACCTTAATACCATATTATTATTAGGTTTTCAAATACCAACTTGAAATATAATATGGTGATCATTCTAAAGATTATTTGAACCATTAAAACCTCACGAGATGCAACCAACTTTAACTTGAATTTTGGAGAACCAGTTTAAGCTAATCATGAAAATCTATTGAAGCCTCTGATGTTTCCAAACATACAATTAATCTGATGGTTGATTGAATTTAAAAAAAATAGATGGTTGATTGAATTTTAAAAAATTAGTTAATGGATACGTGTTAATGGTTATTGGAAAACTTAGATGGTAAACTAAATGGATACAGGAAATAGGTGACTGTAAATACCCGGAACACTGTGCACACACTGTTGGGTTGTTGATGAATGATTGACACTGTGCATACACTGTTGGGCTGTTGATGAATGGTTGACATTGTGCACACACTGCTGGGTTATTGATGAATGGTTGACACTGTGCACACACTGTTGGGTTGTTGATGAATGGTGGAGTCCTAGATGATAAACACACTGCTTACTTGAATGATAGACGAATCCAAGCAATGCAAATGGGTTCAATTGTGTGCAAAGATGTTGGTTTAAAGTTTTTTTTATGTTGAAAATGAGTGCTTAGGGGAATTGACATGGATTGGAAGGTTAATTCTGGGAATGGGAGGATGGGATTGATTTGGCACCGATCCAATGGCTGTAGAATTATTTATTGCATGATCCATGTGCTCTTAGTGTGTTTAATGGATTATTTGTTATTGGACAGCTGCTTTGGTTGAGTTTAATGCTTGATTTGATCTTGGGCAGTGAATTTTGTTTGCCGAGTAAAGGGTTTAATGGGTGATTTGATTTTTTGATTTAAGAGCTACTTTGGTTGAGTTTAATGCTTGATTTGATCTTGGGTAGCGAATTCTGTTTGCTGAGTTAAGGGTTTAATGGATGATATGATTTTTTTTATTTAAGAGTTTAATGGATTGTTGATTTGGGGCATTCGTAGAGTTTTGCTGCTCATTTTGATTTCATAAATTTTAATGGGTGATTTGATTTTTTCAGTGGGTGGGTGTCATTTATTGAGGTTGCATGTGTGAGTTGTTGAATCATACTGGACTAGATGCTGACCCCCATATCACTTGCAGTGTGCAGGTGGTTATGGATGATGGAACACTGCTTCTCCAGTTGTGGTTCATGATGGATGATGTGTTTCCCAGGGTGTACTCAGTAGATTGAGTATGATAGGATTTTTTGTTGTTAGATTTGTCATTAATGGAAAGACAGAGTGGAGTCTCAATTGGACTTGATGGTTTCTAAGCTTTGCATTAAATGGATTAAATATTGTCAGCTGGGGTTCTAATCAGTTATTAAATGTATTTTGTACTTAATATAAACTCTATTTATGCATAAATATGTTGTTTAATAATTTTTAATTAATCTATAAATGTGCAAGAATAGGGTAGTTGATGTGACGGGAACCATGACCACTACTGGTTCTGACACAACAATAGGAGCCTCTCCCCTACAAGACGTCCAACAACATTTTTCAGTTCAATTCCAAATTCTGAAGTCTCCATCTGGAAAAATATATACTTGATTTGTCAGGCTCTGTCTACCTTAGATTGTGACACCGATAGTATGATATTCAATATTGTGAATTAAGCTATTGTCATTCTTTTCTTGAATATAATATAAATTTATGTGAAGATGAAGGCATTCATGAATTTTGTTGATCTTGTGCATATAATTCTACAATCTAATGGACATGAGTTTTCAGACAGTGGCTGTAAAAAAACTAAGATTATTTCCACCCAGGAGGCATCCCTCTCACTGAGCTCGGGGGCAACGTTAACACACGTTGAGGCTAGAAGAGACCTCACTGGCAGAATTATCACCTCCAGTAGGTCGACAGAAAATCTGGAACAGGTTCCATCATGCACACAAAAGGAAAATGTACGTAGAGGGCAGGTCAAAAAATATACATGCAGGCCAAAAACCTTAAAAAAAGATTGAACTTGGCATAAAATCACATCCAACACACCCACATGCAACGATGACAAGAGGGGGGAACATATTTTATTGGAGAAATAAAACTCAGCGGAATGATCTCATAAGTGCTATTCATACATATTAATTAAACATATACAAAGCCATATGCTAGTTTTGATTGCGTTTCAAGGATACAATAAAATTTGCTAAACTGTATTGTCAAGCCACCTGTCAACTAAAACGAAGGACATGTTAAAGATAGATGCCAGCTTATACCAATTTGCATGATAATTGTTTTGGTTACAAAGTTAATACACTATGCAATACCATGTTTTCGTTACAACGTTAAGACACTGTGCATTACCAAATGTAGCAGCAAAAATAACACATGAAGTACAAAGTTACTGGTTTAGTTTGGGAAGTTACAAGCTGGAAAGAGGAGCAATGAACTCTAGAAGAGTTATAGCTGCTTGAAGAACTATAACTCTCTACACAATGGAAGATAAGATCACTTTATTGAGACATGCGGTCCAAAAATTACAGAGACCGTGACAAAACCAAATAACCGGTCTGGAAGATCACTTACCAGGTCCAATACTCATGGATTTTTCATTTTAGTTAGCATTACTCTGTTTTTAGTTGTTAATATTGTTAGGTTATAAATAGTTTTGAAACAATGTTCAACCAACTGCTTCGAAATCGAGGAATACCTGTGTATCTTTAGGGATGGATTTATGTGTTTCACAAAACATCCCAAGATATTAATTGAGCTCTTCCCTATGAATGGGGTTTGGGGTTTGTCGGTTTTCAGGTCGATTCTCTCGTAGAGTCTCCCCTGGTTGCCTGGTTGGGATTAGTGAAACTGACGAAGAAGACTATATTTTCGGATTATCCGAACGGGTCGCTTATGCGTTTCTGGATGACCATGAAAACTATAAGCATGGTGTTGATGTGGGTGTGGGCGTTCATGTTTCCATGAATTGGGCTTCATCCCAACAACGAATTTTTGTGGACCATACTAATGCAAAGGTATGCTTATGGAAAAGGTATGCTCATGGTTTTACATTTTTGTAGCATTTGGTTTTATGAAATTCTAGAATGGGCTCTCATGAGGTTTTTTCCTTTGGACTTTGTTTCAGTGTCAAATGTCAAAGTCACCACAATCTACATTAAGCAGTGGGAAAGGGAGGAGTCGTTGCTTGAATATGGAGGGATGTGGGCAATGACGCTTAGGAATTGTTTCACATGGTTGCGGACCAGGTTGTTTGACTCAATATGCTAGCTCCTGAGAACACCGACAGGTATAAAGCGACGGAAAAGGGATGTACTGTAACCCCTAGAGGAGGGGATTCGTTGATAAAATTTGACCGGCCAGGGGGTTCTTCAATACAAAGAAGGCTAGTGAGGGAGTCAAGCCTTAAAATATTACAACAAGTTGAATTGGTGAAAGATACTAAAATTTTGTGTAGTCCCCAAAACAAAGGAGGCTACAACAGCCTTAGGCGGAGTTCCCCCAAGCCTTACCATCAAGCTTTAGGTGGAGTCGTCCCAAGTGAGAAGTTTCTATAAATTATAGATATTATGTTCCTGCAGAAACCACATAATTCATAGAGGAAGAACACGACATTTCACCAAAAAAGTAGTACATCTTAATTTGACAATGTGGTATAATATGGTTACTTCCATTGATCAGTAGTTCCTGCCCAATTTGGTAATATTTAAATCGATCGAGCTAGGTTACTGATCGATACGCAGTGTAAAACCAAAATAACTTGTGATTATGATAGAGAAAAGATAAATACTAACAGAGAGACAAATTGTGATTGTGGCAGAGAAAAGCATCAGATTTATGATAAAAGGAGAACATCATCTGTGGTAAAAGTCTATGAAACGAACTAAAGGCTCTATACGACCTATATAACCTATAACCTCAGATCCTAATCTTGCCACCACTACAATCTATTACTAACGATTGACCATCTTTGTGCGTAAGTTCCAGCCATCCATCTCTGTGGAGACTTTATTACTTGACTTACTCCGAGCATGAGCGAAAAATGTTTCAGACTATCAGAACAGAAGTTTGAAATTTTTTGGGTTCGAAACCGGTTATAATGCTTCTCACCACGACCAGCAGAGGCCTTGGAACCCTCTTCCGAGAACTGAAGATCGCAATATTCCCGCCAACAGGTTCTTTTTTTAATAATTTTTTTAAAATTTTTTATCTTTTGAACAATGTCCAAGGTTTGTAAGGTGAGGAGACACTGAGCTTACAGTTGTTTGGTTGTTTTTTTGTTTTTAGAGTCATCAGTATCGACAGGAGAAGCAATCGATGACGAGACAAGGAAGAGTACAAGAAATATAAACACAACAAGGGTAGAACAGGTGCGGGCATGCTAAATGGGAAAGGTGCGCCGTTCTCTCTTTGAGCAATCAGATATTGACAAGGCATTGACATGTGTGCATTGGAGCTCATCTCGACTTCACACGAGGAAGAGGTTGACTTCACGATTCACCAATCAAACCCCAAACACGTGGCAACACTTTATACGCCAGTGACAGACAACGAAAATCCCAGTAGAACCATCCCCTTAAAGAATGCCTTCGCCATAAATATTCCGAATTGGATAGGAAGAAAGAACACGTCATACTTCCAAAGAGTGAGCATTTTATTGTTAATACAGTAACTAACTGATTTGCATAATGATTTTATTTGGTGGATCTTGAAATACATAATTTTGCAATGCAGTATGGCTCTAATAACATCCAAAGCATTTAAAAATAGATTTTATTACTTTGAATATATGCATTTTGCATTCAGCTACGATTGTTAAGAAATTGCTACGTGTATATGAGCCATGCAGCCGGGCATGTGTAAATAAATCTCCACATTAATCTTGTTATATATATATATATATATATATATATATATATATACTTGATCATTTTATTTTACTATAATGATGTATAAGATAGGTTATTGATCTGTTTGACTATTACTTATTTTGATTGAAGATAATAATGATATCATTATCATATTCTTAATTTATATATATTAGAAATTGTTATGTTGTTTTTTTAATAAAAAATTACTAGGAATGATGATATTGTTTATTTTATTTAAATTTCTTCATAAATGTTACAATACAATATAAATTTGAATTGCTATATTTTATTTTTAATATTTTAAATGTTATTTAAAAACTGATGTATTTCTTTATTTAATTTAAATTAATAAAATAAATACATAAAAGGGGTCATAAATTGGAAGCAAAAATATATGCTAAAAAAAAACGTTCAAATGTGACATTAATGTGGATGCAAAACTAGGTGGTAAATACAAATGCTAATATGACACTAATGTGGATGAAAAAATGACACTAACATGGATGCCAAATGTGACACTATTTGTAAGCAAAATTGGACTAAATAATAGATGCTTAATGTGACGTGAGTTGTGGTGCTATTGGGTGAATAATTGGATGCAAAACTAAGTGTGGAATCATAAGAAAAATGTGGCATTAATGTGGAAGCAACAATGGACGCTAAACGAGGTGCTAAATGAGATGAATAATGTGAAGTCAAAGTGGAAACAAAAATAGGTGTTAAATGGGGTGCAACATTGGTTGCAATTTCTAACACATCATGTGGTACTGAACCAAATGCTAAATTTGGGACTAAATAGGGCGCAATTTATGATGCAATAAGTGGTTCTAAACTAGATGTTAACTCTAGTACTAAATGTTATACCTTCATATTTCACAGTGTCGCATCTTCACAATAAAAACATTTGATGACACTTCCCTTGCTGCTGAAAACACCCAGAAAGGAAAAGTAATGAATGACCCATAAAGACAAACTCTTCATGTCACCTAACAAACCCAACTGAGACCTATTTACCAACACTACCGCTTTGTGCTCAGTCTTAGGGCCGCGGTAGTCCGTATTACTGCGCTATGCTTCTTTCCTGGAGCGCGGTACTACTTCCCTATGCTCAATTCTAGTGGTGCGGTAGTCTCTTTTTAGCCTTTTTCCATGACTTGTGGGATTTTGATCTTTGAGAGATTTTTGAGGATTGGCCTCTCTGATTCGATCCTAGCTCACCTTCTCAGATTAGTGGGTCTGATCCACTAAACACTCCCAAGATCCATCCTTCTCTCTTGTTGGTTAATCCTTCTACACACTATAAGAGAGAGGCCTTTCATGAGAAAAAGGGAGGACTCTTTGAGATATCAAACCTATGGTCTTAGATCTTTGTGGAGATAGCTAGAGGAGAAAGCACTTGGAGCTGGGAGTTGGCTTGGACATCAAGCAACGATTGTAAGTAACTTCAAGTTTGTAATAAAATATAACTTGTCTTGTTTCCCAAATTGTGTGTGTTGATCTTGTTTCAATCATATGATTTGTTTCTGTTCCAGATTTAGATTCTAACATATATTTCAAGTTTCTAGAAAGATTGTATGTACTCGTATCTTGGTTCATTCTAACAGGTTCATTCGCGAGGACTTGAGGATTGGAGCAATAATTAGGACGAGCGATTAAATCATAGGTCAGTCGGATCTCTTCCATTTCTTCCAGCAATATGATCTTGAAGTATTTGTTTGAATCTAGGAATTCAAGGTAGCATTTGTTATCTTTTTGTCTTATTTTAGAGTCAGTTAAGTCTACTTTAACCAAAGAGAGTTTCTACCTATCCATAGGGAGAAATATCTACAACAAAAACTGGCGACTCCGCTGGTTTGAACCCCATTCAATTGATTTACTTCACTTTCAGTCATTCTTGATTGTGATTCTTCTCTCTCTTCAAACTAGTACTGAATTTCGATCTCTTTGACCTCTATTCACCCCTTCTCTCTACATCTTTTCTCCCTCTGTGATCAGTGAGTCCTCTGGGTCTGCAGCACCCCTGAAAAATTCAAATTTTTTTCAAAAGTTGCATTTTTTTTCCACCCTTAGCATCAGTACCGTGCCCCCATTACTACTTACAGAGCGGTAGTACCACGTACCCAGTGCTCATCCTACCGCGCTAGTGTACCAGTACCGCGTCTCAGCTAGTAGAAGACACGCGGTAGTGTCTGCATTTTTTATTTTTCTCTTTCTTGTTTGGTTTCCCAGGTCATTTTTTTGATCTTCTCTGCCTCAGATTGGTGTTTCCCGTTGCTTACTAACATTTTGTCCATTGCACCGTCATTTGTGGTTTGTTTACCTATTGGTGTGAGCTTGATTATTTTTGTTGAGTTAGTGGCATTATTTACATGTTTGCTCACCCCTTCCGATCGATTACATTGGCTTGACCTATCCATCATAACCAAACTGTTACTACTGTCCTCTCTTACTGGATTGTGTATTTTTCATAATCACATTGTTCTTATAAATATCATCTTTTCCATTATCATCATTAAAATCTATATTGGAAATTGTCATTGGAGAACATTTGTGTTGTTTGCATTGAAACATTATTGTGCATTAGGAAGTGAACCATTCAATTCGCCACATAAATTCTCATTTTGAAGCATTATAGTTGTATATCAGTGAAATTTGAAAGAAGTGTTTATTTCAGTTTGGCTTTACTTAGAAAAAGAAAACACAAAGTTTATTTTGAAGTGGTTTTTCATTGTTTGTGAAAGTTTCATGCATTTATTATCAAAGAACTCTCTCTTTCCCATAGCTAGTTTTCATCAAATACAAGGCTCATTTCGATTCATTCTCACTTGCATGGTTTGGGTAATCACAACATCACCAAGTTTCACGTCCATTTACCCAATTGAGTAATACAACCACTAAAACTAATCTCCCTAACTAAACCAACATTAACCTCACTTGAGAAAATCAAAAGAATTTTGTAGTTAGGTAGGACACCAGGGATACGCATCCAAATAATTCCCCCTTGTCATTATCATCTGAGACATATTCATTGTCCTCTAGGGAACTAAAATCCTCTAGATTTGTCAACACGGTCATACACCAGTTTGTGGAGGTGCCTCCTGTTGTTTCAGGGGTTAAGCCGCCGCGAGATCGAGAACCAGATGGACTTTGTGGAATTCCACACTCCACTCAACCCTAAGGAAACATCGATCATTGTCTTCCTTGTGTTATACGACCACCATACTGATAATACAAGGGTGATAAGGCAGAAGCGCTGAAAAACTTTTCCAACATGTCATGAACGAGGTAGCTTAGTGACTTTTCTACTAGGGCTCTTTTACCCAGGATCCCTTTCGGTAGAGGGACATCCTTCCATTATTGGTGTCTCACGTTGTATTGTTCGACTTGGATTTCATCACCTTGCAAAGGATACAACTTGTTGAGGTCTCCAGCTCTTAGTTTGGAAGTTTGCTTGTTATCTCATCTTAATAGAGGGTCTTTTTTTCTTTTAGTGACTGCTTGTTGGCATTCTGGCCATTTTTGTTTCCAGCTCGCTTACTGTGACATCAGTCTCAGTATATTTTTTTAGAGCTTTCTTTTTTGGCTTGCGAGCCTTGCTTTTTCTAGCTCCCCTTTTTCACACTCGGTTGCATTAGGGTTTTTTGAGTTCTTTTCTCACGAGACTGCCCCCGGATTCTGTATTCCTATCAGCATGTCCGAACCATGGATATCACGAAGAATACAGGGGCGAAGCCCACCACCACCACCACCACGGACCTCTGGTCCACCTACATCATGTATTCCCGCCCCTCTCGGCCACGGTGCCGGCTGAGGGAACGTTCCACCGTCGATCCGCACTACATCTCTAGTTCCGCCTGTAACTGTTACTGACAGTACGTTCTTAGAACCCTTTGCAGTTTCTGCAACCACTGATACACCTAAGAATCCAACTGTCACTTCACCCACTATTATTCTAGATATATCTGCCACAGTGGACAACACTACAGCGGCTGAAACTAGTACTGCCCAAGATACTAGACCGGAGGCCATCATCCTCCCCGATGTCAGCACCACCCTTCCACCAAATACTTTCTACGATGTTACAGAAGGATCTGTTGGCACCATCGAAGAATCCGACCAAGATATATCTGAATTTATTATAGTGCTGGGCGGATACATCGAAGTTATCGAAGAAACCCAACTTCCTGATACACCTTTCGAACCGGACTATGGCTTTGTCACTTCCCGGGTGGAACCTCCGCCTGTTACCACTGTGCCATACAGTGTTCATCCATAGGAAACCAGTTCTTCCAGCAACATACCACATACAGTATCCCTCCATAACCTCCCTTCGGGACACGAGATCATGGCCTTGATCCAGTCTAGTATGGTTAGTCTAGCTAACTCCCCTTTAGCGTTGTCATAGTTTAAACGTGATACAAAGCAAATACTCTCAACGGCTTCTAGATATCCCCTTGCGACCCGTCCTCCCAACTATCGGGATCCCAACGTTCCGTCTAACACATATTTTCATCACTCATATGCAGACGGTTCCGGACCTTCGGATATCACTATACCTCTGTTCCTTCCGGACCCCGAAAACCCTTTCTAGGATACCAACTCGGACCTAGTCCTCGACGGTCCTCCTATTGTTCAAGACGCTATGGATGAAACTCCCGACACCCCTCGGTTAAATTCCCCACATTTACTACTGTTAAGTATGTTTGGCGCACATTCTATGAGGGATAACCCAGTATTTTCTCCATCCTCGCTTGTTACATATGGAAGACCCCCTCCACAAATCGGCACCTTTGGCGCCATTGGACAATCGACACTATCTCACCTTTCTAGTGTCATAAGAACATCAATTCATACCACTGGATCATCCATACTGACCAGAGGTTCACCTTCGGGCACTATCTACACCATTTCAGGAGGTGGACAACCGACTGTTGCAACCACTAATCCCAACAACCAACGCCCTCTGGGCAGGCCATCAACCTAGCCTACAGGAGGACAACCCGTTGTTGGGAACCCCGCTCCTAGTCACCAACCTCCTCCCATCGGACCATCAACCTAGCCTACTGGAGGACAATCCTTTGCTGGGAACCCCATTCCTAGTCAACAACCTCCTCCCATTGGTACCATCCAACAACCCTCCCAACCAACATCATCTGCTCAATTCGGTATGTACAACACACCTGGCAGCGGAAAACCTTATATTGGTTTTCCAACCGGGCCTCACCTTCAACATCCCTCGTCAAGCATGCTTCCTTATTTGGGGTCTCAAATCCCTTAGAGCGGGGGGTACTCATTATTTGGAAACTGGAACCCAGCTGGGGGGCAATCTCAAATTCCCCCCAACTTGAATTCTGGCCTCCCCTACCCTTCAGCTACAACAACTCCATGAAACCCATCCCTTCAATTCCCACCTCTTCATCAAGGTGGAACCCATATTCCATGGACACCACTGTTACAGCCACCACCCAACCTTGCTATGGGAAACCCTCCACTTACTCAAAGTAGTGGTAACATTATTGGGACCCAACAACCCTAGGGAACCATTCCCCAACAAGGAGCAGCAACCATTCCTGGGACACAACAACCCCAGGGTACCATACCCACCATTCCCACTCAGCAGAACATCCAACAACTAGTTACCACTATGATTCCCAGTCAGGTAATGACTTCCAACACACAACCGGTTAACCAGATGGCCTATTACCCCCATAACTTCCAGCAGTACCCTGCGGGAAACATGTATGGGTACAACACATAGCAATATGCTGTGCAGGGCCCCTCAGGCATCCCTGCATGTAACATCCCATATTTTCATAAAAATTTAAATTTTTTGTTAATGGCAATAACAGCTTAGTTCACGATAATTTATAATTGCGGAAAATAATAATTTCTGATTGTAACAATGTTAACTAAACAGTTGTTTGTACTAAACACAAATAAAATTCTGTTATAACTAATGCAACAGTGACAACTTAATTACATTCATAACAACTATCATTAAGATAGTTAAATGCATGAATAGATCAGACTTTTGATGCGACACTTTTCAATGCAATGATAAGAATGATTGATGTAATAAATGAAATACCAGGTTAGAAATGTGATATGATACTTTTTCTTTTGAGATGATATTGACCGTTTGATTCTTTGTTGTCCAAGTGAGTTCTATGAGGGACCCTAAAGCTTACTTAGTTGTAACGCTAAAACATTGGACCTGTTCTATGTGCAGACGACAGGTAAGAGGTTTCATGATCGCAATAAATTCCAGTTCGTGTGAGTTCAAATTCGTCTTTTGAAAATAAAAATAGAATAATTAGAGACTGTTGCATTTATAAAAGCATACATGCATGATTCACATGCTTACACTTCTGCTCTCCATGGTTTTTCTTGTATCTGAGTAAAATCAACCCAAGTTACCTGTTTGAATAAGCATCTAATTAGTAGCATTGTCACTGTAGTCGTCATTATACTAGCTGGTTCTATCGTCATCCTTGTACTAACTAGTTCTATCATCGTCATTGTACTGGCTGTCTTGTTGTCACCATTTAACTGGTAGTACCAAGATGGTACAGTACCATTGTATTGCATGAATAAAGTGGATAGGAAATTGGAGAAACCTATTGTTCCAAATTACCAAACTATATATGATAGCATATATATACTTGCGAGTTTTATACAACACTATTGATTAACTATATAAATTTTGTGGTTCACAATTCATATTTACCACTATATTTATTTAGGTACTATGTAAGCAAATGTGGTCTTTCCCAAAGACTAGACATTTGTAGTAACTGGATAATAAAAAAATACAAACCATAAGTTGACTATGGTACAAAACAAGACTTGAACTATTTGACTATCATCCTATAACGTGACATAATACAGGTCTTATGAATATAGTGGTGCAACTATATCGATCCTGGGTTTAATATAAATATTGAAACATATGGTGAAACTATTGCAATAAAATGCAAACATTGGAATTACATCCAAACTATATTATAAGGAAGTGATATCAATAAGGTGCAAACATTAGAGTTATAACCAAAATTTGCAATAACGTCGTTACTCCTTTGGTGAAGACGACATTAAAATTTTGTTATGTTTAACAATTGAAATGTAATATACGCTATCACATCGAGGTACTAACGAGCATTAAAAATTTGAGCTTGACAGGTTGCTGGCTCATAAATTGGGCGCTAGTCTCGAGCTGTGGGAGAGATCACGAATCCTGCCTGCAATAAAAGCTTAGTACTAACGCTTGCCAAGTGGGATTTCCAACAATCCACGTCGAGGTTGACACTATTGGGTTCGTCATTGTGTATGGTTAGAATGCCTTGAAATGGGCTGTGCTTGCTTCTCTGCTTGCCATTGTGGCACTATCAACCTGTACAATAGGATAGACATTTAATGTGGATGTCGTTTGTACCAAAGCTAAAGTCACTGGCAAAGTTAAGACTGTCGATGATTAAGAGTTAGGGCCATTAGATATGTAACCCTACCCTCGTCGATGTTTGAGTTTATGAACTTGGAAAAACAGTCTAGTGTGTTATTGTTTTCGTTGGAGGTGGCCGACAGGCTGCCAAAATTTTAGTAGGAATTTTTTGTAAGGGTTTCGAACCCAAGACCTGTAAATCGGTGTTGAAGGTTTGCAGGTTTTAACCTCTGTAATGGTGTTGTAACTTAGGATTGAGTCATTGGTTTAGAGTGATAAAGTGTTGAAGGTTTGAAGTTCTTCGTTATAAGTTATAAATGTGGTGCCAAACTACAAAGTGCTTGCGTTTCTCTCACCATTACTGGAGCGGACACCTCATCGTCTTCCTGGTGTACGCCAAGAACTGGCCACAGAGTGGTGATGGTAACCGTCCAAGATGGTATAATGTTTTATTCTACTATACTTCAATTTTCATTTTAAGAGTATCATGAATCTAACTCCGAGCTATCGTTTTCTAGGTGTAGGGTGTGAAAAAGGTTTGGCTAGGGTTTGGCGAATGGAAAAACCACGTACTCTTGCACCGGTAAGCTTCGGGTCTTCCATACCCTCGTAGTGCTCTTCGTCTGTGCCATAGCTCTGTCGTTGAAGATGGTTGAGGAACCTTTGAAACACATTTGTTGTTCAGTGATACTTGGTTTCTATACTTTGCAAACTTGATGTTTGTCGACTGGAGTTGTAACTCGTTGATTCTTGAGTGTTTGGGCTCTTCCGCCTGTTAGATTTTGGGAAAAACCCTGTGTAACCTTGTTTTTCAAACATGTTTAAAATGTTTGCTTGAGAGAATCAACTTCGTTTGAGGTTGTTCTGTTGTAATGTTTGAGGATCTATGAGACTCAACTTGTATCGTTTTTAGTTTTGAAAGTATAAATAAAGGGAGCCGAGGGCTCGTTTTTTGTATAGACTGTAAATCCTTGTTTCGGCAATAAAAGAATGTATGCTAGTTTTTCTGTGTAAAAGTAATACTCGTCTCAGTGGTAAAAATGTATGCTAAACAAATGTGTAAATGCCTGTGTAGTTTGTCTTAAACCGTAGGGTGATGTCGAGTTCTTGGTTGTTGATGTTGGTAACTAAGTAAAGTAAAAAGTCGAAATGATTTTCAATTTCATTTACAAAGAAACGACTAGGGTTTTGATGCGAAGCTCAAATTGAAAAAAACACTTATAGTTTCGATGATAAAATGAATGATGGTTAGAATGATGTTTATAAAATTCTATCATTCAAGGATTTGTACATAATGCATCATGGAAATAGAAAACGAAAACAATATGAGTGTACTTATGCAGAAATGTGAAGACTGTGTAAATTACAGTTTGGTCTATATTTTAATTCTTATACATGTAATAATGATGAAGTAATTGCAATAAAACAGTGTGTGTATATGTATAATGTGAAAACTCGAAACTATAGAATGACTATGAAATACTTTTATTTACAACATGTAAATAATGATGATAATATTGTTTTAATTTGATGCTATGTATAAACATGGTTTGTCTATTTTCATTCGAATACTACAAAAACTAATACAATAAATAAACTATAATATATATACGCAGATGAGAGAACAATACTTATATTTTATGAAACAATACTGTAGTTTAGAACCATTTAATATAGTAAATTTATCTACTGGAAAATATAGGGCAAAATAGTAAAACAAAATTCGATCACTGTTCTATCTATTCGAATCAATGGCATTTGCCTATCCTCTAATCTATTTTAATTTGCGTATCTCGACTAGAGTACGATGCTTCAAAACAACATATGGAAAAATAGAGGTATTGGTTTATCAATTCAACTTCAACATTAAACTTAAACATTCAGACTTAAAACAATTTCTAGGATTAGATTCTTTTTCGAAAACAAATAAACAAAAAATACTAGTTAAACAGAACAGAATTATTTACTGAGAACAAGTTAGAAAAGCTGTAGAACCTAAGAAAAATCTATAGGGCAACAAACAACCCAAGAAGACTGTTCCACCCAACCAATTCCAGAAAACAGTCAAGTACTGTCTTAGGACCCCCGAGCCTGTTCACTGAACCACTATGAGGAAGAGACTCAGGAATGAGGACTTCTTCTTGCTGTAGCAATTCACTTCTGAATATTCAATAGATAGCAATCCAATAGACTTGCACCAGCATTTCTAATTTCTCTCAGCAATAACGCAGACTCAATATTACAGTCACCACTAACCTCCCTATTTGAATCTCTCTTGTAATCACCTGATTCACAAGAGGAAAATATTCAGCTGAAATATTGATTAAGAGCTACTTGCTCAATTTGAATTTGCCTTTATAGGCTGCCTAGACCTTTTTAGACGTTACTGGGTCATTAAATTAGCTACCTACTCACTCCCTCCACCTGGGGGATAATGCCCTATTTTTAGGGGTAGTTGTCCCATAACCAACAACTAGTGGTGTGATGCAACTGCTGCCATGTGTCTCATACTTTCCAACAACTTCCATTCCTCCTAGTGGGTCAGTGAACACTTATTCAATAGACCTCTTGGGTGTTTGTCTCCTAATTAATTTATTTAAATAATAATATTCAGTAATTACATTCATCCATGATAAAAACTGATCATAATTATAAAAATTCTCAAAAATTTGGGTAGGTGACACTGCACCATACGGTTACTACTCATACCCGCAGCACAACTATCAACTTCCTTTCTTGGCCACGCTATATTTACCTAATTTTTCGAGGCTCATCAATGATCCTATAGGGCATGAACCTCACTGGCCACCTATCCCAGCCAAAATTCCATCGGACAATCCTAAGTTCGATGCCAAGACCGGGGAAGGCTCCAAGAACCACGTGATGACCTTCCATCTTTGGTGTTCATCCAACTCATTGATGGATGACTCCATTCAGCTACGGATATTCCAGTGCACGCTTACTGGCACGGCAAAAAAATGGTACATCGAGCTCCCACAACACTCCTTTCATGATTTTAACACCTTGGCTATGCAGTTTCTGACCCATTTCCAGCTCCCCATCCGGTATGAGACTGGAACAGAACTGTTAACCTCGTTGCATCAAACCACCTCTACGCACATTTGAGATCACATCCATGAGTGGCATCGACGTCGTAGACTAATCAAGGCACCCATTCCGGATCAGCCACTCGCTGATTGGTTCACAAAGTCATTCTTGCCTCCCATAGAAAGGGACATTGCTATGCGCGGGCTGGTCACGGAGGAACAAGCCATCTCGGCTGCCCAGTACATGGATTTGGTATATACCCAATCCGACACTTTACACGAAATTCTTCCCCACGCCACCCACATCACTACTGATCCAACTAATCCTGCCATTGAACACCCTATCGATGGTATTGTCGGTTCAGTCAAGGCCCATCCTATCACCAAATCGATGGGGCCACAAGCTCCTACTTCCCCCGCTCCACCCCAGGTTGCTCCAAAAGCTTCTACTTCTCCTACTGTCTCCTCTGAAGTGAAAGCAGTTCAATCTACGTCACAACCATCCGAAGGAAAGAAGAAGAACAATTGTGGAAAGTCCAAGAAGACTTCTAACCCGTAGGAGAATCCCAAGCCACAACCTACCCACAACGACCCGAAACCACGTCGGAAGGATAAGTTTCCCTGCCTCATTTGTCAAGATTATCACTACATGCGTGACTGCCCTACAAGGATGAAGTCAACAAATTCGTTAAAGGATCCTCTCGTTCGATAGTGTTAACTGACCCTTTCCCTCAGTAAAAACAACAGATGGTTTCCCAAGAAACCCCACAAGGGGGCAACCTGAAAACCCACCTCGCAGAGATATGTCCATAAACCATGAAATCCTGATGAGGAGTAATGAAGAGATTCACATAACCACTCATTCAAATACGTACGAAAACCCCCCAAGTTCGAACAAACAGTTAGAGACAACCAAAGGCAAGTCTCCTATTGAAGATCCTTCTCCTACCCCTCCCCCTAATGACCATCTCCACATTGAGAGACCGCTTACGGACATAGTGCTATGCCCACCTAAGGGCACCATACAAAAGGAGACATTTAATCCCAATGCGCGAGCTGCCCAAAATTACAACATTGTTGAGGATTTAGCTCAAGCACCATGTGCCATGTCGACTCTCGAGGTTCTCCAACACTGCCCTATGCAGCGCAGAACCTTACTTTTAGCACTGGGGGCAGTAGACCCGGATACTTCAAACCCCATCATGTTTAACTTGGAATATGTCAAACCTCAGCTTTTCCATGTTGATTATGTCTTTGAATTGTTGGAGAGCCTTAGGCTTACCCGAAGTCACGACGTCTCGCACTACTCTCAAAGCATTTGACGGACATGGTTTTCAACCTTATGGACTCATTCCCGCGATTGGTGTTGAACTGGGGGGAAAAATAGTATCTGTACACATCGAAGTCGTGGACGCGCCATTAGATTACAATATTCTACTCGGTCGGAACTGGTTTTACGCCATGACCTCCATAGCATCTACCGTCTTTCAGATCGTGCAATTTCCTCATGAAGTTAAAATTGTCACCATAGATCAGCTAGATTACTGTATCCCAGACTCTCATCTGAACTCCGCCAACACCATCCCGTTATTGGATCAACCTCGGTATCGTTTCCAAGATGTTGGAGTTGGTCTTATGAAGGATTCTTCCCTTATTGGAGTTTTCCCACAGCTAGGGTCCCCCGTTTAGCCAGTCAACATGATATCATCGAATATCACCCCCATCAATGATTCTTGGGTGATACCGAGTCCTACTGAGATTGAAAACTACGGCACCTCCATGCCGTTAAATGGGAACCTTGCAGTGTATGAAGTGATCCAGTCAGCCACCGATTGGGTCAATTCTTCTACCCATCACACAGTGGCACATCTATCGTCTGAGATCCATTCATCCCCACCACTTATCGATCCTCTCACATTGATTTTTTTGACTGACGAATCAATAATGGAGGTTATGTGCGGTGATGAACCACCATGGGGAAATTTCCATCATCGATCTTCTTTTCCCACCATTCAAACGATTGAGCCTGATACAAAATCCAGCACTTCACTTGGAATGGTTCAAATCAAGTTTCCCACTTCGCTCGATGAAGTATTTTCCGAAGGAAACTTTGCCAACCTCATGGAAACCACTCCCATTGACATTTTAGTGAAGCCTGGTGTTGTGGAAAACATTCATATTTGCAAGACATGCACTCCCACCGAAATGGAGTTCTACATTGCCTACTTTAAAACTTTCTGTGACATTTTTTCCTGGAGTTATGAAGAAATGCCAGGAATAGATCCATCTATCGTGGTCCACAAGATTCCAACCTTTCCTGGCGCCCAACCCGTTCGGCAGAAACTCCAACCCATCCACCCCCATAAGGCAACCTCTATCAAAGCAGAAGTTGAAAAACTTTTGCATGCTGGTTTTATCTATCCTATCCCATTGACAGAATGGGTATCTAATATCGTTCCCGTAGCCAAGAAACAGGGAACGATTAGATTCTGTGTCAATTACCTTGACTTGAACAAAGCTTGTCTAAAGGACAACTACCCAACTCCGTTCATCGACCAGATCATCGATAACTGTGTCGGGCGTGTCATCTTTTTTTTTATGGATGGCTTTTCCGGCTATAATCAAATCGAGATACTCATAGTAGACCAACATAAAATAGCCTTTATCTGCCCATGGGGAATCTTTGCATATCGAAAGCTACCTTTCGGCCTGAAAAATGTCGAGGTTACTTTCCAATGGGTGATGTCGTATGCATTTCACGATATAAAACATATTGCAGAGCCATATCTTGATGACCTTCCCGCTCATTCTCAGACTCAGGAAGATCATCCTGATCACTTAGGCGCCATCTTCGCTAGGTGTCGTCGCTACAATATTCATTTGAATCCGCATAAATGCGTCTTTTGCGTTGAAGCTGGAAAACTTTTAGGATTCATAATCTCCAAAAGCGGTATACAGTTGGACCCCGTGAAGGTAGAAGCTATTCTAGCCCTACCTTCCCCCACGAATATACCAGATTTTCAAAGTTTGCAAGGGAATGCAAACTTTCTACGTCGTTTTATTTGCAATTTTGCCGAGATAACAAAAGGCTATATGAGGATTCTAAAGAACAACACTCCCTTCCTGTGGTACGATGAAGCCCAACGCTCCTTTAATCATCTAAAGGTAGCCTTGACTAAATATCCTGTGATTCAACCCCCCAACTACACACGGGATTACATCCTTTATCTCGCAACTTCGATTTCCACCATTGGTATGGTGTTAGTCCAAGAAGATACTAACGGCATAGAACATGTGGTATACTATCTTAGCAAGAGTCTTCTTGACTCCGAAACTCGATACTCACATGTTGAAAAACTGGCTCTGGCAACAGTCTTTGCTGTCTAGAGGTTTCGTCTTTACATTCTGCTCCGCTAGACCACTGTCATACAAGATTTCAATCCAGTGTACTATATCCTCACACTTCAAGTGCTTGGGGGAAAATATTCTCGCTGGATTGTCATCCTACAAGAGTTTGACTTGGAATTTTCCAAAGCCAAATCCAAGAAATATCTGGTCTTTGCTGAGTTGATTTGTAACTTGCCCCGTGCTACTGAGCAACCTGAGCCCATCGATTCTCTTCCCGATGAATCGTTGTTCCTCATTAGCACATCTGACCCATGGTACGGGGATATTTAACTATATCTCCAAACCTAACATTTCCGCCCCGACCTCACCCACGATGAACGTCGACGTATATGACATCACACCAAGTACTACCTCATAGTCAACCATACGCTTTACCGGCGTGGTGTTGATACCGTTCTTCGACACTGTTTGACTTTAGACAAGGCCAAACACGTTCTTAATGACTGCCACGTAGGATCATGTGGTGGTCATCTCTCTGGGATGGCTACAGCCAAGAAGATACCGCGAGCAAGATATTTCTGGCCCTCGATTTTCAAAGACTGCATTGAAACGGTTAAGAAATGTCCACCATGTCAATTATTTCATAGTAAGACACGCTCGCATCCTGCTCCACTCCATCCTATTATTGCCATCGGCCCCTTTTCCAAATGGGGCATAGATTTTATGCACTGTAATCCCACTTCAGCTGGGGGGCATAGCTATGTCATAGTAGCTGTGGATTATTTCACAAAATGGGTTGAAGCGATGCCTACTTATGTTGAAGACAACAAAACAACAACACAATTCATATTCAACCACATCATAGCTAGGTTTGGAGTCCCACAATCTATCGTGACCAATCATGGATCCCACTTCAGGAACCATATGATTGAGGAACTGAGTGCCAACTTGGGTTTTCGTCATGAAAACTCAACCCCATACTACCCATAGGCTAATGGCCAAGTCGAAGCCATTAACAAAGTTCTGAAACGTATGATTCAGCACATTGTGGGTACTCACAAGTCCAATTGGCACTCAGCTCCGTTTTCGGCATTATGGGCATACCGAACCTCAGTGAAAAGTGGTACTGGTTTCACTCCATTCCAACTGGTGTATGGCATGGAAGCCATCTTACCAATTGAATGTGAAATCCCGTCACTTAAGATATCCATAGAGCTACTTCCCCATACCACTTCCGAAGAGGAACGGTTTATATACCTAGCCAAGCTAGATGAAACTCGCCAAGACGCTGCTTTAGCCAACGAAGCTCATAAACAATGCATCAAAGCATAGTATGACAAATCCGTTCAACCTCAGGTTTTCAACGAAGGTGACCTCGTACTCACATATGACCAAATGCATGACAAACTTAAAAAAGGAAAGCTAGAGTCTATGTGGTACGGTCCCTTCGTTGTAAAACATGTTTTGGAGAAAGGAGCCTATGAACTTGTCGATTGTGATGGCACACCGTTCGCACAGCCTCGCAACGGGCTATACCTCAAACGTTTCTACGCGTAGGTTCATCTTGCGCAAGATACTTTTTGTACATAATGTACCTAGTTTGTTTTCACTTATCGTTTTGGTATGCACATGTGGATCTCATGTATCCATACTTACCTTGACTTGTGCTCTTATGCACAGATGTCTTCCTATTACGGATTCACCGATTGTGCGAGTCGACATACCTGGAACCTCGTTTCCACAGCATGGGTAATTTATTCTCCCACAGGCGAGTTGTTATATTCAGGAGCCACTTGCTTGGGTCCCGCAACCAACAATATTGCAGAGTACCATGAAGTCATTGGACTCTTGACAGAGGTTGATTCCCTTAGAATTGACTCCCTATCAGTTTTTCTAGACTCCCAACTCATGGTTTCCCATCTAAATTGTATCTACACAGTCCACGATCCTATCCTACTTCGCTTATTTCGAAGGGTACGCCTCTTGGAACGATCTTTTAATTATATTTCATATCAACACATACCAACGGAATTCAATTGTGTAGCTGATTCATTAGCTAATTACATTTTGGATTGGCATCTAGCCCATATATAAAAATACATCATAAAATGAACACACAAGTCATTGTAAATAAATAGATCATAAAAGTAGCTCCATGTATATATATCACTGCATATAAAAATGTTTTTCTCAAATACATAAAGTTTGTGTTCAAAAGACAAAATTTGGGATCCAATCCCATACAAAAATTTGGCTCTCAAAGCCTACATATCGTGTACATGTCGCAAAAAGTAGAATACTACTATCTAAGGAGACCTAGGAGATCTATCACGATCCTACTCAGATTCCTCGTGCCGCTGGTGGTAACAGACTATGGCTCTGGCCACCCTACGGAGGAGAAGACCATCATGTCTAGGAACACCTACAGTATGCGGCTGAAGATGCAGAGGAACATCATCCATCCTCATAGCTGGAACCCCGTGGGTTAAAGCTTGTAGGTTCCGATATATGTCTTGAACCCCTCCTACCTCTTCTTCCTCTTCTTCTTCTCCCTCCGAAGCAAACTGGCGCTTGACACCGCCTCGGCGTAATGGCGAATAACCTGCAGGTCTCTGTGGTCCATGATCTGCGACATGCACATATACATATATTAAAATCTTTTTTACACATTCTAAAAAACAATTAAAAATCATATATTTAAAAAATTAAAAAATACATTAATGAAGGTCATACTTGAGTTATCCAAATCCTCATCCTCGGGCAGTGCCAAGTCTATGTCCTCGTGGAAGTCCACTCCTGTATAGGGGTAGTCCTCGATCATCACGATCTGTTCCTCGAGCCATGGTGGATGGGGGGGCATGGTTATCTATGGACGCAACAACGGCACCCTCTCCAAGAAAAAGATGACCAAAATGCTCTCGTAACCAAATTGAGAGTTCTCTCCAATTCTGCACTTGTTCACTTGCTCCTTGAGGTTGGTCAATAATGCTTCACACCAATTGAATAGTGTTAGTGCCATACAATCCAAAATAAGATTCATTTGTGTACGAGATGCCTGATGGGGACTCGTACTACCTTCTACACATGTGATGGTGAACAACATGGTTTTTAAAGGAAGTTCTACAATGTCCTTAATGACCACCTTACCGCTTTTCTTCCCCGAACCTTGACGACAATAGAGAGCAATCAAAGAATCAGTGCTCGCCTCCGAGGCCATGAACCCTGTCAAATTCACCCAGGCCCCTCTCTTCGAGAGACCCGTGAGTAAATAAATGTCCTCGAGCTCAATCTCGAGGGTATGTACTCCAACTCGGAAATCTTGAATGTCGGGGTCCCACATTTGTATAATGTGGGTGAGAAGTTTTGCTTGCTTGCGGATACCTTTGGTTTTGAAGAATTTCAACAACCCACATTTACGCAACACAGTCAAGGTCTCTTGGTCATCTTCAGCCAATAAGTCATCCGTTTCATGCTCCCTTTCTTTCCAGTTGACCATTTTGCCCCAAACAAGTTGCAAACACCTGCAAAAAGTAACAAGAAGCATTCATTAACAATTTAATAACTTGATCTCAGTACAAATTTGAGGAAAAATCCTATGTTTCTTCCCTAATGCTCGCCACTACCGCGCCAGGGGGAAGATGACTGCGCAGTAGTCCACACTACCACGCCCCCATTTAGTACTACAGTGGGGCATTGTTACACAGTGTCGCGCTTCCTGATACAGTGACCACACGGTACTGTCAGGCGCGCAAAAAGCCTCTTAGGGCCTGCTCAAAAATTAATTTCCACCTACTAAAATCAAGTTTTTACTCTATGAAATGAAAGAGGGGCTTGAAAGCTCTTACCTAGCATAGACAACTGTTGAAACGGTGCTCCGGATCTTCAGATATGAACTCTTGAAGTTTTTCCCTCCAATGGGTGAAATTTCCTCTTTGGGCAAATGCACAAGTGAAATGGTAACTTTCCATATTTACCTCTTGCTTATATAACTTTTTCACTTATTTTTTACTCATTATTTTATCTGGTTAAATTAAAACTCATTTCACATTGCTAATATCTGGTTCCATGAGCCTTTTTTGATAGGGTCCCCTTTAAAGACGTTCACACTGGTGATTATTTATTTATTTCGACCTTTATTTTGAGCCTACTTTATCTTTTTCATGCTCTGGATTAAAACTTGAAAAATATTCCAAGCACTTTCTACACCCGGGGCGTGCTTGTCAAACTAAAGTAAACGGTGTCGAGCTTAGTCAACTTTACTCGTGCTCGTTAAACGATGAGGAACGTATTAGTTTGGTTGTATTTTATTCTTTTTTTGGACCAGAATAATTAAAAATTATGAAAAAGACCATTGGAGTTCTCTTTAAGCTCTTTTCAGACTCCCTTGTTTCAAAAAGATTGCCAAGTGATCTTGTCTCTTTCACACTTGTAAAAGTATTTGAAAGGTCGTCTATTCGGTGATAGGTTACCCCTTTTTGGCCCGTCTAGACTATTTACGAGAAAGGTATACCTCAATCAATTTTTTACTGGGAGAGTTCTCTCGGGAATTGTTTTACAATTTTTCGGGATCGAGGGACTAAATTTATGAAAAAGTACACTTTGGAGCCTTCTTTAAGTTTTTCAGGCTCTCTAAAGGTGAAAAACTATCGAGTTTTCCTTCCTTGGACTCGTTAAAATTTGACATCGAAGGACCCACTTTGGGACGAACTCCTCCTTTCTCAGGTTCGTAAAACATGTGAGATCGGACTCATCTATGAGATGAGCTATACTGAGCATCTGTTATCCTCTTCAAGCTCGTAAAACTACAAAGAGGTACTCATCCATCATGTCGGGGGAAAATGAGAAACAAGTTGAGTTTATTTTGTTGGCAGCTTGTCAGTCGTCACCTTTGAACATGGCATGCGTCTGTCCCTTGTCTATTTTGGGTATCTATTCTTGCTGAGTTATGGTCATCATCCTGAGTCGTCTCTCTGGCCATGAGCCTACTCGTTCGGTGTTTATCCTCTGCTATCAATAATGCCTGCTTCCAGGTGCTACTTCATGCCGTTATATGTTCAAAGCGTTGTATTGTTTAAATTCATTCATTGTGTCAGACTTCTGCTGTGTCAGTACAGGTCCTATTGTTTCATCGTTCTATACTATCTTTTGTTCCGGTTTCATGTCGATGATGTGGGAATCATTATGGCCCACCTTCGACGAGTCTATTCTCGTCGACACCAAATCACTATCCGGGAACTAGACTTAGGAATCAACCACTAGTACCTTGGTACCTGCATGCCTCAATGGTAGGTTTCCTCGTATTCAACAGTAGGTTTACATCATTTACCTCTGATCGAATGATCTATCGAATGCTCGACATCAACTCCTTTATTCGCATTTTGTTGATATGTACTATAGATACCTTGGGGATCATCGTCATCATTGGTGATTTCCCTCGCATTTGTTAATGGTTCACATCATTGACTCCAATAATCAAATGGTTTCTACCATGTTCGACTTCAAACACCTTGTAATCACATGGCTAGATTCGTATCATTTGCGATTGAGTAGAAGACCCTGGACGCACCTTTGTACTTTGATTGCGTCCAGGCTGCGATGGATATGTCCTTTGTATTGTCACACAGATCCACTTTTTTATTGGTCATGGCTGTGTCATTACTATTTCATGGATCTACGCTTGTTCATAGTAGCCATGATTTGTCTGCAGTCTATATCATCTAAGTACTCATGGATCTGCAATGTATTGGTCGGCAGCCATGCTTTGAGTCAATGGTTTTCGAGCATGGGGATGCTCGCCTCAGTGGTATATCTGACATTTTGTTTCTGTTTCAGCTCATCGTTGCTCTCCTCGATGCTATCTCTGCACAGTATTTGTAAAGTCTTTCGTCCATTAGTCTCTTCTGACCTCACACTTTAGGGGGCATCTGTTATACCTCCATATTTCACAGTGTTGCGTCTTCACAATAAAAACATTTGACGACACTTCCCCTGCTGCTGAAAACACCCAGAAAGGAAAAGTAATGAATGATCCATAAAGACAAACTCTTCATGTCACTTGACAAACCCAACTGAGACCTATTTACCAACACTACCGCTCCGTCCTTAGTCTTAGGGGCGCGGTAGTCCGTACTACCACACTATGCTTCTTTCCTGGAGCACGGTACTACCGCCATATGCTCAGTTATATTGGTGCGGTAGTCTCTTTTTAGCCTTTTGCCATGACTTGTGTGATCTTGATCTTCGAGAGATTTTTGAGGATTGGCATCTCTGATTCGATCCTAGCTCACCTTCTCAGATTAGTGGGTCTGATCCACTAAACACTCCCAAGATCTATCCTTCTCTCTTGTTGGTTAATCCTTCTACACACTATAAGAGAGAGGCCTTCCATGAGCAAAAAAGAGGACTCTTTGAGATATCAAACCTATGGTCTTAGATCTTTGTGGAGATATCTAGAGTAGAAAGCACTTGGAGCTGGGAGTTGGCTTGGACATCAAGCAACCATTGTAAGTAACTTCAAGTTTGTAATAAAATATAACTTGTCTTGTTTCCCAAATTGTGTGTGTTGATCTTGTTTCAATCATATGATTTGTTTATGTTATAGATTTAGATTATAACATATATTTCAAGTTGCTAGAAAGATTGTATGTGCTTGTACCTTGGTTCATTCTAACAGGTTCATTCGCGAGGACTTGAGGATTGGAGTAACAATTAGGACGAGCGATTAAATCAGAGGTCAGTCAGATCTCTTCCATTTCTTCCAGCAATATGATCTTGAAGTATTTGTTTGAATCTAGGAATTCAAGCTAGCATTTGTTATCTTTTTGTCTTAGTTTAGAGTCAGTTAAGTCTACTTTAACCTAAGAGAGTTTCTACCTATCTGTAGGGAGAAATATCTACAACACTTAACATGGCACAATGGGTGGCACAGACCTAGATGCTAAATATGGAACTAAACCATGCACAATTTCTAGTATAACAAGTGATGTTAAACTAGATGCTAAATATGGCCGTAAATAAGGTGTGATTTTTGGTGTACTTGTTGGAATTAAAACATATGCTAAATTTGGCACTAAATAGGGTGAAGTTTATGATGCAATAAGTGGTGCTAAACTAGATACCAAATATGGTACAAAACATGGTGTAGCTTATAACACAACAAGTGGTGCTAAACCATATGGTAAACTTGACACTAAACTAGGGACAATTTCTTGTGTAATAATGGCGTCAAACCATATGATAAATATGGCATTAAATAGGGTTTAGCTTCTGGCATACTAGGCAGTGCTAAACTAGATGCTAAATTTGGCACTAAACATGGCGTACTTTCTAGTGCAATTTTTGGATGCATTTTCAGGTACAAATGCTTGTGCAATTTTGGGTGCAATTAGTGGTGCATTGTGATACGAACCGTTACACCAAAACCTCGAGATGTTAGTGAAGGCCGCCCACTAGGATCTTAACATCCCACCATGCTCCGCAGTCCAGACTCTGGGATGGATGTGCACCCGTACGGTGGTGTCCCCTTTGCGCCGTACGAGCCCCGGGCGAACACTGCAATTCCGACGTTTCCACCCGCTCTGTGACTTGAACCTGGCTGGAGGCTCTGATACCAAATGATACGAACCGTTACACCAAAACCTCGAGATGTTAGTGAAGGCCGCCCACTAGGATCTTAACACATTGGGAATGTCATTTTGTGGCAAATTTAGTATCCAAAAATTAGTGAGCAATGGAAAACAATTTACACTAAAATCTTGAGCTAAATTAGATGCAAATTATAGGATTGGTTGTAGTGATATGAGAGTGAATTTAGGACTCTACATTTATTGAATCTCATCCACCTTAAAGAAATTTTTAAGCTTGATCACTTTCAATTGCAAGGATTCAACATAGCAAGTGAATTGAATGGATTGAGAGACATCCTCAAATTACTTTGTATTCGTATTATAATGTGAGTGAAGTATAAGAGAAAGATGAACTACTCAAACCCTTACAAAAATGTTATAATTAATCTTATGGCATCATTCAATATTTAGTCCAACGAATGAAATGATCACAAGTTGTGTGTTGCATGTGAGAGACATTAAGAAGTGATGAAGACTTTAACCATCACATTTAAACATCTCACCATGGAAAATAAAAAAAATTAGTTGGTCGTTAAAGATAATGAATTCCCCCATCAATTGTATAGATTTTCTAGCATCATAATAAAGAAAGGAAGTGGTCTATTATGAAATCATGGATATTTCAAGCCACTTTGTAAATTTCTCAAAGTCAACCCTAATATTAAACCAAGTGAACCACATCACATATGATTTTGATTCTTGATTCTGGTTTGGGTCATAGAGGTCAAGACTGGGCCTTAAGGACATTCTAGGTCATATATTCTTGTTGGGGTATTTGGATCATATTAACCCCAAATTTTTCATCTTAAGAATCCAGATTATTAAACTCACCACATAAGAACTAGCCAACCTTAATTAGATACTCATTTAGCCACTCCCACAAGGCTAGTATGTCCTCTACTTCAATGGGGGAATGCAAGTTGACAAGGATAAGAATGTTACCATAAAGATTAATGAGTATTTACACCAATATACTAGTCAAATCAATTATTCAAGATGATAGATTATGTGAGATGAGAGTGGGAAATTCCCCTTGTAATTCTTGTTGCAAAATATGGAACAAAACTACAATAGGAAAAAAATAATTTATGATCATGATTAACACAATAATCAATCACTTTCACCTGCTAAAAACACCAAATATCTAATCATTAAGCCAATAGGTTAACTTAATGAACCATCAACTTCCTGGTTGGTTTTGTAATTCCTTTCACATTCCATGATACAATATTCATTCGGAGCATTCCATTGGGAATCCATCCTCTACCCAAACTTACCTCTTGGCATATTCTAAGAGTTTAGAGATATGTAATTATTTTTCTCCAGTGCATGTGTTAAGTACCCACCCAATTTCTTGAGGTGTTATTTTTTAATGAGTTTTTATTTGGTTTTAAATTTTTGTTTTATGAACGGATATGGATTTTTTAAATTATTTTTTAATTGGTTTTCAATTTTTATTTTATGAGCCTACATAAAAAATTTTAATTACTTTTTCTTTTGGGTACGTAACGTGACGACGTTATGTTACATTACACATCTCCCCCATACTAATTTGTAAGCACCTCACTACTATCAGTTGCAACAAACACATATGACATTGCAAGAAGATACTTCACCTTCAAATGATTCTATTTGCTCGAGAACTATGTATAGGTATTGAGCCATAAACCAATGTAAAGGAATGAGACATTGACATTAGGCCTAAAATATAACTTTTGAAGCTCAAGGGAAACCAATAATCCCTTCAACTACCACACATGACCTCTATGTAGGATATTTGGCCTATGAGTGGTGATATCTCACTATTAGAAGGTTTTGAGCACTAAGGATGGGTCATGGGGAACTTGACATGTTCAAAAGATGAGCCTAATCCTTATGATCTAAAGAAATATTTTAGGAAACCTACTTTAAGAAAAAAACATTGAACCACCATAGTCGATCCCCTGAGAGTATCCTATGGGTAATGATATGGGAATCTAGGGATTAAAACTTCACCTTGAACCATCACATAGGATCTCTTGAGGGTATCCCTAGCCTCTAAGTGGAGATATGGGCACCATTAGGAGTTTTTGAGCATTTGGTTTCGGTGTTGAGGTATTAAACATGGTCAATGGAGGAAGCTGAGGAATTGGGACATAAAGGCATATTCTATGAATAAGGGTGAAATAATGATGCCTCCAACCACCAAAGATGACTTTTTGATGGTTTCTTTGGTATTCTAGTGACAATATGGGAACATTAGAAGTTTTTGAGCACTAGGTATGGGTCTTGCATCCCTAAACATGGCCGATAGAGGGAAATTAGATCTTATTCCCTAAATAATGCGTGTAATCATCCATGGCAAAAAAGGATGAATAAAAGAACACATGGCCTGTCAACGATGCTCTTTAACCTATGACTAGAGATGTTGATGCTCTTTAGCCTATGAGAGGAGATGTATCTTTAGCCTAGTAATTATGGGTTTTGAGGCTCTATGCATGATCAAGGAAGGAATCCTATGTGCTCTTTAAGAGAATCTAGCTTTATATGTTCGTTATGGTGATAGAGGGTTTAAGTGGAGCTTTGGTCGAGGTAAGCGATAGGTTAACCTTTGAATAAGGGTTGGAGAACTACTGAAACTACTGAAAAGAGTCCCCTGCAACTCTCCATGGGGAAACCAGGGAAGGGGTTGGCATGTTCTGAGTATTCGAATCTTCTCTGTCTTATGCCAGCATGTTTGGTAGTTTGACTATTTGTGTTTGTCACTTTCTCTATAGAGTTTTGGGCGTTGAGGGAAGGTTATTTTTATTTTCCTCATTCCTTGTTTTGTCAGGGGTTTTATCATATTTTATTTTTCTGTTTATATCTGGAGCCAAGTCTACTACTTGGTAGTAGGGCTAGTAACAACCACGCTAAAAAAGTGGGAATGTTTTGTTTGTGGTTATTTACTTGTGTTTTTTGTGGGTTTTTGTTTCCCTGGTGGGGTTTCGGTCACTATTTCTATACTATTGTTGTTGACGGTACGTGACTATGGATTTCTCTTATTTTCATTGACCCCGTTATTCTCACTTCCCTCTGGGGGTTTTCAATCGGGACTCTTAGTGGGTATTTGTGATCTCCATCCCTTTTCTTTAGCTATTGTTTTTACCTCCTTTTGTGGCCCTATTTCTGCAGTTTTTTGGTGTACTCAGTCTTGGGGTTGATGTCTCTCTTGGGGTCAGAACCCTTGAGGGTTGTGACAAACCCTGCGTTGTCGGTCATTTTTGATATCCCTAGGTCACGTGATGTTAGTTCATCTTCACGGGATTATGCTGATGATTCTAGCAGGTTGGTAACTCCGGAAGTTACTCCCAATGTGACATGTGTACCGACACTTGATTGTAAGCGGCGTATGACAAACGTGAAGAAGCCTGTGCGATGTGACTCTTTGCTTCCCTTTGAATTGGTGAAAAAAGTTCGGGCTCTTTGCGTCCTAGGAAAATATGTAACCTATGACATGGTCATATCCCTTAGTGAAAGGGCTTTGGTTGGAAAGTTTGAATACTTATCTCTCAGTTTCCTTGACCTTCTGGATTGGGTTCGCAACAAGTAGAAGCCGTTTATCAAAAATATACCTAGGGTCCTTCTGTTATCTAATGGCTGGATCTTGTTTCACTTTCTCTGTGAGGAAGACCGTGTCAACATTGAAAGTCGCTTCTGGGTCATTTGGCATGGTTCTTTGGTTCTCTATCAGTGGTATGTCGGTTTTGACCCCCGTAAGGAAAATATGAGAAAACGTCACTTGTGGGTTTTACTCCCTGGCCTTTTTCTTCAATGTTGGTCGCTCAATGGTTTTACGGCCATTGCAAATTCTATAGGTAGATTTATTATGATTGAAGAGGAGCAACTTTGTGGAACTGAACAACAAAATCCTCAGGTTATGGTCGAGATTGACTCATCTGAAGGTTTATTGAGCAACCTGGAAGTCATGTGGGAAGGTGGCACTTTTATTCAGACCCTGGATTACTGGAAAGTCCTGTTCAAATTTCATGCATGTCATGGGACTAGACATTCCAAGCTCCATTGTCTTGCTCTCGGTTCTAATGCTATGGTGGGTCATGATGTTCAGAAAAAGACGGGTTTGGAATTGATGGATGAAGAACTGGAAATTTTCCTGCCACTGGACCACTCCTCGGTGCCAAATTTGGTTAGTAAGTTTGCTTTGTCCATTCATACATTACGCAAGTTCTTATCCTCTGGGGAACTGTCAAATTCCCTCCCATTTGGTCCTCTTACGACATCCTCTCTCGAACTTTCTTGGGCACCCTCTGTTTTGGTGGCACTTTGGTAGCTTGGAGCCTTGATATGGATAATATGAGGCCTTTCAACACTATTGTAGGTGTCATGACTGAAGGTTCTCTAAAAGGATTTGCGCACATGGTTTGTATCATAAACATCTATGGTCCCTACTGCAGAATAAAGGTGTTTTGGGACTGTGTTGTTTCATTTGGCATTTTATCTAGTGGTTATACTCTTGTGGATGGTGACCTTAACTTTACAACGTCTGTGGACGAAGTGTGTGGGGGAGGTATTCCTCTTGATTCGTTGGTGGAGTATTTTCTCTCATTATTTGAGGAAACAAACTTGGTTGATATAAAACCTATGATCATTTCACCGACCTAGACTAATATCCGCACAGGGGTGGCGGGCATCGCCAAAAGGTGGGACAAGTTCTATGTTTCTAAATCACTCTATAACTGTGTGAACAGGTTTAGGTCTTGGACCTATTCAGTGGGTTTTACCGACCACAATGCTATTATATTGCAATTAGATTTTGATTGTGCTTACAACTACTATCCTTTCAAATTTAATTCGGCTTGGTTGGAAGACCCTACTTTCAGCACCTTTGTAAGACATTATTGGTTAAGGATGTTGTCAGTTGATCTTGGATGTCCTTGAAATTTTTTTGGTACAAACTCACTCTTGTGAGGAAGGAGGTGCATTCATGGGACTCAGATAAGAAGATATTGTTGCACAAAGAACTGGAGGATCTTGAGAGGGATATCCAAACTCTCTCCTCCCAGCTGCATGAGGGCTTATTTTCGGAGGCTAGAAATTTAAAACTTGCTTCACTGGAATCTCAAAGGTTGAAGATCCTCCTTTTATGGGAGGACACTTGGCGTCAGAAGAGCCGGGATTTATGGATCAAAGCCGGTGACAATAATGCACGTTTTTTCCAGAAATTTGCTAACCAGAGAAGGCTAAATAGCTCAATATGGGATCTATCTATTGATGGAAAGGTGATATGTGATCAATCCTCTCTCACACAGGCGGCTTCAACACATTTTAAGGGAGTATTCTCGCTTGAGGTGACCCCCATCTTACTGTGCCATCTGAAGATAGTGTTGAACTTCCCTCACTTTTTTAGTCCAGCATGCTGTGAAGAGTTTGGTAAACCTATTGAGATGAAGGAGGTGCTGGTGGTCTTAAAGTGTTTTTCCAGGGACAAGAGCCCTGGTCCTTACGGATGGACTGTTGAATTCTACCTACACTTCTTTGATCTTTTTGGAGAAGAATTGACTGCAGCCATGGATGAATCTCACACCAAAGAATGGGTCCCTTCGTACTTAAATTCGACTTATCTTACACTTATCCCCAAGAAGGATTGTCTAGTGGATTTTAATGATTTTCCACCGATCTCCTTATGCCACCTTTTGTACAAGATAATTTCCAAAGTCATTCCCGAGCGGCTTAAGCCCTACCTGGGGAAGTTCATCTCTGAAGAGCAGTTTGTATTCTTGCTTGGTAGGAAGATTCTGGATGCGGTTGGGTTGGCACAAGAGGGACTACACTCAATAAAGATGAAGAAACTCAAATCTCTCATCCTAAAATTGGACTTGGTTAAAGCTTACGGCCAAGAGGATTGGAACTACTTGAGGTTTATCCTCTTACAGATTGGTCTATCTTCGGAGATCACAGGTTGGATTATGGCATGCATTACCTCGGCTAGGTATGTCGTTCTGGTTAATGGTTCTCCATTTGCTCAGTTTGAGGGAAATAGAGGTATTCTCCAGGGGTGCCCCCTATTTCCCTATTTGTTTATTCTTGCTATTGATGGACTCAGTATTTTAATTAAGGATGCAAAATATAAGGGTTTGATAAGAGGGATCAAGGTTGTTAGTGCTTGCTACATCACCCATGCTCTGTTTGTGGACGATGTGCTCTTATTTGGGGAAGCCACTATGAAGGAATGGCACTGCTTCCGTGAGATAATTTCTACCTTTTTCCAGGCTTCTGGGATGCAAGTTAGCCTCACCAAGTTAGCTATTATTCATCATGTCTTGAATTCTAAGGTCCTCCCTGGTTTGAGGCAACTTTTACCCTATAAGTGGGTTGATATCAATGTTGGATTTCTTTACATGGGATTCTTATTGATGCCAAATGGATATCTTAAGACAGATTGGAATTGGCTCATTTCAAAGGTACATCAGCGGATCAACACTTGGTCATTTTGGTGGCTTTCCCTTGGGGGACGAATCACCCTGATTACTTCGGTACTACAGGGAATTATGGTTTATTTGTTATCTTTGGTCTGTATTCCTAAGGGAGCTCTATCTGCACTTCGGATTTTTTTCTTTCGGTTCTTATGGGCAGGAAATCTTGGTCATTTTAAATATCACTTAGCTGCGTGGGAGGCTATCTCTCTGTCGTAGTCCTCTAGGGGATGGGGTATCAAGAACTTGAGTTTCTTTAACAAATTTGTTTGCTCTAAAAGCTTTTGGCTTGCCCTATTCAATGGGGGTTTGTGGGGTATGGTTATTAGAATGATTATTTGAAGAGGTTACCTGTTGTTTATATGTTTCGAGACCACTCTTCAGGTTCTTGCACGACCTCCACCATCTGGCGCAGTCTCACGAAAACTCTGCCCTTGATCAATTCATCCATTGTATGGGTTATTGGTCAAGGCACTCATGTTTATGCTGGTATTGACCCTATCTCGGGTCTTAACTTGGGATTTACGCTTTCTCCTGCTCTACTGAGGGTGTTGCACTGTAAACAATTATATGTGATCAACCTGTTTTATGTCTCTCTTCCTAGTTCAAGGTCTTGTTGGATAAATTCGGGGGACCTTCAACCTGATGGAGTGCTGGCGGATGAATGGGATCGGTACGTGGACTCTCTAACTCATGCGGGTATCTCTTTGACTGATCATGAGGACGTTCTGCCCTGGACTTATAATGTTGCTATTGGAGGTGTCACTGTAGCATTGGCATACCACAAATATATTGAAGAGTCTACCCTTGCTAATGTGTTGTGGTGGATCCCTTGGCTATGGAAGGAGACCACTCCTTTGAAGGTCAAACTATTCACCTGTCTTGTCTTAAATGACAAGATTTTGTTTTGGAGTAATTTGCAAAAGAGAGGTTTAGTTGTTACTAGTAGATGTGTGCTATGTTTGCAGGCCTGTGAAACGACTACGCATCTCTTTGGTGACTGCACTTTTTTCTTGGCAGTAATATGTGAACTATCTAGGTTCATGCATATTCAATTTACCTGGGCAAGTCGGTCTATTATGGAGAACATGCATTTCTGGGATCTAAAACATAAGAAGTTTTTCTCTATTTTCCTGCACAGTCTTTGGCATGTATGGGGTGTTAGAAATAACATAATTTTCAACAATGTCTCTCCTTCCATACGCATGGTTGATGCAAATATTGTGTCATTTTTCAATGTCTACAAAGGGAGGACTGTGTATCCTATGATGAGAATCTTATGGCTGATGACTATCCCTTTCTTCATGGTTTCTTCGACGGGGCAGCGAAGGAAGGAAACTATGGTGCTGGAGCGGTACTGTATTTCAGCCCTTCGGTGTCATTTCAACTTTCAATAACTACGGGTTTTGGAAGTAATACGAGGGCCGAGTTGATTGCACTATGGACTCTCCTTAGTTTTGCATGATCCCTCTCTGTACGATCCATGTGGATTTTTGGAGATTCTAAGTGTATTATCGATTGGGTGGATAAGGGAGCTCATCTTAATTCATTAATATTGAAGCATTGGAAGAACATAGTAAGGGATATGCTCACTTGCTTTGTCTCTCTGCAGTTCAACCACATCTACAGGGAACACAATGTAATTGTCGACAGGTTATCAAAAAGATCTTTGGGAGATATGAATGACCGGATTTTGTGTGAAGAATTCAGAGGGGGAGTTCTTGTCAACACTTCTTTACTGAACCTCTTCTAATTTTTTGCTTACCTGTACCAACGCTTTTGTTTGAAATTGTTCCATTTTAGATTGCCATTGTTCATCAAATGTTTTTAGAAACATGATTTTTGTGATGTGGCACTCTCCTCATGTATCTATTTGATATATTCTCTGTCTCAACGATTAGGGGAAAATATGTGTTGGGTCACATTAATTTTGTATCTCTTGCCATTATGCTCCGACCCGGTGACTGGGTTGCACTTTCTGTAAGGCTCTTATTCCGATCTATTTGTATATCTGTAGATCAAAACTTGTGGTCGGCTTTTGTCATTAATATAAAAGATGATTTTTTCTTGTGTGAAAAAGGAACGAATCCTATGCATTATGCCCTAAAAGAATCTTTGATGCATTTAAGTCCATGAATGTTGCCTTAAAGAAACACACATGACCACCCAAGAGTGTCATGGTGGTCATCTGCTCGCCGCGGCCATTGCAACAAGAAACAGACATATTTTTAACTAACAAGATATTACAATAAAACAAGATATTATAAAAGCATCCATCAAAACCTCTAACTTAAAAAACATTCACAAAGAGAGCAAAATTTTTAGGCATAAAACAGGGGCAAGGATGGCTTACACAACTCGACTATGTGACAAACCCAACTAATCTAGTAAAATCCTACAAGATATGAATGTAAGAGAAAAACCATAAGGAACATAAAATTGGGATTGAATTTCTTAATGTCAAAGAATCCAGAGTACATTAATGCTCCGTTTTTGGGATAATTGTTAGTTGTATGCTCTTTTCCCTCATCCTCTGGCCCCAGAACATGAGTCCGATTAGTCATTTCGATGGATGGTTTTGGTTTTGTGTGTGATTCAAATGTTTCAAATTTGACTGGAAGGAAGGATGATGAAGAATGAGTTAAGTCTGGATAAGCAGTAGGAACAAAATCCCGCGAAGCTACCCAGGATGAAGTGAGGAAAGCAGAATGAGGAGGCTCTGAGAAGTTACTACATAAGGATAAATTAGTGGTGCGTCTCACAAAGAGTCCGTCTGTATCAACGAATGTTGAATATGAAGACGAATAGAACACCACTTGAAGGAAGATGAATGGAAATTAATTAACAGATATGATGAACACCGACAATATTGAAAGGTGAGACAGATTCAGCATGAAACATCTCATAGGAGGTTGGTTAGATAAATTGGGTGAGGAGGTCTGCAATCATATCATCAACATAAACATCCAAATATAAATAAGAATATTCATCATCAAAATCCTCATGCAATTCTTCATTTTCTTCTTTTGGTGGTGGTTGAGAAGATTCTCCAATCTCAACTCCTTGTAGGGTTTCTTCCTCAAACTAAACACTTCTTTCTATGAATGAATTTTGGGTGATCAGATCAAGAATTTTGTACCCCTTTGAGTCTTCTGAGTATCCAACAAAAAAACATGGCCTACTTTGTGGCTCTAAGGCCCTTCTCTTCTCAGATGGAACTCTAGCCCAAGCCTTGACACAAAAAATCCCAAAATGTGAAATGTCGGGTTTATGTCCACACCAAGCTTCATGAGGGGTAACTCCTTTCAGTTCTTTATGTAGTACTCTTTTTTTTATGTAGGATGCACAGTTGATTGCTTCAGCCCACAAATTTGGTGGCAAATATCTTGGTTGAAGCATAAAAGTTTCCATCTCCTTAAGAGATCGATTCTTCCTCTCAGCAACTCCATCTTGTCGAGTAGTGTAGAGTACACTGTGTTTCATGTGTATGCTAGCCACTGCAAAAGGATGATGAAAGTTTGATTTTATGTACTCTCCCCATTATCATATATGATTGCATTTATATTCCTACCATACTGGTTCTCAACAAAGGCTTTAAAGACCTTGAAATAGCCAAAAACTTCAAACTTAAACTGCAAGAAGTAGACCCAACAATACCTAGTATGATCATCAATGAAGGTTCATAGGTATCTGGCTTTGTTTAGTTAAAAGTGAGGGAAAGGACCAGCAATATCACTAACGATCACATCCAAAGGTTTAGGGGTTCTCTCAAGCCTTGATCTCTCAAAATTTCTCTTTGGGTGTTTTCCTAGAATGCAACCTTGGCGGACTCCCTTAGAGAAGGTGATGTTTGGAAACCCTACAACCATGTTTGTATCATGTAACTCATGAAGGTATCTGTAATCTAGATGGCCAAACCTATCATGCCAAAGTTTTCTTGCTTCATTATCATGAGAGAGGAGCTCTACTGGTGGAGAGATAAGAAAACACTGTGAATACTTGTAAACTCTTGTGGAATGATCAACAGTGCCTAATGCGACAAATCTTAATGTGGAGATCTCAGAGATCTCCACATCAGTTGGGTTGAAGACAACTCTTTTGGGTGAACTAGGATGGGTCATTTGGTAGATAGACAATAAATTTGTAGCTAGAACTAGGGCATAAAGGACATTAAAAAATGATCCATTGTCTAGATCTACTCTACCTTTACCCTTTGAAGTAGTTTCTGAGTCATCTCCAAGAAAAATGATAGGACCTGGGACATCCTATGAATCAAGAGTAGAAAATGACTCTCTGGTTTCAATCATGTACCTTGAAGCTCTGTAATAAATGATGTAAGAAGTGGATGAGGATGTGCTGGCCATTAGAGCATGGAATCGCTCCTTGTCATATGAGTTATAACCTCCTTCCTTCTTCTTTGCACCTTCAGGAAAGGGGAAATGGTTCTTCTCAAGGAGTTGTGCCATCTGATCTATGGTCTTTCTCATATAGAAGATTTCAGGATGAAATCCCTTTGGCAATATGAGGACTTGGTTTGCTCCTTCTTCTTATGTTGATCCTTTATGGAGGTGTAGGGATCCTCTTGTGTCTTAGATATCTCCTTATTTTTATTAGAAGGATTTTTGGAGTTCACCTTCTTCTTACCCTTACAATTCCTTGAGTCACCAGCAGCTAGAGCTTGATCTTTTGAAGGTTTCAAAGCACCCATCAACATAATCTTATTCTGCTCATGAGTCAAAGACTCCATGAATTCAGACAGACTGGGTATATTCCAATTCTTTACAGCGAGTTTTGTAGCTGTTAGGATATTCCTATACTCCATCCTAGTCCTACTAGCTTTCCAATCATTTTCATTTTCAGTCATGCATGCAAAATTAGGGTTTGCATGCATTCTAGGTCATCAGTCCCAGCACCTAGTCCTTACCAAACTAGCCCCCAGAGCTTCTTTCAGATCATTTCTAGGCCTCCCAGTGACTAATGTGCCCTCCTTTTCTCCACGGCATGACAAGGGCGCCTTCTTCACCTACCAGTCCAGTTATATTCAGTTATTTCCTTCATTTAAGGATTAACTGACTCTTTACTGAGTTTATCACTCTGTTGGACCTCCAGTGAGACTAGATTGATCATTTTGACTCCAGTTAAAACCTATGGCACCCTCCACTGAGCCTCCTTCACTATATTAGTGCTTCCATGTGCCAGTTACACCAACCACATTCAGTTACAGTCAGTTTGACTTCTGGTTGATCATTACTTGTGCATTGATGACTTCACTGATGAGAAGGTGGATTTCTAGTTAGGCATTGATGACTCTCCACTGATTATGGATCTGTGCATGAAGTCCAATTCAAATTCCTCCTAGTGAATTCGAATCCTCATACTCAGCATTGTATATTTACCAGTTCATTATTCTGTTAATAGTAATATGTGTAATTATTCTGCCTCAATCAGAGTTTCTTTGGATCTAAGTTCTATTGCTTGTCTCTTCTTCTATTATTCCTAAATTCTTTCATTGTGAGGTTTACATCATCTCTTTGGATCTTATGTGGGAAATTTCATAGTAGCATGGAAAGTTGAGGCATAGATCGATTAGTCTTTCCCCAACTTCGAAAGGATTGCCAAAACTAATTGCTCATCCTTTCCCGCTTCAACTGCAAAACTAGTGACTTGAATTTGGAGAAATAATCCTATAGATTCTTGAAACTTCTTAGAATTAGAGAAATTAAATCATTCTCTAGTTGATGTCCTCTTAGATCATCATTTTTACAAAACAATGATTTCAATTTCTCCCAAACTTCATTCAGTGAAGTCAGACCATCCAAATGGAAAAGATGATTTGTCGATGTGTTGAGGCAGAGAAGGCCATAAGCCTCATCTCTCTAATTGTGCCACTTAGCTGTTTCTATAGCTGAAGTAGGCTCTGCTTCAGTTCCCATTGTCACTCTATATAGTCCTTTCGACCTCAACAATAGGATCCATTTGCGTCTTCCATTGAAAGTAATTGAATGTATTCAAAATCACACTCTGAGATGGATCCATGAGTAAGCTGAGGTGTGCACTATAGACTGATATGTACCTTAAAAAAAAAACCAAAAAAATATCTAGTGAATGATTCAAACTATAGAGCTCTGCAATATGACAGTAGACACTTTTAGGAGTCTGTCACGCCTAGGTAGACCTCTTGAGATAAAATCAAGAGTACAAGGAAATGGTCCACGATACTTCTATGGAAAATACTTTCTTCTAGTGCGCTAATGGATGAAGTTGTGCTCCCCTATCAGATTTGATACCATGTGAAATTAGATCACAGGTTGATCATAAGATTGAATAACACTTCTCACACAAATTGCTAGTCTAGCATTGTCAAGAACAATGAAAATCATACTCAGAATTATGCACAATATTAAACTGTATAGAATAAATGTACATCAGCCAACCATGTATCATAAACAAGCTACAAATATATAGAGTTACATCAGAAATTTAAATTTCTTCGGAGGCATTCGAATTACTCATGAAAAGTAGGCTTACTAAACTAGCTAAAATCTCCCAAGGTAGAAACATCTAACTCCAACTCAACCATAAAGCTCATGAATTTTCCAAAATTATTTTGGAAGGTGCTGTAGTATGAAATTAGAAGAATATGGCACCTTTTGGAGTGAAAAATAGGAAAGGTGTGTTGGCCACAAAAACAAGCAACTACCAAAACCTCTAGAGCGCCCAACTTTTACCTTATCTACTAAAAAGCATAAAAATTAGTGCAAAAGAAAGAAGGTGCCTTTGACACTTAGAACAACCAGAAAATCATCCATGATGCTCATGAATGCGCTCATGTGGATAATAATTTCAAGTGGTGGGCCTAGGAAGGAAATAAGTGGCCAAAATCATAGTAAACTACCTAGGAAAGTAATAAAAATATAATAAACTTATATCCTAAGTAATAAGTGGGTTTTAATGCTCTAACAATTAAAACATGGAAATGTTAATAGCGAACTTTCACACAGATAATGAAATATGACTAGCATGCTATAACCATTAACATAAAACTCAATGCATACATAGCATTAAGGAATTCAACCATAATTCCTAGCTACTGAAAATAATTACCAGATTTCACTTTCATTACAGGCTGACATTTGTCTCAGTCATGGATATAATATAATACCAATTTGTCATTCATTCATATTGATTCCTCTATGCAATTATGAATTTTTAACAAACATATGATAGAATTAAACTCATACCAATTTCATATACAAGAATTCAACAAAGAAACACATGAATTCATTCCTTTTATCCAAACTCAAGAATTTAAATAGGAACCCATACAAATTTTTACCATTCATCAATTAAAAAAAATCAATAATTAAAAATACCATTTCCGAAAATTAAAACTTATCTGTAAAATGCTTGAAATGGGCAACTGGTTGTGTGTGAGGAACACTCCACCCAACTATAGGCAATTTTTCTAATTAATCTATTAGAAAAATGCCACCCCCGATCTGAGAATCATGCATTCACCAAACACACATCTCACCAGATCCAACATTTCTGAATTTCATACTTTAGAAAACAAGAAATTGTCTTAACTCCAAGTTCATGCCAAACAATGCATTTCACCTCCTTAGTTTCATTCTATCAGCACAATAGTGATATACATCACTGTTGTCAATGCTAAAAAATCCACCAAGTTAGCTACCTACACCATTTTCCATATAGCTTCTATGATTAAAGAAAAAATGGACATAATTCCAGTAGTAACAGGCTTAGACTCGGAATTGGGTTCTTTGACTCAACATTCATTACCATATTTTTCTTCCACATACCAAAATTTCCCTCCTTTCTCCTCAAACTCTTCACACAATGGGCTTGGGAAAATTTCCCCATTTTTGGTTTGCATGATAAATCTCTTATCCATGTGGTCTATCATGTCCCCTCCCATTCATCCGTATCAAGGGAGGGACATGAAACTCATCCAGGATTTTCAAAAATATTTAGCCCCATCATCATTGACAATTCATTATTAACAAGTGAAATGCATATGTGCATATGCATAGTAAAAACAAACAGAGTAGAAATGACTCTACCCTCATTTCACATGCAGTTATCGACATAATCATAATAGTCAGTAATTAAAGACAATGCTTAAATTAAACACAAGAGAATACTTATCTTGAAACAAGACGACCCAAGGAACTGGCTATGCAACTGCAATGTTCCACCCAACCATAAGCCAATTGTGCTCATCAATATCTCAACACAGCTTCCACCCCCAAGTTGGGCTTGATTTCCACAAAGAAAGGGAACCTACCAACTTATGCATAGCCAAATGAACACCGCATCTCAGCCAAGCTATTCCAAAGCTGGGTTTATCAGGCTGTGAAGGCAATAGAAAGAAGGAATTGCTAAGATAATGATATCAACCATAGAACCATTGGAAACTCTCCAAGATTTCGCTAGCTTGCACCCACAATACCTACACACCCAACACAAGGAAGTATCCCCTTCATTACTCCACAGTCCCTCAGTCCATACCTTCCCTTTTAGTTCTCTTCAAGGTGTGCATAGAAAAGAAGCCAAAGGCCCTTCATGTTTAGTAAGGTTACACTCTTCACTAAGTTTATCAAGCCAATTCTCAATCCTCTTCTACTCCTGATTAATTACACCCAATTTCAAGCCAAAACAAGGGATCCATATAACAATAAGGCGCAAATGATGGGCATGGAAAACATTTTAGCTATGGGATTTACAAAATAGGATTTCCATGAGTGTTTCCAAAATCGTGGGCACACCAAAAACGAATTTGTGAGAGTGGAAAATTACCATGAGGGAAAAATCGATTTCTCCCACGAGAATACCAACATTCAAATGAAAAAAACAACCCCTTTGAACCCCCAAATCAAATTCCTCTTCCTCCTAGTCATTCTATAACACTAAAAACGACTTTCTAGCTAGAAAAATGGATGAAAACCTAGGAAAAACATAAAGGAAAATGCCCAGCAAGCTATATGGATGTGAGAGAGAAAAACCCATGCATGAATAATGGTTTCAAAATCAAATTCGTGGCCCTTTTCTTTCCCAATAAGAGAAACACCATTATCCAAAAATGGTGGCTTGCCCATACACAAAATTGAATAGCCATACCTCTCCATTTCCTAAAATAATAACTACCTTAGCCACTTCTTGGAAGAATTAAATGATTGAGTGCATAAGTCAAAATGGGTAGTTGATGGTTTATGGGTTCTCTCCTTGCCGCTTGGATTGGCACTATTGGTTCAAGGGTTTGATTATTTACCTCCCCATTCCTTGTAAAAATCATGCCCCCATACTCTTGTTGCATTGTATAGCTAGTTGTGGGTATTTTATTAAAATACATATTTACATGATATTTGTAATTTTTATTGCACCAGGTTAGCACATGATCCACATGCATCGATATTTAATTGTCGATACGAGAACAATAAATCGATAGCGGGGCCTTGGCCTTGAGTTCCTCACCATGATTTTATAATGATATTACATCATTTACATGATTTAACTTAATACATTACAAGGGTTAAAGAAGGGGTATTACAATCCCATCCCCCTTGGAATAACACCATCCTTGGTTTTCTCTTTATTTTACACAAAGTCCCTTGTCCTTCTTTTTAGCTGCAACCGCAATGCATTTCTCTCTCTTTAGCAACATCGATTGGATATCTTCTCAATCCCTATCTTCTAATACTGCACTTTTAAGGACAACCACATGTCCAACTGCATCCTTAAGATGCCTTCAATGTCCTTTCATCCAACAATACCTATTCTCAAACAATAAGTAAATTCACATGTCAATTTTGTTCTCATAGGATTCATTCATTAACATGATTTTCATCACCATAGTTGAAGCATATACACATTTATATTCACATTCAATCAGCAAGAAGATGCAAAATAGACCAAATAATTATCTACAAAAGCATATTCCTTTGGATCTACAGGTATCCCACTTTGAATTTAGACAACTATGTCACCCACAAGACCTTCCCCACCCAACGAAAGGATGGTACCTCTTATATTCTATACAGTCCCTTGAGTGTACCCACCCCTTCTAGTGGTCTTCAGGGTGTGCATCGAAAGGTAACCACGTTTCTGCAAGCCTCATATAACCTATGTATACATATAAATCAAGTTTTAGGCCAACACGCTGGTTGTGCACAACATTTTAGTAACCAATGCCAAGCTAGTATGCCGACTAGGTTTGTTCAAGAATTCCATGAACTAGTATGTTAAGCTAGCTCTCCAACTGGGTTTATCAAGCATACAACAACCATTTCCAAGCGAGCACCCCTACTGGTTTTATCAGGAAATATAAAGGAATACAATTGTATGGCCCCTTATCCTATGCAAACCAGTGGTTCCCTCTAGGAAATCCATAGGTGACTCACTTGACTACAGGCTAGTACGGACCCACAATACCCAATCACACAACACAAGGATGGTACCCCTTCTCTGCTACATAGTCCATCGGGTATACCCATCCCTCCAGTGCCCTTCAATGTTAGCATAGAAAGGTTACCAATACCCATGCAAGCCTCCTGAGTACCCATGCTGTTACTGGGTTTAATAGCATTGTGGAGAGACAAGAACATGCAAGGAATTTTCCAAGGTTTATCAAACCCATGCCATTCTTGGTATATCCTTTTTCATTTTTAGCTTCAACAACCAACATCCGCATATTTTCAGCATCTTACCTGCATTACCTACAAGCATGTAGTTCACATGAGATATCATCATAATAATTTCAATCAATTTTTTTGAATTTGTCTCATATAGAAACTGGATTTCCAAATAATGAGAGCCTTCTCATGATGTTTAGCTCTTGCAGGACATATCACATGGTCTTCTTGCAAAGTGTCCTCTTGACACAATTCACAAATAGCCAACCAATCAATAACATCAATAATCAGATTCAAATCTGAATTTACAATTCTGTCTCCTACATAAATTAGATTTATTTAACCATGAGGCCATCCTCATATTGTTTGGCTCTTGTAAGTGGGATCACTCTATCCATTATGGTTTTACACTTGCTTCCATAACATAAACATCCACCTACAACATTTCCTCTTAACACAATTCTATATAAGCCAAACAACCATTAGTAATTATTAGTAAAATTTCAAATCTGAAATTTACAAGATGTTCCCTACATGAATTAAATTTTACAACAATGAGATCCTTCTCATAATTTTTAGCTTTTGCACATGGTAGATTCAAGTCTTTATTATGGACTTACATACATTTCCATACCCAAGACAATTCTACATGTAATATGAAATTTTCAATCAGCCAAACACTTTGTGAGTATCCATGCAAATATTCTTTTCATTGCAGCATTTACAATAGTCACTAAAGTGATCTCAGAATTATAACACCCAATAATTCAAACACTATCATATGTTAATATATCAAACACAATGGCATACATTTACTTTATATGCATTTTATTCTCAGTAAAATTGCAAGATACAATCACATTGTCCTTGCAATCAAGTAAGACTTCCAATTATCATGATTACACAATCATATCCTTTCATGCAACTTTATCCTCCCAACATAGAATTCTTGGTATCCCATCGAATATGACTACCTTTTTCATGCAATTATTTCCCCTGCATCCATAGCAATTGATGAAATGATCTCACAATTGCCAGTAATTCATCATTTCATCTATTATCTAATTGAAATGAAACATATGTATCACAACCATGCATTCACACAAATGCATCTTAACATCTGTTCCCACATATATAAATGTATAAACGAAAATATTTATGTAATATTTTAATGCACATTCACCCAATGCACCCTTGCATTGATTCATGAGTACCATAATGTCATGTCATGCATTCCACCATGATGTTTTGGAAAGTCTTGCTAATGCCTAAGCACATCACCTAACGATTTCCCCAATCACTTGGTTAACTATCTGGGTTCCTTCCTTCTTCACCTGAACAAAACGTTAGGAGTTCACTCACTCCCTGCTTGTTGGCAAAGAAGTTTCATCACAGATTTACACTAATAGGGAGTTCATGGGATACTTGTATAGAACTATAGCATTACCATTGAAACCACATTATGGTATTAACAATGACTTAGATCCCATATGGCATTCACTACCACAACAATACCATAAGTTCTCACTTGCTTTGGTTATTAAACTCATAACCAAAATACACACATGGTGTGATATTCCTTCATATGAATGCATTCAAAATTCTAGAAAGTTAGATGGTATAAGGATCCTTGCCATTATTACCCCATACCTCACCATACACGGTGGGATACCATTCACATAAATGCATCCAATATCACATGCAAACCAAGTTATGATGATTAGAATATAGCTAAAGGGATTCTTACCCAATCCCATTTCAACACTTATGCAATTAGCACAAACAAACCATTACCTGCATGGTTTCCATCAAAATTTTTTATGTTACTTGATCAGTTGGTCTCTTACAAATGGTTACTGCCACGAACCCATTACCCTCACAATGTTATTTTAGCTAGGAAACATCCATAATTTTACCTAGGAACACTCATGCTATCCAAATTAGGATTTCTACTGGTTAAATTTACGTTTATAGTAGAAATATGAATGTATGTGGGTACTATGGTAACTTAGATATGTATTAAAACAAATGAAATTATGCAATTATATCTCTTATGAATGCAATTTCCCAAAAGATAGCAATTTCATGCAATATAAGTTAAACATTAAGAATAAAAATATATTAAACACAATTCCATAATTCTCCACAACAAATTCCATTTACAAATAAACACTTATCTGGAAAGAAATAAACCGGCTGTCTGCAGACCAAGGTTGTTCCACCCAGCCATAGGATATGTCAATCCATATCTTACTTTGACATGAAACCCTTGAGCTGGGACTATCAATCCACAAAAAGGTGCTAGTTTCTCTGGCTACAACTATCCCTCAACCAAGGAATGGGGCTCCCTTGTTTGAGTTAACAATGACTTGAGATCCCTTCTCTGACCTAACAGTACCTCGGGTTTGTTACCCCTAATTAATTTCCATTCTTGAGGGACTACCATTGTTCTTTGTTTGGCTCTCCATGTGCAACAAGGTGATGGTAGCACATAATATTACATAGCAGTACTAGGATATTACAGATTTCTATCTCGGGTGACAGGTTCTACGGAAGATATCTCAGTGTTGGCATCCATAAGGACTTCTTTCTGACATCTAGGAATGAATGGAAATATGGCTATCTATATTTATTTATAGGCATGCTAGAGGATAGACAAGTGGCATAAAAGTGGACAAGTGGCATGGAGAGTTGGATAGGTGACATGCATGGGTTGGTTAGTTTGTCCCATTTTTGTGGAAGGATAGTCCCCCATCTATTTTCCTTTTACCTTTAGTCTACAGAAGCCATTGATTTTTATATTAAAGAGTGTAAATATACAAATTTACATATATTGGTCACTCTAGACCATGCATATCCAGAGTGTATCCTTTTCATAAAATATTTACATTTTAATACATATTGGCGTAAAAAACGGGGTGTTGCAGTTACACAATCCTTCCACCGGCCTCGTGATCATAGATTTATTGCCTCATCTTTTATTCACAAGGATACTGGTCACGTGCAATAAAATCATCAACATCTTCAACCCTATCTAGTTAGACAATCATTCTCAACCACAACAATTGTCATTAGTGGCTCATTACATATGTAAAATTGCACTGCTTTTACCAATATGCAATATAATGTGCATGTCTAATCAATTTCACATGTAATGTCCATTATATCTTAATATTCCCATGAGTGCATATGCATTTGAACTATTTAATCTCTTGCATTCCTAACATTCCTATGCCAAACTTTCTATGTATAAAACTTAGAAAACATGAATACATTAGCAAGAGAAGATTTCATGAATTATTCTTTTCCAATTCCTCATCACGACATGAAAATTTTTGTTCCACATCATAGTTGATCCACTTTATGTTCTCTCTACCAAAAATACAATGGGTCAATGGCTATGATTTTCTCACCAAGCAACAATTCAGTGCATATACTCATGTATAAAATTCCTACTTGCTACTTTCCAAACATGCAATTCTTATGTTATAAACATAAATAGTTTTAAGGTGAGAAATTTCCCTCTTTATCAACATTGCCTTATGGATATTATTCTCCGATTTATGATGCATCCCTATGTAGATTTCCTTGGTCACTATAATAACTCTCAATTCAGTCTATTTTCATTTCCTTGCTGCTCCAATTGTTTAGAGCAATTCTGGCCAAGTCCATCTTGACCTTTTTTGGACTTCCTAGCACTTATCGTTGCTACAATTGATTCAATTCCAACTCCATAAAAAGTCTTTTCAAGGTCCAGTATATTCCCTTGCACCTCATTCAACTATGATATTTTATTTTCTTTCTCATAGAAATATTTTCCACAAGTCTGAACCACATAATTGATTCACACATGGGAATGCCTCATTCCTTAATTGATAGCCTTTGCATGGCCACTCTATCACTATCATGAACCACATGATAGGTACACATAATGGAATGTCTTATTCTATTAGTGACAACTCATGGATGAATACAAATTCTCTTACCCATTCTCATTACTTACTCATAAGTTGTTGGTGCATACCCAACAACTTCTCTTAGCATGCAATCACTTTCCCACAAGGATGATTTGCCTATCACCTTTACAAGTTGCATCTCTTTTACCTTCTGGTATATTCCATACCTTGCTCAGCATTCTCTTATGGAATACAATATCCATCTCCCATAATCAAGATATTTCATGTCTCTTGCTTGCAATTCAAATTACACATTCTTAACATAGAGAATGCATTGCATGCATTTTGGATAAGGAACCATCACTTATTCTTAGTTCCATTCTTCCATTATGAGAGTTTATAAAATACAATCTGCAAGAGTGTATTCTTATCCATTCAACATGTTCTTCCCCATGTTAATGTGAATCACCATAATATTGTCAATTGAGTATCCTTGCTCATTAGTGGAACTATCTTGTTACCAGGCATCCAACTAGGCTTGCTTCAATTCTTCACATTAATAGCTAACAAGCAATTTTACCATGATCATGATCCCAAATGTGCCTCCACTCTATTTTGATAGCACCAATACCATGCTATTGATATCATAAAATTTACTCACTTTGAGTTACTTTCATATCTAGTACTCCTACACCATCATATAAGGCCTTTCCAAAAATTTTGGCTGCTTTGGAGGTCACCCGAAATGATAATTTATTGCTTGATCAAGTCTAGAAGATTTCCTCTACCTGCTATTTGAAACAACTAGAAACCTGTTTCAAATAAGAACCTTCTGTTGATTCTTCTGTATTTTATCCTCCTTACATCCTTAAAAAGACCAAAATAATTTCCATGCATTATGGGTACTACCCAACTTGACAATTCCTATCATGTTACTAAAATATTTGAGTCACCCCATTCAGAATCTAACTGTGCACAATTGTTCCCTAGCCTGATATCAAGGTGCAAAATTTCCATTTCTATGAGTCCTACCATAACCACATAATTTTCTCACAATCAACAATGTCTTAGGGAGACGACAAGGGTCAAGGGGGCTTTCCCCCTTATGGATTTCAATGCCTGTTCAAAAGGCTTTTCCATTTGTCGTCGATCGCCTTTTCGGTGCACTTTTCAATTTGTCATTGACATAATTCGGTGCTCTTTTCAATTTGTCATCGACAATTTCAGTGCACTTTTCAATTTGTCGCCAACCTATTTTGGTGCACTTTTCAATTTGTCACCGAGAATTTCAACACAATTTTCAATTTTTCAACGACCTTTTCGGTGCGCTTTACCCTTATTCGCCGAAATTCCTTTTTTTGACAACTTTTTCAATTTATCGCTGAAATTTATTGATGACTTTTTCATTTCTTCATTGATAGTTTCGACGCTCTTTTCAATTTTTTTCCGGCACATACTTGGACAAAAAAATAAAAACTTAGAAAAATTAAGAAATTGATCATGAAGCTATCTTATTCACTGCTATTTGTTCAAGTTATCCCATTTAGGCCAGATGTTGTAACCTATTGCTCTGATACCACACTATTACGTCCCCTCCCATCCATCTGGCTCAAGGGAGGGAGAATGACACTCTTCCAGGATTTTCAAAACTCTCTAGCCCCATCATCATTAACAATTCATAACAAGTGAAATGCACATGTGAAGATGCATAATCAAAATAAACACAATGGAAATGACTCTACCCACATTTAACATGCAGTTATCAACATAATCAAAACAATCAGTATTTAAAGACAATGCATAAATTAAACACAAGATAAAACTTATCTTGGAACAAGTTGTCTTGAGCAACTGGCTATGCAACTTAAACGTTCCACCTAGCCATAGGCCAACTGTGCTCATTAATATCTCAACATAGCTTCCACCCCTTGTTGGCTTGGTTTTGCAACCAGGCTTAGTGCTATGGGCACCTGCTAACTAGTAGCAGCAGTCTCAATATTAAGCAAAAAAAATAAACTAAATCTAAACTAAACTAAACTAGCATGTGCATCTTTGAATTAAAAAACAAGAACAAGAAAATATAGAAAATAAATTTGTATTGAAAATGGGGGCAAGCAAGTGCTTGCAATAATAATACCTTCGATTGATGAAGATAGTTGAGAAGATCCAAGGGTGAGCAGCTCCAAACTCCAATGGGTCCTTTCTCCAAGGTTGCTACAATGGCCAAAAACTCAAGGGAGATTTTGGCAGCATGAGGATAGGAATATGGATGGATGTGAAATGAGGAGCCCCTACCACCTTTTTATAGGTTTTGGTGGTGGGGGAATACCATTTGTGGTTTTGTGGAAACCAATGGTATTGACCAAGATGGTTTAGGTACTTTTCCCTCCTTTTTCCTTTTTTGAATAAAATTAATATTTTTATTCCCTTCTTAATATTTTTGGAAATTTTGGACCCTTTTTGAGGGTTTTTTAGGAAAAATAATCTTTTTGAGTGGAAAAAAGGGGTGTACTAAGGTCTTTTGGTGACCTTTTGTTGGCTTTAGAGGCTCAGATGGTGGAAAAGTGGACAAATGGGTCATGTGAATAAGGAAATGAGCTAGTGAGCACTTTTTAGGTGTTAACAGATTGCCCCCTGATGTGTGAGGGCAGGAGCTCATCGTATGGACGATAGACATCATAGTTCTTTTGTCTTTTTTATGGGGTTTTGGGGAGGAGAAGAGACCGATTGGAGACTGGATCCACGGCCCTTGGAAGCTGCAAAAATAAACAATATTACATGGCCTCAATGAGGAATAATCCTCATAATGGACGAGGTGGGCATACCCATGCTCGTATCAAGACATATATAAACAATTAGTCCCACAAAGGGGGACCTGAGAAAATACATAAAAAATATGCTGGTACATCATAATGGTCCAGAGGGGACATCATTTTGGGATGTACTCATGATCATATCATGACTTATCTCAATAACTGATACATTGGAATAACTGATGAACTGCTGAAACTGAAGGTGTCCAGTATCTGTGGGGAATCAATGACTGTGAGCCATCTTTGGGAAGTATATGTAACTGTATACTCAAGGGAGTATAAAACAGGGGTACGTCTGAATACTGTCGCCATGCGCAACCTGGATATCTATAGGAAAAGTGTAACTGGTTGTATCCATAGGTAGACTCTCAAATGTGGAGGAGTCAGATGGTATCCGAGGTCTTCGACTGATAAATGAAAGGAGCAATACCCTATGTGAGTCTCAACGATGCGATCAAGGTGTTGAAGTCGAGCATGTGAGAAACAACCATTTGGAGAGTCACCGAGGAATCTTATCGAAACGATTCGTAGGAACTCATCATAAATGGTGATGAGTCCAAGACATAGGGACCTCTAGGTCTATCCTCTGGAATAAATTTGGTTGTCGTCGATAGAGGGAGACCAACAACTAACAAGGCAATGATGTTTCCTTGATAGGAGCGCGAGGTGTAGAACTGAAGTGTGGTAGTACTGATGGTAGCACTGACATACTTGTGGGGATGGGAAGTAACTGGGGTCATATAGTGGGTAGACTCAAACTTCCTTTGTTCAGAGCATGATGACATGGTTGACCTGGCAGCATAGGGAACTGACTTGTAGATGCGGGGATCATATCTTATAGGGAATGAAGTGTATGTATTGACTCTGGGGGGGGTCAAGTTGATGGGTGCTGTTGAGGGGTTCTCAGGGTGACATACTGCAGAATACTCTGAACAAAGGCGACCAAAATGGGGAAGCTGCCATATGAGTAGACGTGATCTGTTGTGGCACCGAGAAGCACCATTGGGTCCTTCTTCGTAGTTTTAATGAGCTCCAAGAAGGTATAAAAGTGTGCTCTGAAATGGTAGTGTCCTATGGATTTTGTGAGCCCAGGACTGTTCGTGCTCATTGGTGCTTTCATTTTTAAGGAGTTTGAAAGCGATTCGAAGACTCTGCAGTGGTTATGATTACTGTCCTGTTGGTTTTACGAGCCCAGGATGGTGATTTCTCGTGGTCACTTTCATGTTTAGAGAGTCTGAAAGCAGTAAGGGGACTCCATTGGTGTTCTTTTTCGTAAGTTAGTCTCCAAGGCCCGAAAAAGCATAAAATGATGCAAAATGGAGAACTCTTCTAGCCGATGTGACTAGACTATTCCTTTTTCGTAATTAGTCTACAAGGTACGGAAAAGGGGTAAACTTATACCAGGTAGACACCCTTTCAGATACGTTTAGCGAGCATGAAAGGAAGCAAGGTTGCTTGGAGATCTTTTCATTGTTTTAGGAGTCAGAAAAGAGCTTAACAGAAACTCCATAAGTGCCTTTTTCGTAAAAAGGGATTGCTCGGCCCGAAAAAGGGGTAAAATTATACCGAACAAAAAGGGATTGATGGGAGCGAGAAAAGGTCTCAAGCATCATCATGAGTGCGGAAAAATGAATCCGGTGACATAAATATTGTCAAAAAGGGGCAACGGCCGATGTGGCACGCAAATCGAGGTGACAAGGGGTCATGGAAAAAATGCCCAAAAATATGGGCGTGAGAGCGAGAAATGATCTCAAGCGTCATCGCGAGCACGGAAAACTGAATCCGGCGATACAAATGGTGCGAAAAACGGAGGTCATAAGGACTTCGGAATGGTCAAAGCAAATAACTAGGTTAAAAAATTGCTACAAATAAAGGTGAGCCCACCCAGCCAATGATGCAGTGGTGGGGGGAAATGATGACCCGCGGGGGGAAATACTATGTGTATAAAATAAACTCAAATATACAAGTGACACGTGACCTCAAAAATGGTTGAGATCACGAATATCAAAAAGTGAGCAGGGTTAATGACCTGCCCCCATGCTATGTGCATGGGGTTTGTGATTGTGGATCACATATGTGTTGGTTTGAACGATGGGCTCATTGAGGTGTTGAGATAGAGATGATGGGCAAGGTTCAAAATTATTGATCATGCCCCCTATCCTGGGGTCGAGGTAATCTATTATGCCCCCTAACTCAGAGGTGTCAATGTGGTGCAGATGTTGTCTCAAAGAGAGATCAATAGGGCATTGAGCAACTACTGGCGGGGTATTATACCATGAGGCTGTGGGCTATGGTAGCCTACTGAAGTGATGATATGATGATGGGGGATTCCCTTTGTGGGGTGGATGCCCCCAGTATCTCCAACGAGGATCACGATGATGATGAGTAGGCAAGGTTTTGGGCCTGCCCCCATGTTGTGGACATGTGGTTTCCTGATCGATTTGAAAGGGTTGAACCTGTGTGTCAAAGGGATCAATGGAAGGTGTCGATCGGACAGAGGGGTATCCAGTGAAAATCGTGTAAATGGTGTTAATTTCTTCTGAGGAGGAAGATCGTGGGGGATGAATTTCCTCAATGAGAAGAGGGGATATCTCTAGGTCAACATTATTCAACTCATACAGTGCTGCTCTGTAATCTGGGAGATCAGGGCAGTGATGTGAATAATGGCCGTAGATTCTGCATATTACACAAGGATGGTTTGTGCGTAATGACTTATCACGAGGTTTGGGGTTTGAGTCGATTTTGACAACCGGGATGTTGGGGTTGTCATCAAGCATTTGCATGTGTTCCTGTAGTGCAGGTAACTGTGGACACTGATGGATTGGATGGCCTAACTCATCACACAACGAGCATTTAGGAGGAGCACGAAACACGGGGGGAGGTTTAACTGCCTTGGGTGGGGGTACCGCAGTGTATGGTTGTGGGCCTCTGCCCCCAGTGGGCCTGATGAGTGGAGGGGGATTCGTTGATGACGAAGGAGTAGTGATACCGGGAGGTGGTTGGGTAGAAGTAACAATGGGTTGAACCGGTTGCAGGACGACATTTGGTGTCGGCAGGGGAACGGGAGGCGAAATATACCACACGGGTAATCCCAATGTTACCCGGGGAGACTGAGGGTAGCCATAACCGAAGCGCTTACTACGCCCGAGGGAGGGAATAGAAATGGGATTGTGTGGATGGGTGTAACACCGATGTGACTAGGGACCAATGGTGGTTTAGGGAACAAGGGTGGTTGATTACCGGGTTTTTGTGTATTCTGTGAAAGAGTACAGAGGTCAGCGACGTGGGTCTCCGGTGACGGTGGTGGAATAGATTGGAATGTAGAAGTCATCGGTGCCTCGGAGTAAACTCCAGGTCCTACTGAGGAAACGAACGAGGTAGTTGCACCACAAATAGGTTGTTCAACCATGGGGAGAACATTTTCAGGTGTGGCAGGGGCCTTGGGATCGTAGTAGGTGAGTTGGTCGACCTTGACCACGCGTCCCTCATGGGGGAACTGCATGGTACGGAAAACGGATGAGGAAACAGCCCACATGGCATACATGTAGCTGCGGCCAAGTAAAAGGTTATAGTCAAGTTGGGCATTGATCACCTCAATGTCAATGAGCACGGTTTTACCCACCAGTTGGATGGGGACATTAGCTAAGAGACCTTGGGGTTTTGCCGAACGGCCGTCATAGGCTCGCAACGCAGTGGTGGACTGCTGGAGAGTAGGGGATCCCAACTTCTACCAAACGAATGTGGACATGATGCATGTAGAGGCCCCTTCATCGATAATGCACCGATGGATGACAAGATTCCGAACGGAAATGGAAACTTGGAACGCTAAAGTAGATGGTAAGCGTGGTTCGGACTGGTCTGAATCGAATGCGATTAGCTGTGAATCATTGGGTTCAATGGCGCCAATGGAAGAGAGAAAAGTCTTGCGCTGTGAAGGACAGTTTTTCAAGACTTCTAAAGCAGACATGGTTGCAGGAGACTGGGCTAAGTCATCTACAATGTTGTAGTTTGACGCAGCACAAGCATTGAGATTACTGTTGATTCGACGAAGTGGGAAGCGAGGCGCTTTAGAAGTGCCATCAAGTGGAACCGGAGGTATACGTAACGTTTGATCTGTGGGATGAACATTAGTGTTCTTGTCCGCGAGAGGGGCTTGAGAGGTGGAGCCATATTGGTTCCGATGGGTTTGGAGGTTGACATCGGCGGTTGACATCATCAACAAGTGGTGAGTACCTGAATCGAACATGGGTTGATCAGGGGCTGTATAAGTGATCTGTTGTGGTGGCACGTTTCCCTGAGGGGGAGATAACGGCTGAGTGTTCACTACAACTTGGTTTGGAAAGGGGTTTTGCAGCACCAAAGGTTGATGTTGAGGTGGTGGAGGGTTGGGTGGCGGCTGAGGAGCCGCTTGCCCTTGACAATGGGCATCGTCGGTCCAGAGTTGCCGAGCTCGCTCCAAATGTGGGAAAGAATGGGTGTAATGGACATAGACCCCGCATATAGAACAAGGGTGGTTTGTTCTGAGGTTGTTATTTTTAGGCTGCTTGGGATTCCGATCCAGATTGCGGTTGGGAGGAGCAGCATTGTTATTTTGCGGAGGATTGGGAGGTGGAGGACCTTGATGTTGTTGGTTATTACCGTGGTTACATCCTCTTCCACGGTTTTGTTGCGCACCTTGGTTGCGCTGGTTGTTCTGGTGCTCGGGCTGGTTGTGCTGTGTGTACACTTGCCCTTGAGCAGTGGGAGGATTTTGGTTTACCGTAGGTGCGGGAGCAGGTTGTGGTGGATAATAAGCCGGTGGGGCTAGAGGTGGTCCAGTGACCTGCTGGGGTTGTTGGTAACCCTGAGCTATTGGAGGTGTTGGGCTAGCTGTCACAGCTTGCTATGGGTAGTACACTGGTTGAGGTACGGCTGGGGGGCGTATGCAAGTGGTGCATGACCAAAGCACTGAGGTGGACATGAAGGTCCATGGGTATGGTGGTGATGTGCCATGGGAGCATATGAACTGGTTGCTCCAGATTGAGATGTAGCCCGCGAAAGGTTGGGACCATGGCTAGGATGTGCAATAGAAAAGGGTTGGGGATGCGAGGCCATACGACCAATGATTCCATCAGCGGCATGGGATGCCCCCGGCGCATCATGTTGGGATGACTCGCCCCGAGGGGCGTATGGAATAATGGTATACAGAAAACCCGACTGGGCGTAAATGAGGTCAAACTATTGGGCTTTGAGGATGGCCTCTTCTTCAGACTGGGGTCATTCGGATGCCACATCCTTCGCAATGAGAGGGAGGAGGGATTTGAGAAACCAATCTAAGAATATACGGTCGTCTAACTTTATTTTGCAGAGGCTTCGGCTTCGACGCCACTCATGAATGTGGTCAGTGATGTGGGTGGTCGTGTTCTGTCTGCAAGACAGTAGGATCTCAACTCCCGCATCATAGCGGACAGGTAACTGGAAGAATTGCAGGAAGGTCGAGGCAAGGGAGGTAAAGGTGGCATGCGTCCCATGGGGCTGCTCGATATACCACTTAGCTACAGATCCAGTGAAGGTGCGCTGTAACAGACGGAGGCGGACTGAGTTGTCCACTATGGAGTTGGAGGAACACCATAGATGGAAGGACATGATATGGTTCTGTGGGTCCTCACCTGCCTTGCCCTCAAACTTAGGGATGTCGGAGGGGAGTTTGGTGGGCATTTGAGGCCACGCAGGATCATGTATGATGGGATCATTGGTGAGCCTGGCTAAGTCTGGTAAGTTTAGACTCGCCATGTATGGTAAGCTAGCAGATAAATGTGGCATAGTGACTGGGATATGACTAGTCATGGTGGTATGATGTGGGGGTCCAGTAGCGCCTAAAGGTATGCTAGGTATTGAAGGTATATGTCCTCTAATAGCTGTGGTCTGGTATGGGCCAGCGTTTCCTAATGCAACATGGGTTACACCAGGGTTAGGAATAGCAGTGGTGATTCCTGGAATATGGTTTGTGGAGCTGAGAGGGGGTGTGACCCCTATATTCGGCATACCCATAACAGGTGGTGGCCCTGTGTTGGGAATTCCTATAACAGGGGGTGGCCCTGTGTTGGGCATTCCTAAATGTGGAGTGTCCGCCATATTAGGCATACCTAGGGTGGTGGTGGTTTCCATGGATGGCACCGCCGTAGAAGGGTCTGTGGATGTATCACCTATGGTGCTGGTAAAAAGTGGGTCGAATTGTGTCCCAGCCATGGGGTTGGTTGGTAACAACTCGGTAGGGTTTTCAGATTCTGCCTCTAAATCAAATGTGAAGTGAGGTGCGTCAGAATCGGATGACTTTCTGTTTGACCGACGATGTGTCAAGTCAAGGGATAAGGCTCGGCGTCGGTGATGTGGCAAGCCAAGTAGACTGAACTCTGGGAGTTCACCATGAAGACGACGAGAGCGTCTAAAATTCTCAATGGTGAGAAATAAGTTTTTTGTGGAAAAATCTTATGTGTAAAATGGTAATGTATAAAAAACTCAAAACCCTAATGCAACCAAGGGTGCAAGAAGGGGAGAATGAAGGCTCTCAGGCCAAAACAATCAACCTCAAAAAGGCACTTATTATAGCAGTTGTGCTATAATAAGTGGAGGGATGCAAAAAATGGTCAGAGTACCAACATGCAAACAACTTATAGAAAAAATAGGTGTAACTAGACCAAAGGTGTATTGTATCATGCAAACACCTAACTAAAAGTATTGTGAATCAGCAAACTATATTCTCTGCAAGGTGATGAAATCCAAGTCAGACAATATTGAGTGTTGATTCAACGGCTAGATATCCCCCTACCAGGAGGGACACCGGGTAATCAATCCTAAAGAATGGTTACTAGGATACTCCGTTCATGACAAGTCAAGAAAAGGTAAATCTATCGTTTGGTCCTTTTACAACAATATCCCCATACAGGGATATTCCGAGAACTGCAAATGGTAGCCCTTCGGTTATTTAATGGATTTCGGTATTCCACTCAGGATTCCGGAACCATCCTCACAAATTCAACCCTCCTAGGGGAGAGGCCTTCCCATAAACCAGTTGTGACCATGCCAATAAATACTAGGATATTTTGGCTCCCTAATGGACAACTTCTATGTCTCAAATGTAATAACTGAGGGGTGTTATTGGAACACCTATCCCCTCAATACTACCTAGCTACAAAGTTCTTTTAGTGTTCCCCAAGTGGGGTTAAAAGTGGGTTGAAGTTAGGGTATGTTTTAAGGCTCAGTTTAAATTATGTGTTTGAGTGGGTGCACATGTGATATTTTAAACTGAAATTGAAAAAGTAAATGCTAAGTATTCAAAAAACAAAGGATCTTTTGAAATAGAAAAGCAAATAATATGACTTTTTCAATAAATGGAAATTAAATGCTTTTCAAAGACTATTCAAAAAACAAAGGATCTTTGAAATATGAAAGAAAATAATGTAACTTCTTTAAGAAATAAATGGATTTCTTTTTTAAAAATTGCTATGGGCAAAATATTAAAGCAAACAACAAATTTTTTTAATCTAGATAAAATGCAAAATAAATCCTTCTTTCAATTTCTGAAAATTTTTAAAAAGACTTTTTCACATGTGTATTCTAAATAGTAAAATTTTCTTATGGCTGGAAACAATGCTGGAATCTTAGTACTGTAAAATGTGCTATGTGGGCAGAAACAAAACAGTAAAAAATTAATTTTTTAAACGGATCGGTCGAATGAAAAAATTGGCATCGCGGGTTTTGACAGAACAGTCGCGATGGACCGCGCGGGTTTCTGTCGCACAGTCGCGAAGGGTAGCATGGGTTTCAGTCGTGAAGCCGTGATGTGCAGCGTGGGATTTCGCCACACAGTCGCGATGTGCAGCGCGGAAAATGTCCGTGAAGCCGGGATGTGCAACGCGCTAATTGGCTGCGAAGCCGCGGTGAACCGTGCAGAAAAAGGCCGCGCAGTTGCGATGAACTGCGCGACTATTGGGAAAAATCCGCGAGGTGAAAGCCGTACGCGGACGCCGAAAAATGAACTCAAAAATTGAGAATTTCGGGCTGTTAATGGCTAAAAAATGGGCCAAGATCCAGAACAGCAATGGATTTGATGTTTAGGGTGGCAGATCTATGAATTAAACTAACTAATATTATCAAAAAGTAAGATCTAAAGCAAAAGTGAGATCTAAAGATTCAAAAGCAGCGGAGTCGCCAAAAATTGTTGGCTTGGTTTTCCAACCAAGCTTAGTGCTATGGGCACCTGCTAACTAGTAGCAACAGTCTCAATATTAAGCAAAAACAATAAACTAAATCTAAACTAAACTAAACTAGCATGTGCATCTTTGAATTAAAAAACAAGAACAAGAAAATATAGAAAATAAATTTGTATTGAAAATGGGGGTAAGCAAGTGCTTGCAATAATAATACCTTCGATTGATGAAGATAGTTGAGAAGCTCCAAGGGTGAGCAGCTCCAAAGTCCAATGGGTCCTTTCTCCAAGGTTGCTACAATGGCCAAAAACTCAAGGGATATTTTGGCGGCATGAGGATAGGAATATGGATGGATGTGAAATGAGGAGCCCCTACCACCTTTTTATAGGTTTTGGTGGTGGGGGAATACCATTTGTGGTTTTGTGGAAACCAATGGTATTGACCAACAGGGTTTAGGTACTTTTCCCTCCTTTTTCCTTTTTTGAATAAAATTAATATTTTTATTCCCTTTTTAATATTTTTGGGAATTTTGGACCCTTTTTTAGGGTTTTTTAGGAAAAATAATCTTTTTGAGTGGAGAAAGGGGTGTACTAAGGTCTTTTGGTGACCTTTTGTTGGCTTTAGAGGCTCAGATGGTGGAAAAGTGGACAAATGGGTCATGTGAATAAGGAAATGAGCTAGTGATCACTTTTTAGGTGTTAACACCCCTGAGCTAGGCATGATTTCAAAAAAGAAAGGGAACCTACCAACTCATGCATAGCCAAATGAACACCACATCTAAGCCAAGCTAGTCCAAAGTTGGTTTTATCAGGCTGTCAAGGATGTAGAAAGAAGGAATTGCTAAGATAATGAGCTCAACTGCAAAACCATTAGAAACTATCCGAGATTTAGCTAGCTTGGCCCCCACAATACCTACACACCCAACACAAGGAAGTATCCCCTTCACTGCTCCACAGTCCCTTAGGCCATACCTTCCCTTCTAATGCTCTTCAGGGTGTGCATAGAAACATAGCGAAAGCCCCTTCATCTTTAGTGAGGTTACACTCTTCACTAGGTTTATCAAGCCAATTCTCAATCCTCTTCTACTCTTGATTACTTACACCGAAGTTCAAGCCAAAAGAAGGGATCCGTATAATAGTGAAGAACAAATGATAGGCATGGAAAACATTTTATCTATGGGATTTATAAAACAGGATTTCCATGAGTGTTTCCAAAATTGTGGGCACACCAAAAATGAATTGGGGAGAGGGGAAAATGACCACGGGGGACAAATCAATTTCTCCCATGGGTGTACCGACATTCAAATGGAAAAAAAAAACCCCTTTGAACCCCCAAATCGAATTCCTCTTCCTCCTAGTCATTCAGTAACAATAAAAATGAGTTCCCATCTAGAAAAATGGAGAAAAACGTGGAGGAATACACCCAGCAAGCTATATGGACGTGAGAGAGAAAGACCCATGCATGAATAATGGCATGGGAAGCAAATTCGTGGATCTTTTCTTTCCCAAGAAGAGAAACACCATTTTCCAATAATGGTGGCTTTCCCATACACAAAATTGGATAGCCATACCTCTCCATTTCCAAAAATAATAACTAAATCAACCACCTCTTGGAAGAATTAAATGATTGCGTGCATAAGTCAAAATGGGTAGTTGATGGTTTATGGGTTCTCTCATTGACACTTGGATTGGCACTATTGGTTCAAGGGTTTGAATATTTCCCTCCCCATTCCTTGTAAAAATCACGCCCCATACTCTTGTTGCATTGCATATCTAGTTGTGGGTATTTGATTGAAATACATATTTACATAATATTTGTAATTTTTAATACGCCAGGCTAGCACGCGATCCACATGCATCAATCTTTAATTGCCGATATGAGAACAATAAATAAATAGCTGGGCCTTGGCCTTGATCTCCTCACCATGATTTTATAATTATTTCACATCATTTACATGATTTAACTTAATACATTAAGAGGGTTAAACATGGGGTATTACATGGTCTCTCCCATGAGCCATGCTTCTCTCTTTTCATTAAACATTAAACATTATCTTTAATCCCACTCAAATCACAATTATGATTTTACAATAATTCTAAAGTCATTTAAATGGGATTATGACTTAGCTATGACTTAGGATATTCTAACAGTATAAAGGATACTAAAGGGTCATGGCTTAATCCCCCCATATGACACTTTAATCCCCTTATTGTCTCTAGTGAATACATGAGTCCCCAATCTCTTTAGCATATTTCCTCAGCACAATGAGTTGTGGATTTTAATATTAATAATTGTAAACATACAATATGTTCATCCTTGAAAGCATTCATAGACAACAGTTACATATGGTCATCATTATACTAGGGGTTTTAGACCAAGGGTGTTACATTCCCCTCCCTCTTAAAGTCGAGATTGTCCTCAGTATTCTAATGCTTGTAGGTATTTATACAATTTTTACATACATAAAAATTCACAAAATGTTGTAGGTACTTTTCTTGCATTATATCTTTCAAGCTTGCCTTTCAAAATTGGACTAGGTCCATCGGACCTTGCCATGCGGTCCTTGATGGCTTGTCCTTCTAGGTCAACTTGCATATTGGTCAATTCAACACTTTTCTTTCATCTACCATCATTCTTGTTACCTCCTCTTGGGAAATTTTTGGAATCTATAGCTGATTTGAAACATTTCTTCAGCAACGCGGAGAAACTTATGATAAGTTGTTATCTTTAGTTTGTGTGATTTTCTTTAGTCTTCTTTAGCTTTTATGATAGCAACAATGACTTTCAAATGAAACATTTCCTCTGTAATCAATCATCACAATTTCATTAAGCTAATATAATAAAATTCATGCCATCCTTTTATGAAAGATCAACTATATCATTTTTTGCTTAGAATGCTTTCATGCATTTCATGTTTAACTCAACATATGCATATAGATGAATCCATTCATATTCATTTCTTTTATAGAAATTTAACTATTTCAGCATTCATTGTCCATTTCAAACAAAAATAAATACAACAAAACTTTCAACTATAAAAAGCATTTCAACAACTTTCTCTTTCTAAAAAGTAATAACATAAGTAAAAAGAGAAGAATAAGAGTTCTCCCTCTTTGTTTGGTCCACTTCGGAGCTACACAACAACTATGGTTTTTTTTCTTTCTCCTTGGTCTCTTTTTCTTTGAAATGCAGGTGCTTGATCTGCATATTCTTCATCTAGGTTGGAATCTACATTAGCTTCCCCACACAACACCAGGAAAGTATTCCTTCCTCTGGTGCTATTCAGTGTGTACGTAGAAGGATCACTCAAATCTTGTTCATCTTCCAGCTAAGACACTTTATATCTAAAGTCTATACAAAGGTCGTACAACCCAAGACACTCCACGTGGTTTGCTCAAAGGATTCTTAGCTAACACCACCACCACAAATCCCACATAATCAATCATTTTTATTTATTTACTACTACTACTACTACTACTACTATTATTAGGTTTGCTTGTTAGATCGGGTGCCTCCCTCCCCATTTGGATTTTTTTAGTAGGTAAGAGTTTTGATTAATTTATTATTCTTTTATTAAGGTATTATTCTATTTTAACCTTTACTGTAGCACCAACTTGAAAAATATTCTTCTTCCTTAGAGGGGATACATCCTCAATGTAGGCACTTGGCTATGCATAATTTGAGTTAGATGAGACACATCCTCAATGCAAGCAGTTGAGGAGAACTCATCCTCGGCTTTTCATAGTCTCCTTCTTCTTTAGATTTTCTCCATTTATTCAAAATGAAAACTCTTGGTTCTACCATATTCCTCTTCTTTAACTTTGCTTATGTTCATGCTAGATACATAGTAACTAGAAACGCTCATCAATATCATGATGTAAATCACATACATTTATCATAAAACTAAAAAACATATTGTTATGTAAAATCTACTTCTTGACATTGAAACACTAGGAATGTGTCCATTCACTTGATATGTAATCAATGTCGGAAACCATGTCATAGCACAGCACTAGGAATGCATCTACTCCTTTCTGATGTGTGCCATGTAGGCCGGAATCATATCTTATGTGTCTTTTCAAAGCAAAAACATTTTCCGAATATTAATTCCTATTAAAATTATTTTCAGTATTAAATTTGAGGTTAGGGTAAATATTAATCTATTCCTCCCATATTCATGTTTCCATTGAACACCACAATGTAGACATGGAATCTCTGAAATTTCGAGAGAGCTTCAATATTGCATTTTTTTTATTCTCTACAAAAGAACTTTATATTACAGACTCATTCCCTGCATTAACACTTTTAACATTGTATCTTCATAACAATAATTCCTATCAATTAACATCAATTAACAACAATTAACAAGTTCAATCCGTTAGCATTTTCACCAATTAACAAAACTCAACAAGCTATAATTAGATAACAATTTATATCATCTAGCATCACATTCATAGATTTTACTTTCATAAATTAGCATAAGACTATAAGTATTAACACTTCATTTATAGCTCACACAAACACAGTGACAATGACAATGCAACTAGACCAAGATATAATTCAAGAAGATAGATAGGTTAATTCCAAAAAAGAGTACTGGTTCATTAACTTTTTGTCAAGGGACTACATATTCCATCAAAAGATAGATTTGTCTCACATTGTAATCCTGTACATATCCTCACATTTAACTCACACCAAACACCAAACTTGCAAGTTGATGCACCTTGTCAAATTAATAGTAGTTATGTTGGTTCTTTCATTTTCTATATTGAATTTGTAAACAAATTACGACCTCCATCTTAAAGAAATGTACATATCCCTTATGTTTTCTCATGAAATTGCCATGTTATTCACTTTGCTTCAACCATTCACTAATGTAAAACCTATAGTGAACTTCTTAATCAACTTTATCCAATGACAAGTGGTATCCTCACATCCTTCAAAATCTTATAATGTTATCCCACTATCTTCATAATTCCAAAGAACCAATCCCTATAATAAAGGATTTTAAGTTCTTTTCATTTCCTCCGATCTTAATATATTATAATGTTATCCAATAACTATCTTCATAATTCCAAAGAACCAATCCCTATAATAAAGGATTTTACCTTGTTTTCAGGTTACATGATAAACCTCCATTTTCAATTATAGCCTTGTTAAAGTTTTATTATCACAAAAGTGATTTATATACTTTTATAGTTTATTATACTCTTCTCCTCTACTGATTTTCTAGTGAGCTCTAGATCCATTAGGAATTATTTAAATTTAACATGTCTTGATTTGGTTTGTATAATAATTTTTCGTCTTTTATCTTTACATTAATTTTTCTAAAATGCATTCCTCTTCATAATGGCCTCTCAATTTTGACTTAATTCTATCTTTCTTTTCTTTAAAAGTCATATTTCCTTTCTTCTTATGAAGTTTCCTTGATCTATTTGGGCTTTGCACTAAATTCAATTTTTTCTTGGATTCAATAATAAGGAGGGGTTGCATGTGAATTATTAATAGTTCCTATGTTACCTGGATAGATTCAAACAATGGAGGGAATGCACATGTCTTATTATAAAGCGAGAATCGAAACATGTAGGTCTTTTGTTGATAGTATATTTGTAAACAATATTTTCATTCATGGGTTTTGTGGTCATTTATCCAATCATCTTAGTATATTTTAATGGATATATTATCAAGACATTTTCTTGTAGATAAATAATGACAAGTGTGTTGATTCATATTGTAAGTTTCCTTTAAGAAAAAAATTATTCACATTTATAAATGAATTAAATAATGAGGTGACATCCATGGAGGAGGAATGATTTATTTTTACTAAATATTCAATATTGGGGAGTAATGGAGATCAGTAGGAATGGAAAGAATTATCTAGGCCTAAACGAAAGTGATAAATAGGGAATGATAACCACTCTGTATTCTAGGTTAATGTAAGAATTTTTGTTTGGAATGAGAGATGATAGAGTCTCCACAATTGGAAACTAACAAATTAAGAAAAGGTATTGTATAATCAGAATTTTTTGTGGTGATCACAACAAAATAGATTTTGATAGATAATGACCACAAATAGTCAATAAAGTTATGTCTATTATTTTCTTTCAACTTACAACAAAATAGAAAAAGGGGATATGCTTCTTTGGACAAACTCAACCTTTATGGTGAGTTCATTTTTCCGACAAAGAAAAGTTCCATTCTAACCAGCACAGTTTTTAAAGATTTTGATAAGCTATATCTTCTTAAAATGGTCTTAAACCCCTAAGGGAAACGTTTTATGGTCAAATTTCCCATCAACCAAGTGGAACTTTGACTTGTAACAAGATTTCTACGATGTTTAGGGATGAGTTTTGATTGAAAAAAGGTTGAGTTTGGCCACTTATTAGATTATTCCTATTTTGATAATATAAATAACTAATTAATTAATTAGTAAAATAAACAATAACAAACATTTCAAAATTTAAATCGGAAGAATATAAATATATGTGTGTGTGTGTGTGTGTGTTACACATATGTGTTATGTGTATTGTCAATTGGGTCTAGCTTGGGTAGATGGGAGAAATGATTGTTACCCTCCCCACCTAGGATCTATTCCCGCAAGTGACATGTTCAATTCTTAATGAACATATTGTTGTATTGATCTTGAGCCTTGAAGAGTTTGGTTTTCCCTAAGTACCATACTCAAAATGAGGGGAAGTACCTAGTTGATTTCTATATTACACAAATCAAAAAGAAGATCTAACCCATACATTATAACTTATATTAGAAATAGATCCCATTGCATGAAATGACTTTATCTGCATAGGACATGACCCATGCTAGATATCGCTAAAGGAGGGAGAAGGGTTTGAGGGAGAAATGTCCAAATTGTGGAGCCCATCTTCGCATGAGGAGGAGAGCACACACGTGAGAGAAGAGATAAAAAATATAAAGCATTCCCATTTAAATGTGATAGAGGAGACATAGGATATGATTTGTATCCCACCATTATAAGGCTATTATAGCTAAAATTGTTTAAGGCAATCCTCATTTCATATGAAAAATTGGTTTATGGTAAAGTGTGGAGCCCATCTTCCCATGAGGAGGAGAGCACACACGTGATAGTAGAGATAAAAATATAAAGCATTCCCATTTAAATGTGATAGAGGAGACATAAGATATGATTTGTATCCCATCGATATGAAAAATTGGTTTATGGTAGAGTGTATGGTAAAAATCCCTAAGGGGAAAAGGAATATCGGAATATCTCTCCAACCTAGAGAACCATGGATAAGAAGACCCAATACATGAAAATAAACACATCTTATTACTTATTGATGTTATGCTACCAATTTGTAGATAGAGTAAATGACAACTATGAATATATTCAAGGATAATCATTTTTCATTATTAAATTCTCTATGTTTATAATGTGATGTTTGGGTAGGAAGTGCATCCACATGTTTTCTCTTGAGCATGTATTTTGCGTTAAATGATATTGTTACTAGTAGATAATAGTTTATATGGAATATGAGACATCCAAAGGCTTGTTCAATACGTGCTTTAGAGCAACCAACATTTTGCAACATAATAAATATAACAAAATATCACAAGGGTCGTGCTACTTTTAGGTATAGTTCAATATGTGCTTTAGAGCAACCAACATTTTGCAACATAATAAATATAACAAAATATCACAATGGTCGTGCTACTTTTAGGTAACATAAATTATAGGAGAAGCTTACAAATCTCTTAAAATTACATAATTATATTTATGTCTACATGTGATAAATAAGTCAATAAAAATAAAGAAGTATAACAAGTTAGTGATGAAAGAGTCAACATAGTTAACCGTAAGTGCCAAATGAACTAAAATCAGTTTAGATCCAAATCCCAGGCTCTATTAAGCGTCGAGATGGATCAAATCTCTCGAGGTGCAAATCTCAACTCAAGTATTGCACTCAAGGAGAGGTTTTCACCTAGAGAGATTTGATCCCTCTCGACGCTTGATATAGCCTAGGATTTGGATTTAGGCTGGTTTCAGTCATGGGCGGTGACACAAAAATGGAGTTTGATCAGCATTGTAAGGAACGGGTTAAGTTGAAAACACAGATACATTTACGAGGATTATCATAATGTAAGTAATAAGTATTAAGGATTGAGTAAATTGTTAAACTGGAAAATAGAGACAATTCGCCTAACTTTTTTTTCGATTATCTTTTTGTTGATCTGCGTTTTGTTTTGTTCATTCTTCTCCTTCTTCTGCCATCATTTCGTCATTTCGTACATTTTGATTTATTTGTTGTTTTGCAAACTGATTTCTTTGTTCTTCCAATTGCTTCAACTTTCTCTCTCGATACGTTCTTTGTCGATCAACATTTCATTTTCTTTGTTCTTCTCGTTCTTCTGCTGTCAATTTGCCTAATTTTTTTTTCGATTTTATTTTTGTTGATCTGCATTTTGTTTTGTTCGCTCTTCTCCTTCTTCTGCCGTCATTTCGCCATTTCGTACATTTTGACTTATTTGTTGTTCTGCAACTTGATTTCTTTGTTCTTCCAACTGCTTCAACTTTCTCTCTCGATACACTCTTTGTCGATCAATGTTTCGTTTTCTTTGTTCCTATCGTTCTTCTGCTGTTATTCGTCTAACTTTCTTTTTCGATATTATTTTTGTTGATCTGTGTTTCATTTTATTCGTTCTTCTAGTTCTTCTACTATCATTTCGTCCAAATTCATTTTTTGAAATTCTTTTTGTTCTTCTTATTTTCGTTTCAAGTCTGCTTCTCGTTCTTTTGTTGTCACTGAAATCAATGCATCCATACACTGAAATCAATACGTCCATACATTGAAATCTATGTGTCCATACATTAAAATCAATGCATCCACATAATAACATCTACACTGAAAAAAAAGCAATAAAAAACCCCATACACTAAAATTTATGCATCCATTTACTGAAATCTATGTGTCCATACACTGAAATCAATGTCGTACTTTTCTTCTTTGATAATCAATATCTTCATTATTTGCAATATTATCATGAGGATCCACGATATACCCTGAAATAGAGAACACCAAAATTCAATTTGTTGGAATCATTGCAGAGTAGTTTTTATATTAAACTGATAAATTCAATGTATAGATGTAAATAACAAAAATCAATGCATTGCTGAAATTAATGAAAGATTTTTTATTTATTAAATTGATAAATTCAATGCAGACAAGTGAAAACCAAAAAAAATGCATTGCTAAAATCAATGCAACGAATGAAATAAATACACGTCTTCTATTGTTTAACAACATTTGTGTGTGGTCTATTGGTAGGAATTAAGGTTATTGGGCTTGTGTTAACCTAGAGACCAAGGTTCAAAACCCTTTTTACTTGGAGTTATAGTTAGTTATCAAGTCTATCTATTATTATGGCTACATTGTTGAAATCAATGCAACAATGTTTTTTTTCTTGTGTTTTTTAAGAACATTTGTTTGTGGTCCATTAAACATTGCACTGTTGAAATTAATGCAACAATCATTAGAGAAATTTTGAGGTCAAAAAGGGCCTCAAAACAAAGAAAATGTACTATAAAATACAACCAATCACATTCTAGTAGATGACATCATCCCCCTTGGTGAGGTGGCATTGCATGAGTTAAGAATGCTTATTTGTCAAATTTTCTATGGTGGATGAAAACACATAGTTAACCAAGGTAGTGGTGTAAGTACTTTTAACTCATAAAGTAAAGTACTCATAATGATAGTCTTTTCATAAAATAATATTATTGTCATTTTCAAGTAAAGTACTCATAATAAATGTCTTTTCACACTTTCACATAAAATAATATTATTGTCATTTTCAAATGAAGTACTCTTAATTCATAAAGAAAATCATTTCACATTTTTTTATAAAATAATATATTATCATTTTTATGTTTGTAATTTTAAATTATATATTCACTCCATTATATTTAATAACATAATGTCAAACTAATAAAAAATAATAATAGATTTAATAAATAATAATAATAATAATAATAATGCAATGTGGATTATAATAATATTATTGACATTTTACATATAAATAGATTCTCAATTAAATTACATTATTAAATTCAAGGGAAAAGTACTATATATAAAAAGTCAACATAAAATTAAAAAAAAACTCTTAAAAATGTTTTTTATTATTTAATTTCATTTGCAAGTTCAAGACAAATAAATGTTAAAGGACAATACATTTTTGGGAATTTACAATGAATCTTAGTCACATCAATGTAGACTTATTTTATTAATTTTATTTCTAGTGAATTTTGAAAAATAACTCAACCATGGTTATTTATATTGTGCATAGAAAATAGTGTGGGAGGTGACTTGTCATATATACCTACCCCATAAAACCCCCAATTCATAATATTTTAATATATCTCATATTTTTGTAGTACATCTCTTAGGAGGCCCTTTTTTGACCTCAAAATCTCTCTAATGATTTTTTTATTAAATTAATAAATTCAATGCATACATGTAAAAAACAAAAAAACAATGCATTGTTGAAATCAATGCAACGAATCAAATCAACATGCATCTTGTGTTTTTTTTTTACTTTTTATGTCCACTATAATATTTTTTTACTTCTTATATTTCTTTTTTTTATGTTGACTACAATATTTTTTTTCATCTTTTTATTAGATTGATAAATTCAATGTATAGATGTAAATAAAAAAAACCAATGCATTCTTGAAATTAATGCAAGTATGTTTTTTAATTAAATTGATAAATTCAATGCATACATGTAAAAAACAATGCATTATTGAAATCAATGGAAACAATCAAATCAATAGGCATATTAATTTTTTTAACACCATTTGTGTGTGATCTATTGATAAGTAGTGAGATGATTGGGCTTGTCTTAACATAAATACCAAGATTCAAATCTCTTTTTGTTTGGAGTTTTTTGTTGTTGACAAAGTGGTGGAACCTCCTTGACTAGCAAGTTTTCCTTTGGCTAAGTTACCACGAACCAGGGGCATCTAAGCCATCAAAATCACCCGAGGATCGCACCAGGCCTGGACCGCACCAACCCTTAACGTGGTTGGATTTTTCGGTATCCACGAGATTAGAATCGGAGACCTTTCTGCTTAGGGGGTGTCTTAACCATACCTCGCCACCAATTGTTCTACATCTCACAGATCTCTTTTTGTTTGGAGTTATATTTAGTTATCAATTCTAATTATTAGTTAGCAAATCTAACTATTATTATGGTGCTTTTCTTTTCTATTCTTATGTCGGCTATAATATTCTTTTTACTTCTTTGGTTTCTACTTCTTATATCCATTATAATATTTTTTTACTTCTTTATTTCTTTATTTTTATGTTTTTAGTTTTTATGTTAGCTAGAATATTTTTTTTACTTCTTTATGTTTTTACACATCCACTGCCATTAAAATTATTATTTTTAAAAAGTCAGTGTATTAAACAAAATTTAAAATTCTATTTTTAGAAAAACTAAATTCAAATTTAAAGCACTACACTTAAAACTATTATTTTAAAAGGTAAGTATATTAAACAAAATTTACAATTATTTTTGTATTACTTTTAATTACTTGAGTATATTAATTACTTTTAATTTGTATTATTTTTTTTTTTATGGTCGACATAATATTTATTACTTTTTACTTTGTATTATTCTTTTTTTGTTTATGGCCGACAATAATATCACAAACATAACGTTACAATATCTCCCTCATTATAATGGCCCACAAACTTACATGTTACTATCACTATTATTTTTTGCCGACATGTTACTAATGCTATAATCTTACTAACGTTACATCACATTACAAGATCTCTCCCATAATATTCACTACTATCACTATTATTTTTTGCTACCAATGTTATAATGTTACTAATGCTATATCACGTTACAAGATCTCTTCCATAATATTCACTATCACTATTATTTTTTGCCGATATGTTACCAAATTTATAACGTTACTAACATTATATCACGTTACAAGATCTCTCCCATGATATTCACTACTATCACTATTATTTTTTGCCGACATGTTACCAACGTTATAATGTTACTAACGTTATATCAGGTTACAAGATCTCTCCCACAATATTCACTATCACTATTATTTTTTTCCGACATGTTACCAACTTTATAATGTTACTACCGTTATATCACGTTACAAGATCTCCCCCATACTAGGCTGTAGAGCGCCTCTTGGCACAATTAGAGAAATAAAAATAAATAAATTATTATGGCTCTGCTTATCCCGTGCAGTTTTGAACCTTTCATGTGAGTTTATTGTGACGTAAGTCACATATCCAACCCAATTCACTTAATCGATGGATGATTTTCTAGAAGAGCCTACAATTCCTCAAATTTTTTAGCAACTACTTTAATGATTTTCTCGCATCGAAAATGAAAATTGTGTGAGGCACGTCACTAAAATAAGAGAGATCTCGCAGTAATTTGCAATATATATGATGAAAAGGTGGTACATCTATTTAATGCCTAGTTCTCTGTTGCTCTTCGGCATTTTATGATGAACATGTACACACTCTGAATGATCCGATTTAAATCCAAAATGGACAGGAACATGATTCCACATCCCTGTCCTTTAGTCTATGTTGATCAGTATGTTCTGTTTGTGTGGTGTAGTCTAAATATACTATGTTTTCAATTTTTCTTGAGCATATTTTTCGTGCTATTTTGTTTAGAGTCGGTTTAAAATCTTTAATAAATCTTAGAATCACATATCTTAACTATGGAAAATGCATAATTTGGATGCTATAGGGTATTCGAGGGTGCTGAATCCATAAATGGATTTAGAAACACAATTTAAATACTTCAAAGGAAATTTTTTACCAAAATAATATTTACCGAAATATGACCAAAACCTACAATAAAATCCAAAACATAGAATAAATAGACTACATTTTACATTTTCTTATAAGCATCACCATCAAAATTTTAAAATAAAGATAAAATTTAAAAAATTTAACTAGAATGGAAATTATAATTATAACTAGAATGTCCAAATAAATGAAAACCCAACTAATAATTTTCTTAAGGAAACCAAGGGAAGCAAATTTAATATGTCAAAGCAAAAATGATAACAATGATAACACTACATCCTTGAGCTCAAAAGATTCATCTTTCAAATTCAACTTGGAGAACAATCAAGACCAAAGACCAAAGATTGAAACTAAAAGAGAATAATGAAAACATTTGTTGAAGCTTGAATTGGGGGAGCAATGTAATTTGGTTTGAAATTTGGCTTATATGAGCAATTATATTTAAATTGTAATGGGTAGGAATACAAAACTACAAGGTGATTTTCTCCTTAATAATGAGCGATTTCCTTCCATGTCTTTGTCTTTAGCTAAGTATTTAGGAGCAAAAAAAACTCACAAATCATTTAATTTTGTTGTTGGTAATCTTCTCCACAATTTTTCCTTACAATGCTTGAGTTTCCTTCAAAGGTGTTAATCTTTAGCCTCAACCTTTGTAGCATGTTTAGGCACTATATATCTGTCATGTCCTTCATCTCCTTGGTGGGCACTCTGAGATGAGGGAAAGTTAGTCAATTCTTGAGACTAAAAAAGTAACCTCTAGAAACTGAAAACAAATCTCTAACGGTAAACTCTTATACACAATGCAATTCTATTCTTTGATAATGAATTTACAGTTTGCTAAATTTCAAATATAAGTTACACTTATACAGGGATTTGAAGTTCCAATCGCATCTACCCACGTAGAGATAGTTAAACTGGCTACAACATAAGTTACATTGAAATATCTTATAGCAGAATTCATACAGATGGCAATTTACACAGTAGAATACAAAATATTGCAGTTTCCCGAATTTCCATACCAAATTACCATATTAATTTAGCATGTAAAATCTAAATGAATGCAACATACAATTCCATTCAACCATACATTCATGCATAATCATACGGTGGAAAATAAACACATTCTCAGATAACAAATAATTGTGGTATCGTAATAAAAAAAGAGCACAAACATAAATATGATTACTTATCTTAACAAGAAGACCCAATTGGCCGTAGGACTTAGACATTCGTCCCATCCATAGGCACTCCATTGTACTTAATCTATTTGTGTTATATTTTTAAGTGCAATAACAATATGGATCATTGAAAGATAAACAATCACAACATAGACAATAGTACACAACAAATTTATCCTGGGAAAACCCTCTCGGGGAAGAAAATCCCAACAAATTTCTTCTATATAGATTCGTCAAAATGTACAATAGTATCCCTCATGAAAATACCTAAAACAAGAAGACTCCAAAAGAAGCTATTCACTTGACTCTATATCTCCTACACATGCAAACTCAATAAGTGAATGAGGTGACCAAATGAGGAGGGAAAGTTCCTCATTTATAGTAACCATAACTAGGTCGACCTAACTTTCCCTAACTGGGGCAGTTTTGCCCATCGTTTGGGGCTAATGGCACATTGTTTTGGGGAAATTTACCCACATATTTTTGTTGTACCGACTTGTCTAATTTGAATTATTCTTTTAGGATTTTATATAATCAATTACATCAATAACAATCCCCATAGGGTGTACAATACAAATAATACAAATAAGAATATCTTCTAAAGTTACATTCTTCAACACTCCCTCTTAACAAGGAAGGTATTCTTCATTCATCATCGCCATCGTCTTTTGGCTACTACACTTCTTGTACATGGACTATTGACATCCAACATCTCTCGAATCTATATATCTAAGAAGTTTCAAAGAGCCATCCCTTTTTCATGCTGGATGTGCCTTGCAGTGCCGACCCTTTTTCATGCTTGATGCAACTCTCCACAGAGCCAGCCTTGTTTCATGTTGGATGTGACCTAGAACCATTCTAGGACTTTCTCCATAGATTCAACCCTTTTTCATGTTGGATGTGACCTATACCCAGTCTAGGACTTTCACCAAAGATCCAACCCTATTTCATGTTGGATGTGACCTATACACAAATCTAGCACTTTCACACCACATAGCCAATCGTGTTTCATATTGGATGTAGCCTAGAACCAATCTAGGAATTTCTCACCACAGAGCCAGTCTTGTTTCATACTGGATGTGGCCTAGAACCAAATCTAGGAGTTTCTCATCCATCTTCTCTTCTCCTGCTATCAATCAAGCTTCTTCTTGCGTACATTGTCTCCAAATCATGCTCTTCTAGTATAAGAAGTACTCTATAATTCCATGCCCATAATTTCTTATCTCCTTCAAGCTTGTCCTCAAAGCTTGGCATTTTTTTTCATCTTGATAAAATGAGAACCTCAAATGGAAATAGAGAGAATAGGACTTACCAATGAGCGTGCTTCAACTAGATGCTTACTTCAATGCTTTTCTTGAAAATTGTTTTTGGTGGACCTAGGGTTTGATAGAGAAACCCTATTTTTTCAACTTCGGTGACATGCAAATCTGATTGGATAGAAAGATGTGCCTCCTCAAGGAGAGTTGAGCAATGTATTCGTTTTCCCAAGTCCATGGAAAGAACTACAAAATATTTGATGCCCTAGTTTCTTTAATTTCTTCTGTTGAATTATCCAATCTTAATTCTGATGTATCTTGTAAATTTATGCTCCTCAAGTTCTGAAGCGTTTTCCTAAGGTAGTATCATGTGTCCTCTATCCAACCCCATAGGTTAGATCAATATTGGATTCACCAAGTAGAAGTTATGCTAATTTTCCCAAGGTGACATGTTTATGGACTATTTTAGTATAGAGAACTCGTACGGATGGTCATGTGTCACTATTTCAACTTCAGGTTCTAAAAATAACACTAGAGAAACTAAAGTCTGTTTCCTTTCTGTAAAATCTTACGAAATTCAATTCGGATATTCCTATCCCAAGATATAACATTTCTCCCTAGGTCACATGTTTAAAACAGGATTTTGGAAGAGGCTAGAACCCCATTTTGCATGGATCATATCTCCTAAAGTACAACGAATCTGAGTCTGAAACTCGCAAACAAGGTACATAAATATTTTTTATTTAGCATGTCCTAGTTTCAGCTCTTAGAACTTTACCAAAAGCGAGCTGTAGCGAAAATTCCCAGATGACTAGATTTTTCCTTCTAGGGAATCATGTTTGAAACCGGAAATAGAAACGCTAGTTTCTGTAGTTGTAACAACTGCATAATGTTTTCTTTCAGTACAACTCTGAGACCATGTTATATTTTGAAGTGCAATAACAATATGGATCACTGAAAGATAAACAAGCATAGCATAGACAATAGTACACAACAAATTTATCCTAGGGAAACCATCTCGGGGCAAAAAAACCCAACAAACTTCTTCTATATAGATTCGATAGAATGTACAATAGTATCCCTCATGCAAAGACCCAAAACAAGAAGACTCCAAAGGAAACTACTCACTTGAATCTATCTCTCCTACTCATGCAAACTCAATGAGTGAATGAGGTGACCAAATGAGGAGGGTGAGTTCCTCATTTATACTAATCATAACTTGACATTTTTACATAATTGGGCCAACCTGACTTTCCCTAACTGCACCTACCTGACTGGGTAGTTATGCCCATTGTTTGGGGCAAACTACCCATTGTTTTGGGTAAATTTACCCACATACTTATATTAAGACGACCTGTATAATTTGACTTATTTTTTTAGGGTTTTACATAATCAATTACATCAATAAAAATAGGGTGTACAATACAAATAATACAAATGACCCAAATAATACAGTTAAGAATATCCTCCGAAGTTATATTCTTCAACACTCTGTAGTAGAGACCACCCCTGAGCTGGGGCTATCAATCCACAACGGTGATGCTTTGCAACTTTTATAATTATTCACAACTAACCCAACCACCTTTAGATTGAAACAAGATTCCTTGGCTAAACCCCTCATGAAACCCACTAATACTAAGACCCCATCTACATCTGTCCCAATCCTCAATACTCATCCCCCATCAACCTGCATAATGCAAGGAACAAGCCCCTTTCTTCCTCGGGTGACCTCTAGTTCCCTTCTAGTGCTCCAGCATAGGTTAGCTAGGGAGTCTATGTACAGGGACTCGAGGGAACACAACATGAAATCCAAGTTTCCCTAAAATGGATCATGATCCCGTTACACCAATTCCAATGCTACTTAGCATGTTTCAGGAACTCTAGGGCCAACTGCCAAGTAATTACACCACCCAATGGAGAATATTTCCCTTCAATACATATGTACAACTCACAGTTTCACTCTAGAACTCCCATGGAGAATCCAACAAACTATCCCCATGATCACACTCCTCAACCCTACCAGTGATAGGATTCACTTAGCGTACCTAAATCCAACTCATGACCTTCATACTTTAGCCAAAATCATACACTAATAGAGAACTATTCCCTAAGTATCCCCCCTCCAAACTCCCGAACATGGAACAATGGTCTTAATTCTAAAATCCTCAAATTGGACTAAATTGCCTCTTTTGTTTACATGAGGGGAATTTGAAAAATGTCACTCCATGAAATCTCCTCTTAATTCCCCAATTAGCATAATTAACAAAGGATTAACTTTTACATAATCAACCAATTAAATGACCTTAGAATAAGATACTATCTAAGGTTTTAGGTGAGGCCAAAGACATTCTAGATAGGGTCCCTTTTTCTCTTTGATCCTTCTATCACCCTCACCACTTGTTGATTCATAGCCCCCATCTCTTTCCATCTGATCCTTTCAAGAATTTTTATTAACATAACTATACATATGTAATGTCCAATTCATTCTGACCACTGTGTCAGGATTCCAGTATGTCAAAATAAATATATATTTACATATTTAGATTCAGGGAAAAAACAAGGATGTTACATTCCTCTCCCACTTACAAAATTCGATGTCCTTGGTACCTTACAATGCTATGTACCTAACTTGTACATCAAAATTATTTTTCAAAAATTTATGTGTATTCTTTCCACATTACATCCTCCATCTCCCACATTGCTTCTTTAGGGTTGCAGTGGTTCCATTAGACCTTTACCTTCTCGATGGCCCTATTACTCAACAATGTACTTTTCTTGCCTTGGATGCGCACGGATTGCACCAGAATATCACCTTCGAATTCCACTTGGATCAAAACCCATGAATCAAATACGTGGTTAGGATCATTACATATTTCTTTAGTGTTGACACATGAAATACATTATGCACACACATACAAGAAAACAATGATAATGCATAAGCTATAGGACATATCCTATCTAATATTTTAAATCGCCCGAAGAATCAAGCTACAATCTTTGAACAGATTCCCAAATCCAAGGAACTTTTCTTTGGCCCAACTTTGAGGTATACATGATCCCCCACTTGAAATTATTTGGTTTCTCTTCCCCTGTCTACATAAATTTTATGTCTAACTTGAGCTGCATTCAGATTCTAGTTAATATTGACCATCTTTTCCATTTCTCTAAGTAACTTTGGCCCGTCATCACTTGGTCTATTGGATTATCCCAACTAATTGGAGTATTTCATTTTCTTCCATACAAGGATTCAAATTAGCTCATATTTAAATATGCATGATATATATTATTATAAGCAAACTCCAACAAATGCAAGTAATTTTCCCACTTGGATGATTGATTCATCACATATATTCTAAGCATGTCTTCAATAACTTGAGTAACCCTCTCAGTTTGATGATCTGTCTGTGGATTATATGATGTATTCATAATCATATTTGTTCCAAATCCCTTAAACACTCTCTTCCAAAATTTTGAAGTGAACTTGGAATCGCTATCAAAGACTAATTCCTTGGGAATCCCATGAAGCCTAACAACTTGCTTCAAGTAGATGTCTACTATGTTAGAAGCTTTACGAGTTGATTTGACATGTATAAAGTGAGATACCTTGGTCAACTTGTCCACCACTACCATCATGGAATCATGTTGCTTAACTGTTCTAGGAAACTTGGTGATAAAATATACAATCACCACTTCCCATTAAATTCCACTCTAGAAAGGAAAAATGTTGAAGCAATCTTTCTGGATTCTCATGCTCAACACTAACTCTCTAACACTCTTGATATTTGACTACATATTTTGTAATGGCATTCTTCACGCCTGGACACAAATACTAACTCTTACTATTATAATTTTATTATGGTATCCTAGGTATCCTACATAAAGAACGTTTTGCATCTCATCCAAAATCAAATTCCTTAACTTACCTGAGTTGGGCACATAAATTATGTTTTTATACTTGAGAATTCCACCATCTTCAAATCTATAAACTTCATGTTTATAAGGTATGTGTCCTAGCTGTAATCCTCCCTTTACCATAAGGTAATGCTCACCAGTAATTATAGCTGCAAAATTTTGTTCTTTGGGTTTGATTTACTCATACTGTTGGTTGTACCATGCATTGCATGTATCCTCCGACTAAGTGCGCCAATTACTTTATTTTCTTTACCTTTAATGTATTTGATTTCACAATCAAACTCACATAGGAACTTCAACCATCATGTCTGAATGCACTACAAGAAAAAGACCCTCTTGTGGAGGTTTTTGCGGATGCTCCTCTAAAAAGAGCCCAAATATCCGTTTATAGCAGACGTCCCTAGTGGAGGAAAGTGGGAGGCTGTTTGTTTACCGATGCATTTGTATATATAAAATGAACAGATGCATATAAGAATAGGGATGCTGACATAAAATACATGGCACCGCGGCTGCAGACATCAAAGGGAGAAATAAAGCTAAAATTTTTTAGTCGGTGCATTTAAAAACATAAAACATACTAGAGCGATATACATTTAGAAGCACTTCTTAAGGGTTAAAAGATTTGAAATTCAAAGCACATATTATTTTATTTTTTACTTTTAACTTTTATAGCTAATGTAGTTGTGTTATAAAACAACATCGGTGCAGTTGGATATCTAGTGCACCGAAGTAGGTTTTAATTAAAAAAGTTTACTGAAATAGAAAACACATCACATTTATTTTTAATTTTTTATTTGCATTTTTTGTGTGGTTGTTGTATAAACACACCGGTGTTGTATCTCTTTGGGAGCACCGGTGTAGGATTAAAAGAATTGAAAATTAAAATATACAGAATATTAATTTTTTTTATTTCAAAATTTTAATTGTGGTGTGTTATATCTACCGTACAACATCGGTGTGTTTAACTATCGAGTCCACTGGGGCAGGGTTAAATAAAAAAAAATTATTGAATTGGAAAATACATTTTACCATCTCCATACTTCTTTTGACCCCCTGACCATCAGTTCCATACCTTCCATGCTCATACGCCTTACCATCTGTGCTCCATGTGGCTGGATTGCTAGTTTCCATAACTTGTTGAGTGGATTTTGAATTTTGCGAAACTGTGGGAAAATTTTGAAATTTGGTGTACATCACTACCATGCCTCCTCAACACGCAAGGGACTAGGTAAAGTATTTGTGACCTCCAAATTTAAATTTTTAGCAGATTAAAATTTGAAATTCGTCTTTATTTTTCCTTAAATTTATAAAAATAAAAAAACCCTGTGCAGTGTGTTTGAGTCGTTTGGCTCACACTGCATATTGGCACATGTTGTAAATTTATAGGATGCAGCGTAGACGATATGTTTATATATGTACCTCATTGCAAACAAGGTGCTATTTTCTTTCTAATGCGCTACTTAACCAAATTAAAAAAAAAAACAAAATCATAACTAGTGTGCATCCTAAGATGGTGTGCTAACTTATAACAAGCACACCATTAATCCCAAAAATTTACAAAACTCACAAAGAATTTCATCTAATATGGGCTCTCTATTCATACCTATGCACTGTTGATGGTGTGATGACTTGTCCTAAACACACTGGTGCTTCCTATTGTTGGATTCACTACCAAACATAACATTTAAAAAAAAAACACATTAACAATTGTGCATTGTACATAGAAACACACCGTTCTGATGATGCATTGACTTGTAACATGTGCACCATAGTCCCAAGAATATATAAAACTTAGAAATATTTGCTGTTATCACAGTGTGCTCTATTGATGCTTATGCACTGTACCTAGTGCAATGAGATATTTAGAATGCACCTGTGCTTTCTAATAATAGATGCACTGCGAGACTTAACCAAATATATCGTGACATTATTCGATGCACATTGTAAGCACGCATGCATCAGGTAGATGGTGCACTGACATATTATAAATGGAACACCATTATCCCCTCAAAAAAAAAAATCATAAAAATCATATCCTATTATGGTGCGCTCATTTAATTGTTGCACACAGTTGTCAGTGCGATGATGTGTTCAGAAGTCACCAGTGCTTCCTATTGATGGAAGCACCGCCATACTTAATGTAGTAAAAAAAACATGTTGGCCATTGTCCTTTGTTAACATTGTCACGCTAATTGCTCGATGCACTGGCATATAATAGGTGCACCATAATACTTAAAAGAAACATCAATCCCGCAAAGAGCAGTACCTACTACAATGTGCCCATTAATATGTGCACACTGTGAACAGTGTGATCATGGATCTACAATGATGGATGCACCGACAAACTAAACATAGTTAAAAACTATTTCCATGCTCACTGATGCACTTATGTATTCAAGCACACCGTATGTGGTACTCTTTGGTTACAAAAGCACCAACACCAGTGAGTGACTATAGTTAAGGCGCACCACTTCTAAAATCCATTTATTTCGATAATAAAACTATTATTTGATGTTAATAAATAGCATTGTTCATTTAATGAAAAATTTAATATGTTTTTATATCTATTTATGAGATTGATCGATGTTATATGTGTATCAGATACATTATTGACAAGAGGTAGTTGAGCAACAACAGGCACAAGTTGACCCATACAACTTCGTGCATGAGTGGGATGCGAGGAAGAGGGAGATGGATTATTTCCACCACCGCATCACTTATCATACACGTGATCTATTTATGGTTGTAGGCATCCTAAGGTTCTATTAGGGAGATAAATCGCTCAAGGGGAACTCTGCTTTGATGGTGCAGTTGGTCTATCGTTGGGATCATGGGAGACAGACATTCCGTATTTTTCTCGATCAGTGGTTCCATCCCACTAAGGAGGGTATTTATTTCATCCCTATCCTATCTAGGAGAGAGGAGTATTTTCCCAATTTTCTTGATGTCTCAGTGGTTGTTGTAGTAGAGATTTAGCTCATTTAATCTTAGTGTTATATCAATGCCTGCATCCTTGATCCTATTGATTTTTAGGTGCGTTGTGGGTAGCTCTGGATTGGTACTTTCAGTGGAGAGGAGGTTAGGTTCCTATCACTGTTGGTTACAAGCATCCCGCACCTCACGAATGATGGGAAATAGATTAGTTTTTGTCACGTCCCCTCCCATGGATACAACTCAAGGAAGGGAACATGACAGTGTGGTATCAGAGCATAGGTTGCAACATTGGGCCTGCATGGGCTACATCTAGCAGTTTGTAGAGGTAAGATCACTTCCTGTTGAGCATTAATCATCATAGAAGAAAGATTTTTTTGTAATTTTTGTAATTTTTTCTAAGTTTTTTAGTTTTCTACCTAAGTATGTATCTACACAAAACTGAAAGGAGCACCGAAACTATCGGCGAGAAATCGGAAAAGCCGCTAATACATTTCGACCTGAAATCAAAAAGTTGTCGAAAAAAGCATTTTGGCACGAAAATGAAAATTTCCCTGATCAGTGGGAAAATAAATTTTGCACCGAAATAGATTGGCGAAAAAGGAAATTGCGTCAATCGAAGGAAAAATAAATTTTGCACTAAAATAGGTCGGCGACAAAATGGAAAATGCGTCCATCAGAGGAAAATTGAATTTTGCTCAAAAATAGATCGGCGACAAAATGTAAATTGTGTCGAAAAATGGAATTTGCGCTCAAACAGATCGGCGAGAAAATGGAAAATGCTACGATCGATAGAAAAAATAATTTAGCACCGAAACAAGTCAGCGTCAAATTGGAAAGTGCACCGATCGGAGAGAAAAGGATAAGTCCGCTGAAACAGGTCGGGCAAAAATGGAAAATTCCATCGAAACAGGGAAATTAAGCAGTTTTTCCAGGGATATTTTCAGGTGTCATAAATTGAAAAATTTCATGGAACTTATATGCCAGATTGTGTGAAATCGAAAGATTTAAAAAAAAAAAATGAGGGCGCTTCCCCCATGACCCCCGTCGTCCCCCGCTGAGACATCATCAATTGAAAGAAAATTATGTGGTGATGACAAGACTCATGGAAATTTTTCACCTTGGTATCAGTCTAGGGAACAATTGTGTACAACTAGATTCTAAATGGGGTGATTCAGATATTTTTGCAACTTGCTAGGAATTGTCAGTTTGGGTAGTCCCCATAATGCATGGAAATTATTTTGGTATTTTTGAGAATGTAATGAGGATAAAATGTACAATAATCAACAAAAGGATTCTAATTTTGAAACATGTTTCTAGTTGTTTCAAATAGCAAGTAGAGCAAAGCCTCTAGGCTTGGTTGAGCAAGAAATTCTCATTATGGGTGACCTCCAAAGCAATCAAAATTTTGGAAAGGCCTTATATGATGGTGCAAGAGTACTTGAGGTGAAAGTGACTCAAGGTGGGAAAATTACACTCTTGCAATTTGTATTTTATAAGCATGGGATGGAATAAGGGAACTAAAGGGAACTGATGTTCCTTAGCCAGAATGTATGAAATGAATTCTCTATGCTTAGAATGTGCAAAATGAATTGCGTAGAGGGGTTTTGGAATCCTTATTAAGAGTAATTGGTCGTAATATGCATTATGGAGGAGTCAAAGCCATTTCTAATCATTGGAGGATGAAAGGGACCAATAATGGACATTGGTGACTTAGATAAGAATGCATCCAATGTACTATTATTAGTAATATATGCAATTTGAATTGCAAGCAAGAGACATGGGAGCTCTTGATTATTGGATATGGATATTGTATTCCATAAAAGAATGCTGAGGAAAGTATGGAATAGACCTGCATGTAAGAGTCATGTAACTTGTAAAGATGATGGGTGAATCATTTTTGTGGGAAAGTGCATGCATGATCAAGGAAGTTGCAAGATATGAGGAAGTAATGGGAATGGGTAAGGCAATTCCATTATCCCAAAAGTTATCACTCATAAGAATAATACATCCCAGTATGTGGAATTGGCCTGTGGCTTATTATAGTGACATGGTGGCCATGCAAAGGCTACTAATTGGGGGATGTGGCATTCCCAGGTGTGAATCAAGTATGTGGTTCAGAGTTGTGGAAAATATTTCCATGAGAAAAGAAATAAAGTATCACATTTGAATGAGGTGAAAGGGCATACACTGGACCTTGAAAGACTCCATATGGAGTTGGAATTGAACAAATTGCAGTGCTCATAGGTGCAGGGAAGCCCAAGAAAGGTCAAGTTGGACTTGAATAGAATTACCCAGAAAAATATGAGCACCAAGGCATGTGAACATAGTGCAGTGAGAGCTATGGCAATGACCAAGGAAAGATACATAGGGATAATAAGATGGTTTCAACATAAATTGGAGAATAATATCCATAGGTCAATATTGATATAGAGGAAAATATCTCACCTTGAACTATTTATGTTTATAAGATAAGAATTGCATGCTTGGAAAGTAACAAGTAGGAATGTTATCCATGAGTATATGTATTGAATTGTTGCTTGGTGAGAAAATCATAACTAATGATTCCTTATGTGCTTGCTAGAGAGGGCATCAAATTGGATCAACTATGATGTGGAAGAGGAATTCCATGCTATGATGAGGGATTGGAAAGGGGGAATTCCTTAACTCCTCTCTTGCCATTGTATTTATATTTTATGAGTTTTATATACATAAAATTATGGCATAAGAATTCTGAAAATGAAAAATATTAGATAGATTAAGTGAATATGCACTAGTGGGCATATTAATAGACATTGCATAGTGCATGTGAAAATGTTTGTGCATGTATATGATGTTGCATGTTGGTAAAGATAGTGAATTTTTACATATGCAATGAGCCACTTAAGATAATTATTATGGTTGTTAATAATTAGTGGTGTTGGCATTGGTTGTAGGACCAAAGACAACCGAAGCATGGATAAAGATGTTGATGATGATGTTGCATGTGACCAACAACCTTATAAAGAAAGGTTGGGGCAATGAATCTATGATCAAGAGGTTGGTGGAAGGATGGTGTAATTCTTTGTAGGAGACCAACCGATCAGGTAACATCAAAGATGTTGATGGCATCCATGTAGGTAATGGTTCATTTATGTTGATTGCATAAGTAAAAAAAGAGGATTCGGTAAGAATCCCTTCATCCATATTTTAATTATCATAACTTGGTTTGCATTTGATATTGGATGAATTCATGTGAATATGATCCCACTAGGTATGGTGAGGTATGGGGTGGAAATGGAAAGGATCCTTATACCATTTAATTGTCTAGAATTTAAATGCATTCATATGAAAGAATATCATTCCATGTGTGTATATTGGTTATGAGTTTAATATCCAAAGCAAGTGGGAACTTATGGTCCTTTTGTGGTAGTAAATTCCATATAAGATAGTCATGGTTAAGGCCATAATGTGGTTGGAATGGTAATGCTATGGTGCTACACAAGTATCCCATGAAATATCTATTCTTTTTAATTTGGGATGAAACCTCTTTGCCAACAACCAAGGAGTGAGAAAAATCATGATGTGTTGTTCGGGTGGAGAAGGAAGACACCCAGATAAGTTAACCAAGTGATTGGGGAGATGGTTGGCTGATGTGTTGAGGCAATAGCCATACTTTACAAAAAATAATGGTGGAATGCATGACATGACATTATGGTATTCATGAATCAATACAAGGAGGCATTGAGTGAATGCACATTAAAATATTATGTAAACTTTGTCATTGTTTCTGCAGATGTGTGGGTACACATGTCAAGAGGCATTGTGTGAATGCATGGTTGTGGCATATAATTCATTGCAATTCATTAATAACTGAAATAATATAATTGTTAGCAATTATGAGATAATTTCATGATCTTCCATGGATGGGATACCAAGAATTCTCTGTTGGGATGATAGAGTTCCCTGAATGGATACGATTGTGTAACCATGATATAAATTGGAAGTTTTATTTAAATTGCATAGATAATGTGATGGTATCTTGCAATTTTATTGTGATAATCATGCACACAAATTAAATGTATTTCATTGTCTTTGAGATAATAATAGTTGATAGTGTTTGAATTATTGAGCATTATAATTATGAGATCACTTCAGTGATTGTTGTAACAATGAAAATATTATATGCATGGATACTCACAAAGTGTTTGACTGATTGCAAATTTTAGATTACAGGTAGAGTTGTATTGGATATGGCAATGTAGGGAAGTCCAAAATAAAAATTGGAATCTACCATGTGCAAAAGCCATAAATTACGAGAAGGGTCTCATGGTTGTGAAATTTAACTTATGTATTGAACATATTGTAAATTTCAGATTTGAAATTTTGCTAATAATAACTAACGATTGGTTGGCTTATCTAGAATTGTGTCAAGAGAACACGTTGTAGGTGAATGTCCAGGTTATGGAAGAAAGTGTAAATCCATAAGGGACAAAGTTATACAACTTACATGATCCAAACAATATGAGGATGACCTCATGGTTAAATAAGTCTAATTTATGTAGGAGATGGAATTGTAAATTCATATTTAAATATGATTATTAATGTCATTGATTGATTGACTTTTTGTGAATTGTGTCAGGAGGACACAATGCAGGAAGACCATGTGTTATGTCCTACAAGAGGTAAATATCATGAAAAAAATCTCATGTTTTGGAAACTTAGTTTTTGTATGAAAAATATTTGAGAAATTCCAATTGAAATTATTATGATGACATCTCATGTGAGCTGCATGCTTGTGTGTAATGCAGGTGAGATGGTGAAACTATGCCATTGGGGAAAATGTCAGTTGCTAAAGCTGAAAATGAAAAGGAAATGCCAATAGTGGCTTGGGTTTGAGAAACTTTGCAAAATTATGTATGTGTGCTTGAATCTCCGCAGTGCTATTAAATCCAGTAAGAGCGTGGGTACTCAAGAAGATTGCATGGGAATTGGTAGCCTTTCTATGCTCACATTGAAGAGCATTGGAGGAATGGGTATGCCCGAGGAACTGTGTAGTAGAGAAGGGGTACCATCCTTATGTTGTGTGAGTGGGTATTGTGGGGCCGTGCTAGCCTGCAGTCAAGTGAGTTACCTATGGAGTTCCTGGAGGGAACCACTGGTTTGCATAGAAGAAAGAGCCATGTAATCGTCTTCTGTTGTTTTATTTCCTAATAAAACCAGTAGAGATGATGGCTTGGAAATGGTTGTTGTATGCTTGATAAACCTGGTCAAAGAACTAGATTAGCATACTGGTTAATGGAATGCCTGATAAACCCAGCCGATGTACTATCTTGACATTAGTTATTTGAATGATGTGGTGCAGCTAGTGTGTCAGCATAACATTTGTTTTATACATATGCATAGGTGATATGAGGCTTGCAGAAATTGGTTACATTTCAATGCACACCGTGAAGAACACTGGAGGGATGGGTACGCTCGAGGGACTATATAGAAGAGAAGAGGTACCATCCTTGTGTTGGGTGGGGCAGGTCTTGTGGGTTCCATAGTTGTCTAAAGTCAAAGTGGGATACCTGTGGAGCTAAAGGAAGATTCTCATGTAGATATGTAGTTGGTTTATCTTGCATCTTCTTGCTTATTTAATGTGAATATACATGTGTATATGATTCGGCTATTGGTTTGAAACTATTGCCAAGAGATGAATCCTATGAGAATGAATTTGACATGCGAATTGACTCATTGTTTGAGTATAGGTATTTCTAGATGCAAGGACCTTGGAGGCATTTTAAGGATGCAATGGACATGTGGTTGTCCAAAAGGGCTTAGTATGGGAAGCTAAGGATTGGAAAGAGACCCAATGGATTTTGATGAAGAGAGAGAAAGGTATTGAAGTTGCAGCTGAAAAGAAGGATATGGAACCTTGCTAAAAATAAAGAGAACACCAAGGACATTGTTATTCCAAGGGGGAGGGGATTGTAATATCTCGATTTTCACCCCATTTCATTTAACATGTAAATGATGTGATATCATTATGAAATCGTGGTGAGGAGCTCAAGGCCAAGGCCCCACCATCAATTTAGCGTTAAAATTGATGCATATGGTTTGATCGAAATCGTAAATATCATGTAAATATACATTTTAATAGCCCGTGTGGGTCAGCTCAAGTGGTAAAGATGAGAAGTTTGTAATTGGCAGGTCACGTGTTCGATTCCCCCAAATTTAGATGTGCACCATGGTTCGGGCCTTATGGAGGCACCTAGGGTTATAGTGGTAGTGAGATTGGATCCCTGGACCCCGTGTCACGCGAGTACCAACCCAACTGCAGTTGTTGATTCCCCTAGTCAAAAAATATATATATACATTTTAATAAATTACCCACAACTATCTATGCAATGCAATGCAACAAGAGTATGGGGGCATGGTTTTTACAAGGAAATGGAAGCGAAATATTCAAACCCTTGGACCAATAAATTCAATCCAAGTTTAAATGAGAGAACCCATGAACCTTCAACTACCAATGTTGACTTCTGTACCCAATCATTTATTTATCCAAAGAGTTGGTTAAAGTAGTTATTAATTGGGGAAATGGATAGGTATGGTTGTCCAAAATTGGGTATGGGAAAGCGACTATTTTGGAAAAAACATGTTTGGTTTATTGGGAAAGAAAAGAGCCATGAAATTCCTCCCCAATCCATTCTTCACCCAAGATTTTTTCTCTCTCACAATTTGTGAGCTTTTTGGGCGTTTTTCTCCACATTTTTCCCTATGTTTCCTTCATTATGAGCTAGGAGAAGGGTTTTTTTGTGATATAGAACAGTGGGGAATAAAGGGAATCTGATTTGGGGGTCCTAGGAGGTCATTTGTTCCATTTAAATGTGTATATACCTATGGGAGAAATCGGTTTTTCTCTCCAAGGGTTGATTCCCCCTCTAACAATCCTTTTTGGGTTCCCACGATTTTGGAAACTCATGGAAACCACATTTTGGGAATCCCATAGTTAAAATGTTTGTTCTCCACGCCCAACACTTGTGTTTGCTGTTATGTGAATCCCTGTTTTGTTTTGAACTTCTGAGTAAGAAACTAGGAGTGGAAGAGGATTAGAATTGGCTTGATAATCCTAGTGAAGAGAGTAACCTCACAAAAAGAGCAAAGGGCCTTGACTACTTTTCTATGCACACCTTGGAGAGCACTAGAAGGGAAGGTATGGCCTGAGGGACTGTGTAGCAGTGAAGGGAATACTTCCTTGTGTTGGATGTGTAGGTATTGTCAGTACCAAACTAGCTAGATCTTGTAGAGGTACCAATAGCTCTGTAGTGGAGTTCACTAGCTTAGCAATTCATTCCCTTCCATTTCCTTTGCAGCTTGATAAACCCAACTATGGATTGGTTTGGCTGAACTGGGAACCATTACTTGGCTATGTGTTAGTGTTTGATCCCTTTTTCCTGATGGAAATCATGCCCAGCTTGGGGGTGGCAACTGCGTTGGGAAATTGATGAGCACAGTTGGACTATGGATGGGTGGTAAGTTGTAGTTGCATAACCAGTTGCTCGGGACATCATTGTTTCAAGATAAGTATTCAATGAAAACTTTGTTGTGCTTTAATTCATTATAAATTCAAGTGTTGAATGGAATGAACATTTATATGTGTCTATGAATGATGGATGTGTTCATAATGTTTGTTTTGTTGATGTATATGTAACTTCAGAATGTATTTCATATCTATTTATTGTACCCTTATAAGAGATGTGTTATTCCTCTATAAGGAAGTGTCATCATGTGGATTGAAAAGTGTCGCAAGTGTGTGTACTTGCCGATGGGTTATTAGACCACCATGTGTGGGTTCAGCCCTGAAATATACATTATATTGTGGATGTATCTATATAGACAAGTCGGCCCCATAGTGTAACTAGGAAGACAGGTTAAGTATAAATAGAGATTGGGAGATCTCTATTTGGATCATTCGGAAAGACACACTTCTCTCACTCAGAAATTGGTGCACTAGTGAGGAGGAGGATCATCTGCTCTAGGAGACTATCCCAAGTGTATTTTTTTTGTACTTTGGTTGAGCCATTGCTCTCTCTATCTCTAAGGAAGTTGTAGGGTTTTTCACCTTAGGGTTTTCCCCACGAAAATTATGTCTCTTGTCTCTCATGCTTTTATGCTTGTCATGCTTATTGTGATTTTTATGCACTGATAAATTGTATATGTTATTCTCTCAGTAAAGATCCAAGAGTATTGTGAATTAATGCTCAAAATTTAACATGGTATCAGAGCTAACCTAAGAAGAAGACATTTTGCAGTAACGAAAACTTGAGTTTCTTGTTTATTGGGTTTCTCTCCACATTTTTTGGAAAAGAAGTATAATAGATTGACTCTACTCATCAAAGCGAATCTATCTGTCCAATCAAAATTCAATTATGAGCATTTTCATATTTTTCCCTCAAAATTAGGGTTTTTACAAAAATAGGAATTTCTGAAATCTGAAGACATAGCTAGAAGCTCCTTGCAAAAATCGAAGTTTAGAGCTTTGGATCGAGATTTTTTCCTGGGTAGATCTCCGGGAAACTCAAACCCTAATTCAGGGCTCTCCCTAGTGAACCCGGGAGGACAAAAAGGAAAATCTGAAGGGTAAAGATTTTCTGAACTCAAATTCTGAAAACACCAGGCTGATCATCTCATCAAGACACATCTTTCTATCCTTTCAGAAATTTGAAATTCACATTTTGAATTTTTAGGGTTTTTTCAACAAACCCTAATCCCTGACCAGATCCAGTTTTCACCATTTCAAGTGGTAAGACCTAAATCTCTTATATTTCCATTTGAAGTACTCTTTAAGATGTCTCACCACACCAAGCTTGAGGATAAGCTTGAAGGTGCTGAAAAATTCTAAGCTTGGAAGTATAGGATTGGGTTAATCCTGGAAGAGAATGAGTTGGACTCATATATAAGAGAAGACATCCCTATCCCAGAGGATGAAGAGGCTAAGGTATTGCATAAGAAGAACTTGGTCAAGGCAAAGAGAATCATTGTTGATTCTATCAAAGACCATTTCATACCCCATGTGTCTTCTCTAAAGACACCCAAGGCTATGTTTGACTCTTTGACCAAGCTATTTGAAGGAAAGAACATAAATCGGAAGATGACTCTACGGAATCAATTGAAAGGGATCAAGATGTCGAATGGAGAAACCATTCAATCCTATTTCTCCAAGGTCTCTTAGATCAAGGAACAACTTGAAGCTGTAGATGAAATGGTGGAGAATGGTGAAATTGTTATGACTACTTTGAATGGCCTACCTAGGTCATGGGACTCTTTTATCTAGGGGATCTGTGCAAGAAAGAAGTTAATCTCCTTCAACAGATTATGGGAGGAATGTTGTCAAGAAGAAGCAAGGCTTGTGGAAAGAGAAGAGAAGATGGGAAATGAGGACCAAGCTCTCACAACTCACACTAAGAAGGGCTAGTTCATGAGGGAGCCATCCCATCACAAGAAGAAATCTTCTCATCATTTTCACAAAGACAAGAAGGATCTAAGGTGTTTCACTTGTAATGAGAAGGGTCACTTTTCTTCAGAATGTCCCAAGAACAAAAGGGACAACCACAACAAAAACAACTCCAACAAGAAGAAGAAGGGTAACAAAAGAAGGTACCATGCTCATGTTGCCAAAGATGATGAACCTCCAAAGAAGAAGGCTAGGGAAGAAAGTGATGATAGTGATAATGACTCATCAAGTGAAGAAGATTATGTTCTAATCTCTGCTCTCACAGGTACTATCTCCCATGGTTGTAATGATTGGTTAATTGACAGTGGGGCTTCCAAACACATGACTGGGTTTAAAGAATCCTTTGTAAATCTGTCTAAACATGAATCACCCCATAAAGTGAAACTTGGGGATGATACCAATATCCCATCAAAGGAAGTGGTGAAGCCTCCTACAACCTGGATTCTGGAAAATATTTGAAGATGAAAGAAGTCCTTTATGTACCTGGGCTCAAGAAGAACTTACTCTCCATCTTTGCATTGGATGCAAAAGGTATGAGGGTTGCATTTTTTGATGGCCAAGTCCTAATGTGGCCAAAGGGAAAGACCATAGATGATGCAGTTGTGATTGGAGAGCAAGAGGGAGGTTTGTATAAATTAAAAGGACAACCTGAACATGCCATGGTGCATGAATCCATGGAGCCAAGTGAACTTTGGCATAGAAGAATTTCTCATATGCACTATAGGGCACTTCCAATTGCAAGCAAGGTTGTGGAGGGTCTTCCTGAAATCAAGACCAAACATGAAGGTGTTTGCAAAGGATGTGTAAAAGGTAAGAATATTAAGAAGGCTTTCCCAAACAGTGAAAGCAAGGCAAAAGATATCCTGGAAATCATCCACTCAGATGTATGTGGTCCTATGTCATCCAGTTCTCTAAGTGGGTATGTTTACTATGTCTCATTTATTGATGACTTCTCCAGGGAGACTTGGGTATACTTCTTGAAAAAAAAATATGAGGTGTTTGATAAGTTCAAGGAATTCAAAACCTTGATGGAGAATCAAACTGAAAAAAAGATCAAAACATTCAGATCCGACAATGGTGGAGAATTCACCTCAAGTGACTTCAAGAAGCTTTGCATTGATTCAGGGATTAAGAGGGAGTTGACTGCTCCTTATAATCCTCAACAGAATGGAGTTGCAGAAAGGAAGAATAGAACAATCATGGAAGCAGCAAGGGCAATGCTGCATGACCAGGATCTACCTATGCATCTATGGGCATAAGCAGCTAGAACAGCTATATATGTGCAGAACAGAACACCCCACAAGATATTGGACAACAAGACACCAGAAGAGGTCTTTTCTGGTAAGAAACCTGAAGTTAGCCATCTCAAAATATTTGGTTGTCCAGTATACACTCATGTCCCAAAGGAAAAGAGGACCAAACTAGATCCTTCAAGAAAGGAGGGTATCTTTGTGGGTTACACTGAAAGCTCTAAGGCTTACATAATATACTTTCTAGGGTTCAAGAAGATTGATGTCAGCAGAGATGTAACATTTGATGAAAACTCAGCATTCATCAAATCAAGGAAGGAACCTATCGAAGTTTATGAAGAACCTAATGAAACTATATTTCAAGACACTACCATGACTGAAGCAATTCCAGAAGTTGTTCGTGAGTTTGAAGATCCGTAAGAACCTGTAGATCCACCCCGTGAGGATAACTCTCACAAGAGGAAACCTGCATGGGCTAGAGAGCTCAGTCAAGATGCAGAAATATTTGGCATTCCAGAAGAAGAACACAGAGCAAAGAAAAGAATCAGATCACATACCAGCTATGTTGCTTTACTCTGTGACATTATGAACAAAGAACCTTCCATTTATGAAGAAGCAGCGGAAAAGAAAGAATGGAAGGATGCTATGGTTGAGGAATACCAATCAATAATGAAAAATGATGTTTGGGATATTGTCCCAAGACCTAATGAGAAGTCTGTTGTGACTTCCAAATGGATCTACAAAATCAAGCATGCTGCAGATGGCAGTGTAGAGAAATACAAAGCAAGATTCATAGCTCGTGGATTCTCTCAGAAAGAGGGAATAGATTATGAAGAAACTTTTGCACCTGTAGCCAGGTATACTTCCATCAGAACAGTACTTTCCTTGGCTGCAGCAATGAAATGGAAAATACACACGATGGATGTTAAGACTTCTTTCTTGAATGGTGTAGTTGAAGAGGAAGTATATGTGGAGCAGCCACTCGACTTTGAAATACATGACAAGGAGTCATATGTGTGTAGATTGAAGAAATCCTTGTATGGCTTGAAGAAAGCCCCCATAACTTGGTATGGTAGGATGGACAATTTCCTATCTAGTTTGAGCTTTACCAAGAGTAAAGCGGATTCCAATCTTTACTACAAGGTTGAGGAAGGAAATCCTGTGATTCTACTTCTGTACGTGGATGACTTATTTGTAACAGGAGATGACAGATTGATTGCAGATACTAAGAGGAAGCTTCCGGCTGAGTTAGATATGAAAGATTTGGGAATGATGCATTATTTCCTAGGTATGGAGGTGTGGCATAATTCAGGTGGGATCTTCCTTTATCAAGGGAAGTACACAGTAGATATCTTGAAGAGATTTGGGATGATTGATTGCAAGGTCATGGCCACACCCATGGCATCAAATCTAAAGCATCTATGTGATGCTTCATCTGAGCCGGTTGATGTCTCTATGTATTGTCAGATGATTGGGTCCTTGATGTACCTAATGAACACGAGACAAGATATTTGCTTTGCAGTGAACACATTGAGCCAGTTCCTGACAAATCCGAGGAGTGTTCACCTAGTTGCTGTAAAGCATGTCCTAAGGTACCTGAAGGGTACAGTGGATTATGGGATCAAGTATGAAGCGAATCAAAATTTTAACCTGCAGGGTTGTGTTGATTCAGATTAGGTTGGCAGTGTTGGAGATAGGAAGAGCACATATGGGTGTTGCTTCAATATGGGATTAGGTGTGATCTCTTGGTTTAGCAGGAAGCAGTCCTGTGTAGCACTGAGTATAGCTGAGGCCGAGCATGTTGCAGCCTACTCAGCTAGTTGTGAGGCAGTATGGCTACGGAAGCTACTGCCTGAGTTATTTGATATCCCATTGGATGCTACTGGTATCTTTTGTGATAACCAGAGTTGTGTGAAGATGTCTGAGAACCCAATGTTTCATGACAGGTCGAAACACATAGAGATCAAACATCACTATATCAGGGATATGGTGCAGAGAGGAGTCGTGAAGCTCTTGCATGTTATGACGGACGATCAGATTGCAGATGTGTTGATGAAGCCATTATCCAGGGTGAAGTTCGAGTACTTCAGGGAGAGGCTTGGTGTTCTTCAGATCGATGACACTTCGAGGGAGAAGTGATGGACACATTTGCTGAAGCCATTCCAAGCTTTTTGGAAGGAGGATCCTTCACATGGCTATGTATGTAAGCGCTGGATGATGAGCATCAGGACGATGCTCCAGTTACTGCTCTATATATGCATCATGTTGATTCTGGATATGATCAGTTGGATCATTTATATTTGTATGTATGTACGCATCGTTTTGATGCTGGATATGATCAGTTGGATCATTTATATGTATATATGCATCATGTTGGATGCTTGGACTATGTATCTGTATATGTATCAGGTGGATACATTATATGATCAGGTAGATCAGGTATGTTGATATTTATCATGTATTTGTATTTGTATCAGGTGGATACACTGTATGATCAGATGGATCATGTATAATGATATGTATCAGGTAGATACTTGGTATGCATCAGGTGGATGCATTGTATGATCAGGTTGATCATGATGATGAGGTTCGGGATGTTGCTCCATATGATATGTACCGGGATGGTACAGTGATGATGATCAGTATGATCATGGGCATTAGGATGATACCTCATGCGATGATGATCTGTTGGATCATGAGTATCAGATTGATACTTGGAGTTCAGAGATGATATGTGGAAGGTTGTGCAAATAACATGTAATCAGTCTTGGGAGATTTTTCGGTCGTGCTGCGGCACATAAATGTTCCTGGGGTACTCTTTCTGGTATTTCTATGTAGTATGTAATCAGTTCTAAGATATCCAATAGGTTGAGTTGTGTGCTCATAATCAGTCTTGGGATGAGGTATTACTACGGAGACATGTAATCAGTCCTAGAGATCCGAGAGGTTGAGCTGTGTGCTCGTAATTAGTCTTGGGATGCTCTTTAGAGATCTCGCCAGTCGTGCTGCGGCACATAAATGTTCCTGGGATGCTCTTTAAAGGTTTTTTCTATCCACATGTAATCAGTCCTGGAGATCCGATAGGTTGAGCTGTATGCTTTCAATAAGTCCTGGGATGCTCTTTAGAGATCTTGCCGATTGTGCTGCGGCACATAAATTTTCCTGGGATGCTCTTTAAAGGTATTGTGGAGGAGATGCATGTAATCAGTCCTAGTAGATCTTGCCAGTCGTGCTTAGGCAGATAAATGTTCCTGGGATACTCTTTCCAGTATTGCATCCGCACATAAAATTAGTCCTGAGAGGCCACCTCTATCAGACCATTCGCACAGATGATGAAGACCTGCAGGTGGTGGGCCTACATCCAGTATGAAAAAGGACTGGCTCTGTAGAACTTCCTATGATGAGTAGAGTTAGAGATTAGTTGAGATAGCAGCAGCAGTGACGATAATGATGACGATGCATCGATGACGATGATCCCGAGAAGAAGACTTGTCTAGCAGAACTGTGTCGACAAATACCTTCCTAGTTAAGAGGGAGTGTTGATGTATATGTAACTTCAGAATGTATTTCATCTATGTATTTCATATATATTTATTGTACCCTATGGATCGACAAGTGTCGCAAGTGTGTGTACTTGTCGATGGGTTATTATACCACCATGTGTGGGGTCGGCCCTGAAATATATATTATATTGTGGATATATCTAGATAGACAAGTTGGCCCCATATTGTAATTGGGAAAACAGGTTAAGTATAAATAGAGATCGGGAGATCTCTATTTGGATCATTCGAAAAGACACACTTCTCACTCAGAAAGTGGCGCACTAGTGAGGAGGATGATCATCTGGTCTATGAGACTATCTCAAGTGTATTTTGGTTGTACTTTGGTTGAGCCATTGCTCTCTCTATCTCTAAGGAAGTTGAGGGGTTTTTCACCTTAGGGTTTTCCCCACGGAAACTCTGCGTCTCTTCTCTTTCATGCTTTCATGCTTGCCATGATTATTGTGATTGTTATGCATTGATATACTGTCTATGTTATTCTCTCAGTAAAGATCCAAGAGTATTGTCAATTAATGCTCAAAATTTAACATGTTTAAGCATACTAGATGTGTATGTGTAGAAATAATTTTATTTTTGTTGTGTTTCTTGCATTTATACATCTACATATGTATTTTTACTTACTATGAACGTTCGTAATGATCATGGGGCTGAGAAGTAGAAGAAGCCCAGTTTTAGTGTCATGTTCTCTCCCTTGTGTTGGATCGATGGGAGGGGACGTGACAGTGTGGTATCAGTGTGACTGTCACGTCCCCTCCTATGGATCCAACTCAAGGAAGGGAACATGACTACAATTCTTGTATTTTCACAAAACTCAAACCCGTTCATAAAATTCATACAAATGAAACACATGTGTAGGTGTATAATTAAAATAAACACAATAGAAGCAAGATCCATTACATGCATATCTAACATGCATTGATTTTCATAATCATAACAGTATTCAATTAAAATATTTCAAAATTAAAACACAGAGAATACTTATCTTCATATGATTCCTTCCTGAGTAATTAGCTATGCAGTTGCAACGTTCCACCCAGCTAGAGGCCAGTTGTGTTTGTTAATCTCTTAATACAACTGCCACCCCTGAGTTGGGCATGATTTCTACAAGGAATGGGAACACTCGAGCTCAATCCCAACATCAAACCCCAACATTCTCTTCCACACAAAGAAAGCACATCTCTTGGGCATAGCAAAAAAATTTCAACTCTGGGTTGCACAAAACAAAATGTCCATGGATTTTCTCGAAATCGTAGCACCCAAATCGAGTTGATGGAAGGGAAATCGACCACAACAAGCAAAACCAATTTCTCCCACAGGTATATACACATTTAAATGGAAAAAATGACCTCCCAGGACCCCTAAATCGGATTCCTCTTCTTCCCCACTATTCTATATCACAAAAACACCCTTCTCCTAGCTCAAAATGAAGGAAACACAACCTGGGGAAAACGTGGAGAAAAACGCCCAGCAAGCTCAGAACTCGTGAGAGAGAAAAAATCTTGGGTGAAGAATGGATTGGGGAGCAATTTCATGGCTCATTTCTTTCCCAATAATACAAACACATTTTTCCAAAATAATGGATTTCCCATACCCGAATTTGGACAGCCATACCTCTCCATTTCCCCAAATAATAACTATTTCAACCAACTCTTTGGAGAAATAAATGATTGGGTACAAATGTCAACATGGGTAGTTGAATGTTCATAGGTTCTCTCATTGACACTTGGCTTGAATTTATTGGCCCAAGTATTTGAATATTTCCCTCCCATTTCCTTGTAAAAACCATGCCCCCATGCTATTGTTTCATTGCATTGCATAGCTAGTTGTGGGCAATTTATTAAAATGCATATTTACATTATATTTATGATTTCTATTGTTCCTGGCTAGTACACAAACCATATGCATAAATTTTAACGTTAAATCGATAGTGGGGCCTTGGCCTTAAGCTCCTCACCATGATTTCATAACGATATTACATCATTTACATGTTAAATGAAATGGGGTCAAAATCAGGATATCATAGTTTCCCTCTTTCATATTATGTAGATTCTTTAGTGTGATCACCTAGATGCATTAGGTTGTCCGCCATTTTTTATGACGGTTTGGTTTTTCTCTGAATCAATGCCATGTAGTGTTTGATGGGAGGGCCAACTTCCCTTTTCCTTTAGATCTTTTTTGTTTATTTTTTGAGAGGATTCCAGCGACAAAACCATCATTTGAACACCACCCTCCTAGGATGTTGACAAAGGTGTGAATGCGCATGTGGGGACAGATAATTCCCAAGAGGGTCCAATCTGATTTCCCAACTAGGATCACATCATAGGTGTTGTAGATGCTAGCCAACAAGGATGACCATGCATTGGACCTTCTTCCATATCCATACGCGGGATTGGACTGGAGAGCATGTCCCAACATCTTTTGCACTCATGTTGATCCACCTGCTGAGAGAGGTAATAATAGCATTAGATTTAAATTAATCTAGTTGAATTTTATTCTCTTATTTAATGCAAATGAAAAATCTTATAACATTTTCTTTAAATTGTTTTATTAAATAGTTTAAGGAAATTGTCTAATTATATTTGTTGTGTACGATATATTTTGTAGATATTGGCACATTTGATGAGGAGGTGCCTACTCCCGATCATCCTGATGAAGATATGTAGGAGGACGAGGTTCCTGCATTACCTAGACTTTACCTATGATGTAGGCTAGATGAGAGGTATTCAAAGGACACAATGAACAAGTTTGCCACATTGTTGGGTTGATGAGGAGTCTAGCTTGTTTGAGCCTTCAATGTCATGCAAGACCCTAAGCTTGCAGAGGTATGGAATATGATTCCATGTGATATGAGATGGTTGATTCAATATGAAGTTGGTCCATCCATTATTTTAGATGCTTGGAATATGGAGGATTAGACTACGCCATTTGATCAGGATGGTGATCCTTGTCCTCTTCCACCTCATCATGACATGGAAGCATCGTCATCTCATACTCCACCTCCTCCCCCTTCTCCTCACCATGATCACAACTGACCACTATTTACCTCTCAAACTCGGTTGACCCACCACCATATCTTATCCATCCAGTCGTCCTACCAACCACTCCACCATCTTCTACTCCACTCACCTTATCTCTAGAAAGGATGGTTACATCGGATGAGATTTGTCTTGATGGATATATATATGCTGCTTTCGATTTTAGTTTTTCTTCCGATGGAGGTACTAATGCCTCTACTGGTGGGGGTGTCAATGCCTCTAGCTTTGCTGGAAGAGGTACTAATGCCTCTAGTTCTGGAGATGGACAAGATATCTTATATCAATTATTGGACTGGAGATGTATATTTGGGTGTATGTATCACGAGTTTGATATTATTGTTTACACACACACACACACACATATATATATACACACTGCATTTTTCATGTTGATGCTTATTTATATGCTGATGGTGATGTGTATGTTATAAGGTTAGGTTAGATATGTTTTCTAGGTGTGCTTGATAATAGATGTATGTGTTAGATGGTGTTAGTTATATGTGTGCTTGATACTTATGTTAGATAACGTAGCTTGTGTTTTGTTACATGTTATTATTAGATTTGTGTGTTAGATGATGTTTAAATCTATTAAATGCATATGTTATATGATCATAGATAATGTTTACATATGTAGGTTAGGAGATGTTTGTTGTGTATGTTAGATTATATTAGATATGTTTTTTATATGTTGGTAAGATGGTGCCAATGTTTGAAAGGTGATGACAGATGTGTATGACATTGGATGTTGTTTTTCATATGTGTGTGATGGTTATGTTAGATGGTGTTTATGTTTAGTAGGTGCTGCTGCTGATGATGAAGATGGTACGCTACATGACGTTAAGTGATGGTGGTGGTGGCCATTGATTTGATGATCATATTCTAATATTTTTTATTGTTATGTATATACATGGACATGTTTTTTTATGAACTCAATGGGCTATCAAAATATTTTTTGATATTTATCTTCATGTGTATGATGTATTTTGTTGATGTCAATGAGTGTGATTCATGTGTGTGATGCAATTTTATTTATGTATTTATATCAAAGTATTTTATATTAGTTATAATTATAATTACAGATTGTGCACAATCACATTTATAATTTCAAGTTAAAGTCTCAACTATAATTACAATTTGCAATCATTATTACAATTTCACAACTGCAAATTACAATAATAATAACAATTACAATAAAAAATTACTAATCAGATTTACAAGGTACAAATTACAATTTGGACAATTACAACAACAAATTTACAATCGCAAATTGCAGTCACGCTTATAATCAAAACTTGCAAATTACAATTACAAATTTGAAATTATGATTACAAATTATAAAATTATTTACAAAATTGAAAAATTACAAAATAATTTATGAAATTGCAAAATTATAATAATTATAATAATCTTATCCATTAATTATGGGGTGATCAACTATAAAATATTTAATTCATTAACCGATGATTATAAATATTTTATAGTATGCCATGCATTAATTATATGTGCAAGCCTATAATTTTCTTCATACTAATATCTATAATGTGCCATACAAATAAGTTGCAAATAATTCTAGAATTAAAGTTGTAGTTACTCTAGCTAAAACTGATAATTGCATCTATATATCATAAATGTATACTCAATGATATGAACATGGTAAACAATGATAAAAACACTATTATAATCATTTTAATAGCAGAGGATACCTCCATAAAACATATTTCAAAATTTATTTTTAATAGCAGAGGGTTTTTTCTACGTTTACAAATAAAGTCTTGTACAACTACCATTACTATAAGATTTAGTAATAGCATTAAAGCTTTGTTACAAATGGAGCACCAACAAGCCAAATACTTAAAGGATGCACTAAATATGAAAATAATAATTATTGATAAATAATAAACCATTATGTGATTAGAATGTTTCCTCTAATCAAACCTTACAATTATTTAATTAATGATTAATTAGACAACATAATGCTTGAAGTTCAATTTGGCATTAATAATTAATTATCCCATCCACATAAACCACACGTAACCTAGAGGATGGGAGAAATTAATCTCTCTCTCTCTCTCTCTCTCTCTCTCACACACACACACACACACACACACACACACACACACACACAAACTAGAAAATAAAAGATAAATATGTCCAAGGACAACCAATGAATACATGATTATAAATCCACTACCCATTAACAATTATTTTACCTACAATAAAAAATGTCTCGCTATAAAGAGTCATGTTAAATAACAAAAATTCATTTAAGAGTACTTGGATTGACCTGCCATTTTTTTCCAAAAACTATTATCATTATTTTTTGAAGTGGAAAAATTTTATATAGATAAATAAACTTAGTCATGGCTCAACCCATACAACTATAATACAATGGACCCAAGCAAATTCAAAAGATCTTCTAAAATCAAGCTTTCTCACCATCCCCGAATAGGATATCCATATAGAAGTTTGTCTTTATCCTCATGAGCAAGGTAGATCTTTACAAACTAATGATATAGAAATACACATAAACATTACATTGAAAACACTATTCTGATTACCTTGATGTCAATCCTTCCCCTTCATAGGTTTGGTCATCATGAACTTATAATTGATCTTGTAATTCTTTTAAAATTTATTATTTGTTCACTAAATCAAATCCTTAGAATTTTTCTAGAACAAAGTGCATGGCACATGGATAGGAGTACATATTTGTCCCCTACTAAATTCTCCTCACTAGTTCCAATAGCTTTATATTTTAATTTTTTGTTCAACATCCAGTTGGGATCCTTCATTCCTGAAGGGTTTATCATGTCCCTAGGTTGCTCCTCCTATAAAATTTGGGTTCCCTCCAAAGGGGAGGGGATCAATTCTTCAATGTGTAGTGATACATCCTTTTCTTGTTTTGCATGGTGGCATCTTATTTAAAATCTAGGTGAACAATCTCCACTACAACCTTAAATTCCACCAAGTATGCTAATGGATGCTCCACCTTTCAATGAGTAACCTAACAAAATTTTGGCGTCCCTCTTAATTTCAAATTTTCATTTAGGGAAAAACACTATTACGTCTTCAAAGCAAGATGTACACTAGAAAGAAATATTCTCATAACCTACGTTTTTACACATAGTCAATGGCTTCTAACAACATGTCTTATAGTAGTTCTTTAGAAGGTTAATTTCTATGCATATCCTCATATAGGTAGTAATATACATTTTTCACCAATATTAAGAATAAGTAAAACTTAGTGTACTTGAAAGATACTCATTTTTTTAATCCACCAAAATTAAGAATAAGTAAAACTTAGTGTACTTGAAAGATACTCATTTTTGTAATCCACCGACATTAAGAGTAAGTAAAACTTATTGTACTTCAAACATTCCTTTTTGAAATAAATTAGATAATAAGATGGAAAACTTTTCAATAAAAAAGTGAGACAAAGGAAATTGTTGAACATGGACAAAAAAATGGAAATAAATTATTGTATCCTTGAAATATTTCTTATATCTAATAAGTTCTTCCACTTCTAGAACTTTGTGGCCCAATATGATCAATAGAGATATTCAAACCTAGGAGGAAGAAAAACATCTTGAATTGAAGAAGGAACCTTCACACTAATGAAGGAAGAACCATCTACATAGATACACATCCCTATCTTGGAAAAATTAAAATATAGCTTTGAAGGATGATTGAAATCTTAAGTAGGAGAGTTGAGCTAGTGACAATTAGGGTAGAACCTAGCTACACATAAAGTTCAAGTTCAAGGTTTTGTTGATGTATTTGTAATTTCGGAATGTATTTCATATATGTATATTGTATTCCTATAGAGATGTTATTATTCCTCTATATGGAAGTGTCATCATTTATATTGTAAATGTTGTAACTTATACTTGATGTGTTATTAGACAACCTTAATGGGGTCGGCCCTGTATGAGTCATGTGGGTTAAAGGGTTATTAGACCACCCTAGTGGGGTCGTCCCTGTCGGCATGATGTTAAGTGGTTATGTTGAGGCCGACCTAGTAAGGTTATTAGGAAAGTCAAGTTAGAGTATAAATAGAGTGCGGGAGGCACTCTATTTGATCATTCACTTATTCACTTATACACTCATTGGAGAGTGGAGCACAAGTGAGAGAGGAGAAGGTGCTAGGAGAACTATCTCTTGTACTTGGGTTGTATCATTGCTCTTTCTATCTTTGAGGAAGTTATTGGGGTTTTTCACCTTATTGATTTTCCCAAGGAAACTTTGTTTTTTTATTGTCTCTTGTGAGTGCTTCTTGTGATTGATATGTTGTACATGTTATTCTCTTAGATAAGATCCTAGATCATATTGAATTGATGCTTAAAATATAACATGGCATCATAGCTAACTTGAGAAGAAGACACTGTGCAGTTGCGGAAGCTAGGGATTCTTGTTTTCTTGGTTTCTCTCCACAGATCTTGAAAGGCGGGAGGATAGATTGACTCTCCTTAGCAAGGTGCATCTTTCTATCCAATCAGAATTCAATTTTGAGCACTTTCAGTTTTTTACCTAAAAATTAGGGTTTATGCAAAAATTGGAATTTCTGGAATCCGAGACCACGGCTGGAAGATCCTCAAAAAAATCGAAGTTTAGAGCTTTGGATCGAACTTTTTGGTTGGGTGAAACTCCGGGAAAATCAAACCCTAGTTTGGGGTCCTATTTAGTGAATCCATAAATTAGGGTTTCTGCAAAATTTGGATATTCTGAAATCTGAGACCACAGTTGGAAGTTCCTAAAAAAATCAAAGTTTAGAGCTTTGGGTCGAACTTTTTGGTTGGGTGAAGCTCTAGGAAACTCAAACCCTAATTCAGGGTCCTCCCTAGTGAATCCGAAAAATCTAAAAGGCAATTTTGAGGGGTGAAACTTTGCAGTTTTCAAATTCTGAGTATACCAGCTTGATCATCTCATCAAGGCGCGTCTTTCTATCATTTAAGAAGTTTGAAATTCAAAGTTTGAATTTTTAGGGTTTCTCTAATAAACCCTAATCTAGCACCAGATCCAGTTTTTAGCAAATCAAGTGGTAATACCTAAATCTTTTTTATTTCCATTTGAAGTACTCTTTAAGATGTCTCACCACACCAAGCTTGAGGATAAGCTTGAAGGGGTTGATAACTTCCGAGCATGGAAGTATAGGATTGGGTTAATCTTGGAAGAAAATGAATTGGACACTTACATAAGTGAATAGGTCCCTATCCCAGAGGGAGAAGAGGCTAAGGCCTTACACAAGAATAACTTGGTTAAGGCAAAGAGGATCATTGTTGATTCTATCAAAGACCATCTCATACCACATGTGTCATCTCTGAAGATACCTAAGGAGATGTTTGATTCCTTGACCAAGCTATTTGAAATGAAGAATATAAATCAGAAGATGACCTTGAGGAATCAATTGAAGAATATCAACATCCAGAATGCGGAGACCATGCAGTCTTATTTATCAAGGGTCTCTCAGATAAAAGAACAACTTGAAGCTATGGGAGAAGATATAGAGAATGGAGAAGTGGTAATGACCACTCTTAATGGCCTCCCTAGGTCATGGGATTCCTTCATCCAAGGAATTTGTTCTAGGAAGAAACTTATCTCATTCAGTAGGCTGTGGGAAGAATGCTCACAGGAAGAAACTCAGATTATAGCTCGAGAAGAGAAGATGGGGAATGAAGACCAAGCTCTCACAGCACACTCCAAGAGGCATGGTGACAAGAAGACTCACCACCATGATAAGAAAGAAAGGCATCACCATCAGAAGGGTGATTTCAAACCTCAAAGAAACATGTCCTATGTCTGTTTCTATACTTGTGATGAAAGGGGACACATTTCCAAAAATTGTCCTAGGAACAAAAAGAAGAACAACAAGAAAAGAAATCATGCTCATACTATTGAGGGTGATGAATCTCCTAGGAAAAAGGCTAGAGAAGAAAGTGAAGACTCTTCAAGTGATGAAGAGTATGTTTTAATTTATACTCTCACTGGTACCATTACTCATTGGAGCAATGATTCGCTTATAGACAGTGGGGATTCGAAACATATGACAGGACTCAACGAATCCTTTATGAATCTATCTGAACATGAATCACCCCACAAGGTGAAACTTGGGGATGACTACCAATATCCCATAAAAGGAAGTGGTGAAGACTCCTATAAGCTAGACTCTGGAAAGTCTATGAAAATGAAAGATGTAGTATATGTTCTAGGTCTTAAGAAGAACCTACTCTCCATATCTGCATTGGATGCAAAAGGAATAAGGGTTGCATTTGTAGATGGCCAAGTCCTAATGTGGCCAAAGGGTAAAACTATAAATGATGCACTGGTGATTGAGAGAAAGAGGGAGGATTGTATAAATTGATGGGATAAACTGAACAAGCTTTGGCACAGAAGGCTTGCACATGTGCACTACCAATTGCAAGCAAAGCAGTAGAATGTCTTCCTGAAATCTAGTCAAAGATGAAGTGTTTTGATAAGTTCAAGGAATTTAAAGCCTTGATAGAAAATCAAACTGATAATAAGATCAAGATCTTTAGATCCGACAATGGCGGAGAATTCACTTCAAGGGACTTCAAGAAGTTATGTAGTGATTCAGGGAGTAAGAGGGAGTTGGACACTCCTTACAATCCACAACAGAAAGGAGTAGAAGAAGCTACTTTAGATTCGGACTCCGACAAGTCCTGCAAGGGAACAAAGATTTAGAGGGCGTCCACCCAACAAACAAACAAAGATAAGTATTTTAATTGTTATTTCTTGTATATATTATTGTTTAAATAATATTGTTCAATTATGTATATACTTATGTTTCTAGACTTAGGCTGTATATTGTGCATATTAGAATAATTGCATTAATGAATAGTATACTACTAATATGCATGTAATGGGTAAGTGGCCTATGGCACTGTACAACATTCCATTGCTACTTATCTAGAATGAAACCTATTTGCTGACATGTTGGGAGTTGTGCACACTCTTAACAATGTTATGGTAGAGATGGAAGGCATCTAGAAAGATACGGGATATGGATAAATGTTGTATTGAAGCATTAGCTAAGATAATTGCATGACTGTATGACATATGCCTTTATGTGTAAGACTTTGTTCTGTAAACTATGAAAAGTTTCTAATCATGCAATTGAATTTGACTTGTAGGAAAGATCATGTACAATCACCTACAAAAGAAGGACTACAACATTTGTTCCAGCAACGAAGTTTAAATAAATCTATCAATTGAAGATATTGAAGAATCTTAAGTTCCCAAGATCCGGGATACAGTAATGGAAGAATGCCATGATCAGGGAATACCATTCGATCATGAAGAATGATTGGGATGTGGTCCCAAGACCTAAAGGGAAGTCTGTGGTGACTTCCAAGTGGATCTACAAGATCAAGCATGTTGCAGATGGTAGCATAGAGAAATATAAAGCAAGGTTTGTAGGTCGTGGCTTCTCCCAGAAAGAAGGGATTGATTATGAAGAGACCTTTGCACCTATGTCCAGGTACACTTCCATTAGATCAGTACTTGCTTTGGCTGCAGTGATGAAATGGAAGGTACACCAGATGGATGTCAAGACATCTTTATTGAATGGTGTAGTTGAAGAGGAAGTGTATGTGGAGTAGCCACTCGGGTTTAAGACACATGACAGAGGGACTCATGTGTGCAAACTGAAAAAATCCCTGTACAGTTTGAAACAAGCACCCAGGACCTGGTACGACAGGATAGATGGTTTCCTATCCAGTTTGGGATTTACTAGGAGTAAAGCATACTCCAACCTTTACTATAAGGTTGAGGAAGGCAATCCAGTGATACTACTTCTGTATGTGGATGCCCTGTTTGTTATAGGTAAGGATAGATTGATTGATGATACGAAGAGGAAGCTTGTTGTTGAGTTCGAGATGAAGGACTTGGGTATGATGCACTACTTTCTAGGTATGGAGGTGTGGCAGAGAACATATGGAATCTTCCTTGGAAAAGGGAAGTATGCAGTAGAGATCCTGAAGAGGTTCGGGATGATGGACTGCAAGGCCATGGCCACACCTATGGAATCGAGCTTGAAGCTTCTATGTGATGCTTCATCTGAGCCGGTTGATGGCATGATTTATCATTAGATGATTGGGTCCTTGATGTACCTGACGAATATGAGACCATATATCTGCTTTGCGGTGAACACCTTGAGCCAATACTTGATAGATCTGAGACATGTTCACCTGATAGCTGGAAAGCATATTATGAGGTACATGAAGGTTATAGTTGACTATGGTCTCAAGTATGAGTCGAATCAAAAGTTTAAACTGGAGGGTTATGTTGATTCGGATTGGGCAGGCAGTGCCATTGATCAGAAGAGCACTTCGGGGTGCCGATTCAGTATGGGATCTGGTATGATCTCTTGGTTTAGCACGAAGAAGTCCTGTGTGGCACTGAGTACAGCCGAAGCAGAGTATGTCACAGCTTGTTCGGCTAGTTGTGAGGTAGTATGGCTTAGGAAGCTACTGTCTGATTTGTTTGATCTCTAGTTGAGTGCTACTTGTATATATTGCGACAACCAGAGTTGTTTGAAGTTGTCGGAGAACCCGGTGTTCCATGATAAGTTGAAGCACATTGAGATCAAGTATCACTATATCAGGGATATGGTGGAGAGAGGAGTAGTGAAGCTCCTGTATGTTGTGATGGACGAGTAGATAACCGATGTGTTGACCAAGCTGCTGGCCAGAGTGAAGTTTGAGTACTTTAGAGAGAGGCTTGGTGTACTTTAGATCGAGATTCCTTCCAATGGGAAGTGATGAGTCTGGAGAAATAGATGCACATGATCCATTCTAGCATGGTTGAAGTGTGTCTTCCCATGGCTGAGATATAAGGGCTGAGGCCATTCTAACATGGTTGAAGTGTGTCTTCCCATGGTCGTTGATGTAAGAGTTGTGCCATTTGAGCATGGTTGAAGTGTTTCTTCCCATGGATACGATATACGTGCTATGCCATTCGAGCATGGTTGAAGTGTGTCTTCCCATGGCTGCGATATAAGTGTTGTGTCAGTCTAGCATGGTTGAAGTGTGTCTTCCCATGGCTGCGATATCAGTGTTGTTCCATTCCTAGCATGGTTGAAGTGTGTCTTCCAATGGCTATGGATATAAGTGCAATGCCATTCTTTCATGGTTGAAGTGTGTCTTCCCATGGCATAGATATAAGTGTTGAGCCTTTCACGGATGGTTGAAGTGTGTCTTCCCATGTCGATGAGTGTAAGTGTTGGGTGATGTGCATTTGGGTTGTGCTCTGTGGACTATCAGGTGATATGAATATGATGATGTGATAGTAAGGTACACAGGTTGCAGAGGCATATAATCAGTCCTGAGATGCTCTTACAGGTTTTGCGGTGGCATATGATCAATCCTGAGAGATCTTGTAGGTTTTGCAGAGGCAGTGTAATCAGTCCTGAGGTGTACCTACTTGATGGATTGCTCGTAGAGATGATGAAGACCTACATGGAGGCTAGGCCTACATCCAACATGAAAAAGGGTTGGTTCTGTAGAACTTCCTATGATGAGTAGATTAGAGATTGATTGAGATAGCAGTAGTGATGATTCGATGACGATGATCCAGTGACGATGATCCAAAGAAAAAGAATTGTGCTAAAGATCTGTGTCGAGAAATACCTTCCTAGTTAAGAGGGAGTGTTGATGTATTTGTAACTTCAGAATGTATTTCATATATGTATTTTTTTTTTTTGTAATATCTACATAATCTATTAAGTTGAAGGTAGTAAAATTACAGTAGAAATACAAATAGAGGTGGTCTCAACAGTAACCACCTATGAGAACCATAAACATACGGTTCATACAGACCGAGAGAGATAAAAAAACCCTGATAACACGGTGCAACATCAAATCCTTGAAGGCTAGATACAAACAGAGTGTATGTTGGTCAACAAAAAACCAAAAACAACAAGAGAGAGACCAATGAAGAACCATGCTAACTAGCGGTATTAGGCGCCTCAGCATCAGAGGGAATTTCTTCGAGAATGGGGCAGTTGTAGCAGAAGGCACATTGCTAATAACAGGGGAGATACTCACAGAGGTCTGAGTGTCGCGCACAGGTAGATTGACGGGCAGGGGGGATGTCTTTCTGAAAGCAGAGAAGCCTCCATCTGGCTCGTTTCTTCTGCGTTTGGAAAGAATTGGCCCGAGAGTGGAGGGAAAGGGGAAGGACAGGCGGGGAGGGTCTGTAACGTCCCCAGCTTAACCCTAGTGCATTAATATTGTAAATGATGTAAATATTGTCATTTAGTCATGGTGAGGAGCTCAAGGCCAAGGCCCCGCCATCGATTTATTGATGCATATGCTTTGCGTGCTAGCCAGGCACATTGGAATTTCAACATCATGTAATATGCATTTTAATAAAAATACCCACAACTAGCTATGCAATGCAACAAAGAGATGGGGGCATGATTTCACAAGGAATTGGGAGGGAAAACATTCAAACCCTTGAGCCACTAGAGTCAAGCCAAGTGTCAATGAGGGAACCCATCAAACCCTCAACTACCCATGTTGACTTTTGTACCAAACCCTCAACTACCCATGTTGACGGGTATGGGCAAGCCACCCATCATGGGAAATCGTGTTGGTCTCCTTGGGCAAGAAGAAAGCCACGAAATTGCTCTCCAAGCCAGAATGCATGACCATTCTTCCTCCCTCACGAGGGGAGAGCTACCTGGGGGCGTTTTCCAGGCATGTGGAAAACGTTTTCTTCATTTTTCCCTAGCAGAGAAGGGCGTTTTCTGTGTTGTATACCAGTGGGGAAGAGGGGAGAACGAATGGGGGGGGTTCAATAGAGACCGTTTTGGACTGTTGAAGGTTGAGATATTGGGGACGAAATCGTTTTTCCTCTCGGGAGTTGTTTGCCTCATCCCACAATCCGTTTTTGTTGGGAACGTTTTTGGGAAAACCCATGGCCATCTTATTTGTAGTTCCCATTGTCTGAAATGTGTATCCTTGCCCTGTTTTTGCTTACTGTGTGAATGAAGAGTGTGTTGGGTATGGGTATCCATGGATTGAGCTTGAGTGTAAGCCTCCAGGGTTCAATTGTAGCTCGATAAACCCAGTTGGACTGGCTTGGCTAAAATGAATTGGTTAATGGACCGTGTGTGAGCATGGACGTCCCCTTTTCCCTTGTGAGAATCATGCCCAGCTCGGGGGTGGCCTTCGGACGGACTCAGTATAAGCTGTCGAAGAGCCTATGGTTGGGTGGAACGTTGCAGCGACATAGCTAGTTGCTTGGGACAATTGCAATGGAGATAAGTGTTTCTGCCTATGTATTTATTCCTGCAATGTTTAATTAATGACTGATTATTGATATGTTGAATGCATATGAAGAGTGTGTGAATGTTGTTGTTTTCCGCTGTGCATACTTGATTGTTTTACATCTGCACACCCATTTATTAATTACTTGAATTTAGTATTGGGCTAAGATCATGTAAAAGCCCTGAGTTTGCCATCATGTTTCCTACCTTGCATTGGGTCAGCAAGTGGGTACGTGACATTTGGTATCAGAGCTCTAGGTTCAACCCTACGGCTGTTGGGCCCTTCACAGAATTGCAAATCATTGAGTGTACATGCATTTTGTAATTGGAGCTAAAACGCATTAAAAGAAACTGAAATGCATTTTGTGTGTACATGCATTTTGTATTTTGTATTTTGCATGAACAGGGATTAATTGTGAATCCATTGCATGGACTGTCGAATGATTAATGAATGAAAGATTTTGAATTTTCCTAAGTCTGTTTGAAAAATTCGTTTAAGACTGTTTCGGGGAGAATTCCCGAATGTCTTCCGCAACTCCGGAAGCATTCGGTGAATTGCTCCGAAACTGCGGAAGCATTCCGCGAAGTTTTTCGCAACGCGGAGGAATTCGGGAAGTCGCCCCGAAATTTGCGGAAGGAATTCCCTTCCGAAATTTTCGGAAGGAATTCTCTTCCGAAATTTGCGGAAGGATTCCGCGAGTTGTCCCGCAACGCGGAAAAATTCGGCAAACTGCTCCGAAAAAGAAGAAAATTTTCCAAGTGTTTTCGAAAATTTCATTTAAAGTTTGTTTCGGAAGGAGTTCCGGAAAGTCTTCCGAAATTGCGGAAGGATTCCGCGAACGGTTCCGCAATTGCGGAAGAGTTCGGGAAAGTCTTCCGAAACTGCGGAAGGATTCCGCGAAGAGCTCCGAAATCGCGGGAGGATTCGGGAAAGCCTTCCGAAACGGCGGAAGCCTTCGCCGAATGGCTCCGCAATTGCGGGAGCATTCGCCGAATGGCTCCGCAACGGAAGCCTTCGCCGAATGGCTCCGCAGTTGCGGGAGCATTCGCCGAATGGCTCTGCAGTTGCGGGAGAGTTCAGCGAATCGCTCCGCCATTGCGGAAGCATTCGCCGAACTGCTCCGCAATTGCGGAAGCGTTCGCCGAACTGCTCCGCGTTGCGGAAGCGTTCGGAGAACTGCTCCGCGTTGCGGAAGCGTTCGGAGAACTGCTCCGCGTTGCGGAAGGATTCGGAGAACCGGCCCGCTCGCCCGAAAAAAAAAAAAAAAAAAAAAAAAAAAAAAAAAAAAAAAAAAAAAAAAAAAAAAAAAAAAAAAAAAAAAAAAAAAAAAAAAAAAAAAAAAAAAAAACCACTTGATTTTTGGATAGCAGGAGCATCCGAACTCAGAATGCAATGATTCCTGTGAGGCTCGGAGGCCATTGACGAGGGCCATGGAAGAACCAGTGAAGGCCCCTATCCCATTACACTCCGATTTGACAGAAAATGGGGAATAGTGGCTTTTAAAGGACAGAGTCCCGAGGCTTGACAGAAGGCCGGTTTAAGCTGAAATTGATACGAGGCAGTCATGAAGCAGGCACGATGTTAAGTTCAGAATCTGGGAGCCAAAATCCAAAGGATGTGGAGTCGGGGTGAGCAAGAAGGCCAAAAAGCACTGTTCCGGGCCACTTTTTCGGGATTTTGAAAAGCTTGTGGGCAGTAAAAGTGAGCCTAGATGTGGGAATCAGAAATTTTACTGAACTAGACATTTCATATTCTCATTAAGACGGACAGCTTCCGTTAGACGAAGATTTTCCAGAAATGCACCGTTTGGGAGATAGCCGTTTTTGGCCCAAAATTTGGAATTTTGGGAAAATGCAAAAAGTGAGAAGTAGTGAAATCCAGAAATTCATAGAAGATGAATGGTGCATCGGAATTGAAATCTGTGAATTGCTAAGTGTTCCTTGTTATATGGACTAACTTTGCCCGATAGATAAGTTTTTGTGATTCCTCATAGATTTTCTTTCACAGGTGGCTGAAGTTGGCATTCTGGACCAAAATGCAACTATGTAAAATGTGCAAAATTGTAGTGAAAGTTGTCATTTTTGAAGGGATGCAGTTTCCGCACCTGATGTCGGAATGGAGCATGAAGATAGGCATTGGAAAGCTTGTCCAGTAGGGAACAATGATGCAGGACCAGAGTTTGAATGAGGTCTACAGATATCATAGTTATTTAGTGCAGAAGAGTGCCAGCGGCTGTCTTGACAAACAAATTTTGTTGACAATATGGACAATTTCTACAATTGCATGATATGGAAGAGGAATTCCATGTTACGATGAGGGACCAAAAGGGAAGAATTCCTTAAACCCCTATTTGTTATCATACTTATAATTATGAAACCATCATATGGCATAAATATGTTAAAAATGTAAGAGATTACATAGATGTATATGCACTAGATGGCATCTTAACAAAAATTACATAGTACATATGGAAATGCTTGTGCATAAATGGGGTATTGCATATTGGTAGAATAATTGAGTCTGCGTATGCAATGAACCATTAATAGAGAATATTATGATTGATAATCGCTATTGATGTTGGTATTGGTTGTAGGGCCAAAGATAACAAAGATCATGGCTAAATGTGCCAAGGATGTTGTTGCATGAAGCCAACAACCTTATGCAGAAAGGATGGTGCAACAAATCTGTGATCATAAAGTTGGAAAAAGGACTGAACAGCCTTGGTAAGAGGCCAGTTGATCAGGTAACATCAAGCGATGTTAATAGTAACCATGCAGGTAATGATTATTGGTGCCAATTGCATGAACGTTGAAAGAGGATTTGGTAAGATCTCTTCCACTATGTTTGAGCTATGTTGAGGTAGTTTACATGTGATATTGGTTACCGATTGGGACTGTTAACCTACCCAGCTTGGTGAGGTGTGGGTAAGTGAAGGAAATGATCCTTACACCCTATGACTGTTTAGAAATCTCAATGCATTCATATGAATCTATATCATGCCATGTGTATGTTGGTTATGTACTTAATAACCAAAGCAAGTGAGGACTGGTGGTCCTGATTATGATAATGCAAGTTATATGAGATAGCCATATTTCGATCATAATATGCTTGAATGCATAGTACTCATGAAACAATGCAAGGTAGCATTGAGTAGATGAGCATTAAGAGATGTTATAAATCTTGTGATGCATTGTATGAATGCATAGGGATGATGCATATGTTATTGCAAAAGAAATAATGAATGAAATGATGAATTGATGATAATTCTAGGATCATTTCATGGACTGTTATGAGTGCAGAATAGTAAATGCATGAAGAGCCCAATCATGATAATTGATGAATTGATGAATTGTGATAATGATGCATATATAGAAGTGTATATAGTTTGTTGCAATTCAAATGTTAACAGCTGAAGGTGTTTTGAATTATTGAATGTTATAATTCTGAGATCACTTCAGTGACTGTTGTGGCAATGAAATGATAATATGCATAGATACTTACAACGTGTTTGGCTGACTCAGGTTTCAGTTTTCAGGTAGAAAAGTCTTGCGTATGGCAATGAGGATAAGCCCATAGTAAAGACCGAGTTCTACCATGTACAGAAGCCAAAGGTTATGAGAAGGTTCTCATGGTTGAAATTTATGCATGAAACAAATCTGAAAATTGTCTGTTTAAGTTTATGAGAATAGTCTCATAGTTTGTAAATCTAATTTCTGTAGGAAAACAGATTTACAAATTTCAGATTTGAGAGTTGCTTATAACTGCTAATGATTGTTTGGCTTATATAGAATTGTGTCAGGAAGACATGCTGTAGGTGGATGTTCATGTATGGTAGCAAGGGTGAAACCATAATGGGCAGTGTGATACCACTTACAAGGGCCAAACAATATGAGGAGAGACTCATTGCTAAGCAAATCAATTTCTGCAGGAGACAGAATTGTAAATCCATATTGAATTTAATTGTTAATGTTATGGAGTGGTTATGAAACAATCATATTTGAAGCTTATTGCTAAATGTTGTTGACTGTTTGGCTATTTGATAAAGTGTGCCAGGATGACACCTTGCAGGAAGACCATGTGTGATGGCATGTAGAAGCCAAACTAGATGGGAAGGATCCCATGCTTTGGAAATGGGTTTCGGGTGAAACGCCATTGATAATGTCTTAGCCAAACCGCATGACGGTAAACCATGACAGTGAGATGGTAAAGCTATGCCCAGAAGGCATGTGAGACAAATCTGAAAAAAATGAATGAGTATTCCGTGACCCTAGACAAGAACATGCATGTCTAAATTATTAGGGTTAATATGCAAAGCATGCTCTATCTTATTTATATCATTGCAGATTGCTTGAGTATGATTAGGGCCTACATGACACACATTGGAAAGGGGGTGCACACCTTTTCTGGTGCTGGGTCATGGTAGGGTTTTCAATATTGACTACACCCTAAGGGAATGGACGCATTCCTGGTGTTTCAATACTTGATAGTGAATGATATGAAATATGATTACAATTTTTGGGCAGTAATACTGATGAGCCTGCTTATCCTTCTTGTGCTAACAGCTTACACAAATGCAACTTGGTGTTGCACGTAAGGGGCAAAGTGAAGAAGGGTGCTCAAAGAGGACTGTATGGGCAGTGGTAACCTTTCTACGCTCACACAAAAGGACACTAGAAGGGATGGATAGGCCCGAGGAGCTGTGTTGCAGAAAAGGGGTATCATCCTTGTGTAGTGTGAGTGGGTATTGTGGGGCCATGCTAGCCTGCAGTCAAGTGAGTCACCTATGGAGTTCCTGGAGGGAACCGCTGGTTGCACAAGAGAAGGAGCCACGTAATCATATTATGTTGTTCATATTGCCTGATAAACCCAGTCGGCGTACTGGCTTGGCATTGGTTATTTGGAATTTGTGACGAATGGTTGTTGTATGCCTGATAAACCCAGTCGGTGTACTGGCTTGGCATTGGTTATTTGGGAGTTGTGGCGAAAGGTTGCTGGATGCCTGATAAACCCAGTCGGTGTACTGGCTTGGCATTTGTTACTTGTATGATGTGGAGGTATTGGTGAAGGGTGTTATTTCCTGACAAACCCAGTCGGAGAACTGGCTTGGAAATGGTTTTTGAAATGCTTGATAAACCCAGTCGGCGTACTGGCTTAGCATACTGATTTTGAAATGCTTGATAAACCCAGTCGGCATACTGGCTTAGCATACTGATTTTAAAATGCTTGATAAACCCAGTCGGCGTACTGGCTTAGCATACTGATTTTCAAATGCTTGATAAACCCAGTCGGCGTACTGGCTTAGCATACTGATTTTGAAATGCTTGATAAACCCAGTCGGCGTACTGGCTTAGCATACTGATTTTGAAATGCTTGATAAACCCAGTCGGCGTATTGGCTTAGCATACTGATTTTGAAATGCTTGATAAACCCAGTCAGCATACTGGCTTAGCATACTGATTTTGAAATGCTTGATAAACCCAGTCGGTGTACTGGCTTAGCATACTGATTTTGAAATGCTTGATAAACCCAGTCGGCGTACTGGCTTAGCATACTAATTTTGAAATGCTTGATAAACCCAGTCGGCATACTGGCTTAGCATACTGATTTTGAAATGCTTGATAAACCCAGTCGGCGTACTGGCTTAGCATACTGATTTTGAAATGCTTGATAAACCCAATCAGCGTACTGGCTTAGCATACTGATTTTAGGGATGCCTGATAAACCCAGTCGGCGTACTGGCTTGGCGTTGCCTATTCGGATGATGTTGTGGAGCAGCATGTGTGCTGGCCAAGCATCCACCCCACAGGTGATCTAAGGCTTGTAAAGCAAAGAAGGAAACCTGTGGAGTAGCGGGGAAAATGCACAATACAGATAAGTATTCTTTTTCATTTAATTCTTGTTTGGAATAATGAAGATTTCAGGAGCAAGTCTTATTGCAACCAAGCTAATACATTATTGTTTCCTTGTTGGAAACCTTGGCCAATGCAGGAAGCAAGGACCCTGAAAGAACTGAAAGCTGCTTGGTAAATCCAGAGAGTGGCTGGTTGAGCATTGATTAATTGATGTTGAGGAGTAGCCTGCATGCTATCCCAACATTCGTTATTATACCCATAGAAGATCCAAGGCTTGTAAAGCACAGAAGGGTCCTATGGAATAAAGTGAAGACATCCAACGCAGGTATTGTTGGAAGCAAGAACCTTGAAGCATCTTAAGAATGCAGGTGGATATGTAACCACCTTGAAGAGCTCAGCATGAGCAGTAATGAAAGATGGGGCTAGTGGAACGGTATGAGTCCTAGCAGCCAAGAGTTAGACCAACCCAGTGGAGGAACTCCATGGTTGAGAGGTCTGGAATAGACCATGGACACTACGTGTCATAGCGAAGAAGGGCAAGTCGAGCATTCACGTGAAGTGAAAGAGGACAGGAGCATGAAAACCACAGTGGTGGTGTGGGATTCCAGAATGGAACAAAACTAAGAGGAGAAACTCTTACGGCTCTCTCTCTTTCCTTTTATTGATGCATTTATAGAGTTAGAAAGTTGCTGAATGCATGCATGACTGAAAGTAAAAGTGTGTTATTTGATTAAAGTGAATTGTGAATGCTAATTAATGAATTTCTTGTGAATGGATGAACATGAAGGAATTCATGTGTATGTTAGGAAAGCATGAAAAGTGTGGAAGTCTCATGAGTAAGGCATGGACTATCCATGTCAACTGGGGAAAAACCATTGACTGATTCTGATGTTTGGTTTATGCTTGGCCTAACGAGAATTGTAATGATGAATTTCACAGGTGGAAATTAAATCAATTGGTTGCAGCCGGTGCAGGAAAGTGTTGCTAGTAAGCAAAGTGTGGTCAATCATTTCCATTGACCATGGCGGCAGACCAAGGGCTATTAGGATTGGCCGGAAGTCTTCTTCAAACAATTGCCAAGACCCAAGAAAATCTTGGAGAGATGCTCAAGATGCAAAAGCAGCAGAACAAGATGAACCACAAGGTCTTGCAGGACTCTATTCGTCTGCAGAAAGAGGTAAAAAGCATTATGAAAGCAATCAGCAAGGGAAAGAAAAGTGGATCAGTGAAGAAGCATTCATCCAATCGTCCGATTAAGAAACGCTCCAGGTGGGAAGACTCAAAGGAAATTGAGCAGATAAAGATGAAGCAACCCGTGAAGTGTTGGAATTGTGAGGGGGATCATTACCTCTGCAACTGCCCAACAAGAGAACCTCAAGAGGGTAGAAGCCATAAAGTTTTCAGACTTATGGATGAGCTAGAAGATCCGAATCAGCAGGAGCAGCTCATGAAGATCAAAGGACTTGGTCCTGAAAGTTCAAGGTAAAGAACAAAATGCAGGGCAGATCTGCAAAGTTTTTGTGAATTTTGGACATATGTAAAGCGGGTATCTATTTTCCGAAGTGTTGGAACACCGAGGACGGTGTTATTCCAAGGGGAGGGGAATGTAACGTCCCCAGCTTAACCCTACTGCATTAATATTGTAAATGATGTAAATATTGTCATTTAGTCATGGTGAGGAGCTCAAGGCCAAGGCCCCGCCATCGATTTATTGATGCATATGCTTTGCGTGCTAGCCAGGCACATTGGAATTTCAACATCATGTAATATGCATTTTAATAAAAATACCCACAACTAGCTATGCAATGCAACAAAGAGATGGGGGCATGATTTCACAAGGAATTGGGAGGGAAAACATTCAAACCCTTGAGCCACTAGAGTCAAGCCAAGTGTCAATGAGGGAACCCATCAAACCCTCAACTACCCATGTTGACTTTTGTACCAAACCATTGATTTCTCCCAAGAGTTGGTTGGGGCAGTTAATGCCTTGGGAAGGGAGAGGTATGGCTGTCCAAATTCGGGTATGGGCAAGCCACCCATCATGGGAAATCGTGTTGGTCTCCTTGGGCAAGGAGAGAGCCACGAAATTGCTCTCCAAGCCAGAATGCATGACCATTCTTCCTCCCTCACGAGGGGAGAGCTACCTGGGGGCGTTTTCCAGGCATGTGGAAAACGTTTTCTTCATTTTTCCCTAGCAGAGAAGGGCGTTTTCTGTGTTGTATACGAGTGGGGAAGAGGGGAGAACGAATGGGGGGGGTTCAATAGAGACCGTTTTGGACTGTTGAAGGTTGAGATATTGGGGACGAAATCGTTTTTCCTCCCGGGAGTTGTTTGCCTCATCCCACAATCCGTTTTTGTTGGGAACGTTTTTGGGAAAACCCATGGCCATCTTATTTGTAGTTCCCATTGTCTGAAATGTGTATCCTTGCCCTGTTTGTGCTTACTGTGTGAATGAAGAGTGTGTTGGGTATGGGTATCCATGGCTTGAGCTTGAGTGTAAGCCTCCAGGGTTCAATTGTAGCCCGATAAACCCAGTTGGACTGGCTTGGCTAAAATGAATTGGTTAATGGACTGTGTGTGAGCATGGACGTCCCCTTTTCCCTTGTGAGAATCATGCCCAGCTCGGGGGTGGCCTTCGGACGGACTCAGTATAAGCTGTCGAAGAGCCTATGGCTGGGTGGAACGTTGCAGCGACATAACTAGTTGCTTGGGACAATTGCAATGGAGATAAGTGTTTCTGCCTATGTATTTATTCCTGCAATGTTTAATTAATGACTGATTATTGATATGTTGAATGCATATGAAGAGTGTGTGAATGTTGTTGTTTTCCGCTGTGCATACTTGATTGTTTTACATCTGCACACCCATTTATTAATTACTTGAATTTAGTATTGGGCTAAGATCATGTAAAAGCCCTGAGTTTGCCATCATGTTTCCTACCTTGCATTGGGTCAGCAAGTGGGTACGTGACAGGGTCCTTTCCCTTCGGAGAGGTGCTATGGAGCTAAGGCGAGTTGAGCCCAGCCGAGAGATTTCGAGCCTTTCCAGGAATGGATACCAAGAGTACCGGAGGGTTGGCCCTACCGGAAGACGAGGCAATGTTGACACGTGGAGTGACCCTGCAGCTCCGTGCGCTGGAAAGAGAGCCAAGACCAAGGGAAGTGGCCAGAGTACCGAATCCATGCGTGGAGCCAGGAGAGGAAGCCTGGGTGCCGAAGGTGGGAACCAAGGGCCAAATATTTTCCTGTATTGCTACAGAAGGAGAGGGAGAGGAGCTCGGTGCAGTGCTTCTGGGTACAATATCACAACGTAGGTGGCACGCTGGTGCATAAGAGTCCCAACCAAAGGCACTCTCCAGACTATGCAGAATGGCAGCCATATTTGGCAAAGAGGAACTGAGAGACTGAGTTGCAAGCCTTGAAGAGGCCCAGTTGGTGAGCATGTCCTCCATTAAATCTCCCAGCATATTCTTTTTTAACCATTAAGGATCCCAGTGTTGGGTTGGGTCTCTACTATTGAGTGTGTTTGCGATGAGACGGGCTTCCCAATTATTAATCAAAAAACAAACAAGAGTGGATATTTCTGCCTTGTAACCCATCCTGCCCTGCTTACTTTTCAGGGTTGCATTCTTCTTGCTAACATTGGAGCCTTTGGGTCTGCCCATTATGCGAGGGGTGCACGAAAAAACCAAAAGCAGAGCAGTGAGAGCACATGAGAAGGACGTAGCGAGCAAACATGTAGGACCATGAGGGCTGAGACCGAATTTTGAGGGGAAGATGGTGAGGATAGCTAGCAGGCTGGAAGAGTCTCACACACAGAAGATCCATGAGTTGGTGGTGGATAGTTTGCATGAGGGGACGTCGAGGGATGGAGAGTTATTGAGGTTGGTGACTTGACGTCGCTTCACAGTTATGAAGGGCCTCCATAGAATTAAGAGCACCTCCAGCGATCTCAGTGTTGAAAGATGGCGTGGGTACGTGGCAACTAGTGCCACAGGGGAGGGGTGCGTGGGAGCCAGAGGCACTCTCACCCATTTGCACACTACTATGTCCTCTTTTGTCACCCACATCCAGGGGGTTGATGTTTAGATTGGCCAAAGTATGGCATTGAAGAGCAATTGTTCTAGAGGTGGCAGCAGTGAGAGCATCTTCAAAGTAGGTAGTGTTGCAAGTGACCCCTTCATTGGCAAGATAGTATGCAAGTGCATTGGCCTTCCTTCTGACATGCTGGAAAGAGACAGAGCTGGCGGTCCTGATGGCGGTGGCAAGTTCCTGAAGCTTCTGGCCAAGTCTCCATCTAGTGGAGATTTTTTCTACTCTGGTCCCATTGTCGAGATGGATGGCCAGGGAGAGTATGATCTTCTTGTCTCATTCTATGATGAGTGGCAGCAAATGATGATTGTTGGCACAGTTGAGGCCTTCCAGAAGACTAGTGAGTTCTGCAACATTATTGGTATCGTGATCGATAGATCGCATGAAAAGGATTTTGATGTCTCCTTTCTCGTCTCGAATAGCTCCTCCAAATCCAGTCGGTCCAGGATTTCCTTTGGAAGCGCCATCAAAATTGAGCTGGAAGAAGGTAGGCGGGGGCTTTCTCTAGAGTTTCGGGCTTGGAGAGGAGGCTGCACTGGTGTGGGGAGGGTAGGGGGCAGGGCGGAGAAGGACGTTCCAATTCATAATGATGTATTTTTCAGAGGGGAGAGTGGGAAAATCAGCAGGGCTCTAGGATTTGAGGGAGAGAGTTTCTTGGAGGTTAAGGATGATGTTGGACTAGACATCCTGCAATGGCTTCTTCTTGGAGTCAAAGATCCTTCTATTTCGTTCCTTCCAGATATTCCACATGACCATACCAGGGATGAGACTCTAGAGACGATTGAGTAAGGGGCTCTGGAAGGGCCTAGGTGACCAACTGGATAATGTTTTGACTGCGTCATCTTTGTACTTATTGGTGCGATTGTAGAGCTGCTCGACTTTGTCCCATAAGGCCGAGGTGACATCACATGAGCTAAGCAGGTGGTCAATGCTTTCCGATTGAGTTTCGCACATGGGGCACCATGAGGGGCCTTGGAAGCCTCTTCTTTGGATGTTATCCCAGGTTAGGATGCGTCTGTGGCTGAGGAGCCAAAGGAAAGAGGAGAATTTCTTCGAGAGTTGGGAGTCCCAAATTAATTTCTAGATGGGGTTAGGCTGCTCTTTCGTTGTTTCAGTGAGGATGAGGTAGGCTTATTTGGTGGAGAAGGTACCTTCCGGAAGGTGGCCCCAACAGAGAATGTCCTAATCATGATTGATTCTGATTTTCCTGGATAGGAGGTCTTTCTAGAGGGGCTCAACATTGACAAGAGAGACAAGAGGGTCCCATGTACTGAGTGGTTTCCAAGCACGGATTTTGCTGGATTCAGAGGGAATCCAATAATCCTGAACGAACAGATCCTTATTGTGTTCGCAATGCGCCTGAAGATCCAGAGAGAGGGCAAAGTTCTGCAGCCCAGGGAGTTGTTGGCAGGAATTGTGCCAAAAATTTGCTTGAATTCCATTTCTGACTTCCCATAAATAGTTCTACTGAATGATGAATCTTTGAAAGTTGGAAGCTCTCTAAATTAGATATCCTAGGGGATTTTGATCAAAAAGGATGCGTTGTTGGGCCGACCAATGAGGGGCATATTTTCTATTCCAAAGAAGACTCCAGGGGGAGACAGAATCCGTGACCCATTTCCACCAAATTTTGGCTAAGAAGACTTGATTGTTAATTTCTGGGTCTCTGAGCCCTAGGCCTCCTTGTCACTTAGTCTTGCAGAGAGTGTGCCATTTAACTAGGGCCCACTTGCGGTTGTTATGATTGCCTCCCCAAAGAAAAGATTTTTGAATTTTTCTCAAAGACTTGAGGACCCATTTGGGGGCAGCAAGGACTGAAAAAAGATAGAGCGACATGGATTGAAGGACAGATTTGAGGAGGACAATTTTGCTGGGTAGGTTAAGGGAGCGAAAAGTCCAGGAAGAGATTTTACTTTCGAGATTGTCAAGGAGTTATCTCCAAGAGGAGTGCTTGATGGTTGAGTTAAAGAGAGGGGCGCCCAGATATTTGGAGGGGAGGGAAGCTGTGGAATAGCCGAGAATGCGAGAGATGTTTCTTTGCGTGACTGGATCAGTTGGAAAGAAGAAGAGCCGTGATTTTTGGAGGTTCACGACGGCGCCAGAGGCTTCAGAGTAGGTTTGCAGAATGCGTTTGAGGGTGGAGGATTCCTGAACAAAGGGGTGGGCGAAGAGGAGGTTATCATCCACAAATTGCTGATAGGCAGTGGGTGGGTTGTCGTGAAGGGCGAGACCGTTAAGGGTGTCAGTGGCTATCTCATCTTTGAGCATTCGTCCCAGTCCCTCGGCCATAATTATAAAGAGGAAGGTGGAGAGGGGGTCGCCTTGACATATGCGTCTAGAGGGGGAGAAGGTGGAGGAGGGATACCCATTGATAAGAATGGAGAAGAAGGTGGAGGAATTGAGAGCAAGAACCCAATTTATCCACTCTTGACAAAAACCAAAGTACAGAAGCATTTTTTCAATGAAGGTCCAGTTGAGTCCGTCGAAGGCTTTTGAGAGATCGAGTTTGACCAACATCCGAGGAGTTTTGGTGTTTTTGAAGCAGTGGATCATTTCATGAGACAAAATAATGCCATCTAGGATTTTCCTCCCTTCTACATATCCAATTTTCTTAGGAGAAATGAGGAGGGGAAGAAGGGCTTTGAGATGGTTCACCACCACTTTAGTTATGATTTTGTAGATCACATTGCAGAGGGAAATAGGCTTGAAATTTTCAGGGGTGTTGGCACTAGTTTCTTTAGGGATGAGGGTGAGAAAAGTGGCATTGAGTGCAGGGAGCAACCATTGTTTGGTTGTAGATTGCTCAACCAGATCAAGTACCTCGTGCTTGAGGAAGTCCCAGCAGAAGTGGAATAAATTAATCATGAATCCATTCGGGCCCAGGGCAGTGCCTTCTTCCATCTGATTAACCGCCACTTCCAACTCAACCATGGTGATTTTCTTCATAAGAGCAGCATTGTGCTCTGGCATGAGGGTAGAGGGGATGTGGTGGGTAACCCTGTTGATGGCTTGAGTTCGATCTCCCATGTCTTCAGTGAGCAAGGAATGGAAGTGGTTAACCAATTCTTGTTCAATCTCCTCCTGATCTTTGATTTCTTACCCAGTGGTGGATATTTCATATATGTATATTGTATTCCTATAGAGATGTTATTATTCCTCTATATAGAAGTGTCGTCATTTATATTGTAAGTGTCGTAACTTATACTTGATGAGTTATTAGACCACCTTGATGGGGTCAGCCCTGTATGAGTCATGTGGGTTAAAGGGTTATTAGACGACCCTAGTGGGGTCGGCCCTATCAGCATTATGTCAAGTGGTTATGTTGAGGCTGGCCTACTAAGTTTATTAGGAAAGTCAAGTTAGAGTGTAAATAGAGTGCGGGAGGCACTCTATTTGATCATTCACTTATTCACTTATACACTCATTGGAGAGTGGCGCACAAGTGAGAGAGGAGAAGTTGCTAGGAGAACTATCTCTTGTACTTGGGTTGTATCATTGCTCTTTCTATCTTTGAGGAAGTTATTGGGGTTTTTCATCTTATTGGTTTTCCCCAAGGAAACTCTGTGTGTCTATTGTCTCTTGCAATTGCTTCTTGTGATTGATATGATGTACATGTTATTCTCTCATATAAGATCCTAGATCATATTGAATTGATGCTTAAAATATAACAACTTTCCATTATCATATTATAAAATTATAGCTATAAACTATTATAATTATTATATGTCTCTATTATTCTTATATTCTCTTGCAAAAAAATATTCCATTTTTAGATGGTTTGTGAAAACATATAAAGGTGGCAATTAAAAATCTCAACTAAATAAAGTGAAACAATACTTCCCTCCCATCCATCATCTTTAAAATACAACCAATTATGTTGATTCTCAACATTTCAGTGGTGATGGATGGTGGGGGATGAAGCTAAATAGGAAAATTCAATTTTCACTTTAATGACATTCTTATTTTGAGGCTTTAATGGAATTCAAACCATGGTTAGCATAACAAAAAATACACAATACCTACATTTCTAGACAATACACACTTCAATTCAAAGGGAATCTTGGACTATTCTCTTTATTAAAATATCAACATAAATACAAAGTCATTTGTTTAAACAATTTAGTTTTCTAACAAAATTAGTTCCAATTGTTTCTGTTCCTAAACTATTAATTTAATCATCTCCATTCTTTGAAATTCTCGTACATTTTATTTCACATGCCATCAAATGACTCTTAGATTTTTTGAAGGGACTATTTTCAACTATCCTTATTCCTAATGGTCAACATAGGTGGTTGAGTCAAGTATGTGATTAAGGGCCACTAGGGACACAAATTATGATTAAATAATATCACTGGCAAAAAGTGGGTATGAAGTACTATTGAACATTAACTTAATCTTGCAAGTTTTTCTTGATATGATGGCTCTTTGATTTGTGAAAAGTTTCATTTACATATTATTGTTCATGTCCAAAAAGTTGATATGGGCATAGTGAATTTTAATATTATTACTCTTGATCGAACTATTAATATGGAAGTGGTTCACTTGTATTCAACTATAAAAAAGTACACATAATCTATAAAAGAATACAAATAAAGAGAAATTCCATATCCTAGAACTATCAGCTACCATTAAATACAATGGCCATTATAAATGATTTTCTCACATTGGGAGTCAGAATAATGCACCATTTATTTTAAACAAAATAACGACCATGGTCCACGGTTCTACCCACCACTCATTATCATGATCTCAAAGTTTCATCTTTTTAAATATGGAATAATATTTATTTTGAGCTTCCTAAATAAGGAATAAAATCTTACAATAGAACTGTTTTAATTAACAACAATACACCATAATAAAAACAACCGCATCGATGCATCCTGCTTAAATAAACACACTGGTGTTGCAATACCACATATGCACCATCCTAGAACATTCGCAAAAAAACCTGAAAAAAAAAAAAAGTATTCATTATATTTGATAGTGGATAGTTATCTTTGCATGTTTAAATATTGTTGAAACCGGCGTGCTCAATATACAATGACACACTGTTGCAACAGTAATTTTTTACACATCATAGTATGATGTTTTTAATTTTTTATTATATGCCAATACAATGCATCATGTAAAACATAGTGTTTTGATGCATTTATGTCTTTCTAGTGCATGGCTATTTTGGAAAATTTTAAAAAATATATATACATGTCACATTTCATGTTAGAATGCACTGGTGCTTCTCTATAAATAATGCACTGATCTCTAGAAAATTGAAAATAAAAAGTTGCACGATTTATATTTCCATAAACTGAAAAAGAAGCAGGAATTTCAATTTCAAATTTTTTTATAAGGTAGTAAAAAAAACTAATCGCTATTTCATTATTTTCCTGAAATTTTGAGGGAAGAGTTCTAGAACATAGAGTTATCGGGGAGGAGTTTGGAGCAACTAAATTATTCTAAAGATCGAAATTTGTAAGGTATGTTGAATCAAACAAAACCTTGCATAGTAGAAATTTCAAGTTTGTAAATTATTACTATTAATCACAATGCGTGGTTTATTTATTTTCCTATTTAGATTTTCTTATTGCTTCCTTTTGTTTTACGTGGCTACAAATTTTTATTGTTTAAATCCCTCTATTGTTTCACAATTAGGATTTTTCCTTTTAGGGATTTCAGATTTAATGGGTTTGTAGTTTTATGTATAAGTCGTTGCATATGATGGGACCACTTCTTGAGTTGAATCCAAATCCCAGTCGCCCCTATCATATTTTTTTAATTAAAAAACACTCACACATGTTTCAATGCATTCGAGTTGTTTCAATGCACTGGAGAATTTATAGTAATAACACATTGGTAATATCGGGCATGTTAAATTTTTTATTCAAACATATGCATTGGTCGATGCACTCTACATGTGATAACACACCGATGCATTAATTTTGTAAGCACACCATTTATTTTATTTTCTTATGGTTAACAGTGCATTCAAGTATGGTTCTCCGATATTGTATGATATGAAAAGCATCGGTGCATTTCGTATAGTTGAATACACCAAAATGGCAAACAGTTTTTTTTTAAGGATATGTAATTTTTTTGTATAATATACTTAATAGTTTCTCTATTTAATGGTCTAGGTTGTTTATTGATAGAAAATGCATGATGAGTGTTCAATGAACAATAATTATAGTCAACATGATGGGAGCACATCCAAACTCACAAAGAATGCAAGTTCTTTGTAATTTCTATATCAAATTAATATGTTTGAATTATTTTAGAAATTTAACTGATATGTATTGGTTAATGTGTGACATGTAGATCCAAAAAATAAGGAATCTTGATAAGATTCTTCGCAATCTAAGTGTAGAAGAGTGTAAAAACTTGATGGAAAAGTTGCAGAGGGTTGATCCGGTGAATAAAAAAGAAATCAATATGAATTTTTTCTTAAGTTTTGAGTAATATTGTAATTAAGAATATTTGATAATATGTTTCAAACAATCTAATTCACATATGTTGAATGTTATGCAAGGACTAAAAATGGAAATGGACATAATTTCATCGTAGGACGAGCCATCTCAACGACAATGTGTTTCAAATGTATGAAATCATTGTTTTTTTTTATTATGTACATCTAATTAGTTAATTTAGCATTAAATGTTAATTTTCAATTTTTTTATTGTATAAAAGAAAACAAAATGGAATCCATTCAACGCATAAGATATGATAACAAGGAGAAAAGGGGTTGATAACAAAGTTTGGGAGTAGTTGTGATTTTAATTTACATTCATTTGTATGATCTATTTTCATTTTCTTTATTCCCAAAAATGTAGAGTCACTCATTACACTTTATTTTTATGTTTGTATATGGAATCTAAATAAGAGGAAAAAAATTGAGGCAGTCAACAAAAAATTCAACCAAATAACAAAAGTCATGCAAGTGGCTTGAGCACTAATAACATTTCAAGCGAAGAATGATGATCCATTTTGGACGTTCATGGAATTTGTTGTATATTTTGAAATAATTGTCTATGAAAATCAAACATTACATTTTGTATAATGTACTGGAGATAGTGTCCCAATTGAAATTCAACATGTTACAATGTAACAATTACATGCATGTTGACATTTTCATGATTATTATGGACTTCATATTGTCCCATTTTGTATGACAAAGGGACTCTTGTTGATATATAATAAAATATGTTTTTTATTGTATTGAATTCTCTAGAGTAGTGAAATGTTACATCGGTAATTAAATATATGTATGATTAAATATTACAATAGATGCAAAAATTTATGATATAGAAAATTAATCTAAACATCATATCCATACAGTAATAAAAATTCAAATGAATACTACTACAAAAAGTATTTTAATTTATGATGAATATTGGAATTAAATAAAATACAAATACTCTCTCTCTCTCTCTCTCTCTCTCTCTCTCTCTCTCTCTGTATATATATATATATATATATATATATATATATATATATATATTCTTGTGTGATTTCAATAGCCTCTATTTACAAAACAAAAAATAATCATTGGTGCATCTAATCTTATTAATTGTACCGGTTATTTTCGAACAATGTATCACTAGTGCATTTGCTAAAATGCCACACCATTGTACAACTGTATATTAATCGCACCATTAATTTTAAAAATATGGCACCAATCATTGTATCAATCAACTTTATTTGTGCATTTTCCTCAAGTTATCGTACCAGTGATTTTTAATAATTCGTAAGCACCAGTGTTTCTTAATAGTTCATAGGGACAGGTGCGACATGTAATGTAAAAAACTGGAGATTATATTGTGATAAAGGCTTGTGCATTTTATTCATTTGTAAGAACCGATTCTATAGTTATTATAAAGTGTCGATGCATATATTGTTATAAAACACCATTTCCAGTTAAAAGTTTCATAGACACTGGTGCTATATGTATTTTAAAGAAATAGTGAACAATTGTTTATGTGCATTAGCGTGTGTATTTGTTTGAAATGATCTAGTGCATTTTACCTGTGTTAGCACCGGTGCACTTGATTCAATAAAGTGCACCAAAAATAAAACCTCTACATAAGCCTCCGACCACTGAGTGTTTTTTAGTTATAATCCATTTCCGTAAAATCCTTTGCTAAAACATCTGATTGCATTTGCAGAGGTTGTAGATGAGGTGTTTTTGATAATTTTGACCAATATTGTAACACTTAAACCCTTCTCCCTAATGTCCACTATAGGGCCTTTTCCTTGAAGTGTTGGCATTTACAGATTACTTCTCAAATAATTATTTTAATCCATTGTGATTTGTCCCTGACTCAAACTTATTTCCCATGAGGTAATGTTTCCACAACTTCAATGTACACACAACGAAAAAAACCTCTAGGTCATGTGTGGCATACTTCTTCTCATGATCCTTGAGATTCTTAGACACATAAAAGATCACATGCCCTTGTTGCATCAAAATTCCACTAGTTCCCTCTTGATTGGAATATATGCATACCATAAAGTCTTTCTTTAGATCTGTAATATTGAGAATTGGCCTGTTTGTCAATAATTTATTCAGCCACTGGAAACTTTCCTCATAGTATGATTTCCACTAAAATTTTATTCTCTTCTTTTGCAAACAAGTGATTGGATGTACCACTTTTGAAAATCCTTCAATTAACCTCATGTACTACGCAAACATTCCCATAAAGAATATAAATTCAGAGACATTCCTAGGTGTTTTCTAACCCATTATAAATTTGATTTTTATCCGGATCCACTACTATCCCTTCTTCAGAAATTACATGACCCAAAAAATGGATCTATTTCTAATAAAATGAAAATTTACTCAACTTTCCATATAGTTGATGTTCCCTCAACACTTTCAGACTAATTCCAAGTGTTCAACATGCTCTTCCCTTGCATTGGAATAAGCAAGAATGTCATCAAGGAATATGATGAAAAAATTATTCAAATACTTCCTGAAAATTCCATTCATTATGCACATGAATGTGTTTGTTGTGTTGTTCAAACCAAATGGAATCATCACGAAGTCATACTCACCATATTGTGTTCTGAAATTTGATTTGCTAATCTCCTCTTCTTTGATTCCTATCTGAAGGTAACCAAATCTCAAGTCTATTTTTTAGAAAATTCTTTCTCCTTTCAACTGATCAAACAAGTCTTCAATCCAAGGCAATGGATTTTTTTTTCACAATGAATTTATTTAATTGTTTAAAGTCAATACATATCCTTAATGTGTAATCCTTCTTCTTTACAAAGAGTGTCGTTTCTCCCCAAGGAGACACACTTGGTCATTTGTATCCTTTCTTCAACAAATCCTCTAGTTGCATCTGTAATTCTTTCAACTCAGGTGTACTCATTTTGTATGGTATTTTGGAAAATGAGGAAGCTCTACGTACTAGGTCAATAGAGAAATAAATACCTCTTTTATGTGGAATACCTGGTCTTTATTTAAACATATCAATGAATTCCTATAGTAATGTAAATATTCCATGTTGGGGCCTTTATTATTCTATGCATCTTCCACATGAGCTGTATACAAATGAAATCCTTTTCTAAAACACCTTTTTAGTTGCAATGATGATATTTTCCTAATGAAAATTGTCTTGGTATGCCCTTCATTGTCCTCTTCTATCCTTCTTCATTGAGAAAATTAAATATATTATTATGGTCATATAATTCCACATGATGTGCATCTAGCCAATCCATCCCGATCATCACATCATATGACCCTAGAGAAATCATGTTCAAATTTGAAAAAGTATTAAGTCCTTTCATGTCTAATAGTCAATCCCTTACCATCTCGCTAATTCTCCTCTTTATTATGATATCCAACTTAACCATACAAGATTTGTTATGCTTTCTTTTATTTAAGTGAAATATGTCAAGCATATCAAGAGAAATATAACTATGACTTGCTCTAGAATAAATTAGAATGGAAATAGGTTGATTGGAAATCTTATTTTCAACCTCAATCATGTTGGACTAGAAATATTCCTACCAATTGTCCAGTGCTGCATAAATTCTTGGGATATTTCTGGCCACATCTTCCACTATATTGGCTTCCTATATGTTCTGCAATGTCCTCATTATATATATCCTTTGAGGACACTCCTTATACAAATGATTTACTTCACATCCCCAACATTTAATAGGTTTCCTTACTCTTGGGAACTTTGTCCTTTGAGATTTGTCCTAAGTGAAATACCTATGTTGATGTGGCTGGTGATTTATGAAGAACGGTGGATTGAATCCTTTCTTCCTATTCTCCTCCTTATCTCTCCTCTTAAATATCCAAGACTTCTAAACATATACCCTTCCCTTGTCACGATCATACAAGTGCATGTCCTTTCTGATTACCTCGTTAGGAGTCTTGGGTTCATCATATTAAATTTTTTCTTTGCAAATGAAGTAAATCCACTCAAGAACCTCTAGATTTTTACCTTCTCTTCCTTAATGAACCCAACATTCCTCAAGAAATCCAAAAAAATTCTCCCATATTCCTCCATGCTCATGGCTCCCAACTTGAGCTCAAATAAATCCTCCATTTTCTTTTTATAGTAATGTTCGGTTAAGTACATCTGCTAAAAGTAATTTTTGAACTACTTCCATGAAATATCTTTTCAGTGACACACTTCACTTCAACTAGCTAATCCCACCACATAAAATAATTCCACTACATGTTATAAATGGCAATTTTAGCCTCAATATTGGAAGAATAATTATGCAATCAAATATATTTCCTCATCCCCAATAACAAGACTTCAACATATTCTCCCTTATTTCTCTCACCATCAAAAGTAGGGGGCTTGATATTCTACATATCTCCTTGCAACACTTTTTCCATGTCTTCTTTTATGTTTCCTAACTAAAGGAATTTATGGGCTTCTTCTAGAATCCTCAATTGTATATGACCTCTTGGATACATGGGGTGGTGAAGAGTGATGTCAATGACCCCTGATAGAACTCTTAGAGTGTCTAAATTTTTTATATGATCCCTTTTGTGAAATTTTCCTATCTTCTTTCTTGTGGAATGAAACTAATACAACCTACATTTGTATCTGTAACATGTTTGAAATTTGCATGAGTTGAGTGTTCAATTGATTTTGCTACTCATAGGACTTTATCATTCTCTCATTAGAAACTCTTCACCTCCCTTCCCAGGCTTCTCAATGTTTCCATAGGTCCCATAGGTTCAACATTTCCAATGTGACCATTGAATTTTGTCTCTTCATTCCCTACATTGTCATTATGTCCTCTAGCTTCCTCATGGTTGTAAGGAATCTTATGCTCTTCAATTCTCCTCCTCATGGTTTCTCTAGATTTATTTAACCTTACTTATACCTATTGCAATTACTATATCTATAATGTGTTTAGATCATTAAGAGCTATCATATGCATTTAAATTCCAAAATGCATAAAAATGCTCATATTTTTAAAATTATGGAAATTTCATGTATTTGACACTTTTGTCAAATAAGAGCCACATGATCCTTTTTTATCAATTTATGGAAAAATATATGACCCTTCTTCCTGATAAGATCGTGCAGTTGTATGCTTTTTATAATCAACTTTTCAGTGACTATATCAAACTCTCACTCTAGCTCCTAAGCTTAAAGTTATGGCCTTCAAAATTTAATCATTTCTCCCAAATATTTCATGTTCACTGTATGTAGTTGAACTTCATCAACATCAGAATTTCCCCATCGAGTTGATTCCATATTACAACTCTTCATATTCTCCAATTATCTGTCTTCAATGTCTGAAATCTAATTGTATTGGAATCCTCTGGTTGGACCCATTACATTAGAAACTCACTATCGGATTGATTCCCTATTACAAATCCTTGTTCTTCTCGATGGATCCCTTCCGATGGCCTATCAGACCAATAGCATTGAGGTTTTCTCATATATATTTTTCATTTTTACATGGTATACTTCCAACTCCAATGCTTGGTGTCCAATAGATGATATAAGACTCTCCTCATTGGATTCATCTGATGAACTTATCTTGTTCATTGATGTCCAATATCTGATGTTCGATATTCAATATTGAACCTTCCCTATCGGCCTCATTCGATGAAATTTACTCAATATTTCCAATGTCTGATGGCCAATATCAAATTACCATATCAACCTCATCTAGTGAAATTTACCCGATATCGCCAATGTCCGATGGTTCATATCATACTTTCCCTATTGGCGTCATTTGATGAATTTCACCCGATATTGACAATGTCTGATGGTCGATATTGGGATTTCACTATTGGCCTCATCTAGTGAAATTTAACCAATATCACCATTGCCTGATGGTCGATATCGAAATTTCCCTTTGAAACTATGATGCATTCCTGATGGGCCGATACTAATATATCTATTAAATTTATCATACCGACCTACACTCATCAGACTAATGGGTTAGCTATACAAATAATCCACTATGATGAGCTAATTCTGATATAACTGCCAGGATCATCATATTGGACACCTTTCACAATGACTCTGACGACTCAATTCCGACATGCCATCCATGTCATTCCTTCTAAAATAGCCATTTTATTCCCTATGTCCGTGTGGTTAGTCCACGTGGCATGTATGGGCATCATGTCCTTCTAATGATAAATTCTTTGTCTCCTAATGGTTTGGAAACTTCTATCAATTTTTTTGTTGGTAGACTCAACTGTATATCCATGTCATTGATTCAAATCCTTCATCATCCCATGTAGGCCCAATGTTAAAACCATATCTTTCATACAACTTGTCACGTCCTTGGTCATCTCAGTCGGAACTTTGAGATGATAGGGAACTCAGTCAATTCCTAAGAATGGAAAAGTAACCTCTGTCAAATGAAAACAAAGTTCTGATGTTGAACTCTAATACATAATGTAATTCTGCTATTCGATAATGAATACGACTTCTACTAAATTTACTTATACATGGATTTGACATTCTAATCAAACATACCCATGCAGTGATAGTTAAACCAACTACAACAGTAAATTCACATGGATAAATTACATCGAAATATATTACAACAAAATTCATACATATTACAATTTACATAGTATAATACAAACCATTGTGGTTTCCCAAATTTCCATACCAAATTACCATAATAATTCTGCATGCAAAATCTACATGAATGCAACATAGAATTCTAGTCAACCATACATTCATGCATAATCATAAGCTAGAAAATAAACACATTCCCAAACAAAAAATAACTATGGCATTGTAAAATAATAGCATAAAAAAAAATTGATTACTTATCTTAACAATAATCCCCAACTAGATTATGACTCGAACGTTCATTGTACCTAATCTCTCTACAGTAGAGGCCACCCTCGAGTTAGTCCTATTAATCCAAAAGGGTGATGCTCTACTACTTTTCCATCTCTTCACAACAAACCCAACCACTTATAGAATGACACAAGCTTCATCTGTTGTTGTTCATTCAATTCAATCCCTCATGCAACCCACTGACGCTGAAACCCCATCCAAATATATCCCAATCCTCATCACGCATCCCCCATTAACCTACACAACACAAGGAACAAGACTCCTTCTTTCTTAGGAGGCTTCCAATTCCCTTCCAATGCTCCAGCATAGGTTGGCAAGGGATTCTTCATATTGGGACTCCATGGAACACAATATGCAAACCAAGTTTCCCCAAAAGAGATCAAGATCCCATTACACCATTTCCAGGGCTATTAAGCATGCCTTAGTAACTCCAAGGTCAATTTCTATGTAATTACACAACCCAGTAGGGATTCTTTCCCTTTAGTACAACCATACAACTGAGAGTTCCACTCTGCAACGCTTTTGTAGAATACAACACATTGTCCCTTGCATCTCACTCCACAACCAAACCAATTACATGATCCTCTTAGTGGAACCCAAGCCAACCCCCGAATTCAGTACTTCATCCAAAACTGTACACTAAGAGAGAACTATTCCCTAGGGATTTCCCCATCGAACTCCTAAACAGGGAACGATGGTATAACTTCCAAGATCCCCAAACTGAACTAAGTTCCCCTCTTTTGTCCGCATCAGGGGAACTTGACAAATGCCACTTCATGGCGTCCCCTCTTAATTCCCTAGTTAGAATAATTAACAAAGGTTTAAATTTTACATAATCAACCAACTAAAGGACATTAGAATAAGATATTATCTAAGGTTTTAGGTGAGGTTGAAGGAATTATAGCTAGTGTCCCTTTTCCCCCTTGGTCCTTCTCTCACACTTGCCACTTGTGGATTGATAGCCCCCCATCGCTTTCCATCTTCTCCTTTCCTACAACCACTCGATAATTTTTATTAATAATCATAATAGAAATATACATAAGTAATGTCTAGGTCATTCTGACCATTGTCTTTGGCTTCCATCCTGTCAAAATAAAATACATATTTACATTTGGGGGAAAAAACTAGGTGTTACAATATCATGGTGTTGTGATAGTCTCAAACTGGATTTGTTCAAATTTCAAACCAAAATAGAACCAACTTTAGGTCAAACTACGGTCACCGTCAACGGATTTAGTCAACAAGGCTCCATATGAGGCATCGGTCAGTAAAAATCTCTCTCTTACACATCTCAGAGTTTTTTTATTGTGATAAATTTGTGCATATCCAAAAGGAAAAAATAAGCAAACTTGATAGAAATTCAGAGAAATGCATCTTCATCTAGTATAAGGATGGGTTGAAAGGGTATAATCTATAGAATATGGTCATAAGGAAGACAATTTATAGTAGAGATATAATCTTCAGGGAAGTCAGAGGAAATTCCAGGGATGGAGAGGTTATAAGAGAAAAGGAACAAAAAACCAAGAGTTTCAAATTAATGACAAAAATATGGATTTAGGTGAGTGAATTGAATCTGACGAAGAGGTGGAACAACAAACTCCGGTCATTAAGGGGTCTGGTTGAAAAAGGAAACAACCATAAAGGTATAGTGTAATTTCCCCTCCCTAATGGTACCATGATCATCCTACTAACCCATTCAATTCCCATGAGTTAGAGTAGGAATTAGTTAATATGGGAATTATTTGGCCTACAATAACTATGCATAATTAAATCAAATCATGAAGAAGTGAAGTAGGTCCATATTTTTGAATATCTAATTGTTAATTATTGTCTTGATGAGTTGGAACTGTCTAGGGGGGCCAAGAGAGCGCATAGGAGGATGGGTATACCCTTATGAGTTGTATTCCTCAAAGGAAAAGTAGGAAAGAAGCTAAAAAGAAGGAAAGCAGCTAAAAAATAGGAAAGTAGCTGAAAAGCAGGAAAATAGCTGAAAAGCAGGAAAGCAACTTGAAAGCAAGAAAACAACTGAAATGCAAGAAATCAACTGAAAAGAAGGAAAGCAGTGAAAAGAAGGAAAGGTAGAAGATTCCAAATTTTTTTCTCAAGAAGGAATAGAAACATCTAGAAGCACAAAGGAAACTCATGAAAAGCTGCAAGGTCCAAATTAAGCGAGCGAGGGTGCAATTGTAGAGACAAGTGGGTTCATATGAAAGTAAAATTTCCAAAGGATCAACCAACTCATTAGTGGTTTAAATTCCAAGGAAGGAAGCTCTAGAGGAAGGAAGAAATCTATCAGAATAATATAAAATGAGTATGAGATCATCCTTGAAGAATATTTTCTCTATTTTTCATTTGTAATGAGGAGCTCTGCGCTTCTAGACTTGGGAGATGTTCCCCTTGTCACCAGTTGGGAGATGTGCCCCTTGTCACCATTTGGGTGATGTGCCCCTTTTGTCCAATGTAGCTAGTTAAGAGATGAGATAGTGAGTGAGGATTTGGAAATCCAGTCCTTCTCATTGAGAATATTGTAGAAGTAACATGGTGTTCCAGTGTTTCATGGCTTTAAGATGATGTGATGATGTGCAAGTGCCTTCAAGTTCCAGTTTCAGTGATTTTTCTAGCTAGTTTCTAGTGGTGTGTAGTGGGGTTGTTTGTGGTGCATATGTGGGTATTCTAGTGCCTCCATTTGATCAGTATACATCTGAAGCAGGTATTATACTCCTTTTAGAAGTTTGTTTGTAAGTTGGAAGGAGAACACCCTCCAAAGGGATCAAGATTGTATGTGGATAAATTCCTAGTATTGATCCAGTGCTTCTATTTCTTTCTCTACACATTCTATGTGCCTCCTATTCTCACTTACTTATATAATTTGCTACTGCAATTGTAGATAAATCCACGTATCACATTCCTGCACATGATTAATAAAAGTATAGTGTTCTTCAATCCAATATTGTTCCATTTCATGTGCATAAATAGTCATGCAATACAACATTGTAAAAACCTTTAAAGTTATGCTCTAACTGGTTATTAATAGAACTTCCAATTCTCAGTTTTAAGGTCCCTAATGTTAATTAGAATGTATTTCGATCTATCCAAATCCCCATACCTAAAAATCGTGAAACTTGGGTGCCATTAGAAATTACTTGGAATTATGCAATTTAACCCTCCTAAAGTTTGATTTTGCACCTAGTCTTGTATCTATTTGGGGTTTTCTTATGTTGTGATTCTATAAGATGAATAGATGTTTTCAGAATTCAAATATAGACCCTTACTGTTGTCTAGTTTCTTCCATTGTTGCACCAGAAGTCGAAGGATCTCAACATAATTCTTGGGGAAATTGCCTCCAGTCATTTGGCTTTCCCAAATGGTCTGCCCAGGTGTGATGTATCCTGAAAAGTGAAATATTTCGAAGAAAATCAATTGATTCAAGTCTATAAATATTTCTATTGTGTAGATATTATTTCCTAGAGTGCGTATATGCTCATGAATCCCTGCTTGGAAAAAATTGGTAATGTCTAGAGGTGTTTGGAAAACAATCTGTAAGTTCTAATCCACATTTTCCAATTTTCGAGTTAGTGTGCCTAAATCCTATTTGGGTACATTACATATAGTCCACCCAATTTTCAGTATGCTTTTGTGTTATATGTAATAGAAGATGATCCTAGGTTAGTAAAGGAAGTGATAGACTTGACAAAAAGTAAACTCTAGAAAAGGGACATGGAATAGGAAATTCAATCCTTGAGAAATAATGAAACATGGGAACTGAATGCATTACCAAATGGAAGGAATCCCATCACTAATAAGTGGGTGTTCAAGAAAAAGGTAAATATAGTGGGATAAACCGAGAACTACAAGTCTTGAATTGTAGAAAAGGGATATTCCCAAGTTCAAGGAGACGACTTTGGCAGATATTTTCTCTCATGTTGCTATGTTAAATTCAATTACGCTACTAATGTCTTTAGTTGCAACATTTTATCTTGAAGTAGAATTGATGGATGTAAAGAATATTTTTTATCATGCTAACATTGAAAAATAAATTTATATGAAGCAAACTGAAGGTTTTCCAGTTGAAGGAGAAAATGAGCTAGTTTTCAAGCTCAAGAAGTCTCTCTACAGTCTAAAACAATTGCCTAGAATGTGGTATCGGAAGCTTGATATGTATATCTAGCAGCTAGGATTTCTAAGAAGTTAGGATGATCACTGTGTGTATCATAATAAAGTCAATGATCACTTTATATATGTATCTTTGTATGATGACAATATGTTGTTGGTAGAGAATAACATGGAACTTATTAAGGAGGTAAAAATACAAATTTGCTCCAATTTTGGCATGAAGGATCTCGGTGTAGCAAATTTCACTCATTGAATGGAAATAAAGAGAGATCGGACAGGGATAAGATCTAGTTAAATTAGAGTAAATATGTTGAGACAGCTTTGAAACACTTCAACATGTAGGAGTGCAAACCATTCAAGGTCCCTATTCATCTGGGAGTTAAATTACCTATTGAACAGTGTCACAAGACACATGAAGAAATAGAGTATATGTCACATGTGCCCTATGATAGTGTTTTAGGTAGTCTAATGTATGCTATGGTCTGTACTCAATCGGAAATTTCCCATGTAGTGGAAGCATTGAGAAGGTACATGTGGAATCCTAGAAAATACCACTGGTTTGTAGTCAAGAGAGTATTTAGGTACCTGCATGGCATGACAAATTATGCAATCTTCTATCAAGAAGAACCTGAGAACAACAATGAAATAAATATACACGGTTTTGTCAACTCTGACTAGGTTGGAGATGTCGACTATAGATGGTCAACCATTGGATATTTTTTCAAGTTATTCGGTGGAGCGGTTAGTTGGATGAGTAGGAGACATTGAGTTATTACATTTTCAACTAATGAGGTTGAATACATGGAAGCTACTCATTCATGTAAGGAGTTTGTTTGGATACAGAGATTGCGTTCAGGGGTTGGGTTTGGTTAGCATGTTGTTAGGTTGTATTTTGAAAGTCTAATTTTACTCTTCCTAGAAAAGAACCAAGCATATAATGCAAATACAAATCCTATTGATCTAAAGTACCATTTTTTGAGTTGTGTACCCGTAACATCCTGGGATGCTCTTTCGAGGTTTTGTGATGCACGTAATAAGTCCTAAGGATTCCACAGTATGGCCAGTGATGACGAAGACCTGCAGGTGTTGGGCCTACATCCAGTATGAAAAAGGACTGGCTCTGTAGAACTTCCTATGACGAGTAGATTAAGAGATTGATTGAGATAGCAGCAGCAGTGACGATGATGATGACTCGATGACGATTATCCAGTGACGATGATCCAGAGAAGATGACTTGTGCTAGAAGAACTGTGCTGAGAAATACCTTCCTAGTTAAGAGGGAGTGTTGATGTATATGTAACTTCGGAATGTATTTCACATGTATATGTATATTGTATTCCTATAGAGATGGTATTATTCCTCTATAAGGAAGTGTCGTCATTTATATTGTAAGTGTCGTAACTTATACTTGATGGGTTATTAGACCACCTTGTTTGGGGTTGGCCCTGTATAAGTCATGTGGGTCAAAGGGTTATTAGACCACCCTATTGGGGGGTCGGCCATGTGGGTCAAAGGGTTATTAGACCACCCTATTGGGGGTCGGCCCACTCAGCATTATGTTATGTGGTTAAGTTCGAGCCTACATGAGTTAGGTAAAAAAGGCAAGGCAAGTCAAGTATAAATAGAGTGCGGGAGGCACTCTATTTACTCACTCACTTCTCACACATGCACTCAAGGAGGAGTGGCGCACTTATGGAGGAGGAGGATCTGCTGCTAGGTTATGGCTATCTCTCTTGGTTGGTTGTATCATTGCTCTATCTATCTCTGAGGAAGTTATTGGGGTTTTTCACCTTTATGGTTTTCCCCAAGTAAATCTTTGTGTCTCTTGTGTGCTTGCATTATTGTCTCCATGATTGATATGCTGTAGATATGCTGTACATGTTGTTCTCTCAGTTAAGATCCTATATCATATTGAAGTAAATTCAGAAAATTTAACATGGCTTCTAACAACATGTCCTATAGTAGTTCTTTAGAAGGTTAATTTCTATGCATATCCTCATATGGGTAGTAATATACATTTTTCACCAATATTAAGAATAAGTAAAACTTAGTGTACTTGAAAGATACTCATTTTTTTAATCCACCAAAATTAAGAATAAGTAAAACTTAGTGTACTTGAAAGATACTCATTTTTGTAATCCACCGACATTAAGAGTAAGTAAAACTTATTGTACTTCAAACATTCCTTTTTGAAATAAATTAGATAATAAGATGGAAAATTTTTCAATAAAAAAGTGAGACAAAGGAAATTGTTGAACATGGACAAAACAATGGAAATAAATTATTGTATCCTTGAAATATTTCTTATATCTAATAAGTTCTTCCACTTCTAGAACTTTGCGGCCCAATATGATCAATAGAGATATTCAAACCTAGGAGGAAGAAAAACATCTTGAATTGAAGAAGGAACCTTCACACTAATGAAGGAAGAACCATCTACATAGATACACATCCCTATGTTGGAAAAATTAAAATATAGCTTTGAAGGATGATTGAAATCTTAAGTAGGAGAGTTGAGCTAGTGACAATTAGGGTAGAACCTAGCTACACATAAAGTTCAAGTTCAAGGTTTTGTTGATGTATTTGTAATTTCGGAATGTATTTCATATATGTATATTGTATTCCTATAGAGATGTTATTATTCCTCTATATGGAAGTGTCGTCATTTATATTGTAAGTGTCGTAACTTATACTTGATGAGTTATTAGACCACCTTGATGGGGTCATCCCTGTATGAGTCATGTGGGTTAAAGGGTTATTAGACGACCCTAGTGGGGTTGGCCTTGTCAGGATTATGTCAAGTGGTTATGTTGAGGCTGACCTAGTAAGTTTATTAGGAAAGTCAAGTTAGAGTGTAAATAGAGTGCGGGAGGCACTCTATTTGATCATTCACTTATTCACTTATACACTCATTGGAGAGTGGCGCACAAGTGAGAGAGGAGAAGTTGCTAGGAGAACTATCTCTTGTACTTGGGTTGTATCATTGCTCTTTCTATCTCTGAGGAAGTTATTGGGGTTTTTCATCTTATTGGTTTTCCCCAAGGAAACTCTGTGTGTCTATTGTCTCTTGCAATTGCTTCTTGTGATTGATATGATGTACATGTTATTCTCTCAGATAAGATCCTAGATCATATTAAATTGATGCTTAAAATATAACAGCTTTCCATTATCATATTATAAAATTATAGCTATAAACTATTATAATTATTATATGTCTCTATTATTCTTATATTCTCTTGCAAAAAAATATTCCATTTTTAGATGGTTTGTGAAAACATATAAAGGTGGCAATTAAAAATCTCAACTAAATAAAGTGAAACAATACTTCCCTCCCATCCATCATCTTTAAAATACAACCAATTATGTTGATTCTCAACATTTCAGTGGTGATGGATGGTGGGGGATGAAGCTAAATAGGAAAATTCAATTTTCACTTTAACGACATTCTTATTTTGAGGCTTTAATGGCATTCAAACCATGGTTAGCATAACAAAAAATACACAACACCTACATTTCTAGACAATACACACTTCAATTTAAAGGGAATCTTGGACTATTCTCTTTATTAAAATATCAACATAAATACAAAGTCATTTGTTTAAACAATTTAGTTTTCTAACAAAATTAGTTCCAATTGTTTGTGTTCCTAAACTATTAATTTAATTGTCTCCATTCTTTGAAATTCTCGTACATTTTATTTCACATGCCATCAAATGACTCTTAGATTTTTTGAAGGGACTATTTTCAACTATCGTTATTCCTAATGGTCAACATAGGTGGTTGAGTCAAGTATGTGATTAAGGGCCACTAGGGACACAAATTATGATTAAATAATATCACTGGAAAAAAGTGGGTATGAAGTACTATTGAACATTAACTTAATCTTGCAAGTTTTTCTTGATATGATGGCTCTTTGATTTGTGAAAAGTTTCATTTACATATTATTGTTCATGTCCAAAAAGTTGATATGGGCATAGTGAATTTTAATATTATTACTCTTGATCGAACTATTAATATGGAAGTGGTTCACTTGTATTCAACTATAAAGAAGTACACATAATATATAAAAGAATACAGATAAAGAGAAATTCCATATCCTAGAACTATCAGCTACCATGAAATACAACGGCCATTATAAATGATTTTCTCACATTGGGAGTCAGAATAATGCACCATTTATTTTATACAAAATAACGACCATGGTCCACGGTTCTACCCACCACTCATTATCATGATCTCAAAGTTTCACCTTTTTAAATATGGAATAATATTTATTTTGAGCTTCCTAAATAAGGAATAAAATCTTACAATAGAACTATTTTAATTAACAACAATACACCATAATAAAAACAACCGCATCGACGCATCCTGTTTAAATAAACACACTGGTGTTGCAATACCACATATGCACCATCCTAGAACATTCGCAAAAAAACCTGAAAAAAAAAGTATTCATTATATTTGATAGTGGATAGTTATCTTTGCATGTTAAATATTGTTGAAACCAGCGTGCTCAATATACAATGACACACTGGTGCAACAGTAATTTTTTACATATCATAGTATGATGTTTTTAATTTTTTATTATATGCCAATACAATGCATCATGTAAAACATAGTGTTTTGATGCATTTATGTCTTTCTAGTGCATGGCTATTTTGGAAAATTTTAAAATATATATATACATGTCACATTTCATGTTAGAATGCACTGGTGCTTCTCTATAAATAATGCACTGATCTCTAGAAAATTGAAAATAAAAAGTTGCACGATTTATATTTCCATAAACTGAAAAAGAAGCAGGAATTTCAATTTCAATTTTTTTTTATAAGGTAGTAAAAAAAACTAATCGCTATTTCATTATTTTCCTGAAATTTTGAGGGAGGAGTTCTAGAACATAGAGTTATCGGGGAGGAGTTTGGAGCAACTAAATTATTCTAAAGATCGAAATTTGTAAGGTATGTTGAATCAAACAAAACCTTGCATAGTAGAAATTTCAAGTTTGTAAATTATTACTATTAATCACAATGCCTGGTTTATTTATTTTCCTATTTAGATTTTCTTGTTGCTTCCTTTTGTTTTACGTGGCTACAAATTTTTATTGTTTAAATCCCTCTATTGTTTCACAATTAGGATTTTTCCTTTTAGGGATTTCAGATTTAATGGGTTTGTAGTTTTATGTATAAGTCGTTGCATATGATGGGACCACTTCTTGAGTTGAATCCAAATCCCAGTCGCCCCTATCATATTTTTTTAATTAAAAAACACTCACACATGTTTCGATGCATTCGAGTTGTTTCAATGCACTGGAGAATTTATAGTAATAACACATTGTTAATATCGGGCATGTTAAATTTTTTATTCAAACATATGCATTGGTTGATGCACTCTACGTGTGATAACACACCGATGCATTAATTTTGTAAGCACACCATTTATATTATTTTCTTATGGTTAACAGTGCATTCAAGTATGGTGCTCCGATATTGTATGATATGAAAAGCATCGGTGCATTTCGTATAGTTGAATACACCAAAATGGCAAACAGTTTCTTTTTAAGGATATGTAATTTTTTTGTATAATATACTTAATAGTTTCTCTATTTAATGGTCTAGGTTGTTTATTGATAGAAAATGCATGATGAGTGTTCAATGAACAATAATTATAGTCAACATGATGGGTGCACATCCAAAGTCACAAAGAATGCAAGTTCTTTGTAATTTCTATATCAAATTAATATGTTTGAATTATTTTATAAATTTAACTGATATGTATTGGTTAATGTGTGACATGTAGATCCAAAAAATAAGGAATCTTGATAAGATTCTTTGCAATCTAAGTGTAAAAGAGTGTAAAAACTTGATGGAAAAGTTGCAGAGGGTTGAATCCGGTGAATAAAAAAGAAATCAATATGAATTTTTTCTTAAGTTTTGAGTAATATTGTAATTAAGAATATTTGGTAATATGTTTCAAACAATCTAATTCACATATGTTGAATGTTATGCAAGGACTAAAAATGGAAATGGACATAATTTCATCGTAGGACGAGCCATCTCAACGACAATGTGTTTCAAATGTATGAAATCATTGTTTTTTTCTATTATGTACATCTAATTAGTTAATTTAACATTAAATGTTAATTTTCAATTTTTTTTATTGTATAAAAGAAAACAAAATGGAATCCATTCAACGCATAAGATATGATAACAAGGAGAAAAGGGGTTGATAGCAAAGTTTGGGAGTAGTTGTGATTTTAATTTACATTCATTTGTATTATCTATTTTCATTTTCTTTATTCCCAAAAATGTAGATTCACTCATTACACTTTATTTTTATGTTTGTATATGGAATCTAAATAAGAGGAAAAAAATTGAGGCAGTCAACAAAAAATTCAACCAAATAACAAAAGTCATGCAAGTGGCTTGAGCACTAATAACATTTCAAGCGAAGAATGATGATCCATTTTGGACGTTCATGGAATTTGTTGTATATTTTGAAATAATTGTCTATGAAAATCAAACATTACATTTTGTATAATGTACTAGAGATAGTGTCCCAATTGAAATTCAACATGTTACAATGTAACAATTACATGCATGTTGACATTTTCATGATTATTATGGACTTCATATTGTCCCATTTTGTATGACAAAGGGACTCTTGTTGATATATAATAAAATATGTTTTTTATTGTATTGAATTCTCTAGAGTAGTGAAATGTTACATCGGTAATTAAATATATGTATGATTAAATATTACAATAGATGCAAAAATTTATGATATAGAAAATTAATCTAAACATCATATCCATACACTAATAAAAATTCAAATGAATACTACTACAAAAAGTATTTTAATTTATGATGAATATTGGAATTAAATAAAATACAAATACTCTCTCTCTCTCTCTCTCTCTCTCTCTCTCTCTCTCTCTCTCTCTCTCTCTCTCTCTCTCGCTGTATATATATATATATATATTCTTGTGTGATTTCAATAGCCTCTATTTACAAAACAAAAAATAATCATTGGTGCATCTAATCTTATTAATTGTACCGGTGCTTTTCGAACAATGTATCACTAGTGCATTTGCTAAAATGCCACGCCATTGTACAACTGTATATTAATCGCACCATTAATTTTAAAAATATGGCACCAATCATTGTATCAATCAACTTTATTTGTGCATTTTCCTCAAGTTATCGTACCAGTGATTTTTAATAATTCGTAAGCACCAGTGTTTCTTAATAGTTCATAGGGACAGGTGCGACATGTAATGTAAAGCACTGGAGATTATATTGTGATAAGGGCTTGTGCATTTTATTAATTTGTAAGAACCGATTCTATAGTTTTTATAAAGTGTCGATGCATATATTGTTATAAAACACCAGTTCCAGTTAAAAGTTTCATAGACACTGGTGCTATATGTATTTTAAAGAAATAGTGAACAATTTTTTATGTGCATTAGCGTGTGTATTTGTTTGAAATGATCTAGTGCATTTTACCTGTGTTAGCACCGGTGCACTTGATTCAATAAAGTGCACCAAAAATAAAACCTCTACATAAGCCTCCGACCACTGAGTGTTTTTTAGTTATAATCCATTTCCGTAAAATCCTTTGCTAAAACATCCGATTGCATTTGCAGAGGTTGTAGATGAGGTGTTTTTGATAATTTTGACCAATATTGTAACACTTAAACCCTTCTCTCTAACGTCCACTATAGGGCCTTTTCCTTGAAGTGTTGGCATTTACAGATTACTTCTCAAATAATTATTTTAATCCATTGTGATTTGTCCCCGACTCAAACTTATTTCCCATGAGGTAATGTTTCCACAACTTCAATGCACGCACAACGAAAAAAACCTCTAGGTCATGTGTGGCATACTTCTTCTCATGATCCTTGAGATTCTTAGATACATAAAAGATCACATGCCCTTGTTGCATCAAAATTCCACTAGTTCCCTCTTGATTGGAATATATGCATACCATAAAGTCTTTCTTTAGATCTGTAATATTGAGAATTGGCCTGTTTGTCAACAATTTATTCAGCCACTGGAAACTTTCCTCATAGTATGATTTCCACTAAAAATTTTTTCTCTTCTTTTGCAAACAAGTGATTGGATGTACCACTTTTGAAAATCCTTCAATTAACCTCATGTACTACGCAAAAATTCCCATAAAGAATATAAATTCAGAGACATTCCTAGGTGTTTTCTAACCCATTATAAATTTGATTTTTATCTGGATCCACTACTATCCCTTCTTCAGAAATTACATGACCCAAAAAATGGATCTATTTCTAATAAAATGAAAATTTACTCAACTTTCCATATAGTTGATGTTCCCTCAACACTTTCAAGACTAATTCCAAGTGTTCAACATGCTCTTCCCTTGTCTTGGAATAAACAAGAATGTCATCAAGGAATATGATGAAAAAATTATCCAAATACTTCCTAAAAATTCCATTCATTATGCACATGAATGTGTTTGTTGTGTTGTTCAAACCAAATGGAATCATCACGAAGTCATACTCACCATATTGTGTTCTGAAATTTGATTTGCTAATCTCCTCTTCTTTGATTCCTATCTGAAGGTAACCAAATCTCAAGTCTATTTTTTAGAAAATTCTTTCTCCTTTCAACTGATCAAACAAGTCTTCAATCCAAGGCAATGGATTTTTTTTTCACAATGAATCTATTTAATTGTTTAAAGTCAATACATATCCTTAATGTGTAATCCTTCTTCTTTACAAAGAGTGTCGTTTCTCCCCAAGGAGACACACTTGGTCATTTGTATCCTTTCTTCAACAAATCCTCTAGTTGCATCTGTAATTCTTTCAACTCAGGTGTACTAATTTTGTATGGTATTTTGGAAAATGAGGAAGCTCTACGTACTAGGTCAATAGAGAAATAAATACCTCTTTTATGTGGAATACCTGGTCTTTGTTTAAACATATCAATGAATTCCTATAGTAATGTAAATATTCCATGTTGGGGCCTTTATTATTTTATGCATCTTCCACATGAGCTGTATACAAATGAAATCCTTTTCTAAAACACCTTTTTAGTTGCAATGATGATATTTTCCTAATGAAATTTGTCTTGGGATGCCCTTCATTGTCCTCTTCTATCCTTCTTCATTGAGAAAATTAAATATATTATTATGGTCATATAATTCCACATGATGTTCATCTAGCCAGTCCATCCCGATCATCACATCATATGACCCTAGAGAAATCATGTTCAAATTTGAAAAAGTATTAAGTCCTTTCATGTCTAATAGTCAATCCCTTACCATCTCGCTAATTCTCCTCTTTATTATGATATCCAACTTAACCATACAAGATTTGTTATGCTTTCTTTTATTTAAGTGAAATATGTCAAGCATATCAAGAGAAATATAACTATGACTTGCTCTAGAATAAATTAGAATGGCAATAGGTTGATTGGAAATCTTATTTTTAACCTCAATCATGTTGGACTAGAAATATTCCTACCAATTGTCCAGTGCTGCATAAATTCTTGGGATATTTCTGGCCACATCTTCCACTATATTGGCTTCCTATATGTTCAGCAATGTCCTCATTATATATATCCTTTGAGGACACTCCTTATACAAATGATTTACTTCACATCCCCAACATTTAATAGGTTTCCTTACTCTTGGGAACTTTGTCCTTTGAGATTTGTCCTAAGTGAAATACCTATGTTGATGTGGCTGGTGATTTATGAAGAAAGGTGGATTGAATCCTTTCTTCCTATTCTCCTCCTTATCTCTCCTCTTAAATATCCAAGACTTCTAAACATATACCCTTCCCTTGTCACGATCATACAAGTGCGTGTCCTTTCTGATTACCTCTTTAGGAGTCTTGGGTTCATCATATTAAATTTTTTCTTTGCAAATGAAGTAAATCCACTCAAGAACCTCTATATTTTTACCTTCTCTTCCTTAATGAACCCAACATTCCTCAACAAATCCAAAAAAATTCTCCCATATTCCTCCATGCTCATGGCTCCCAACTTGAGCTCAAATAAATCCTCCATTTTCTTTTTATAGTAATGTTCAGTTAAGTACTTCTGCTAAAAGTAATTTTTGAACTACTTCCATGAAATATCTTTTCAGTGACACACTTCACTTCAACTAGCTAATCCCACCACATAAAATAATTCCACTACATGTTATAAATGGCAATTTTAGCCTCAATATTGGAAGAATAATTATGCAATCAAATATATTTCCTCATCCCCAATAACAAGACTTCAACATATTCTCCCTTATTTCTCTCACCATCAAAAGTAGGGGGCTTGATATTCTACATATCTCCTTGCAACACTTTTTCCATGTCTTCTTTTATGTTTCCTAACTAAAGGAATTTATGGGCTTCTTCTAGAATCCTCAATTGTATATGACCTCTTGGATACATGGGGTGGTGAAGAGTGATGTCAATGATCCCTGATAGAACTCTTAGAGTGTCTAAATTTTTTATATGATCCCTTTTGTGAAATTTTCCTATCTTCTTTCTTGTGGAATGAAACTAATACAACCTACATTTGTATCTGTAACATGTTTGAAATTTGCATGAGTTGAGTGTTCAATTGATTTTGCTACTCGTAGGACTTTATCATTCTCTCATTAGAAACTCTTCACCTCCCTTCCCAGGCTTCTCAATGTTTCCATAGGTCCCATAGGTTCAACATTTCCAATGTGACCATTGGATTTTGTCTCTTCATTCCCTACATTGTCATTATGTCCTCTAGCTTCCTCATGGTTGTAAGGAATCTTATGCTCTTCAATTCTCCTCCTCATGGTTTCTCTAGATTTCTTTAACCTTACTTATACCTATTGCAATTACTATATCTATAATGTGTTTAGATCATTAAGAGCTATCATATGCATTTAAATTCTGAAATGCATAAAAATGCTCATATTTTTAAAATTATGGAAATTTCATGTATTTGACACTTTTGTCAAATAAGAGCCACATGATCCTTTTTTATCAATTTATGGAAAAATATATGACCCTTCTTCCTTATAAGATCGTGCAGTTGTATGCTTTTTATAATCAACTTTTCAGTGACTATATCAAACTCTCACTCTAGCTCCTAAGCTTAAAGTTATGGCCTTCAAAATTTCATCATTTCTCCCAAATATTTCATGTTCACTGTATGTAGCTGAACTTCATCAACATCAAACTTTCCCCATCGAGTTGATTCCATATTACAACTCTTCATATTCTCCAATTATCTGTCTTCAATGTCTGAAATCTAATTGTATTGGAATCCTCTGGTTGGACCCATTACATTAGAAACTCACTATCGGATTGATTCCCTATTACAAATCCTTGTTCTTCTCGATGGATCCCTTCTGATGGCCTATCAGACCAATAGCATTGAGGTTTTCTCATAGATATTTTTTATTTTTACATGGTATACTTCCAACTCCAATGCTTGGTGTCCAATAGATGATATAAGACTCTCCTCATTGGATTCATCTGATGAACTTATCTTGTTCATTGATGTCCAATATCTGATGTTCGATATCCAATATTGAACCTTCCCTATCGGCCTCATTCGATGAAATTTACTCAATATTTCCAATGTCTGATGGCCAATATCAAATTACCATATCAACCTCATCTAGTGAAATTTACCCGATATCGCCAATGTCCAATGGTTCATATCATACTTTCCCTATCGGCGTCATTTGATGAATTTCACCCGATATTGACAATGTCCGATGGTCGATATTGGGATTTCACTATTGGCCTCATCTAATGAAATTTAACCAATATCACCATTGCCTGATGGTCGATATCGAAATTTCCCTTTGAAACTATGATGCATTCCTAATGGGCCGATACTAATATATCTATTAAATTTATCATATCGACCTACACTCATCAGACTAATGGGTTAGCTATACAAATAATCCACTATGATGAGCTAATTCTGATATAACTGCCAGGATCATCATATTGGACACCTTTCACAATGACTCTGACAACTCGATTCCGACATGCCATCCATGTCATTCCTTCTAAAATAGCCATTTTATTCCCTATGCCCGTGTGGTTAGTCCACGTGGCATGTATGGGCATCATGTCCTTCTAATGATAAATTCTTTGTCTCCTAATGGTTTGGAAACTTCTATCAATTTTTTTGTTGGTAGACTCAACTGTATATCCATGTCATTGATTCAAATCCTTCATCATCCCATGTAGGCCCAATGTTAAAACCATATCTTTCATACAACCTTGTCACATCCTTGGTCATCTCAGTCGGAACTTTGAGATGATAGGGAACTCAGTCAATTCCTAAGAATGAAAAAGTAACCTCTGCCAAATGAAAACAAAGTTCTCATGTTGAACTCTAATACATAATGTAATTCTGCTATTCGATAATGAATACGACTTCTACTAAATTTACTTATACATGGATTTGACATTCTAATCAAACATACCCATGCAGGGATAGTTAAACCAACTACAACAGTAAATTCACATGGATAAATTACATCGAAATATATTACAACAAAATTCATACATATTACAATTTACATAGTATAATACAAACCATTGTGGTTTCCCAAATTTCCATACCAAATTACCATAATAATTCTGCATGCAAAATCTACATGAATGCAACATAGAATTCTAGTCAACCATACATTCATGCATAATCATAAGCTAGAAAATAAACACATTCCCAAACAAAAAATAACTATGGCATTGTAAAATAATAGCATAAAAAAAAATTGATTACTTATCTTAACAATAATCCCCAACTAGATTATGACTCGAACGTTCATTGTACCTAATCTCTCTACAGTAGAGGCCACCCTCGAGTTAGTCCTATTAATCCAAAAGGGTGATGCTCTACTACTTTTCCATCTCTTCACAACAAACCCAACCACTTATAGAGTGATACAAGCTTCATCTGTTGTTGTTCATTCAATTCAATCCCTCATGCAACCCACTGACGCTGAAACCCCATCCAAATCTATCCCAATCCTCATCACGCATCCCCCATTAACCTACACAACACAAGGAACAAGACTCCTTCTTTCTTAGGCGGCTTCCAATTCCCTTCCAATGCTCCAGCATAGGTTGGCAAGGGATTCTTCATATTGGGACTCCATGGAACACAATATGCAAACCAAGTTTCCCCAAAACAGATCAAGATCCCATTACACCATTTCCAAGGCTATTAAGCATGCCTTAGTAACTCCAAGGCCAATTTCTATGTAATTACACAACCCAGTAGGGATTCTTTCCCTTTAGTACAACCATACAACTCAGAGTTCCACTCTGCAACGCTTTTGTAGAATACAACACATTGTCCCTTGCATCTCACTCCACAACCAAACCAATTACATGATCCTCTTAGTGGAACCCAAGCCAACCCCCGAATTCAGTACTTCATCCAAAACTGTACACTAAGAGAGAACTATTCCCTAGGGATTTCCCCATCGAACTCCTAAACAGGGAACGATGGTATAACTTCCAAGATCCCCAAACTGAACTAAGTTCCCCTCTTTTGTCCGCATGAGGGGAACTTGACAAATGCCACTTCATGGCGTCCCCTCTTAATTCCCTAATTAGAATAATTAACAAAGGATTAAATTTTACATAATCAACCAACTAAAGGACATTAGAATAAGATATTATCTAAGGTTTTAGGTGAGGTTGAAGGAATTATAGCTAGTGTCCCTTTTTCCCCTTGGTCCTTCTCTCACACTTGCCACTTGTGGATTGATAGCCCCCCATCGCTTTCCATCTTCTCCTTTCCTACAACCACTCAATAATTTTTATTAATAATCATAATAGAAATATACATAAGTAATGTCTAGGTCATTCTGACCATTGTCTTCGGCTTCCATCCTGTCAAAATAAAATACATATTTACATTTGGGGGAAAAAACTAGCTGTTACAATATCATGGTGTTGTGATAGTCTCAAATTGGATTTGTTCAAATTTCAAACCAAAATAGAACCAACTTTAGGTCAAACTACGGTCACCGTCAACGGATTTAGTCAACAAGGCTCCATATGAGGCATCGGTCAGTAAAAATCTCTCTCTTACACATCTCAGAGTTTTTTTATTGTGATAAATTTGTGCATATCCAAAAGGAAAAAATAAGCAAACTTGATAGAAATTCAGAGAAATGCATCTTCATCTAATATAAGGATGGGTTGAAAGGGTATAATCTATAGAATATGGTCATAAGGAAGACAATTTATAGTAGAGATGTAATCTTCAGGGAAGTCAGAGGAAATTCCAGGGATGGGGAGGTTATAAGAGAAAAGGAACAAAAAACCAAGAGTTTCAAATAAATGACAAAAATATGGATTTAGGTGAGTGAATTGAATCTGACGAAGAGGTGGAACAACAAACTCCGGTCATTAAGGGGTCTGGTTGAAAAAGGAAACAACCATAAAGGTATAGTGTAATTTCCCCTCCCTAATGGTACCATGATCATCCTACTAACCCATTCAATTCCCATGAGTTAGAGTAGGAATTAGTTAATATGGGAATTATTTGGCCTACAATAACTATGCATAATTAAATCAAATCATGAAGAAGTGAAGTAGGTCCATATTTTTGAATATCTAATTGTTAATTATTTTCTTGATGAGTTGGAACTGTCTAGGGGGGCCAAGAGAGCGCATAGGAGGATGGGTATACCCTTATGAGTTGTATTCCTCAAAGGAAAAGTAGGAAAGAAGCTAAAAAGAAGGAAAGCAGCTAAAAAATAGGAAAGTAGCTGAAAAGCAGGAAAATAGCTGAAAAGCAGGAAAGCAACTTGAAAGCAAGAAAACAACTGAAATGCAGGAAATCAACTGAAAAGAAGGAAAGCAGTGAAAAGAAGGAAAGGTAGAAGATTCCAAATTTTTTTCTCAAGAAGGAATAGAAACATCTAGAAGCACAAAGGAAACTCATGAAAAGCTGCAAGGTCCAAATTAAGCGAGTGAGGGTGCAATTGTAGAGACAAGTGGGTTCATATGAAAGTAAAATTTCCAAAGGATCAACCAACTCATTAGTGGTTTAAATTCCAAGGAAGGAAGCTCTAGAGGAAGGAAGAAATCTATTAGAATAATATAAAATGAGTATGAGATCATCCTTGAAGAATATTTTCTCTATTTTTCATTTGTAATGAGGAGCTCTGCGCTTCTAGACTTGGGAGATGTTCCCCTTGTCACTAGTTGGGAGATGTGCCCCTTGTCACCAGTTGGGTGATGTGCCTCTTTTGTCCAATGTAGCTAGTTAAGAGATGAGATAGTGAGTGAGGATTTGGAAATCCAGTCCTTCTCATTGAGAATATTGTAGAAGTAACATGGTATTCCAGTGTTTCATGGCTTTAAGATGATGTGATGATGTGCAAGTGCCTTCAAGTTCTAGTTTCAGTGATTTTTCTAGCTAGTTTCTAGTGGTGTGTAGTGGGGTTGTTTGTGGTGCATATGTGGGTATTCTAGTTCCTCCATTTGATCAGTATACATCTGAAGCAGGTATTATACTCCTTTTAGAAGTTTGTTTGTAAGTTGGAAGGAGAACACCCTCCAAAGGGATCAAGATTGTATGTGGATAAATTCCTAGTATTAAGCCAGTGCTTCTATTTCTTTCTCTACACATTCTATGTGCCTCCTATTCTCACTTACTTATATAATTTTCTACTGCAATTGTAGATAAATCCACATATCACATTCCTGCACATGATTAATAAAAGTATAGTGTTCTTCAATCCAATATTGTTCCATTTCATGTGCATAAATAGTCATGCAATACAACATTGTAAACACCTTTAAAGTTATGCTCTAACTGGTTCTTAATAGCACTTCCAATTCTTAGTTTTAAGGTCCCTAATGTTAATTAGAATGTATTTCGATCTATCCAAATCCCCATACCTAAAAATCGTGAAACTTGGGTGCCATTAGAAATTACTTGGAATTATGCAATTTAACCCTCCTAAAGTTTGATTTTGCACCTAGTCTTGTATCTATTTGGGGTTTTCTTATGTTGTGATTCTATAAGATGAATAGATGTTTTCAGAATTCAAATATAGACCCTTACTGTTGTCTAGTTTCTTCCAGTGTTGCACCAGAAGTCGAAGGATGTCAACATAATTCGTGGGGAAATTGCCTCCAGTCATTTGGCTTTCCCAAATGGTCTTCCCAGGTGTGATGTATCCTGAAAAGTGAAATATTTCGAAGAAAATCAACTGATTCAAGTCTATAAATATTTCTATTGTGTAGATATTATTTCCTAGAGTGCGTATATGCTCATGAATCCCTGCTTGGAAAAAATTGGTAATGTCTAGAGGTGTTTGGAAAACAATCTGTAAGTTCTAATCCACATTTGCCAATTTTCGAGTTAGTGTGCCTACATCCTATTTGGGTACATTACTTATAGTCCACCCAATTTTCAGTATGCTTTTGTGTTATATGTAATAGAAGATGATCCTAGGTTAGTAAAGGAAGTGATAGACTTGACAAAAAGTAAACTCTAGAAAAGGGCCATGGAATAGGAAATTGAATCCTTGAGAAATAATGAAACATGGGAACTGAATGCATTACCAAATGGAAGGAATCCCATCACTAATAAGTGGGTGTTCAAGAAAAAGGTAAATATAGTGGGATAAACCGAGAACTACAAGGCTTGAATTGTATAAAAGGGATATTCCCAAGTTCAAGGAGACGACTTTGGCAGATATTTTCTCTCATGTTGCTATGTTAAATTCAATTACGCTACTAATGTCTTTAGTTGCAACATTTTATCTTGAAGTAGAATTGATGGATGTAAAGAATATTTTTTATCATGCTAACATTGAAAAAATAAATTTATATGAAGCAAACTAAAGGTTTTCCAGTTGAAGGAGAAAATGAGCTAGTTTTCAAGCTCAAGAAGTCTCTCTACGGTCTAAAACAATTGCCTAGAATGTGGTATCGGAAGCTTGATATGTATATCTAGCAGCTAGGATTTCTGAGAAGTCAGGATGATCACTGTGTGTATCGTAATAAAGTCAATGATCACTTTATATATGTATCTTTGTATGATGACAATATGTTGTTGGTAGAGAATAACATGGAACTTATTAAGGAGGTAAAAATACAAATTTGCTCCAATTTTGGCATGAAGGATCTCGGTGTAGCAAATTTCACTCATTGAATGGAAATAAAGAGAGATCGGACAGGGATAAGATCTAGTTAAATTAGAGTAAATATGTTGAGACAGCTTTGAAACACTTCAACATGTAGGAGTGCAAACCATTCAAGGTCCCTATTCATGTGGGAGTTAAATTACCTATTGAACAGTGTCCTAAGACACATGAAGAAATAGAGTATATGTCACATGTGCCCTATGATAGTGTTTTAGGTAGTCTAATGTATGCTATGGTCTGTACTCAATCGGAAATTTCCCATGTAGTGGAAGTATTGAGAAGGTACATGTGGAATCCTAGAAAATACCACTGGTTTGTAGTCAAGAGAGTATTTAGGTACCTGCATGGCATGACAAATTATGCAATCTTCTATCAAGAAGAACCTGAGAACAACAATGAAATAAATATACACGGTTTTGTCAACTCTGACTAGGTTGGAGATGTCGACTATAGATGGTCAACCATTGGATATTTTTTCAAGTTATTCGGTGGAGCGGTTAGTTGGATGAGTAGGAGACATTCAGTTATTACATTTTCAACTAATGAGGTTGAATACATGGAAGCTACTCATTCATGTAAGGAGGTTGTTTGGATACATAGATTGCGTTCAGAGGTTGGGTTTGGTTAGAATGTTGTTAGGTTGTATTTTGAAAGTCTAATTTTACTCTTCCTAGAAAAGAACCAAGCATATAATGCAAATACAAATCCTATTGATCTAAAGTACCATTTTTTGACAGAAATGGTGGAGAGACAGAAGGTGTTGTTGGAAGAGGAAGACATTGTGAAGAATGTTGCAAACTCATTGACCAAGTTGGTGAGTATTGCAAAGTATTCATGGTGTAGGGAATCAATGGGAGTGGCATCCATGCTTAAGTGAAGTGAAGTTTTGAATGCCCTAGTTCTGCAAAGAAAACAACAAGTGGGATAATTTTGAGAATGTTATATTATTTGCATGAAATTGATGGCCAAATTCGATAGTCGACTAGCCTACAATTCGATTGGAATCAGAGGTCAATGGACAGAAGAACTTTGGTCGACTGGATTATCGGAATAGTTGTTTGGTTGAAGACAACGACCGATTGACCATAAATCAACAAACATTGAAATTACTAGAAGCTCAACGAACAGTCAACCAAAGGTTGACTAATTCAAATAAACTCTAATAGAATAGATTAAAGTGGTTAGGAAGATATGGGTTTCCATTAGTGAGAAGATGGTTATAACTAACTCAGGTATCATGAGTTATTTTATGTAGTGCATATATAAATAAGATGTATTTTCTATGCAAATATTATGATGAGATGGAGTATGATTTGTTGCCTAATAAATCACAATTGTAAGTGTTGGTTAAGAGCGTTGATTAATAGATGAGTTGTAAATCTCACTGGTTTGTTATTTTTCTCCAGCAGAGGGGTTTCCAGGGTAATTTTATGTGTACTATGTCAAATTATGTGTTGTGTGCCATTGATTAATATTTAAATGTGTTTAACTATAACAATCAATATGCATGCTCACTATAATAGGTATTAGAACCCAACATGGAATTGGTGTAGTTTTAATGTAAGAAGGAAGGCCCATTACCTTTGCAAGTTACTGAAATTAAAGGAAAAAACTTACTCAAACCAATTTATGAAAATGAAATGTTGGCCATACTACATGCAATTAAGAAATGTCACCCTTACATAATAGGAATACACTTGAAGGTAAGATTAGATCATGATATACTTAAGTACTTCATGGAACAACTATTATCCTTCGAATATAAACTAAAATGGGTTACAAAGATGTTATGTTATGACTTTCAAATTATTTACAAAAAGGAAAATAGAATATGGTTTTCGATGCACTTTCAAGAAAAGAAGATGAAACTGAGGGCATACTTTGTTCTATTTCCATTATGCAATCTGACTAGCTAGAAGAAGAAAGGGCATAATGGAAACACTATCAAAAGGCATGCAAGATTATGTAACAACTATAAGAGGACCCCATTTCACTAGATAAATTTGTGTGGAATAATGATTCACTATGGTACCAATATCACCTATATTTATATAAAAATTATCAACTCAAACAGAAGACTTCTAGAGTTGCACACTTCTACTATAAGAGGATATTCAAGGTTATTGAAAACATACCAAAGGATCTAGAAAAATTTATTCTGGGAAGGTCTTAAAATTGATGTCCAAAACTTTGTGGAAGAATGTTTGGTTTGTCAACAAAACGAAGGAGAGACAATCAAGACGTTGGGTCTTTTATAGCCATGAGCCATATCAAGTCAACATTGGGAAGAGGTCTCAATGGATTTTATCACGGTTCTACCAAACTTAGAAGGAATTATTATCATCATGGTAGCGGTGGATCAACTCACAAAATATGCCCTTTTATGATCTCTTTCTCATCCTTTTAAAGAAAGGATAGAGACCCCCAATAGTTTTGGAATTCATGGAAAAAACTCAAAAGCTACACGGATCCCCCAATATAAGTGATAGAGATCCAATTTTCATTGGTAATTTGCGGAAGGAATTTTTTTCTTGTTTGGGCACTCAGTTGGCTCATGGCTCCTCTTACCATCCTCAATATCATGGAAAAATGATATTGTGATTAAATGATTCGAAGGATATATTCGTAGCTTTTCATCTGACAAACAAACACAATGGGTAAAATGGTTTCCCCAAGTAGACTGTTTGTACAACACATATTTCCGTACTTCATAAAAAATGACACCATTTATGGTACTTTATGGATATCATCTTCCTTCCATCACGTCATCCTTGAAAGAGAAATCTAAGGTTCAAGCAGTGGAGGATCACATAGATCACCAACAAGAAGTTATCCAAATATTGAAGGATAAATTGGTTATATAAAAAAATAGGATGAAACAACAAGTAGATCAATGTCTTAGTGAAAGGGAATTTGAAGTGCGAGATTGGGTATTTTTGAGGCTATAACCATACAAACAGATTCCCCTTAAGTAACAAAGGAAGGAAAACAAATTAGCACCAAAGTAATATGGTCCCCATAAGGTGTTTAAAGGAATTGGAAGTATGGCTTATAAATTGGATTTATTTCCAACCTCATGTGTACATCCAGTATTCCATGTTTCTTGTCTAAAATGGTAAGTGTTGACAAGATCCCAATCCATACTATGTTACGAAAGATTGACCAAGAAACTATGATATCGAGCAATTACTAAGTACCTCATCAAGTGGAAGAAATTGCCAATAGAAGATGCAACATGTGAAGATGAGTTCTTCATGCAGAAACTTCCATAGTTAATGAAGTGTTAAGGAAAACACTTGTTTGAAGGGGAGGGGTATGTTAATCCCTTTATATTGTAACATTACATTTCTATTAGCATATTAAGTATTATATTTATTGGTCATCTAGGACCCTAATTGAAAATATGTAGGCTCTACAATTGTAATTGTACCCTCTCTCTCTCTCTCTCTCTCTCTCTCTCTCACACACACACACACACACACACACACAAAGGAGATCTAGTTTGGAATAATTTCATATTATCTTGTTTCGTATTTGAAATACATTGTAAATGAGGTTTCCCCCTTGAATAGATTGGTTATTCATCTTTTTATTGCATTCTTAACGCAATGGAAGACTATCTCTTCTTATTTTATGCTATTTTTGGGAACTTTGTGCATAACAAAATGCACTAGTACTCGTATTTTTTATGTCACGCACTGTATAGTGACTTCAAAAAAGTACAATGCACCGATATGTAATATATATTTTAATTAGATGTTTATTTTACAAAATTTCATTTAATCATCTCAAAATCAAATTCATGTCTAAAATAATACATTTTTAAATTGTAATTATTCTCTTTAGATATAGTGATTGCATTGATGCATTATCCAATGGATTACATCTCTATTATTTGTAACAATCTAAGTCATACATATAGAATTTAATCAACAACGTAACAAGTTACAACATTGGATAATTCAATAAAGTAATAAACTCATTTTTATTATATGAGTAAGAGACCCATCATCATACAAAAAGGGACAACGTAAAGGTCCACAATAATCATAATGCAACCAATATGTAATTGTTACACTTACTGGTAACATGTCAACATCTAATTGGGAAAATATGTCCAATACATTAAGCAAACTGTCAATATGTAATCGTTACACTTATTGGTGACATGTCCTCATGAAATTTGGAAAATATGTCCTATACATTAAACAAAATCTTTGATTTTCACAGCAGAAAAATATTCCAAAACATATTACTAGTAGTAACAATCAATTATATTGATTGTCATTCATCACTTGAATTGTTTTCATCACTCGAGCTACGTGCATGCCTCATTTCTTCATCACTTGTAGGAGATATTGTAGTTGGGTTATTTAACCTAATGTTTTGTTCTTCAATTTTTTTTTCAATGTTCCTCATCTTCATGTTCCATCTAAAAACATAGAAATAAAATGTAATAAGTATATGTATATTTAAATAGTAGAATACATATTTTTGCATAAATAAAAAAGGACATCATAGCAACAATTGTTTCACAAAAAGTACACATTCTTTTGAATCCATGTAGCGTGTTGTCTCTCAAAATCTCTTTTGTCACCTCCACTCCATTATTTGTTTCTTGCATGTTTAATTGTCACGTCCCCTCTCGTTGATCCAACGCAAGGAAGGAAACATGACTACTAAGATCATGGGATTTTACATAAACTCAACCCATTTCATTAGTTTCATACGAATAAAACAAATGTGTGCAGATGCAAATCAAAGAAAAAATGCATAGCGGAATAAAACATCATCCACACACATTATATGTGCATTCAGCATATCAATAACAATCATCAAATTAAAACATTGCAGAAGTAAATACACATAGAGAATACTTATCTTCATTGTGCAATTGTCCCAAGCAACTAGCTATGTCACTGCAATGTTCCACCCAATCATAGGTCTCTTCTCAACCTGTATTCTTTCAGCACTCATAGACCACTGCCGAGCTGGGCATGATTTCTACAAGGAAAAGGGGACTCTCAAGCTCATCACAACCCAATCAAACAACACATCTAAGCCAAGCCATCCCACAACTGGGTTTATCGGGCTAAATCTGAACTCTCTTTGTTTCTGGATGCTTGCACTCAAGCTCAAGCCAAAACAATGGATACCCATAACCCATACCCCACCATACTTGTTGATGTATATGTAACTTCAGAATGTATTTCACATATATGTATATTGTATTCCTATAGAGATGGTATTATTCCTCTATAAGGAAGTGTCGTCATTTATATTGTAAGTGTCGTAACTTATACTTGATGGGTTATTAGACCACCTTATTTGGTGTCGGCCCTGTATAAGTCATGTGGGTCAAAGGGTTATTAGACCACCCTATTGGGGGTCGGCCATGTGGGTCAAAGGGTTATTAGACCACCCTATTGGGGGTCGGCCCACTCAGCATTATGTTATGTGGTTAAGTTCGAGCCTACATGAGTTAGGTAAAAAGGCAAGTCAAGTCAAGTATAAATAGAGTGCGGGAGGCACTCTATTTGCTCACTCACTTCTCACACATGCTCTCAAGGAGGAGAGGCGCACTTATGGAGGAGGAGGATTGCTGCTAGGTTATGGATATCTCTATTGGTTGGTTGTATCATTGCTCTATCTATCTCTGAGGAAGTTATTGGGGTTTTTCACCTTTATGGTTTTCCCCAAGTAAATCTTTGTGTCTCTTGTGTGCTTGCATTATTGTCTCCATGATTGATATGCTGTAGATATGCTGTACATGTTGTTCTCTCAGTTAAGATCCTAGATCATATTGAAGTAAATTCAGAAAATTTAACATGGTATCAGAGCTAGCCTGAAAGAAGGCATGATATGGCATGTATGACACTTGTTGCACTTACGATGCTAGGGCTTGATATAGCAAAAACCATTCATCGTAGCACTTTCGCTATAAATCCGTTTTGGCGAAGTTTTCGGATCTGAAATTGTTACAGGACGAAGCTAAAATCTCCAGGTACCTTGTGTCCAAAGGACAACTTCTAATTCGTTGTACTTTGTGATTTATGATCTGTACAATATAGGGTTTCTGCCTCTTCCAGATCTGAGTCAAAATCAGGTGACCTTGGGAAAAAGGTCATAACTTGGGCTAGGAAGCTCCAAATGAAATTTCGTAAAAAGTGACAGGTAGTACACAGTCTGTACTATCTCAAAAACCTTTTTCAGAGGCCGAAGTTGAACCAGTGACACGTGGCACGACGTACAAGTTCGCTCTCCTGTATTATCCCATAAACAGGTCACGTTGCGACACTTGGCATATCTCTCTCTCAGAGAATCCATTTGAGGTCAGACCTATCAGGATGGAAAGATAACAGGCCGAGCTATCTCAGAAAACTTTTTCAGAGGCCGAAGGTCAAACAGTGACACGTGGCACGCCGTACAAGTTAGCTCTCCTGTATTTTCCCAAAACAGGTCACGTTGCGACATTTGGCATAACTCTCTCTCAGAGAATCCAATTGAGGTAAGACCTGTCAGGATGGAAAGATAACAGGTCAGGCTATCTCAGGAAACTTTTTCAGACCCCGTGGATCAATATTTTTGGAGTTACACCAGAAACAATCAGGTACATATTTCTGTCAAAACAGAATTATTTTTTGGTACCTTCATTCATGGCTTCCGGAATTTAGGGCTTTGGAGAAAGTTGGAATTTTTGTAATCGGAGACCACGGCTGGATGCTACTCATAAAAATAGAAATTTAGAGACCAAGATCAGAATTTTTGGTTGGGCAGAAGGCCGGGCTTGATTAGACCCTAGTTCGGGACTTTGATCAGAAAAGTGGAAAATTAGGGCTTCTGTAAAAATGGGAATTTTTGAAATCTGTGAACACGGCTGGAAGCTCCTCAGAAAAATAGAAGCTTAGAGATTTGGATCAAAAATTTTGATGGGGCAAAAGAGTGGGCTTCATCAAACCCCAGTTCAGAGTCACGACCAGTGAATCCAGAAGTTTCAAAGGCAAAATTGAGGAGTGAAACTTTGCAGTTTTCAAATTCTGAATATACCAGTTTGATCAGTTCATCAAGGCGCATATTCCTATCCTTTCGGAAGTTTGAAATTCAAAGTTTGAATTTTTGGGGTCTCTCTGACAAACCCATATCCAGCTCCAGGTCCAGTTCTTGCAAATCAAGTGGATTGGGTTAATCCTAGAAGAAGATGGATTGGTCACTTGCATAAGTGAAGAAGTTCCTGTTTCAGAGGGAGATGAGGCTAAGGCCTTACATAAGAAGATTACAAGTGATCTCGACAGGTATGACTCATCGAGGTATGCTTTGAGATTTGTTCATAATTAAGTTTTTGGTATGTTTGTCTTCATGTTATTACGGTTAGTACAATTTTGATTTTAGATTTGTCGTATCACCTTAACAAAATTATGAATGCATGATAGAAGATATTCATTGGTTAGGGTGTTGACACTTATGATTGAACTAATGCATTATGGTGTTGTATGAGGTTTATGTTGTCTACTAACATGAAAGGTACACCAAGAAAGACAAATCATGTTCTATTCCAAGAACATATGATCATGATAACATGAGGACAAAGATTCATCCATTCTCATGGATCTCATAGAAGATCCATTTACGAGGTATGTATAACTTGGTTTTGTAATAGTTAACTTATGAGATATACAGGTTACTAGCACAAGTCATTGAAGAAGAACAAGAAGACATCATGTGAGTATGTTAGACATAAATAGCTAGCATGCTAATCCAGGTATGTTTTTCCTATATCAAGATAGAATCCTACCTTGTGTTAAGATCTTATACTATTGTTGATAATGATTATTCATGATGGTATAGGTTTGAATAATCACAGGTTTTATGGATTTTATATCTCTTATCTTGATTGATGATTCAACTAACCTGAATAGTCATAGGTTTGAGTAATTACAGGTTTAGACATGCTATGTTATGTTTCTTATGATTTGACTAACCATAAGACTCCTACATAAACCTTGAATGCTAATGCTTATTATTTCTGTTTGAAATGATCATGACTATACATGCTTGAGATTATTGTGTTTTAATAGTATACTAATGAATGTATGATTTTATATGAGATCACAAGGATAACACATTCATGATACTAATAAGCATGCATAGGGACCAAGGATGAATATGAGATTCAAGAACAGGTAATCCAGGAAGCAAAGATCAAGAGGGAGTACACTCCAGTGGTTTACGCAAGGATGCAGATATTCAGAGGGAGTTGACCATCTCTCTACATCCCACAACAGAAAGGTGTAGAAGAAGCTACTTCAGATTAGGACTCCAGCAGCTCCTGCAAGGAAGCGAAGACTCAGAGGGAGTCCACCCAATGAACAAACAAAGATAAGTATTTGAATTGTCATTTCTTAAATAATACTGTTCAATAATGTATATACTGATGTTCCTAGAATTAGGTTGTGTATTATGCATATTAGAATAATTGCATTGATGAACAGTATACTCCTAATATGAATGGGTAAGTGGCCTATGGCACTGTACAACATTCCATTGCTACTTATCTAGAATGAAACCTCTTTGCTGACATGTTGGGAGTTGTGCACACTCTTAACAATGTTCTGGTAGAGATTGGAAGGCATCTAGAAAGTTACGGAATATGGATAAATGTTGTATTGAAGCATTGGCTAAGATAATTGCATGACTGTATGGCATATTTCTTTATGTGTAAGAATTTGTTCTGAAAACTATGAGATGTTTTCTAATCATGCAATTTAACTTGTTGTGTAGGAAAGATCGTATGCCATCTCCTACAAAAGAAGAACTACAACATTTTGTTCCAGCAACAAAGATATCTATTGAAGATATTGGAGATATTGAAGTTCCCAGGATCTGGGATGAAGAAATGAAATACCATGATCCGTCGATCATGAAGAATGATGTTTGGGATGTAGTCCCAAGATGTGAAGGGAAGTTTGTTATGACTTCCAAATGGAACTATCAGATCAAGCATGTTGCAGATGGCAGCATTGAGAAATATAAAAGTGATGAAATAGAAGATGCACCAGATGGATCTCAAGACAGCATGGTGTAGTCATATATGTGTACAGAACTTGGTATGGTAGGATAGACAGCTTACTATCCAGTTTGGGCGTTACCAAGAGTAAAGCAGATTCCAACCTTTTCTACAAGGTTGAAGAAGGCAATCCAGTGATACTACTTTTGTATGCAGATAACCTGTTTGTTACAGGTAAAGATAGATTGATTGCCGACACGCAGCGGAAGCTTTCTTCCAAGTTCGAGATGAAGACTTGGGGATGATGCACTATTTGCTTTTGGCATGGAGGTGTGGCAGAGTGCATATGGAATCTTCCTTGGACAAGGGAAGTATGCAGTAGAGATCCTGAAGAGGTTCGGGATGATGGACTGCAAGGCTATGGCCACACCTATGACATCAAATATGGAGCTTCTATGTGATGCTTCATCTGAGCTGGTTGATGTCTCTACGTATCGTCAGATGATTGGGTCCTTGATGTACTTGACGAACACGAGACCAGACATTTGCTTTGCTGTGAACACATTGAGCCAGTTCCTGACGGATCCGAGGAGTGTTCACCTGGTTGCTGTAAAGCATGTTCTGAGGTACCTGAAGGGTACAGTGGATTATGGGCTCAGATATGAGGTGAATCAAAAGTTTAACCTGCAGGGTTATGTTGATGCAGATTGGGCTGGCAGTGCTGCAGATAGGAAGAGCACATCTGGGTGTTGCTTCAGTATGGGATCAGGTGTGATCTCTTGGTTTAGCAGGAAGCAGTCCTGCGTAGCACTGAGTACAGCTGAGGCAGAGTATGTTGCAGCCTGTTCAGCTAGTTGTGAGGCAGTATGGCTACGGAAGCTACTGTCTGAGCTATTTGATCTCCCATTGGAAGCTACTGATATCTTCTGTGATAACCAGAGTTGTGTGAAGCTATCCGAGAATCCAGTGTTTCATGACAGGTCGAAACACATAGAGATCAAATATCACTATATCAGGGATATGGTGCAGAGAGGAGCCGTGAAGCTCCTATATGTTGCGACAGACGAGCAGATTGCAGATGTGTTGACGAAGCCACTAGCCAGGGTGAAGTTCGAGTATTTCAGAGAGAGAGGCTTGGCGTTCTTCAGATCGAGGACACTTCAAGGAAGAAGTGATGGACACATTTGCTGAAGCCATTCCAAGCATGTTGGAAGGAGGATCCTTCACATGGCTGTGGATGTAAGCACTGGATGATGAGCATCAGGATGATGTTCTGGTTTCTGCTTGGATATGATCAGTTGGATCATTTTTATATATGAATGTACGCATCATGTTGGATGCTGGATATGATCAGTTGGATCATTTATGTATGTATGCATCATGTTGGATGCTGGATATGATCAGTTGGATCATGTGTACGTATTTTGTATATGCATCATGTTGGATGCTTGGACCATGTATCTGTATATGTATCAGGTGGATACATTGTATGATCAGGTGGATCATGTATGGTGATATGTATCATGTATTTGTATTTGTATCAGGTGGATACATTGATGATCAGGAGGATCATGTATGATGATATGTATCAGGTAGATACTTGGTATGCATCAGGTAGATGCATTGATGATCAGGAGGATCATGTATGATGATATGTATCAGGTAGATACTTGGTATGCATCAGGTAGATGCATTGATGATCAGGAGGATCATGTATGATGATATGTATCATATATTTGTATCAGGTGGATACATTGATGATCAGGAGGATCATGTATGATACTTGGTATGCATCAGGAAGATGCATTGATGTTGCAGTGATGATCAGGATGATCATAGATGACGAGCTTCAGGATGTTGCTCCAGACGACATGTAGCAGGATGTTGCAGTGATGATCAGGATGATCATAGATGACGAGCTTCAGGATGTTGCTCCAGGTGACATGCAGCAGGATGTTGCATTGATGATCAGGACGATCATGGATGACGAGCTTCAGGATGTTGCTCCAGATGACTTGCAGCAGGACGTTGCAGTGATTATGATCAGGACGATCATGAGTACATCAGGATGATGTATGGTGAGTATCAGGTTGATACTCTGTGGCCGTGGATCAGGTTGTGCAGATGAGCATGTCTGGGAGATCCTATAGGTCGGAGTTGTGTACCCGTAACAGCCTGGGATGCTCTTTCGAGACATTGCTCTGGGAGGACATGTAATAGCGCCCTGGGAGATCTCAGGTCGGAGTTCTGTACCCGTAACATCCTGAGATGCTCTTGCGAGGTTTTGTCCTATGGCATGTAATTTGGGCCCTGGGAGATTTCAGGTCGGAGTTGTGTACCCGTAACATCCTGAGATGCTCTTTCGAGGTTTTGCCATGACCACATGTAATAGCGCCCTGGGAGATTTTAGGTCGGAGTTGTGTACCCGTAACATCCTGAGATGCTCTTGCGAGGTTTTGTGGTGGACCACATGTAATTTGTGCCCTGGGATATTTCAGGTCGGAGTTGTGTACCCGTAACATCCTGAGATGCTCTTGCGAGGTTTTGTGGTGGGGTCACATGTAATAGCGCCCTGGGAGATCCTACAGGTCGGAGTTGTGTACCCATAACATCCTAGGATGCTCTTTCGAGGTTTTGTGACGCACGTAATAAGTCCTGAGGATTCCACAGTATGGCCAGTGATGACGAAGACCTGCAGGTGGTGGGCCTACATCCAGTATGAAAAAGGACTGGCTCTGTAGAACTTCCTATGACGAGTAGATTCAGAGATTGATTGAGATAGCAGCAGCAGTGACGATGATGATGACTCGATGACGATTATCTAGTGACGATGATCCAGAGAAGATGACTTGTGCTAGAAGAACTGTGCTGAGAAATACCTTCCTAGTTAAGAGGGAGTGTTGATGTATATGTAACTTCAGAATGTATTTCACATATATGTATATTGTATTCCTATAGAGATGGTATTATTCCTCTATAAGGAAGTGTCGTCATTTATATTGTAAGTGTCGTAACTTATACTTGATGGGTTATTAGACCACCTTATTTGGTGTCGGCCCTGTATAAGTCATGTGGGTCAAAGGGTTATTAGACCACCCTATTGGGGGTCGTCCATGTGGGTCAAAGGGTTATTAGACCACCCTATTGGGGGTCGGCCCACTCAGCATTATGTTATGTGGTTAAGTTCGAGCCTACATGAGTTAGGTAAAAAGGCAAGTCAAGTCAAGTATAAATAGAGTGCGGGAGGCACTCTATTTGCTCACTCACTTCTCACACATGCTCTCAAGGAGGAGAGGCGCACTTATGGAGGAGGAGGATTGCTGCTAGGTTATGGATATCTCTATTGGTTGGTTGTATCATTGCTCTATCTATCTCTGAGGAAGTTATTGGGGTTTTTCACCTTTATGGTTTTCCCCAAGTAAATCTTTGTGTCTCTTGTGTGCTTGCATTATTGTCTCCATGATTGATATGCTGTAGATATGCTGTACATGTTGTTCTCTCAGTTAAGATCCTAGATCATATTGAAGTAAATTCAGAAAATTTAACAATACTCTATCTACACACATAAAAACACAATCATTGGGAATGGATACACATTTTTAACAATGGGATTTACAAACAAGATGGCCATGGGTTTTCCCCAAATCGTGGGCACACCAAAAACAGAATGTGGAAAGGGGAATTCGACCATAGGGAGAAAAATCAATTTCTCCCACAGGTTATGAGAATTCCAATTCCCAAAACGACCTCAATGTAACCCCAAATCAAGCTCCCATCCTCCTGGTAGATCTGCAACACCAAAACGCCATCTTCCCATCTAGAAAACAAGGAAAACACATGAAAACGTGGAGGGAAAATCTCCCCAGCTAGCTCAGACTCCGTGAAGGAGAAAGGCCATGGTGAATAATCGACTGGGGGGGAATTCCATGGCTTTCTTCTTGCCCGAGGAGTCAAACATGAATTTCCATGAAGGGTAGCTTTCCCATACCCGAATTTGGACAGCCATACCTCTCTATTCTCCAAGGCATTAACTACTTCAACCAACTCTTGGAGGAAATAAATGATTGGGTACAAAAGTCAACATGGGTAGTTGAGGGTTTATGGGTTCTCTCATTGACACTTGGATTGCCTTGATTGGTTCAATGGTTTGAATATTTTCCCTCCCAATTCCTTGTAAAATCATGCCCCCATCTCTTGTTGCATTGCATAGTTAGTTGTGGGTATTTTATTAAAATGCATACTTAAATGATATTTGCAATTCCATTATGCCTGGCTAGCACGCAAACCATATGCATCACTAAATCGATAGTGGGGCCTTGGCCTTGAGCTCCTCACCATGATTTTATAACAATATTACATCCTTTATATTTTAATGCAATAGGGTCAAACTCGGGATATTACATTAATACACCATGAAAAAACATATATGTGTGTGTGTGTGTGTGTGTGTAAAGTATTATTGTTGTTCCATTAATTATAAAATAAGAGAAGTTAAACTACAACATAAATACTTACAAATTTTTCAGTTAATCCTTGACATATCAACATATACTCACAACCCATACTTAACCCAATGTCGATCAATTTTTTGGATGGATCTTATTTGTAAGTTACCACCTATTATAAGACATTCATGGATGATTGTAAATCAATTATTTACATATAAAAATCACAACAAATGTGAAATCTTTAAGTAAGGTTGAAAAATTATGTACTCACAAACTTTGTGATAAACCCTTTTCTTCCTTGTCATCGCATCTTATTTGTTGAATGGGCTCGATTTTGTCTTTTTCTGCAGCAAAACAATGGAAAATCAGTATTTCATGCAATAATTAAATTCAATGTACATAAAAGAAAAAATCAATGATTACATAACTCTAATGCACATTGTTGTTGGGTTGGCTCATGTTGTGGTGCAATTATGTTCATTTCTTTTACCATCTCCTTATACACATTTTTAGACATCCCTATCGACATGTTTTGGTATCCCCTTGTTTGTTTTTTGTAATTTTCATAATCTTACCGAAAAATGAAAAGCACAATAATTTTTTTATTAAATTGACATGAAAGTAAATATAGCAATAGAAATTAATTTCGTCATTTTTGGGACATTATAAAAAAACATGTTTAGTAGCAATATTTTTTAAATTATTCATTTTTTTATTGTAAGTTTTTTCTATTACAAGTCTCACGAGTTTCCTTGACCATTTCTAAAGAAACACTTGTTGTATTTATTTATAACCTGATTTTTGGAGTCATTTGATTGATATTTGTATTGTAAGTGGGAAGTATGTCTATATGTTCTTTCCACTATATCCTTGATAGTTTTATAAAAAAAATAAACCTCTCACTAACTTCCAACACCATTGCAAATGAACTTAAGATCAACTCATCATCATTTACATCCTTCAGAATGTTTATCTTCTTAGTACAACATTTTTTTTCCCTCACTATCAATCCCTACAAAACGTTAAAAAAATGTGAAATCAAGTATTTAAAACATGTTATCTATTAATGTTAAGAAATTCATTTTTAGTATAAAGCCAACTTGAAAACTCCATGTCAATTACCTTTTGAGCATGTTCTTGTGAACCCTATTGTTGCTTTTTTATCCATCATTATTGTTTGAGGGAACAATTGCATTTACTAATTATTCCAATACACATCCCAATACACATCGACTTATTAAGCACTATTAGAGTATCAATTTTTAGTTTGAAGTCACTTGGTTTTAGTTTCATATAATTAGAAGGATCAAGTTTTAGTTTGGTCAAGGTCTTACTCATTGAATTTGGGTTAGTAGGGCTAAACGGATTTCATAATTATAGTGTTCCCCATCTTAGTATCACCCTTTAGATGCCTTCATGGCAGCCATTGAAGCCACAATTCCTTAACATGCAATCGAGTTCATTTTGGCCTTGTTTGTTTTGTTTCAGAACCATGTTCTTTTGGATTTAGTGGAGCTCGTGCCATTCAAGGATTATTTTCAAGTTCAAAAAACATCCCATATCATCATTCCCTATGTTAAGGATAAACATCTTAGATTTCATGAGATCGGGATTCAGTTTGCAAAATTTCAACATTAACCCCTTTCACTAGTCGATGGGCGGGTTCCACATGAACAACTTTTTTTTGTTGATAAGGTTCATATGTATGCGGGAGGATGGAGTGGTCTTTCAAAGTTTTGTTGTGGATATGGTAGAATGGAGGGAGTTGTATAATATATTTTTCAAATAAATAAAGATAACAAAAATCAGTTGTTTAGGTAATAACTAGTATAAATATATTAAATAATAATAGTAAAATAGAAGTTGAATAAGTGTAATGTTAAGGTCATTTTTATGAGTCTTAGCTATATATATATATATGAAAAAAACAAAGATTGAGAAATTATTATTATTATTATTATTTATTATTAAAAATAATAATAAATTAATAATAGTTAATAATAAAGATTAGTAAGTTTTTTATTATTAATATTATTAAAATAATTATTATAAAATAATAATAATAATAATAAATAAGAAGATGATTACTAAGTTTATAATAATAACTCATGGTGGGTTCTATAAATAATAATAAGGTTTAATGAGTTTTTATTAATACTGTTATTATAATAATTTTTGTGAGTTTTATATTAAATAATATTAAATAATGATGGGTTTTTATTAATATTATTATTACAATAATTTTTATAAAAATAATAATTACGAGGAATATTGATGAGTTTATAATAATAATTATAATAAATTGCTTATCAAGTAATTATAAACTAAAATTAATAAAAAAATAATAAAAAAACAGAAATTGAAATAGAATGATGTAAGTAATTAATTTAATTATATTTGTAAAAAATATAATCTAAAAATAATAGATTAAAATAGAATGTTGTAAATAATTAATTTAATTGTATGTGTAAAAAATATCAAAGGATGTAGAAGTAAATTTGTAATGGTTAAAAGAATATAATAATTAACTTAATTTGTATTTGCAAAATGTCCACAGCCTTCATTGCCTGACTTAATAGATATAAATTTAACAGTAACAGTTTTCCTTACAAATCATTAATCCGTTAATCCCAACGGATCCCTGCACCATCATGACAGACCCCTCCTCAATTACTTCCTCTATTAGCATACATATAATACATACATACAATAAACACGCTCTACTATCGCCCATCTGTTCGAGTGTGAGAGTCGGAGAAATAATAGGCATACGCACTGGCAAGGCCCTTTTTAAGACGTTTCAACGACGGCCTTACGTTCTGTCCATCTAGATACACCTTCTTCGTCTCCCACCATCCCTTTCTGTTAATGGAGTCTGGGTCTGTAAGAACAAGATTAGTCCTCTCATATCTTCCATATAGAGAGCTCTCCTCTGGAGCGATTTTGTACTCTATATATTTCAGTCCTAATTTTATGGTTGGCTGTCCATAATAAGTAGCAGCCCACTCTGTACCCAAAGGCACAATCTGGATAAACACAGAACCGGGTCTCAAAAATAGAAAGTGTGACATGGCAGCACCATGGACCCCAAGCATTACATCACAGAAATTCAAAGCTCTGAACATCTCTGCCATCTCCGTGGTTCGTTTGGGATTTAACACTTCCACTTGGAACCCGATTTTCTGAGCTAATCTCACTATCGCTTTCTGGTTCAGCATTACTCTCGATTTCCGCCGAGAAATAATTACCAATTTGGGCTTTAAGGCGCCGGTTACTGAAACGCCCCCAGATGCAGAAGTACCATTGAATCTCTGGGGAGCATACGCCTTGCCGAGGAGCGACTGAAAGTCCCTAATGCTCTTACCATCTTTCATGAGCGATGGATCCACGGTCAACTCGTCATGTATCTTCATCCCCACAATCATCTCTGGACCTACTGATTCCACGATAATGTACATAGTTGCCTTCGATGGTAGTTGTTGGTTAGATTTCAATCCACTCCACAACTTGTTTTTCTTAATGTTTTTTTTCGCATGTTTACAATATCAGCATGGAGAGTTCTCCATGCCAGATCTTAGAAAGGTTGTTGATGTTGTCGTTAATGTTGCATGTATAATGGGAATAAGTCAAACAAAGGTATCTACTTGAATATTTGTACATGTACAGTTCATTCGTATTGTGTATGCACATGCATGATGCCTACATATTTTAGCATTTGGTGAATGTAGATTCAATATAGTCCAATAGTTCATGTGACCGAGGTGCATTTTCAACCTACAAGTCTACTCACTATAAAAGAAACCCAATCTCATGTCCTAGAGCATAGAGATGTTGATCAATTACTAAATTGGTTACTACTTTATCATGCATGTACATGTTGATAATTGTTGAGCTAATTGACATAGGATATTTGATTCGTAGAGCACCATTATGGAGAGGCTTTCAACAAGGAGGAGGACATCACATGCATCTATACCTCAAATGGATTCAGTGAGTGTTTGCCATAAGTAATTGAGTTGTATTTTAAATTTTTTAAGTTTGTTACTGCTTTAGTATTACTTCAATTACTTGATCAAGAAATACGATCTTTGACTTGTAGTCGCCAGAGATGCACAACGATCGTGGATAGAGGAAAAATGCATCACAGTCAGGAAAAAAAAAACAAGGTGAAGTTAGAGTTTTGATGTGTAGTCAAGGAAAAATGTACTTTTGTTTACAAGAGGAAGTTAGAGTTTTGATGTGTGATCGTGGACAAATTTACTTTTGTTTACATGTACATCATTGACCTTTTGATACATGTACATTGATGGGCAATCTAAGGACCGTCTATTTTTTTATTATAACTTCCATGATATATTATATATTTCAAATTGTTTCTTGGCATCACCGAATGCATCCCATGTTTTACCTTAGTCACATAAGCACCCAATGTACTCAAGTGACACACATAAAAAACAAATCAATCTAACTCATGCACAAGAATACCTAACGTAGATAAGCTCCTATTGGGCATATTAAATGATGCGCATAGATGAAAAATTATGAAACACACGTATTTATCCCACATAGGTGATACTTATCTTTTACCTTGACCCACGCAACCCCTATAACACTAATCCATATAACACAATACCATTTATGGCTAACCCACTACCCCCAAAATCCCCAACACATAACCTAGTAATGATCCTAACCATAACAACCTAAGTCACTTTGAAACATACCTAACACACATAAGCACCCAACACACCTAAGCAACTGACCCAACTAAGTGGAACAGATAAGAACCTTACCCACATAAGAATGTAAAAAACATAAAGGATGCACATAGTTGACACACCTAAGTGATGCACCTGTGTGGCCCACATAAATGAATAATATACCCCAAAAAAATTTACAAATGACTTGAATAATTGTCCAATTCAAATGAAAGAGATCAACAAGCCTGACAAGATCTTTTTTTCAAGTGGCTCCTAAGAAATCACAAGGACAAGCCAAGGAGTGACAAAGATAGAAAGGATTAGAGAGATATCATTGATGAAACATCACCTCCATTTTTCACTTGGAACTTTGAATTCTTAAAAACAACATAATTGCTCAAAATGAAAATATAGTGGAACACTAAGGACATGTCAAATTATGTGGCACACTAAAGACATAGAAACCTATTAAGAGTGCAATGTGATAGGTTTGAATGCCACTCTTTGAATGTCTAGTTATACAATCAAAATCAAAATTTTGCAAAGTTGACCCTTTTGTGCAAAAAATGCATAGACCCTTACTCAGAAAAACCCTAGTTTCCAAAGTTGTCCTATAAGGAGATCTTTAGGCCATGGACCTAGAGGAGAGGGGTATCCCTAGAATTAATTCAATGTCCTCATTTCAATGGAGTCGGTGGTTCGTCTAGGAACCAAGGTCATCATTCTATGGCATGTTGAAGCTCAATTCCTAGAGGCTTTCAGGGACACCTGTTGAATCCCTACTGGGGGAATAGAATTCCAACCATGCAAAAAAACTGGGTTTCGGAAGGTCCTGCAAGTGTGTCTAGGAAGTATCCACGTGGGAACGCTATCCACAAGTTCCCATTCAAGGAATTTGCAAAGTTGACACATATGTGCAAAAATTGAAAAGTCCCTTATTGAGAAAAACCATAGTTCTCAAAATCGAACTAAAATATGATCTATTGGGATGGACCTAGAGGAGAGGGTCACCCCTGGCGCTATCTCAATGTCCTAAATCCAACATAGTTGATGGTTCATCGATGCGTGCTATAGTCACCATTCTATGGCCCATTACAACTTGCACCCTAAATTCTTTCAATGACACCTATTGAATCCTTACTGGGGGCATAGAATTCCAACCGTGCAACAAAACTGGGTTCCGAAAGGTCCTGCAAGTGTGTCTAGGTAGGTTCCATGTGGTAATTCTAGCTACAAGTTCCCGTTCGATGAATGTGCAAAGTTGACCCCTATGTGCAAGAATTGCAATGTCCCTTATTGAGAAAAAAACTAGTTTCCAAAATCGACATAAAAGATGATCTCTGGGCCATGGACCTAGAGGGGAGGGGCACCAGTAGAATTATCCTGATGTCTTGAATCCAATGTAATTGATGGTTCATTGATAATAGACACGGTCATCATTCTATGGCCCATTTCAACTTGCACACCAAAGGATTTCAGGGACACATGGTGAATCCCTATTAGGGGCATAGAATTTCAACTATGCATTAAAAGTGGGTTCTGGGAGGTCCTGCAAATGTGTCCAATCATTTTCCATGTGGGAATGGTATCCATAAGTTCTCAATCGATGAATTTGCGAATTTGACCCCTATGTGCAAGAATTGCAAAGTCCCTTATTGAGCAAACCCTAGTTTCCAAAATCGACCTAAAAGATGGTATATGGGCCATGGAACAAGAGGATAGGGGCACCCCTAGAACTATCTCGATGTCCTAAATCCAATGAAGTCGATGGTTCATTGATCCGAGCCATGGTCATAATTCTACGTCATGTTTAAGCTCACCTCCTAGAGGCTTTCAGGGACACCTATTGAATCCCTACCAAGGCATAGAATTCCAACCGTGCAACAAAACTGGATTCCAAGAGGTCCTGCAAGTGTGTCTAAATAGTTCCATATGGGAACACTATCTACAAGTTCTCAGTCAAGGAATTTAGAAATTTGACCCTTATGTGCATGAATTGTAAAGTCCCTTATTGATCAAAACCCTAGTTTCCAAAATCTACCTAAAAGATGATCTCTAGGCCATGGACCCAGAGGAGAGAGGCACCCCTAGAACTATCCCAATGTATAGAATTTAACGTAGTAAAAAATTCATCGGTCTGAGCCACCCTCATCATTCTATGGCCCATTACAACTCTCACCCTAAAGGATTTTAGAGACACATGGTGAATCCCTACCGAGGGAATAGAATCCCAACCGTGCAACAAAACTAGGTTTCAGGAGGTCCTCCAAGTGTTTCTAGGTATTTTCCATGTGGGAACACTAGCCACAAGTTATTGGTCAAGGAATTTGCAAATTTGACCCATATGTGCAAGAATTAAAAAGTCCCTTATTGAGCAAAACCCTAGTTTCCAAAATTGACCTAAAAGATGATCTTTGGGCCATCGACCCATTAGAGAGGGCTAGTCTTGCCACTATCCCATTGTCCTAAATCCAACAGATTTGACGGTTTTTCAATCGAAGCCACGATCATCATTCTATGGATCGTTACAACTCACACCCTAAAGGCTTTCAGGGATACATGGTGAATCTAGGCCCGGGCCATAGAATTCGAACCGGGAAGGAGAACTAAGTTCTATAAGTGTGACCACATCCATAAGGGCTAAACAAATTTGTGGGAGATAAAAAAACCCAATTATGCTACTTGGTTTGTATTTTGACCCCCCAATGCAAGAATTTCCATGTGTTCCAATGAGAAAAACCCTAGTGTCCTATTTGGCCTAACAAATGGTTCCTTCGGCCATGGGACTCACAAGAGTTAGTCACCCCTACCTGTAATTTGATGCCAGGAATCCAATTGAATCGGTTGTTTCATGATATGATCCACATATTTTGTTCTATGTCTGTTAGCAAGTAGCTCCATATAGCCATTTAAGGAAACATGCCAAATTGGACCTAGGGAAAAGTTGTAAAGTTGTGAATGTTTGATACTAGATATTGGTCAATGGTGACATTGAATAATTGATATTAGTGATTGGTCAACGATAGTTAGTGGCTACAAACTAGGGTTTGTAGGATTTTGAACACAAACTAGGCTCTAGGCTACAAACTAGGGTTTAGAATTCAAATTAGGGTTTAGGATACAAACTATGGTTTCTAGGCTTCGCTCCAGGGTTTATAGGCTAGGATTTATAGGTTTCATCCCCTCATTTTGCTTCATTTTCATCACCATGAACTTACCTTTTAATCATTTTTGCCTCACATATATGCCTATATATCTTACCATTTGGTCATACTTGTCAACCTTATTCCACTTATAACACAATTCTCCTTCAATAGGCAATAAGAGGTTAAAAAATTTATATTTTGAATAAATTCTATATGTTTTAATGAATTGAAATAATTCTAGCATTAACTATGCCTGTGTTGAACTATATCATTAATCCTTCTTTTGCATGACAATTTTACATCACATTTGTGAAAACTATATAAAAAATTGTTTAGTCTAGTTGGCAAAAGATGCATGGTTAATCATTAGGACTATTGACTCTATGCTTTCTTGTTTTACTTCTCAAAATTTGTAGGTAGTTTAGGTAATAGTAGTTTGGTTTAAGAAATGTGAGTAATCTCTGAGAATTGATTAGTATATGATATATTAGATCCAAGGACATTGTTTATAAGTAGAATCTAGGCATCTTAGTCCACGAAACTATTAGAATTCATCATCTATTTATCATTTTAGTATTTTTTATTGCTCTCGTAGTTTGCATGTAAAAAGTCGTAACTTTGCATTCTCATTCTTACTTGAGATTGTACATTTAATAGACTAGGTTATGAATTAGGCATTTATAGGTAATCACTAATGTCAGCATTTTGTTTCTTTTGAATATAACTAATTAGGGTTCAATTACATCATTTAGCTACACAGTTTGTTAGCATATCCCATTTAACAAGGCTCTTAAGTACCACCTTATGGGAGATAGTGCATATTCATAATAGGAGTAGTCAAGATCTTCAAGTTAACCCTTCAAACCACTATTTGCAATAACCTATTCAGGTCTAGATTTTGTCATTGTTATGTTGAGGTAGTTCATGTTATTCCATTCCCAGTTTTCCTTCTATTTTTTGGTCATTGTATTTTTGGTTTGTTACTACTTTCAGTACTCATCTGTACGCACAGTGTATGTCTATTTCATTTGTAAAGTGTATATATATATATATATCTTTCAACTATGACTGGGTCATCAAAAATCTTTTATAACTCTGATAACACACTTAGGTTATCACCAAGCTTTTATAATTCTGATATCACACACTGTATAAAATTACACTTTTAGTTCATCACAAAGATGTTATATTTAAGCGTATTATGTTGTATGAAGTCCTCACTAGGCTAGGGTCTAGCCAGTAGGTTCTAGGTTTCATCATTTTGTTATATCTTTAGGTAGGACATACCTCCAGGAACTAGAAATCAGTAGGATAGTTGTCTATACCACTTACCATTATGAGAGTTTTGTTTTCTTGCACAAATAGTGATTACAGCTCACAAGATTACTAACCTTGGTTGATAACACGATGATTAAGATAAATTATTTAGACATAGAATTAACATGAAAAATAGGCTAGGATTTCTAGTCTAGGGGTTTAAAATACAAACTAGAGTTTCTTGGACTCTTATGCATATTTGTAGCACAATGGTTTAGATACAGATGGATGCATATGAATATATGAATTTTTTTTTGGCATGCATATATAATTGCAGCATGAATTTTTTCATACTCTTGTGCATATTTGCGTACAATTGTTTGGATTCAAATGGATGCACATGAATGCTCAAACTAGGTAATTTTGGACTCTTGTGCATGTTTGTAGCATAATGGTTTGGATTCAAATGGTGATGGTGGATTCTAAGGATAAATTAGGTTTCCAAGTTTATAGATTAGGTTGCTAGGGTTATATTTGTGTTTCTAGGGTAGACTAGGTTTGCAAGGCTAGATTAGGTTTCTGTGTTTGTGATTTGGCTTCTACATTTCTAAATTAGGTATCGAATGATTATATTTGTGTGGATGATGGATGTGAATCTTATGGTGAAAAATGAGATGGTAATGGTGAAAACATGCATAGGAGGAGGATGGTGGTGATGTTCATGGTGGCAATATGCATGGTGATGGTGACAATGGGCATGAGGATAGTGACAATGAGCATGGGGATGATGGTGGTGATAATGAGAACGAAAATGGGAATGGGGATGCAGATATTATGGTGTACTTAGATGGGAGAAAAAAAAATACAACAAATCCATGACGAAGCTTGTGCAATTTATCAAGTTGTATAAGTCTATGCAATTTATCAGTCTAACAAGATGTCAATGTCTGGCTTCAATAGTCAAAATACTAATGTCAATAATCAATGAGACCATGAAAAAAAATCATAACATACATGTACACCACATACCTATAACATAATACACAATATAACATGCATACCACACACTAGACTACCTACCTATGGTCATTCGACTAGACCATCAAGATCACCTCTAATACCAATGGTATCCTTTAACCTCTCATGCTCGGAGTAAGGTAATAAGTATCGTTCCTTTGATGGGTTATTCCTTGGCATTGTTTGTATCTCAAGGTTTGTGCCATAACTAAGTTTGTATAATGGTATAGAATCTGACCTGGTCTATAATATTCAAATACATATCGTTTTCTACTTTATGAGTGGGAAACCTGGTTCAAATATTCTTCATTACTAACCATCGACCCATTTGGAATATAATTGTCCTTGGAGTCCCTTAATGAGACATTGAGGGTTTGATTCCTCTCCAAGCAGCGTTCCAGTCAATATTCAGTGTGCCATGCATTCCGTCTTGGGGAAACCACTGCATATATGTTTCCTGTAGAAAATATAGTGCCAACATTTGAGTCAACTAACTAGACACAACTAGTTGTAAAAAAATTCAAAATTATCAAAATATTAATCAAACTTGGTTGTACAAGATCTGATATGTGGTCATAGTTTGGTGAAATAATTGATTGGTCCTCCTCCAACTGGTATAATTATGTATCTATAAATCGACCAATGGGGAGTGATGCACGGTCCCATCTATCAACCAAATCCATGGATTCACATTTGTCCCATTCACCACTACTATTCAACACTACTACATGGAGAACAAAAAAAAAGAGAGTTTCCTTGTCCACATTTCAAGTATAACATTGTCCAACATTCTAATTGAATGAAATGCATGAGCTCCCTGGACGGTTTTGCACTCATATAACTGTGATCAATATACATTGACCACCTTCCAAAAATATCTATGTACATGTGTGTTGATGTATATGTAACTTCGGAATGTATTTCACATATATGTATATTGTATTCCTATAGAGATGGTATTATTCCTCTATAAGGAAGTGTCGTCATTTATATTGTAAGTGTCGTAACTTATACTTGATGGGTTATTAGACCACCTTATTTGGGGTCGGCCCTGTATAAGTCATGTGGGTCAAAGGGTTATTAGACCACCCTATTGGGGGTCGGCCATGTGGGTCAAAGGGTTATTACACCAACCTATTTGGGGGTCGGCCCACTCAGCATTATGTTATGTGGTTAAGTTCAAGCCTACATGAGTTAGGTAAAAAGGCAAGTCAAGTCAAGTATAAATAGAGTGCGGGAGGCACTCTATTTGTTCACTCACTTCTCACACATGCACTCAAGGAGGAGTGGCGCACTTATGGAGGAGGAGGATCTGCTGCTAAGTTATGGCTATCTCTCTTGGTTGGTTGTATCATTGCTCTATCTATCTCTGAGGAAGTTATTGGGGTTTTTCACCTTTATGGTTTTCCCCAAGTAAATCTTTGTGTCTCTTGTGTGCTTGCATTATTGTCTCCATGATTGATATGCTGTAGATATGTTGTACATGTTGTTCTCTCAGTTAAGATCCTAGATCAGATTGAAGTAAATTCTGAAAATTTAACATGGTATCAGAGCTAGCCTGAAAGAAGGCATGATATGGCATGTATGACACTTGTTGCACTTACGATGCTAGGGCTTGATATAGCAAAAACCAGTCATCATAGCACTTTCGCTATAAATCCGTTTTGGCAAATTTTTCGGATCAGAAATTGTTACAGAACGAAGATTAAATCTCCAGGTACCTTGTGTCCAAAGGACAACCTCTAATTCGTTGTACTTTGTGATTTATGATCTGTACAATATAGGGTTTCTGCCTCTTCCAGATCTGAGTCAAAATCAGGTGACCTTGGGAAAAAGGTCATATCTTGGGCTAGGAAGCTCCAAATGAAATTTCGTAAAAAGTGACAGGTAGTACACAGTCTGTACTATCTCAGAAAACGTTTTTAGAGGCCGAAGTTGAACTAGTGACACGTGGCACGCCGTACAATTTCGCTCTCATGTATTATCCCATAAACAGGTCATGTTACGACACTTGGCATAACTCTCTCTCAGAAAGTCCAATTGAGGTCAGACCTGTCAGGATAGAAAGATAACAGGCCGAGCTATCTCAAGAAATGTTTTCAGAGGCCGAAGTTCAAATAGTGACACGTGGCACTCCGTACAAGTTCGCTCTTCTGTTTTATCCCAAAACAGGTCACGTTGCGACATTTGACATAACTCTCTCTCAGAGGATCCAATTGAGGTCAGACCTGTCAGGATGGAAAGATAACAGGTCAGGATATCTCAGGAAACTTTTTCAGACCCTGTGGATTGAAAAGTTTGGAGTTACACCAGAAACAATCAGGTACATATTTCTGTCAAAACAGAATTATTTTTGAGTACCTTCATTCATGGCTTTCGGAATTTAGGGCTTTGAAGAAAGTTGGAATTTTTGTAATCGGAGACCACGGCTGAATTCTACTCATCAAAATAGAAATTTAGAGACCAAGATCAGAATTTTTGGTTGGGAAAAAGGCCGGGCTTGATCAAACCCTAGTTCGGGACTTTGATCACAAAAGTGGAAAACTAGGGCTTCTGTAAAAATGGGAATTTTTGCATTTTGTGACCACGGTTGGAAGCTCCTCAGAAAAATAGAAGATTAGAGCTTTGGATCAAACCTTTTGATGGGGAAAAATAGTGGGCTTCATCAAACCCCAGTTCAGGGTCACTTCCAGTGAATCCGGAAGTTTCAAAGGCAAAATTGAGGAGTGAAACTTTGCAGTTTTCAAATTCTGAATATACCAGTTTGATCAGCTCATCAAGGCGCATATTTCTATCCTTTCGAAAGTTTGAAATTCAAAGTTTGAATTTTTGGGGTTTCTCTGACAAACCCATATCCAGCTCCAGGTCCAGTTCTTGCAAATCAAATGGATTGGGTTAATCCTAGAAGAAGATGGATTGATCATCTGCATGAGTGAAGAAGTTCCTGTTTCAGAGGGAGATGAGGCTAAGGCCTTATATAAGAAGATTACAAGCGATCTCGACAGGTATGACTCATCGAGGTATGTTTCGATATTTGTCCATGATTAAGTTTATGGTATGTTTGTCTTCATGTTATTACGGTTAGTACAATTTTGATTTTAGATTTGTCGTATCACCTTAACAAAATTATGAATGCATGATAGAAGATATTCATTGGTTAGGGTGTTGACACTTATGATTGTACTAATGCATTATGGTGTTGTATGAGGTTTATGTTGTCTACTAACATGAAAGGTACACCAAGAAAGACAAATCATGTTCTGGTCCAAGAACATACGATCATGATAACATGAGGACAAAGATTCATCCATTGTCATGGATCTCATAGAAGATCCATTTACGAGGTATGTATAACTTGGTTTTGTAATAGTTAACCTATAAGATATACAGGTTACTAGCACAAGTCATTGAAGAAGAACAAGAAGACATCATGTGAGTATGTTAAGACATAAATAGCTAGCATGCTAATCCAGGTATGTTTTTCCTATATCAAGATAGAATCCTACCTTGTGTTAGGATTTTATACTGTTGTTGATAATGATTATTCATGAAGTCATAGGTTTGAATAATCATGGTTGTATGCATATTATGTTTCTTACCTTAATTGATGATATGACTAACCAGAAGAATCATGAAGGTATAGGTTTGAATAATCATAGGTTTTATGCATAATATATCTCTTATCTTGATTGATGATTCAACTAACCTAAAGAGTCATAGGTTTGAGTAATTACAGGTTTAGACATGTTATGTTTCTTATGATTTGACTAACCTTAAGAATTCTACATAAACCTTGAATGCTAATGCTTATTATTTTCTATTTGAAATGATCATGACTATACATGCTTGATATTATTGTGTTTTAATAGTATACTAATGAATGTATGATTTTATATGAGATCACAAGGATAACACAATCATGATACTAATAAGCAGGATGAATGTAAGTTCAAGGACAGGTAATCCAGGAAGCAAAGATCAAGAGGGAGTACACTCCAGTGGTTTATGCAAGGATGCAGATATTCAGAGGGAGTTGACCATCTCTCTACATCCCACAACAGAAAGGTGTAGAAGAAGCTACTTCAGATTAGGACTCCAGCAGCTCCTGCAAGGAAGCGAAGACTCAGAGGGAGTCCACCCAATGAACAAACAAAGATAAGTATTTGAATTGTCATTTCTTAAATAATACTGTTCAATAATGTATATACTGATGTTCCTAGAATTAGGTTGTGTATTATACATATTAGAATAATTGCATTGATGAACAATATACTCCTAATATGCATGGGTAAGTGGCCTATGGCACTATACAACATTCCATTGCTACTTATCTAGAATGAAACCTCTTTGCTGACATGTTGGGAGTTGTGCACACTCTTAACAATGTTCTGGTAGAGATTGGAAGGCATCTAGAAAGTTACGAAATATGGATAAATGTTGTATTGAAGCATTGGATAAGATAATTGCATGACTGTATGGCATATTTCTTTATGTGTAAGAATTTGTTCTGAAAACTATGAGATGTTTTCTAATCATGCAATTTAACTTGTTGTGTAGGAAAGATCGTATGCCATCTCCTACAAAAGAAGAACTACAACATTTGTTCCAGCAACAAAGATATCTATTGAATATATTGAAGATATTGAAGTTCCCAGGATCTAGGATGAAGAAATGGAATGCCATGATCCGTTGATCATGAAGAATGATGTTTGGGATGTAGTCCCAAGACCTGAAGGGAAGTTTGTTATGACTTCCATATGGATCTATCAAGATCAAGCATGCTGCAGATGGCAGCATAGAAAAATATGAAAGTGATGAAATAGAAGATACACTAGATGAATTTCAAGACAGCTTTCTTGAATAATTGTATGCGGATAACCTGTTTGTTACAGGTGAAGATAGATTGATTGCCGACATGCAGCGGAAGCTTACTGCCGAGTTCGAGATGAAGAACTTGGGGTTGATGCACTATTTGTTTTTGGCATGGAGGTGTGGCAGAGTGATGGAATCTTCCTTGGACAAGGGAAGTATGCAGTAGAGATCCTGAAGAGGTTCGGGATGATGGACTACAAGGCCATGGCCACACCTATGGCATCAAATCTGAAGCTTCTATGTGATGCTTCATCTGAGCTAGTTGATGTCTCTTTGTATCGTCAGATGATTGGGTCCTTGATGTACCTGACGAACACGAGACCAGACATTTGCTTTGCTGTGAACACATTGAGCCAGTTCCTAACGGATCCGGGGAGTGTTCACCTGGTTGCTGTAAAGCATGTTCTGAGGTACCTGAAGGGTACAGTGGATTATGGGCTCAGGTATGAGGAGAATCAAAAGTTTAACCTGCAGGGTTATGTTGATTCAGATTGGGCTGGCAGTGCTGTAGATAGGAAGAGCACATCTGGGTGTTGCTTCAGTATGGAATCAGGTGTGATCTCTTGGTTTAGCAGGAAGCAGTCCTGCGTAGCACTGAGTACAGCTGAGGCAGAGTATGTTGCAGCCTGTTTAGCTAGTTGTGAGACAGTATGGCTACGGAAGCTAATGTCTGGGTCATTTGATATCCCATTGGAGGCTACTGGTATCTTCTGTGATAACCAGAGTTGTGTGAAGCTGTCCGAGAACCCAGTGTTTCATGACAGGTCGAAACACATAGAGATCAAATATCACTATATCAGGGATATGGTGCAGAGAGGAGCTGTGAAGCTCCTATATGTTGCGACAGACGAGCAGATTACAGATGTGCTGACGAAGCCGCTAGCCAGAGTGAAGTTCGAGTACTTCAGAGAGAGGCTTGGCGTTCTTCAGATCGAGGACACTTCGAGGAAGAAGTGATGGACACATTTACTGAAGCCATTCCAAGCATGTTGGAAGGAGGATCCTTCACATGGCTGTGGATGTAAGTGTTGGATAATGGGCATCAGGATGATGTTCTGGTTTCTGCTTGGACATGATCAGTTGGATCATTTATGTATGTATGCATCATGTTGGATGCTGGATATGATCAGTTGGATCATTTATGTATGTATGCATCATGTTGGATGCTGGATATGATCAGTTGGATCATTTATGTATGTATGCATCATGTTGGATGCTGGATATGATCAGTTGGATCATGTGTATGTATTTTGTATATGCATCATGTTGGATGCTTGGACAATGTATCTGTATATGTATCAGGTGGATACATTGTATGATCAGGTGGATCATGTATGGTGATATGTATCATGTATCAGGTGGATACATTGTATGATCAGGAGAATCATGTATGATGATATGTATCAGGTAGATACTTGGTATGCATTAGGTGGATGCATTGATAATCATAGATGACGAGCTTCAGGATGTTGCTCCAGATGACATGCAGCAGGATGTTGCAGTGATGATCAGGATGATCATAGATGACGAGCTTCAGGATGTTGCTCCAGATGACATGCAGCAGGACGTTGCAGTGAGGATGATCAGGATGATCATGGATGCATCAGGATGATATATGGTGAGTATCAGGATGATACTCTATGGCCGTGGATCAGGTTGTGCAGATGAGCATGTAATCCGGTGCCCTGGGAGATTTGCAGATGGTCTTTCGAGGTTTTTTGCCTATGGCATGTAATATCGGTGCCCTGGGACATCTGGCAAATGCTCTTTCGAGGTTTTTCTCTGGGAGGACATGTAATTCGGTGCCCTGGGAGATCTGCAGATAGTCTTTCAAGGTTTTGCCTATGGCATGTAATAGCGCCCTGGGATATCTGGCAGATGCTCTTGCGAGGTTTTGTCCTATGGCATGTAATAGCGCCCTGGGAGATCCGATAGGTTGGGCTGTGTGCCCGTAATCAGTCCTGGGATGCTCTTGCGAGGTTTTGCCATGACCACATGTAATAGCGCCCTGGGAGATTTCAGGTCGGAGTTGTGTACCCGTAACATCCTGAGATGCTCTTGCGAGGTTTTGTGGTGGACCACATGTAATTTGTGCCCTGGGAGATTTCAGGTCGGAGTTGTGTACCCGTAACATCCTGAGATGCTCTTTCGAGGTTTTGTGGTGGGGTCACATGTAATAGTGCCCTGGGAGATCCTACAGGTCGGAGTTGTGTACCCGTAACATCCTGGGATGCTCTTTCGAGGTTTTGTGATGCACGTAATAAGTCCTGAGGATTCCACAGTATGGCCAGTGATGATGAAGACCTGCAGGTGGTGGGCCTACATCCAGTATGAAAAAGGACTGGCTCTGTAGAACTTCCTATGACGAGTAGATTCAGAGATTGATTGAGATAGCAGCAGCAGTGACGATGATGATGACTCGATGACGATTATCTAGTGACGATGATCCAGAGAAGATGACTTGTGCTAGAAGAACTGTGCTGAGAAATACCTTCCTAGTTAAGAGGGAGTGTTGATGTATATGTAACTTCGGAATGTATTTCACATATATGTATATTGTATTCCTATAGAGATGGTATTATTCCTCTATAAGGAAGTGTCGTCATTTATATTGTAAGTGTCGTAACTTATACTTGATGGGTTATTAGACCACCTTATTTGGGGTCGGCCCTGTATAAGTCATGTGGGTCAAAGGGTTATTAGACCACCCTATTGGGGGTCGGCCATGTGGGTCAAAGGGTTATTAGACCACCCTATTTGGGGTCGGCCCACTCAGCATTATGTTATGTGGTTAAGTTCGAGCCTACATGAGTTAGGTAAAAAGGCAAGTCAAGTCAAGTATAAATAGAGTGCGGGAGGCACTCTATTTGTTCACTCACTTCTCACACATGCACTCAAGGAGGAGTGGCGCACTTATGGAGGAGGAGGATCTGCTGCTAGGCTATGGCTATCTCTCTTGGTTGGTTGTATCATTGCTCTATCTATCTCTGAGGAAGTTATTGGGGTTTTTCACCTTTATGGTTTTCCCCAAGTAAATCTTTGTGTTTCTTGTGTGCTTGCATTATTGTCTCCATGATTGATATGCTGTAGATATGCTGTACATGTTGTTCTCTCAGTTAAGATCCTAGATCAGATTGAAGTAAATTCTGAAAATCTAACAATGTGCTTTCATGTTTGGTTGATCTTCCTTCCTGCTTGCTCCCTCCCCCATGACTAAAGAACACCATTCAACAACAGTCTTTTCATCTTGGATGAGCGAAATAGTTGTAAACTTCATTTCTTGCCTACGCAATGCAATCTTGATGCACACACTTGATCCATCATGTTCCTCTTTTCCATGTCCCGTATCTAAATAGTTCCAAATATGTGGCACCTTGTGCCTTTTGTGGAGCATACACAACCATTGAAAGACACGGGCATTTTTTAATTTCCCTGCACAACCATCAAACTAAATCCAATGTTGTTCCAATTGTATATTGTTATCCTTCAAGTGATTGTAGAGCAATTTAAAGTTGTGTTGTACAAAATCCAAGTCGTGACACCTGTCATCACTTATTTAGAAGCGATACTCCTTCACTATAACCTTGTTGTCTTCAGTACTATCTGCTCCATGTCTATAGGTGAAATGGACCATTATGATGACCTGATTTGAGTGATAATATTGACTCTAAATCTTGTTTTGTGGTTGAAGAGTGTAGTTTTCCGCAAAATCGACCACTGATAATATAGTCCCAATAGGAAACTTATCTGTGCATGTTCTAAACTGTTCATCTTTCCAACAAGCCACATGTACATGCTTTACATATTATTGTGTCTTTTCAAAGAATCCTTCCATGAAGTTGCAAACCCATACCTAGTAGACCAACAATAATGACATATATCAATAGATTTTTACAAATGAAATTGTAATATGAAGAGGGAAATAATATTCAAGCACTCATTACTAACATGAGAAGTGACCAATTATATTTTTTTTGTTTCATTCCCTCCATCAATATCATATGTGAAATATTTGTGTGACTACAAGTTTACCTCCTACCTCCCAAGTTCGTGCTCATCGGTCACATGTATGCATTTGTCCAATAGTTCCATTCCACAACACCCTGGGCATGTCCCATCTACACAATATTTCTGATAAAATGTGCAACCTTCTGGATTTATGCACAATATGCTATAAATAAAGTTTCTAGATGACATTGAAGGAAATGTAGCTGAGGATTCTTGCACAAGACTGTTATGCAATACAGGAAATATGTGTGTGTGTGTGTGTGTGTGTGTGTGTGTGTGCGTGTGTGTCATAATATGAATCGTACTCAATGTGGTATAGACAATAGCATGTGTTACGAGTTGTGTTTATTTTAACATACCATGGTTTTCATTTCTCGAAGGATATTTGGCCCAAGTTAAGTTCATTATGTTCATGCCTAAATCTCTCATATAATTCTTTTTTGTCATGTCAAGAAAATATTTAATGTGGGTTTCACGATCCCTTGAACCCCTTATCAATTTTAGTACATCGTTTTGGTTGAAAGAAGGTCTAGTGTTGTCATGCCAAAAATATTCCACTAGTCCTTTTACCACATCAATGAGCTTCATATCAGAGCATGGAAACCTACCAATAAAGGCCCAGTCATCTTTTTGACCAGTTTTAAATTGTTCCCTTCTAACACAATACATACAGAGTGTTTTGACATTCAAATTAATAAGTTTGGATGTAGGCTTAAGAAGACGAAGGACCATAATGATTTTGCTCATGATTGATTGTGACACCACACGAAAAGCCACATTGCAATCCTTTGAACAATATTTATTTCCTATTGTATTAAAGGAATCTACTAAACTTCTAACAATATGAGAACTTGGTTCAGAACTATTTATCATCTTTATCCTTAACTCTCTCGTAAAAACAATCATACACCTAGATTTTAATAATGATAAAAATAATTTACATTTATCTCCATCACATTTAGAATCAAATAGTTAACAAGTATGTGTTGAGTTTGATATGCAATACTACATTTAGACAATGTACCTTCAAGCGAACAAATGAGACTTTCATCAATCTATATATGATTTGGATTTATTTTGCATGAACTTTCTAATGGAGGTAGGGAGGTTGGAGCTTCATCACCTGGTCGATTTGGCATTTCAGCAAGAGCTTCATGTCCTTCTCTCACTTGCTGGAAGTTGGATGGTGGCAATTGGACATCCTCTTGGACGATCTCAATGAAAATTTCTTCTTCAAGAATACGTTCGGCATGAACACCTCTCTAAATCCGTCATGTGTATAACCACAAGATACTAAATCGTTAATTGTTTCAGGTGGCCTTGTTTTGCACCTACGTTTTACTTTTTGATCAATGCCATGGGGTGGTTGTTCTTCAAATTTTGTGGAAATCAAAGGCCCCTCAAGTGAATGCTCCCATCTTATTGTTGTGGATTGGTAGGAAGAATTGTGGCATCCTATACAATCAGAAATGGGTGAGTGTCCATAGAATGTCTCTGATTGGTCATGTCATTTATTGTATTCTCTATAATTTCTTTAGGTAGCTTCTTCCTTGCATATTTTCTTTTTCGATTGCCTAGATTGCCCATGACCACAATGATCAATGATCTATAGTGCTCTTCAATTGGAGATTCTTCAAGCTTAGTATTTTTCTTACTTAATTGTGTTATACTCCACCACAATGATAAATGAGATATTTCCTTTAATACTCCTCAATTGTAAGAAAATCAATGGTGGAGATGGTCTATGGTGCTTCTCAATTGGAGATTTTCCAAACTAGGTATTTTTCTTGCTCAATTGTTTCTATACTCCACCACAATGATCAATGAGATATTTCCTTTGATGCTCCTCAATTGTAATAAAATCAATGGTGGGGATGGTCTATGGTGCTCGTCAATAAGAGATTCTTCGAGCTTGGTGTTTTTTCTGCTCAATTGTATCTATACTCCACCACAACTATCAATGAAATATTGCATTTGATGCTCCTAAATTGTAAGAAAATTAATGGTGCAGAATTGGAGATGGTTTATGGTGTTTTTCTGTTGGATTATTGAATATTGTCCAATGTGTTTGGTGCTCCAAGCAATCCTTATAGCACTTGTAATGGATATGGTGAATGCAATCACCAATTTGTGTGTTGTTCTTGTAATGTAGAGAGTGAATGTAGTGTCTAGAACTAGAAATTGCATGCTCACTGTATGTTGCTTCAAACTTGTTAGAGTGTCTCTCGGATAGGTACGTGCAGTATCTATATAGGAACAAAAGGTGTATGTGTTTTGTTAATCTAAAACACATGCACTTTTTGTTCTAGTAATGATTGGTAGCATTTATGAAGGTGGTCCCACAACTAAGATATCATTAAATGTCTACTCGCACCCACTAAGTCTTAACCCCCTAACACAGACACACCCCACCCATTGTTCCCCTAAATATTATTAGTTCCCTCTCTCTCACTCCCCTACTCCACCTACACCTAATATCCACCATTTGACAAACCAAATAAAATAAAGTGCAAAAGAATAAAAGAAAATGTTAGTTTCATAAACTAATAGTCTATAATTTAAAAACATTGAATTCAACATATTTTCTTGTTAATAACAAGAATAATATTTCTATATAGAACATAAAACCAAATGGAACAATATACTTGTAGGTAGAGAGAAACACACAACCTTGTCAACTCTTTTTTAATAATCCAAGTTTCAGTAACACATTAAAAAGATTCTCTTAGGCACCAAAGAAAGGACTTAATACACAAATCTAAGAAGCTGGAAAGACAAACAATAGGGTCATAAAGATAAAACAAATAACATAGAAACTGAGAGAATGAACCAACATAAAACTGACACATTGAAGAAACAACTTTGTAGAATGCAAGGGGCCATCAGAATACTCGTGAACTAAAAGAAGAATAATTCCATTAGACAATATCACAAAATAGGTTGACCAGATGTTATATTTGTAAATTTGGATTTGCATTTTCTCAAGATATCATTTTACCTCTTCCTAACCCCCACCCCTCTCTACACACACATACATCCCTATGCCTCCGCCTACCACAAACACCCCTCCTCTATCTCTCTCTCTAACCCTTACTAAATCCTTCTTTCACTCTCTTTCTCCCCTTCTCCACTTATCCCTAATATCCTAACACCCCCCTCTATCTCTACCTCTAACCGCTTAACAATCTCCCTCCATATCTTCCTCTAACCCCTTACCACCCCCTAAAGTATATCCCTTTACCTATTTATATCTCTAACCCAAACACTCATTCTCATCACATATACCCCCCTTTCTCCCTAATTACCCTTCTCCTCCCCAAACTCCTAACCCCCCCTCTCACTTTACCCCTTGCCATCCCCCAATCTCTCTCTCCCCTAACTCTTACCAACCCCCTCTCTCACTCTCTCTCACTCCCATACTCATCCACCTACAACTAACCCCCATCCCCTATCTCTTCCCCAACCACCTAAAACACCACCTCTCCACCAGTTCTCTCCCCCTCCCCCTCTCTCTCTCTCTCTCTCTCTCTCTCTCACATACACACACCACTATGTATCCCCCTACCACTAAAACCCCGCTCATTTCTCTCTATCTCTTTCCCACCCCCATATCCCCCCTAACTCATGCTAACCCCCTTCCCCATTCTCTCTCCCTCCCCTACTCCTCCACCTACACCTAACCTCGACCCCCCCCCCCCCCCGTCTCTCTCTCTCTCCCCTCCTCTCCCTAACCCTTACTAACCCCTTATCTCACTCTCTTTCTCCCCTACAGCTTACCATCCCCTCTCTCTATAGGGGATAAAGGGAGTGAGAGAAGGGGTTAGTAAGGGTTAGTGAGAGGAGGGGAGAGAGAGGGGGGGGGTTAAACTTATGTAATACCCCCATTTTGACCTTTGGGATATATTTGATTTTAATGTAAATATTGTATACATGCGATGTATGTTTTCCTAGTGTGGAGCTCAAGGCCAAGGCCCCGCTAGTGTATGTTCGTATTTTATTTAAAAATACAAGTATTAGATATTATGCTATCCATGTGCTATTAAGCCATGGAACATTGTAAAATGATGCAAATATTAATATTGCAATAATAATACCAAAAACTGGTTATGGAAGTAACTAATAAGAGCGGGCCATGTGTATCCACTAGGGAGTGGTGAGGGGTATTGTGGGGTTGAACCATATGCTTCCAAATGTCATCTTGAGAAACCATTTAAATTTCCTTGTTGACATTTAATTATGTTGTAAGGAAGTATGGGCATCCCACAAATTCGTATGGAAGGTATGGGATCTATTTTCTTGACCCACAAGTCACTCTACCTCATGGAAATTCATTATCCCTCATTCACATTCCATTAGGGATCATCCAAGCTTGAGTTTTCATCCATTACACAGCTCCAGCCATGAGAAAAAACAGAAATCGCAAATATGAATTAAACCACGTTTTGAAGTGCCAAAAACACCCAGAAATTCGTGTGGATAGTGAAATCCAATGGGGGATCCATAGAATTGAACCTTGGGGCAAATTTGAGAGTGTTATATGCCCAAAAATCCATAGGAAAACCCCGATTTTATAGCCCGAAAATCCAATTACGGGACAGAGTTATTTGGTGACAGAATTGAGAAAATCCAAGTGCGAATAATAGAGAAGAAGAGGGAATAGAGGTTGGAACTGCTTGATAAACCTAGTGAAGGCTATAATCTCAAGGATCTAGCAACTTGGACCTTTATATTCCCACCCTGAATATCACTGGAGGGAAGGGGCTTCTTAGGAACTATGCAGCAAAGAAGGAGACCTTCCTTGTGTTGAGTGTGGTAGGTATTGTGGGTTCCAAGGCTATTTGGATTTAGTTGAGATGCTTGTAGCTCTGTGGTTGAGCTCACTTGCTTAGCATCCTCCTCCTTTGTCTCTTGAATGCTTAATAAACCCAATTGTGTGTTGCATTAACATGACTGTTTGTGTGAAACCATGGCTGTGAGTGAGCTTGTTTAGTTCCTCCTTAGTGGATACACAGCCCAGCTCGGGGGTGGTCTCTCAGCTGAAAGAATAAAGGACGGACAGGGATCTAAGGTTGGGTGGAACATTTCTCACATAGCCAGTTGTTTGGACAACTTCATATTAATGATAAGTGTTCTTTGTGCTTAAATTATGTTTATTCTATTTTCTATTCTGAATGTTTAATTATTCATGTAATTGAATGAAATGATTATCTAAAGTTAGTTGGCATGAAGCTTGTGCATAGCATGAGAAGGGGATTAATTCTCTGCATGTTGTTTCATCATTCTGCTTGGGATAAATATGCTGATGCATTCCATTTCGTGTGTGTGTTAATATGTTTTAATTCCGTTGTATAATTTAATTATGCATTTATTTATAATTGTAAATTTTGTTATATGACATTGGGGAAATATTAGACACGCCCCATGTTGCGTTCATGTTCCCTTTGCGGGTTGAGATGACGGGAGGATATGTGACAGGTTAGGTGTAGGTGGAGGAGTAGGGGAGTGAGAGAGAGTGGGAGTGGTGGTTAGTATTATTTAGGGGGAATATGGAGAGAGAGAGAGAGAGAGAGAGAGAGAGAGAGAGAGGTGTTAGTGGCAGGGGGAGAGATAGGGATGTGTGTGTGTGTGTGTGTGTGTGTGTGTGTGTGTGTGTGTGTGTGAGAGAGAGAGAGAGAGAGAGAACCAATGGGGAGGTGTTGTATTAGGTGGTTGGGGAAGAGATATAAGGGGGTGGGAGTTATGTGTAAGTGGGAGTAGGGGAGTAAGAGAGAGGGAGGGAGGGGGTTAGCAAGAGTTAGGGGGAAGAGAGAGAGAGAGAGAGAGAGAGAGAGAGAGAGAGAGAGAGAGAGTTTGGGGGATGGTAAGGGGTAGAGAGAGAGAGAGAGGGTTATGGGTTTAGGGAGGATAAAGGTGATTAGGGATAAAGGGGGTATAGGTGAGGAACATGAGAGAGAGAGGGTTATGGGTTTAGTGAGGATAAGGATGATTAGGGATAACGGGGGTATAGGTGAGAAGCATCAGGGTTTGGGTTAGATAGAGAGGTAAAAGGTGAGACTTTAAGGGGTGGTAAATGGTTATAGGTAGAGAAGTAGAGGGAGTGTTAAGGGGTTATAGGTAGAGACATAGGGGGTATTAGGATATTGGGGGTAAGTGGAGAAAGGGATAAAGAGAGTGAGAGAAGGGGTTAGTAAGGTTTAGGGATAGGATGGGAGAGAGAGAGAGATAGATGAGGAGGGGGCTTACTGGTAGGGGAGGCATATGGATGCGTGTGTGTGTGTGTGTGCGAGAGGGAGATATAAGGGCGTGTTAGTGGGTTGGTGGCCGGGGTGTTCTAGATTAATGTGGGGGTATTTGGGAGTTGTAGAGGGGAATATTATAGGGTTTGGGGGGTTAGGAGTGTGGGTAACCATAACTCTTATTTTTTTTTGTTAACTAAAATGATGTTGTTCAGTAAATCAACCTATGATTTGGAAGTTCAAAGAGATCATCAACATACTGCTCCTAAGATACATAATCTAAGAGATAAAAAGATATAGCATAAAGTATTATTTTAATCAAAAGAACTAGGGTTTAAATCCAAAAGAACATACCTTGGACAACTAAAGTCTGATCCAAGCTTTAAGCTTTATTCCTCTGATCCACAGTTCCGAATGAGAAACTTGCAATAAGCAAGACACCTTTCTCAAAGCTTTTGGTTACAAAAAGATGAATAAATTAGCATGAAACTCATATATATATAAGATATGAAATATTCAATGAAATAGATTCATAAAGTAGACATATTATCTTATGAGAAAGAAGATCTCTTATATTAATTGCATTAATGGAAACAAACTAATACCTAATTTGTAACCTACACTGTTGAAACTAGATCCTAGGCTCCTTGCTCCTCTTCCTTTAATGGATATTTCTCCAACATTTCCTTATACAAAAAATGGTCCCCCTTTCTCAAGGACCTCCCCTTGTATTTATAGCAAGACGAGAGGATAGGTTTCGAAAGGTAAATAGTTGGGGAGGTTATGGTGGTTAGGATAACTACCATAACCAACTCTTAATTTGATTTTTTAATATTTTTTTCGTGATTTTTGAACGTACCCATGAGTCTAGAACTTGACACCCTGCTAGTAACCCGCGAGTATCATGCTAGTCAACTAGGGGTTACAACTTTTTAGGGAAAAACCGTGGGTTGTCAAATAGAGAACCTGCGCATGACCCATGAGTTGTCATATACAAGATTCGTGGTTATGTCCCAAAAATACTTCAAAAAATAACTAATTTGAAGAAGGTATTGTAAGATTCAGATCCATTACATCTATAGTCAATGAGGTTCTTCCATCCATAGGGTCCTTTTGTGTGATCAACAATGCAATGTGGTCACGGAGGAAGAAGTTCCAATCTGGCTAATAACAGATGCCCCCTAATACATGAGGTCTTAAGGGTAATGATGGTCGGAATGCATTACAAACCAAGAAGTGGAGGAGCGTGGAAACCATGGGAACAAAGTCTCAAATAGTACCTGAAAAAAAACAAGGTCAGCGTGCGAGTATAATCTTGATATACGGAGATGTTCAGAATGCTAGAACATGATCTCCAACACATAACATAAAATAAGTATATAGCATCGCCACTGAAATACAAGCATTGATCCATGTCAAAAGGAGATCATAGCCATGACAACAAACTGTATCTATGTCTCGTGAGGAGCCTAATGTAAGTAAGACTTGGTCTTGTGAAAATTGGATGATAACAAAGGGTTCAAGCTTAAGGAAATCTTGGAAGGTAGATATCAGACATCTACTCAGTAATTTTTATGATACTCAGGTGGTAAATGAAATAAATAACTTAGGTTGGATAGCTAAAGACAAGAGACAGGAAAATGTAAAGTTCAGATGAATAAAAGCAAGGAAGAACTGGGTTTATGAAGTAATGAGGGTGAACAGTTTATGATCTTATCCTACCATTATGGAATAGTTGTATGCTAATCATAAGAATTGCAACATGAAATTTAGACCATGAGACAAAAGAATAATGACAGCGTATACTTCATTGATTTAAAATAAGATTGGCTCATATATCATATTATACTTAAAAAATAACAGTAATTTCTTGCAATATATTAACATAAGAAACTGTATACATGATTGTTCAAACAAGTTTTAACTTCAAACTTCCATCATTTGATTCCAAAAAATCCAACCCCTATTACCTCTGTCTGTATCATATTTATACAAAATTTGTTCAAAAGGAAACAGTTACTAGATCCTATCATATTGGATCTAATAGCTCCAAAAATAGAATGAAGTTTTGAAAGAAAAATTAAAGTCTATCGAATCACTAAGATAAGCACATCTATCTATAAGGACTTGCCACCTAAGACACCTTATCACTTAATTATAGAAAATGAACTAAATACTCCTTGACGACTCAGCTAAAACAACCAAATCATCTAGAGCCTGAGATCTTCATTGTAACCTGGTATACTTTGCACCTACATTGCGCTCTTGGCCTTTCATCTGCTCCAGCTGGGTCTTCATTTGCTTGTATTCTTTGTGCAGGGCCCTCTTCTTTTGAAGAGTTTCTTTTGCTACAGCTTCCAAATGTTGATAATAAACATCCTTCTTTTCCAAGTCTTCCCAAAGCCTTTTGTTTGCTAACATCAAAGTTTCATTGATCTTCTGTAAATACTAACACTGCTCCTTGTAAGATTGCATGCTCTTCTTTACCTGATCTAATTCAGGAGCTATTTGAATCTCCTCTGTGCTGATCGCCATATCTTCTTCTTGTATATCTTTAGAAATTGAAGCTTCATTTTTAACATGATGCTATCCTCTTGATGCCAATTTTTTAACCAATATTTCAGGAATACATCCAATGTTTGTTTACATGTCAATAAAATTCTCATTTTCAGAAACAGGTGCAAATTATTGAATTTCCATGTCATTGTCAGAATCAGGGACATGCACGACTTCATTTCCTATTGCAGGTTGTTTTGACAATTTATTTGCTGCAACTATTATAGCTTTAGAAATAGTCCTCGGGCCTTCATTAATATTTGGCAGGTCTTGCTCTGTTTCTTCAACATCTTCCTGCCTTTCAGCTTCTTTAACCTGTAACTGTTCATCTAGTGATTTGCTTGTGTTACCCTTCTTCTTAGAGGGTTTATTTTTCTTCTTAATTTCACACCCATGTTCTATGAGAAACTCATCCTAACTTTTACCGATTTGGTTTAAATGGTGAAGAACTAAAAGCTTGACAAGCCCATGATGAAAGAGTGAGCATTGTGTATGTGTTGGGTGTTCCTGTGCATATAAAACCCTCTTCTGTAAACTTTTCCACAAGTAAAATGGCAGATTCAACCTTTTTTATCCCTGCAAATGCATCAGCATACGAATATGACACCTGAGCACCTTATCAAACTGTCCATCACAGGTGATATAATTCTGTATCATCTCAAGGGGAATTTTCCAGTTGGGTTTTACATTGCTAGCATGGATACCGTTCTTCCAATTTAAATTTTCAAAGCCAGGTGATAGAAACTCACTATAACCCCCCTCGAAATTTGTCTGCTTAAACCATTTCTCACCATGAGCTAGAATGCCTATAAATTCTGATATAAATTGCTCAATAACTGTGATTTTGAAATTTTTGAAATCAACAATGCCATTTTATCATTTTTTACAAAATCCTGAGTGATGGTAGGGTGATAACCCTTCAATCTTTCACAATAAACAAACCATCCTACTTCTCTCATGAGCTTGGTCGATCGTGGAAACGACATAAGCCATTGAATGTTACTTGGCTCAGCTCGACATGGGAGACCACCTAGATTTTTCTTTTTCCTCTGCGAAGTTTCCTCCATTTTTATCTTGCTGCAAAATGAACCTGTAAAAAAAAATGCTGTGAAAACCCTAGCTTGCAATTACGTGGTTCCCCAACCTCAAAACCCTCATAGAGTTTAGGATATTCACCAAGAACCGGAGCTAACAGAATGAAAACCCTACTCTATATAAGCTCTTTCTTCAAAACAACATTCAAGATCTGTACTTCTCTTAATTTGAAATTTGCTGAATTCGAGATCTGTACTTCTCTTAATGCCACCTATGTACTTTTCTGCTCATAAGCTTCAACTGATTTGCCACATGTCATATGAATGTTGTACCAGGGCTGCGGATGACTCAAATTCATGCATATAAATCATTCATTTCTCATAATAATAACGAATGCCGCCCAAAACCATATTAAATCATGATTTTTCAACTTATGGCAAAACTGACAGCATTCTTTAGAAACTTACAGCATTTGCAAGGTTGACTTTTATATACATGCTGTCAGTTTAACATTCAAATCAACTTTGACAAATTTGAACCACAAATTAAAGTTCATTTTGAGTATAAATATGAATATGAACCTATTTTATTTTATAATGAAAATATAAAAAGAACAAAGGTAAAATAAACATTTGAATGCAAATGGGAAAAATAAACCTGAAAGGCACAATGCATGAAATGGGCCAATGGAACATGAATTAATATTTAGGTAAAGGTTATGTAAATCTAAAGAACAACCTTAGTGATAACATCTGGCTCCATTTGGGGATAAGGTTCTCCTTGTGATACCTTAAGAACATATATGACCTATTCCTTCTGTCTTATTGGGCTGGAGTCTACTAAACTTATTTGAACTGATATGTGTAATGAATATATACAAAAATCTGTCATCTCAATCAAGTATGAAGCAGCTTTAAAAAGCGTCCATTAACTGGACCTGGAATCTCATTACCTCCCAAATTTTGTAGAACAAAAGTGTTGTTTCCCAAAATTTTCATCACTATGAATGGTCCAAACCACAGAGCATCAAACTTACCATGTTTTCCTTTATCCTCATATCTGGCATCCCATCTCAACACTTGATCGCCCACTGCAAACATATTATTTTTTACCTTTTTATCAAAGCTTTCTTTCATCCTATTTCTGTGTATTTCAGCTTTTCCCATGAGAGCTTCCCTTTCTTGTTGTAGTTGAATTATTTGAAATGTCCTTCTTTTCTTCATTTCTGGTTCTTCCTCAAATTCCTGCACAAACTTAATCCCTAGTGCCATTAACTGAATAGGGAATACAACTTCAGTTCCATACACTATTTGAAATGGGTTAGTTCCAATTGACTTCTTTATTGTGACTCTGTCTTCCCACACAGCAAACCTTAACTTAGAATCCCAATTCTTCTTGTTTTCTGATAACATTTTCTTAATACTTGTCACAATGTTTTTATTGTTGGATTCTGCCAATCCATTGCCTTGGGGGTAATATGGGTAGATTGTCTCAAGGAAATACTTTTTTTTCAGCAAATTTTATCATTTTCTTGGATTTAAATGCAGGAGCATTATCAGTAATAAGTTTTCTAGGGCATCCAAATCGACTAAGAATATTTTCTTGCAAGAAATTAATGATAACCTGATCTGTTGCCTTTCTAGTTGGGATTACTTCTACCCATTTCGTGAAAATATCTGTTGCAATTAAGATCCACTTATGTTGTCCACCAGATGGAGGATGAATTTTGCCAATAAAATCTAAACCCCATTGTTGAAATGGAGCCTCTACTGATATAGGTTTCAAGGGTAAGGACTGTAGCTGATGTTTACCTGCAAACTTCTGACATTTTTCACAAGCTCTAATCTGTTGGTACACATCTGAGAAAAGAGTGGGCCAGTAATACCCTGCTCTTAATATTTTGAAGACTGTTGCCTTCCAGTATTTATGTCCACCACATATACCAGCATGCAATTCCTTAGTGACATCATTTGCTTTTGTTCTATCCAAACATCTCAGAAGTATTCCTCCAGGGTCTTTCCAGTACAATACTTGATCAATCAACACATACTTAAGAGATTTTAGTTTTACAGATCTACATTCATTTTTACTCAACTATGTGGAACAATGCAGATTTAACAAATAATATACAATTTTAGCATACCAAGGACAATCAAAATACCTGCTGTAAACTAGTTTTTCACACAGTTCTAAATTTTCTGCCATCATATACAGATCCAATATCTAACAATTTGACTCAGAGAGAAGCTTAGCTAAGCCTTGTCCCTTTACCAATTTAGTAGGCTTAATCTCCACCTCATATTCCATCACCTTTGCAATCCACCTGCCTCTTTTTCCTTCGCCATCAGGCTGTACCAGAATTCCTTTTACAGTTGAATTAGGAACATAAGCTAAAACTTTAGAATGAAGTACATAAATTCTGAAAAATTTAAGTGCCTTAACCAAAGCATAGGCTTGTTTCTCCATACTAGTGTATTTCAACTCTGAATCCCTTAATGTGTTGCTAAAGAATGAGATGGGATGTTCTAATCCATCAGAGTTTTTCTGCAACAACACTGCAACAATAGTTTCTTCTGACGTGAATGAAAAAATGGAAAAATCCTTAGTGTAATCTGGGGTTGCCAACACAGGTGCTTCTACCAATGCCTGCTTAATTTTCTCAAATTATTTTTTAGCTTGGTCAGACCATCTTACCTCCCTATTTTTCTTAAGCATATCAGTAATATACTTAATAGTTTCAGCAAAGTTAGGAATAAACCACCTCAAAAAATTGATTTTTCCTATGAAAGATTGGATTTCTTTTTTATTTCTAGGAATAACAATCTTTAAAATAGCTTTCACTCTCTCAGGATCTATTTTAATCCCCTCTGCAGAAACTATGTGACCCAATAGCTTACCTTCTGTCATAGCAAAGTGAGACATTTTTGGGTTCAATGAAAGCCCAAATCGTCTGTATTTCATAAAAGTTTGCTTCAGATGTTTCAAATGCTCTTCATCAGATTTAGAAAAGACCGTGATATCATTTTGATAAATGACCACAAACTTTTCATTCTCACCTACAAATTCTATGTCCATTGCCTTTTGAAACGTGGCACCTACATTCATTAGCCAAAAAGGCATTTTGTCATACATGAATGTACCCCAGGGGGTTGTAAAAGTTGTTTTCTCTCTATCCTCCGGCTGAAAAGCAATCTGGTTATAACCAGAAAAACCATCAATCATTGAAATTCTTTCTACACCAACCACGCTCTGCAAAATCTGATCTATCTTAGGCAATGAATAGTTATCTTTAAGGCATGATCTATTTAAATTTTGAAAATCTACACATAACCTTATTTCCCCATTTTTCTTGCGTACTGGAACAAGGTTGGCTACCCAGGAGGAGTACCTAAGAGGAACAATAATCTTGGTATCCAGTAGTTTCTTCACCTCTTTTTCAATGACTAGTAAAAGTGTTAGATTAAGCCTTCTTAATTTTTGTTTAAAAGGCTTAGTATTAGCCTTTAATGAGATCTTATGTTGAATAACATTAGTGTCATAGGTTTTAAGATCCTCATATGACCATGCAAAAATATCTATAAATGCCTTCAACAAAAAGATGTATTTCTTTGTCTCCTTTTCTGATAATTGTTTAGATATCTTAACCATCCTTGGTTCTGCCATAGACCCAATATTACAGCTGATTACACTCTCTTAAGTGGTCTGAAAATTATTTTTCAACAGTGTATCATTTTTTGAAAACAACCTCTCTAATGGAACAAGTCCATTAGGGATAAAATTGCTCTTTAAATCCATAATTTTTTTATCATCAATTGACTATTTTTCATGAGTAAACATTTCAGCCAGATCTAGGTCTTCATCTAAATCAACCTGGTTATCTGTAAATTCTTCAGTTAATTGTAAAAATTCTTTTATTTCCTGTTCATCTTGAAAAACCCTCCAATGTTTAATATCATCTAGGACTGCTCGTCTATACCTCACATCAATGGGATAATTTAGGTGTGTCAATTTTGGGATTCTGAAATATGCTGGTTCTAATGCCAATGAATCGGCAGTCTGATTACAATATATGGGAATATATGCTATATTAAAAGCACAAAAAAAATTATCTATCATGTCCCACACCTCATTTCTGTAAACTTTCAATAATGACTACTTTACCTAATAAATACTCTTCACTTGTTGAATTGCCAATTCAGAGTCGCCAAAAACTGCAAGACTTTGGATATTCATATCTTTTGCAGACCTCAATCCCAGGATTAATGCCTCATACTTAGCAGTATTGTTTGTGGTATGGAATTCTAATTTATACATTAATGAAATCATCTCATCTCCAGGAGAAATTAACAACACACCAGCCCCTACTCCATCCTTATTTGATGATCCATCAAAGTACATCTTCCAAATGCCTTCCTTTTCTTATGTGTCACACTGAACTGAACTATCTTTCTTAACTTGCAAAACCCCTGCAGCATCATCATTTACCTGTAACATGCAAGAACCCATATCCTCTTGTACTATATAAATAGGATGATTAGTAGGACTTTTATCATCACTTACCAAAAATGCGAATTGTACCTCTCTGTATAACCTTCTATATTCACCTCCAAATATAGGAATTGAAGCATATGATAGATCCATTTGGAGAGTGCCACCTATCTTTTTAGCCCATGATCTTGACAGCAACATGCCAAACTTAGGAGAAATATCAGCCACTACAACATCCATGAGAACACTTTTCATAGGAAGCTGGGTAAGGTTGACTACAAGGTCTTTTATGACTCCTAAACATTTGACATCTCAAGAATCAAAAGCATACAAGTCATGGTAGGGTTTAGTAACAGATAATCCTAGGGCTTCCATAACCTCCTTTGGCATAAGATTGTGTGAAGCACCTGAATCCAAAAGACAATTATGCAACATCTGATCATGTATGGTAAGTGTAATATAGAAAGGTGGGGGATAACAAGATTTTATTTCTGACTGATTAGAAGCTTTCGAACTAGTGATAATGGTGGGATCTTTCTCCTGCAAGTTTATGACATCTTCTGAGGCATGCATAGGTGATGAGTTTAAAATTTTCATGGTAGGTTCCCTATAAGATCTCCTCCTTATTAATTCAGTTAAAGGGATGGGGATCTTGAGTTTATTTATTTCATGCTTCAAATCAAAACCAAGCATATTACTTCCTTTTGCTAATTTAACAGTGCTATTTTTATCTTTTTGCGGTTCCTGTTGTTCTGTAGAAGGGAATGTTGTTTTAGTGGGAACAACTTTCACCTTCTTTTTGAATGGTGTCGCTTGTTTTACCCTAGTCCTAAGTCCATATGATTTTTGTTGCTGTCGTTGTTGACAAATTCCAGATTGCTGCTCTTTAACACTTCCTTCTTCATAATTAATCTCTGCTACAGCATAGTAATTATCCCTAGTTATAAATTTAGAAGCATATACATCATCCAATTGATTAATATCATGGTCTAACTCTTCAATATCTTCTAATGTTGTTTCATAAGGATCATCCTCCCTTATTAAGTTGTTCTGAAAAGGTGGTTGTACCTTTTGATCTTCATTCTCTCTCTTCTCCCTTTCAATGCCATTGTTCCTTCTCTCTTTGGGCATGAATCTGGGAGGATAAGGGTGCCTAAATTGATTTTGGTTTCTGTTATCGTTATCATAGGCAGGCATATTCTGATTTTTCATTTCCATTTCCATTCTCTTAATTTTTGCAAACAAATATTTTATGGTTTTGTGCATTTCATCATATTTTCTATCTAAAGTTTTTGTAAAACAAGAAGAAGGAATCATCTCCTTTTTTCCCTTCCGATCCATATTTTGAGCTTCATCTTCTTCTTTAAGTTTGTTGGATGCTAAAATGTTATATTCAACCTCTAAGGCTACATCTTGCATATTCATCGGAGACACTGCTTTTTTGTCCCTTAACCACAAGAAAAACTGATGATCAAAAGCATTGGCATAAGTTAACTTTGCTCCAGGTTCTGTAGGTTTAATTTCTATGGGAATCTTGTTATACATTATATTAAATCTTTTGGAAAAATCTGCAACTGCTTCATCAGGCTTTCTCTTCAATGATGTGAATTATGTGTAATAATAGAGAAAATCCTTGGTATCTCCCCATTGTCTAATAAACAGATGATATAAATCCTCCAAACCATCAATAGAATTCTTTGGTAACTCCCTGAACCATTTTCTAACTTCTCCATCTAGACTCTGAATGAACATTCTCATCCAAACATCTCTAGCTTCAATGTTATAGTTATCAGCATAACTACAAAACTTATCCCAATGTTCTTCAACAGTTCTCCCACCCTGGCCATCAAACCTAGGCAAGTATTTCTAATAATCACCACCAGGAAAAGGGTTTAAGGGTTGATGCATGACTAATGGAGCATATCTAGATGCTACCATGTGGTCCATCATATCAGGGGGTTGGCCAACCATATTTAATGAATGGAAAATCTATGGAACAATTGGCTAAATCTGTGGAGATGGTGGTTTGGTATATGGAGGGGAAGGTACTTCAATTTTCAATTGGCCAATGAAAAGCCTACTTGTAAGAGGTATTTCAGGTTCTCTCAAATATTTCAAGGTAAAAACTTCCTCAGGGATATGTTTATGTTATAAAGAAAGAGGATTTGAATACACATTAAAATCACCAACCCGTGTTGGATTTAATTCATCAACTTCAGGAATGTTAACTCATAAATCCAATTTATTTTCTTCTTGGTTGTTCACAGGGTCTGAAGTGGAAGATCCTAGATCTGTATCATCAGTGGAAAACTGAAGGTTACTGGATGATGGAAAAGTTAACTTCGTTCTAGCCTTGATAATCTTTTCTAGATCAAAAATTCCTTCATGTAAAGGAGATGTAGGATTCCCTCTTGTACCAATCGACTTTGAAGCCATTGTAAATTTATGACTGTCAGGTGAATGTAGTCTGTAAACAAATGTACTGATTCTGTCACCTCTCAAAACAAGCTATAAAAATGTCAACACCCAGGGAAGATATACTTTCGTTTCTCCGTCCCCAGCAACGGTGCCAAAAGATGTTATCCCTAAAGTTGAACCTAGACTATAAGGGTTCAAGCTTAAGTAAATATTGGAAGGTAGATATATGACATCTACTTAGTAATTTTTATGATACTCTGGTGGTAAATGAAATAAATAACTTAGGTTGGACAGCTAAAGATAAGAGACAGAAAAATGTAAAGTTCAGATGAATAAAAGCAAGGAAGAACTGGGTTTATGAAGTAATCAGGGTGAACAGTTTATGATCTTATCCTACCATTATGGCATAGTTGTATGCTAATCATAAGAATTGAAACATGAAGTTTAGACCATGAGACAAAAGAATAATGACAGCATATACTTCATTGATTTAAAATAAGACTGGCTCATATATCATATTATACTTCAAAAATAATAGTCATTTCTTGCAATATATTAACATAAGAAACTGTATACATGATTGTTCAAACAAGTGTTAACTTCAAACTTCCATCATTTGATTCCAAAAAATCCAACCCCTATTACCTTTGTCTGTATCATATTTATACAAAATTTGTTCAAAAGGAAACAATTACTAGATCCTATCATATTGGATCTAATAGCTCCAAAAATAGAATGAAGTTTTGAAAGAAAATTTAAAGTCTATCGAATCACTAAGATAAGCACATCTAGCTATAAGGACTTGCCACCTAAGACACCTCATCACTTGGTTATAGCAAATGAACTAAATACTCCTTGATGACTCAGCTAAAACAGCCAAATCATCTAGAGCCTGAGATCTTCGTTGTAACCTGGTATACTCTGCATCTACATTGTGCTCTTGGCCTTTCATCTGCTCCATCTGGGTCTTCATTTGCTTGTATTCTTTGTTCAGGGCCCTCTTATTTTGCAGAGTTTCTTTTGATGCAACTGCCAAATGTTGATAATCAACATCCTTCTTTTCCAAGTCTTCCCAAAGCCTTTTGTTTGCTAACATAAAATTTTCATTGATGTTCTGTAAATACTGACACTGCTCCTTTTAAGATTGCATGCTCTTCTTCACCTGATCTAATTCAGGAGCTATTTGAATCTCCTCTGTGCTGATCACCATATCTTCTTCTTGTATATCTTTGGAACTTGAAGCTTCATTTTTAACATGATGTTGTCCTTTTGATGCCAATTTTTTAACCAATATTTCAGGAATACATCCAATGTTTGTTTGCATGTCAATAAAATTCTCATTTTCAAAAACAGATGCAAATTCTTGAATTTCCATGTCATTGTTAGAATCAGGGACAGGCACGAATTGATTTCCTGTTGCAGGTTGTTTTGACAATTTATTTGCTGCAACTATTCTAGCTTTAGATCTGGTCCTTGGCCCTTCAATAATATTTGGCAGGTCTTGCTCTGTTTCTTCAACATCTTCCCGTCTTTCAGCTTCTTTAACCTGTAACTATTCATCTAGTGATTTGCTTGTGTTACCCTTCTTCTTAAAGGGTTCTTTTTCTTCTTAATTTCACACCCATGTTCTATGAGAAACTCGTCCCAACTTTTACCGATTTGGTTTAAATGGTGAAGAATTAAAAGCTTGATAAGCCCATGATGAAAGAGTGAGCGTTATGTATGTGTTGGGTGTTCCTGTGCATATAAAACCATCTTATGTAAACTTTTCCACAAGTAAAATGGTAGATTCAACCTTTTTGCTCCCTGCAAATGCATCAGCATACAAATATGACACCTGAGCACCTTATCAAACCGTCCATCACAGGTGATATAATTCTGTATCATCTCAAGGGGGATTTTCCAGTTTGGTTTTACTTTGCTAACATGGATACCGTTCTTCCAATTTAAATTTTCAAAGCCAGGTGATAGAAACTCACTATAATCACCCTCGAAATTTGTCTGCTTAAACCATTTCTTACCATGATATGGAACGCCTATAACTTCTTATATAAATTGCTCAGTAGCTCTGATTTTGAAAATTTTGAAATCAACAATGCCATTTTTATATTTTTTTAAAAAATCCTGAGTGATGGTAGGGTGATAACCCTTCAATATTTCACAATAAACAAACCATCCTGCTTCTCTCATGAGCTTGGTCGATCGTGGAAAATGCATAAGCCATTGAATGTAACTTGGATCGTGTCGACATGGGAGACCACCTGGATTTTTCTTTTGACTCTATGAAGTTTCCTCCATTTTTAGGTTGTTGCAAAATGAACCTGCAAAATGAGCTTGGTCGATCTTCTTCTGCTAACTACATTGTTTTGTCGAAAATTGATCTTCTTCTGCCTCTAGACGAGAAATGCCCCCCTTGAGCAAATATGGAATGGCCTTCGGGTGCTATGGGAATTCTAGTCGGGCACCCCAGGGTCGTTTAGGGACACTTTGGGAATTTGCTCCGTGGTCTCGAACCCTCCGGAGTTGACATATTCGCGAACCGAGCCACGGTCTCGGTGCCACGAGCATTCTAGTCGGCCACCCCGGGGCCATTCAGGGACACCTGGAGGATTTTCCCCAGGGCCACAGAACCCAAATGGGCAAGCGGAATTGGATTTCGTCGGCCCGCACAGGTCCACATGGCCATTGTGGACCTGTCCACAGTGGCCATGCACGCCCGGGGGAATCCGGACGAGAAATGGCCCCCTTAAGCGAATCTGGAATGACCATCAATGAGAAAACCCCTAGCTCCAGAGATGGCTTGTTGGCACCGCTTCTGGGTCTTCGGAGGATGCTGTGGGGGGTTCCTTAGCTGAAACCCGTCGTCTTGGACCCGTCGGAGTCGACGGATTCGAGAATCGAGCCACGGGCATTCTAGTCGGGCACCTCGGGGTCGTTCAGGGACACCTGGACGATTTGCCCCAGGGCCACGGAACCCAAACTGGTGAGCGGACCTGGATTTTGTCGGCCCCCACAGGTCCACATGGCCACACACACCCGGGGGCCTCCGGACAAGAAATGGCCCCCTTGAGCAAATTTGGATGGCCCTCACATTGGGGTCAACTTTGGAAAATCGTCCAGTGGGCACCTATGGCTAGTGTTCCCAACCGGAACCTGCCTAGACACACCTACACGACTCCTCGAAACCCAGTTTTGCTGCATGGTTGGACTTCTATGCCCCCGACAGGTATGCAGTAGGTGTCCCTAAAGGCCTTTTGGATGCGAGACTGAACAAGCCATAGAATGATGACTGTGGCTCCGATCGATGAATCGTCGACTCCGTTGGATTCAACACACTGGGATAGTGCTAGGGGTGCCCCTCCCCTCCATCCCGGTGGCCCCGACCTCATCTTGTACGTCCATCTTGGAAACTAGGGTTTTGCTCAGTGAGGGAGTGTGCAATTTTTACACATGGGGGTCAACTATGGAAAATCACCCACCAGGAACTTGTGGCTAGTGTTCTCGGTCGAAACCTGCCTAGACACACTTGGAGGACTTCCCGGAGCCCAGTTTTGCTGCATGGTTAGACTTCTATGCCCCCGGCAGGTATCCAGCAGGTCTCGCTGAAGGCCTTTTGGATGCGAGACGGAACGAGCCATAGAATGACGACCGTGGCTTCGATCGACGAACCGTCGACTCCGTTGGATTCAGGACACCGGGATAGTATCTGGGGCACCCCTCTCCTCTAATCTCGTGGCTCAGTACCATCTTGTACATCCATCTTGGAAACTAGGGTTTTGCTCAGTGAGGGAGTGTGCAATTTTTGCACACGAGGATCAACTCTGCAAAATCGTCCGTCGGGCACTTATGATGATGATGATGGTGATGATGATGGTGATGGTGATGGTGATGGTGATGGTGATGAAGATGATGACGATGGAGAAGATGATGATGATGGAGATGTTGATGAGGAACCTAGAGTTAGAGTTAGAGTTAGAGTTAGAGTTAGGGTTAGAGTTGGAGTTAATGATGATGATGGATATGGTGGTGATGATGAAAACATTGATGATGATGGTGATGGTGACGGTGACAGTGATGGTGATGGTGATGGTGAGGATGAAGAAGATGGCTTAGTGCTAGGGTTTGGGTGAGGGTTAGGGCTGGAGTTATAGAAGGAAATTGAATTAGGGCTAGAGTTAGAGTTAATGATGATGATGAAGATGGTGGTGATGATGAAGACGTTGACAGTGATGGTGATGGTGATGGTGGGGATGAAGAAGATGGTTTAGTGCTAGGGTTTGGGAAGATGGTTTGGAAATAGTTCTTCATTGAATCTCATATATTTCCTATAAATCAAAGCCATGGGGTAGACTTGAAGAAGAGAATAATTGTAAGGTCATGTGGGAAGAAAGAGCTTGGAGATCAAACACCTCATTCTCTCATCTTTACCATTCATTGTTTTCATTCTTACTTGAGTTATTTCATTAAGGAAGTAAGTGTTCTTCAGTCACTATAGCTAGAGAGAGATTTTAATAAGGAAAATGACCCATCCCAAGGAGAGTGTTGGAGTTAAATTGCCTCAATTCATTTTTTCTCAAATGATGTTACACATTTGTATGCTTTTCCATTTGAAGAATATATGAGTTTTGTTTTTTCCATCCATTTATTGTATTTGAATTACATTCTTGTATTTAATATTATGAGATGATTGCTTGCATGCTTCTTAGTTATTTATTTTCTATTATAGTACTCTCATGCTTGTCAAATAAATAACCTATATATATTGTCTCGCTCACAACTTAGATATATTAACAAATTTTGCTCATCATTGCAACAAAATCCCTAAAATAGATTGACTACTCCATTTTGGGTTTAGAATCTTGATCAATTAATCTTACTTACTGGGTTGTTTTTAGTTGTTTTCTAACCTCTAGTGACATGCAAAGTCATTAACTAGCATGCAAACTCACTTAGCAACCCTTGTAAGGAATCAAGGTTTTTGGAATTTTATTTTGCATGATCTTGGTGACTTGCACATTTTTTCTCTTTTTCTTAGAAGAGTTCAATGGTAGAATCCCTAATTTTCATTAGTGTTCCATAGTGGCCAATGTAATATGCATGCAAATTCATTTCATAGGAAGTGTAACTATTTACTTGTGTAACTTGCATAGTTATCTTTGTAACAAGTCGTGAATTTTTAAATTAAATCACTTAAGGGATAGAAGGTGGACTCATAATTCCTAAGTGTCTATTCACATAAATGGATTACCATTTTCAGTGACAGGAAATCTGCGGTGAGAATTTTGCAATTCGACAAGTTTCGAACCTATTAAGCAGGTTCATCCTCAGGAGAACAAGAATGTTTATGGTTGGGATTCTTGTTCTCCTGAGGATGAACTTACTTAATAGGTTCGAAACTTGTCGAATTGCAAAATTCTCACCGCATATTTCCTGTCACTGAATATAAAAACTGTGGGTTAAGATGGATTATCATTTGTCATTTGCACATGGATTCATAACTAAAGGTACTATATACTACCTTTTGAATTGTTATTTTTATTTATATTATTTAAACTCATCTCAAAAGAATAGTTAAGAATTTAATCAATTACCACTTGCAGTCATTTCCATTATGTCACGTCCCCTCCCATCGTTCCCGAGCAATGCAAAGAACATGACACTAAAACCACTTGCGCAGATTTGGTAACTTCTAGAATGTAAATGATTAGATGATTGTAAACATTCATTCAATAAACCATAAACATTTAGGATATGTTGTGTGTAATTGCTTAAGACAAATTTGTGAAATAATAACCATTCAAATAACATGCAATTAACACTATGATCCACAGATGAGAGTTCTGAATCAAAGACAAAATCATGTATGCAAAAATGTAATCAAGGACAAACTCATATACACAAGTGCAAATCCATCTATTAATATGCAAAAATGATCCAATCATGTACAATTTGTGGAAAAATGGAACATTGTTCCCAGCGTCTATATAATGGCAACTTGTGCCCCGTACAAAAAAGGGCAACTCGTGCCCTATACAAAATATGGCCGAGGGTGCCCTGTACAAAATATGGCAACTTGTGCCGAAAATGCCACATCGTGGCTACTGTACATAGGAGGGTCTCTCAATCCTCCCGCCCACCCTCAGAGCTCCCAGGTGCATCTCCAAAATCAATATTCCTCTTCTTCGTGCTAGAGGAAGTTGGGTCCTTCCGGCATCTTTTAGCACATCCCCCTGAGCCCTGAAATGACAACAATAATATGTCAACTTTTCCTGGCAATTATACAAATATAAAACATAATTTCAAACTAAAAATAGTTTTCAAATATTGCATAACTCACTGCATGCGAGACTGTAAGTCGTGAGGGGGTCTCCCTCGTCCGTGACCAAGTCTCTCGGAAATGCCACCCTACAACATTTAGAACAATCAGATCAATGCTGAAACTAGATGCATATAGTAATTTCCGTTAAAATTGAACGAGAGTTAAATGATAAATTAGTCAATCTCACCGTGAACAAAATCGGCTGGTCTTCGGGGTTGGCGGATGGAGCAGTCGACTGGACAACCTGCTCTGATGCTAGGGTGGACAGTAAAGGGGAGGATGTAGCCACATCAATGGTGGATACACCACTGGGGGTAACAGTGGAAGAAGGGGGTGTGGCAGGAGGAGGCATGGACTGGGGTGGGGGAAGTGAAGATGTATGTCTAGGGATATAAACCCCAACTGGCTGTAGTATGGATGGGAACACCCTAGAAGGGGAAGCGAGTGTGGTGGGGGAATGTGGGGGGGGCGAGGTCTGTGTTGTGGCAGAGGAATGGGTGACTGTGGAAGGGTGGTGTGTCGTGGTCAGATGGGGGAGGGTGGGAACATGGGAAACTGATACGGAGGTGGAGCTGGATATGATGCATAAGGGGGAGCTGGATGGAATTATGGTTCTATATAGGAGGGGGGGGTTGGATGGAATGGGTTGGGAAATGGGGCATGTATGCCAGGGAATACAACTGGAATATAGGGTGGCCGAAAGGTTGGGGAGGGAGGAATATTGGCACTAGCAGGCCGAGGTGCTCGCACCTACATACACATTTATAACTTCATGGTTTAATATACAAAAATATAAAAATACACAGACAAGTCATCGTATTTGAAATTAAATTTATACTTTAATACACACAATACCTGTGCATGGGGAGAACTACTGGTCCCCGGTGGTAGTGGCTGGTCGCTGGAGCCCGCAGACACCTGTGCGAACACTACAATTTTTAGACTAAATTTATAAAAACAATATTAACAATATTAAACACAATGAAAATGAGAATGACAACAATGGTACTTAGAAAACATGACTGCAATAAATTTATATTCAAGTTAGATGATATCCAATATTCTGAAAGGATAGAAGGTGGCATGGCATGAAATTAAAATTAAATAAGGTGAGAGGGCATAGATGGTGACATGGTGAGCTTTTCCTTTTCTAGAGTCATCTCCATGAGTAGGTGAGCTTTTCCTTTTCTAGAGTCATCCCCATGAGTAGGTGAGCTTTTCCTTTGGCCCTAGAGAGATGTGCCGTGTCTCATAAGCAAATGGAATTCATGTCCATTTACAAATTTGAATTGGAAACCTATGTAATGTGTTTGGGTTCTTGGTGAAGAGTTCCTAGGTTTTGATGTCTTCTTATAGATTTGTAGTTTCCTAGAAGCTTGATTCACCCAGTGGAAAAGTATTTGCATCCCTAGAGTGAGGATCTTGAGTCCCTTTATTTCCATAACATTTACATCATCAAACAAAATGGCATCTCATTGTTTAAATTTGCAAAGAGGTGCTAAATAGAAGTTAAGTCAGTGTGCATGTTATTTAATACACTTTAGAGTGTTGATCGTTAGAAAAAGGAAGAAAGAGAAATCTTTTTCATGGTTAACTTACTTACAAGCTTGAATGTGCCATGTTCTTTTGCATTGAATGAGTAATTATGTGTTCTTGATTGAATAGCTATGTTGTCAGAATGACATCACTTGATTGAAATCAAAGAAATCTTGAGTGAAATGAGTATTCTTGATGCCAAATCTTTTATCGACTTGAATTTGAATCAAGATAATAGCAAGGCCCCATAGACCATATTTGTAAGATTATCGCTCTTCCTTATGGGCCTTACATCATTTTCAAAAAATTTAGTGACAATACATGTGATAAGTTGTTTTACGTTGTTTTTATGTCTTTCCTAATAGCATGTCTTAGGAGTAGTAGTGTGATTACTTTCAGTCTCAAGTATTAGAATAAATTGGAAATCCTGTGATAATAAACTAGGGTAATAAGGACACGAGAAACATCAGGGCCTTACATCATTGGAAACTATGATTCTCTTTTGGCCACTATGAAGACGTTGACGGTGATGGTGATGGTGGTGACAACATTAATGACAAAGGCTTGAGGAATGGAAAAAAAGATGATGATGTGTATGGCTTGAAGAACACACATGGCATGAAGAACCATGGAGGTGGGCATTGGAGCCATTGGAACACCTAATGAGCCAAATGACCCATTCTGTGGTCATTTGTGGTTTGATGGGGCAGTGGAACCCTTGGTGATGGTCCATGCTACCATTTGATGATGGGCTTGATGTCCATTGAAAGCATGTTGATTAAATATTAAATGATTGACTCTTGATGGTGGAACCCACATTGAAACCCACATACAAATTGAATCAGCCTTTATCTAATGGCACTTACGATGGATGTTGAAGCCCTTGAACATTGAAGATGTCCATATGTGGAATCCTTGATGTATGGTGATGAAGACATAATGTATTGTTTCCTTGGGGTTCTTGGAATTGTTTGTGGTCTATTGTTGTGGGTGTGATGGAGCCCTTGCCCTTATAATTGCTTGACGAAACCTTTGATGCTGAAGTATTTAAACATGATGATGTAGAATCCCACAAAAAAAATGAGGAAGCCCTAAGTTTCCAACGTGGCCTTTGATGTGGTTGTGTGAAGTCAAAACAAAACAAACATGCAAATAAAACATTGTATGTGAACTATTTTGTGTCCATTCAAAGGACAAAGTCGGCTCAACAATTAAAAATAAAAATAAAATGAAAATTACATAGACAGGTCAATCGAATATCATGTGATAAGATGTGCATGTACAACAGAAATACATGACGATCTAGACAATATGAAGAGACTAATGATATTTTGGGCATCAGTTTGGTGAAAGGAGAGAATGATGTATTTGTGTATATCCTAGTTAAAATTATGACAGAGTGATGATGAGCAGAAAGTGATATAAATGTGGATATGTTTGATATCTTGAAAGTAGAATGATAATTTTCCTATGGTTAATGACAGTTTGATGACATGTTAAAGATGTGAATGTAGATAGAATATCGATATGTTTGAGAAGATGTTGGACATGATGAAACATGGACAAAATGATGATTGAAGACAAGGTGCTGGAAACAGATTGATGAATGAGATGATGTGAATAATGACATGACTGTGATATGTATGATATGTGACAACTATGTAATCGTAAATACAAGCAGGGTCTTGTATCCATTTTCTTAGTAGAATCTAAGAAAAACTAGGTTGGGTCCTAGATGATGAGTTGGTGCTCATTGTATCAGTTGGTGCTGAATTGCCTCACAGTTGTAGCCGTTGAACCAAATACAAAAGAATACAAAAACTATATCTAGTCTCGTATTATGTGTTGATGTGTTTCATTAGTTGATAGTTAGTTCATTGATGAAAATGATGTGAATGTGAAATGATGACATAAGAGTTGGTGATTGAAGTTGAAATTAAAAAAAGTATAGGCTCACTGATTCACCCCCCCCTCTCAGTGAGCATTGTGTCTAACACAAATGTTTATAGTTTTGTTAGGTTTTCATGTTTGATAAGGTTTCATTTTTTTTTGGGTGGGATTATACGAATTTATATCGTTCAAATAAATTAGACAATATTATAAACACAACTGTAAAATATGATGATAATATGGTAATTACTCAATGCTAATTAATTTGTAATTACTAAACACAAATTACTCGTAACTGGATCTAATTATTCAAAGTAAAGAAGTTACCTATGTGTATGGTGCCGCAATCTCTTCTGCTGTTGCCATGGATCCATCGAGGTCAAAGGGACCGACGTCCTCCCACTTGGGGTTGGAGACCCGACACCCAATAACTGAACATTAAAACAAATAAAGTCAACAATGTGTAATTCAAAGTTAAATATATTAAACAATACGATATCAAATAAAATACAACAAATACTTGAACATTAAATAAAACAATAGCAAACCTGATCCATGAAGCTCCCTGTGGCATGCTACTGCATATCACCATGGCAAGAATGACCACGGTGAGAACAACGATGTGTCGTTGTTCCAGCATAACTAGAATGCCCCGCCTAGGTTCCACTTGCACCCGGCATGTCTCGACCACCACCCATAGACTGTGCAGCTATTTGTGTCTCATCGATGTCCTCCTAGCTCTGGGAAGACATGGCCACAAATTTGGTATGTCTAAGCAAGTCATGTGTGGCACGTCTGACGGAGTCATGAATCTCATCTCGACCGCTACCAAACCCGGGTGGCTGAGGAGGAGGGTTTGGCTCTCGCCTGGGTGCAGGAGGTCCTCTAAGCGGGTTGCGGTGCGCCTGAGGTCGATCTTGGGTAGAGCCAAGACCGACACCTTGAAACTCAGTGATGTCAAAATAGTTGACATGGTACCCTAGCTCAAACTCAGCCCAAAATTTCTGAAGGAAATACCTTGGGACCTCCAAATTGTTGCATAGGGGCCTATCAAACACCATGAACCACCTCTATCTCCAGTTATCTCTCCATGGTTGGTAAATGCACTAGTCCATGTAAACCCGAGCCCTCGTCAAAGCTGGAGGCTGTCCGGTCGAGGGAACTATGAACTTGCTATACAATTGGTCTTTGCTGATGTTGAGGTCTTTTATTTGCTCTTTGGACAACCCAATGGAGTAGTGGTCCCTCATTCGAGCCCTGTATTGGCTCAAGTTTGTTATCTCACTATGTGCAATATTGATTGATTCAATAATGTTTTGAAGTGATGAAGCCAAGGAATCCCGAGAGGGTTCCCTGGTACTGTTCAATTCATACTTAGTGCCCTCAATTGATTTAAGTCTTGGTGTAATTGATCTTCACGGTTTTCATTGGCTTCATTGGGTTCATTGTCGGTTCCCATATTCTCTTCTGGAGGTCAGGTTTCATTGGATGGTGGTGGTGTGTCTGACATCTTGTTAGGTGTGTAGATGGCCTACAATTAAACTTCCTTAGTTTTTTAATGGATTGTAAATTTTTTTTTAAAATTAAAATTCAAATAGAAAAAAAATAAAAAAAAATAAAGACAAATTTGTGCTTTGAGGAGCACTTACCTGGAGAAACAGATGGCATCGTGATGTAGGGGCGACTAATTGGTGTTGATGACGATAGGGGTGCACGAGGACGTGTTCACGGGGTTGAAGGTGCATTCGCGGGTTGGTAATTTAGCTCACGGGTTTGTCAAAAATGACAAAACCTGTGAGCTCTGTTTTTTTATAAAAAAATAGAGGCACGCACGCGCCACTAACGTGTGGGCATGAATATGTGCGTACGCATCAAGGGCGCGTGCACGCCCCTTTTGTCCACGTGGGCTGAACCACGTGGACGTTCGGCATTGCCGAAGCAGGGACGCGTGCACGTCCTTTTTTTTTTCCGCTCACGCGCCCTTGTTGCGGTTATTTTGGGTACCAGCTTCATGCGGGTACCCCTATGTTTTTCCTAGATTGATGGAGGATGGGACAAGTGTATTGTCCAGATTGATAAACAATTGTAGAAAAAAGAAATATAAAAACTATTTGTAACCATGAAGACAAATAACAATAACTTGTTCATTGTACTTAACTTGTGACATACCAACCACAAGTTAAATGGTTCCGCCTAATTTTAGATCAACTACTCATTCATTTACAATGAATTTTTTTTTTATAATAACACTCACTAAAAATATAAAATGTGCACAGCCTTCATTCCCTGATTCCCTGGCTTAATAGATGGCAATTTAACAGTAACAGTTTTCTTACAAATCATTAATCCGTCAATCCCAACAGACCCCTGCACCATCATTACAACCCCTCCTCAATTACTTCCTCTTTTAGCATTCATACAATAAACATGCTCTATTATCGCCCATCTGTTCGAGTGTGAGAGTTGGAGAAATAATAGGCATACACACTGGCAAGGCGCCTTTTAAGACATTTCAATGACGGCCTTACGTTCTGTCCATCCAAATACACCTTCTTCGTCTCCCACCATCCCTTACTGGTTATGGAGTCTGGGTCTGTAAGAACAGGATCATTCCTCTCGTATCTTCCATACAGAGAACTCTCCTCTGGAACAATTTTGTACTCTATATATTTTAGTACTAATTTTATGGTTGGATGTCCATAATAAGTAGCAGTAGCCCACTCTGTACCCAAAGGCACAATCTGGATAAAGACAGAACCGGGTCTCAAAAATAGAAAGTGTGTCATGGCAGCACCGTGGACCCCAAGCATTACATCACAGGAATTCAAAGCTCTGAATATCTCTGCCATTTCCGTGGTTCGTTTGGGATTTAACACTTCCACTTGGAACCCAATTTTCTGAGCTAATCTCACTATCGCTTTCTGGTTCAACATTACTCTCGATTTCTGCCGAGAAATAATTACCAATTTGGGCTTTAAGGCACCGGTTACTGAAACGCCCCTAGATGCAGAAGTATCATTGAATCCATGAAGAGGAATATTAGAGGATTCGTTATTCCGATTTGTTAATCTTTGGGGAACATATGCCTTGCCGAGGAGCGACTGAAAGTCCCTAATGGTCTTACCATCTTTCATGATCGATGGATCCACGGTCAACTCGTCATGTATTTTCATCTCTGGAAAACAATGGACTCTCTTATCCCTCCTAAAATCAATAACGGGGAACTTTGTCAGCTACTTTATAAGTTCTTGGTACTTGATCATCCACCAGCCATGGTATTCCAGAATGACGAACACAACTTTCCCCTTTAGATGCGTGAAGTTATATACAGAGGCAATAGACCATCGTTGAACTCATGGTAAACATTTCATGTGTATCCTCCAGTGGAGAAAACCACTGCAGGCATCGAGTGTTGTACTTGGCAGGAATTTCGTTGCTGTTCTACCCATTCTAATCACTTAGACTCAGCATTTTAAGATTGACTTCGTCAATCGTGCTCATGATATTGCTCTCCCATTTGCGTGTATACAGCCTGATTTTCTCCTCTCTAGTAGTTTTATTATCATGCGAGTAAATGAAAACAAAGGAAGACTAAGAGTGGGTTCACACATCCCCGCTCAAATAACAAACATCTGTCCGAAAGTGTGAACGATTGCAAAACAAAATCTCTCTGTCATGCCTCCGAGTCTAATTAATTTTTTCTTCAGCAACTCCTGAGAAAGCAAAGTAGAAATAATATTCCCAAATTAGATTCATCATCCTATTTAACATGCCTTTGATCTCATCTCATGGCTGGTCACTTACCCTCAATGAGTGAAGAACAGCCCACAGTACTGTTGGGTTGTGGCTTCAATTTTGACATGAAGTCCTTTTTCTTCATTTTCAGTGGATGAATATTTGTGAGAATGTTACGAGTTTTCAAACTTGCATATGTGTAACGCGTTTTATCTCTCAACCCATGATTTGAAATAGGAAATAGCGCATTTTTCCGAATAACATTCCACAGAGACAGGAAAACTTAATGGACCATAACAGTAAGGGTGTCTTATATAGCTCGTTGATGGGACTAATCCAATTTATGCAGCCGAAGATTATGAGATATGAGGCTAATAGGAGCAAACCAATAATTAATTTAAAATTCTGTTTTGATTTCTTAATTTTCAAGATCCCATAGGACATTGGTCCTCCTTTTCTTGTAGAATCTCGAGTTGTCCAGCGCCCTGCAACTTTAATAGATCGACAAGTCATTTGAAACAATGATTTTGATTTTTACTGTGATTATATTTATGAAAGAATGAATGTATTTTGGATTAGCAGAAATCATAAACTTAATATTGTAACATAATCCCCGAAGGATGAAGGAAGAACAATGACGCTTGCCAAGGTGCATATCAAAACAATTAAGCCATATCTCCTCAAAATTATAGTAATTTAGGAACACTCTTCTCCATATGTTTTTGATCGATATATGTCTCTCTAGCTATATAGTTGGGTGGAATATAGTACATGAACCACAAGACCTGCTAACATTGATCGAAGAAGAAGTTAATTATCATCATCATCGTCAATATAAAAAATAATTATATAGAAAAATTATACTTATCGTAAATTGTTTACATATGTCAAAATTGAGGATTAATAGCACATTCATTTCACACTTAAATTGTGTCCCATAAATTCCATCACTGGTTTGAAGGTCAGAAGGTTTCACTTTCACTGCTTTCACGGTCAAACGTTGATATACAACGACATTGCAGAACCAAAGCATAATAAGATGAAGAAGTCACATTTGAAGGCCATTCTGAACAGAGACGCAATTAGAACAAAATACAAAAAATCTCTTTCAAGCAGGTCAAAGCATAAAATACGCAAGCCAAGTGTTCTGTTCTCGAACACGTAATTAATTTTAATCATGTAAAGCCAAAAATCGAGTTTTAATCGATGAGGAGCATGGCTTAATGACAATTCTGAAACCAGTTGCTCTACTTATTTCTTCAAAAGATTCCCTCATGTTGGATTAATGAGAATGGATTTATAACGAGGAGGTACTATTTACAAAAAAGGATCACTCCAGTTAATCATGACTGGAAGAGTTATCTCTCACGTTGTTTTATCCTTTTTCGAGTGAAGAGATTAACTTTTACGAAAAAGAACCTTTGGAGTCTTCTTTAGTTATTTTCAGACTCTCTAAACATGAAATGACACCAAGTTTACCTTCTTTGGACTCGTTAAAATCTAACTTCAAAGGGCCCACTTTGGGACGAACCCCTCCTATCCCAGGTTTGTAAAACATTTGGGATTGGACTCGTCCAAAGGATGAGCTATACCGAGTATCTGTTACCATCCTCAAGATCCTTAGAAAACAAAAGAGCTACTCATCAATCATGATGGGGATAAGGAAAGAATTTGTGTTTCGTTGTAGTTACGGCAATACTTAGTCACTCTTAAAATGGCACTCATTTGCATACGCATCCAGTACTTGGGTAATTCATTTGTCTTCGAGTCACATTGGTTCCATGAGTCTTGTTACCCCATTGGGTCATCCAAAGAATGCTTCCACCATTAGTTGCATTAGGGGGTCAGTATCATCCTCATCATGTCAATACTGCCAAGTCATTCCATGCCCATGTTCAAGAGACATTTGTCATTCACTATCTATAGTCATTCTACCTTCTATCATGACGGTCGTCTCTGCGCCAGTCTCACACATTACTCTACTATCTGATTCACTCCAAGACATCTGCGATCATGTTTCGTGTCGATGATGAGGGATACATCATGGCCCTCCTTCGACGGATTCATCCTTGTCGACTTCAACACATCATCCGGGGATTGAATCTAGAAACCAATCAAGTACTTTGGGCATGCATGCCTCAATGGAAGGTTACCTCGCTTTCAACATGAGTTCGCATCATTGGCTCTTGATTGAAATATTTCGTCAAGTGTTCTACCTCAACTCATTTATTCACATTCGATGGTATGTACTGTGATACCTTGGGAATCATTGACATCAATGGTGATCTCCCTCGCGCTTGTTAACGGTATATATCAAAGACTAGTAATCAAGTGGTTTCTACCATGTTCGACTCCAAGACATTGTAATCACATGGTTAGATTCGTATCATTGTGGGTTTGGCTTGAAGACCCTGGGTTAACTCGTATCTTTCCCAGGTTGCGATGGAGATTTTTTGAGTCATGTCACACAGATTCACTTTGTATTGGTCGTGGCTGTGTTATCATCTCATCATGGATCTATGGTTGTACCTGGTAGCCATGATTATGTTTAGTCGGTCTCTACTATCATGGATCTGTAGTGTATTGGTCGACAGCCATGATATGAGTTATGTGAGACTTGTATCTCAGAGTCATTTGTACTATAGCTGTAGCTTCCAACCAACAAGTCCTTGCCTCTACTCCTTTCATATTACAAAGCATTTCACCTGTTCCGTTTTACCAGCTTCATGCTTTGGGGGGCATTCTGTTCCACCAAAATCTTGTCATCATGAGTCATGTACTAGCTCCATGCCTTCATCCCTAAATTCCCTTGCATAAATCACTCAGAGAAAGGTTTTTGTCCTTCCCTTTCCACATTTTGTAGTTACCTTGACGCACCCTGCTTTCCATCAAGGGGCGTCACACTATGGGTGACACGCTCTGCACACTGGCAGAGTGCATTGGTAACTCTACTCGCCTTTACACAAGATGCATTGATCCAATTTTGGCGCAAGTTGTCTTCATGCAAGGTGCACCGGATTTGGTTAGAGTGGATAAAAGGAAGCTTTGAGCGACTTCTCGAAGATTGGTGACATGGAGGCCTATCCCTAGATGCTAGGAAATATGGCATTCGATCTCCTAACCTAATGGGATGATCGCTTAGACCTCTCCCCTAAATATTCAACCTATCCTATCCTTTTAGCCTTATAAATATTGGACCTCTCTCCATTGTGAAGGGAGGAAGGATTATAGTACTCTTATGCTGATGAAATTTCTACGTGGTCCTCACTCATCCTTTGGGAGGCAAGCACTACACTTTGGAGGCTAGGATTGTTGGATGGAAGTTGCAACGTTAAGGCTTTGGTTGTGACATATCTTCCCTATGTACTTCTTCTCATTACATTAAAACAAGTTATTTCCATAAGTATTGTTGTCTTGATAATGCTTTGGATTTTCTTCCTTAACTAGTAATCTAGATCAATTCATATTTAGATATGTTGTTACTGCTTGTATGTTTCCACTGTTGGTTGTGAAGCCATATCTTCCAGTCTCATATATGATATTGTCTTAGCCGTGCAACCCGGAGGACTGTACACCCATTCTGCATTTTTAGGGGTTCGGAGCAACGCCCCGAAAAAGGGGGTTTGGGGCTATTTTTTCCAGCTATTTTACGGGACTATGCTTTTGGGTAACCCGTGGTATTTTCCCATTGTATTTCCCCTATAAAAGAAAGACTTTGTAATACGACTAGTGCAAGATGTATTAGGTTTTATGCATTGTAAATATCTCTAAGATCAGGAGAGAGACTGTAAGACAATGAAGAGGAAGTGCAGCGGCTGTGCTGTAGGTTGTATCCCTTCACCTTGCTGGACAGTAATAATAATAAGGACTGGAAAATTCAGTGTGGACGTAGCCCAAGTTGGGTGAACCATGATATATCCGTGTCTTTCTTGTAATGTGTATGTGTGATTATATTTGCATTTATGTTTATTGTTATTGCTCTGAGATCCTATTTTTCTAACATCCACATGCTTGACATGGTTTTGTAGTTGAAGATCTGAAGGCCTTAGAGCTTGGAGCTTGGAACAACAAAGAGAGAAAGGATTGCAGACCTGAGGTAAGTTATCTACTCATATACCCTGAACTTCTATTGATCTAGGAAAGTAGCTTATGTTTTGTATTTATTTGTTCTAGATCCACTTGGACTAGGGATATATTGCTTGAGTCCGCTTGAGTAGATTGTCCATAAACAAGTACTAATAAAAACATAAACTACTGAAAATATTTAGTAACAAACCATCCTATATATTAAAATTCATTCCACTAGATATTAAATTCTAATCTACTTTAATATCAATATTAATGACTCTCTCTCACTCGCTCTCTCTCTCTATATATATCTATCTCTCTCTCTATATATATATATTGAAATTCTCTTACATTCATGCCACTCGTCAAAAATAAATTTTATTATTTTTATATGCTTTGAATATTATTTTTATATACTTAGAATATGTCATTTTTATAATTATTATTGTTAGAAATGTTAACTATCAAGCTTATTAGAATTCATTGCAGTGTGGGAAGTGTGAATTGGTCAAGTTTCATAGAAAATCTTCACATATTCTATCAGCAAGATCAGAAGAGCTCAATAAGCATATCAAATAAATAACAAAAGACAATAGTGAAGGTATCAAGTTGTTGTTTTCCTTAATAAGTGTCATAAACAATCTTCACATATGCTATCATCAAGATAAGAAGAGCTCAATAAGGATATCAAATAAATAACACAAAACAACAGTGAAGGTATAAAGTTGTTGTTTGCAGTATTCATAGTTTGTTGTTGTAGAAAAAAAAATGTCATGAAAATCTTGTTGTGTGGTTTTCATTAAGTATTCTATGGTTCAATTAAATCTTTTTCTGAAGTATGATGTTAAGTAACCATGGTGTTTAAAACAATGGAATTTATCCATGTAGTGATAAGCTCCTTGCATGCAAGTAACATATCATTACATGATTGTTAATGTACATCAAAGCAAAGTCACTTTCAAAATTCCATTGTCCAATTGTTTGTAGTTTTTCTATTTCATAAGCAACTTTTGTTGACACAACAAAATTTTCTTTATTCAATATATTCACAAAATAAAGCAAGTAAATCTCCTAAGTTACATAATAGTCTTGTGAAAAAATTAGTTTGCTTCTAACGCTTTTCAACTCAAAAGTAAAGCCATGCATTGTGAGGCCTTGTGATAAATGGACAGTTCATTCACATGTGAGTTGCACTAGGAATTGTTAGTGGATAGAGCTCGAAGTTGTTTGCCTAGGTGGTTTTCTTGAAACTTTAGTTATTGGGGTTCAATGGGAAAACATTCCCTCTTTGAACAAGTGCTCCATTGATTGGCTTTACATGTTCTAGTTGATGGGTCCATGATCTCTATCCAAACAATATAGTTAACACTATGCATGTCATTCTTAAAGATCCCATCTTCCCCTTTGATGTGGCCAAATTGGGTGTCATAATTGCCTATAACTAGCTGAACAACATTCTTTTTCAAGACAAGGTAGGGAGTGTAGTGTGCATATTTATATTTATGTTGTCCTCTAGAATCTTTCAATTTGTATTCTATGCATTCAAAATGTATGGCTCTTCTTTGACAAGGGATGGCACTATATTATTGCAAACCAACATCTTTGTTGTGAAAGAAGAATGGAAAGGTTAGGCCAAACAACACAATCCTATGGAAACAAACATTCAAATCTTCAATATCATTTATTGTCAAGCAATCATTGTTAATTTGATTTAAGATAGATATGAAATGCATGTTGGTCTAGCTAATTACTTGCTAGAGCATAAAAACATTTTGCATTTTCCTTTCAAAATGCATTAGGCATATTTCATTGTGAAAAGAAGGATGTTCAAAAATCTAAGCATCACAAGCATGTTGTGCCTAGTAGAAATATCTATAGAATATTGAGTCAACATTTCCAAAGGGCCTTGTAAGCATATGCAAGATTTCACGAAGTCTCGTTATTATGTTGTATAGCATTTTACATCCAATTAATGGTGCCCCATCAGTCAATATAATAAAAAGTTACTCAAATTCCTTAGTTAAGATACCTTGTCTTTTGGGAGTGGTGCCATCTTTCCCATTATGCAAGGCAAGTGAAACAATGAGTGTGTTGTTACATTGTTTGCATTCTATACATGTTTATCAATGTAGGTAACTATGCTTTTTTTTAAGTGAATCACTTTTGAGTTGCATGTTTATGAGCATACTAAATCTTGGTATAATTATTTAGATATAAATGCTTTCCTTAACAAATAAATTAGACCTTCTTAGCATCATTTTTCTTGACCATAATATCTTTTATATCATGTTTTTTTTTGTTTTGTTTTTTTTGTAACTAGGGGAATCGACAACTGGGAAGGGGCTGGTACTCGCATGACATGAGGTCCAGGGATCCAATCCCTTCCACTACCACTATACCCCTAGGTGCACCCACACATCCCACAAGCACGGGGCACGGGTAAGCCAGGTTGATTTGAACTCGTGAACTCCATTTACAACATTTCCTTCATATCAAGCGAATCACTGGTTGAGCTACACCCCTGTGGGCATCTTTTATATCATGTTGTTCATTTAGTTTCTTTAAATTATATTATAATATTCTTACATCTTCAATAAAAATGGTTGTTTGATTATTTAAAACATAGCTCTACTACTCGTCCATTATTTTTGTTTGGCTTATGTTGTGCTTCAAGTCATTTTTATATCATATATTTCACAATGCTGAAATCATTTTTATATCATAATTTTCACAATGCTTAAGTTATTTTTATATCATATTTTCATGATGCTCAAGGGCTTCAATATTTTAAATGTTGTGCGTCAAGTCATTTTTATATCATATTTTTCACAATGCTCAAGTGCTTCATTAATTTCAATGTCGAGGTCAAAAGAAAATCAAGCAAATTGTCCCTCATAACGGGAGCTTTAATTCCCTTTTATGGAAATGATTGGACTCGCATGCCCTGGGTGATAGTGGATCTGATCTTATCCTTGTTATTTATGACTAGAAATAACTTACAACAATCATACCATAGTAAATCATATTTCTATAAATTAAAGAATTTCCCCACCCACTACATTCTTATTTTCTAGTTAAGTCAGTAAATTTATTTATTTTAATCAAAATTAAATAAATAAACCAACAACAATCAAATCTATATTCCCATAAATTAAAAATTTCCTCACTTTTTCAGGTTCTTATTTGCAAATTAAGTCAATAGTCCCATTTTATTTCAAAGTATCAAAAATCATAGAAATATCTTGACAACAATCAAATCATTGTAAATCATATTTCTATAAATTAAAGAATTTCCCCACCCACTCATTCTTTAGTTAAGTCACTAAATTTATATTTTTCAAATCTATATTCCCATAAATTAAAGAATTTCCTCACTTTTTCATGTTCTTATTTGCAAATCAAGTCAATAGTCCCATTTTCTTTCAAAGTATAAAAAATCATAGAAATATCTTGACAACAATCAAATCATTGTAAATCATATTTTTATAAATTAAAGAATTTCCCCACCCACTACATTCTTTAGTTAAGTCAGTAAATTTATATTTTTTAATCGAAATTACAGAAATAAACCAACAACAATCCAATCTATATTCCCATAAATTAAAGAATTTCCTCACTTTCCCATAGTCAAATCTCATAGAAATACATTGAGATTATGCCACTACGATATTCGTGAATGACATTCTAAAATTTCTATCTATTTTGGTTTTTTCCAGACAATATTTTATACCTTTTAATTGCTGCATCCTAGCCATATCGTCTCTAAGTTGTTCTAAAAAATTGTTGTATCAATACCAAATACCGTACCCATATATGTGTCCATGCAACGTAGGTGGAATTTCCTAAAGGGGAAAGTGTAGTTGGATGCAACTGGATCTATCGAACAAAATATGAAACAAATGAACAAGTTGACAAGCACAAAGACTAGTGGAAAAAGGTTTTGCACATAAGAAGGTATTGATTATAACATAATTTTTCACATGTGGCAAAAATCAACACAGTCAAGTTGGTACTAGTCATGGAAATCACAATTCAAGTGGACCATTCATCGCATTTATGTCAAAGGTTCCTTTCTAAATGGATATTCCCCAAGGCTTCATACAAAAGAGGAAAAAGAACCTTGTGAGTAGGATGGAAAAGGGATTGTACAAACTCAAACAGGAACCTAGAGCATGGCACATGAAGATAGACGAGCATTTCAGGGTAAATGGGTTTAAGAGGTGTCCATTAGATCTAAATTTATACGTCAAATCAAATATGATGATATTTTGATTATAGTGTTGAATATAGATGATCTAATAATGGGAGGGAACAACACAGAGATGATTGAAGAATTGAAAGATAGTTATGCAACTTCTTTGAAATGACAAATTTGGGCATACTTCATGGTTTTATAGTAGTGGACATATGGCAGATGGATGGAAACATCTCCATGTCATAAACAAAGAATATATAGAAAATACTGAAAGATTTAAAATGGTAGGTAGGAAATATGTCATTTTTAATCAACATTATAGATATTAGAAAATAAAATTCCCGTATGAATCCACATCAATGTCAAGATTCAAATTTGAATAGAAGCGTTACCTTCACAACATTTGAACAAACATCTGCAGATGACCCTATCTTCTTACATAAATGAGATAGGGAGTTCCTATCGAAAGTGTAAACTTTGCAATAACACCTCTCCTATTCTGACAGGACACCAATTATTTTTCTCCCAAACATTGTGTTGGAGACAGTCCTAGACGGACAGTGTCTAACTTTGGCGACTTAGAACTGGATGGTGTCTCTCTTTTGTTAGCAGTTGGCACATTATCTAGACCAAAATTTTATCCTCCTTTTTCCATCTATTTTCTAGAAAAGGCCTCTTCACTATGTTTACTATGGATCTAAATGATTTATATTGCATCCATTATTCACTTTGGTTTGGAATTTTTAAGAACAGGATTTGTCGTCACTTTCTCACCCAAAACCAGAGTCTATCTCAGTGGTATTCTTCACTTCAAGTTATTTTCTCTCTGAACTTGTAGCTGTCATAAAAAAAAGTACCTTTCACTTAGTTATAATCTTCATTTTCAAGGTTGAGTGCTCTCACCACTCTGTCTACAATCCCCCTCTATATTAGGTCCTTGAAACAAACTTGCTTTGATAGAATGTTGGTTTTTCATAGCTCTCGTGCACAAGAAGACAATAAATTTCACACTAAACCTTTTCCATTCGTAGGATTACATAATTATAATATAATATTTGTCCCGAGAGTGAACAACTTAGCATAATAATATCCTCCAATCCAAAACAGGTCAACCCAAAAATGTTTGCCCCCCTCTAAATTTCAGATAATTCTAGCATTGACTCTACCTCTAAATTTGGCATAATAGGGAAACTGACTAAAAAACAGCCAATACATCATTAAAACTTGAAGGCATGGCTAAAGAGGTTTTCCATGGCAAACCTAAAAAATAGGCCTTTCATCTTTAGACTTACTGCAAAATGCAGTAAATTCCTATATAAAAGGAGTGGGATGCAAGATTGAAATTTGACAGTCCAACTACTTGTGGTCATATCACTGTATGAAATATAGGGGCTCAAGATAGGTCCTCCCTGGATGAATCAATCAAGTATCCCTGTGGACCCTCACTCCCGCAGTACTATCTCAAGCCCTAAAAACTCGATGTCCATCTAAGTTGTTTGATCTTCACTCTTCGGAGGATAATTAACGGAGAAACAGACAAGGTCAAGCTCCATCAAAACATAATTTAGAGTCATGGAAATACTTAAGTTTGGGATGATGGTTGGACATATGCATATTTTGTGCTCAATATTGTTGTAAATTTATAACAATTTAATTTAATAGACCCTAACGAACAGGTAATGTATATTTTAAACAGTGAGATTCTTTCAATGCCTAAAATCTGATCACCTTGTAATTATGTTCTTTGTCACTTGCTCTCATGTAGGGCCAAATGTAGGGACGAGCTCGGCTCATTAGTCTCTCTATCCTCAACTCATTAACTCCTAACTTACCATGGGTGTCTATAAATTATGGAGTAAGGTCCATGTTTTCTTCACATGAGCTTCCATTCCAGGTATCCAGGTCATTTGCGTTGCAATTCTGTTGTGGCATTATTGACCTTTTCTACGCAATTGGAGAAACCTTAGTAAAAAACAATGGAGGCATCAGTAGTGAGATCAGGGCAGTTTGAGCATTGGGGTGAGTGGCCTAGTAGAAATACCGAATAGATCCTCGTTGGGATGTTCGAATGAATTGGATTTATTGGGCAATGAAAAGATGCAGGAAGAGGTAGAAAAATTGCAAACTGCTATGCATAGTATTCAGGTTACAGATTCCAGTAGCTTAAAAAGACTATATAGTTTTTCTTATTCTTCAATTTGAACTTTTATGCTATTGAATTTGATGCATCATCATCTGATCTGGTTAGTTGTCGACATTACAAGTTTGACATAGTTTTGTGTAGGCCATCTTTCTTATATAGTGTCGTGCATTCGAATTGTAAAGTAAACTGCATCAAATCATTGAGAACTAGGTTATCTTTCCTTCTAAATATTTTCATCTGCCAAAAATTACAGAAGGAGAAGCTAGGGTGGAGAAAATTTATAGCTTTTATTGGACATGGATTTCTCGTGAGCATTGCCTACCTTGATCTTGGAAATCACACGTCAATTTTTTCCTTCTATCCATTAATTTCTTTGATGTATATTGATATTGATGAACTGTTATGAAGAAAGGTAATGGATAACATTGATGTATATCGATATTGATTTAAATTATTATCGCAATTGTGTCTCAGTGTAGTTTGATTTGCAGGCAGGTGCGCAGCACAAATATGAGGTATATAATAACATGGAGAATTTCTTGAATCAAATAATTATAACGATGAACACAAATAACAATAACAATAACTTGTTTATAGTACTTAACTTATAACATACCAACTACAAGATAAGTGATTCTGTCTAATTTCAAATCAACTACTCATTCATTTACAATGAAAAAGATAATTTATAGTAACACTCACTAAAAATATAAAAATGTGCACAGCCTTCATTCCCTGATTCCCTGGCTTAATAGATGGAAATTTATCAGTAACAGTTTTCTTACAAATCATTAATCCGTCAATCCCAACGGACCCCTGCACCATCATTACAACCCCTCCTCAATTACTTCCTCTTTTAGCATACATACAATAAACATGCTCTACTATCGCCCATCTGTTCGAGTGTGTGAGGTGGAGAAATAATAGGCATACGCAGCGGCAAGGCGCTTTTTAAGACGTTTCAACGACAGCCTTACGTTCTGTCCATCCAGATACACCTTCTTCGTCTCCCACCATCCCTTGCTGGTTATGGAGTCCGGGTCTGTAAGAACAGGATCATTCCTCTCATATCTTCCATACAGAGAGCTCTCCTCTGGAACGATTTTGTACTCTATATATTTCAGTCCTAATTTTATGGCTGGCTGTCCATAATAAGTAGCAGCAGCCCACTCTGTACCCAAAGGCACAATCTGGATAAACACAGAACCGGGTCTCAAAAACAGAAAGTGTGTCATGGCAGCACCGTGGACCCCAAGCATTACATCACAGGAATTCAAAGCTCTGAACATCTCTGCCATCTCCGTGGTTCGTTTGGGATTTAACACTTCCACTTCGAACCCGATTTTCCGAGCTAATCTCACTATCGCTTTCTGGTTCAGCATTACTCTCGATTTCTGCCGAGAAATAATTACCAATTTGGGCTTTAAGGCGCTGTGCACTAAAACGTTGCTAACGTTCATAGACTCAGAAGTAGTATTTAATCCATGAAGAAGAATAGTAGAGGACTCGTTAATCAAGTTAGTGACTCCAACCATAGGGCTTAATGCAGGGGGACCATACGCCTTTCCAAGAAGCGACTGAAATTCCCTGATGGTCTTACCATCTTCCATGAGGTGTGGATCCACGGTCAACTCATCATGTATCTTCATCCCCACTATCATTTCTGGAAAACAATGGACTCTCTTATCCCTCCTGAAATCAATAACTGGGTACTTGCTCAGCTGCTTCACAAGATCTTAATACTTTATCATCCACCAATCATGGTATTCAAGAATGACAAACACAACTTCCCCCTGGAGATGCTGTGAAGTTATATAGAGAGGCAATAAACCGTCGTTGAACTCATGGTAAACATTTCCTGTGTATCCTCCAGTGGAGAACACTACTGCAGGCACCGTGTGCTGCACTTGGCACGAATTTTGTTGCTCATTCTCATCCCTCCGACTCAGTATTTTGAGATTGACTTCATCAATCGTGCTCATGACACTGCTCTCCCATTTTCGTGTATATGGCCTGATTTTCTCCTCTCTTGTAGTTTCATTATCATTGGAGTACAGAAAAACAGAGGCAGATTGAGAGTGGGTTCGCACATCCCCGCTCATATAACATACATCTGTCCGAAATTGTGAACGATCGCAGCACAGAATTTCGCTGCCATACCTTTGAGTGTTATTAACTTTTTCTACACATACAACTGAGAAAGCAGAGTACAATAAACATGCAAATTAGTTTCAACATCATACTTAACTTGAATCTGTACTTATTTCATGTAGTGAATGGGTGGTTCTTTACCGTCGAAAAGAGAAGAACATCCGGCACTGCTGGGTTGCGGATTCAATCTTAACTGGGACATCTCATTCTGGATTTTCATTGGCTGTTGGTTTAGGAGAGCGATACGAGTTTGCAAAGATATATCTATGTAAAGCATCTCCTCGCCGAGGCCATCTGCAGCAAGAAACGAACATATTTAATTAACAAGACATTACAAAAGCATCCATATTCGAAACCTCCAACTAACAAAACATTCACAAAGAGAGCAAACTATTTAGGCAAAAAACAGTGGCAAGGATGGCTTACACAGCTCGACTATGGGACGAACCCAACTAATCCAGTAAAAGCCTACGAGATATGAAAGTAAGAGCAAAACCAGAAAGAACTTTAAATTGGGCTTGAATTTCTTAATATCAAACAATCCAGAGTACATTAATGCTCCGTTTTTGGGAGAATTGCGGGTTTTCTGCTCTCTTCCCTCATCCACTGGCCCTGGAACATGAGTTCGATTACTCATTTCGATGGATGATTTTGGTTTTCTGTCTGATTCGAATGCTTCAACTCTCACTGGAAGGAAGGATGATGAAAAATGAGTTTAGTCTGGATAAGCAGCAGGAACAGAAGCCCGCGAAGCCGCTCAGGATGAAGAAAGGAAAACGGAATGAGGAGGCTCCCAGAGGGTACTGCAAACGATAAATTAGCGGTGCGTAGCAGGAACGCGTGACAGGCTTATCTCACAAAGAGTCCGTCTGTATCAACGAATGTTGAATAAGAAGACGAATAGAACACCACTTGAAGGAAGACGAATGGAAATTAATTAACAGACAAGATAAACACTAACAATATTGAAGGGTGAGACAGATTCAGCGTGAAACATCTCTTGGGCGGCTGGTTAAATAAATTGGGCGAGGCGGTCTCTAATATCGAGATTCATATTAATTTCCACGAATAGAATAAATAAGATGCGTACCATTCCCCTTTCCCAGTCTGTGGGTAGATTTAGATCTTTGGACCATGGTAAAATGTGTGATCTTGGCAGCGGAATGCCTATTGCTGGGCCATTGGGAAGGTTGAGAAGTGGCCATGGACGTTAGGGAAGGTTGAGAAGTGGCCATGGACGTTAGGACGTTAGGGTGAATATTATCTAGTGTGTTGTAGGTCATTTAATGTAGGGCAGGTGAGGTGATCATTGGATCTCAAGCAGTGGTAGGGGAATGTTTGGTGAATATTATCGAGCTTGCTGTAGGTCATTTAATGCGGAGCAGGCAGTTTGACAGTTGGATCTCAAGCAGCGGCAGGGGAATGTTTATTGCCCAGTTATTGGGAAGGTTTGAGAAGTGGGCCATGGACGTGACTGTGAATATTATCTAGCTTGTTGTAGGTCATTTAATGCGGGGTACCTCGGTTGACCGTTGGATCTCAAGCAACAACACAGGAATGTTTATTACCGGGTTATTGGGAAGGTTGAAAAGTGGGCCATGGACATTAGGGTGAGTATTATCTAGCCTGCTGCAGGTCATTTAATGCGGGGAAGGCTGGTAGCGGCAGGGGAATGCCTATTGCCGGGCCATTGGGAAGGTTGAGAAGTGAGTAAGCCATGGACGTTAGGGTGAATATTATCTAGCCTGCTGCAGGTTCTTTAATGCGGCGGTAGTAGGCGGGTTGGCCATTAAATCTCAAGCAAGAGATCCAACGACCAACCCACCGCGACATTAGATAGGCTGCAGCACCACGGCATTAAATGAACTCCAGCACGCTAAATAATGTTAACCAACCAGCTTCATTTTCACTTTCACTTTATTCAGAACCGTGCATCTTGACGAGCGGCGTAGCAATGTAGAACACAGCTCGAGTGGAGTCAGTCGCGTGTCAACAACCTTATTTAATTTAATTTTGAGTTAAAAAAACTGCATAAATTTCAATCTATTGAATTAATCTTTAATACAATCAGCAACGTCATTCTGAAATTAGACAAGATTCTCTCTCAAGTTGGTGCAGCATGAAACGAACAAAGCAGGCAAGCCAATTGTTCTTCTCGCCACGCAATGTTAGTTTCGATTATTCGTCACCAGTTTAGAAAGAAGAGAATTGATAGAGTATGGGAGGATTCAAAATACATGGTTTTGATGGTACACTTGGAAACGCCTAAAATAATGATATTAACGATTTTAAAAGAAAATAAAAAAATAAATTGTTTTAAAAATAAATTGTTTTTTTAAAGACTAAATTAAGGAAGGTAAGTTAATGGAGACATCTAACCGAAAGTGTATATCACAACTAATTTAAATCTAAATCTATTACAAAACATTCTAAATAAAAGGTGTATTCTATCTATTTTTTAAACGATTTGGGAGAAAGCGCTATTTCTCCCGTCGGGTATTTGGGACGTCGTCTGCATTAATAATATTCGGTGGGCCACTTATCCAAATCACGCAATCCATGGATGTTTTGTTCCAGTTGGATTCAAATTCCGCAAACTTTGGCGGTTATCTTTATAGTTTCAGCAAAATGAAAGAGAAATATCGGAGCAATGTAGGAGATATATATGACGAAAGGGTGAAACGTGCTTCTCTCAGCGCGTTTCATTAAATATTCCGAATTGGACAGGAAGAAAGAACAAGTCATACTTTCAAAGAGTGAGTATTTTATTCTTAATGCAGTACTGATTTGCATAATGATTTTATTGGTGGATATTGAAATACATAATTTTAGAAAATGATTATATCCAAAGCTTTTTAAATTAGCGTTTATGCCTCTAATAACATCCAAAGCATTTAAACATAGATTGTATTACTTTGAATATATGCATTTTGCATTCAGCTAAAATTGTTAAGAAATTGCTACGTGTATATGAGCCATGCAGCTGGGCGTTTGTAAAGAAATCTCCACATTAATCTTGTTTATATATATATATATATATTACTTGATCATTTTATTTTACTATAATGATGTATAAGATAGGTTATTGATCTGTTTGACTATTACTTATTTTGATTAAAGATAATAATGATATCATTATTATATTCTTAATTTATATATATTATTATATTCTTCATTTATATATATTGGAAATTGTCATGTTGCTTTTCTAATAAAAAATTACTAGGAATGATGATATTGTTTATTTCATTTAAATGAAGCAAAAATATATGCTAAAAAAACTCAAATGTGGCATTAATGTGGATGTAAAACTAGGTGGTAAATAAGAATGCTAATATGGCACCGGTGTAGATGAAAAATGACACTAACTTGGATGCCAAATATGGCATTATTTATAAGCAAAATTGGACTAAATAATAGATACTTAATGGGATGTGAGTTGTGGTGCTATTGGGTGAATAATTGGATGCAAAACTAAGTGTGGAAGCAACAATTGATGCTAAAATAGGTGCTAAATGCGATGAATAATATGAAGTCAAAGTGGAAACAATAATAGGTGCTAAATGTGATGAATAATGTGAAGTCAAAGTGGAAACAATAATAGGTGTTAAATGGAGTGCAACATTGGGTGCAATTTCTAACACAACATCTTGCACTGAACCAAATGCTAAATTTGGGACTAAATAGGGTGCAATTTATGATGCAATAAGTGGTTCTAAACTAGATGCTAACTCTAGTACTAAACATGGCGCAATGGGTGGCATTGACCTAGATGCTAAATATGAAACTAAACTAGGCACAATTTATGGCATAACAAGTGATGTTAAACTAGATGCTAAATATGGCACTAAATATGATGCAATTTTTTGTGTACTTGGTGTCATTAAACCATATGCTAAATCTGGCACTAAATAGGGTGAAATTTATGATACAGTAAGTGGTGCTAAACTAGATGCTAAATACGGTACTAAACATGGTGCAACTTATAGCACAACAGGTGGTGCTAAACCAAATGGCAAACCTGGCACTAAACTAGGGACAATTTCTGGTGTAATAGTGACATTAAACTATATGCCAAATATGGCACTAAATAGGGTTTAGTTTCTGGCATACTTGGTGGTGCTAAACTAGATGCTAAATATGGCACTAAACATGGTGTACTTTCTAGTGCAATTTTTGGATGCAATTTCAGGCACAAAGGCTTGTGCAATTTTGGATGCAATTAGTGGTGCATTGGGAAATATCATTTTGTGGCAAATTTAGTATCCAAAAACCAAGTAACATTGGAAAACAATTTACACCAAAATATTGTGCTAAATTAGGCCCAAATCATAGGATTGGTTGTAGTGTTGTGAGAGTGAATTTAGGACTCCACGTTTATTGAATCTCATCCACCTTAAATAAATTTTTAAGCTTGACCACTTTCAATTGCAAGGATTCAACATAGCAAGTTTATTGAATGAATTGAGAGACATCCTCAAATTACTTTGTATTCATATTATAATGTGAGTGAAGTATTTGAGAAAGATGTTTCTCAAACCCTTGCAAAAAAATTATAATTAATCCTATGGCATCATTCAATATTCATTCCAACCAATGAATTGATCACAAGTTGTGTGTTGCAAGTGTGAGACATTAAGAAGTGATGAAGACTTTAGCAATTAGATCTAAACTCCTCTCCATGAAAAATAAAACAAAATTAGTTGGTGGTAAAATATAATGAATTCCTCCATCAAATGTGTAGATTTTCTACCATCATAATAAAAAAAGGAACTGGTCTATTATGAAATCATGGATATTTCAAGCCACTTTGTAAATTTCTCAATGTCAACCCTAATATTAGACCAAGTGAACCACATAAAATATGAATTTTATTCTTGATTCTTGTTTGGGTCGTAGAGGTCAAGATTGGTCCTTAAGGACATTCTAGGCCATACATTCTTGTTGGAGTATTTGGATCATATTAACCCCAATTTTTTCGTCCTAAGATTCCAGATTATTAAACTCACCACATAACAACTAGTCAACCTTAATTAGATACTCATTTAGGAACTCCCACAAAGCTATTATGTCCTCTACTTTAATGGGGGAATACAAGTTGACAAGGATAAGGACATTACCATAAATATTAGTGAGTACTTACACCAATATACTAGTCAAATCAATTATTGAAGATGATATATTATGTGAGATGAGAGTGGGAAATTCCCCTTGTAATTATTGTTGCAAAATATGGAACAAAACTACACTAGGAAAAATTAATTTATGATCATGATTAACACAATAATCAATCACTTTCACCTCATAAAAACACCAAACATCTAATCCTTAAGCCAATAGGTGAACTTAATGAACCATCAACTTCCTTGTTGGTTTTGCAATTCCTTTCACATTCTATGTTACAATATTCGTTTCTAGAGAATTCCACTAGGCATCCATCCTCTCCCCAAACTTACCTCTTAGCATATTATAAGAGTTTAGAGGTATGGAATTATTTTTCTCCATTGCATGTGGTAGGTTCCCACCCATATAGGATATTTTGCATAGTATTTCTTTTCCCATCATCAATATCATGATATTCTGATGAGTAATATTTGTTTAACAAGTTTTTATATTGAATCAAACACTAACATTGATCCTATTCTCAAGATGACTCTAATATTTGTAGCCTAGGAAACATCCTACTTAAAGGGTGCAATACCATTTGACAACACTAAGACTCTTGTAACTTTAGACACACTTTTTTTTATTGAAGATGGTACAAGACATGGATGCATATATATGCTCATGCATACCTTACCACTTTGACAAGCCACACACAAAAAAAATCATATATGTATTCATCCATTTCGATGATTTTTCAAACCTTGGGGCAAATAATCAATGTGGGCTTCTTCTCTCATCTATCTCTTTACTAAGAACAAATAAAAATATATCTATATGATATTTAGATCCCCATAAAATAAATGAATTATAACACCAAGTGTTCCTAAGTTTTGTTCTTCCATGTGCCTTATACTTTGTTTTATGAACATTCAATATATTTGAACATGATTAAAAAGACCTATAAAATCAATTTAATAAATTCCTTTGAACCTTGCTTTACACTTGATTTGGAAAATTGATTACATTTCATATAATACTCAAAACAAAGTGAACCTTTCCTCACATTCGATTGCATGCTTGGTCCTACATTTTTCAACATTGCATACCAAGCTACATGGATTACTCCCCAGTAGCATAGAAAACACAATTTCACTTGTCATCATATTTAGCATGCAGGTTTATAATGAATATCTAATTATTTAACTTATATATTTTCTAGTACTTTTATCTAATTCCACTTTATAACTCTACCGCCCATCCAAACAAGGGAGGGACTTTGCCACTTTAGAGCATTTGTTGTATTTGCATTAGTTCTAACATAATCCATATGAGTTATGATTGAATAATTGATAGTTAATTTTAGCATAGATCCATATGAGTTATAATTGAATAATTAATAGTTAGTTTTAGCAAAAATCCATATGGCTTATGATTGATGGCTATAATATGAGTTATGATTGATGGTTTAGTGTGCCGATGCATAAAAAGAAGTAGAATAGAATATGATTAAATAAATTATACTAATATTAGGAAATGACAACAAAACTAAACCATGACTAGACTTAAGTACAAAACCAAATCATGGATCTATAATAGACTTACAAGTAACTACAAATATAGTTCCAAAGTACCCTACAAACAACCCATGCTTATCCACATGGGAATCCAATGCAACAATCATCAAGTCATGTTTTCAATTTTATTTTAATATTATTATCATTTATATTATTTGGACCTAATGGATTAGCAATACAAAATTTCCATGAAAACTTGGCTCTAAAATTATTAACATTGTCCTATTCAAGTTTGGACATATTAAGTGGATTTCTAATGCATAAGTATGATTTTAATTGTACATAAAATGTTAATTCATGCTAAATTGTGAGATTGTACACTACAAGGAATACAAATTCTAGCGGAGGTTATATTGAAGGTTTTTAGTGTTACAAGGTTGAAAAAAGCATGTCCAAAAAACCTCCGCTATAACATTTGTTTTTGGTATCAGAGGTTTTTGTGGAGGTTACAATGGATATTCACTAGAACTAAAAAATGGGAGGCTAGAGGTTTTACTGGATGTTTTTTATACGGTGCTTTATATTTCTATAACGCGCACCAGTGTGTCTTCTTTAATTAAACTGCAGTGGCGCATACAAATAACATAAACACATCAGTGCATTATTATAAATAGAAACCACTAGTGATTATACACGACAATGACAGTATCAGTGCGTACATTCATTTCCAATGCTCCAATCAGTATGTTTTAATGCACACACACACCAGTTCATATAGTATAATGTAATAGCATCAGTGCCATGTTCAGAACACATTAGCGGTTCATATATTTTATTAAAGCATCGTTGCATTGGTATATGCAAACAAACTAGTGCAGATGTTGTATTATGTGCATTATTATAACCAATGCATATACTTTACCAATATGCACCACTATGTTTAATATCAATGAACACCAGTATGTATATTATACCAATAAGCACTAGTGCATATGATATGTAAAGAGAACCAATATGTTTATTATGTGAAAGAGAATCGGTGGCTAAAATTTGAGTAGGTATTAGTTCATGGAAATGAATAAAAGGAACTAGTTAGTTGAAATAAATAGATTTCATATGCTGATGTGGTGAATTTAAATAGATTCCATATGTTGTCATGCTAAATGTTTCCATGCTGTGGATATGTAAAAGAGTTTTTATTTAATTTATATATTGTGTATGGTGCTTTGGTGAATTTTTCCATGCGGTTGATATACAAATATAGTTTTTTCTTTTTTCTTTTCACAATTTTTCAATTAATTATTTGAGAAACAAATATTTGTACAGTAATATTTATTTCTATATTTTAACTATTGTGTTTCGAAAATCATGTTGGGGACACCTTTTTTCATACTCACAAAGTAAGAAACTTTCATATATATTTAATTAATAATGTAACATTTTGCGACGATAGATAATCTAGTAGAAGACGAAACTCGTTTTATTATATACGAATAAGAATTGAAAACACGGGACTACATAAAGGTCAATGACAATCAAAATTCCATTTTTGACATTGTTACAATTATTACAAATAATCTTATAAATAATCTTATAAAGTTTCCTTAAATTACAAATAATCTTATAAAGTTTCCTTAAATTTTTCCTTTGCATGACATGCATAAACCAATACACATCATTAAAACTGTTAAAATATTGTAACTTCAAAGAATATTATATTTGTACTTTATTATTCTGGAGATGGTTATTCCTCCGTGAAGATCTTATTGTATATCCGGAGATGTTTATTTCTCCGTCAGAATGTGGTAACTTGGGTTATTAGACTTTCCTAGTGGGGGTCGACCCTGTATGTGTTATGTGGGTCAAAGGGTTGTTAGACCACGCTAGTGGGGTCGGCCCAGTCAGTTGCAATGGGGTGTTTAACCTAGTGGTAAAGTTGGGGCCGACCTAATTAATATAAAGTACAAGTCAAAGATGTGTATAAATAGATGAGGTGTGTTCCTCATTATACACACACTTCCCTCACTCAGAATGTAGCGCACTTGTGGAGGAGAGGTCTGCTATGGTGGAGGAGGAGATCATGTCTTTGGTTTGCATCTTTGTATATTGTTGGTCATCTATATTGAGGAAGCTTTGCTGGGTTTTCTACCCCATGAGGATTTCACAGGATAAATTTGTGTCTCGTGTGTTTATGTTGTGCATGTTGTTTCTTTAGTGATCCTGTATATGCTATTATTGTGAAATGGAATGTAATGCTACTATTTTTTGCATTAGCATATTAAATATTAACATGGTATCAAAGCTAACCTGAAGGAAGGCAATGTATGGCACTTACGACACTTGCTTCACTTGTGACAATTTCAAGGTTTGGGTTTTATATAACAAAAACCAGTCATTGCAGAACTTTCTCTATAAATCCATTTTGGAGAAGGTTTAGGATCTGAAACCTTTACTGGTCGTAGATAACATCCCCAGGTACCTTGTGTCCAAAGAGAACCCTAAGATTCATTGTACTTTGTGAGTTATGATCAGTACAAGTTAGGATTTTTGCCTCTTCTAGATCTCAGTCAAAATCATGTGACCTAGGAAAAAAGGTCATAACTTGGGCTAGGAAGCTCCAAATGAAATTTCATAAAACGTGACAGGTAGTACACATAATTTACTATCTCAGGAAACTTTTTCAGAGGCCGAAGTTGAACCAGTCACACGTGGCATGCCGTACAAATTTGCTCTCCTGTTTTATCCCATAAACAGGTCACATTGCGACACTTGGCATAACTCTCTCTTAGAAAATCCAATTTAGATCATACATGTCAGGATGGAAAGATGATAGGTCAGGCTACCACAGAAAACGTTTTCAGACCCTGTGGATAGAAAATTTCGGATTTACAGCAGAAACAATCAGGTACATATTTCTGTCAAAACATAATTATTTTTGGAGCACCTTCATTCATGGCTTCTAGAATTTAGGGTTTCAGATAAAGTTAGAATTTTTGGAATCGGAGTCCACGGCTGAATTCTACTCAGGAAAATTGAAATTTAGAGACCAAGATCAATTTTTTTGGTTGGGTAGAAGATCGGGCTTGATCAAACCCTAGTTCGGGATTTTGATCGGAAAGATGGAAAATTAGGGCTTCAGCAAAAGTTGGAATTTTTGAAGTCTGTGACCACGGCTGGAATCTCCTTAGAAAAATAAGAGTTTAGAGACTTGGATCAAACCTTTTGATTGGGAAGAAGGGTGGGCTTCATCAAACCCTAGTTTAGGATCCTGTCCAGGAGATCCAAAAGTTTCAAAGGCAATTCTGACGGGTCAAATTTTTGGAGATTTCAAAATTGAAGTATGCAAGTTTGATCAGCTCAGCAAGACACATCCTTCCATCCATTCAGAAGTGTGAAAGTCAAGGATTGATTTTTTAGGTTTTCTCTAACAAACCCTAGTCAAGCTCCAGATCAAGTTTCAGGGGGAGTTGAGGCTAAGGCCTTACATAAGAAGACTACAACAAGTCTCGACAGGTATGTCTTGAAATCTTATTCTTGATTAAGTTCATAATATGTTTGTCTTCATATTATTTATTAGTACAATCTTGATTAATGTTAGAATTGTCTTATAACCCTAGTAACAGTATGAATGCATGTGAATGATAGAAGAAATTCATTGATTAGGGCTATATGATTGTACTAATGCACTGTGGTGTTGTATGAGGTTGATGTTGTCTGCTAACAAGATACAGGTACATCACGAAAGACAAATCAAGTTCCATGACCATGACAACATGAAGACAAAGACTCATCCATAATCCTTGATCACATAGAAGTTCTACTTACGAGGTATGTACGACTTTGTTCTATTATGAGATATGCAGGTTCCAGCATAGAATCTCTAAATCATTGAAGAGAACAAAGAAGATATTGATTAGGTATGTTAGACTTAACTAAGCAAGTATACTAATCTAGGTATGTTTTCCTATATCAAGTTAGAATCTTACCTTGTGTCAGGACCCCTTATATAAGTATACTTGGTATGATTGGTTATGCTGATTCATAAAGTTAGAAATGTAAGTTATCAAGGGATTATGCATATTATGTCTTTTATCTTGATTGATGATATGCATGAGTAAAAGAAGACTTCCCTGAAATCTTGAATACTAATGTTTATTATCTATGATCATGACTATACATATTCAAGATTATTTAGAATTATAATGTTTTGATAATATTTATAATATTCTAATGAATGTATGTTTGTGTATGAGATCATGAGGATAACACTAGTGCACACTTGAGCATGCACAGTGGTACATAATGAATAGAAGTTCAAAAGACATTTAGAAGATCAAGCGGGAGACAACCACACAAACATAAAAGATAAGTATTTGAGTTATTATTTGAAATAGTAAATGATATTGCTTGTAATAGGTTGTATGCATATTTTTATTCCTAGAATATATCATGCTAAGTGTAAACATTCATAGAGCATTGAACAATATACTACTAATATGCATATGATTGGTAAGTTGGACAAACATTCTATTGTTGCTTGTCTAGAATGAAACCTCTTTGCGGACATGCTGAGAGCTGTGCAAACTCTCGATAGTAGGTTCTGGTAGAGATGGAGGCATCTAGATAGCCACTATATGCATACAGGATATGGAAAAGTGTTGTGCCAAAGTATTGGTCAAGATAGTTGCATAACTATGTAAATGATATCTGTATGCATAATAGGTTATCATGTCAACATGATTTCATTATTATGAAATATTACTAATCATGTACTTAATTTTGATTTGTAGGAAAGATCATGAAGAATGATGAACACTGAACAAGTGATGGATGTTCAATAAGAAGATTTACAAATCAAACAAAATATAGAAGGCTCGTGGCTAGAAGATTCTCTTAGAAAAAGGAAGAGAATCATGATGAGATGTTTGCTCCAAGTGGCTAGATAAGACCATTCTCTTAAATGGTGTAATTAAAGAAGAAGTGTGATTCAGGTTCTGTATGGGTACTCAAGATCGTTATTAACTTGATGAGCTTAATGATCACCATGGGTGATGTGGATCTCAACCTTTGCAAGAAGGTTGAATATGGTTTCTATACACAGATGACATAGATGCAAGAAGGAACTCATCACAGAGTTCGAATGATCTTGAGGCTCATATCAATAGACCCATCTATCGAGAGTTGGCACAGAAGATCATTCAATGCAGAGTGTGAATGATGTTCAGTCACAAAGGGAGAATTGACAATTTCTTGACAAGCTTGGGCTTTACTAAAAGTAAAGTTGTTCCTAACCTTTACCTTAAGTTTATGGATCATACTATTATTGTATCTAGATGATATCTTTCTGATAGGGAATGAGAAATAGATCATGAAAAGAAAGAAGAAGATGGCTGCAAAAATGAAAATTAAAGATCTCAGATTGATGCATTGCTTCCTAGGTCTGGAAGTATGGCAAGGCTCAGAAGGAATCTTTCTCAACCAGGGAAAATATGCCGATAAATATTAAAAGGACTTAATGTGTTGGAATGGCCACTCTCATGGATTCCAACTTGAAGCTGTTAGCGGATGACTCATTAGAGTTAGTGGATATAGCTATGTATAGACAAATTATTGAGTCATTGATGTATCTAACGAATACTAGGTCAGATATATGCTTTGCTATGAACACCTTGAGTCAGTATCTAGTGGAAACTAGATGTGTTCACCTGATAGTTGCAAATCATGTGATGCGGTACCTAAAGGATGCGATAGACTTTGATCTATGCTATCTTGGAGATCATAACTTCAGATGGCTACACAGGTGTTGATTGAGCAGAAAGTGTATCACACAGGAAGAGCACATCGAGAGGGTGTTATTATCTGGGATCAGCCATGATCTTGTGGTTTAGCAGGAAGTTGTCTAGTTGTGGCTCTTAGTACAAGCGGAATATATGGCTGCTTGCTTTGCTAAGTTGTGAAGCAGTATGGTTTCAGGATTGTTTGACTTAGAGATGGACCCAACTATGATCCTATGTGACAAACAGAGTTGTATCAAGATGACAGAGAATCCAGTGTTCTATGATAAGTCAAATCACATAGAGATCTGACGAGATACGGTGCAGAAAGGAAATAAAGTTCAAATTTGTAACAAGTAACCAATGTACTAACCAAACCTCTATCGATTCAATGTACTAACCAAACCTCTACCTCAAGTAAAGTTTTCCAAGACAAAATTAATATAGTTCAGAAGGACCCCCCTCGAAAGGGGGAGTGATGTGATCACTTATGATGAGATTGCATGCATCGACAGTGAGGTCGATGATGTGGATACCTATATTGGTGATGCCAACAGAGAGGTTGGTGGATGGTCCTTAGACAGGGTCTAAGGTGATAAGGGGATTGCATCATCCTTGAATATATGTTCTAAAAGGATCCGTAGACAGATGTCTCGGAGAAAGAAGAGGGATTGCATCATCCTTGAACACATGTTCTAAAAGGATCCGCAGACAGATGTCTCCACGAAAGAAGAGGGATTGCATCATCCTTGAACACATGTTCTAAAAGGATCCGTAGACAGATGTCTCCGAGAAAGAAGAGGGATTGCATCATCCTTGAACACATGTTCTAAAAGGAGCCATAGGTAGGTGTCTCCGAGAAAGAAGAGGGATTGATCATCCTTGAACACATGTTCTAAAAGGAGCCGTAGACAGATGTCTTCGAGAATGAAGTCCTTGGTGGACATGTGGGGATTGGATCATCCCTGGACTTCAGTCCTAAAGAGAGCCGTAGATGTATGTCTTCGAGAATGAAGTCCTCGGTGGACATGTGGGGATTGGATCATCTCTGGACTTGAGTCCTAAAGAGAGTTGTAGACGTATGTCTTCGAGAATGAAGTCCTTGGTGGACATGTGAGGATTGGATCATCCCTGGACTTGAGTCCTAAAGAGAGCAGTAGACGTATGCCTTTGAGAATGAAGTCCTTGGTGGACATGTGAGGATTGGATCATCCCTGGACTTCAGTCCTAAAGAGGGCCGTAGATGTCTCCGAGAATGAAGTCCTGAATGAACAGGTAGGAGATTGTATCGTCCCCGGACTTCGGTCCCAGAATTGAGCCGTAGACTGGGTCTCCGATAATGAAGTCCTGAATGAACAGGTAGGGGATTGTATCTTCCCCAGACTTCAGTCCCATAATTGATGCGTAGACTGATGTCTCCGAGAATTGAAGATAGGACTGCATCGTCCATGAACTGGGTTCAAAATGTACGTGAGGACTGCATCGTCCATGAACTGGGTTCAAAATGTACGTGAGGACTGCATCGTCCATGAACTGGGTTCAAAATGTACGTGAGGACTGGATCGTCCATGAACTGGGTTCAAAATGTACGTGACGACTACATTGTCCATGAACTGGGTTCAAAATGTATGTGAGAACTGCATCGTCCATGAACAGGGTTCAAAATGTACGTGAGGACTGCATCTTCCATGAACGACGTTCAAAATGTACATGAGAACTGCATTGTCCATGAACTGGGTTCAAAATGTACGTGAGGATTGCATCGTCCATGAACTGGGTTCAAAATGTATGTGAGGACTGCATCATCCATGAACTGGGTTCAAAATGTACGTGAGAGGACTGCGTCGTTCATGAACTGGGTTCAAAATGTACATGATGGGATTGCATCGTCCCTAGACATGAGACTTGTCTTAAAGTGATAAGGATTGATCATCCTGGAACTTTATCTGGATTGTATCATTCATGGACCTATGTCCTAAAGAGAGAGGGATTGATCATCCTGTAATATGATCGTGTGTGTTGCAGGGTATGCTGCTATGCATACTTGACTGATGAGGATAATTGTATTGATGTATTGATACTTGTATTGATGATATGTATTGATGAAAATACTTGTATTAATGATGATACTTGTATTGATGAGGATACTTGTATGTATACTTGTATTGATGAGGATACTTGTATTGATGAGGATACTTGTATTGATGATGTGAATACTTGTATTGGTGTGGATACTAATACTGATGATCTAGATGACGATGCTGTTGATCGTGTTGATCGAGATGACGATGCTACTAATCATGTTGATCTAGATGACGATGTTGCTAATCATGTTGATCTAGATGACGATGCTGCTGATCGTGTTGATCTAGATGACGATGTTGTTGATCATGTAGATCAAGATGATGATCCAGATGCTGCAGATCGTGATGATCCAGATGCTGTAGATCGAGTTGATGTGACGACGATGCTGATGATCGTATGATGACGATGCTGATGATCGTGTGGTGACATTGCTGATGATCATATGATGACGATGCTAATGATCATGTGATGATGATGATGATCATCATGAGGATCCAGATGTTGATGTTGTTGTATATGTTCGAGTGATGCAGAAGATAAAGACTCAGTACTGAAGATGTTGATGTTACAGTATTGAAGATGTTCTAGTAACTGCTTGAGTTACTGATGATGTTGAGAAAGCTTCCAATGATCTATAGATGTATCATGTATGATGTTGATGACTCCTTGCTCATGTAGATGTTGTTATAATATCCTTCTCGTTAAGGGGGAGTATTGAAATATTGTAACTTCAAAGAATATTATATTTGTACTTTATTATTCTGGAGATGCTTATTCCTCCGTGAAGATCTTATTGTATATCCGGAGATGTTTATTCCTCCGTCAGAATGTGGTAACTTGGGTTATTAGACTTCCCTAATGGGGGTCGGCCCTGTATGTGTTATGTGGGTCAAAGGGTTGTTAGACCACCCTAGGGGGGTCGGCCCAGTCAGTTGTAGTGGGGTGTTTAACCCAGTGGTAAAGTTGGGGCTGACCTAGTTAATATAAAGTACAAGTCAGAGATGTGTATAAATAGAGGAGGCGTGTTCCTCATTATACACACACTTCCCTCACTCATAATGTAGCGCACTTGTGGAGGAGAGGTCTGCTATGGTGGAGGAGGAGATCATGTCTTTGGTTTGCATCGTATATTGTTGGTCATCTATATTGAGGAAGCTTTGCTGGGTTTTCTACCCCATGAGGGTTTCCCAGGATAAATCTGTGTCTCGTGTGTTTATGCTGTGCTTGTTGTTTCTTCAGTGATCCTGTATATGCTATTATTGTGAAATGGAATGTAATGCTGCTATTTTTTGTCTTAGTATATTAAATATTAACAAAAACATACAAATAATTCCAATTTATTGCTTTCATATTAAAATTACAAAAAAATTACCATGCTATTTGTGTCAGATTGTAGCGACCCCCGGCTTCATTCAATCATAAACGTAAAGAACTTATTACATACTTCACTTACAACAATAAAAAAATTTAATTGAAATGGTATTTATGAAACTTATTTATAACTTCTACAGTTCATATACATGCAAGAACCTCCTTCACATCAACAAAAGAATCTATGCATATTTTTGCTAAGCATTAATAAGGAATATCCTAAAAATGAGATTTGCTACAATTAAGACTAACCTAGATCTTGTTCTCTCCTATCCCTCGTCCTATTTTGCACATCTTGTCGTAGCTCCAACTAGATTACCAGTCATTGCATGTCCATCGGTTGACCACCCTGCCTGCTCCCTATGGGTACTCTTCTTCCCTAGGGACCCCCGAGCTGCAACAGGGTTGTATGGAAGAAGCACAATATTGACATGATGTGAAGTGGAGCATTCCACTTTCAAGCCTCCCAAAATTAACCAAGATTCTAAGGACCAAACTCTTCAATGATCACTGTAACAATCTTCTCCCTTTGTGTAGGAGTAAAAATATAAAAGAGTCAATACCCAAAAGATGATCCTCACTCATCTCCTTACCTTTCTTCTATAGATTTTTTTAGGTTTTTCTTGCATAGTCATGCATGTGTGCACTTGAGTCTTCTTTTCATACATGTGTGTGTGCACTTGAGTCTTATTTTCATACATGTGTGTGTGCACTTGAGTTTTAATATTCTTTTAATTGATTTTCTTATTTTATTCTCCTTAATTTTTCGTTTATCTTATCTTTAAATAATTGCTTGCCTTTGTTATGCACATGTTCTTATTGATGCATATAATCAATTAATTTATTTTTAGCATGCACATGCTTTTATTAATTTCATTATTTATTCTTGCTATGCATTAATTAATTTATTCTTAGTGGGCACACGTTTTTATTAATTTCATTATTTATTTATTAGCATGCACATGTTTTTATTAATTAATTAATTTTTTCATTTAATAAATTATTTTTCTTATTTATATTTTATAAGTTACATATTTTAATGTAGATTTACCAAGGTTCTATCAAGGGTGCCATGGTTGTACACATGCCTTTCAAATAGAGTTCACCAAGGTTATATCAAGAGTTCCATGGTCGTACACATTCCCTTCAAATAGAATTTATCAAGGTTCTATCAAGGGTTCCATGATCATACACATGCAACTAAAATATACCCTTTTTCTGGAGTGGGGACGTGATATGCTGATTGAGACCATGTTAAATCAATTTGATCATATCCTGTTGAGAGACTAATGGTCACTGAGGAATAAGTTTGACACCTTATTTCATGCCCCTAATTTAAAACCTCATGAGTGACCGAATATGAGGCCAACCCTCACGACAAGATGCATCTCGTGGGAAAATGTTTCACTCACTTTTCAACGCATCGTATGGAAATTTATGCTATTTATGGCATGCCTTCCTCCATACAACCCCGTTACCCATATGTATACTAATTGGCAATCGTGATATTGTTCCTGCACACATGCAATCCACATGCATAAAATATTTCATGTAAAAATAATCAAATATCAATTCATCACATTGTATCACTTGATACCATATCCGAGGTCAATCTGGAGCCTATGCGACATTTACACCATATTGCGTTAATTTGCACTTGTGCTTTCCTGCAACACTTGGAAGAACTTGTCAAAGCATATGAAAATCATATATATATATATTCTATGTGTGTGTGTGTGTGTGTGTGTGTGTGTGTGAGAGAGAGAGAGAGAGAGAGAGAGAGAGAGAGAGAGATTCCCATCGAGCTATATTGTCGTCGATGCACGTAAGAGTGTGGTGCACCGGTATGGAAATGCTCTTACGATTTTGACACACTGGTGTGGATTTTCATAAAACACGCAAGTGTGTGTTTTGTGTTTTGTCGCATTGGTTAAAAAATTTTGCTAAAGTCTCCATCATCCCACCTCCACTAGAAACCTATGTTATAAATAGATGAATGGGTTTTTTTTGTGCAAGGTCTAGAAAAACCTTAGTTAGAAGGTGTTTTCCTTGTATTAGTATATAGTAGTTGTTAATTAAAATGAATAAATAATCCTAATGATATTTTCACATGATTATCATAAAGTGCTCAAAATATAATCAAAATGCCATATAAATTCTAAAGTCTAACAAACACTCAACATAAAGTCTAAAAAATGATCATAAATTACATATATAAACTATACAAACATAAACTCATATACATAACATTCATATATAGTACAAATAAAAACGTCAACTTACTATCCCTTATCATCACCGCCACTTCCATCACCATGATCAACTACACTACCCCCCCCCCCCCAATTAACCCTATGGCCATCACCACTATAGCCATCCATTGCACTAGGACCCCTATCACCTAGAGGAATGTTAAAACCATGCATAAATGGGTCCATAAAAACTTTATCTCGCATTGCAAATTGCTCATTAAATTTACAACCAAGTTAGATAACTTTAGTGCAAAATTTATAAGTTGACTATATTTTTAAATTTTAACAAAGTAGATTAAGTTACTTTGGGCATATCAAAGCTAAATCATATGAATGGGATATGCATCCATGTATATGGCCTCTAAGTCTGTGCAACTTAAATGCATGAAATCAAATGATTATTAAAAAACATGGTTATCATGAAAAATGTAATGAACATTTCGCGCCCATTTCATTAAATTTGGATTTATTCTAGTCTAAGCCACTTTGAAGAGAGGCCAATTTTTTTTTCTAAATCCCAACACCGTGGTTTCTAAATTGCAAAATTAGGTTTCTAAAGCTCCAAAAGTGTCAAAGTCAGGTATGTATAGAATCCCATATTTACACTTTTGGAACTCTTTTTTGCACTTTTTGAATAAAAGTATGCACTTTTTTAAACAAGTTTTTGCACTTTAGAAAGGTTGTTTTGGGAATTTTGTAAACTATTTTTGCACTTTTATGAATTGAGTTTTTATCTTTTTATTAGAAGTTTGCCACTTATTGAATCATAATTTGAACTTGTTATATTCAATACTTCATACTTAATTTTAAATCACATTTCAATCAAAACAAAAATAGAAAAATATGATATCTAGTTTCCTTGACAATGCCTTGTCTTGCAATGAATTTTTGCGAAGTGCATGTAATAAGATTCCATTGATATCAAATACTATCAATTGTTTATCTAGTAATATTGTATACGAAAACAAAGAAATTAAATATATACAAATCCCATTAATATTTATTTTTTAACATATTAATACTTCTCTTTCTATATAACAAAAATAATAAACTTATTAATTGTTGCAAATATGACAACAGAGTTTAGAAAAACACATGATCACTTGCATAGTTATCTTCTTATTTTTTCTGTCCAATAATGAATTAAAAAAGGATAAAAAGTTGTTTGCACGTACGTTTTATAAGAAACATTAAAGGTCAACTATACAACAATATAGAAGAATCCATTGGAAGATAAAATCACATATAATATAGAACTATCGATTATCCCTCTACAATAGTTCCTTTAAAGGCAACGCTAATAAATTCTTTTTAGTTTATCATCTAATTGCTTGAAAATACAATAACCAGTTTTGTGACCACATCAACAATATACAAGCCATTAAATTAACAACAATGTAGATACTAACCAAGTGTTTTTGGTGATAAAAAGTCCATATCAATAATACTAAAGAAATAACAAAGTAAAAAGAAAACATGGCATACTAAAGTGACATAAACAAATAATTATATATTAAAATATATGTTGCAACAAGAAGCAGTCTATTACAAGTTTTTCACAATGCTTAATGAAGATAGGAACTGTCTGATATCAAACATTGCATTCAATTTAGAATCAGTATGCCATACAATTCCCACCAAATATTTATCTTCCTCGGAAGATGCATCTAGAGGTTTAATGAAAATGTAATTTTCAGTAGGATTCCTTGTATCTATGCATCTTCCAAGACAGTCATAGCTATACATTCCATTGAAAATTAATTTCCAAACTCATGACACACAATTTGCACATATTTGAAGGTTTTTCCAAAATCATCTGTAGAGCATTTATCAAAGGAACAAAAAAAATTAATTTCTTTGTCAATTGTTTTGGTCTCCTCACTTAGGAATTTCTTGAACAAAGGCCTCCCATTAGTTACACCTTTGGAATACCAAATTCCAGCTTCAAATTTATCAACAAACAATTGCAAAATATTAATTGCATTTGGTCGCAATTGATACAAATTCAAATTGAAATAACATTCTTGGTTGAAACTATTGGATGTTTCAACCCCATTTTTAGTGGGGCCTATCTTTGAAAACAAAAAACCTTCCATGTCTAAAATCAACAAATGTTTTTAATGGGAATCTACACAAAACAAGGTCTGTGTCTTAAAATGAAAAATACTTTTATCAGACAAATTTATAATTTATTGGAAATAATATTTATTGTCACATACATGTAACTGATTTGTTTAGAGAGCATTGGATACCAACTACACTAGAGATTCCAAGATGTTCTCCAACAATCATGGTTGAATCCACATTTTCTATGTGTTCCTCTGTAAGAACTAACATATGAATAATGTCAATATCTTTCTATAGAGAAATAAAAATAGATAATCACTGAATATAATCTAGAAGCTCAACTTCCTCACTGGCACCAGCTGTAGATTGTTCATTTCTATCAGAATTATATTTTTTTGTTGATTCTTCAACACTATCATCTTCATGATCTGATTTTCTCTTCCTATTATATGATTCTTGAAAATCAACCACATTTACATCTAAAAGCACAAATGAAAATATGTATGTTATAAAGAAATAGAGAATTTAAACACATAATGAAACATAGAATTTGTAAAAATATATATAAATACCTTCATTTGGCTCATGCAACAATGACTGAAAGAATTGGTTCATGTATAGTTCCTATCCAAACTTATCCACGATAGAAACAATGCAAATAAATGGAATTCTGCTTAGAGAATGAATAAATATAGTGCTAGCATAGAAAGAGATGACAATGTCTTGACACAAATCCAAGTTGCTCACTAAATGATCCTAAAAATACATTGCCCTTTCTTTTGGAAATACATGCACTCTTGATTGGAATCCCATATATTTGAAAGTTGGGTAATCAATGAGCGACAAGTTTTCATCGACCCAATCCATCTTCAAAAATATAGTTGGAAGATTGTTCCCCTTTAAGCAAACTCTCCAACATTGTACTAGAGATAAACCTGTATAAAAGTGACTATCAAAGAATCTAATGATGCCAATAGCATCATATTCTTTCACAGGTTTTCTTTATTTCTTTGTGAATTGAGAAAAGGATTTCCGAATCAAAATGAAGCATTTAGATTGCCTATGAAACCTTAAGTAAACAGTTATGTATTTAATTCCAAGAAAAATAACAACCCACAAATATATGTTTCTGTCTAACCATATAAATAGTTGCACATGTCAAACACAACTAGGTCACAACACAGGGAGTTTTGAAAGAAACTAATCCCCTTCAATTTCTTTTGCAATGTAGATGGAAAACAAGATCGACAAACAAATCTTGTAGTATCTCTTAGAGAATCCATAGTAACATTGATTTATTTTTTCTTGATATATATTTACAAAATGGAAAAAGATTCTTTTGGAAACCAAACATCCTCCTCCTCTGCTGCTTGTTTCCATTTCCTCATCATATACTTGACTTTCTTTTCAAAACATATAAACTGCAAATTTGTTGAAAATTATTCGAGCAAGTTTATAAACATCAATCACATTTTTGTTAGACACATTGTTTGATGACTAAAAATTATAGTCCTCAACACTTAAATATTCAACAATCATATTTCTTGTTGTTCTTTCATTTTTTACTCTCTTTTAATATTGCAAAGGAATCTCTAACATTATGGTCTATTATGGTACTCAACCAAACTAATCCTTGAATTATTTTATCCATATTGATTTTGAATTTTATCACATAGATCTAAAAAAATTGGACCCATATTGTTTTTTTTTGTTTTGCATGAAATCATCATGATGTATGTTTTTGGGGGAGCATGCCAATGAGCCATTTTTATATAGGTCAAGTACTGCACACCATTAGTTCCAAAAAACATTTTAAATCAAGAAAAGAGTAATCTTGTTTTTAAGAATTTATTTGTTAGAAAGATCGAATATATCTACACATTCATTTTGAAAATTTTGCAATCCAATAAAATATTAAATTTTAAGGGAAATTTAAACCAGATTGGAATGTTTGTAGTGGTGTAACAATGTTTGAAAGAAAAAATATATTTACTTGTCACTCCAATGATGGAGTATGTCCTTTTCCAGGGCAGTTGGGCCTACTACTATATATCCATTTTTATTTGGACTTGATGACTTGATCAATAAATGGAGTGTCAACAAATTCTTTATTAGAAATATTTTGTTGCTTACTCAAACTTGTAACAAATTTATGTGGAACATCCTTTTGTAGAAGATGAGCTTTATGAAATTGATTTCTTAGATAAATAATTTTTGAATTCTCATTTTCAAATATTTTTTGCTACTCAAATATAGTGTGCTTCCCATCCAAAATATAAAAATGCACTGTATCTAATTCAATTTCATTTTCTCTAAGTAGAGTAATAGGTTCATTCGTATCCTAGTTGAAAAGGATTAAAATTGTCTCGCGAAGAGTTTTGATGAAATTTGTGACAAGTGGCAGAACCATCTTGGACACAACATGTTCATTCACTCTCTGAAATTGCAAATTCATATGTGCAAGAACATATCTCTTGATATCAATAGAAAAAAAATTCATTAAAAAGGAAATATTGTATCTACTATTGTTGGATACTTTTTGTCCTCTTAGAATATTTGTTAGATTTATCCATGATCACCTTTGAAGGGATTACTTTCAAAGTCCTCAATGATGATTTAGAGACATCTTTTTCTAGTCCATACATGCTAGATCTTCTATGTAGTATAGATTATTTTAATGGTAAAAACTTCATTTTTTTGTTAAAATTCATGTAATGAAGAGCCAAAGATGTATTTTTCTTAGTAAATCTTCTTTAAATACCGATAGAATTCCATTTTTCAAGTGTGTGGCCATATATGATCCAACCCGAATAACTAGATCTAATGATTGCAATATACAACCATGTTTTGCGCAAGACGCTTCATCATTGTCGTCAATTTTTTCATCAACTTAGGCCAAAACTTAGAAACTAAAAAAACCATCTGTAATAAAGAGCAGTATTTTCCTTCAACGACCCTTACTTGGACACACAACATGTCTTCTTGAAATATATATGTAGGCATGACGATGGCAATCTTTCCTTTATGTTCTTCAAGAAATACATAGAGGTACAAATATTGATATAGATTATCGATTGCTTCCATCTCCAAAAAACCAATAAGAATTTCTAAGTCCTATGTTGTTCTTAGGATGTATTTCAAGAAAAAAAATTATTTGAACTAGTTGAGAGTTACTAAAATGGCCATTGTGACTTGTTGAAATTTTTTCCACCAAATTATGAAATATTACAAGCAAAAATGTATATATATATTCACAATTAAAATGCATGATATAAGTTTAAAAAAATAACAAATTGACACTTTTTTTGTGATATATATCAACCTATTATCAGTTCCCGTTGGGTAGACACACAAATAAAAAATCGATAGATATTTCTTGCATAGTAGAATCTGAAAAGTGGTAACCTAAACGGAGTGTCGAGTGACCTTACCTCAGATAAAATAAATGGGTAACAATTTATCCAAGAGGGTGTCCTACAAGAGGTGGCCCAAAAGAAAGAGACAATCAATCCTTAAGCTAGATGTTGCATTAACAAAATATTTTATTTGAAGAAGATTTGATCTAGTCAATCTTCCAATAGAATTGTCAACCTCATTAAGGTTCACGTCAAGTCACACTCTCTCAATGGTAGTTATCACAATGCATAGGATCAAGGAGAAGTATCAACCAACCCTTTCCCAAATTTAGTAATTGGGAATTGTTCCTCTTGTACAAACATGCAAATTAATATTGTAAGAGCATACATATAGTAATGTCTACGCAAAAATGTGAATGAAAATGAATTATTTGGAAACCCTTCCTATGATTTGGACACACTTTCTTCTTGATAGTGTTTCACGGGAAAGCGTATATGAGGATGTGTTAGCCAATCCTACGTCTAGAAGATTGGTTTCACAAATATTGTATCTGAAGAAGGGTTGGCCAATCATTTCTCAAGATGACACATTTCCTAGAACCAATTTTTGGAAGAGCAACCCATCCTTCCTATAAATGCTAACTTTCTTGGAAGTTTTATTTGAGAAAGAATCGACATATATTTCTTGTAGAATATGATATAATTGTACCCTATTTGAGGAACGCTTGAACAATCCAAGTTTTAAATGGTAGGCTATTGGATAATTTATTTGATGAAGGATTGATCAATCCTTGAAATGGATGGTACATTTAATAGGTACTGTATTGGGGTAATGTTGGCTAACCCTTCTTTTAAGTTATAATTTTTCTTTGTTTCATACTTTAGGAAGGGTAGGGTGATCACTTCTATAGATAATACATTTTTGGGAATAGTATTTGATAATGTGTTTGATGATATTTTCTCTACATTGTGCGATTATCCAATACAAAATATAAGAAAAGGACGCAATCTCATTCGTTGAGATGATATCTTTCCAAATTAATATGTTAATATGTTTCTTGGCTACTATATTTGAGGAATGGTTGATCGAGATTTCCCCTACATAATGATTTATTGGGTATCATATTTATAGAATGGTCAGACAGGAAGAGTCGAATGATCCTTCTTATAGATGATACATTTGTATGAATTGTATTTGATAAAGTGATTGCTGATCCTTTATCGAATTGATGCATTTATCGAGTACCATATTTGAGGAAGGCTTGGATGATCATTCCTCAAGATGAATTTTTTCATGGTACATTTTCCTAGCTACAAAATTAAATGGGTTTCCTTTATATGGAATTCGGGGAAGGGTCGATTGATCATTACTCTATTTGTTAGGTTTTGTGTCTACCATATTTGATGATGATCAATCCATTCCTTGTCTAGAAGAAAGGTTTAATAAGTGTTGTATATGAGGGAGGGTTGACCAATCCTTCCTCTAAACGATACATTTTCTAAGTACCATACATGAGGAAGGATCATCTAATCCTTAATTTATATTTTACATTAATGGAAGCATGATTTGAGGAAGGGTAAATTGATAATTTGCTCAAGGTAAATCGATCATTTGTGGATATTGTTTTTGCAAAAGGTTTGTCTAATCCTTCATATATTTGATGTGTTCTTGGATATATTATTTTAGAAAGGGTCATCCAATCGTTCCTCTAGCTAACTCTATTAGTGATAAGCAAATTTGAAGAAGTTTTGGCCAATCCTTCTTCCAGATGTTAACTATACATGGTATCCACATTTGAGGAAGTGTCAACATTTCTTTCTTTTAGATGATCCTTATGTTAAATTTTCTAATCTCTGAGATCTTTCTTGATTAATTATGAACAATTCAATTAACAGCCCAAAGATCATCAATACCGAATATTTCACAAACAAAACTTAATATGATCTATTGTTTAAGATGACATACCTTGATTAACAGCGGAAGATGTAATGGAGCAGATTTCTAACACCTTAACCCAAAGTCTACATTTGAGGAAGGGTATACCATCCTTCCTGAAGACGATACATTTCTTGGATACCATATTTCTTGAAGGTTCATCCGATCTTTCCTCTATTTGGTACAATTCTTGCATAACATATTTCAAGAAGCATCGTCCAATATTTCAGCTAGATGGTATCCATTTGAGAAAGGTCAACCAATCCTTCTTCAATATGATGATTGAACTGCGGAAATCATTTGAAGAATGGTCTTCCGATCATTCTTCAATATGATATTTTTTCCCAATGTCCACTTTTAAGAAAGGGTTGATTGATCCTTCCTATACATTTTTTAACCGCAAGAAACCCAGTGTGAAAATGTAAAATTCTCGACGTTTCCGGCTAGGTAGTTCAGCCCATATTCAGGAGATACTATACAATTTCCCAACTTAATATTTCAATTGGTATCTTTATTAATAATGTATCCTAGCCTAATATTTGAAATATTTCATCCCTTAGAAATGTTATTAAGATGTCATTGTTTTATTATTTTTTAATTGGTTAATAATAGGAGCCCACATCCTGCTGAGTTTCCATCCATCATCCCGATTGATATTGACAGGTTCTTTCTCAATTTCAATCGCTTCTCTTACTCGTCTTCTTGTGTAATGGTCAATGCTGGTGATGATTTTGGCGTCTTCCATGAGATTGTGGTGTTTGGAGGTTATGGAGTGCTCTGCTAATGTGGAATTCTTTATCCGTCCATGAATGATGTTCATGCTATGTTCTTTTAATCTTGTTAGTGTAGAGCGACCAGTTTCTCCAATATACACCTTGCCGCAGCCACATGGGATCGAGTACACACCTTTATTCTTCTTTGGGTCCATTTGATCTTTTGCATGGTCTAAGATTCCACGCAATGTGTTCAAAGGAGAGAAGGCGACCCTTATTCATTTATTCCTCAGTATGTTGCCTATTTTGTCTATTGTCCCTTGGATGTAAGGAAGCTTTATTGATTTTATAATCTCGTTTTGATTCTTTTCCTACCTTGCTTCCTGGGACCTCTTCATGGTTTTCCTGATTAGATTTTCATTGTAGCCATTATTTTTGAAGACTTTGGTAGGGTGTTCTAGTTCAAGATCCAAGTGTGCCGAATCAGAAACTATCTTGGCTCTAATAGTTAGAGTGTTAATGACGTCGATTTTTTGTGTTGGGTGATGATGAGACTCAGATCGAATGTACTTATCTTTGTGCATCTTTTTTCGATATACCTGGTGTGCTAAAGATCCGTCTTCTTTTCTAGATAGAAGGATGCCTAAAAAAGGAAGACTATTGTCCTCTTCGATTTCCATTGTGAATTTGATGTCTTTTGATTGGTTGTTCATGTGTGTTAAGAAATCCCCTAGCTTATCTTTCCCATGGGGCCAAATGAAGTGGGTGTCATCTACATAATGTCGCCATTGTTGCAGTTTTTCTGGAGCGGAGTTCATGGCCTTGTCTTCGAAGTGCTCCATGACGATGTTTGCCACAATGGGGGAGAGAGGTGAACCCATTGCTACCCCATTGATTTGCTCATATATCTCCGCACGATAACTAAAGTAGGTGGATCTTAAAAACACATCAACCAGATTCGCAGTCTCATCGTCCACGAGTCTTCTTATCATGGCTATAGCCTCTCTCACTGGAACTTTTGTGTAGAGTGATACGACGTCGAAGTTGACCAAAAAGTATGAATCTTTTAATATAGTTGATCTTATGGTGTGAACAAAATGAGATGAGTTCTTGATAAAGGATTGAGTCTTACCTACCAGCGGTTTGAGTTTTTCAGCGAGAAGCCTTGAAAATCCATACGAAGGTGAGCCAATTGTGTTTACGATCGGCCTGAGAGGACAACCAACCTTGTGAACCTTCAGGAGCCCGTATATTCGTGGAACCAGGGTTTTTTGGTGTGATATTCTTTTTAACGTTGTCATCCAAAGAAGAGTTCTGGATAGCCTTGGTGATCTCTCGTATGATTTTATTGCTGGGATCCTTATTGACTTTCCTGTAGCTCCCGCTCGTGGTTAGATGTTCTATCATTTTTCTGTGATAATCATCTGTGTTCATAACAACCGTTGCATTGCCCTTATCGGATTTCAAGATCGTAATCTATTTGTTCAGCTTCAGTTTCTTTAGCGCATAAGTTTCAAAAGTTGAAAAAGGCTATGCTGACCCTTCCTATACATATTTGACCATAAGTGACCAAAGTTGAGAAAGACTATGTTGACCCTTCCTCTAGATGATGCCTTACCCAAATTCCACATTTCAGGAAGGGTCAACCAATCATTCCTATAGATGATGCTTGACCCTAGGTATATATTTCATGAAGGGTCAACCGATCCTTCTTCCAGTTGATGCTTGACCCATGGTCTACATTGATGAATGGTCAATTGATCCTTCTTCAATATGATGCTTGATCTAATGTCTAAATGTAAAAAACAGTCGAATGATCCTTCCTCTAATTAATGCTTGACCCAAAGTCCACATTTGAGGAAATATCATCCAAACCTTCATAAAGATGATGCTTAACCCTAGGTATATATTTAAGGAAGTATCAATCAATCCTGACAATTTTCAAATACATGAACTGCATAGCCATTGGTATTTGAAACTAATTAGATATTCCCAACACTTATTGAAAAGCACTAAAGAAAAACGTAGGATGGGAAGCCGATAGATGTACCAAATATGCCGACCGAAACAAAAGATTCAGAGGACTAAGATGAAGGCGGGGATGATCCATCATGCACTAGAAGTCATGATGCATCAACCGACACTCTGATAGACTCATATTTGGAAGCAAAACAACAAGAAATGCGCACAAAGAGGAGAATGGAGAAAGGATAAGAGAGCACCACTACTGGTCTCCCCGACGAGCAAATGAACATGATCCTCAACATAATGGAAAGTGTCGCTGAAGAAAACAGAATCAAGGTGACGCGGCACAAAACCGAATACTTTCACCAAGTGTCACAGTTATTGCAAACACTAAGCACTACGATTATGGAGATAAGTGTGCAGCTGGGGCTTGCAGAGCCAAGTCCATCAAAAGTGCGATGGGTCAATGTTGATATTAGCACTCAGCGATGAATCGTATAGGTTCTACCTAGTGCGATCACCACAGGACATGACGATTTAGATGCTACACTGGGAGGACAAGATACGATAAGTATAGATCTCAACATGATGTCGATGTTTATGCTTCATCACACCCACATTAGGGTTAGCGAAGAGATTAATGAGCGAGAAGCATCAACACATGATCAAATGATTAACTACAAAAGGCAGGTCAGAAATGTCGAAGAGGAGATTGAACGAATCTGTGAGGAAAAGGAGGCAGTGATGACTAAAAGGACAAAAGCGATGGAGGATAGGAGGAGACTAGAACATGCCATCTCCATCGCATGCGAGGATGCACCGAAAATATCCAAAGAGATGATCGCAGAGGCTAAGGAATTGAGTCTGGGCGCAGTTATCACAGATCTCTGGAAATCCAATGAGGAGTTTCAAATAAAGGTGGTGCCAAGCACACCACCAGAGAAAGTGGAAGTGAGGAAGATCACTATTGAGGATGTTGCGACAGAGATCACAGAATTGGAGAAGGTGGCACACCACATTGCAGAAGAGGTCTCGAAATTTTGGGGAAGTCTCATGCAAGATGAGTAGTTGCACCAACTGAACGTGCAACTCGATGAGGTAGAGGTGCAATTAGAAACATTAAGGGGATCACTAAAGGCAATGCCCTTAATTGCGTAGATGACTAAAGCAACAGAATTAAAGGAATTGTAGAACCAAGTCAATAAGGCACAGACCAGGCAACAAAGGAGAAAAATGCAGTTGGATGAGTTGCAGTCGAAAGCGGAGCAGTTGGCAGTTGAAGCTATGCTAGCATTGTTGTAGATCAAGGAAAATTTATCGAAAGTGTAGTAGTCAGAAAGCCAACATCCAACAGAGTAGGAGGTTGAGGACTCCATAATGCTCAAAGCTACAGTAAGGGATGATGTCGACAAAATAAAAGAAACATGTGAAGAGTTCAAGAAATAGGTAAATGTACCAGCATCGTCCGACTAAAATGGATCAAGGGTGAACCATAAGTTTGTGTTGGGGGCCTCTTGGCAACAGGATAAGTCATAGAACTTTTGGTAAAACCAACGATTAAGGGGTCAGCGACAAGGGTAATGGACCATTCGAGGAGCGCAACAAGTTGGATAAAGTGGAATTCAAGCGGACAACGCAGAGTCATTAGTTAATTAGTTAGTTAGTTAATGGGTCACTTTGTGAAGGGGACCAAGTTTGTAACGGCCAGTGAGCCTATAAATAAGAGAAGCATTGTAAGCCTTCGGGAATCTTATCTTATCCATTCTTTTGCTATGATATGATCCCTTGGTCGATGAATGTATCTTCACATCTATGGAATTTTAGCCTATCTTTCACGCTAGATAACATTTTGTATTTTCCTTGAGCATTTGAGATGGGTTTTTGTGGATTTGTATTCTTGATTTGTAAGACAAATTGATGTATAATGAAAAGGAATGCTTGTCTATGACTGTGTCGCTTATGTGTTGTACCGCAATATGATGTATTTTGTCGTAGTATGGATATATTTGATATGTGTCGATGATCTGTGTTTCTATGATGTGTTAATGATTAGATCTGGTTAAGATGTCTTGGTATGTAATGATGGCGTTATGATGCGAATGATAGTTATGTCGTTCTCCGGATTATACTTGTTACACCTAAATCTCGTCATCTGGACTCTTGTGTTAACTCAGTTCCCTAATCCTTGAAGTTTCCCTGACCAGAATCCATCTAGAGCAAGTTGTGGATCCTTTGTCCATGTTCTCTAGTTAGGGCGATGCATATTTTCTTCCAGCAATAAGTGCCTGACTAGGCTCGGCACAGAGTGTCATCTGTCAGCCTGCGCTGGTGGCTCAGGTTGCCTTCATTCAACTTGTGCTTGCCCCATCTTGGCGCAAGTTGTTCTCATGTAGCATGCGCCGGGGTTGGTTAAATTTGATAAATAAGGGATTTGAGCAAATTCTTGAAGCATGGTGAGGTGGATGTTTATCCCTAAGTAATAGGTGAGCTATCCTTCGGTTCCCTAACCTCAAGGGAAGATCCCTTATACCTATCCCATCATTTCTCAACCTACTCTATCCATATGGTCTTATAAATTTGAAACTCCTCTCCATTGGAAGGGGAGGAAGGTGTATAGACCTCTCATGCTGGTTGAATTGACTTAGGTGATCCTTTCACATCCTTGGGATTCCTACTTCATCTTTGGAGGCTTTGGTTTGGCTTGTTGGAAGGAAGGTTGCAACGTTAAGGCATAGGTTGTAAAGTTCTTCTCTATTGTACTTTCTTTCATTATAGTTAATATAATCTCTTCCCATATATGTTATCATCTTGTTAATGTGTGGAGCTTACCTCCTTAACTGTTAGCTTAGATCAATCGTATGTGTTATATGATTTTACTACTTGTTTGTGTCTGCTCGTTCAATAGAGTTTTGCAGCTGCAGAGCTGAATACTCTGGAGCATTGGAAGGGTCCATCGATCATAAATATCAGGTAAGATACTTTTTTATTGCTTTATGATTCTATTGATATAGGGAATCTGATTCTATTATGTACTTATTTGTTGTAGATCTAGTTAGACTAGGGAGATCTATCCTTAAGTCCACTTAGGTAGATTGTCCGAAAACAATACTGTGATTAAATGTGAATGATGCATGTCCTCTTATACCTGCAGAACCTTGGTTCCTACATCCCCCTTAGGTATCTCGGGTGAGACCTCACTTGCTCTACGGGTGTTGCCGGAAAGGCTAAACCCTTTCCGGGATGATATCTATGGGAGTTTGTGTCAAGCTTTGTTTACATAGTGTGAAGTGAACCCATGTCGATAGATCTGTGTCAACATGCCTACTATTTAGAATTCCATTTAATTATAATTCTTTTAGTCAGGCTTGGTTTCCTAATTGAATTTTTATAACATTCTTCAATTGTTGGCTTCATGGGAGGTGCAACGATTACAATTGGACTAGAATATATTAAAACCTTTCTTGGTATAAAAAAATCGACAATAAGAAAAATATATTCTCTATTATGAAGTTGATATGTGGTGTAGTCCATCATAGAGTATGTAAACTTAGCAATCATGATGGATTTTATTGTCAAATTGTATCATCTCCAGGCTATAATTTATTACATTTTGTTTCTTTATTGCTTCATTTTTTTCTGTAAGTTAGTTCTTATATTATAGTGTAAAAAATTTACATATACATACATAGAGAGGTGGCTCTGGAATTTCATCGAGGAGAATATTCTTAGGTATTGATTCCCAAAACACATGGATACCTACCTCTATTAGCCTACACATATAATACTCCATTACTGCTATGATTGGGATAGAAAACGAAAGATTGAGAAATGTAGCAAAGTCAAAATTTTTGCAAACTTACATATATGGGATAAAAGATAACAATGTGTAACAGAAAAAAGATAGAGAAAGAAAAACATCAATCCAAACCTATGAAAACTCAAGGCAAACACCACTATTGTTGCTTTGTAGATGGACTGGGGTTCAGGCGCCTCCGTTGCTTTGGAGACTTTGACGGGGAATCAATATTTTCCTCGGTGTGCTTGGCTAGAATCACAAACCTCATCCTTACTGCTTCTAGGGGGAAACGCTAGCAATTTGACATCCATTATCATTGGGATTTCTATAGGATTTACATCCTCCATCTAAATATTTTCATAACCAATGCTAGGGTCCATCGAAGCTGAGGTTCACATGGTCATCTTCAGGGCTACTGGGGAAGGAATGTAAGTCTCAAGCCTCATCCCCCCATGAAGTTTGGATGGGGATGGTTGAGAAGTTCTACGATGATCGCGCACAATTCAACCACTACTTGAACCCAAAAGGCGATATCTTGAACTCTTGTTTTTTTTCACACCCAAATCTATGAATGTTATTCTAGATATTGAAAAGAGTATCAATCATGGAGGCCAAGTTCCTAGAAATTGCAATAACATCCATCTCTCTACTATGGCCTTGGTGAGAGCATAATCGACGACTAGAAGCTCGCATGCATTATCTGATCATGGATATATCTTCACCATCAAGAGAACACAAATTTCCCTTATGCAAGTCGACTGTCACTATAACATACCCTATGTTACAGTAGACCTAAAACACACTAATATATAAAAAAAATTCTAAACAACTTACATGAAAAACAGCTTTATGTACATTCATATAACAAATGCATAACAAATGCACAATAATTAGATATAAACATCTTATCGGAAGCATAAGTATTTCCATGTGCCTCAGATTTAACGCATATGAATGTACACCATTTTGGTATGCATAATAGATTTTCATCAATTTACATTATACCAGACCAAATTAAAACTAAGGCTTGGAATGAAACACTTCCATCATTTTCTTATAAATTATTTACCGAGAACTACACAGTAACACTTCATTGTGAACCATGTAGTAATCATTGTACTGTAAACACTATCCTGAAATTTTGTGGGAGCACTATCATGGGAATTGCGTGGTAAACAATGTGCAGTAAACATTATCTTGGGAACAATGCAATAAACACCACGAACTGTGCGGTAAACACTATCCTGGGAACTATGCAATAAACACCAAGAACTACACAATAAACACTATGTAGTAAACTTTATCCTAGGAATTGTGCAGTAAACACCAAGAACTACGTAGTAAACAATGTGTTGTATACACAATCTTATGAATGGTGTAGTAAGAACTGTGCAGTAAGAACTATGCAGTAAGAATTCTGTAGTAAGAACTGTGCAGTAAGAACTATGCGGTATGAATTGCGCAGTGAGAGAACTGTGCGGTATGAACTATGCAGTAAACTCTATTTAAAATAGAACCAAAAAGGAAATTGCAGTTGCATAATTGAAAATTCTTCAAGCTAAGTAATTTACATTTTATTATGACATGGAAAACAATATTCTCGCATAATCATTCTCTCTTTTTAAGCTTGAGAAATAACATTGCAACATTTCTTCTATCAATTAATGGCTTGTAATTTTTTCATTAAACATGCAATTTCAGCCATGTATAAAAAAATTATTTTTTCAATTTAAGATAGAGAAATAGTGGAACTCAAACATTGAATCATAGGCATATTTACAACTATTGGTGTATAGAAACTTTTTCTAGCTAGGTATTTAGGTTTCTTTGAGAGATTTTAACAAACGCTTTATGTGAAAAGTTTAGAAATGCATTCCAAGACACACATAAAACTATTCCCAAGTAAATTAATGTGAAATCAGATCATAGGCTGATCATAATATTGAATAACACTTCTCACACAAATTGATAATCTAGAATTGTCAAGAACGCTGAAAACCAAACTCACAATTATGCACAATATTAAACCGTATAGCATAAATATACATCATCCAGCCATGTATCATAAATAGGCTGAAAATATATAGAGTTACATCAGAAATTAAAATTTCTTTGGAGGCATTCGATCTACTTACAAAAATTAGGCTTACTAAACTAGCTAAAATCCCCCAAGGTAGAAACATCTAACTCCAACTCAACCATAAAGCTCACGAATTGTCCAAAATGATTTTGGAAGGTGATGTAGGATGAAATTAGAAAAATATGGTATCTTTTGGAGTGAAAAAGAGGAAATGTGTGTTGGCCACAAAAACAAGCAACTGCCAAAACCTTTAGAGCGCCTAGCATTTACCTTATCTATTGAAAAGCAGAAAAAGCAGTGGAACAAAAGGACAAGAAAAAAACTTGAAACCTGATCTTGAAGTAGCCTTCAACTCATGTTCAGGCACTCCAAGCAACAACTTAAGATAACTGAAAGTATTCTCTGTGAAGGATTTAGTGAAAATGTTAGTATTTTTCTCAGCAGTGGGGAAATACTGCAAAACAATCAATAGCTCATGCACTAGACTCCAAATGTAGTGCATGTGGGCTTCAATGTGATTGGTACTTTGTCTGAGTATTGGATCTGAGGATATCCTTACAACACTCTAATTATCAAGCCAAAGAACACTGGGAGCTTGCTTGAGTCCATACATAGATTTCCTTAGCCTACACACAAGTGATGGATCTTCAACATAGCCTTCAAGTTGCTGCATATAGATCTCCTCCTTGATATCACCATGAATAAAAGTAGACTTCACATCCATGTGATGAACTTCCCAACACTTTGTTGCTGCAAGTGACAAAACTAGTTGAATATAATCCATTTTTTCCATCGGGGAAAAGGTCTCATTATATTCTAGACCTTGGACTTGTGAAAATACCTTGGAAAACAACCTTGATTTGTGCTTGAATGCATAAGAATACACAACTATCTTAGTATTGTAGATCCATTTGCATCTTATTATATTTCTGCCCGGTGGAAGCTTGACTAGCTCCCAAGATCCATTCACTTGCAGGGAGTGGAACTCCTCGTCCATAGAATACCTCCATCTTGGATATTATGAGGATTATTCATATGTTTGAGGATATGATTCAACCACGAGAAAACATTTCTCAGCAATATTTGGATCCCCCATTGAAAGTGCATTCTCATATTGTGACCTAGTCTTTCTAGGATCCTGAGGATCCCCAGCAAGTTCACCAGCAACTTCTATGGTTTTTGCTTCCCACTTTGGCCTTGTTTGTGAGCTTCAGTCTGCAATCATATCATCACCATAAAAATCCGAATATGAATAAGAATATTCATCATCAGAATCCTCATGCAAGTCTTCATTTTCTTCTTCTGGTGGTGGTTGAGAAGATTCTCCAATCTCAACTCCTTGTAGGGTTTATTCCTCAAAATGAAGGGTGATCACGTCAAGAATTTTGTACCCCTTTGAGTCTTCTGAGTATCCAACAAAAAAACATGGCCTAATTTTTTACTCTAATGCCCTTCTCTTCTCAGATGGCACTCTATCTCAAGCCTTAACACCAAAAATCCCAAAATGTGAAATCTTAGTTTTATGACCACACCAAGCTTCATGAGGGGTAACTCCTTTCAGTTCCTTATGTAGTTCTCTGTTTTTTTATGTAGGATGCACATTTGATTGCTTCATCCCACAAATTTGGTTGCAAATATATTTCTTGAAGCATAAAAGTTTCCATCTCCTTAAGAGATCGATTCTACCTCTCAACAACTCCATTCTATCAAGTAGTGTAGAGTACAATGTGTTGCATGTGTATGCTATCCACTACACAGAGATGCTATAAGCAACTCCATTTTGTACTCTCCCACATTATCATATCTGATTGCATTTATCTTCCTACCATACTAGTTCTCAACAAAGGCTTTAAAGACATTGAAATAGCAAAAAAATTCAGACTTAAACTGCAAGAAGTAGACCCAACAATACCTAGTATTATCATCAATGAAGGTTAATATGTATTTGGCTTTATTCAGTGAAAAGTGAGGGAAAGGACCATCAATATCACTAAGGATCAAATCCAAAGGTTTAGGGTTTCTCTCAGTCCTTGATCTCTCAAACTTTCTCTTTGGGTGTTTTCCTAGAATACAACCTTGGAAGACTCCCTTAGAGAAGGTGATGTTTGGAAACCATACAACCATGTTTTTATCATCTAAATCATGAAGGTATCCATAATTTAGATGGCCAAACCTCTCATGCCAAATTTTTCTTGCTTCATTATCATGAGAGAGGATCTCTACTAGTGGAGAGATAGGAAAAACTGTGAATACTTGTAAACTCTTGTGGAATGATCAATAGTTCCTAATGCAACAACTCTTCATGTGGAAATACGTGGCCTTGGTTTGCTCCTTCTTCTTTTGTTGATCCTTTTTGGAGGTGGAGGGATCCTCTTGTGGCTTAGATCTCTCTTTCTTTTGCTTAGAAGGATTTTTGGAGTTCACCTTCTTCTTACCCTTCGAATTCCTTGAGTCACCAACAACTAGAGCTTGATCTTTTGAAGGTTTCAAAGCACCCATCAACATAAGCTTATTCTTCTCCTGAGTCAAAGACTCCATGAATTCAGACAGACTGCGAATATTCCAATTCTTTATAGCGAGTTTTGTAGCATAGAAAGTTGAGACATAGATCGATTAGTCTTTCCCCAATTTCAAAAGTATTTCCAAAACTAATTGCTCATCCTTTCTATCAATACCGCACTGCTTCAGCTACAAAACCAGTGACTTGAATTTGAAGAAATAATCCTGTAGATTCTAGAAACTACTTGGAATTAGAGAAATCAACTCATTCTCTAGTTGATGTCCTCTTATATCATTGTTTTTACGAAACAAGGATTTCAATTTCTCCCAAAATTCATTCAGTGAAGTCAGACCATCCAAATGGAAAAGACGATTTGTCGATGTGCCGAGGCAGAGAAGGCCATAAGCCTGATCTCTCTAATTGTGCCACTTAGTTGTTTCTACAGCTAAAGTAGGCTCTGCTTCATGTCCCATTGTCACTCTATAGAGGCCTTTCAACATCAACAATATCTCCATCTGCACCTTCCATTGAAAGTAATTGAATGGATTCAAGTGGATTCAAAATCACACTCTGAGATGGATCCATGAGTAAGATGAGGTGCGCACTGTAGACTAATATGTACCTTAAAAAACAAAACAAAACAAAACAAATCTCTAGAGAATTATTCAAACTATATAGCTATGCAATATGACAGTAGGCACTTTCAGGAGTGAGTCACGCCCAGGTAAACCTCTTGAGCTAAACTTAAGAGTAAAAGGAAATGGTCCATGGGACTTCTATGGAAAATCCTTTTTATAGTGCGCTAATGGATGCAACTGTGCTCCCATAAACAACTCCCATACCATGTGAAATCATATCACAAGATGATCACAAGATTGAATAACACTTCTCACACAAATTGCTAGTCTAGAATTGTCAAGAACAATGAACATCATACTCAGAATTATGCATAATATTAAACTGTAAATGTACATCAGCCAAACATGTATCATAAATAGGATACAAATATATAGAGTTACATAATAAATTCAAATTTCTTTGGAGGCATTCGAATTACTCACAAAAAGCAAGCTTACTTAACAAGCTAAAATCCCCCAAGGTACAAGCATCTAACTCCAAATAAACCATAAAGCTCACGAATTGTCCAAAATGATTTTGGAAGGTGATGTAGGATGAAATTAGAAAAATATGGTATCTTTTGGAGTGAAAAAGAGGAAAGGTGTATTGGCCACAAAAACAAGCAACTGCCAAAACCTCTAGAGCACCCAACTTTTACCTTATATACTGAAAAGCAGAAAAATTAGTGCAAAAGAAGGATAGGCCAAAATCTTAGAAAAACTACCTAGGAAGGAAATAAGTGGCCAAAATCTTAGAAAAACTACCTAGGAAACTAATAAAAATATAATAAACTTATATCCAAAGTAATAAGTGGGTTTTAATGCTCTAATAATTAAAACATGGAAATATTAATAGCGAATATCCACACAAAGAATGAAATATGACTAGCATGCTATAACCATTAACATAAAACTCAATGCATACTTAGCATTAAGGAATTCAACCATAATTCCTAGCTATTGAAAATAATTATGATATTTCACTTTCATTACAGACTGGCATTTGTCTCAGTCATGGATATAATATAAGACCAATTTCTCATTCATTTATATAGATTCCTCTATGCAATTATGATTTTTTAACAAACATATGGTAGAATTAAACTCATACCAATTTCATATACAATAATTCAACAAAGAAACACATGAATTCATTCCTTTTATCCAAAATCAAGGATTTACAAAGGAACCCATACAAATTTTTACCTTTCATCAATTAAACAAAATCGATAATTAAAAATACCATTTCTGGAAATTAAAACTTATCTATAAAATGCTTGAAATGGGCAACTGGTTGTGTGTGAGGCACACTCCACCCAAATGTAGGCAATTTTTCTAATTAATCTCTTAGCAAAATGCCACCCCGATCTGAGACTCATGCATTCACTAGACACACATCTCACCAGATCCAACATTTCTAAATTTCATACTTTAGGAAACAAGAAATTGTCTTAACTCCAAGTTCATGCCAAACAGTGCATTTCACCTCCTTAGTTTCATTCTATCAGTACAATAGTGAGATACATCACTATTGTCAGTGCTAAAAAATCCACCAAGTTAGCTACCTACACCATTTTCCATATAACTAGTATGATTAAAGTAAAAAAAGGACATAATTCCAGCAGTACCAGGCTTAGAATTTGGGTTCTCAGACTCAGAATTGGGTTCTTTGACTCAACATTCAATACCAGTTTTTTCTTCCACAGACCAAAATTGCCCTCCTTTCTCCTCAAACTCTTCACACAATGGGCTTGGGAAAATTTCCCCATTTTTGGTTTGCATGGTAACTCTCTTGTCCATGTGGTCTATCACGTCCCATCTCATCCATCCGTCTCAAGGGAGGGAACATGACCCTCATTCGGGATTTTCAAACTCTTTAGCCCTATCATCATTAACAATTCATAACAAGTGAAATGCATATGTGCAGATGCATAGTAAAAATAAACAGAGTGGAAATGACTCTACCCTCATTTCACATTCAGTTATTAACATAATCATAATAGTAAGTAATTAAAGACAGTGCATAAATTAAACATAAGAGAATACTTATCTTGAAACAAGCTGCCCCAAGCAACTGGCTATGCAACTGCAACGTTCCACCCAACCATAGGCCAACTATGCTCATCAATCTCTCAACATAGCTTCCACCCCTGAGTTGGGCATGATTTCCACAAAGAAAGGGAACCTACCAACTTATGCTAGCCAAATGAACATCACATCTCAACCAAGCTAGTCCAAAGCTAGGTTTATCAAGTTGTCAAGGTAGTAGAAAGAAGGAATTGCAAAGCTAATGAAATCAACCATAGAACCATTGGAAACTCTCAAGGATTTCGCTAGCTTGGCCCTCACAATACCTACACACCCAACACAATGAAGTATCCCCTTCATTGCTCCACAGTCCCTCAGGCCATACCTTCCCTTCCAGTGCTCTTCAGGGTGTGCATAGAAAATAAGCCAAAGCCCCTTAATATTTAGTGAGGTTACACTCTTCACTAAGTTTATCAAGCCAATTCTCAATCCTCTTCTACTCCTGATTAGTTACACCCAAGCTCAAGCCAAAACGAGGTATCCATATAACAATAAGGCACAAATTATGGGCATGGAAAACATCTTAGCTATGGGATTTACAAAATAGGATTTCCATGAGTGTTTCCAAAATTGTGGGCACACCAAAAACGAATTTGGGAGAGTGGAAAATGACCATGAGGGAAAAATCAATTTCTCCCACGGGAATACCAACATTCAAATGGAAAAAAACGACCCCTTTGAACCCCCAAATCGAATTCCTCTTCCTCCTAGTCATTCTGTACCACTAAAAACGACTTCCCAACTAGAAAAATGGAGGAAAACTTAGGAAAAACGTGGAGGAAAACGCCCAGCAAGATATATGGACGTGAGAGAGAAAAACCCATGCATGAATAATGGCTTCAGAATCAAATTTGTTGCTCTTTTCTTTCCCAAGAAGAGAAACACCATTTTCCAAAAATGGTGACTTTCCCATACACGAAATTGAATAGCTATACCTCTCCATTTCCCAAAATAATAGCTACCTCAACCACCTCTTGGAAGAATTAAATGATTGGGTGCATAAGTCATAATGGGTAGTTCATGGTTTATGGGTTCTCTCATTGCAACTTGGATTGACACTATTGGTTCAAGGGTTTGATTATTTCCCTCCATATTCCTTGTAAAAATCATGCCCCCATACTCTTGTTGCATTGTATAGCTAGTTGTGGGTATTTTATTTAAAATATATATTTACATGATATTTGTAATTTTTATTACGTCAGGTTAGCACGTGATCCACATGCATCGATATTTAATTGTCGATACGAGAACGATAAATCGATGGCGGGGCCTTGGCCTTGAGTTCCTCACCATGATTTTATATTGATATTACATCATTTACATTATTTAACTTAATACATTACAAGGGTTAAACATGGGGTATTACAATCCCATCCCCCTTGTAATAACACCATCTTTGGTTTTCTCTTTATTTTACACAAAGTCCCTTGTCCTTCTTTTCTTCTCCAACCATAATGCATTTCTCTCTCTTCAGCAACATACATTGTATCTATTCTCAATCCTTAGCTTCTAATACTGCACTCTTCAGGACAACCACATGTCCAGCTGCACCCTTAATATTCCTTCAAGGTCCTTGCATCCAAAAATACCTATTCTCAAACAATAAGTAAATTCACATGTCAATTTTGTTCTCATAGGATTCATCCCTTAACATGATTTTCATAACCATAGTTGAAGTATATACACATGTATATTCACATTAAATTAGCAAGAAGATGCAAAATAGACCAAATAATTATCTACAAAAGCATATTCCTTTGGAACCACAGGTATCCCACTTTGAATTCAGACAACTATGGCACCCACAAGACCTTCCCCACCCAACAAAAGGATGGTAACTCTTATCTTCTATACAATCCCTTAAGTGTGCCCACCCTTTCCATTTCTCTTCAGGGTGTGCATGAAAAGGTAGCCAAGTTTATGCAAGCCTCATATCACCTATGTATACATATAAATCAAATTTTAGGCCAGCACGCTAGCTATGCCACAACATATTAGTAACCAATGCCAAGCTAGTACGCCAACTGGGTTTGTTCAGGGATTCCTTGAACCAGTATGGTAAGTTAGCTCTCCGAATGGGTTTATAGAGCATACAAAAACCATTTCCAAGTGAGTACCCCTACTAGGTTTATCAAGAAATATAAAGGAATACAATTGCATGGCCCCTTCTCCTATGCAAACCAGTGGTTCCCTTTAGGAACTCCATAGGTGACTCACTTGACTACAGGATAGTACGACCCCACAATACCCACTCACAAAACACAAGAATGATACCCCTTCTCTGCTACATAGTCCATCGGGTATACCCATCCCTCTAGTGCCCTTCAATGTGAGCATAGAAAGGTTACCAATACCCATGCAAGCCTACTGAGTACCCATGCTCTTACTAGGTTTAATGGCACCGTGGAGAGACAAGAACATGCAAGAAATTTTGCAAGGATTCTTAAACCCAAGCCACTCTTGGCATATCCTTTTTCATTTTTAGCTTCGACAACCAACATCTTCCCAACTGACATATTTTCAGCATCTTACCTGCATTACCTACAAGCATGCAATTCACAGGAGATATCATCATAATAATTTCAATCATAAATTTTTGAATTTGTCTCATATAGAAACCAGATTTCCCAAGAATGAGATCCTTCTCATGATGTTTATCTCTTGCAGGACATATCACATGGTCTTCTTGCAAAGTGTCCTCTTGACACAATTCACAAATAGCCAACCAATCAATAACATCAATAATCAATTCAAATCCGAATTTACAATTATGTCTCCTACATAAATAAGATTTATTTAACCATGAGGTCATCCTCATATTGTTTGGATCTTGTAAGTGGGAGCACTCTATCCATTATGGTTTTACACTTGCTGCCATAACATAGAAATCCACATACAACATTTCCTCATAACACAATTCTAGATAAGCCAACCAGTCATTAGTAATTATTAGCAAAAATTCAAATCTGAAATTTACAATATGTTCCCTACATGAATTAAATTTTACAACCATGATATCCTTCTCATAATTTTTATCTTTTGCACATGGTAGATTCAAGTCTTTATTATGGACTTACATACATTGCCATACCCAAGACAATTCTACTTGTAATATGAAATTTTCAATCAGCCAAACACTTTGTGAGTATCCATGCAAATATTCTTTTCATTGCAACATTTACAATAGTCACTGAAGTGATATGAAAATTATAACACCCAATAATTCAAACACTATCAGATGTTAATATATCAAACACAATGGCATACATTTACTTTATATGCATTTTATTCTCAGTAAAATTGCAAGATACAATTACATTGTCCTTGCAATAAAGTAAAACTTCCAATTCTCATGATTACACAATCATATCCTTTCATGCAACTTTATCCTCCCAACATGGCATTCTTGGTATCCCATCGAACATGACTACCTTTTTCATGCAATTATTTCCCCTGCATCCATAGCAATTCATGAAATTATCTCACAAATGTCAGTAATTCATCATTTAATCTATTAGCTAATTCAAATGAAACATATGTATCACAACCATGCATTCACACAAATGCATCTTAACATTTGTTTCCCACATACATGCATGTATAAACAAAAAGATTTATATAATCTTTTAATGCACATTCACCCAATGCACCCTTGCATTGATTCATGAGTACCATAATGTCATGCCATGAATTCCACCATGTTGTTTTGGAAAGTCTTGCTAATTCCTCATCACATCATCCAACTATTTCCCCAATCACTTTGTTAACTATATGGGTGCCTTCCTTCTTCACCTAAACAAAGCGTTAGGTATTCACTCACTCCTTACTTGTTGGTAAAGAGGTTTCATCCCAGATTTACACTGATAGGGAGTTCATGGGATACTTGTATATAACTATAGCATTACCATCCAAACCACATTTTGGCCTTAACCATGACTATCCCATATGGAATGCACTACCACAACAAGACCCTAAGTTCTTACTTGCTTTGGCTAATAAACTCATAACCAAAATACACACATGGTGTGATATTCCTTCATATGAATGCATTCAAAATTCTAGATAGTTAGATGGTATAAGGATCCTTTCCATTATTACCCCTTACCTCACCATACCCGGTGGGATAACATTTGCATAAATGCATCCAATATCACATGCAAACCAAGTTTTGATAATTATAATATAGCTAAAGGGATTCTTACCCAATCCCCTTTCAACACTTTCGCAATTAGCACAAACAAACCATTACCTGCATGCTTTTCATCAAAAATTTTTATGTTACTTGATTAGTTGGTCTCTTACAAATGGTTACTATCATGAACCCATGACCCTCACAATGTTATTTTAGCTAGGAAACATACATAATTTTACCCAGGAACACTCATGCTATCCAAATTAGGATTTCTACTGGTTAAATTACGTTTATAGCAGAAATATGAATGTATGTGGGTACTATGGTAATTTAGATATGTATTAAAACAAATGAAATTATGAAATTATATATCTTATGAATGCAATTTCCCAAAAGATAGCAATTCCATGCAATTTAAGTTAAACATCCAGAATAAAAATATTAAACACAATTCCATAATTTTCCACGACAAATTCCATTTACAAATAAACACTTATTGAGAAAGAAATGAACCGACTGTGTCCAGACCAAGGTTGTTCCACCCAGCCATAGGCTCTGTCAATCCATATCTTACCTTGACAGGAAACCCCCGAGCTAGCACTTTCAATCCAAAAAAAGGTGTTAGTTTCTCTGGCTACAACTATCCCTCAACCAAGGAATGGGGCTCCCTTCTATGAGTTAACAATACCTTGAGCTCCCTTCTCTGAGCTGATAGTACCTTGGGTTTGTTACCCCTAATTACTTTCCATGCTTGAGGGATTCCTGTTGTTCTTTGTTTGGTTCTCCATGTGCAACAAGGTGATGGTAGCACATAATAGTACATAGTAGTACTAGGATATTACATATTTCTATCTCGGGTGACAGGTTCTACGGAAGATATCTCATGGTTGGAATCGAGAAGGACTTCTTTCTGACATCTAAGAATGAATGGAAAGATGGCTATCTCTCTTTATTTATATGCATGCTAGAGCATAGACAAGTGGCATAAAAGTGGACAAGTTGAATGGAGAGTTGGATAGGTGGCAGGCATGGGTTGGTTAGTTTTTCCCCTTTTTGTGGAAGCATAGTTCCCCATCTATTTTCTTATTACCTCTAGTTTGTAGAAACCATTGATTTTTATATGAGTGTAAATTTACAAATTTACATATCTTGGTCACTCTAGACCATGCATCTCCGGATTGTATCCTTTTCATAAAATATTTACATTTTTATAGATATTGGCATAAAAAATGTGGTGTTACAGTTACAAAATCCTTCCATCGACCTCATGATCATAGAGTTATTGCCTCATCTTTCATTCACAAGGATAATGTTCACGCACAATAAAATCATCAACATCTTCAACCATATCTGGTTAGACAATCATCCTCAACCACAACAATTGTCATTAGTGTCTCATTGCATATGTAAAATCTCACTGCTTTTACCAATATGCAATATCATATGCATGTATAAGCAATTTCACATGTAATGTCCATTATATCTTAATATTCCCATGAGTGCATATGCATTTCAACTATTTAATCTCTTGCATTCGTAACATTCCTATGCCAAAATTTCTATGTATAAAACTCAGAAAACATGAATACATTAGCAAGAGAAGATTTCATGAATTATTCTTTTCCAATTCCTCATCACGGCATGAAATTTTTTGTTCCACATCATAGTTGATCCACTTTATGTCCTCTCTTCCAAACATGCAATGGGTCATTGGCTATGATTTTCTCACCAAGCAACAATTCAGTACATATACTCATGTATAAAATTCCTACTTGCTACTTTCCAAACATGCAATTCTTATGTTATAAACACAAACAGTTTTAAGGTGAGAAATTTTCCTCTTGATCAACATTGCCTTATGGATATTATTCTCCGATTTATGATGCATCCCTATGTAGATTTTCTTGGTCACTATAATAACTCTCAATTCATTCTATTTTCATTTCCTTGCTACTCCAATTGGTTAGAGCAATTCCGGCCAAGTCAATCTTGACCTTTCTTGGACTTCCTAGCACTTATCACCGCTACAATTGATTCAATTCCAACTCCATAAGGAGTCTTTTCAAGGTCCAGTATATGCCATTGCACCTCATTCAACTCTGATAATTTACTTCCTTTCTCTTAGAAATATTTTCCACAATTCTGAACCACATAATTGATTCACACATGGGAATGCCTCATTCCTTAATTGATAGCCTTTGCATGGCCACTCTGTCACTATTACGAACCAAATGATAGGTACACATAATGGAATGTCTTATTCTATTAGTGGCAGCTTATGGATGAATACAAATTCTCTTACCCATTCTCATTACTTACTCATAAGTTGTTGGTTCATACCCAACAACTTCTCTTAGCATGCAATCACTTTCCCACAAGGATGATTCGCCTATCACCTTTACAAGTTGCATGTCTTTTTCCTACTGGTATATTCCATACCTTGCTGCATATTCTCTTATGGAATACAATATCCATCTCCAATAATCAAGATATTTCATGTCTCTTGTTTGCAATTCAAATTACACATTATTAACATAGAGAATGCATTGCATGCATTTTGGATAAGGAACCATCACTTCTTCTTAGTTCCCTTCTTCCATTATGAGAGTTTATAAACTAACATATGCAAGAGTGTATTCTTATCCATTCAACATTTTTTTCTACATATTAATGTGAATTACCATAATACTCTCAATTGAGTATCCATGCTCATTAGTGGAACTATCTTGTCACCAGGCATCCAACTGGGCTTGCTTCAATTCTTCACATTGCTAGCTAACAAGCAATTTTACCATGATCATGATCCCAAATGTGCCTCCACTCTATTTTGATAGCACCATTACCATGATGTTGATATCATAAAATTTACTCACTTTGAGTTACTTTCATATCTAGTACTCCTGCACCATCATATAATGCCTTTCCAAAAAATTTGGCTGCTTTGAAGGTCACCCAAAATGATAATTTCTTGCTCGATCAAGTCTAGAGGATTTCCTCTACCTACTATTTGAAAGAACTGGAAATATGTTTCAAAATAAGAACCTTCTGTTGATTCTTCTATATTTTAGCATCCTTACATCCTTAAAAATACCAAAATAATTTCCATGCATTATGGGGACTACCCAAATTGACAATTCCTATCATGTTACTGAAATATCTGAGTCACCCCATTCATAATCTAACTTTGCACAATTGTTCCCTAGATTGATATCAAGGTGAAAAATTTCCATTTCTATGAGTCCTGTCATCACCACATAATTTTCTCACAATCAACGATGTCTTAGGGAGATGACGAGGTCAAGGGGGCTTCCCCCCTTGTGGCTTCCAATGCCTTTTCGACAGACTTTTCCATTTGTCGTCGATCGCCTTTTCGTCACACTTTTCAATTTGTCGTCGACCTACTTTGGCGCTCTTTTCAATTTGTCGCCGACAATTTTAGTGCACTTTTCAATTTACCACCAACCTGTTTTGGTGCACTTTTCAATTTGTCACCAAGAATTTCAGTGCAGTTTTCAATTTGTCTACTACTGTTTCGGTGCACTTTACCCTAATTCGTCGAAATTCCCTTTTTTGATAAATTTTTTAATTTATCGCTGAAATGTATCGATGAATTTTCATTTCTTTGTCGATAGTTTTGATGCTCTTTTTAAATTTTCACCGACACATAGTTGGACAAAAAACTCAAAACTTAGAAAAATTGAGAAATTGATCATGAAGCTATCTTATTCATTGCTAGTTGTTCAAGTTATCCCATTCAATCCCGATGTTGTAACCTATCACTCGGATACCACATTGTCATGTCCCCTCCCATCCATCTGGATCAAGGGAGGGAGCATGACACTCTTCCAGGATTTTTAAACTCCCTAGCCCCATCATCATTAACAATTCATAACAAGTGAAATGCATATGTGCAGATGCATAATCAAAATAAACACAATGGAAATGCCTCTACCCACATTTAACATGCAGTTATCAACATAATCATAACAATCAGTAATTAAATACAATGCATAAAGTAAACACAAGATAATACTTATCTTGGAACAAGTTGTCCTGAGCAACTGGCTATGAAACTTAAACGTTCCACTTAGCCATAGTCCAACTGTGTTCATCAATCTCTCAACACAGCTACCACTCTGAATCTAGGAATGATTTCAATAAAGAAAGGGAACCTACGAACTCATGCATAGCCAACTGAACACCACATCTCAGCTAAGCTAGTCCAAAGTTGGGTTTATCAGGCTGTCAAGGATGTAGAAACAAGGAATTGCTAAGATAATGAGCTCAACCGCAGAACCATTGGAAACTATCCAATATTTAGCTAGCTTGGCCCCCACAATACCTACACACCCAACACAAGTAAGTATCCCCTTCACTGTTCCATAGTCCCTCAGGCCATACCTTCCCTTCTAATGCTCTTCAGGGTGTGCATAGAAAAGTAGCCAAAGCCCCTTCATCTTTAGTGAGGTTACACTTTTCACTAGGTTTATCAAGCCAATTCCCAATCCTATTCTACTCCCGATTACTTACACTGAAGTTCAATCCAAAACAAGGGATCCATAGAACAATAAGGAACAAATGATAGGCATAGAAATTTTTTTTATCTATGGGATTTATAAAACAAGATTTCCATGAGTGTTTCCAAAATCGTGGGCACACCAAAAATGAATTTGGGAGAGGGGAAAATGACCACGGGAGACAAATTGATTTCTCCCATGGGTGTACCAAAATTCAAATGGAAAAAATGACCCCTTTGTACCCCCAAATCGAATTCCTCTTCCTCCTAGTCATTCAGTAACAATAAAAATGACTTCCCAGCTAGAAAAATGGAGGAAAACGTGGAGGGAAATGCTCAACAATCTATATGGACGTGAGAGATAAAAACCCATGCATGAATAACAGCGTGGGAAGCAAATTCGTGGATCTTTTATTTCCCAATAAGAGAAACACCATTTTCCAAAAATGGTGTCTTTCCCATACACAAAATTGCATAGCCATACCTCTCCATTTCCCAAAATAATAACTACCTCAACCACCTATTGGAAGAATTAAATGATTGTGTGCATAAGTCAAAATGGGTAGTTGATGTTTTATGGGTTCTCTCATTGACACTTGGATTGGCACTATTGGTTCAAGGGTTTGAATATTTCCCTCCCTATTCCTTGTAAAAATCATGCCCCCATACTCTCGTTGCATTGCATATCTAGTTGTGGGTATTTGCTTGAAATACATATTTACATGATATTTGTAATTTTTATTGTACCAGGCTAACACGCAATAGACATGCATCAATCTTTAATTGTCGATACGATAATGATAAATAAATAGCGGGGCCTTGGCCTTGATATCCTCATTATTTATAATGATATTACATCATTTACATGTTTTAACTTAATACATTACAAGGGTTAAACAAGGGGGAATTACATGGTCTCTCCCATGAGCCATGTTTCTCTCTTTTCATTAAACATTAAACATTATCTTTAATCCCACTCAAATCGCAATTATGATTTTACAATAATTCTAAATTCATTTAAATGGGATTATGACTTAGCTACGACTTAGGATATTCTAACAGTATAAAGGATATTAAAGGGTCATGGCATAATCCCCCCATATGACACTTTAACCTCCTTATTATCTCTAGTGAATACATGAGTCCCTAATCTCTTTAGCATATTTCCTCAGAACAATGAGTTGTGGATTTTAATATTAATAATCGTAAACATAAAATATGTTCATCCTTGCAAGCATTCATATACAATAGTTACATATGGCCATCATTAAACTAGGGGTTTCAAACCAGGGGTGTTACATCCCCCCATCCCCTTAAAGTCTACATTGTCCTCAATATTCTAATGCTTATAGGTATTTATACACTGTTTACATACATCAAAATTCACAAAATGTTGTAGGTACTTTTCCTGCATTATATATTTCAAGATGGCCTTTCAAAATTGGACTAGGTCCATCATACCTCACCATGCAGTCCCTGATGGCTTGGACTTCTAGGTCAACTTGCAGACTGGTCACTTCAACACTTTTCTTTCATCTACCATCATTATTGTTACCTCTGCTTGGGCACTTTTTGGAATCTATAATTGATTCAAAACATTTCTTCAGCAACGCGGAGAAACTTATGATAAGTTGTTATCTTCAGTTTGTGTGATTTTCGTCATTCTTCTTTATATTTTATGATAGCAACAACAAATTTCAAATGAAATATTTCCTCTGTAATCAATCATCATAATTTCATTAAGCTAATATAATAAAATTCTTTCCATCCTTTTATGAAAGATCAACTATATCATTTTTTGCTTAGAATGCTTTCATGCATTTCATGTTTAACTCAACATATGCATATAGATGAATCCATTCATATTCATTTATTTTATAGAAATTTAACTATTTCAACATTAATTGTCCATTTCAAACAAAAATAAATACAACAAATTTTCAGCTGTAACAAGCATTTCAATAACTTTCTCTTTCTAAAAAGTAATAACATAAGTAAAAAGAGAAGAGTAAGAGTTGCCCCTCTTTGTTTGTTCCACTCCGGAGCTACACAACAATTGTGGTTTTGTTTTCTCCTTGGTCTCTTTTTCTTTGAAATACAGGTGCTTGATCTGCATATTCTTTATCTAGGTTGGAATCCACATTAGCTTCCCCACACAACACTAGGAAAGCATTCCTTCCTCTAGTGCTATTCAGTGTGTGTGTAGAAGGATCACTCAAAGCTTGTTCATCTTCCAACTAAGACACTTCATATCTGAAGTCTATCCAAAGGTCTTACAACCCAAGATACTCCACGTGGTTTGCTCAAAGGATTCTTAGCTAACTGCACCACCACAAATCCCACATAATCAATCATTTTTATTTATTTATTATTACTATTACTATTACTATTACTACTACTACTACTACTACTACTACTACTACTACTACTACTTCTATTATTATTATTATTATTATTATTATTCTTAGGTTCGTCTATTAGATCGGGTGCCTCCCTCCCCCTTTGGATTTTTTTAGTAGGTAAGAGTTTTGATTAATTTATTATTCTTTTATTAATGTATAATTCTATTTTAACCTTTACTGTGGCACCAACTTGAAAAATATTCTTCTTCTTTAGAGGGGATACATCCTCAATGCAGGCGCTTGGCTATGCATAATTTTAGTTAGATGAGACACATCCTCAATGCAAGCAATTGAGGAGAACTCATCCTCAGCTTTGCATAGTCTCCTTCTTCTTTAGCTTTTCTCCCTTTCTTCAAAATGAAAACTCTTGGTTCTACCATATTCCTCTTCTTTAGCTTTGCTTGTGTTCATGCTAGATACATAGTAACTAGAAACGCTCATCATATCATGATGTAAATCACATACATTTATCATAATGTATTATAATAAAACTAAAAAAAAATTATTATGTAAAATCTACTTCTCGACATTGAAACACTGGGAATGTATCCATTCCCTTGAGATGCAATCAATGTCGTAAACCATGTCATAGCACAACACCAGGAATGCATCTACTCCTTTCTGATGTGTGCCTTGTAGGCTAGAATCATATCTTATGCGTCTTTTCAAAGCAAAAACATTTTATGAATATTAATTCCTATAAAAATTCTTCCAGTATTAAATTCAAGGTTAGGGTAAAGATTAATGTATTCCTCCCATATTCACATTTCTATTGAACACCCCGATGTACACATGGAATCGCTGAAATTTCGAGAGAGCTTCAATATTGCATTTTTTTAATTCTCTACAAAAGAACTTTATATTGCAGACTCATTCCACGCATTAACACTTTTAACATTGTATGTTGATAACAGTAATTCCTATCCATTAACATCAATTAATAACAATTAACAAGTTCAATCAATTAGCATTTTCACCAATTAAAAAAAATCAACAAGCTATAATTAGTTAACAATTTATATCATCTAGCATCACTTTCATAGATTTTACTTTCATAAATTAGCATAAGACTCTAAGTATTACCAATTCATTTATAGCTCACACAAATACAATGACAATGACAATGCAACTAGACCACGATATAATTCAAGAAGACAGCTAGGTGAATTCTCGAAGAGAGTACTTCTTCATTAAGTTTTCGTCTCCTGTCCTTACATTAATTTTGCTAAAATGTATTCCTCTTCATAATGCCCTCTCAATTTTGACTTAATTCTATCTTTCTTTTCTTTAAAAGTCATATTTCCTTTCTTCTTATGAAGTTTCCTTTCAATCTATTTTGGCTTTGCACTAAATTCAAAATATTCTGCATTCAATAGTAAGGAGGGGTTGCATGTGAATTATTAACAGTTCCTATGTTACATGGATAGATTCAAAACCATGGAGGGAATGCACATGTATTATTATAAAGCAACACTCGAAACATGTAGGTCTTTTATTCTAGTATATTTGTAAACAATATTTTCATTCATGGGTTTTGTGGTCATTTATCCAATCATCTTAGTATATTGTAATAGATAGATTATCAAGACATTTTCTCGTAGATAAATAATAACAATTGTGTTGATTCATATTGTAAGTTTCTTTTAAGAAAAAAAATATTTACACTTATAAATAAATTAAATAATGAGGTGACATCCATGGAGGAGGAATAATTTATTTCTACCAAATATGCAATCAATTCGGGGAGCAATATGCAATCGAATGGGGGAGCAATGGAGATTGGTAGGAATGGAAAGAATTATCTAGGCCTTAATGGAAGTGATAAATAGGGAATGATAACTACTCTGTACTCTAGGTTAATGTAAGAATTTTTGTTTGGAACGAGAGTTCATAGAGTCTCCACAATTGGAAACTAACAAATTAAGAAAATGTATTACATAATTGGATTTTTTTGTGGTAATCACAACAAAATGGATCTTGATAGTTAATGACCACAAATAGTCAATACAGTTATGTCTATTATTTTCTTTCAACTTACAACACAATAGAAAAAGGGGATATGCTTCTTTGGAAAAACTCAACCTTTATGGTGAGTTCATTTTTCCGACAAAGAAAAGTTCCACTCAAACCAGCTTAGTTTTTTAAGATTTTGATAAGCTATATCTTCTTAAAATGGTATTAAACCCCTAAGGGAAAAGTTTCATGGCCAAAGTTCCCATCAACCAAGTGGAACTTTGACTTGTAGCCAGATTTCTACGATGTTTAGGGATGAGTTTTGATTGGAAAAAGGTTGAGTTTGGCCACTTATTAAATTATTCCTATTTTGATAATATAAATAACTAATTAATTAATTAGTAAAATAAAAAATAACAAACATTTAAAAATCTAAAATGGACGAATATAAATATGTGTGTGTGTGTGTTACATATATGTGTTATGCACGTATTGTCAATTGGGTCTAGCTCGGTTAGATGGGAGGAATGGTTGTTACCCTCGCCACCTAGGATCGATTCCCGCAAGTGACATGTTCAACTCTTCATGAGCATATTGTTGTACTGACCTTGAGCCCTAAAGAGTTTGGTTTTCCCTAAGTACCATACTCTAAATGAGGGGAAGTACCTAGTTGGTTTCTATATTACACAAATCAAGAAGAAGAGCTAACCCATACATTATAACATATATTAGAAATGGAGTCCATTGCATGAGATGACCTTAATTTCATAGGACATGACCTGTGCTAGATATCGTTGAAGGATGGAGAAGGGTTTGAGGGAGAAATGTCCAAATTGTGGTGCCCATCTTCCCATGAGGAGGAGAGCATACACATGATAGAAGAGATACAAAAATATAAAGCATTCTCATTTAAATGTGAGAGAGGAGACATAGGATATGATTTGTATCCCACCATTGTAAGGCTATTACACCAATCCCCATTTGATATGAAAAAATGGTTTATGGTAAAGTGTGGGGTAAAAATCCCTAAGGGGAAAGGGAATATCTCTCCAACCTAGAGAAGCATGGATTAGAAGACCCAATGCATGAAAATAAACACATCTTATTGCTTATTAATGTTATGCTACCAATTTGTAGATAGAGTAAATCACAACTATGAATATATTCAAGGATAATCATTTTTCATTATTAAATTCTCTATGTTTACAGTGTGATGTCTGGGCAGGAATTGCATCCACATGTTTTCTCTTGAGCATGTATTTTGCGTTAAATTATATTGTTACTAGTATATAATATAGTTTATATGGCATATGAGACATCCAAAGGCTTGTTCAATATTGTTACAATTTTTTTAAAATTACATAAATTATATTTATGTCTACATGTGATAAATAAGTCAATGAAAATAAAAAAGTATAACAAAGTAGTGATGTAAGAGTAATATAGTTAACCTTACATGCCAAATGAACTAAAACCAGCATAGATCCAAATCCTAGGCTCTATCAAGCACCGAGAGGGATCAAATCTCCTGAGGTGTAAACCTCTCCTTGAATAGCTTGAGTACAATACTTGAGCCACCTAATCCTAAGCTCTAAAGTCTTTAGTTTAAATCTCATATTTACTTTTTACTTTGTATTATTCTTTTTTGTTTATTACCTACATAATATTTATTACTTTTTATTTTGTACTATTCTTTTTTGTTTACTTTGTATTATTTTGTTACTCGACAAACATTCTAAAGTCTCATATTTACTTTTTACTTTGTATTAAAAGTAAAAACTAAAGTCTCTAGTTTAAGTCTCATATTTACTTTTACTTTGTATTATTCTTTTTTGTTTATGGCCAATATAATATTTACCATCTAATGCTAAGCTCTAAAGTCTCTAGTTTAAGTCTCATATTTACTTTATACTTTGTATTATTCTTTTTTGTTTATGGCCGACATATTATTTACTTTCTATTATTCTTTTTTGTTTACTTTGGATTATTTTGTTACTCGACAAACACTCACATGTTACAAGATCGCCCTCATAATGGGTTGTAGAGCACCTCTCGGCACAATTAGATAAATAAAAATAAATAAATCATCAATTATTTATCCAAACGATTCCCACTGATGGCTCTGCTTATCCCGTGCAGTTTCGAAACTTTCATGTGCATTTATTGTGGCGTAAGTCACATATCCAACCCAATCCACTTAATCGATGGATGATTTTCTGCAATTCCTCAATTTTTTTAGGGACTACTTTCATGATTTTCTCCCATTGAAAATGAAAATTGTGTAAAGCATGTCAGCAAAATAAGAGAGATCTCACAGTAATTTGCGAGATATATGATGAAAGGGTAGTACGTCTATTTAACGCCTGGTTCTCTTCTTCTCTTCGGCATTTTATGATGAACATGTACACACTGTGAATGATCCGATTTAAATCCAAAATGAATAGGAACATGATTCCACATCCCTGTCCTTTGGTCTATGTTGATAAGTAAGTCTTGTTTGCGTGGTGTAGTCTATATATTATAAGTTTTTAATTTTTTCTCAGCATATTTTTCGTGTTATTTTGTTCGGTGTCTGTTTGAAATCTTAAAAAAATATTAGAATCACATATCTTAGCTATGAAATTTGCATAATTTGGATGTTATGGGGGTATTCAAGGGTGTTGAATCCATTTATGGATTCAAAAACACAATTTAAACACTTCAAAGGAAAAATTTTACCAAAAAAATATTTACTGAAATATGACCAAAACCTACAATAAAATCCAAAACTTAGAATAAATAAACTACTCCATTTTACATTTTAAAAATAAACATACTTAAAATTTTAAAATTTAACTAGAATGAGAATTATAATTATAAATAGAATGTCAAAATAAAATGAAAACCCAAATAATAAATTTTTTAAGGAAACCAAGGGAAGCAAATTTAATATGCCAAAGCAAAAATGCTAACAATGATAACACTACATCCTTGAGCTCAAAAGATTCATCTCTCGACTTCAACTTGGAGAACAATCAAGACCAAAGACCAAAGACCAAAGATGGAAACTAAAAGAGAATAACGCAAACATTTGTCAAAGCTTGAATTGGGGGAGCAATGTAATTTGGTTTCAAATTTGATTTATATGAGCAATTATCTTTAAATTGTGACTGGGAAGGAATACAAAACTACAAGGTGATTTTCTCCTTAATAATGGGTGATTTCCTTCCATGTCTTTGTCTTTAGCTAAGAAATTATGAGTAAAAAAAACTCACAAATCATTTCATTTTGTTGTTAGTAATCTTCTCCACAATTTTTCTTTACAGTGCTTCAGTTTCCTTCAAAGGTGTTAATCTTTAGTCTCAACCTTTGTAGCATGTTTAGGCACTATATATTTGTCATATCCTTCATATCCTTGGTGGGAACTTTGAGATGAATGGAAACTCGGTCAATTCTTGAGACTATAAAAGTAATCTCTATAAATTGAAAACAAATCTCTAACGATAAACTCTTATACATAATGCAATTCTACTATTTGATAATCAATTTATAGTTTGCTAAATTTCAAATATAAATTACATTTATACAGGGATTTGAAGTTCCAATCGCATCTACCCATGTAGGGATAGTTAAATTGGCTACAACATAAGTTACATTGAAATATCTTATAGCGGAATTCATTCATATTGCAATTTACACAATGGAATACAAAATATTGTAGTTGCCCAAATTTCCATACCAAATTACCATATTAATTGAGCATGCAAAATCTAAATGAATGTAGCATACAATTCCAGTCAACCATACATTCATGTATAATCATAAGGTGTAAAATAAACACATTCTCGGATAACAAATAATTGTTGTATCGTAATAAAAAAATAGCACAAACATAAATATGATTACTTATCATAACAAAAAGACCCAATTGGTTGTAGGACTTAGACATTCGTCCCATCCATAGGCACTCCATTGTACTTAATCTCTCTGTGTTAGATTTTTAAGTGCAATAACAATATGGATCATTAAAAGATAAACAAACACAACATAGACAATAGTACACAACAAATTTATCCTGGGAATGTAAAATTAGTCACAGCAGATCTAATGAACAAGTAAATCAATCACAATAGATGAACATAGAAAATATGGTGTAAAACTGTGCAAAACATGCAGCAGTGCTCAATATCCCATAAAGGGTGAATGAATTACAATAGAATACAGTAATTATGTCAATGAGCAATTCGAATTGACCAAGTAGGCCATTCCAATCACTGAATGGAGTAGCTTGACTCCAACTAGGAGTCCTCATCATCAATCGGTGGTGCTCATCAATGCACAAGAACCAGTCATCCAGGTGTCAATCTGAGTCTAACTGAGTGTGTCATGTGTAACTGAAGTGTGTAGCACTGATTAAGGGAAGGAGGCTCAGTGGGGGGCGCATGGGAGACTAATTGAAGTTAGAACAAGTCATCTAGTCAAACTGGAGGTACAACGGAAGTGAAACAGTCAGTCGGGAGTGAAACTAGCCTCAAATCAGGGAGAATCGGAGCTAACTGAATGTAACTGAAGTGGAACTGCAGTGATAGGTGAGAAAGTGCACCCTTCTCTGGCAATAGGTGAGAAGTGGGCACCTTTCAGACTAGGAGGGCTAAAGAACTGAAGTAAGTGGCTCCCGGGTGCTAGAAAGAGGTGGCTAAGGTGCTGGAGGCATCAACCTGGTGACTAGGATGCATGCAAACCCTAGAATTTGCATGCAAACCCTAATTGCATGCAAGATCCTGAAAAAGATGATGTGGATATCTGAACACCCCCCCTCAAGCTAGACTATGATGTGCCAAAAAAATAATAATGCGGGGCCTTGGTAACTAAGACCAAAGGTCACCCCAATACAATAATAATCCCAACTAATAACAGTAAATAAATCGAGGAAATGGGGAAAACCTCATGGGAAAAATACCCCCCCTCAAAATGAACTGTAACACACCAAAAGATTTAACTGCTCCGAACTAAAATAGATATGTCTGGAGGTATCTTACTCTTGGGAGTAAATGGATTATGCTCCAAAAACATGTGCTTGAATTCTCCATCAGTGGATGCAAGCGAATGTGGAGACTTTAAGAACTTGCTCTTCATACCGAAAATGGTGAGAACAAATGTGAAAATATAAGGATGATCCTGGAACCTGTGATTCAAACCAAGTGAGGTAGGAATAGCTCCAATCGGATAAAATAGATCTTGAAACTTGAACTTCTTATTAATAGAAGTTAAATCAGCTCCAAAAATAGATGAATGGTTTCTTGAGATCTCCTTTGAAGCAACAAGGGTGAGATCAAAACCAAAATCAACAAAAAGTGCATGAGAATTGAACTCAAGCGAATGGTAGTGCTCTTCATCTTCATTAAAAATCTGAGAAACTTTGCAAATGATAGAACATAAGTCTATAGAAGGCACGCAATCAAGGAGGACGAATGCTTCACCTCCAAAATCAGATTTTACCTCCAAAACATCAAGTAGATCATTATTCTACATGCTGGCAAACTCATGTGAAAGAGAGGATTCAAGAACCTCTTCGGAATCTAGAGTATGAGCTTGTTTATCTTGCTCAGAATTCGAAATAGAAGACTTTGAGAGAATGAGTGTTGAATCTACAGTTTCTTCTTCATCTTGAACAATTGTTGAGGCCAACACATGATCGGAAAGAACACATAAGGAGATCTCACTAGGCTTGTTCTCCAAAAGGCTAGCATGATCCTCTTCTTCCTGCTTTCCAAATTCTCTGTCAAGTTGGACCCATAGATCACTTGGATTTTCAGCAGTCTTACTGAGGTAGCGCATAAAAGGAGACATAGCAAGACATATTGCTCCAAAAGCTCTATCACAATCATTGATCCAATCATTCTCCTCTTCATCGGAATAAAAAACTCTTGTATTACCAATGCACATATCAAAAAGACATTGTCTCTTCAAGAATGCAATCATCTTTGGTTTCCATTCATCATAGTTGAATGGAGTAAGAATATTTTGTGAAGAAGAAGTCTCCATCTTTGCATTAGCGAATGCACATGGATAAGTAAGAAACCTGCAAATTACACACAAACAAACACTATGTTTTCAGCCTTGCATGCACATGAGCGAATGCACATGAGATTTTGCATGCCGCTGTTGAAATATATTGGTGAGCAAAGATTGCTCTCTCTTCATGTAGAACACCTGTAGAAAAGAAATCTTGTCCCTGTCATGGCTCTGATACCATGTAAAATTAGTCACAGCAGATCTAATGAACAAGTATATCAATCACAACAGATGAACATAGAAAATATGGTGTAAAACTAAGCAAAACATGCAGCAGTGCTCAATATCCCATAAAGGGTGAATGAATTACAATAGAATACAGTAATTATGTCAATGAGCAATTCGAATTGACTAAGTAGGCCATTCCAATTACTGAATGGAGTAGCTTGACTCCAACTAGGAGTCCTCATCATCAATCGGTGGTGCTCATCAATGCACAAGAACCAGTCATCCAGGTGTCAATCTGAGTCTAACTGAGTGTGTCATGTGTAACTGAAGTGTGTAGCACTGATTAAGGGAAGGAGGCTCAGTGGGGGGTGCATGGGAGACTAACTGAAGTCAGAACTAGTCATCTAGTCAAACTAGAGGTCCAACGGAAGTGAAACAGTCAGTCGGGAGTGAAACTAGCCTCAAATCAGGGAGAATCGGAGCTAACTGAATGTAACTGAAGTGGAACTGCAGTGGTAGGTGAGAAAGTGTGCCCTTCTCTGGAAATAGGTGAGAAGTAGGCGCCTTTCAGACTAGGAGGGCTAAAGAACTGAAGTAAGTGGCTCCCGGGTGCTAGAAAGAGGAGGCTAAGGTGCTGGAGGCATCAACCTGGTGACTGGGATGCATGCAAAGTGCATGCAAACCCTAGAATTTGCATGCAAACCCTAATTGCATGCAAGATCCTGAAAAAGATGATGTGGATATCTGAACAGGGAAAACCCTCTCGGGGGAAAAAAAATCCCAGTAAACTTCTTCTATATAGATTTGTCAGAATGTACAATAGTATCCCTCGTGCAAAGACCCAAAACAAGAAGACTCCAAAAGCAGCTATTCACTAGACTATATCTCACCTTCTCATGCGAACTCAATGAGTGAATTAGGTGACCGAATGACCAAGGCAAGTTCCTCATTTATAATAATCATAACTTGACCTTTCTACATAATTGGACTGACCTGACTTTCCCTAACTAGGACGACTTGACTAGGGCAGTTCTGCCCATTGTTTGGGGAAAACTGCCAATTGTTTTGGGGAAATTTACCCACAGACTTTTGTTGTTCTAACTTGTCAAATTTGACTTATTATTTTAGTTTTTTACATAATTAATTACATTAATAACAACCCCCATAGGGTGTACAATACAAATAATACAAATGACGCAAATAATACAAATAAGAATATCTTTCGAAGTTACATTCTTCAACACTACCTCTTAACAAGGAAGGTATTCTTCAGTCATGATCACCATCGTCTTCTAGTTGCTGCACTTTCTTTACATGGACTATTTACATCTGACATCTCTTGAATTTATATATCATACGAAGTTTTAAAGAGCCATCCCTTTTTCATGTTGGATGTGCCTTGCAATGCCGACCCTTTTTCATGTTGGATGCAACTCTCCATAGAGCCACCCCGTTTCATGCTGGATATGACCTAGACCCAGTCTAGGAATTTCTCCATAGAGCCAGCCTTGTTTCATGTTGGATGTGACCTAGACCCAGTCTAGGATTTTCATCACAGAGCCAGCTGGATGTGATGTACTAATATGCAATGATCTAACAGCTGTAGAAACTCACAATCAAACTCACAAATATGTTGCAAAGAAGAAGAGAAGGAGACACTCAATGATCACTCATAAACGCAGTAGAATAGAACATAATCTCAGTATTATACAATGAATAAGAATGTAAGTGAATGAGTACAATAGAACAATAAGGTGCATAATATAGGATTCGAATAGGCCAAGTAGGGCATTCAAATTCCTAACTTAGAGTGTGGCTTGAATGATAGTGGAGTCATCATCCAGTCAATGTATTAGTCATCAGAGGTGATAGTCAGTCAACTGAGTCTAACTGAGTGAAGTAGGAACTAACTGAATGAAGGTGGCTCAGTGGATGGCGCATGAGGATTCTAACTAAGTGAGGTAGGCATGAACTGAATGAAGGAGGATCAGTGGAGGGTGCATGAGGAGCTAACTGGAGTCAGAATGGGCAGACTGGTCTCACTGGAGGTCTATTGGAGTGAAATTGTTAGTGGGGAAGTCAATCTAGCCTCAAATCAAGGAAGAACTAAAACATAACTGACTGGTAGGTGAGAAAGGCACCTAACTGGCTGTGTTAGGTGAGAAAGGCACACTAGCCATGCAAAACAATGGAGAAGGGCGCCTTTGGTAGCTGGGAGGCCCCCTGGGGGCTGTAGACAAGCTGCGGAGAGCTAGAACCAAGCTCTAGGAGATGGGAGGTCCACCATGATGATGACTGGATGCATGCAATGGCATGCAAATGCATGCAACATGCAGTTTTGCATGCAGGTAAAGAAGATCTAGAAGCAAGCTCTAGGTGCTGGGGAGACCACCATGATGATGACTGGATGCATGCAAATCTGTATGCAATCATGCAAAATACAAAATGATGGGGAGAATATTCCAACACCACTCGCAAGCTATACTATGAGGAAATAACTGAAGAATAAGGCCCTGGTAACTAGGACCAAAGGTCACCCTGTAAAACAACAAGATAGGGCCCTGGTTACTGAGACCAAAGGTCACCCCATACAATCAATCTAAAATAAACTAAGTGAGGAAAGAGGGAAAACCTAGTGGAAAGAAATCCCTCCCTCAAAAATAGACTGAAAGTGCTAAACTAGCATATCATGACTTACCCCTGAATGAGGCAAGTGTCCATCTTTTTCGAAGAAGGATCGATCGATCTGTAATGGAAATGTGAGAAGGATGAGGCCTTCCATGCTTAAAATTGGATCTGGTTCTTCTGTGATCATGTGGATCACCAACCAAATCACCGACAGATCGGAGTGTAGTAGATGCCCATCTATGAAGAGGAGGAATATCAGTTGAGAGATCTTCAGGTTCTTGTGGATCTGGATCTCCCATTTGCTCATCTTCATCATCAGTTGCTAGACCTTCAGGTTCTTGTGGATCTGGTTCTAGCATTCTCCCATCTTCATCTTCAAATTCTGAATCTAAAATATCATGTGATGATGCAACTCTCTCTTGATCATCAATCTAGGAAGAAGTTATATTCTTTTCGGGAAGAAGTGGATCATGCTGCAAAAACATAATATGAAGACCATCATGAAGCATGGGATTCGAACAAACTGAGGTAGAACCAGAACCATGAATGTGCAGATAGTTCTTTGATATCTCCTTTGAACCGACATAGGTGTGATTATCACTAAAGAAGCTATAACATGATGATGGTGAATCTTCAACATGATCACTGGTGCATGCAATAGTTGTGGTGGCCCATGAACCAATAGGTGCTAGATCTTCAGGTTCTTGTGGATCTGGATCCAGCATTCTCCCAAAAAGAGTTATCTTCCTCTTGGGAAGAAATATATCATGCTGCAAAAACAAGTGCTTGAGTTCTCCAATAATGGATCCAAGCAAATCAGATCCAAGACTTGGAAGAAGGTTTCTCATGATCTCCTTTGAACCAACAGGGGTGAAATCAAAACCAAAATCCCAAAAATGTGCATGAGTCATGAACCCAAGCGAATGATAGAGTCTTCCATCATCAGTGAAACTCTGAAAACATGTGCCAATGACCAAATAGGAATCCAAAGAAAACATATGATAAGGAAGAGCGAATTCATTACCTTCTGAATCTAATTTTACCTTCAAATTACTCAGTAAGTCACCATCTTGCACATCAACAGGTGCATCAACTCCATGAAAGTGTATGTAGTTATTTGATATCTCCTTTGAACCAGCATGGGTGAGATAAGAACCAAATGAACCATATAATGGTGACGACTTGAACTTCGAATCAGATCCAAGATTTTGGGGATGGTTTCTCAAGATCTTCTTTGAACCAATAGGGGTGAGATCAAAACCAAAATCTTGAGAATGTTTGGACTTCTTAGAGTACGAAGCTCTATCTAACTCGTGAGTAGTCCTTGTATCACCAGGAATTTTTGGCTTTCCTATATCATTCGCTCTCTGTACAACTGTAAGGGTTGAATCCAATTTGGGTATGATCATTTCCATTGAAATCATCTTCTCTTCCTCTTAGGTAAGAGATTGTGTCAAATCATCAAATGAGGGAAACTTCCATCTTGGAATGGACAAACTAGCTGACTTGTAAGTAGAGAAAAAAACTGAGAAATTTGACCCCAACTTTGAGAGAATAACAAGTATAAGCTGCTTATCTTCCTTCACTATATCATATCTTTTCAACTGTGATATCAAGCTTTTGAACTTGGTGAGAAAGGCATTGATAGAATCGAAGCTGCTAGGTCTCAAACATATGAGCTCATTTTCCAATTTGTGTGCTTCCATATCATCTTTTGGCCCAAAGAGAGATTCAAGCTTGTCCCACAATGGGGGAGAGAGGTGAACCCATTGCTACCCCATTGATTTGCTCATATATCTCCGCACGATAACTAAAGTAGGTGGATCTTAAACACACATCAACCATATTCATAGTCTCATCGTCCGTGATTCTTCTTATCATGGCTATAGCCTCTTTCACTGGAACTTTTGTGTAGAGTGATACGACGTCGAAGTTGACCAAAAAGTATGAATCTTTTAATATAGTTGATCTTATGGTGTGAACAAAATGAGACGAGTCCTTGATAAAGGATTGAGTCTTATCTACTAGCGGTTTGAGTTTTTCAGCGAGAAGCCTTGAAAATACATACGAAACCAAGCCAATTGTGTCTACGATCAGCCTGAGAGGACAACCAACCTTGTGAACCTTCGGGAGCTCGTATATTCGTGGAACCACAGGGTTTTTTGGTGTGATCTTCTTTTTAACGTTGTCATCCAAAGAAGAGTTCTGGATAGCCTTGGTGATCTCTCGTATGATTTTATTGCTGGGGTCCTTATTGACTTTCCTGTAGCTCTCGCTCGTGGTCAGATGTTCTATCATTTTTCTGTAATAATCATATGTGTTCATAACAACCGTTGCATTCCCCTTATCGGATTTCAAGTTCGTAATCTATTTGTTCAGCTTCAGTTTCTCTAGCGCATAAGTTTCAAAAGTTGAAAAAGGCTATGCTGACCCTTCCTATACATACTTGAGCATAAGTGACCAAAGTTGAAAAAGGCTATGCTGACCCTTCCTCTAGATGATGCCTTACCCAAATTCCACATTTTAGGAAGGGTCAACCAATCATTCCTATAGATGATGCTTGACCCTAGGTATATATTTCATGAAGGGTCAACCGATCCTTCTTCCAGTTGATGCTTGACCCATGGTCTACATTGATGAATGGTCAATTGATCCTTCTTCAATATGATGCTTGATCTAATGTCTAAATGTAAAAAACAGTCGAATGATCCTTCCTCTAATTAATGCTTGACCCAAAGTCCACATTTGAGGAAATATCATCCAAACCTTCATAAAGATGATGCTTAACCCTAGGTATATATTTAAGGAAGTATCAATCAATCCTGACAATTTTCAAATACATGAACTGCATAGCCATTGGTATTTGAAACTAATTAGATATTCCCAACACTTATTGAAAAGCACTAAAGAAAAACGTAGGATGGGAAGCTGATAGATGTACCAAAGATGCCGACCGAAACAAAAGATTCAGAGGACTAAGATGAAGGCGAGGATGATCCATCACGCACTAGAAGTCATGATGCATCAACCGACACTCTGATAGAATCATATTTGGAACCAAAACAACAACAAATGCACACAAAGAGGAGAATCGAGAAAGGATAAGAGAGCACCACTACTGGTCTCCCCGACGAGCAAATGAACATGATCCTCAACATAATGGAAAGTGTCGCTGAAGAAAACAGAATCAAGGTGACGCAGCACAAAACCGAATACTTTCACCAAGTGTCGCAGTTATTGCAAACACTAAGCACTACGATTATGGAGATAAGGGTGCAGCTGGGGCTTGCAGAGCCAAGTCCATCAAAAGTGCGATGGGTCAATGTTTATATTAGCACTCAGCGGTGAATCGTATAGGTTCTACCTAGTGCGATCACCACAGGACATGACGATTTAGATGCTACACTGCGAGGACAAGATACGATCAGTATCGATCTCAACATGATGTCGATGTTTATGCTTCATCACACCCACATTAGGGTTAGCAAAGAGATTAATGAGTGAGAAGCGTCAACACACGATCAAATGATTAACTACAAAAGGCAGGTCAGAAATGTCGAAGCGGAGATTGAACGAATCTATGAGGAAAAGGAGGAAGTGATGACTAAAACGACAAATGCGATGGAGGATAGGAGGAGACTAGAACATGCCATCTCCATCGCATGCAAGGATGCACCGAGTCTGGGCGCAGTTATCACAGATCTCTGGAAATCCAACGAGGATTTTCAAATAAAGGTGGCGCCAAGCATACCACCAGAGCAAGTGGAAGTGAGGAAGATCACTATTGAGGATGTTGCGACGGAGATCACAGAATTGGAGAAGGTGGCACACCACATTGCAAAGGAGGTCTCACAATTTTGGGGAAGTCTCATGCAAGATGAGTAGTTGCACCAACTGAACGTGCAACTCGATGAGGCATGGGTGCAATTAGAAACATTACGGGGATCACTAAAGGCAATGCCCCTAATTGCGTAGATGACTAAAGCAACAGAATTAAAGGAATTGTAGAACAAAGTCAATAAGGCACAGACCAGGCAACAAAGGAGAAAAATGCAGTTGGATGAGTTGCAGTCGAAAGCGGAGCTGTTGGCAGTTGAAGCTATGCTAGCATTGTTGTAGATCAAGGAAAATTTATAGAAAGTGTAGTAGTCAGAAAGCGAGCATCCAACAGAGTAGGAGGTTGAGGACTCCATAATGCTCAAAGCTACAGTAAGGGATGATGTCGACAAAATAAAAACAACATATGAAGAGTTCAAGAAATAGGTAAACGTACCAGCACCGTCCGACTAAAATGGATCAAGGGTGAGCCATAAGTTTGTGTTGGGGGCCTCTTGGCAACAGGATAAGTCATAGAATTTTTGGTAAAACCAACGATTAAGGGGTCAGCGACAAGGGTAATGGACCAGTCGAGGAGCGCAACAAGTTGGATAAAGTGGAAGTCAAGCGGACAACGCAGAGTCATTAGTTAATTTGTTAGTTAGTAAATGGTTCAGTTTGTGAAGGGGACCAAGTTTGTAACGGCCAGTGAGCCTATAAATAAGAGAAGCATTGTAAGCCTTCGGGAATCTTATCTTATCCATTCTTTTGCTATGATATGATCCCTTGGTCGATGAATGTATCTTCACATCTATGGAATTTTAGCCTATCTTTCGCACTAGATAACATTTTGTATTTTCCCTGAGCAGTTGAGATGGGTTTTTGCGGATTTGTATTCTTGATTTGTAAGACAAATTGATGTATAATGAAAAGGAATGCTTGTCTATGATTGTGTTGCTTATGTGTTGTACCGCAATATGATTTATTTTGTCGTAGTATGGATATATTTGATATGTGTCGATGATCTGTGTTTCTATGATGTGTTAATGATTAGATCTGGTTAAGATGTCTTGGTATGCAATGATGGCATTATGATGCGAATGATAGTTATGTCGTTCTCTGGATTATACTTGTTACACCTAAATATCGTCATCAGGACTCTTGTGTTAACTCAGTTCCCTAATCCTTGAAGTTTCCCTGACCAGAATCCATCTAGAGCAAGTTGTGGATCCTTTGTCCATGTTCTCTAGTTAGGGCAATGCATCTTTTCTTCCAGCAATAAGCGCCGTACTAGGCTCAACACAGAGTGTCATCTGTCAGCCTGCGCTGGTGGCTCAGGTTTCCTTCATTCAACTTGTGCTTGCCCCTTCTTGGCGCAAGTTGTTCTCATGTAGCATGCGCCGGGGTTGGTTAAATTTGATAAATAAGGGATTTGAGCAAATTCTTGAAGCATGGTGAGGTGGATGTTTATCCCTAACTAATAGGTGAGATATCCTTCGGTTCCCTAACCTCAAGGGAAGATCCCTTATACCTATCCCATCATTTCTCAACCTACTCTATCCATCTGGTCTTATAAATTTGAAACTCCTCTCCATTGGAAGGGGAGGAAGGTCTATAGAACTCTCATGCTAGTGGAATTGACTTAGGCGATCCTTTCACATCCTTGGGATTCGTACTTCATCTTTGGAGGCTTTGGTTTGGCTTGTTGGAAGGAAGGTTGCAACGTTAAGGCATAGGTTGTAAAGTTATTCTCTATTGTACTTTCTTTCATTATAGTTAATATAATCTCTTCCCATATATGTTATCGTCTTGTTAATGTGTGGAGCTTACCTCCTTAACTGTTAGCTTAGATCAATCGTATGTGTTATATGATTTTACTGCTTGTTTGTGTCTGCTCGTTCAATAGGGTTTTGCAGCTGCAGAGCTGAATACTCTGGAGCATTGGAAGGGTCCATCGATCGTAAATATCAGGTAAGATACTTTTTTATTGCTTTATGATTCTATTGATATAGGGAATCTGATTCTATTATGTACTTATTTGTTCTAGATCTAGTTAGACTAGGGAGATCTCTCCTTAAGTCCACTTAGGTAGATTGTCCGAAAACAATACTGTGATTAAATGTGAATGATGCATGTCCTCTTATACCTGCAGAACCTTGGTTCCTACATCCCCCTTAGGTATCTCGGGTGAGACCTCACTCACTCTACTGGTGTTGCCGGAACGGCTAAACCCTTTTCGGGATGATATCTATGGTAGTTTGTGTCAAGCTTTGTTTACATAGTGTGAAGTGAACCCATGTCGATAGATCTGTGTCCACATGCCTACTATTTAGAATTCCACTTAATTATAATTCTTTTCGTCAGGCTTGGTTTCCTAATTGAATTTTTATAACATTCTTCAATTGTTGGCTTCATGGGAGGTGCAACGATTACAATTGGACTAGAATATATTAAAACCTTTCTTGGTATAAAAAAATCGACAATAAGAAAAATATATTCTCTATTATGAAGTTGATATGTGGTGTAGTCCATCATAGAGTATGTTAACTTAGCAGTCATGATGGATTTTATTGTCAAATTGTATCATCTCCAGACTAGAATTTATTACATTTTGTTTCTTTATTGCTTCATTTTTTTCTGTAAGTTAGTTCTTATATTATACTGTAAAAAATTTACATATACATACATAGAGAGGTGGCTCTGGAATTTCATCGAGGAGAATACTCTTAGGTCTTGATTCCCAAAACACATGGATACCTACCTCTATTAGCCTACACATATAATACTCCATTACTGCTATGATTGGGATAGAAAATGAAAGATTGAGAAATGTAGCAAAGTCAAAATTTTTGCAAACTTACATATATGGGATAAAAGATAACAATGTGTAATGGAAAAAAGATAGAGAAAGAAAAACATCAATCCAAACCTATGAAAACTCAAGGCAAACACCACTATTGTTGCTTTGTACATGGACTGGGGTTCAGGCGCCTCCGTTGCTTTGGAGACTTTGACGGGGAATCAATATTTTCCTCGGTGTGCTTGGCTAGAATCACAAACCTCATCCTTACTGCTTCTAGGGGGAAACATTGGCAATTCGACATCCATTATCATTGGGATTTCTATAGGATTTACATCCTCCATCTAAATATTTTCATAACCAATGCTAGGGTCCATCGAAGCTGAGGTTCACATGGTCATCTTCAGGGCTACTGGGGAAGGAATGTAAGTCTCAAGCCTCATCCCCCCATGAAGTTTGGATGGGGATGGTTGAGAAGTTCTACGATGTTCGCGCACAATTCAACCACTACGTGAACCCAAAAGGCGATATCTTGAACTCTTTTTTTTTTTCATACCCAAATCTATGAATGTTATTCTAGATATTGAAAAGAGTATCAATCATGGAGGCCAAGTTCCTAGAAATTGCAATAACATCCATCTCTCTACTATGGCCTTGGTGAGAGCATAATCGACGACTAGAAGATCCCATGCATTATCTGACCATGGATATATCTTCACCATCGAGAGCACACAAATTTCCCTTATGCAAGTCGACTATCACTATAACATACCCTATGTTACAGTAGACTTAAAACACACTAATATATAAAAAAAAATTCTAAACAACTTACATGAAAAACAGATTTATGTACATTCATATAACAAATGCATAACAAATGCACAATAATTAGATATAAACATCTTATCGGAAGCATAAGTATTTCCATGTGCCTCAGATTTAACGCATATGAATCTACACCATTTTGGTATGCATAATAGATTTTCATCAATTTACATTATACCAGACCAAATTAAAACTAAGGCTTGGAATGAAACACTTCCATCATTTTCTTATAAATTCTTTACCGAGAACTACACAGTAACACTTCATTGTGAACCATGTAGTAATCACTATACTGTAAACACTATCCAGGAATTTTGTGGGAGTACTATCATGGGAATTGCGTGGTAAACAATGTGCAGTAGACATTATCTTGGGAACAATGCAATAAACACCACGAACTGTGCGGTAAACACTATCCTGGGAACTATGCAATAAACACCAAGAACTACACAATAAACACTATGTAGTAAACTTTATCCTAGGAATTGTGCAGTAAACACCAAGAACTACGTAGTAAACAATGTGTTGTATACACAATCTTATGAATGGTGTAGTAAGAATTATGCATTAAGAACTATGCAGTAAGAATTCTATAGTAAGAACTGTGCAGTAAGAACTATGCGGTATGAATTGCGTAGTGAGAGAACTGTGCGGTATGAACTATGCAGTAAACTCTATTTAAAATAGAACCAAAAAGGAAATTGCAGTTGCATAATTGAAAATTCTTCAAGCTAAGTAATTTACATTTTATTACGACATGGAAAACAATATTCTCGCATAATCATTCTCTCTTTTTAAGCTTGAGAAATAACATTGCAACATTTCTTCTATCAATTAATGGCTTGTAATTTTTTCATTAAACATGCAATTTCAGCCATGTATAAAAAATTATTTTTTCAATTTAAGATAGAGAACTAGTGGCACTCAAACATTGAATCATAGGCATATTTACAACTATTGGTGTATAGCAACTTTTTCTAGATAAGTATTTAGGTTTCTTTGAGAGATTTTAACAAACGCTTTATGTGAAAAGTTGGGAAATGCATTCCAAGCCACACATAAAACTATTCCCAAGTAAATTAATGTGAAATCAGATCATAGGCTGATCATAATATTGAATAACACTTCTCACACAAATTGATAATCTAGAATTGTCAAGAACGCTTAAAACCAAACTCACAATTATGCACAATATTAAACCATATAGCATAAATATACATCATCCAGCCATGTATCATAAATAGGCTGAAAATATATAGAGTTACATCAGAAATTCAAATTTATTTGGAGGCATTCGATCTGCTTACAAAAATTAGGCTTACTAAACTAGCTAAAATCCCCCAAGGTAGAAACATCTAACTCCAACTCAACCATAAAGCTCACGAATTGTCCAAACTGATTTTGGAAGGTGATGTAGGATGAAATTAGAAAAATATGGTATCTTTTGGAGTGAAAAAGAGGAAATGTGTGTTGGCCACAAAAACAAGCAACTGCCAAAACCTTTAGAGCGCCTAGCATTTACCTTATCTATTGAAAAGCAGAAAAAGCAGTGGAACAAAAGGAAATGCACCTTTGACACCTAGATCAACCAGAAAATCTTGCAGGATGCTCATGAATGTGCTCATGTGGATAAGTATGGCAAGTGGTGGGCCTAGGATGGTAATAAGTGGCCAAAATCATAGTAAAAATACTAAGAAAGTAATAAAAATGTAATAAAATTATATCCTAAGTATTAAGTTGGTTTTAATGCTCTAACACCCTCCCTTAAGCCCGACTGTTTGTGACGGAAATATCATAAAAATTAGGGCCCAAAAAAAAAGGCTTGGTCACCCTTTACATATCGTTGTACAAAAAAAACCAAGGATACAAGGAAAACCTCATGGGAAAAAACCCTCCCTCAAAATGGACAAGAAAAAAACTTGAAACCTGATCTTGAAGTAGCCTTCAACTCATGTTCAGGCACTTCAAGCAACAACTTAAGATAACTGAAAGTATTCTCTGTGAAGGATTTAGTGAAAATGTTAGCATTTTTCTCAGCAGTGGGGAAATACTACAAAACAATCAATATCTCATGCACTAGACTCCAAATGTAGTGCATGTGGGCTTCAATGTGATTGGTACTTTATCTGAGTATTGGATCTGAGGATATCCTTACAACACTCTGATTATCAAGCCAAAGAACACTGGGAGCTTGCTTGAGTCCATACATAGATTTCCTTAGCCTACACAGAAGTGATGGATATTCAACATAGCCTTCAGGTTGCTGCATATAGATCTCCTCCTTGATATCACCATGAATAAAAGTAGACTTCACATCCATGTGATGAACTTCCCAACACTTTGTCTCTGCAAGTGACAAAACTAGTTGAATATAATCCATTTTTTCCCCCGGGGAAAAGGTCTCATTAAATTCTAGACCTTGGACTTGTGAAAATACCTTGGAAAACAACCTTGATTTGTGCTTGAATGCATAAGAATACACAACTATCTTAGTATTGTAGATCCATTTGCATCTTATTATATTTCTGCCCGGTGGAAGCTTGACTAGCTCCCAAGATCCATTCACTTGCAGGGAGTGGAACTCCTCGTCCATAAAATACCTCCATCTTGGATATTATGAGGATTATTCATATGTTTGAGGCTATGATTCAACCACGAGAAAACATTTCTCAGCAATATTTGGATCCCTCATTGAAAGTGCATTCTCATATTGTGACATAGTCTTTCTAGGATCCTGAGGATCCCCAACAAGTTCACCAGCAGCTTCTATGGTTTTTGCTTCCCACTTTGGCCTTGTTTGTGAGCTTCAGTCTGCAATCATATCATCACCATAAAAATCCGAATATGAATAGGAATATTCATCATCAGAATCCTCATGCAAGTCTTCATTTTCTTCTTCTAGTGGTGGTTGAGAAGATTCTCCAATCTCAACTCCTTGTAGGGTTTATTCTCAAAATGAAGGGTGATCAGATCAAGAATTTTGTACCCCTTTGAGTCTTCTGAGTATCCAACAAAAAAACATGGCCTAATTTTTTACGCTAATTCCCTTCTCTTCTCAGATGGCACTCTATCCCAAGCCTTAACACCAAAAATCCCAAAATGTGAAATCTTAGTTTTATGACCACACCAAGCTTCATGAGGGGTAACTCCTTTCAATTCCTTATGTAGTTCTCTGTTTTTTATGTAGGATGCACATTTGATTGCTTCATCCCACAAATTTGGTTGCAAATATATTTCTTGAAGCATACAAGTTTCCATCTCCTTAAGAGATCGATTCTTCCTCTCAGCAACTCCATTCTATCGAGTAGTGTAGAGTACAATGTGTTGCATGTGTATACTATCCACTACACAGAGATGCTATCAGGAACTCCATTTTGTACTCTCCCACATTATCATATCTGATTGCATTTATCTTCCTACCATACTGGTTCTCAACAAAGGCTTTAAAGACCTTGAAATAGCAAAACAATTCAGACTTAAACTTCAAGAAGTAGACCCAACAATACCTAGTATGATCATCAATGAAGGTTAATAGGTATTTGGCTTTATTCAGTGAAAAGTGAGGGAAAGGACCATCAATATCACTAAGGATCAAATCCAAAGGTTCAGGGGTTCTCTCAGTCCTTGATCTCTCAAACTTTCTCTTTGGGTGTTTTCCTAGAATACAACCTTGGCAGACTCCCTTAGAGAAGGTGATGTTTGGAAACCATACAACCATGTTTTTATCATCTAAATCATGAAGGTATCTATAATTTAGATGGCCAAACCTCTCATGCCAAATTTTTCTTGCTTCATTATCATGAGAGAGGATCTCTACTAGTGGAGAGATAGGAAAAACTGTGAATACTTGTAAACTCTTGTGGAATGATCAACAATTCCTAATGCAACAACTCTTCATGTGGAAATACGTGGCCTTGGTTTGCTCCTTCTTCTTTTGTTGATCCTTTTTGGAGGTGGAGGGATCCTCTTGTGGCTTAGATCTCTCCTTCTTTTGCTTAGAAGGATTTTTGGAGTTCACCTTCTTCTTACCCTTCGAATTCCTTGAGTCACCAACAACTAGAGCTTGATCTTTTGAAGGTTTCAAAGCACCCATCAACATAAGCTTATTCTTCTCCTGAGTCAAAGACTCCATGAATTCAGACAGACTGGGAATATTCCAATTCTTTATAGTGAGTTTTGTAGCATAGAAAGTTGAGACATGATCGATTAGTCTTTCCCAAATTTCGAAAGGATTTGCAAAACTAATTGCTCATCCTTTCTATCAATACCGCACTGCTTCAGCTACAAAACTACTGACTTGAATTTGAAGAAATAATCCTGTAGATTCTAGAAACTACTTGGACTTAGAGAAATCAACTCATTCTCTAGTTGATGTCCTCTTATATCATCGTTTTTACGAAACAAGGATTTCAATTTCTCCCAAAATTCATTCGGTGAAGTCAGACCATCCAAATGGAAAAGACGATTTGTCGATGTGCCGAGGCAGAGAAGGCCATAAGCCTGATCTCTCTGATTGTGCCACTTAGTTGTTTATACAGCTAAAGTAGGCTCTACTTCATGTCCCATTTTCACTCTATAGAGGCCTTTCAACCTCAACAATATCTCCATCTGCACCTTCCATTGAAAGTAATTGAATGGATTCAAGTGGATTCAAAATCACACTCTGAGATGGATCCATGAGTAAGCTAAGGTGCACACTGTAGACTGATATGTACCTTAAAAAACAAAACAAAACAAATCTCTAGAGAATTATTCAAACTATAGAGCTATGCAATATGACAGTAGGCACTTTAAGGAGTCAGTCACGCCCAGGTAAACCTCTTGAGCTAAACTCAAGAGTAAAAGGCAATGGTCCATGGGACTTCTATGGAAAATCCTTTTTATAGTGCGCTAATGGATGCAACTGTGCTCCCATAAACAACTCCGATACCATGTGAAATCATATCACAAGATGATCACAAGATTGAATAACAGTTCTCACACAAATCGCTAGTCTAGAATTGTCAAGAACAATGAACATCATACTCAGAATTATGCATAATATTAAACTGTAAATGTACATCAGCCAAACATGTATCATAAATAAAATACAAATATATAGAGTTACATAATAAATTCAAATTTATTTGGAGGCATTCGAATTACTCACAAAAAGCAAGCTTACTAAACAAGCTCAAATCCCCCAAGGTGGAAGCATCTAACTCCAAATCAACCATAAAGCTCACGAATTGTCCAAAATGATTTTGGAAGGTGATGTAGGATGAAATTAGAAAAATATGGTATCTTTTGTAGTGAAAAAGAGGAAAGGTGTATTGGCCACAAAAACAAGCAACTGCCAAAACCTCTAGAGCACCCAACTTTTACCTTATATACTGAAAAGCAGAAAAATTAGTGCAAAAGAAGGATAGGCGCCTTTTCCACTTAGAACAACTAGAAAATCAACCATGATGCTCATGAATGCGCTCATGTGGATAAGAATGGCAAATGGTGGGCCTAGGAAGGAAATAAGTGGCCAAAATCTTAGAAAAACTACCTAGGAAAGTAATAAAAATATAATAAACTTATATCCAAAGTAATAAGTGGGTTTTAATGCTCTAATAATTAAAACATGGAAATATTATTAGCGAATATCCACACAAAGAATGGAATATGACTAGCATGCTATAACCATTAACATAAAACTCAATGCATACTTAGCATTAAAGAATTCAACCATAATTCCTAGCTATTGAAAATAATTACGATATTTCACTTTCATTACAGACTGGCATTTGTCTCAGTCATGGATATAATATAAGACCAATTTCTCATTCATTTATTTAGATTCCTCTATGCAATTATGATTTTTTAACAAACATATGGTAGAATTAAACTCATACCAATTTCATATACAATAATTCAACAAAGAAACACATGAATTCATTCCTTTTATCCAAAATCAAGGATTTACAAAGGAACCCATACAAATTTTTACCATTCATCAATTAAACAAAATCGATAATTAAAAATACCATTTCTGGAAATTAAAACTTATCTGTAAAATGCTTGAAATGGGCAACTGGTTGTGTGTGAGGCACACTCCACCCAATTGTAGGCAATTTTTCTAATTAATCTCTTAGCAAAATGCCACCCCGATCTGAGACTCATGCATTCACTAGACACACATCTCACCAGATCCAACATTTCTAAATTTCATACTTTAGGAAACAAGAAATTGTCTTAACTCCAAGTTCATGCCAAACAGTGCATTTCACTTCCTTAGTTTTATTCTATCAGTACAATAGTGAGATACATCACTATTGTCAGTGCTAAAAAATCCACCAAGTTAGCTACCTACACCATTTTCCATATAACTAGTATGATTAAAGTAAAAAATGGACATAATTCCAGCAGTACCAACCTTAGAATTTGGGTTCTCAGACTCAGAATTGGGTTCTTTGACTCAACATTCAATACCAATTTTTTCTTCCACATACCAAAATTGCGCTCCTTTCTCCTCAAACTCTTCACACAATGGGCTTGGGAAAATTTCCCCATTTTTGGTCTGCATGGTAACTCTCTTGTCCATGTGGTCTATCATGTCCCATCTCATCCATCCCTCTCAAGGGAGGGAACATGACCCTCATCCGGGATTTTCAAAACTCTTTATCCCTATCATCATTAACAATTCATAACAAGTGAAATGCATATGTGCAGATGCATAGTAAAAATAAACAGAGTGGAAATGAATCTACCCTCATTTCACATTCAGTTATTAACATAATCATAATAGTAAGTAATTAAAGACAATGCATAAATTAAACACAAGAGAATACTTATCTTGAAACAAGCTGCCCCAAGCAACTGGCTATGCAACTGCAACGTTCCACCCAACCATAGGCCAACTATGCTCATCAATCTCTCAACATAGCTTCCACCCCTGAGTTGGGCATGATTTCCACAAAGAAAGGGAACCTACCAACTTATGCATAGCCAAATGAACATCACATCTCAACCAAGCTAGTCCAAAGCTAGGTTTATCAAGTTGTCAAGGTAGTAGAAAGAAGGAATTGCTAAGCTAATGAAATCAACCATAGAACCATTGGAAACTCTCCAAGATTTCGCTAGCTTGGCCCTCACAATAGCTACACACCCAACACAATGAAGTATCCCCTTCATTGCTCCACAGTCCCTCAGGCCATACCTTCCCTTCTAGTGCTCTTCAGGGTGTGCATAGAAAATAAGCCAAAGCCCCTTAATATTTAGTGAGGTTACACTCTTCACTAAGTTTATCAAGCCAATTCTCAATCCTCTTCTACTCCTGATTAGTTACACCCAAGTTCAAGCCAAAACGAGGTATCCATATAACAATAAGGCACAAATTATGGGCATGGAAAACATCTTAGCTATGGGATTTAGAAAATAGGATTTCCATGAGTGTTTCCAAAATTGTGGGCACACAAAAAACGAATTTTGGAGAGTGGAAAATGACCATGAGGGAAAAATCAATTTCTCCCGCGGGAATACCAACATTCAAATGGAAAAAACAACCCCTTTGAACCCCCAAATGGAATTCCTCTTCCTCCTAGTCATTCTGTACCACTAAAAACGACTTCCCAACTAGAAAAATGGAGGAAAACTTAGGAAAAACGTGGAGGAAAACGCCCAACAAGATATATGGACGTGAGAGACAAAAACCATGCATGAATAATGGCTTCGGAATCAAATTTGTTGCTCTTTTCTTTCCCAAGAAGAGAAACACCATTTTCCAAAAATGGTGACTTTCCCATACACGAAATTGAATAGCTATACCTCTCCATTTCCCAAAATAATAACTACCTCAACCACCTCTTGGAAGAATTAAATGATTGGGTGCATAAGTCATAATGGGTAGTTCATGGTTTATGGGTTCTCTCATTGCAACTTGGATTGACACTATTGGTTCAAGGGTTTGATTATTTCCCTCCATATTCCCTGTAAAAATCATGCCCCCATACTCTTGTTGCATTGTATAGCTAGTTGTGGGTATTTTATTTAAAATATATATTTACATGATATTTGTAATTTTTATTACGTTAGGTTAGCACATGATCCACATGCATCGATATTTAATTGTCGATACGATAACGATAAATCGATGGAGGGGCCTTGGCCTTGAGTTCCTCACCATGATTTTATATTGATATTACATCATTTACATGATTTAACTTAATACATTACAAGGGTTAAACATGGGGTATTACAATCCCATCCCCCTTGTAATAACACCATTTTTGGTTTTCTCTTTATTTTACACAAAGTCCCTTGTCCTTCTTTTCTTCTCCAACCACAATGCATTTCTCTCTCTTCAGCAACATACATTGTATCTATTCTCAATCCTTAGCTTCTAATACTTCACTCTTCAGGACAACCACATGTCCAGCTGCACCCTTAATATTCCTTCAAGGTCCTTGCATCCAAAAATACCTATTCTCAAACAATAAGTAAATTCACATGTCAATTTTGTTCTCATAGGATTCATCCCTTAACATGATTTTCATAACCATAGTTGAAGTATATACACATGTATATTCACATTAAATTAGCAAGAAGATGCAAAATAGACCAAATAATTATCTACAAAAGCATATTCTTTTGGAACCACAGGTATCCCACTTTGACTTCAGACAACTATGGCACCCACAAGACCTTCCCCACCCAACAAAAGGATGGTAACTCTTATCTTCTATACAATCCATTAAGTTTGCCCACCCTTTCCAGTCCTCTTCAGGGTGTGCATGAAAAGGTAGCCAAGTTTATGCAAGCCTCATATCACCTATGTATACATATAAATCAAATTTTAGGCCAGCACGCTAGCTGTGCCACAACATATTAGTAACCAATGCCAAGCTAGTACGCCGACTGGGTTTGTTCAGGGATTCCATGAACCAGTATGCTAAGTTAGCTCTCCGACTGGGTTTATAGAGCATACAAAAACCATTTCCAAGTGAGTACCCCTATTGGGTTTATCAAGAAATATAAAGGAATACAATTGCATGGCCCCTTCTCCTATGCAAACCAGTGGTTCCCTTTAGGAATTCCATAGGTGACTAACTTGACTACAGGCTAGTACGACCCCACAATACCCACTCACACAACACAAGAATGATACCCCTTCTCTGCTACATAGTCCATCGGGTATACCCATCCCTCTAGTGCCCTTCAATGTGAGCATAGAAAGGTTACCAATACCCATGCAAGCCTACTGAGTACCCATGCTCTTACTAGGTTTAATGGCACCGTGGAGAGACAAGAACATGCAAGGTATTTTGCAAGGATTCTTAAACCCAAGCCACTCTTGGCATATCCTTTTTCATTTTTAGCTTCAGCAACCAACATCTTCCCAACTGACATATTTTCAGCATCTTACCTGCATTACCTACAAGCATGCAATTCACATGAGATATCATCATAATAATTTCAATCATAAATTTTTGAATTTGTCTCATATAGAAACCAGATTTCCCAAGAATGAGATCCTTCTCATGATGTTTATCTCTTGCAGGACATATCACATGGTCTTCTTGCAAAGTGTCCTCTTGACACAATTCACAAATAGCCAACCAATCAATAACGTCAATAATCAATTCAAATCTGAATTTACAATTATGTCTCCTACATAAATAAGATTTATTTAACCATGAGGTCGTCCTCATATTGTTTGGATCTTGTAAGTGGGAGCACTCTATCCATTATGGTTTTACACTTGCTGCCATAACATAGAAATCCACATACAACATTTCCTCATAACACAATTCTAGATAAGCCAACCAGTCATTAGTAATTATTAGCAAAAATTCAAATCTGAAATTTACAATATGTTCCCTACATGAATTAAATTTTACAACCATGATATCCTTCTCATAATTTTTATCTTTTGCACATGGTAGATTCAAGTCTTTATTATGGACTTACATACATTGCCATACCCAAGACAATTCTACTTGTAATATGAAATTTTCAATCAACCAAACACTTTGTGAGTATCCATGCAAATATTCTTTTCATTGCAACATTTACAATAGTCACTGAAGTGATATCAAAATTATAACACCCAATAATTCAAACACTATCAGATGTTAATATATCAAACACAATGGCATACACTTACTTTATATGCATTTTATTCTCAGTAAAATTGCAAGATACAATTACATTGTCCTTGCAACAAAGTAAAACTTCCAATTCCCATGATTACACAATCATATGCTTTCATGCAACTTTATCCTCCCAACATGGCATTCTTGGTATCCCATCGAACATGACTACCTTTTTCATGCAATTATTTCCCCTGCATCCATAGCAGCTCATGGAATTATCTCACAATTGTCAGTAATTCATCATTTAATCTATTATATAATTCAAATGAAACATATGTATCACAACCATGCATTCACACAAATGCATTTTAACATTTGTTTCCCACATACATGCATGTATAAACAAAAAGATTTATATAATCTGTTAATGCACATTCACCCAATGCACCCTTGCATTGATTCATGAGTACCATAATGTCATGCCATGCATTCCACCATGTTGTTTTGGAAAGTCTTGCTAATTCCTCATCACATCATCCAACTATTTCCCCAATCACTTTGTTAACTATATGGGTGCCTTTCTTCTTCACCTAAACAAAACGTTAGGCATTCACTCACTCCTTGCTTGTTGGCAAAGAGGTTTCATCCCAGATTTACACTGATAGGGAGTTCATGGGATACTTGTATATAACTCTAGCATTACCATCCAAACCACATTTTGGCCTTAACCATGACTATCCCATATGGAATGCACTACCACAACAAGACCCTAAGTTCTTACCTGCTTTGGCTAATAAACTCATAACCAAAATACATACATGGTGTGATATTCCTTCATATGAATGCATTCAAAATTCTAGATAGTTAGATGGTATAAGGATCCTTTCGATTATTACCCCTTACCTCACCATACCCGGTGGGATAACATTCGCATAAATGCATCCAATATCACATGCAAACCAAGTTATGATAATTAGAATATAGCTAAAGGGATTCTTACCCGATCCCCTTTCAACACTTTCGCAATTAGCACAAACAAACCATTACCTGCATGGTTTTCATCAAAAAAATTTATGTTACTTGATTAGTTGGTCTCTTACAAATGGTTACTGTCATGAGCCCATGACCCTCACAATGTTATTTTAGCTAGGAAACATACATAATTTTACCCAGGAACACTCATGCTATCCAAATTAGGATTTCTACTGGTTAAATTACGTTTATAACAGAAATATGAATGTATGTGGGTACTATGGTAATTTAGATATGTATTAAAACAAATGCAATTATGAAATTATATCTCTTATGAATGCAATTTCCCAAAAGATAGCAATTCCATGCAATTTAAGTTAAACATCCAGAATAAAAATATTAAACACAATTCCATAATTTTCCACGACAAATTCCATTTACAAATAAACACTTATTGAGAAAGAAATGAACCAACTGTGTCCAGACCAAGGTTGTTCCACCCAGCCATAGGCTCTGTCAATCCATATCTTACCTTGACAGGAAACCCCCGAGCTAGCACTATCAATCCAAAAAAAGGTGTTAGTTTCTCTGGCTACAACTATCCCTCAACCAAGGAATGGGGCTCCCTTCTATGAGTTAACAATACCTTGAGCTCCCTCCTCTAGGCTAATAGTACCTTAGGTTTGTTACCCCTAGTTACTTTCCATGCTTGAGGGATTCCTGTTGTTCTTTGTTTGCTTCTCCATGTGCAACAAGGTAATGGTAGCACATAATAGTACATAGTAGTACTAGGATATTACATATTTCTATCTCGTGTGACAGGTTCTACGGAAGATATCTCATGGTTGGAATCTAGAAGGACTTCTTTCTGACATCTAGGAATGAATGGAAAAATGGCTATCTCTCTTTATTTATATGCATGCTAGAGCATAGACAAGTGGCATAAAAGTGGAAAAGTGGAATGGAGAGTTGGATAGGTGGCAAACATGGGTTGGTTAGTTTTTCCCATTTTTGTGGAAGGATAGTTCCCCATCTATTTTCTTATTACCTCTAGTTTGTAGAAGCCATTGATTTTTATATGAGTGTAAATTTACAAATTTACATATCTTGGTCACTCTAGACCATGCATCTCCGGATTGTATCCTTTTCATAAAATATTTACATTTTTATAGATATTGGCGTAAAAAATGGGGTGTTACAGTTACAAAATCCTTCCATCGACCTCGTGATCATAGATTTATTGCCTCATCTTTCATTCACAAGGATAATGTTCACGCACAATAAAATCATCAACATCTTCAACCATATCTGGTTAGACAATCATCCTCAACCACAACAATTGTCATTAGTGTCTCATTGCATATGTAAAATCTCATTGCTTTTACCAATATGCAATATCATATGCATGTATAAGCAATTTCACATGTAATGTCCATTATATCTTAATATTCCCATGAGTGCATATGCATTTCAACTATTTAATCTCTTGCATTCGTAACATTCCTATGCCAAAATTTCTATGTATAAAACTCAGAAAACATGAATACATTAGCAAGAGAAGATTTCATGAATTATTCTTTTCCAATTCCTCATCACGGCATGAAATTTTGTGTTCCACATCATAGTTGATCCACTTTATGTCCTCTCTTTCAAACATACAATGGGTCATTGGCTATGATTTTCTCACCAAGCAACAATTCAATACATATACTCATGTATAAAATTACTACTTGCTACTTTCCAAACATGCAATTCTTATGTTATGAACACAAACAGTTTTAAGGTGAGAAATTTCCCTCTTGATCAACATTGCCTTATGGATATTATTCTCCGATTGATGATGCATCCCTATTTAGATTTCCTTGGTCACTATAATAACTCTCAATTCATTCTATTTTCATTTCCTTGCTACTCCAATTGGTTAGAGCAATTCCGGCCAAGTCAATCTTGACCTTTCTTGGACTTCCTAGCACTTATCACCGCTACAATTGATTCAATTCCAACTCCATAAGGAGTCTTTTCAAGGTACAGTATATGCCATTGCACCTCATTCAACTCTGATAATTTACTTCCTTTCTCTTAGAAATATTTTCCACAATTCTGAACCACATAATTGATTCACACATGGGAATGCCTCATTCCTTAATTGATAGCCTTTGCATGGCCACTCTGTCACTATTACGAACCAAATGATAGGTACACATAATGGAATGTCTTATTCTATTAGTGGCAGCTTATGGATGAATACAAATTCTCATTACTTACGCATAAGTTGTTGGTTCATACCCAACAACTTCTCTTAGCATGCAATTACTTTCCCACAAGGATGATTTGCCTATCACCTTTACAAGTTGCATGTCTTTTTCCTACTGGTATATTCCATACCTTGCTGCATATTCTCTTATGGAATACAATATCCATCTCCAATAATCAAGAGATTTCATGTCTCTTGTTTGCAATTCAAATTACACATTCTTAACATAGAGAATGCATTGCATGCATTTTGGATAAGGAACCATCACTTCTTCTTAGTTCCCTTCTTCCATTATGAGAGTTTATAAAATAACATATGCAAGAGTGTATTCTTATCCATTCAACATGTTTTTCCACATATTAATGTGAATTACCATAATACTCTCAATTGAGTATCCATGCTCATTAGTGGAACTATCTTGTCACCAGGCATCCAACCGGGCTTGCTTCAATTCTTCACATTGCTAGCTAACAAGCAATTTTACCATGATCATGATCCCAAATGTGCCTCCACTCTATTTTGATAGCACCATTACCATGATGTTGATATCATAAAATTTACTCACTTTGAGTTACTTTCATATCTAGTACTCCTGCACCATCATATAATGCCTTTCCAAAAATTTTGGCTGCTTTGAAGGTCACCCAAAATGATAATTTCTTGCTCGATCAAGTCTAGACGATTTCCTCTACCTACTATTTGAAAGAACTGGAAACATGTTTCAAAATAAGAACCTTCTGTTGATTCTTCTGTATTTTAGCGTCCTTACATCCTTAAAAATACCAAAATAATTTCCATGCATTATGGGGACTACCCAAATTGACAATTCCTATCATGTTACTGAAATATCTGAGTCACCCCATTCATAATCTAACTTTGTACAATTGTTCCCTAGATTGATATCAAGGTGAAAAATTTCCATTTCTATGAGTCTTGTCATCACCACATAATTTTCTCACAATCAACGATGTCTTAGGGAGAAGACGAGGTCAAGGGGGCTTCCCCCCTTGTGGCTTCCAATGCCTTTTCGACAGACTTTTCCATTTGTCGTCGATCGCCTTTTCGTCACACTTATCAATTTGTCGTCGACCTACTTTGGCGCTCTTTTCAATTTGTCGCCGACAATTTTAGTGCACTTTTCAATTTACCACCAACCTGTTTTGGTGCACTTTTAAATTTGTCACCAAGAATTTTAGTGCAGTTTTCAATTTGTCTACTACTGTTTCGGTGCACTTTACCCTAATTCGTCGAAATTCCCTTTTTTGATAAATTTTTTAATTTATCCCTGAAATGTATCGATGACTTTTCATTTCTTTGTCGATAGTTTTGATGCTCTTTTTAAACTTTCACCGACACATACTTGGACAAAAAACTCAAAACTTAGAAAAATTGAGAATTTGATCATGAAGCTATCTTATTCACTGCTAGTTGTTCAAGTTATCCCATTCAATCCCGATGTTGTAACCTATCGCTCGGATACCACACTGTCATGTCCCCTCCCATCCATGTGGATCAAGGGAGGGAGCATGACACTCTTCCAGGATTTTTAAACTCCTTAGCCCCATCATCATTAACAATTCATAACAAGTGAAATGCATATGTGTAGATGCATAATCAAAATAAACAGAATGGAAATGCCTCTACCCACATTTAACATGAAGTTATCAACATAATCATAACAATCAGTAATTAAATACAATGCATAAATTAAACACAAGATAATACTTATCTTGGAACAAGTTGTCCTGAGCAACTGGCTATGAAACTTAAACGTTCCACTTAGCCATAGTCCAACTGTGTTCATCAATCTCTCAACACAGCTGCCACCCTGAATCTAGGCAGGATTTCAATAAAGAAAGGGAACCTACGAACTCATGCATAGCCAAATGAACACCACATCTCAGCTAAGCTAGTCCAAAGTTGGGTTTATCAGGCTGTCAGGGATGTAGAAACAAGGAATTGCTAAGATAATGAGCTCAACCGCAGAACCATTGGAAACTATCCAATATTTAGATAGCTTGGCCCCCACAATACCTACACACCCAACACAAGTAAGTATCCCCTTCACTGTTCCATAGTCTCTCAGGCCATACCTTCCCTTCTAATGCTCTTCAGGGTGTGCATAGAAAGTAGCCAAAGCCCCTTCATCTTTACTGAGGTTACACTTTTCACTAGGTTTATCAAGCCAATTCCCAATCCTATTCTACTCCCGATTACTTACACTGAAGTTCAATCCAAAACAAGGGATCCATAGAACAATAAGGAACAAATGATAGGCATAGAAATTTTTTTATCTATGGGATTTATAAAACAAGATTTCCATGAGTGTTTCCAAAATCGTGGGCACACCAAAAACGAATTTGGGAGAGGGGAAAATGACCACGGGGGACAAATTGATTTCTCCCATGGGTGTACCAAAATTCAAATGGAAAAAATGACCCCTTGTACCCCCAAATCGAATTCCCCTCTTCCTCCTAGTCATTCAGTAACAATAAAAATGACTTCCCAGCTAGAAAAATGGAGGAAAACGTGGAGGGAAATGCTCAACAATCTATATGGACGTGAGAGATAAAAACCCATGCATGAATAACAGTGTGGGAAGCAAATTCGTGGATCTTTTATTTCCCAATAAGAGAAACACCATTTTCCAAAAATGGTGTCTTTCCCATACACAAAATTGCATAGCCATACCTCTCCATTTCCCAAAATAATAACTACCTCAACCACCTATTGGAAGAATTAAATGATTGTGTGCATAAGTCAAAATGGGTAGTTGATGTTTTATGGGTTCTCTCATTGACACTTGGATTGGCACTATTGGTTCAAGGGTTTGAATATTTCCCTCCCTATTCCTTGTAAAAATCATGCCCCCATACTCTCGTTGCATTGCATATCTAGTTGTGGGTATTTGATTGAAATACATATTTACATGATATTTGTAATTTTTATTGCACCAGGCTAGCACGCAATAGACATGCATCAATCTTTAATTGTCGATACGATAATGATAAATAAATAGCGGGGCCTTGGCCTTGATCTCCTCATTATTTATAATGATATTACATCATTTACATGTTTTAACTTAATACATTACAAGGGTTAAACAAGGGGGAATTACATGGTCTCTCCCATGAGCCATGTTTCTCTCTTTTCATTAAACATTAAACATTATCTTTAATCCCACTCAAATCGCAATTATGATTTTACAATAATTCTAAATTCATTTAAATGGGATTATGACTTAGCTACGACTTAGGATATTCTAACAGTATAAAGGATATTAAAGGGTCATGCCATAATCCCCCCATATGACACTTTAACCTCCTTATTATCTCTGGTGAATACATGAGTCCCTAATCTCTTTAGCATATTTCCTCAGAACAATGAGTTGTGGATTTTAATATTAATAATCGTAAACATACAATATGTTCATCCTTGCAAGCATTCATATACAATAGTTACATATGGCCATCATTAAACTAGGGGTTTCAAACCAGGGGTGTTACATCCCCCCATCCCCTTAAAGTCTACATTGTCCTCAATATTCTAATGCTTATAGGTATTTATACATTGTTTACATACATCAAAATTCACAAAATGTTGTAGGTACTTTTCCTGCATTATATATTTCAAGATGGCCTTTCAAAATTGGACTAGGTCCATCAGACCTCACCATGCAGTCCCTGATGGCTTGGACTTCTAGGTCAACTTGCAGACTGGTCACTTCAACACTTTTCTTTCATCTACCATCATTATTGTTACCTCTGCTTGGGCACTTTTTGGAATCTATAATTTATTCAAAACATTTCTCCAGCAACGCGGAGAAACTTATGATAAGTTGTTATCTTCAGTTTGTGTGATTTTCGTCATTCTTCTTTATATTTTATGATAGCAACAACAAATTTCAAATGAAATATTTCCTCTGTAATCAATCATCACAATTTCATTAAGCTAATATAATAAAATTCTTTCCATCCTTTTATGAAAGACCAACTATATCATTTTTTGCTTAGAATGCTTTCATGCATTTCATGTTTAACTCAACATATGCATATAGATGAATCCATTCATATTCATTTATTTTATAGAAATTTAACTATTTGAACATTCATTGTCCATTTCAAACAAAAATAAATACAACAAATTTTCAGCTGTAACAAGCATTTCAATAACTTTCTCTTTCTAAAAAGTAATAACATAACTAAAAAGAGAAGAGTAAGAGTTCCCCCTCTTTGTTTGTTCCACTCCGGAGCTACACAACAATTGTGGTTTTGTTTTCTCCTTGGTCTCTTTTTCTTTGAAATACAGGTGCTTGATCTGCATATTGTTTATCTAGGTTGGAATCCACATTAGCTTCCCCACAAGCCACTAGGAAAGCATTCCTTCCTCTAGTGCTATTCAGTGTGTGTGTAGAAGGATCACTCAAAGCTTGTTCATCTTCCAATTAAGACACTTCATATCTAAAGTCTATCCAAAGGTCTTACAACCCAAGATACTCCACGTGGTTTGCTCAAAGGATTCTTAGCTAACTCCACCACCACAAATCCCACATAATCAATCATTTTTATTTATTTATTATTACTATTACTATTACTATTACTACTACTACTACTACTACTACTACTTCTATTATTATTATAATTATTATTATTCTTAGGTTCGTCTATTAGATCGGGTGCCTCCCTCCCCCTTTGGATTTTTTTAGTAGGTAAGAGTTTTGATTAATTTATTATTCTTTTTTTAATGTATAATTCTATTTTAACCTTTACTGTGGCACCAACTTGAAAAATATTCTTCTTCTTTAGAGGGGATACATCCTCAATGCAGGCGCTTGGCTATGCATAATTTTAGTTAGATGAGACACATCCTCAATGCAAGCAATTGAGGAGAAATCATCCTCAGCTTTGCATAGTCTCCTTCTTCTTTAGCTTTTCTCCCTTTCTTCAAAATGAAAACTCTTGGTTCTACCATATTCCTCTTCTTTAGCTTTGCTTGTGTTCATGCTAGATACATAGTAACTAGAAACGCTCATCATATCATGATGTAAATCACATACATTTATCATTAATGTATTATAATAAAACTAAAAACATTTTACTATGTAAAATCTACTTCTCAACATTGAAACACTGGGAATGTATCCATTCCCTTGAGATGCAATCAATGTCGTAAACCATGTCATAGCACAACACCAGGAATGCATCTACTCCTTTCTGATGTGTGCCTTGTAGGCTAGAATCATATCTTATGCGTCTTTTCAAAGCAAAAACATTTTATGAATATTAATTCCTATAAAAATTCTTCCAATATTAAATTCAAGGTTAGGGTAAAGATTAATGTATTCCTCCCATATTCACGTTTCTATTGAACACCCCGATGTACACATGGAATCGCTGAAATTTCGAGAGAGCTTCAATATTGCATTTTTTTAATTCTCTACAAAAGAACTTTATATTGCAGACTCATTCCCCGCATTAACACTTTTAACATTGTATGTTGATAACAGTAATTCCTATCCATTAACATCAATTAATAACAATAAACAAGTTCAATCAATTAGCATTTTCACCAATTAAAAAAAATCAACAAGCTATAATTAGTTAACAATTTATATCATCTAGCATCACTTTCATAGATTTTACTTTCATAAATTAACATAAGACTATAAGTATTACCAATTCATTTATAGCTCACACAAACACAATGACAATGACAATGCAACTAGACCACGATATAATTCAAGAAGATAGCTAGGTGAATTCTCGAAGAGAGTATTGCTTCATTAAGTTTTCGTCTCCTGTCCTTACATTAATTTTGCTAAAATGTATTCCTCTTCATAATGCCTTCTCAATTTTGACTTAATTCTATCTTTCTTTTCTTTAAAAGTCATATTTCCTTTCTTCTTATGAAGTTTCCTTTCAATCTATTTTGGCTTTGCACTAAATTAAAAATATTCTGCATTCAATAGTAAGGAGGGGTTGCATGTTAATTATTAACAGTTCCTATGTTACATGGATAGATTTAAAACCATGGAGGGAATGCACATGTATAATTATAAAGCAACACTCGAAACATGTAGGTCTTTTATTCTAGTATATTTGTAAACAATATTTTCATTCATGGGTTTTGTGGTCATTTATCCAATCATCTTAGTATATTGTAATAGATAGATTATCAAGACATTTTCTCGTAGATAAATAATAACAATTGTGTTGATTCATATTGTAAGTTTCTTTTAAGAAAAAAAATATTTACACTTATAAATAAATTAAATAATGAGGTGACATCCATGGAGGAGGAATAATTTATTTCTACCAAATATGCAATCAATTGGGGGAGCAATATGCAATCGAATGGGGGAGCAATGGAGATTGGTAGGAATGGAAAGAATTATCTAGGCCTTAATGGAAGTGATAAATAGGGAATGATAACTACTTTGTACTCTAGGTTAATGTAAGAATTTTTGTTTGGAATGAGAGGTCATAGAGTCTCCACAATTGGAAACTAACAAATTAAGAAAATGTATTACATAATTGGATTTTTTTGTGGTAATCACAACAAAATGGATCTTGATAGTTAATGACCACAAATAGTCAATACAGTTATGTCTATTATTTTCTTTCAACTTACAACACAATAGAGAAAGGGGATATGCTTCTTTGGACAACTCAACCTTTATGGTGAGTTCATTTTTCCGACAAAGAAAAGTTCCACTCAAACCAGCTTAGTTTTTTAAGATTTTGATAAGCTATATCTTCTTAAAATGGTATTAAACCCCTAAGGGAAAAGTGTCATGGTCAAAGTTCCCATCAACCAAGTGGAACTTTGACTTGTAGCCAGATTTCTACGATGTTTAGGGATGAGTTTTGATTGGAAAAAGGTTGAGTTTGGCCACTTATTAAATTATTCCTATTTTGATAATATAAATAACTAATTAATTAATTAGTAAAATAAACAATAACAAACTTTTAAAAATCTAAAATGGAAGAATATAAATATGTGTGTGTGTGTGTTACATATATGTGTTATGCACGTATTGTCAATTGGGTCTAGCTCGGTTAGATGGGAGGAATGGTTGCTACCCTCGCCACCTAGGATTGATTCCCGCAAGTGACATGTTCAACTCTTCATGAGCATATTGTTGTATTGACCTTGAGCCCTAAAGAGTTTGGTTTTCCCTAAGTACCATACTCGAAATGAGGGGAAGTACCTAGTTGGTTTCTATATTACACAAATCAAGAAGAAGAGCTAACCCATACATTATAACATATATTAGAAATGGAGTCCATTGCATGAGATGACCTTAATTGCATAGGACATGACCTGTGCTAGATATCGTTGAAGGACGGAGAAGGGTTTGAGAGAGAAAAGTCCAAATTGTGGTTCCCATCTTCCCATGAGGAGGAGAGCATACACATGATAGAAGAGATACAAAAATATAAAGCATTCTCATTTAAATGTGAGAGAGGAGACATAGGATATGATTTGTATCCCACCATTGTAAGGCTATTAGACCAATCCCCATTTGATATGAAAAAATGTTTTATGGTAAAGTGTGGGGTAAAAATCCCTAAGGAGAAAGGGAATATATCTCCAACCTAGAGAAGCATGGATTAGAAGACCCAATGCATGAAAATAAAAACATCTTATTGCTTATTAATGTTATGCTACCAATTTGTAGATAGAGTAAATCACAACTATGAATATATTCAAGGATAATCATTTTTCATTATTAAATTCTCTATGTTTACAGTGTGATGTCTGGGCAGGAATTGCATCCACATGTTTTCTCTTGAGCATGTATTTTGCGTTAAATTATATTGTTACTAGTATATAATATAGTTTATATGGCATATGAGACATCCAAAGGCTTGTTCAATATTGTTGCAATTTTTTTAAAATTACATAAATTATATTTATGTCTACATGTGATAAATAAGTCAATGAAAATAAAAAAGTATAACAAAGTAGTGATGTAAGAGTAATATAGTTAACCTTACATGCCAAATGAACTAAAACCAGCATAGATCCAAATCTTAGGCTCTATCAAGCACCGAGAGGGATCAAATCTCCTGAGGTGTAAACCTCTCCTTGAATAGCTTGAGTACAATACCTGAGCCACCTAATCCTAAGCTCTAAAGTCTTTAGTTTAAATCTCATATTTACTTTTTACTTTGTATTATTCTTTTTTGTTTATTACCTATATAATATTTATTACTTTTTATTTTTTACTATTCTTTTTTGTTTACTTTGTATTATTTTGTTACTCGACAAATAATCTAAAGTCTCATATTTACTTTTTACTTTGTATTAAAAGTAAAAACTAAAGTCTCTAGTTTAAGTCTCATATTTACTTTTACTTTGTATTATTCTTTTTTGTTTATGGCCGATATAATATTTACCATCTAATGCTAAGCTCTAAAGTCTCTAGTTTAAGTCTCATATTTACTTTATACTTTGTATTATTCTTTTTTGTTTATGGCCGACATATTATTTACTTTCTATTATTTTTTTTTGTTTACTTTGGATTATTTTGTTACTCGACAAACACTCACATGTTACAAGATCGCCCTCATAATGGGATGTAGAGCACCTCTCGGCACAATTAGATAAATAAAAATAAATAAATCATCAATTATTTATCCAAACGATTCCCACTGATGGCTCTGCTTATCCCGTGCAGTTTCGAAACTTTCATGTGCATTTATTGTGGCGTAAGTCACATATCCAACCCAATTCACTTAATTGATGGATGATTTTCTGCAATTCCTCAATTTTTTTAGGGACTACTTTCATGATTTTCTCCCATTGAAAATGAAAATTGTGTGAGGCACGTCAGCAAAATAAGAGAGATCTCACAGTAATTTGCGAGATATATGATGAAAGGGCGGTACGTCTATTTAACGCCTGGTTCTCTTCTTCTCTTCGGCATTTTATGATGAACATGTACACACTGTGAATGATCCGATTTAAATCCAAAATGAATAGGAACATGATTCCCCATCCCTGTCCTTTGGTCTATGTTGATAAGTAAGTCTTGTTTGCGTGGTGTAGTCTAAATATTATAAGTTTTTAATTTTTTCTCAGCATATTTTTCGTGTTATTTTGTTCGGTGTCTGTTTGAAATCTTTAAAAAATATTAGAATCACATATCTTAGCTATGAAAATTCCATAATTTGGATGTTATGGGGGTATTCAAGGGTGTTGAATCTATTTATGGATTCAAAAACACAATTTAAACACTTCAAAGGAAAAATTTTACCAAAAAAATATTTACTGAAATATGACCAAAACCTACGATAAAATCCAAAACTTAGAATAAATAAACTACTCCATTTTACATTTTAAAAATAAACATACTTAAAATTTTAAAATTTAACTAGAATGAGAATTATAATTATAACTAGAATGTCAAAATAAAATGAAAACCCAAATAATAAATTTGTTAAGGAAACCAAGGGAAGCAAATTTAATATGCCAAAGCAAAAATGCTAACAATGATAACACTACATCCTTGAGCTCAAAAGATTCATCTCTCGACTTCAACTTGGAGAACAATCAAGACCAAAGATGGAAACTAAAAGAGAATAACACAAACATTTGTCAAAGCTTGAATTGGGGGAGCAATGTAATTTGGTTTCAAATTTGGTTTATATGAGCAATTATCTTTAAATTGTGACTGGGGAGGAATACAAAACTACAAGGTGATTTTCTCCTTAATAATGGGTGATTTCCTTCCATGTCTTTGTCTTTAGCTAAGAAATTATGAGTAAAAAAACCTCACAAATCATTTCATTTTGTTGTTGGTAATCTTCTCCACAATTTTTCTTTACAGTGCTTCAGTTTCCTTCAAAGGTGTTAATCTTTAGTCTCAACCTTTGTAGCATGTTTAGGCACTATATATTTGTCATATCCTTCATATCCTTGGTGGGAACTTTGAGATGAATGGAAACTCGGTCAATTCTTGAGACTATAAAAGTAATCTCTATAAATTGAAAACAAATCTCTAACGATAAACTCTTATACATAATGCAATTCTACTATTTGATAATCAATTTATAGTTTGCTAAATTTCAAATATAAATTACATTTATACAGAGATTTGAAGTTCCAATCGCATCTACCCATGTAGGGATAGTTAAATTGGCTACAACATAAGTTACATTGAAATATCTTATAGCGGAATTCATTCATATTGCAATTTACACAATGGAATACAAAATATTGTAGGTGCCAAAATTTCCATACCAAATTACCATATTAATTGAGCATGCAAAATCTAAATGAATGTAGCATACAATTCCAGTCAACCATACATTCATGTATAATCATAAGGTGTAAAATAAACACATTCTCGGATAACAAATATTTGTTGTATCGTAATAAAAAAATAGCACAAACATAAATATGGTTACTTATCATAACAAAAAGACCCAATTGGTTGTAGGACTTAGACATTCGTCCCATCCATAGGCACTCCATTGTACTTAATCTCTCTGTGTTAGATTTTTAAGTGCAATAACAATATGGATCATTACAAGATAAACAAACACAACATAGACAATAGTACACAACAAATTTATCCTGGGAATGTAAAATTAGTCACAGCAGATCTAATGAACAAGTAAATCAATCACAACAGATGAACATAGAAAATATGGTGTAAAACTGTGCAAAACATGCAGCAGTGCTCAATATCCCATAAAGGGTGAATGAATTACAATAGAATACATTAATTATGTCAATGAGCAATTCGAATTGACTAAGTAGGCCATTCGAATCACTGAATGGAGTAGCTTGACTCCAACTAGGAGCCCTCATCATCAATCGGTGGTGCTCATCAATGCACAAGAACCAGTCATCCAGGTGTCAATCTGAGTCTAACTGAGTGTGTCATGTGTAACTGAAGTGTGTAGCACTGATTAAGGGAAGGAGGCTCAGTGGGGGGCGCATGGGAGACTAACTGAAGTCAGAACAAGTCATCTAGTCAAACTGGAGGTCCAACGGAAGTGAAACAGTCAGTCGGGAGTGAAACTAGCCTCAAATCAGGGAGAATCGGAGCTAACTGAATGTAACTGAAGTGGAACTGCAGTGGTAGGTGAGAAAGTGCGCCCTTCTCTGGAAATAGGTGAGAAGTGGGCGCCTTTAAGACTAGGAGGGCTAAAGAACTGAAGTAAGTGGCTCCCGGGTGCTAGAAAGAGGTGGCTAAGGTGCTGGAGGCATCAACCTAGTGACTGGGATGCATGCAAAGTGCACGCAAACCCTAGAATTTGCATGCAAACCCTAATTGCATGCAAGATCCTGAAAAAGATGATGTGGATATCTGAACACCCCCCCTCAAGCTAGACTATGATGTGCCAAAAAAAAAAAATGCGGGGCCCTAGTAACTAAGACCAAAGGTCACCCCAATACAATAATAATCCCAACTAATAACGGTAAATAAACCGAGGAAATGGGGAAAACCTCATGGGAAAAATACCCCCCCTCAAAATGAACTGTAACACACCAAAAGATTTAACTGCTCCAAACTAAAATAGATATGTCTGGAGGTATCTTACTCTTGGGAGTAAATGGATTATGCTCCAAAAACATGTGCTTGAATTCTCCATCAGTGGATGCAAGCGAATGTGGAGACTTTAAGAACTTGCTCTTCATACCGAAAATGGTGGGAACAAATCTGAAAATATAAGTATGATCCTGGAACCTGTGATTCAAACCAAGTGAGGTAGGAATAGCTCCAATCGGATAAAATAGATCTTGAAACTTGAACTTCTTATTAATAGAATTTAAATCAGCTCCAAAAATAGATGAATGGTTTCTTGAGATCTCCTTTGAACCAACAAGGGTGAGATCAAAACCAAAATCAACAAAAAGTGCATGAGAATTGAACTCAAGCGAATGGTAGTGCTCTTCATCTTCATTAAAAATCTGAGAAACTTTGCAAATGATAGAACATAAGTCTATAGAAGGCATGCAATCAAGGAGGACGAATGCTTCACCTCCAAAATCAGATTTTACCTCCAAAACATCAAGTAGATCATTATTCTGCATGCTGGCAAACTCATGTGAAAGAGAGGATTCAAGAACCTCTTCGGAATCTAGAGTATGAGCTTGTTTATCTTGCTCAGAATTCGAAATAGAAGACTTTGAGAGAATGAGTGTTTAATCTACAGTTTCTTCTTCATCTTGAACAATTGTTGAGGCCAACACATGATCGGAAAGAACACATAAGGAGATCTCACTAGGCTTGTTCTCCAAAAGGCTAGCATGATCCTCTTCTTCCTGCTTTCCAAATTCTCTGTCAAGTTGGACCCATAGATCACTTGGATTTTCAAAAGTCTTACTGAGGTAGCGCATACAAGGAGACATAGCATGACATATTGCTCCAAAAGCTCTATCACAATCATTGAGCCAATCATTCTCCTCTTCATCGGAACAAAAAACTCTTGTATTACCAATGCACATATCAAAAAGACATTGTCTCTTCAAGAATGCAATCATCTTTGGTTTCCATTCATCATAGTTGAATGGAGTAAGAATATTTTGTGAAGAAGAAGTCTCCATCTTTGCATTAGCGAATGCACATGGATAAGTAAGAAACCTGCAAATTACACACAAACAAACACTATGTTTTCAGCCTTGCATGCACATGAGCGAATGCACATGAGATTTTGCATGCCGCTGCTGAAATATATTGGTGAGCAAAGATTGCTCTCTCTTCATGTAGAACACCTGTAGAAAAGAAATCTTGTACCTTTCATGGCTCTGATACCATGTAAAATTAGTCACAGCATATCTAATGAACAAGTAAATCAATCACAACAGATGAACATAGAAAATATGGTGTAAAACTGTGCAAAACATGCAGCAGTGCTCAATATCCCATAAAGGGTGAATGAATTACAATAGAATACAGTAATTATGTCAATGAGCAATTCGAATTGACTAAGTAGGCCATTCCAATCACTGAATGGAGTAGCTTGACTCCAACTAGGAGTCCTCATCATCAATCGGTGGTGCTCATCAATGCACAAGAACCAGTCATCCAGGTGTCAATCTGAGTCTAACTGAGTGTGTCATGTGTAACTGAAGTGTGTAGCACTGATTAAGGGAAGGAGGCTCAGTGGGGGGCGCATGGGAGACTAACTGAAGTTAGAACAAGTCATCTAGTCAAACTGGAGGTCCAACGGAAGTGAAACAGTCAATCGGGAGTGAAACTAGCCTCAAATCAGGGAGAATCAGAGCTAACTGAATGTAACTGAAGTGGAACTGCAGTGGTAGGTGAGAAAGTGCGCCCTTCTCTAGCAATAGGTGAGAAGTGGGCGCCTTTCAGACTAGGAGCGCTAAAGAATTGAAGTAAGTGGCTCTTGGGTGCTAGAAAGAGGTGGCTAAGGTGCTGGAGGCATCAACCTGGTGACTGGGATGCATGCAAAGTGCATGCAAACCCTAATTGCATGCAAGATCCTGAAAAAGATGATGTGGATATCTGAACAGGGAAAACCCTCTCAGGGAAAAAAAAATCCCAGCAAACTTCTTCTATATAGATTTGTCAGAATGTACAATAGTATCCCTCGTGCAAAGACCCAAAACAAGAAGACTCCAAAAGCAGCTATTCACTAGACTATATCTCACCTTCTCATGCGAACTCAATGAGTGAATGAGGTGACCAAATGACCAAGGCAAGTTCCTCATTTATAATAATCATAACTTGACCTTTCTATATAATTGGGCCGACCTGACTTTCCCTAACTAGGACGACTTGACTAGGGCAGTTCTGCCCATTGTTTGGGGAAAACTGCCCATTGTTTTGGGGAAATTTACCCACAGACTTTTGTTGTTCCAACTTGTCAAATTTGACTTATTATTTTAGTTTTTTACATAATTAATTACATTAATAACAACCCCCATAGGGTGTACAATACAAATAATACAAATCACCCAAATAATACAAATAAGAATATCTTTTGAAGTTACATTCTTCAACACTACCTCTTAACAAGGAAGGTATTCTTCAGTCATGATCACCATCGTCTTCTAGTTGCTGCACTTTCTTTACATGGACTATTTACATCTGACATCTCTTGAATTTATATATCATACAAAGTTTTAAAGAGCCATCCCTTTTTCATGTTGGATGTGCCTTGCAATGCCGACCCTTTTTCATGTTGGATGCAACTCTCCACAGAGCCACCCCGTTTCATGCTGGATATGACCTAGACCTAGTCTAGGAATTTCTCCATAGAGCCATCCTTGTTTCATTTTGGATGTGACCTAGACCCAGTCTAGGATTTTCACCACAGAGCCAGCTAGATGTGATGTAATAATATGCAATGATCTAACAGCTGTAGAAACTCACAATCAAACTCACAAATATGTTGCAAAGAAGAAGAGAAGGAGACACTCAATGATCACTCATAAATGCAGTAGAATAGAACATAATCTCAGTATTATACAATGAATAAGAATGTAAGTGAATGAGTACAATAGAACAATAAGGTGCATAATATAGGATTCGAATAGGCCAAGTAGGGCATTCAAATTCCTAACTTAGAGTGTGGCTTGAATGATAGTGGAGTCATCATCCAGTCAATGTATTAGTCATCAGAGGTGACAGTCAGTCAACTGAGTCTAACTGAGTGAAGTAGGAACTAACTGAATGAAGGTGGCTCAGTGGATGGCGCATGAGGATTCTCACTAAGTGAGGTAGGCATGAACTGAATGAAGGAGGATTAGTGGAGGGCGCATGAGGAGCTAACTAGAGTCAGAATGGGCAGACTGGTCTCACTGGATGTCTATTGGAGTGAAATAGTTAGTGGGGAAGTCAATCTAGCCTCAAATCAAGGAAGAACTGAGACATAACTGACTGGTAGGTGAGAAAGGCACCTAACTGGCTGTGTTAGGTGAGAAAGGCACACTAGCCATGCAAAACAATGGAGAAGGGCGCCTTTGGTAGCTGGGAGGCCCCCTGGGGGCTGTAGACAGGCTGCGGAGAGCTAGAACCAAGATCTAGGAGATGGGAGGTCCACCATGATGATGACTGGATGCATGCAATGGCATGCAAATGCATGCAGCATGCAGTTTTGCATGCAGGTAAAGAAGAGCTAGAAGCAAGCTCTAGGTGCTGGGGAGACCACCATGATGATGACTGGATGCATGCAAGTGCATGCAGCATGCAAATCTGTATGCAATCATGCAAAATACAAAATGATGGGGAGAATATTCCAACACCACTTGCAAGCTATACTATGAGGAAATAACTGAAGAATAAGGCCCTGGTAACTAGGAACAAAGGTCACCATGTAAAACAACAAGATAGGGCCCTGGTTACTGAGACCAAAGGTCACCCCATACAATCAATCTAAAATAAACTAAGTGAGGAAAGAGGGAAAACCTAGTGGAAAGAAAGCCCTCCCTCAAAAATAGACTGAAAGTGCTAAACTAGCATATCATGACTTACCCTTGAATGAGGCAAGTGTCCATGTTTTTCGAAGAAGGATCGATCGATCTGTAATGGAAATGTGAGAAGGATGAGGCCTTCCATGCTTAAAATTGGATCTGGTTCTTCTGTGATCATGTGGATCACCAACCAAATCACTGACAGATCGGAGTGTAGTAGATTCCCATCTATGAAGAGGAGGAATATCAGTTGAGAGATCTTCAAGTTCTTGTGGATCTGGATCTCCCATTTGCTCATCTTCATCATCAGTTGCTAGACCTTCAGGTTCTTGTGGATCTGGGTCTAGCATTCTCCCATCTTCATCTTCAAATTCTGAATCTAAAATATCATGTGATGATGCAACTCTCTCTTGATCATCAATCCAGGAAGAAGGTATATTCTTTTCGGGAAGAAGTGGATCATGCTGCAAAAACATAATATGAAGACCATCATGAAGCATGGGATTCGAACAAACTGAGGTAGAACCAAAACCATGAATGTGCAGATAGTTCTTTGATATCTCCTTTGAACCGACATAGGTGTGATTATCACTAAAGAAGCTATAACATGATGATGGTGAATCTTCAATAGGCCCATGAACCAATAGGTGCTAGATCTTCAGGTTCTTGTTGATCTGGATCTAGCATTCTCCCAAAAAGAGTTATCTTCCTCTTGGGAAGAAATATATCATGTTGCAAAAACAAGTGCTTGAGTTCTCCAATAATGGATCCAAGCAAATCAGATCCAAGACTTGGAAGAAGGTTTCTCATGATCTCCTTTGAACCAACAGGGGTGAAATCAAAACCAAAATCCCAAAAATGTGCATGAGTCATGAACCCAAGCGAATGATAGAGTCTTCCATCATCAGTGAAACTCTGAAAACATGTGCCAATGACCAAATAGGAATCCAAAGAAAACATATGATAAGGAAGCGCGAATTCATTACCTTCTGAATCTAATTTTACCTTCAAAGTACTTAGTAAGTCACCATCTTGCACATCAACAGGTGCATCAACTCCATGAAAGTGTATGTAGTTCTTTGATATCTCCTTTGAACCAGCATGGGTGAGATAAGAACCAAATGAACCATATAATGGTGACGACTTGAACTTCGAATCAGATCCAAGATTTTGGGGATGGTTTCTCAAGATCTTCTTTGAACCAATAGGGGTGAGATCAAAACCAAAATCGTGAGAATGTTTGGCCTTCTTAGAGTACAAAGCTCTATCTAACTCGTGAGCAGTCCTTGTATCACCGACAATTTTTGGCTTTCCTATATCATTCGCTCTCTGTACAACTGTAAGGGTTGAATCCAATTTGGGTATGATCATTGCCATAGAAATCATCTTCTCTTCCTCTTAGGTAAGAGATTGTGTGAAATCATCAAATGAGGGAAACTTCCATCTTGGAATGGACAAACTAGCTGACTAGTAAGTAGAGACAAAAACTGAGAAATTTGCCCCAACTTTGAGAGAATAACAAGTATAAGCTGCTTATCTTCCTTCACTATATCATATCTTTTCAACTATGATATGAAGCTTTTGAACTTGGTGAGAAAGGCATTGATAGAATCGAAGCTGCTAGGACTCAAACATATGAGCTCATTTTCCAATTTGTGTGCTTCCATATCATCTTTTGGCCCAAAGAGAGATTCGAGCTTGTCCCACAATGGGGGAGAGAGGTGAACCAATTGCTACCCCATTGATTTGCTCATATATCTCCGCACGATAACTAAAGTAGGTGGATCTTAAACACACATCAACCAGATTCGTAGTCTCATCGTCCGTGAGTCTTCTTATCATGGCTATAGCCTCTTTCACTGGAACTTTTGTGTAGAGTGATACGACGTCGAAGTTGACCAAAAAGTATGAATCTTTTAATATAGTTGATCTTATGGTGTGAACAAAATGAGACGAGTCCTTGATAAAGGATTGAGTCTTACCTACCAGCGGATTGAGTTTTTCAGCGAGAAGCCTTGAAAATCCATACGAAGCCGAGCCAATTGTGTCTACGATCGGCCTGAGAGGACAACCAACCTTGTGAACCTTCGGGAGCTCGTATATTCGTGGAACCACAGGGTTTTTTGGTGTGATCTTCTTTTTAACGTTGTCATCCAAAGAAGAGTTCTGGATAGCCTTGGTGATCTCTCGTATGATTTTATTGCTGGGATCCTTATTGACTTTCCTATAGCTCCCACTCGTGGTCAAATGTTCTATCATTTTTCTTTGATAATCATATGTGTTCATAACAACCGTTGCATTCCCCTTATCGGATTTCAAGATTGTAATCTATTAGTTCAGCTTCAATTTCTTTAGTGCATAAGTTTCAAAAGTTGAAAAAGGCTATGCTGACCCTTCCTATACATACTTGACCATAAGTGACCAAAGTTGAAAAAGGCTATGCTAACCCTTCCTCTAGATGATGCCTTACCCAAATTCCACATTTCAGGAAGGGTCAACCAATCATTCCTATAGATGATGCTTGAACCTAGGTATATATTTCATGAAGGGTCAACCGATCCTTCTTCCAGTTGATGCTTGACCCATGGTCTACATTGATGAATGGTCAATTGATCCTTCTTCAATATGATGCTTGATCTAATGTCTAAATGTAAAAAACAGTCAAATGATCCTTCCTCTAATTAATGCTTGACCCAAAGTCCACATTTGAGGAAATATCATCCAAACCTTCATAAAGATGATGCTTAACCCTAGGTATATATTTAAGGAAGTATCAATCAATCCTGACAATTTTCAAATACATGAACTGCATAGCCATTGGTATTTGAAACTAATTAGATATTCCCAACACTTATTGAAAAGCACTAAAGAAAAACGTAGGATGGGAAGCCGATAGATGTACCAAAGATGCCGATCGAAACAAAATATTCAGAGGACTAAGATGAAGGCGGGGATGATCCATCACGCACTAGAAGTCATGATGCATCAACCGACACTCTGATAGACTCATATTTGGAAGCAAAACAACAACAAATGCACACAAAGATGATAATGGAGAAAGGATAAGAGAGCACCACTACTGGTCTCCCCGACGAGCAAATGAACATGATCCTCAACATAATGGAAAGTGTCGCTGAAGAAAACAGAATCAAGGTGACGCGGCACAAAACCGAATACTTTCACCAAGTGTCGCAGTTATTGCAATCACTAAGCACTATGATTATGGAGATAAGGGTGCAGCTGGGGCTTGCAGAGCCAAGTCCATCAAAAGTGCGATGGGTCAATGTTTATATTAGCACTCAGCGGTGAATCGTATAGGTTCTACCTAGTGCGATCACCATAGGACATGACGATTTAGATGCTACACTGCGAGGACAAGATACGATAAGTATCGATCTCAACATGATGTCGATGTTTATGCTTCATCACACCCACATTAGGGTTAGCGAAGAGATTAATGAGTGAGAAGCGTCAACACACGATCAAATGATTAACTACAAAAGGCAGGTCAGAAATGTCGAAGCGGAGATTGAAGGAATCTGTGAGGAAAAGGAGGCAGTGATGACTAAAAGGACAAAAGCGCTGGAGGATAGGAGGAGACTAGAACATGCCATCTCCATCGCATGCGAGGATGCACCGAAAATATCCAAAGAGATGATCGCAGAGGCTAAGGCATTGAGTCTGGGCACAGTTATCACAGATCTCTGGAAATCCAACGAGGATTTTCAAATAAAGGTGGCGCCAAGCACACCACCAGAGCAAGTGGAAGTGAGGAAGATCACTATTGAGGATGTTGCGACAGAGATCACGAAATTGGAGAAGGTGGCACACCACATTGCAGAGGAGGTCTCGCAATTTTGGGGAAGTCTCATGCAAGATGAGTAGTTGCACCAACTGAACGTGCAACTCGATGAGGCAGAGGTGCAATTAGAAACATTACGGGGATCACTAAAGGCAATGACCCTAATTGCGTAGATGACTAAAGCAACAGAATTAAAGGAATTGTAGAACCAAGTCAATAAGGCACAGACCAGGCAACAAAGGAGAAAAATGCAGTTGGATGAGTTGCAGTCGAAAGCGGAGCAGTTGGCAGTTGAAGCTATGCTAGCATTGTTGTAGATCAAGGAAAATTTATAGAAAGTGTAGTAGTCAGAAAGCGAGCATCCAACAGAGTAGGAGGTTGAGGACTCCATAATGCTCAAAGCTACAGTAAGGGATGATGTCGACAAAATAAAAGCAACATATGAAGAGTTCAAGAAATAGGTAAACATACCAGCACCGTCCGACTAAAATGGATCAAGGGTGAGCCATAAGTTTGTGTTGGGGGCCTCTTGGCAACAGGATAAGTCATAGAATTTTTGGTAAAACCAACGATTAAGGGGTCAGCGACAAGGGTAATGGACCAGTCGAGGAGCGCAACAAGTTGGATAAAGTGGAAGTCAAGCGGACAACGCAGAGTCATTAATTAATTAGTTAGTTAGTTAATGGGTCACTTTGTGAAGGGGACCAAGTTTGTAACGACCAGTGAGCCTATAAATAAGAGAAGCATTGTAAGCCTTCGGGAATCTTATCTTATCCATTCTTTTGCTATGATATGATCCCTTGGTCGATGAATGTATCTTCACATCTATGGAATTTTAGCCTATCTTTCGCACTAGATAACATTTTGTATTTTCCCTGAGCAGTTGAGATGGGTTTTCGCGGATTTGTATTCTTGATTTGTAAGACAAATTGATGTATAAGGAAAAGGAATGCTTGTCTATGATTGTGTTGCTTATGTGTTGTACCGCAATATGATTTATTTTGTCGTAGTATGGATATATTTGATATGTGTCGATGATCTGTGTTTCTATGATGTGTTAATGATTAGATCTAGTTAAGATGTCTTGGTATGTAATGATGGCATTATGATGCGAATGATAGTTATGTCGTTCTCCGGATTATACTTGTTACACCTAAATATCATCATCAGGACTCTTGTGTTAACTCAGTTCCCTAATCCTTGAAGTTTCCCTGACCAAAATCCATCTAGAGCAAGTTGTGGATCCTTTGTCCATGTTCTCTAGTTAGGGCGATGCATCTTTTCTTCCAGCAATGAGCGCCTAACTAGCCTCGGCACAGAGTGTCATCTGTCAGGCTGCGCTAGTGGCTCAGGTTGCCTTCATTCAACTTGTGCTTGCCCCTTCTTGGTGCAAGTTGTTTTCATGTAGCATGTGCCGGGGTTGGTTAAATTTGATAAATAAGGGATTTGAGCAAATTCTTGAAGCATGGTGAGGTGGATGTTTATCCCTAACTAATAGGTGAGCTATCCTTCGGTTCCCTAACCTCAAGGGAAGATCCCTTATACCTATCCCATCATTTCTCAACCTACTCTATCCATCTGGTCTTATAAATTTGAAACTCCTCTCCATTGGAAGGGGAGGAAGGTCTATAGAACTCTCATGCTGGTGGAATTGACTTAGGCGATCCTTTCACATCCTTGGGATTCGTACTTCATCTTTGGAGGCTTTGGTTTGGCTTGTTCGAAGGAAGGTTGCAACGTTAAGGCATAGGTTGTAAAGTTCTTCTCTATTGTACTTTCTTTCATTATAGTTAATATAATCTCTTCCCATATATGTTATCGTCTTGTTAATGTGTGGAGCTTACCTCCTTAACTGTTAGCTTAGATCAATCGTATGTGTTATATGATTTTACTGCTTGTTTGTGTCTGCTCGTTCAATAGGGTTTTGCAGCCGCAGAGCTGAATACTCTGGAGCATTGGAAGGGTCCATCGATCGTAAATATTAGGTAAGATACTTTTTTATTGCTTTATGATTCTATTGATATAGGGAATCTTATTCTATTATGTACTTATTTGTTCTAGATCTAGTTAGACTACGGAGATCTCTCCTTAAGTCCACTTAGGTAGATTGTCCGAAAACAATACTATGATTAAATGTGAATGATGCATGTCCTCTTATACCTGCAGAACCTTGGTTCCTACATCCCCCTTAGGTATCTCGGGTGAGACCTCACTCACTCTACGGGTGTTGCCGGAACGGCTAAACCCTTTCCGGGATGATATCTATGGGAGTTTGTGTCAAGCTTTGTTTACATAGTGTGAAGTGAACCCATGTCGATAGATCTGTGTCCACATGCCTACTATTTAGAATTCCATTTAATTATAATTCTTTTCGTCAGGCTTGGTTTCCTAATTGAATTTTTATAACATTCTTCAATTGTTGGCTTCATGGGAGGTGCAACGATTACAATTGGACTAGAATATATTAAAACCTTTCTTGGTATAAAAAAATCGACAATAAGAGAAATATATTCTCTATTATGAAGTTGATATGTGGTGTAGTCCATCATAGAGTATGTTAAATTAGTAGTCATGATGGATTTTATTGTCAAATTGTATCATCTCCAGACTAGAATTTATTACATTTTGTTTCTTTATTGCTTCATTTTTTTCTGTAAGTTAGTTCTTATATTATACTGTAAAAAATTTACATATACATACATAGAGAGGTGGCTCTGGAATTTCATCGAGGAGAATATTCTTAGGTCTTGATTCCCAAAACACATGGATACCTACCTCTATTAGCCTACACATATAATACTCCATTACTGCTATGATTGGGATAGAAAACGAAAGATTGATAAATGTAGCAAAGTGTGAGTATTTTGATCACAGAAGATCTAGGAGCTATGGAGAACCTCACAAAATCGAATTAATTTGCAAAAACAGTGGAAAAACTTGAAAAAGATGATAATATTACACACAATGTATGCTGAATATCTTGATTAACTGACTGTCTAACATGTGAAAATGTTAGTAACAGGTTTTTATTACATCCATGAGAAATTCAAGAGCATTAGGTGGCTCTAGCTGAGTGTACAAGTCAACAATTCCAAATTGGCCTCAATCCCCCCTAGGTGGGTCCAACTCAATCCCAATCACCCCAAACAGTCACGAATTCTTGTGTGGAGGTGGCTGAAGCATGCTGGGTCATTAATGAGCTCAAGGCAGGCGTGGGTGAGCAAGTAGAGGAGTTTGGGGGGCCCAAGGGAGCATTAAATGCTCCAAATCTAGCAAAAAATGGGCAAAATCCACCCTAGCGCCCTTGGTCAACTGAAATTCCCCAAAACAAGGAGAGAGGGCGCACCAGCAATTAATGAGGGCACACTTGTGGAAAAAACAGGAGGCTGGGTGAACTGGTTTGGTTGGAAGTGGGTGTGAACACTCTCAAAAGTGGGTTTTTGACCAACTGTAGTCACCTAGTCCAAACTATGGTTTAATTAAGCACATGAGCAATAAAAATTTATGGATTATGGTACTAAGTGTGGATTACAGTTCTAACACCCCCCCTTAACCATAGCTTAGTACATCTCATGAAAGATAAGTAGGAGGCCTTGGCAACAAAGGCTCAAGTCACCTCATTACAAACAGAAATTTTATTTGTCCATATGAACCGAGGAAAAGAAGTAAAACCTCATGGGATAAAAACTTCCCTCTAAAATGGACATGGGGCTGAACCTGCAATTAAATTGCAGCAATCACCATCCATCACTCACTCCAAGCAAAGCTCTCAAGTGAGTGAAGGTCTTCTCAGTAAAGCACTTGGTGAAAATATCTGCAGTTTGCTCGGTGGATGGGCAATACTGCAATGAAATCACCCTGTCATGCACCAAGCCCCGAATGTAATGCATGTGGATCTCAATGTGCTTTGTTATTTGCCTCTGTACTGGATCAGTAGATATCTTGATGGCACTTTGATTATCCACCCAAATATTGGTTGGAGAATCAATAGCAACACCAAACTCCCGAAGAATGCCTTGCAACCAAACACACTGTGTGGCTGCGTTCATTGCTGCCCTGTACTCGGCCTTTGCTGATGAAAGAGAAATTGTATGCTGTTTCTTACTTGACCAGCAAATGGGACCTTCAGCAAACATAAACACAAAACCTGAAGTGGACTTTCTATCGATGGGATCTCCCGCCCAATCGGAATCAGAAAATCCAGCTAGTTGAAGTGAAGAACCAGCTGCATAGTGTACCCCAAAGTTCTTTGTTCCTTGGACATAATGAAGGATCCTTTTGGATGCCTTCCAATGGATCTCATGTGGCTGCTTCATATACCTTGCTACAGCACTTACAACATAAGACAAATCAGGTCTTGTATGTGTAAGGTACAACAAACTTCCAACTAGCTGCCTGTAGAGAGTGCAATCCACCAACGGAGAGTCTTCAAATTCACCTAGTTTTATGCCTGAAAGGAATGGGCACTTGGCTGCCTTACATTCAGCCATTTTAAACTTTAATAACAAGTCTGAAGCATACTTAGGTTGACTCAGCAATATACCTCTCTCAGATTGCTCAATTTCCAAACCCAAAAATTGCCTTAGCAATCCTAGGTCGCTCATGGCAAATTCACTGTGCAAAGAAGCTTTAATTGAGCCAATTTGTTTGGTGCAGCTCCCTGTAATTAAGAGATCATCAACATACAGTACAATGACCTGCAAATTATCATCACAATGCTGCAAATAAACATTTGGATCAGACTTGCATCGACAGAAACCAATTGAGAGCAAAAAAGCATCCATTTTGGCATACCAAGCCCTGGGGGCTTGCTTGAGTCCATAGAGTGACTTCTTCAACCTGCATACAAGTGTGGGATCCTCTTGGAATCCTTCAGGTTGCTGCATATATATCTCTTCCTGTAGCTTACCATGCAAGAATGCACTTTTGACATCCATGTGGTGAACTTCCCAACCTTTACTAGCTGCCATGGCTAGAGCTAGTCTAATTGAGTCCATCTTTGCAACCGGTGCAAAGGTCTCTGTATAATCCACACCATGGATTTGTGAGTAGCCCTTAGCCACTAACCTAGCCTTATACTTCATATCAGAACCATCAGCAACAGGTTTGGTTCGAAAAATCCACTTACATTGCACAAGTTTCCTCTTGGGAGGAAGAGGCACCAAATCCCATGTTTTGTTCTCTTGGAGAGACTGGAATTCTTCTTGCATTGCTGCTCTCCACCTTGGATCATGATGAGATTCCTGATATGATGTTGGATCAGACCCAATCATCATATAACACTGATCAGCAAGTTCACTTTCATTTGCAAAGGAAGCATTGATTGTTTGAGATCTAGTCTTCCTAGGGTCTTGGGGATTGCCTGCCAATTCACCTGCAGCTTGTATGATTTTCTCAGCCCACTTGGGCCTTGATGGTGACTCATGTACAGCAATGTCATATTCAGCCATGTCATCTTCAGCAATATCAGAAAAATCAGAGGTGGAATCATCACTGATTTCATTAAGGTGTGGAGGAGAGGAGCTTTCCCCCGGTGCAAGCTCAAAATCTGGAATTGGTTCTTCTTCGAATTGCACACTTCTCTCAATGAAAGTTTTAAGTGTGGATGTGTCAAAGAGCTTGTAGCCCTTTGTGTCCTCACCATATCCAACCATGATACATTCCCTGCTCTGTGGCTCCAAAGCCTTCCTCTTTTCTGATGGAATTCGAGCCCATGCTTTAGACCCAAAAATCCTGAAATTTGACACATTTGGTTTTTGGCCAAACCATGCCTCATAGGGGGTTTTTCCTTTGACTTATTTGTGAAAGGCTCTGTTCTGAATATGAGAAGCACAATTGATGGCTTCATCCCATAGCTTAGGGCTTAGATCCCTAGCTTCAATCATGCAAGTAGCCATCTCCTTGAGAGATCTATTTTTCCTCTCTGCCACACCATTTTGCTGAGGTGTGTAGGGGATTGAATGTTGCATTTGGATGCCACATTTCTCACAAAGGTGCTGAATGTTATTATTCACATATTCCTTTCCATTATCAGTCCTAAGGATCTTTATCTTATGACCACTATGGTTCTCCACTAGGGCTTTCCAAATCTTCAATTTCTCAAACACTTCTGACTTCAATTTAAGGAAGTAAACCCAGCAGAATCGAGAGTAGTCATCTATGAATGTAAGTACATACCTTGATCCACCATATGATGGAGTGGGAAGGGGACCAATGAGGTCTGAATGTACCAATCCAAGTGGTTGAGTGGCTCTCCTTGCCATTCCCTTCTCATAGCTGCGCTCAGGATGCTTTCCAACTATACACCCAATGCATGCACCATTTGATGATTTGATTTCTGGAAGCCCTTCCACCATCTCGTCCTTGTGCAATGTCTGGAGATATTTGTAGTTCATGTGGCCAAATCTTTCATGCCACAACTTGGAGGTCTTGTTGGCATGAGAGACAAGAGCATGGTCACTAGAATTTGGAATGAAATTTGAGAATTTGTACATTCTCTCATCATGATCAGCATACCCTACTGCCACAACTTGATTTGAGGAAATTTCTGAGATTTCTACCAAATCTGGAGTAAATGTTACTCTCTTGGCTTCTCCTGTATGGGTCATTTGGTAAACTGATAGCAAATTTGCAGCCAATGAAGGTACATAGAGCACATCACTGAAATAGCCATGCTCCATGTCAATCCTACCAATCCCTTTGGTCTGGATTTTTGAATCATCTCCCATTCGAACTGTTGGGCCACCATTCGAATGCATAGAGGAGAAGAGCTCTCTGGATGAAACCATATGTCTGGAAGCTCCTGAATCAATGATGAAGGAAGAGGGATTCGAAGTACCTGCTACCAAAGCATGACACTTCTCCTTATTGTCAGGGTTTGAGGTGCTCTCCTTCTTCCTTGTGCCCTCAGGGACTGGGTCATTTTGGCTGAGTGAAATGTGCTAACAAATACAGAGAATTCTGGGCCTAGCTTCGAAAGGATGGACAGAATCAGTTGTTCCTCCTTCTTAACAATTCCACATTGTTGCAGTTGAAGCACCAGTGACTTGAATTTCATGAAGAACTCCTGGATGGTTTCAAAATGCGCTGGGCTCAAGCTGATGAGCTCGTTTTCAAGATGGTGGCCTCTCAGTTCATCAGTTTTCCCAAAGAGTGATTCTAGCTTCACCCATACTTCATTGGGGGTTGTCAAACTGTCTGTATGAAACAAGAGTTCCCTTGAAATGCTCAGGCATAACAATCCATAAGCTTCATCAAGTCGATTGTAGTACTTTGCTTTCTCCACAGCAGAGTTTGGTTCCACTTCTGTGCCCATGGTCACTCTATAGAGACCCTTAGATCTCAGCTTGATGACCATCTCAGCCTTCCAATCGAAAAAATTGAAGGGTGTGAGCAACATTTGGTTTGCTTCCATGACTGCTGCGTTAATGGTGAGAAAGCTACTGAAACACCTGCAAAACACACTCAATTTTTATCTGGAAATCCTCTCTAGAATGCAGTTCAATGCTCAATATTGACCTGCAACTCACTAACTCCACGATGGCTCTGATGCCATGTGAGTATTTTGATCACAGAAGATCTAGGAGCTATGGAGAACCTCACAAAATCGAATTAATTTGCAAAAACAGTGGAAAAACTTGAAAAAGATGATAATATTACACACAATGTATGCTGAATATCTTGATTAACTGACTGTCTAACATGTGAAAATGTTAGTAACAGGTTTTTATTACATCCATGAGAAATTCGAGAGCATTAGGTGGCTCTAGCTGAGTGTACAAGTCAACAATGCCAAATTGGCCTCAATCCCCCCTAGGTGGGTCCAACTCAATCCCAATCACCCCAAACAGTCACGAATTCTGGTGTGGAGGTGGCTGAAGCATGCTGGGTCATTAATGAGCTCAAGGCAGGCGTGGGTGACCAAGTAGAGGAGTTTGGGGGGCCCAAGGGAGCATTAAATGCTCCAAATCTAGCCAAAAATGGGCAAAATCCACCCTAGCGCCCTTGGTCAACTGAAATTCCCCAAAACAAGGAGAGAGGGCGCACCAGCAATTAATGAGGGTGCACTTGTGGACAAAACAGGAGGCTGGGTGAACTGGTTTGGTTGGAAGTGGGTGTGAACACTCTCAAAAGTGGGTTTTTGACCAACTGTAGTCACCTAGTCCAAACTATGGTTTAATTAAGCACATGAGCAATAAAAATTTATGGATTATGGTACTAAGTGTGGATTACAGTTCTAACACAAAGTCAAAAATTTTGCAAACTTACATATATGGGATAAAAGATAACAATGTGTAACAGAAAAAAGATAGAGAAAGAAAAACATCAATCCAAACCTATGAAAACTCAAGGCAAACACCACTATTGTTGCTTTGTACATGGACTGGGGTTCAGGCGCCTCCGTTGCTTTGGAGACTTTGACGGGGAATCAATATTTTCCTCGGTGTGCTTGGCTAGAATCACAAACCTCATCCTTACTGCTTCTAGGGGGAAACATTGGCAATTCGACATCCATTATCATTGGGATTTCTATAGGATTTACATCCTCCATCTAAATATTTTCATAACCAATGCTAGGGTCCATCGAAGCTGAGGTTCACATGGTCATCTTCAGGGCTACTGGGGAAGGAATGTAAGTCTCAAGCCTCATCCCCCCATGAAGTTTGGATGGGGATGGTTGAGAAGTTCTACGATGTCCGTGCACAATTCAACCACTACTTGAACCCAAAAGGCGATATCTTGAACTCTTTTTTTTTTCATACCCAAATCTATGAATGTTATTCTAGATATTGAAAAGAGTATCAATCATGGAGGCCAAGTTCCTAGAAATTGCAATAACATCCATCTCTCTACTATGGCCTTGGTGAGAACATAATCGACGACTAGAATCTCCCATGCATTATTTGACCATGGATATATCTTCACCATCGAGAGCACACAAATTTCCCTTATGCAAGTCGACTATCACTATAACATACCCTATGTTACAGTAGACTTAAAACACACTAATATATAAAAAAAAATTCTAAACAACTTACATGAAAAACAGCTTTATGTACATTCATATAACAAATGCACAATAATTAGATATAAACATCTTATCGGAAGCATAAGTATTTCCATGTGCCTAAGATTTAACGCATATGAATCTACACCATTTTGGTATGCATAATAGATTTTCATCAATTTACATTATACCAGACCAAATTAAAACTAAGGCTTGGAATGAAACACTTCCATCATTTTCTTATAAATTCTTTACCGAGAACTACACAGTAACACTTCATTGTGAACCATGTAGTAATCACTGTACTGTAAACACTATCCTGGAATTTTGTGGGAGCACTATCATGGGAATTGCATGGTAAACAATGTGCAGTAAACATTATCTTGGGAACAATGCAATAAACACCACGAACTGTGCGGTAAACACTATCCTGGGAACTATGCAATAAACACCAAGAACTACACAATAAACACTATGTAGTAAACTTTATCCTAGGAATTGTGCAGTAAACACCAAGAACTATGTAGTAAACAATGTGTTGTATACACAATCTTGTGAATGGTGTAGTAAGAACTGTGCAGTAAGAACTATGCAGTAAGAATTCTGTAGTAAGAACTGTGCAGTAAGAACTATGCGGTATGAATTGTGTAGTGAGAGAACTGTGCGGTATGAACTATGCAGTAAACTCTATTTAAAATAGAACCAAAAAGGAAATTGCAGTTGAATAATTGAAAATTCTTCAAGCTAAGTAATTTACATTTTATTATGACATGGAAAACAACATTCTCGCATAATCATTCTCTCTTTTTAAGCTTGAGAAATAACATTGCAACATTTCTTCTATCAATTAATGGCTTGTAATTTTTTCATTAAACATGCAATTTCAGCCATGTATAAAAAATTATTTTTTCAATTTAAGATAGAGAACTAGTGGCACTCAAACATTGAATCATAGGCATATTTACAACTATTGGTGTATAGAAACTTTTTCTAGCTAAGTATTTAGGTTTCTTTGAGAGATTTTAACAAACGCTTTATGTGAAAAGTTGGGAAATGCATTCCAAGCCACACATAAAACTATTCCCAAGTAAATTAATGTGAAATCAGATCATAGGCTGATCATAATATTGAATAACACTTCTCACACAAATTGATAATCTAGAATTGTCAAGAACGCTGAAAACCAAACTCACAATTATGCACAATATTAAACCATATAGCATAAATATGCATCATCCAGCCATGTATCATAAATAGGCTGAAAATATATAGAGTTACATCAGAAATTCAAATTTATTTGGAGGCATTCGATCTGCTTACAAAAATTAGGCTTACTAAACTAGCTAAAATCCCCCAAGGTAGAAACATCTAACTCCAACTCAACCATAAAGCTCACGAATTGTCCAAACTGATTTTGGAAGGTGATGTAGGATGAAATTAGAAAAATATGGTATCTTTTGGAGTTAAAAAGAGGAAATGTGTGTTGGCCACAAAAACAAGCAACTGCCAAAACCTTTAGAGCACCTAGCATTTACCTTATCTATTGAAAAGCAGAAAAAGCAGTGGAACAAAAGGAAATGCACCTTTGACACATAGAACAACCAGAAAATCTTGCAGGATGCTCATGAATGTGCTCATGTGGATAAGTATGGCAAGTGGTGGGCCTAGGAAGGTAATAAGTGGCCAAAATCATAGTAAAAATACTAAGAAAGTAATAAAAATGAAATAAAATTATATCCTAAGTATTAAGTTGGTTTTAATGCTCTAACACCCTCCCTTAAGCCTGACTGTTTGTGATAGAAATATCATAAAAATTAGGGCCCAAAAACAAAGGCTTGGTCACCCTTTACATATCATTGTACAAAAAAAACCAAGGATACAAGGAAAACCTCATGGGAAAAAACCCTCCCTCAAAATGGACAAGAAAAAAACTTGAAACCTGATCTTGAAGTAGCCTTCAACTCATATTCAGGCACTCCAAGCAACAACTTAAGATAACTGAAAGTATTCTCTGTGAAGGATTTAGTGAAAATGTTAGCATTTTTCTCAGCCGTGGGGAAATACTACAAAACAATCAATATCTCATGCACTAGACTCCAAATGTAGTGCATGTGGGCTTCAATGTGATTGGTACTTTGTCTGAGTATTGGATATGAGGATATCCTTACAACACTCTGATTATCAAGCGAAAGAACACTGGGAGCTTGCTTGAGTCCATACATAGATTTCCTTAGCCTGCACACAAGTGATGGATCTTCAACAAAGCCTTCAGGTTGCTGCATATAGATCTCCTCCTTGATATCACCATGAATAAAAGTAGACTTCACATCCATGTGATGAACTGCCCAACACTTTGTTGCTGCAAGTGACAAAACTAGTTGAATATAATCCATTTTTCCCCCGGGGAAAAGGTCTCATTAAATTCTAGACCTTGGACTTGTGAAAATACCTTGGAAAACAACCTTGATTTTTGCTTGAATGCATAAGAATACACAACTATCTTAGTATTGTAGATCCATTTGCATCTTATTATATTTCTGCCCGGTGGAAGCTTGACTAGCTCCCAAGATCCATTCACTTGCAGGGAGTGGAACTCCTCGTCCATAAAATACCTCCATCTTGGATATTATGAGGATTATTCATATGTTTGAGGATATGATTCAACCACGAGAAAACATTTCTCAGCAATATTCGGATCCCTCATTGAAAGTGCATTCTCATATTGTGACCTAGTCTTTCTAGGATCCTGAGGATCCCCAACAAGTTCACCAGCAGCTTCTATGGTTTTTGCTTCCCACTTTGGCCTTGTTTGTGAGCTTCAGTTTGCAATCATATCATCACCATAAAAATCCGAATATGAATAAGAATATTCATCATCAGAATCCTCATGCAAGTCTTCATTTTCTTCTTCTAGTGGTGGTTGAGAAGATTCTCCAATCTCAACTCCTTGTAGGGTTTATTCCTCAAAATGAAGGGTGATTAGATCAAGAATTTTGTACCCCTTTGAGTCTTCTGAGTATCCAACAAAAAAACATGGCCTAATTTTTTACTCTAATTCCCTTCTCTTCTCAGATGGTACTCTATCCCAAGCCTTAATACCAAAAATCCCAAAATGTGAAATCTTAGTTTTATGACCACACCAAGCTTCATGAGGGGTAACTCCTTTCAGTTCCTTATGTAGTTCTCTTTTTTTAATGTAGGATGCACATTTGTTTGCTTCATCCCACAAATTTGGTTGCAAATATATTTCTTGAAGCATACAAGTTTCCATCTCCTTAAGAGATCGATTCTTCCTCTCAGCAACTCCATTCTATCGAGTAGTGTAGAGTACAATATGTTGCATGTGTATGCTATCCACTACACAGAGATGCTATCAGCAACTCCATTTTGTACTCTCCCACATTATCATATCTGATTGCATTTATCTTCCTACCATACTGGTTCTCAACAAAGGCTTTAAAGACCTTGAAATAGCAAAAAAATTCAGACTTAAACTGCAAGAAGTAGACCCAACAATACCTAGTATGATCATCAATGAAGGTTAATAGGTATTTGGCTTTATTCGGTGAAAAGTGAGGGAAAGGACCATCAATATCACTAAGGATCAAATCCAAAGGTTCAGGGGTTCTCTCAAACTTTCTCTTTGGGTGTTTTCCTAGAATACAACCTTGGCAGACTCAGTCCTTGATCTCTCAAACTTTCTCTTTGGGTGTTTTCCTAGAATACAACCTTGGCAGACTCCCTTAGAGAAGGTGATGTTTGGAAACCATACAACCATGTTTTTATCATCTAAATCATGAAGGTATCTATAATTTAGATGGCCAAACCTCTCATGCCAAATTTTTCTTGCTTCATTATCATGAGAGAGGATCTCTACTAGTGGAGAGATAGGAAAAACTGTCAATACTTGTAAACTCTTGTGGAATGATCAACAGTTCCTAATGCAACAACTCTTCATGTGGAAATACGTGGCCTTGGTTTGCTCCTTCTTCTTTTGTTGATCCTTTTTGGAGGTGGAGGGATCCTCTTGTGGCTTAGATCTCTCCTTCTTTTGCTTAGAAGGATTTTTGGAGTTCACCTTCTTCTTACCCTTCGAATTCCTTGAGTCACCAACAACTAGAGCTTGATCTTTTGAAGGTTTCAAAGCACCCATCAACATAAGCTTATTCTTCTCCTGAGTCAAAGACTCCATGAATTTAGACAGACTGGGAATATTCCAATTCTTTATAGTGAGTTTTGTAGCATAGAAAGTTGAGACATAGATCGATTAGTCTTTCCCCAATTTCGAAAGGATTTCCAAAACTAATTGCTCATCCTTTCTATCAATACCGCACTGCTTCAGCTACAAAACTACTGACTTGAATTTGAAGAAATAATCCTGTAGATTCTAGAAACTACTTGGACTTAGAGAAATCAACTCATTCTCTAGTTGATGTCCTCTTATATCATCGTTTTTACGAAACAAGGATTTCAATTTCTGCCAAAATTCATTCGGTGAAGTCAGACCATCCAAATGGAAAAGACGATTTGTCGATGTGCCGAGGCAGAGAAGGCCATAAGCCTGATCTCTCTGATTGTGCCACTTAGTTGTTTCTACAGCTAAAGTAGGCTCTACTTCATGTCCCATTTTCACTCTATAGAGGCCTTTCAACCTCAACAATATCTCCATCTGCACCTTCCATTGAAAGTAATTGAATGGATTCAAGTGGATTCAAAATCACACTCTGAGATGGATCCATGAGTAAGCTAAGGTGCACACTGTAGACTGATATGTACCTTAAAAAACAAAACAAAACAAATCTCTAGAGAATTATTCAAACTATAGAGCTATGCAATATGACAGTAGGCACTTTCAGGAGTCAGTCACGCCCAGGTAAACCTCTTGAGCTAAACTCAAGAGTAAAAGGAAATGGTCCATGGGACTTCTATTCAAAATCCTTTTTATAGTGCGCTAATGGATGCAACTGTGCTCCCATAAACAACTCCGATACCATGTGAAATCATATCACAAGATGATCACAAGATTGAATAACAGTTCTCACACAAATTGCTAGTCTAGAATTGTCAAGAACAATGAACATCATACTCAGAATTATGCATAATATTAAACTGTAAATGTACATCAGCCAAACATGTATCATAAATAGGATACAAATATATAGAGGTACATAATAAATTCAAATTTGTTTGGAGGCATTCGAATTACTCACAAAAAGCAAGCTTACTAAACAAGCTAAAATCCCCCAAGGTAGAAGCATCTAACTCCAAATCAACCATAAAGCTCACGAATTGTCCAAAATGATTTTGGAAGGTGATGTAGGATGAAATTAGAAAGATATGGTATCTTTTGGAGTGAAAAAGAGGAAAGGTGTATTGGCCACAAAAACAAGCAACTGCCAAAACCTCTAGAGCACCCAACTTTTACCGTATATACTGAAAAGCAGAAAAATTAGTGCAAAAGAAGGATAGGCGCCTTTTCCACTTAGAACAACTAGAAAATCAACCATGATGCTCATGAATGCGCTCATGTGGATAAGAATGGCAAGTGGTGGGCCTAGGAAGGAAATAAGTGGCCAAAATCTTAGAAAAACTACCTAGGAAACTAATAAAAATATAATAAACTTATATCCAAAGTAATAAGTGGGTTTTAATGCTCTAATAATTAAAACATGGAAATATTATTAGCGAATATCCACACAAAGAATGGAATATGACTAGCATGCTATAACCATTAACATAAAACTCAATGCATACTTAGCATTAAAGAATTCAACCATAATTCCTAGCTATTGAAAATAATTACGATATTTCACTTTCATTACAGACTGGCATTTGTCTCAGTCATTATTATAATATAAGACCAATTTCTCATTCATTTATTTAGATTACCCTATGCAATTATGATTTTTTAACAAACATATGGTAGAATTAAACTCATACCAATTTCATATACAATAATTCAACAAAGAAACACATGAATTCATTCCTTTTATCCAAAATCAAGGATTTACAAAGGAACCCATACAAATTTTTACCATTCATCAATTAAACAAAATCAATAATTAAAAATACCATTTCTGGAAATTAAAACTTATCTGTAAAATGCTTGAAATGGGCAACTGGTAGTGTGTGAGGCACACTCCACCCAAATGTAGGCAATTTTTCTAATTAATCTCTTAGCAAAATGCCACCCCGATCTGAGACTCATGCATTCACTAGACACACATCTCACCAGATCCAACATTTCTAAATTTCATACTTTAGGAAACAAGAAATTGTCTTAACTCCAAGTTCATGCCAAACAGTGCATTTCACCTCCTTAGTTTCATTCTATCAGTACAATAGTGAGATACATCACTATTGTCAGTGCTAAAAAATCCACCAAGTTAGCTACCTACACCATTTTCCATATAACTAGTATGATTAAAGTAAAAAATGGACATAATTCCAGCAGTACCAAGCTTAGAATTTGGGTTCTCAGACTCAGAATTGGGTTCTTTGACTCAACATTCAATACCAATTTTTTCTTCCACATACCAAAATTGCGCTCCTTTCTCCTCAAACTCTTCACACAATGGTCTTGGGAAAATTTCCCCATTTTTGGTTTGCATGGTAACTCTCTTGTCCATGTGGTCTATCATGTCCCATCTCATCCATCCGTCTCAAGGGAGGGAACATGACCCTCATCCGGGATTTTCAAAACTCTTTAGCCCTATCATCATTAACAATTCATAACAAGTGAAATGCATATGTGCAGATGCATAGTAAAAATAAACAGAGTGGAAATGAATCTACCCTCATTTCACATTCAGTTATTAACATAATCGTAATAGTAAGTAATTAAAGACAGTGCATAAATTAAACACAAGAGAATACTTATCTTGAAACAAGCTGCCCCAAGCAACTGGCTATGCAACTGCAACGTTCCACCCAACCATAGGCCACTATGCTCATCAATCTCTCAACATAGCTTCCACCCCTGAGTTGGGCATGATTTCCACAAAGAAAGGGAACCTACCAACTTATGCATAGCCAAATGAACATCACATCTCAACCAAGCTAGTCCAAAGCTAGGTTTATCAAGTTGTCAAGGTAGTAGAAAGAAGGAATTTCTAAGCTAATGAAATCAACCATAGAACCATTGGAAACTCTCCAAGATTTCGCTAGCTTGGCCCTCACGATACCTACACACCCAACACAATGAAGTATCCCCTTCATTGCTCCACAGTCCCTCAGGCCATACCTTCCCTTCTAGTGCTCTTCAGGGTGTGCATAGAAAATAAGCCAAAGCCCCTTAATATTTAGTGAGGTTACACTCTTCACTAAGTTTATCAAGCCAATTCTCAATCCTCTTCTACTCCTAATTAGTTACACCCAAGTTCAAGCCAAAACGAGGTATCCATATAACAATAAGGCACAAATTATGGGCATGGAAAACATCTTAGCTATGGGATTTACAAAATAGGATTTCCATGAGTGTTTCCAAAATTGTGGGCACACCAAAAACGAATTTGGGAGAGTGGAAAATGACCATGAGGGAAAAATCAATTTCTCCCACGGGAATACCAACATTCAAATGGAAAAAACAACCCCTTTGAACCCCCAAATGGAATTCCTCTTCCTCCTAGTCATTCTGTACCACTAAAAACGACTTCCCAACTAGAAAAATGGAGGAAAACTTAGGAAAAACGTGGAGGAAAACGCCCAGCAAGATATATGGACGTGAGAGAGAAAAACCCATGCATGAATAATGGCTTCAGAATCAAATTTGTTGCTCTTTTCTTTCCCAAGAAGAGAAACACCATTTTCCAAAAATGGTGACTTTCCCATACACGAAATTGAATAGCTATACCTCTCCATTTCCCAAAATAATAACTACCTCAACCACCTCTTGGAAGAATTAAATGATTGGGTGCATAAGTCATAATGGGTAGTTCATGGTTTTTGGGTTCTCTCATTGCAACTTTGATTGACACTATTGGTTCAAGGATTTGATTATTTCCCTCCATATTCCTTGTAAAAATCATGCCCCCATACTCTTGTTGCATTATATAGCTAGTTGTGGGTATTTTATTTAAAATATATATTTACATGATATTTGTAATTTTTATCACGCCAGGTTAGCACGTGATCCACATGCATCAATATTTAATTGTCGATACGATAACGATAAATCGATGGCGGGGCCTTGGCCTTGAGTTCCTCAACATGATTTTATATTGATATTACATCATTTACATGATTTAACTTAATACATTACAAGGGTTAAACATGGGGTATTACAATCCCATCCCCCTTGTAATAACACCATCTTTGGTTTTCTCTTTATTTTACACAAAGTCCCTTGCCCTTCTTTTCTTCTCCAACCACAATGCATTTCTCTCTCTTCAGCAACATACATTGTATCTATTCTCAATCCTTAGCTTCTAATATTGCACTCTTCAGGACAACCACATGTCTAGTTGCACCCTTAATATTCCTTCAAGGTCCTTGCATCCAAAAATACCTATTCTCAAACAATAAGTAAATTCACATGTCAATTTTGTTCTCATAGGATTCATCCCTTAACATGATTTTCATAACCATAGTTGAAGTATATACACATGTATATTCACATTAAATTAGCAAGAAGATGCAAAATAGACCAAATAATTATCTACAAAAGCATATTCCTTTGGAACCACAGGTATCCCACTTTGACTTCAGACAACTATGGCACCCACAAGACCTTCCCCACCCAACAAAAGGATGGTAACTCTTATCTTCTATACAATCCCTTAAGTGTGCCCACCCTTTCCAGTGCTCTTCAGGGTGTGCATGAAAATGTAGCCAAGTTTATGCAAGCCTCATATCACCTATGTATACATATAAATCAAATTTTAGGCCAGCACGCTAGTTGTGCCACAACATATTAGTAACCAATGCCAAGCTAGTACGCCGACTGGGTTTGTTCAGGGATTCCATGAACCAGTATGCTAAGTTAGCTCTCCGACTGGGTTTATAGAGCATACAAAATCCATTTCCAAGTGAGTACCCCTACTGGGTTTATCAAGAAATATAAAGGAATACAATTGCATGGCCCCTTCTCCTATGCAAACTAGTGGTTCCCTTTAGGAACTCCATAGGTGACTAACTTGACTACAGGCTAGTACGACCCCACAATACCCACTCACACAACACAAGAATGACACCCCTTCTCTGCTGCATAGTCCATCGGGTATACCCATCCCTCTAGTGCACTTCAATGTGAGCATAGAAAGGTTACCAATACCCATGCAAACCTACTGAGTACCCATGCTCTTACTAGGTTTAATGGCACTGTGGAGAGACAAGAACATGCAAGGATTTTTGCAAGGATTCTTAAACCCAAGCCACTCTTGGCATATCGTTTTTCATTTTTAGCTTCGACAACCAACATCTTCCCAACTGACATATTTTCAGCATCTTACCTGCATTACCTACAAGCATGCAATTCACATGAGATATCATCATAATAATTTCAATCATAAATTTTTGAATTTGTCTCATATAGAAACCAGATTTCCCAAGAATGAGATCCTTCTCATGATGTTTATCTCTTGCAAGACATATCACATGGTCTTCTTGCAAAGTTTCCTCTTGACACAATTCACAAATAGCCAACCAATCAATAACGTCAATAATCAATTCAAATCTGAATTTACAATTATGTCTCCTACATAAATAAGATTTATTTAACCATGAGGTCGTCCTCATATTGTTTGGATCTTGTAAGTGGGAGCACTCTATCCATTATGGTTTTACACTTGCTGCCATAACATAGAAATCCACATACAACATTTCCTCGTAACACAATTCTAGATAAGCCAACCAGTCATTAGTAATTATTAGCAAAAATTCAAATCTGAAATTTACAATATGTTCCCTACGTGAATTAAATTTTACAACCATGATATCCTTCTCATCATTTTTATCTTTTGCACATGGTAGATTCAAGTCTTTATTATGGACTTACATACATTGCCATACCCAAGACAATTCTACTTGTAATATGAAATTTTCAATCAGCCAAACACTTTGTGAGTATCCATGCAAATATTCTTTTCATTACAACATTTACAATAGTCACTGAAGTGATATCAAAATTATAACACCCAATAATTCAAACACTATCAGATGTTAATATATCAAACACAATGGCATACACTTACTCTATATGCATTTTATTCTCAGTAAAATTGCAAGATACAAATACATTGTCCTTGCAACAAACTAAAACTTCCAATTCTCATGATTACACAATCATATCCTTTCATGCAACTTTATCCTCCCAACATGGCATTCTTGGTATCCCATCGAACATGACTACCTTTTTCATGCAATTATTTCCCCTGCATCCATAGCAGCTCATGGAATTATCTCACAATTGTCAGTAATTCATCATTTAATCTATTAGCTAATTGAAATGAAACATATGTATCACAACCATGCATTCACACAAATGCATCTTAACATTTGTTTCCCACATACATGCATGTATAAACAAAAAGATTTATATAATCTGTTAATGCACATTCACCCAATGCACCCTTGCATTGATTCATGAGTACCATAATGTCATGCCATGCATTCCACCATGTTGTTTTGGAAAGTCTTGCTAATTCCTCATCACATCATCCAACTATTTCCCCAATCACTTTGTTAACTATATGGGTGCCTTCCTTCTTCACCTAAACAAAACGTTAGGCGTTCACTCACTCCTTGCTTGTTGGCAAAGAGGTTTCATCCCAGATTTACACTGATAGGGAGTTCATGGGATACTTGTATATAACTATAGCATTACCATCCAAACCACATTTTGGCCTTAACCATGACTATCCCATATGGAATGCACTACCACAACAAGACCCTAAGTTCTTACTTGCTTTGGCTAATAAACTCATAACCAAAATACATACATGGTGTGATATTCCTTCATATGAATGCATTCAAAATTCTAGATAGTTAGATGGTATAAGGATCCTTTCGATTATTACCCCTTACCTCACCATACCCGGTGGGATAACATTCGCATAAATGCATCCAATATCACATGCAAACCAAGTTATGATAATTAGAATATAGCTAAAGGGATTCTTACCCAATCCCCTTTCAACACTTTCGCAATTAGCACAAACAACTCATTACCTGCATGGTTTTCATCAAAAAATTTTATGTTACTTGATTAGTTGGTCTCTTACAAATGGTTACTGTCATGAACCCATGACCCTCACAATGTTATTTTAGCTAGGAAACATACATAATTTTACCCAGGAACACTCATGCTATCCAAATTAGGATTTCTACTGGTTAAATTACGTTTATAACAGAAATATGAATGTATGTGGGTACTATGGTAATTTAGATATGTATTAAAACAAATGCAATTATGAAATTATATCTCTTATGAATGCAATTTCCCAAAATATAGCAATTCCATGCAATTTAAGTTAAACATCCAGAATAAAAATATTAAACACAATTCCATAATTTTCCACGACAAATTCCATTTACAAATAAACACTTATTGAGAAAGAAATGAACCGACTGTGTCCAGACCAAGGTTGTTCCACCCAGCCATAGGCTCTGTCAATCCATATCTTACCTTGACAGGAAACCCTCGAGCTAGCACTATCAATCCAAAAAAAGGTGTTAGTTTCTCTGGCTACAACTATCCCTCAACCAAGAAATGGGGCTCCCTTCTATGAGTTAACAATACCTTGAGCTCCCTTCTCTGAGCTAATAGTACCTTGGGTTTGTTACCCCTAATTACTTTCCATGCTTGAGGGATTCCTGTTGTTCTTTGTTTGGTTCTCCATGTGCAACAAGGTGATGGTAGCACATAATAGTACATAGTAGTACTAGGATATTACATATTTCTATCTTGGGTGACAGGTTCTACGGAAGATATCTCATGGTTGGAATCTAGAAGGACTTCTTTCTGACATCTAGGAATGAATGGAAAGATGGCTATCTCTCTTTATTTATATGCATGCTATAGCATAGACAAGTGGCATAAAAGTGGAAAAGTGGAATGGAGAGTTGGATAGGTGGCAAACATGGGTTGGTTAGTTTTTCCCCTTTTTGTGGAAGGATAGTTCCCCATCTATTTTCTTATTACCTCTAGTTTGTAGAAGCCATTGATTTTTATATGAGTGTAAATTTACAAATTTACATATCTTGGTCACTCTAGACCATGCATCTCCGGATTGTATCCTTTTCATAAAATATTTACATTTTTATAGATATTGGCGTAAAAAATGGGGTGTTACAGTTACAAAATCCTTCCATCGACCTCATGATCATAGATTTATTGCCTCATCTTTCATTCACAAGGATAATGTTCACGCACAATAAAATCATCAACATCTTCAACCATATCTGGTTAGACAATCATCCTCAACCACAACAATTGTCATTAGTGTCTCATTGCATATGTAAAATCTCACTGCTTTTACCAATATGCAATATCATATGCATGTATAAGCAATTTCACATGTAATGTCCATTATATCTTAATATTCCCATGAGTGCATATGCATTTCAACTATTTAATCTCTTGCATTCGTAACATTCCTATGCCAAAATTTCTATGTATAAAACTCAGAAAACATGAATACATTAGCAAGAGAAGATTTCATGAATTATTCTTTTCCAATTCCTCATCACGGCATGAAATTTTTTGTTCCACATCATAGTTGATCCACTTTATTTCCTCTCTTCCAAACATACAATGGGTCATTGGCTATGATTTTCTCACCAAGCAACAATTCAGTACATATACTCATGTATAAAATTACTACTTGCTACTTTCCAAACATGCAATTCTTATGTTATGAACACAAACAGTTTTAAGGTGAGAAATTTCCCTCTTGATCAACATTGCCTTATGGATATTATTCTCCGATTTATGATGCATCCCTATGTAGATTTCCTTGGTCACTATAATAACTCTCAATTCATTCTATTTTCATTTCCTTGCTACTCCAATTGGTTAGAGCAATTCCGGCCAAGTCAATCTTGACCTTTCTTGGACTTCCTAGCACTTATCACCGCTACAATTGATTCAATTCCAACTCCATAAGGAGTCTTTTCAAGGTACAGTATATGCCATTGCACCTCATTCAACTCTGATAATTTACTTCCTTTCTCTTAGAAATATTTTCCACAATTCTGAACCACATAATTGATTCACACATGGGAATGCCTCATTCCTTAATTGATAGCCTTTGCATGGCCACTCTGTCACTATTACGAACCAAATGATAGGTACACATAATGGAATGTCTTATTCTATTAGTGGAAGCTTATGGATGAATACAAATTCTCTTACCCATTCTCATTACTTACTCATAAGTTGTTGGTTCATACCCAACAACTTCTCTTAGCATGCAATCACTTTCCCACAAGGATGATTCGCCTATCACCTTTACAAGTTGCATGTCTTTTTCCTACTGGTATATTCCATACCTTGCTGCATATTCTCTTATGGAATACAATATCCATCTCCAATAATCAAGAGATTTCATGTCTCTTGTTTGCAATTCAAATTACACATTCTTAACATAGAGAATGCATTGCATGCATTTTGGATAAGGAACCATCACTTCTTCTTAGTTCCCTTCTTCCATTATGAGAGTTTATAAAATAACATATGCAATAGTGTATTCTTATCCATTCAACATGTTTTTCCACATATTAATGTGAATTACCATAATACTCTCAATTGAGTATCCATGCTCATTAGTGGAACTATCTTGTCACCAGGCATCCAACCGGGCTTGCTTCAATTCTTCACATTGCTAGCTAACAAGCAATTTTACCATGATCATGATCCCAAATGTGCCTCCACTCTATTTTGATAGCACCATTACCATGATGTTGATATCATAAAATTTACTCACTTTGAGTTACTTTCATATCTAGTACTCCTGCACCATCATATAATGCCTTTCCAAAAATTTTGGCTGCTTTGAAGGTCACCCAAAATGATAATTTCTTGCTCGATCAAGTCTAGAGGATTTCCTCTACCTACTATTTGAAAGAACTGGAAACATGTTTCAAAATAAGAACCTTCTGTTGATTCTTCTGTATTTTAGCGTCCTTACATCCTTAAAAATACCAAAATAATTTCCATGCATTATGGGGACTACCCAAATTGACAATTCCTATCATGTTACTGAAATATCTGAGTCACCCCATTCATAATCTAACTTTGCACAATTGTTCCCTAGATTGATATCAAGGTGAAAAATTTCCATTTCTATGAGTCCTGTCATCACCACATAATTTTCTCACAATCAACGATGTCTTAGGGAGATGACGAGGTCAAGGGGGCTTCCCCCCTTGTGGCTTCCAATGCCTTTTCGACAGAATTTTCCATTTGTCGTCGATCGCCTTTTCGTCACACTTTTCAATTTGTCGTCGACCTACTTTGGCGCTCTTTTCAATTTGTCGCCGACAATTTTAGTGCACTTTTCAATTTACCACCAACCTGTTTTGGTGCACTTTTCAATTTGTCACCAAGAATTTCAGTGCAGTTTTCAATTTGTCTACTACTGTTTCGGTGCACTTTACCCTAATTCGTCGAAATTCCCTTTTTTGATAAATTTTTTAATTTATCGCTGAAATGTATCGATGACTTTTCATTTCTTTGTCGATAGTTTTGATGCTCTTTTAAAATTTTCACCGACACATACTTGGACAAAAAACTCAAAACTTAGAAAAATTGAGAAATTGATCATGAAGCTATCTTATTCACTGCTGGTTGTTCAAGTTATCCCATTCAATCCCGATGTTGTAACCTATCGCTCGGACACCAGATTGTCATGTCCCCTCCCATCCATCTGGATCAAGGGAGGGAGCATGACACTCTTTCAGGATTTTTAAACTCCCTAGCTCCATCATCATTAACAATTCATAACAAGTGAAATGCATATGTGCAGATGCATAATCAAAATAAACACAATGGAAATGCCTCTACCCACATTTAACATCCAGTTATCAACATAATCATAACAATCAGTAATTAAATACAATGCATAAATTAAACACAAGATAATACTTATCTTGGAACAAGTTGTCCTGAGCAACTGGCTATGAAACTTAAACGTTCCACTTAGCCATAGTCCAACTGTGTTCATCAATCTCTCAACACAGCTGCCACCCTGAATCTAGGAATGATTTCAATAAAGAAAGGGAACCTACGAACTCATGCATAGCCAAATGAACACCACATCTCAGCTAAGCTAGTCCAAAGTTGGGTTTATCAGGCTATCAAGGATGTAGAAACAAGGAATTGCTAAGATAATGAGCTCAACCGCAGAACCATTGGAAACTATCCAATATTTAGCTAGCTTGGCCCCCACAATACCTACACACCCAACACAAGTAAGTATCCCCTTCACTGTTCCATATTCCCTCAGGCCATACCTTCCCTTCTAATGCTCTTCAGGGTGTGCATAGAAAAGTATCCAAAGCCCCTTCATCTTTACTGAGGTTACACTTTTCACTAGGTTTATCAAGCCAATTCCCAATCCTATTCTACTCCCGATTACTTACACTGAAGTTCAATCCAAAACAAGGGATCCATAGAACAATAAGGAACAAATGATAGGCATAGAAATTTTTTTATCTATGGGATTTATAAAACAAGATTTCCATGAGTGTTTCCAAAATCGTGGGCACACCAAAAACGAATTTGGGAGAGGGGAAAATCACCACGGGGGACAAATTGATTTCTCCCATGGGTGTACCAAAATTCAAATGGAAAAAATGACCCCTTTGTACCCCCAAATCGAATTCCTCTTCCTCCTAGTCATTTAGTAACAATAAAAATGACTTCCCAGCTAGAAAAATGGAGGAAAACGTGGAGGGAAATGCTCAACAATCTATATGGACGTGAGAGATAAAAACCCATGCATGAATAACAGCGTCGGAAGCAAATTCGTGGATCTTTTATTTCCCAATAAGAGAAACACCATTTTCCAAAAATGGTGTCTTTCCCATACACAAAATTGCATAGCCATACCTCTCCATTTCCCAAAATAATAACTACCTCAACCACCTATTGGAAGAATTAAATGATTGTGTGCATAAGTCAAAATGGGTAGTTGATGTTTTATGGGTTCTCTCATTGACACTTGGATTGGCACTATTGGTTCAAGGGTTTGAATATTTCCCTCCCTATTCCTTGTAAAAATCATGCCCCCATACTCTCGTTACATTGCATATCTAGTTGTGGGTGTTTGATTGAAATACATATTTACATGATATTTGTAATTTTTATTGCACCAGGCTAGCACGCAATAGACATGCATCAATCTTTAATTGTCAATACGATAATGATAAATAAATAGCGGGGCCTTGGCCTTGATCTCCTCATTATTTATAATGATATTACATCATTTACATGTTTTAACTTAATACATTACAAGGGTTAAACAAGGGGGAATTACATGGTCTCTCCCATGAGCCATGTTTCTCTCTTTTCATTAAACATTAAACATTATCTTTAATCCCACTCAAATCGCAATTGTGATTTTACAATAATTCTAAATTCATTTAAATGGGATTATGACTTAGCTACGACTTAGAATATTCTAACAGTATAAAGGATATTAAAGGGTCATGGCATAATCCCCCCATATGACACTTTAACCTCCTTATTATCTCTGGTGAATACATGAGTCCCTAATCTCTTTAGCATATTTCCTCAGAACAATGAGTTGTGGATTTTAATATTAATAATCGTAAACATACAATATGTTCATCCTTGCAAGCATTCATATACAATAGTTACATATGGCCATCATTAAACTAGGGGTTTCAAACCAAGGGTGTTACATCCCCCCATCCCCTTAAAGTCTACATTGTCCTCAATATTCTAATGCTTATAGGTATTTATACACTGTTTACATACATCAAAATTCACAAAATGTTGTAGGTACTTTTCCTGCATTATATATTTCAAGATGGCCTTTCAAAATTGGACTAGGTCCATCAGACCTCACCATGCAGTCCCTGATGGCTTGGACTTCTAGGTCATATTGCAGACTGGTCACTTCAACACTTTTCTTTCATCTACCATCATTATTGTTACCTCTGCTTGGGGACTTTTTGAAATCTATAATTGATTCAAAACATTTCTTTAGCAACACGGAGAAACTTATGATAAGTTGTTATCTTCAACTTGTGTGATTTTCGTCATTCTTCTTTATATTTTATGATAGCAACAACAAATTTCAAATGAAATATTTCCTCTGTAATCAATCATCACAATTTCATTAAGCTAATATAATAAAATTCTTTCCATCCTTTTATGAAAGATCAACTATATCATTTTTTGCTTAGAATGCTTTCATGCATTTCATGTTTAACTCAACATATGCATATAGATGAATCCATTCATATTCATTTATTTTATAGAAATTTAACTATTTCAACATTCATTGTCCATTTCAAACAAAAATAAATACAACAAATTTTCAGCTGTAACAAGCATTTCAATAACTTTCTCTTTCTAAAAAGTAATAACATAAGTAAAAAGAGAAGAGTAAGAGTTCCCCCTCTTTGTTTGTTCCACTCCGGAGCTACACAACAATTGTGGTTTTGTTTTCTCCTTGGTCTCTTTTTCTTTGAAATACAAGTGCTTGATCTCCATATTCTTTATTTAGGTTGGAATCCACATTAGCTTCCCCACACAACACTAGGAAAGCATTCCTTCCTCTTGTGCTATTCAGTGTGTGTGTAGAAGGATCACTCAAAGCTTGTTCATCTTCCAATTAAGACACTTCATATCTAAATTCTATCCAAAGGTCTTACAACCCAAGATACTCCACGTGGTTTGCTCAAAGGATTCTTAGCTAACTGCACCACCACAAATCCCACATAATCAATCATTTTTATTTATTTATTATTACTATTACTATTACTACTACTACTACTACTACTACTACTACTACTTCTATTATTATTATTATTATTATTATTCTTAGGTTCGTCTATTAGATCGGGTGCCTCCCTCAACCTTTGGATTTTTTTAGTAGGTAAGAGTTTTGATTAATTTATTATTCTTTTATTAATGTATAATTCTATTTTAACCTTTACTGTGGCACCAACTTGAAAAATATTCTTCTTCTTTAGAGGGGATACATCCTCAATGCAGGCGCTTGGCTATGCATAATTTTAGTTAGATGAGACACATCCTCAATGCAAGCAATTGAGGAGAACTCATCCTCAGCTTTGCATAGTCTCCTTCTTCTTTAGCTTTTCTCCCTTTCTTCAAAATGAAAACTCTTGGTTCTACCATATTCCTCTTCTTTAGCTTTGCTTGTGTTCATGCTAGATACATAGTAACTAGAAATGCTCATCATATCATGATGTAAATCACATACATTTATCATAATGTATTATAATAAAACTAAAAACATATTATTATGTAAAATCTACTTCTCGACATTGAAACACTGGGAATGTATCCATTCCCTTGAGATGCAATCAATGTCGTAAACCATGTCATAGCACAACACCAGGAATGAATCTACTCCTTTCTGATGTGTGCCTTGTAGGCTAGAATCATATCTTATGCGTCTTTTCAAAGCAAAAACATTTTATGACTATTAATTCCTATAAAAATTCTTCCAGTATTAAATTCAAAGTTAGGGTAAAGATTAATGTATTCCTCCCATATGCACGTTTCTATTGAACACCCCGATGTACACATGGAATCACTGAAATTTCGAGAGAGCTTCAATATTGCATTTTTTTAATTCTCTACAAAAGAACTTTATATTGCAGACTCATTCCCCGCATTAACACTTTTAACATTGTATGTTGATAACAGTAATTCCTATCCATTAACATCAATTAATAACAATAAACAAGTTCAATCAATTAGCATTTTCACCAATTAAAAAAAATCAACAAGCTATAATTAGTTAACAATTTATATCATCTAGCATCACTTTCATAGATTTTACTTTCATAAATTAGCATAAGACTATAAGTATTACCAATTCATGTATAGCTCACACAAACACAATGACAATGACAATGCAACTAGACCACGATATAATTCAAGAAGATAGCTAGGTGAATTCTCGAAGAGAGTACTTCTTCATTACGTTTTTGTCTCCTGTCCTTACATTAATTTTGCTAAAATGTATTCCCCTTCATAATGCCCTCTCAATTTTGACTTAATTCTATCTTTCTTTTCTTTAAAAGTCATATTTCCTTTCTTCTTATGAAGTTTCCTTTCAATCTATTTTGGCTTTGCACTAAATTCAAAATATTCTGCATTCAATAGTAAGGAGGGGTTGCATGTGAATTATTAATAGTTCCTATGTTACATGGATAGATTCAAAACCATGGAGGGAATGCACATGTATTATTATAAAGCAACACTCGAAACATGTAGGTCTTTTATTCTAGTATATTTGTAAACAATATTTTCATTCATGGGTTTTGTGGTCATTTATCCAATCATCTTAGTATATTGTAATAGATAGATTATCAAGACATTTTCTAGTAGATAAATCATAACAATTGTGTTGATTCATATTGTAAGTTTCTTTTAAGAAAAAAAATATTTACACTTATAAATAAATTAAATAATGAGGTGACATCCATGGAGGAGGAATAATTTATTTCTACCAAATATGCAATCAATTGGGGGAGCAATGGAGATTGGTAGGAATGGAAAGAATTATCTAGGCCTTAATGGAAGTGATAAATAGGGAATGATAACTACTTTGTACTCTAGGTTAATGTAAGAATTTTTGTTTGGAATGAGAGGTCATAGAGTCTCCACAATTGGAAACTAACAAATTAAGAAAATGTATTACATAATCGGATTTTTTTGTGATAATCACAACAGAATGGATCTTGATAGTTAATGACCACAAATAGTCAATACAGTTATGTCTATTATTTTCTTTCAGCTTACAACACAATAGAAAAAGGGGATATGCTTCTTTGGACAAACTCAACCTTTATGGTGAGTTCATTTTTCCGACAAAGAAAAGTTCCACTCAAACCAGCTTAGTTTTTTAAGATTTTGATAAGCTATATCTTCTTAAAATGGTATTAAACCCCTAAGGGAAAAGTGTCATGGTCGAAGTTCCCATCAACCAAGTGGAACTTTGACTTGTAGCCAGATTTCTACGATGTTTAGGGATGAGTTTTGATTGGAAAAAGGTTGAGTTTGGCCACTTATTAAATTATTCCTATTTTGATAATATAAATAACTAATTAATTAATTAGTAAAATAAACAATAACAAACATTTAAAAATCTAAAATGGAAGAATATAAATATGTGTGTGTGTGTGTTACATATATGTGTTATGCACGTATTGTCAATTGGGTCTAGCTCGGTTAGATGGGAGGAATGGTTGTTACCGTCGCCACCTAGGATCGATTTCCGCAAGTGACATGTTCAACTCTTCATGAGCATATTGTTGTACTGACCTTGAGCCCTAAAGAGTTTGGTTTTCCCTAAGTACCATACTCGAAATGAGGGGAAGTACCTAGTTGGTTTCTATATTACACAAATCAAGAAGAAGAGCTAACCCATACATTATAACATATATTAGAAATGGAGTCCATTGCATGAGATGACCTTAATTGCATAGGACATGACCTGTGCTAGATATCGTTGAAGGAGGGAGAAGGGTTTGAGGGAGAAATGTCCAAATTGTGGTGCCCATCTTCCCATGAGGAGGAGAGCATACACATGATAGAAGAGATACAAAAATATAAAGCATTCTCATTTAAATGTGAGAGAGGAGACATAGGATATGATTTGTATCCCACCATTGTAAGGCTATTAGACCAATCCCCATTTGATATGAAAAAATGGTTTATGGTAAAGTGTGGGGTAAAAATCCCTAAGGGGAAAGGGAATATCTCTCCAACCTAGAGAAGCATCGATTAGAAGACCCAATGCATGAAAATAAACACATCTTATTGCTTATTAATGTTATGCTACCAATTTGTAGATAGAGTAAATCACAACTATGAATATATTCAAGGATAATCATTTTTCATTATTGAATTCTCTATGTTTACAGTGTGATGTCTAGGCAGGAATTGCATCCACATGTTTTCTCTTGAGCATGTATTTTGCGTTAAATTATATTGTTACTAGTATATAATATAGTTTATATGGCATATGAGACATCCAAAGGCTTGTTCAATATTGTTACAATTTTTTTTAAATTACATAAATTATATTTATGTCTACATGTGATAAATAAGTCAATGAAAATAAAAAAGTATAACAAAGTAGTGATGTAAGAGTAATATAGTTAACCTTACATGCCAAATGAACTAAAACCAGCATAGATCCAAATCCTAGGCTCTATCAAGCACCGAGAGGGATCAAATCTCCTGAGGTGTAAACCTCTCCTTGAATAGCTTGAGTACAATACATGAGCCACCTAATCCTAAGCTCTAAAATCTTTAGTTTAAATCTCATATTTACTTTTTACTTTGTATTATTCTTTTTTGTTTATTACCTACATAATATTTATTACTTTTTATTTTGTACTATTCTTTTTTGTTTACTTTGTATTATTTTGTTACTCGACAAACACTCTAAAGTCTCATATTTACTTTTTACTTTGTATTAAAAGTAAAAACTAAAGTCTCTAGTTTAAGTCTCATATTTACTTTTACTTTGTATTATTCTTTTTTGTTTATGGCCGATATAATATTTACCATCTAATGCTAAGCTCTAAAGTCTCTAGTTTAAGTCTCATATTTACTTTATACTTTGTATTATTCTTTTTTGTTTATGGCTGACATATTATTTACTTTCTATTATTCTTTTTTGTTTACTTTGGATTATTTTGTTACTCGACAAACACTCACATGTTACAAGATCTCCCTCATAATGGGCTGTAGAGCACCTCTCGGCACAATTAGAGAAATAAAAATAAATAAATCATCAATTATGTATCCAAATGATTCCCACTGATGGCTCTACTTATCCCGTGCAGTTTCGAAATTTTCATGTGCATTTATTGTGGCGTAAGTCACATATCCAACCCAATTCACTTAATCGATGGATGATTTTCTGCAATTCCTCAATTTTTTTAGGGACTACTTTCATGATTTTCTCCCATTGAAAATGAAAATTGTGTGAGGCACGTCAGCAAAATAAGAGAGATCTCACAGTAATTTGCGAGATATATGACGAAAGGGTGGTACGTCTATTTAACGCCTGGTTCTCTTCTTCTCTTCGGCATTTTATGATGAACATGTACACACTGTGAATGATCTGATTTAAATCCAAAATGAATAGGAACATGATTCCACATCCCTATCCTTTGGTCTATGTTGATAAGTAAGTCTTGTTTGCGTGGTGTAGTCTAAATATTATAAGTTTTTAATTTTTTCTCAGCGTATTTTTCGTGTTATTTTGTTCGGTGTATGTTTGAAATCTTTAAAAAATATTAGAATCACATATCTTAGCTATGAAAATTGCATAATTTGGATGTTATGGGGGTATTCAAGGGTGTTGAATCCATTTATGGATTCAAAAACACAATTTAAACACTTCAAAGGAAAAATTTTACCAAAAAAATATTTACTGAAATATGACCAAAACCTACAATAAAATCCAAAACTTAGAATAAATAAACTACTCCATTTTACATTTTAAAAATAAACATACTTAAAATTTTAAAATTTAACTAGAATGAGAATTATAATTATAACTAGAATGTCAAAATAAAATGAAAACCCAAATAATAAATTTGTTAAGGAAACCAAGGGAAGCAAATTTAATATGCCAAAGCAAAAATGCTAACAATGATAACACTACATCCTGGAGCTCAAAATATTCATCTCTCGACTTCAACTTGGAGAACAATCAAGACCAAAGACCAAAGACCAAAGATGGAAACTAAAAGAGAATAACGCAAACATTTGTCAAAGCTTGAATTGGGGGAGCAATGTAATTTGGTTTCAAATTTGGTTTATATGAGCAATTATCTTTAAATTGTGACTGGGGAGGAATACAAAACTACAAGGTGATTTTCTCCTTAATAATGGGTGATTTCCTTCCATGTCTTTGTCTTTAGCTAAGAAATTATTAGTAAAAAAACTCACAAATCATTTCATTTTGTTGTTGGTAATCTTCTCCTTCAAAGGTGTTAATCTTTAGTCTCAACCTTTGTAGCATGTTTAGGCACTATATATTTGTCATATCCTTAATATCCTTGGTGGGAACTTTGAGATGAATGGAAACTCAGTCAATTCTTGAGACTATAAAAGTAATCTCTATAAATTGAAAACAAATCTCTAACGATAAACTCTTATACATAATGCAATTCTACTATTTGATAATCAATTTATAGTTTGCTAAATTTCAAATATAAATTACATTTATACAGGGATTTGAAGTTCCAATCGCATCTACCCATGTAGGGATAGTTAAATTGGCTACAACATAAGTTACATTGAAATATCTTATAGCGGAATTCATTCATATTGCAATTTACACAATGGAATACAAAATATTGTAGTTGCCCAAATTTCCATACCAAATTACCATATTAATTGAGCATGCAAAATCTAAATGAATGTAGCATACAATTCCAGTCAACCATACATTCATGTATAATCATAAGGTGTAAAATAAACACATTCCCAGCTAACAAATAATTGTTGTATTGTAATAAAAAAATAGCACAAACATAAATATGATTACTTATCATAACAAAAAGACCCAATTGGTTGTAGGACTTAGACATTCGTCCCATCCATAGGCACTCCAATGTACTTAATCTCTCCGTGTTAGATTTTTAAGTGCAATAACAATATGGATCATTAAAAGATAAACAAACACAACATAGACAATAGTACTCAACAAATTTATCCTGGGAATGTAAAATTAGTCACAGCAGATCTAATGAACAAGTAAATCAATCACAACAGATGAACATAGAAAATATGGTGTAAAACTGTGCAAAACATGCAGCAGTGCTCAATATCCCATAAAGGGTGAATGAATTACAATAGAATACAGTAATGATGTCAATGAGAAATTCGAATTGACTAAGTAGGCCATTCGAATCACTGAATGGAGTAGCTTGACTCCAACTAGGAGTCCTCATCATCAATCGGTGGTGCTCATCAATGCACAAGAACTAGTCATCCAGGTGTCAATCTGAGTCTAACTGAGTGTGTCATGTGTAACTGAAGTGTGTAGCACTGATTAAGGGAAGGAGGCTCAGTGGGGGGCGCATGGGAGACTAACTGAAGTCAGAACAAGTCATCTAGTCAAACTGGAGGTCCAACGGAAGTGAAACAGTCAGTCGGGAGTGAAACTAGCCTCAAATCAGGGAGAATCGGAGATAACTGAATGTAACTGAAGTGGAACTGCACTGGTAGGTGAGAAAGTGCACCCTTCTCTGGCAATAGGTGAGAAGTGGGCGCCTTTCAGACTAGGAGGGCTGACGAACTGAAGTAAGTGGCTCCCGGGTGCTAGAAAGAGGTGGCTAAGGTGCTGGAGGCATCAACCTGGTGACTGGGATGCATGAAAAGTGCATGCAAACCCTAGAATTTGCATGCAAACCCTAATTGCATGCAAGATCCTGAAAAAGATGATGTGGATATCTGAACAGGGAAAACCCTCTCGGGGAAAAAAAATCCCAACAAACTTCTTCTATATAGATTTGTTAGAATGTACAATAGTATATCACTAGACTATATCTCACCTTCTCATGCAAACTCAATGAGTGAATGAGGTGACCAAATGACCAAGGCAAGTTCCTCATTTATAATAATCATAACTTGACCTTTCTACATAATTGGGCCGACCTGACTTTCCCTAACTAGGACGACTTGACTAGGGCAGTTCTGCCCATTGTTTGGGGAAAACTGCCCATTGTTTTGGGGAAATTTACCCACAGACTTTTGTTGTTCCAACTTGTCAAATTTGACTTATTATTATAGTTTTTTACATAATTAATTACATTAATAACAACCCCCATAGGGTGTACAATACAAATAATACAAATGACCCAAATAATACAAATAAGAATATCTTTCGAAGTTACATTCTTCAACACTACCTCTTAACAAGGAAGGTATTCTTCAGTCATGATCACCATCGTCTTCTAGTTGCTGCACTTTCTTTACATGGACTATTTACATCTGACATCTCTTGAATTTATATATCATAAGAAGTTTTAAAGAGCCATCCCTTTTTCATGTTGTATGTGCCTTGCAATGCCGACACTTTTTCATGTTGGATGCAACTCTCCACAGAGCCACCCCGTTTCATGCTGGATATGACCTAGACCCAGTCTAGGAATTTCTCCATAGAGCCAGCCTTGTTTAATGTTGGATGTGACCTAGACCCAGTCTAGGATTTTCACCACAGAACCAGCTGGATGTGATGTAATAATATGCAATGATCTAACAGCTGTAGAAACTCACAATCAAACTCACAAATATGTTGCAAAGAAGAAGAGAAAGAGACACTCAATGATCACTCATAAACGCAGTAGAATAGAACATAATCTCAGTATTATACAATGAATAAGAATGTAAGTGAATGAGTACAATAGAACAATAAGGTGCATAATATAGGATTCGAATAGGCCAAGTAGGGCATTCAAATTCCTAACTTAGAGTGTGGCTTGAATGATAGTGGAGTCATCATCCAGTCAATGTATTAGTCATCAGAGGTGATAGTCAGTCAACTGAGTCTAACTGAGTGAAGTAGGAACTAACTGAATGAAGGTGGCTCAGTGGAGGGCGCATGAGGATTCTAACTAAGTGAGGTAGGCATGAACTGAATGAAGGAGGATCAATGGAGGGCGCATGAGGAGCTAACTGGAGTAAGAATGGGCAGACTGGTCTCACTGGAGGTCTATTGGAGTGAAATAGTTAGTGGGGATGTCAATCTAGCCTCAAATCAAGGAAGAACTGAGACATAACTGACTGGTAGGTGAGAAAGGAACCTAACTGGCTGTGTTAGGTGAGAAAGGCACACTAGCCATGCAAAACAATGGAGAAGGGCGCCTTTGGTAGCTGGGAGTCCCCCTGGGGGCTGTTGACAGGCTGCGGAGAGCTAGAACCAAGCTCTAGGAGATGGGAGGTCCACCATGATGATGACTGGATGCATGCAATGGCATGCAAATGCATGCAGCATGCAGTTTTGCATGCAGGTAAAGAAGAGCTAGAAGCAAGCTCTAGGTGCTGGGGAGACCACCATGATGATGACTGGATGCATGCAAGTGCATGCAGCATGCAAATCTGTATGCAATCATGAAAAATACAAAATGATGGGGAGAATATTCCAACACCACTCGCAAGCTATACTATGCGGAAATAACTGAAGAATAAGGCCCTGGTAACTAGGACCAAAGGTCACCCTGTAAAACAACAAGATAGGGCCCTTGTTACTGAGACCAAAGGTCACCCCATACAATCAATCTAAAATAAACTAAGTGAGGAAAGAGGGAAAACCTAGTGGAAAGAAATCCCTCCCTCAAAAATAGACTGAAAGTGCTAAACTAGCATATCATGACTTACCCCTGAATGAGGCAAGTGTCCATCTTTTTCGAAGAAGGATCGATCGATCTGTAATGGAAATGTGAGAAGGATGAGGCCTTCCATGCTTAAAATTGGATCTGGTTCTTCTGTGATCATGTGGATCACCAACCAAATCACCGACAGATCGGAGTGTAGTAGATGCCCATCTATGAAGAGGAGGAATATCAGTTGAGAGATCTTCAGGTTCTTGTGGATCTGGATCTCCCATTTGCTCATATTCATCATCAGTTGCTAGACCTTCAGGTTCTTGTGGATCAGGGTCTAGCATTCTCCCATCTTCATCTTCAAATTCTGAATCTAAAATATCATGTGATGATGCAACTCTCTCTTGATCATCAATCAAGGAAGAAGGTATATTCTTTTCGGGAAGAAGTGGATCATGCTGCAAAAACATAATATGAAGACCATCATGAAGCATGGGATTCGAACAAACTGAGGTAGAACCAGAACCATGAATGTGCAGATAGTTCTTTGATATCTCCTTCGAACCGACATAGGTGTTATTATCACTAAAGAAGCTATAACATGATGATGGTGAATCTTCAACATGATCACTGGTGCATGCAATAGTTGTGGTGTCCCATGGACCAATAGGTGCTAGATCTTCAGGTTCTTGTGGATCTGGATCTAGCATTCTCGCAAAAAGAGTTATCTTCCTCTTGGGAAGAAATATATCATGTTGCAAAAACAAGTGCTTGAGTTCTCCAATAATGGATCCAAGCAAATCAGATCCAAGACTTGGAAGAAGGTTTCTCATGATCTCCTTTGAACCAACAGGGGTGAAATCAAAACCAAAATCCCAAAAATGTGCATGAGTCATGAACCCAAGCGAATGATAGAGTCTTCCATCATTAGTGAAACTCTGAAAACATGTGCCAATGACCAAATAGGAATCCAAAGAAAACATATGATAAGGAAGAGCGAATTCATTACCTTCTGAATCTAATTTTACCTTCAAAGTACTCAGTAAGTCACCATCTTGCACATCAATAGGTGCATCAACTCCATGAAAGTGTATGTAGTTCTTTGATATCTCCTTTGAACCAGCATGGGTGAGATAAGAACCAAATGAACCATATAATGGTGACGACTTGAACTTTGAATCAGATCCAAGATTTTGGGGATGGTTTCTCAAGATCTTCTTTCAACCAATAGTGGTGAGATCAAAACCAAAATCTTGAGAATGTTTGGCCTTCTTAGAGTACGAAGCTCTATCTAACTCGTGAGTAGTCCTTGTATCACCAGGAATTTTTGGCTTTCCTATATCATTCGCTCTCTGTACAACTGTAAGGGTTGAATCCAATTTGGGTATGATCATTGCCATTGAAATCATCTTCTCTTCCTCTTAGGTAAGAGATTGTGTGAAATCATCAAATGAGGGAAACTTCCATCTTGGAATGGACAAACTAGCTGACTAGTAAGTAGAGACAAAAACTGAGAAATTTGCCCCCAACTTTGAGAGACTAACAAGTATAAGCTGCTTATCTTCCTTCACTATATCATATCTTTTCAACTGTGATATCAAGCTTTTGAACTTGGTGAGAAAGGCATTGATAGAATCGAAGCTGCTAGGACTCAAACATATGAGCTCATTTTCCAATTTGTGTGCTTCCATATCATCTTTTGGCCCAAAGAGAGATTCGAGCTTGTCCCACAATGGGGGAGAGAGGTGAACCCATTGCTACCCCATTGATTTGCTCATATATCTCCGCACGATAACTAAAGTAGGTGGATCTTAAACACACATCACCCAGATTCATAGTCTCATCGTCCGTGAGTCTTCTTATCATGGCTATAGCCTCTTTCACTGGAACTTTTGTGTAGAGTGATACGACGTCGAAGTTGACCAAAAGTTATGAATCTTTTAATATAGTTGATCTTATGGTGTGAACAAAATGAGACGAGTCCTTGATAAAGGATTGAGTCTTACCTACCAGCGGTTTGAGTTTTTCAGCGAGAAGCCTTGAAAATCCATACGAAGCCGAGCCAATTGTGTCTACGATCGGCCTGAGAGGACAACCAACCTTGTGAACCTTTGGGAGCCCGTATATTCGTGGAACCACAGGGTTTTTTGGTGTGATCTTCTTTTTAACGTTGTCATCCAAAGAAAAGTTCTGGATAGCCTTGGTGATCTCTCGTATGATTTTATTGCTGGGATCCTTATTGACTTTCCTGTAGCTCCCGCTCGTGGTCAGATGTTCTATCATTTTTCTCTGATAATCATATGTGTTCATAACAACCGTTGCATTCCCCTTATCGGATTTGAAGATCGTAATCTATTTGTTTAGCTTCAGTTTCTTTAGCGCATAAGTTTCAAAAGTTGAAAAAGGCTATGCTGACCCTTCCTATACATACTTGACCATAAGTGACCAAAGTTGAAAAAGGCTATGCTGACCCTTCCTCTAGATGATGCCTTACCCAAATTCCACATTTCAGGAAGGGTCAACCAATCATTCCTATAGATGATGCTTGACCCTAGGTATATATTTCATGAAGGGTCAACCGATCCTTCTTCCAGTTGATGCTTGACCCATGGTCTACATTGATGAATGGTCAATTGATCCTTCTTCAATATGATGCTTGATCTAATGTCTAAATGTAAAAAACAGTCGAATGATCCTTCCTCTAATTAATGCTTGACCCAAAGTCCACATTTGAGGAAATATCATCCAAACCTTCATAAATATGATGCTTAACCCTAGGTATATATTTAAGGAAGTATCAATCAATCCTGACAATTTTCAAATACATGAACTGAATAGCCATTGGTATTTGAAACTAATTAGATATTCCCAACACTTATTGAAAGGCACTAAAGAAAAACGTAGGATGGGAAGCCGATAGATGTACCAAAGATGCCGACCGAAACAAAAGATTCAGAGGACTAAGATGAAGGTGGGGATGATCCATCACGCACTAGAAGTCATGATGCATTAACCGACACTCTGATAGACTCATATTTGGAAGCAAAACAACAAGAAATGCACACAAAGAGGAGAATGGAGAAAGGATAAGAGAGCACCACTACTGGTCTCCCCGACGAGCAAATGAACATGATCCTCAACATAATGGAAAGTGTCGCTGAAGAAAACAGAATCAAGGTGATGCAGCACAAAACCGAATACTTTCACCAAGTGTCGCAGTTATTGCAAACACTAAGCACTATGATTATGGAGATAAGGGTGCAGCTGGGGCTTGCAGAGCCAAGTCCATCAAAATTGCGATGGGTCAATGTTTATTATAGCACTCAGCGGTGAATCGTATAGGTTCTACCTAGTGCGATCACCACAGGACATGACGATTTAGACGCTACACTGCGAGGACAAGATACGATAAGTATCGATCTCAACATGATGTCGATGTTTATGCTTCATCACACCCACATTAGGGTTAGCGAAGAGATTAATGAGCGAGAAGCCTCAACACACAATCAAATGATTAACTACAAAAGGCAGGTCAGAAATGTTGAAGCGGAGATTGAACGAATCTGTGAGGAAAAGGAGGCAGTGATGACTAAAAGGACAAAAGCGATGGAGGATAGGAGGAGACTAGAACATGCCATCTCCATCGCATGCGAGGATGCACCGAAAATATCCAAAGAGATGATCGCAGAGGCTAAGGCATTGAGTCTAGGCGCAGTTATCACAGATCTCTGGAAATCCAACGAGGATTTTCAAATAAAGGTGGCACCAATCACACCACCAGAGCAAGTGGAAGTGAGGAAGATCACTATTGAGGATGTTGCGATGGAGATCACAGAATTGGAGAAGGTGGCACACCACATTGCAGAGGAGGTCTCGCAATTTTGGGGAAGTCTCATGCAAGATGAGTAGTTGCACCAACTGAACGTGCAACTCGATGAGGCAGAGGTGCAATTAGAAACATTACGGGGATCACTAAAGGAAATGCCCCTAATTGCGTAGATGACTAAAGCAATAGAATTAAAGGAATTGTAGAACCAAGTCAATAAGGCACAGACTAGGCAACAAAGGAGAAAAATGCAGTTGGATGAGTTGCAGTCGAAAGCGGAGCAGTTGGCAGTTGAAGCTATGCTAGCATTGTTGTAGATCAAGGAAAATTTATAGAAAGTGTAGTAGTCAGAAAGCGAGCATCCAACAGAGTAGGAGGTTGAGGACTCCATAATGCTCAAAGCTACAGTAAGGGATGATGTCGACAAAATAAAAGCAACATATGAAGAGTTCAAGAATAGGTAAACGTACCAGCACCGTCCGACTAAAATGGATCAAGGGTGAGCCATAAGTTTGTGTTGGGGGCCTCTTGGCAACAGGATAAGTCATAGAATTTTTGGTAAAACGAACGATTAAGGGGTCAGCGACAAGGGTAATGGACCAGTTGAGGAGCGCAACAAGTTGGATAAAGTGGAAGTCAAGCGGACAACGCAGAATCATTAGTTAATTAGTTAGTTAGTTAATGGGTCACTTTGTGAAGGGGACCAAGTTTGTAACGGCCAGTGAGCCTATAAATAAGAGAAGCATTGTAAGCCTTCGGGAATCTTATCTTATCCATTCTTTTGCTATGATATGATCCCTTGGTCGATGAATGTATCTTCACATCTATGGAATTTTAGCCTATCTTTCGCACTAGATAACATTTTGTATTTTCCCTGAGCAGTTGAGATGGGTTTTTGCGGATTTGTATTCTTGTTTTGTAAGACAAATTGATGTATAATGAAAAGGAATGCTTGTCTATGATTGTGTTGCTTATGTGTTGTACCGCAATATGATTTATTTTGTCGTAGTATGGATATATTTGATATGTGTCGATGATCTGTGTTTCTATGATGTGTTAATGATTAGATCTGGTTAAGATGTCTTGGTATGTAATGATGGCGTTATGATGCGAATGATAGTTATGTCGTTCTTTGGATTATACTTGTTACACCTAAATATCGTCATCAGGACTCTTGTGTTAACTCAGTTCCCTAATCCTTGAAGTTTCCCTGACCATAATCCATCTAGAGCAAGTTGTGGATCCTTTGTCCATGTTCTCTAGTTAGGGCGATGCATCTTTTCTTCCAGCAATAAGCGCCTGACTAGGCTCGGCACAGAGTGTCATCTGTCAGCCTGCGCTGGTGGCTCAGGTTGCCTTCATTCAACTTGTGCTTGCCCCTTCTTGGCGCAAGTTGTTCTCATGTAGCATGTGCCGGGGTTGGTTAAATTTGATAAATAAGGGATTTGAGCAAATTCTTGAAGCATGGTGAGGTGGATGTTTATCCCTAACTAATAGGTGAGCTATCCTTCGGTTCCCTAACCTCAAGGGAATATCCCTTATACCTATCCCGTCATTTCTCAACCTACTCTATCCATCTGGTCTTATAAATTTGAAACTCCTCTCCATTGGAAGGGGAGGAAGGTCTATAGAACTCTCATGCTAGTGGAATTGACTTAGGCGATCCTTTCACATCCTTGGGATTCGTACTTCATCTTTGGAGGCTTTGGTTTGGCTTGTTGGAAGGAAGGTTGAAACGTTAAGGAATAGGTTGTAAAGTTCTTCTCTATTGTACTTTCTTTCATTATAGTTAATATAATATCTTCCCATATATGTTATCGTCTTGTTAATGTGTGGAGCTTACCTCCTTAACTGTTAGCCTAGATCAATCATATGTGTTATATAATTTTACTGCTTGTTTGTGTCTGCTCGTTCAATAGGGTTTTGCAGCTGCAGAGTTGGATACTCTGGAGCATTGGAAGGGTCCATCGATCGTAAATATCAGGTAAGATACTTTTTTATTGCTTTATGATTCTATTGATATAGGGAATCTGATTCTATTATGTACTTATTTGTTCTAGATCTAGTTAGACTAGGGAGATCTCTCCTTAAGTACACTTAGGTATATTGTCCGAAAACAATACTATGATTAAATGTGAATGATGCATGTCCTCTTATACCTGCAGAACATTGGTTCCTACATCCCCCTTAGGTATCTCGGGTGAGACCTCACTCACTCTACGGGTGTTGCCGGAACGGCTAAACCCTTTCCGGGATGATATCTATGGGAGTTTGTGTCAAGCTTTGTTTACATAGTGTGAAGTGAACCCATGTCGATAGATCTGTGTCCACATGCCTACTATTTAGAATTCCATTTAATTATAATTCTTTTCGTCAGGCTTGGTTTCCTAATTGAATTTTTATAACATTCTTCAATTGTTGGCTTCATGGGAGGTGCAACGATTACAATTGGACTAGAATATATTAAAACCTTTCTTGGTATAAAAAAATCGACAATAAGAAAAATATATTCTCTATTATGAAGTTGATATGTGGTGTAGTCCATCATAGAGTATGTTAACTTAGCAGTCATGATGGATTTTATTGTCAAATTGTATCATCTCCAGACTAGAATTTATTACATTTTGTTTCTTTATTGCTTCATTTTTTTCTATAAGTTAGTTCTTATATTATACTGTAAAAAATTTACATATACATACATAGAGAGGTGGCTCTGGAATTTCATCGAGGAGAATATTCTTAGGTCTTGATTCCCAAAACACATGGATACCTACCTCTATTAGCCTACACATATAATACTCCATTACTGCTATGATTGGGATAGAAAACGAAAGATTGAGAAATGTAGCAAAGTCAAAATTTTTGCAAACTTACATATATGGGATAAAAGATAACAATGTGTAACAGAAAAAAGATAGAGAAAGAAAAACATCAATCCAAACCTATGAAAACTCAAGGCAAACACCACTATTGTTTCTTTGTACATGGACTGGGGTTCAGGCGCCTCCGTTGCTTTGGAGACTTTGACGGGGAATCAATATTTTCCTCGGTGTGCTTGGCTAGAATCACAAACCTCATCCTTACTGCTTCTAGGGGGAAACACTGGAAATTCAACATCCATTATCATTGGGATTTCTATAGGATTTACATCCTCCATCTAAATATTTTCATAACCAATGCTAGGGTCCATCGAAGCTGAGGTTCACATGGTCATCTTCAGGGCTACTGGGGAAGGAATGTAAGTCTCAAGCCTCATCCCCCCATGAAGTTTGGATGGGGATGGTTGAGAAGTTCTACGATGTTCGCGCACAATTCAACCACTACTTGAACCCAAAAGGCGATATCTTGAACTCTTTTTTTTTTCATACCCAAATCTATGAATGTTATTCTAGATATTGAAAAGAGTATCAATCATGGAGGCCAAGTTCCTAGAAATTGCATTAACATCCATCTCTCTACTATGGCCTTGGTGAGAGCATAATCGACGACTAGAAGCTCGCATGCATTATCTGACCATGGATATATCTTCACCATCGAGAGCACACAAATTTCCCTTATGCAAGTCGACTGTCACTATAACATACCCTATGTTACAGTAGACTTAAAACACACTAATATATAAAAAAAATTCTAAACAACTTACATGAAAAACAGCTTTATGTACATTCATATAACAAATGCATAACAAATGCACACAATTAGATATAAACATCTTATCGGAAGCATAAGTATTTCCATGTGCCTCAGATTTAACGCATATGAATCTACACCATTTTGGTATGCATAATAGATTTTCATCAATTTACATTATACCAGACCAAATTAAAACTAAGGCTTGGAATGAAACACTTCCATCATTTTCTTATAAATTCTTTACCGAGAACTACACAGTAACACTTCATTGTGAACCATGTAGTAATCACTGTACTGTAAACACTATCCTGGAATTTTGTGGGAGCACTATCATGGGAATTGTGTGGTCAACAATGTGCAGTAAACATTTTCTTGGGAACAATGCAATAAACACCACGAACTGTGCGGTAAACACTATCCTGGGAACTATGCAATAAACACCAAGAACTACACAATAAACACTATGTAGTAAACTTTATCCTAGGAATTGTGCAGTAAACACCAAGAACTACGTAGTAAACAATGTGTTGTATACACAATCTTATGAATGGTGTAGTAATAAATGTGCAGTAAGAACTATGCAGTAAGAATTCTATAGTAAGAACTGTGCAGTAAGAACTATGCGGTATGAATTGCGTAGTGAGAGAACTGTGTGGTATGAACTATGCAGTAAACTCTATTTAAAATAGAACCAAAAAGGAAATTGCAGTTGCATAATTGAAAATTATTCAAGCTAAGTAATTTACATTTTCTTATGACATGGAAAACAATATTCTCGCATAATCATTCTCTCTTTTTAAGCTTGAGAAATAACATTGCAACATTTCTTCTATTAATTAATGGCTTGTAATTTTTTCATTAAACATGCAATTTCAGCCATGTATAAAAAATTATTTTTTCAATTTAAGATAGAGAACTAGTGGCACTCAAACATTGAATCATAGGCATATTTACAACTATTGGTGTATAGAAACTTTTTCTAGCTAAGTATTTAGGTTTCTTTGAGAGATTTTAACAAACGCTTTATGTGAAAAGTTGGGAAATGCATTCCAAGCCACACATAAAACTATTCCCAAGTAAATTAATGTGAAATCAGATCATAGGCTGATCATAATATTGAATAACACTTCTCACACAAATTGATAATCTAGAATTGTCAAGAACACTGAAAACCAAACTCACAATGATGCACAATATTAAACCGTATAGCATAAATATACATCATCTAGCCATGTATCATAAATAGGCTGAAAATATATAGAGTTACATCAGAAATTCAAATTTATTTGGAGGCATTCGATCTGCTTACAAAAATTAGGCTTACTAAACTAGCTAAAATCCCCCAAGGTAGAAACATCTAACTCCAACTCAACCATAAAGCTCACGAATTGTCCAAACTGATTTTGGAAGGTGATGTAGGATGAAATTAGAAAAATATGGTATCTTTTGGAGTGAAAAAGAGGAAATGTGTGTTGGCCACAAAAACAAGCAACTGCCAAAACCTTTAGAGCGCCTAGCATTTACCTTATCTATTGAAAAGCAGAAAAAGCAGTGGAACAAAAGGAAATGCACCTTTGACACCTAGAACAACCAAAAAATCTTGCAGGATGCTCATGAATGTGCTCATGTGGATAAGTATGGCAAGTGGTGGGCCTAGGAAGGTAATAAGTGGCCAAAATCATAGTAAAAATACTAAGAAAGTAATAAAAATGTAATAAAATTATATCCTAAGTATTAAGTTGGTTTTAATGCTCTAACACCCTCCCTTAAGCCTGACTGTTTGTGACAGAAATATCATAAAAATTAGGGCCTAAAAACAAAGGCTTGGTCACCCTTTACATATCGTTGTACAAAAAAAACCAAGGATACAAGGAAAACCTCATGGGAAAAAACCCTCCCTCAAAATGGACAAGAAAAAAACTTGAAACCTGATCTTGAAGTAGCCTTCAACTCATGTTCAGGCACTCCAAGCAACAACTTAAGATAACTGAAAGTATTCTCTGTGAAGTATTTAGTGAAAATGTTAGCATTTTTCTCAGCAGTGGGGAAATACTACAAAACAATCAATATCTCATGCACTAGACTCCAAATGTAGTGCATGTGGGCTTCAATGTGATTGGTACTTTGTCTGAGTATTGGATCTGAGGATATCCTTACAACACTCTGATTATGAAGCCAAAGAACACTGGGAGCTTGCTTGAGTCCATACATAGATTTCCTTAGCCTACACACAAGTGATGGATCTTCAACATAGCCTTCAGGTTGTTGCATATAGATCTCCTCCTTGATATCACCATGAATAAAAGTAGACTTCACATCCATGTGATGAACTTCCCAACACTTTGTTGCTGCAAGTGACAAAACTAGTTGAATATAATCCATTTTTTCCCCCGGGGAAAAGGTCTCATTAAATTCTAGACCTTGGACTTGTGAAAATACCTTGGAAAACAACCTTGATTTGTGCTTGAATGCATAAGAATACACAACTATCTTAGTATTGTAGATCCATTTGCATCTTATTATATTTCTTCCCAGTGGAAGCTTGACTAGCTCCCAAGATCCATTCACTTGCAGGGAGTGGAACTCCTCGTCCATAAAATACCTCCATCTTGGATATTATGAGGATTATTCATATGTTTGAGGATATGATTCAACCACAAGAAAACATTTCTCAGCAATATTTGGATCCATCATTGAAAGTGCATTCTCATATTGTGACCTAGTCTTTCTAGGATCCTGAGGATCCCCAGCAAGTTCACCAGCAGCTTCTATGGTTTTTGCTTCCCACTTTGGCCTTGTTTGTGAGCTTCAGTCTGCAATCATATCATCACCATAAAAATCCGAATATGAATAAGAATATTCATCATCAGAATCCTCATGCAAGTCTTCATTTTCTTCTTCTAGTGGTGGTTGAGAAGATTCTCCAATCTCAACTCCTTGTAGGGTTTATTCCTCAAAATGAAGGGTGATCAGATCAAGAATTTTGTACCCCTTTGAGTCTTCTGAGTATCCAACAAAAAAACATGGCCTAATTTTTTACTCTAATTCCCTTCTCTTCTCAGATGGCACTCTATCCCAAGCCTTAACACCAAAAATCCCAAAATGTGAAATCTTAGTTTTATGACCACACCAAGCTTCATGAGGGGTAACTCCTTTCAGTTCCTTATGTAGTTCTCTGTTTTTTATGTAGGATGCACATTTGATTGCTTCATCCCACAAATTTGGTTGCAAATATATTTCTTGAAGCATACAAGTTTCCATCTCCTTAAGAGATCGATTCTTCCTCTCAGCAACTCCATTCTATCGAGTAGTGTAGAGTACAATGTGTTGCATGTGTATGCTATCCACTACACAGAGATGCTATCAGCAACTCCATTTTGTACTCTCCCACATTATCATATCTGATTGCATTTATCTTCCTACCATACTGGTTCTCAACAAAGGCTTTAAAGACCTTGAAATAGCAAAAAAATTCAGACTTAAACTGCAAGAAGTAGACCCAACAATACCTAGTATGATCATCAATGAAGGTTAATAGGTATTTGGCTTTATTCAGTGAAAAGTGAGGGAAAGGACCATCAATATCACTAAGGATCAAAATCAAAGGTTCAGGGGTTCTCTCAGTCCTTGATCTCTCAAACTTTCTCTTTGGGTGTTTTCCTAGAATACAACCTTGGCAGACTCCCTTAGAGAAGGTGATGTTTGGAAACCATACAACCATGTTTTTATCATCTAAATCATGAAGGTATCTATAATTTAGATGGCCAAACCTCTCATGCCAAATTTTTCTTGCTTCATTATCATGAGAGAGGATCTCTACTAGTGGAGAGATAGGAAAAACTGTCAATACTTGTAAACTCTTGTGGAATGATCAACAATTCCTAATGCAACAACTCTTCATGTGGAAATACGTGGCCTTGGTTTGCTCCTTCTTCTTTTGTTGATCCTTTTTGGAGGTGGAGGGATCCTCTTGTGGCTTAGATCTCTCCTTCTTTTGCTTAGAAGGATTTTTGGAGTTCACCTTCTTCTTACCCTTCGAATTCCTTGAGTCACCAACAACTAGAGCTTGATCTTTTGAAGGTTTCAAAGCACCCATCAACATAAGCTTATTCTTCTCCTGAGTCAAAGACTCCATGAATTCAGACAGACTGGGAATATTCCAATTGTTTATAGTGAGTTTTGTAGCATAGAAAGTTGAGACATAGATCGATTAGTCTTTCCCCAATTTCGAAAGGATTTCCAAAACTAATTGCTCATCCTTTCTATCAATACCGCACTGCTTCAGCTACAAAACTAGTGACTTGAATTTGAATAATCCTGTAGATTCTAGAAACTACTTGGACTTAGAGAAATCAACTCATTCTCTAGTTGATGTCCTCTTATATCATCGTTTTTACGAAACAAGGATTTCAATTTCTCCCAAAATTCATTCGGTGAAGTTAGACCATCCAAATGGAAAAGACGATTTGTCGATGTGCCGAGGCAGAGAAGGCCATAAGCCTGATCTCTCTGATTGTGCCACTTAGTTGTTTCTACAGCTAAAGTAGGCTCTACTTCATGTCCCATTGTCACTCTATAGAGGCCTTTCAACCTCAACAATATCTCCATCTGCACCTTCCATTGAAAGTAATTGAATGAATTCAAGTGGATTCAAAATCACACTCTGAGATGGATCCATGAGTAAGCTAAGGTGCACACTGTAGACTGATATGTACCTTAAAAAACAAAACAAAACAAATCTCTAGAGAATTATTCAAACTATATAGCTATGCAATATGATAGTAGGCACTTTCAGGAGTCAGTCACGCCCAGGTAAACCTCTTGAGCTAAACTCAAGAGTAAAAGGCAATGGTCCATGGGACTTCTATGGAAAATCATTTTTATAGTGCGCTAATGGATGCAATTGTGCTCCCATAAACAACTCCGATACCATGTGAAATCATATCACAAGATGATCACAAGATTGAATAACAGTTCTCACACCAATTGCTAGTCTAGAATTGTCAAGAACAATGAACATCATACTCAGAATTATGCATAATATTAAACTGTAAATGTACATCAGCCAAACATGTATCATAAATAGGATACAAATATATAGAGTTACATAATAAATTCAAATTTATTTGGAGGCATTCGAATTACTCACAAAAAGCAAGCTTACTAAACAAGCTAAAATCCCCCAAGGTAGAAGCATCTAACTCCAAATCAACCATAAAGCTCACGAATTGTCCAAAATGATTTTGGAAGGTGATGTAGGATGAAATTAGAAAAATATGGTATCTTTTGGAGTGAAAAAGAGGAAAGGTGTATTGGCCACAAAAACAAGCAACTGCCAAAACCTCTAGAGCACCCAACTTTTACCTTATATACTGAAAAGCAGAAAAATTAGTGCAAAAGAAGGATAGGCGCCTTTTCCACTTAGAACAACTAGAAAATCAACCATGATGCTCATGAATGCGCTCATGTGGATAAGAATGGCAAGTGGTGGGCCTAGGAAGGAAATACGTGGCCAAAATCTTAGAAAAACTACCTAGGAAGTAATAAAAATATAATAAACTTATATCCAAAGTAATAAGTGGGTTTTAATGCTCTAATAATTAAAACATGGAAATATTATTAGCAAATATCCACACAAAGAATGGAATATGACTAGCATGCTATAACCATTAACATAAAACTCAATGCATACTTAGCATTAAAGAATTCAACCATAATTCCTAGCTATTGAAAATAATTACGATATTTCACTTTCATTACAGACTGGCATTTGTCTCAGTCATGGATATAATATAAGACCAATTTCTCATTCATTTATTTAGATTCCTCTATGCAATTATGATTTTTTAACAAACATATGGTAGAATTAAACTCATACCAATTTCATATACAATAATTCAACAAAGAAACACATGAATTCATTCCTTTTATCCAAAATCAAGGATTTACAAAGAAACCCATATAAATTTTTACCATTCATCAATTAAACAAAATCGATAATTAAAAATACCATTTCTGGAAATTAAAACTTATCTGTAAAATGCTTGAAATGGGCAACTGGTTGTGTGTGAGGCACACTCCACCCAAATGTAGGCAATTTTTCTAATTAATCTCTTAGCAAAATGCCACCCCGATCTGAGACTCATGCATTCAGTAGACACACATCTCACCAGATCCAACATTTCTAAATTTCATACTTTAGGAAACAAGAAATTGTCTTAACTCCAAGTTCATGCCAAACAGTGCATTTCACCTCCTTAGTTTCATTCTATCAGTACAATAGTGAGATACATCACTATTGTCAGTGCTAAAAACTCCACCAAGTTAGCTACCTGCACCATTTTCCATATAACTAGTATGATTAAAGTAAAAAATGGACATAATTCCAGCAGTACCAGGCTTAGAATTTGGGTTCTCAGACTCAGAATTGGGTTCTTTGACTCAACATTCAATACCAATTTTTTCTTCCACATACCAAAATTGCCCTCCTTTCTCCTCAAACTCTTCACACAATGGGCTTGGGAAAATTTCCCCATTTTTTGTTTGCATGGTAACTCTCTTGTCCATGTGATCTATCATGTCCCATCTCATCCATCCGTCTCAAGGGAGGGAACATGACCCTCATCCGGGATTTTCAAAACTCTTTAGCCCTATCATCATTAACAATTCATAACAAGTGAAATGCATATGTGCAGATGCATAGTAAAAATAAACAGAGTGGAAATGAATCTACCCTCATTTCACATTCAGTTATTAACATAATCATAATAGTAAGTAATTAAAGACAGTGCATAAATTAAACACAAGAGAATACTTATCTTGAAACAAGCTGCCCCAAGCAACTGACTATGCAACTGCAACGTTCCACCCAACCATAGGCCAACTATGCTCATCAATCTCTCAACATAGCTTCCACCCCTGAGTTGGGCATGATTTCCACAAAGAAAGGGAACCTACCAACTTATGCATAGCCAAATGAACATCACATCTCAACCAAGCTAGTCCAAAGCTAGGTTTATCAAGTTGTCAAGGTAGTAGAAAGAAGGAATTGCTAAGCTAATGAAATCAACCATAGAACCATTGGAAACTCTCCAAGATTTCGCTAGCTTGGCCCTCACAATACCTACACACCTAACACAATGAAGTATCCCCTTCATTGCTCCACAGTCCCTCAGGCCATACCTTCCCTTCTAGTGCTCTTCAGGGTGTGCATAGAAAATAAGCCAAAGCCCCTTAAAATTTAGTGAGGTTACACTCTTCACTAAGTTTATCAAGCCAATTCTCAATCCTCTTCTACTCCTAATTAGTTACACCCAAGTTCAAGCCAAAACGAGGTATCCATAGAACAATAAGGCACAAATTATGGGCATGGAAAACATCTTAGCTATGGGATTTACAAAATAGGATTTCCATGAGTGTTTCCAAAATTGTGGGCACACCAAAAACGAATTTGGGAGAGTGGAAAATGACCATGAGGGAAAAATCAATTTCTCCCACGGGAATACCAACATTCAAATGGAAAAAACAACCCCTTTGAACCCCCAAATGGAATTCCTCTTCCTCCTAGTCATTCTGTACCACTAAAAACGACTTCCCAACTAGAAAAATGGAGGAAAACTTAGGAAAAACGTGGAGGAAAACGCCCAGCAAGATATATGGACGTGAGAGAGAAAAACACATGCATGAATAATGGCTTCAGAATCAAATTTGTTGCTCTTTTCTTTCCCAAGAAGAGAAACACCATTTTCCAAAAATGGTGACTTTCCCATACACGAAATTGAATAGCTATACCTCTCCATTTCCCAAAATAATAACTACCTCAACCACCTCTTGGAAGAATTAAATGATTGGGTGCATAAGTCATAATGGGTAGTTCATGGTTTATGGGTTCTCTCATTGCAACTTGGATTGACACTATTGGTTCAACGGTTTGATTATTTCCCTTCATATTCCTTGTAAAAATCATGCCCCCATACTCTTGTTGCATTGTATAGCTAGTTGTGGGTATTTTATTTAAAATATATATTTACATGATATTTGTAATTTTTATTACGTCAGGTTAGCACGTGATCCACATGCATCGATATTTAATTGTCGATACGATAACGATAAATCGATGGCGGGGCCTTGGCCTTGAGTTCCTCACCATGATTTTATATTGATATTACATCATTTACATGATTTAACTTAATACATTACAAGGGTTAAACATGGGGTATTACAATCCCATCCCCCTTGTAATAACACCATCTTTGGTTTTCTCTTTATTTTACACAAAGTCCCTTGTCCTTCTTTTCTTCTCCAACCACAATGCATTTCTCTCTCTTCAGCAACATACATTGTATCTATTCTCAATCCTTAGCTTCTAATACTGCACTCTTCAGAACAACCACATGTCCAACTGCACCCTTAATATTCCTTCAAGGTCCTTGCATCCAAAAATACCTATTCTCAAACAATAAGTAAATTCACATGTCAATTTTGTTCTCATAGGATTCATCCCTTAACATGATTTTCATAACCATAGTTGAAGTATATACACATGTATATTCACATTAAATTAGCAAGAAGATGCAAAATAGACCAAATAATTATCTACAAAAGCATATTCCTTTGGAAGCACAGGTATCCCACTTTGACTTCAGACAACCATGGCACCCACAAGACCTTCCCCACCCAACAAAAGGATGGTAACTCTTATCTTCTATACAATCCCTTAAGTGTGCCCACCCTTTCCAGTGCTCTTCAGGGTGTGCATGAAAAGGTAGCCAAGTTTATGCAAGCCTCATATCACCTATGTATACATATAAATCAAATTTTAGGCCAGCACGCTAGCTGTGCCACAACATATTACTAACCAATGCCAAGCTAGTACGCCGACTGGGTTTGTTCAGGGATTCCATGAACCAGTATGCTAAGTTAGCTCTCCGATTGGGTTTATAGAGCATACAAAAACCATTTCCAAGTGAGTACCCCTACTGGGTTTATCAATAAATATAAAGGAATACAATTGCATGGCCCCTTCTCCTATGCAAACCAGTGGTTCCCTTTAGGAACTCCATAGGTGACTAACTTGACTACAGGCTAGTACGACCCCACAATACCCACTCACACAACACAAGAATGATACCCCTTCTCTGCTACATAGTCCATCGGGTATACCCATCCCTCTAGTGCCCTTCAATGTGAGCATAGAAAGGTTACCAATACCCATGCAAGCCTACTGAAAACCCATGCTCTTACTAGGTTTAATGGCACCGTGGAGAGACAAGAACATGCAAGGAATTTTGCAAGGATTCTTAAACCCAAGCCACTCTTGGCATATCCTTTTTCATTTTTAGCTTCGACAACCAACATCTTCCCCACTGACATATTTTCAGCATCTTACCTGCATTACCTACAAGCATGCAATTCACATGAGATATCATCATAATAAATTCAATCATAAATTTTTGAATTTATCTCATATAGAAACCAGATTTCCCAAGAATGAGATCCTTCTCATGATGTTTATCTCTTGTAGGACATATCACATGGTCTTCTTGCAAAGTGTCCTCTTGACACAATTCACAAATAGCCAACCAATCAATAACGTCAATAATCAATTCAAATCTGAATTTACAATTATGTCTCCTACATAAATAAGATTTATTTAACCATGAGATCGTCCTCATATTGTTTGGATCTTGTAAGTGGGAGCACTCTATCCATTATGGTTTTACACTTGCTTCCATAACATAGAAATCCACATACAACATTTCCTCGTAACACAATTCTAGATAAGCCAACCAGTCATTAGTAATTATTAGCAAAAATTCAAATCTGAAATTTACAATATGTTCCCTACATGAATTAAATTTTACAACCATGATATCCTTCTCATAATTTTTATCTTTTGCACATGGTAGATTCAAGTCTTTATTATGGACTTACATACATTGCCATACCCAAGACAATTCTACTTGTAATATGAAATTTTCAATCAGCCAAACACTTTGTGAGTATCCATGCAAATATTCTTTTCATTGCAACATTTACAATAGTCAGTGAAGTGATATCAAAATTATAACACCCAATAATTCAAACACTATCAGATGTTAATATATCAAACACAATGGCATACATTTACTTTATATGCATTTTATTCTCAGTAAAATTGCAAGATACAATTACATTGTCCTTGCAACAAATTAAAACTTCCAATTCTCATGATTACACAATCATATCCTTTCATGCAACTTTATCCTCCCAACATGGCATTCTTGGTATCCCATCGAACATGACTACCTTTTTCATGCAATTATTTCCCCTGCATCCATAGCAGCTCATGGAATTATCTCACAATTGTCAGTAATTCATCATTTAATCTATTAGCTAATTGAAATGAAACATATGTATCACAACCATGCATTCACACAAATGCATCTTAACATTTGTTTCCCACATACATGCATGTATAAACAAAAAGATTTATATAATCTGTTAATGCACATTCACCCAATGCACCCTTGCATTGTTTCATGAGTACCATAATGTCATGCCATGCATTCCACCATGTTGTTTGGAAAGTCTTGCTAATTCCTCATCACATCATCCAACTATTTCCCCAATCACTTTGTTATCTATCTGGGTGCCTTCCTTCTTCACCTAAACAAAACGTTAGGCGTTCACTCACTCCTTGCTTGTTGGCAAAGAGGTTTCATCCCAGATTTACACTGATAGGGAGTTCATGGGATACTTGTATATAACTATAGCATTACCATCCAAACCACATTTTGGCCTTAACCATGACTATCCCATATGGAATGCACTACCACAACAAGACCCTAAGTTCTTACTTGCTTTGGCTAATAAACTCAAAACCAAAATACATACATGGTGTGATATTCCTTCATATGAATGCATTAAAAATTCTAGATAGTTAGATGGTATAAGGATCCTTTCGATTATTACCCCTTACCTCACCATACCCGGTGGGATAACATTCGCATAAATGCATCCAATATCACATGCAAACCAAGTTATGATAATTAGAATATAGCTAAAGGGATTCTTACCCAATCCCCTTTCAACACTTTCGCAATTAGCACAAACAAACCATTACCTGCATGGTTTTCATCAAAAAAATTTATGTTACTTGATTAGTTGGTCTCTTACAAATGGTTACTGTCATGAACCCATGACCCTCACAATGTTATTTTAGCTAGGAAACATACATAATTTTACCCAGGAACACTCATGCTATCCAAATTAGGATTTCTACTGGTTAAATTACGTTTATAACAGAAATATGAATGTATGTGGGTACTATGGTAATTTAGATATGTATTAAAACAAATGCAATTATGAAATTATATCTCTTATGAATTCAATTTCCCAAAAGATAGCAATTCCATGCAATTTAAGTTAAACATCCAAAATAAAAATATTAAACACAATTCCATAATTTTCCACGACAAATTCCATTTACAAATAAACACTTATTGAGAAAGAAATGAACCGACTGTGTCCAAACCAAGGTTGTTCCACCCAGCCATAGGCTCTGTCAATCCATATCTTACCTTGACAGGAAACCCTCGAGCTAGCACTATCAATCCAAAAAAAGGTGTTAGTTTCTCTGGCTACAACTATCCCTCAACCAAGGAATGGGGCTCCCTTCTATGAGTTAACAATACCTTGAGCTCCCTTCTCTGAGCTAATAGTACCTTGGGTTTGTTACCCCTAATTACTTTCCATGCTTGAGGGATTCTTGTTGTTCTTTGTTTGGTTCTCCATGTGCAACAAGGTGATGGTAGCACATAATAGTACATAGTAGTACTAGGATATTACATATTTCTATCTCGGGTGACAGGTTCTACGGAAGATATCTCATGGTTGGAATCTAGAAGGACTTCTTTCTGACATCTAGGAATGAATGGAAAGATGGCTATCTCTCTTTATTTATATGCATGCATTACTAGCGTGGAGGGAAATGCTCAACAATCTATATGGACGTGAGAGATAAAAACCCATGCATGAATAATAGCGTGGGAAGCAAATTCGTGGATCTTTTATTTCCCAATAAGAGAAACACCATTTTCCAAAAATAATGGCTTTCCCATACACAAAATTGCATATCCATACCTCTCCATTTCCCAAAATAATAACTACCTCCACCACCTATTGGAAGAATTAAATGATTGTGTGCATAAGTCAAAATGGGTAGTTGATGTTTTATGGGTTCTCTCATTGACACTTGGATTGGCACTATTGGTTCAAGGGTTTGAATATTTCCCTCCCTATTCCTTGTAAAAATCATGCCCCCATACTCTCGTTGCATTGCATATCTAGTTGTGGGTATTTGATTGAAATACATATTTACATGATATTTGTAATTTTTATTGCACCAGGCTAGCACGCAATAGACATGCATCAATCTTTAATTGTCGATACGATAATGATAAATAAATAGCGGGGCCTTGGCCTTGATCTCCTCAGATTTTATAATGATATTACATCATTTACATGTTTTAACTTAATACATTACAAGGGTTAAACAAGGGGGAATTACATGGTCTCTCCCATGAGCCATGTTTCTCTCTTTTCATTAAACATTAAACATTATCTTTAATCCCACTCAAATCACAATTATGATTTTACAATAATTCTAAATTCATTTAAATGGGATTATGACTTAGCTACGACTTAGGATATTCTAACAGTATAAATGATATTAAAGGGTCATGGCATAATCCCCCCATATGACACTTTAACCTCCTTATTATCTCTGGTGAATACATGAGTCCCTAATCTCTTTAGCATATTTCCTCAGAACATTGAGTTGTGTATTTTAATATTAATAATCGTAAACATACAATATGTTCATCCTTGCAAGCATTCATAGACAATAGTTACATATGGCCATCATTAAACTAGGGGTTTCAAACCAGGGGTGTTACATCCCCCCATCCCCTTAAAGTCTACATTGTCCTCAATATTCTACTGCTTATAGGTATTTATACATTGTTTACATACATCAAAATTCACAAAATGTTGTAGGTAATTTTCCTGCATTATATATTTCAAGATGGCCTTTCAAAATTGGACTAGATCCATCAGACCTCACCATGCGGTCCCTGATGGCTTGGACTTCTAGGTCAACTTGCAGACTGGTCACTTCAACACTTTTCTTTCATCTACCATCATTATTATTACCTCTGCTTGGGCACTTTTTGGAATCTATAATTGATTCAAAACATTTCTTCAGCAACGCAGAGAAACTTATGATAAGTTGTTATCTTCAGTTTGTGTGATTTTCGTCAGTCTTCTTTATATTTTATGATAGCAACAACAAATTTCAAATGAAATATTTCCTCTGTAATCAATCATCACAATTTCATTAAGCTAATATAATAAAATTCTTTCCATCATTTTATGAAAGATCAACTATATCATTTTTTGCTTAGAATGCTTTCATGCATTTCATGTTTAACTCAACATATGCATATAGATGAATCCATTCATATTCATTTATTTTATAGAAATTTAACTATTTCAACATTCATTGTCCATTTCAAACAAAAATAAATACAACAAATTTTCAGCTGTAACAAGCATTTCAATAACTTTCTCTTTCTAAAAAGTAATAACATAAGTAAAAAGAGAAGAGTAAGAGTTCCCCCTCTTTGTTTGTTACACTCCGGAGCTACACAACAATTGTGGTTTTGTTTTCTCCTTGGTCTCTTTTTCTTTGAAATGCAGGTGCTTGATCTGCATATTCTTTATCTAGGTTGGAATCCACATTAGCTTCTCCACACAACACTAGAAAAGCATTCCTTCCTCTAGTGCTATTCAGTGTGTGTGTAGAAGGATCACTCAAAGCTTGTTCATCTTCCAACTAAGACACTTCATATCTGAAGTCTATCCAAAGGTCTTACAACCCAAGATACTCCACGTGGTTTGCTCAAAGGATTCTTAGCTAACTGCACCACCACAAATCCCACATAATCAATCATTTTTATTTATTTATTATTACTATTACTATTACTATTACTACTACTACTACTACTACTACTACTACTACTACTACTATTATTATTATTATTATTATTATTATTAGGTTCGTCTATTAGATCGGGTGCCTCCCTCCCCCTTTGGATTTTTTTAGTAGGTAAGAGTTTTGATTAATTTATTATTCTTTTATTAATGTATAATTCTATTTTAACCTTTATTGTGGCACCAACTTGAAAAATATTCTTCTTCTTTAGAGGGGATACATCCTCAATGCAGGCGCTTGGCTATGCATAATTTTAGTTAGATGAGACACATCCTCAATGCAAGCAATTGAGGAGAACTCATCCTCAGCTTTGCATAGTCTCCTTCTTCTTTAGCTTTTCTCCCTTTCTTCAAAATGAAAACTCTTGGTTCTACCATATTCCTCTTCTTTAGCTTTGCTTGTGTTCATGCTAGATACATAGTAACTATAAACGCTCATCATATCATGATGTAAATCACATACATTTATCATAATGTATTATAATAAAACTAAAAACATATTATTATGTAAAATCTACTTCTCGACATTGAAACACTGGGAATGTATCCATTCCCTTGAGATGCAATCAATGTCGTAAACCATGTCATAGCACAACACCAGGAATGCATCTACTCCTTTCTGATGTGTGCCTTGTAGGCTAGAATCATATCTTATGCGTCTTTTCAAAGCAAAAACATTTTATGAATATTAATTTCTATAAAAATTCTTCCAGTATTAAATTCAAGGTTAGGGTAAAGATTAATGTATTCCTCACATATTCACGTTTCTATTGAACACCCCAATGTACACATGGAATCGCTGAAATTTCGAGAGATCTTCAATATTGCATTTTTTTAATTCTCTACCAAAGAACTTTATATTGCAGACTCATTCCCCGCATTAACACTTTTAACATTGTATGTTGATAACAATAATTCCTATCCATTAACATCAATTAATAACAATAAACAAGTTCAATCAATTAACATTTTCACCAATTAAAAAAAATCAACAAGCTATAATTAGTTAACAATTTATATCATCTAGCATCACTTTCATAGATTTTACTTTCATAAATTAGCATAAGACTATAAGTATTACCAATTCATTTATAGCTCACACAAACACAATGACAATGACAATGCAACTAGACCACGATATAATTCAAGAAGATAGCTAGGTGAATTCTCGAAGAGAGTACTGCTTCATTAAGTTTTCGTCTCCTGTCCTTACATTAATTTTGCTAAAATGTATTCCTCTTCATAATGCCCTCTCAATTTTGACTTAATTCTATCTTTCTTTTCTTTAAAAGTCATATTTCCTTTCTTCTTATGAAGTTTCCTTTCAATCTATTTTGGCTTTGCACTAAATTCAAAATATTCTGCATTCAATAGTAAGGAGGGGTTGCATGTGAATTATTAACAGTTCTTATGTTACATGGATAGATTCAAAACCATGGAGGGAATGCACATGTATTATTATAAAGCAACACTCGAAACATGTAGGTCTTTTATTCTAGTATATTTGTAAACAATATTTTCATTCATGGGTTTTGTGGTCATTTATCCAATCATCTTAGTATATTGTAATAGATAGATTATCAAGACATTTTCTCGTAGATAAATAATAACAATTGTGTTAATTCATATTGTAAGTTTCTTTTAATTGTGTTAATTCATATTGTAAGTTTCTTTTAAGGAAAAAAATATTTACACTTATAAATAAATTAAATAATGAGGTGACATCCATGGAGGAGGAATAATTTATTTCTAGCAAATATGCAATCAATTGGGGGAGCAATATGCAATCGAATGGGGGAGCAATGGAGATTGGTAGGAATGGAAAGAATTATCTAGGCCTTAATGGAAGTGATAAATAGGGAATGATAACTACTCTGTACTCTAGGTTAATGTAAGAATTTTGGTTTGGAATGAGAGGTCATAGAGTCTCCACAATTGGAAACTAACAAATTAAGAAAATGTATTACATAATCGGATTTTTTTGTGGTAATCACAACAAAATGGATCTTGATAGTTAATGACCACAAATAGTCAATACAGTTATGTCTATTATTTTTTTTCAACTTACAACACAATAGAAAAAGGGGATATGCTTCTTTGGACAAACTCAACCTTTATGGTGAGTTCATTTTTCCGACAAAGAAAAGTTCCACTCAAACCAGCTTAGTTTTTTAAGATTTTGATAAGCTATATCTTCTTAAAATGGTATTAAACCCCTAAGGGAAAAGTGTCATGGTCAAAGTTCCCATCAACCAAAAGGAACTTTGACTTGTAGCCAGATTTCTACGATGTTTAGGGATGAGTTTTGATTGGAAAAATGTTGAGTTTGGCCACTTATTAATTTATTCCTATTTTGATAATATAAATAACTAATTAATTAATTAGTAAAATAAACAATAACAAACATTTAAAAATCTAAAATGGAAGAATATAAATATGTGTGTGTGTGTTACATATATGTGTTATGCACGTATTGTCAATTGGGTCTAGCTTGGTTAGATGGGAGGAATGGTTGTTACCCTCGCCACCTAGGATCGATTCCCGCAAGTGACATGTTCAACTCTTCATGAGCATATTGTTGTACTGACCTTGAGCCCTAAAGAGTTTGGTTTTCCCTAAGTACCATACTCGAAATGAGGGGAAGTACCTAGTTGGTTTCTTTATTACACAAATCAAGAAGAAGAGCTAACCCATACATTATAACATATATTTGAAATGGAGTCCATTGCATGATATGACCTTAATTGCATAGGACATGAATTGTGCTAGATATCGTTGAAGGAGGGAGAAATGTCCAAATTGTGGTGCCCATCTTCCCATGAGGAGGAGAGCAGACACGTGATAGAAGAGATACAAAAATATAAAGCATTCTCATTTAAATGTGATAGAGGAGACATAGGATATGATTTGTATCCCACCATTATAAGGCTATTACACCAATCCTCATTTGAAATGAAAAAATGGTTTATGGTAAAGTGTGGGGGTAAAAATCCCTAACGGGAAAGGGAATATCTCTCCAACCTAGAGAAGCATGGATTAGAAGACCCAATGCATGAAAATAAACACATCTTATTGCTTATTAATGTTATGCTACCAATTTGTAGATAGAGTAAATCACAACTATGAATATATTCAAGGATAATCATTTTTCATTATTAACATCTCTATGTTTACAGTGTGATGTCTAGGCAGGAATTGCATCCACATGTTTTCTCTTGAGCATGTATTTTGCGTTAAATTATATTGTTACTAGTATATAATATAGTTTATATGGCATATGAGACATCCAAAGGCTTGTTCAATATTGTTACAATTTTTTTAAAATTACATAAATTATATTTATGTCTACATATGATAAATAAGTCAATGAAAATAAAAAGGTATAACAAAGTAGTGATGTAAGAGTAATATAGTTAACCTTAAATACCAAATGAACTAAAATCAGCATAGATCCAAATCCTAGGCTCTATCAAGCGTCGAGAGGGATCAAATCTCCTGAGGTGTAAACCTCTCCTTGAATAGCTTGAGTGCAATACCTGAGCCACCTAATCCTAAGCTCTAAAGTCTTTAGTTTAAATCTCATATTTACTTTTTACTTTGTATTATTCTTTTTTGTTTATGACCTACATAATATTTATTACTTTTTATTTTGTACTATTCTTTTTTGTTTACTTTGTATTATTTTGTTACTCGACAAACACTCTAAAGTCTCATATTTACTTTTTACTTTGTATTAAAAGTAAAAACTAAAGTCTCTAGTTTAAATCTCATATTTACTTTTACTTTGTATTATTCTTTTTTGTTTATGGCCGATATAATATTTACCATCTAATCCCAAGCTCTAAAGTCTCTAGTTTAAGTCTCATATTTACTTTATACTTTGTATTATTCTTTTTTGTTTATGGCCGACATATTATTTACTTTCTATTATTCTTTTTTGTTTACTTTGGATTATTTTGTTACTCGACAAACACTCACATGTTATAAGATCGCCCTCATACTGGGCTATAGAGCACCTCTCGGCACAATTAGAGAAATAAAAATAAATAAATCATCAATTATTTATCCAAACGATTCCCACTGATGGCTCTGCTTATCCCGTGCAGTTTCGAAACTTTCATGTGCATTTATTGTGGCGTAAGTCACATATCCAACCCAATTCACTTAATCGATGGATGATTTTCTGCAATTCCTCAATTTTTTTAGGGACTACTTTCATGATTTTCTCGCATTGAAAATGAAAATTGTGTGAGGCACATCAGCAAAATAAGAGAGATCTCACAGTAATTTGCGAGATATATGACGAAAGAGAGGTACATCTATTTAACACCTGGTTCTCTTCTTCTCTTCGACATTTTATGATGAACATGTACACACTGTGAATGATCCGATTTAAATCCAAAATGAATAGGAACATGATTCCACATCCCTGTCCTTTGGTCTATGTTGATAAGTAAGTCTTGTTTGCGTGGTGTAGTCTAAATATTATAAGTTTTTAATTTTTTCTCAGCATATTTTTCGTGTTATTTTGTTCGGTGTCTATTTGAAATCTTTAAAAAATATTAGAATCACATATCTTAGCTATGAAAATTGCATAATTTGGATGTTATGGGGGTATTCAAGGATGTTGAATCCATTTATGGATTCAAAAACACAATTTAAACACTTGAAAGGAAAAATTTTACCCAAAAAATATTTACTGAAATATGACCAATACCTACAATAAAATCCAAAACTTAGAATAAATAAACTACTCCGTTTTACATTTTAAAAATAAACATACTTAAAATTTTAAAATTTAACTAGAATGAGAATTATAATTATAACTAGAATGTCAAAATAAAATGAAAACCCAAATAATAAATTTGTTAAGGAAACCAACGGAAGCAAATTTAATATGCCAAAGCAAAAATGATAACAATGATAACAATGATAACACTACATCCTTGAGCTCAAAAGATTCATCTTTCGACTTCAACTGGGAGAACAATCAAGACCAAAGACCAAAGACCAAAGATGAAAACTAAAAGAGAATAACGCTTGAATTGGGGGAGCAATGTAATTTGGTTTGAAATTTGGTTTATATGAGCAATTATCTTTAAATTGTGACTGGGGAGGAACTACAAGGTGATTCTCTCCTTAATAATGGGTGATTTCCTTCCATGTCTTTGTCTTTAGCTAATAAATTATGAGTAAAAAAAACTCACAAATATCTATAATGGAAACTCGGTCAATTCTTCAGACTATAAAAGTAATCTCTATAAATTGAAAACAAATCTCTAACGATAAACTCTTATACATAATGCAATTCTACTATTTGATAATCAATTTATAGTTTGCTAAATTTCAAATATAAATTACATTTATACAGGTATTTGAAGTTCCAATCGCATCTACCCATGTAGGGATAGTTAAATTGGCTACAACATAAGTTACATTGAAATATCTTATAGCGGAATTCATTCATATTGCAATTTACACAGTGGAATACAAAATATTGTAGTTGCCCAAATTTCCATACCAAATTACCATATTAATTGAGCATGCAAGATCTAAATGAATGTAGCATACAATTCCAGTCAACCATACATTCATGTATAATCATAAGGTGTAAAATAAACACATTCTCGGATAACAAATAACTGTTGTATCGCAATAAAAAAAGAGCACAAACATAAATATGATTACTTATCATAACAAAAAGACCCAATTGGTTGTAGGACTTAGACATTCGTCTCATCCATAGGCACTCCATTGTACTTAATCTCTCTATGTTAGATTTTTAAGTGCAATAACAATATGGATCATTAAAAGATAAACAAACACAACATAGACAATAGTACACAACAAATTTATCCTGGGAAAACCCTCTCGGGGAAAAAAAAATCCCTGCAAACTTCTTCTATATAGATTTGTCAGAATGTACAATAGTATCCCTCGTGCAAAGACCCAAAACAAGAAGACTCCAAAAGCAGCTATTCACTAGACTATATCTCACCTTCTCATGCGAACTCAATGAGTGAATGAGGTGACCAAGTGACCAAGGTGAGTTCCTCATTTATAATAATCATAACTTGACCTTTCTACATAATTGGGCTGACCTGACTTTCCCTAACTGGGACGGCTTGACTAGGGCATTTCTGCCCATTGTTTGGGGAAAACTGCCCATTGTTTTGGGGAAATTTACCCACAGACTTTTGTTGTTCCAACTTGTCAAATTTGACTTATTATTTTAGATTTTTACATAATTAATTACATTAATAACAACCCCCATAGGGTGTACAATACAAATAATACAAATGACCCAAATAATACAAATAAGAATATCTTTCGAAGTTACATTCTTCAACACTACCTCTTAACAAGGAAGGTATTCTTCAGTCATGATCACCATCGTCTTCTAGTTGCTGCACTTTCTTTACATGGACTATTTACATCTGACATCTCTTGAATTTATATATCATACGAAGTTTTAAAGAGCCATCCCTTTTTCATGTTGGATGTGCCTTGCAATGCCGACCCTTTTTCATGTTGGATGAAACTCTCCACAGAGCCACCCCGTTTCATGCTGGATATGACCTAGACCCAGTTTAGGAATTTCTCCATAGAGCCAGCCTTGTTTCATGTTGGATGTGACCTAGACCCAGTCTAGGATTTTCACCACAGAGCCAGCTGGATGTGATGTAATAATATGCAATGATCTAACAGCTGTAGAAACTCACAATCAAACTCACAAATATGTTGCAAAGAAGAAGAGAAGGAGACACTCAATGATCACTCATAAACGCAGTAGAATAGAACATAATCTCAGTATTATACAATGAATAAGAATGTAAGTGAATGAGTACAATAGAACAATAAGGTGCATAATATAGGATTCGAATAGGCCAAGTAGGGCATTCAAATTCCTAACTTAGAGTGTGGCTTGAATGATAGTGGAGTCATCATCCAGTCAATGTATTAGTCATCAGAGGTGACAGTCAGTCAACTGAGTCTAACTGAGTGAAGTAGGAACTAACTGAATGAAGGTGGCTCAGTGGATGGCGCATGAGGATTCTAACTAAGTAAGGTAGGCATGAACTGAATGAAGGAGGATCAATGGAGGGCACATGAGGAGCTAACTGGAGTCAGAATGGGTAGAATGGTCTCACTGGAGGTCTATTGGAGTGAAATAGTTAGTGGGGAAGTCAATCTAGCCTCAAATCAAGGAAGAACTGAGACATAACTGACTGGTAGGTGAGAAAGGTGCCTAACTGGCTGTGGTAGGTGAGAAAGGCGCACTAGCCTTGCAAAACAATGGAGAAGGGCGCCTTTGGTAGCTGGGAGGCCCCCTGGGGGCTATAGACAGGCTGCGGAGAGCTAGAACCAAGCTCTAGGAGATGGGAGGTCCACCATGATGATGACTGGATGCATGCAATGGCATGCAAATGCATGCAGCATGCAGTTTTGCATGCAGGTAAAGAAGAGCTAGAAGCAAGCTCTAGGTGCTGGGGAGACCACCATGATGATGACTGGATGCATGCAAGTGCATGCAGCATGCAAATCTGTATGCAATCATGCAAAATACAAAATGATGGGGCGAATATTCCAACACCACTCGCAAGCTATACTATGAGGAAATAACTGAAGAATAAGGCCCTGGTAACTAGGACCAAAGGTCACCCTGTAAAACCACAAGATAGGGCCCTGGTTACTGAGACAAAAGGTCACCCCATACAATCAATCTAAAATAAACTAAGTGAGGAAAGAGGGAAAACCCAGTGGAAAGAAATCCCTCCCTCAAAAATAGACTGAAAGTGCTAAACTAGCATATCATGACTCACCCCTGAATGAGGCAAGTGTCCATCTTTTTCGAAGAAGGATCGATCGATCTATAATGGAAATGTGAGAAGGATGAGGCCTTCCATGCTTAAAATTGGATCTGGTTCTTCTGTGATCATGTGGATCACCAACCAAATCATCGACAGATTGGAGTGTATTAGATGCCCATCTATGAAGAGGAGAATATCAGTTGAGAGATCTTCAGGTTCTTGTGGATCTGGATCTCCCATTTTCTCATCTTCATCATCAGTTGCTAGACCTTCAAGTTCTTGTGGATATGGGTCTAGCATTCTCCCATCTTCATCTTCAAATTCTGAATCTGAAATATCATGTGATGATGCAACTCTCTCTTGATCATCAATCAAGGAAGAATGTATATTCTTTTCGGGAAGAAGTGGATCATGCTGCAAAAACATAATATGAAGACCATCATGAAGCATGGGATTCGAACAAACTGAGGTAGAACCAGAACCATGAATGTGCAGATAGTTCTTTGATATCTCCTTTGAACCGACATAGGTGTGATTATCACTAAAGAAGCTATAACATGATGATGGTGAATCTTCAACATGATCACTGGTGCATGCAATAGTTGTGGTGGCCTATGAACCAATAGGTGCTAGATCTTCAGGTTCTTGTGGATCTGGATCTAGCATTCTCCCAAAAAGAGTTATCTTCCTCTTGGGAAGAAATATACCATGTTGCAAAAACAAGTGCTTGAGTTCTCCAATAATGGATCGAAGCAAATCAGATCCAATACTTGGAAGAAGGTTTCTCATGATCTCCTTTGAACCAACAGGGGTGAAATCAAAACCAAAATCCCAAAAATGTGCATGAGTCATGAACCCAAGCGAATGATAGAGTCTTCCATCATCAGTGAAACTTTGAAAACATGTGCCAATGACCAAATAGGAATCCAAAGAAAACATATGATAAGGAGGAGCGAATGCATTACCTTCTGAATCTAATTTTACCTTCAAAGTACTTAGTAAGTCACCATCTTGCACATCAACAGGTGCATCAACTCCATGAAAGTGTATGTAGTTCTTTGATATCTCCTTTTAACCAGCATGGGTGAGATAAGAACCAAATGAACCATATAATGGTGACGACTTGAACTTCGAATCAGATCCAAGATTTTGGGGATGGTTTCTCAAGATCTTCTTTGAACCAATAGTGGTGAGATCAAAACCAAAATCTTGAGAATGTTTGGCCTTCTTAGAGTACGAAGCTCTATCTAACTCGTGAGTAGTCCTTGTATCACCAGGAATTTTTGGCTTTGCTATATCATTTGCTCTCTGAACAACTGTAAGGGTTGAATCCAATTTGGGTATGATCATTTCCATTGAAATCATCTTCTCTTCCTCTTAGGTAAGAGATTGTGTGAAATCATCAAATGAGGGAAACTTCCATCTTGGAATGGACAAACTAGCTGACTGGTAAGTAGAGACAAAAACTGAGAAATTTTCCCCCAACTTTGAGAGAATAACAAGTATAAGCTGCTTATCTTCCTTCACTATATCATATCTTTTCAACTGTGATATCAAGCTTTTGAACTTGGTGAGAAAGGCATTGATAGAATCGAAGCTGCTAGGACTCAAACATATGAGCTCATTTTCCAATTTGTGTGCTTCCATATCATCTTTTGGCCCAAAGAGAGATTCGAGCTTGTCCCACACCTCTTTCGGAGATGTAAGATCGATAACATGAAAGAGCAGTTCATCAGAAATTGAGAGAAAGAGGAGACCAATTGATTCATCAAGCCGATCCAAGTACTTGGACTTTTCAACTGCACTGAGAGGTTCTACCATCGTTCCATTGCATATTCGAGTGAAGCCCTTGGATCTTATGAAGAGAGCCATCTTGGCTTTCAACTCAACATAGTTGGAATATGTAAGCTTTAGATCCATCTGAATAGATAAAGTTAATAGTTGAAGAAGATTTCGAACGGGTGAATAAACCTACAAAACAATAAAAGATGTGCTGATGGAGAATGCTACACTTCGACTAAACAGTACCTTAAGGAAAGACAGTTGCTCAAAGAAATGATGCAACTGCTGCATATCGAATAGTTGCTTCCTGCTCCGATACCATGTAATAATATGCAATGATCTGATAGCTGTAGCAGCTCACAATAAAACTCACAAATATGTTGCAAATAAGAAGAGAAGGAGACACTCAATGATCACTCATAAACACAGTAGAATAGAACATAATCTCAGTATTATACAAGTAATAAGAATGTAATTGAATGAGTACAATAGAACGATAAGGTGCATAATATAGGATTCGAATAGGCCAAGTAGGGCATTCAAATTCCTAACTCAGAGTGTGGCTTGAATGATAGTGGAGTCATCATCCAGTTAATGTATCAATCATCAGAGCTAACAATCAGTCAATTGAGTCTAACTGAGTGAAGTAGGCACTAACTGAATGAAGGAGGCTCAATGGAGGGCGCATGAGGAGTCGAACTGAGTGAGGTAGGCATGAACTGAATGAAGGAGGCTTAGTGGAGGACACATGAGGAGCTAACTGGAGTGAGAATGGACAAACTAGTCTCACTAGAGGTCTATCGGAGTGAAACAGTCGGTGGGGAAGTCAATCTAGCCTCAAATCAAGGAAGAACTGAGAGATAACTGACTAGTAAGTGAGAAAGGCACCTAACTGGCTATGGTAGGTGAGAAAGGCACACTAGCCATGCAAAAGACTAGATAAGGGTGCCTTTAGTAGCTGGGAGGCCCCCTGGGGGCTGTATATAGGCTGTGGAGAGCTAGAACTGTTGGTTGTGGAGCCAGATCTTCTAGTCTCATAGATGATATTGTATCAGTCGTGTTTGTACCCCAGTTTTATATGATATGTAGGTGGACTGTACAGTCACCCTAGTGGGGGGGACATCGCCCCCCCATGGGGTTCCAGGGGGGACCATCCCCCCTGGCTGGAGGGTCCAGGGGCAGCGCCCCCGAGAAATCGGGGTTTGGGGGCAACGGCCCCGAAGAAAATTTTTGGGGCTATTTTCACTAGTTGTTTTGCAGGCCCATGGTTTTGGGTATCCGGTGGTATTTTCCTGTTATATTTCCCTTATAAAATAAATACATTGTAATACGGCTAGGGAAGATGATGTATTGGGTTTTATGCATTGTAAAGATCTCTGAGATCAAGAGAGAGACTGTGAAACAGAGAAGAGGAAGTGCAGTGGTTGTGCTGCAGGTTGTATCCCTTCACCTTGCTGGACGATAATAATAATAAGGACTGGCAAATTCAGTGTGGACGTAGCCCAAGTTGAGTGAACCACGATATATCTGTGTCTCTCTTGTAATGTGTATGTGTGATTATATTTGCATTTCTGTTTATTGTTATTGCTTTGCGATCTTGTTTTTCTAACAATTGGTATCAGAGCCAAAGGCCTATTTGGCAGTTAAACCCGCAGGAAGCTAGGGTTTCTAGTTCGAGTGGGAGCAATGGCAGAAGAAGGAAAGTTTAAGGTCGAGAAATTTAACGGCCAAAACTTTGGGTTATGGAATATGCAAATGGAGGACTATCTATACCAGAAGGATCTATTCATACTGTTGGGATGAAAAGCAAAGCAATTGACGGCTATGAAGGATGAAGAATGGGAGGTTCTTGACAGAAAGCCTCTGGGAACAATACGGTTGAGCCTGGCTTCGTCGGTGGCTTTCAATATCTCAAAAGAAATGACAATAGAGGGTTTGATGAGCGCATTGGGTAAGCTGTATGAAAAACCCTCGGCCTCCAACAAGGTATTTCTAATGAAGCATTTATTTAATATGAAGATGTTTGAAGGTGGATCTGTTACTGATCATTTAAATGAGTTTAATACGGTTACAAATCAACTAAGTTCTATAAGTGTGAACTTTGATGATGAGGTTAGGGCTCTTCTAATCTTATGTTCATTTCCATAAAGCTGGAATAGCTTGGTCATGGCTATAAGTAACTCTTTCTCTGGTTCAAACACCTTGAAAAGAAAGGACATCTGAAGAAAGGACATCTGAAGAAAGACGGCAAATCTCTAAAGAAGAAAGGAGATGCACAGAAGGAAACTACCTAGGAAGCAAATGTAGTAGGTGATGTGTTACAAGATGCTTTGATTCTTGCATTATATAATACTAGTGATTATTGGGTAGTAGATTCAGGAGCTTCATGTCATGCTACACCCCATAGGAAATACTTTCATGAGTATGTTCCTGGCGACTTTGGACATGTTTTATTGGGTGATGATGAGCCATGTAAAATTGTTGGAATGGGTAAGGTATGGATAAAAGTTAAGAATGGAACTGATTGGTTGTTGAAAGAAGTTAGGCATATTCCTGCTATGAAAAGAAATCTGATCTCAACAGGGCAGTTGGGAGATGGCGGCTGTCTATCTACGTTCGGAGAAAAGTGGTGGAAGATCACTAAAGGATCAATGGTGATAGCAAAAGGATATAGAGTAGGTACGTTTTATTTATGTCCTCATAATACTGACCATTCTATCTCTTTAGCTTCCACAGGAACAAATATGCATTGTGGCATCATAGGCTTGGCCACATGAGTGGGAAGGGGATCTAGATTCTCCACTCAAGGAAGTTGCTAATGGATTTGAAGCAGGTAAGTTTGGAATTCTGTGAAAACCGTGTTTATGGAAAACAGAAGAGAGTCATATTTCTCGGGGTTGGGAAACAAAAGAAGAATGAAAAATTAGAGCTTGTGCATACAGATGTATGGGGACCGGTTCAGGTACAACCTCTTGGTGGCTCTCATTATTATGTTACATTTATTGATGATGCAACTAGAAAAACTTGGGTTTACTGCATTAGACAGAAATCTGATGTGTTTGCTACTTTTAAGAAGTGGAAAGCTTTGATTGAGAATGAGACAAGAAAAAGATTGAAGTGTCTTAGATCTGATAATGGAGGTGAGTACTGCAGCAAGGAGATTGATAGTTACTGTTCATACCATGGGATTCGTAGAGAGAAGACAGTCCCAGGAACACCACAGGAAAATGGTGTGTCAAAAAGGATGAACAGAACAATCATGGAGCATGCAAGGTGTATGAGACTGCATGCAGGGTTTCCCTTACAGTTTTGGGCAGATGCTGTAAATACTGTTGTTTATTTAATAAACAGAGGACCTTCAAGTGCTTTGGATGGTGGTATTCCAGAGGAAGCATGGACAGATAAAAAGGTAAACTACTCATTTCTGAGAACGTTTGGTTGTGAAGCATTTGTCCATATTGATAAAGAAAATAGAACAAAGCTTGAAGCTAAATCCAAGAAATGTACCTTTATTGGATATGGGGTTGATGAATTTAGTTATCGTTTATGGGATTATGAAAATAACAAAATCATCAGGAGTAGAGATGTGATATTCAATGAAAAGGTCATGTATAAAGATCAGTTGCAGGGAAAGAAACAGGAAAAGGAAAACACCGAGTACATAGTGCTTGATGAAATTAAAGAAAATGAAGTTCTGAAGGTGCCATAAAATCAAGAGTAGCAGCAGGTACCTAAAAGTCCTGCAACTGTAAGAAGATCTACCATGTTAAGTAGACTCCCTGAACGATACTCTCCTTCAATGTATTATTTATTGATGACTGATTCTGGTGGACCAGAATGTTATGAAGAAGCAATGCAGGTGGAAACTAGAGAGAAGTGGGAGCAAGGCATGAATGAGGAGATGGACTCATTGGTAGGAAACCAGACTTGGGATTTGGTTCAGTTGCCTGCTGGTAAAAGAGCATTGCAAAACAAATGGATTTACAGGTTGAAGGAAGAAGAAGGAGGTAAGAAGAGGTACAAGGCCGGACTTGTTGTAAAGGGGTTTGCCCAGAAGAAAGGTATAGATTTTGATGAAATATTTTCTCCTGTTGTTAAGATGACTTCAATTAGGACTATCTTAAGTCTAGTGGCGGTAGAAGATTTGCATCTTGAACAGTTAGATGTAAAAACAGCCTTCCTCCATGCGGATTTTGAGGAAGAAATATATATGCAGCAGCCACAAGGGTATGAGGTCAAAGGTAAGGAGGATCTGGTATGCAGGTTGAAAAAGAGCTTGTATGGCTTGAAGCAAGCTCCAAGGCAGTGGTATCTAATGTTTGACAGGTTTATGATAGAACAAGGTTATAGTAGATGTCATTCTAACCAATGTGTTTATTTCAAGAAGCTAGACAATGGAAGATATATTATCTTGTTATTGTATGTGGATGACATGCTTGTTGCAGGGTCTGACATGCAGGATATAAATGTACTCAAAAGGAAGCTAGATCATTCATTTGCGATGAAGGATTTGGGTGCTGCAAAGCAAATCCTTGGTATGAGAATAATGAGAGACAGGAAAAATCGCAAATTGACATTGTCTCAAAGTGAGTACATACAAAGGGTGTTGGAGAGGTTCAGAATGCAGAATGCAAAACCTGTAAGTACACCTTTGGCTAGCCATTTCAGTTTAAGTAAGGAAATGTGTTCCAAGACACAAGAAGAGACAGATTACATGTTCAAGATTCCCTATCAATCAGTAGTTGGTAGCTTGACGTATGCCATGGTGTGCACAAGACCAGATATTGCACATGTAGTGGGAGTTGTGAGCAGATATATGAACCATCCAGGTAAAGAACATTAGAAGGCAGTACAGTGGATTCTTAGGTATTTGAGAGGTACTACCACTGAGGCATTATGTTTTGGAGGTTCAGACACTGTTCTACAGGGATATGTTGATGCAGATATGGCAGGTGACAAGGATAGCAGGAGGAGCACCACAGGGTATGTGTTTACTGTAGGTGGAACAACAGTAAGCTGGATTTTGAAACTCCAGAAGGTTGTTGCACTTTCAACAACAGAAGCAGAGTATGTTTCCATTACAGAGGCTAGTAAAGAGATGATTTGGTTGCAGAGGTTTATGGAGGAAGTGGGTAAGAAGCAGAAGGATAGCAGATTGTATAGTAACAGCCAGAGTGCCATTCATCTTGCAAAGAACTCAACATTCCATTCCAGTACTAAACATATACAGCTCAAGTACCATTTCATACGCTCTGTTCTGGAAGATGAAATGTTGCAGCTGGAAAAGATACATACTAGCCAGAATCCTGCAGACATGTTCACAAAGGTAGTGACCAGAGAGAAACTGAGTTCATGCTCGGTTTCAGTTGGCCTTCTAGCATGAAGGTGAAGAGGAGAAATTTTCCAAGTTGAAGTCCAGCAAGTGCAGCAGCGGTGGAGTTGTTGTGATCAGTCTCCAAGTGGGAGATTGTTGGTTGTTGAGCCAGATCTTCTAGTCTCATAGATGATATTGTATCAGCCGTGTTTGTACCCCAGTTTTATATGATATGTAGGTGGAGTGTATAGTCACCCCAGCGGAGGGGCATCACCCCCCCACAGGGTTCCAGGGGGGGACCATCCCCTCTGGCTGGGGGGTCCGGGGGCCAGCGGACCCCCGGTGGGGGTTCAAGGGAAACACCCCCGAAGAAAATTTTTGGGGGCTGTTTTCGCCAGCTGTTTTGCGAGCCCATGGTTTTGGGTATCCCGTGGTATTTTCCCATTGTATTTCCCTTATAAAATAAAGACATTGTAATACGACTAGGGATGGTGTATTAGGTTTTATGCATTGTAAATATCTCTGAGATCAGGAGAGAGACTGTGAAACAGAGAAGAGGAAGTGCAGCAGTTGTGCTGCAGGTTGTATCCCTTCACCTTGCTGGATGGTAATAATAATAAGGACTGGCAAATTCAGTGTGGACGTAGCCCAAGTTGGGTGAACCACGATATATCTGTGTCTCTCTTGTAATGTGTATGTGTGATTATATTTGCATTTCTATTTATTGTTATTTCTCTATGATCCTGTTTTTCTAACAAGAACCAAGCTCTACGAGCTGGGAGGTCCACCATGATGATGAATGGATGCATGTAGTAGCATGAAAATGCATGCAACATGCAGGTAAAGAAGATCTAGAAGCAAACTCTAGGTGCTGGGGAGACCACCATGATGATGACTACATGCATGCAATTGCATGCAACATGTAGATTTGCATGCAATCATTCAAAATACAAAATGATGGGAAGAATATTCCAACATGTGACCTAGACCCAATCTAGGACATTCACCATAGAGCCAACCTTGTTTCATGTTGGATGTGACCTACACACAAATCTAGGACTTTCACACCATAGATCCAATCCTATTTCATACTAGATGCAACCTAGAACCAATCTAGAACTTTCTCAACACAGAGCTAGCCTATTTCATACGGGATGCGACCTAGAACCAAATCTAGGAATTTCTCACCCATCTTCTCTTCTCTTTCTATCAATCGATCTTCTTCTTACACACATTGTCTCCAAATCATGCTCTTATAGTATAAGAATTAATCTATATTTCCATGCCCAAAAGTTCTTATATCCTTCAAGCTTGTCCTCAAGCTTGGTACTATTTTTCATCTTGATAAAATGAGAACCTAAAATGGAAATAGAGAGAATAAGAATTACCAATGAGACTGCTTCAACTGGATGCTTGCTTCCATGCTTTTCTAGAAAACTGCTTCTCGTGGACCTGGGGTTTGATAGAGAAACTCTAAGTTTTCAAATTTGGTGACATGAAAATATGATTGAATATCAAGGTGTGCCTCCTCAAGGAGAGTTGAGAAATGTACTCATTTTCCCAAATATGTGGACATAACTGCAAAATATTTGATGCCCTAGTTTCTTGAATTTCTTCTGTTGAATTCTGATGTATCTTAGAAATTTATGCTCCTCAAGGTCTAAAATATTTTCTTGAGGTAGTATCATCTGTCCTCTATCCAACCCCATAGGTTATATCAATATTGGATTCACCAAGTAGAACTTATGCTAACTTTCCCAAGGTGACCTATTTAGGACTGTTTCAGTATAGAGAACTCACACGGACTACCACATGTCATTGTTTCAACTTCGTGTTATGAAACTTGCACTAGGGAAACTAGATTCCGTTCCATTTATGGAAAATCTTACGAATTTCAATTTGGATATTCCTATCCCAATATATAGCATTTATCCCTAGGTCACATGTTTAAAAGTGGATTTTGGAAGAGGATGGAACCTCGATTTGCATGGATCATATCTCCTAAAGTAGAATGAATATGAGGTTGAAACTCGAAAAAAGAGGTACATAAATATTTAGTATTTGGCATGTTTTATTTTCAGCTTGTGTACCTTTACCAAAAGCGAGTTGTAGCAAAAATTCCCAGATGACTAGAGTTTTCCATCTAGGGATTCATGCTTGAAACCGGAAATAGAAACGCTAGTTCTTGCAGTTGCAACAACTGCACAATGTTTTCTTTTAGGCCAGATCTGATACCATGTTATATTTTTGAGTGAAATAACAATATGGATCGATGAAAGATAAACAATCATAGCATAGACAATAGTACACAACAAATTTATCCTGGGAAAACCCTCTTAGGCCAGAAAAACCTAACAAAATTCTTCTATATGGATTCGTCAGAATGTATAATAGTATCCCTCGTGCAAAGACCCAAAACAAGAAGACTCCAAAAGCATATATTCACTTGACTCTATCTCTCCTACTCATGCGAAATCAATGAGTGAATGAGGTGACCAAATCAGGAGGGTGAGTTCCTCATTTATACTAATCATAACTTCACCTTTTAACATAACTGGGCCAACCTGACTTTCCCTAAATAGGCCGACTTGACTGGGGAAGTTCTTCCCATTGTTTGGGGAAAACTGTCCATTGTTTTGGGGAAATTTACCCACATAATTCTATTTATATGGCTTGTCTAATTTGACTTATTCTTTTAGGATTTTACATAATCAGTTACATCAATAACAATCCCCGTAGGGTGTACAATACAAATAATACAAATGACTGAAATAATACAAATAAGAATATCTTCCGAAGTTACATTCTTCAACACTCTGTAGTAGAGGCCACCCCTGAGCTGGGGTTGTCAGTCCACATTGGTGATGCTCTGCAACTTTTCTAATTATTCACAACTAAACCAACCACTTTTATATAGAAACAAGCTTCCTTGGCTCAACCCCTCATGTAGCCCACTAACACTAAAACCCCATCTACATCTGTCCCAATCCTCAATACTCATCCCCCATTAACCTGCATAATGCAAGGAACAAGCCCCCTTCTTCCTCGGGTGACCTCTAGTTCCCTTCCAATGCTCCAACATAGGTCAACTAGGGAGTCTCTGTACTGGGACTTGAGGGAACAAAACATGCAAGCCAGGTTTCCCTAAAAGGGATCATGATCCCATTACACCAATTCCAATGCTACATAGCATGTTTTGGGAACTCCAGGGCCAATTTCCAAGTAATTGTTAGAAAAACAGGATCGTAGAGCAATAACAATAAACATAAATGCAAATATAATCACACACACATTAGAAGAGAGACACAGATATATCGTGGTTCACCCAACTTGGGCTACGTCCACAATGAAGTAGCAAGTCCTTATTATTATACCCTCCAGCAAAGTAAAGGAATACAACCTGCAACACAACTGCAACACTTCCTCTTCACTGTCTCATAGTCTGTCTTCTTGATCTCAGACATCTTTACAATGCATAAAACCTAATACATCAAACCTAGCCATATTACAATGTATTTCTTTTATAAGGAAAATACAATGGGAAAATACCACGGGATACCCAAAACCATGGGCCCCACACACCCCCCCGCTGGGGTGAGTGTACAATCCACCTACATATCATATAAAACCAGGTTACAAACATGACTGAATAATAATATCTCTGAATCTGGAGATCAGGCTCCACAACCAACAATCTCCCATTTGGAGACTGATCACAACAACTCCACCATTGTTGCACTTGTTGAACTTGGACTTGGAAACTTTCTCCTCTTCACCTTCATGCTAGAAGGCCAAATGAAACTAAGTAGGAACTCAGTTTCTCTCTGGTCACTACCTTTGTGAACATGTCTGCAAGATTCTGGCTAGTGTGTATATTTTCCAGCTTCAACAATTCATCTTCCAGAATAGAGCGTATGAAATGGTACTTGACCTATATATGTTTAGTCCTGGAATGGAATGCTGAGTTCTTTTCAAGATGAATGGAACTCTGGCTGTCACTATACAACCTGCTATCCTTCTGCATCTTACCCAAGTCCTCCATAAACCTCTACAACCAAATCATCTCTTTACTAGCCTCTTTAACAGCAACATACTCTGCTTCCGTTGTTGAAAGTGCAACAACCTTATGCAGTTTCGAAATCCAACTTACTGTTGTTCCACCTACAGTAAACACATACCCTGTGGTGCTCCTCCTGCTATCCTTATCACCTACCATATCTGCATCAACATATCCCTATAGAATAGTGTATGAACCTCCAAAACATAATGCCTGAGTGGTAGTACCTCTCAAATACCTGAGAATCCACTGTACTTCCTTCCAATGTTCTTTACCTGGATTGTTCATATATCTGCTCACAACTCCCACTACTTGTGCAATATCTGGTCCTGTGCACACCATGGCATACATCAAGCTGCCAACTGCTAATTGATAGGGAATCTTGGACATGTAATCTGTCTCTTCCTGTGTCTTGGGACACATTTCCTTACTTAGACTGAAATGGCTGGCCAAAAGTGTACTAACTGGTTTTGCATTCTATATTCTAAACCTCTCCAACTTCTTTTGTATGTAGTCAATCTTAGACAATGTCAATTTGCGATTTTTTCTGTCTCTCGTTATTCTCATACTAAGGATTTTCTTTGCAGCACCCAAATCCTTCATCGCAAATGAATTATCTAGCTTCCTTTTGAGTACATTTATATCTTGCATGTTAGACCCTGCAACAAGCATGTCATCCACATACAATAACAAGATAATATATCTTTCACTGTCTAACTTCTTGAAATAAACACAGTGGTCAGAATAAGATCTACTATAACCTTGTTCTGTCATAAACCTATCAAATTTAAATAACACTGCCTTGGAGCTTACTTCAAGCCATACAAACTCTTTTTCAACCTACATACCAAGTTCTCCTTACCTTTGACCTCATACCCTTGTGGTTGCTGCATATATATCTCTTCCTCCAAATCCCCATGGAGAAAGGTTGTTTTTACATCTAACTATTCAAGATGCAAATCTTCTATTGCCACTAGACTTAAGATAGTCCTAATTGAAGTCATCTTAACAACAGGAGAAAATATTTCATCAAAATCTATACCTTTCTTCTGTGTAAACCCCTTTACAACAAGTCTCGCCTTGCACCGCTTCTTACCTCCTTCTTCTTCCTTCAACCTGTCAATCCATTTGTTCTGCAATTCTCTTTTACAAGCAGGCAACTGAACGAGATCCCAAGTCTGGTTTCATACCAATGAGTCCATCTCCTCATTCATGCCTTGCTCCCACTTCTTTCTAGTTTCCACCTACATTGCTTCTTCATAACATTCTGGTTCACTAGCATCAGTCATCAACAAATAATACATTGAAGCAGAGTATCGTTTAGGGAGTCTACTTAACCTGGTAGATCTTCTTGCAGTTGCAGGAGTTTCAGGTACTTGATGTTGTTCTTGATTTTCTGGCACCTTTGGAACTTCATTTTCTTGAATTTATCCAAGTATTGTACACTCTATGTTTTCCTTTTTTTGTTTCTTTCCCTGCAACTGATCTTTATACATGACCTTTTCATTGAATATGACATCTCTACTTCTAATGATTTTGTGATTTTCATAATCCCATAAACGATAACCAAAATCATCAACCCTATATCCAATAAAGGTACATTTCTTAGATTTAGCTTCAAGCTTTGTTCTATTTTCTTTATCATTATGGACAAATGATTCACAACCAAATGTTCTCATAAATGAGTAGCTTACCTTTTTATCTGTCCATGCCTCCTTTGGAATACCACCATCCAAAGCACTTGAAGGTCCTTTGTTTATTAAATAAACTACAGTATTTACAGCATCTGTCCAAAACTATAAGGGAAACCCTACATGCAATCTCATACACCTTGCACGCTCCATGATCGTTCTGTTCATCCTTTCAGACACACCATTTTCTTGTGGTGTTCCTGGACTATCTTTTCTCTATGAATCCATGGTATGAATAGTAACTATCAAACTCCTTTCCGAAGTACTCAACTCCATTATCATATTTGAGGCACTTAAACCTTCTTCCTGTCTCATTCTCAACCAAAGCTTTCCACTTCTTAAAAGTAGCAAACACATCAGATTTTTGTCTAATGCAATAAACCCAAGTTTTCCTAGTTGCATCATCAATAAATGTAACATAATAATTAGATCCACCAAGAGATTGTACCTGAGCCAGTCCCCATACATCTGTATGCACTAGCTCTAACTTTTCATTCTTCTTCTGTTTCCCAACCCTCAGAAATCTGACTCTTGTATGTTTTCCATAAACACAGTTCTCACAGAATTCCAAACTTACTTGCTTCAAATCTGGCAGCAGCTTCCTTGAGTGGAGAATCTGCATCCCCTTCTCACTCATGTGGCTAAGCCTATGCTGCCACAATACTGTATATGTTCCTATGGAAGCTAAAGAGATAGAATGGTCAGTATTATAAGGACATAAATACAACGTACCTACCCTGTCTCCTTTTTCTATCACCATTGATACTTTAGTGATCTTCCACAACTTTTCTTCAAATGTAGATAGACAGTCGCCATCTCCCAACTTCCCTATTGAGATCAGATTTCTTTTCATAGCATGAATATGCCTAACATCTTTCAACAGCCAATCAGTTCCATTCTTAACTTTTATCTATACCTTACCCATTCCAACAATTTTACATGGCTCATCATCACCCAATAAAACATGTCCAAAATCGTCTGGAACATAATCATGAAAATATTTCCTATGTCGTGTAGCATAACATGAAGCCCCTGAATCTACTACCCAATAATCACTAGTATTATCTAATTCAAGAATCAAAGCATCTTGTAATACATCACCTGCTACATTTTCTTCCTGGTAGTTTCCTTCTGTCCATCTCCTTTCTTCTTTAGAGATCTACAGTCTTTCTTTAGATGTCCTTTCTTTCCACAGTTCCAACACTCTATCTTTCCTAATCTGGACTTGGATATTCCCTTTTAAGAGTTGCTATGATTACCTTGGCTCTTTCCTCTCTCCTTTTGTCTTCCCCTTCTCTCCATGGTCAACGCATTACCTGATGTCTCACCTGTGCTTTTTCTTCCCATTTGCTTGCTAAGAATAACACCAATAACATCATCAAATTTCAATGTGTTTGTACCAGAGACAAAGTTACTTACAACCATGATCAAGCTATTCCAGCTTTCTTGAAATGAACACAATATTAGAAGAGCCCTAACCTCATCATCGAAGTTCACACTTACAGAACTTAGTTGATTTGTAACCGTATTAAAATCATTTAAATGATCCATAACAGATCCACCTTCAAACATCTTCATATTAAATAAATGCTTCATTAGAAATACCTTGTTGGAGTTTGAGGGTTTTTCATACAGCTTACCCAATGTGCTCATCAAACCCTCCGTTGTCGTTTCTTTTGAGATATTGAAAGCCACTGACGAAGCCAGGCTCAGCCATATTGTTCCCATAGCCTTTCTGTCAAGAACCTCCCATTCTTCGTCCTTCATGGCCACTAGCTGCTTTGCTCTTCCTCCGAACGATAGGAATAGATCCTTCTGGCATAGATAGTCCTCCATTTGCATCTTCCATAACTGGAAGTTTTGGCCATTAAACTTCTCGACCTTAAGCTTTCCTTCTTCCGTCATTGCTACCACTCGAACCAGACACCCTAGCTTCCTGCGGGTTTATTTGCGAAATAGACCTTTGGCTTTGATATCAATTGTTAGAAAAATAGGATTCCAGAGCAATAACAATAAACAAAAATGCAAATATAATCACACACACATTAGAAGATATACATAGATATATCATGGTTCACCCAACTTGGGCTACGTCCACACTGAAGTTGCCAGTCCTTATTATTATACCGTCCAGCAAAGTGAAGGGATACAACCTGCAACACAACCGCTGCACATCCTCTTCACTGTCTCACAGTCTCTGTTCATGATCTCAGAGATATTTACAAAGCATAAAACCTAATACATCAACCCTAGCCATATTATAATGTCTTTCTTTTATAAGGGAAATACAATGGGAAAATACCATGGGATACCCAAAACCATGGGCCCGAAAACTAGTGGCGAAAACAACCCCAAAAATTTTCCTCAGGGGCGATGCCCCTCCACACCCCCCCGCTGGGGTGAGTGTACAGTACACCTACATATCATATAAAACTGGGGTACAAACATGGTTGAATAATAATATCTCTGAATCTGGAGACCAGGCTCCACAACCAACAGTAATTACACCACCCAATGGGGAATATTTCCCTTTAGTACATCCATACAACAGAGAGTTTCACTCTAGAACTCCTATGGAGAATCCCACACACTATCCCCATGATCACACTCCTCAACCCTACCAGTGACCGGATGCACTTAGCATACCCCAAGTCAACTTGTGACCTTCATACTTTAGCCAAAATCATACAGTAATAGAGAACTATTCCCTAAATATTCCCCCTCCAAACTCCTGAACATAGAACAATGGTCTTAATTCTAAAATCCTCAAACTAAACTAAATTACACTCTTTTGTTTACATGAGGGGAATTTGAAGAATGTCACTCCGTGACGTACCCTCTTATTTCCCCAATTAGCATAATTAACAAAGGATTAACTTTTACATAATCAACAAAATAAATCACCTTAGAATAATATACTATCTAAGGTTTTAGTTGAGGCCAAAGACATTCTAGCTAGGGTCCCTTTTTCCCTTTCGTCCTTCTATCACCCTCACCACTTGTGGATTCATAGCCCCCATCTCTTTCTATTTGATCCTTTCATGGATTTTGATTAACATAAATATACATAAGTAATATCCAATTCATTCTGACCATTGTGTCACGATTCCAGTATGTCAAAATAAATACATATTTACATTTAGTGGAAAAACAAGGATGTTACATTCCTCTCCCACTTACAAAATTCAATGTACTTGGTGCCTTACAATGCTATGTACCTAACCTGTAGATCAAAATTATTTTTCAAAATTTTGTGTGTATTCTTTCCACATTGCATCCTCCATCTCCCACATTGCTTCTTTAGGGTTGTAGTGGGTCCATTAGACCTTCACCTTCTCGATGGCCCTATTCCTCAATAATGTACTTTTCTTGTCTTGGGTGCACACTGATTGCTCCAGAATATCACCTTCGAATTCCACTTGGATCAAAACCCATGAATGAATTATGTGGTTAGGATCATTACATATTTCTTTAGTAATGACACATGATTGTTAAATTTTCAGAATTTACTTCAATCTTATCTAGGATCTTAACTGAGAGAAAAACATGTATAGTATATCTACAGCATATCAATCATGGACACAATAATGCAAGCACACAAGAGACACATATTTTACTTGGGGAAAACCATAAAGGTGAAAAACCCCAATAACTTCCTCAGAGATAGATAGAGCAATGATACAACCAGAATATAAGAGATAGTCTTCTCCTAGCAGCAGAGACTCCTCCTCCACAAGTGCGCCACTCTCCCAAGTGTGAGTGAGAGAATAGAATGTGTAAAATGAGAGAGACACACTCTCTATTTATACACTAACTTGACTTGACCTTTACTCAACTAGGTCGGCCTCAACTTAACCACTTAACATAATTCTAATTGGGCCGACCCCCAGTAGGGTGGTCTAATAATCCTTTGACCCACATGGTCGACCCCCAATAGGGTGGTCTAATAACCCTTTGATCCACATGACTTATACAGGGCCAACCCCAACAAGGTGGTCTAATAACCCATCAAGTATAAGTTCCGACACTTACAATATAAATGATGACACTTCCATATAGAGGAATACTAACATCTCTATAGGAATACAATATACATATATGTTAAATACATTCTCAAGTTACATATACATCAACACTCCCTCTTAACTAGGAAGGTATTTCTCGACACAGGTCTTCTAGCACAAGTCATCCTCTTTGGATCATCGTCACTGGATAATCGTCATCAAGTCATCATCATCGTCACTGTTGCTACTATCTCAATCAATCTCTGAATCTACTCGTCATAGGAAGTTCTACAGAGCCAGTCCTTTTTCATATTGGATGTAGGCCCACCACCTCCAGGTCTTCGTCATCACTGGCCATACTATGGAATCCTCAGGACTTATTACGTGCATCACAAAACCTCGAAAGAGCATCCCAGGCTGTTACGAGCACACGGCTCTACCTATAGGATCTCCCAGGGCCATATTATATGTGACCTCACCACAAAACCTCGCAAGAGCATCCCAGGCTGTTACGAGCACACAACTCTACCTATAGGATCTCCCAGGGATAGATTATATGTGGTCACTGCAAAACCTTGCAAGAGCATCCCAGGCTCTTACAAGCACACAGCTCTACCTATAGGATCTCCCAGGGACAGATGATATGTGGTCATGGCAAAATCTTGCAAGAGCATCCCAAGTTGTTACGAGCACATAGCTCTACCTATAGGATCTCCAAGGGACATATTATATGCCATAGGACAAAAACTCGAAAGAGCGTCTGCCAAATATCCCAGGGCCAAGTTGTATGCCATAGGAAAAACCTCGAAAGACTATCTGTAGATCTCCCAGGGCCAAATTATATGTCCTCCCAGAGCAAATCCTCAAAAGAACATTTGCCAGATATCCCAGGGCCATATTACATGCCATAGGAAAAACCTTGAAAGACTATCTACAAATCTCCCAGGGCCAAATTATATGCTCATCTACACAACATGATCCACGGCCATAAAGTATCATCCCGATACTCACCATACATCATCCTGATGTATACATAATCATCCTGATCATCATCACTGCAACATCTTGCTGCAAGTCATCTGGAGCAACATCCTGAAGCTCGTCATCCACGATCATCCTGATCATATCATGCATCTACCTAATGCATACCAAGTATCTACATGATACATATCATCATACATGATCCACCTGATACAAATACAAATACATGATCCACCTGATCATACCTGATACATATCAACATACATGATCTACTTGATCATACACAGTATCCACTTGATACATGTACAGATACATGGTCCAAGCATCCAACATGATGCGTACATACATATACATATAAATGATCCAACTGATCATATCCAGCATCCAACATGATGCATACATACATATACATATAAATGATCCAACTGATCATATCCAGCATCCTCCTAATGCATATACAGAGCAGTAACTAGAGCATCGTCCTAATGCTCATCATCCAGCGCTTACATCCACAGCCATGTGAAGGATCCTCCTTCCAACATGCTTGGAATGGCTTCTACAAATGTGTCCATCACTTCTTCCTCGAATTGTCATTAATCTGAAGAACACCAAGCCTCTCCCTGAAGTACTCGAACTTCACCCTGGCTAGTGGCTTCGTCAGTACATCTGCAATATGCTCGTCCATCGCAATGTACAGGAGCTTCACAGCTCCTCTCTGCACCATATCACTGATATAGTGATATTTGATCTCTATGTGTTTCGACCTGTCATGAAACACTAGGTTCTCGGATAGCTTCACACAACTCTGGTTATCACAAAAGATACCAGTAGCATCCAACCGGAGATCAAATAACTAAGACAGTAGCTTCCAAAGCCATACTGCCTCACAACTAGCTGAACAGGTTGCAACATACATTGCCTCAGCTGTACTCAGTGCTACGCAGGACTGCTTCCTGCTGAACCAAGAGATCACACCTGATCCCATACTGAAGAAACACCCATAAGTGCTCTTCCTATATGCATCACTTCCTACCCAATCTGAATCAACATAACCCTGCAGGTTAAACTTTTGATTCGCATCATACTTGAGCCCATAATCAATTGTACCCTTCAGGTACCTCAGAATATGCTTTACAGCTACCAAGTGAACACTCCTCGGATTCGTCAGGAACTGGCTCAATGTGTTCACCACAAAGCAAATATCTGGTCTCGTGTTCATCAGGTGCATCAAGGACCCAATCATCTGACGATAGATAGTGATATCAACCTGCTCAAATGAAGCATCACACAGAAGCTTCAGGTTCGATGCCATAGGTGTGGCCATACCCTTGCATTCCATCATCCCGAACCTCTTCAGGATCTCTACTGCATACTTCCCTTGTCCAAGGAAGATTCCATCTGCACTCTGCCACACCTCCGTGCCAAAAACAAATAGTGCATCATCCCCAAGTTCTTCACCTCAAACTCGGCAGCAAGCTTCCACTGCATGTCGGAAATCAATCTATCCTCACCTATTATAAACAGGTCATCCACATACAATAGTAGTATCACTGGATTTCCTTCCTCAACCTTGTAGTAAAGGTTGGAATCCGCTTTACTCTTAGTAAATCCCAAACTGGATAGAAAGCTATCTATCCTACCATACCAAGTTCTGCACATATATGACTCCTTGTCATGTGTCTCAGAACCAAGTGGCTTCTCCACATACACTTCTTCTTCAAGTACACCATTCAAGAAGGTTGTCTTGAAATCCATCTGGGGTATCTTCCATTTCATCACTTTTATATTTCTCTATGCTTGATCTGATAGTTCCATTTGGAAGTCACAACAGACTTCCCTTCAGCTCTTGGGACCGCATCCCAAACATCGTTCTTCATGATCGATGGATCATGGCATTCTTCCCATATCCTGGTAAATTCAATATCTTCAATAGATAATTTTGTTGATGAACAAATGTTGTAGTCCTTCTTTGGTAGGTGATGGTATACGATCTTTCCTACACAACAAGTTAAATTGCATGATTAGAAAACATCTCATAGTTTTCAGAACAAATTTTTACACATAAAGAAATATGTCATACATTCATGCAATTATCTTAGCCAATCCTTCAATACAACATTTATCCATATTCCGTAACTTTCTAGATGCCTTCCAATCTCTACCAGAACATTGTTAAGAGTGTGCACAACTCCTAACATGTTAGCAAAGAGGTTTCATTCTAGATAAGTAGCAATGGAATGTTGTACAGTGCCATAAGCCACTTACCCATGTATATTAGTAGTATACTTTTCATCAATGCAACTATTCTAATATGCATAATACACAACCTAATTGTAGGAACATCAGTATATACATTATTGAATAACATTATTTAAACAAAAAACTATGTAAGAAATGACATTTCAAATACTTATCTTTGTTTGATTGTTGGGTTGACTCCCTCTTAGTCTTTGCTTCTTTTCTGCAACTCCATTCTGATGTGGATTGTGAGAAGTGGTCAACTCCCTCTGAATATCTGCATCCTTGCAGAAACTGCTGGAGTGTGCTCCCTCTTGATCTTTGCTTCCTGGATTACCTTTTCTTGAACTTATATTCATTCTCGATCCCTATGCATGCTTGTTAGTATCATCATTGTGTTATCCTCGAGGTCTCATACATAATCAAACATTCATTAGTATAATGTTAATATTATCAAAACACAATAATCTCAAGCATGTATAGTCAGGATCATTTCAAACACAGATAATAAACATTAGTATTCAAGGTTTCAAGGAAGTCTTTCTTTTATGCATACATATTCTTATTTGATCATAGGACTCTTTTGGTTAGTTAAATCATCAATCAAGATAAGAGATATAATATGCATACAACCATGACTATTCAAACCTATGACTTCATGAATAATCATTATCAACAACACAAAAGTATAAGATCCTAATACAAGGTAGGATTCTAGTTTGATATAGGAAAAACATACCTGGATTAGCATGCTATCTAGTTATGTCTAACATACCCGCATAATGTCTTTTGGTTCTCTTCAATGACTTGTGCTAGTAACCTACATGTCTCATAAGTTATCCATTGCAGAACCAAGTTATACATACATCGTAAGTACATCTTCTAAGTGATCCATGAAAATGGATGAATCTTTGTCCTCATGTCATCATGATCATATGTTCTTGAACTAGAATATGATTTGTCTTTCTTGGTGTACCTTTCATGTTAGCAGACAACATAAACCTCATACAACACCATAATGCATTAGTACAATCATAAGTGTCAACACCCTAATTAATGAATATCTTCTATCATACATTCATAATTTTTTTAAGGTGATACGACAAATCTAAAATCAAGATTGTACTAACCGTAATAACATGAAGACAAACATACCATAAACTTAATCATGAACAAATCTCGAAACATACCTCGATGAGTCATACATATCGAGATCGCTTGTAATCTTCTTATGTAAGGCGTTAGCCTCATCTCCCTCTGAAACAGGAACTTCTTCACTTATGCAGGTGACCAATCCATCTTCTTCTAGGATTAACCCAATCCACTTGATTTGCAAGAACTGGATCTAGAGCTGGATTAGGGTTTGTCAGAGAAACCCCAAAAATTCAAACTTTGCATTTCAAACTTCTGAAAGGATAGAAATATACGCCTTGATGAGCTGATCAAGCTAGTATATTCATAATTTGAAAACTGCAAAGTTTCACTCCTCAATTTTGCCTTTGAAACTTCCGGATTCACTGGACATGACCTTGAACTGGGGTTTGATGAAGCCCACTCTTATTCCCAATCAAAAGGTTTGATCCAAAGCTCTAAGCTTCTATTTTTATGAGGAGCTTCCAGCCGTGGTCACAGATTTCAAAAATTCCCATTTTTGCAGAAGCCCTAATTTTCCACTTTTCTGATCAATGTCTCGAACTAGGGTCTGATCATGCCCGGCCTTCTGCCCAACCAAAAATTCTGATCTTGGTCTCTAAATTTCAATTTTGATGAGTATCATTTAGCTGTGGTCTCTGATTACAAAAATTACAACTTTATCCGAAACCCTAAATTTCGGAAGCCATGAATGAAGGTGCTAAAAAAATAATTTTGTTTTGATAGAAATATGTACCTGATTGTTTCCGGTGTAAATCTGAAATTTTCGATTCACAGAGTCTAAAATGTTTTCCTAAGATAGCCCGACCTATCGTCTTTCCATCCCCATAGGTCTGAACTCAATTGGATTCTCTCAGAGAGAGTTATGCCAAGTGTCGTAACGTGACCTGTTTATGTGATAAAATAGGAGAGCAAACTTGTACGGTGTGCCTCGTGTCACTGGTTCAACTTCGGCCTCTAAACAATTTTCCTGAGATAGTACAGTCTATGTACTACCTGTTACTGTTTATGAAATTTCATTTGGAGCTTCCTAGCCCATGTTATGACCTTTTTTCCAAGGTCACTTGTTTTTCACTCAGATTTGGAAGAGGCAGAAACCCTATATTGTATAGATCATAAATCACAAAGTACAACGAATTAGAGATTTTCCTTTGGACACAAGGTACATGGGGATCTAATCTTTGACCTGTAAAAGTTTCAGATGCAAAGACTTTTCCAAAATGGATTTATAGCGAAAGTGCTACAATGACTAGTTTTTGGTATATCAAGCCCTAGCATCATAATTGCAACAAGTGTCATACATGCCATATCATGCCTTCTTTCGGGATAGCTCTGATACCATGTTAAATTTTCAAAATTTACTTGAATCTTATCTAAGATCTTAACTGAGAGAACAACATGTACAACATATCTACAGCATATCAATCATGGACACAATAATGCAAGCACACAAGAGACACAGATTTTACTTCGGGAAAACCATAAAGGTGAAAAACCCCAATAAATTCCTCAGAGATAGATAGAGCAATGATACAACTAGAATACAAGAGATAGTCTTCTCCTAGCAATAGAGCCTCCTCCTCCACAATTGCGCCACTCTCCCAAGTGTGAGTGAGAGAATAGAATGTGTAAAATGAGAGAGACACACTCTCTATTTATACACTAACTTGACTTGACCTTTACTCAACTAGGTCGGCCTCAACTTAACCACTTAACATAATACTGACTGGGCCGACCCCCACTAGGGTGGTCTAATAACCCTTTGACCCATATGGACGACCCCCAATAAGGTGGTCTAATAACCCTTTGACCCACATGACTTATACAGGGCCGACCCCAACAAGGTGGTCTAATAACCCATCAAGTATAAGTTACAACACTTTAGAATATAAATGACGACACTTCCGTATAGAGGAATAATAACATCTATATAGGAATACAATATACATATATGTGAAATACATTCCAAAGTTACATATACATCAACAATGATATCCATTATGCACACACATACAAGAAAGCAATGCTAATTCATAAGCTATAGGACATATCCTAGTTAATATTTTAAATGGCCCACAGAATCAAGCTGCAAGCTTTGGACAGATTCCCAAATATAGGGAACTTTTCTTTGGCCCGACTTTGAGGTAGACATGGTCCCCCACTTGAAATTCTCTGTTTTCTCTGCCCATGTCTATAGAAATTTTATGTCTTCCTTGAGCTTCCTTCGTATTCTAGTTAATCTTGACCATCTTCTCTTCCATTTCTCTAAGTAACTCTGGCCCATCATCACTTGGTCTACTGGATTATCCCAACTAATTGGAGTATTGCATTTTCTTCCATACAAGGATTCAAATTGGCTCATATATAAATATGAATGATATCTATTATTATATGCAAACTCCACTAAATGCAAGTAATTTCCTCCCTTAGATGGTTGATCCATCACATATATTCTAAGGATGTCTTCAATAACATTATTAAACCTCTCAGTTTGATGATTTGTCGGTGGATGATATGATGTATTCATATTCATATTTGTTCAAAATACCTTAAACATGCCCTTCCAAAATTTTGAAGTGAACTTGGAATCTCTATCAGAGACTACTGCCTTGGGAATCCCATGCAACCTAACAACTTCTTTCAGGTAGATGTCTGCTATGTTAAAAGCTTTATGAGTTGATTTGACATGTATAAAGTGAGATACGTTGGCCAGCTTGTCCACCAATACCATGATGGAATCATGTTGCTTAAATGTTCTAGGAAACTTGGTGATAAAATCTACAATCACCACTTCCCATTTCCACTCTGGAAAGGGAAAATGTTGAAGCAATATTTCTGGATTCTAATGCTCAACCCTAACTCTCAGACACTCTTGATATTTGACTACATATTTTGTAATCTCATTCTTCATGCCTGGCCAAAAATACTAGTAACTCTTACTATTATAAGTTTTTTATGGTATCGTAGGTATCCTACATAAAGAACCTTTTGCATCTCATCCAGAATCAACTTCCTTAACTTACTTTAGTTGGGAACGTAAATTATGTTTTGATACCTGAGAATTCCACCATATTCAAATCTATAACCCTCATGTTTCTAAGGTATGTGTCCCAGCTGCAATCCTCCCTTTACCAGAAGGTAATGCTCATCCGTAATTATAGCTACAAGAATTTTGTTGTTTGGGTTTGATTTGCTTGTTCTGATGGTTGTAGCATGCATTGCATGTATCCTCCGACTAAGTGCATCAACCACTTTATTTTCTTTACCTTTAATGTGTTTGATTTCACAATCAACCTCACATAGGAACTTCAACCATCATGTCTTCCTGCACTACAAGGAAAAGACCCTCTAGTGGAGGTTTTTGTGGATGACCCTCTAGTGGAGGTTTTTGTGGATGCTCCTCTAAAAAGAGCCCAAATATATGTTTATAGCAGATGTCCCTAGTAGAGGCAAGTGGGAAGATGTTTTATAGGATGTTTTTTACCGATGCATTTGTATGTATAAAATGCACCGATGCGTATATGAACAAGGATGCTGACATAAAATATGTGGCACCATGGCCACGTACATCAAAGGGAGAAATAAAACTAAAAAGTTTTAGTCGGTGCATTTAAAAACCTAAAACACATCGGAGCAATATACATTCGGAAGCACTGCTTTATGGTTAAAATATTTGAAATTCAAAACACGTATTATTTTATTTTTATTTTTAACTTTTGTAGCTAGTGTAGTTGTGCTCTAAAACAACATCGGTGCAGTTGGATATCTACTGCACCGAAGTAGGTTTTAATTTAAAAAGTTTACCGAAATAGAAAACACATCACATTTATTTTTTATTTTTTTATTTCCATTTTTGGTGTGGTTGTTGTCTATAAACACACCGATGTTGTATCTCTTTGGGAGCACCGCTCTAGGATTAAAAGAATTGAAAATTAAAAAATACATAATCTTAATTTTTTATTTCAAAATTTTAATTGCGGTGTGTTATATCTATCGTACAAGTATAATCGCCTAGAATACTATACTTAGGTATACTATTAGAATCCTTAAAAAATACGCTGCCAGGGTAATTTTTAAGGGCGAAATTTCGCCAATTGGCTATTTTTCGGGCTTTTTTTCAAAAAATAAATTCGCTATTTGGTCATTTTTAGACTCTAATATCGCCTATATTTACATAAAATATGTTTTTTTATCATAATATTCGCCAAAATTTACACATTTAAGTACTAAATTGTATGTTTCATATTTAATATTCGCCTATGTATCTATATACCTGTTTTTTTCAATCCAAAATAATCGCCTAGGATACTATACCTAAGTATAATATTAGAGTCCTTAAAAAATACCCTGCGTACAACACCAGTGCGTTTAACTGTCGAGAGCATCGAGGCATGTTTAAATAATAAAAAAAATGGAATTGGAAAATCCATTTTACCATCTCCATAGTTTTTTTGACCCCATGGCCATCAGTTTCATACCTTCCATGCTCATATTCCCTCCCATTTGTGCTCCATGTGGCTGGATTACTAGCTTCCATAGCTTGTTGAGTGGATTTCAAATTTTGCGAAACTGTTGGAAAATTTTGAAATTTGGTGTACATCACTACCATGTATCCTCAATGCACAAGGGACTAGGTAAATTATTTGTGACCTCCAAATTTAAATTTTTAGCAGATTAGAATTTGAAATTCGTCTTTATTTTCCCTTAAATTTAAAAAAATTGAAAAATCTTGTGTGGTGTGTTTGAGCCGTTCGGATCACACTGAATATTGGTGCACAATGTAAATTTATAGGATGCACCATAGAAGACATGTTTTTATATGTACTGCATTGAAAACAAGGTTCTCTTTTTATTTATAATGCACTACTTAACCAAATTTTTAAAAAAACAAAATCATAACTAGTGTGCATCCTAAGATGGTTTGCTAACTTATAACAAGCACACCATTAATCCCAAAAATTTACAAAACTCACAAAGGATTGCACCTACTACAGGCACTCTATTCATACCTATGCACTGTTGATGGTGTGATGACTTGTCTTAAACACATTGGTGCTTCCTATTGTTGGATGCACTGCCAAACATAACATTTAAAAAAACAACACGTTAACTAATGTGCATTGTACATAACAACACACCTTTTTGACGATGCGTTGACTTGTAACATGTGCACCATAAGAATTTACCAATAATATATAAAACTTAAAAAGAGTTTCTCCTATCACAGTGTGCTCTATTAATGATTGTCCACTGTACCTAGTGCAATGAGATATTTAGAATGCACCAGTGCTTTCTAATAATAGACGCACTACGAGACTAAACCAAATATATCATGACATTATTCGATGCACATTGTAAGCACGAATGCATCGGGTATACGGTGTACTGACATATAAATGTAACACCATTATCCCCCCAAAAAATAAAATCATAAAAATCATCTCCTATTATGGTGCGCTCATTTAATTCTTGCAAATAGTTGTCAGTGAGATGATGTGTTTAGAAGTCATTGGTGCTTCCTACTAATGGAAGCACTGCCATACTTAATGTAGTAAAAAAAACATGTTGGCCAGTGTCCTTTGTTAACATTGTCGCACCAATTGTTCGATGCGTTGACGTATAATAGGTGCACCGTAATACTCAAAAGAAACATCAAGCCCACAAAGAGCAGTACCTACTACAATGTGCCCATTAATATGTGCACACTGTGTACAATGTGATCATGGATATACAATGCACTGGTGCTTCCTAAGGATGGATGTACCGACAAACTAAACATAGTTAAAAAATATTTCCATGCTCACCGATGCACTTATGTATTCAAGCACACCGTATGTGGTACTCTTTGGTTACAAAAGCACCAACACCAGTGAGTGACTATAATTAAGGCGCGCCACTTCTAAAATCCATTTATTTCGATAATACAATTATTATTTGATGATAATAAATAGTATGTTCATTTAATGTGTTTTTATGTCTATTTATGAGAATGATCGATGTTATATGTGTATCAGATACATTAGTGAAAAGAGGCAGCTGAGCCGCAACAGACACAAGTTGACCTGTACAACTTCGTGCATGAGTGGGAGGTGAGGGAGAGGGAGAGGGATTATTTCCATCACCCCATCACTTATCATACACGTCATCTCTTGATGGTTGTAAGAATCCTAAGGTTCTATTAGGAGGATAAATCCCTCAAGGGGAACTCTGCTTTGATGGTGCAGTTGATCTATCACTGGGATCACATGAGATAGGCATTTTGTATTTTTCTCGATCAGTGGTTCCATCCCACTAAAGAGGATTTTTATTTCGTCCCTAGCCTGTCTAGAACAGAGGAGTATTTTCCCCAGTTTCCTAATGTCTCAGTGGTTGTTTTAGTAGAGAATTACTAATTAGAGGAAATTTGAGTTCTAAAATGGGCCTCCTAAGGAAAATAATAAAATAATAGTTAAAATAATGAAATAATAAAATAATATTTATTAATTTTGGACGAATAAAGAAAAAAACTACTTTTTTTGTTCGTATTTTCAACATATCTCCCTGTGTTTTTAATCAAAGTTTGAGCAAGAGCACTCGTTGGATGCAGAATTTAATTCTACATCCAACGATTACCCACACTGCATACTTTTGACAGACCTTGCTGCCCCAAAAATAAGAAATACATGAAAAACGTCATGATATTGTTTGTATTTTCAACATATCTTCCTATGTTTTTACTCAAATTTCGAGTGAGAGCACTTGTTGGATGCGGAATTTAATATTCCGCATCCAACGAGTACCCACGTTGCATACTTTTGACAAACCCCACTGCCCCCAAAATAAGAAATATCTGGAAAAAAAATGTCATGATGACATCATCATGACATAAAACACAGGGAGATATGTTGAAAATATGAACAAAAAAATTAGTTTTTTTTATGAAAAATATCTCGAGTAAACCATTATGGTTGACTTTATTGAAATTCTATTGGTTCTTGAATTCCAACTCATCAAGAAACTATGGTTGGCTCGTTTTCTTATATGATGACTCGTTTTTTTATAAGGCCTATTTTAGACCTCAAATCTCCTCTAATGTCATTTACTCTCAACGTTATATCAATGCCCGCATCCTTGATCCTATTGATTTTTAGGTGCGTGGTGGGAAGCTCCAGATTGGTACTTTCAGTGGAGATGAGGTTAGGTTCCTATCATTGTTGGTTACAAGCATCCAGCACCTCACCAATGATGGGAAACCCATTCGTTTCCCTCTTTCATATTATGTAGATTCTTTAGTGTGCTCACCTAGATGATTAGGTGGTCCGCCATTTTTCTACGACAATTTTTTTTTTCTTTGAATCAATGCCATGTAGTGTTTGATGGGAGGGCCAACTTCCCTTTTGCTTCAGATATTTTTTGTTTATTTTTTTAGACGATTATAGCGACTAAACCATCATTTGAACACCACCCTCCTAGGTTGTTGACTGAGTTGTGAATGAATATGCGGGGATAGATGATTCCCAAGAGGATCCAATCTAATTTCCCAACAAGGATCACATCAAAGGTGTTGGAGATGATATTCAACGAGGAGGACCATGCATTGGACCTTCTTCCATATCCATACGCAGGATTGGATTGGAGAGCATGTCCCAACATCTTTTGCACCCACAATGAGCCACCAGATGAGAGAGGTAATATCATCGTTACATTTAAATTAATCTAGTTGAATTTTATTCTCTTATTTGATGCAAATGAAAAATCTTATAACATTTTCTTTCAATTGGTTTATTAAATAGTGAAATTGTCTAATTATATTTTTTGTGTACTATATATTTTGCAGATATTGGCACATTCGATGGGGAGGTGCCTACTACCGATCATCCTGATGAGGATATGTAGAAGGATGAGGTTCTTGCATTACCTAGACCTTACCTATGACGTAGGCTAGATGAGAGGTATTGATAGGACACATTGAATAGGTTTGCCACATTGTTGGGTTGACGAGGAGTCTATCTTGTTTGATCTTTCGATGTCATGGGAGACCCTGAGCTTTCAGAGGTATGGAATATGATTCCATGTGATATGATATGGTTGATGCAATATGCAGTTGGTGCATCCATGCTTTTAGATGCTTGGAGGATGGAGGATTAGTCTACGCCATCTAATGAGGATGGCGATCCTCATCCTCGTCCACCTCACCATGACGTGGAAACATCGTCATCTCATACTCCACCTCCTCCTGCTTCTCCTCACCATGATCACAACCAACCACTATTTACCTTTCCAAACCTATTTGACCCACCCCCATCTCTGATCCATCCAGTTGTCCTACCAGCCACTCCACCATCTCCTACTCCACTCACCTTATCTCTAGAAAGGATGGTTGTAGCGGGTGAGTTTTTTCTTGATGGATATATCTATGCTGCTCTCCAGTCTACTTTTTCTTTTGATGGAGGTACTAATGCCTCTACTGGTGGGGGTGTCAATGCCTATAGATTTGTTGGAAGAAGTACTAATGCCTCTGGTTCTGGAGGTGGACGAGATATCTTATAGCGATTATTGGCCTAGAGATGTATATTTGGGTGCATGTATCACGAGTTTGATATTATTGTTCACACACACACACACACACACACACACACACACACACACACACTACATTTTTCATGTTGATGCTTATTTATATGCTGATGGTGATGTGTATGTTATAAGGTTAGGTTACATATGTTTTCTAGGTGTTCTTGATAATAGATTTGTTTGTTAGATGGTGTTAGTTATATGTGTGCATGCTAGTTATGTTAGATATTGTAGCTTGTGTTTTGTTAGATGTTATTATTAGATTTGTGTGCTAGATGATGTTTAAATCTATTAAATGGATATGTTATATGATGGTAGATAATGTTTACATATGTATGTTAGGTGATGTTTGATGTGTATGTTAGATTATGTTAGATTTTTTTTTGTGTTGGTAAGATGGTGCTTATGTTTGAAAGGTGATGATAGATGTGTATGACATTGGATGATGTTTTTCATATGTGTGTGATGGTTATGTTAGATGGTGTTTATGTCTAGTAGGTGGTGGTGATGATGATGAAGACGGTATGCTACATGATGTTAGGTGATGGTGGTGGTGGCCATTGATTTGATGATCAGATTGCAATATTTTTTATTGTTATGTATATATATACATGCTTTTAATGAACTCAATGAGCTATCAAATTATTTTCTGATATTTATTTTCATGTGTATGATGTATTTTGTTGATGTCAATGAGTGTGATTCATGTGTGTGATGCAATTTTATTTATTTATGTATATATATATCTATATCTATATATATATATTTGTAAGTAAGAGAGTAAAATCCTTCTAATCAAACGAGCAAATAATACATAATGATATAAGAATACTTCCATCCTTGACCGCAAGGGACAACAGATGGGCAGCAAACAGAAAGCACCAAAAAAAAACATGACATGAGACAAAGAGAGAGGATCAGTTCATTGAGTGAACCGATTTCCCCGAGGAATCTCCTTTCTTCCCTTTTTTCTTGCTAACATTGATCCAACCGAAGGAGCTGGGAGTTACATCAGTCTTCTCCACCAAAGACAATTGATTTGGTGGTATTTCGTCACCGCGAACTGGAGGAACTACTTGTGTTTCCTTGTCACTGTCAGAATGATTGGATTCATGAGGGCGTTTTAGAGCTCCTAAAAGCGGATCTAGGGCCATTATCAAATCAATTGGTTCATCCTGAGCAAAGGGAGAATGCCTTGACAGAGATGAGGGGTCAAAAGGAGGAATTCCAGTTGCATTTGGACTATGAATGGAGACCGAGGGCTTGTGGGTTGAATCCTCCGTTGGTTGATGCACAACCGTCGGGGAATGTTGAGGAATAGCTGAAGATGGAGGGTCAGAAGATATGTTGACCTGGTTCTTGTTGGCTGCAAAAGAAGAAACACGAATTTTGCGAGGGTTAGGTTCTTGCCACCCATTGTACTTCCTTGGCCCAAAGGACATGGCAGGGGCAGGGGAAATAGGACAAGAAGCCTGGAGGTGCCCTGTTTGTTGACATGAATGACACCTGGAGGCTGTATTCTCATAATCAAGCAGCTGCAAGTACGGATCCTCTTCATTCCAACCAATAAAAATCTTATCCGATAGCCCTTGGCTTAGATCAATTTCAACACAAATGCAGGCAAAAGTGAAGAAGCCCTTCAAAGTATGGTCTGAATCAATCTTGATAAACCTTCCCAATGCATTTTCAATGGTGGGTAAAAAATCAAGAGTGTAAAAATGCAGGGGTAAATTATCTAGTCTTACCCAAATCGAAGTATTCATGGCCTTCATAGTTACATGGTTGAAAGTGGGGAACCAGTTCTGCATGGAAAGACCAGATCTTCTCCAGAACCACGACCCTTTCTCTAACACCCGTTGTATGTCCTCAGTAGAGGCGAATTTGACAATGAAGAACCCCCTAGAATAGAGGAACAATTCTAGATCTGGCACCCATGTCTTACTTATCCATTCCTTAAGCGCCGAAGCAGAAGGCCAAAATCTGTTGAAGCAGCAGATGAGGGCCCTTTGCTCATAGATGGTAGCATAGGCATAGACATGGGGGTCTTCTGCCTCTTCCATTGGAGGTTCACTAGACTGCTCGACAATGAAGGCAGTTCCTGAAGGCATCTTTACTTCGGGAGTTTCCTCCTTGGATCCTGAAGAAGCAGCAAAAAACTTAGATTTCACATCCTGTTTATAAGATCTGGGGAAAGGGGAAGAAGGATACCCTCCCCTCAGCCGAGAGACAAGCCTGATGGTTGCATTCGTCATTGAGCCATAGCTATGAAGTAGAGCTCCATCCTCGGGTTGTCTTCCTGAATAAATAAGCCTTTGAAAGCCGGGTGGAATACCCGTTTTCTCATGAATCCTGAATTTTAGCATGAAAACGTTATCCTGGGAATAGGCTTGCATGCACAGAGAAGCACCATTAAGGATCCTCACAAACAGGGGAAACCTATAGCTTCCTCTGACCCTGTTGTGTTCAGAAGAGAGTCACTCTGCTCCAGAGTCTGAGAATTCCGGTTGCAAGGCATGGGAGGGTGGCCCGATGCTTGGATATACCTAGCTATCAGTGGCTTTCCGGGGAGAAGAGCTTCTGGGCGGCATCGAGGATCCGGATCCCTGAGGGGAGGGGACCTCCATTCTCTGTAGTAGGTGACGGTGGCGACAGATGGCCTCCTTCGTAGGGTTTCAATCAAGCTCATTGTTTTTTCCCCCTTTTTCCTACATTTCCATTTATTTATGTATATATATCAAAGTCTTTTATATTAGTTATAATTATAATTACAAATTGTGCACAATCACATTTACAATTTCAAGTAAAAATATCAACTATAATTACAATTTGCCATCATTATTACAATTTCACAACTGCAAATTACAATAGCAATAACAATTACAATAAGAAATTACTAATCAGATTTACAAGTTACAAATTACAAATTGGACAATTACAACTACAAATTTACAATCACAAATTTCAATTGCACTTACAATAAAAAATTGCAAATTGCAATTACAAATTAATTTACAAATTACAAAATTATATACAAAATTACAAAATAATTTACGAAGTTGCAAACTTATAATAATTTTAATCATCTTATCAATTAATTATGGGGTGATCAACTATAAAATATTTAATTCATTAACCGGTGATTATAAATATTTTATGGTATGCCATGCATTATATGTGCAAGCCTATGATTTTCTTGATACTAATATCTATAATGTGCCATACAAATAAGTTGCAAATAATTCTAGAATTGAAGTTGTAGTTACTCTAGATAAAAATCATAATTGCATCTATATATCATAACTGTAAAATCAATGATATGAACATGGTAAACAATGAGAAAACACTATTATAATCATTTTAATAGCAGATGATAACTCCATAAAAGATATTTCAAAAATGATTTTTAATAGCAGAGGTTTTTTTCAATGTTTACAAATAAAGTCTTGTACAACTACTATTACTATAAGATTTAGTAATAGCATTAAGGCTCTGCTACAAATGGAGCACCAACAAGCGAAATACTTAAAGGGTGCACTAAGGATGAAAATAATAATTATTAGTAAATAATAAACCATTATGTGATTAGAATGTTTCATCTAATCAAACCTTACAATTATTTAATTATTGATTAAGTATACAACATAATGCTTGAAGTTCAATTTGACATTAATAATTAAGTATCCCATCCACATAAACCACCTACAACCTAGAGGATGGGAGGAATTAATCAATCTCTCTCTCTCTCTCTCTCTCTCTCTCTCTCTCTCACACACACACACACACACACACACACACACACACACACAAACACACACACACACACACATGAACTAGAAAAGAAAAGATAAACATGTCCAAGGACAACCAATGAATACATGATTATAAATCCACTACCATTAACAATTGTTTTACCTACAACTAAAAATGTCTCTCTATAAAGAGTCATGTTAAATAACAAAAATTCATTTAAGAGTACTTGGATTGGCCTGCCATTTTTTTCCAAAAACTATTATCATGATTTTTTAAAGTTGCAAAAATTTATATAGATAAATAAACTTAGTCATGGCTTAACCCATACAACTGTAATACAATGGACCCAAGCAAATTCAAAAGATATTCTAAAATGAAGCTTTATCACCATCACCAAATAGGATATTCATATAGAAATTTTTATTTATCCTCATGAGCAAGGTAGATCTTTACAAACTAATTATATATAAATAAACATAAGCATTAAATTGAAAACACTATTTTGATTACATTGATGTCAATCCTCCCCCTTCATTGGTTTGGTCATCATGTACTTATAATTGATCTTGTAATTCTTTTTAAATTTCTTATTTGTTCACTAAATCAAATCCTTAAAATTTTTCTAGAACAAAGTGCATGGCACATGGATAAGATTACATCTTTATCCCCTAGTGAATTCTCCTCACTAGTTCCAATAGCTTTATATTTTAATTTTTCCTTCAATATCTAGTTGGGATCCTTCATTTTTGAAGGGTTTATCATATCCCTAGGTTTATCCTCCTATAAAATTTGGGTTCCCTCTAAAGGGGAGGGGATAAATTCTTCAATGTGCAGTGATACATCCTTTTCTAGTTTTACATGGGGGCATCTTATTTAAAATCTAGGTGAATAATATCTACTACAACCTTAAATTCCACCAAGTATGCTAATGGATGCTCCACCTTTCAATGAGTGACCTAACAAAATTTTGGTGTCCCTCTTAATTAAAAATTTTCATTTAGGGAAAAACACTATTACATCTTCAAAGAAAGATGTAAACCAGAAAGAAATATTCTAATAACCTAATTTTTTACAGATAGTCTGATCCGGATTTATGTGGGAACGAAACAAAAGATAGCATATACAGAGATATATTGCAAATAACACAGTGATACAGTAAACACATATTCTATTAAATAGCGGAAATAGAACACACTGTAAAATACAATAGCTAGAATGGTAGTAGCTATCTCTGAGAAGAGATGTGGCCGCTATGCTCATTCGTGCCAAGATGAATACAAAGAGAGGCCAAAAGGGCCTATTTATCATAAGCATGAGGGAAAGAATCCCAAACATCCAAAAACCTAACCCTAGAAGATGAACCGTCATAAAGTTTGCAGCCCCAAGGTGGTTAGTTGAACAGTCAACTTCCCGGGGTCATAACTTTTGCATACGATCTCCGTTTAGGGCGCTCGGTAGCCCGTTGGAAAGGTCTAACCGAGATTTACTACTCTCAAATAGGCCCGAATACATGTCGGTGGCAACCATTTGGTCCCCCAAATCGCCAAAAAATGTCGTTTAGGGCCTCAAAATGGCTCCGGAAGTTCAGGACCCGAAAAACAGCTAAAAATAGTAATCTACCAAAATTGCCAGAAGACTGTTTTGAGCCAGTTGGGAGAGGTGGGCCGCCACCGATATCCACCTGGATCAATCCTCCATCCTTAGGAAGCAATGGTCTCCATTGCGTTAAATCCCTTATCATATGTCAAGCTGTGTGTCAAGTTGAGCTCTTGGTGCGACATTTGCTGAAGTGGAAAGGTTGCCTTACTTTGACATCTTCCGAGGGTTGTAATTGTTGTTGATGGATGCGTTGGAGCTGTTCAACAGTTTTGGTTGTTGTGGTATCCTTGGTATGCACCGGTGTGGATGGTTTCTTTTTGGAGGGGCCCCTTAAATGCGTGGCCTTGGACTGTAGAGGTACCCAAATAGGCAATGCTTCACTAACTTTGTGTTTTTCTTGTTTCTGCTGAGTAGAAGGATAATTTGCAGAGGTTGTGGATGTCTCTGCAATCTGATGTTCACCTTTTGTGGCAATTGCAAATAGGGAAAATTTCCCAGTGTGGGAGATTATCTTCCTTCCCTGCTCGTTTGGGGTAGGTGCAACTATCTCTGGTATCCGATAGAGTTGTCCTCCCAAAGTGACAATGACACTGCGAGGTCGTGATTCATATACAGCATGACGCTTCCACATATATGGTTGTCCTAAAAGAACATCACATACTTCAAGTGGGGCCACATCACACAATACCTCATCTTTGAAGGGCTTGATGCCATATGGTAGGTGACATTGGTGACTGACACGGATCCTTCGTCCTTGGCTTAGCCATCTGATGGTGTATGGTTGTGGGTGTGGCATTATTCGTAGCTCCAATCTCTTGATGACTTCTTCTGAGATCAGGTTCTTCTGGATGCCGCTATCCACAACAAAGTGTAGGGGAATTCCCTTCACCCACATCTGTGAGTGGAAAAGGCGCTCCTCTGCCTCCGACTCTTCAGGCTCCTCTGGCTGAATCTTTGTGGTGGCAACAACGGCACTGGGTTCTGCATCAATGATCTGCTTCCCTTTTCGCGCGGCTGTGAAATTAGGTTCCGAGTCAGAATCGGGACTGGGATCTGATTCCGAAGCTTTGATCTCATCCACCAATGACTGTTTTGAGCGACAATCATCAGTGTTGTGCCAGGGGCTTTTGTGGAACTCGCACCACTTCCCGGTGTCCTTCTTTGTCTTTTCATTACCCTTCTTCGCCTGTGGTTGGGACTGGTTGTCCTTTTCCTGCCCTGTGCTCTGTGAGCTAGAGTTTCCCTTGCCCTGCTTCTGCGCAGGTCCGAAGTCACGCTTGTTCTTTTGCTGAAATTTCTGCTCAATTTTGACAGCATATCGATAGGTGGATCCGAGTGAAGAGATTTCCAGGAAATCCATCTCTATTCAGATGTATCGGTGTAGGCCACTGCGATATTTCAGTACTAGGTGCCGCTCGGAGTCCTTGATAGCTAGCTTTGTGCGCAAGGTATGAAATTTGTTGGTGTACTACGACACCGTTTGGTCCCTCTCTTGATGCAGAATGGTCCATTTTGTGTACTGGTCATCATAGTTTCCAACGGGGTAATATTGTTCCTTGACGGCATCTATAAAAGAGGCCCAAGTGGGATTGGAATATTCAAACAATCCAGACTCGTCTAATGAGTTTTGCTCACAATAAGTTTCCCACCAATTTTTGACATGGGGGACGGCCTTAAGGAGCGCAAAGATGATCTTTTCCCTGTCGGAAAATTGGTGGACAGAGAAATACCCTTCTAGTCGATTCAACCATTTATCTAGAGCATCGGCATCGATTTGGCGTTCAAATAAAGGGATATCAAAATTTACTTGTACCTTGAAAGGAGTCGTATCTCCGAAATGGATGCTCGTTGAGGGTGCATTTGCTGCTGTTGGCATGCGTTGAACGATTTGGGTGAAATTATCCATCATCTCGTTCCTCTGTCGCGTGAGGGATTCCTCGAGCAACAACTTGATAGGATCTAATGCTCCGTCGTCTCTCTTTTCTTCCGCCATGGGAGGCCGTTTGGGCCGGCGAGAGTGGTCTTCCCTAAGTGAAACTAGTTCGAGACCCAACTCTCTGTGTCCTGACCTCGTCGGGGACATGCACCGAGAAACAATCAAAGAGAAGACCGCTCTGATACCACTGATCCGGATTTATGTGGGAACGAAACAAAAGATATCATACACAGAGATATATTGCAAATAACATAGTGATACAGTAAACGCATATTCTATTAAATAGCGGAAATAGAACAGACTGTAAAATACAATAGCTAGAATGGTGGTAGCTATCTCTGAGAAGAGATGTGGCCGCTATGCTCATTCGTGCCAAGATGAATATAAAGAGAGGCCGAAAGGGCGTATTTATCAGAAGCATGAGGGAAAGAATCCCAAACATCCAAAAACCTAACCCTAGAAGATGAACCGCCATAAAGTTTGCAGCCCCAAGGTGGTTAGTTGAACAGTAAACTTCCCGGGGTCATAACTTTTGCATACGATCTCCGTTTAGGGCGCTCGATAGCCCGTTGGAAAGGTATAACCGAGATTTACAACTTTCGCATGGGCCTAAATGTAAGTCGTGGGCAATGTTTTGGTCCCCCAAATCGCCAAAAATGTCGTTTAGGGCCTCAAAATGGCTCCGGATGTTCAGGACCCGAAAAACTGCTAAAAATAGTAATCTACCAAAATTGCCAGAAGACTGTTTTGAGCCAGTTGGGAGAGGTGGGCCGCCACCGATATCCACCTGGATCAATCCTCCCTCCTTAGGAAGCAATGGTCTCCATTGCGTTAAATCCCTTATCATATGTCGAGCTGTGTGTCTAGTTGAGCTCTTGGTGCGACATTTGTTGAAGTGGAAAGGTTGCCTTACTTTGACATCTTCTGAAGGTTGTAACTGTTGTTGATGGATGCGTTGGAGCTGTTCAACAGTTTTGGTTGTTGTGGTATCCTTAGTATGCACCGGTGTGGATGGTTTCTTTTTGGAGGGGCCCCTTGAATGCGTGGCCTTGCACTGTAGAGGTACCCGAATAGGCTATGCTGCACTAACTTTGTGTTTTTCTTGTTTCTACTGAGTAGAAGGATAATCTGCAGAGGTTGTGGATGTCTCTGCGATCTGATGTTCACCTTTAGTGGCAATTGCAAATAGGGAAAGTTTCCCAGTGTGGGAGATTATCTTCCTTCCCTGCTCGTTTGGGGTAGGTGCAACTATCTCTGGTATCCGATAGAGTTGTACTCCCAAAGAGACAATGACACTGCGAGGTCGTGATTCATATAGAGCATGACGCTTCCACATATATGGTTGTCCTAAAAGAACATCACATACTTCAAGTGGGGCCACATCACACAATACCTCATCTTTGAAGGGCTTGATGCCATATGGTAGGCGACATTGGTGACTGACACGGATCCTTCGTCCTTGCCTTAGCCATCTGATGGTGTATGGTTGTGGGTGTGGCGTTATTTGTAGCTCCAATCTCTTGATGACTTCTTCTGAGACCAGGTTCTTCTGGCTGCCGCTATCCACAACAAAGTGTAGGGGAATTCCTTTCACCCACATCTGTGAGTGGAAAAGGTCCTCCTCTGCCTCTGACTCTTCACGCTCCTCTGGCTGAATCTGTGTGGTGGCAACAACAGCACTGGGTTCTGCGTCAATGATCTACTTCCCTTTTCGCGCCGCTGTGAAATTAAGTTCCGAGTCAGAATCAGAACTGGGATCTGATTCCGAATCTTTGATCTCAGCCACCAATGACTGTTTTGAGCGACAATCATCAATGTTGTGCCAGGGGCTTTAGTGGAACTCGCACCACTTCTCGGTGTCCTTCTTTGTCTTTTCTTTACCCTTCTTCGCCTGTGGTTGGGACTGGTTGTCCTTTTCCTGCCCCGTGCTCTGCGAGCTAGAGTTTCCCTTGCCCTGCTTCTACGCAGGTCCGAAGTCACGCTTGTTTGTTTGCTGAAATGTCTGCTCAATTTTGACAGCATATCGATAGGCGGATCCGAGTGAAGAGATTTCCAGGAAATCCATCTCTGTTCGGATGTACCGGTGTAGGCCACTGCGATATTTCAGTACTAGGTGCCGCTCGGAGTCCTTGATAACTAACTTTTTGCACAAGGTATGAAATTTGTTGGTGTACTCCGACACCGTTTGGTCCATCTCTTGATGCAGAATGGTCCATTTTGTGTACTGGTCATCATAGTTTCCAACAGGGTAATATTGTTCCATGACGGCATCTATAAGAGCGGCCCAAGTGGGATTGGAATATTCAAACAATCCATACTTGTCTAATGAGTTTTGCTCACAATAAATTTCCAACCAATTTTTGACATGGTGGACAGCCTTAAGGAGCGCAAAGATGATCTTTTCCCTGTCGGAAAATTGGTGGACAGAGAAATACCCTTGTAGTAGATTCAACCATTTATCTAGAGCATCGGCATCGATTTGGCCTTCAAATAAAGTGATATTAAAATTAACTTGTACCTTGAAAGGAGTCGTATCTCCGAAATGGTCGCTCGTTCAGGGTGCATTTGTCGCTGTTGGCATGCGTTGAAGGATTTGGGCAAAATTATCCATCATCTCGTTCCTCTGTTGCATGAGGGCTTCCTCGAGCAACAACTTGATAGTATCTACTGCTCCGTCGTCTCTTGTTTCTTCCGCCATGGGAGGCCGTTTGGGCCGGCGAGAGTGGTCTTCCCTAAGTGAAACTAGTTCGAGACCCAACTCTCTGTATCCTGACCTCGTCGGGGACATGCACCAAGAAACAATCAAAGAGCAGACCGCTCTGATACCACTGATCCGGATTTATGTGGGAACGAAACAAAAGATAGCATATACAGAGATATATTGCAAATAACACAGTGATACAGTAAACACATATTCTATTAAATAGCGAAAATAGAACAAACTGTAAAATACAATAGCTAGAATGGTGGTAGCTATCTCTGAGAAGAGATGTGGCCGCTATGCTCATTCGTGCCAAGATGAATACAAAGAGAGGCCGAAAGGGCCTATTTATCATAAACATGAGGGAAAGAATCCCAAACATCAAAAAACCTAACCCTAAAAGATGAACCGCCATAAAGTTTGCAGCCCCAAGGTGGTTAGTTGAATAGTCAACTTCCCGGGGTCATAACTTTTGCATACGATCTCCATTTAGGGCGCTCGGTAGCCCATTGGAAAGGTCTAAACGAGATTTAAAACTTTCAACTGGGCCCAACTATATGTCATTCACATCCATTTGGTCCCCCAAATCGCAAAAAAATGTCGTTTAGGGCCTCTAAATGGCTCCGGAAGTTCAGGACCGGAAAAAATGCTAAAAATAGTAATCTACCAAAATTGCCAGAAGACTGTTTTGAGCCAGTTGGGAGAGGTGGGCCACCACCGATATCCACCTGGATCAATCCTCCTTCCTTAGGAAGCAATGGTCTCCATTGCGTTAAATCCGTTATCATATGTCGAGCTGTGTGTCGACTTGAGGTCTTGGTGCGACATTTGCTGAAGTGGAAAGGTTGCCTTACTTTGACATCTTCCGAGGGTTGTAATTGTTTTTGATGGATGTGTTGGAGCTGTTCAACAGTTTTGGTTGTTGTGGTATCCTTGGTATGCACCGGTGTGGATGGTTTCTTTTTGGAAGGGCCCCTTGAATGCGTGGCCTTGCACTGTAGAGGTACCCGAATAGGCGATGCTGCACTAACTTTGTGTTTTTCTTGTTTCTGCTGAGTAGAAGGATAATTTGCAGAGGTTGTGGATGTCTCTGCGATCTGATGTTCACCTTTAGTGGCAATTGTAAATACGGAAAATTTCCCAGTGTGGGAGATTATCTTCCTTCCCTACTCGTTTGGGGTAGGTGCAACTATCTCTGGTATCCGATCGAGTTGTCCTCCCAAAGTGACAATGACACTACGAGGTCGTGATTCATATACAGCATAACGCTTCCACATATATGGTTGTCCTAAAAGAACATCACATACTTCAAGTGGGGCCACATCACACAATACTTCATGTTTGAAGGGCTTGATGCCATATGGTAGGCGACATTGGTGACTGACACGGATCCTTCGTCCTTGGCTTAGCCATGTGATGGTGTATGGTTGTGGGTGTGGCATTATTTGTAGCTCCAATCTCTTGATGACTTCTTCTGAGATCAGGTTCTTCTGGCTACCGCTATCCACAACAAAGTGTAGGGGAATTCCCTTCACCCACATCTGTGAGTGGAAAAGGCGCTCCTCTGCCTCCGACTCTTCAGGCTCCTCTGGCTGAATCTGTGTGGTGGCAACAACGGCACTGGGTTCTGCATCAATGATCTGCTTCCCTTTTCGCGGCGCTGTGAAATTAGGTTCCGAGTCAGAATCGGAACTGGGATCTGATTCTGAATCTTTGATCTCAGCCACCAATCACTGTTTTGAGCGACAATCATCAGTGTTGTGCCAGGGGCTTTAGTGTAACTCGCACCACTTCCCGGTGTCCTTCTTTGTCTCTTCCTTACCCCTCTTCGCCTGTGGTTGGGACTGGTTGTCCTATTCCTGCCCCGTGCTCTGTGAGCTAGAGTTTCCCTTGCCCTGCTTCTGCGCAGGTCCGAAGTCACGCTTGTTCTTTTGCTGAAATTTCTGCTCAATTTTGACAGCATATCGATAGGCGGATCCGAGTGAAGAGATTTCCAGGAAATCCATCTCTGTTCGGATGTACCGGTGTAGGCCACTACGATATTTCAGTACTAGGTGCCGCTCGGAGTCCTTGATACCTAGCTTTGTGCACAAGGTATGAAATTTGCTGGTGTACTCCAACACCGTTCGGTCCCTCTCTTGATGCAAAATGGTCCATTTTGTGTACTGGTCATCATAATTTCCAACAGGGTAATATTGTTCGTTGACGGCATCTATAAAAGAGGCCCAAGTGGGATTGGAATATTCAAACAATCCATATTTGTCCGATGAATTTTGCTCACAATAAGTTTCCCACCAATTTTTGACATGGGGGACGGCCTTAAGGAGTGCAAAGATGATCTTTTCCCTATCGGAAAATTGGTGGACAGAGAAATACCCTTCTAGTAGATTCAACCATTTATCTAGAGCATCGGCATCGATTTGGCCTTCAAATAAAGGGATATCAAAATTAACTTGTACCTTGAAAGGAGTCGTATCTCCGAAATGGCTGCTCATTGAGGGTGCATTTGCTGCTGTTGGCATGCGTTGAAGGATTTGGGCGAAATTATCCATCATCTCGTTCCTCTGTCGCGTGAGGGATTCCTCGAGCAACAACTTGATAGGATCTACTGCTCCGTCGTCTCTCTTTTCTTTTGCCATGGGAGGCCGTTTGGGCCGGCGAGAGTGGTCTTCCCAAAGTGAAACTAGTTCGAGACCCAACTCTATGTATCCTGACCTCGTCGGGGACATGCACTGAGAAACAATCAAAGAGCAGACCGCTCTGATACCACTGATCCGGATTTATGTTGGAACGAAACAAAAGATAGCATATACAGAGATATATTGCAAATAACACAGTGATACAGTAAACACATATTCTATTAAATAGCGGAAATAGAACAGACTATAAAATACAATATCTAGAATGGTGGTAGCTGTCTCTGAGAAGAGTTGTGGCCGCTATGCTCATTCATGCCAAGATGAATAAAAAGAGAGGCCGAAAGGGCCTTTTTATCATAATCATGAGGGAAAGAATCCCAATCATGCAAAAGCCTAACCCTAGAAGATGAACCGACATAAAGTTTGCAGCCCCAAGGTGGTTAGTTGAACAGTAAACTTCCCGGGGTCATAACTTTTGCATACAATCTCCGTTTAGGGCGCTCGGTAGCCCGTTGGAAAGGTCTAACCGAGATTTACAACTCTCGAATGGGCACAAATGTATGTCGTTGGCAACCATTTGGTCCCCCAAATCGCCAAAAAATTTCGTTTAGGGCCTCAAAATGGCTCCGGAAGTTCAGGACCCGAAAAACTGCTAAAAATAGTAATCTACCAAAATTGCCAGAAGACTGTTTTGAGCCAATTGGGAGAGGTGGGATGCCACCGATATCCACCTGGATCAATCCTCCATCCTTAGGAAGCAATGGTCTCCATTACGTTAAATCCCCTATCATATGTCGAGCTGTGTGTTGAGTTGAGCTCTTGGTGTGACATTTGCTGAAGTGGAAACGTTGCCTTACTTTGACATCTTCCGAGGGTTTTAATTGTTGTTGATGTATGCGTTGGAGTTGTTCAACAATTTTGGTTGTTGTGGTATCCTTGGTATGCACCGGTGTGGATGGTTTATTTTTGAAGGGGCCCCTTGAATGCGTGGCCTTGCACTGTAGAGGTACCCGAATAGGTGATGCTGCACTAACTTTGTGTTTTTCTTGTTTCTGCTGAGTAGAAGGATAATCTGCAGAGGTTGTGGATGTCTCTGCGATCTGATGTTCACCTTTAGTGGCAATTGTAAATACGGAAAATTTCCCAGTGTGGGAGATTATCTTCCTTCCCTGCTCATTTGGGGTAGGTGCAACTATCTCTGGTATCTGATAGAGTTGTCCTCCCAAAGTGACAATGACACTGCGAGGTCGTGAATAATATACAACATAACGCTTCCACATATATGGTTGTCCTAAAAGAGCATCACATACTTCAAGTTGGGCCACATCACACAATACCTCTTGTTTGAAGGGCTTGATGCCATATGGTAGGCGACATTGGTGACTGACACGGATCCTTCGTCCTTGGCTTAGCCATCTGATGGTGTATGGTTGTGGGTGTGGCATTATTGGTAGCTCCAATCTCTTGATGACTTCTTCTGAGATCAGGTTCTTCTGGCTGCCGCTATCCACAACAAAGTGTAGGGGAATTCCCTTCACCCACATCTGTGAGTGGAAAAGGCCCTTCTTTGCCTCCGACTCTTCAGGCTCCTCTGGTTGAATCTATGTGGTGGCTACAACGGCACTGGGTTCTGCATCAATGATCTGCTTCCCTTTTCGCACCGCTGTGAAATTAGGTTCCGAGTCAGAATCGGAACTGGGATCTGATTCTGAATCTTTGATCTCAGCCACCAATGACTGTTTTGAGCGACAATCATCAGTGTTGTGCCAGGGGCTTTAGTGGAACTCGCACCACTTCCCGGTGTCCTTCTTTGTCTTTTCTTTACACTTCTTCGCCTATCGTTGGGACTGGTTGTCCTTTTCCTGCCCCGTGCTCTGAGAGCTAGAGTTTCCCTTGCCCTGCTTCTGCGCAGGTCCGAAGTCACGCTTGTTCTTTTGCTGAAATTTCTGCTCAATTTTGACAACATATCGATAGGCGGATCCGAGTGAAGAGATTTCCAGGAAATCCATCTCTGTTTGTATGTAACAGTGTAGGCCACTGCGATATTTCAGTACTAGGTGCCGCTCGGAGTCCTTGATACCTAGCTTTGTGCGCAATGTATGAAATTTGTTGGTCTACTCCGACAGCGTTTGGTCCCTCTCTTGATGCAGAATTGTCCATTTTGTGTACTGGTCATCATAGTTTCCAACAGGGTAATATTGTTCCTTGACGGCATCTATAAAAGAGGCCCAAGTGGGATTGGAATATTCAAACAATCCAAACTCGTCTGATGAGTTTTGCTCACAATAAGTTTCCCACCAATTTTTGACATGGGGGACGGCCTTAAGGAGTGCAAAGATGATCTTTTCCCTGTCAGAAAATTGGTGGACAGAGAAATACCCTTCTAGTAGATTCAACCATTAATCTAGAGCATCAACATCGATTTGTCCTTCAAATAAAGGGATATCAAAATTAACTTGTACCTTGAAAGGAGTCGTATCTCCGAAATGGCTGCTCGTTGAGGGTGCATTTGCTGCTGTTGGCATGCGTTGAAGAATTTGGGCGAAATTATTCATCATCTCATTCCTCTGTCGCGTGAGGGCTTCCTCGAGCAACAACTTGATAGGATCTACTGCTCCGTCATCTCTCTTTTCTTCCGCCATGGGAGGCCGTTTGGGCCGGCGAGAGTGGTCTTCCCCAAGTGAAACTAGTTCGAGACCCAACTCTCTGTATCCTGACCTCGTCGGGGACATGCACCGAGAAACAATCAAAGAGCAGACCGCTCTGATACCACTGATCCGGATTTATGTGGGAACGAAACGAAAGATAGCCTATAGAGAGATATATTGCAAATAACACAGTGATACAATAAACACATATTCTATTAAATAGCAGAAATAGAACAGACTGTAAAATACAATAGCTATAATGGCGGTAGCTATCTCTAAGAAGAGATGTGGCTGCTATGCTCATTCATGCCAAGATGAATACAAAGAGAGGCCGAAAGGGCCTATTTATCATAAGCATGAGGGAAAGAATCCCAAACATCCAAAAACCTAACCCTAGAAGATGAACCGTCATAAAGTTTGCAGCCCCAAGGTGGTTAGTTGAACAGTCAACTTCCCGGGGTCATAACTTTTGCATACGATTTCCGTTTAGGGCGCTCGGTAGCCCGTTGGAAAGGTCTAAACGAGATTTAAAACTTTCGAATGGGCCCAAAAGTATGTCATCGGAAGCCTTCTGGTCCCCCAAGTCGCCAAAAAATGTTGTTTAGGGCCTCAAAATGGCTCCGGAAGTTCAGGACCCGAAAAACTGCTAAAAATAGTAATCTACCAAAATTGCCAGAAGACTGTTTTGAGCCAGTTGGGAGAGGTGCGCCGCCACCGATATCCACCTGGATCAATCCTCCCTCCTTAGGAAGCAATGGTCTCCATTGCGTTAAAACCCTTATCATATGTCGAGTTGTGTGTCGAGTTGAGCTCTTGGTGCGACATTTGCTGAAGTGGAAAGGTTTCCTTACTTTGACATCTTCCGAGGGTTGTAATTGTTGTTGATGGATGTGTTGGAGCTGTTCAACAATTTCGGTTGTTGTGGTATCCTTGGTATGCACCAGTGTGGATGGTTTCTTTTTGGAGGGGCCCCTTGAATGCGTGGCCTTGCACTGTAGAGGTACCCGAATAGGCGATGCTGCACTAACTTTGTGTTTTTCTTGTTTCTGCTGAGTAGAAGTATAATCTACAGAGGTTGTGGATGTCTCTGCGATCTGATGTTCACCTTTAGTGGCAATTGCAAATAGGGAAAATTTCCCAGTGTGGGAGATTATCTTCCTTCCCTGCTCGTTTGGGGTAGGTGCAACTATCTCTGGTATCCGATAGAGTTGTCCTCCCAAAGTGACAATGACACTGCGAGGTCGTGATTCATATACAACATGACGCTTCCACATATATGGTTGTCCTAAAAGAACCTCACATACTTCAAGTGGGGCCACATCACACAATACCTCATCTTTGAAGGGCTTGATGCCATATGGTAGGCGACATTGGTGACTGACACGGATCCTTCGTCCTTGGCTTAGCCATCTGATGGTGTATGGTTGTGGGTGTGGCATTATTGGTAGCTCCAATCTCTTAATGACTTCTTCTGAGATCAGGTTCTTCTGGCTGCCGCTATCCACAACAAAGTGTAGGGGAATTCCCTTCACCCACATCTGTGAGTGGAAAAGGCGCTCCTCTGGCTGAATCTGTGTGGTGGCAACAACGGCACTGGGTTCTGTATCAATGATCTGCTTCCCTTTTCGCGCGGCTGTGAAATTAGGTTTCGAGTTAGAATCGGAAATGGGATCTGATTCCGAAGCTTTGATCTCAGCCACCAATGACTGTTTTGAGCGACAATCATCAGTGTTGTGCCAGGGGATTTTGTGGAACTCGCACCACTTCCCAGTGTCCTTCTTTGTCTTTTCTTTACCCTTTTTCGCCTGTGGATGGGACTGGTTTTCCTTTTCCTGCCCCGTGCTCTGCGAGCTAGAGTTTCCCTTGCCCTGCTTCTGCGCAAGTCCGAAGTCACGCTTGTTCTTTATCTGAAATTTCTGCTCAATTTTGACAGCATATTGATAGGCGGATCCAAGTGAAGAGATTTCCAGGAAATCCATCTCTGTTCGTATGTACCGGTGTAGGCCACTGCGATATTTCAGTACTAGGTGCCGCTCGGAGTCCTTGATACCTATCTTCGTGCACAAGGTATGAAATTTGTTGGTGTACTCCGACACCGTTTGTTCCCTCTCTTGATGCAGAATGGTCCATTTTGTGTACTGGTCATCATAGTTTCCAACAGGGTAATATTGTTCCTTGACGGCATCTATAAAAGAGGCCCAAGTGGAATTGGAATATTCAAACAATCTAGACTCGTCTGATGAGTTTTGCTCACAATAAGTTTCCCACCAATTTCTGACATGGGGTATGGCCTTAAGGAGCGCAAAGATGATCTTTTCCCCATCGGAAAATTGGTGGACAGAGAAATACCCTTCTAGTAGATTCAACCATTTATCTAGAGCATCGACATCGATTTGGCCTTCAAATAAAGGGATATCAAAATTAACTTGTACCTTGAAAGGTGTCGTATCTCCGAAATGGCTACTCGTTGAGGGTGCATTTGTCGCTGTTGGCATGCGTTGAAGGATTTTGGTGAAGTTATCCATCATCTTGTTCCTCTATCGCGTGAGGGCTTCCTCGAGCAACAACTTGATAGGATCTACTGCTCCGTCGTCTCTCTTTTCTTCTGCCATGGGAGGCCGTTTGGGCCGGCGAGAGTGGTCTTCCCCAAGTGAAACTAGTTCAAGACCCAACTCTCTGTATCCTGACCTCGTCGGGGACATGCACCGAGAAACAATCATAGAGCAGACCGGTCTGATACCACTGAACCGGATTTATGTGGGAACGAAACAAAAGATAGCATATACAGAGATATATTGCAAATAACACAGTGATACAGTAAACACATATTCTATTAAATAGCGGAAATAGAACAGACTGTAAAATACAATAGCTAGAATGGTGGTAGCTATCTCTGAGAAGAGATGTTGTCGCTATGCTCATTCGTGCCAAGATGAATACAAAGAGAGGCCGAAAGGGCCTATTTATCATAAGCATGAGGGAAAGAATCCCAAACATCCAAAAACCTAACCCTAGAAGATGAACCGTCATAAAGTTTGCGGCCCCAAGGTGGTTAGTTGAACAGTCAACTTCCCGGGGTCATAAGTTTTGCATATGATCTCCGTTTAGGGCGCTCGGTAGCCCATTGGAAAGGTCTAACTGAGATTTACAACTTTTGACTGGGCCCAAGTGCATGCTATTGGCAGCCATTTGGTCCCCCAAATCGCCAAAAAATGTTTTTTAGGGCCTCAAAATGGCTCCGGAAGTTCAGGACCTGAAAAACTGCTAAAAATAGTAATCTACCAAAATTGCCAGAAGACTGTTTTGAGCCAGTTGGGAGAGGTGGGCCGCCACCGATATCCACCTGGATCATAGTCAATGGCTTCTAACAACATGTCCTATAGTAGTTCTTCAGAAGGTTAATTTCTACACATATCCTCATATAGGTAGTAATATACATTTTCCACCAATATTAAGAATAATTAAATCTTTGTGTACTTGAAAGATACTCATTTTTGTAATTCACCAACATTCAGAATAAGTAAAACTTAGTGTACTTCAAAGATTTGCTTTTGAAATAAATTACATAATAAGCTGGCAAACTTTTCAATCAAAAAGTGTCAGAAAGGAAATTGTTGAACATGGACAAAACGATGGAAATAAATGATTGTATCCTTGAAATATTTCTTATATCTAATAGGTTCTTCTGCTTATAGAACTATGTGGCCCAATATTATCAATAGATATATTAAAACCTAGGAGGAAGAAAAACATCTTGACTTGAAGATGGAACCTTCACACTAATGAGGGAAGAACCATCTACATAGAGACACATCCCTATCTTGGAAAAATTAAAATATAGCTTTGAAGGATGATTGAAATATTGAGCAGGAGAGCTGAGCTAGTGACAATTAGGGTAGAACCTAGCTACACATAAAGTTCAAGTTCAAGATTTCCATTATCGTATTATAAAATTATAGCTATAAAAACTATTATAATTATTATTATAATTTATCATATGTCTCTATTATTCTTATCTTCTCTTGCAAAACAAATATTCCATTTTTAGATGGTTTGTGAAAACATATAAAGGTGGGGATTACAAATATCAACCAAATCAAGTGAAACAATACTTCCCTCCCATCCCTCATCTTTAAAATACGACCAATTATGTTGATTCTCAACATTTCAGTGGTGATGGATGCTGGAGGATGAAGCTAAATAGGAAAATTCAATTTTCACTTTAACGACATTCTTATTTTGAGGCTTTACTGACATTCAAACCATGGTTAGTGTAACAAAAACTACACAATACCCACATTTCTAGACAATACACACTTCAATTTAAAGGGAGTCTTGGCCTATTCTCTTTATTAAAATATAAACAAAAATACAAAGTCATTTGTTTAAACTATTCAGTTCTCTAACAAAATTAGTTCCAATTGTTTGTGTTCCTAAACTATTAACTAAATTGTCCCCATTCTTTGAAATTCTCGTACAATTTATTTCACATGCCATCAAAGGACTCTTAGACTTTTTGAAGGGACTAGTTTCAACTATCGTTATTCCTAATGGTCAACATAGGTGGTTGAGTCAAATATGTTATTAAGGGCCAGTAGGGACACAAATCATGATTAAAAGATATCACTAGCAAAAAGTGGGTATGAAGTACTATTGAACATTAACCTAACCTTGCAAGTTTTTCTCAATATGATGGCTCTTTGATTTGTGAAAAATTTCATTTACATATTATTGTTCATGTCCAAAAAGTTAATATGAGCATAGTGAATTTTAAGATTATTATTCTTGATCAAACTATTAATATGGAAGTGGTTCATTTGTATTCAACTGTAAAAAAAACACATAATATGTAAAGTAGTACAAATCAAGAGAAATTCCATATCCTAGAACTAGAGGCTATCATTAAATACAATGACCATTATAAATGATTTTCTCACGTTGGGAGTTAGAATAACGCCCCAATTATTTTAAACAAAATAACGGCCATGGCCCACGGTTCTACTCCCCGCTCATTATCATGATCTCAAAGTTTCAACTTTTTAAATATGGAATAATATCTACTTTGAGCTTCCTAAATAAATAATAAAATATTACAATAGCACTTTTTTAATTAACAACGGTGCATCAGAATAAAAATGACCGCATCGGCACATCCTGCTTAAATAAACACACTAATGTTGCAAAACCACATACGCACCATCCTAGAACATTCGCAAAAAAACCCGAAAAAAAATATCCACTATATTTTATAGTGGATAGTTACCTCTTCATGTTTCAATATTGTTGAAACCGGTGTGCTTAGTATACAACGACACACTGGTGTAACAATAATTGTTTACACATCAAAATATGATGTTTTTAATTTTTTATTATATGCCAAGCCAATGCATCATGCAAAACATAGTGTTCCGGTGCGTTTATGTCTTTCTAGTGCACCGCTATTTTGGAAAAAAATTAAAAATATATATACATGACGCATTTCATGTTATGATGCACCAGTGCTTCTCTATAAATAGTGCACCGATGTCCGGAAAATGGAAAATAAAAAGTCACATGAATTATTTTTCCATAAACTGAAAAAGAAGCAGGAATTTCAATTTCAAAAACATTTTATAAGGTAGTAAAAAAAACTAATCGCTATTTCATTATTTTGCCGAAATTTTAAGGGGAGATTTCTGGATGAGAGAGTTATCAGGGAGGAGTTTGGAGCAACTAAATTATTCTAAAGATCAAAATTTGTAAGGTATGTTGAATCAAACAAAACCTTGCATAGTAGCAATTTCAAGTTTGTAAATTATTACTATTGATCGTAATGCCTAGTTTATTTATTTTCCTATTTAGATTTTCTTGTTGATTCCTTTTGTTTTACGTGGCTACAAAATTTTATGGTTTAAATCCCTCTATTGTTTCACAATTGGGATTTTTCCTTTGAGGGATTTCGGATTTAATGGGTTTGTAGTTTTATATATAAGTAGTTACATACTATGGGACCACTTCTTGAGTCGAATCCAAATCCCAGTCGGCCCTATCATATTTTTTAATTAAAAAAAACACTGGCATAGTTTTTGATGCATTCGAGTTGTTTCAATGCACTGGGGAATTCATAGTAATAGCACACTAGTAATGTCAGGAATGTTAAATTTTTATTTAAACGTATGCATTGGTCGATGCGTTCTACTTGTGATAACACACCGGTGCATTAATTTTGTAAGCACGCCATTTATTTTATTTTCTTATGATTAATGGTGCAATCAAGTATGGTGCCCTGGTATTGTATGATATGACAAGCATCGGTGCATTTTGTATACTTAAATACACCAAAATGATAAACTATTTTTTTTTTAGGATATGTATTTGTTTTGTATAATATACTTAATAGTTTCTCTATTTAATGGTCTAGGTTTTTTATTGATAGAAAATGCATTATGAGTGTTCAATGAACAACATATCTAGTCAACATGATGGGAGCACATCCAAAGTCGCAAAGAATGCGAGTTCTTTGTAATTTCTATATCCAATTAATATGTTTGATTTATTTTATAAATTTAACTGATATGTATTGGTTAATGTGTGACATGTAGATCCAAAAAATGAGGACTCTTGATAAGATTCTTTGCAATCTAAGTGTAGAAGAGTGTAAAACCATGATAGAAAAGTTGTCAAGGGTTGAATCTGGTGAACAAAAAAGAAATCAATATGAATTTTTTCTTGAGTTTTGAGTAATATTGTAGTTAAGAATATTTACTAATACATAACTTCAAACAAACTAATTCACATATGTTGAATGTTATGCAGGGACTAAAAATGGGTATGGACATAATTGCATCATAAGATAAGCCATCTCAATGACAATGTGTTTCAAATGTATGAAATCATTGATGTTTTTCTATTATCTACATCTAATTAGTTAATTAACATTAAATGTTAATTTTAAATTTTTTATTGTAGAAAAGAAAACAAAATCGAATCCATTCAACACATAAGGTATGATGAGAAGGATAAAAGGGGTTGATAGCAAAGTTTGGGAGTAGTTGTGATTATAATTTACATTCATTTGTATTATCTATTTTAATTTTCTTTATTCCCAAAAATGTAGATACATTCATTACAATTTATTTTTATGTTTGTATATGGAAGCTAAATAAGAGGAAAACAATCGAGGTAGTCAACAAAACATTCATCCAAATAACAAAAGTCATGCAAGTGGCTTGAGCACTAATAAAATTTCCAGCAAAGAATGATGACCCATTTTGGACGTTAATGGAATTTTTTGTATATTTTGAAATAATTGTCTATGAAAATCAAACATTACATTTTGTATAATGTACTGGAGATAGTGTCCCAATTGAAAGTCAACAGGTTACAGTGTAACAATTACATGCATGTTGAAATTTTCATGATTATTGTGGACTTCATATTGTCCCATTTTGTATGACAAAGGGACTCTTGTTGATATATAATCAAATAAGTTTTTTATTCTATTGAATTCTCCAGAGTCGTGAAATGTTACATTGGTAATTAAATATATGGATGATTAATGTTACAGTAGATGCAAAAAATTATGATATAGCAAATTAATCTAAACATCATATCCATACACTAATAAAAATTCAAAAGAATACTACTACAAAAAATATTTTAATTTATGATGAATATTGGAATAAAATAAAATAAAATAAAAATATATATATATTCTAGTGTGATGCCAATGGCCTCTATTCACCAAAAAAAAAATAATCACTGGTGCATCTGATCTTATTAATCATATCGGTTCTTTTCGGACAATGTAGCATTGGTGCATTTTCTAAAATGCCACACCATTGCACTACTGTATATTAATCGCACCATTAATTTTAAAAATATAGCACCAGTCATTGTATCAATCAACTTTATCTGTACATTTTCCTCAAGTTATCACACCGATGCTTTTTAATAGCTCGTAAGCATCGATGTTTTTTAATAGTTCATAGGACAAGTGCGACATGTAATGTAAAGCACTGGATATTATATTGTGATAAGGGCCTGTGCATTTTAATCGTTTGTAAGAATTGATTCTATAGTTATTATAAAGTGTTGATGCATATATTGTTAAAAAAACACCAGTTCCAATTAAAATTTTCATACGCAATGGTGCTATATGTATTTTAAAGCATCGGTGCACAAATTTGTATGTGCACTGGTGTGTGTATTGGTTTGAAACGCTATAGTGAATTTTACCTATGTTAGCGCGCGCTTGATTCAATAAAGTGAACCAAAAATAAAACCTTTGCATAATCCTCCGACCACTTAATTTTTTTTAGTTATAATCCATTTCCATAAAATCCTACGCTAAAACATCTGATACCATTTGCGTAAGTTGTAGATGAGGTTTTTTTGATAATTTTGACCAATCTTGTAACATTAAAACCCTCCTCTAGAACCTCCACTATAGGGCCTTTTCCTTGTAGTGTTGGCATTTAAAGGTTACTTCTCAAATAATTATTTTAACACACTATGATCTATCCCCGTCTCAAATTTCTTTCCCATGAGGTAATGTTGCCACAACTTCAATGCATGTGCAAAGACAAAAACATATAGGTCATGTGTGGCATACTTCTTCTCATTGTCTTGACATTCTTAGACACATAAAATATCGCATTCCCTTGTTGCATTGAAAATCCACTAATTCCCTCTTGATTGGCATATATGCATACCACAAAGTCTTTCTTTGTATCTGTAATCTTGAGAATTGGCATGTTGGTCAAAAATTTATTCAACCACTGAAAAATTTCCTCACAATATGATTTCCACTAAAATTTTATTCTCTTCTTCTGCAAACAAGTGATTGGATGTGCCACTTTTGAAAATCCTTCATGAACCTCATGTCGTACCCAAACATTCCCATAAAGAATATAACTTCAGAGACATTCCTACGTGTTTTCCAACTCATGATAGCTTTGATTTTTTTTGGATCAAATACTATCCCTTCTTCATAAATAACATGACCCAAAAAATGGATATGTTTCTAATAAAATAAAAATTTACTCAGCTTTCCATATAGTTGATGTTCCCTTAACAATTTCAATACTAATTCCCAGTGTTCAACATGCTCTTCCCTTGTCTTGGAATAAACAAGAATGTCATCAAGGAATATGATGAAAAAATTATCCAAATACTTCTTGAAAATTTCATTCATTACGCACATGAATGTGTTTGGTGTGTTGGTCAAACCAAATGGAATCATCACAAAGCCATAATCACCATATCGAGTTCTGAATTGTTTTTTGCTAATGTCCTCTTATTTGATTCCTATCTGAAGGTAAGAAAATATCAAGTCTATTTTTTAGAAAAATCTTGCTCCTTTCAACTGATCAAACAAGTCATCAATCCAAGGAAATGGATTTTTTTTCACAATGACTTTATTTAATTTTTTTAAGTCAATACATAGCCTTATGTGTAATCCTTCTTCTTTACAAAGAGTGTCGGTTCTCCCCAAGGAGACACACTTGGTCATCTGTATCCTTTCTTCAACAAATCCTCTAGTTGCATCTTTAATTCTTTCAACTCAGGTGTACTCAATCTGTATGGTATTTTGGAAACCGGGGAAGCTCTAGGTACTAGGTCAGTAGAGAAATCAATACCGCGTTTAGGTGGAATACCTGGTATTTCTTTAAACATATCAATGAATTCATATAATGCTGTAAAATCTTCCATGCTGGGGCCTTTATTATTTTATGGATCTTCCACATCAGCTATATACAAATGAAATCATTTTCTAAAACACCTTTTTAGTTGCAATGTTTATATTTTCCTAATGAAAATTGGTATTTGGATGACCTTCATTGTCCTATTCTATCCTTCTTCATCAAGAAAATTAAATATCTCATTATGGTCATATAATCCCACATGATGTGCATCTAGCCAGTCCATCTCAATCATCACATCATATGCCCCTAGAGAAATTATGTTCAATTTTGACAAAGTATTAAGTCCATTCATGTCTAATATTCAATCCCTTACCAACTCACTAATTCTCCTCTTGTTTATGATATCCAACTTAACCATCCAAGATTTGTTGCATAAATTCTTGGGATATTTCTAGCCACATCTTCCACTGTATTGGATTCCTATATCTTCTGCAATGTCCTCATTCTATCTATCCTTTGAGAATACTCATTCTACAAATGATTTTCTTCACATCCGCAACATTTAATAGGTTTCCTTACTCTTGGAAACTTTGTCCTTTGATATTTTTCCTGAGTGAAATACCTATGTTAATGTGGCTGGTGATTTATGAAGAAAGGTGGATTGAACCCTTTCTTCCTATTGTCCTCCTTATCTCTCCTCTTAAATCTCCAATGCTTCTAAACATATAACCTTCCCTTGTTATGATCATACAAATGCTTGTCCTTTATGATTACCTATTCATGAGTCTTGGGTTCATCATATTGAATTTTGTCTTTATAAATGAAGGAAATCCACTCAAGAACCTCCATATTTTTACCTTCTCTTCCTTAATGAACCCACCATTCCTAAGCAACTCCAAAAAAATTCTTGCATATTCCTCCATGCTCATGGCTCCCAACTTGAGCTCAAAGAAATCCTCCATTTTGTTTTTATAGTAATGTTCAGTTAAGTACTTCTGCTAAAAGTAATTTTTTAACTACTTCCATGAAAATCTATTTTCAGTGATACACTTCACTTAAACTAGCTAATCCCACCACATAAAAGAATTCGCTTGCATGTTATAAACGGAAATTTTAGCCTCAATATTTGAAGAATAATTATGCAATCAAAGATATTTCCTTATCCCCAATAACCAGACATCGACATACTCTCCCTTTTTTCTCTCACCGTCAAAAGTAGGGTGATTGATATTCTACATATCTCCTTGCAACACTTTTTCCATGTGCCTTCTTTTATGTTTCCTAACTAAATGAATTTATGGGCTTCTTCTAGAATCCTCAATTGTATATTACCTCTTCGCTACATGAGGTGGTGAAGAGTGATGTACATGACCCCTAATAGAACTCTTAGAGTGTCTAAATTTTTTCATATGATCTCTTTTGTGAAATTTTCCTATCTTCTTTCTTGTGGAATGAAACTAATGCAACCTACATTTGTATTTGTAACATGTTTAAAATTTGCACGAGTTGAATGTTCAACTAATTTTGCTACTCCTAGGAATTTAGCATTCTCTCATTAGCAACTTTTCACCTCCCTTCCAAGGCTTCTCAATGTTTCCATAGGTCCTATAGGTTCAACATTTCCTATGTGACCATTGGATTTTGTCTCTTCATTCCCTACATTGTCATTATGTCCTCTAACTTCCTCATGGTTGTAAGGAATCTTCTCCTCTTCAATTCTCCTCCTCATGGTTTCTCTAGATTTATTTAACCTTCCTTATACGTATTGCAATTACTATATCTATAATGTGTTTAGATCATTAAGAGCTATTATATGCATTTAAAGTCCAAAATGTATAAAAATGCTCATATTTTTAAAATTCTGGAAATTTCATTTATTTGACACTTTTGTCAAATAAGAGCCACATAATCCTTTTTTATCAATTTATGGAAAAATATATGACCCTTCTTCCTGATAAGATCATGCTTGTATGCTAAGTTTTTATAATCAACTTTTCAGTGACTATATCAAACTCTCACTCTAGATCCTAAGTTGAAAGTTATGGCCTTAAGAAGTTCATCATTTCTCCCCAAAATTTCATGTTCACTATATGTAGCTGAACTTCATCAACATCAGACTTGCTCCATCGATTTGATTCCATATTGCAACTCTTCATATTCTCTGATGATCCGTCTTCTATGGTCGTAGTCTAATTGCATTGGAATCCTTTGGTTGAACCCATTGCATTAGAAACTCACTATCGGATTGATTCCATATTACAAATCATTGTTCTTCTCGATGGATCCCTTTCAATGGCCTATTGGACCAATAGCACCGAGGTTTTCTCATATATATTTTTCCTTTTTACATGGTATACTTTCAACTCCAATGCTCGGTGTCTCATAGCTGATATAAGACTCTCCTCATTTGCTTCATCTAATGAAATTATCGTGTTCATTGATGTCCAATATATGATGTTCGATATCTGATATTGAACCTTCCCTATTGGCCTCATTCGATGAAATTTACTCAATATTGCCAATGTTTGATGGAAAATATCAAATTTGCCATATCAACCTCATCTAGTGAGCTTTACCTGATATCGCCAATGTCTGATGGTGCATATCATCCTTTCCTTATCAGCCTCATTTGATGAATTTCACCCAATATTGCCAATGTCCGATGGTCGAGATTGGGATTCACTATTGGCCTCATCTAATGAACTTTACCTGATATCACCATTGTCTGATCACTACTACATATGGCTCAAAATTCCCACGAAAGTTTGCCACGAAACAGTTAAAATTGATGTTTTCGTGGAAAAACAGTTTAAATTTTGGAAAAATTTGAAAATTTCCCCAACGATCATCACTATAGCCACATATGTATTGTTCGTCACTATAGCCACGAAAAGTACATCCATCGCTATAGCCATGAAAAATACTAAAGTGGTTGGTGTCCAGTGTGGATTACAACCTCCTTCCCCTAAAGAGAGTGTTCCCATCTATTCATTGCTTATACAAGGGAACATGGTTTTGGTCCCTTCACTGCTCTACCCCCTCATTGGAATTCCATCCATTGTTAGTCCTCAATATCATAACCATTGGTTGGCTAACTCTCCTTACTTGCCAAGTTTCTTCAACTCTTGTAATCTTCCTCCATTTATTCCCTCATTGGTGACCTCCCTCTACAACTGCTCAATCTTCTTTTTAACTACACACATACAATTAAGCCAACATCGGTCTATGATCTATGCCTTTCTTAGAACATGTTCAAACCTCTCACTATTTCTTGCTTCCCCCATGATATTATCTCTTATATGCCCTCAACATTGTCAAAACCACTCCAACCACCCCCATGGTGCAAGGTTTTGATGTTTCCATTCTAATGGGTTCAAAAGGTTACCCTCCTTTACCAATAGTATTTTGATCCAAGTTGACTTTTTTGTCACCAATCTCATCCTCACGCCCCACTTCAACTCTTCCTCCACCTTTGAATATCTTTAGTATGCTTCTACAACAAACTCCTCTACCATTGTTTTCACCCCAAAATCCATTGTTTGGTTTATCAAGTGGTATACTTTCCAAAGCATAATTAGGTTCTAGATATTTCACTCTACTATCTTCTCCACCTTCTATATGTATTCCATTGCCTCCTTAATCAGTTATAACCATTGATAGAGACTCATTAGGATGTCCACTTAGAAGATATTGTACTCATTTCTAGTAGCATTGCCATACAAAACTATCTATATACAGTTTTAAATATCTTGCCCTCACAACTTAGCTTCATATTTAATGAAAACTCCAAAATGTGTTTCAAACCACTCATCTAACCATGATTTCAATAACCCTTGTCTCATCTTGCAACAACTCCTCCGTAATGAAAGTGAAGGGCAAGGAAAGGTGGAAAAATTATGCTAAAAAGCTTATCACCCATCTACCTAGTGATGGTGTATGGTTCATAGCGAGTGGTTTGATCAACCTATTGGGTCTTGTAAGTTTCTCTTTTTGCAAGTGAAATAAGACCTTGTTACCAACATTGTGATGTTGAACCTAATAGTGATCATGTCATTTATTGTGCTTTCTAGAACTTTGATATAGGATGTCATCTACCTGTCATTAAATGTGCTAAGATATTTTCAAAACCAATTTGTTTGTTTGTTTCTCTATGAGCATGGGAAGATACTTATGTTGATGTAATGCGAAAAACTACATCAATTAGTGAAGCCCAATGCAATTTTTGCATTGGGGAATTGAGAGAAATTAGGGTTACCTTAGAGATAGAGTTGAAATAGAAGGAAACTATGCCAATCTTCATCATCTACAAGGAAAATTAGGTGTTGAAGCTTATGTCTAGCCTGATTCTTTTCAATGTCATCCTCACCCCTTGGTTCCCCTCTATCTTCTAACCCTTATTTGAATCCCTAGATGGCATTTAGATTGGGAATAATACTTGCCATTGAGGTGGTGAATATATTTTAGGAAGGTCTGCAATAAAGGGTTGTCTTTCTCTAAGACAAAGTCCACATGTCACGCTATCATCTCTTTTGTGTGTAAGTATAAGTCAAAATCAAGAGAGTATGTAGTCGTTTAACTCTCATGGAACCCTATGTCTAGGATGATATCCTCCAATTCCTAGTTAATTTTCTTATTGTTGGAGGCAACCCTTCTACCTCGATCCTTATCCTCCAACTTTTCCATTTTTCAGGCTATGGTGGCCAACTGTTTGAAATATTAATTCCAATTGAAATATGACTTCATAAATCCATCTTAAAAAATACCAAAGAATTTGATTATATCATTGGATCATATATGTAAACAATTTGAGGATTTTTATCTAAGTTTCATACATAAACCTCTCCCGAGTTAAATCAAATGCCTTCTTAGCATGATTCAAAATTTCCACCACAATAATCTTAGTCTAGATATACTATGCTCCTATATATTATTATAATTTTATAATATTTTTCTTTCATAAATACTCCCACTACATACTCTACTCAAAGGTAGTTTTTATAATTTTATAATGTTCAGTTCATTTGGTAAAACAAATATCTATACTCTACCTAAGGAAAATGGAGGAACCAACATCGATGGACGCCGACGAACAATTTCCTTCTAAAAAACCAACAAAGGAAAAGGAAAAATTGGGAATGATGCTATTCAAAAGACAGGCCCATGGGTCGAAAAATATCGCCCTCAATCTCTCACAGACGTTGTAGCTCATAAATATATCATCGAAACAAGTGAGATTTTGCTACCCATTTTGCTTTTTAGGATTTTTTTAGGGTCAATCTTGTGTTTGATATTTTTTTTGTGATTTAATGATTATTTACATGCTTTCCTTGAGTATTTACATGCTTTCCTTTATAAATGAAATTAGTGTGTAATTTTGACACGTTCTTCTATACAACTAGTTCTATGGGAAATCATTTGTACCATAAGAAATCATAAATAAAGTGAGTCCACTACATTTATTATCATTCTTTGTAATGATAATTCCTTATGAAAAACCCAAATTATGGTCCAAAGTCATTTGAGAGTGTTAACATTTTGTTTGGATCCTTAGAATAACGTTTTCCGCGTAGCAAGCTGAAGGGTAGAGATAAGAACTGCTTTATGATTTTGGTTCTTCCAATAGTTCAAAGTTTGTTTCTTCAACTTTTGGGTGTTGGCTTATATATAATATGCCAAAGGTCAAGTTGACATGTTGCGCTTCATCATTTTATTTGGCTTTCGAGTGGATTCTCTTTAGACGTTTTCATTCGATTATAATTTTGTGAATCGCTTTGCATCTTAATCTTACTGATTCTTTGATGATGTACTTGCTAGTCTTGTCAACCATTATAAATTCTTGTTTCAACCTATGTATTATAATGTCTTTGGATTAATTTTATGTTTTTCCTGACTATATGCCCCACCTGTCAGGTATCTCTTAGGTTTAGACATAGGGATTATTACCTAGTTTGAGTGTTATTATGTTCTACTAACAAAAATCTTCTGCAGATTTTTAATGTAGTGATCCGGTGTTACCATTATGCATGCAGAAGGGTCCCTGACCCTGCCATGGTCTATCCGAATGAAAATTGCATTAGGTGCAGTGAAGGGCCTGGAATTTCTTCATGGAGGAGCTGAAAGGCCCGTGATATATCAGGATTTTAAGACATCCAATATCCTGTTGGATTCGATTTGTCCCTATAACCCAAAAGACCAAGATATTCTATATATCTTCCTATCTAATCTTTTCCATATTTTTAGCATGACCTTTCACAATATACCAATTAGGGATAGTGCATATATCTAAATGTTGAACTTGTATATCCATGGTATTTGTAGCATAATTAGTTCCCTTTTTCACTATTGAAGTGACATGATAGTTCATGGTGCAAAACTACACCATCATTTTTTACTGTAATGTACATACTATAAAATTCATTGACAATAATATTTAATAGAAAAAGATAGCAATGTCCATGACATTTTAACTCGTGTCTCATTGCCATAAGAAACCTATGTGGCTTTTTCCATTAATATTATGAAATATATATAATTTCAAGTACATTGGCCTCAAAAGTTCTTAGTCACTTTCAAGATATTCAAATCACCTATTTCCTACTAGTCTAAGTCCCATCAAGGAAATTTGATTTCTACATGTTACCTATAATTTAATCAACTACATATTTACTAGTTTCCTATTGTAGTTATTCTTCCCAATATTCTTCCTCTTCTTATGTGCACTCTCGTATTATTCTTCTTTGGTTTCTCTACAAAAATTGATGGCATACATGGTTCTCTATATGAACTAGCCACCTCCATAATGGACTCTCCCATATCCACCAATCTGTAATGAGAGATATACTACCATTCTTTAACATTGGTGATGGATTCAACATAGATTGTACTCTGATGATTGCACCCAAAATTTGCTCATATGGTTGGCACTTTCCCAATATCATGCTAGAATTTAAGTTGTTGGATGTTAACCATGAGATTGGATGGCTAGTTGTGATGTGAAAACACCCATGGGACATTCAATTGATGACCCCTTAACTAGATAGATATTCAATAAACCCATAATGAATTTGCTAATTCCCTCCCACATACCCTTTTTCATGAACGCGTTCATCCTCAAGTCAATGGTTTGCTTCCAACAATGTATTTTCTAAAGAGAAACCTCGTTTATGGTCATAGTAAGGCCGAGCACCAGTGCCATCTTCATTCGACTTATTTTATTTATATTGTTTCCTGGATCTATCTTCAAACCCATGCTGAGTATTTACTACCTCATTTGAAATACATGAAAGTGATGGTTAGGTGTCAAATCCCTTTTTTTCTAGGAGCTTATGATCCATTTCTTTTTCAAATTATCTATCCTAGTGAGCCCTAATGAGCCCTATGCGTGCATGAGGAAATTCGTTCAGTTAGAAGGATGCGTCATTTTCGAATCCTATGTATCAAAGTCTCAATAATGATATTTAGCAATGGAATTGGGGGAGACCTATATTATACACATTGCGTGAACCTGCAACTCTGCTAGCATATATGAACCATAGGATTAGATTTGGAGTTGGATTAGACAATCGATATTGCACTCCATAAAACCCATAAAGGGCACTTGGTACTAAAATTAAAATATCACTACATTTAGGAACTTTTCTCTCATTGATAGGATATCATCTGATCCTGGTACCATGGATAGCGTGAGGACTGGCCCTTATGGCCAGGTCTTCAGGCCCGACAAATTCAATGGGGTTGGAAACAATTGGGCCAAGGGCCATTACACATAGGGGGTCTAGCTCATTGATTTTGTGCTTGACGTCATGAGGAAGGAGGCCGAGACTGTGATTTCCTCCAAGGTATATATCTTTCAGATTCAAACCCTCGTTCTTGTGTTTTTTGAAATGTAGGAGATTTCAGTTGTGAATATGTTGGAGGGTTTGTTGTACAGAGTTTCAAGTGTGTCACTCATTGGGAGGAGGTACTAGATCTAGGATGGGAACACTTCTAATCTCCAAGATCAGAGAAGAGTACCCTGATACAATGTTGCCCACTTTTTCTTTTCCTTCACCCAAGGTGTGGTGGATCCTTACAATGCCATGCTGTCTATGCATCAGCTGGTGGAGAATTCCAATGAATGTATGGTGCTAGACAATGAGGCCCTCTACGAAATCTGCTTTAGGACTCTCAAGCTCACAACTCCAAGATGTAAGTAAATTATAGACTCATCTAAAACCCTTGAGCACAGATATGATGTGACCCAAGTAAATTATAGACTCATCCACCTTAATTCTGCTTTAAGATATGATGTGACGCAAGTCCTCAAATTCTCTCTCCAAAGGTAGGACATGTCCAAATGTTTGAGGTGTTCCTTCCATGTCTAGTTATAGATGAGGATATCATCGAAAAACACTTGGACAATTTCTGAAGGAAAGGTTGGAATAATTCATTCATAGATGATTGGAAGGTGGCAGGGGCGTTAGTGGGACTGAATGCCATTAACTAAATTTATATTGGATTTCATGTGTTCTAAATGTTGTCTTTTCCATATCTTCAAGGTGAATTCTAATCTGATAATCAAGCACTTTTGTCAATGAAGGGTATCTGAATGGTGATTTTATTTAATCCTCTATGATACACAGTCTAAAAGACCCCTCTTTCTTTCCAACTAAGGGTACGAAAGATGAATATGGGCTCCTACTCTTGGTTATGACTCCACATTTTAGGAGATCTTGAATTAAGCATTTAATCTCACTTTTAATTATGAGGATACTTATATGGCTTGATGTTGAAAGGGGTATTTCTTGGTTTTAGCTTTTCTTTCTTGTTCAATTTCCTGGATTGGAGGTAGATTCATTGCTAATTCTTGGAAGACTTCCTTGTGTTTCTTGATAATCTCATCGATGTCCCCTTTTTTGTGAAGAAACATATTCTGCTGGTAATGTTTCTATTCAGTAACATTGGACCATATATGCTAGAGCACCTTTCTTGATGAGTTTTTTCATCTATTGTGACAATATCATCTTTGGAGGGGGGTAGAAACCATACAACTTATATATCCAGTACTTCCATCTGAATTTCATAAATTCTTTTTGTATGTTTGTGGCATATGTACCTAGCAGTACAAACCATTCTCCTCCTAGCACTATGCCAATGCCTCCAAGTGGTAACACATTGCAATATACATCACTTTTTAAATCTTGAATATATAGGTTTACTCTATGACATTTACTTACTCGTGTAATTGTCTTGCCATCTGCAACCATTACATGGAAGTTTTTATAGGATAAACAAATAAATTTAATTTTTTTTTCATATGGACATTGATGAAGTTATTTGTACTACCCAAAATCAACTAGCCATGTTATGTTATTTTTTTTATATAGTTTTTGAGCTTAAGGGTTTTGGTTCCAATATACTTCTTGTGGCTGCCAATGCAATTTTAGGAGGAATTACCTTATCTATTTTAACTTTCATATTGTACACTTTAAAGATAGCAGATTTGTTGCCCTTAATAATGGGAACATTGTATGCCATAACTTTCAAAATTCGAAAACAAGGAAATAAACAAAATCTATATTTCGTCAAGGAAAAAACATTTTTGTGTGCTTCATGTTTACAATATGAGGTACCTAGTACTTGTTTTCAAGAAGAACAGGAATTGGTGGATTGATTGAATTTTGAGCATTGCACTTATCCTACATGTTTTTTTATGAAATGAAATATGTGTTCAGGATTTTTCTGATTGAAAGTAAACTAGTTTATGTGGAAGGATATCAATGCAGGACACTTTGACACAATCTATTGATGTATATGTAACTTCGGAATGTATTTCACATATATGTATATTGTATTCCTATAGAGATGTTATTATTCCTCTATACGGAAGTTGTTGTATTCCTATAGAGATGTTATTATTCCTCTATACGGAAGTGGTTGTATTCCTATAGAGATGTTATTATTCCTCTATACGGAAGTGTCGTCATTTATATTGTAAGTGTCGTAACTTATAATTGATGGGTTATTAGACCACCTTGTTGGGGTCGGCCCTGTATAAGTCATGTGGGTCAAAGAATTATTAGACCACCCTATTGGGGGTCGGCCATGTGGGTCAAAGGGTTATTAGACCACCCTAGTGGGGGTCGGCCCAATCAGCATTATGTTAAGTGGTTAAGTTGAGGCCGACCTAGTTGAGTAAAGGTCAAGTCAAGTTAGTGTATAAATAGAGAGTATGTCTCTCTCTCATTTTACACATTCTATTCTCTCACTCACACTTGGGAGAGTGGCACACTTGTGGAGGAGGAGGATCTGCTGCTAGGAGAAGACTATCTCTTGTATTCTGGTTGTATCATTGCTCTATCTATCTCTGAGGAAGTTATTGGGGTTTCTCACCTTTATGGTTTTCCCCAAGTAAAATCTGTGTCTCTTGTGTGCTTGCATTATTGTGTCCATGATTGATATGATGTACATGTTGTTCTCTTAGTTAAGATCCTAGATCAGATTGAAGTAAATTCTGAAAATTTAACATGGTATCAGAGCTAGCCTGAAACAAGGCATGATATGGCATGTATGACACTTATTGCACTTACAATGCTAGGGCTTGATATAGCAAAAACTAGTCATCGTAGAACCTTCGCTACAAATATGTTTTGGCAAAGTTTTCGGATCTGAAACTTTTACAGGTCGAAGATCATATCCCCATGTACCTTTGTCCAAAGGACAACCTCTAATTCGTTGTACTGTGTGATTTATGATCTGTACAATATAGGGTTTATGCCTCTTCCAGATCTGAGTCAAAATCAGGTGACCTTGGGAAAAAGGTCATAACTTGGGATATTAAGCTCCAAATGCAATTTTGTAAAAAGTGACAGGTATCACATAGACTGTACTATATCAGGAAAAATCTTCAGAGGCCGAAGTTGAACCAGTGACACGTGGCACACCGTACAAGTTCGCTCTCCTGTATTATCCCTTAAACGGGTCACGTTGCGACACTTGGCATAACTCTCTCTCAGAGAATCCAATTGAGGTTATACCTGTCGGGATGGAAAGACAACAGGTCGGTCTATCTTAGGAAAATGTTTCAGACCCTATGGATTGAAAAGTTTGGAGTTACACCAGAAATAATCAGGTACATATTTCTGTCAAAACAAAATTATTTTTTTGCACCTTCATTCATGGCTTCCGAAATTTAGGGCTTCGGAGAAATTTGGAATTTTTGTAATCGGAAACAACGGCTAGATGATACTCATAAAAATTGAAATTTAGAGACCAAGATAATATTTTTTTGGTTGGTCAGAAGGCCGGGCTTGATCAAACCCTAGTTCGGGACTTTGATCGGAAAGATGGAAAATTAGGGCTTCTGCAAAACTTGGAATTTTGGAAATTTGTGACCACTGCTGGAAGCTCCTTAGAAAAATCGAAGCTTAGAGATTTGAATCAAATCTTTTGGTTGGGTGAAGCTCCGGGAAACTCAAACCCTAATTCAGGGTCCTCCCTAGTGAATCCGAAAATCTAAAAGGCATTTTCGAGGGGTGAAACTTTGCAGTTTTCAAATCTTGAATATACCAACTTGATCAGCTCATCAAGACGCATATTTCTATCCTTTCGGTAGTTTTAAATTCAAAGTTTGAATTTTTGGGGTTTCCTTGACAAACCCTAATCCAGCTCCAGGTCCAATTCTTGCAAATCAAGTCGATTGGGTTAATCCTAGAAGAAGATGGATTGATCACCTGCATAAGTGAAGAAGTTCCTATCTCAGAGGGAGATGAGGATAAGGCCTTCCATAAGAAGATTACAAGCAATCTTGATAGGTATGGCTTACATGTATGTTTCATGGTTAATTTTATCATATGTTTGTCTTCATATCATTACAGTACAATCTTGATTAATTACTAGACTTGTCGTATCACCTTAATAGAAGATATTCATTGATTAAGGTTTTGACACTTATGAATGTACTAATGCATTGTGATGTTGTATGAGGTTTATGTTGTTCGCTAACATAAAAGGTACACCAAGAAAGACAAATCATGTTCTACTTCAAGAACATATGATCATGGTGACATGAAGACAAAGATTCATCCATTGTCATGGATCACATAGAAGATCTACTTTCGAGGCATGTATAACTTGGTTCTACAATGGTTAACTTATGAGACATGTAGGTTACTAGCACAAGTCACTGAAGAGAACCAGAAGACATTATTCGGGTATGTTAGACATAACTAGCTAGCATGCTAATCCAGGTACGTTTTTCCTATATCAAGCTAGAATCCTACCTTGTGTTAGGATCTTATACTGTTGTGTTGTTGATAATGATTATTCATGAAGTCATAGGTTTGAATAATCATGGTTGTATGCATATTATGTTTCTTACCATAATTGATGATGTGACTAACCAGAAGAATCATGAAGGTATAGGTTTGAATAATCACGAGTTTTATGCATATTATATTTCTTATCTTGATTGATGATTCAACTAACCAGAAGAGTCCTATGATCAAATAAGAATGTGTATGAGTAAAAGAAGACTTCCCTGAAACCAGGAATACTAATGTTTATTATCTGTGAATGATCATGAATATACATGTTTAATATTATTGTGTTTTGATAGTATTAAGATTATACTAATAAATGTGTGATTATGTATGAGACCTCAAGGATAACACAATGATGATACTAATAAGCATGCATAGTGATTAAGGATGGATGTAATTTCAAGGAAAGGTAATCCAACAAAGCAAAGATCAAGAGGGAGCACACTCCAGCTGTTCCTGCAAGAAAGAAAAGGAGCACACTTCAGTAGTTTCTGCAAGGATGCAGATATTTAGAGGGAGTTGACCACTTCTCACAATCGACATAAGAATGGAGTTGCAGAAAATAAGCAAAGACTGAGAGGGAGTCAACCCAACAAACAAACAAAGATAATTATTTGAATTGTCATTACTTGCATATTTTATTGTTTAAATAATACTGTTCAATAATGTATATATTGATGTTCCTAGAATTAGGTTGTGTATTATGCATATTAGAATAGTTGCATTGATGAACAGTATACTACTAATATGCATGGGTAAGTGGCCTATGGTGCTGTACAACATTCCATTGCTACTTATCTAGAATGAAACCTCTTTGCTGACATGTTGCGAGTTGTGCACACTCTTAACAATGTTCTGGTAGAGATTGGAAGGCATCTAGAAAGTTATGGGATATGGATAAATGTTGTATTGAAGCATTGGCTAAGATAATTGCATGACTGTATGACATATTTATTTATGTGTAAGAATTTGTTATGAAAACTATGAGATGTTTTCTAATCATGCAATTTAACTTGTTGTGTAGGAAAGATCGTATGCCATCACCTACAAAAGAAGAACTACAACATTTGTTCAGCAACAAAATTATCTATTGAAGATATTGAAGTTCCCAGGATATGGGAAGAATGACATGATCCGTTGATCATGAAGAATGATGTTTGGGATGTAGTCCCAAGACCTGAAGGGAAGTTTGTTATGACTTCCATATGGATCTATCAAGATCAAGCATGCTGCAGATGGAAACATAGAGAAATATAAAAGTGATGAAATAGAAGATACACCAGATGGATTTCAAGACAGCTTTCTTGAATGGTGTAGTTGAAGAAGAAGTGTATGTGGAGCAACCACTTGGTTCTGAGACACATGACAGGAAATCATATATGTGCAGAACTTGGTATGGTAGGATAGGAATCTTTCTATCTAGTTTGGTCTTTACCAAGAGTAAAGTGGGTTCCAACCTTTACTACAAGGTTGAGGTAGGAAATCCAGGGATACTCTTATTGTATGTGGATGACCTGTTTGTAACAAGAGATGATAGATTGATTGTCGACACACAGCGGAAGCTTGTAGCCGAGTTCGAGATGAAGAAATTGGGTATGATGCACTACTTTCTTAGTATGGAGGTGTGGAAAAGTGCAGATGGAATCTTCCTTGGACAAGGGAAGTATGCAGTAGAGATCCTGAAGAGGTTCGGGATGATGGACTGCGAGGCTATGGCATCGAACTTGAAGCTTCTGTGTGATCTTCATCTGAACCGGTTGATGTCACTATGTATCGTCAGATGATTGGGTCCTTGATATACTTGACAAACATGAGACCAGATATTTGCTTTGCGGTGAACACATTGAGCCAGTTCCTGACAGATCCAATGAGTGTTCACCTGGTTGCTGTAAATCATATTCTGAGGTACCTGAAGGGTACGGTTGACTATGGGCTCAAGTATGATGCGAATCAAAAGTTTATCCCACAGGTTTATGTTGATTCAGATTGGGCAGGCAGTGCTACAGATAAGAAGAGCACTCATGGGTGCTGCTTCAGTATGGGATCAGGTGTGATCTCTTGGTTTAGCAGGAATCAATCCTGCGTAGCATTGAGTACAGCCAAAGCAGAGTATGTTGCGACAGATGAGCAGGTTGCAGATGTATTGACCAAGCCGTTGGCCAGAGTGCACTTTTGTGTACTTCAGAGAGAGGCATGGTGCACTTCAGATCAAGGTTCCTTCCAAAGGGAAGTGATGAGTCCAGAAGATGCAGATGCACATGAGCTTTTCTCACATGGTTGATGTGTTCTCCCTTGGCCGTAATGTAATTGTTGAGCAATTTTTCACATGGTGGTAGATGTGTTCCCCCATGGTAAAAAATTAATGGTTGGAGCCTTCCCCGAATGGCCATAGATGTGTTCTCCCATGTCGGTGGTGTAAGTGTTGGATGATGTGCATCTGGGCTGTGCTTCGTGGATGATGAGATGATCTGAAGAGGGCGATGCTATGATGATCAGGCGGATCATGGATGACGAGCATTAGGACGATGCTCCAGTTACTACTCTGTATATGCATCAGGATGATGATGGATATGATCAGTTAGATCATTTATATGTATATGTATGTACGCATCATGTTGCATGTTGGATATGATCAGTTGGATCATTTGTATGTATTTTGTATATGCATCATGTTGGATGCTTGGACCATGTATCTGTATATGTATCAAGTGGATACATTGTATGATCAAGTAGATCATGTATGTTGATATGTATCAGATATGATCAGGTGGATCATGTATTTGTATTTGTATCAGGTGGATACACTGTATGATCAGGTGGATCATGTATGATGATATGTATCAGGTAGATACTTGGTATGCATCAGGTGGATGCATTGTCTGATCAGGATGATCATGATGACGAGCTTCAAGATGTTGCTCCAGATGATATGTATCAGGATGGTACAGTGATGATCAGTGTCATCATGAGCATCAGGATCATGCTTTGTGTGATGATGATCCATGGGATCATGAGTATCAGGTTGATACTTGGAGGTCAGAGAGGATATGTGGCAAGTTGTGCAAATAGCATGTAATCAGTCCTAGGAGATCTTATCGGTCGTGCTACGGCACATAAATGTTCCTGGGATACTCTTTCCGGTATTGCTATGTAGTATGTAATTAGTCCTCAGATATCCGATAGGTTGAGTTGTGTGCTCGTAATCAGTCTTGGGATGAGATATTACTACAAAGACATGTAATCAGTCCTGGAGATCCGAGAGGTTGAGTTGTGTGCTCGTAATTAGTCCTGGGATGCTCTTTAGAGATCTTGCCGGTCGTGCTGCAGCACATAAATGTTCCTGGGATGCTCTTTAAAGGTTTTGTTTATCCACATGTAATCAGTTTTGGAGATCCAAGAGGTTGAGCTGTGTGCTTGTAATAAGTCCTGGGATGCTCTTTAGAGATCTTGCCGGTCGTGCTACGACACATAAATGTTCCTGGGATGCTCTTTAAAGGTATTGTGGAGGAGATGCATGTAATCAGTCCTGAGAGATCTTTTCGGTCATGCTTAGGCACATAAATGTTCCTGGGATACTCTTTCCGATATTGCATCCGCACATAAAATTAGTCCTGAGAGGCCACCTCTATCAGACCGTTCGCACAGATGATGAAGACCTACAGGTGGTGGGCCTACATCCAGTATGAAAAAGGACTGGCTCTGTAGAACTTCCTATGACGAGTAGATTCAGAGATTGATTGAGATAGCAGCAACAGTGACGATGAAGATGACTTGTGCTAGAAGACTTGTGTCGAGAAATACCTTCCTAGTTAAGAGGGAGTGTTGATGTATATGTAACTTCGGAATGTATTTCACATATATGTATATTGTATTCCTATAGAGATGTTATTATTCCTCTATACAGAAGTGGTTGTATTCCTATAGAGATGTTATTATTTCTCTATGCGTAAGTGTCGTCATTTATATTGTAAGTGTCGTAACTTATACTTGATGGGTTATTTGACCACCTTGTTGGGGTCGGCCCTATATAAGTCATGTGGTTCAAAGGGTTATTAGACCACCCTATTGGGGGTCGGCCATGTGGGTCAAAGGGTTATTAGACCACCCTAGTGGGGGTCAGCCCAGTCAGCATTATGTTAAGTGGTTAAGTTGAGGTCGACCTAGTTGAGTAAAGGTCAAGTCAAGTTAGTGTATAAATAGAGAGTGTGTCTCTCTCTCATTTTACACATTCTATTCTCTCACTCACACTTGGGAGAGTGGCGCACTTGTGGAGGAGGAGGATCTGCTGCTAGGAGAAGACTATCTCTTGTATTCTGGTTGTATCATTGCTCTATCTATCTCTAAGGAAGTTATTGGGGTTTTTCACCTTTATGGTTTTCCCCAAGTAAAATCTGTGTCTCTTGTGTGCTTGCATTATTGTGTCCATGATTGATATGTTGTACATGTTGTTCTCTCAGTTAAGATCCTAGATCAGATTGAAGTAAATTCTGAAAATTTAACACAATCTACTTTAAATGATTTGCTAAGGAGTTTAATAAGAGCTCAACTGATGGAAATGGGGCTATATAATTCAATGTCAGAGTGCAAGCCTTAAATATTTAAATGCCTTAATAGCTGCAATGTGAATCGAACATTTGAGTTTGGCTCTTGGTATGAAGCTTTGCGTGGTTCAAATGATGTTTCTCCAACAAATAACTGGTATAGCTATAATAGTTCAACATTTATTGAAGTGATATGAAATAATCAAATGCCATTGTATTTTCAGTTCATGGACTGAACTCTTTCACTGATTAAAGCTTCATTTTGGAAAAGGGCAGTTAAGTGATGTTATAACTAGTTTTTTGTTTCCTGTCTTGCTATTGAATGTACATGCTAAAAATATTCATTGTTGATAACAAGACTTAATGTTGTAAATGGAATTTTATGTTTACATGGAAAGTGCACTTTTATCAAGGGTGAGAATTTTGCAGGACAAACAGAATCTGGAGGATGATGGGATCAAAATTGAGCCATTCAATTTGAAACAAGAAAGAGAGGAGGGTTATTTCAATTCAGAAGGGAACTATGTAGAGTATGGAAATGGAAATTAAATTAAGGTCTCTTCTATGATATTCAATATGATGTTTTCTTATTTTCATCATTGACTTTGAGGGAATCTCAAATCATGTATTTATGATAGTCACGCCTCATCTGTAGAAGCATATTTTTTTTCTATGATGTATTTCATGACTAGTTACTTTTCTATTGATGAAATGTGCAATACGTTACATGTTTGAACTAGGATGCCTAGCTTGATAGTGTGGAGGTGGACACTCGTTTTACAGAGGAGCACTTGAAACAATCTATTGAAGCAACTGAAGATGATGATGATATTTCACCTGAAGAAATTAGTATTAATCAAGAGGCGTATAGCCAATGTACTTCAACCTAGAGAAACAGTATGTATTTTTCCCCTCTCTCTTTCCAATTATTTTCTTTTGTTGCAAGGTAAAAGAAGGAATACAGGTAAAGTGCATTGAAATAATCATATCCAGTAGCTCTATCCTTCTCGTTCTACGATTCTTCACCTTAAAGTTAATGTTTTTAACTACCAGATTAACTATTGCTGGCATATTTAACTTTATTTTTGTTTTTTTCCCCTTGCTTGAATCATTCTCCTACCTATTTAGTTTGTATTATTCTCTTTTTTGTGCTATAAAGTATAAAATCAAAATTTAGCTACATGTCAAAGTAGTCTCACATGTACAGTCATTGGTGCACAAGATGGCATGCTACCACAGACACATTGAAGTAGTTGCTTTCGTGTGAGATCGATTAACTAGGTTTGACTCTTAATTTTAAGTATAACGAAGTTATTGGAACCAAAATTAGACATAAAATAATTTTATTATTGTCAATGGATGACCAGAAAGTTAGGTCAATGGGAGTGTTAGGGCATCTCCTATAAGCTAAAAGGTAAAGCATAAAATGAATGAAGCTAAAAGCTAAACTAGTGTATGACAAAAGTACCCAAAATTATAACCGTAGATGTAACATAACAAAGGTCACACAACATCATGAGTAGGTGCAGATTAGGGAGGGGGAGGAGGAATCCCCTATGCCACATCAGAAATAGAGGCGAAGGTCGGAGAAGAGGAGGAAAACACATAAAATAGAATGTTAGAACTCCAATTTAATTAGTGACGACTTAAATATAAAAAAGGGAAAAGATTGGCCAGAGAGAATCTAGAGTTGGCCAAAGCGAAATGATAGTTGTTGCTTGTAAATGGGGGTAGGTGGAAGGTGCAAGTTAGCAGAGTGCTCACTTAGCACTATATTTGGCCATAGTAAGTGGTAGGAACAGAGGTGATTAACAGATGGATATTGATGGGAGAAAAGGTCTCAAAGGGAGGAAGATGTAAGAGTTAAATGTTAAATTTTTCAACCGTAGGTGATTACTGTCCTTATGTTCTCAACTAAACAAAAATAGAGGCGAAGGTGGGAGCAGAGGAGGAAAACAAAGAATCTAGAATGTTATAAATCTAGTTTAATTAGTGACGGATTACATATAAAAAAGGGAAAAGATTGGCCAGAGAGAATCTATAGTTCGCCAAAGCAAAATGACAGTTGCTACTTGTAAATGGGGGTAGGTGGAAGGTGAAAATTAGCAGATTGCTCCCTATATTTGACCACAATAAGTGGTAGGAACAGAGGTCATTAACAGATGGATATTGATGGGAGAAAAGGTCTCAAAGGGAGGAAAATGTAGGAGTTAAATGTCAAATTTTCCAATCCTAGGTGATTACTGTCCTCATGTTCTCAACTAAACAAAAACTTGCTATTTAATTGTTTGTTACCGGATCCGTCGGGGTCAGCTCATCGATCCACAATTCTGATCCGGATCCACCAGAATCCATGCTAGAACCATGTGCAAGGTGGATCCAAAAAAATGGTAATGGATCCCGAAAAATAGATGGATCTTGAAAATCAGAGATGGATACCGAAAATCATAGATGGATCCCAATTTCTAAAGATGGATCCTGTAGGCTGTGACTAGAACACCCCACTGTGTGGATCCCAAGTAGATTTAGTTTAATTTTAGGGGTTTTGTGTCGTTTTAAGGTTTTTGTCATTTAGGTTGGATCCATTCATTATAATACGCCCCCCTAACCCACTTCCAATACAACTGAGCAACTCTTCCAAGAACATCGATTGGTTCAGACTGAGTGAACTGTGTGAAGTCAGATAATGGAGTGACTCTTTCCAGTTTCCAAGAAGACGTGGAATCAACCCAGCGGGCCAGTTGGATCACCATGGAAAGCAAAGGAACATATAAGCCGTAAATATTTGTTTTACTTGCCTTTAGATTTTTATAGGAACTACTTTTGGGCTCCACTAAAAAAAATGATAATCAATTTTAATTGATATAGTAAAGTTTAAACAACTGGAAAACAAATGAAAATATCAATAGGATATGATTACCCCATCATCATGGTGCGACTTCCTCTGCATGAGTTCTAAATATTTGTTCCCTTATACTGCAATTCCCTGGATCCTCAAAATATTGTTTAAAGTATGCTTCAGCCTCCTCACTGAGTTTAGATTGACTATTTATTTGCTTACCATCACATGTGTTGAGAGACCAAATAGAATTCTGCACCCTCCGACAGTCAGCAAATTTCTGGAAGAATTTATTGTTGTTGTCATCCAATGAGACCCATAACGCCCTACTCTTAAGGCGCCGGGACTCCTCCTCCTTTGAGAGTAATGATAGTCTTCTTTGTTCCAATAATACAATTGATTGATGAACCTGTAATGACCCCTGAGTTTTGGTATGCAATGCCGAGCTGAGTTCCTTTTCGATCCACCTGAGCTCCCTAGATTGCTACAATTTTCTACGCCTTTCCCAATTCATAACTATCGACTTTAATTCACTGAGTTTCCTGATGAGATAGTATGTTGGAGACTCATTGTTCTGGAATGAATTATTTACCCAATACTCACGAATCGACAATTTAAAATCATTGTCATTAATACATGAATGATTAAATTTATATGGATACACCTGTTTTTTGTCATCAAAATCAATTTCCAACAGAACAGGACAGTGATCAGAAATTTTTGACAAATTGATCCATGATCTATACCTGAAGACCGCAGCCATCAATGCATCCACCACCAAAAACCTATCCAACCGCTTAGAAAGACACTCAGTCCCAATCCGACCATTGCTCCAGGTTGGTTGTAATGGAATAGGCTGAATATCATTAAGTCCCAAATCTGAGAAAAAAACTTGAAAGTAGCTAGTTAATGGGTCCATTCTACACTTATCGCCCCGGCACTCAGCATCTGATAAGGTTAAATTAAGATCCCCAGCCAATATCAGATTTGGAAGTTTGAATAGATCACCGATATCAGGTTTCTCCCAAAAATATTTCCTATTCACATAAGGAGCATAGACATTTCGTAGATTATATTCCCCAGAGTACCCCAAAAGTTGTCCTGAAACTAAAATACCCTACTGCATCCCCAAAGTTGTCAAATTAGCATATCTAGGCTCCCAATCTGTTAGTAAACCCCCCGATTGGCCGACAGCATCAACTGAAGCAACAACCCAATCTTTTCTGAGTGAATGAAAAAAGATCCTAGATCTCTCCACTGAGACCATTGTTTCTGGAAAAAAAATAATTACCAGAGACTCCTTATCCATGAATCACTTAAGGGATAATTTTTTTTGAGGGCCCCCAATCCCTCTAATATTGAAAGAGATAACCTTCATCTTTTCACCCTTGCCTGGGCTTTCAGATCTCTAAGTGCCCGTTTAGTGGATGGAGTATTTGAGACTGGGTCCGGAACGACATCCGACCCGAGTGAAGATGTAAGTGGAGGAATATGTGCCCCCTTTCAGCCACTACGAGTATGTAGTGGAGATAAAAAAAAATCTAGCCCCCCTTGGACAATACCTTTATCCTTTTGCATCGTTGAGATATTCTTAGAGATATTTATAGATGGATTATTATTTTCCTCAGTATCCAATCCAACAGGCATATTACCCACATATGTAAATAGTGGATTCATTGAAGCCTTGCCCTTACCACCCAATAAATTGGGATGATCCTAAAGCCCACTGGAAGATAGAAGATCGGTCCCCTTGATAGGCCCAGCACCAACATGTAATAGCCCCGACTGCATATTTACAGAGCCACCGATATCCATAGGGGGAATAGGCTTTGTAATATCACCACCAATAGGTAAAGGGGTATCCACCGAAAGTGATGGATAGCATTTCATTATGATCAATGGAAAGGCAGAGGGATTTTGAAATTCTACCTAGGTTTAAGAAAGCTTCCTACAACAAACAACGAAAATAATTCTACATATCTAACATTTTAAGAATTACTTGTTCAGATTTAAATATTAGACATATGAAATTGGGTTTACAGTGCAGATTAAAGCTTTTATTTACCTACCATTATCATTTTATTTTCCCAAGGAAAATCTCTCTGAGATGTTTCCCCACATTTGTGGATGGCATCCCTAGTAAACTCGTAGGTGTAACTAGTGTTCCTAACCCAAGGGGATTCCAACCAGGAACTTGTTCAGTCCTGTTATGCACAATCCTTATTTGACGAATGACGAGGAGGAAGTTGAAGCTCATGCCTTAAGTATGGGTAATAGTGCTTTTGATCTCTAGAATATAACTTTGATGGGTTATTTTTTATAAAGACAAGTTCATTTTGGAAGTTTAATTTCTCTTTTATGAAAGAAAGCATCAATATATTTTTAGTGATTTTATTTTTCCTATGGAATTGAAAATACATTGTCAGTTTATGGGATTTGAACCCTTCATAAAGCTGCCAAACAGTTTTATGGACTTCCATATTTGGACATAGGCTATTCTTTGTTTAGGTTTCACTGTATGGGGACCTACCAAGCCATATTAAGGAGTTAAGTTTTCACCCTGTCAACTCAATCAAAGAAAAAAACATAGTTTGTTCAAATTATTAACTATTAGTTAATATTCTATGTAACTTGCTTCAAGTAGAGCAGAGAAAAAAACATAGTTTGTTCAAATTATTGATTGCTAGTTAATATCCTATGCAATTTGGTTCAAGTAGTGCAAGGGAGGCAGCACCTAGGTCGCACCTAAATAATAGTATATTGCTTGTACAGTTTTCTGCTTGTTATAAGAGAGAAATGCATTTTGTGTTTAGATAGGAACCATGAATATACAATATTTCTTTGTCATTGTGTGGAAGACTAATGTATATTATTGTTTTTAATAAATGGTTCTGGTTATTGGGGTCATTGGGTTGAGATTTCAATATATCTATATTTTTTCTTAGCATAGAAGCATGTATGGCTCATGATCAACTAATATTTTAATAGAAGGTTAGTTTGGTTACAATGCCATAGAGTAGTACATCAGTCAAACATCTGTCAAATATATGGATACCTACAATAACTAAGGACTGCACATCCATAAAACCAAATATATGGATTACAGTATCATCTGGTAGATGTATTGATCAAACGGTCTTGTGTAAGGTTTCCACTTCATTAGCCTCCAGATATGAAAGCATTGCAACGTAACTACAACATATTCATTGGAATTAGATTTCACTTCAACATCTTGGACACAATGGTTTGCATTAGTTTAAATGGTGATATCTTTATGGGATCGAACTAATAATCATGCATTTTCACTCTAGAAATTCTTTAATAGATGGATCTCCCAAGTTGTAGAACCATTTTTCTTTATTGTTCTTAAGAAAGAAAGATGGGTGGATGCATTGGGGATGACAAAGTCAAATAAGCTAAGCCTTATCATAGTTTGGATTAGAAAGTGATACATTAAATTTGTGCTGACTTTTTTCCATGTTTGTCAAGTAGAGATATTGAATTTAGCCAAGAAATTCAGGATAGAGGCTCATATCATTCCTTTAAGGATGGTCTCTTTATTTCTATTTCCTTATGTAGCACCGAGAATGACCTGAATTATGCACTAGTTATATGCACTATAGTTCTCCTCCTCTCGAATATGCACTCTCTTTCCCCCTATTACCCTATGCATGCCAACTCTTAATATATACAAGTTATGGTTTTAAAATGTGATATGTCTTTATATAACATAATTTGTAAAATCCTTGACATATATCAGGAACAAAAAATCTACCAACACAGCGCTTAATTATTGAAAATGTGACTTCTTTGGCAAAGTTCACATCCCTTCACTCTGCTGCTGACATCAAGCATAAAAAATATTGATGCAATCAAGGTTAGTTGCTCCCATCTACTTGTAGCTCCAGGCTCCTCATCTTTGAAAATGCGGACTTTTATTTTGGAGAAGAGTTTGGATTGGAGAGAAAGGGTTGAATCTAATATTCAGGATTTTTGGGAAATTCATCCATGATGTGGAAAAAAAATTCAAGGCTAATGCATTCATGCAAAGTAGTTAGCTTCAAAAATGACATCAATGTAGACTAGATAAAATGAAGCATACATTTTTTTTCAAATTTCTAAATACGAGAAACATTTTTGGCTAATCAGATGCAAATGTATGGCTTCAGCTTGATTAACTGTTTTACAACTCATAACCAGAATTGGCTACAGAGTTGCAATACTATTTCAACTCATAACTAGACTTGCAATACCTATTACTTCTGCAAACATGGAGGCAATAAATATATTGCAAGTTGGATATGATTATACTTCCAACCATTCGAGAGTGAAACTAAGGGAAAATGTGATCCCCAATTCCCTTAAAATTATACATAAGAATTAGTCAATATTAGAAAAAATGAAAGTGGATAGAGAAAGGCAAGTCTATGATAGTGCTCACATAGAATGGCTACAGAGTTGATTCATTACTAATTGAGGAAAATGATCACGTAATTTATAAAACAAGGAAAACTTCTTTGGTGATAATGTTTCTTAGGGAATTTATTGAATCAATCCTCAACAGCAAGCAGCTCAAGGGGCATAGCCCACACGACAATTAAGTTATCACAATATGCATGTGTAGTTTTCAGGTTCCTCTGTATTTTGTTGTATATGAAATCTATTTCCATAGTATTGTGTCTTTACAATCAAGTAAGCAGTTCTGGGTAAATAGTAAAGTTGTTGGCTTCAACCTTTTTGTAAAAGAAGTTTTCATGTATATGATGAAAATAGGGGAACTAGCAAATGTTGAAAAGCGATCAAAGAACCTATAGGTATTGCAGAGACGACCTAGATGTGCTTGTAAACATTTTGTAACAAATAAACAATTTTGTTCATTGAAAAATAAAATTTTCCTAGGGGGGAGAAATTATGAAGGATATGAATTTAAAATTGAATATGCACATAACCTATTTAAATAGCATTTTAGCATGCTACATTTGAGTGGACACAACATTAGTTATAGGAATTGTGCTTACCGCATATGGCTTAAAAGATGTTTGCATGTGAGGGAAGAATTTAATGGATTTTGCTCAATCTTGGATCTGTTTTCAGTGTCCACTTTTAACTTTCTTTGATCGATAACCAAGAAAATTGGGGAATTTTTTTTTTGGGTTCAAAATGTTATATTGCCATGATGTGTTCACAATGAGAACTGACTGGATTTCATGTTAAGAAGAAATTCTTTGTATCAACTCTGCAACAGTAAACTGATAGGGACAATCATATAGTCTTTATGCATTCTTGTATCTTAGTATTTTGGAAACTATACAGTTATGTTGTGTGAAGACTAATATATAATTCTAAAAATATTGGCACCGTGAAATGCCACAATATACATGCTTTTTACATACAAGTGAAAGGCATTATAGCAGTGAGGAGAGTCTTCCACATTAACTTTATCCTTCTACAGGCATTGTGGCAGCTGTTATGGGTGATCCCCTCTACACTCCTACAGCTCAAAAGCCTGTTCATTCTAGATCAAGTCAAAAAAAAATTCCATTACAATCTATCTAAGAGAGTCAGCATGTTAGCAGCTGAACTTTTGGCACAGGTTTTCAAACTCTTCAATAAGCCTTGATATTGGATGTGCCCTGCTTTTTTTGCATTAAAATTCCTGTCTATTTTTGTGTCAAGAGGTGCATTCTACAACCTAGAATGAGGGAAATGTGTCACGAGTGAGTGTGTGTAACGCTGATATCACACTAGCTTTCACATTAAAAAATGAATAATATACTTTATTAGATGCTCATTCTACATCCTAGTATGGGGGAGATGTTTCACGAGTCACTAAGTGATTTTAATGCTAAGGTCACATATGTTTTTCACATTGAAACAAATTGATGTACTTTAATAATAGATAGCTTAGACCCATCATAATCCCAGATCTATCAATCTCTGAGAGGGATCAAAACCCTTGAGGTGCAAATCTTACCATAGGTTTTTGCATTGTCAAAAAGGTTTGCACTTGGAAATATTTGATACCTCTCTATGCTTGATTGCTCCGGGGTTAAGATGGATCTAGGCTGGTATGCAATACAATTGTGAATAGCTCTTTGCATGTGCCATTTTTTCTAGAGCATTAATGCTTTTGGTTATATTAGCTAGCCTTCCTAGATAAGAGATGTCACATATTCATTGGTCATTGTCCCATTTGTTATAATTTAGAATGTTGACAAAGAGACTTGTTATCTGTAATGATTTTGTCTTGATACTTGGGGATGCTTTGCTCATGGTTTAAGATGGAATCCCCTAATGGAATCCCCTATGTTACCAATGTGATAGGAGTTGCTTTTATGTTGTTTATTCACATTGGCTGTAATTTTCAGTTTCATTGACCAAATTTAGGGTTGAACTTAATTTTTTTAACTTCATAGATCATAAAGGGTGTTGGAATTGCAACAATTACTGGTAAAGTACTCTAGTTGTTTGAGAACAATTTTTTGTATGTTCTATTCAAGGCTTATATATACCTAGGTCTCATCTGGGGTGATTATTTTGAACTACAATTTGGTTACTTACAAATCTAAACTCAACTTGGTGTTTATGATTAACATCAATGTGATAATTCTACGGTTTTATTTGAGACACTTGATATTGTACTTCCTACAATGTCTGTAGTATGGCTAACGGTGCTAAAAAAGGTATCCAGTTATAGTATAGAATGTTCTGTTGACCATTCTGTGTCATAGAAATCACTATCCTTGCTGAAGTGACTATTTTCTCTCCTTTCCCAATGTAATTTTTTATTAGTTTATCATCTAATGTATTATTTTGACATTAAAGTTTGCAAGTGGTTTTTATTGTTCAAATTTCAATACAGATGCTAGAGTCCCAATCCTTGTGTACTTGCCAGTTTTACATTTCTCAAACTACTGTTTGGGATCTTCTAATCTTTTAGAGAAGACCTCTTAATTTTTATGCTTGTAAGATAGGATTTAGTAGGTCTCCTGTAATTTTTGAATTTGTCTGTCCATTTTTTGGTAAATCAACTTAAATTGGCTTTTAGCTTGTGATCAGTTTTTAATTGACAATATTTGGTTATTGACAACAGTTTGACAAGTCCTAGATACAAATTTTTGAGTTATTTGATGGATGATTATGAGAATCATAGTAGTTCCTTGTCTCTTGAAGGTGGTAATTTGAACATTGAGGAGCATTCTAAACTGCAAGTTCAATTTCCAAAGGAGCTTTGTATTGTATATGAAAGAAAAACTAGCAATGCAAATGCCAACAAGAAAGATATGTATGTTAATGCACAAAGTGCCACAATCAATGCCATTGAAGAAGGTTTTAATGCATATAATATGGGGGTTAGCATTGACATTGTAAATTTAGATAATTTTCCAGTAGAAGACTTGCAACATACTTTTGAAGCAGGTTTGCATATTGATGGTGTAGAAAAGCAAGACAGCAAAGGAAATCAGAGTCAGATGGTTCACCTGGTTTGATGCAAAGACGAGAAAAAATAAGTGCACAAAGGATTGCCTCAAACTCCCAAAGGATCCCCTCAAATGCCTGAACTAAATTTTGCTGTCAGTGATGAACAATGAAGAATGGAACATAAAAAAAAAATTGTTGATTTAGTAGAGTTGGTGATGTGCCATACATTGTCATAGTGTGTGAGGTTTCCATGTTCTATGCAGCTATCTCTTTCACCCACTGTAAAGTCTAACGAGAAAGTTGAGAGGACTGAGAATGTGATTGTGGGTGGTGAGCAACCTGTCGAATCAAAGAATACAGTTTCTAGTCAAACAAGTTCTCTTCCAGTAAGACCGTTGTACTTATCTTGTGGTAGTGGCTTATTAAACCTATTGGTAGTTATTTTCAAAATTCAATTTTCTTTATAGACTTTTAGATATCATAACAATTCTTAGAAACTTTTATTGACCTATTTAAAAATAGGATTATACAATCATGCACATGCATATGGTGGGATCCAATAGATGTATTTTTTATATAGTTTTTGATGATTTAAGTGCATTGAGAGAAGTTAGGTGCTCTTATAGCCTGGGGTGGAAGAGGACATGTCGTGTCACAGGGGTAAAGGTAACTAGAATGAAAACAAAACTAGTGTCTGAGAGAACTAGTGTTGACTGCTCCTGTTATTGATATAGACATAAATTAATTTAAAGGCTCCTTGCACATTGGAAAGAGTAAGTCTGATTTAGATTGTTGGGATGATCCTGGTGGTTCTACCTTTGTGGTTAGAAGTAAACATATCTCAAGGATGACTCTAAGGTAATCCAACCAGTGTATTAAAAATTCAATTAGTTATTATTCTTTCAATTTTGATGATCTCATTCTCTTATGTTTGTTTTACGTTTCTTTGCAATCCTTCCTAGAAACACTAGTCAAAAGTTAGTTTGTAATTTGGTAGTGTCTCTTCTTAAACATTACGTTTTTTTTAAAGGGAGCCTATTTTTTATGGACTAAACCCAGAAATAAGCTCAACCCACCCTCGCACACTTAAGTGAAGTGTAGGGTTTGTTGGTACCTTACTAGTGCCATACAATAATCTTCCTACAGAATATGTCAACAATATGACATATAATTAATAGCCACATCTAGCAAAACCCACACAAGCAATGAGCATACCCACCAGAATTTGAACCTGGGTCATTGTCACAAAAACCATCCAAGTTACTACTAGACCACTTCCCAAAGTACTCTACAACATTATGTTAATCTCATGGTCATCACAGTACATTATTCTCTATGTTTGTATGGATGAAAGACACTATATAGACTAATCTAACACTTTTTTAGCCCTAGATTACATGCTTTGCATTGAATTCTCTTAGCATTTCTTACTGTACTTTCCATCATCTATCTGAGTGGTTGATTAGGTTAACCTTGTGATATTTTACGATGTGTTTTGGATGTCCTTGGTTTCACAAAATGGATGGGTATTGTACTACTTGGCCCTGCGACACAATAATCTTCCATATGCAGAGAGGTTCCCTATTCCTCTAAATGATTCTAATTCATATACAAATGTCGTATTCCATTCATTTTAGACTTTAGTATTTTCTCCAGCATGGTCCTGCAAATGACTTGTCTGGATGGTTACTACATGTCTCTTTCATGCATACTTATCAGTCATGGATACACCAACTTATTTATGGTTGGCATATGTCCCTAGCATGTGTATATATCTTGATAGACTCTATCTTCTATTAGAAATAAAATGGCTTACCTTGGCTTATCTATTTTCCCTAAATTGTTGTTATGTGCATTAAACATGGTTAAGTTCTTATGGTGTGTGGCAAGTGAAATTACTGATTTTGAAATTGTTTAAATGTATGAAGTGATCATTGTCATAAGAATCATGAGTGTTCTTCTTTTGCATTTATATGACAAGATATTGGTACTTGTTCATGGTTGTCCTATTCTCATATTGCAATGACAAGTTAAATTATTTGTATTTGCCACAGTGATTCTCTTATTTGATTTCAAAATATCTAAAAGAAACGTGTTTCACATTTTACAAAGTGATTCCGTCATTTTGATAAACTTTATCATCAACTATTGTGGCAGGAGCATTGAAATTTGAAATACTTTATAGTATCAAGTTTTATTATTGTCTCAGGGTTAGTGGCATATAGCTCAGCAATTTGAACTTTATGCTTTTCTAATGTTATAATAACATTGATCTAACATCTGTAGGTCCCAGGAAGAGATCCCCTTTAGAAGGTCTTGGATTTTGATTGGTTCAAGTCAAACAATAAGGTTTAGAAGGTATCCGTACATCCCCTGAGTGTTGTTCAGGTATGCAAATACAATATGGTTTTCATTTTTGGTTATTATTTTATCCATGTGTAGAAAAATATGTAATAATCATGTTTAAGTTATTTATCCTTCAACACGTTGACATATTTTTTATGAGTCGTAAAAGAGTTAGTAAATTAAGATCCAAGGTTGGACAATATGAGTTCAACATGTTGCATTGGCCAACTAGGTGTTTTCTTTGTTGAACATTTGATTTACAAATAAGAGATCAACATTACATTTCTCCATTTTCATTTTATGTTTAAAAAGAAAATTGTTTTTTCATAATACATAAAATGAATATTTATTGCTATGTACATGGGCAATGTACATTGTAATATTATAAGAAATGAATTATTACTAGTCTATTGGTGCCATTATGTTCCCTATATTGTGCTTCTATTGAATATATTTTCCAACATAAAGATTTTTATAGGTTTCTAATTTACTTCAGTACTTGCAGAGTGGCTATCTTCATCTGCAACAAAAGTTCATATCTAATAAGGTTGAAGAAGAGATATGGTAGTACTTAACTCCATTTATTTTGTATTACAGGATGGCAAGTCAGCCTGCCATGAATAGCAATAGACCTGCTACTGTACAAATGAAAGGGAAACCTGTTGTTCAAAAAAGTGGTTGTTGCTCGTAAGACAATTCCTAGAATAAATTTTACTGCAATTGGTTTTGAAGAAGTGAAGTTGAAGACAGAAAGACAAAAAGATAGTTATAAGTTGATATGTACTTATTATCAACATCATTAACAAATTCGATTTTTTTTTTATAAAATACTTCTTATATTTATAAAAACATATTTACAGTGATACTCACAAAAAGTTTTGAATCCATGTCTCTATATTTAAATAAGCTCACCGAGCTACTTGCTATTAAACTACACTCTCTATTCTTGAGATCTGTATATGATGTTTCCTTAACTTAAGAAATGAAAAAGAGGTGTACTCACAAAAATTATGATAGCATCACCACGCTTAAAAATCAGCATATCTCCTTGTAATAAAGCATCTTGTCAAGCTTTCAACTGAACAGCTAATTGGTGGTTAACATAAGAATATAATAGCATGCCATTGCCATATAATTCTGTGGCACATACTTTGGTTGTTTGTTACAGTTGTGGCAACATATAATTCTTTGGCACATACTTTGGTTGTTTTTTCCAATTGTGGCAACAGACATCACAAAGAAGTTATAGGCATTTCAACATATCTTCTTCTATATAGGTACCTTGTAGTGAAGCATTTGTTAGCCTTCCAACTTATAATGGGCAGTTAACTTATGAACATGCCACAAAAACGATAAAATTCATAGTGACAAAGTGGTTAAATTCACCACTCTTCTGGACTTCACTCTAGCAATGCTATGGTCGTTAGGTTCTCTATCGTCTTGGCCTTGACAATAGTAAATATGCAAGGCTCTATTAGCTATTGGGATTTCAAGTCTTGGCTCTATCAGCTATTTTTTTTGTGTGAGAAAAATATGAGGAGATTTCCATGGCATTTGCATATAGAATTTCTTCAATTGAATCTTTAATTGATAGTATTATTTTGTTGAAGCAAGAACAATTTTAAACAACAAATTATGGGTATGCCGAAGCAATGCAGCGTTCTTTTATTGCACCCCGAGGTACAATTGCTAGTTTTTAAAAAAATAGACATGTTCGTTGCTATAGAGACTACAAGCGCTAGCAAGTTTCGACGAACTTGCTATACTAGCGATGGAAATTTTCATCGCTAGTATAGCAAGTTCGTCGAAACTTGCCGGGGCTTGTCGTTTCTATAGTGACGGACATATTTTTTTTGAATATGTGAATCCGTCTCTATAGCCACGCACTTTCGGTGCTAAGCCACGAACTTTCGTTGCTAGAGAGACGGAGATCGGTTCACTTATTTCTTTTAAATATGAACATCCGTCACTATAGCCACGAACTATTGGTGCTATAGCCAGGAACTTTTGTTGCTAGAGAGATGGAGATCAGTTCACTTATTTCTTTTAAATATGAACATTCGTCGCTATACCCACGCACTTTCGTTTCTATAGCCACGAACTGTCGGTGCTATAGCCATGAACTTTCGTTGCTAGAGAGACGGAGATCGATTCACTTATTTCTTTTAAATATGAACATCCATCGCTATAGCCACGAACGTTCAGTGCTATAGCCACAAAATTTCGGTGCTATAGCCACGAACATTCATTTCTAGAGAGATGGATATCAGTTTACTTATTTATTTTAAATATGACCATTCGCCACTCTAGCCACGAACTGTCGATGCTATAGCCACGAACGTTTGTGGCTAGAGAGACATAGATCGCTTCATTTATTTATTTTTTAAATATAAAAATCCGTCACTATAGCCATGAACGTTCGGTGCTATAGCCACGACTGTTGGAAAGTGTTGCTATAGCGACGAAATTAGTGCCACGAAAACAAGGAGTCATGTTTGTTGCTATAGAAATGAAAAAGTGTTGCAATAGCAATGATTTTCCATGGGAAAAATGTCCACATGTACTAGTGGATATCGATATCAAACTTTCCCTTTGAACATATGATGCATTCCTGATGGGACAATACTAATATATCTATCAAATTCATTGGACTAATGGGTTAGTTGTGCAAATATCCACTCTAATGAGCTAATTTTGATATAGATTCTGGGCTCATCATATTGGACACCTTGCACAATGACTCTAGCAACTCGATTCCGACATGCTATCCATGTCATTCCTTCTAAAACAACCATGTTATTCCCTATTCCCATGTGGTTGGTCCATGTCACTCATGTTCCCAAGTGTCTGGTCCACATGGCATCTATGGGCACCATGAAAAATTTCAAAATTTGCAAAATTTTTCTAATTTGTCCATAATTTCTTAAAAATTCAAATAGGTGGTTATCATGCAAAACTGTTACTCCCTTCATGTCCTTCTAATGATAAATTATTTGTCTCCTAACGGTTTGAAAACTTCTATCTGTTTTGTTTTTCAATAGACTCAACTTTATAGCCATGCCATTGATTCAGATACTTCATCATTCCATGCAGGCCGAATGTTAAAACCATATCTTTGATACCACCTTGTCACGTCTCTGGTCATCTCAGTCGGAACTTTGAGATGACACGAAACTTAGTCAATTCCTAAGAATGAAAAAGTAACCTCTGTAAACTGAAAAGAAAAAAAAAAGAGAAGGTTTTGATGTTGACCTCTAATACATAATGCAATTATGCTATCTGATAATGAATACAAATTCTACTAAATTTACTTATACATGGATTTGACATTCTAATCAAATATACCCATGTAGGGATATTTAAACAAACTACAACAATAAATTCATATGGATAAATTACATCGAAATATATTACAACAAAATTCATACATATTAAAATTTACAGAGCATAATACAAACCATTGTGGTCACCCAAATTTCCGTACCAAATTACCATAATAATTAAGCATGAAAAATATACATGAATGCAACATATGATTCCAGTCAACCATACATTCATGCATAATCATACACTGGAAAATAAACACATTCCCAAACAACAAATAACTATGGTATCGGGAAAAAATAACATAAACAAAAATTGATTACTTAACTTAACAATAAACCCCAACTATGTTAGGACTCGAACGTTCCTCCCAACCATACCCACTTCATTTTACCTAATATTTGATCTATAGTAGAGGCCACCCTCGAGTTAGGCCTATCAATCAAAAAGGGTGATTCTCTTCTACTTTTCCAGCTCTTCACAACTAGCCCAACCACTTCTAGAATGACATAGGCTTCATCTGTTGTTATTCATTCAAGTCAATCCCTCATGCAACCCAATGATGTTGAAACCCCATCCAAATCTATCCCAATACTCACCACCCATCCCCCATTAACATACACAACACAAGGAACAAGCCCCCTTCTTTCTTAGGTGGCTTCCAATTCCCTTCCAATGCTCCAACATAGTTTGGCAAAGGATTCTTCATACTAGCAATCCAGGGAACACAATATGCAAACCAGGTCTATTAAGCATGTCTTAGGAACTCCAGGGGAAATTTCTATGTAATTACACAACCCAATAGGGATTCTTTCCCTTGAGTATAACCATACAACTCAGAGTTCCACTCTGCAACTCTTTTGTAGATTAAAACACATTGTCCCATGCATCCCACTTCTCAACCCAACCAGTTACATGCTCCTCTTAGTGTACCCCAAGTCAACCCCTGGATTCAGTACTTCAACCAAAACTGAAAACTAAGAGAGAATTGTTCCCTAGTGATTTCCCCATTGAACTCCTCAACAAGGAAAAATGGTGTAACTTCCAAGATCCCCAAACTGAACTAAATTCCCCTCTTTTATATACATGAGGGGAACTTGAAAAATGTCACTTCATGGTGACCCCTCTTAATTCCCCAATTAGAATAATTAACAAAGGATTAAATTTTACATAATCAACCAATTAAAAGACCTTAGAATAAGATATTATCTAAGGTTTTAGGTGAGGCTGAAGGAATTCTAGATAGGGTCCCTTTTTCCCCTTGGTCCTTCTCTCACACTTGCCACTTGTGGATTGATATCCCCCCACCGCTTTTCATCTAATCCTTTCCTACAAACACTCAAGAATTTTTATTAATAATCATAATAGAAATATACATAAGTAATGTCCAGGTCATTCTGACCATTGTCTTAGGCTTCCATCCTGTAGAAATAAAATAGATATTTACATTTGGGGGAAAAACTGGGTGTTACAATATAGTGTTGTGATAGTAGTCTCAAGATGTCTTTGTTCAAATTTCAAACCAAAATAGCACCAACTTCAGGTCAAACTATGGTCACTGTCAACGACTTTGGTCGACAAGGCTCCATATGAGGCATGGTTCAGTAAAAATCCCTCTCGTACACATCTCAGAGTTTCCAATTGTGATGAATTTGTGCATATCCAAAAGGAAAAAATAATAAAACTCGATAGCAAGTCAGAGAAATGCATCTTCATCTGCTACAAGGATGGGGTGAAAGGGTATAATCTATAGAATCTGGTCATAAGGAAAACAATTTATAGTAGAGATGTAATATTTAGGGAAGTCGGAGGCACTTCTAGGTATGGAGAGGTTAGAAGAAAAAAGGAAAAAAAACAAGAGTTTCAAATTAATGACAAAAATATGGATTTAGGTGAGTGAACTGAATTTGACAAAGAGGTGGTGACAACAAAATCCGGCCATTAAGAGGTCTGGTTGAGCAAGGAAACAACCATAAAGGTATAGTGTAATGTCCCCTCCCTAATGGCACCATGATCATCCTACTAACCCATTCAATTCCCATGATTTAGAGTAGGAATTAGTTAATATGGGAATTATTTGGCCTACAACAACTATGCATAATTAAATCAAATCATGAAGAAGTGAAGTAGATCCATATTTTTGAATATTTAATTTTTAATTATTTTCTTAATGAGATGGAACTATCTAGGTTGCCCAAGAGAGCACATAGGAGGATGGGTATACCCTTATGAGTTGTATTCCTCAAAGGAAAGGTAGGAAATAAGTTGAAGGAAAGAAAAGAAGCTAAATAGCATGAAAGTAGCTGAAAATCAGGAAAGTAGCTTAAAAGCAGGAAAACAGTTGAAAAGCAGGAAAGCAACTCAAAAGAAAGAAAGCAACTAGAAATGCAGGAAAGCAACTGAAATGTAGGAAATAAGTGAAAAGAAGGAAAGGTATAAGTTTCCAAATTTGTTTCTCAAGAAGGAATAGAAACATCTAGAAGCACAAAAGAAACTCATTAAAAGCTACAGGGTCCAAATTTATCCAGTGAGGGTGCAATTGTGGAGACAAGTGGGTTCATATGTAAGGAAACTTTCCAAAGGATCAACCAACTCATCGGTGGTTCAAATTCCAAGGAAGGAAGCTCTAGAGGAAGGAATAAATCTATTAGAATATTATAAAATGAGTATGAGATCCTCCTTGAATACTATTTTTTCTATTTTTCATTTGTATTGAGGAGCTTTGTGCTTCTAGACTTGGGAGATGTGCCCCTTGTCACCAGTTGGGAGATGTGCCCCTTTTGTCTAGTGTATCTAGTTGAGAGATGAAATGGTGATTCAGGAGTTGGAAATACAATCCTTCTAATTTAGAATATTGTACAAGTAACATGGTGTTCTAGTGTGTCATGGCTTTAAGCTGATGTGATGATGTGTAAGTTCCTTCGAGTTCTAGTTTCAATGATTTTTCTAGCTAGTTTCTAGTGGTGTGTAGTGGGGTTGTTGGTGGCACATTTGTAAGTATTCCAGTGCGTCCATTGGATCAATATACATATAAATAATGTATTATACTCCTTTTAGAATTGTTTTTTCAAGTTGGAAGGTGAACACCCTCCAAAGGGATCAGGATTGTATGTGGATAAATTCCTAGTATTGAGTCAGTGCTTCTATTTATTTCTCTGCACATTCGATGTGCCTCCTATTCTCACTTACTTATGTAATTTGCTACTGGAATTGCAGACACATCCAAGTATCTCATGCCTGCACATGATTAAAAGGATAGTGTGCTTCAATCCAAGATTGTTCCATTTCATGTGCATAAATTGTCATGTGGTACAACATCGTAAACACCTTTAAAGTTATGTTCTAACTAGTTATCAATAGCACTTCCAATTCTCTGTTTGAAGGTACCTAATGTTAATTGGAATATATTTGGATCTATCCAAATCCTCATACATAAAAATTGTGAACCTTGGGTGTCATTAAAAATCCCTTGGAATTATCCAATTTCACCCTCCTAAAGTTCAATTTTCCACCTAGGATTAAAAGGATTTGGGGTTTTCTTATGTTGTGATTCTATAAGATGAATAGATGTTTTCATAATTCAAATACAGACCCTTACTGTTGTCTATTTTTTTCCAGTGCTACACCAGAAGCAGAAGGATCTCCACATAATTCCTAGGGAAATTACCTATGGTCATTTGGCTTGCCCAACCCAAATGGTCTACCTATGTGTGATGTATCCTGAAAAGTGAAAACTGTCGAAGCAAGCCAATTGAGTCAAGTCTGTAAAGATTTATATTGTGTAGATATTATTTCCTAGAGTCTTTAGATTCTCATGAACCTCTTCTTGGAAAAAGTATGTAAGGTCTAGAAGTGTTTGGAAAACAATCTGTAAATTCTAATCCAAGTTTGCCAATTTTCAAGTTAGTGTGCCTAAATCCTATTTGGGTACATTACATATAGTCAACCTAGCTTTTTCTATGCTTTTGTTTTATATGTAATAGAAGATGATCCTAGGTCGGTAAAGGAAGTGATAGACTCAAAAAGGAGTAAACTCTAAAAAAGGGCCATGGAAGAGGAAATTGTATCCTTGAGAAAGAATGAAACATGGGATTTGAATGCATTACCAAATGGAAGGAAACCCATCCGTAGTAAGTGGGTGTTCAAGAAAAAGGTAAATACAATGGGATAAGCCGAGAACTACAAGGCTTGACTGGTAGAAAAGGGATATTCCCAAGTTGAAGGAGACAACTTTGGTGATATTTTATCTCATGTTGCTAAGTTAAATTCAATTAGGTTACTAATGTATTTAGTTGCAACATTTTATCTTGAAGTAGAATTGATGGATGTAAAGAAAACATTTTATCATGGTAGTGTTGAAAAATAAATTTATATGAAGCAACTTGAAGGTTTTACAGTTGAAGGAGAAAGTAAGCTGGTTTGCAAGCTCAAGAAGTCTCTCTACGGTCTAAAAACATTTCCTAGAATGTGGTATCAGAAGTTTGATATGTATATCTAGCAGATATGGTTTCTGAGAAGTTAGGATGATCACTATGTGTATTGAAATAAATTCAATGATCACTTCATATATGTAGTTTTGTATGATGACGATATGTTGTTGGTCGAGAATAACATGGATCTTATTAAGGAGGTAAAAATACAACTTTCCTCCAAGTTCAACATGAAGGATCTCGGTTTAGCAAATTTCACTCATGGAATGGAAATAAAGAGAGATCAAGCAGCGAGAAGATCTAGTTAAATCAGAGTAAATATGTTGAGACAGCTTTGAAACACTGCTACATGTAGGAGTGAAAACCATTCAAGGCCCCTATTCCCGTGGGAGTTAAATTATCTATTGAACAGTGCCCTAAGACACATGAAGAAATAGAGTATATGACACATGTGCCTTACTCTAGTGTTGTAGGTAGTATAATGTATGCTATGGTCTGTAATCAACCAGATATTTCCTATGTAGTGGAAGTATTGAGAAGGTACATGTGGAATCCTAGAAAAGAGCACTGGTTTGTAGTCAAGAGAGTATTTAGGTACCTGCATGGCATGACAAATTATGAAATATTCTATCAAGAAGAACATGAAAACAACAACGAAATAAATGTAAATGGTTTTGTCAACTCTAAATAGGATGGAGTTGTCGACTGTAGATGTAAAGTACCATTTTGTGAGAGAAATGGTGGAGAATCAGAAGGTGTTGTTGGAAGAGGTAGACATTGTGAAGAATGTTGCAAACACATTGACCACGTTGGTGAGTATTGCAAAGTCTCCATGGTGTAGGGAATCAATGGGAGTGTCATAAATTCTTAAGTGAAGTGAATTTCTGAATGTCCTATTTATGCAAAGAAAACAACAAGTGGGATAATGTTATATTATTTGCATGAAATCGATGGCCAAATTCGATAGTCGACTAGCCTACAGGTTGAATGGATTCGAAGGTCGATGGACAATATAAGTCTGGTCGACTAGATGATCATAATAGTTGCTTGGTTGAAGACAACGAATGGTTGACGAGAAGTCAACAAACATTGAAATTACTAAAAGCTCAACGAGTGGCCAACCAAAGGTTGACTAATTCAAGTAAACTTTAACAGAATAATTGAAAGTGGTTAGGAAGTTATGGATTTCGATTAATGAGAAGATGGTTGTAACTAAATCAGGTAGCATGAGTTATTGTATGTAGTGCATATATAAATAATATGTATTTTCTATGCAAATAGCATGATGAGATGGAGTGTTATTTTTTGTCTAGTAAATCACAATTGTAAATTTTGGTTAAGAGTGTTGATTAATAGATGAGTCCTAAAGCTCATTGGTTTGTTAGTTTTCCCCAGTAGAGAGGTTTCCAAGGTAATTTTATGTGTACTGTGTTAATGTGTTGTGTTCCATTGTTTTAATTGTGTTTAACTGTAACAATCAATATGCATGCTCACTGTAATAGGTATTAGAACCCAACATGGAATTGGTGCAGTTTTAATGCAAGAAGGAACGCCCATTTCCTTTGCAAGTTACCAAATTAAAGGAAAAAACTTACTCAAACCAATTTATGAAAATGAAACGTTGGCCATACTACATGCAATTAAGAAATGGTACCCTTACATAATAGGAAGACACTTGAATGTAAGAGTAGATAATGATAGCCTTATTTACTTCTTGGAACAACTGTTATCCTTCGAACAGAAACTAAAATGGGTTACAAAGATGTTATGTTATGACTTTACAATTATTTACAAAAAGGAAAATAGAATATGGTTGTCGATGCACTTTAAATAAAACAAGATCAAGTTAAGGGCATACTTTGTTCTATTTCCATTATGCAATCTGACTGGGTAGAAGAAGAAAGGACATAATGGAAACACGATAAAAATGCTTATTTAACAACTATAAGAGGACCCCATTTCACTAGATAAATTTGTGTGGAATAATGAATCACTATTGTACCAAGATCACCTATATTTATGTAAAAATTCTCAACTCAAACAAAATATCCTTCTGGAATTGCACACTTCTACTATAAGAGAATATTCAAGGTTATTGAAAACATACCATACGATCAAGAAGGATTTCTTCTGGGAAGGTCTTAAAATTGATGTCCAAAACTTTGTGGTAGAATGTTTGGTTTTTCAACAAAACAAAGGAGAGACAATTAAGATGTAGGGTATTTTATAGCCATGAGCCATACTAAGTCAACATTGGGAAGAGGTATCAATGGATTTTATCACAAGACTACCAAACTTAGAAGGAAATATTATCATCATGGTAGTGGTGGATCAACTCACAAAATATGCCCATTTATGATCTCTTTCTCATCCTTTTAAAGAAAGGATAGAGACCCCCAATAGTTGTGGAATTCATGGAAACAACTCAAAATCTACATGGATCCCCCAAGATTATTGTAAGTGATAGAGATCCAATTTCCATTGGTAATTTGCGGAAGGAATTGTTTTCTTGTTTGGGCACTCAATTGGATCACAGCTCCTCTTACCATCCTCAATATCATGGGAAAATTGATATTGTGATTAATTTCTTAGAAGGATATCTCCATTCCTTTGCATATGACAAACAAACAAAATCAGTAAAATGGTTTCCCTAAGTAGACTGGTGGTACAACACATATTTCCATACTTCATAAAAAATGTCACCATTTATGGTACTCTATGGATATCATCTTCCTTCCATCACATCATCCTTGAAAGATAAATATAAGGTTCAATCAGTGGAGGATCACATAGATCACCAACAAGAAGTTGTCCAAATATTGAAGGATAACTTGGTTAATTAAAAAAATAGGATGAAACAACAAGTAGATTAACGTCATAGTGAAAGGGAATTTGAAGTGCGTGATTGGGTATTTTTGAGGCCATAACCAACAAACGGATTCCCCTTAAGTAACAAAGGAAGGACAACAAATTAGCACCAAAGTACTATGGTCCCTATAAGGTGTTTAAAGGGATTGGAAGTATGGCTTATAAATTGGAGTTATTTCCAACCTCATGTGTACATCCAATATTCCATGTTTCTTGCCTAAAAATGGTAATTGGTGGCAAGATCCCAATCCATACTATTTTATGAAAGATTGACGAAGAAACTATGATATCGAGCAATTACTGAGTACCTCGTCAAGTGGAAGAAATTTCCAATAGAAGATCCAACATGGGAAAATGAGTTCTTCATGCAGAAACATCTATAGTTAATCAATTGTTAAGGAAAACACTAGTTTGAAGGGGAGGGGTATGTTAATCCCTATATATTATAACATTACATTTATATTATCATATTAAGAATTATCTTTATTGGTCAGCTAGGACCCTAATTGCAAATATGTAGGCTCTAGAATTGTTATTGTACCCTTTATCTCTCTCTCTCTCACACACACACACCCCAAAGGAGATCTAATTGGAATCATTTCATATAATCTTGGTTTGTATTTGAAATACATTGTAAATGAGGTTTTCCCCTCGAATAGGTTGGTTATTCATCTTTTTATTGCATTCTTAAGACTTTGGAAGACTATCTCTTCTTATTTTATGTTATTTTGGGGAACTTTGTGCATAACAAAATGCACTAGTATTTGTATTTTTTATGTCACGCACTGTATATTGACTTCAAAAGAATACAATGCACCGATATGTAATATATATTTTAATTAGTAATTTATTTTACAAAATTTCATTTAATCATCTTAAAATCAAATTCATTTTTAAAATAATATATTTTTAAATTGTAATTATTCTCTTTGGATATAATGATTGCATTGATGCATTATCTCATGGATTAAACCTCTATTATTTGTAACAATCTAAGTCATCCATATAGAATTTAATCAACAACGCAACAATTTACAAAATCGGATAATGCAATAAAGTAATAAACTCATTTTTATTATATATGAGTAAGAGACCCATCATCATACAAAAAGGGACAACGTAAATGTACACAATAATCATAATGCAACCAATATGTAATTGTTACACTTATTCGTAACATATCAGCATCGAACTGGGAAAGTATTTCCAATAGATTAAGCAAACTATCAATATGTAATTGTTACACTTATTGGTAACATGTCCTCATGAAATTTGGAAAATATGTCCAATACATTAAACAAAATATTTGATTTTCACAGCAGAGAAATATTCCAAAACATATTACTAGTAGTAACAATCAATTATATTGATTGTCATTCATCACTTGAACTGTTTTCATCGCTCGAGCGACATGCATGCCTCATTTCTTCATCACTTGTAGGAGATATTGTAGTTGAGTTATTTAACCTAATGTTTTGTTCTTCAATTTTTTTCAATGTTCCTCATCTTCATGTTCCGTCTTAAAACATAGAAATAAAATGTAATAAGTATATGCACATTTATATAGTAGAATATATATTTTGCGTAAATCAAAAAGCATACCATAGCAACAATTGTTTCATAAAAAGTACACATTCTTTTGAAGCCATGCAACATGTTGTCTCTCAAAATCTCTTTTGGCACCTCCACTCCATTATTTGTTTCCTGCATGTTTAATACACCATGAAAAAACATATATATATATATATATATAAAGGATTCTTTTTGTTCCATCAATTATAAAATAAGAGATGTTAAACTGGCAACATAAATAATTAAAAAAATTTCAGTTAACCCTTGACATTTCAACATATACTCACAACCCATACTTAACCCAATGTCGATCATATTTTTGGATGGATCTTATTTGTAAGTTACCACCTATTATAAGACATTCATGGATGATTGTAAATCAATTATTTACATATAAATATCACAACAAATATGAAATATTTAAGTAAGGTTGAAAAGTTACGTACTCACAAACTTTGTGATCAACCCTTTTCTTCCTTGTCATCCCATCTTATTTGTTGAATGGGTTCGATTTTGTTTTTTTTCTACAACAAAACAATTGAAAATCAGTATTTCATGTGATAATTAAATTCATGTACATAGAAGAATAAATCAATGATTGCATACCTCTAATGCACATTGTTGTTGGGTTGGCTCATGTTGTGGTGCAATTATGTTCGTTTATTTTACCATCTCCTTATACACATTTTTAGACATCCCTATCTACATGTTTTGGTGATCCCCTTAATTGTCCTTTGTAATTTTTATAATCTTCCCGAAAAATGAAAAGCACAATATTTTTTCTTATTAAATTGACATGAAAGTAAATATAGAAATAGAAATTAATTTGATCATTTTTGGGACATATTATAGAAAAACATGTTTAGTAGCAATATTTTTTAAATTAATCATTTTTTTATTGTAATTGTTTTCTATTGCAAGTCTCAGCAGTCTCTTTGACCATTTCTAAAGAAACACTTGATGTATTTATTTATAACCTGATTTCTAGAATCATTGGATTTATATTTGTACTGTAAGTGGGAAGTATGTCTATACGTTCTTCCCACTATATCCTTGATAGTTTTATAAAAAAATAACCTCTCACTAACTTCCAACACCATTGCAAATCAACTTAAGATCAAATCATCATCATTTACATCCTTCATAATGTTTATCTTCTTAGTACAGCATTTTTTTCTCTCGCTATCAGTCCCTACAGAACATTAAAAAATGTGAATTCAACTATTTAAAAAATGTTATCTATTAATGTTAAGAAATTCATTTTTAGTGTAAAGCCAACTTGAAAAATTCATGTCGATTACCTTTTGATCCACCTAATTCTTCTCTTTATTACATTTCCATCAAGCTATTATGGTCTTATGCACTTAGACTGTGAACAATCTTATTGAGATTCTTCAAAAATTTTCTATGTATGACATGCATTAACCAATACACATAGTTAATTCAAATGTACAGATAATTCAAATATATTAAATTTCTAATGAAACTTAAAGAACTTGCCTTGTTCTTTTTTTGGGATGAGCTAGTTTCATGTCCCCTCCCGTCGATGATCCAGATTTATGTGGGAACGAAATAAAAGAGCATATACAGAATAAAATACAGAGATATATTGCATAGAACACATGGATACAATAGACAGATATTCTATTAAATAGCGGAAATAGAACAGACTATAAAATACAACAGCTAGAATGGTAGTAGCTATCTTTGAGAAGAGATGTGGCCATTGTGCTCATTCGTGCCAAGATGAATACAATGAGGCTCTGAAGGCCTTTTTACAATACCCAAAATCCAAAACCCTAACCTTGGAAAATGAAAAGCCAACAGTTTTGTGGACCCCGTTTTGGGTAGTTTGGTGTATCAACTTCCCAAGGGTGTAACTTTGGCATACGTTCTCTGTTTGGGGCGCACAATAGATCGTTGGAAATATCTATCCAAGGACTACACCAAAAATCATGAATGGGGGAATTCTCCAAGCAATATTCCCCAAAACATGTCGTTTAGGGCCTCAAAACGGCTCCGAAAGTTTAGGACCCGAAAAACTACTAAACATAATAATTTACCAAAATTGCCAGAAGACTATTTTGAGCCAGTTGGAAGAGGTGCGTCACCACCAATATCAACCTAGATCAGTCGATCAAGTGCAAGGAAGGGAACATGAATACCAAAATCTGGGATTTTTCAAAACTTAGCCCCCATTCATCATGAACAAACTCATGGCATTACAAAAAAGAACATATGCATGTGCAGATCTACCAAATACAATGGAAGTAAAATTATTCTACACACATATACCATGCAAATTCCAGCATATTGATAATATTCATAAAATAATTAGAACCTTGCAGAAGTAAAACAAAAATAATATACTCATATTGATGTAATGTTGTCCCAAGCAAATAGCTATGCAGCTGCAACATTCCAACCCAACCATAGGTCTCTGCCTGGCCTGTATTATTTCATCACTCAGAGACCACCCCCGAGCTGGGTATGATATCTACAAGGAAAAGGGGACTCTCAAGATCAGCACAACCCAAAGCAATGGATACCCATCTCAAGCCCAACATTCTCTTACACACAACAACTCAAATATTGGGCATGGATACACATTTTCAACAATGGAATTTACAGAATAGGGTCTATGGTTTTTCGCCAAATCGTGGCACACCCAAAAATGGATTGTGGGAAGAGGAAAATCAACTCCATGGAAGAAAACCGATTTCTCCCACAATATATGAGCATTCAGTGGGCCAAAATGACCTCTAAGAAACCCCCAAATCGATTTATTCTCTTCCCCACTGTTAACCAAAACAAAAATTCCCTTCTCGGTTACCAAAATGAAGGAAAACACAGCACAACCATGGAGGAAAATGCCTAGGAAGCTCCAAACTCGTGAGAGATAAAAACTAATGGGTGAAGAATGGCTTGGGGGTCAATTTCATGGCTCTTTACTTTCCCAAGGAGTCAAACATGATTTTCCATGAAGGTTGGTTTTCCCATACCCAAATTTGGACAGCCAAACCTCTCCACTCCCAAGGCATTAACTACCTCAACCAAGTCTTGGGAGAGTAAATGATTGGGTACAAAAGTCAACATGGGTAGTTGAGGATTGATGGGTTCTCTCATTGACAATTTGCTTGACTTGAATGGCTCAAGGATTTGAATATTTCCCTCCCAATTCCTTGTGAATATCATGCTCTCATCTCTTGTTGCATTGCATACCTAGTTGTGGGCATTTTCATTAAAATGTATATTTACAATTCCCATGGATCACTAGCACATGGGTAGAATAATACCAAATACTTGCTTCTTCAAGGCTGTGCATTCACTAGTGGGGCCTTGGCCTTGAGCCCCACACTGGGAATCAAACATAACATGCGTACAATATTTACATTATAGCCAAAATATATTAAGGGTCAAAATAGGGGTATTACAATCCCCCCCCTTGGAATAAAACCATCCTCGGTGTTCCAATACTTAGGAATATTTACATAGTTTTACACATGTCCAAAATTTACAAAATGTTGCAGGTATGCCCTGCATTTCATCCTTTAATTTGAACTTTCAGGACCAAGTCCTTTGGCTTCCACAGGCTGCTCCCAGCTGGCTTTGATCTTCTAGCTCTGCAGGTGGGAATTGCTTCACAACGATCCCTTCCTTTTCTCTACCTTCCAGCTGATCTACAAGTCTGGAAACTTTATGGCTGCTGCGCTCTTGATGTTTCTTTGTTGGGCAGTCGCGGAGGCAATGATTTCCTCCACATTCTCAACATTTCACTAGTTGCTTTACCTTTTCACACTCAATTTCCTTTGAGTCTTCCCACCTGGAATGTTTCTTAATCGACCGATTGGATGGATGCTTCTTCATTGATCCACTTTCATTTCCCTTACTGATTGCTCCTAGAATTATTTTTACCTCCCTTTGTAGAAAAATACAGTCCTGCAAAACCTTGTGGTTCATCTCATTTCGCTGCCTCTATAGCTTGAGCATTTCTCCAAGATTTTCTTGGGTATTGGACATTGTTTGAATAATACTTTCAACCAAATCTAATAGCCCTTGGTATGCTTCCATGGTCAATGTGCACAGTTGACCACACTTTGCTTACTAGAAACACTTGCTCGTATTGGTTGCAACCAATTGCTTCAATTTCTCACCTGTGAAATTCATCATGGCAATTATTTGTTAGGCCAAGCATAGAATAAACATTAAAATTAGTCAATTATTTTACCAATTGACATGGAATGTCCATGCTTTATTAATGGGACTTCCACACTTTTCATGCTCTCCCAACATACATATGAACTCATTCATGTTCATCCTTTCACAAGGAATTAACTATTTCAGCGTTCACAATTCATTTCAAGAAATTAAACACAATCTATTTTCAGCCATGACATGCACTCAACAATCTTTTGTTTCTAAGATGTATCAGTCAAAAGGAAAGAGAAGAGTAAGATTTTTCCCCTCTTAGTCTTGTTCCAATCTGGAGCCACAACACCACTGTGGTTTCATGCTTCTTAGCCTCTTTCACTTCAATGTGAATGCTTGAGTTTCCCTTCTTGGCTATGACACTTAGTGTCTAAGGTGTGTTTAAGACTTTTCAACTAGGGAACCCTTCCCCCATCGTTGCCTACAGAACCTTTGGTTGCTAGGACCTACACAAGTCCACTAGCACCATCTTTCATTACTTCTCATACTGAGCTCTTCAGGATAGTCACGTGTCCACAAACATCCTTAGGATGCCTTCATAGTCCTTGTTTCTAGCACTACCTACACTCAAACATTGAATCAATTCACATGTTTATTTTATTTTCACAAGGTTTACCTCTAAGCAAGAGTTTAATAAATCATACACACGGATATTTCATATTAGTTAAGCAAGAAGCTACAAGATAACTAAATACTTATCTGTATTGGATGTCCTCACTTTATTCCACAGGATCCTTCTTCGCTTTACAAGCCATGGATTTCCTGTGGATACAATAATGAATGTTGGGATAGCGCGTAGTTACTCCCCACTCATTCAAATAGGTGATGCCAGACAGTACGCCGACTGGGATCATTAGGCATCCCATTTAGCAATGTGCTAATCCAGTACTCCGACTGGGTTTATCAAGTATTTAAGGAATGTTTTGCCTGCACACCAACTGCTCCACAACATTTAATTTCCAACCAGTGCACTAACTGGTTTTACCAAGTATTTGTAGCACCCAACCAGTTACTCTATGGGTTTACCAAGCATTTATAGCGCCTTCAGGGTCCTTGCTTCCTGCAATGACCAAGGTTTCCAACAATGAAATAACAGTGTATTAGGTTGGTTTTCATAAGATTTGTTCATGAAATTTTCATTATCCAAAAATGAATGAAAATCAAATATTTATCTGTATTGGGCAGTTCCTCGCTACTCCACAGGTTTCCTTCTTTGCTTTACAAGCCTTGGATCACCTGTGGGGTGGATGTTTGTCCATCACACATGCTTCTCCACAACATCAAGTAGTTAATTCCCAACTAGTACTCTTTGGATTTACCAAGCATTGGTTGTGAGAAACCAGTCCCATACCTAGTTTTCCCTCTCCATTTCCAAGCCACCACATCCGTCTGGGTCATCAACCAATGGAAGGAAACTGCACCACGACCATTTCTAGGTCAAATATCTACTACGGAGCCATAGGAATCTCAAGGTTTTCAGTCAGTCTCGGCACCCCCATCTTACTGTTGACCCAATAGATATTTTATGCATTCACCAATATCACCACACCTTCTTACACCAACTCTTCACACACACATCAACTCTTCATCCACACAAGGACGTCACTCCTTCTCTTATGCAAATCAGTGGTTCCCTTTAGGAACTTTATAGGTGACTTTCTTGACTGCAGGTTAGCATGGCCCCACAATACCCACTCACACAAGGATGATACCCCTTTTCTACTACACATATCCTTGGGCCTATCCATCCCTTCTAGTGTTCTTTAGTGTGAGCATAGAAAGGTTACGAATTCCCATACAATCCTACTGAGTACCCTTTCTTCACTTTGCCTCTTAATATGCAACACCAATTTGCATCTGTGTAAGATGATAGCACAAGAAGGATAAGCAAGCTTATCAGTATTGCAGCTCAAAAATTGTAACCACATTCCATAACGTTCACTACAAGTTATTGAAACACCAAGAATGCGTCCATTCCCTTAGAGTGTAGTCTAGATTGACAACCCTATCATAACCCAACACCAGAAAGGTGCACACCCCCTTTAAGATGTGATCCATGTAGGCCATAATCATACTCAAGCAGTTTGAAATGATATACATAAAATAGAGCGTGCTCTGCATATTAACCCTAATAATTAGACATGCATGTTCTTAGCTAGGGTCACAGAATACTCATTCGTTTTGTAGATGTATATTTTCTTCATTTACGAAGAATGGGGGCTCCCTTCTCTGAGTCAACAGTCCTTAGGTTTGCCACCCCAATATTTCCATGTTCCATAACCCACACATGTCTTCTTGGTATAGTTTTACCATCTTACTCACATGGTTTTCCAACATACAGCTCAGCTGAGATCTCATCCTTAAATTATGCAATGGTGTTTCACCCGAATCCCATTTCCAAAGCATGGGGTCCTTCCCATGGAGTTTGGATTTTGCAGGTCATCACACAGGGTCTTCCTGCAATGTGTCTTCCTGGCACACTTATCAAATAGCCAAACAGTCAGCATCATTTAACAATAAAATTCAAATCTGATTTCCCTAATCGGTCAATGGCATTAATAATTAAATTCAAGTATGAATTTGCAATTATGTCTATTACAGAAATTGATTTGCTTAGACATGAGTCTATTTTCATATTGTTTGGCTCTTGCTCATGGTAGATTCCAATCTTCATCGTGGACTTACCCACATTGCCATGCCCAAAACAATCTACATGAAATCTGAAACTTCAATGAGCGAAACGCTTTTGTAAGTCTCTATGCATATAATATTTCATTCCTACAATAGTCACTAAAGCATTTTCAGAATTATAACACTCCATAATTCAAACACTTCCAGTTGTTAATATCTTAATATCACCAAAACTCATTTACTTCATGTGAGTCATTACTATACTATAGTTGCATGGTACAGTCACATCATTTATGCAATTTAAATGAAAATTTAGATACTCATTACTTCACAGCCATATCATTTTATGCAACTTTGTCCTTTCGATAGAGCACTCTTGGTATTCCATCAACATGTCTACCTTCTTCATGCAATCATTCTCTTGCATTCACAGTAGCTCATGAAATGCTCTCAGGATTGACAATAGTTCACCATTTCATATATTAATTTCAATGAAACATACACCACAATCATGCATTCACACAATGCATCTCAACATGTGCACCTATACCTATGCATGCACATTTACATCACTCACATAATATTTTAATGTGCATTCACTCAATGCATAACCAAAAGATTGTACATAATATTTTAATGAACATCTCCTCAATGCAACCTTGCATTAATTTATGAATACTATGCATTCAAACATATTATGGCCTAACTATGATTACCACACATAGCATGCACCACCATGACAGTGCCACAAGTCCTCACTTGCTTTGGTTATTAAACTCATAACCAACATACACAAATGGCATGATGCATTTACAATTCACAACAGCTAGATGGTATAAGGATCCTTTCCCTTACTACCACATACCTTTCCATACCTGATATATTAATGTTTGCATGCCTGCATGGATGTCATTAACATCGCTTGATGTTACCTGATCAGTGGGTCTCTTACCAAGGATACACAGTCCTTTTTCCAACCTTTTGATCATGAATCATTACTCCAGCCTTCCCTCTCAAGGTTTGTTGGTCACATGCTATGAATTCTTTGAATTCTCAGTCATGCTTCTATGGTTTGATGCCTACAACCATTATCAATAGCATTAAATACCATTAATGGGATACTGCATGTGTAACTTCCCTACTGTTACCCATATGCAACATCATATTCATGCCTAAGCAATTCTCATGCACTATGAAATGACTCCTTAATCATGCCCACTAATTCATATGCATCCAATCTACTACTCTCTTGCACTTCCGGCATCCTTATGCCATAATTTTCTATACATAAAACTTGAAAATATGATCATATAAGAAAGAGAAGGTTAAGGAATTCTCCCTTTCCAATCCCTCATCATAACAAGGAATTCCTATTCCACATCATAGCTGATCAAATTTGATGGCCTCTTAACAAGAACAGAAGGAATCATTAGCTACAATTGTCTCACCAAGCAACAATTCAATGCATATATACAAGTATAACACTTGCTATTTTCCAAGAAAACAATTGTTATCTTATAAAATAAATAGTTTAAGGTGAGAAATTATCATTGTCTTACTACTCCAATTGCTTGCTCAACATTCTCTTATGGAATACAATATCCATTTTTGATAATCAAGAGCTCCCATTGCTCTTCCATAATGCATATTACAACCAAGTACTCTTAATAAGGCTTCCACAAACCCTCGATGCAATTCCTGCCTCTCATTCCAAGCATAGACAATGCATTACACACTTTCAACAACTGTCTCCGAGGGGCGACGGGGGTCAAGGGGGCTTTTGTAAATCTTTCAATTTTATGCAATCTGGCACATAAGTTCAAGGCCATTTTTCACTTTCAGACACCTAAAAATCCCCTTGAAAACTGTTGAAATTCTCTATTTCGACGGACTTATCGTTTTTCCTCTGACCGCTCTCGCGCCGACCGTGTCGCTGCAAACTTGGAAAAAATCGCTGACGGTGTTGCTGCAAACTCGGCAAAAATCGCCAACCGGGTCTTACTCCGACCTCCGACCGCCGACCGCCAACCAAGTCTTACTCCGACCCCCGACCGCCGACCAAGTCTTACTCCAATTGCCGGCCGCCAACCACCGACTGAGTCTTACTCTGATCTCCGACCGCCGACCGTTTCGCAGAAGACAAGCAATTGGTCGCCGACCATTTCGCATAAAATAAGCGATTGGTCGCTAACCATTTCGTAGAAAATAAGCAATTGGTCGCCCACCATTTCGCAGAAAATAAGCGATTGGTCGTGGACCGTCGACCGTCACAATCCCTTTGATGCAACTCAGCCGATCATGCCGAAACGTATCGCTGGACTCAGCTTAACTCACCGACTGTTTCATTGCGATATCTCCAAATCTTGTCGACTTTGTTGCACAAAAACTCACAAAATTTCGCCGAAACGCGTCGTTGGAACTCAGCTCAGCTCGCCGACACAGACTTGGTATAAATCTCATAAAACACTTATAAAGTTTTTGAAAAAAATTGAAATTTTTCTTAACGATAACTGCTGAGCAGGAAGCATACTTGCCTCTGCAAGTTGCCTGATTTGGCTCATTAGGGCCAATGTTGTAGCCTTCGCTCTGATACCAATCTGTCATGTCCCCTCGTGTCAATCCAGCACAAGGAAGGGAACAGAATACCAAAATCTGGGCTTTTTCAAAACTTAGCCCCCATTCATCATGAGCAAACTCATGGAATTACAAAAAAAAAACATATGCAGGTGCAAATCTACCAAACATAGCGGAAGTAAAATTCTTCTACACACATATACCGTGCAAATTCCATCATATTGATAACATTCATCAAATAATTAGAACCTTGCAGAAGTAAAACACAAATAATATACTCATCTTGATGTAATGTTGTCCCAAGCAAATAGCTTTGCAGCTGCAATGTTCTAACCCAGCCATAGGTTTATGTCCAGCCTGTATTATTTCAACACTCAGATACCACCCCAAGTTGGGCATGATATCTACAAGGAAAAGGGGACTCTCAAGCTCAGCACAGCCCAAAGCAATGGATACCCATCTCAACCCCAACATTCTCTTACACACAGCAACTCAAATATTGGGCATGGATACACATTTTCAACAATGGAGTTTACAGAATAGGGTCTATGGTTTTTCCCCAAATCGTGGCACACCCAAAAACAGATTGCGGGAAGAGGAAAATCAACCCAAGGAAGAAAACCGATTTCTCTCACAATATATGAGCATTCAGTGGGACAAAACAGCCTCTATGAAACCCCCAAATCGATTTATTCTTTTCCCCATTGTTAACCAAAACAAAAACGCCCTTGCCAGATAGCAAAATGAAGGAAAACATAGCAAAACCATAGAGGAAAACGCCCAGGAAGCTCCAAACTCGTGAGAGAGAAAAACTGATGGGTGAAGAATGGCTTGGGGGACAATTTCGTGGCTCTTTACTTGCCCAAGGAGTCAAACACGATTTTCCATGAAGGGTAGCTTGCCCATACCCAAATTTGGACAGCCATACCTCTCCATTCCCGAAGGCATTAACTACGTCAACTAACTCTTGGGAGAGTAAATGATTGGGTACAAAAGTCAACATGGGTAGTTGAGGGTTGATAGGTTCTCTCATTGACACTTAGATTGACTTGATTGGCTCAAGGGTTTGAATATTTTCCACCCAATTCCTTGTGAATATCATGCCCTCATCTCTTGTTGCATTACATAGCTAGTTGTTGGCATTTTCATTAAAATGTATATTTACAATTCCCATGGCTCACTGGCACATGGGTAGAATAATACCAAATACTTGCCTCTTCAAGGTCGTGCATTCACTAGTGGGGCCTTGGCCTTGAGATCCACGCTAGGAATCCAACATAACACGCGTACGATATTTACATTATAGCCAAAATATTTGAAGGGTCAAAATGGGGGTATTACGGCTAGCAATGTGCACACTGCAATAAGTTATTTCCCTTGAACTTCTATTTACCATCTTCTCTAGAAAAAAAATAGGAATCATTAGGTATAGAAATTATGAAATATTTTTACAAAAAAAATATAATGGCATGCACAATATAAATAAGCATTGGTGTGGTATAAAAACTTGTGCACACTGGTGCGGTATACATACTTCTGTGCACCATTATATCATTCCTGTAATAGTACAAATTTGAAAACATTTTTTACAAAATCTATAATCTCCCAGTGTTGTAAATGCACTAACTCCTCATAAATTTTTAATGTGCACTACCAAATCCATGAACAAGTTTAAAACATAATATTTTTGGTTAAAAAACAAATATTTTACATTACAAATTATGTGGTGCTAGTGAAAAACACATGAGAACCGATACAACATTTCATAATAATGCACCAGTTCAATAGTACGTAAGCATTGATGCATTATTAGTATACATGTGCATCAGTGCGGTGTTTCTATACAATGTGCACTACAAACTACAAAAGTTTTTTTTTTTAATTAAAAGAGACAAGTTTTGGGATTCAATGCAATGAGTGGTCCCATTGCAACGGATACCAAACATCCCCATATACAAATAAAAAAACCCTATAAAAATATTTTTCTTAAAATAAAAATAAATCATTTAGTGAAATATACTGATCAAGTTAACCAAGAGAAACATTAATAAAGCTAGGGTTTTCAATACTTAAGGTAACTATGAAATCCTTTTATTTTATTGAGAATGCACCGAGAATTGTTTAAATAAAATAGGGGAAATATTAAGATGTTCAATAAAATTAAGTGGCATACCATAAATTTCTCTTCTGCAAATTTGGATGTGACTTACAATGATCCCTTACAAATTTGGCTCTTCAAAAAAATATGTCCACTCCAAAGTCTTTGCTGGTAAATCTCTCTTGCACAAATCTTCTCTCTAAGTATTGGCAAAATAATGAAATAAGGAATATGGTTTTTTTTTATAAACACATATTTAGGTAAATGAAATTCCTACTCATTTTTTGCTATATAATATTTTGGCACATTGATGTTAAACACACGTGTTATTTCGTTTTAAATTACCTTTTTCGATGCACTTTACAATTTAAAGTGCATCTGTGTGTTATTATGAGAAAAATGCACCAGTGCACAGAGGAAAAAAATAAAAATTCAAAAAAATGCAAATGCAAACCTCCACGATTTATTTTTTTTAGGAGGATTTGCGTTATGGAGGCATAAATGGAGGATGCTCAAGAACATGTTTCTTTATCATGCACATCAATGCTTCCTATATATAAAGACACACTGGTGCATCAAAAAAATAAAGTGCACCGACAAATTTTATAATCATTTTGGAATTCTTCTTGGAGATATATTGTTCTATGCTTCCCAAAATTTCTTTTAATAATTGTTTCACATATTGATGATGGTTTTGGATGAAATGCATGAAAAAAAAGGTTATAAAATCAAATGGATAATTCTTTGGATTCCAACTCATTCTATATAGTTGTAAGTTATTCAATTTTCTCATGTCATTTGCAGTAAGTCCAAATTTTATTTATTATTCATTAATCTAATTCAATTTATGTTATTTATGCATGTGTATTTGAATAACTGTTCATTGAACATCACAAGATCATAATTTAGGATCAGGTTCTAGGATGCACAATATATTCCACCAATCTAAAAATGTCACGATCTCTTATCAAGAGAAAGATACCATAGGCAATTTTTTGGAACATAATTCCCATCTAGACCATGGTTAATAATCCTTTCATAAGGATCCAAGTGTTTAATGTAAGTTGTTCCATGGTTTAGCTTCATAATGCCTAGTCTAGGGGATTCGCCCACATATAAGACTAGTGGTTTGTCATTATAGCCAAGTTTGTCCACATGTGTTCCCATTTCCTTATTCTAGGAAGTCAAAGGCGCCCTATTTAATGCATTTAATGAGGCAAGAGCACCACTTCCCTGTTTTATGGGATAAGGTTGGACCAAAGGTGCTTATGGACTAGAAATAGTCAAATTGCTCATTAATAGCCACTACGAAAGCCCTAAACCACCTAATTCACCCTCATAATGATTCCATCCACATTTATTGAATTTCCTAACTTCCACATGGTCCTCATAGGTTCATTGGACCTCATTATGGCCCAATACAGGAGTTACACTTGGCACAATGTCATAGATTGGGGGAATTACTCCACTAATCCTATCATTAATGTGAGCTACTCAAAATTCCACTAAGTCTCTCTATTTTCTCTCTTGAGAGAATCTATATATTGTACACATGTTGAACAATAATGTAATGGAAGATCAATCCACATTAGTGTTTTTCTCTTGTGTTCTACTTAATATTTTCTTCATATTTCTTCTATTTTCCTGTCAATGTTTGGTAAATTCTAAGTGAAGCTAGCTCTAGTAATCGAGATCCACCTATGACACATAGAATTTGACACAATTATTTGACAAAAATGGATATCCTCTTTACCCTACCAATTGTAACATGTCATCTTCTAACAACCAACATGGGCAATGATATTATACCATGAATTCGATATTTTTTATGACACCCCAATAGTATGTGGTTATTCAAAATGTAAAGGGTTGAAGGAAAACCTGCCATGTGTCATATTGTTCCATTGTTCCATTATATTAATTATCGACTACCCAAATTTGATGGTCTAATACCTTCCACTACAGTCAAGAATACGATAGGTGATATAGAAAAGACATATATGAACACTTCATTGTCCTCTTTTTTTGAAAATTTGGAAGCCAGATCAATTAAGTTTCATCCTAAATTGACCAACCCATCTCCTTTTCTTGACTCAATTGATATTTCCAGTGATCTAAAGTATGATAGCAACACTACCCAAAACATCTCTACTAGGATATCCAAAAAGTTGTTTGAGCTGAGAGCAAAAATGCCCAAGTACACACCAAGGTTGGTTCAACTGTTGGAAGGAAGCGATGACTTCCCTCTTCCTATCGATATGAAAAGTAAATACCAAACATGTTACAAATGTGCTTTCTATGATTCTTGGTTGTATTCAATGCCTATTCCCGATGTTGGAACCAAATTCTCCCTTTGTGGTAATAGTTATATGATTTCCAATCCTAACATGCATTAGCACCACTTCTTAGCTACCAACCAGACCACATATGTAGTCTGCCACCTCAATTTGGACTCTATAGTCCTACCTGCATGGAAGACACGGTCTCTATACTAGAGGATGAACATGGTGAAAAACTAGCTCATCCATCTCCTCATAATATTACGGAGGCTTGTCCTGAGTATATGTACCAATATTTATAAAACAATAGAGAATAATAATCAGATAATTGAAACACAATGTTACAATAAATTATATATGCATTAAATTAAAAAATATACAATTGCATTGATCAAAACATAACGATAATAATACCTCTCTCATTTTGTGGATCATCCTGAATAAATAGGATGTTCGTACATCCTCACCAATCCATCATTGCATATGGATATTGTACAATATCAAGGAAAGGATCGTCCTCTCTAGCTAAGAAATTACAAATCTCTTTGTTGATCGAAGTACATGGCCACTCCTTGGTAACAACTCCCTCCAAATGTGCATATATGCATCAATCATAGGACTTGGAGAGAGGCCTCTAGGTATGTCGGTCGAGCAGCATGAAACCTATTAGAGAATAAAGTAAAAAGAGAAACAATGATCCAAAGAAAAAAAAAATTGTCTTCAATATATCTCCAACCACCTAATCTGTTGAGGACTCTGATCAACTAAACTATCTACATAGTACATTAGAGAGAAACTAATGTGGTTCACATCAAAGGTAGAGTGTGTCAGTGCTATGACAGTAAGAGAAAGGAACCTAAACTCCTATACACCAAATGTATGTAACTGCAACTGGCCAGCAACAATCTGGAACTGAATAGTGTTGACAATGTCTGGGATGACATATATATGAACATATGCCAACTGGCTCTCTCTTGTAACGCTTGGTGGTAGATGAAGGAAATGGGGCCAAAACACCCCCCTCCTAGACAACCCAATAATGAAATAAACATCCTCCTCTATGGGATGATAGAATAGATTAAGACCAACCATAAAATCCTACCTCGCATGATCCCAATGATAGATCAATTGCTATAAACTAAGTTCCCCATGAGGGATGTTACCTCCTCATAAAACTTGAGGAGGCCAACATTCCTTAAAAGGACATGTGTGTGAGTTGCAATAAGTTGAGGAAGTATCTATTTCTATAACTATCTATCCTTCCATTGACGTACAAAGCTATACGGGTCATTCTACTACTACTATTGAAATCATTCTCATCATCTCTGATTCATATACAATTCTTCTAGGAAAATATATATAGATAATAAAAAATTGAAATTATATAACAAACACATATAAAACCATTTTGTATTTATAAATTATTGATACTAGTTTATGTTTGCAAAAAGAATAGTGGCAAATAACTGACACGCCTAAGATAAATAATATGCACTCTAATGAGTGATTTTCTTTCTTAGGATGCATTGAACATGATGCCTTACAAGCAACTTAATGCACCAGTGAGTTTTTTCTTAATGAGGTAGTGTGTTATGTTGTACTTTGATGCACCACCACAATGTGTTGGTTGGGACAGATCACACCGGTGTTCTTTTATTTTGTTTTTGATGGGGGTAGTGTGTTGTATTCCAGAACATATTTGATGTGGTGTGTTGTGTTATATTACACATAGTGAACAGTGCGTTATAGGAGCTGCAGCCTAGCAGTAAGTTTATTATTCTTTATTTTTGGTGTTGAGGTGCATTGTGTTATACAACGCAACATAACTGGTGCGTTATAAGGGATGGAACACATCGATACATTTTATGTCCAATTTTTAATGTGGCAGTGTGTTGTGTTATAGAACGCAACAACGATGATGCATTATGTGGGATGGAATGCACCCGTGTGTGTTTTATTTGTATTTTAATTGTGTGTTTTATTTGTATTTTAATTGGGTAGTACATCGTGTTTTTTAACACATTGAAAATTATTTTTGTTTTTTATTTTCTAGACAGTGCATTGTGCTGAAGGATGCAATGGTAATGGTGCATCATATTAGATGGAACACATCGGTTATTTTTTGTCTTATTTTTAATTGAGTAGTGTGATGTGTTTTAGGACACATTGATATCGGTGCATTTTTGTGGAAGGAATGCACTGTTAAGTTTTTTTATCTTTAATTTAATGCGACACTGCCTTTTGTTTTACAATGCACCAAGAATGGTTTGCTACAGTATAATTAATGCACCAGTGATGTTTATATTGTTTATTTGTGAGGTAAAAGTGAATTTTGTTTTGTCACGCACCGTGAGTGATGCATTATTGGGGATGAAATGCATTGGTAAATTTTATAATCTTCATTTTTAGTGTTGTGGTGTGATATGTTTTAAAACACCTCATCAATAATGTGTTACAGGGGACAGGGGACAGAATGCAACGATGAATTTTTATGTCTAATTTTTAAGGTGGTCGTGGCTTGTGTTATAGAAAGCACTGACAATGATGTGTTCGATGAGATGGAACACACCGATATGTGTTTTATTTCTATTTTAATTGGGCCGATGTGTTGTTCTTTTTAATGGATTGAAAATGTTTTTTCTTTTTATTTTTATGGGCGGCACATTTTGTTAAAAACCACCCTCATTACGGTACAACATATGGGCCAGAATGCATCGATGAGGTTTTTATTCCTATTTGCAAGGTACTAGTGTGTTATGTTTTATGACGCATTGAGACGATGTGTTATATGGGATGCACTGGTGTGGTGATTTTTATAAATTAGTAGGATGCACTGATGTTGTCTGATGCATGCCAAATGTATAAATAATACTGCATAAATAATACTGCGCATAAATTTTAAAAGAATGAAAATATGGGAAAACCAAAGACCAATTTAAAATTTTAATCCATTAAAATTGTAAATAAGGAGGTAACAAACAATTTACTTGGTCTCTTTCCATCTCAGAAACATGGTTAGTCTGTTAAGAAAAAAATGGAAATATAGACGATTTTCAAAAACTAAAAAATTCACAGTCAAATCTATCAAAGCATGGAAGTGATGCTATAGAGCACTACAAGTGGGGTATTCATACATAGAGCGTGAGCACAATGATTGTGGGTGGTCGAAAGCACATAATGAAAGTTAAAAATGAAATTATGGTTGGTATTTTTTTAAAATATTATTGTACCTCGGTGTGCTTAACAAAGAGATGCACTGGTGCATTTGGGTATCAAAGAACACCAATGTGTTGTTTTTAAATGGAAAAAATCAATATTTTTAAACAAAATACATGAATGTGTCAGTGCATGATATATACAAAATGCACGAGTGCATGTAAAATTTTATTACACACCGATGAGATTTTGGTCTAAATGTTAAAAACGAGTCAAATAAATTATACATAGGAATTACTAGTTACATACTATACTATTATGATATTTTATATTATATGAATCATCAATAAATTACTAGTTTTACCTAAATGATATCTAATAATATGCTCATCTTATTACTCTCAAATAGTTATGGAACTATTTTGTTTTTTGTAAAACGAAGATTTTAAGAAGCAAATTAGACAATTGTTAAATAAGAAATTGTAGTTAAATGATAATGCCCAATCAAGGGAGACTCATTTGAGACTCTTGTTCCAAAACCGCTACTTGGAGGAGGACGCCCAGCTAAGACACTACGGAATTGGACAGGATTCTACCATTTCCTGAGTGGTAGCCCTCTGCAGAGGGGACAAGGATCCTTCCTCAAAACATCTTCCCAAATACCAAACCTTCAAAGCAAAAATGAAGAGCACTAAAGTGGAAGGACTGAGAGCGAGCTCAAGCCAGAAGATGTTATCAGGCTCATCCTTCATTGTAGAACACTTAGAGGAAACACCGACTGCGAAGCTGGAGAGCACGAAGTCCATAAGCATAGGTAGTAAACTCTGAGAAACAACCCTCATTTGCAGATTTAATGGCTTTTGGCCCTATGCTGAAAGTTTGCAAGAATGGATACATCAATCTTGGCAAATGAATCTGGAACTTTTCTTCTGCTCTAAAGGGTATTTTATAGTCCAGTTCGAGTCACAGGATGACTGCAACAACATAATAGAACATAGGCCTTGGTTCTGCAGAGGATCAGGGTTATCTCTGGAATGTTGGTTCCAGGGGTTTAATCCTTTGTCACCCCCTTATATGGTCACACCCATCTGGGTAAGACTACCGAATATCCCTCTACATCTCTGGTCCCTGTGCTCTCTAACCTCTATTGGGAACACGTTAGGAATATTTCTAAAGATGGATACAATCAAATGTCAAAAGGTATAGTGTCTCATGCTCATATTTGTGTGGAGTTAGACTTCAATAGAGGCCTGCCGGAAAAAATCTTCTTAGACTGGGGTGGAGACAAACCCCATTTGCAATTCTTAGACTATGAGCACACAACGTTTAGATTCTGTTCCTGTCAACAAACTGGGCATCTCCAGGATGCATGCCCTATAGACCTAGTCTATTCCTTCCATAAACTACCACAAGGCTAGCACAAAGGCAGACAAAACAAGAATACACCGACCTCACAGAAGACTAGTTTCCCCAAAGCACCCCCATCCCTCCTTCTTCGTCTAAGCCGCATTCTGCTTTGGACTTTGATAGGACACCAAGAACCCCTAGCACTACTCCAGTGGGTGATGATTGCAATGATAGGATTCTACTTCGGGCATGGGTGGCCAAAAACGACCCCATGAATATGATCACTATGATGGTGACAAAGAGACAGATATGAGCATTCGACAGAACGCAAAAGATTCTTCAACGCAGCAACTAACTGTAATTTCAATCTCATCTGATCCCGACAATTCTTCTAGGTGGATTGATGTTCGAAGAAAGAAAAAGGATCCACATTGGGTGACTCATGGACCAATTTGATATAATTAAAGTCTGGGATGTTTCTTCCAGGGTAGTTTTTGTCAATTAGGCTCAGAAAATTCATTTTATGTTAGCCATAGGTATTAGGGGAATGGTCTTTAGCTTGCATATGTATCTCTATGTACTTTTTTTCTGATTAATAGAAGGATTCACAACTATCTTACAAAATAAAAGATAATACCCAATCAAGGATTAATGAACCTTGATGATTGTTATAACTCCTTTGACAATAACTGCTCAAAATGCTCCAAAACATTCATGCAACTGCTCCTTGGTTGCTGGAAGAATGCTATGTAGTTTCGAAATAGGCACACATGGATATTTTTTGCTATTATTTGTGGATAGAAGAACACACACATGCTTAGGAATGCACACACATTTTTTCACTATGAATTAACATCCTATTTGGTAAGCCTTGGTGGTGGTTCGGGGAGTACCATCGTAGTAGAAAAACGACCATGTGTGTGTTCTTAGGAACACCCATTGTGTTCCTATGTGAGCATGTTCTTGTGAACCCTATTGTTGTTTTTTTATCGATCATTATTGTTTGAGGGAACAATTGCATTTACTAATTATTCCAATACACATCGACTTATTAGGCACTATTAGAATATCGATTTTTAGTTTGAAGTCACTTGGTTTTAGTTTCAGATAATTACAAGGATCAAGCTTTAGTTTGGTCAAGGTATTACTCACTGAATTTGGGTTAGTAGGGAAAAACATATTTCATATTTATAGTGTTCCCCATATTAGTATCACCCTTCAGATTCCTTCATGGCAGCCATTAAAGCCACAATGCCCATAATGCCTTGGCATGCAATCGAGTTCATTTTGGCCTTGTTTGTTTTGTTTCAGAACCATGTTCTTTTGGATTTAGGGGAGCTCATGGAATTCAAGGCTTATCTTCAAGTTCAAAAACCATCCCATATCATCATTCCCTATGTCAAGGCTAAATATTTTAGATTTCATTAGATCGGGATTTAGTTTGCAAATTTTCAACATTAACCCCTTTCACTAGTCAATGGGCGGGTTCCATATGAACATGATCTAAGTTCATAAAAGTAAAATGATCTTACTAATCACTTTTCTAAAAATCTAGTGGTTGTATCCTATAGGGATCAAGATACTTTTTATCCAAGAAGCCATCAATTGCTTAATTCTAAGTTTGTATGAAGGGCGCAAGTTGCATACCTCCTAGATGACCAAAATCCATTATCATGACTTCTTGATGAAATTTCGTTATGAATCTGATCCAAGAAAAAAATCGTGCTTAGAAGTGATCTAGGGTAATATTATACATTTCCAATGACGTATCACATGCTAGGTTTGAACCCTTGGTTGTTGAGAACCAATGTTTGCAAATTCAAGGCTAGTCTCAGAGAAACCATTTGGTGACAAAGGTTTAAGGTTGAAAAAGTGTTGTTGATGGGCTCTAAATCATAAAATTAGAGTGTCCATGATGTAATTGACCCCAATACCTTTCCAAATACACCTCACTTTCCCTATTCCAACATTAGATGGCCAATTTAAAGTGGTCACAAATCTCTATATTAGTTAGGAGGGCATGGTCTATGCAACTTGCATGGCAGAGCTTCAAGTCAATCAAAACAACACTTTGTAAAATCATGTCATATTGTGGGTTCAATTTGTTGCCTTTTTTTTATAATACTTTGTTTTCTTCAGTTCAACATCATATTATGATGCAACCATCTTTACATATTTGAGTCCTTAGTGGGCCCCACTAACAAATTAGTATCTGCTATCAAATTTTCCTAAATCAAATTGAAGGACTAGTTTATGCAAACTTAGCTTGCTTGTTGTGATGTGCTCATCAAGACCTTTTCAATGGCATCCTCCATACTCAATCTCACATATTTCCATCCTACTCTCCTCTGAATTCTAACCTACTGGACTTGGAACCCAAATGAAGAAATTAAAAAAAATTACAAAAAACTATAAGATTCCATGCATCCCTCTCATGCAAAAATGAGCAAAAGGGGAAATTGCAGGCATAAAACCCCCTTTCCCATCTTCTCTTTAAATGGTTTGATATGTAAAATATGTGTAGAAATGAGCAAAAGGGGAAATTGCAGGCATAAAACCCCCTTTCCCATCTTCTCTTTAAATGGTTTGATATGTAAAATATGTGTAGAATGACAGAGAGGGGGTTTGAACTTAGGACCTCCCAGTCAAGGTCAGAACCCCAAGCCATGGCCTCGTTCCTCCACAAGCTTTCCGATGGTGTGGCTCCTCTCTACTTGAATAGTTACGTGGCTCCTAAACCAGGTCGTGCCCTCCTCCAAGTGAAAACCCAAATCAAGCTTACGCGTGGCCCGTCAACGTCCCAATGAGGAACCACACCACTCCTGGCTACGCATCCACATAACCACCAAGGTGTCGCCCATAGCAGGGCCTCCCCCTTTCTACATTGCAATCCATCACCCCGTCGCTTGTCCATGTCGCCGCCCCGCTGATACCAATATCTTCACACTCCCTCTACCGTGTTGCCTCTAAATCGATCTGCACCACCCCTCGGCCACCTCCAAATATAGAGGAAGTGGTGATGGGCCATTCACCACCCACCCCTCGCAGCCAAGTAAAACATTTAAATAAATTTATGGTTTGAAAATGAAACATTTATTGGATATATACGATGGTTTTAAGATTTTGCTATAAGCCAAAGTTTTATGTGGAATAGGAAAAATGCGATTGTATTTTACAAAAAAATAAAAATGGTGGATAAGGTTCATATGTATGCGGTAGGGTGGAGTAGTCCTCAAAGTTTGAAAGTTTTATTGTGGATATGGTAGAATGGAGGGAGTGGTATAATAATTTTTTTTATTAAACAAAAATCAGTTATTTAAGTAATTAGTATAACCATATTAAATAATATAGTTGATATATGTTGATTAGTCTGTGTAGAATAAAAAATGAATAAATTTAATGTTAAGGCATTCTTTGTAAGTGTACTACTTTTATATATAAAAATAAATAATAAGAACTACTAAGTGTACTATTTTTATATATATAAATAAATAATAAGAATTGAGGAGTTGTTATTAATTTTACTTTTATTTATTATTATAAAAATAATAATTAATAATAAAAATTGGCTAGTTTTTATTAGAATAATTATTATGAAATAATAATAATGATGATGATGATAATGATTATAACTATGATTGAGGATTTTATAATAATTATAATAATAATTGTTGATAGGTTCTATACTAAACAAGCTAAATTAGCAGCTATACCTGCCTCTTGTAAATATTTTAATGCAATAGAAATACATAATTAAAAATCAAAAGGTAAAATAATTAAGTAAGACTAGTAGCCTTAAATTTATTTGTTTGTTTATTTGTTTGAAGGTAAACTTGGGGACCCCTCCGAATTTTTTGAATTTTACGAAAAATTCAAAATAATTGATATTTACATTATTGTGAATTAAATCACTAAGTAAATTGATATTTTAGTATCTAAATCATTGTGTCCAAAATATTTGTTACATCTTTATTTATTATCATTTATTAAATTTTAATTAATAGATACATAATATGTAGCTTTTTGCAAATTTAGTTTGTTTAATATAGTTTTTACAATATTTATCAAAATTAAATTCTACTAAGTCTATAATTTATATCAGTCTATTTAATTATTATTAAAAAAGTTTTTTTTCAAAACATTAAAAAACAGTTTAAATAATAAAATTAAAAAAATTTATCATAAATTTATGTAAATTAAACATCGTTTTAAAATTTATAAATTTATATAAATTACATATTGTTATATATCATTCTATTAAATTATTAAAAACCTAAGATTAAATAATGCAATTAAAAAATCACCATAAAAAATAATATAGATTAAAGATAATTGAATAATTTCGAAAGAAAAATGATTTGATTCCCATAACAACAACATAGTAAAAAGTTAAAATACAATAAAACAATGGTCACCGTAATATGTTTATAATATTAAAATATTAAATATATACATATTTTTACGTAGTAAAATTAACACGGTAAAATACAACAAAACAATTACCACTGCAGTATTTTCATAATTTTAAAATATTTTTATTTATTATTCATATAAAAAATTATAACAGTAAAATACTAAAAAAAAAGGTGGCATTGAAATACTATAACAGTCAAAAACTTGAGCGTATTGTTGGTGACAACCTATCATTGGATTTGAAATCTTAAACAGACTTCAATACTCATGCGGAATCAACCCTTACCTGCCAATGGATTTGAAATGTGTACTAATGGTACAATGCCAGCACACGAAATCTCCAAGTCAAAAAATATCACCGGCACTAGGCAACGTGAAAGGCATAGAACTTTTGGGATTGAGCTAGTAGCTCTTTGGCTCGACGTTCTAGGAGCTTAGCTGTCGCAGCTATACCAGAACTGCCAGCCTTGACACTCGGAGCATTGTCGATTGTCAACTATACCACAACACATCAGAACATTAAGAAAATATCATCATTGTTTACATCCGAGTGGCAAGTTGAGAAAAGACCTTCATTACAGAACTACCTCCATCCAATGGCTATTTTTTTAAATCTGTATTTTGTGGGACCAACTAGTAACAAATTTTTTAATTTTATTTTTTATTTAACAAAAATCACATCCCACGAAGGGATAATTAGTCAAATCAAATTTGTTAGCCAACCAAAAAAAAGAATAAATAAAAATAGCCAATCAAAAATAAGAAATATATAATTTATGAAATTTAAAATATAAAATTTTATTTGTTTTAAAATCAATTTAATAATTAAAATTTCTAAAACTATATAAATTTAAAATAAAAATTTGCAAACTAATTAACTAATAAATACAAATTGATTACTATATAACCTGCCTTGGCAGGTATAATAATAATAAAGTTTGAATAGTTTTTATTTATATTATTATTATAATAATTTTTATAAAACTAATAATTAAAAGAAGGAGGATTGATAAGTTTATAATAATAATGATAATAAGTAGGCATTTAATTAATTCTAAATTAAAAATAATAAAAATAATAGAAATTAAAATAGAATGTTGTAAATAATTAATTTAATTGTATTTGTAAAAAATATAAAAGAATATAAAAAGTAAAATTTTAATGATTAAAAGAATGATAATAATTAATTAATTTGTATTTACAAAAATTATATAATAACTTAAAAGTAAAAGTTTGATATTTTTAAAAAGAATAATAATTTTCAAAGTTATAAGTTTTGAATTCTATGATTCCAACAACTTAAGTTTGCAATTTCATTCAAATTTCCTATCAACTACTCATTGTAATCAACCAATCATGCATTTACAATGAAAACCACTCATTTATTTAGAATGAAAAAGATTGTCGATCAACTACTCATTGTAATCAACCAGTCATGCATTTACAATGAAAACCACTCATTCATTTACAATGAAAAAGATTGCCAGACTTAATAGATAGAAACTTAACAGTAGCAGTTTTCCTTACAAATCATTAATCCGTCAATCCCAACGGATCCCTGAACCATCATGACAAACCCCTCCTCAATTATCTCCTCTGTTAACATACATATAATATATAGATACAATAAACATGCTCTACTATCGCCCATCTATTCAATCCTTTTCTGTTCGATAGGCATATGCACTGGCAAGGTCCATTTTAAGACGTTTCAACTGAAGGGAAAAGCACGCTGCAACACCGCAATGTCGCAACACCGCAACAGTCAATTTAAAAATTAAATGCGCAGTACACAAACTTTTCTTTCGCTGCGGATTTTGACAGAAACCCCAACTTTGACTTTGCGAATGACTTTCACTTCACCAAGCAATTACTTCGCGAATATTGCCTTCACAAAACTTTACTTCGCAACACTTGATGTCGCGCCGAATTTTACTTCGCACCAAAAATGAATCGCACTAAATTTGATTCGCAGTAAATTGATTTCGCACTTTATGCAAAATTCAAACTTATGCGATATGCGATATGCTTAATCTTGCGACAAACAATACTTTGCGGACTTCATGAAAATACTTTTTACTCTACGTCACTTCATAACATCGCGGACTTCTTGACTTCGACAAACCTATTCTTATGCAAACATTATGATAAAGTATTTTCTTGCTAAAACATAAGAGTGGAAGAATAGAGATTATGCTGAAGTTACTCCGCGTTAAACTAAAGCTTTACCGTCGTGAAATACTTGAGATTCTTGATTTCTTTTACTGACAGTAAATGTAAACAACATTTACGTAGGTGAATAAGAAGGAGATGTGCGACATGCATTAACCACCATTCTTGAGAATGAACACAAAGTAACTATTGATTTATATATTACCGTAGTAAAACAAGTAGCATTGCTGCAATACAGAGAGATGGTAAATACTTCAATCTTTCACCATTTTACATAGAGCTTGGGCTCCTCATATATTTCATGGTGAACTTCTTCTTTTTCTTCCCCTCCTCTTACATCTCTGCTTAATTTAAAGCGAGTGATTTACATTGATACATAAACTTAGGAACACTTCTCCTAGAAGCTATTGAACTTCATTAAAGACTGTAATAACTTTCTACCTAAGAATTTCAACTTGCGGAATACAAACCCGACTGATTAAATACTAGGAAGAGTGCACGATGCCTCCTGACAGATTGACAGACTGTCTGACATCTCTGCGATACAACAGACTGACAAAACGTCTGACGGGGTGACTGACAGAGCCGGCGCGAACTAGATGCACATTCAACTCGTAAGTACATTTCTCCAACACTCCCCCTTAATTATGAGTTGATGACAAAATTTTACAAAATGATTCAGAGCTGCAACATGCTCTGTGCTTGACGAAGTTCACTGTGCAGAACTTGTCACTGTGCAGAACTTGTCACTCCTAAACAACTTCGTATATATTGGAATGTGTCTCTTGCCAATGGTTTTGTGAAGATGTCTGCAACCTGATCTTCAGACCTGCAAAATTCTAAACAGATTTCCTTATTGTTTATTAATTCTCTAATGAAGTGATACCTTGTGTCGATGTGCTTGGTTCTCTTGTGGTAGACATGATTCTTTGGCAGTGCAATAGCTGAATTGTTGTCACAGTAAATGACTGTGGGTTCTTGCTATTGCTGCGATAGATCACTTAACATCCTCCGCATCCAAACGGCTTGACATGCAGCGCTTGTAGCTGCGACGTACTTTGCTTCTGCTGAAGAAAGAGTTACGATCGGTTGCTTCTTTGAAGCCCATGATACAACACCTGTTCCTACATGAAATGTATTGCCAGATGTGCTTTTTCTGTCGTCTATGTTGCCTCCATCATCGTTGTCTGTGTACCCAATGAGTTTGAAATTTTCTGTAGTTGAATCAAAAATACCGAAGTCTTTTGTTCCATTTACATACCTCAGAATTCTTTTACCTGCTTGCCAATGCGATTCTTTTGGTGTCTCCATGAATCTTGAGATTAAACTGACTCCATACATGATGTCTGGCATTGTTGCTGTAAGATACATAAGGCTGCCAACAAGTCTTTTAAACAGCGTAGGATCTGCATTAGATCCGTCATCGTCCTTGCTCAATTTCAAACCTGTTATCACTGGTGTTCAAGCTATCTTGCAATTTAACATTTTAAATATGTTCAAGACATCAATTTCATACTTCGATTGAGATATAAATATCCCATTTTCAGTCTGTTGGACTTCAATGCCCAGAAAGTACTTCATATGCCCCAAATTAGTCATTTCAAATTCACTTTCCATGACTGTTCTAAATTCTTCTATGCCAAAATCACTAGTAAATATTAAATCATCTACATACAGGTAGAGGATTAGCTTATTACCTTGCTTGTTGATTTTTGTGTACAGTGTTGGCTCACATTCACTTATGTGAACTCCATTCTGAATGAGATATGAGTCAATGCGACTATACCAAGCTCGCGGAGCTTGCTTCAAACCATAGATCGCCGTTTTCAGTCTGTATACTCTATGTCCTTGTCCTGGAACTTCATAGCCTTGTGGCTACTCCACGTATACTTCTTCCTCCAAATAACCATTTAAAAACACAAACTTGACATCTATTTGATAAATGGACCATTTCTTTTGTGCTGCGATAGCCAAAACTGTTCTGACAGTGTCCATTCGCGCTACAGGTGCAAATGCTTCATTGAAGTCTATGCCAGGCTACTGTGTGAATCCTCTTGCTACCAATCTTTACTTGTGCTTCTGCACATTTCCTTCAGCATCTTGCTTGGTCTTATAAATCCATTTGACACTTATCACATCCTTGTCGATAGGAACGTCGACTAATTCCCATGTTTAATTTTTCTCAATGCATTCAATTTCTTCATCCATAGCTTGTGCCCAGACATTATCTTCAACTACTTATTCAAATGTTAGCGGATCATTAACTTGGGAAAAAATGCAAAAACAGAAAATGAATTTGGTGTACCGACATCATATATCTCGCGCAGACTTCTTGTCCTTGGTGGAGTTGCTGGTGTCGAACTACGCGAACTGCTTGATAGAGTTTTTTTGCGCACTTGTTGTGCTTATCGAAGTTGCTTGAGCTGCAACTGATGTTGCAGTACCTTGTGCTGAAACATGTTGCGTTGTCCTGGGAGTAGACGGAGCTGCAACATTCTGGTTTATATGCAGAGTCTCAACCGCATCTTCTGTGATGTCATCATGTTCAACATGTGACATGATTCTAACATTCCTTTCTACAGTTCCATCCCATGTTTCATTTTCAACAAACTGAACATCGCGACTGATGATAAATTTTCGTGCAACAGGATCATACAACTTGTATGCTTTTGTGTCTTCAGAATACCCAATAAAAATGTATTTCTGTCCTTTATTGTCTAATTTTCTTCTTAGATCATCTGGAACAGGTGCGTATGCTACACAACCAAGACTTTCAAATGCAAAACACTGTGTTTCATACCTGTCCATGCTTCCTGCGGAAATTTGTTCTTCACGCTCTTCGTCGGACATCGATTCATGATGTATACCGCAGCTCCGACTGCCTCAGCCCAGTATTCATTTGACAGATGCACGACTGCCAACATACTGCCCACCATTTCCATAATGGTCATGTTCTTCCTTTTGGCGATTCCATTCTGCTGCGGTGTGTACCGCGTAGTGAATTTCCTGTGCATGCCATGATTTTTACAGAAAATTAAGAAATCATTTGAAACATACTCACCACCTCTGTAGGTTCTTAATATCTTGATGTTGTAACCACTCTGCTTCTCCACAAGTGCCTTGAACTGCTGAAAACAACCAAATGCATCAGATTTATGTTTCAAAAAAGAGAACCATGTTTTTCTTGTGAAATCATCAATAAATGTGAGAAGATAAGTGCATCCTCCCATGGCCGGTGTTTGCATTGGTCCACAAATATCATAGTGCACAATATCAAGTGGTGCACGAGCTCTGTATGACTTTCCAACTGGGAAAGTATCTCTATGTTGCTTTCCAAAAATACAGCCTTCACAAATTCTCTCTGGCTTTTCAATCAGTATGAATCCTTCCACCATGTTCTTCATGTGCAGTAGCTTCATCCCACCAAAGTTCAGATGTCCAAATTTGAAATGCCATAACCAGGATTCATCCTTCATTTATGTTTGAAACACAGCTTGCATTGTGCTATCGTCTTCTTCCTTGTCGTAGTGAACTTCTGATTCTTTGCTTTCTGCTTTGAACGCAGTTCCAAAATTTTCATTCTGACTTTCATGAACAACTTCAATTGTTTTTCCTTTTATGATTGGTGTAATATTCAAAGGAAACAAGCGATTGCTTGTCATCTGTACTTCAGCTATCAACTGATTGCTTGGATATATGTATTTGATCACATAGCGCTTACCTACCATGTGAACTCTGTAACCTTTTTCCATCAACTAACCAATGCTCATCAGGTTATGCTTCAAACCTTGAACATAATACACATCAGACATATATTTCTGCTCCCCCTATTTTGTTAGAATATCAACAGTACCCTTTTGCAAAACGGTAACTTGAAATTATTTCCAAGTGTAACATCAGTTTGAACTGATTTATCTAGACTAGAGAACATATTTATATTACCAGTCATATGATTGCTACAGCCTGAGTCTAAATACCATATGTCGTTTGGACTTTCTTGGACAACATTGCACTCCAGTGGAGATGCGCATACTAAGAACAGTGAGCTGTTCGGTGTGCTATTGTTGCTTGACTGGGCTTCAACTTGCTTTCCTTGGTCATACTGGTTCTTCCTGCATTCATATGCGAAATGTCCATACTTCTTGCAGCAATGACATTGAATTTTTTATTTATCATACCTTTCCTACTTGGCTGACTGGGCGTCTGATTCTGATTTCTACCAACGACATGTGCAGGACTACTGTTGCGACCTCCTCTGAAAGAACTTCGCCCTCTGCCTCTAGAGCTTGATCTTCCTCTGCCTATTCCATGACTTATGGATGATTGTGCTGCAAATGCACCTTCCAGCAATGTATCTGAACCGATGATTCTATGTTCATTATTGAGTAATGATACTTGCAACTCATCAATAGTAAATGTTGATAGGTCTTTGTTTTCTTCCAGGGTCACAACTAACGATTCAAATTTCTTTGGAAGAACTCTAAGAACTTTTTCAACAACTCTTTGATCACCTAGAGTTTCCCCATGAGACTTTATTTGATTATCCATAATAATGACACGAGTATAGAATCCATCTACTGACTCTATATTTTTCATTGACAGAGATTCGAAATCTCTTCTAAGAATTTGAAGTTGCGCAGTCTTTACCTTGTTCAAACCTTGATATGTAGTTTCCAGTGCATCCCACACTTCCTTGGCTGACTGCATTGCTGCTACTCTTGGGAGTATTGATTCATGTGTTGCTTGATGTATGTGGAACAATGCCTTTCCGTCTTTCTTCCTTTGTTCCTTTAGAACACGTTCTTGGCTTGTGTGAGATTGTTATATGCTGCTAGATCTGCTGGTTCTGCATAGCCATGCTGGACTATTTCCCATGCATCTTGACCTCTGAACAAAGCTTTCATAGTCAGTGACCAATATTCATAATTTTTACTGGAAAATATTGGAGTTTGCAAATTACCAGAAGTGGAAGCCATCACTTTTCCATTTTTGTAAATAGAAATCTTACTTGCCGTAAACCAAGCTCTAATACCAGATGAAGGGACGTTGCAACACCGCAATGTCGCAACACCGCAACAGTCAATTTAAAAATTAACTGCGCAGTACACAAACTTTTCTTTCGCTGCGGATTTTAATGGAAACCCCAACTTTGACTTTGCCAATGACTTTCACTTCGCCGAGCAATTACTTCGCGAATATTGCCTTCACAAAACTTTACTTCGCAACACTTGATATCGCACTGAATTTTACTTCGCACTAAATTTGATTCGCAGTAAATTGATTTCACACTTTATAAAAAACTCAAACTTATGCGTGATATGCGTGATATGCTTAATCTTGCGACAAGCAATACTTTGCGGACTTCATGAAAATACTTTTTATTCTGCGACACTTCGTAACATCACGGACTTCTTGACTTCGACAAACCTATTCTTATGCAAACATTATAATAAATTATTTTCTTGCTAAAACATAAGAGCTGAAGAATAGAGATAATGCCGAAGTTACTCCGCTTTAAACTAAAGCTTTACCGCCGTGAAATACTTGAGATTCTTGATTTCTTTTACTGGCAGTAAATGTAAACAACATTTACGTAGGTGAATAAGAAGGAGACGTGCGACATGCATTAACCACCATTCTTGAGAATGAACACAAAGTAACTATTGATTTATATATTGCCGTAGTAAAACAAGTGACATTGCCGCAATACAGAGAGATGGTAAATACTTCAATCTTTCACCATTTTACACAAAGCTTGGGCTCCTCATATATTTCACAATGAACTTCTTCTTTTTCTTCCACTCCTCTTACATCTCTGCTTAATCTAAAGCGAGTGATTTACATTTATACATAAACTTAGGAACGCTTCGCCTAGAAGCTATTGAACTTCATTAAAGACTGTAATAAATCTCTACCTAAGAATTTCAACTTGGGAAATACAAATGCGACTGATGCCTTCTGACAGATTGACAGACTGTCTGACATCTCTGCGATACAGCGGACTGACAAAACGTCCAATGGGGTGACTGATAGAGCCAGCGTGAACTAGATGCGCATTCAACTCCTAAGTACATTTCTCCAACATCAATGACGGCTTTACGTTCTGTCCATCTAGATACACCTTCTTCGTTTCCCACCATCCCTTGGTGTTTATGGAGTCCGGGTCTGTAAGAACAGGATCATTCCTCTCATATCTTCTAGATAGAGAGCTCTCCTCTGGAGCGATTTTGTACTCTATGTATTTCAGTCCTAATTTTATGGCTGGCTGTCCATAATAAGTAGCAGCAGCCTAGGCTGTACCCAAGGGCACAATCTGGATAAAGACAGAACCGGGTCTCAAAAACAGAAAGTGTGTCATGGCAGCACCGTGGACCCCAAGCATTACATCACAGGAATTCAAAGCTCGGAACATCTCTGCCATCTTCGTGGTTCGTTTGGGATTTAACACTTCCACTTCGAACTCGATTTTCTGAGCTAATCTCACTATCGCTTTCTGGTTCAGCATTACTCTTGATTTTTGCTGAGAAATAATTACCAATTTGGGCTTTAAGGCGCCAGTTACTGAAACGCCCCCATACGCAGAAGTACTATTGAATCCATGAACAGGAACAATAGAGGATTCGTTATTCCCATTTGTTAATCTCTGGGGATCAGCATACGCCTTGCCGAGGAGTGACTGAAGTCCCTAATGCTCTTACCATCTTTCATGAGCGATGGATCCACGGTCAACTGGTCATGTATCTTCATCCCCACAATCATCTCTGGAAAACAATGGACTCTCTTATCCCTCCTGAAATCAATAACTGTGAACTTCGTCAGCTGCTTTATAAGTTGTTGGTACTTGATCATCCACCAGCCATGGTATTCCAGAATGGCGAACACAACTTTCCCCTCTAGATGCTGTGAAGTTATATACAGAGGCAATAGACCGTCGTTGAACTCATGGTAAACATTTCCTGTGTATCCTCCAGTGGAGAAAACCACTGTAGGCACCGAGTGCTATACTTGGCAGGAATTTCGTGGTTGTTTGCGCCCATTATGATCACTCGGACTCAGTATTTTAAGAGTGACTTTGTCAATCGTGCTCATAATACTTGCTCTCCCATTTGCGTGTATATGGCCTAATTTTCTCCTCTTTAGTAGTTTTACTATCATGCGAGTAAATGAAAACAGAGGAAGATTAAGAGTAGGTTCGCACATCCCCGCTCATATAACAAAGGTATGTCCGAAAGTGTGAACGATCGCAGCACAAAATCTCTCTGACATGCCTCCGAGTCTTATTACTTTTTTCTACACTGACTCCTGAGAAAGCAAAGTACAAACAATATGCCAAATTAGATTCATCATCCTATTTAACTTGCCTTTGTTGTCATCTAATGGCTGGTAACATACCCTCAATGAGTGAAGAACATCCCAGACTGTTGGGTTGCAGCTTCGATTTTGACATGAACTCCTTTTTCTTCATTTTCAGTGGATGATTTGTGAGAATGATACGAGTTTGCAAACTTGCATCTGTGTAATGCGTTTCTTCTTCGAAGCCATGATCTGAAATAGGAAATAGCACATTTTTCCGATTAACAACTTACAAAAGCAATTAACCTGCAATGAACCTAACATTCCACAGAGACAGGAAAATTTAAAGGAATATAACAGTCAGGGTGTCTTACATAGCTCGATGATGGGACTAGTCCAATTTATGCAGCCACAGATTATGAGATATGAAGCTAAGACCAAAACCAGAAATAATTTAAAATTCTATTTTGATTTGTTAATTTTCAAGAGCCCATAGGACATTGGTCCTCCTTTTCTTGTAGATCCCGAGTTGTCCAGCACCCTGCAACTTTAATAGATCGACAAGTCATTTGAACCAATGATTTTGATTTTCACTGTGATTATATTTATGAAAGAATGAATGTATTTTGGATTAGCAGAAACCAGAAACTTAATATTGTCACATAATCCCCAAAATTAGCGTTGCCAGAGGAACATGTCAAAGAGCCATACGTAATCTCTTAGCGTTGGCAGAGGAACATGTCAAAGAGCCATACGTAATCTCTCGTCAATATTGAACGGTAGAGAAATAGAACAAATATCTCTCTTAACCGGGGATCTATAAATAAAATAAAAATGGATAGATGTTTTATAATGTTTATCTCATTTAGTTAAGACATCTTTAAAGTAATTTAGTTGAAAGAAGTATTTACAACCACTCTAAATAATTCAATATTGAAAGGAATGGCATTTCATATATTTTTTATTAAATTCGTAATACAGTTAGTTGACTTTTAAATGATTATTTATTATAAAAATACTTGATACTGATCATCAAGGGATTTATTTTATTTTATTTTATTAGTTTAAAAAATAAAATTATTTTAGTTTTTAATTATTTTGTAAAATGAGTAAGAAATTATTTTTATTTTATTATTTTCATATGTATTTTTTTCCAAACTAATTATAATATTTTTTTAAATTTAGTTATTAATTATTCGTGAGATGTAGAATAGTTGGTGGCGGGGTATGGTTAAGACGTTCCCTAAAGGTCATTGGTTCTAATCCCGTGGGTGCGATCCCCGTGTGATTTTGACGGCTTAGATGCCCCTAGTTCGTGGTAACTTAGCCAAAGGGAAACTTGCTAGTCAAGGAGGTTCCACCACTTTGCCAACAAAAAAAATAAAATTAGTCATTAATTAATATTGAATTAAAAGATGTTGCTGGTCTAAAAAAACATATAATACTTATAACAAAGTATTATATAGTAGTGAAATATAAATAAAAATGAAAATATAATATTTTTATATTTGAAAAAAATGTAATAACGTTATAATGTAAATTTAAAACTTTAATCACTGCATAGCTATTATTGAGTACCTAATGTACAAGAAAAATATTAATTATATTAAAAATATTAATTATATACCTAGTGAAACATAAGGTTGGACATTTCCTAAAATTTTGCCAGGTTAAAAGATTTGTCCACTTAAAGAATTTGTCATTTTTGTGAGACTATGAATCTTCAAGAAGTGTCCAACCTGATCTTTCCACAAAATTATAGTAATTTAAGAACACTCTTCTCCATGTTTTTGCGCCGACTACAGCCCAGTATGGGGGAGATCTTGTTAGTCGAGTGTTTGTCGAGTAACAAAATAATACAAAGTAAACAAAAAAAACATAATACAAAGTAAAAAGTAATAAATAGTATGTCGGTCATAAACAAAAAAGAATAACACAAAGTAAAAAGTAAATATGAGACTTAAACTAGAGACTTTAGAGCTTAGGATTAGGTGGTAAATATTATGTCGGCCATAAACAAAAAAAAATCATACAAAGTAAAAAGTAAATATGAGACTTAAATTAGAGACATTACTTTTTGTTTTTGAGACTTAAATGGTAGAGAGATGGTGCTATATAGTAGCAAAATAATAAAAAGTAAACAAAAAATAATAATACAAAGTAAAAAGTAATAAATAGTATGTCACTATAAACAAAAAAAATAATACAAAGTAAAAAGTAAATATTCAAGGAGAGGTTTGCACCTCAGAGATTTTATTCCTCTCGATACTTGATAGAGCCTAGGATTTGGATCTAGACTGGTTTGAACACAATGGTGAGACAAAAGTTAATTAGCATCATCAAATATAAAATATAATTATATCGGAAAGATTAAAAAAGTTTCACTTTCACAGCTTTTACGGTTAGACATTGATTTACAATGTCATTGGAGAACCAAAGCCATAATAAGGTGAAGAAGTCGCATTTGAAGGCCATTCTCAACAGCGACACCATTAGAACAAAATACAAAATGTTTTTCTTGTTGTTCTTTTTAACGGATTGAAAATGTTTTTTCTTTTTATTTTTATGGGCGGCACATTTTGTTAAAAACCACCCTCATTACGGTACAACATATGGGCCAGAATGCATCGATGAGGTTTTTATTCCTATTTGCAAGGTACTAGTGTGTTATGTTTTATGACGCATTGAGACGATGTGTTATATGGGATGCACTGGTGTGGTGATTTTTATAAATTAGTAGGATGCACTGATGTTGTCTGATGCATGCCAAATGTATAAATAATACTGCATAAATAATACTGCGCATAAATTTTAAAAGAATGAAAATATGGGAAAACCAAAGACGAATTTAAAATTTTAATCCATTAAAATTGTAAATAAGGAGGTAACAAACAATTTACTTGGTCTCTTTCCATCTCAGAAACATGGTTAGTCTGTTAAGAAAAAAATGGAAATATAGACGATTTTCAAAAACTAAAAAATTCACAGTCAAATCTATCAAAGCATGAAAGTGATGCTATAGAGCACTACAAGTGGGGTATTCATACATAGAGCGTGAGCACAATGATTGTGGGTGGTCGAAAGCACATAATGAAAGTTAAAAATGAAATTATGGTTGGTATTTTTTTAAAATATTACCGTACCTCGGTGTGCTTAACAAAGAGATGCACTGGTGCATTTGGGTATCAAAGAACACCAATGTGTTGTTTTTAAATGGAAAAAATCAATATTTTTAAACAAAATACATGAATGTGTCGGTGCATGATATATACAAAATGCACGAGTGCATGTAAAATTTTATTACACACCAATGAGATTTTGGTCTAAATGTTAAAAATGAGTCAAATAAATTATACACAGTAATTACTAGTTACATATTATTATGATAATTTTTTATTAGTTATTTTATATTATATAAATCATCAATAAATTATTAGTTTTACCTAAATGATATCTAATAATATGCTTATCTTATTACTCTCAAATAGTTATGGAGCTATTTTGTTTTTTGTAAAACGAAGATTTTAAGAAGCAAATTAGACAATTGTTAAATAAGAAATTGTAGTTAAATGATAATACCCAATCAAGGGAGACTCATTTCAGACTCTTGTTCCAAAACCGCTACTTGGAGGAGGACACCCAGCTAAGAGACTACGGAATTGGACAGGATTCTACCATTTCCTGAGTGGTAGCCCTCTGCAGAGGGGACAAGGATCCTTCCTCAAAACATATTCCCAAATACCAAACCTTCAAAGCAAAAATGAAGAGCACTAGAGTGGAAGGACTAAGAGCGAGCTCAAGCCAGAAGATGTTATCAGGCTCATCCTTCATTGTAGAACACTTAGAGGAAACACCCACTGCGAAGCTGGAGAGCACGAAGTCCATAAGCATAGGTAGTAAACTCCGAGAAACAACCCTCATTTGCAGATTTAATGGCTTTTGGCCCTATGCCGAAAGTTTGCAAGAATGGATACATCAATCTTGGCAAATGAATCTGGAACTTTTCTTCTGCTCTAAAGGGTATTTTATAGTCCAGTTCGAGTCACAGGACGACTGCAACAACATAATAGAACATAGGACTTGGTTCTGCAAAGGATCAGGGTTATCTCTGGAATGTTGGTTCCAGGGGTTTAATCCTTTGTCACCCCCTTATATGGTCACACCCATCTGGGTAAGACTACCGAATATCCCTCTACATCTCTAGTCCCTATGCTCTCTAACCTCTATTGGGAACACATTAGGAATATTTCTAAAGATGGATACAATCGAATGTCAAAAGGTATAGTGTCTCATGCTCGTATTTGTGTGGAGTTAGACTTCAACAGAGGCCTGCTGGAAAAAATATTCTTAGACTGGGGTGGAGACAAACCCCATTTGCAAGTCTTAGACTATGAGCACACAACGTTCAGATTCCGTTCCTATCAACAACCTGGGAATCTCCAGGATGCATGCCCTATAAACCTGGTCTATTCCTTCCACAAACGACCACAAGGCTAGCACAAAGGCGGACAAAACAAGAATACATCGACCTCACAGAAGACTAGTTTCCCCAAAGCACCCCCATCCCTCCTTCTTTGTCTCAGCCGCATTCTGCTTCGGACTTTGACAGGACACTGAGAACCCCTGACACTACTCCAGTGGGTGACACTTGTAATGATAGACTTCTACTTCGGGCATGGGTGGCCAAAAATGACCCCATGAATATGATCACTCTGATGGTGACAAGGAGACAGATATGAGCATTCGACAGAACGCAAAAGATCATTCGACGCAGCAGCTAACTATAATTTCGATCTCATATGATCTCGACAATTCTTCCAGGTGGATTGATGTTCGAAGAAAGAAAAAGGATCCACATTGGGTGACTCATGGACCAACTTGATGTAATTAAAGTCTGGGATGTTTCTTCCAGGGTAGTTTCTATCAATTAGGCTCAGAAAATTCGTTTTATGTTAGCCATAGGTATTAGGGGAATGGTCTTTATCTTGCATATGTATCTCTATGTACTTTTTTTTCTGATTAATAGAAGGATTCACAACTATCTTACAAAATAAAAGATAATACCCAATCAAGGATTAATGAACCTTGATGATTGTTGTAACTCCTTTGACAATAACTGCTCAAAATGCTCCAAAACGTTCATGCAACTACTCCTTCGTTGCTGGAAGAATGCTACGTAGTTTTGAAATAGGAACACATGGATATTTTTTGCTATTATTTGTAGATAGAAAACACACACATGCTTGGGAATGCACACACATTTTTTCACTATGAATTAACATCCTATTTGGTAAGCCTTGGTGGTGGTTCGGGGAGTACCATCATAGTAGAAAAATGACCATGTGTGTGTTCTTAGGAACGCCCATTGTGTTCCTATGTGAGCATGTTCTTGTGAACCCTATTGTTGCTTTTTTATCGATCATTATTGTTTGAGGGAACAATTGCATTTACTAATTATTCCAATACACATCGACTTATTAGGCACTATTAGAATATCAATTTTTAGTTTGAAGTCACTTGGTTTTAGTTTTAGATAATTACAAGGATCAAGCTTTAGTTTGGTCAAGGTATTACTCACTGAATTTGGGTTAGTAGGGAAAAACAGATTTCATATTTATAGTGTTCCCCATATTAGTATCACCCTTCAGATTCCTTCATGGTAGCCATTAAAGCCACAATGCCCATAATGCCTTGGCATGCAATCGAGTTCATTTTAGCCTTGTTTGTTTTGTTTCAGAACCATCTTCTTTTGGATTTAGGGGAGCTCATGGCATTCAAGGCTTATTTTCAAGTTAAAAAACCATCCCATATCATCATTCCCTATGTCAAGGCTAAACATTTTAGATTTCATGAGATCAGGATTTAGTTTGCAAATTTTCAACATTAACCCCTTTCACTAGTCAATGGGCGGGTTCCATATGAACATGATCTAAGTTCATAAAAAGTAAAATGATCTTACTAATCACTTTTCTAAAAATCTAGTGGTTGTATCCTATAGGGATCAAGATATTTTATCTAAGAAGCCATCAATTGCTTAATTCTAAGTTTGTATGTATAGTCTATGAAGGGCGCAAGTTGCATACCTCCTAGATGACCAAAATCCATTATCATGACTTCTTGATGAAATTTCATTATGAATCCGATCCAAGAAAAAAATCGTGCTTAGAAGTGATCTAGGGTAATATTATACATTTCCAAGGACGTATCACATGCTAGGTTTGAACCCTTGGTTGTTGACAACCAATGTTTGCAAATTCAAGGCTAGTCTCGGAGAAACCATTTGGTGACAAAGGTTTAAGGTTGAAAAAGTGTTGTTGATGGGCTCTAAATCATAAAATTAGAGTGTCCATGATGTAATTGACCCCAATACCTTTCCAAATACACCTCACTTTCCCTATTCCAACATTAGATGGCCAATTTACAGTGGTCACAAATCTCTATATTAGTTAGGAGGGCATGGTCTATGCAACTTGCATGGCAGAGCTTCAAGTCAATCAAAACAACACTTTGTAAAATCATGTCATATTGTGGGTTCAATTTGTTGACTTTTTTTATAATACTTTGTTTTCTTCGGTTCAACATCATATTATGATGCAACCATCTTTGCATATTTGAGTCCTTAGTGGGCCCCACTAAAAAATTAATATTTGCTATCAAATTTTCCTAAGTCAAATTGAAGAACTAGTTGATGCAAACTTAACTTGCTTGTTATGATGTGCTCATCAAAACCTTTTCAATGGCATCCTCCATACTCAATCTCACATATTTCCATCCTACTCTCCTCTGAATTCTAACCTACTGGACTTGGCACACAAATGAAGAAATTAAAAAAAATTACAAAAAACTAGAAGATTCCATGCATCCCTCTCATGCAAAAATGAGCAAAAGGGGAAATTGCAGGCATAAAACCCCCTTTCACATCTTCTCTTTAAATGGTTTGATATGTAAAATATGTGTAGAATGACAGAGAGGGGGTTTGAACTTAGGACCTCCCAGTCAAGGTCAGAACCCCAAGCCATGGCCTCGTTCCTCCACAAGCTTTCCGATGGTGTGGCTCCTCTCTACTTGAATCGTTACGTGGCTCCTAAACCGGGTCGTGCCCTCCTCCAAGTGAAAACCCAAATCAAGCTTACGCGTGGCCATTCCTTTCCATTGCAAGCACTCCTGGGTACGCATCCACATAACCACCAAGGTGTCGCCCATAGCAGGGCCTCCCCTTTTCTACATTGCAATCCATCACCCCGTCGCTTGTCCATGTCGCCGCCCCGCTGATACCAATATCTTCACACTCCCTCTACCGTGTTGCCTCTAAATCGATCTGCACCACCCCTCGGCCACCTCCAAATGTAGAGGAAGTGGTGATGGGCCACTTACCACCCACCCATCGCAGCCAAGTAAAACATTTAAATAAATTTATGGTTTGAAAATGAAACATTTATTGGATATATACGATGGATTTAAGATTTTGCTATAAGCCAAAGTTTTATGTGGAATAGGAAAAATGCGATTGTATTTTACAAAAATTTAAAAATGGTTGATAAGGTTCATATGTATGCGGCAGGGTGGAGTAGTCCTCAAAGTTTGAAAGTTTTATTGTGGATATGGTAGAATGGAGGGAGTGGTATAATATTTTTTTATTAAACAAAAATCAGTTATTTAAGTAATTAGTATAACCATATTAAATAATATGGTTGATATATGTTGATTAGTCTGTGTAGAATAAAAAATGAATAAATTTAATGTTAAGGCATTCTTTGTAAGTGTTTATAAAAATAAATAATAAGAATTAGTAAGTGTTTATAAAAATAAATAATAAGAATTAGTAAGTGTACTATTTTTATATATAAAAATAAATAATAAGAATTGAGTTGTTATTAATTTTACTTTTATTTATTATTATAAAAATAGTAATTAATAATAAAAATTGGCGAGTTTTTATTAGAATAATTATTATGAAATAATAATAATAATGATGATGATGATAATGATTATGATTTTGATTGAGGATTTTATAATAATTATAATAATAATTATTGAGAGGTTCTATACTAAACAAGTTAAATTAGCAGCAAAACTGCTATACCTGTCTCTTGTAAATATTTTAATGCAATAGCAATACATAATTAGATATTTTAGTATCTAAATCATTGTGTCCAAAATATTTGTTAAATTTTAATTAATAGATACATAATATGTAGCTTTTTGCAAATTTAATTTGTTTAATATAGTTTTTACAATATTTATCAAAATTAAATTCTACCGAGTCTATAATTTATATCAGTCTATTTAATTATTATTAAAAAAGTTTTTTTTTTCAAAACATTTAAAAATAGTTTAAATAATAAAATTAAAAAAAGTTATCACAAAAACTTTAGCGTACTGTTTGTGACAACCTATCATTGGATTTGAAATCTTAAACAGATTTCAATACTCATGCGGAATCAACCCTCACCTGCCAGTGGATTTGAAATGTGTACTAATGGTACAATGCCAGCACACGAAATCTCCAAGTCAAAAGTATCACCGGCACTAGGCAACGTGAAAGGAATAGAACTTTTGGGATTGAGCTGGTAGCTCTCTGGCTCGACGTTCTAGGAGCTTAGCTGTCGCAGCTATACCAGAACTGCCAGCCTTGACACCCGGAGCACTGTCAATTGTCAACTATACCATAACACATCAGAACATTAAGAAAATATCATCGTTGTTTACCTCTGCGTGGCAAGTTGAGAAAAGACCTTCATTACATAACTACCTCCAGCCAATGACTATTTTTTTAAATCTGTATTTTGTTAGACCAACTAGTAACAAATTTTTAACTTTTTTAATTTTATTTTTTATTTAACAAAAGTCACATCCCAGGAAGGGATAATTAGTCAAATCAAATTTGTTAGCCAACCAAAAAAAAGAATAAATAAAAATAGCCAATCAAAAATAAGAAATATATAATTTATGAAATTTAAAATATACATTTTTATTTGTTTTAAAATCAATTTAATAATTAAAATTTCTAAAACTATAGAAAACTATATAAAAATTTAAAATAAAAATTTGCAAACTAATTAACTAATAAATGCAAACTGATTGCTATATAACCTGCCTTGGTAGGTATAATAATAATAAAGTTTGAATGGTTTTTATTAATATTATTATTATAATAATTTTTATAAAACTAATAATTAGGAGGATTGATAAGTTTATAATAATAATGATAATAAGTAGGCATTTAATTAATTATAAATTAAAAATAATAAAATAATAGAAATTAAAATAGAATGTTGTAAATAATTAATTTAATTGTATTTGTAAAAAATATAAAAGTAAAATTTTAATGATTAAAAGAATGATAATAATTAATTAATTTGTATTTACAAAAGTTATATAATAACTTAAAAGTAAAAGTTTGATATTTTAAAAAGAATAATAATTTTCAAAGTCAGTTATAAGTTTTGAATTCTATGATTCCAACAACTTAAGTTTGCAATTTCATTCAAATTTCCTATCAACTACTCATTGTAATCAACCAATCATGCATTTACAATGAAAACCACTCATTTATTTACAATGAAAAAGATTGCTGATCAACTACTCATTGTAATCAACTAGTCATGCATTTACAAAGAAAACCACTCATTCATTTACAATGAAAAAGATTGTCAGACTTAATAGATAGAAATTTAACAGTAGTAGTTTTCCTTACAAATCATTAATCCGTCAATCCCAATGGATCCCTGAACCATCATGACAGACCCCTCCTCAATTATTTCCTCTGTTAGCATACATATAATACATAGATACAATAAACATGCTCTACTATCGCCCATTTGTTCAATCCTTTTCTATTCGATAGGCATACGCACTGGCAAGGTCCATTTTAAGACGTTTCAACTGAAGGGAAAAGCACGTTGCAACACCGCAACAGTCAATTTAAAAATTAACTGCGCAGTACACAAAATTTTCTTTCGCTATAGATTTTGATGGAAACCCCAACTTTGACTTTGCGAATGACTTTCACTTCATTGAGCAATTACTTCGCAAATATTTCCTTTACAAAACTTTACTTCACAACACTTGATGTCGCACCGAATTTTACTTCGCACCAAAAATGAATCGCACTAAATTTGATTCGCAGTAAATTGAATTCGCACTTTATGCAAAACTCAAACTTATGCGATATGTGATATACTTAATCTTGCGACAAGCAATACTTTGCGGACTTCATGAAAATACTTTTTACTCCGCCTCACTTCGTAACATCGTGGACTTTTTGACTTTGACAAACCTATTCTTATGCAAACATTATGATAAAGTATTTTCTTGCTAAAACATAAGAGCAGAAGAATAGAGATTATGCCGAAGTTACTCCACATTAAACTAAAGCTTTACCGTCATGGAATACTTGAGATTCTTGATTTCTTTTACGGACAGTAAATGTAAACAACATTTACGTAGGTGAATAAGAAGGAGATGTGCGACATGCATTAACCACCATTCTTGAGAATGAACACAAAGTAACTATTGATTTATATATTACCGTAGTAAAACAAGTGACATTGCCGCAATACAAAGAGATGGTAAATACTTCAATCTTTCACCATTTTACACAGAACTTGGGCTCCTCATATATTTCATGATGAACTTCTTCTTTTTCTTCCACTCCTCTTACATCTTTGCTTAATCTAAAGCGAGTGATTTACATTGATACATAAACATAGGAACACTTCGCCTAGAAGCTATTGAACTTCATTAAATACTGTAATAACTTTCTACCTAAGAATTTCAACTTGCGGAATACAAACGCGACTGATTAAATACCAGGAAGAGTGCACAATGTCTTCTGACAGATTGACAGACTGTCTGACATCTTTGCGATACAACAGACTGAAAAAACATCTGATAGAGTGACTGACAAAGCCGGTGCGAACTAGATGCACATTCAACTCGTAAGTACATTTCTCCAACACTCCCCCTTAATTATGAGTTGATGACAAAATTTTACAAAATGATTCAGAGTTGCAACATGCTCTGTGCATGATGAAGTTCACTGTGTAGAACTTGTCACTCCTAAACTGATTTCCTTATTGTTTATTAATTCTCTGATGAAGTGATACCTTGTGTCGATGTGCTTGGTTCTCTTGTGGTAGACATGATTCTTTGGCAGTGCATTAGCTGAATTGTTGTCGTAGTAAATGACTGTGGGTTCTTGTTGTTGCTGCGACAGATCACTTGACATCCTCCGCATCCAAACGGCTTGACATGCAGCACTTGTAGCTGTGACATACTCTGCTTCTGCTGAAGACAGAGTTACGATCGGTTGCTTCTTTGAATCCCATGATATAACACCTGTTCCTACATGAAATGTATTGCCAGATGTGCTTTTCCTGTCGTCTATGCTACCTCCATTATCGCTGTCTGTGTACCCAATGAGTTTGAATTTTTCTGTAGTTGAATAAAAAATACCGAAGTCTTTTGTTCCATTTACATACCTCATAATTCTTTAACCTGCTTGCCAATGCGATTCTTTTGGTGTCTCCATGAATCTTGAGATTAAACTGACTCCATACATGATGTCTGGCCTTGTCCCTGTAAGATACATAAGGCTGCCAACAAGTCTTTTAAACAGCATAGGATCTACATTAGATCCGTCATCATCCTTGCTCAATTTCAAACCTGTTATCACTGGTGTTCGAGCTGTCTTTCAATTTAACATTTTAAATATGTTCAAGACATCACTTTCATACTTCGACTGAGATATAAATATCCCATTTTCAGTCTGTTGGACTTCAATGCCCAGAAAGTACTTCATATGCCCCAAATTAGTCATTTCAAATTCACTTTCCATGACTGTTCTAAATTCTTCTATGCCAAAATCACCAGTAAATATTAAATCATCTACATATAGGCAGACGATTAGCTTATTACCTTGCTTGTTGATTTTTGTGTACAACATTGTCTCACATTCACTTGTGTGAAATCCATTCTGAATGAGATATGAGTCAATGCGACTGTACCAAGCTCGCGAAGCTTGCTTCAAACCATAGAGCACCTTTTTTAGTCTGTATACTCTATGTCCTTGTCCTGGAACTTCATAGGCTTGTGGCTGCTCCACGTATACTTCTTCCTCCAAATAACCATTTAAAAATGTAGACTTGACATCCATTTGATAAACGGACCATTTCTTTTGTGCTGCGATAGCCAAAACTGTTCTGACAGTGTCCATTCACACTACAGGTGCAAATGTTTCATTGAAGTCTATGCCAGGCTGCTGTGTGAATCCTCTTGCTATTAATCTTTCCTTGTGCTTCTGCACATTTCCTTCAGCATCTTGCTTGGTCTTATAAATCCATTTGACACTTATCACATCCTTGTCAATAGGAACGTTGACTAATTCCCATGTTTGGTTTTTCTCAATGTATTCAATTTCTTCATCCATAGCTTGTGCCCAGACTTTGTCTTCAATTGCTTCTTCAAATGTTAGCGGATCATTAACTTGAGAAAATAATGCAAAAACAAAAAATGAATTTGGTGTACCGACATCATATATCTCATGCAAACTTCTTGTCCTTGGCGGAGTTGCTGGTGTCGAACTGCGCAAACTGCTTGATGGAGTTTGTTGCGCACTTGTTGTGCTTGTCGGAGTTGCTTGAGCTGTAACTGATGTTGCAGTACCTTGTGCTGAAACATGTTGCGTTGTCCTGGGAGTATACGGAGCTGCAACATTCTGGTTTATATGTGGAGTCTCAACCGCATCTTCTGCGATGTCATCATGTTCAACATCTGACACGATTCTAACATTCCTTTCTACAGTTCCATCCCATGTTTCATTTTCAACAAACTGAACATCACGGCTGATGATAACTTTTCCTGCAACAGGATCATACAGCTTGTATGCGTTTGTGTCTTCAGAATACCCAATAAAAATGTATTTCTGTCCTTTATTGTCTAATTTTCTTCTTAGATCATCTGGAACATGTGCGTATGCTACACAACCAAAGACTTTCAAATGCAAAACACTATGTTTCATACCTGTCCATGCTTCATGCAGAACTTTGTTCTTCATGCTCTTCGTCGAACATCGATTCATGATGTATACTGCAGTTTCGACTGCCTCAGCCCAGTATTCATTTGACAGATGCGCGGCTGCCAACATACTACGCATCATTTCCATAATGGTCATGTTCTTCCTTTTGGTGATGCCATTCTGCTGCGGTGTGTACCGTGCAGTGAATTTCCTGTGTATGCCATGATTTTTACAGAGAATTAAGAAATCATTTGAAACATACTCACCACCTCTGTCGGTTCTTCATATCTTGATGTTGTAACCACTCTGCTTCTCCATAAGTGCCTTGAACTGCTGAAAACAACCAAATGCATCAGATTTATGTTTCAGAAAATAGAACCATGTTTTTCTTGTGAAATAATCAATAAATGTAAGAAGATAAGTGCATCCTCCCATGGACGGTGTTTGCATTGGTCCACAAATATCAGAGTGCACAATTTCAAGTGGTGCACGAGCTTTGTATGACTTTTCGACTGGGAAAGTCTCTCTATGTTGCTTTCCAAAAATACAGCCTTCACAAATTCTCTCTGGCTTTTCAATCAGTGGCAATCCCTTCACCATGTTCTTCATGTGTAGTAGCTTCATCCCACCAAAGTTCAGATGTCTAAATCTGAAATGCCATAACCAAGATTCATCCTTCCTTTCTGTTTGAAACGCAGCTTGCAATGTGTTGTCATCTTCTTCCTTGTCGTAGTGAACTTCTGATTCTTTCCTTTCTGCTTTGAACGCAGTTCCAGAATTTTCATTCTGACTTTCATCAAAAACTTTAGTTGTTTTTCCTTTTATGATTGGTGTAATCTTCAAAGGAAACAAGCGATTGCTTGTCATCCGTACTTCGGCTATCAACTGATTACTTGGATATATGTCTTTGATCACATAGCGCTTACCTACCATGTGAACTCTGTAACCTTTTTCCATCAGCTGACCAATTATAATTCAAAAAATTTGGAGGGGTCCCCAAGTATTTGCTTGAAGGTAAACTGTATTACAACCACTCTGAATAATTCAATATTGAAAGGAATGGCATTTCATTATTTTTTATTAAATTCGTAATACAGTTAGTTGACTTTTAAATGATTATTTATTATAAAAATACTTGATACTGATCATCAAGGTATTTATTGTATTTTATTTTATTAGTTTAAAAAATAAAATTATTTTAGTTTTTAATTATTTTGTAAAATGAGTAAGAAATAATTTTTATTTTATTATTTTCATATGTTGTTTTTTTCCAAACTAATTATAATATTTTTTTAAATTTAGTCATTAATTATTCGTGAGATGTAAAACAGTTGGTGGTGGGGTATGGTTAAGATGCTCCCTAAGCAGAAAGGTCGTCAGTTTTAATCCCGCGGATACCAAAATATCGAACCATGTTAAGGGTTGGTGCGGTCCATGCCGGGTGCGATCCCCGGGTGATTTTGGCGGCTTAGATGCCCCTGGATCGTGGTAACTTAGCCAAAGGGAAACTTGCTAGTCAAGGAGGTTCCACCACTTTGCCAACAAAAAAAAAGGTCATTAATTAGTATTGAATTAAAAGATGTTGCTGGTCTAAAAAAACATATAATACTTATAACAAAGTATTATATAGTAGTGAAATATAAATAAAAAGGAAAATATAATATTTTTATATTCGAGAAAAATGTAATAACGTTATAATGTAAATTTAAAACTTTAATCAATGCATAGCTATTATTGAGTACCTAATGTACAAGAAAAATATTAATTATATTAAAAATATTAATTATATACATAGTGAAACATAAGGTTGGACATTTCCTAAAATTTTGCCAGCTTAAAAAATTTGTCCACTTAAAGAATTTGTCATTTTTGTGAGACTATGAATCTTCAAGAAGTGTCCAACCTGATCTTTCCACAAAATTATAGTAATTTAAGAACACTCTTCTCCATGTTTTTGGGCCGAGAAGCGCTCTACAGCTAAGTATGGGGGAGATCTTGTTAGTCGAGTGTTTGTCGAGTAACAAAATAATACAAAGTAAAAAGTAATAAATATTATGTCGGCCATAAACAAAAAAGAATAACGCAAAGTAAAAAGTAAATATGAGACTTAAACTAGAGACTTTAGAGCTTAGGATTAGGTGGTAAATATTATGTCGGCCATAAACAAAAAAGAATAATACAAAGTAAAAAGTAAATATGAGACTTAAACTAGAGACTTTACTTTTTGCTTTTGAGACTTAAATGGTAGAGAGATGGTGCTATATAATAACAAAATAATAAAAAGTAAACAAAAAATAATAATACAAAGTAAAAAGTAATAAATAGTATGTCGACCATAAACAAAAAAAAATAATACAAAGTAAAAAGTAAATATTCAAGGAGAGGTTTGCACCTCAGAAGGTTTGATTCCTCTCGGCACTTGATAAAGCCTAGGATCTGGATCTAGGCTGGTTTGAACACAATGGCGAGAAAAAAGTTAATTAGCATCATCAAATATAAAACATAATTATATCGAAAGATTAAAAAAGGTTTCACTTTCACAGCTTTCACGGTTAGACATTGATTTACAATGTCATTGGAGAACCAAAGCCATAATAAGATGAAGAAGTCGCATTTGAAGGCCATTCTCAACAGCGACACCATTAGAACAAAATACAAAAAATCTGTTGAGCATAAAATAAGCAAGCCAAGTGTTCCGTTTTTGAACACGCAATTAATTTTAATCAATGAGGAGCATGGCTTAATGACAATTTTGAAACCAGTTGCTCTACTTATTTCTACAAAATATTCCCAATGAAAGCTCTTCTTATCAATGAGTCTATAAATATAAGTGGGAGTTTAGATTGAACGACAACTTCAATTGATTTTAGAAAATCGTAAGATTCTGATTCAACTAGGTCTCACCATGAAACGAGCAGGTCAGGTAGGTAGCTGTTCTCTTCACGCAATTAATTTCCATTATAAAAAGCCAAAAACTATTGATGGCTCCACCGCGTTTAGCTTTTTATCGACAATAACTACCCATAGATGTAAAACAAATTAATTTTATATGATTATTATGGTCTCTTAGGATGGAGATGGCAACTAATGATATTTGGAAAATGAAAATACTAAATAATTTTAATTTCTTCAGAAAATTAACTTTAATCTTCTTTCAATAATAAATTATAAATTTATAATTAAATTGTATTTATTTATTAAATATTATTAAATTTTAATAAAATTAAAATATCTCAGAGCTAAAAATGCATCTTATTGGTGAAGACATAGTTTTCCTCAAATATAATGATCCAAAGATATTTATCACATGCATCTTAGTCATTTTCTTTGAACAAGAGCCACCTGGAGGCAATGTCTATCCCCGACATTGTCACCTGGTCTATTTACTTGAAGTCTGAAAGTTTAAGAATAAGAATAGCATTCTCTAGTCTACATCAAATGATGTTTGTTCATAATGGTTTAGACTTGTGTTGTTTTACTTGGTCAATATGTAATAGTACACTCTTAGAAATGATAAAAAAAACCTTGGAGATAATCATTTGCGGTTTTTCCTTTCAAGATGTAATAGTCTACGCTCTTAGAAATGATACTAACAAGAATATTGGGCATAATTATTTATAATAGTGTGCACTATTAAAAATGAAATGACAACAAAAATATTGGAGATAACCCACTCCAACCCACTCCATGATATTGGTGTCCAAGTGGTTATTATGGCCTTAGAACATTCCAACCCATAAAAAGTAATCGTCTCAGAACAAGCATGCAACAACTTTACACAACCTAATAAAGAGCCAAAACTAGGCTCACATGAAATAAGAATCTTGGAGATAGTCAATCAAGAAACTTTTAAATTTTGTTAAAAAAACTAATAGAATAAAACTTTTTACAATAATAAAATAAAATTTCTATAATTTTATAAAATTTAAATTGTCTTTATGTTATACTTCTCTCGACTATTTTGTTTTTTCACAACCTATTTTTAATGTCCCATTCTTATAAATCCTTCCAACATTTCCCAAAAGGGTTCCCTTTAGGACTCAAATAAAAGAATTCGACATTATCATCATGTTTACAAAAAATAAAAGATATTGTGACCTTGTTTACATCCATATCCAATGTTATTTTTTTAAATGCCAACATGGTCATTACTTTCAAAGAACAAATCATAACAATATGGAGATGGAAAAAACTCACTTATCACGGTATGCTTATGAAAACTATGTGGTTTATCTGACAATTGAAGTCATTAAACCAATGGTAGGACGTTGTTCAAACCCACACTATTCACAAGTTGCGGGAGGCTAGAGAACTCTCTTATGAATTGTCTAACAAAATCATATGTCCTGATGTTGTTACATTTAATATGTTTATTGATGGTCTCTGCAAGGAAGGGAAATTGCACGAGGCCATCATGATGCTTCATGATATGTTGAATAACAACTATAATCCAAATGTGATCGCGTGCAATGCTTTTATTTGTGGTATGTGCAAAGAAGGCAAGCTTCACCAAGCTCTTGGGTTGTTAGATGTCATGGTGCAAATAGGCCATCATCCTGATGAAATTTCATACATTGTACACATAATATATTTTTTTATTTGTTTAGGAGCTCTACACATTGCAAAGCCAACCTCTGACATCATTAAGGTTCATAGAATTTATAAATGGGTGATCGAAAATTGGTGGTAAAAGAGATTCAAAAATTTTGTAGCAAGGAAGCCAAGTTCCAGGAATGGAACCCTCTAATGTGTAGGGAGTTTGTTCAGTATGATGGTCCCACTAGAGATCAATATGAGTTTTTTTGGGTCGAGTTTACTGTGAGTTTGCACAAGTGGATGAAGAGATTGAAACCTCTATGTTTTATGGATCTCTTTTGCATCTTCAATGAGATTTCGTCAAAATAATTAAGCATGACCTTTAGATTAATACTTTATTCTTGCAAATTTTGGTTTCACGTTCACTTCATCATACTTTTTGTTTTGGCTCAGGAGAGAACAAGACAAGGAACAAGCCTTAGAAAAAAGATAACAAAGAAAAGAGACAATGACATGCTTTTCCTTGTCTCAACTACTAAAATATGAAATAGCTTGTTAAAGGTTGAAGCAAGGAATTCACATGGAAAGCACCACTACAAATAAAAAAATAAAACCCAAAACTACAACCGAAATGAACCCATTGCAAGGCCAAAGAAAAGAATCCTCCTCCAGCTAGAATAGTTGAAGAAGAGACATCTTGCTTAACCATGGTAAAGATTTTCCAATGATAACAAAATTAAAATTATATGCCTTGCATAATTGAAGCTGCTAAATAAACATTAGAAGAAAAATAAAATGGATGATTGCCCATATAGTGATATTTCAAGGTCACGGGTAACCAATCCTACACTAAGGAAAACCTTTGTAATATATTTTACTTTCGTTTTATTTTCTTTAAACCTACTTATGGCTACGGGGCATGTGCAAGCTAATGAGGGTCACTTTTGGCGCGTTAGATGCATCCCTCAACTTACTTGGTTTTTTTACATGCTTACACAAGATATCTTGCATCGAGTAAAAAAGATGAAACGTAGGAAATTGAGTGACGTTTCCGAATATATAAGTTTTAAGTATTGAAAATTTACATAACTATGTCAAATTGCATGTTTTCTAACAGTCACTTTTTATTTTTTTGGCAAATGATAAGGTATATGTTTTCGTGGGTGCAACCTTTCAATGCTTAAATGACAGTTATGGGATACAAAAATTGGTAGACATGTATAGAACCCATAGCACTAGTGCAGTGCTATTTTTCCAAAATTAAATGTTTAATTTTTATTATTTTTTTAATTATGTAAGTGATCAAACCTCGAGAACGATATGTCAAATGTGGGTGCAGCCTTTGAGGGTCTTAATGCAGTTATTTCGACTTGGATTTTTTATAGCATGTAGAGGTCGGTGTCTTCTAGTGCAGCATACATTTTTTTTTAAATGGTTGTGATATGAAAAGGTTATGGAATAAACACTAACAGTATGTTTTTTGACCAACGGAGTGATGAAACAGGAAAATTAAGAAATAAATAGAAAATCTCAATATTTTTTTTTAAAAATTGGATATTTGGAATCTGCATTAAAAATTCTATCTATGCCTAAAATTTCGTCAATAATGGTCATGTATGTCATGTTGTAGAGAGCGGTGAAAAACATGCATATTTAGGTGCAGAATTGCACCTAAAGGGTACGATAAAATAAAAAAACATACTAGTCGGGATGTGCGGTGAGACCAAGTCTTCTGATCAAAATTATAATCCTTATAAAAAAGGTTTGAGAAAAAAGAGCTTAGAGTATCCTTTGACTAGGCTGACTAGAGTCCTTAATTTCGAGAAAAACATATATGGAGGAGCTAATTCAAAACACATGGAAGACTCCTCTTACCCTTACCAAGGACATTTTATTGCAAATCTTCCAAATGGGGCATACTATGCCTATGCCCTAATATTAAAAATCAAAAGACTACTATGAAAACACCAATGAAGAGAAATTATGGGAATCACTAAATTTTCTTATTGGAATGTCTTGGAGCTGTATCAACATCTCTGCGTACAGACAACAATCAACTAGGGGAAACATACCCTGAATAAATTTGTTCCTAAAATAGATTTGGGACGGGTATGTAGAATGAATATGTTTTTGTGAACCTCATAATTTTGTGAAGTATGTTGCCTTTCGGTATCAGAAACCATCGTTATAAAGTCTAATGCAAAAGCCAGAAAATGAATACCACTAAGTTGTAAACAAGAAGACAAATCCAATTTCAAAAAGAGCAATCAATTGGCTAAGCATTAAATCATATGATAGCCATTACAATCTACAACTACTCTATGCAAAGAAGAAAGGTGACCAAGGTATTATATCATGAGCCACACCTCTAGCATGGATGCCATAATCAATCAAACTAGAAGTGGCAAGGACGAGCTCAAGCATGGCATATTTATCCCTATGACTAGAATTCCTCACTTGGATACACCACCATCTCCTTTGCAAATGAAAGATGGCTCAAACCCGATTGTTGCACCCTATATCCAATACTTCCATCACAAAGATCTAAGCATTTGATGTCGTGCACTTATTGCTATCCGAAGAAAGCTACATATTGATTCCATCATGTTATTCGGGTATGGTTCATCTCCTTACACAATCGATCAAGGGCTCGTCTTACATGCCCATGATTTAACATCCACCACCAATAATGAGAGAGTAAATCATTAAGCTCGTCTTACATGCCCATGATTTAACATCCACCACCAATAATGAGAGAGTAAATCATTAAGATGAGTGACACATACACACTGCCACCCATCCACCTTCTTGGCATTATCATCCACCTACTTGGCATGATCAACATTTAATGATATTATCGTGGAACGGATATAGTAAGACTATTAATAATATTGCTTTGTTATAATTGTTTTTTCTTCTTATTATAAATATTTTGCTTTCTTATAAATATTTTTCTCTCTAATATAAATATTTTTTAAAAATATATATTATTAAGTTTGATATTATTAACATTTATATTTAATAATGATTTTAATAATATAAATAATTTTAATATAATTTTATTATTTTATATTAATAAAAGAGTGGTTAACGGTAATGTAAAAGATTGAAAATATCAAAATTTTGATATTAATAATGGTATCCACAAGCATATGATTTTTTCCTATTTCGAAAATACCTTTTACTATATATGCTTGATATTTATATATAAAAATGGTTTTAATATTATAAACATTTTTAATATAAATTTAGTATTTTATATCGATTAAAAACTATTTAGGTAGTATACAAATTTGAATGTATTAAATTTTGTTTTGATGTTATATGAAATAAATATTAATTGATTAATTACAATCTGAATTTACATTTTTGTTACCTAACTTTTTCATTTAAACTATAAACTCATTAAAATAAACCTTCAACAAAATGCAAAATTCAAATCCAACAATTTAATTAAAAAATAAATATACAAATTTAAAGTTAATAAAAAATGTACAATTATAATGATAATTATGAAATTATGAAATTCTTATACTAGTGAGCACAACGATAACGAAATTGCCTCTCCTCTACTATCAATATCATGAGGATTGGCACGTAAATGTTAATTATAATGTGAATACACTTAGTTACTATTTAAATTTTTTATTTAACATATGAACGCAATAAATACAAATCCTCTTCACGAAATACAAAATTCAAATGTAAAATTTTAATTAAAATAATAAATTTTAAAATACATCCATAAAGTGGCACATCCTCATAGATATGTTTTTTCAAATTAATATTTCTTCAATGTGACCCCTCTAACTTGTAGTTATTAGTTTTAAACATAAAATCCATATTTGCTAGCTACTAACACTCACATAGACCAAAATTCTTTCCATAATATGCTTGCTTTTTGCTGCAAATTTTGTTTCAGTTTTTGAATAGTCGCGTCGCCAAAAAATTGGTACCTTGTCCCTCGACTCTCGGTCACATAAAAGGAAGGTGGATGAACTGCTAAATCCCAAACTGCCTAGGAAAACAAATCTCAGCCAAAGGAGTGCTAATGCAAATGGCCACAAACTCATATCCATTCCAAATTCATGGAAAATGTCTAGGATTTCCATTGTTGGAATGAGTTCTACCAGTCATTGAATGCGTTTCGGTTTACATGCAAGTCAAATTGGCACACTTTTGGGTTGATTTGGATAAATTTTCCAGTCCGTTGAAGGGATTCTGTAATGGGATCCATCGGCGTGTTCTATGATCAATTTCCCAAGTGCAGGACAAGGTAGATTGAGACACCAGACAGTTGTATTGAATTTTTTCGTATCCAGATCTAGTTGGTTGGGTTGTAAGCTGCATTAGATTAAGTTTTTGGTTCATTTTGAATTCAATATTTTGCAGAAAAGGAGCCTGGAATGTATTTGCAAGTGAAAGAATCAATCAAACAGAGAAAATATTTGCAACAGCGTAAATTTTTAGTGTCGTTTATACCTTATTATTTATAAAATCCTTTTGATACCAAGTGTTCCTTATGCCTTTAAACAACACCTTTAGATGTTAATTTGGTCTTGTAGACTCATAAACTGTTGATGTATATGTAACTTCGGAATGTATTTCATCTGTGTATTTTATATATATTTATTGTACCCTTATAAGAGATGTGTCATTCCTCTATAAGGAAGTGTCATCATGTGGATTGACAAGTGTTGCAAGTGTGTGTACTTGATGATGGGTTATTAGACCACCTTGTGGGGTCGGCCCTGAATTATATATAATATAATGTGGATGTACCTACCTAGACAAGTCGGCCCCATAAGGTCACTGGGCAAAAAGGTTAGTATAAATAGAGATCGAAGATCTCTATTTTACACACTCAGAAAAGTAACTCACTCTCACTCAGAAAGTGGCGCACTAGTGAGGAGGAGGATCATCTACTTCTAGGAGACTATCTCAGTGTTATTTGGTTGTACTTTGGTTGAGCCATTGCTCTCTCTATCTCTAAGGAAGTTGTGGGTTTTTCACCTTAGGGTTTTCCCCACGGAAACTCTGTGTCTTGTCTCTTATGCTTTTGATTCTTGTGATGCTTGTCATATTGTGATTGTCATGCATTGATATACTGTATATGTTATTCTCTCAGCATAGATCCTAGAGTGTTGTGAATTAATGATCAAAATTTAACATGGTATCAGAGCTAACCTGAGAAGAAGACATTTTGTAGTGATGGAAGCTTGAGTTCCTTGTTTATTGGGTTTCTCTCCATATATTTTTGAAAATCAGTATAGTAGATTGACTCTACTCATCAAGGCGCATCTATCTGTCCAGTCAGAATTCAATTCCGAGCATTTTCATATTTGGCCCTAAAAATTAGGGTTTCCACAAAAATAGGAATTTCTGAAATCTGAAGACATAGCTAGAAGCTCCTTGCAAAAGCTAAAGTGTAGAGTTTTGGATCGAGATTTTTGGCTGGGTAGATCTCCGGAAAACTCAAACCCTAATTCAGGGCTCTCCCTAGTGAACCCGGGAGGACAAAAAGGCAATTCTGAAGGGCAAAACTTTGCTGATCTCAAATTCTGAATGCACCAGGCTGATCTGCTCATCAAGGCACATCTTTCTATCCTTTCAGAAATTTGAAATTCACATTTTGAATTTTTAAGGTTTTTCTGATAAACCCTAATCTGGGACCAGATCTAGTTTTCAACATTTCAAGTGGTAAGATCTAAATCTTTTCTATTTCCATTTGAAGTACTCTTTAATATGTCTCACCACACCAAGCTTGAGGATAAGCTTGAAGGAGTTGATAACTTCCGAGCTTGGAAGTATAGGATTGGGTTAATCCTGGAAGAAAATGAGTTGGACTCATATGTGAAAGAAGACATCCCTATCCCAGAGGATGAAGAAGCCAAGGTATTGCATAAGAAGAACTTGGTTAAGGCAAAGAGAATCATTGCTGATTCCATTAAAGATCATCTCATACCCCATGTGTCCACTCTAAAGACACCCAAGGAGATGTTCGACTCTTTGACCAAGCTATTTGAAGGGAAGAACATAAATCAGAAGATGACCCTGCGGAACCAATTGAAAGGAATAAAGTTTCAGAATGGAGAAACCATTCAATCTTATTTTTCAAGGGTCTCCCAGATCAAGGAACAACTAGAAGCAGTGGATGAAATGGTGGAGAATGGTGAAGTGGTGATGACCACTCTAAATGGCCTACCCAGGTCATGGGATTCCTTTATCCAAGGAATTTGTGCAAGGAAGAAGTTGATCTCCTTCAGTAGACTACGAGAAGAATGCTCACAAGAAGAAGCAAGGCTTGTGGCACGAGAAGAAAAGATGGGGAATGAAGATCATGCTCTCACAGCTCACACTAAGAAAGGAAAGTCCAAGAGAGAGCCATCTCACTCTAAGAAATCTTCAGATCACTTCAAAGAAAGAAGAATATGCTTCACCTGTAATGAGAAAGGACATATTGCCATAAATTGTCCCAAGAACAAGAAGGACAGCAACAAGTCCAATAACAAGAAGAAGGGCAGCAAAAGAAGGTTTCATGCTCATGCTGCCGAGGATGATGAACCACCCAAGAAGAAGGCTAGGGTAGAAAGTGATGATAACTCATCAAGTGAAGAAGAGTATGTTCTAATCTTTGCTATCACAAGTACCATGTCCCATGGTTGTAATGATTGGTTGATTGATAGTGGGGCTTCCAAAAACATGACTGGGTTTAAGGAATCTTTTGTGAATCTATCTGAACATGAATCACCCCATAAGGTGAAACTTGGGGATGATTATCAATACCCAATCAAAAGAAGTGGTGAAGCCTCCTACAACCTAGATTCTGGAAAATCGTTGAAGATAAAAGAAGTTCTTTATGTACCTGGGCTCAATAAGAACTTACTCTCAATCTCTGCATTGGATGCAAAAGGTATGAGGGTTGCATTTGTGGATGGTCAAGTCCTAATGTGGCCAAAGGGAAAGACCATAGATGATGCAGTAGTGATTGGAGAGCAAGAGGGAGGTTTGTATAAATTAAAGGGACAACCTGAACATGCCATGTTACATGAATCCATGGAGCCAACTGAACTTTAGCATAGAAGACTTGCTCATATGCACTATAGAGCACTTCCAATTGCAAGCAAGGCTGTAGAGGGTCTTCCTGAAATCAAGACCAAACATGAAGGTGTTTGCAAAGGATGTGCAAAAGGTAAGAACATTAAGAAGGCTTTCCCAAGCAGTGAAAGCAAGGCAAAAGACATCCTAGAAATCATCCACTCATATGTATGTGGTCCTATGTCATCCAGTTCTCTGGGTGGGTATGCTTACTATGTCTCATTTATTGATGACTTCTCCAGGAAGACTTGCGTATACTTCTTGAAGAACAAAGATGAGGTGTTTGATAAGTTTAAGGAATTCAAAACCTTGATGGAGAATCAAACTGACAAGAAGATCAAAACATTCAGATCCGACAATGGTGGAGAATTCACCTCAGGTGACTTCAAGAAGCTTTGCGGTGATTCAGGGATTAAGAGGGAGTTGACTGCTCCTTATAATCCTCAACAGAATGGAGTTGCAGAAAGGAAGAACAAAACAGTCATGGAAGCAGCAAGGGCAATGCTGCATGACCAGGATCTACCTATGCATCTATGGGCAGAAGTAGTTAGAACAACTGTATATGTGCAAAATAGAACTCCCCACAAGATATTGGACAACAAGACACCAGAAGAGGTCTTTTCTAGGTTCAAGAAGATTGATGTCAACAAGAATGAATATAAGTTCAAGGATAGGTAATCCAGGAAGCAAAGATCAAGAGGGAGCACACTCCAGTAGCTCCTGCAAGGATGCAGATTTTCAGAGGGAGTTGACCATCTTCCTACATTCCACAACAGAAAGGTGTAGAAGAAGCTACTTCAACAGCTCCTGCCAGGAAGCAAAGACTCAGAGGGAGTCCACCCAACAAACAAACAAAGATAAGTATTTCAATTATCATTTCTTGCCTATTTTGTTTGTTTAAATCATATTATGAATATGTTCCTAGACTTAGGAGATGTATTGTACATATTAGAATGATTACATTAATGAACAAGTATACTACTAATATGCATGTGATGGGTAAGTGGCCTATGGCACTATACAACATTCCAGTGCTACTTATCTAGAATGAAACCTCTTTGCTGATATGTTGGGAGTAGTGCGAACTCTTAACAATGTTCTGGTAGAGACTGGAATACATCTAGAAAGTTGTGGAACATGGATAAATGTTGTATTGAAGCATTGGCTAAGATAACTGCATGACTGCATGACATATTTCTTTATGTGTAAAGAATTTGTTCTGAAAATTATGAGATGTTTCTAATCATGCAATTTAACTTGTTTTGTAGGAAAGACCGTATATCTTCACCTACAAAAGGACTACAATATTTGTTCCAGCAACAAAGATATCTATTGAAGATATTGAAGTTCCCAGGATCTGGGATGAAGAAATGAAATGCCATGATCCGTTGATCATGAAGATGATGTTTGGGATGCAATCCCAAGACCTGACAGGGAGTCACATGTGTGTAGATTGAAGAAATCCTTGTATGGCTTGAAGCAAGCTCCCAGAACTTGGTATGGTAGGATGGACAGTTTCCTATCTAGTTTGGGATTTACCAAGAGTAAAGCGGATTCCAACCTTTACTACAAGGTTGTGGAAGGGAATCCTGTGATTCTACTCCTGTATGTGGATGACTTATTTGTAAACAGGAGATGACAGATTGATTGCAGATACTAAGAGGAAGCTTGCTGCTAAGTTCGATATGAAAATGATGCACTATTTCCTAGGCATGGAGGTGTGGCAGAGTGTAGGTGGGATCTTCCTTGGTCAAGGGAAGTACACAGTAGATATCCTGAAGAGATTTGGGATGATGGATTGCAAGGCCATGGCCACACCTATGGAATGGAATCTGAAGCTTCTATGTGATGCTTCATCTGAGCTGGTTGATGTCTCTATGTATCATCAGATGATTGGGTCCTTGATGTACCTGATGAACACGAGACCGAACATTTGCTTTGCTGTGAACACATTGAGCCAGTTCCTGACGGATCCGAGGAGTGTTCACCTGATTGCTATAAAGCATGTTTTGAGGTACCTGAAGGGTACAGTGGATTATGGGCTCAAGTATGAAGCGAATCAAAAGTTTAACCTGCAAGGTTATGTTGATTCAGATTGGGTTGGCAGTGCTGCAGATAGGAAGAGCACATCTGGGTGCTGCTTCCGTATGGGATCAGGTGTGATCTCTTGGTTTAGCAGGAAGCAGTCCTGCGTGACACTGAGTACAGCTGAGGCAGAGTATGTTGCAACCTGTTCAGCTAGCTGTGAGGTAGTATGGCTACGGAAGCTACTGTTTGAGTTATTTGATCTCCCATTGGATGCTACTGGTATCTTCTGTGATAACCAGAGTTGTGTGAAGCTATCTGAGAACCCAGTGTTTCATGACAGGTCGAAACACATAGAGATCAAATATCACTATATCAGGGATATCGTGCAGAGAGGAGCTGTGAAGCTCCTGTATGTTGCGACGGACGAGCAGATTGCAGATGTGCTGATGAAGCCACTAGCCAGAGAGAGGCTTGGCGTTCTTCAGATTGAGGACACTTCAAGGAAGAAGTGATGGACACATTTGTTGAAGCCATTCCAAGCATGTTGGAAGGAGGATCCTTCACATGGCTGTGGATGTAAGCGCTGGATGATGAGCATCAGGATGATGTTATGGTTTCTACTTGGATATGATCAGTTGGATCATTATATGTATATATGTGCACATCATGTTGGATGTTGGATATGATCAGTTGGATCATTATCTATGTATGCATCATGTTGGATGCTGGATATGATCAGTTGGATCATTTATGTATGTACGCATCATGTTGGATGCTGATGGATACATTGTGTGGATCATGTATCTTTATATGATCAGGTAGATCATGTATGTTGATGGATACATTGTGTGGATCATGTATCTTTGTATGATCAAGTAGATCATGTATGCTGATGGATACATTGTGTAGATCATGTATCTATGTATGTATCAGGTAGATACATTGTATATGTTGATATGTATCAGGTAGATACTTGGTGTGCATCAGATAGATGCATTGTATGATCAGGATGATCGTGGATGACGAGCTTCTCCAGATGACATGCAGCAGGATGTTGCAGTGATGATGATCAGGATGATCATGTGTACATCAGGATGATGTATGATGAGTATCACATGATACTTTGTGGCCGTGGGTCAGGTTGTGCAGGTAAGCATGTAATTTGTGCCATGGGAGATTTGCAGATGGTCTTTCGAGGTTCTGCCTATGGCATGTAATTTGGTGCCCTGGGACATCTGGCAAATGCTCTTTCGAGGTTTTGCTCTGGGAGGACATATAATTTGTCCCTGGGAGATCTGCAGATAGTCTTTCGAGGATTTTCCTATGGCATCTAATTTGTTTCCCTGGGATATCTGGAAGATGCTCTTTCGAGGTTTTGTCCTATGGCATGTAATTTGCTCCTGGGAGATTTGGATAGGATGAAAAAGGCCTCAGATGCTTCAGCTAGGTTTTGCCATGACCACATGTAATTTTCTCCTGGGAGATCTGGACAGGATGAAAAAGGCCTTAGATGCTTCAGCCAGGTTTTGTGGTGGACCACATGTAATGTGCTCCTAGGAGATCCAACAGGTAGAGCCATGTGCTCGTAACAGCCTGGGATGCTTCATCCAGGTTTTGTGGTGAGATCACATGTAATGTGCTCCTGGGAGATCCGACAGGTAGAGCCGTGTGCTCGCAATAGCCTAGGATGCTTCAGCCAGGTTTTGTGATGGGTCACATGTAATGTGCTCCTGGGAGATCCTACAGGTAGAGTTGTGTGCTCGTAATAGCCTGGCATTCTGCAGCCAGGTTTTGTGATGCACGTAATGAGTCCCGAGAATTCCACAATATGGCCAGTGATGATGAAGACCTGCAGATGGTGGGCCTACATCCAGTATGAAAAAGGATTGGCTCTGTAGAACTTCCTATGACGAGTAGAGTGAGAGATTGGTTGAGATAGCAGCAGCAGTGACGATGATGATGACGATGCATCGATGACGATGATCCTAAGAAGAAGACTTGTCTAGTAGAAAAATACCTTCCTAGTTAAGAGGGAGTGTTGATGTATATGTAACTTCAGAATGTATTTCATCTGTGTATTTTATATATATTTATTGTACCCTTATAATAGATGTGTCATTCCTCTATAAGGAAGTGTCGTCATGTGGATTGACAAGTGTTGCAAGTGTGTGTACTTGCTGATGGGTTATTAGACCACCTTGTGGGGTCAGCCTGAATTATATATAATATAATGTGGATGTACCTACCTAGACAAGTCGGCCCCATAAGGTCACTGGGCAAAAAGGTTAGTATAAATAGAGATCGAAGATCTCTATTTTACATACTCGGAAAAGTAACTCACTCTCACTCAGAAAGTGGCGCACTAGTGAGGAGGAGGATCATCTACTTCTAGGAGACGATCTCAGTGTTATTTGGTTGTACTTTGGTTGAGCCATTGCTCTCTCTATCTCTGAGGAAGTTGTGGGGTTTTTCACCTTAGGGTTTTCCCCACGGAAACTCTGTGTCTCTTATCTCTTATGCTTTTGATTCTTGTGATGCTTGTCATATTGGGATTGTCATGCATTGATATACTGTATATGTTATTCTCTCAGTAAAGATCCTAGAGTATTGTGAATTAATGATCAAAATTTAACATAAACAAATTACCACGTTATTTTATTGTGGTTGGGGAAAGAAATCCCAAGTTGTCTTATTTATCAAGGAATATTACTCATCAGCTTGTTGGTGAGCTGAGAAGCTTGAGGGAAGGTAGGGGGGTGTTGCAGCTACTCACAGCAACACTCATGAATCTCTAAACTCAAAAATTCACCTACAGAACAGTCACAGCTGATAGTAACAGCTGACTATTTTACTCAACAGTAACCTACAGGACAGTCACAGCTCACTATCACAGCTGACTGTAATCTTCAGCATAGTCACAGCTGACAGTAACAGCTCACTGTTTTAGCTAACAATCACCTATAGGACTATTGCAGCTCTATTGCAGCTGACTGTTACAGCTGTGTTATTATGACCCCTGCGTTCACAAACTTGTCTAATAATGAGCAAATATAATTAACTCTTAAATATTCATTAATTCCTTAAGCTGCTACAGCAAACTAACATCAAAATAATTCTGAGTGTACAAACTCATGAACAGAGCATAAACAGAAAAATACACAGTAAAATTTTGAGATTGATTTCAACTCTGTTCATTCACTCCGTATTGCCTGAAATCATGATTACAATGCTGGGTATATATAGTGTTTCAACCTAGTTGATCATTAAATGTTTAATTGGCCCTTCATTACAAAATTTACTGCATAAATAAATGCACTGTTCTATTGTAGTCTTGAGCCGTTAAATATCTATCTGTAAATGCCTCTTCAAAACTGGATATGCTGCAACAGAGTTTTTGAGTGTCGCTTCAACCTTAATGATTAAATCAGTTAAGCAGTGGAAGCTCTTCAATAATTTGAACAGTCAACAAAATATGATCTGATTTGTATCTTCAATAATTTCTGAATTCGGTGATGGCCTTTCAGACATATAATATAATATTTCTGGGCGGTGTGGCAGTTACACCTCTTCAAAATTTCGGCAGTCATCTTAGCTTAGCGGTGGAGTAATTAATTAATTCCTGACATTCTCCCCCTTAATTACTACACTCGAAAAACAAAATTTCGAAATACTGGATTTTTGTTACAGCTTACAAACCCTAATATTTTTCCTATGAAACTCAAACAACTCTTTTCCCAGAGGTTTTGTAAATAGGTCTGCAAACTGATTTTTTGATTTGCAAAATTCCATAATGATTTCATTCTTGTTTATCAGTTCTCGAATGAAATGATACCTTGTATCAATATGCTTACTTATTTTATGAAAGACATGATTTGTTGATAGTGCAATCGCTGATTTGTTGTCACAGAAAATCTGTGTTGGTCCATCTTGTTCATGCTGCAACTCAGAAAGAGTTCTTCTCATACACACAGTCTGACATGCAGCTGCTGTTGGTGCAACATACTCTGCCTCAGTAGAGGATAATGTCACTATGGGCTGTTTCTTTGAAGCCCATGCTACAGATCCTGATCCAAAACTGAATACATATCCAGATGTACTCTTTTTATCATCTGTAGAACCTGCAAAATCACTATCAGTATATCCAATCAACTTAAAATCTGAGTTTGATGTATACTAGATACCAAAATTTGTTGTTCCAACAATATATCTTAGAATCCTCTTTCCAGCTTGCCAATGGGTATTCTTTGGGACTCCATAAATCTCGAAATCATACTTACTGCAAACACTATATCAAGTCTTGTTGCAGTCAAGTACATGAGACTTCCTACCAGTCTCGTATACATCATTGGATCAACATTTGACCCATCATCCTCCTTACTGATTTTTGTACCAGTTGCAATTGGTGTTGCAGTTGGCTTACAATTCAACATTCTGAATCTTTTCAGTACATCATTTGCATACTTAGCTTGATTTATAAAAATACCATCCTCAGACTGAGTAACTTCAATACCAAGAAAATATTTCATCATTCCTAAATCAGTCATCTCAAATTATGTTTTCATGGCTTTCTTAAACTCATCTACTGAGAGATCTCCAGTGAAGATCAAATCATCAACATATAAGCAAACAATCAGTATTTTACCTTCTTGGTTTACCTTTGTATACAAGGTTGGCTCACTTGGACTTCTGCTGAATCCTTCACTATTCAAATATTCATCAATCCTGCTGTACCAAACTCTAAGTGCTTGCTTCAATCCATACAATGCTTTCTTCAATCTGTAAACTTTGTCATCATGTCCATCAATTTCATATCCAGGCGCTTGTCTCACATAAACCTCTTCTTCTAAAGATCCATTAAAAAACACAAACATTAGATCCATTTGATATACATACCATTTATTATGAGCGAAAATAACTAATACCATCCTTACTGTATCAAGTCTGGCTACAGGTGCAAATGTCTCATTATAATCAATACCAGGTTGTTAACTAAACCCCTGAGCTACAAGTCTTGCTTTGTATTTTTCAACTTCACCATCAACATTTAACTTAGTCTTATAAATCCATTTAACACCAATACAATTTTTATTATCAGGCAGATCTACAAGATCCCAAGTATTATTTCTTTCTATGGCATCAATTTCTTCATCCATTGCTTTTATCCAAACATCCTTTTTAACTACTTCATCAAAACTTATAGGATCACATGATATCAATGCAAAATTTGTAACTTGATCTACTTCGTCATCTTGCTCATACAGTTCTCTTAAACTCCTAGTCTTTTGACCTCTAACTTTGTTTCTTAATGAAGCTAATGTAGGATTTGATTCATTACTTCCTCTGAGCCTGTTCTTTGCCGTCCATCAACACTTGATGGTTCACCACGTTCTTGAGTTTTGGGCATTCTGGCAAGTATTCTAACTGCTGGTATAGGCGTTTGTGGAGTTAACTGTCCTCCATGTATGCCCTGTTCATCTTCTTCACCTTCTACATGAGATGTAACAACGTCCTCTGTAACCAACTTATCTATGCTGTCATCCCATGCTTTTTCTTCCTTAAACATCACATCTCTGCTGATCACATACTTCTTGGTGATTGGGTTATAGAGTCTATATGCTTTAGATTCTTCACTATATCCAACAAAAATACATTTCTGACTTCTGTCATCTAACTTTCTCCTCATCTCTTCAAGTACATGTGCATAAGCTACACAACCAAAAATTCTTAAATGAGATATGTTGCTACACTTACCATTCCATGCTTGTTGTGGAACTCGATCCTTCACACTCTTAGTTGGGATTCTGTTCAGAATGTATACTGCACAAGTAACAACATCTCCCCAATATTCATTTGAAAGATGCTTCTCCTTCATCATACTTCGAGCCATGTTCATAATGGTTCGATTCTTTCTTTCTACTACTCCGTTTTGCTGTGGAGTGTAGCTAGCAGTAAAGTGTCTTTTAATTCCATGATATTTACAAAATTCCACAAACTCATTCAACATATACTCACCTCCTCTATCTGATCTCAAGACTTTAATACTTATGTCACTCTTCTTTTCAGCCATAGCTTTAAAACTTTTAAACACATCAAATGCTTGAGATTTATGTTTCAGCAAATACACCCAAGTTTTTCGACTGAAATCATCAATGAAAGTCATAAAGTAAACATTACCAGTCAAAGAAGGTGTTTGCATCGATACACACAAATCTGTGTGTACCAGCTCCAACGATGCTTTTCCTCTATATGCTACTCCAGAGATGAATTTCTGTCTATGATGCCTTCCCAATATGCAACTCTCACATGAGCTTGCTGGCTGCTGGATACAAGGAAACCCTTTTACCATCTGCTTCTTCTATAATAGATCTAAGCCACCAAAATTTAAATGGCCATACCTTAAATGCTATAACCATGATTGATCTAAACTCTTAGTTTTATAAGCATTCAAAGAGTTAGTCAAATCATTCCTCATAATTAACGGAAACATTCTGTTCTTTGTCATTTCTACTCTGGCTATCAACTGCTTACTTGGAAATTTGTCATAAATAGACATACCTTGTCTTTAAATACCACTCTATACTTCTTCTCCAACAACCGTCCCACACTCAATAAATTACATGTTAAACCAGGAACATAATAAACATCATGAATTGTTCTTCTTTTTCCATTCTTGGCATATACAACAATCACACCTTTACCATTAACTTTTACCTTACAGTGATTACCCAACTTCACTTCATACTAAATGCTTGTATCTAGATTTACAAATAACTCCTTATTTCCAGTCATATGATTGCTACATGCACTGTCCAAGAACCATATATCCTTTGAACTTTCCTGGGTGACATTACAAGTCAGAAACATAGGCTTCTCTTCATTTTCATCCTCCTCTGTAACGTGTGTAGACAACTTACCAGTATCAGCTTGCTTCTTCCAACACTTGTTAGCATAATGCCCGAATTTCTTGCAATAGAAACATTGAACTTTAGATCTATCATACCTTTGATTCTTTGGCTGCCACATTCTGTTGCTACTCCCCCTTGTGCTAGGAGTATTCTACTGTGACTTCTCTTCAGATTCTGAATCATTTCTACTGTCACAATGATCAACAGTTTGACCTCCTCTTCCTTTGCTACTAGATCTTCCTCGCCTCTGCCTCTAGTAACATGTAAGTGAGATTTAAAAGCATTTTCTAATGGAGTTTCATCATACTTGTTCATTCTTGATTCATGAGCAATCAAAGAACCAGTCAACTCATTAATGTGCATTTGACTGAGATCTTTAAACTCTTCAATTGGAACAACTACTACTTCAAACTTATTTGGCAAAGATCTCAACAATTTCTCTATGACACACTGATCTGGGAGGTCTTCACCATACTGTCTCAACTGGTTTACAGTACTCATGACTTGAGCTATAAAATTATCAACAGTCTCACTGTCTTTCATCTTCAGATTCTCAAAATCCCTTTTCAAATTCTGCAACTTAACATTCTTCACCTTGGTCACACCTTGATAGTAGGTTTCAAGAGTGTCCCAAGATTTCTTTGAAGACTCAGCATTTGATATCTTCGGAAATATTGAGTCATTTAGGCCTTTCTGAATAAGGCCAAGAGCTTTGTTGTCTTTCTTCCTATTCTCCTTCAACAGAACACGCTCAACATTTGATAGAGCCAATTCAACAGCTTGATCAGCTGGCTCTAGATAGCCAATCCTAACAAACTCCCAAAGATCCTAAGCACGCAGGATAGTTCTCATCTTAATAAACCATGTGTCATAATTCCTCTCATTCAACATAGGAATTTGTGGCTGCACTGAACTGCTGTTAGTAGCCATCACTAATTAAATCCAAATTAATCAAAACAAAAACGAGAAATAAACCTTAACTAGGCTCTGATACCACTGAGGGAAGGCAGGGGGGTGTTGCAGCTACTCACAGCAACACTCACGAATCTCTAAACTCAAAAATTCACCTACAGAAAAGTCACAGCTGACAGTAATAGCTGACTGTTTTACTCAGCAATAACCTACAGGACAGTCACAGCTCACTGTCACAGCTGACTATAATCTTCAGCAAAGTCACAGCTGACAGTAACAGCTCACTGGTTTAGCTAACAGTCACCTACGGGAGTGTTGTAGCAGACTGTTACAGCTGTGTTATGATGACCCCTGCGTTCACAAACTTGTCTAATAACAAGCAAATATTATTAACTCTTAAAATATCATTAATTCCTTAAGCTGCTAAAGCAAACTGACATCAAAATAATTCTAAGTTTACAAACTCATGAAACAGAGCATAAACAGAAAAATACACAGTAAAATTCTGAGATTGATTTCAACTTTGTTCATTCACTCCGTATTGCCTGAAATCACGATTACAATGTTGGGTATATATAGTGTTTCAACCCAGTTGATCATTAAATGTTTAATTGGCCCTTCATTACAAAATTTACTGCAGAAATAAATGCATTGTTCTGTTACAGTCTTGAGACGTTAAATATATGTCTATAAATGCCTTTTCAAAACTGGATATGTTGCAACAGATTTTCTAAGTGTCGCTTCAACCTTAATGATTAAATCGGTTAAGTGGTGGAAGCTCTTTAGTAATTTGAATAGTCAACAAAATATGATCTGATTTGTATCTTCGATAATTTCTGAATTTGGTGATGCCTTTCAGACATATAATATAATATTTCTGGGCGATGTGGCGGTGACACCTCTTCAAAATTTCGGTGGTCATCTTAGCTTGGCGGTGGAGTAATTAATTAATTCCTGACAAAGCTGCCAACTTGACTTCATCCTGCTTCATTAACTAGTTATTATATTTCCTTGTGCTAGCTGCTTATGAGCTACATTTGATCTGGATTTATGTGGGAACGAAACAAAAGATAGCATATACAGAATCGTATACAGAGATATATTGAAAATAACACAATGATACAGTAAACACATATTCTATTAAATAGCGGAAATAGAACAGACTGTAAAATACAATAGCTAGAATGGTGGTAGCTATCTCTGAGAAGAGATGTGGCCGTTATGCTCATTCGTGAAAAGATGAATACAAAGAGAGGCCAAAAGGGCCTATTTATCATAAGCATGAGGGAAAGAATCCAAAACATCCAAAAACCTAACTCTAGAAGATGAACCATCATAAAGTTTGCGGCCCCAAGGTGGTTAGTTAAACAATCAACTTCTCGGGGTCATAACATTTGCATACGATCTCCGTTTAGGGCGCTCGGTAGCCCGTCGGAAAGGTCTATCCGAGATTTAAAACTTTCGAATGGGCCCAAATGTTTGCTATTGGAAACCATTTGGTCCCCCAAATCGCCAAAAAATGTCATTTAGGGCCTCAAAACGGCTCCGGAAGTTCAGGGCCCGAAAAACTGCTAAAAATAGTAATTTCCCAAAATTGCCAGAAGACTATTTTGAGCCAGTTGGAAGAGGTGGCCTGCCACCGATATCCACTTGGATCAATCCTCCCTCTTTAGGAAGCTATGGTCTCCATTGCATTAAATCCCTTATCATATGTCGAGTTGTGTGTCGAGTTGAGCTCTTGGTGCGACATTTGCTGAAGTGGAAAGGTTGCCTTACTTTGACATATTCAGAGGGTTGTAATTGTTGTTGATGGATGCGCTGGAGCTATTCAACAGTTTTGGTTGTTGTGGTATCCTTGGTATGCACCGGTGTGGATGGTTTCTTTTTGGAGGAGCACCTTGAATCCGTGGGCTTGCACTGTAGAGGTACCCGAATAGGCGATGCGGCACTGAATTTGTGTTCTTGTTTCTGCTGAGTAGAGGGATAATGGGAAGAGGTTGTGGATGTCTCTGCGATCTGATGTTCTGCTTTAATGGCAATTGCGAATAGGGAAAATTTCCCAGTGTGGGAGATTATCTTCCTTCCCTGCTCGTTTGGGGTAGGTGCAACTATCTCTGGTATCCGATAGAGTTGTCCTCTCAAAGTGACAATGACACTGCGAGGTCGTGATTCATATACAGCATGACGCTTCCACATATATGGTTGTCCTAAAAGAACATCACATACTTCAAGTGGGGGCACATCACACAATACCTCATCCTTGAAGAGCTTGATGCCATATGGTAGGCGACATTGGTGACTGACGCGGATCCCTTGTCCTTGGCTTAGCCATCCAATGGTGTATGGTTGTGGGTGTGGTGTTATTGGTAGATCCAATCTCTTGATGACTTCTGTTGAGATCAGGTTCTTCTGGCTACCGCTGTCCACAACAAAGTGTAGGGGAATTCCCTTCACCCACATCTGTGAGTGGAAAAGGCGCTCCTCTGCCTCCGACTCTTCGGGTTCCTCTGGTTGAATCTGTGTGGTGGCGACAACGACACTGGGTTCTGCATCAATGATTTGCTTCCCTTTTCACGCGGCTGTGAAATTAGGTTTTGAGTCAGAATCGAAACTAGGATCTGATTCTGAAGCTTTGATCTCAGCCACCAATGACTGTTTTGAGTGACATTCATCAGTGTTGTGCCAGGGGCTTTTGTGAAACTCGCACCACTTCTTGGTGTCCTTCTTTGTCTTTTCTTTACCCTTCTTCGCTTGTGGTTGGGACTGGTTGTCCTTTCCCTGCCCCGTGTTTTGCGAACCAGAGTTTCCCTTGCCCTACTTCTGTGCAGGTCTGAAGTCACGCTTGTTCTTTTGCTGAAATTCCTGCTCGATTTTGACAGCATATCGATAGGCGGATCTGAGTGAATATATTTCCAGAAAAACCGTCTTTGTTCGTATGTACCGGTGTAGGCCACTGTGATATTTCAGTACTAGGTGCCGCTCAGAGTCCTTGATACCCAACTTTGTGCACGAGGTATGAAAGTTGTTGGTGTACTCCGACACCGTTTGGTCCCTCTCTTGGTGCAGAATGGTCCATTTTGTGTACTGGTCATCATAGTTTCCAACAGGGTAATATTGTTCCTTGATGGCATCTATAAAAGAGACCCAAGTGGGATTGTAATATTCAAACAATCCTGACTCGTCTGATGAGTTTTGCTCCCAATAAGTTTCCCACCAATTTTTGACATGGGGGATGGCCTTAAGGAGCACAAAGATGATCTTTTCCCTGTCGGAAAATTGGTGGATAGAGAAATACCCTTCTAGTAGATTCAACCATTTATCTAGGACATCGGCATTGATATGGCCTTCAAATAAAGGAATATCAAAACTAACTTGTACCTTGAAGGGAGTCGTATCTCCGAAATGGTTGTTCGTTGTGGGTGCATTTGCCGATGTTGGCATGCATCGAAGGATCTCGGTGAAATTATCCATCATCTCGTTCCTCTGTCGTGTGAGGGCTTCCTCGAGCAACAACTTGATAGGATCTACCGCTCCTTCGTCTCTCTTTTCTTCCGCCATGGGAGGCCGTTTGGGGCGGCGAGAGTGGTCTTCCCCAAGTGAAACTAGTTCGAGACCCAACTCTCTGTATCCTGACCTAGCTGGGGACATGCACCGAGAAACAATCAAAGAGCAGACCGCTCTGATACCACTGATCTTGATTTATGTGGGAACGAAACAAAAGATAGCATACACAGAATCATATACAGAGATATATTGAAAATAACAGAATAATACAGTAAACACATATTCTATTATATAGCGGAAATAGGACAGACTGTAAAATACAATAGCTAGAATGGTGGTAGCTATCTCTGAGAAGAGATGTGGCCGCTATGCTCATTCGTGCCAAGATGAATACAAAGAGAGGCCGAAAGGGCCTCTTTATGATAAGCATGAGGGAAAGAATAAAAAACATTCAAAAACCTAACCCTAGAAGATGAACTGTCATAAAGTTTGCGGCCCCAAGGTGGTTAGTTAAATAGTCAACTTCCCGGGGTCATAACTTTTGCATACGATCTCCGTTTGGGGCGCTCAGTAGCCCGTTGGAAAGGTCTATCTGAGATTTACAACTTCTGAATAGGCCAAAATGCATGTTGTTGGCAAGCATTTGGTCCCCCAAATTGCCAAAAAATGTCATTTAGGGCCTGAAAACGGCTCCGGAAGTTCAGGACCCGAAAAACTGCTAAAAATAGTAATTTACCAAAATTGCCAAAAGACTGTTTTGAGCCAGTTGGAAGAGGTGGGCCGCCACTGATATCCACCTCGATCAATCCTCCCTCCTTAGGAAGCAATTGTCTCCATTGCATTAAATCCCTTATCATATGTCGAGTTGTGGTCGAGTTGAGATCTTGGTGCAACATTTGCTGAAGTGGAAAGGTTGCCTTACTTTGACATCTTCATAGGGTTGTAATTGTTGTTGATGGATGCGCTGGAGCTGTTCAACAGTTTTGGTTGTTGTGGTATCCTTGGTATGCACCGGTGTGGATGGTTTCTTTTTGGAGGAGCACCTTGAATGCATGGGCTTGCACTATAGAGGTACCCGAATAGGCGATGCGACACTGAATTTGTGTTCTTGTTTCTGCTGAGTAGACGGATAATGGGCAGAGGTTGTGGATGTCTCTGCAATCTAATGTTCTCCTTTAATGGCAATTGCGAATATGGAAAATTTCCAAGTGTGGGAGATTATCTTCCTTCCCTGCTTGTTTGGGGTAGGTGCAACTATCTCTGGTATCCGATAGAGTTGTCCTCCCAAAGTGACAATGACACTGCGAGGTCGTGATTCATATACAACATGACGCTTCCACATTTATTGTTGTCCTAAAAGAACATCACATACTTCAAGTGGGGCCAGATCACACAATACCTCATCTTTGAAGGGCTTGATGCCATATGGTAGGCGACATTGGTGACTAACGCGGATCCCTCGTCCTTGGCTTAGCCATCCAATGGTGTATGGTTGTGGGTGTGGTGTTATTGGTAGATCCAATCTCTTGATGACTTCTGTTGAGATCAGGTTCTTCTGGATACCGCCGTCCACAACAAAGTGTAGGGGAATTCCCTTCACCCACATCTATGAGTGGAAAAGGCACTCCTCTGCCTCCGACTCTTCGGGTTCCTCTGGTTGAATCTGTGTGGTGGTGACAATGGCACTGGGTTCTGCATCAATGATTTGCTTCCCTTTTCGCGTGGCTGTGAAATTAGGTTTTGATTCAGAATGGGAATTGGGATCTGATTCTGAAGCTTTGATCTCAGCCACCAATGACTGTTTTGAGCGACATTCATCAGTGTTGTGCCAGGGGCTTTTGTGGAACTTTCACCACTTCCCGGTGTCCTTCTTTGTCTTTTCTTTACCCTTCTTCGCTTTTGGTTGGCACTGGTTGTCCTTTCCCTGCCCTATGTTCTGTGAGCCAGAGTTTCTCTTGCCCTGCTTCTGCGCACGGCCGAAGTCACGCTTGTTCTTTTGCTGGAATTTCTGCTCGATTTTGACAGCATATCGATAGGCGGATCCGAGTGAAGAGATTTCCAGGAAATCCATCTTTGTTCGTATGTACCGTTGTAGGCCACTGCGATATTTCAGTACTGGGTGCCGCTCAGAGTCCTTGATACCCAACTTTGTGCGCGAGGTAAGAAAGTTGTTGGTGTACTCTGACACCGTTTGGTCCCTCTCTTGGTGCAGAATGGTCCATTTTCTGTACTGGTCATCATAGTTTCCAACAGGGTAATATTGTTCCTTGACGGAATCTATAAAAGAGGCCCAAGTGGGATTGGAATACTCAAACAATCTTGACTCGTCTGATGAGTTTTGCTCACAATAAGTTTCCCACCAATTTTTGACATGGGGGACGGCCTTAAGGAGCGCAAAGATGATCTTTTCCCTGTCGGAAAATTGGTGGATAGAGAAATACCCTTCTAGTAGATTCAACCATTTTTCTAGGGCATCGGCATCGATATGGCCTTCAAATAAAGGAATATCAAAACTAACTTGTACATTGAAGGGAGTCGTATCTTCGAAATGGTTGCTCGTTGAGGGTGCATTTTCCAATTTTGGCATGCGTCGAAGGATCTCGGTGAAATTATCCATCATCTCATTCCTCTGTCGCGCGAGGGCTTCCTTGAGCAAAAACTTGATAGGATCTACTGCTCCGTCGTCTCTCTTTTCTTCCACCATGGGAGGCAGTTTGGGGCGGCGAGAGTGGTCTTCCCCAAGTGAAACTAGTTCGAGACCTAACTCTCTGTATCCTGACCTCATCGGGGACATGCACCGAGAAACAATCAAATAGCAGACCGCTCTGATACCACTGATCTAGATTTATGTGGGAACGAAACAAACGATAGCATATACAGAGATATATTGAAAATAACACAATGGTACTATAAACACATATTCTATTAAATAGTGGAAATAGAACAGACTGTAAAATACAATAGCTAGAATGGTGGTAGCTATCTCTGAGAAGAGATGTGGCCGCTATGCTCATTTGTGCCAATATGAATACAAAGAGAGGCCGAAAGGGCCTATTTATCATAAGCATGAGGGAAAGAATCCAAAACATCCAAAAACCTAACCCTAGAAGATGAACCATCATAAAGTTTGCGGCCCCAAGGTGGTTAGTTAAACAGTCAACTTCCCGGGGTCATAACTCTTGCATACGATCTTCATTTGGGGCGCTCGGTAGCCCATTGGAAAGTTCTATCCAAGATTTACAACTTTCAATTGGGCCCAAATGCATGCTGTTGGAAACCATTTGGTCCCCCAAATCGCAAAAATATTTCATTTAGGGCGTCAAAACGGCTCCGGAAGTTCAGGACCCGAAAAACCGCTAAAAATTGTAATTTACCAAAATTGCCAGAAGACTGTTTTGAGCTAGTTGGAAGAGGTGGGCCGCCATCGATATCCACCTAGATCAATCCTCCCTCCTTAGGAAGCAATGGTCTCCATTGCGTTAAATCCCTTATCATATGTCGAGCTGTGTGTCGAGTTGAGCTCTTGGTGCGACATTTGCTAAAGTGGAAAGGTTGCCTTACTTTGACATCTTCAGAGAGTTGTAATTGTTGTTGATGGATGCGCTGGAGCTGTTCAACAGTTTTGGTTGTTGTGGTATCCTTGGTATGCACCGGTGTGGATGGTTTTTTTTTGGAGGAGCACCTTGAATGCATGGCCTTGCACTATAGAGGTACCCGAATAGGCGATGCGGCACTAAATTTGTGTTCTTGTTTCTGCTGAGTAGAGGGATAATGGGCAGAGGTTGTGGATGTCTCTGTGATCTGATGTTCTCCTTTAGTGGCAATTGCGAATATGGAAAATTTCCCAGTGTGGGAGATTATCTTCCTTCCCTACTTGTTTGGGATAGGTGCAACTATCTCTGGTATCCGATAGAGTTGTCCTCCCAAAGTGATAATGACACTGCGAGGTCGTGATTCATATACAGCATGATGCTTCCACATATATGGTTGTCCTAAAAGAACATCACATACTTCAAGTGGTGCCACATCACACAATACCTCATCTTTAAAGGGCTTGATGCCATATGGTAGGCGACATTGGTGACTAACGCGGATCCCTCGTCCTTGGCTTAGCCATCCAATGGTGTATGGTTGTGGGTGTGGTGTTATTGGTAGATCCAATCTCTTGATGACTTCTGTTGAGATCAGGTTCTTCTGGTTACCACTGTCCACAACAAAGTGTAGGGGAATTCCCTTCACCCACATCTGTGAGTGGAAAAGGCACTCCACTGCCTCTGACTCTTCAGGTTCCTCTGGTTGAATCTGTGTGGTGGCGACAATGGCAGTGGGTTCTGCATCAATGATTTGCTTCCCTTTTCATGTGGCTGTGAAATTAGGTTCTGAGTCAGAATCAAAACTGCGATCTGATTCTGAAGCTTTGATCTTAGCCACCAATGACTGTTTTGAGCGACATTCATCAGTGTTGTGCCAGGGGCTTTTGTGGAACTCGCACCACTTCCCTCTCCTTCTTTGTTTTTTCTTTACCCTTCTTCGCTTGTGGTTGGCACTGGTTGTCCTTTCCCTACCCCGTGTTCTGCGAGCCAGAGTTTCCCTTGCCCTACTTCTGCGCAGGTCTGAAGTCACGCTTGTTCTTTTGCTGAAATTTCTGCTCGATTTTGACAGCATATCGATAGGCGGATCCGAGTGAAGAGATTTCCAGGAAATCCATCTTTGTTCGTATGTACCGGTGTAGGCCACTGTTATATTTAAGTACTAGGTGCCGCTTGGAGTCCTTGATACCCAACTTTGTGCGCGAGGTATGAAAGTTGTTGGTGTACTCCGACACCATTTGGTCCCTCTCTTGGTGCAGAATGGTCCATTTTGTGTACTGGTCATCATAGTTTCCAACAGGGTAATATTGTCCCTTGGTGGCATCTATAAAAGAGGCCCAAGTGGGATTGCAATATTCAGACAATCCTTACTCATCTGATGAGTTTTGCTCACAATAAGTTTCCCACTAGTTTTTGACATGGGGGATGGCCTTAAGGAGCGCAAAGATGATCTTTTCCCTGTCGAAAAATTGGTGGACAGAGAAATAACCTTCTAGTAGATTCAACCATTTATCTAGGGCATCGGCATCGATATGGCCTTCAAATAAAGGAATATCAAAACTAACTTGTACCTTGAAGGGAGTCATATCTCTGAAATGGCTGCTTGTTGAGGATGCATTTGCCGATGTTGGCATGCGTCGAAAGATCTCAGTGAAATTATCCATCATCTCGTTCCTCTGTCGCGCGAGGGCTTCCTCGAGCAACAACTTGATAGGATCTACTGCTCCGTCGTCTCTCTTTTCTTCCGCCATGGGAGGCCGTTTGGGGCGGCGAGAGTGGTCTCCCCCAAGTGAAACTAGTTCGAGACCCAACTCTCTGTATCCTGACCTCGTCGAGGAGATGCTCCGAGAAACAATCAAAGAGCAGACCGCTCTGATACCACTGATCTGGATTTATGTGGGAACGAAACAAAAGATAGCATATACAGAATCATATACAGAGATATATTGAAAATAACACAATGATACAGTAAACACATATTCTATTAAATAGCGAAAATAGAACAGACTGTAAAATACAATAGCTAGAATGGTGGTAGCTATCTCTGAGAAGAGATGTGGCCGCTATGCTCATTCGTGCCAAGATGAATACAAAGAGAGACCAAAAGGGCCTATTGATCATAAGCATGAGGGAAAGAATTCCAAACATCGAAAAACTTAGTCCTAGTTGATGAACCGTCATAAAGTTTGCGGCCCCAAGGTGGTTAGTTAAACAGTCAACTTCCTGGGGTCATAACTTTTGCATACGATCTCCGTTTGGGGTGCTCAGTAGACCGTTGGAAAGGTCTATCTGAGATTTACAACTTTCGAATGGGCCCAAATGCATGCCAATGGCAACCATTTGGTCCCCCAAATCGCCAAAAAAGTTCATTTAGGGCCTCAAAACGGCTCCGGAAGTTCAGGACCCGAAAAACTGCTAAAAATAGTAATTTACCAAAATTGCCAGAAGACTATTTTGAGCCAGTTGGAAGAGGTGTGACACCACCGATATCCACCTTTATCAGCGTTCTTTGTGGCGTTTGCTCCACTTTCTTACAAATTATGAAGTTGGAAGCTTTTTGAAGTTCGGGGTGAGAATGCATGTTATATGCTATGAAAATTTTGAAGTCGGGTTCGAGGCGGGGTTATGTAGAGTTTTCAAGGTTATATCTATTATCAATGCTTCCATCCCATATCAAACTTAGCAGCTTGATAAATGTCCACATCGTGCTATCCAAGCATAAAACAATTGCTACAATTGTAATAAACAAAGACCTATCGATCGTCAATACTTATCATTGAAGCATACAGGCTTCTAAAGTGCGAAAAGGAATTAGAGCCTAGGCAATAATGATATATAAAATCCTGTAGCTACTAGGCAATAATGATATATAAAATCTTGCATCTCTTATACCCATTAACGTTTCAAGCTGGAATGAAGTGAAGTGATATTAACATTAACATACCCATTAACATTAACACATTTATTTCAACTGATATTATCTATACAATAGGTTGCTTGTTGTGCCCAAACTCTTCATTTACTTGATGTTGAAGAGAAATGATAATATAGGAAAAATTAGAAAAGGAAAAGACCTGATTCGAAGGTACGGTGAAGCCATCGACAAATAATATAGAAATGCCACTGAACAAGCCCTTGGATTAAAAACAGATGCACTCACTATTACAATCATTGAATCAGTGTTTGCCTCCCTGAAACCGGTTTAAAATTATTAAAAATATGTAAGTTAATCCCATCCTACTAAATAAATAATTTAAGCATGCTTTCCTTTACATGCAGTAAAAACAAAAAACAAAAAACAAAAACAAGCAGATAAAAAAGAATTGCATACTTGAGTAAGCTATTTTTTGCATCAGATTGAAATTGAAGCCTAAGTTTCCACTCCTTCTCACTCATATAAATTCCATGGGAATCACATATATTAATTGAATTTCTGAGGTATAAACCAAGCAGGTTTGAAATTGAAGCTAAATTTAAGTTTATTTGTGATTCTTGTTTGAAACAGACAAAGAATTGTGGAATTTTTGTGTGCGACTCACCTGCCAAAGTCAGTGAACGCAGTGGAACTTTGTTTTTAGGAAATGCTTTGTTTTGAAAGTAAACATTAATATTTATTAATAACCAGCAAATACTTACAAACATGCAACTAGCATAAATGCCAGACAAAATACATTGGACATCGACTTCCATACAATATATTTTTAAACAAAACCAAAAATGCAACTCAGTCCTCAGCTCAAGGGTGCATGAAGAGATGGATGGGAAATGTTTAGGTCATTATTGTGCTCCTGAAATATATTTTTATAGAAAACTAGAAAACGCAACTTAGACCTCAGCGTAAGTGCATCAATCAATGGATGAGCAATGTTTATGTCATTACTGTGCTCCCGAAATATGCAGATCAATAAAAAATAGAAGCCAAAATTGAAGATGTTGATTATGATCCCCCCATTCTAAAATGAGGGCACATTTGATCCATTTCAAGACGGATATTCTAAATACTAAAATAACAACATAACTTTGAAAGCATAAGGAAGAAACAAGAAAGAACCTAGGAAACAATCCTGGAGCTGGTTTGGCAACAATCATGTATGTTTCACATGTTGCAATTCCAATCATCCATAGTCGAGCAGTTCCTCCATATCGAGCCAACAATTGTCCCAATTTCATAACAACTTGTTGCCGAGAAGATGAGACTAATAAACCTATCGGTGCTCCTCCTGACTTGCACTACTCTACAATCAACTTTAAATCACCCACGTTAAGATTTATACCCTTATTGAAATGCCCTTCCTCCAATTCTGTGAACTTCATAGCAATGTGGTCTTTATCTTTGTTTCTGGAACAAAAAGTGGATATCTATGTAAAAACAAATCAATAAAAAATTATTGCATTTTGATTAAATCCATAAAAAGCATTGTGCAATTCAAACGTTCAAACCTAAGAACCTAAATTCATAAGGTTACTCATGAGAATACAATACTTGATTAAAAGCTAATCAATCAGAAAAATAAAAGCTAATCAATAAAAAATATAGCATTTTGATTAAATCAATGGAAAGACGTTGTCTGGTCTATTAACGTACTGTCAAAATTTACCACTTGGTAACAAGTGGAGAAATCTAGTAAAGATATTTCTATTTTATGTTTTAAAAATGCAGAAATCATGTGGATATTTTACGCATTTTGGTCAGTTAATGCTAAAATCTCCATAAAATAACAGAAAAACATTGGTGGTGTATATAATTTAAATTTTTTAGAGAGTAAAATTTTTAGAGAGTACAATAACCATAGTAAACAATTCAAGTAATTCAATGCCTAACCGAAGCATAAAATCTTTCTAAAATAAAACCAAGATCAACTAACCCTACATCGCTCTTTGAGGATAAGCATGTGGCAGCTTAAGGGAGTGTAACGTGAGAACCCAAAACTGAGTAATTCAATTCCTGACAGGCGGAAGCATAAAATCTCACCAAAATAAAACCATAATCATCTAACCCTGAGTCCCTCTTCGATGGCAAGCATGTGGCAGCTTAAACGTAGCCTGAGAACCCGCATAAGGAAGAGATCGAGAGGTGGTAGAGGTTTTCATGGCTCATTTATAACATCTCGAAATGACCAACATAGGTAATACCAGACATTTATAACCTCAGCAGGACCTAACATCAGTTTACAATCACAGATTTTAAAAATGATTTTATTAAATTTATCAGTGTGAACTAGCCTGCGTGACATCATCTCGCCGCCCCCTCCTGGGAAGGGAGAATCGAGGACGACGTCACTCTCTTGAAACCAATAACGATTTTGAAAAATCAATTTTTAAAATTACACAAAATATTATACACTTCAAAATATAGCTTATATATAGTCTTGAGGAAACATTTATAGGTTTTAAAGGCCAAATAATAGGGTCCTTGCGATACATATATGATCCCCTTCGGGGACATAATAATGTAGCCTCAAGAACACAAAATTATGGGAGACAACATAATAATGGTTATTATCATTAAATTATGCTAAGTTTTGCTACTCACTTAAATATAATCTTTTAATTATGTTCTCTTCTTGTAAGATGTCTATGTTTTATCTTGTTGAATATAGTGCAATTCCCATTAGAGTCATCAATATCTAGAATACACCTTAATAGCATAGCCTTACCTAATGATTCCTCATTTTATAGTATCCACAATTTATACATAAACTTTATAAAATCTACATTTATGGAATATAGAGATTCTTTGAGTTTCACTCAAAGAGTGAGCTTTTAATAGTAGTTTAGTTCTATCTTAAATTTAAAAATCAGTATTAAAAAGTATTAAAAGCTTGAGAAATCTCAGGACTCAAATATTTTTTATGTTTTCTTCTTTAAATTAATTTGTATATTTAAAAATTTGATTATATATCCAAAAGAGAGGGTGTCCACGATAATGTACATAACCTATTCCACGTTAATGTACATAGCCTATTCCACGATAATGTACATAGCCTTCGATGACAGTTGTTAGTTAGATTTCAATCCACTCTACAACTTGTTTTTCTTAATGTTTTTTTCGCATGTTTACAACATCAATGTAGGCCCCCCCCTTTTCCGGATCCTACTCAGAACAATTTCCAAAACTTAAAAACATAAAATAATCATTAAAGTGCATGATCAATAATAAAAATCGATAAATTCAAGAATTTACAAGTAAACACATAAACATAGAACCTATACTATAGGCTAAATCTACTGTTGGAGGAGGATTCATTGTTGTCCGATCAGCTCCCAGCCTTTGACGATTTACCAAAGACCCCTCGGTTGACCTCCCTACCGTATCGGGGGTACTCTTCTTTCCCCCGAACCCCCGAACAAGTGGGGTCATAAGAACATACAAGCCATGGTTTTCCGCTGGGATCTCCTAATCCCCGAAAAAATTGTCAACCCAACTCCAGGGAATCACACTTAATCAAAATCTCTATTATGTTGCTCGTCCAACACTAGGGAGAAAGAGAGAGCCTCTCCTTCTCCTCGCTTTCTTTTATAACCAAAACTTCCATGACATGTGTCTTTCCATGCAAAAATAATCTTTTTAATTTAATAATTCATTATGATTTATCCTCATGCAACAAGTGTCACTCTCGCATCTATGTAAACCTAAATCCCTTAATGATCTCTTTGTTGTCTCCCTAGTCAATTTTCTAATCCCTAATTTAGTGGGTGTATGTGGGTTTGACTAGTTAATGGCTCCTAGTCTATCTTTTACTCCATAATTATTTAATCTCAATTATTTAATTATAAATAATCATTTTATGCATAATCAGTCTAGTGCAATTTCTATATGCCAAATACATAATTACAAATAGTCTTTTCATCCATAATTAATTTAATGTAATTCTATATTCCAAGTACATAATTTCAATTAGTCCCTTCACGCATAACTATTTTTAATGCAATTTCTATATGCCAAATACATGGGTGTTTGTTTTGAATTTCTTTTGTTTATTCATCTCGGCACCACATCGTCAGGTCATTCTGACTTTCTTTCCTTAATCATCTAGGTACCAAATCGTTGGGTCCTTCTAACTTTCTTTCCTTAAGTGTCTAGGTACCACATCATCGGGTCCTTCCGACAACTTCCTTTTTCTCTCGTGGGGAATCATTACCGCGATCTTTCAACTACACTTTCTTGGAGACTAAGGGCGACTAAGGGATAAGGATATCCTTATCGCACGCCCCTCAACTCATTATACGCGACCAAGTCATTGTGGCCTCGCCCGTACGACACACGCTTCCCCGAGTGAGCTGAACCAGGTTGTGACCCATGCATGGAGTGCTATTTCAGGGTCAACAATATATCGTTGTACCCCTATGTATGTTTCATGTTCTTACGACCCCTGTTTTTCCATTGTGAGTCGGTCGGTAAATTGTTTTACCTTCTACTGCACACACTCAAAGCGCACATTAGTAGCGCTGCACCATAAAATCATTTCATCATACATCCTATTCTTCATTCATTTTTATCTGAGTGGATACTATTCATTCACATCTATGGAATAATCATCATTGATTGCATTATGTGGAACATTATCATAATTTCTCAGTCAATCGAGAATAGCTATCATCCATTTGTTATTTAATCATTTTCATTTCATAACCTTTTAGTCGGTCGAGCATATGCAACATTCAATCATCGTAAATATGCTAATCATTAAGCAACACAAGAATTTCATTCGTACACATCATATATTTCATAATATCGCTAATCATCAAGCAGAGCATTCATTCATTTATTATTTTTAAGAAAAGTATCTATTTCTATAAGTGTCGTTCATTGCGTCGTTTTTGTTTATCATTTGTTGTCATGCAAATCATCATGTGTTTCTCAGTCGTTCAAACATTTCAAATATTCGAAGGACCATTTTACTAAATTTTATTCGGTCGGGTCACTTGGCAAGTGTCTTCAAGTCTACCGTCAGTCGATGTACTGAGGTGGGTGTTACATACACCCCTTCTTATTAAAACTTCATCCAGAAGTTAATTTTTGTCCTCGTACTTTCAATGACAGGATTTAATTTTATATTCTCATCTTCTTGTCATTCTCTTCTATCTTTCTCAAAAATCATAGCCATAGTCACTAGTGGTTCGAATGATTTGTTCATCCAGCATGGTTCCAATACCTCCTCAGGAATTCAATCGTAATTTTATCTAATGCAAATTTAATAATTCTTTTAATAACTGTCATTCTCCACTTATATTTCCTAATATCTCCTCATTGGTGTTAACAGAGCAAAAATTCTACTTAGGTACATCTGTAATTCTTATTTGTTGCTTTCTAGGTAATGATTGATCTGTGGGACACCTGCTGAGTGACTATATACTGGAATAGATGACCAATCCACCCGTTCTGTTCATTGGCGTCAATAGATATGAAGGTTACTGACCTAGCTGTAAATCCCATCCTTTTTTTTGTATCTTATATGATTGACAGTTCCATAGGCTACTCCCTCATTGTCTTATATTGAGATAAATGTTTGACCAACCCTTACTCTCTCTCGGGTAATGATTCGCCAGCTCTAGAAGTTTACTTCCTATCTCCGCAAAGATCCCTCTCCGTGAGTATTGTATATCGCGGGCTCTAAGTTCATGTACCAAGTTTGAAAAAATTCACAACCTCCATTACCTTGAACGGTGAATGAACCAATCTAAATGATTAACTTGTTTTGTTCCTTTTGCTAAAATTATACCCATTAATTTAGATCTGGAATAACCCAGTTGCATTAACTTAAAACCACCTATCCTGAGGTGCATACCGATCAGAAGATCCATAAATCTGATGGAGAGTCCGCCATGCCAGACCTTAGCAGGGTTGTTGATGTTTCCATTAATGTTGCATGAATAATGTGAATAAGTCGTGCAGAGGTATTTACTTGAATATTTGTACATGTACAGTTCATTTGTATTGTGTATACACATGCATGATGTCTAAATATTTTAGCATTTGGTGAATGTAGATTCAATATAGTCTAATAGTTCATGTGACTGAGGTTCATGTTCAACCTACAATTATGCTCACTACAGAACAAACCCAATCTCATGTCCCAGAGCATACTTTTTCGGTGAGATGTTGATCAATTACAAAATTGGTTAGTACTTTATCATGAATTCATGTTGATAACTGTTGAGCTAATTGACATAGGATATTTTATTCATATAGCACCATTATAGAGAGGCTTTCAACAAGGAGGACACCACAGGAACCTATACCTCAGATGGATTCAGTGAGTTTTTTCTATAAGTAATTGAGTCATATTTTAAAATTTTTAAGTTTGTTAGTGCTTCAGTATTACTTCAATTACCTTATCAAGAAATATGATCTTTCATTTGTAGTCGCCAGAGATGCATAACGGTCGTGGATAGAGAAAAAATGCATGATAGTAGGAAAAAAAAGAGGAAGTTAGAGTTTTGATGTGTACTCTAGGACAAATGTACTTTTGTCTACATGAGGAAGTTAGAGTTTTGATGTGTGGTCGTGGACAAATTTACTTTTGTTTACATGTATATCATTGAACTTTTTGATACATGTACATTGTAAGGCAATCTAAGGGACGTCTATTTTTGTATCATAACTTCCATGATATATTATATATTTCAGATTGTCTCTTGACATATTCACAGTTTAGTCTTATGTGTGATCATACATGTGTGGCCAATAATGTTTCCATTCTTTTATAGCTTGGAAAATTGCATGGAGATATCAGTTATAAAATTGAGAAAAATGCACAATTACAACAATGCACAATGATAACAATGCACATTTACAATGTTCTTTTCCACAGTCCAATTGCATATACAATATTAAATTGGATTCACAACAATGCACATTTACAACATGTTGTTGACCACAATCATATTATATGAAATTGCATGTGAAATCATGTGAGCGATGCACTTAATCCACACAATATACTAACACACTTAACCTACAAAATAAGAAACTAATACAACTACGTGATTTACATAAACTCCTAACCCACATAAAAACTTAACAAGTGTGACAAACACACATAGGCTATGCATCTAGAATTTCACACACATGTGATGTGTTCATGCAACCCATATAAGCATGTTAAATTTCAATGTAATGACACTCATATAACAAAATGAACATTGGCATGCACATAAGTTAAATGTGACACTATCCTATTAACATGACCCTTGACCCCTAAACCAATAATCCCTTTATCATAAGCCCCACTCACAACTTACCAACTACACTCAAATACTTTTTATCGTAACCCACTAACATCATTAACCCTAAACACCGAATGCATCTCATGTTTCACCTCAGTCACATAAGCACCCAATTTACTCAAGTGACACACATAAGGAAAAAACCAATCTAACTCGTGCACATGAATACCTAACCTACATAAGCACCTGTTGGGCATATTAAATTATGCACATAGATGGAAAACCTATGAAACACATGTATTTATCCCACATAGGTGATACTTATCTTTTACCTTGACCCACGCAACCGCTATAACACTAATCCATATAACACAATACCATTAATGGCTAACCCACTACCCCCAAAACCCCCAACACATAACCTACTAATGATCCTAACCCTAACTACCTAAGTCACTTTGAAACATACCTAACACACATAAGCACCCAACACACCTAAGAAATTGACCCAACTAAGTGGAACACATAAGCACCTTACCCACCTAAGAATGTAACAAACATAAATGATGCACATAGTTGACACACCTAAGTGATGCACCTGTGTGGCTCACATAAATGAATAATTGTATACCCCTCAAAAATTTACAAATGACTTGAATACTTGTCCAATTCAAATGAAAGAGATCAACAATCCCAACAAGATATTTTTTTCAAGTGGCTCCTAAGAAACCATAAGGACTAGTCAAGGAATTGACAAAGATAGAAAGGATCAGAGAGATATCATCGATGAAACACCACCTCGATTTTTTATTTGGAACTTTGAATTCTTAAAAATGACATTAATTGCTCAAAATGCAAATATAGTGGAACACTAAGGACATGTCAAATTATGTGGCACACTAAGGACATAGAAATCTATTAAGAGTTCAATGTGCTAGGTTTGAGTGCCACTCTTTGAATGTCTAGTTATACAATAAAAATCAAAATTTTGCAAATTTGACCCCTTTTTGCAAAAAATGAACAAACCCTTACTGAGCGAAACCCTAGTTTCCAAAATTTTCCTATAAGTCGATCTCTAGTACATGGACCTAGAGGATAGGGGTATCCATAGAAATAATTCTATGTCCTCATTTCAATGGATTTGACAGTTCGTCCATAGGAACCAAGGTCATCATTCTATGGCATGTTGAAGCTCACTTCCTACAGGCTTTCAAGGACACCTGTTCAATCCATACCAGGGGCATCGAATTCCAACCATGAAATAAAACTAGGTTCTGGTAGGTCCTACAAGTGTGTCTAGGAAGGCTCCACATGGGAACTCAAGCCACAAGTTCTTGGTCAAGGAATTTGCAAAGTTGACACCTATGTGCAAAAATTGCAAATTCCCTTATTGAGCAAAACCATAGTTCCCAAAATCGACCTAAAATATGATCTATGCCGACATGGACCTAGAGGAGAGGGAAACCCCTGGCACTATCTCAATGTCCTAAATCCAACATAGTTTACGGTTCATCGACCCGTTCCATGGTCACCAATCTATGGCCCGTTACAACTTGCACCCTTAAGGATTTCAAGGACACCTATTGAATCCTAACTGGGGGCATAGAATTCCAACTATGCAACAAAACTAGGTTATGGGAGGTCCTGCAAGTGTGTCTAGGCAATTTCCATGTGGTAACACTAGCTGTAACAAGTTCTTGGTCGATGAATGTGCAAATTTGAACACTACGTGCAAGAACTGCAATGTCCCTCATTGAGCAAAACCTTAGTTTCCAAAATTGACCTAAAAGATGATCTATGGGCCATGGACCCAGAGGGGAGGGGCACCTCTAGCATTATCCTAATGTCTTCAATCCAATGGAATTGATGGTTCGTTTATCCTGGACACGGTCATCATTCTATGGACCATTACAACTCGCACACTAAAGGCTTTTACAGACACACGGTGAATCCCTTTCGGGTGCATAGAATTCCAACCGTGCAACAAAAATGGGATCTGGGAGGTCCTGCAAGTGTGTATAGGAATTTTCCACATGGGAATGGTAGCCACAAGTTCTCGGTCGATGAATTTGCAAAGTTGACCCCTATGTGCAAGAATTGCAAAGTCCCTTATTAAGCAAACCCTAGTTTCCAAAATCAACCTAAAATATGGTATATGGGACATATACCTAGAGGAGAGGGGCACCCCTATAACTATCACGATGTCCTAAATCCAACGAATTTGATGGTTCATTGATCCAAGCCACGGTCATCATTCTATGGAATTTTGAACCTCACCTCCTAGAGGCTTTAAGGGACACCTGTTTAATCCCTACCGGGGTCATAGAATTCCAACCGTGCAACAAAAATGGATTCCAAGAGGTCTTGCAAGTGTGTCTAGGTAGGTTCCACATGGGAATGCTAGCCACAAGTTCTCAGTCGAGGAATTTACAAAGTTGACCCTTATGTGAAAGAATTGCATAGTCCCTTATTGAGCAAATCCATAGTTTCCAAAATAGACCTAAAATATGATCTCTAGGCCAAGGACCCAGAGGAGAGGTCCCCCATGGAACTATCCTAATGTATTGAATCCAACAAAGTAAAATTTTCATTGATCTAATCCACACTCATCATTCTATGGCCCGTTGCAACTCACACCCTAAAGGATTTCAAAGACACATGGTGAATCCCTATCGAGGGCATAGAATCCCAACCGTGCAACAAAACTAGGTTTTGGGAGGTCCTGCAAGTGTGTCTAGGTATTTTCCACGTGGGAACACTAGTCACAAGTTCTTGTTAGAGGAATTTTCAAATTTGATCCCTATCTGCAAGAATTGCAAAGTCCCTTATTGAGCAAAACCCTAGTTTCCAAAACTGACCTAAAAGATGATCTATGGCCCATCAACCCATTGGAGAGGGGCATACCTAACACTATCTCGATGTTCTAAATCCAACGGAGTTGAAAGTTTGTTGATCTGAGCCACGGTCATCATTCTATGTCCCGTTACAACTCACATCCTAAAGGATTTTAGGGACACATGGTGAATCTAAGCCCGGGCCATAGAATTCAAACCGGGAAGGGGAACTAAGTTATTTCAGTGTGACCACATCCATAAGGTCCAAGCACATTTGTGGGAGCTAAAAGAACCCAATTATGCTACTTGGTTTGTATTTTGACCCCCCAATGCAAGAATTTCCATGTGTTCCAATGAGAAAAACCCTAGTGTCATATCCAACCTAACAAATGGTGCCTCTGACCATGGGAATCGTAAGAGTCAGTTACCCCTACCTATAATATGATTCTAGGAATCCAATGGAATCAACTATTTCATGATCCGATCCACATTTTTAGTTCTGTCTGTTAACAAGTAGCTCCCTATAGCCATTTAGGGACAGATGCCAAATTTGACCTAGGGAAAAGTTGTAATGGTGTGAATGTTTGATACTAGATATTGGTTAATGGTGACATTGAATAATTGGTATTAGTGATTGGTCAATGATAGTTAGTAGCTACAAACTAGGGTTTCTAGGATTTTGAACACAAACTAGGCTCTAGGCTACAAACTAGGGTTTCTAGGGTTTAGATTTCAAATTAGAGTTTAGGCTACAAACTATGGTTTCTAGGCTTCACTCTAGGCTTCCTAGGATAGGATTTATAGGTGTGAGCCCCTCATTTTGCTTCCTTTTCATCACCACAACCTTACCTTTTAATCATTTTTTCCTCCCCTAGATGCCTATATCTCTTACCATATGGTCATACTTGTCAACCTTATTCCACTTATAACACAATTCTCCTTCAATAGGAAATAAGAGGTAAATTTTTTTATATTTTGAATAAATTCTACAGGTTTTAATGAATTGAAATTATTCTAGAATTAACTATTCATGTGTTGAACAATATCATTAATCCTTCTTTTGCATGAAAATTTTACAACACATTTGTGAGAACTGTACAAAATATTGTTTAGTCCAGTTGGAAAAATATGCATGGTTAATCATTAGGACTATTGACTTTGTCCTTTCCTGTTTTACTTCTCAAAATTTGAAGCTAGTTTAGGTAATAGTAGTTTGGTTTAGGAACTGTGAGTAGTCTCTAAGAACTGATTAGTAGATGATATAATAGATCCAGGGACATTGTTTATAAGTAGAATCTAGGCATCTTAGTCCATGAAATTGTTAGAATTCTTTATCTATTTATCATTTTAGTATTTGTGATTGCCCTCATAGTTTGCATGTAAAAAGTCATAACTTTGCATTCTCATTCTTGTTTAGGATTGTACATTTAATAGACTAGGTTATGAACTAGGAATTTATAGGTAATCACTAATATTAGCATTCTATTTCTTTTGAATATAACTAATTAGGGTTCAATTATATCATTTAGTTGCACACTTTGTTAGCATATCCCATTTAACAAGGCTCCGAAGTACCACCTGATGGGAGACAATGCATATTCAGATTAGGAGTAGTTAGGATGTTCAAGTTAACCCTTCAAACCAATATTTGCATTAACCTATTCAGGTCTATATTTTGTCTTTGTTATGTTGAGGTAGTTGTTATTCCATTCCCACTTTTCCTTCTATTTGTTGGTCTTTGTATTTTTGGTTTGGTACTACTTTCAATACTCATCTATACACACAGTGTATGTCTATTTAATTTATAATAGTGAAGGCCTTGAAATCAGCCATCAAAGAGTTCCATATGATATAATGAAGGCCTTGAAATCAACCATCAGAGAGTTCCATATGGAAATTAATCCCCCAGAGAGACCCACAACATCAAATGCACACACCTCACATCATGGAAATATTTTTAAGAAGATCTCACATGCTTTATTCTTAGAGCACATTGTTTCCTGGATCAATAAATATCTCGGTTAATTAGCCCAAATGATATATTGAGGGCCGAAATTTTGGGAACACCCCCAAGTCACCTAATTTTGAAATTTTTCAGTATCATTTGGAACCACCCACAAGGGGAAAAATATCTCTAAGGGCCCCAAGTTCAGAAGAAGAATTTGAAAGACAGGAAGAATTAAGAAGACCTTCAAGGCAAGCAGAAATAGTGATATACTCAATACTAACATCCTCACACATTTTAGGGTCAAACATTCCACTAACCCTTTTGTTCTTCTTCCCTTTATTCCTTTGAATAGTCACATTTTGATAGCATATATAAGAGATTAGTGAAACCCCAGGATTAGTATAATGTTTATCCGAGAATACATGTAGATGGTTTTTAATAAGGATATCCTTATAAGCCAAAGAATACCCCAAAGAAACTAATCCTTGTTGATTGATACCTTCAACAATAACATCCCCCACAACAGAAGAAAAATCTACTGGATTTCCATGAAAATCACCTACAACCACCGAGATGGAATCATACCCCAAATATATAGTATGATCACCCAACCCCACATAGGTTAAATTAGACAGAATTTTCCTTAAAGAAGGGCAAGAAAAAGCCGAAGAAACAACCATTTTTCCCTCTGAAACCCCCGTAGTAAGCACGAAGTCCCCAATATCAGAAGAAGAAACCATACCCCCAGTAACATCTATACCAATTAAAGGAGGGATAATTAGTGAAGAAAATATGAAGCCAAAGATAAATGAGGTGGACAACTAGAAGGTTCAAATTTATCCAAGTGGATGCTATGTTTCTCTTCAACATCTCTAATAAAATTTAATTATGTATCAGATATAGAGCAATAAAAATCAGGGAACAATGTCTCCAACTTACTCAATAAAGTAGAATAATCCTCCACTGGAGATTGATGTGAGACCCCAATAAAATCAATAGAGACAGTTTCCTCTCCATCAACAGTGACCTTGGGAGATTCTAAAACCCTAATCTTTTCCAACATAAGATGAACATCATTCCCAAAATCCTCCTCAAAACCCGAACATTTTTTCTTCATATGACGCGTACCTCGACAATTCAAAATGGAACCTTCCAAAAATATAGTCTCAAAATAAAATTGCAATCTCCCAAACTAATCTCCACTTCGATAGGAAGGCCATCCATGAGATTGAATTCATCCAATATCCGATCCATTCGCTTATCTTCCACACGAATCATTTTCTCATCCATGAAGCTGAATTTAACCACTGTACTTTCCAAGTCAGTAAAAACTTTCTTCGACCAGAGTTGTAGAGGAAACTCGACAACAACATCCAAAAATGACAACGAGACACTCTTTCTTTCAGTGGGTTGAAGGTTGAATGCCACTTGCTAAGAACCAGTGAGCCATCCCCAATCACCTAAACCTTTTCTAGGATCAATGAAGCATTCTCCTCAGCCAAGAAATGGAAACAAAACTAGCCACTGACCAAACACTGAGCTTGGGGAAATGACCTACTAAGGGTTTATAATTTTTGGACATCCCTTTAATTGTATCTAGCCTGTTCAATGAGACATATTCTAGTCTATCAACCAGAGCAGGCAAAGACATATTTTCCACCTTATCCATATTCAGGTCCTTCCCCAGGACCATGTGGTATTTCCTCAAATGCACATTATATACCTTATCTTCCCTCTTAGCTTTGGATTTTGACCTAAACAAGAAACCCCCCTTCACATCGGTGCCGATAGGGGATTGCTTACGACCCTGAAACTGATCCGTTCGACTTTCACTAGACCTCCCATCCACTACAAAGGGTTTTGAAATAGAACCACCAACCCAAGTTGACCTTCAAGAACCATCTAATTTTGGTAGTTCGTTGACACCAGAAGGGAAATAATGTAATATCCCGGCCAAGAATAGGCTGGAATATCAACTCAAAACACAAATTGTAAGCATAATTTTAGTAGTAATTTTGTTAACAATTTTATGGCCTGCAAAGTGATAACTTTGCATGCTGACTCCCAGATCAAGGATGATGGGAATGACCTTAGGTTCTGGTTTTTGTATGGGAAAATGTACATCAGCAAGGTAGAATAGGTCCAATCACTAATTCCTATACACAAAGCACTGGAGCCATTTATTTTCAACAATCAGATAAATCTGATGTCTACTTCGATGCTTTCTGGGCCTTCTAGCATATCCATACTAGACTTGGGATTTTATAATGAATGTAAATAGGGGGTACAATAGGCATCAAACTATATAAAATATGTTGGAATAGAGTTTCTGAGGATTTGGGAGGCTATATATGGATTTGGGAGCAAAATTGGTCAAGTGCGTTATGTAGGACTACTGAATCAACTGTGCTATGTAGGAATGTCCAAATTGACTGAAACAGGGTCTGGGGTGATTAAATATTGTCTCAGTAACCTCACACATTCATCAAATCAGAAAATAGATGCATACATAACTTTTTCTAGCCAAAATGGAAAAACTAGTCATTAATTTGTGCACAAAGAGCTAGTCTTCCATTTAATTATTCCAAATTGCCTTAGAGGTTTACAAATATATGTTATGGAGTTATAGAAGGTTCTAATACAATATATGGAATAGAATCAAGTCATAAACAAAGCTCTTGAGTAGAGTATAAAGGTATTTTAATATTCAAATCTTCAGTTGACCTCCAAAACTAGTAAATCTTACAATAGGGAGAAAATGAACATAAGAAGAGAAGGGGGGGATAATTTTATGTATTGGATCTATTAAACAGATTATGTCAAGGCTGAAATCTATATATGAAGGGAACACTAAATGTTGGAGCATAGGCCGCAGCTATGGCAAAGCTGCCAATTTTGGGGAAAAAGCGCTAAGTTTTGAAGGAAAAGTGCTAATTTTGAGGAAAAGCACCATTTTTGGCGGAAGTGAATAGTGCACGGCATGGTGCCAGATGGACGAGATCACCGCAGAGTACGAGATGGAAATAGCGGAGCTCGCGTGCACAAGCCAAAGAAGAATAAATGTGGCCGAGTAGAAAGCTCAACCACCACAGTAAATGAAGGAAGCGATGGAATAGAGGGCTCAGCTACCCTCATTAAGGCTAAGTACAGAAGTTATGGTTGCTCGGACCAAGGAGGAGCAACGGGACGAAGCATTGAAGACAAAGGACGAGGAGAAGAGAACGATGAAGTGGCACCCATACCCGCGATCTGCGTCAAAAATCACGGAGCCTGCAGGAAGTTGCTACGCGACTGCAAGAGGCGTCTAAAGTACACCTAGAGCTAGTCACTAAGTTGTAGATAGTCTAAGTTGATGTCTGAGACATTGCAATCCCTGTAGAAGAAGAGAGTAGATCTAAGAGAGGGGCTCCCAGCTGTGTGTGTGGATTTTCCTAGAAAGATCTAAGGCTGCAGCTGTGTGCGCAGCGTAACTGTGTAATTCCCATTTCGAGCTAATATAAAATATAGTTCCCGTGGATGTGATTTCCCCGTGGAGGTGAACCACATGATTCTTGTTGTTATGGTGATGTTTACGTGAATGCATGTCTATGTTTTACTATCTATGTTTACATGAATGTTTCATTATCTTTGTGAATGAGTATGTAAAATAAGTTCTTGAAGCTTCCTTAGAAGTTATACTCATGCACTGTCGGAGGAGTATGTAAGAACACTATTGCCGCAGCGGTTAAGGAGTGTATTACTGCACTGTGGCACGAGAGCGGAGACGATACATAGTGTATCAGACGTAGAGGGTAAACGCCTCGTGCGCAGGTGCGGGGATACTATGCAGCTAGGCTAAGGCGAGTAAGCTCCAGCGCTGTTGCGTTGTATGACCTGTGAAAGAATCAGACGCTCTATTCAGAATTTACTGCAAAAGAGAGAAGGAGAGAAGACTGTGGATTCCACTCCACCCCGGTTAAGGAAACCTGATTCCTTAGCCCCCCAGAGCCACTTCAGGTGAGACCTCGGGCTGCTGAGCAGCTCGTTGCCGAAAGGGCCAGTGTGCCAAGGGGTGTTTGTTGCTGCGCCTCCTGAAAACCCGGGTCTGACCAAAAGCAGCCAACAAATGGTTCCGTTGCCTTGAGACTTGTTAAGCCAACAAATGGTTCCACCATCGGCTTTAACCCTATTATTTTGAAGGCAATGTGGTGCTGGAATCCTATAGCTAAAGAAATTCAAGAGTGGTTTGATTCAAAGGCGAGAGAGTTCGGTGAACGTGAAAATAGAAGCTCTAGGCTTCAGACAGAAGATTGGTTGCAGAAGCATATCTATACTGACCTTCACAAAATCTTATTTGTAACATTTGCACTTGAGTTGCATGGGTGGGTATCCAAGCTAGCAGATACTCAACCCACTGTGCATGTTGATCAACCTATCGTTTGGTCGCCTGAGCTAGTTAGCATTGTGAAGCGGGTCGATAATCCTGTATCCCATGTAGTAGACTTTTGGTTGAACAGTCTGCCAAAAGGCTTCATCACCGAGTTTGCAGTAGATACGAGAAAGAGCTTCAGCAAGGCTGAGAGGAGTTTCTTCAAAGCATACAGGGGTGAGTTCTTAAATTCTCTGAACCTGTCGATTAAAATGCTCTTATATGAAAAAGGAAAACTATGCATAGCTTCCGATGAATAGCATAGACAAGTAATGTCCGCAGATTCTAATAGTGATTTTGAAGCTATTGGTTGCACTCGTAGTGGAAAACGGTATAAAGTAGGCCTCGACCAGCATTCTTTTGAGTCTAGCCTAGAAGATAGTCGAGCTCGTAGAGCGAGCCATATAGAGAGACAAGGGAGTGTTCATATCCCTTATCACCCTTTTACACCGCAAAATCCAGACGGGGCTCAGCATAACCCCGCAGTAACACCCTCTAGTAGCCCACACGGTACTTCTAGTACCTCAGCCCCACCTTTGTTTAACCATCCCGGAGGTAGTGCCACAACACCTCCACATCAACCTAGCGTAAGAAGGATGGGTGATGACATGAAGCTACCAACCTTTAGAGGAACATGGCTAGAAGACCCTGAGCAACACTGGTTTCTATGCGAAGCCATTTGGACGATTAAGCAAATTAATGATGATGCTGTTAATCTAGTTCAGTTTGCAACCACACTAAGAGAGAGAGCCTTAACCTGGTTTATGAAATACTCAGCAGCACAGAATAGGACGGTTGCTGATGTAAGAAGTGCTATGCTTAAAGAATTCAAGAAACCTAAATCAGAGTCACAGTGTATAACATAACTCAAAGACATAAAACAGTTACCTACAGAGTCAGTATGGGACTTTGACCAGAAGTTCAAAGCCTTGATAGATCAAGTAAGCTTTGAGTTTGCACCACAGCAACATAAGGAATGGTTCATTGCTGTGCTGCTTCCTCACATTAGACTTCCTCTTATGCAACAGAATCTCACTACACAAGAACAAGCTCTAGAGATGGCTATGAAACTAGAAGCTTCACCAATTGCTGGAACAAGCAACGATGTTGCGCAGTTGCAGAACCAAATAGAAAACCTAACCTTGCAAGTGCATGATATTAAGAAAGGAAAGGATGTCAAAGAAGAAATTTGGTGTACAAAGTGTAGAGCACAAGGACATTCAAAGGACCATTGTCCTGTTTTCATAGATTATATTGCAACTGGAGCACCTAACCCTTTACCATAGGCACAGGGGCCTTGGTGTGAAATTTGTAGAACTAGAGGCCACAGACCACAAGAGTGTCACTTGTTACAGAAATATGTACAAACTTCAAAGAATCTATATTGCAATTTCTGTAAATCAGTAGGCCATGATGAGAACAATTATAGAGAATATGAGATCATGATAGAAAGAAAACATGATCTTTATAGAGTATAGTCAGAACCACAAGGACCCACAGCAGAGCCGCAGTATGACCAAGCTCGCGAAGGCAGAGGAGGAAATTACAGGGGCCGTGGACGCGCAACAGGTTTTGGTCGAGGAAGAGGACAGATCACTTGTTACAACTGCGGAGCTCAAGGCCATTATGCAAGGGATTGCCAAAATCCTACAACCATCTGCAGATACTGTAAATCTTATGACCATGTCATTGAAGAATGCCCTCAGTTGATGGCCAAGATGCAAGAAAAGAAGCCACGGGTTAACCAGAATATCCAGTTGATTGGAGCAGACAAAAGAGAACCAAATCCTACAATTAATATAGTGATGCGTAGTGGAGCAACCACTAGTGTGCCAAAGTTGGGAACTAGAAAGCCAGCGACGCAATCGGTGCACTGCGCTAATATTAAACCGTCCCCGCTTGACCTACAGAAGCAAAAAGAAGCATTCAAGAAAGCTCAAGAGTATTTATCAGATCCGTGAGCCTCAAGCTTTGTCGCAATTCCGCATAATGATATCATACCGCGTGTGCCACGTCAAGAGAACCTGGTGCGAGAGCAGGCCACTACATCCGGAAGGCCTGATGAGGAGGATGCACTAGGCAGTGTTCATGCTTTCTTGAGAAACTACTTAAAGTTGTTGCGCAATGAAAAAGAAACTATGGAACTCCAACACCTGTTGGATCAGTGTCAGCAATCTGCTTTGATGAATACACTGCAGCGTGCTGTTCATCAGATTAGGAGTCATACCAGAACTGGAAGAGAGATGAGACTCACAGCGCAGATTGGAGCATTTGAAATGGACGAAGTCATTTTGGATTTAGGCTCAGAAGTTAATTTTCTCACCATGCAAACATGGGAATAGATGGGTAGCCCTCAGCTTACCAGATCTCCTATCCAGTTAAGACTTGCAAATCAGCAACGAGTTTCTCCATTGGGCAGATTACCCAATGTACCCATTAACATTGAGGGAGTAAGAAGTTCTACAGACTTCGAAGTAATAAAAATTCTGGATGACAGTACACCTTACCCAACACTTTTAGGCATAGACTGGGCATTTGATAATCTGGCTATCATTAATTTGAAGAAAAGACAGATGACCTTTGAGGATGAGCAGATCAGGGTCATTGCACCGCTCGATCCCCTTCAAGGACCACGGTATATTGAACCCATTCGGGAAGAAGAAGAAGTGCTCCACATGGAAAGTTTGTACCAGATGACTGCTAGTCATAATGATTATGTCAATCCCACAGCGGACGGCCATATCAGCTAGCGATGCGATAGTTCGTGCGCATCAGATTCGAAAGCAGGATTGGAAAACTGGCAGAATCGCTTACATGAAGTTTCTGCAAGGCGTTGCACCAGGATGACTAAATCCATTCGATGGATTGGCACATAATTGAATAACACCCCAATCTTTGATGGTTTTATTGGAGTAAGTGAATTCATACATGCATATGAACAATAAATCCCAGATGAGCAGCGCATACAAGCATTGGATGTAGCACTGCGCGCTACACCCACAAGTTGGTGGGGTGCGCACAAAGAAAATATCGACACATGGAAAGACTGTCGCAGGTTGATACTGTGCAGATTTAAAGAGACTACATCAGGAGTTTTGCGCAAATATGATGGACAGAGTGACCCCAGGTCACATGTTGAAGCATGTATTCAGCAATGGTTAGATATTCCAGAGGATGAGTGGGCTCACCTATTCATCCACACGTTGGATATAGTTCCAAGGAACTGGTACACTGAAGCAGAATTGCACAGAGGCACTATCACTTGGCCTCTCATGATTGAAAGTTTTCAACTCACCTTCAGCTTTGAGTCAGAACATCCAAGCATTGATCAGGCTTTAAAGAGTATTAAAAAGAAGGTATTTGAGCAATGTCCGTTACCAGAGTATTCTCAACCAGACTGGGATGTCCAGATGGAACATGCCTTGGAATGCTATAATTTTGCTGCTAGAGAAGAGGATGATGATCCTCGCAACATCAATATTCCAGATTCAGAAGGGACGCGCAAAGTCGAAGGCCCTCAGCTTGATATCCCTGCCATTACAGAACACATCAAGCTCAAGAAGATTAACATTGGTACAGAAGCCGAACCCAAGGTTGCCTCTATAGGAGATTATTGGGATGATGAAACTGTTGACCACATTGCAGATTTACTACATGAGTACCAGGACATCTTTCCTACCAAGTTTACAGAAATGAAAGGCATCCTAGGATATTTAGGAGTTATGCGCATACCTTTGAAAGTGGATGCTAAGCTAGTAAAACAGCGCCCATACAGGTTGAACCCACGATATAAAGAAAAGGTCAGAGAAGAAATTGATAAGATGCTCGCCGCTGGTATCATTGAACCAATAGAGGAAAGTGACTGGATTAGTCCTATGGTGGTACAAGAGAAAAACGAAAAAGGTGAAATAAGAATCTGTGTGGACCTGCGCAAGCTCAACGATGCATCAGCACATGATCCATTTCCTACGCCCTTTACAGACGAAGTGCTTGATAATGTTGGAGGACAAGAGGCTTACTCCTTCATTGATGGCTTTTTAGGATACCATCAGATCAGAATCCATCCAGAGGACCGCCATAATACCACTTTTGCGACTCAATGGGGCTCATTCCAGTATACGGTAATTCCCTTTGGTCTTAAAAACGCTCCTTCTATCTTCTCTAGAGTCGTTGTTGTTGTTTTTAAAGAATTCATCCATAAGTTTCTAGAAGTCTATTTTGATGACTAGACTGTATTTGGTTTACTAAAGAACCATATAGGGAATCTAAGGATGATGTTAGACAAATGTAGACAGTATCAGATTTCCCTAAACTTGAAAAAATGTATCTTCTGTCACTCTGTGCTCCTTTTGGTATTTTGTTGGGTCACATTGTATGCAGACAAGGACTCATGATGGATCCTGCGAAGGTTGCCATCATTGCTAACTTGCCTGCGCCCAACTCAGCCAAACAATTGCACACTACATTGGGACATACAGGATACTACAGGAAATTTATCAAGGGTTATGCAAAGATTACTGCGCCTATGGAAAGACTGCTGAAAAAGGACTCGAAATTCCAATGGACAGAAGAATGCCAACATAGCTTTGACACACTTAAAGAAAAGATGATCACAACACCTATTCTAGTTTTCCCAGACTGGACAAAACCTTTTCATGTTCATGTAGATGCTTCTTCCATAGCATTGGGGGTTGTACTTACACAACCGGGAGAAGGAGGTATTGACCACCCCATTGCTTACTCTAGCAGAAAGCTGTCCACAGCTAAGAAGAACTACACCACTACAGAAAGAGAAGGACTAGCTATGGTGTATGCCTTACAGAAATTCAGACACTATCTATTGGGTGCTCATTTTAAAATGTATACTAACCATTCTGCTTTGAAGTACTTGGTCAATAAGCCAGTCTTAGGGGGAAGAATTTACAGATGGCTACTCCTCTTCCAAGAGTATGATTTTGAGATTATTGTGAAGCCAAGTAGATTGAATGCAGGACCCGACCATTTATCTAGGATAGAGTCAGGGGAGGAACCTACAAATTTGGAGGACAATTTGCCTGATGCGCAACTATTCTCTATTCAAGCAGTAGATGGATATTATTCCAATATTCTTGAGTTTCTCACTACAGGGCAAGCACCAGTTGAGTTCACAATACAGCAGAAGAAACAACTTGTTGTCAAAGCCGCAGACTTCACTTTGATAGCAGGCCAGCTCTATAAGTTGGGCCCTGATGAAGTGTTGCGCAGATGCATTTTACCGCATGAGAAGAACTCCATAATCGCAGAAGCGCACTCAGGAACCGCATGAGGCCATTTCGCAGGAAAGCCGACTGCACAGAAGATCTTAGCCACAGGACTTTGGTGGCCAACATTGCACAAGGATACTAAGGAATTCTGCAAGTGTTGCGATGTGTGCCAGCGAACAGGAAAACCTTCAAGAAGAGATGAAATGCCGCTAAGACCCCAGATAACAGTGCATGCTTTTGATAAATGGGCCTTTGATTTTGTGGGACCTATCAACCCACCAGGGAAGAGAACCGGTGCAAGATACATCATCACAGCTACTGAATACCTCACTAGATGGGCTGAGGCGAAGCCAGTCAAGAATTGCGACGCTGTCACTGCCGCGCAGTTCATTTTTGAGAATATTGTCACTAGATTTGGATGTCCACTGATTCTAATGAGTGATCAGGGCACACATTTCCTGAACGAGACTATAGAGGCCCTTACTGAAGAATTCCACATCAGTCACCACAAGAGTACACCCTACCACCCTCAAGCTAATGGTACGGTGGAGGCATTCAATAAGATTTTGGAGAATGCCCTGACCAAGGTCTGTAACCAACAAAGAGATGATTGGGACCTTAGAGTCACAGATGTGTTATGGGCTTACAGAACTACATGCAAGAAACTAACAGGTCACACACCTTTCAGTTTGGTGTATGTACAAGAAGCAGTTATGCCCATGAATTACATTGTTCCCAGTCTCAGAATTGCTCAAATTACAGAAATGGCAGATACTGATACTATGAGTGAAAGGCTATGACAATTGGTTTCCTTAGAGGAAGACAGAATTTTAGCTGGATTCCATCAACAAGTGCAGAAGGCAAGACAGAAGGCTTGGCATGACAGGCATATCAAGAATAAAGTTTTTCAGGAAGGAGACTTGGTACTCCTTTATGATAGTAAATTCATCAAGTTTCCAGGCAAGTTTTGTGTACATTGGTCAGGCCCTTTTCAAGTGATGAAGATAACCGAAGGAGGAGCAGTTCAGCTTGCAAAGCTTAATGGAGAATTGCTGCCCACAATGATCAACGGGAGTCGGCTCAAGCTTTATCGAGACGGCCACTCCGCCCTGTTGACCTAATCAACTGCTAAAGTCGTGCAGATGTCCAGTGTAGTTGAAAGAGGCATCGCACTTATCACAGTCTACATGGAAGTCGCGAGACATTTTCAGTCTCTGGCTTCCCACGCAGTTCCCTGAAGCATCCGCGCAGTCAATAAAACCTATTCTGAGCGAGCCTATTGTCGCTCTTGCGAAATCCCCCAGGTTGTCAAATTTTTGCTCTTACGGAGTTCCCTGTTGTCTAATTTTGTTTGCTCTTACGGAGTCCCCGCTGTGGACCCCTCCATATGCACAGTTACCCATGCTGAAGTAACCCACCGAAAATTTGAAAATTTGAATTACGGAAGTTCTGTAGCTGTGTCTGAGTCTTAAAGGAAGGATGAGACCGCCATTTAATTGTATTTGATCTGACAGATTTGGCTTGAATTCCTGAAGATCTGCATTTAATTAAGGAGCCGAACGTCTTAGCTTATCTCCCGAAATGCTGTCAGAACCCGTCCATCACATTTAATGCACCACAGAGGCGCGGGGGTAGGGGGGTTTTCAACTCATATGCATAGGCGCCTACGGTTATTAGCCCCACTTGTCCGCATCTACTACCGCCTTTAGCTATAAATACCCCTCATTCGTATATGTTTGGGTTACTTTCCTCGAGTTGTATAAGTTGTCTTGTTTGAGTCTAAGTCATTGTTTTCAGAGTTGTGTCGTGCAAACTGCTCCCTTTGCTTTCCGAGTTTGTATCCTACGCTATTCCACCCTTCTCTGATCAGTGTTAAGTCGTGTCTGTAATTTTATGACAGAGAACCTATCAACTGAAGAATTCGTCTGACAGTTTAGACGCAGAGGTTTAGATTTCGGTATGGGTACCCCGTTCAATATTGTCGAGCTCCCTGATCCCAGACAGTCTCTGGGCACAAGGGTGTCTCAACCACACCAGCCGGAGGAACCTGTTCTAGAGCCCTTGGCCACTATGGTTAACTACATTCCTCCGTGACCAGATGATGGACCCGAGGTGCATATTCCCAAGAATGCCAAGTATCCGATTCTGTTTCCACCAATGGCAGAAATCATGCACGAAGAAGGACCCCTGCTCGGACATCTTCCGCTTGTTAAGTTTTCTGACTATAATTTGGGAGATTATAGAACATATCCATAGTTCGTGCCAGATCACTATCTGACAGTGGTCCATAACCCTGTTAAGAAAGTTGACGAATTCGTCCCACAGCAATTTGCAGTAAATCTGGAGAGGCCTGGCCTATTGAACCTGTTGAAGCTACCGCACTTCGGGCGTAGCAATGAAGTTAATGCGGTTGTAAAGGTCTTGTTATCTTGTGTTCATGGTGGTTATCTATGGCTGGGGAGGCCAGTTGATTTGAATGTGGACCTGATTCATCGAATTACCAGCCTATCTAAGGTTGGTAAGGACCCCAATGTCCATTTTGTTGGTAAAGACAGGGACCGAAAGCTCGCTGCACAGGTGGTGCAAAAATACAAATTGTCTCGAGGAGGTCAGGCCTATGACCTCACTATAGTTGAAGATGAAGCACTCAGATTCACAGGTAGTCTGCTCGCAGGAAGACGTTTAACGAAGTGCCGACCGAAAGAAGTCCCTGGAGCTGTTGTAGAGCTCACAGTCGTAGCTGCGGAAGGAGAGCAGTATAACTGGTCTCTCTTCCTCCTGAATACATTTTTGGATGATTGCCGCAATGTTCAAGACACCACCAATCAGTTGTTCCATTTTTCTTGGCTCCTGATCTTGTGTGCTTTTGTCGGGTGGAAGGAACCGCCCAACACTCAGTTTCTTTCGTGCCGTTCAGGAGAGGTTACGGGGATGCGTTATGTCAACCTCTGGGATTCTAATAATCCCGTGAAGCGCAAGATGAACCACGACGTATTCTTTGAGTACTACAATATCCTCAGGGATACCATCCTGCAGATGCCGAGGCTTACTGAGGAGACGACAGAAATTTATGGAGCGAAGTTGGTCTTTTCTGCGAACTTGCATGAAATCTATTTTCGCCCTCGCGGAATTCAGTCGAAAGAATGGGCCGTAGGGCTCTACCGAATGACTACCCAGGATATGGAGGACACTATGAAGTCCTGGCCAGATGAATGGAAGCAGGCCGCTAACATCGTTGTTGTGATGCCACCCCCTGCGGCGCCAGAAAAAGATAAGGGAAAGGAAAAGGCCGTGCAGAAGAATGATGAAGGTCTGCCAGGACCACCTTCCAAGAAGAAGAAGCTGTCGCACCCCGCAGAAGCGACAGGAGATCCCTCTGAGACCCTTGCCGCGAGGTTTGACCAGTACTTGAAGGAGCAATTTCGCGAGCTGCATACCTCTCAAGCCAAGATCAGAAGTGCTCTGGACCTGCAGCTCGTGGAGTTGAAAGGTCTCGCAGGACGAGTTGCGCAGACCCATGCGCTAGCATCCGGCTAGTAGGCACCGCAAGCGTCTACAAGCACCGAACGTGTTGAAGTACCTACCGATAGGCATACTATTGTACATATCCTTCCTGCAAGCATGACACTCCCGGAACCTTTAGCTGCACTACAGGTAAGCGCGGTTGGCGTTGTTGAAATAAATTTGTCACTTATTCCGTTGGAAACTCTCCATTTGGTTCAGGAGCAGGTTTCTACTGAGCTGAGAGCTATGGAGCTCTCCACATTCCATGCCAATCAAAGACTGCAGACGCAGGAAGCAGAGCTAAGGGTAGGCTACAAGGAGATCTCTGCGAAGCTTGAACTTCACGAAGCGCAAGACACTGGGTTAAGGAATGCTGTTGATGAAATCGCCCAGGAGATACCAGCCTGCCAAATTCAACCAGACTTCCCGTTAGTTGAGAAAGTGAAATGCATCGGTAGAAGGGCGCAAGCCCTAGAACAGCAAGTAGTTGCTATGGCTGAGGACCATAGAAATCATCTTGCCGAGTTGGAAGCTTGTGTCGCAGCGCCTCCCATGGATGAGACGTAAGAACAACTGGGAGCACTGCGCATAGCTTCCATCCAGATGCAGCACAAAATAGATGAAGCCCAGCAGCTAATGACACGAGCTATGGAAGCTTGGGCGGAGCTTGAGAAGATCCCTTCTAAAGTTTCTCTTGTAGAACAGGTCGAAGCAGCAGAACAGTCCTTAACTGTTCTGAATGAAGAAGCTAAGTCATTGGAAGGCTTAGCGAAAATGAGGAAGATGAGCGAAGTTCGTAAAGTCCAGCAAGAACTGCACAGGCTCAGAAACAAAGATGCTACTCTCGCCAACAGCGTTCAGCTGTTTATGGATGAGTATGCTGAACTTGCTGCCCAAGCAGAGGCCAAGGTCAAAGCATTTTCTGAGTCTCAAGAGTTGGTCGATGGCATAGAAGGAGAAGAAGCTACTGCAGACATGGTGCAGACAACTGCGAAGTGCGTCGAAGACATGGACTCCACTATTGCGCAGTGGAAGCAAGACTTCACTGTGACTCAAGCCAAGTCAGATGCACAAATCAAGCGACCGCAAGCTAATGCGGGTGGTTCAGGGACGAGCTACAAGTAAGTGTTAGGGGCCTGTTGGAGCATAGGCCGCAACTATGGCAAAGCTGCCAATTTCGGGGAAAAAGCACTAAGTTTTGAAGGAAAAGTGCTAATTTTGAGGAAAAGCACCATTTTTGGTGGAAGTGAACAGTGCACGGTACGGTGCCAGATGGACGAGCTCACCGCAGAGTGCGGACCGTAAATCACGGAGCTCACACGCACAAGCCAAAGAAGAATAAATGTGGCCGAGTAGAAAGCTCAACCACCACAGTAAATGAAGGAAGCGATGGAATAGAGGGCTCAGCTACCCTCATTAAGGCTAAGTACAGAAGTTATGGTTGCTCGGACTAAGGAGGAGCAACGAGACAAAGCATTGAAGACAAAGGACGAGGAGCAGAGAATGATGAAGCAGCGCCCATACCCACGATCTACGCCGAAAATCACGGAGCCTGCAGGAAGTTACGACGTGACTGCAAGAGGCGTCTAAAGTACACCTAGCCGTCAGTGGTTAGGGTTTTTGGGGATCACTGTTGGGAAAGGCCCATAGTTTTGTAAAGGTGCGACCCTCAGGGCCACCTATATATATGTGTAATTGTAAAGGGAAAAAGGTTAGATGGGTCAGAGATAGATTGGTTAGAAGGTCAAGGAATTAGAGAGTTGAATAGTTGTAGAGCTAGTCACTAAGTTGTAGACAGTCTAAGTTGATGTCTGAGACATTGCAATCCCTGTAGAAGAAGAGAGTAGATCTAAGAGAAGGGCTCCCAGCTATGTGCGTGGAGTTTCCCAGAAAGATCTAAGGCTGCAGCTGTGTGCGCAGCGTAACTGTGTTATTCCCATTTCGAGCTAATATAAAATACAGTTCCCGTGGATGTGATTTCCTCGTGGAGGCGAACCACATGATTCTTGTTGTTATGGTGATGTTTATGTGAATGCATGTCTATGTTTTACTATCTATGTTTACATGAATGTTTCGTTATCTTTGTGAATGAGTATGTAAAGTAAGTTCTTGAAGCTTCCTTAGAATTTATACTAATGCACTGTCGGAGGAGTCTGTAAGAACACTATTGCCGCAGCGGTTAAGGAATGTATTACTGCGCTGTGGCACGAGAGCGGAGACGATACATAGTGTATCAGAGGTAGAGGGTAAATGCCTCGTGCGCAGGTAAAGGGATACCGCGCAGCTAGGCTAAGGCGAGTAAGCTCCAGCGCTGTTGCGCTGTATGACCTGTGAAAGAATCAGACGCTCTGTTCAGAAGTTACTGCGAAAGAGAGAAGGAGAGAAGACTGTGGATTCCACTCCACCCCGGTTAAGGAAACCTGATTCCTTATCCCCCCATAGCCACTTCGGGTGAGACCTCGGGCTGCTGAGCAGCTCGTTGCCGAAAGGGCCAATGTGCCAAGGGGTGTTTGTTGCTGCGCCTCCTGAAAACCCGGGTCTGACCAAAAGCAGCGAACACTAAACATTATGGGTTGCACTGATATCCTCCTCTGAAATGGAGCTCCTCCCTTTGAGAAATCTCCCAATACTCTCTCCAATGACACACTGACTGATGATAACTCTATGGAAGCTTGAGAATCTTCAATGATGGACTGATATGGATTTGTAGATCAGCTATTGATATCATATGAGGTACATTGCACACTAGAAATTATGGGCTTCTCTGGACTCCTCCACTAAAATGGAGCACCTCCTTCTGATGGGATCTTCCAATGCTCTCTCCAATGATACTCTGACTGATGATTACTCTTTGGAAGCTTGAGAATATTCAATACTGGACTAATATGGAGCTGAAGATCAGTACTCCATTGCTCTAGATCTCATAAATGATTGCCTGGATGCTACGAATATTAAATGATATGTTAAATTAAACAGTAAATTATTAATTATTTAATTGAAGGGACGTAACCCTTCCTCAAGCACGCTCAAACCTTATAAAATGAGAGCTCTCTTGTAATACATTCACCATCCAATTATCATTTATTCATTTATTATCACATTATTCTTGAAGATGGATTCTCTTCATTGTTAGCTGGATTCGGTATATTGCATTTGGTATCAGAGCTTGCCGCTCCTCGGCACCTTTCACAGTTCTCTTCACCGCTCCTCCATTACATCGCTTCCCATCCTCTCCACCTGCACTCCACGCCATCACCTCCACCTCCTCCGTCATCCACCTGCCCAAGCAGCTCTCCTGTGCACCACCCCTCCTCCTTCCTCCTTCCCCCGTCCTCCACCTTTGCACTCCATCAACATCACCTACACCACATCACCACTGCACCAATCCACCATCGCCTTACCACTACTTCACGACCTTCCCAGGCTTCCCACACCGGCCCCCCTCCTCCCTGCACCACGTGCATCCTCCCCCTTCCCCCGCAACTCCACTCTACTCCCCCGTAGCCCCACGCTTCCCCTATCCTGCACGCTGCTCCTACCCCCTACTACCCTCTCCCACCAGCCTTCCGTTGCCTCCACGCCACCATTCAACCCTCCACACTCCCTTCCCCATCAGCCTCCACGCCGTCCTCATCACTGCATCTAGCTCGCCTCTGCCTCTGCCTCGGTCTGCTCGTAGCCACCAACACCCATCAATGCCCTGCAAAACAATGAGCCGATCCAAAGTTAATAAAACAAAAAAAAAACTATATAATAATAATTTTTATTATTATTATATTTATTAACTTTTTTTTAAAATAAAAAAATATAAATATAATAAAAATTTTATTATATATTTTTTTAAATATATAATTTTATTATATATTATTAAAATTTCCTAATACCCTCCTTAGCCCTACCCCATTAAGCCAAAATATCGTTCCCCTATTCACCCCCCCACACCAAATCAAGAACCATGGCCAAGTTACAAAACCGACAAGAAAAATTAGAAAAAGACCAAATTAGAGATTTAAAAATCCTTGAAGGTCTAAACTCCAGAATGGACAAACTTGACAAAGTGTTTCAATAATATTTAAAGGAAGAAATAAAAAATTCCAATGCAAAGCTGAAAAATGAAATCAGAGTTGAAGTCGTTTCAGTTTTAGAAAAAAGGCTAGCTGAAAAATTGAACGAGATGAAGGAAAAGCAAGACCAACTGAGCGACACGTTAAACATGTTCAAGGAAAGGATGGGACAGAAGGAGACAAATGATCATTGCAAACCCAAAGACGACTCAGATATGTCAAGTGCTTCAACCAACAATTCTAGATCACCACACAACAAGACAAGAGGCAATCAGTACCAGCATTATGTAGTGTATCCCCCCAAAGCAAAAATAGAAATGTCAAAGTTTAGTGGGAATGACGAACAATGCATTGCGTGGTTAAATAAAGCAGAGGAATACTTCGATATCTATAACATCACAACAGATGAAGAAAAAGTGAAGTATGCATCTATGCACCTTGAAGGATATGCCTACAACTGGTATATGTGGTGGAAAGGTGACCAATTCGCATACACATGGAATTTTTTCAAAAATGATTTCCTCAAAAGGTTTCAAGGAATCAACGAATACGAATTTTTCTCAAAGCTTACCAAGTTACAGCAAAAAGGAAACGTCGAAGAATTCACACACCAATGGGAATTACTCGCTACCAGAGTATTTGGGTTATCAGAAAAACAACGATTAGAAACTTACTTGGGGGGACTAAAACCCTACATACAAAATGAGTTAAAACTACATGACATTCCGAATGTTGAGGCAACAAGACGCAAAGTGAAAGCAGTAGAACTCAAACCAGATGGAACTCCCAAGACAAGAGTGGAAAGAGGGGAACAATGCAGATATTGTGGAGACAATTGGTCACCCGGTCATCAATGCAACACCTCCCAATCATATAGTTATGAAGTTAAGAAATATTTTGAAGCATCCATTGGATGCACCGACAATAATAATAATAAGAAGAAGAATACATGTAGTCGATGTGGAGAATATTGGACTACTGGCCATAAATGCCAAACCAATCACACAGCACACTACAAAATTATTAATGGAAAAGAAGTACAGGTACTCACGGAAGAAACATCTGAGTCTGATGTAGATACAAGCTTATCTGAAGCATCAATAGTGACCATTACCTGTATTCAACAAACTTGTAAGGAAGAATATCTAGTGGCACCCAAGAATGTTAACACCCAACAAAAAGGAAATCCGTTAATCATAGGGAGCTATATTCCACCACAGCTAAGAAGTTGCAACGACATTGAAAACAAACAACTCTTATCCCAAGCAACAAAATATACAGGACCAAAGAGGTTACAACTTACAGGGTCTATTAAAGATAGGGATATCACAATTTTGGTCGATTCTGGAAGTACCCATAATTTGATCGACATCAGTAGGGCAAAGGAACTTAATCTTTTTGTGTTTCCCACAAAAGGGATTAAAGCCTCCACCATCGCAGATCAACACATAGAAGAAGTGGGAAAATGTCATAAGGTGCCATTACACATACAAAAATTACACCTACAACTCAATTGTATTGCATTACCACTCAAGGAAGCAGACATGGTATTAGGCATCGAATGGTTAGCGTCACTAGGTACGTACTCTACCAATTTACAAAACAGTACATGAGTTTTAAATGGAATGGAAGTAAGTATCGATTGTATGGTCTAAGGAAATTGCCACCCAAATAGAAAGAGTCACAGCATAAGAAGGACCCAGGCCATCATCAAGATAGAAAGACCAGTCCAGATCACTTAGCTCAAATCAAGCATCGACACAAATCAAGGACAAAATATGATGCCAACAAATACAGCTTTGAGGACAAAGCTCCCTTTAAAGGGGGTGGCAATGCTACGGATATTAAATGATATGTTAAATTAAACAGTAAATTATTAATTATTTAATTGAAGGGACATAACCCTTCCTCAAGCACGCTCAAACATTATAAAAGGCGAGCTCTCTTGTAATACATTCACCATCCAATTATCATTTATTCATTTATTATCACATTATTCTCGAAGATGGATTGTCTTCATTGTTAGCCGGATTCGGTATATTGCACTGGAACACGAACAACCTTGGGGCTCATCTCCCAAGCAAAGGTTGAGGCACATCTCTCATCTGTGAGTAGCAAGAGCTCTCAATGACAAAAAATGATTAACCAAAATATGTGAATGGGAGTTGGAATCATTCTATATAGATGAGGTAACTTCATCCCCAAGCCACCCACACATGTGAGAGAGGAATGGTGCATTCCCTGCGAGAATTATCAATTACTTGCTTTGCAAACTTTCCTACTTTTGTGTCCTTTCACTGAAATTGCCAAGTGCGACCTACTTAGCTTTTATGATTGTTGCTTGATTTTCCAACTGGTTTCTTTCTGCACTTTCCTTCTTTTAAACTTTCCTGCTCTGTGCTTTTTCCTTTTTTTATTGCTTTTGTCAGTTTCCACTTTCTCATGCTACCATCTTTCCTTTAGCTAACTCTTTGATTTTTCTAAGCTTTCCTTTTGGGCAAGTGAGGTCCACATTGACCCTATACGTCCTCCTAGCCATGTCATCATCAATTCTCTCCACAAAAATTAATTAGTAATGATGATACATTTATTATTAAAAATAAATTAAAACTCTGAATATTAATAATTAATTAATAACTATAGTATTTGTGCCTCAAAATTTACCCCTATTAATCATTCCTTATTTAATTAATTTTCTTATACCCCCTAGGGATAGGAGGATCCAATTCTTGATCAAAGTCACTATGGAAGGGACATACAGTCCTCCCCTCCCAAGACTACTTGTCCTCAAGCAGTTGCAATCCATTGCAAAATATGTTCTCCTTCCCAGGCTGCATATTCACTAGGCAACCCCTTCCACTGCACTAGATATTCTTTAATAGTTCTGCTCCTCAACTTCTTTTATCTCACCTGCAAAATACTTTCTGTTTCTAAGACCAGGTTTCCTTCATTATCAAGAGGAGGAATTTCTTCAAAAATAGTTACTTGTTGGCCAACTACTTTCTTCAAACATGACACATGGAAAACATTATATATCTTGCTCCCTGATGGCAGATCTAATTCATAAGCAAGTTCACCCACTTTCCTTGTGATCTTATAGGGTCCATAGAAGATTGGAAACAATTTCTCAGCCCCCTTTGATTTCAAAGTGGTTTTCTTGTAGGGATGCAACCTCAAGTAGACCAAGTCACCTTCTTGGAAGGTTCGATCTGTTCTTTTCCTATATGCATTCATTTTCTGTTGGTTCTGTGCAACCTGCAAGTTTTCTTTGAGAGCCTTGAGTATGTCTTGGATTTCTTGCAGCCAATCATTTTCTTTTTGTGCTCTGCAATCCCCAAAAATCATATCTACAAAAGTGGGGGATTCATATCCATACAGATCTTTGAATGGGGTCATTCCAATGGACATATGGAATGTTGTATTATAACAGAATTCTCCCAAATGTAGCCAGTCGACCCAGGCCTTCTGCTTCCCAGTAACATAATTTCTGAGATAACCTTCCAGCCACTGATTTACCCTTTTAGTCTAGCCATCAGTCCGAGGGTGATAGCTTGTGCTGAGATTCAAACTAGTTCCAACTATCTCAAACAAAGTTTGCCAGAAAGCATTAGTAAATTTGCTATCTCGGTCACTGATTATAATCTTGGGAAGACCATGCAATCTGAATATTTCTTTAAAAAATAGTGCATCTAATTGACTGGAAGTAATAGTTGATGTGACAACAAAAAAGTGAGAAAATTTAGTCAATATATCAACTACTACAAAGATGCTATACTTACCCTGAGTTTTCGCTAGTCCTGTGATGAAGTCCATGGACACACTTTCCCATTTCTGTTCTGGAATTGGTAGGGGTTGAAGGAGACCAGCAGGATGAGTGTGCTCCAATTTATTATGTTGGCATGCAGTACACTCCCTTACATGCCTTAATAAATCATTTCTGAGGCCCTTCCAAGTGAACCTCTCCCTCACCTTCCGGTCAATTTTTAGGAATCCAGGATGACCTGCTACTGGTGCATTGTGGGTAGCCACCAAAATCTGTTCTTTTAACTTGGATCAAGTTATTAGGAAAATTATGTCCTTGTAATATATGATATCATTGAGGACATGGTAGGAATAATCTTGAATCACCCTATCCAACACTTCACAAGCAAACTATTTTTTTGAGTATTCAATAGCTAGTTGAAATTTCCAATCAGTAGGGACTTGCAGCAAAGAAAAAACAAGTTTCCTAGAGAGGGCATAAACTACCACATTCAACTTAAACTTTTTGTATTATATGTCAAATTCATAAGAATGAATTTTACTTACCCATTTCTGTTGTCTATCATTTAGTTCTCTTTGGGTCAAGAAATGCTTCAAACTGTTGTGATCAATCTTGACTATGAACTTGCCTCCCACTAGATACTGTCTTAATTTGGCCAAGGAATGCATGATGGATAGCATCTCTTTATCATAAATTGAATAATGCTTCTGACGTGGCTGCAATTTTATGCTCTCATAAGCAATGGGATTCCTATTTTGCATTAAAATTGCGCCAATGCCTTCATCTGAGGCATCACATTCCAATATGAAAGGTTGAGTGAAATCAGGAAGTGCAAGTACTTGGAAGCTGATCATGACTTCCTTCATTCCGTTGAAATATTTTTCAGCCTCATCTGACCAGCAAAAAGAACCCTTCTTGGTGAGATCTGTCAAAGGGGATCTTATCTTAGAAAATCATTTTAGAAATTTCCAGTAGTAGGTGCACAAACCAATGAATCCCCTTAAGGATGTTATGTTCTTTGGGATTGGGAATTCAAGTATGGCCTTGATCTTTTCCATATGGAATTTGAATCCTTCTTTCCCAATTATATGACCAAGATAAAGGAGCTCAGTCAAACCAAACTCACACTTTGACATTTTGGCATAAAAAGACTATTCTGCAAGGATTGTTAAGACATTGTCCAAATGGTGCAAGTGTTCTTCCCATGTCCTACTATAAATTAGATTATCATCAAAGAATACAAGGAGATACTTACGTAGCTGCTTACTGAAAATTCTGTTCATGCAAGATTGGAAAGTTGTCGGTGCATTGGTCAAGCCAAAAGGCATGCCAAGAAACTCAAAATGCGCATAATGGCACCGGAAAGTAGTTTTATGAATGTCTTCATCCTTCATTCTGATTTGGTGGTATCTAGAATGAAGATCAATCTTAGAAAAATATTTAGCTCCATGAAGCTCATGCATCAACTCATCAATCCTTGGGATATGATATATGTTCTTGATGGTCTTCTTGTTCAAAGCCCTATAATCAATGCACATGCGCATTGTTCCATCCTTCTTTTTTGACAAGGACCACCGATGATGCAAAGGGACTTGAGCTTGGTCTTATGAACTCATCTCAGGAAGCTCTTTGATGGTCTTCTCAATCTCATCCTTGAATATTTTGGGGTGCTTATAAGGATGGATGTTGATAGGAAAAGTGTCAGGTTCCAGCTCAATCCAATGGTCAGTACCTCTGTCAGGAGGCCTTCCATGTGGCAAATATTCAAACACTTTCTTGTGTTTGTGTAGCATTCTTTGGATGTCTTTCGGATGGTGTGATAAATCAATGGAATTCCCTTGAGTGGTGATGAAACATTCAACAACCCACTCAATATCACCATGCCTCAATACCGACCTTATACTATTTGCAGAAATCACTTGTTTTGGGTAAGTGTTGACACCCTTCAAAACCACTTGCTGTCCTTCAACATATGTGAAGCTCATTTGTGGGACTTGGTAATTAACTAAATGATCACCAATGGAGTACATCCATTGCACTCCCAACACCACATTGGTATCAGCCACAATGACAACTTAAAAGCTGCCAGTCACAGTATGGTCTCCAAGAGTCACTTGCAATTTTGGGATCCATCTGTTACACTCCATAGTGTTGTTTCCAAGAATGATGACAGTGAAACCTTCAAATTTTTCTGTTTGTAGCTTCCTCCTCTCTACCATGGTTGCATCAATAAAATTATGGGTGGAACCTCCATCGACCAAAATCGATACTTTTTGTCCTTGCAAAACCCCTTTGAATCTCATGGTATGGAAGCAGGGAACTCCGCTTAACACTGCAATTTTTCTTTCTGGTTGTGGGGGTTGTTCTTCTCCTGCTATTTCATAACCATCATCTACTGGTGCCTCTTATTCCACTTCTTCCTCCTCATTTTATGAAAATACCTCAATGTAGTGTGCTTTCCCCTTAGCACATTTGTGGCCCGGAACCCAAGGTTCTTGACAAGAAAAACAAAGCTTTTTCCTTCTTAACTCATCTCGATCTTTGTATGAGTATTCCTTCTTGTTTGGGGAAGCCACATTTCTGAAAGGTGGTCTTTGGTTCTGAAATTTAGCAGGTTCATTAACCTTTGGAGGATATCTTGTTCTTGGGATTACATCTTGTAGATCCCTTGTTCTGCTCACTACTTCTTGTAAGGTAGCCGATTAGTAGGATTTTACCATCCCTTTCAATGGTTCTACCAATCCTTCTGTGAACAAAAGGATCAAGTGGAATTAAGATATGTCAGTCACCATTACATGTGCCAATTCCCTGAAAGAGATTTCAGGGTCTCTTCTATCAAACCTCTCCATTAATCTATTAGTGAAATCTTCATAGGAAGTCACCTGATCATGGCCCAACGTTATCATGCCATGGAACCACCAGTCATTTTCCTCTCCTTCCAAATGCAAATTTTCCATTCTGATGGCATCCCTCTCAGCCATGGCATTCAGTTCAAAATAAATGTTTAGCTTCTGCACCCAGGAGCTAGCAGTACACCTTGAGGATCGATCAAAGAAGGGTAATTAGATCTTACCAATTGCATTTCTCAACTCATAATTATGTGTTGGCAACCTATGAACTCCTCTTGGCTGATTTTTATACTATGCTTCACAAAAATCCTTGAAAGGCAATGCCCTTCTGCATTCTTCACTCAAGGATTGGTATTCTACATATCGATCCTCCCAGGAAACAACTGATTCAGTTGGAACTTCATGATCCTCAAGGAACTTGGGCATGGTTTGTGTAGGTTGATCCTTGGATTCCTATTTGAACTCATTAGGCCTATTATGAGGCCCAGTCTTTGAAAAGATAGATCCACCAAGGATCTTCCTTTATCCATTTTGAGAGCCACTGCTGCTCCCTTCTACATCTTTATGTCCTAACTGCTTAGCCAAGAATTCTCTAGTGTCTTTCCCAGATTGGATGATTTTCTAGGATATTTCATGCAGCCCCTTTAACATACTTTGCACTAAGATTTTGAACTCTTCCTTCTCATCCAAGTCAGACATTTTCTTTCCCCCTTGTATTTTTCCTCTAGGAGATTCCACCTCTTCTTCAACAGAAGGTTCTTGAAGGTTCTTTCCTTTGGGGGATGGAAATCTCTTAGGACTCATCACCAATTTTAAAGAGCAGGTTCATAGGAACCTAGCTCTGATACCACTCTAATATCCCGACCAAGAATATGTTAGAACATCAACTCAAAACAAAAGCTGTAAGCAGAATTTTAGTAGAAATTTTTTTAACAATTTTATGGCCTGCAAAGTGATAACTATGGATGCTGACTCCCAGCTCAAGGATGATGGGAATGACCTTAGGTTCTGGTTTTTGTATGGAAAAATGTGCATCAGCAAGGTAGAATATGGACAATTGCTAAGTCCTATGCACAAAGTACTGGAGCCATTTACTTTTCAACAATCAGATAAATATGATGTCTACTTCGATGCTTTCTCGGCCTTCCAACATATGCATACTATACTTGGGAGTTTATACTGAATGTAAAAAGGGGGTATGTCAGGCATCAAACTCTATAAAATATGTTGGAATAGAGTTTCTGAGGATTTGGGAGGCTATAGATGGATTTGGGAGAAAAATTGGTCAAGTGCGCTATGTGGGACTACTCACCTAGTAGATTTCCAAACTCTTTCAAACTGACTCAGGAATGTCCAAATTGACTGAAAAAAGGTCTAGGGTGATTAAATATTGTCTCAGGAACCTCACAGATTCATAAGATCAGAAAATAGATGCATACATAACTTTTACTGGCCAAAATGGAAAAACTAGTCATTAATTTGTGCACGAAGAGCTAGTCTCCCATTTAATTATTCCAAATTTCCTTAGAGGCTTACAAATATCAGTTCTGGAGTTATAGAAGGTTCTGATACAATATATGGAACAACAACAGGTCAAAAACAGAGGTCTTGAGCAAAGTATAAAGGTATTTTAATATTCATATCTTCAGTTGACCTCCAAAACTAGTAAATCTTACAATAGGGAGAAAATGAACATGGGAAGAGAAGGGGGAGATAATTTTCTGTAATGGATCTGTTAAATGGATGATATTAGGGATGTTGGCTATAGATGAAGGGTGCACTGAACATTCTGGGCTACACTGATCTCCTCCATTGAAATGGGGCTCCTCCCTTTGAGAGATCTCCCAATACTCTCTCAAATGGCACACTGATTGATGATAACTCTATGGAATCTTGAGAATCTTCAATGTTGGACTAATATGGATCTGTAGATCAGATATTGACTACATATGAGGTGCGCACTAGACATTCTGGGTTGCTCTGGACTCCTCCACTGAAATGGAGCAGGTCCTTCTAATGGGATCTTCCAATGCTCTCTCCAATTATACTCTAACTGATGATTACTCTTTGGAAGCTTGAGAATATTCAATATTGGATTGATATGGAGCTAAATATCAGTACTCCATGGAATTGGATCTGATCAATGACAGACTGGAACATGAAAAACCTTGGGGCTCATATCCCAAGCAAAGGTTGAGGCACATCTCTCAACTGTGAGTAGCAAGAGCTCTCAATGACAAAAAATGATTAACCAGAAGATGTGAATGGGAGTTGGAATCATTCTTTTATAGATGAGGTAACTTCATCCCCAAGCCACCCAAACATGTGAGAGAGGAAGGGCGCATTCCCTAAGAGAATTAACAATTACTTGCTTTGCAAACCTTCCTGCTTTTGTGTCCTTTCACTGAAATTGGCAAGTGTGCCCTACTTAGCTTTTCTGAGTGTTGCTTGCTTTTCCAATTGACTGCTTTCTGCACTTTCCTTCTTTTAAACTTTCCTGCTTTGTGCTTTTGCCTATTTTTTCTTGCTTTTGTCAATTTCCACTTTCTCATGCTTCCATATTTCTTTTAGCTAACTCTTTGATTTTTTTGAGCTTTCCTCTTCGGCAAGTGATGTCCACATTGACCCTATGCGCCCTCCTAGCCATGCCATCATCAATTCTTTCCACAAAAATTAATTAGTAATAATGATACATTTATATAAAAATAAATTAAAACTCCGAATATTAATAATTAATTAATAACTATAGTATTTGTGCCTCAAAATTTACCCCTATTAATAATTCCTTATTTAATTAATTTTCTTAAACCCCCTTGGGATGGGAGGATCTAAGTCTTGACTAAGGTCACTAGGGAAGGGACATGCCACATAAGCACTTTTACCATATCAAGGAGGACCACCTATCCTAGATTTCATAGGACCGTCCAACCCATTATTAAAATCTCTGACAGAATGCCCATAATGGCATGTCTTGTTCAGAACAAAAGACTGAGACTAGCGTTGGAGAGTCCATAAAATTACCATGAATCTCCCCATTCGAGACAAAGATACTCCCATCGGGAATGTCCACTTCATCGTTGGACCACGAAAACTCTTTCTCCTTAGCCATCCACTAAGGACTCCCATAGATCTACCCACCTCGGATTGTCACATGATCAAGCTTAGACCACTTGCAAAACCCTAATCGCCATCACTTGCAAACCCTCAGTCACTAAGTTAAGGTGTCATCCCATAGTTCATTAAAGTTAGTACAAACTTTGCTTGCTTGTGATGTGCTCATCAAAACCTTTTCAATGACATCCTCCATACTCTGTCTCACCTAGCTTCATCCTAGTCTCCTCTAGTTAAAATCCAAGGAAACGTCAACCTACTTAACTTGGCACACAAACCAAGAAATTAAAAAATGGGCACACAAACCAAGAAATTAAAAAATAGAAGAGTCGATGCATCCCTCTCATGCAAGAGGGAGGAAAACAGGAAATTGCAAATTCTCAAAAAAATGCTAAGCTCCTTTTTTAACCTTTCATTCCTCCATTTGCAACTATCCTTGTTTGGTTTGAGGGTGGAAGGTTTGCAATTCTTACGACCTCCATTAACAATGGCGTGTACCATCATGCCAAATCCCCTACAATTTGTTTATTTTGTTGAAATTAGCTTGCTTGTCTCCATGTGAGATGGATTAAATAAGTTAAATTGTTTAGTTTGCTGAAATTAGTTTAGTTGTCTCCATGTGTGATGGATTAAATAAGTCTGAGTGTTAGTTTCTTTAGAAATACTAGTGATGATAATTCCAATGTTAAATTGGCTTAGGTGAAAACACGAGGGAGAGGATTTGAAACCTCTTTGGGAATTAACCCAAAATCCCCTTGGCCCTCTTCTCTTTCAATGGTTTGATATGTAAAACGTATGCACGTAAAATGGGTGGTTTGATATGCAAAACATATACATATAAAACTTGGGAGAAGAGATTTGAACTTGTAACTTCCCAATCCTCTAATATTCAAATGAAATCCAAGTCAAGGTCAAAACCCCAAGCCATGGCCTCCTTCCTCCAAAATCTTTTCGAGTGGTGCAGCTCCTCTACACTTGAACCATTACGTGGCTCCTAAACCGGGTCGTGCCCTCCTCCAAGTGCAAACCCAAATCAAGCTAGCCGGGCATGGCCGTTCCTTTCCATTACAAGTCCGTCAACGTTCCAGCGCGGCACCACACTCCTTCTGGCTGCGCATTCACATAACCACCAAGGTGTCTCCCATAGCGGCGTCTCCCCCTTTCTACACTACAATCCATCACCCTGTCACTCGTCCACCACCGCCGTCCCGCTCGTAGCAACATCTTCATACTCCCTCTGCCGTGTTGTCTCTAAATTGATGTGCACCACCGCTCGACCACCTCCAAATACAAAGAAAGTGGTGATGGGGCCGTCCATCCACCAGGGCGGAGCCACTCACCACCCACCTATCGCCGCGTAGTAAAACATTTTAAAAAAGGTACGGTTTGAAAATGCAACATATATTGGATTAGGATATATATACGGTGGTTTTAAGATTTTGCTATAAGCCAAGGTTTTATGTGGAATGGGCAGAATGCGGTGGTTTTCCGACAAAAAAAAAATGGACCAAACATGCGATATATGTTACTCTGGGTGGCACGCATATCCAATTTTAAATTTTATTTTATGGTGGTATGATTTGGGGTTATACCTTATATGATTTTTAACATAATCAAAGTTTAATTCCATGTGTGTGTTTGTATTATTACAAAAATCAATTTTTTTGTTGATCAGGTTCATATGTATGCGGCAGCGTGGATGGTTATCAAAGTTTTATTGTGGATATGGTTTAATGGAGGGAGGGAGGGGTATATACTAATGTTTTTTTCCATCAAATAGTCATTCAAATAATTAGCATAATCATGTTAAATAATAAAGAGGTTGACATATACGATTGGTCCGCAGTATTATTGGTTATTTCCTTGCTTTAAATAATGCCTCAATAATACGGTTATGTTAATTAACGGTCGGTTTCATAGAGAAGAGTTTGGTTATGTTAATTAACGGTCAGTCCATAGAAGTTATTATTATTATTATTATAAAAGTAATAATAATTAAAAAAATAATTAATAATAAAGATCAGTGAATTTTTAATAATAATAATAATAATTGATGAGTTATTATTATTATTATTAAGGTTTTATTTTATTAGTAACTTGATATTCAAGAATAATCAAAATTTAAAATCATTAGTAAATTAATAATAAGGATATTCAAGAATAATCAAAATTTAAAATCATTAGTAAATTAATAATAAGGATTGATGAGTTTTTAATATTAATAATAATAGTTAAAGAAAATTAATAATAAATATGAGTGAGTTTTTATTATTTTTAATATTAATAACAATGAAGATTGATTAGTTATTATTATTATTATTATTATTATAAGTAAGGTTTTATTTTATTAGTAATTTGATTTTTAAGAATAATTAAAAATCATTAGTAATTAATAATAAGGATTGTTGAGCTTTTAATAATAATAATAATAATAATAAATAGAAGAAGGATTGGTGGGTTTATAATAATAATGATAAAGATAACAAATAACCATTCAGGTAATTATAAAATAAAAATAATATAATAAAAAATTAAAATAGAATGAACTGTATTTGTTTTTTGTAAGTGACATGCTACTCTTGTTGAGTCCTAATGTAATGATTATATTTCAAGCTTTCCTTGATTCCTTCGTATTTCAAGCTTTCCTTGATTCCTTCAGTATATAAAAGGATGTAGAATAACAATTTTTGGTTCAAAAAGTGATAATTCATAAAGGATAATAATTTGTGGAGTTAATATGTGTGTTTGTATCATATAATTTGGTGTGGATTATTATCTATATTTCTCCTAGATTGATGGAGGATGAAACAAATGTACTGTCCAGATTAATAAACAATTATAGAAAAAAAAATATAAAAACTATTTATAACCATGAAGACAAATAACAATAAATTGTTCATATAAATACTTAACTTGTGGTCAGTATGACCACAAGTTAAGTGGTTCTGCCTAATTTCAAATCAACTACTCATTCACTTACAATGATAATTTATAATAACACTCACTAAAAATATAAAAATGTGCACAGCCTTCATTCCCTGATTCCCTGGCTTAATAGATGGAAATTTATCAGTAACAGTTTTCTTACAAATCATTAATCCGTCAATCCCAACGGACCCCTGCACCATCATTACAACCCCTCCTCAATTACTTCTTCTTTTAGCATACATAGAATAAACATGCTCTACTATCGCCCATCTGTTCGAGTGTGTGAGTTGGAGAAATAATAGGCATACGCACCGGCAAGGCGCTTTTTAAGACGTTTCAACGACGGCCTTACGTTCTGTCCATCCAGATACACCTTCTTCGTCTCCCACCATCCCTTACTGGTTATGGAGTCCGGGTCTGTAAGAACAGGATCATTCCTCTCATATCTTCCATACAGAGAGCTCTCCTCTGGAACGATTTTGTACTCTATATATTTCAGTCCTAATTTTATGGCTGGCTGTCCATAATAAGTAGCAGCAGCCCACTCTGTACCCAGAGGCACAATCTGGATAAACACAGAACCGGGTCTCAAAAACAGAAAGTGTGTCATGGCAGCACCGTGGACCCCAAGCATTACATCACAGGAATTCAAAGCTCTGAACATCTCTGCCATCTCCGTGGTTCGTTTGGGATTTAACACTTCCACTTCGAACCCGATTTTCTGAGCTAATCTCACTATCGCTTTCTGGTTCAGCATTACTCTCGATTTCTGCCGAGAAATAATTACCAATCTGGGCTTTAAGGCGCCAGTTACTGAAACGCCCCTAGACGCAGAAGTACCGTTGAATCCATGAAGAGGAACAGTAGAGGATTCGTTAATCCCATTTGCTAATCTCTGGGGAGCATACGCCTTGCCGAGGAGCGACTGAAAGTCCCTAATGCTTTTACCATCTTTCATGAGCGATGGATCCACGGTCAACTCGTCATGTATCTTCATCCCCACAATCATCTCTGGAAAACAATGGACTCTCTTATCCCTCCTGAAATCAATAACTGGGAACTTCGTCAGCTGCTTTATAAGTTCTTGGTACTTGATCATCCACCAGCCATGGTATTCAAGAATGACGAACACAACTTTCCCCTCTAGATGCTGTGAAGTTATATACAGAGGCAATAGACCGTCGTTGAACTCATGGTAAACATTTCCTGTGTATCCTCCAGTGGAGAAAACAACTGCAGGCACCGAGTGCTGTACTTGGCAGGAATTTCGTTGCTGTTCGTGCCCATTCTGATCACTAAGACTCAGCATTTTAAGAGTGACTTCGTCAATCTTGCTCATGATACTGCTCTCCCATTTGCGTGTATACGGCCTGATTTTCTCCTCTTTAGTAGTTTTATTATCATGCGAGTAAATGAAAATAGAGGAAGACTGAGAGTGGGTTCGCACATGCCCGCTCAAATAACAAACGTCTGTCCGAAAGTGTGAACGATCGCAGAACAAAATCTCTCTGTCATGCCTCCGAGTCTGATTAATTTTTTCTTCAGCAACTCCTGAGAAAGCAAAGTAGAAACAATATGCCCAAATTAGATTCATCATCGTATTTAACTTGCCTCTGCTCTCATCTAATGGCTGGTAACATACCTTCAATGAGTGAAGAACAGCCCACACTGTTGGGTTGCGGCTTCGATTTTGACATGAAGTCCTTTTTCTTCATTTTCAGTGGATGATTTGTGAGAACGATACGACTTTGCAAACTTACATCTGTGTAACGCGTTTCTTCTCCGAAGCCATGATCTGAAAGAGGAAATGGGGAATTTTCCGGATTAACAAATTACAAAAGCAATTAGCCTGCAATGAACCTAACATTTCACAGAGACAGGAAAATTTGAAGGAATAGAACAGTGAGGGTGTCTTACATAGCTCGATGATGGGACTAATCCAATTTATGCAGCCCAAGATAATGAGATATGGAACTAAGAACAAAACCAGAACTAATTTAAAATTCGATTTTGATTTCTTAATTTTCAGGAACCCATGGGACATCGATACTCCTTTTCTGGGAGAATTCCGAGTTGTCCAATGCCCTTCAACTTTAATTGATCGATAAGTCATTTGAACCAATGATTTTGAATTTGAATTATGGGTCGAAGGTTTTTGAAAGAATGAATGTATTCTGGAGAAACAGAAACCAGAAACTTAATATTGTCACGTAATCCCGGAAGGATGAAGGAAGAACAGTCGAATGAGGACGCTCGCCAAGGAACATGTCAAAGAGACATATGGAATCATTCGCAAGCAATCCGTCGATATTGAACGGAAGAGAAATAGAACAAAGACCCTTCTTAACCGGGGATCGATAAATAGAATAAAAATGGATGGATGTTACTTAATGCTCATCTCAATCTGGTAAGACGTCTACATACAGTAATTCGAAAGTAAGAATGAGGACCAGGGTTCGGTACAATAATGTAGGACAATGCTTTTTCCGGAATATTGAAAGGGAATTATATATATTTTGGAAGATGTTTTTGAATCTGGGTGAATGAAATGAAATTTTTTTATCCTACCAACGGATCATCATATCTTTGACTATTTTTATTTGTTTTTATAAAAATGGTGATAATTAATTTTTATTTTAATATTTTTCTTTTCTAAAAAATATAGCATTGTCTTTCCAAATTTAGTTAATAATTATATAATTTATTATTAATTTTAATTTTAATTTTATATTAAAAAATCCATATATTAATTATATGTTGGTTTAAAAAATATATATAACATTTGTAATAAATTATTATATCCTAATGAATTATAAATAAGAATGCAATTGGTAATGAGTAAATTAAATGAGAAGTTGTAAGTGAAAAGTTACAAGCTCAAATCTTAGTGTAACTTAAAAAAGAATAAAAATTAAATATGTTTATATATAAGAAAAAGACATTATATCTATATATATATACAAAAATATTATTCATATGATTTCGTGAGTGGTTTGAAGTTTAAAGTATTTGTCTTTTTTAATCATGGGAACAGCAACCCTCCAAGGGTATATCTAACAGCCCGCAAGCTAGATATACAGAAACTTGTGACTCAGTAGGGGCTGAGACATCTTGAGACCTTTTATCTGAGAGAAGAGCCTCTCTCCCAGGGGTCACCTACCCTTCAAGCTTTGTCACAAGGAGCTAATGAGCAACCCTACCAGACAGGTTTTAAACCTGTGACCTCCACTAAAATAACACATATTTGTTGACAATAAAAAGCATCCCCTTTAGCAACTATGTAAGAAAAATGCCGATGTAAGTAGCCTTTAGGAGAAGGTTTCACTTTCACTTTCACGTTCAGGCGTTATATTGGAGCGTGATATATAACGCTATTCGAGAACCAAAAGCCATAATAAAGTGAAGAAGAGGCGTTATATTGGAGCGTGATATATAACGCCATTCGAGAACCAAAAGTCGTAATAAAGAGAAGAAGTCGCATTTGAAGGCCATTCTCAGCGGCGACGCAATTATAAAATACAGAAGATTCTCTTTCGAGTGGATCTACTCATAAAATGAGCAAGCCAAGTGTTCTGTCTTCACGCAATTAAGTTTAATCAAGTAAAGCAAAAAAAACAAGCCATGTAGGTGCTGTTTTCTTCACGGAATTAATTTCCATTATAAAAAGCCAAAAAGTGATGATGGCTTCAGTGCGATTAGCTTTTTATTGACAACACTATCTAAATATTAAAATAAAGAATAATAATAATAATTTTATATGATTATTATGGTCTACCACGATGAAGATAGTGATGATTGATATTGTGAAAATGAAAATATGAAATTATATATAATATACGTATATCTTAATAAATTATAAATTTATAATTAATTTTTTTATCGGTTGAATATTCCTAAATTTTAACACAACGAATAAAAAATTATCTATGCTTTTAAGTTATTAAAATTAAAAAAATTAATTAATTAAATTTTTTTTATGTTGTCTAATAAGTTATCTAAAAAAAATTATTAAAAAAATTCACACCTCGTGAAATTGGATCCTTCTTCTTAGCTTGGTATATCTACTTTTAAGATGGATCTATGCTAGTTGGTTAATAGCTAGTTTTCCTAGAATGTAATGATCCAAAGGCATTGATCACATAACCTTGAGTCATTTTCTTTAATTAATAGAACATGGAGACCACATAATGATGGTTGTTCTTGATCCAAAACCCATCTTCATTAAATATTTGTAATCAAAATTTAATTTTGGAAAAATTAATTTCAACCTTGAGCTTGAAGAGAGAAGGGAAAAAGTTCTCATTAAGGTGAAACTAATCACCTTGATGGTCTGCATTAAACTCTATTAAATAGTGCTAACATTTATGGGAAGCCAATAAGGAGAATTGAAGCTTGGGAAGAAGAAGGGCATTGACAAAGAAGAGGGCTCAATGAGGCACTCTACACAAAAGTTGGCCTGTGGGGTTAAATGAACCTACAAAAAAAGTGTAGAATTTGGGCCAAATTGACAATTTTCAAGGACTGTAACTTTGTGCTTAGAATTCATAATTGAACATGCTTATAGTCATTGGAAATATTATCCAAAGGAAAGCAATGTTACAGAGAGAAATAATGAATTCATGATTCATATGCTTCTATAATTTGATCAGAAAAGTGCTTGTAGCCATAATTGAAAAAACGAACTGTCAATATGGGTATTTTCTAGAATACATGAAAATTGATATTTGTTTTGAAATAAATCTAACAAATGTGTTTATATGAACACTTTTGCAGATTTAAAACCATATTAGTGACTCATAAGGGTCAGCATTGAGTATAGTGTAGTTGAGAAACCTCTAATCTTAGTTGGACCAAGAAGGTCATCATCATGGATGATGCACATGATCCTTATGAAGTTGAGGCAGATGCAATGAGTGAAAATATATAGATTGAGAATGAAGAGACATAATCCAATGGAAGAAAAAACCATGTAACTCATCCATTCATTGTAGAAACCATGAGGAGCCTAAGGTTGGAGCTGCAAAGTTGTAGAGAAGACAATGAGAGGTTGCTTAGAGCTCAGGAAGATCAAAATCAACTAAATGCAACTATGCTTCAAATCTTGAAGATATTCAAATGAAGATTAAATCTGTAAATCACTTAGAAAATCATAAAAAGAGTGGGAGTATCTCAAGATGCATTCTCACAAGAGGTCCCATAGTTCAAGACGGATTTCTATAGATATGTCAAATACTCTAGAAATCTCTTCTAGTGATTCATCCGACTCTAAGGATTTCACTGAAGGATCAAGCTCTTCATCTCATAGGAAGAAGAGAAAGGGGTCTTCCAAGAACAACTCACATGAAGAATTTAGGAAGGCCAAACCTCCTGTATTTGATCGTGAGATAAAATCTATTCAAGAAGATGAGGCTTGGCTTCTTGGGATGAGGGAATTATTTCCATGTCCAAGACTACTCAGGAAATATGAAGGCCAGGGTTTCTATATTCAATATGAATGGAGGATCATCTATATGGTGGGATCACCTTCGGAAAGTGAAGAATATCATTGAAAGGAAGATTGTTTGGAAGCAACTCAAGAAATACTTCAAACAAAAACAAAATTACCTCTCTAATAGGTAATATGATGGGAAAAGTAAAGAATTCCATGAGTTGAAGTTGGGCCAAATGACTATGGAGGAATATGCAAATAATTTTTTGGAGCTGCTAAGATATGTCAAGTATATCATATATGATAAAGTCAAAATTCAACGTTTTCTATCTGGGTTGCCTCAGTCCTACAAAGATAAAATTGAGTTTGATGAGCCTCAAAATCTAGATGAGACCATAAGAAAGGCCAAGTATTGTTATGATCAAGCCAAAAGGAAGCCATATTTCCATAAATCATGGAAGGACAAGAAGAATGAGAAGTTTGAGAAAAAGAAGAAGGGGTTCAAGCCTCCTCATTTCAAAAATAAGCCAAGGCAGCCCCCAGAAGTTGTGACAAATCCAACTATGATGATGGGAGACAAGCCAAGAGAGACAAGAGAACCACTTCAATGTTGGGGATGTGGAGAGAACCATTTGCTTATAAATTGTCCACATCGGAATTGAGTGCAAAGTAAGTTCACAACATTCAAGAATTTGAAACTGTGGGTCAAGTGGCAAGGATTGTCCCTAGGATTTATGCTGCACCAGAGGACCACCAAGCATATCATCAATCAACTGTGGTTGAGGTTGAAGGTAAGATTGATAAGAAATCTATTTTTGTTGTGATTGACCCTAGATCTAATGATAGTTATATCAATCCTAAAATTGTTGATATTTGTGCTTTTAAGAAAGCCAAGCTTAGTAAGTCATGGTTGGTTCAACTAGCCACAGGTACCAAGAGAAAGGTTAGTGAAATGGTGAAGAAATGTCCTTTAAAAATGGGTGGATTGTCCAGTTGTGCAGATTTGAGTATTTTACCAATTGGTTCATATGACATTATCATTGGAATGGATTGGTTAGAAGCACACAGAGTTAAGCTTGACTACTACAACAAGAGTTTTGAGTGCACTGATGATGAAGGAAACCCAAGGATTGTAAAAGGAATTCTAAATCAAATTTATATTAGGCATGTTTTAGCCATGCAATTGAAGAGGTTTTGTAGGAAAGGTTGTCAATTGTATGTAGCCCATATATTGGACAAACATAAAATGAAGTTCCAAAATTGGAGGACTATCATGTGCTACAAGAATTCAATGATGTGTTTCCCAATGAAGTGCTAGGACTTCCTCCCAAGAGGGACATTGACTTCACAATTGATCTTGTTCCAGGAGCTACACTAGTGTCCAATATGCCTAACATAATGAGTACATCAGAATTGTTGGAGCTGAAAATGCAATTGCAAGAATTATTGGAAAAGAAATACATAAGGGAAAGCATGTTTCCATGGGGAGCACATGTATTGTTTGTGAAAAAGAAAGATGGTACACTTAGGCTATGTATTGATTACAAGCAACTTAATAAAGTGGCAATGAAGAAAAAGTACCCATTGCCTCGAATTGGTGATCTTTTTTATCAAATGAGAGGGGAAAAGGTATTTTCCAAGATAGACTTGAGGTATGGTTACCATCAAATAAGGATCAAGGAAGAAGACATTCACAAGGAAACCTTTCGAACAAGGTATGGGAACTATGAATTTCTAATGCTGCCTTTTGGTGTCACTAATGCACCAACTACCTTCATGTGTCTCATAAATAACATTTTGCACAAATATTTGGACAAGTTCGTTATTGTTTTTCTAGATGACATTCTTATTTACTCTGAGAATGAAGAGGAGAATGGAGAACATTTAAGAATGGATTTGCAACCGTTAGGAGCATAAGTTATATGCAAATATAATGAAATATGACTTTTATAAATATAAAATTAATTATTTGGGTCACATTATTTCAGAAGAAGGAATACCAGGGGATCCAGAAATGATTGAAGCCATAATGAATTGGCCAACTCCAAAGAATGTGAGATCTTTTATGAGTCTTGTTGGTTACTATAGAATATTCATTGAAGGATTGCCCAAGGTTGCACACCCAATCACTTCTTTGCAAAAGAAGGGAACAAAATCTGAATAAACCTAGAAATGTGAAGAAAGCTTCTAGCTGTTGAAGAAGCTTCTCACAAGTGCTCCAATTATGAAAATTGTAGACCTAGAAAAAGAATTTGTGGTGTGTACAGATGCATGCAAACAAGGACTTGGAGGAGTTCGTATGCAATAAAATCATGTACTGTGTTATGAGTCTAGAAAATTGAAGGAGCATGAAAAGAATTATGCAACAAATGATATAGGAATTGCAACCATAGCGCATGCTTTAAAAATGCAGAGACACTATTTAATGGGAAAAAAATATTGAGTTGAGGATAGACCATTGTTGTTTGAAATATTTATTTGAGCAGCTAACATTAAATGCCAGGAAATCTAGATGGATGGAATTTTTATGTGAGTTTGATTTTGAAATCAAACACATAAAATGAAAAGAAAATAAAGTGGTTGATGCACTCAACAGAAAGATGCATGAAATGCATGTGGCATCCTTCACAACTTTCCAATCAAATTTAAAGCAACATATTGTCAACTTTCTTAAAGATGAATTATATGTGCAAATAAAAGGTAAATTACATCAACAGAATTTTGGAAAGAGGTATGAAGGGTGTCATTTGGAAGAGGATGGACTTCTTATTTATAAAAAGATAATTTATATTCCAAATGTGGCATAATTGAGGAGAATTGTTATGGATGAAATCCATAAAATGTCATATTCTGCTCACCCAGGATATCATAAAACAATTTCTACTTCTAGGAAGAAAATTTTTGGCTGGGGATGAAAAAGGATATTGCTGAGTATATATCTAAATGTATGAAATTTCATCAAGGGAAAGTTGAGCATCAACACCCAACAGATTTATTGCATCCTTTGCCAATTTTGGGATAGAAATGGGAAGTAATTTCCATGGATTTTATTACATGTTTTCCAATGACTGTGAAACAACATGATTCGATCATGGTTGTGGTGGATAAATTGTCAAAATCAACACATTTTATACCAGTTAAATTCACCTATAAAGTAGATTCCATTGCAAATATTTTAATGAAGGAAATATTCAGATTGCATGGATTACCTAAGGCAATAATTTCAGACAGGGATACCAAATTTACTTCAAATTTTGGAAAAGTATTTTTGTAGACTTGGGAACACAATTGAATTTTAGCACTACCTACCATCCACAAACAAATGGACACACATAAAGAGTAAATCAGGTTCTTGAGCACATGCTTCATATGTATGTGATGGACAAACCATCCAAGTGGAAATATTATCTATGCTTGGTAGAGTTTGCATATAGCAATGGGAAGCAAGCTTTGTTAGGCATGAGTCCATTTGAATTTTTATATGGCAGAAAGTGCAGGACACTAGTGACATGGGATAATCCAGTGAACATAATTGTAATTGGGAGATAATTGCTTAAGTAAATGGAACAAGAGGTTTCAAAAATTAGACATAATTTAAAGGAATCCCGATATAGGGAGAAAAGCTTTGCAGATAAGAACAAAGTACATAAAGAATTTAGTGTTGGGGATCATGTCTACCTTAGAGTGAGTCCAAGGAAGAGTTCCTTGAAGCTTGGAATTTGTGCTAACTTGTCTCCAAGATATTGTGGGCCATTTGAAGTTCTTGAAGGGATAGGGCCAAATGAACATATAATTGCATTACTTGCTAGTACTAGAGCTCATACGTTTTTCATGTTTCTTTGCTTAAGAAATATGTACAGGATCCTAACCATTTGATTGATTGCAATGTGATTCAGGAGGACCTTTAGGGAGAGTGACAAAACGAGCCACTATGCATCCTATACAGGAAGGTAACATTTCTCTGGAACCAAGTCACCGGACAGGTAAAGGTGCAATGGAAGCACTTCAGTCCCAATGAAGCAACGTGGGAGTTAGAGGATGCCATGAAAGATACATACTTACTTTTGTTCTGATTTTGAGCAAACACCGAGGACAATGTTATTCCAAAGGGGAAGGGGATTGTAATACCCCAAATTTTGACTGGAAATGTATTTAACCAAAATTATTGGAATGATGTAAATATGCTAGTATGGATTCCTAGTGTGGAGCTCAAGGCCAAGGCCCAACTAGTGAATGGCTAGGAATATATATATATATATAGATGGACCATACGATTGAATTATCATGCCAATTCGGAATGTATGTAAATATTATGTTGAAAATTAATAGAATGGTCCAAGATGGTTGCGTAAACAACACTAGAGCGCCTTTGATTCCACCAAAGGGGAAGAGGAAAGGGGGGCCTATGGAAAACTAAATCCTATGTTTCCAAGAGTCAACCATAGAACTCATCCATAATATTCCATGTTACTTAAATGAACCAATTACCTTCTCTTGACTATTAAACCCAATCATTGAATGCATATGTTAGGTTGGTGGGAAAAGTCACTTCATGCGGTTATTGAAGCATGGGGGTTGTTACAGTTATGTCATCTCTTAGCAGTCCATTTCCTTCTATGGTTGGAAGCTATGTCAGTTTTCTTTTCACCCTTACCTCATATCCCTTGGAGTCAACACTATTTTGATCATTCTCTCATGTATGTTCCTACACTACGTAGAGTTTTCCATTGTTGTTCATGACCACTACTAGACTGTGTTTATCCCATAAATTCGAATTTGGAGACATAGTTGCATTTTTTGAAAGGAAATAGATGGATGTAGGGGAGCATGGAGGTTGGGAAAGCTAGGAACCTTTACCCATTGAGTTATGCTACTTTTGGATGCGTGAGAAGCCATGGATTAATATTGAAGGAGGTTCTCCAATAGCTTATAACAGGTTGGAATCTTACTGCACACACTTGTAAAAACTGTAAGGTTTTTATTTCCTGGGGGAACTGGGGATCAGTGAAGGGAAATTCCTTCCTTGTGTTGTGTGGGGAAGTTGGAAGGAGTGCCATGGCTGTGAAGGCTTAGTGAGACCCTAATTGAGCTTTTGGCTAAGCACAATGAGCAGAATGGGTTATGGGTTTAGAGATAGAAGCCTATAGGTGTTTCCTTTTCCCTAGTGTCCTCAAAGCCCAACATGGGGGCGGATTCTCAAAAAAAGGAGTATACTAGCCAGAGTGCCTATGGCTAGGTGGAAAATTGCTCTTACACAGCCAGTTGCTGGGATATTCTTTGTTAAAAGATAAGTATTCGTATGGATATGATGTGCAATGATTTTCAATTTATATGCCTGTGACAATTATGCTTGAAATTGCATGTTATGTGTGTGTGGATTAATTTTATTTCCGTTGTGTGTTTTATTTATTTATTTATGTTGTGTGTTTTTTTTTATTTCCATGTCTGCACATGCATTTTAGTTGTATAAATGGAGGTAAGTATTACAACTAGTTTTCAATACATCTTATTCCATTCATTCATGTGCATGTCTAGCTACGACTTGATACTTTGTGACTTCATGGATCAAACAAAATCATTGCACCACCGCTTTGGTTTGCCTCTCCTCGTATTCCAAATGTAGACAAGGGTTTTGTCTACATAAGACGACCCTCTTCCATAAAAATACTAGGTGTCTGTGATCATGGGATTACTAATTCCATGGTAATGTATAGCCTTTGATGACAATTGTTTTTTATCTCTTTTTTCATGTCCCCTCATTAATGTTTAGAAGAAGGAGTTCCTAGCTCATCCAATCCTTTGGGTTCGGGAGGAAATTGCATGCACCTGTTGTTAATTATGAAGTTAAGGCATTAATTAGTTAGGAATTTTATTTTGATTTTTATCCTAAGTTTGAAATGCACTTGGTAGAAGTAATTTTCATTATTAGATATTTATTTCAATTAAAGAAAATGGATAAGTATGCACAAGGGAACATTAGAGAATAATGGTTGACCAAGTGATGACTTGAAAAGGAAGAAAACATAAATCAATCAAAGCAAGGAAGGTAGGAAAAAGAGAAGAAAAGATGGCACACGGTAGGAAAGCATCAAAACTCAAGAAAATAAAAATAAAGCAGGAAACAAGACAAAAGAAGGACAAAGAAAAAAAAGTTGGACAAAGTAGAAAAGCAGGACAAAGGAAGAAAAGAAGCATAAAGAAGAAAAGAAATAAAAAGCAGGACAAAGTAGAAAAGTAGGATAAGGCAGAAAAGCAAGGAAAATAAGGACAAAGCAGAAAAGCAAGATAAGGTAGAAAAGTAGGAAAAAGCAGGATAGAAAAGAAAAAGCAGGATAAAGCAAAAGCAGAAAGTGAAAGAAGAAGCAAAAATCAAAGAAAAACAGAAAGCAAGGAAAAAGCTAAAGAAGAAAGCAAAGCAAGGAAAAATATAAAGAAAAAATCATATAAACCTTATCCACTCGATGAGGGTGCCTTAGCCTATCTTACTTTCTCAATAGGTCACCTCAATATATAAAATAATGATTACAACTTCATTTCACATCTTTTGACCATTTGTGATTTGAATTGAGTGCAATTTTACCTCATTGACTTACGATATGTGCCCCTTGTCCTAGCTGGGAGATGTGCCCCTGCTTCTAATGAAAGGGTGATGACATCTAGTCTTAATCATTGATTATATTGCATATATTGAAGATTGTATACATTCAGTATCAACTATGTTTGAAGAATTCAATCCATTTAGAAGTGGTTCCTAGTATCAATCATATCAAAGGGAGATCCTGAGGAAGTTTTGATCAGAAGAGGAGATCCAGTTGTTTGAGTGGGCCCCCAGGAGAATTATCTAAGCTCAGTGCACCTTTCATGAGAAGAAATGTGTTCAATATTCATCATCATAGTATATCCAGTGGAGGATCCTTCTCTTCCTTCTGTTTAGAAGACATTGTCACGTCCTCGGACCTCCCTTGTGGCCTTCCGAGGCCACCAAAGATCCGGCATTACTTTTTATTTTATTTTTGACTTCCAAAACTACACACAGCTACATTGGACTTGGATCCGAAATTCTCATTTGCGATCCGCAGTCTGCAACTTTGCCTTTCTACAATCTGCAATCTACATTGCGTCTTTCCACAATTAGTAATCCACCTTGTGTCTTTCCGCAATCCGCAATTACATCTTTCTGCAATCCGCAATTCCGTCTTTCCACCATCCGTAATCCAAAATCCATGTTGCGTCCTTCCACAATCCGCAATTGCGTCTGTTGGCTCTAAATATGTTCTTTAGCCTTTACTTGATAGACCCAGGTTCTGCGTAGTTCAAGGAACCAACAAAACCCCTTTTATCTGGCCCTTTCGGCAACAGTATGTGAACAGACTAAGGTCTCACCCGAGGTGAATTTATGGGGAGGTTGCGGAATCAGGTTTCCACAACCGGGTGATGCGCACTTCAAAAAAATGGTGGACAGTGCGAAGTTCTCCTATTTCGCGGTTAATGCTTTAAGCTATTGCGCATCCAAGGACTGCGCGATACGAGAGGGTCGCTTAACAACAGGACAACGCACTAAATACTGTGCTTCCTCTTCAACACTCACGCTACTTCAACGGAATTCACTTAGTGTAAACTTATACATTCACATGCATCTAACTGTAAACCTTGTAAACTTAGACAATATGATGAACTGCAATGACTGTGCACTTCCGGTGCTATGCTTCGGGGAATCACACTATACAGACTTCGTTGACTTAAGTGTTTACCCAATACTCATGCATTCATCTGACTTAGAAATACTTGTGCATTCAAGATTCATTCACATATGTCGATACCTAACATATTATTCCCATCTTTTATCCTTATGGAGAATACATATAAAAGCAAGAACACATGAACTTATAAACATGATCTTAACCATTCAACATAAAAAAATACACAGATGCAAACACATAATAAAACACATAACAAAAGGAATTAACGTGGTTCACCCACAGCATGGGAGCTACATCCATAGGAACTGTTGTTATATTATCAATGGGAAGGGTTCAACAGTTCCAGTATGCGCACTCAGCTGCAGACTCTCTTCTCTCTTAGTAGGTCTCTGTGCACACAGTTGCAGAGCCTTTTTACAATGCTCTTTCTCTCAGCAGAGATCAATATTCAACATTAACCAAAAGAAGATTAACCCTTTCCCTTACAAAATAAGCCCTTTTATAGACCATTCCCTTAGGTCACGTCTTTACATTCATGATGGGCTCAAAAACCCTAAGGTTCCCAAAAACCGGTATAGTTACTCGCCACCCTGCTTGTCGTCATCAACAGCTTGCTTCACTCGCTTCAGGCTGCCTTCCTAGACCACTCGTGGCCCACACGCCCTTCTGATAGCCGTATTCATCATAAAAACGGTTACAACTACATCATGGCCTGTCACTTTCCGCCCCTTTAGCCTTACTGTCATCAGTTACCCGTGGCTTAGCCTCTAACGGTTTTCCGCCACTCTCTCTGATAGGTCACTTTCTGTTATATCCACTCTGCTCCTTACCCAACTGCTGAGAATCCTGGAGCCGCTTACCCAAAATAGGTCGCTTTCACAACTCGACCTTCCCTTATACTGTTTTCCCAAAATAGTTGATGCGATGGCACTGTGCATCACTGTGACTTCGCATCTCTGACTACGCAATCCAAACTGCGCACTCCACAAAACTGTGCCATCTAACTTCGCAACCTGAACTACACACTTGCCAAAATTATACTTCTTTGAAAGTGTGCCAACTTGGGCCATGCCCAATAGTCCCCTAAGACTTACTTGTGGATCTCCCACGATCGATTTTCACCGACCGACTTCGGCTATGCTTCTTCGGCAGTACTTAGCTTGGCAGTGAAGCTGTGCAAAGTAATGGTGAGCTCCGCAATTGTTACCTTTTCCTTGTTCTCAAATTCCTTAATGGTCTCCAGCATCGCCTGCGAGACCTGCTCCTAGGCTTGTTCTTTCAGTGTGCTATGATGAACCTGCAATAATTAATTAATGCAAATACACGAGATATCAAAAATAATAGAACTCAGAATCACTTTTATATTGATCATGGACCACTTCGAGGGGGAAACCTCCTTTGAGCAAGCTCAATACAATTAACTTCACGGTGCCTTCATAGGCCTCAACACACACTTATATACTAAGTCTAGGCGCCAATACCATGGGTCAATACTATGTGTCAATACAAACCATGGGCTAAGTCTAGGCACCAATACTATGAGTCAAAACCATGGGACATATAATACTATGGGACGAATTACAAAGCATATGCGTCCAATACTATGGGATAATATAAACTATGGATCAACAAATACTACGGGACGACTTACAAAGCATATGCGTCCAACAAAAATATACTAACAAAGTAAAGACATGGATTCCTAACATCCCCTCTCCCTTAGAAAAAGCTTTGTCCTCAAATCTTTAGATGTGGAAATTGATGCAGAATCTGAAGGAGTCGGTCCCCTGTAGCATCCTCAGGTTGCATTCCGAGCCACTAGCGCCTTTGGAGTTTCAGGGAGGATTGCATGGAAGGCTGTAGATGAAGAAGAACCATATCAGCGATGTGAAAAGTGCGCTCAGAACGGTGTTGATCGACTTGTTGTTTCAGTCGAATTCTTGCCATGTGAAAATTGTCCTGCAGAATGAGAAGAAGCTGATCACGGTTTCGAAGAATTGAGTCAATTTCCTAAACTGGGACGCTGCTGAAGGTGTATGGAAGAAGAACTGGTGGTGCCTGTCCAGAGACTGCTTCATATGGTGTCCTTTGAGATGTGGTACTATACCACTGGAGCGCTTCTAGGAAATCCAAAGAAATAGTTTTCCAAATCTGTGGAGGGATGGGCAAGGGTTTGAGCAGTCCCGAAAGAAGGGTCGTTTCACCCTTGTTGACATGGAAAGTATCACAGTCAACCACCATCCGTTGAATTGTCCTTTTGAGTCCCTGCCAAAAGAATTTACATTATTCCTAGTCATATATTTTGTGGAACTGATGATGTAGAGAGACCATGGTTGTAAGCCCATAAATTTGTGTTGTTCCCCATTGACTGAAAAATACATCCAAAGTTCAGCAAAATCCCATAAGATGGGGCCAAGTGTGTGTAATCATTGAACGCCCAAAACCACATCATATCCACCTAAGGACAAGGCAAACATGTGAGAGCGCAGGTTATAATCTTCCATAGAGATACGCACATTGTGACACTTCCCCTTGCAAGGTAAGGTGCCCCCATTGGCAACCATGACTTCAAAGTTGGAGCAAGGATGGACAAAACAATCAGCCTGTTTGGCAATCCAAGGATCAATGAAGTTATGAGTGCTACCATAATCAATGAGTATGGTAAGAGGGATCTTCTTGAAGTATCCCCTGACTCGCATTGTTTGTGGGGTGGTGACACCGATTACAGCATGGAGAGAGATATCAGGTGGGTCGTCCTGAGATGGGGTGTCAACAGGTGGGGGTTGAATATCGACCTGATCATCTACTATATTTGGAGCTTCTTGATCAAGTTCTGAGGCAGGCAGAGAATCCACATCCAAGAGATAGAGATTTTGTTGAACACATCTATGTCCCTGAGTGAATTTCTCATCACAATTATAACAAAGCCCTTTTTCTCGGTGTTCCTGCATCTCTATTTCAGACAATTGCTTGATAGGAGTTGGTTGAGGAGCAGTCATGATGGGAGGTCGTTGGGAACCCATATTTCTGAAGGGAACAAAGGTGGGTTTGGAGCGTTGTTGAGCTGCGATCTTGTCCTCAGCCAGCTTAGCCAACGCTAGGAATTCCATCATTATGTTGGGACAAAACATTTTGACCTCTGAACAGATTTCATCCTTGAGACCACTGATAAAACAACTCCTGTAGAATTCATCAAACAATCCTTTTGTGTGATTGGCTAGTTTCTCAAATTCCGTCTGATACTCTCTCATTGTGCTACTTTGGTGAAGTTTAGTGAGTGCTCCTGTGAAGTCGTCAAAAGAACTAGGACCAAATCGTGACAAAAGGAGTTGGCAAAAATATGTCCAGTTTGGCTCGGGATGAGCTTTGATGTACCAGCGGTACCATTGAAGGGCTTCCTGTTCCAAATGAAAGGATGCAAGTGGAACTTTCTGGACATCAAAAGTATTATGCAGACTGAAATATTGTTCTGCTCGGTATATCCATCCAGTCGGATCAGTACCATTGAAGCGAGGAAAATAAAGCTTCGGCCCATGAAAATTGCTGGAAGAAGAGAACCCGGTGGCTACAAAAGATTTTGGTTGTCGGTTATTGTTCATGGCTGAATGCTGAAGATGGAGGCTAAGAAATTTTTCATCCAGATCTTGGAGTTTGGTTTGGATGGCTACAAGTGCGTCTTCCATGGTTTTTTCTCCTGCATGGGTGACAACCATAACCAGGAGTTTTTTTTTTTTGGTTGACTGGGTAGGAAAACAAAAACAGAAACTGCTTCAGTAAAGGAAAATCTAAACTTGGGAAAAAAAATCTGAAGGGTAATTGGGGTTTGACTAGGTTTTGGACACTATCGAATAGACATGGAAGCAAAAATGAGTATTTCAGAAGCGAGGTGAAAGAATGGGAAAATTTGGCAGTGGGGGACAAAGGAGCAGAATTCAGAAAGGAACTCTGTGGTAAAATTTGAAGGTGATTGTGTGAAATATGAGGAAGTTATGGAAAACCCTAAAAATAGACAAATGTGGGATTTCAGGCTTTGGGAAGGGGAATTGGGGATAGGGTCCTCAGGAATGAAATTTGCAGAATGGGATGACAGGGGTTCCCCAAAAATTTCAAGGGAAACAGAGTGAAAACAAGGGAGATATGGAGAAAAAACTGTTTTTTTTTTTTTTTTTTAGACTGGAGCGGCTTCGGCTCGGAAGGGATCTGCAACAGATAAATCTGTAATGGCCCAGAAGTGAGCAAAAATAGAGGGATCTGAAACGGCACCGAATGGATTGAAAATGGCTGGATCTGGAACGGCTTTCAGAATGGATCTGAACGGCTGGATCTGAAACGACGCAGCAGTGATCGACAACAGTTCAACTGAAAATAGATATGGACCCCAGGTATGTGCGGCTTCTTAACAGTTCAGGGGTTTCACTCGGCCACCAATGTTGTCTGACGGCTTGCGTATTGAGGTAGTACCCCTCACTCCACGGCTCAGGTAAAATTGATAACTGCTTTGCCCCAAACGACAACTCTTGGTTTACCTCACGGGTGGGAACTAGTCAATCAGGTAGGGGTCGTTGCCCTTTTCGCTGGCAGGTCCTCTCAATGGGCCAGCTACTTTGGGGTACCTGTGGTACTCCTCACAAGGAGTTTTAGGGCTTATTCCCAAGTACTTCCCACAGTTAAACGGATAGGGATTATTCCCAAATTCGAAGCTACAACAGATGCGAAAAAAAAATTTGGCATAAATTCCACCCAACGAGCCCAAGAAAGTGCTCTGATACCAAATGTGATGAACCTGCAATAATTAATTAATGCAAATACACGAGGTATCAAAAATAATAGAACTCAGAATCACTTTTATATTGATCACGGACCACTTCGAGGGGGCAACCTCCTTTGAGCAAGCTCAATACAATTAACTTCACGGTGCCTTCATAGGCCTCAACACACACTTATATACTAAGTCTAGGCGCCAATACCATGGGTCAATACTATGTGTCAATACAAACCATGGGCTAAGTATAGGCACCAATACTATGAGTCAAAACCATGGGACATATAATACTATGGGATGACTTACAAAGCATATGCGTCCAATACTATGGATCAATACTATGGGATAATATAAACTATGGATCAACAAATACTATGGGATGACTTACAAAGCATATGCGTCCAACAACAATATACTAACAAAGTAAAGACATGGGTTCCTAACATGTGCCCTCCATAGTTTGAAGTTCTACAAACTTTTCATCAGTCTGCTGCATTATTGAGAGTCCTTCCTCCTCAATGGGCTGCAAACTCACATAAGCGACAGCCTCTTTTTCCCTTAACATCATCAGCTCTTTTTGTAGCTCTTTTTCCTCGTTGTTTTTTTGCATCTTTTGCCTTGCTGGAAAAGTCTTCATTTCTGCATTTGTGGCATATAGTTGCTGATGTCGTTGCCGTAGGTCACCTTTCACCTACTAAAGAGTCGGATCCTCATTCAATCCAACCAACACTATGTTTGCTTCCTCTAGCAAATTTTGACACCTCGCCACTTCGTCCGAGATGCTATCTATAGTCGCCTTCACTTCTTCACTTGGAGCTACGCGTTTGTCTGGTGGAGTGCTGGGTCGCTGAGCTTCCAAGTCTGTGATATTTCCTTTGTAGGAGATCTCCATGTCGATCATTTCTATCGTAAGGGTTTCCACTCTGGCCCCAACTTTAATGATGGTATCTTTGATGTTTGTCTCTTCTTCGCATTTGTTGATTTTCGCGCAGACTACCGATACTGTTTCTTTCATTCTGCGGTTCTTTTCTTGAATTTCAGACAATTCCCTGCTATTCCGCAATGATTCCAGTTTCATCTCATCAAAGCTCTTTTGCAGCTTGACATTCTGATCAAATGAGGCGATGCCTCTTTCGTGAATTTCTTCCACCACCTGCATGTGTAAATTGTCGCAGGTCTTCTACTGGAAACATGCTAATGTTGACGCCAAAGTGCTCCAAATTCTTAGCTGCTTCGGCTACCTAATCATTGGGATAAATGAGGTACGCTGTCTTAATCTGTACCAACCGAGGGTTCAAATTTAGCGCGTGGGGTTCTCTCCTCTTCCTGTTTGATCCACCTGACTTCCCCTCTGAATTTGAATCTCGGACTAGGTCCTGCTGGGCTTGTCCTAGTTGCACAACCATTGTTTTTATTATTGCTGGCATCTTGTGGAGAGTCTGCGGTAGGTGAATTTATGTTGTCTACGTTTCGAGCCATCCTTGGCTTATCATCAGCATCGCTTATGTCCTGATGATGAGCCAAGGATGGCTCGAAACATAGAAAATATAAATTCACCTACCGCAGACTCTCCACAAGATGCCAGCAATAATTCTCACTGCGGATTCTCAGCCATTTCAATTGTTTTTATTGACTCGACAGTCTGTAGGAGGCTTACTTGTGCCTCTTGTTGCTTTGTTTTCTTTGCAACAAGTGTGTCTTCCTAGTACTCGTGGACCTTAAGAGCGATGCTTTCACAGTCGTCTTCATTTAGCATCGGCTGAAATTTGTGCTTATTAGCCTTTTGCTTCTTATGCTGGCCTTTTGTCGATGAAGGGCTCACAGTTGGTTTCCTCTTACTTCCCACCTGTCCTTCCAGCTTGTCCCGTGCAGCTCTCTCTTCCTGGTCAATAGGTATGGGTGTGACTTCGTCCTTATCCTCATCTTTGGTCTTCATGGAGTCGGACTTGACTTCGACTTGTTGGTCCACCATCCATTCCGCTGGCCATTCTTCCATTATCTGTTCTATTTTCTCAGCACCTAGCTGATAGAATCATGGATACCATAGATCGGTTTCTGTATCATCCCTGGGATGAATGTATGTCTTATGCATATTGGCCATGAATATCAGCTTCCCTTTGTATGGATTTGTCACTTGTTGTGAGATTCACGGTGTGCGTCGAATCACATCACACAGTTGCTCGTAGTATGTATAAAACAACTCGTTAATTTGTTGTTTCCTAGAGGACTTCACGTTTTCCCATACGTTAGTGAAGTGTGTTCCCCTGCATTGCCTTGAGAAAACTGGAAGGAATTGGTAGCCAGCCGGCTCTTTCCAACCGACGAAGGAAAATAACACTAATAGCCAACTGTAATGGAACGGAGTTCCCTTGTCTTGAGTTTCTTGGACATCGTCCAAAAACTCGCTCGGTAGGTACTGCGCCCAATGTAAGGGGTGTCTTTCTTCATTTGAGATGCGAGGAGGATTGTTGTGGTCGGAACCTCTGGTGGTCTGCATTTGCGCAGTATCTTCCCTGCGAGCAGTTGAACTGTGAAGTGCATAGCTTGATCATTGATATTGGTTGCAGGGAAGCCACATTTTCCCTTGATCACGCCAAATTCTTCTGTCATTCTTGAGGCGAGTTCTTTGTTTTGTCCCTTTCCTACAAATTCTTTTGTAGGGTCTTCACCTCTCTTATTAAGCATCGTGATTTAATATATCATATCGATATTTGTTGGTCCTCTATTTTGTCTATTCGATGTACTATTTCCTAGTATTTAAAGTCTTAATGGGTCCAATAATAATCAGCTTTATATGTCTTTTGAAGGTCAACATTGCTAAAAGCCATGGTAAGTAATTTTAATTGTTGATTGTTGTATTTTCTTATTTTTTATGCATATGTTTTGGGTTTTAGGTTTCATTAAACCCTATGCTAATAATGATGTGGGTTTCTCTTCTACACAGGGTTCGTTTTGTTACTTGGCCAGCGTTCAAATGAGGAGATTTGGGGATTCGATCTACCATCAGGGCGTTTTTATTGGATCCACATCATCTTTAAGATGCTTTTGAAGATTGCTTCACTGTTATTTCAGGCACGATCTGTGGTGTTATTATCTTCTCTTAAATGATATGTGTATATCCTGGATCTGCGATGCCATTTTTGGCTCAGAATGGTTAAGATATTTTGAGTATTGTTGTTCCTATCGATCCTTGTCTTCAGGACGATTTTACTCTGTATAATCTAGTATAAAAGTAGCCATGGAAACCCTAAGTGAGGGGAATTTGTACAAACTCCAATTTTCTGAATATGATACAGCGTGTGTTTTCAGCAAACTTGTGATTTCAATGTGTGAGGCGTTGAGGGCAGGGCCCACCTTCAACACCAGACTGTGATATTCCATTAGTGTGTGTGGTTTGCAATAGTAGATTGGCGTTTTCTCATTTCACATTCCTTTTCAGCATATAACTTATTTGCCCATTATTGGTTTGCAATAGAAAATGTGACTGCGAGTATTAATTCATAGCATTTACAGTTTATGGTGATAGATTGAATTTGTTAACAGTTTGAATGTAAGATTCCATTTGTTTTTGGTGAATTGTTATTTTAAACCTAGGGTATATATAATTGCATGATCTGATATAGAGTATGGTAGGTTCAATTTGATGAAGGACTACGAATGGATTGAGTGTTTTTAGATTGAGTGTTTTATTATGAATGGATTGAGTGTTATATTTCCATAGCTACAGGAATGGTTTTGAACTTGACTGTACAATTGAATTCAGAATTGGCTTTAAATCTTTTCTCTAGTATCCCGTGTGTGGCATTGGTACATGAATTACAAGTTTAACTTTCAATACTAAAACCTTTATGTTGCAGCACAAGAATAGTGTATAGACAGCCTGTTCTCTTATTGTCGAATCAGGGTTTGAAGATCGTGATCATAGAGTACTTAGGGTTTACTGTTTTTTTTTGATAAAGGATTGCATTTGTATCTGAATGAGTTTTGAGGAAGAGTCCCTGGCTGTAACCCTGTTCATTTGAATCAGTTTCATAATTTAAACACAGTGACTGTCGATTACACAGTTCTAATCTTTATTTGATGAACATAGTTTTGGTGTTTTCTTCATGAGTACTTATATGCATTAATTGTAAATAGAGAGTGATGGAACTTCACCAACAGTTAAATTCTCCTTTGATAGATTGTATGCATTAATAACTCAAAGCTAAAAGGCATAGGACTAGTTCGGATTTGGGGATATTTGTGTGAATTTACATACTTGATTTGAAGTTCAGCTAGGAAACATGGTCGACGAAGCATACACATTTGGTTAATGACAGATTGACTATTTTTATGGATTGTGATTACAATAGCCTAGATTGCTGTAGGTACCATTTATTGTTTTTAAATTGCTAGCAGGTTGTTTTAAAATTATAGAATTACAATTTGAAAACCCCTATTTAGGTTATTTTCGAGTTCAACAATAAGAATTAGTAATTTAGTTTTCATTTTCTTTAATGCAGAGTTAGTGGTCTTTAGCATTGGTCCTTTAGGGTTAGTTTCATTGTTGTTTGCAGTAGATTAGGGTTTCTTGAGCATTAGGGTTAGCTTATCTGCACATATAGTGTAGCAGCTCGAAGTCTACGATTCCCCGGTTGATAAATTAAATTGAGGTGAATTAAATATCAATAATTTTAACCAACAATATTTATATCAATTCTTTTATCCAACCATAGATATCCCGAGTGTATACAGGAAAGCATTGTGCACACTACTACATTTACTTCTGGGATCCTATTGAAATGCAGGATGCACAGTAGGTTAAGCAGTCCGGATGGTTCAAGCACTTTGAGCCAATCCTGCACAAATAGAGTTTTGGCACCGAATTGTTCATCAACCTGGAGACACATATATTGGTTCGGTTGAAACTGTTTGTATTTCTTTGGCTTGGACTGACCTCCTTCCAACAAGCCATGATCTTTGAACTTCCAGGCTTCCGCTTTCCCTAGAAGGTATTCTACAATATTCACCTGACTGGATATGGGCAGTAGCAGAATCTCATAAGCAACATTTTTCTCAAGGTTGACAACCGGTGCATCATCTTGCTGAGGTGGGATATATTCATGCATGAGATGGATGGGTCGTTCTTGAGTTGTGACTGGTGTATGTGGCTTTGTTGCTTTTGGCTCTTCCTGCTCTGTAGCCTGGTGTTTATCTTTTTTCATCCCTATGGCATGCCTTGTAGTGCTGCGAGATGAGGTGCCTTTCTCCAATATGGGATTCTTGACAGGTGCTGACATGACTCCCTTCAACCCTGACTGCTTGAATATTGTTAACACTTCGTCAATGGTGACTGGTTCACTCATTCACTTGCAGAATGCTCGGATTTATAGTTGTTACAGCTCTGAATTCACGCACAGAAGAGATTGAACTCACGATAAAATGCACAAGTGTTTAGCTAATAGCTATTTATAGACCCTGCTGGTTTGGAACGCTTCGACAAGCCATTACTGGGACAGTTAATGTCTCGTCCTTCGGCCATATCTCCCTTGAGATCTCGATCTTGTAGACCAATCATTATCTCTAAGCCAATGATGTTTCCTTAAATTTTGAATGCCGTCAGTGCTTCCAGGCTGTTAAATCACTTAAGTCAGCCATTAATTACCAAGTCTGTTAGCCGGATCTCGGTCACTTCATTCTTTATTATGCTCGAATGGCTAGATTTTATTTTGATGCGTGATTTTGTCGATGCCTCCATTTTGGATAACAGTTTACTAACCATCCTGCAAGTGTCACGTTTTTCCTTTTCAGTCGTGATGCGCTAGCGGGTTTGACAAAAGATTCTTGTGTGGTTCTTTTGCGTACATGTGCTTTTCCATTTTTAACTTTGCAGCTGGGATTTCAACCCATGCTTCGCATCGCATCTTCTGATACTTCACAATTGTTCTGTTCCTTTTTAACTGTGTGGTTGCATTTTGAACTTTGCAACTGCACGCTTCTACTTCTCCTTCATTTGTTTTGTTTTCTCTCTCTCTCTCTCTTTTCTTTTATCTGCGTAGCTTCACTTTTCTACTAGTGTTGTGTGGTTGATGCATCATTTCCATCAACTTCGCGTATTAGACCAAAACTGTGTACAAACTCTGCTCACTTTCTAGTGCACAATTTCAACTGTACTTGACACTTAGAAATTTCTTCTCTTCTAATCACTGAGGGTTCTGCGAATTAGGACTATCCCTGTAGGGTTTTAGTCTACTTCCATTCACTAGACTTGGTAAGTTGTCTCCGGCTAACGTGGCTAACTGAGCTGCGCCACTGTTAGTAACATGCATAAAAATATATGGGCCAAGTCAATGCATTTTAAATTTTCCAAGAAATTTCATAAACTTGCTATCATACAAGAGGACAAGGTCTCCTACCTGGAATATTTTTTGCTTTATATGGTGATCATGCCATGGTTTTTATTTGTCCTTCTGCACTTGCTGGTGAAATCCAGCAATGAAGCAATCTTCCTCGAATCCAACCAAGTGTAGAAGTCTTTCTTGCAATGTTTCTTCATCTGCCATGTCTGTGAATGCTACAGTCCTTAAGCTTGGTACAATGTACTCCATAGGAATCACAACTTCTTGTCCATAGACCAATCTGAAGGGTGTATGGCCTGTCAGCTTCCTACAAGTTGTTATGTATGCCCATAATACAACTGTAATGCGTAGATCCCAATCGTATCTGTTTGTATTGCATACTTTTGTCAGCGCATTCTCTAGCACTTTGTTGAAAGCCTCAACAGTTCCATTGGCTTGTGGATGGTACAGTGTACTCCTCTGATGGTAGATGTGGAACTCTTCAGTAAGGGCTTCAATAGTTTTGTTCAAAAAGTGATTTCCTTGATCACTCATTAAAATTTTTGGGAATCCAAATCTGGTAAGGATGTTCTCAAAGATGAACTGCATGGCAGTAACTGCGCTACAATCCTTCACTGGTTTAACTTCTTCCCATCTGGTCAGATAATCAGTTGCGGTGATAATGTATCTCGCACCAGTCCTTTTTCCTGGTGGGTTGATCGGTCCCATGAAATCAATTTCCCATTTATCAAATGCATGTAAAGTCAATTGCGGTCTTAATGGCATTTCATCTCTTTGTGATGGCTTTCCAGTTCTTTGGCATACATCGCAACTCTGGAAATGTTCCTTTGAATCTTTGTGCAGTGTTGGCCACCATATCCCTGCTCTTAATATCTTCTGCGTAGTATCTCTACTTGCGTATTGACCTCCAGAGACACCTGAGTGTGCCTCAGCCAAAATAAACAGCTTCTCATGCTCTAACACACATCTTTGCAGCACTTCATCGGGTCCCAACTTGTATAACTAGCCTGCGATGATAGAGAAGTCTGCGGCTTTGACTACTAGCTGCTTCTTCTGCTATGTAGTAAACTCTGTGGGTGCCAATCATGTAGTAAAAAAATCTACAATGTCCTTGTAATACTCATATGTAATCTGTATGGAAAATAACTGCACGTCAGGCAAATTGTCTTCAATATTAGTGGGTTCTTCACCTAACTCAATCCTTGAGAGATGGTCGGGTCCTAGGTTCAATATCCCTGGTGTAACAATGATCTCAAAGTCATATTATTGGAATAGTAACAACCATCTGTAGATCCTTCCCCCTAACACTGTCTTATTGACCAGGTACTTTAAAGCTGAATGGTCAGTGTACCTAGAGAAGTGCGCAGCCAGCAAATAGTGTCTGAATTTCTGCAATGTGTACACCATAGCTAATCCTTCTCTTTCTGTGGTTGTGTAGTTATTTTCAACTGAAGATAGCTTTCAACTTGAAAATGCAATGGGGTGATCAATGCCCCCTTCACCTGGTTGAGCGAGCACAATGCCCAACGCTATACATGAAGCATCTACATGTACGTTGAATGGATTATTCCAATCTAGGAAGACTAGGATAGGCGCAGTTACCATTTTCTCCATTAATGTGTCTAGTCCCTTCTCGCAGTCGGCATTCCATATGAACTGCGCTTCTTTCTTCAGAAGTTTCTCCATTGGCGCGGTTATTTGCGCATAACCCTTGATAAAATTTTTGTAATATCCTGTATGTCCAAGCGTTGTGCATAGTTGCTTAATTGAGTTAGGTGCAGGTAAATTTACAATCACTGCGATCTTCGCAGGATCAACCATTAGACCTTGTTTGCATACAATGTGTCCTAGTAGTATACCATAGGGTACACAGAAAATACATTTCTTTAAATTCAACGAGATTTGATGTTGCCTACACTTAGCTGACATCATTATTAGGTTCTCGTAATGGTTCTTCAGCAAACCAAAGATAGTCCAGTCGTCAAAATAGAATTCTAAGAACTTATCGATAAAGTCCTTGAATGCAGCTACAACAACTTATGAAAAAATAGCAGGTGCATTCTTCAATCCAAATGGCATAAATTTATACTGATATGAGCCCCATTCAATAGAAAATGTTTTTTTTATGCCTATCTACTGAGTCAATTCTAATCTGATGGTAACCAGAGAATCCATCAGTAAATGAGTAGGCCTCATTTCCTCTAACATTGTCCAGGACTTCATCTGTAAATGGAGTAGTAAATGGTCATGCAGCGAAGCATCATTCAACTTCCTCATATCTACGCAGATTCTTATTTCTCCTTTGGTATTCTTGTCCTGGATAACCATAGGGATTATCCACTCTGATTCTTCCACTGGCTCAATGATCCCTCCATTAATGATCTTGTCGAGCTCTTCCTTGACTTGTTCTTTGTATCTAGGATTCAGTCTATAAGGCCTTTGTCTGATGGGCTTCACACTTAGCGTGAGAGGTATCTTCATCACTCCCAAGTCGCCCAAAATGCATTTCATTTCGGCGAACTTCATCGGAAACAGATCCTGATATTCATGTAGAAGGTCTACGATCTGTGCGACCATTTCATAATCCCAGTAGTCTCTAATAGATGCGAACTTTGGCTCTTCGCTCATTCCAATTTTAACCTTTCTTGTTTTTACAGGGCCGCTCATATCTGGAATTTCTAATGGAGGTCCCTCTACATCAAGCGCTCCCTCTGAACAGGTATATTGACATTGCGCGGATCCTCCTCATCGCTTTCCTCTTCATCTTATTCATCTTCAACGAGGTTATAACATTCAAGGGCATTTTCTATTGTTCTTTCCCATTCTGGTTGTAGGTTCACAGGTACTTTTATGTTTTCAATTATCTTTTCTTTGATGGCCTCTAATGCCTCATTTGAACTTGGGCATTCTTCTTTCAATATCCTTTCTTTAATAACCCACAGAGCCTCATTTATGCTTATACAATCATCTTCAAAGATGAAAGTGCGCTCAAATTTTGCATTCAAAATAGACCAATCTGTGGTTCCTCTGCGAAGCTCGATGTCTGTATACCAATTGCTTGGAATCTTCTCTAATGTGTGCATAAACATATGAACCCATTATGTTTGTGGTCTGTTTATCCATGCTTGTGAACAAGTCTCTATGTGATCCCTCAGATTTGTTTGTCCATTATACTTGACCATGGTCAGCGCAACTTTCTCTGCGAATCTGATTTGCATCATATGCCTGCATTGTTCCCATGTGGTCAAAGTCTTCTTATGCCCGATCCACCATCTGGAAGGTGTAGCGTGGAGTGCTATATCCAATGTTGGTATGCGATGTTCAGTTGAAATTGATACAATATACTCTTGCAAAAATGTATAGACATTAGTTGAACCATCATAAGTGGGGATTGGACTTACCTCAATTCCAATCCAGCACAGTGATTTGCTGATCTGCGCGCATCTTCTTCCAGATACTTCATGCAGTCGGCCTTGCCAATTATCCAGTCCTGCATCGAAGTCTGATACATAAGAACTGTCATAGCGCCAAATAAGTGTTCCATCAGTTGTAGGATTGATGTAGTCGGCATGGTTTGTTGTCATCTTATATCAAGGTCATGAGCTCTACATTCTTCTCTGATCGGCTCAATGTATCTCGGTCCTTGTAAAGGGTCCAAGGGCATGATGACCCTGATATCTGTTCCTTCAAATATCATCTGTTTTTTCTTCAAGTCGATGATCGCAAGGTTATCCATTGCCTAGTCTATCCCCAAAAATGATGGAGATGGGTTACTGTCATCGATGATCTTAATAACCTCGAAGTCTTCTGAAGTGCTTACTCCATCGATATCCACAAGAACATTTTCTAGCATTCCAAAGAGTATAATCTTCTGTTGTTTCGCTAGTCTTAACTGTATGGGTGACCATGACAACTTTGGTTTCCCCATATGTACCCATGTCTTCTTAGTCAAGACATTTACTTCAGATCCTAAATCAAGAATGATCTCATCCATCTCATAATCTCCAATTTGTGCACTTAGGCTCATTTCTAGGCCTGTTCTCTTATGGCTTTTGATGTGGTGAACTGCGCTATGAGCATTACTTGTGCAACTGCACTGTTCATAGTGGTTCAACAAATTTTGTATTTCCACCAAAGCATCTTTGCTCTTCAGTAGCTTCATACAGCTCCTTAGGAACTGCGCAACAGAAGTCCCCATTTCTGCTGCAGTACTTGTTTGATCATATGCTGTTGGCATATCCTTCATATGCGTTGTTTCACTTCGCAATGGGATTCTCGGACTTACAGGTGATATTTCTTTGAAATATTCCCTTGATTCTAAAAATTATTCCTTGTTTCTTTCTAGATTTAAAGCATGTGCTTTCCCAGTAGCTTTTCTTATCCAGACCCCATCAGTAGGTATCTGTTTAGCGTGGCGCTCTCCAGAAGTCGAAGCTTCTGGTTCTTTATCTTTTGCTGTCGCGACTCTACTTCACGTCACAGCATTGATGTTTGGGTCCCTTTTCTCGGCTATAATCATCTGAACATTCTGGTTTGGTGCTTCTGTTATTCTTTCTTGTATCTTCGCTTTCAATATCGGGCATGCTTCAATACCATGGTCAAAATATTTACAGTATCTACATGTAGTAGTAGTGTTTGTACAGTCTCTAGAAAGATGGCCAGGTTGAGCACAGTTATAACAAATTATCTGACCTCTTCCTCTTCTGTGTCCTTGTCCTTTTTCAGTGTTTCTTCCTCTTCCAAGGAATCCACCATGGCCTCTATATGCGCCTTGATCATACTGCGCATTATCATGGTGTTGCGGTGTTTCTTCTTGAACTCTGTAAACATTGTGTTTCCTTTCTATCATCAGGTCGTATGCTCTACAGTTGGAATCATCATGCCCAACTACCTTACAAAAACTGCAATACAAATTTTTAGGTGTTCTCACATATTTCCGTATCAAGTAGCAATCCTCTAGTCGATGTCCTCTGCATCGACAGATTTCACACCATGGCGCTTGTTGCTGATTATTTAGTGGGTTGGTACTACACTAGCAATGTAATATTTAAAAACTGGACAGTGTTCTTTGGAGTGTTCCTTTGCTCTACATTTTGTACACCATATCTCTTCTCTAACTTCTTTTCCTTTCTTATTTTCTTGGAGTTGTAACGTTAAGGTTTCTAACTGGTTTTGGATCTCGATCATTCCTTGACTTGTTTCTCCTATCAGTGAAGCTTCTAGATTCATCGCGATCTCTAAGGATTTTGCTTGCAACACAACCTTCTGTTGCATCAATGGAAGTCTGATATGGGGAAACAACGCGGCTATGAACCACTCTTGGTGTTGTTGCGGTGCAATGTCAAAACTTACTTGTTCTAACAATGCTTTAAACTTATGGTCAAATTCCCATACTGATTCAGTTGTTTTATGTTTATTTTCTTTTAGCTTTGTTATACATTGTGATTTAGATTTTGGTTTCTTGAACTCTGTTAAGAGAGCAGCCTTTATTTCTGGTAGGGTCCTATTCTGTCCGACATAATATTTCATCAACCAAGTTAATGCTCTGTCTTTAAATGTAGTGATGAGCTGTGCATTCTTAAAAACATCATCCTGGACTTGTTTGACGCTCCACATGGATTCACATAGAAACCAATGCTGCACAGGGTACTATTCTAGACCCGTTCCTTTAAATATCGACAGTTTTATATCATCAGTCATTCTCCTTCTAGGTGGTACAATGTTCGTCGCAGTGTTCTGAATGGTGTTAGGGATGTTACTGCGCAGAATGTTCTGAGTACTCACTTCTGCAGTGTTACTAGTATTGACACTTTGAGGATTGGGAATATTAACAACTAGAGGATTCTGAACTGACAGATTCTGTGGAATAGGAGGCGCAGTATTGGCAACTGGAGGGTTTTGAGGTGTAATGGGTTGATAGGTAGCTGATGGAGGTGATGTCTGGCTATCGGTCTCAACTTGGAACTTAGTTTCTACGCAGAGTTCATGTTCTTTAAGGTTCTTTTCAGTACTAACCTTATATCTTTTACCACTTCTTAATATATGAATTTCTTCTTCTATATCACTGTAAGTATTATCGACCATTACAGACTCAAAACAACTATGAATCTTACTGCATTCTAAAGACTCCTTTCTCAGCTAAAATCATTTTGATATATAAACTCAGATTGTTGAGGTACTTACCTATGGAACCTTTGAAGAATTCAGCCTCTCCTGTGTTGTAGGACTTAAACGTGTCCACATCGAACTCTGTCACGAAGCCTTCTAGAATACTATCAACCCAAAAGTTGAATGCTCGTGACAGTGGACTATCTACTGCTTTAAACCTCTGAATAAGCTCTGGGTTCCACTCAGTAGGTGCTCCTTCTTGGAAACAGTTCTTTCACTCTGCGAATCTTGACAACCACTCGTGCAACTCGTTTCCAAAGGTTGCGAAGAAAATTTCGTGAATGTCCTCCCACAAGTATTTGTTTAACCATTCTACGTCATATAGATGCGAATGTCTATTCTCCTTTCTAGAAAAATCCCTTTCTATCTTGTCCACCCAGTTCCATATTTATGTTTTCTCAGGATTCCAATTTTCGGTGCTCATCACCAGTTCAAGTGCGGAAACAGAACCATTTGATGGCTCTATATGTGTTCTTTGAGTTCAGAGAGGTAGACCCAGGTTCTGTGTGGTTCAGGGAACCAACAAAACCCGTTATCACTAGCCCTTTCAGCAACAGTCTGCGAATAGACTGAGGTCTCACCCGAGGCGAAGTTATGGGGAGGTTGCGAAATCAGGTTTCCACAACCGGGTGATGCGCACTTCAACATAATGGTGGACAACACGACGTTCTCCTATTTCGCGGTTAATGCTTTAAGCTATCGCGCATCCAAGGACTGTGCAATGCGGGAGGGTCGCTTAACAACAGGAAAATGCACTAAAGACTGTGCTTCCTCTTCAATACTCACACTACTTCAACGGGATTCACTTAGTGTAAACTTATACATTCACATGCATCTAACTATAAACCTTGTAAACTTAGACAATATGATGAACTGCAATGACCGCGCACTTTCGGTTTTGTGCTCCGGGGAATCACACTATACAAACTTCGCTAACTTATGTGTTTACCCAATACTCATGCATTCATCTGAATTAGAAATACTTGTGCATTCAACATTCATTCACATATGTCGATACCTAACATATTATTCCCATCTTTTATCCCTATGGCGAATACATATAAATGTAACAACACATGACCTTATAAACAAGATCTTAACCATTCAACATAAGCAAATGCACAGATGCAAACACATAATCAATCACATAACACAAGGAATTAACGTGGTTCACCCACAGGATGGGAGCTACGTCCACAGGAACTGTTGTTATATTATCAATGGGAAGGGTTCAACAACTCCAGTCTATGCACTTAGCTGCAGACTCTCTTCTCCCTCAGTAGGTCTCTGCACACACAGCTGCAAAGCCTTTTTACAATTCTCTTTTTCTCAGCAGAGATCAATATTCAACATTAACCAAAAGAAGATTAACCCTTTCCCTTACAAAATATGCCCTTTTATAGACCGTGCCCTTAGGTCACGTCTTTGCATTCATGATGGGCTCAAAAACCCTAATGTTCCCAAAAACTAGTGTAGTTACTCGCCACCCTGCCTATCGTCGTCGACAAATTGCTCCACTCGCTTCAGGCCTCCTTGTTGGGCCGCTCGTGGCTCACACACCCTTCTAACAGTCGCAGTCATCATAAAAACTGTTACAACTGCATCGTGGACTGTCACTTTCCACCCCTTTATACTTGATGTCTCCATCTACCCATGGCTTAGCCTCTAATGGTTTTCTGCCACTCTCTCTGACAGATCTCTTTCCTTTATCTCCACTCTACTCCTTACGCAACTGCCGGGAATCCTGGAGTCGCTTACCCAAAATAGGTTGCTTTCATAGCTCGACCTTCCCTTATACTCTTTACCCAAAATAGTTGTTGCATTGGCACTGCGCAACAGCATAACTTCGCATCTCTAACTATGCAATCCGAACTGCGCACTCCACAAAACTATGCCATCTAACTTTGTAGCCTGAACTGTGCACTTACCAAAATTGTACTTCTTCGAAAGTGTGCCAACTTAGGCCATGCCCAACAACGTCTTTCCGCAATCTGCAATTGCGTCTTTCTAGAATCCACAATCCAAAATTACATCTTTTTCACAATCCACATTGCGGGAATCAGAATCACGGAAATCCAACTTCGTCTGTCCGGAAACTTCCCCTTCCACAATATTCAATCCGCATTACAGAAGTCAGAATTGCGGGAGTGCAACTTCAACCTTTCAGAATACTTCCCCTTCCGCAATCCGCAATCCGCATTGCGGAAGTCCAACTTCAACCTTCCGGAAAACTTCCCCTTCCGCAATCCGCAATCCGCATTGCAGAAGTCCAACTTGAACCTTTCGGAAGACTTCCCTTTCCGCAATCCGCAATCTTCATTGCAGAAGTCGGAATTGCGAAAGTCCAACTTCAACCTTTCAGAAGAATTCCCCTTCCGCAACCCGCAATCCACATTTCCGAAGTCAGAATTGCGGGAGTCCAACTTCAACCTTTTGGAAGACTTCCCCTTCTGCAATCCACAATCCACATTACGGAAGTCGGAATTGCGGAAGTCCAACTTCAACCTTTGGGAAGACTTCCCCTTCCACAATCCACAATCCGCATTGCGGAAATCGGTAATTGTGGAAGTCCAACTTCTTTGTTCTTGCAGTTTACCACTGCAAACTTTTAAGGGGCATAAAGTCCTCATCCATGGTCCAAATGAGACAAGGTTGGTACCGTTCGAAATCTCCTGGATAACTCTATCAATTGGTGCAATCCCTTCCCAACTGAGGTATATAAATTGCTCATTTTCTCCTCTAAATTTTTCCCTATAAACCTTCCAAGATACCTTCCAAACTTTAACAAGTCTCTACTAGTGCCCTACTATGACCCATCTTTCTTCTGTCTCACATAGCGGTCTAATGTTGATGTATTTGTAACTTCGGAATGTATTTCACTCATGTATATTGTACTCCTATATAGATGGTATTATTCCTCTATACAGAAGTGTCGTCATTTATATTGTAAGTGTCGTAACTTATACTTGATGGGTTATTATACCACCTTGATGGGGTTGCTCCTGTATAAGTCATGTGGGTTAAAGGGTTCTTAGACCAGCCTAGTGGGGGTCGGCCCTGTCAGCATTATTTCATGTGGTTAAGTTGAGGCCGACCTTGTAAGGTTATTAGGCAAGTCAAGTCAAGTATAAATAGAGTGCGGAAGGCACTCTATTTGATCATTCACTTTTACACTCATTGGAGAGTGGCGCACTAGTGGAGGAGGAGAAGCTGCTGCTAGGAGACTATATCTTATGCTTGGGTTTTGTATCATTGCTCTATCTATCTCTGAGGAAGTTATTGGGCTTTTCACCTTATTGGTTTTCCCCAAGGAAACTCTGTGTTTCTATTGTCTCTTTTGATTACTTCTTGTGATTGATATGCTGTACTTGTTATTCTCTCAGTAAAGATCCTAGATCATATTGAATTGATGCCAAAAAATTAACATGGTATCAGAGCTAACCTGAGAAGAAGACACTGTGCAGTTGCGGAAGCTAGGGATTCTTGTATTTGGGTTTCTCTCCACATATCTTGAAAGGAAGTAGGGTAGATTCACTCTCTTCAGCAAGGTGCATCTTTCTGTCCAATCATAATTCAATTCTGGGCATTTTCATTTTTGGCCCTAAGAATTACGGTTTCCTCAAAAATAGGAATTTCTGAAATCTGAGACCATGGATGGAAGCTCCTTGGACAAATAGAATTTTAGAGATTTGGATCAAAATTTTGGTTGGGTGAAGCTCCGGGAAAATCAAACCCTAGTTTGGGGTCCTCTCGAGTGAAGCCAAAAATTAGGGCTTCTGCAAAAGTTGGAATTTATGAAATCAGAGACCATGGCTACAAGCACCTTGGAAAAATCGAATTTTAGAGCTTTGGATCAAACTTTTTGGTTGGGTGAAGCTCTGGGAAAATCAAACCCTAGTTTGGGGTCCTCTCTAGTGAAGCCGAAAATTAGGGCTTCTGCAAAAGTTGGAATTTCTGAAATATGAGACTATGGCTGGAAGCTCCTCTGAAAAATCAAAGTTTAGAGACCAAGATCGAACTTTTTGGTTGGATGAAGCTTCAGGAAAATCAAACCCCAATTCAAGGTCCTCCCTAGTGAATCTGGAAGTTTGAAAAACAAATTTGAGGGGTGAAACTTTGCAGTTTTCAAATTCTGAGTATACCAGCTTGATCATCTCATCAAGGCACATCTTTCTATCCTTTCAGAAGTTTTAAATTCAAAGTTTGAATTTTTAGGGTTTCTCTGACAAACCCTAATCCAGCTCCAGATCCAGATTTCTGCAAATCAAGTGGTAAGACCTAAATCTTTTCTATTTCATTTGAAGTACTCTTTAATATGTCTCACCACACCAAGCTTGAGGATAAGCTTGAAGGGGCTGATAAATTCCGAGCATGGAAGTATAGGATTGGGTTAATCCTAAAAGAGAATGTGTTGGACACTTACACAAGTGAAGAGGTTCCAGTGCCGAAGGGAGATGAGACTAAGGCTTCAGAGAAGAAGAACTTGGTCAAATCCAAGAGAATCATTGTTGATTCTATTAAGGACTATCTCATACCCCATGTCTCTTCCCTAAGGACACCTAAGGATATGTTTGATTCCTTGACCAAGCTATTTGAAGGGAAGAACATAAATCAGAAGATGACATTGAGGAATCAACTAAAGAACATCCAGATCCAGAATGCAAAGACCATGCAGTATTACTCTTTAAGGGTCTCCCAGATAAAAGAACAACTTGAAGCTATAGAGAATGGAGAAGTGGCAATGACCACTCTTAATGGCCTTCCTAGGTCATGGGATTCCTTCATCCAAGGAATTTGTGCTAGGAAGAAACTTATCTGTTTCAGCAGGCTGTGAGAAGAATGCTCACAGGAAGAAGCTCGAATTATAGCTTGAGAATAAAAGATGGGGAATGAAGATCAAGCTCTCACAGCACATACCAAGGAGAGGACACTTTTCCTCAGATTGTCCTAAGAACAAAAGAAACAACAACAACTACTACTACAAGCAATCTGATAGGTATGAATTACAGGTATGTATTGAAATCTGTTCATGATTAAGTTTATAATATGATTGTCTTCATGTTATTGAGTTTAGTAACAATCTTGTTTAATTTTAGAATTGTCTTATCACCCTAGTAAAAGTATGAATGCATGATAGAAGACATTCATTGATTAGGGTTATGACACTTATGATTGTATTATGATTGTACTAATGCACTGTGGTGTTGTATGAGAAGAATATTATCTGCTAACATGAAGGTACAAATCAAGTCCTAGATCAAGACCATAGTTACATGAAGACAAAGACTCATCCATAGTCATGGATCACATAGAGGTATGTATAATTTGGTTTTGCAATGATTAACTTATGAGTTATGCAGGTCATTGAAGAGAACAAGAAAAACATTGCTAGACATAACTAGCAAATATGATGACTAGGTATGTTTTTCCTATATCAAGTTAGAATCCTACCCTATGTAAGGATCTTATACTTGTGTATGATTAATAATGATTACTCATGAAGTTACAAGTTTGAGTAATCTAGGGTTTATGCATATTATGTCTCTTACCTTGATTGATGATATGACTAACCATAAGAGTTCTATGGTCAGATATGAATATGCATGAGTAAGAGAAGTCTTCCCTAAAACTTTGAATACTAATGCCTATTATCTATGTTTGAAATGATCATGACTATACATGTTTAAGATTATTGTGTTTTGATAGTATTAAGATTATACTAATGAATGTATGATTATGTATGAGATCTCGAGGATAACACAATGATGATACTAGTAAGCATGCATAGTGATCAAGGATGGATATAAGTTCAAGGACAGGTAATCCAGGAAGCAAAGATCAAGAGGGAGCACACTCCAGTAGTTCCTGCAAAGAAGCAAAGATTGAGAGGGAGCCCACCCAACAAACAAACAAAGCTAAAGATTTGAATTGTCATTTCTTGTATATTTGATTGCTTAAATAATACTGTTCAATGATGTATATACTTGTGTTCCTAGACTTAGGTCGTGTATCATGCATATTAGAATAATTGCATTAATGAACAGTATACCACTAATATGCATGTAAAGGGTAAGTGGCCTATGGAACTGTACAACATTCCATTGCTACTTATCTAGAATGAAACCTCTTTGCTGACATGTTGGGAGTTGTGCACACTCTTAACAATGTTGTGGTAGAGATTGGAAGGCATCTAGAAAGTTAAGGGATATGGATAAATGTTGTATTGAAGCATTGGCTAAAATAATTGCATGACTACATGACATATTTCTTTACTTATAAGAATTTGTTCTAAAAACTAGGAGATGTTTCTAATCATGCAATTTAACTTCTCTTGTAGGAAAGATCGTATACCATCACCTACAAAAGAAATACTACAACATTTATTCCAGCAAGAAAGCTATCTATTGAAGAATCTAAAGTTCCCAGGATTCGGGATGCAGTAATAGAAGAATGCCATGATCGAGGAATACTAATCAATCATGAAGAATGATGTTTGGGATGTGGTCCCAAGACCTGAAGGGAAGGCTGTTGTGACTTCCAAGTGGATCTATAACATCAAGCATGTTGCAGTTGGTAGCATAGAGAAATACAAAGCGAGATTTGTAGCTTGGCTTCTCCCAGAAAGAGAGAATAGACTATGAAGAGACTTTTGCTCTTGTAGCTAGATACACTTCCATCAGATCAATACTTGCTCTAGCTATAGTGATGAAATGGAAGATACACCAGATGGATGTCAAGACAGCTTTCTTGAATAGTGTAGTCGAAGAGGATGTGTATGTGGAGCAGCCACTTGATTTTGAGACACATGATAGGGAGTCATATGTGTGCAGGTTGAAGAAATCCTTGTATGGCTTGAAGCAAGATCCTAGGACTTGGTATGGTAGGATAGACATCTTTCTATCCAGTTTGGGCTTTACCAAGAGTAAAGCATATTCCAACCTTTACTACAAGGTTGAGGAAGGAAATCCAGTGATACTACTCTTGTATGTGGATGACCTATTTGTTACAAGTGATGATAGATTGATTGCTGACACGAAGAGGAAGCTTGTTGCCGAGTTCGAGGTGAAGGACTTGGGGATGATGCACTACTTTATAGGCATGGAGGTGTGGCAGAGTGTAGATGGAATCTTCCTTTGACAAGGGAAGTATGCAGTAGAGATCCTGAAGAGGTTCGGGATGATGGACTGCAAGGCCATGGCCACACCTATGGCATCGAACCTGAATCTTCTGTGTGATGCTTCATATGATTCGGTTGATGTCACTGTGTATCGTCAGATGATTGGGTCCTTGATGTACCTGATGAACACGAGACCAGATATTTGCTTTGTGGTGAACACATTGAGCCAGTTCCTGATGGATCAGAGAAATGTTCACCTGGTTGTTGTAAATCATATTCTGAGATACCTGAAGGGTACAATTGATTATGGGCTCAAGTATGATGCGAATCAAAAGTTTAACTTGCAAGGTTATGTTGATTCAGACTGGGCAGGCAATGCTGCAGATAGGAAGAGCACATCTGGGTGCTACTTCAGTATGGCATCAAGTGTGATCTTTTGGTTTAGCAAGAAGCAATCCTATGTAGCATTGAGTACAGTTGAGGCAGAGTAGGTTGCAGCTTGTTTGGCTAGTTGTGAGGCAATATGGCTCCGGAACCTACTGTCTGAGTTATTTGATCTCCCATTGGAGGCTACTAGTATCTTTTGTGACAACCAGAGTTGTGTGAAGTTGTCTGAGAATCCGGTGTTCCATGAAGCACATTGATATCAAATATCACTATATCAGGTATATGGTGCAGAGAGGAGCAGTGAAGCTCCTGTATGTTGCGACAGATGAGCAGGTTGCAGATGTGTTGACGAAACCACTAGCCAAAGTAAAAGTTTGAGTACTTTAGAGAGAGGCGTGGTGTTCTTCAGATTGATGGCACTTCAAGGAAGAAGTGATGGACACATTTGCAGGAGCCATTCCAAGCATGGTGAGAGGAGGATCCTTCCCATGGCTATGGATGTAAGCGTTGGATGATGAGCATTAGGACGATGCTCTAGTTACTACTTTGTATATGCATCATGTTGGATGCTTTGATCAATTTGATCATGTATTTGTATATGAATCATGTTGGATGCTTTGATCAGTTGGATCATGCATTTGTATATGCATCATGTTGGATGCTTGATATGATCAGTTGGATCATGCATTTGTATATGCATCATGTTGGATGCTTGATATGATCAGGTAGAACATGTATTTGTATATGTATCAGGTGGATACATTGTATGATCAGGTGGATCATGGATTTGTATATGTATCAGGTGGATACATTGTATGATCAAGTGGATCATGTATTTCACTAGTACATATGGGAAGATTGTTCCATGAAAAATTTCCACGTTTTCAACATTTGTGGGTTAAAAAAATGCTTTTTTAACCTTTTTTTTGTCAGGGCGGAAAAATCATGGCAATATCCACGTTTTTGAAAGTTCCATGAACATTCATCGATATAGGGACGAAACATCTAGGTTTCAGTTTTCATGGCAATAGGGACGAATGTCGAGCTATATAAACTACACACTCTCACCATGATTTTCACATTTTCTTTTCTTGCGGCACATTGAGTACGGATTTTGGACTTGCGGGGTGATTGTATGAGCTTGGATATTCTGCATAGCTCTGATTTTGAACTCGCAAGGTTAGTAATGTGTAATTTTTTGTCTATATTTTTAGAAGGGTTAGATTTTAATATTATTTAGTAATGAGCTGGCTTAGGTCATGTTAACTTGCTTTTTTGCCTTTCTAATATTTTTTTCAAGAACTTGCTATCATTTTCATTTAACTTGCTATATTTTTTTCAAGAACTTGTTTGTTTGGCTTAGGTCATGTTAACTTGCTTTTTGAAAATGGCATATTTGAAAATGTTTTCTCTTGCAATTGGTACTATCGCTAGTGTGTTTGTGGTCCTATATAACATTTGACATACATACTGCTTGGGATCTATTACAATCCTTTCTTCCTTTTGAATTGCATATTCAATGTCTATATGGATCCAATTTTTTATGGCTTGACCTCATCAAGATTTGCTACTTACCTAATTACTAGTGTTCAACTATTGCAATGGATCGACTAAATAGAGGATTTTCAATAGTTGACCTTTAACTAACTCATTTCTTAGCTCTTGTGTGCACTTCTTAACATCATTGATTTTCTCTATCATACCTCGAACCAATATTATTACCTCGAACCTATAAAGTATGATTATGGACTCACACCCTTCACTACCTAATGGATACTTCACAATATTTGTCAATAAACTAGTTAATGTTTCCAACCAAATTTGAGCTCCCAAGGTGATATCCCATGTCATGTGGGTGAAATACATCTACAATATTGGTTAAGAGCCTACCCTCTTTGGTGGTCAAACTATATGATCAGGTCTTCAAACTATAGAAGTAGTTATCAATTTTCCAATATTTTTGGTTCCTTAACATTTGACATTTACCATTTTTTTTAGTAACCAATCAGAACCACTTCTAATTTTAGTGCTCTTGATGCAATGCATTCCTAAAAATATGGAAATAATATTTATTTAAAATTCCAACCACTGCATGGGTACAATCTCCCTCCAAGTGTTCACATTAAACTTTAGATTATATTAACTTAACATCTTTCCATTCTCAATTCACATTCTCACAACCAACTTATAACCATCTTTCCATTCATATTTACTTTAGTCTTCATGTTTTTCTTTATAAATATATAAAATATTGGATTATAATATACTATATTCAGAAATGTACTTATAATATCTAATGTAATTGACAAGTTATTGTTTTGTATGGTGTAGGTAAGAAAATTACTTGTACCACTACAAGGATTTGTCACTATGAATGAAAATGCAAGGAAGCTTGCTCATTTTAGAGCTGCATTAGATGCGAGAGGAGATGGAAAATGTTATTGTCCTTGCTTTGATTGCAGGGGCTTGCAAAAAAGAAGACTTTTAATAGAAACAACTGAAAGACATTGTAGGGAGAAGGGGCACGCCGAAGAGGGTTATGAATATCGTCCCCTGGTAAGACTATTTTTGGGGTTCAATTTGTAATATATTCACTGTAATATTCATCATGTCTGCATGAATTTTAGTAAAATGTTTTTTTTTTTACTATATGTTCTATACAAACTAATTTTTCTATTTTGTTTGTAAATTTATAGACAATGCCCCCAAAATGTCGCGTTCCAGAGAGTTATTTGCCAAGTACTAGCAGAAATACTCATTCACAGCCTGACGAACTTCTACATCAGAATATTGAAGATGATCAAGTAGTTATTTCTGATGATATAATGGATGTAGATAACATTAGTGACACAAATCAGGAAGATGAGATACATAGATTGATCCAAGACACATTTTCTCCAATGGATGAAGACAACCAGGATGATAGTGATGATGTTGATCCTCTACTTGAGAAGTCACGTCAACCTCTTTATGAAGGCTCAAAAACAAATCTTTTATCTGCTATATTATTGTTATTGAACTTGAAGGTTTTGAATGGATTATCAAACACCTGTATGACACAGATACTAAGGTATGTAATTTGTTTTTTTTTATTTTTGTCTGCATGTTCACAATTTTTATATATAGAAAGGGTTGACTTTTTTCCTATATTGTTGCTATTGTTATCTAATGTGTAAAGTTTGGATGCGATATTGATGATTAATATTGTTTTCATTGATTTATTCTTTTGAATTTTGTAGATTGTTAGGTGAATTTCTATTACCAACTTCAAATATTTTACCACGCACATATCGAGGGATATATGTCATTATGAAAGCATTTGGTATGGAGTATCAAGCTATTGATGCATGTCCTAATGATCATATCATATACTATGGACAATATGCATTAGAAAATGAATGCCCACAATGTCAAACAAGTAGGTATCGAACCGATAAAGTGACAAAAAAGGTGCCTCAAAAATTTCTTCGTTATATTTCGATAATCCCACATTTCTAGCGGTTGTTCAAGTGTCAAAGTATAGCACAGTTTATGGATTTACATGCCAAGAACATAAGTCTTGACGATGTTCTTCGAATGCCTGCAGATGGTTCTACATTGAGATACATCGAAGAAAAGTGGCCAATTTTTAAAGAAGGTCCTCATAATGTTAAAATTTCTTTGGCAGCTGATGGTGTTAATCCATTTGGAGAGCTTCGTTCTACCTACTCAATGTGGCCTATTTTTGTTATAAACAATAACCTTCCTCCTTGGATGTCGATCAAGAGAGAGCACACGATCTTGGACATGATTGTTCCAGGTATTTAATTAATAGGTATTTTTTTAATTGAAAGTCTGATTAGTAAATATTTCATTGATTTGTTTCGTGCATGATAATTATGTCTTTTATATATAACGACATATAGGCGCTAAATATAATTAATCATGTATGTTTGACCAATTAGGCAAGTACCAGGTTAAATATATGAACGTATATCTTGAGCCTCTTATCAATGATTTGTTGAAGTTATGGGTTGGCGGCACTATGTATGATATTTCTAGACCAATCGGGCAAAGACGATTTCAATTCCATGGAATACTTGCATTTACAATTAATGATGCTCCTGGGTTAACACATTTTTGTGGTATGTTGTTACTTTCTTTTGTTCCTTAATATTTTATATATCTGTTGATAATATGATGCATTATTTTAAATTGTAATGCTAATTTGCTACACCAATTCATATATATTGTAGGTCTTCAAACCAAGGGTAAATTTGCATGTCCATGTTGCGGTCCCAGGATAAAATCTCGTCGTTCAAGGAGTTTAGCAAAGGAAGTGTTCGATGAGTATAGGCACTTTCTGCCTACGAACCATAGTTATCGAACTACAGACAAAGAAAAATTTAATAGTAAAGAAGAGAATGGAAAAAAAACCACGAAGAATGACACCTCACCTATGGAAGGTGGAATATAATAGAAACCGTCAAGGTATGCCAATTTGTTTTTTTGTATTGAATTATGTTCAATGCGATATGTTACACCATTATTGATTAATTGGTTTTAATTTGATTTTGTTGATGTTTCATGAATGTTGTTAAGGCACACGAGGAATCAAAATTTACCCGATTCATTTCAGTAGGTTTCCATACTACGAGCACCTGCAAATAGTTCATTTGTTTGACACAATGCATATCGGGAAGAACATAACAGAAATGTTATGGTGAATATTAGATGGAAGGACTGACAAAGAAATAATTGGAAATATTTGTAGTGACATCCAAGAATCTAATCACGCATTGCAAAGTGTGATCATTGATTATAATGGTAATGGCCATCAACAGAATATTAGTCTTCCTTGGTGCTTGACAGAGCAACAGAGCAATATTGTAAGAGAGGTCATCAAAAATATCAGGTTTCCGACGGTTTTTTCGTCAAACATAAAGAATATCTTGACGAAAAAAGGTGATTTTTGTAGGTGTTAAAACACATGATTAGCATACATTCATTAAGGTAATCATTAGTCTATAATATATTTCATTATCGGTATGCACTATTTTATTAATTTTATTCTCTTATCTAGAAATAAATATTAATAATTATGTGTTTTTTGATACAGTATGTTCTACCTTTGTCTCTCCCAGACGACTTTGACAACAACATAAAACATATTATTTATGTTCTTTGAAAATACATGAGGTAAGTAATGTTTTACTTGGAAAATGTACTTGGTCTGTGGTCTGTAGCAGAACTTATTAACATATAATATGCTTTTCCCGCAAATATTATATATGCCTTCACATATTGTTTTATTGCATCATTTGTAGGTGGCTTTCATCAAAATAAATCCATAAAGAAGATATAAGGCATTGGAAGAGAGAAATTCCCCGACTAATGTGTGAAATCCAACAGTATCTACCTCCAACATTTTTCAATGCACAAGAACACTACCTCATACACCAAGTTGAGGAGATTGAATTATGTGGACCAGTACACACAAGGTCAATGTGGATGGTGGAGAGGCAGTTGAAGTCATTGAAGGATTTTGTTAGACAAAGAGCACGCCCCGAGGGTTATATGGTGTACATTAGTGAATATCTACCTAAAATAGCAGAAAATATGAATGTGCCTCGCATTTGGCATCTCAACTCCATCAATAAATTTGAAGGGGAGGTCCTACTAGGGAGAGGTACATTGAGGACTGTGAAATGTAATTATTATTATACGTCGTTGAATTAATATGTTACACATTTATTTTTTCCAATTTTATATTATCATACTGTTTTTTAACTCTTTTTAATAATTATGCATTTTCAACTATATTAAACTATGTTCCTTTAATAATGATCTAATTAATTATGAAATTGAATTTTTTTTTATCATATAATTGGTCGAGTGTGGGATGCTTTACATTTATACATTGCAAACAACCTTGATTGGATGGAGAATTGGATAAAAGATTGTGAAGAATTCTTTGGTAGGTTATCATGGGAAGGGGTCAGTAACATGATTAAAACAGCTCATCGTCTTCGACATCAAATTCCTGACCTTATGTCGCAAAGGGAAGTTGATTTAGCCTATGGTTTAAAAGATAAAAAGGCAAGTAATTTTTTTACCCACATTTCTTCTTGTTACTTTGATCCATTTTTCCAATTATTACATTTCGTTTGTTTAAGTTTTCAATTATATTTACTAACTCCTATATTACGTTTATTAATTCACAATGTAATTGTAACATGTTGTCAGTGTTGCAGTTGAAACATCACAAGGCTATGTCGTGTAATTGTCGTAAACTTCGTATCAAAAAGTTGGATGATAATAGGAAAACCTCGGATTGTGGGATAACTGCAGTGTTTAAGGTCACCAATGTTTCCTCTAGAAGTGATAGACATCCAGAAGAAACCGAAAATAGGTACTATGGCTATTTGGAGGACATTCTTGAGTGTGATTATAATTCCTTTAAAATAGTTTTGTTTGAGGTGAAGTGGTACAGGCTACGGATGCATGAACGTGATCCTGAAAGCACTGTTATTGAGCATGCTAATGGATTTACCATGGTTAATACAATGACATTTGAACCAGGTACAGAGCCTTATGTTCTTCCAAGTCAATGTGAGCAAGTCTACTACTCCGAGGTACCAGGTAAAGCAGGTTGGTCATACGTTGTTCGTTACGATCCAAGAGGAAGACCAGTAAAGTATAATCATGTACTAGATGATGAAGATAATCACAGAGAAGAAGAAGATGATGATGATTCAGATCAAGCTGCAGTCGATGTGTTAGATGAAGAAGTTGAAGAGGTTGATCATGGAAATGTAGCAGACGATGATCTCATTGACGATATGGATGACTATATTAGCGAATATGACTTTGATGATGATGATGATGTGATTGATCCTTTCATCAATATCTATTCAGAACCAGATCCTGATACAAATGTTGAGTTGGATGAAGAAGAAGTTGAATGATATTTAATTGTTGAAAAGTTGAGGTACGCAATGTTTATAGGCTAAAGTAAATGCACTCACGTACCATATGTTCATTGTGTTGATTAACTTGGTTATATTTGAAAATTAGTTTTCTAATCTTATGTTCTACATGTGCAGAAGCGTGGGTGTTCCTCGAGGTAGTAGTGGTAATGGTTTGAATCGAACATGTGTTGATTAACCAAGACACAAAATCAAGTTATAAGATTTATGTGTTATTTTTTGGGATATTTCAATTACTAATTAGTGGGTTTGTATAATGTAAAGAAAAGTATATTTTTTTCTTAAATTTGAATAATGTATAGAATAATTAATGTACCAAATGGGGCCAACGTTGAATTTTTTTCAATGGGTGGTTGTACGGACTGGAGTTTTGCATGGTTATACAGCTAGACACATGTAGTGATGGTATGGGAGGGTTTCTAGACTCAATCATGTCTCACACTAACAATTCAACAATAAAGCAATCAACTTATAGAATAATTAATGTACCGAATGGGGCCAACATTGAACTTTTTTCAATGGGTGGTTGTACAGACTGGAGTTTTGCATGGTTATACTAGACACATGTAGTGACGGTATGGGAGGGTTTCTAGACTCAATCATGACTCACACTAACAATTCGACAATAAAGAAATCAGCCTATAGAATACTTAATGTACCGAATGGGGTCAACGTTGAATTTTTTTCAATGGGTGGTTGTACGGACTGGAGTTTTGCATGGTTATACTAGACACATTTAGTGACGGTATGGGAGGGTTTCTAGACTCTATTCGAGTAGATGTTTGCACCTCAGGATATTTGATCCCTCTCGGCGCTTGATAGAGCCTAGGATTTGGATCTTTTACTCAACTTGCTTTACATATTATGATGATGATTATGATGATGACGATGATGATGGTGATGTAAGTGGAGATGGTGATGATGACAATGACATTGACATTGATGATAAAGATGACGATGATGTGTGGGTTTTATAAGTGTTGTGGGTTACACGTTATGGCGACGATGACGGCAACGACGACGACAATGATGATTTATAAGTGTTTCTCATTTGGTTTATATGATATATGATTAAGGCTTAAGAGTTACAAGAGACACAAATTAAGGCTTATGTATTGGTGTTGATAAAGGTTAGATGTTAATAATTGTAAGAGTAGGGGGATATATATTGTTGTCAAATAGATGTTTTCAAGGGTTAGTATTTTAGGGTTATATGGAATTCAATAGAACAATAATATGCTTTATAGGGTTTTCATGGTATGCATTATAAAGTTAAACATTAAGCATGGTGATAATGGTCATAGTGGTAAAGTATTTTATTTTTTTAGGTTACTAGTGTACAATGCTACCAAATTTAGGTATAAGACCCAACACCTTGAGCATTTGTTGATCGACATCAAAGTCATTATTAGGAGCAGTCAACAATTTCTCACCAATAAAAATGGATTTTTCCCTATCTAGAAAGCATAGTGCCTACTCTAGCAAAGATAAACGGACCCGCACAGTAGACAATTGGACCATGGCCCTTGGCATCATAATTCTTGTTGTTTTTATCAAGTGATTCATTTCCCTAGTTTTTATAATGTTGGGGTAAAATTCCCTTGACGTGTCTAAGTTATGGTTATAAGTTGTAAGGCTAGCCTTTTTGAGATCCTCTTCTTGTTTCTTCTCCAACATAACCAAAGTGAAAAATACTTCCATTCCCATGCCCCTGATTTCTTTCACATAGTCATTAATTTTATTGAAGGTTGTCTTCCTACCCACGGTATCTCTCCATGCAGCACCCATGCAGAAACGTGAGTTTCCTGCCTCTTTTGCTTTTCTTGCTGACTCAATCACTGCATATTTATTCATGAGATTTTGACCCTTCACCCTAGTGTCATCTCGAGATGACTGGGGACAATATGCACAATCTTAAAATTAAACAAAATTAAATAAAATTAAAATTAAAAATAAAACAAAATTAAACAAAAATAAAATTAAAAATATAAACAAAATTAAACAAAATTAAATAAAATTAAAATTAAAAACAAACAAAATTAAATAGAAATAGAAAATAAATTAAATTAAATAAACAAATTATAAAATTAAAAAATATATAAAATAATTTAATTTCATGTAATGTATTATATAAAAAAAATTAAAAAATAAATAAAACAAAAACAAAGCAAAAACATAAATTGAAAATCCAAATGCCATTGTTCGCCCGCTCGCCCATCTGGAACCTGAGACAACTAGAGATTGCAGGCCCAAACACGCTCGATACTTGGAGAAACTCGTGCAGAGGAGGCACTCCACCAGCCCACTTGAGACTTGGAGAAACCCGCGTAGAGGAGGCACCCCACCATCCCTCTCGAGACTTGGAGAAACCCGCGCAGAGGAGGCAACCCACCAGCCCGCTCGAGACCTGGAGAAACCCACGTGGAGGAGAAGGAAAATCTTGGAAAAACCCACACATAGGAGGCACCATCAACACAGTTGCAGGAGATGCACAAAATGGTACGGTTTCTGGCATTTAAACCCTATATATGCATAATATTCTCGTTTCAGGGCATTCCAAATTTATCTCCATTTTCGGCACTTGATATCCAAATTACTGGATCTATCTTTGGTAAACCCTTTATCTATTATCTGGCACATACATGGCGAGAGAGATGGATCACTGTAAATGCCATAGGAAATTTTGGGATTTTGCAGATGTAATAACCTAGTGAGCCAATTGAAACTTAGACAAACCTTACAATGGTCATGCAATGTGATGCACCAACAACTGTAACTCATAATCTAATTTCACTTGAAATCCATTAAATGTTGCTCTGCTATTTTAGGATAGTCAACATACTTCACAATCTCATTCTGAATCATCTTGCTAATCTTGATAAGATCCTGGCTCCACCATTATGAAAACTACCTCACATCCACAAAACTGGCCCAGAACTAAATGATGAGGCTGCTAGAAGGTGCACTATTGTAGCTTGTCATTATAGGGCCCAGAACTGCCTAGATGTGAGGGATTCAACCATTGCTAATCCCTCTTTCCTTGGATTTTATCTAAATTATGAAAGGGAAATTCGATACTCAACAAAACATAATAAGGCATTTTGATAAGAAATAATAGATACTAACTAGTGGACCAGTGTTGAAAACTCATATAGAATATAGGGCTCCAAGGTTTTGAAATCCATCATCTATTACTTCATGGCCAAAAATATTCAGGGGAATTGAGGGATCAACAAATATAATGATTCTCCTCAATAATGTTTGTTCCCAGCAATCCCTTCGATTTTGGTAGGTTCTCTAATGGATCAAACAAGAGGGGATTTCTTTGGCCTCCAAATTGTCTTAGTTTTAGTTAGGATAGCCTCACATAGAGGAGAAATAGTTCCAACTTTGGAATAAAAATAATTACAAGCCCATAAAGGAGTCCCTGGGACATGGTTTCATTTAGCTATATGTTGAACCTTCAAGTGGCCACAAACATAACAAAACAAACACATGAAAGCAATATTATCATAGTCTATGGTGTAGTTATAGCTCCATTTTTCAGCTTCTATGACTATATTATCAGGAAGTCCTTCTACCAACTCTACCTCAATGCATATTTGTACCACCTTCTATAAGTTCCTTTGCTCCATTCTCACATCAAAGAAAATGAATCTACTAATTGAACTCCCAAATGTTTTGACGGTTGGGGCATTCCATAATTCAACAAGACGGTTGGGAGTTTGACCCAAATTGGTTGGATGGTGGATTTTTCTCTTATGAGGTCAAACCTTGAAGACCAAGGTTTTAGAGAGAGAATGGAGTTCACCCAAAGTCATTTTCCTTCACAAATTTGAACAACATTATCTCCCTTTTTATATATGAAGCTAAGCCAATCTCTAGACAAACACAATATTATGGAATTTATCATAATACAGGAAACTATACATCACTCATCCATAATTGAAGGGTTTTTTTGGCAATCAACCTATTATCAAACTTACCAACTAGGGAAATTTCTTGAAATGACATAATCTGGGTCATTGAAACATCCTCTTATAGAATATTTTTTATCTTATTAGGATTAAGTTTAACACATTTCTTAGATTGATTTTGGCAATGTTCACTCTTCTCCCTATACTTTGCAGTATCCCTTGAAAACTTATTAGTTTTTTTCCCTATCATCTTGCCATCGAAGACCTCTTTTTATGGGAAAGATCCTCCTCAAGTAGATACTCTTTTTCTAAATCAAAACTTGGATTTTCGTAGGCTAGTTGAAAAGGTCTTGAGCTAGAGGGATCATGATGTCATGGATATGAACCAAATGCATGGAAAGGATTACCAAATTCAAAGGATTGAGTCATAGAAGATGACATTGAGTTGGGTTAGTAAGGTGTTAATGCCACATTGCTTCTATTGAACGTTGTATTGGTCCTCCCCACCTAAAGAATGGAAAATTATTCGACATGTCTCAACATGTAGAACATGGTAAGAAAGAAAAATGCCACTGTCCACATCATAGATGGGACCTTTCAAAATACAATTTCCCCTAATGTTTGGATCTTTCAAATGTTCCTTAGGGCCTATAATAATGAAAGAGGGATTCAACCACTACACACAAAGACAAATAATAATGACATTTATAACCATGGAGAGAGGGATTCAACCATTGATTGCAACTTTAGAGCGGACCCTTACTTTGAGGAAAGCCAATTGTTGAATCCTTGAACTGAAATTTGATATGAGAAAAGTTTATTTTTATCTCTCCATGGGTGTAGTTACAGATCTATAGGGATATTCAATCTGGATCGACACTCACACTAGAAATAGAAATAGCCAATAGGGTAGTCTAAAAACCTTTCATCTGACTTCCATATTACACATGATAATGATGGATTAAATGTTGATTTTTTTTTTGTTTTCTTGTTCTGTTGAACAGATGAAACTTTATCATGCTGAGCTGAATGTCAATATTATCCTCCAGCTGCCATCATATCATTAACCAAATGCACAGATCATGCTACAGGTCAACATTATTTTAGGTAGCAAAATCACCATCTTAGATCTTAATATACCCTGTAATGTTGTAATATGACGAAGGATCTACTAGTGGTGCATTCTTTATTTTTTTTATTTTTTTTTATTTTTTTTTAACAGATGAAACTTTATCATGCTGAGCTGACTGTCAATATTATCCTCCAGCTGCCATCATATCATTAACCAAATGCACAGATCATGCTACAGGTCAACATTATTTTAGGTAGCAAAATCACCATCTTAGATCTTAATATACACTGTAATGTTGTAATATGACGAAGGATCTACTAGTGGTGCATTCAAAATCCGATGCCATGTTGCTACAAACACATCAATGTCATCTTTAGGACAAAAATATCCACTAGACCTAACATTGCAACAAACCCCTGTTGAAAGGTGGGCAGATCCATGTGTTGTTTTTCATCAGATGGAAGAATAAATGCATGCTTTTAACTACCGTGTGAATTTAGGCCTAAGATACTGATTTTTTGTGAGTCTGCAATAGTCTTCAAATATGAGTGAATGGGTTGTTTACCTAAATCGTTATCTAATATTTCCATGCATGAAACAATCATCAAAATGCTTCTATGAAGTGACCATCCATGCAATGAATCATGTCATCCTAAGTATGAAAGTAAAATGACGTAACCAACACTCTAAATGTCATCAATACATCATATGAAAGTGATCCAAATGAAAGAGATCTATCATTGAATATCCAACCATCATCCCTTAGCTACTAGCATTAAGATCCATAAAGTCATCTAAGGTATCAAATTTCCAACAAGATGTAACCCCCAATTGGATATTTGATAAGAATCAAAAGTGGACACCCATGCAAAATGGGGGGTAATAGAAGAACTAACACCTACAAGGTTAGGTTGCAAGAATTTTGATTGAAGGACCAAGCCCCACAAAATTAGGTTGTAGGAAGTGAAAGACATATGCAGACCAACAAGGTTAGGCTATGTGAATTTTGAATATCTAGAGCCGTGGGTTATTTGAAAACTGGTGTGGATACACAAGGTTTAGCTGCAGTCCATAGAAAAAACTATAATGTCAGGTTACGATTTTTGGAGAGAAAGGATTTTGACAGGTTGTGGAATATCCAATGCATAAAGTATGAAGAAGTTGAAGCAACATACAACAAATTGAAGATAAATAGATTAGAAGTTGAAGAGTTGGAAGATTAAATGATGAATTTTGTATTTTTTGTATCATATGAACTAAAGGTACAAATAGTTGAATGCCTCTTGTAACAAAGTTTGAGAATGGAGTCTAATGAAATTAATGTATTTTTCTACAGTGCATCTATACCTAAGTGAAATTAGTATCTATAGCATTGCACCTCATCTCTTTTTTTTTACGTATGTAATGATGTTTTTCTTTTTATGTGTTGTGCTATTTGTTGTGGTGTTTGTATTTTATGAACCTATGCAACTAAGGTTTGGTTAGCTGTGGTAGGCCAAATAGAGTTTCAAAAAGAAATTTAGTTGTAAATGTTATGCCTAAGTCACTAACTGTTGTGTCTGATATGCAAATTAGGCTCAGATGTGTATGACAAATCAAATCAAGATAATGTGTTTTGATTCTAATTTCTATTGAATATTTGTAATTGTTCTAGTTTCTAAATTTTGTTGGATCTATATGTCTATATTTTTTAATTTAAATATATTTTAAAAATATATATATATGAATATAAAACGTGTACTTAGATATACACATAATGTCTGAAAATAGTCTTTGAAAATCAAATTTCTCATGGCCATTTGAGTGCCAAGTAGGTACCACCAAATAGGTATCTGTCAGATCTATCTTCCTCAAGTGATGATGAAGATATACTCGGAGAGGTTGAAAGTGAGATGAGCTATACTAGATCTACCGGTTTTATATCAACTAGATCATAAAAGATAAGGAAAAGATTTCATAGATGCATGAAATATTTTATTTCCAACGGTGGGACGTGTAATTATGATGCTGAGAGCATAGGAGACATTGATTTTCCATTGAGGTATAAACATCTATTGCAACAATGGGTACCTAATATGCTACCTCAAGTTGACACAAATTTCTTCATCAATGGGAGGATGTATCGCATTGCTCCTTCGTCCTTACATGGATTGGGCCTATTTTCCATGGATGGAATAAAGTTCCGCTATGGCACTGTAACTAAATTGATGGAGTATGTAGGACCACTATACAGATACAATAATTGGTTGATCTTGGTCCAATATACTCGAAGTATGTGGAGATAGAGAGTTGCCACGAATTATATTCAAATAGCAGAAAACAATAAAAACAAAGGGGTGACTATGTATATTGATGGGAGACCAAAAGCATTCGGAAACATTGCTGGCTTTTCAAATAGTACACGATCAGTGACAACAAATAAGCTACCAAATTGCGAATTCGAGGCACACGAACATCATCGTATATTTGTATGTGCAATAAAAACAATACTTGCAGGTGAAGAGTTGTTGATAGATTACAACTTAAATAGAATAGATGTGGCTTCCGTGGTCCAGGGGAACTGTGGACCGTCAGAAACTATGCCTCATTAGGTAAATGCTAAATGTAGTATCTAAACATGACTACAATAACTGAATGTTTCGTTTTCTTCTGTTAACATTCGATTTCCACTGTTGTCATTCGCTTTATTCATCCTTATTATGAATATTTTCGTGTGATTACATGGTTATTACACTGCTATGAATATCTCATTTTTGTTTATGATGCATTTATTGACTATTAACATTTGTTTAGGGTGACGACAGTGGAAAGGCACATGCTTCTTCCATGGTCCAAAGTGACCGTGGAAGGTTAGAAACTATGCCTCGTCAGGTAAATGTTAAATATAGTAAATAAATATGACTACAACAACAAGATGTTCCAATTTTCGCTGTTAGCAATCATTTTTTCAGTGCTTATTGTTAATATTTCCATATGAAAGCATGCTTATTAAACTGTGGTAGGAGTCTCCTCATGGCCATGGAGTAGAACATGTATCTTCCACTTATGAGGTAAAAATTAATATTAATGCAATATCTCATTTTTCTTTATGTTACAATTATTTAGTATGATGTAAACATTTATTTATTGATTGATTGTGTCAGTGTGGCACCATTGGAAAGGCACCTGCTGCTACCATGGTCGAGGGTGAGCGTGGAAGGTCACACTCTGTGGCCTGTCAGGTAATTGTTTAGTAAAATAACTAAATTTTTTGATTTAGTATGTTAACATTCAATGTCCACTATTGACAATCACATTTTTATGATCTTATGATGGACTACTGGCTCATTTTTATGACATTATGATGGATTACTGGTTCATTCAGGACCGTGGAAAGGCTTCCACGGCGACGGTTCATCGTGGACACTCACCAGCCATAACACCGTGCCAGGTAAGTGTTAGTGCATAATAGTGACTTAATCTTCATTACAATATCAATATTTGAATGATGTTAAAATTATATTGCTTAACTTAAATTATTGTTTGATGAATTTAGTCAGGTGCACCCGATCTGGGTGATGAGGGGTATGAGGAAGACATTTTGTATTCCACTAACCCACTGCACACTTTTAGAATAGCCTTGAAAAAGGAAAACATAGAAATGCTTTCCTTGGCTCGCAAAAGGCCCTTGACACAAGAGAACAGGGCAAGGATTCAATAGCTACAAGATGAAATACAATCTTATGGGGTAAGTGGCATCTTCACAAATTATTTTAAGCTATGACATGATTTCATATCTGATAAAGTAAAGTTTATTGTTTTTAGGATTTTTTAAAACCCGTGACTGCATAACCTACCCCAACATGTATAGGTAGCAGTGATGGTCCAATGAATCAAAAAAGAAGCAATGTACCAATGAGGCTTTTTGGCACTCCTGCGCTTGGCCTCGAATCCATTGATGACGGCATTGATGAGAGAGAGCATGATGCCATGCTGGAGCCTGATGCTATTCCTTAGCATGATGAGACGGAGCCTATCACTCCACATGACTCTGGAGATGAACGTACTGTAGACAACCAGGATAGTTTTCCTGGAGCAGCACAAGTTAAAAGTACCAGATCACTCAATCTCACCTTTCTGGTGGATGACTCTTGTGTTCCTATCAAGATCCAAAAGATTGCTGGTATTTATTAATTAAATTATTCATTTTAATCATGAAATTGAAATAGTCATACGTTGAAATTATTTTAAATTAATGGATTACATATTTAATTTGCAGGAAACAATGTATTCTACAGGAATTTGAATGACAAAGCCTTGGAGTTGTTTGGTCCCACCATTCGCACACAGTGGAATAGCTAAGATAGCAATAAGAGATATTAATTGATGGACCACATGGTCAACTTGTTCAGCAATACTTTCAACAGGAAGGTTGTTGCAAGATTAGCTGGTGAGAATTTGAAATATACCAGGGCCCAATATAGGGAAAGATTGCAAGATGACCTCAAGCATGAGCGCCCTCCCATGGTTCCAGAGAAAGAGTGGAAGGAACTCATAGATGATGCAAAGGATAACTTGCTTAAAAGACAAGGAAAACAACCACGGCCTAGTAAAGCAATGTACAACATATATCATCTTTTTACTGAAATAAGCTCAATTATTTTTTTCTTTTTTGTTTTAAGTGAGATTTTTGATATCTAAGGTTTTCAAAATTTTCATATATAAGCTACCTGACACCTCCAAAGAAACCAAGGCTAGAATGGAAAAGCACGGGCAACATAGACTGGGCCAGGGTGGCTATAGAAAACTAAGAGCAAGAATCGTAAGTATTAAATGATTAATTGTTGGGAATATTTATTTAACAATACCGAACAAATATCGAATTTTGATACTGGAAATTTCGAAATGTGTTATCATGCATTACAGGGAAATGTGTTCCAAGCTACTGCCACCGATGAAGACCTAAATCTTGGTTTCAAGTTTGGTTTTAAAAGTGTGGTTGAATATCGAAAAAGCTTGGGGCAGACTCCAATCTCCCCAATGACACAAATGCAGGTATATCACCAATGGTAGTATAGTATTATAGTCTATTCAATACTTCTGATTATATCACCCAGAACTAAAAATTTATGTTTGTTTTTAAGCAACAATGCAACTGCAGCAGTGAATCTAGCAGTACACAGCAAGTACCAGTTGATGTTGGGGTGCACATGTCCCATGATAGTGAGGAGCATAGTGTCCATTCTGGTATGTATGCTTTGAAAATAGAAATATCTACTATGATTAGATATATATATTTCCTGACGTATACTTATAAATTTTCTTCTTTCAATGAAAGACCATGCAGCTCAGGAGCATGAACTGCAAGAGGAACCAACTATACCTCCAATTAACACCCCAGTTGTCACATCTACAACGACTGGTAAAGAGAAATATTGTAATTTAAATAAAAAATGAAATATTTATTTCAATAATAGTTCTACATCATATATATATGCTAATTTTCGTTGTTGCAGTTCACACCCCTACAGAACTGCCTCCACACCTTGCTCAGTGACATACAAGAAGTGGCATAAATTAGGGCATGGAAACACAAACAATAATAGGAGATATCGCAGTAAATATTGCGCCATTGGATGATTGTGATACCCCACTCGCAAGTTTTTTACATGCAAAGAAACATAAAACAATGAAAAAGTAGATGCAACATAAATTCCTGATTTGTATTTTGATGGATGTCAATGTTGTTAGTATGAAACATTGTTAGTATGCTACATAGATAACTTTTATTTGGTATAGTTATGAGGTACTTATCTTTAATTTGATGCTCTAAGGAATTTTACCATTTATATGTTTTATTTTCTTAGAATTTGAGTTTTAAATTTAAATGTCATCACAAGTCTGAAACATTGATTCTATTTATATTAGATATATTAGATATGTTCACCATGAATTCGATCATCATTACTCTTTATAATTTGATTACTACCCATTACATCTCCAGGACCAATTTTAGCACAGGGACCAGAGAGGAGTGTTGAAGTTGATAGAGATCAAATTTATGTTGTAAAATCTTGTACTGTTGCTTTAGCACTATTCAAAAATAGTACCAAACTTCAGATCTGATTTTTGGTTAAATGTTGATGTGGAGATCTTCAACTATAACTTTGTTATTGTTATATGATCGATATGTTTAATTTATTACACGTTACTGAAAGAGATGAAAATTATGTTATAAAATATGTTATTGTTGCTTTAGCACTGTTCATAAAAAGTATCGTTTTATCATTCAGCTGTATAATTTTTATGTTACTGTACCTTTCTTTCATTTGTGTGCTGAATTGTTGTAGTATGTGGACCGTGTAAACCTGCTTGAGGTCTGTACTTAACTTTACATCTCGAGGACCAACTTCGACACAGGGACCACAGAGGAGTGCTGAAGTTGATAGAGATCAAAATTTATGTTGTAAGATCTTGTACTGTTGCTTTAGCACTGTTCAGAAATAGTACCACACTTTAGATCTGATTTTTGGTTAAATGAGATCTTCAACTATACCTCTCTTATTTTTATATGATAAATATGTTTATTTTATGACATGCTACTGAAAGAGATGAAAATTATGTTATAAAATGTTTTACTGTTGCTTTAGCACTATTCAGAAATAGTACCATTTTATCATTCAGCTGTAGAATTGTTATGTTACTGTACCTTTCTTTCATCATCTGTGTGCTTAATTGTTGTAGTATGTGGACTGTGTAAACCTGTTTGAGGTCTGTACTTAACTTTACATCTCGAGGACCAACTTCAGCACAGGGACCAAAGAGGAGTGCTGAAGTTGATAGAGATCAAAATTATGTTATTAAATCTTATACTGTTGCTTTGGCACTAGTCAGAAATTTGGATGGTAATTGTCATGAAATTTTGCTTTTGTAGACCATATTCCTAAATTTAAAGGTTAAACAGGTGGGTTTTATTTTTTATAGTACAAAGTACTTAATTGTTATCTGATGCTATCAGGATTGCATAGAGAGAAATGATGGATATTTTTATTTGGCATCCCACCACCCTTCCTTATACTATGATGATGAACTTTCAAGTTATATGGAACGTCTGTACATTTGAGAGAGATATGACTGGTTGTACCTTCCCCACCTTGATTGAGCTATGATTGGTCTCGTAGCTTTTTAAAAACCACCTTGTTGAAGTTTTGCTCTTATAGAGTCCTATGGTTGTTTGGTGACATTTGGAGTAACTTTTTAAAAACCACCTTGTTGAAGTTTTGCTCTTATAGAGTCCTATGGTTGTTTGGAGACATTTGGAGCATACCCTTGGTTCTAAGGTTCATGGTATTCTACTACCCACACCTATGTTATGAGCGTTGTTTATATTTTTCTTATTTTATGACCATTGTTTATATTTGTACCCACACTTCATATCTGATTTTTGGTTTAATGTTGACGTGGAGATCTTCAACTATAACTCACTTATTGTTATATGATCGATATGTTTATTTGATTACCTATTACTGATTGATTTATTAAATACTTGTTGTACCTTCCCCACCTTGATTGATTTATTATTGGAATTGTGGTACCTTCCCCAAGACTTGTGGTTAATGCAGTCATTTACCCTCCATTTTTTTTATACCACCTTGTTGAAGTTTTGGTCTTATACAGTACTTGACTTTGTCGAAGTTTAGAATTTGTGTGACTTAATTTATGTTGAGTTATGTACTGTGCTTGACTGTCATTGACCTAATCAACTCCAGTCATTTCTCTCTCTCTCTGGTTTGTACACACCCTCTTGTAGGGTTAGCTGGTTCCTATATAAGACTGGCCTCTCCAAGGCACAATCAGTCTTTGTTGAAAGTAACACTTCTGAGTATATTTTCAATAATGGTTTCACACCTAGCTGGTTGGTATCTTCAACTATATCTCTATTTATGTTATATGATATACATGTTTATTTTATTACATGCTACTGAATATTAGTTTATCGTTTTAGTTTTCTTGTCATTGTAAGCAATTATAATCTATTGATATGGAAGTTATGAATATACCAAAGAGCCTATGTTAAGAACTTACTGGTTGTACATTTGGAGTGCTTGGTTATAGGAGGTAAGTATGCATGTGAAACTTAGTGATTATGCCACATATCCAATTCTAGGAGTGGGATCTATCTCACTCCAAATAACATAAGGTGATATCCTTGAGCATATTGATTTTTTCTATAGCATGCTGTGGTAGTGTTTCTAATGTTTTCTTTTTCTAGTTGGGTGATTTCCTTATAGACACTAAAGAAATACTAGATAGATAGGTTTGGAATCCAAATATTGAACTTGTTCGGTTGTTAGGTAAAAGTTTTGCTACACAGGAGAGAAAGGTTGCACATGAATACTTTCTCAGTTTGGAAGCTTGCAATACAATAGTCTTGGATTATTTACCGTGTCTATTGAATTATGCTACTCACAAATGTCGACTATTTAAAATAAGGTTTCTGGAAGACTAAAGATAGATGTTTTCTAATGTTTCACTAGTTTTTGTGAATTTTTTTTTAGCGTATCCAAATTCTGAATTGGAAACATTCATCTTTTAAGGTGTTCATGGGTCGTACTTCTAGGAAGAATGCACATGGGAGTGGAATAGGTAGCTTGCTTATCTCGCTTGTAAATAGTCAGCTTTAGAAAAGGTTTTGGCTTGTACATATAAATAATTATTCCAGTCAGAATATAATATTAAATTCAGTGCCTTCTTATGAATTTGCATGATACAGCAGATGCAATGATCTCCATTGGATTATCCAAGGTCGGATATCAGTATGTGAATATAGGTAACTTAACATATTTTCTATCTCATGTGTTTATGCATTATCCACTCTTAATTTAACATATATATATAGGTAACTTAACATATTTTGTGTTTGGTACATTTGGCCAAATACAATACATGCCGTAAAATGATGCCAGGTTCACTTGGACATGAGGAACAAGATGCAAGCACGTTTGCTTCATGGGTAAATTCTTGTCAATAAATTTTTTTGTCTCTTTGATACATTTGTTGAAGAATGCCATCAGTGCAATACTGAAAAATGGTTGCCTATTTTGTGGAAAGGCACATTTTGCTAGTTGTGGGTATGATAAAAAAGTATTGCATGATACCTAGGTCATCCATTCAGTATCCATTAATGAAGACTCAAGAAGAAATATAGAAGATACACCACAATTCCAAACCCAACATTCCCCACCAAAAGATGACTATTTGCACCCCAAAATATAGGAAATTAGAACTTAGAAGTACAATCCTTAATGATTTTATCTTTGGTATCTTGAGGTACTTTTTGGTCGTGTTTTGTTGCATGTCTAGAAATATTATTGATCTTGATAGGATTTTCCACATGTTTTTCAACAACATATTTAATATTACAAGGTACATGGAATTCATAAGTGTTTTTGCTAGGGATTGTAATTGCTTGGCCACTTGTATGACAGGTGATGCTATCTTTGCCTATCAAGAAAGGAAGATGATAGTCAACAAAATATTGACCAAACAATAGATCAACACCTTTATCAAAACAATACCAATCTACAGAAGTATTATGGCCATTAATCATGATAGGAAAATTAAGAGGAAAACTTATCATGCTTACACACCATTTAAGCGAATAACTTATCATGCCTACACACCATTTAACTCTTGCAACTTTTGTTGATGTGAAGAAATTCACAAGAAGTTGTCATCTTTGCTTCACAATTGATGTACAATTGAGGGTCCTCTTATGCTGGTTCAATAGAAAAGGCTGACACTATTGGGAAATGGCTAGAACCTAGGACCAACATTTGGACATCAATCGCTTTGCCTTGGGTACTTGCAAATGTGACAGCATTCTTGAGACCATAAACTATGTCCAATGACAATCTAGTTTGAATACACTTGTATCTTGGTTGCATATTAGATCAAGTGAATTCCCCCCCATAATCAAGATGCTTTGGTCTCCAATTGGGATCAAACCCTTGTAAAGTAGCTTTGCATCTGCTCCAAGCCAGTTTTTCATTATAAGACAGAGAATGGCAGTTCCCTCCTTCCTGGTCACCTTCATTTCACCATATTCTAAATCAGCCCTAGAATGTATTCAGCATTCCGTGAGGAAGGAGAAGTCTAGTTCCACAATAATCATTTGCTAGATTGCATTGGGCGCATATCTGAATACCACCACCAAGTTGTTGACATTTTTTTCAATATTTTTCTCCATCCCATGAATTACCATTTCCCATATTTTCATTGGCAATGCTTTAAAGGAAAAAGTGATGCTTAGGGACCAATATTTTCTCTTATTGATGACATGACTATCCTTGATTGGATAGGCAATTAAGATTTTGATAAGGCCTTTTCTTGTAGCATTGAAAGTATAGAGACATTATAGTGTTGTCTACTAATTCTTACTGCTCAAGGATGATAAGGAAGGACTCATCCACAAAGTGTCCATTGACTAGATGTCCAACTCTCGACACACAAAGATAAATTTCTTTATTGAGCCCTTGTCCCACTTTATGGGAAATAGAATATCCTAAATATTTCACTATTGTCACATAAAGGGAAAGCACTTGTGGACAACCTTGATGGATAGATTGAAAAAATCCCCTTCTTCTTATTCACATCTTGTTAATGGGGAGGTAAGTTGATGCTTCTACAAACAAAATTTCAAGTACACCTAGAAAGAAATCCATGAAAGCCAACACCATATTCATGGCCAAGATGAAAGGCCATTTGACCTTATTGTAAGCTTGATCAAAATTTATTTTAATAAATAAAGTGTCAAGGAATGAGCATTAGGCCCACTCCATGCCTTCCTAATCGATGATGATAATGGTTAGAATGAACAAATCTCTAATGAATCCCTTCTGCCCTAGGAGAATAATGGAAGGAAGTATGTGCTTCACTCTCAAAGACACAAATTTGGCCAATAATTTATAGGATACATTTAGGAGGGTGACAGGTCTCCAATTGGTGATAAGTTTGAAATCTCTAGGCATGGGGGTGAATTGAATAACTCTTTTGTTGATGATAGTCCTGTCAATGCACAGGCTTTCTCTATGTGTGTCATGACAAGATTCTAAAGCATATGATAGTCGAGGAAGATTCCTTGCACATCATGGTAGTGAGTCAATTTGGATTAAGACTATACAAAAGATGTTGGGACTTGAAGGTCAAAAAATAAAGCAAAAGAGGCACACAACATACATTTATGCGTGGGTGTTGTATGGCAAGATATTGTAAGTACGAAGATAAACTTCAATCAAATTCTTGACTTTGTAAAACAAATTAGGGGTATGGAGATGGAAGTATGATGCACTTTGGGTATGTTGGAGAAGCAAAAAGCATGGGATCTTAAAAAGGATGGCCTTATATCTTATATCCATAACTTCGGATCATCAAGAGAATTTTACCCCTACATTATAAAAACCAATATTATGATGAGAGGCTTAAAACTCTAGAACATGTTTGTGATGCAGGAATCCGTGTTTGCTCGGGAGGAATAATAAGACTGGGGGAACAACTAGAAGATGGTGTTGGGTTTCTACACACCTTGGAAACACTTCTTGAGCATCTAGAGAGTGTTCATATAAATGTGTTACCTATAGTTAAAAGCACACCTCCTTAAGATCAAAATCCGAATAAAATTTGGGAAATGGTTCGCAGGATATCAACAACATGGATTGTGATGACAAAGGCCATGATTAGATTGTCTTTTAGGTAGGTTCTTTTCTCTCTGCCAAAGCAGGCATTATGCTTTCTAGTAGGGGAAAATTCCATTTGTACTTGTGAAAAGTTGTTAACCACTCCTAATAATGACTTATGCTAATCAACAAATGTTGAAGGAATTGGGTCTTATACCCAAAGCTACTAGCATTGTAGATGAAAGCAAGTGTGTGGTTAAGGAGACTCTAGAGAATGATGTAGATGGTGAACAAGATGAGGTTTGCTGCTGCCAATTCCAAATGACAACATTCAACTGATTTTCATGTAGAAATATTAATTATGCTGTAAGGCATTTTCTCGGTGAGATTGATTTGCAGCCCACTAATGCTAGATTCATCATCTCTTTGGTGAATAAGCATCGCATGTCTAGCATGTTGATAAAGTAATGTTGTGGTCTGGTTCTTTCTGGTATGTTCATGAAGTGACTACCCCAAAACCTCCTCCGCTGGCTTTTCCCACTCGTCATGAGGTCAAGGCCAAAGCCGTTGCACCTCTAACCATGTAAATGTTGGCTATTGGTATGGGAATGGTGACAAGAAGGTGTAGTAGCACTTCCAGAATTTGGAGAGGACAGAACAATGTGTTATCAAGGTCCTCCAGGGTATTTCCTGCGCTAGTTTTTACCCCATTCTGTCTTTTTACATCGTTGAGATGGTGCAAATATTATGCAACACTGAGGGGTAATTTCTATTCCTTAGCCTTGAACCCACATTAGATTTATTCCTGGGTTGCCCATAATTTTTTTCCACTTAAATGTAATTAGAAGTTGAATTTGGTTGCATCAAGATGAAATTGAGATCAATGCAAGAGTTGTGGCTCACAATGGAGGCATTTTTATTGTAGTTGTGGAACTGAGAAACAAAGTCGCAGGTGAACTCATTGCTCAGGTTCGGCATTCCATGCATAATCATCCTACATTCAATCATAAAACCCTCTGAGCAAAATTTGAGATTATTTTGTAAAATCTTTCATTGTTGTTCATATTGATTAAGTGATCCACCGTGCGCACGATTGATGTTGTTAATCTTACCGGCTGCAAGCACTAATGGAAAACTTTTTGAATTCACCGTTGTTATTTTATACCCTTTGTACATTTCCTTTCAATAGAAAAATGTCATGTTTTTATCTTTAGAATAACTTGATCATTTTCAAAGGACAAGGAGATCATCTACAAGGTATGCATTGTTCTGCATAGGTGTTTTCCCTACACTTGAGAGTAACCCAGATCTAGCAGAGGGCTCACTCTGCACTACTTCAAACACAACCACTAACACTGATTCAGCGATTGCCATTTAGGCTTTTTTTTTTTTAACACTTCCAGGTATCGTCACAATATCGACGGATTTCTGCCACGAATTTTCGTGGATATAGAGACGCAGTTTCGTGGATATAGAGACAAAGTTTCAAGGAATCATAGAAATGTTTCCACGCACATGCTGAACCTGCCACGAAAGTTAGTGAATCTAATCGTCTCTATTGCGACGAACTTTCGTGGAGCTGTATAAGATGTTACCACGCATATGTTGAACCCGCCACAAACATTCGTTGCTATAGCGACGAACCTCCAATATAAGTTTGTCTCTATACACACGAAAGTTCATGGCAGGTAAAGCATTTGCGTGGAAACATATAGATGAGGGGCGTGGATATCGACAAAACTTCATGGAAGAATTAATTTTCAAAAGATATGAGGACTGTTGTGAAGGTGACACGTGGCCACTGAGAAATGTTGCTATTGCCATGATGGGGAATCTTCGTCCCTATATCCACGAAATTGGTTCCATGAAAAAATGAACCCCGGATCGTTGCAATAGGGACGAAATATCATGGCAATTACAACGAAAAAACATGGCAATTTTGGCCATATGTAGTAGTGTTTGTATATGTATCAGGTGGATACATTGTAAGATCAGGTGGATCATGTATTTGTATATGTATCAGGTGGATACTTGTATGATCAGGTAGATCATGTATGATGATATGTATCAGGTGGATACGTTGTATGATCAGGTGGATCATGTATTTGTGTATGTATTAGGTAGATACATTGTATTATCAGGTGGATCATGTATGATGATATGTATCAGGTGGATACATTGTATGATCAGGTTGATCATGTATGACGATATGTAATAGGCAGATACATTGTATGCATCAAGTGGATGCATGGTATGATCAGGTTGATGATGGATGATGAGTATCGGGACGATGCTCTGGATGACATGCATCAGGATGATGCTATGATGATGATCAGGATGATCACAGATGATGAGCTTCGGGATGTTTCTCCAGATGACATGCATCAGGATGATGCTATGATGATGATCCGGATGATCACAGATGACGAGCTTCAAGAAGTTGCTCCAGATGACATGCATCAAGATGATGATCGGGTTGATCATGTATACATCAGTATGATGTAAGTTGAGTATCAGGTTGATACTCTGTGGCCATGGATAGGTTGTGCAGGTAGCATAGAAAATGTCCTTTAAAATCCAGACAGGTAGAGCGGTGTGCTCATAATAGCCTGGGATGCTCTATCGATATCTGAATAGGTAGAGCGGTGTGCTCGTAACATCCTGGGATGCCCTGAGTAGGTTTTGCTACAGTTTCGCATAGAAAATATCCTTTAAAATCCAGACAAGTAGAGTAGTGTGCTCATAACATCCTGGGATGCTCTATCGAGATCCAGATAGGTAGTGCAGTGTGCTCATAACATCTTGGAATGCTCTGAGTAGGTTTTGTGAAAGTTCACATAGAAAATATCCTTTAAAATCCGGACAGGTAAAGCAATGTGCTCGTAACATCATAGGATTCTCTATCGAGATCCGGACAGGTAGAGCAGTGTGCTCGTAACATCCTAGGATGCTTTGAGTAGGTTTTGTGAAGGTCAACATGTAAAAGATCCTATAGTCTGTGCTAGTTTTTGTTGACGCACGTAATCACTCTTGGTTCCACAATATGGCCACTAATGATGAAGACCTAGAGGTGGTGGGCCTACATCCAGCATGAAAAAGGGCTGGCTCTGTAGAACTTCCTATGACGAGTAGATTAGAGATTGATTGAGATAGCAGCAGCTATGACGATGACGATGATCCAGAGAAGAAGACTTGTGCTAGCAGATTTGTGTCGAGAAATACCTTCCTAGTTAAGAGGGAGTGTTGATGTATTTGTAACTTCGGAATGTGTTTCACTCATGTATATTGTACTCCTATAGAGATGGTATTATTCCTCTATAGGGAAGTGTCGTCATTTATATTGTAAGTGTCGTAACTTATACTTGATGGGTTATTAGACTACCTTGATGGGGTCGGCCCTGTATAAGTCATGTGGGTTAAAGGGTTATTAGACCACCCTAGTGGGGGTCTGCCTTGTCAGCATTATGTTATGTGGTTAAGTTGAGGCCGACCTTGTAAGGTTATTAGGCAATTCAAGTCAAGTATAAATAGAGTGTAGGAGGCACTCTATTTAATCATTCACTTTCTCACTTTTACACTCATTGGAGAGTGGCGCACTAGTGGAGGAGAATAAGCTACTACTAGGAGACTATCTCTTATGCTTGGGTTTTGTATCATTGATCTATCTATCTCTGAGGAAGTTATTGGGGTTTTTCACCTTATTGGTTTTCCCCAAGGAAACTCTGTGTGTCTATTGTCTCTTGTGATTGCTTCTTGTGATTGATTTGTTGTACTTGTTATTCTCTCAGTAAAGATCCTAGATCATATTGAATTGATGCTTAAAAATTAACATCTAAGAATACCGCAGGCCACATAACCATCCCCATGATTAAGTAAGGTTAAGTAGTCCATTACAAGGTTAAGCATCTCATAAGAAAATACATATAATAATAGAAGTTAAGGATATCTATACATCTAACACATGTAATATTAGAGATGCATTAAACTCATTGAACTGAATAAGGCATTCAACTTGCACTCAGGCTTACACAGGGTCTCACTATTATTCCCATTCATATAACATTCATGCAACAGCTTAAGTAAAACAACATAATAATAACACATGAAATAACATCATTCATCCCACATAACACTTATCTTTGTATCTTGAAGTTTCCCCGCAACTAGCTAAGTGAGAGCAACGTTCCACCCAACCTTAGGTATCTGTGCAGCCTATACTCTTTTAGCTGAGATACCACCCCCGAGCTAGGACATGTATCCACTAAGGAGGGATAGGTATGTCCTCTAATAGTCAAGATCCACTTCCATGATAAGACAACCTACAATTGGGTTTATCAAGCAATCCAGGAAACATACTCATGCTAAGCCACCCTGCAGTTGGGTTTATCAAGCACCCACATGCTAAGCGAACCTACAGTTGGGTTTATCATGCAATCCAAGAAACATACTCATGCTAAGTTGTTACGAAGAAACCTTCCTATGGCTTGGGGTAGACCACAATAGACGGATGACTACCAGAAAATAACTCAATTCCCAATACAATGTTATTATAATGAAAGTGCTAAGATATTGAGAATCAAACCAACCTTCAATCGGATGTTCGAAAAAGATCCCCATTGAGCTTTCAATCTCTACACTTGGACCTGTAGATTAGTCTCAACAACAAATACAAGCAAGTGCATATAATATGTGAAAGATATTAGCATAATCAATAACATGATCCATGATATCATATGCAAATGTAACCCAATGTAATTTAACAACATTCACAATATCAATTGGACGAGAAATTAGTATTTCCATTAATTCATAACAAGAAGTACAATGATACAACCTCTTGATGGAAACCAATCTGAACCAAGAACTGGGTCTCTCCACTTGTGCCTCCACCACTTCAATCCCCCATGCAATGGAAAACTCAAACTATGAAAGGATTTTGGTAGGTGAACATAAGCAGTTCACAACAACAAGGATCAATGAATGTAGACTCAAGTCACGGCAAAAATCCACTAGAGTTATCTTCCTCTCTCTTTATCCTCCCTTCCATACACCATAATAGCTCAATATATAGTTTTCCAAAGGTAAGTGAAAAGTCGAATTGAGTCATTTCAGGGTATATGGAGGGCCAAAGGTCACCCTAAGACCACTTTTTGGGAGTAAAAAGTAATTTTCTATTGGTTTTTACCATTTTACTTGGTGTCCGCGGGCTATAGTGTAACAGCCTGCATGTACGCTAGCTATAGTGGAACAACTAGCATACAGGAACAAAAATAGGGAATTGTGTGTTCCTGGAGGATAAAATGATGGATCTGAGTCAATGAAATGGATCATGAAGGCCAATCAATGCTTATGCTCACAAGGTGGAAAATTACGCTGTAACAGATGCCCCCTAATTTGTGAGGTCAGAGAAGGTACTACGATGGCCGAAATACATTATAAATATCAGAAATGGAGTGATGGAGACACAAATGGAGGGAGTAGCTCACTCGTCATAATACAATAATATCTCTGAATACATGTCGATACAATACAACAATCTGATACGATGGCCATGATAGGTAGTATATAGTGAATACATGTCACAGGTGATCATAGCCATGATCCATATAGTAAGATATGGTATCCTACTGAAAATGAAACAACTGGTGCAATACTGGAGGTACAAACTGCTGATGTATGAAAAATAAGCTCTCATGAGTACAGTCACGATCAAGAGAAACATACTGAATGCTACTAACATTTGGGGTCTTCTACACAAATCATCTATGGTGCAAGTCCCATCAAGTTAATAAAGGTGTTGAAGTCAAACCTGATGTGACATCGTCTTATTATCGGTCATTGATGTATACTGTTAACAGACGCAAGATAACGAACCAATAATGAAAATGGGCATCAAGGCACAGAGTACAATCATCAAAGTCTGAATAGATGTGTTTAGGTCGAACACTAAGATGAATCCATCAATCAAGGGACTTTGATGTATTCCCAAAACTTTCGATGGCGAGAGAACCTACCACTAATGACCACAAGCCTCAAGGTACTCACCTAACTCTAAGTCTCAATTCCGGAATAAATGAGTTGAAGTCGACGAAACGAAACTCGGTGGAAGGAGGGAATTAAGGAATCCCCCATCAACCATCACGAGATAACACCTACGCTGAAATATTTGGAAGAACTCGGACGAACGAACTGAGTTAATAAGGATGGATGACATGAAATATTCAAGACATCGAAGGAGTGGCTGACTCTGGTTTCAGGACTTCCTTTGAACAAGATCATGAGCAGATGGATAGACTCAGGAAGCATAGACTCAAGATAACAACGACACTTTGCGACATAGGAGGCATCGAAAAAGGGCTCTATAATGACTAGAAGCTTAACCAGTCAGTGGAGTAAAATATGAGAAACGAGTACAGCTCCTAAGGTCCTACTATAATCCCGACTCATGATGGATGTAGTGGAATGAATGCTTTGTTCAAAGGCAACACAATAGCTACAAAAAAAAGAAGTAACGATTCTCCCGTCCGGTTTTTTGGAATATTTGATTTTTTTTGGTCTTTTCATATTTGGAAAAGCTTGAAAAAGAATAAAATTGCTTATAGTACAACAAGTGAGGAAACGAGTGTCAAATAGCAAGCATACTAGTCCCAAGCAGTGGAACATACCTATGATCAATGCAAGGAAGCATGTGCAGGATGTAGACACTCGGGGGGTGTTCCCTCATGGTAAAAGGATTATCAAATTACGAAAAGAAAATGAAAGCTCTACTTGGCTCGAAAGGGAAAGTGCTCAGGCACATGGCTAATAATTGAGTAAGCGGGATCCGGAACAAGGCTCAAGTGGAAAGCAGGATGATGCAATACAATCACAACTCGATATAAAATGGTGAGTCCTTTTTTCTTAAAGTTATTCTCCTCACCCCGAAAAAGTGTAAAACAATGAGAGAATAACTCTTCTAGTCACGTATGACTAGAGTATACCTTTTTCGTAAGTAATCCACAAAGGTTCGGAAAAGGGGTAAACTTATACCTAAGTGGATATCTCTTCAAATCCTTTAATGAGTCTGAAATGACAATTATACTAAGAAATCTTGATTGATTTGAAAAATTCTAACAAGGGCTTAAAAAAGACTTTATAAAAATATTTTGCGTAAAGGTTTAATGATCGTTAAAAAGTAAACTCGTGACCTCCTTACTTTTTTTAATGAGCTCAAAGGAGAGATGGAAGAATGCTCATAACCTCCTTACTATTTTTAATGAGATCGAAGCAAAGGTGCAAGAATGCTTGTAATGGGAGCATACGAGTGTCAGGGATATGCGAGACTAGTTCCAAGTGCATGTAACAAAGCTATGCATAATGCAAGGAACATGAGCAAGATAAGGACACTCAGGGGGTGTCTGTGAATTCGGATAGAAAAAGGTTCAAATGCATCATATCAATGGGGAGGCCTAAACCTATATGCATGGTTGTGAATATGCCTGCCATGACCGAACCAAATGTCGAAAAGGACCAATAAACAAGTATAAGTCCAGCTAATAATCCTGTATTCAGAAGACACTAGTGCCAAAATCATACCTAAAACACACATAAAGACAGATCTGATACCATTCTCCATGGTAGAAATACTGTCAACATTGCTATGATCAACCTCAGGGTGAATATCAAAGTTGGAGGATGTGAAGGAATTTGCAAGAACAAATTCGTCATCATAGGAGTTGATAACTCTAGACTCAAACTCAGCGGGATCACCGATTTGCGGATCTATAGTAGAGTCCAAAGACTCATCACTGGGGAGATGAAACGTTGAAATCAAACCGGGGCCAGACAAAACTATACTTGGATCAAAATCTAAATGTATGGCAGATTGTATTATAGACTCATCCTTCTCATTAAGATCAATGGTAGGAGGGGAGTGAGATCTATGATAGAGATCCCCCCAGGGCTTGTCATTACCATTCATGGCCTCATTAAAAATTTCATCTGAAGGTAAAATACCATTGAGGAAATCATGTGAACAAGATGGGTCGATTGCACATGTGTGCAGCATAACGAGATCTTCTTCCCCTATCTGTGAAGAAGAGAGATCCGGCTTTGCAATGGTTTGTTGAATAGCTTGAGAAGAAAGCTCGGCCGCATACAAGGGCATATCCATTCTGACTTGTGAAACATCTCCAGATGAGGAACTCATGGAAGGTGGATCCCATGGATCACTAAAATATGATGTCCGGAAAGGTACATGATTCAACAAGGAAAGAGCATCATCGGAGATGGTTCCTATGAAGGAGATTGGTGCAAGGAGGTCAAATGATCCCATCAAGGATGGATACAATCCTACACCAATATTCCTAGTTGCCGGCTGAGAATTTTTGATCTGGGGAACAAGAGTTCCTGACGATGCTATGGAATTGGAACTAGAGAAATATAGCTGATCAACTGTCACAATTTTTCCTTCATGAGGAAAGCAAATAACTCTAAACACATAGGACATGATCGCTTTCATTACGTAGATCCAATTCCTACCCAGAAGAACGTTGTATTCGATGGGAGCATCAACCACCTCGACTTCAATAGGAACGGATTTCCCACCCAAGTGGACCTCAAGGGAAGGGAGAATACCATATGGCCTAAATGACCGACCATCGAATGCAGTAAGCATGGTCATAGATTTTGACAAGGGAGGAGAGCTAAGAGCTTTCCAACAATCCAACAACATTACTGAGGTGGAAGCACCTTTGTCAACCACCGTATGTTTAATGAATTTCTGTAAGCACCTCACATGGACTTGAAAAGCCACATGATAAGGCAAGCGAGGCTGGATATCAGTAGTGTCGAATTTAATGATGCTAGGGATACTCTCATCCTGAACTCCCAAACCTCAAGAGCCAACATGGAACATGGAGTTTGGCCCAAATCTTCTACAATGGAGTAGTTCTGGGTGTCTCGGGCATTGGGATTGTGCACCAAGTGCTTAAGAACACCTTTCGATATCCGCAACATAGTAGTGGGCTTATCGATATGTAGTGAAGTGTCAGGAGGAGGAGGAGGATCATTCCCCATATTCGGTTGTGGTGCACCATAATCGCATTGACGAGTAAAAACACTAACTTGATATTGGACCATGTTCATGCATCCGTAGAAACCGACATGAGAAAAAGACGTCGTAGTTTCATTAGTCCCATAGCCAATAGAAAGAACATTTGAAGCCATATTCTGATGATGCGGAAGGGGAAATTTCAACACAACTGGGCTCTGTGCAAGATGCTTCGATGCTTCTTCAATTCGAGGACACAAGTGAGTCAGGTGATCCTCCCCACAAAGCTTGTAAGGGAATTTCACCTTACGTCTCGGCTTACGGTCCCCACCAGTATTTACGCCGTCCTGAGGAGGGTTGGCGCTCTCTTTCCTAGGAGTGTTTCGATTACTTCCATTATTCCAATTATTCCCACCCTTACGGTTATTTCTCCCCTTCTTCTTTCCACCAGGTTGTTGGTTGCTTGATGGGTTCGCCATCTGTATAGAAAGGACATCGGACGATTGGGTAGGAGTGGACGAGGCGTGAGCCTGTCCGGGGGTAGACTGGCTAATAGACAAATTTTTCATTTGGTTTTTAACCAAGTATATGGGTCGAGTACTCGTGGATCCAACAATGCCATCAGCATGTCGTTTAAGAACAGGCTTGGGCGCATGTCATGAGCGCGGTACGTCAAGGATGATATCGTACAGGATGCCAGATTGAGCATAGAGTAAATCTAGCTACTGGGCTTTGAATATAGCTTCTTCCTCAATCGTGAAGCAACGACTTGAGAAACTACTCCAACAGAAAATCTAGAGGAATGTTGGATTTCTTTAACCTCTTCCATCGACGCCACTCCTGAATATGATCAGATATTTGCGACGCCTTATTCTGGTGGAAGGTATATAAAAGTTTAGTGCCAATATTGTAATGAACTGGAAGCTGAAAGTGATCCAAGAAAACCAAAGCTATCTCATTAAAACTCCTGTAGGTTCCCCCAGGCAACTTGACATACCACTTCACGGCTGCCCCCGTGAGGGTGCGTTGAAATAGTCTCAGATGAATAGAGTCGTGGTTTAATGAATTCGAGGAGAACCAAACATGAAAAGTTGTAACATGATCACCCAGATCCTCACCATTCTTCCCTTCAAACTTCAAAATGTCGGAAGGGAGCTCGGTAGGGACTGGAGGCCAAGAAGGATCGTAACACACTGGATCATTCGTGAGCTTCGAAAGATTTGGTAAATTCAATTGAGTAAGAAACGAGAGCTGAGGCTGTGAAGTTGTATTAAAAGCTCCCAAAAAAGGCTGACCTTGCAGACCGTAGGGATGATATGAATCGTGACCGTGACCGTGCCCATAGGGGTGATAACCGCCTCCACCCTAACCCGTATAAGGGTATGAAGGTATATATGTGTTATAAGCACCATAGTGAGGGGGGTTATAGTAAGGGACAAAACCCGCTGCATTATAAGAAGGATTACCACCATAATTATGGGGCATTTAGGTGCTAGTTGTAGCAGGAGCAATCGAGTAATGACCGTGAGTGTAGGGTATGTTTCCACCCCCAGTGTTGGGAATGTGCCCGCCCCCAGTGTTAGGAATGTTCCCACCCCCAGGGTTAGGAATGTTCCCACCCCCAGTATAAGGTATGTGTCCACCTCCATTGTAGGGAATGTGCCCACCCCTAGTGTTGGGAATGTACCCACCCCCAGTGTTGGGGTCCACCCCCGGTGTTAGGAGGGACATGCTAGTTAGCATACATAGTTGTGGTCATGGGTATATGCATAGAAACATGCGTGTTAGGTTTTGTAGTGTGAGCCGTGTTATGTGAAGTGTTCCCACTAAAATGAGGGGAAGTCCTAGGGTGTGGTCCTCCTCCAACAATTGTAGAAACTGAAGGGATATGACCAGACATGAATTGAAATAGAGCAGAAACGGTAGTGCCGCCCCTGGAGGGAGCAGTAGAGATTGTGCCACTTATGGAGGGAGCATAAGAGGATGCACCACCCTCGGAAGGAGCAGTTCCCGTAGCTCCAAGGCTAGTGTTAGCTTGACTACCCGACGAAGTGGATGTAACATTCAAATTAAAGCTGGGCATAACAACTGAATGAGGATTAGTGGTCGAAGGGTTCGTGGTGCCATTAAGATCTGGCATCCCGTATCAGAATCCCTGTGTGTATGTACCATGTGATGGGTTTGGCTCTGGGGGTGGATATGGCCCCAAACTTGAAAAAGTGACATGTGGGGACGAACCTTCCTCTCCAATCTCCCTAGAAGTGGGAGGAGCGGTCTGTCCATCGACCTCAACCGACAGACTCACAAGAATTATTCCTGGCGTGCCAGATGCGAGAGTCATAACGTACTCGTGAAGTTTATCAAAATTATCAAAAGTATCAGAGGGGATCCTCCGGTGTCTCTTATGAAAAGGATGTGCTACCTCATTAGCTAGTAAACCAGCTAAACGACGAGACCGATGGAGAGGTGGATCTCCCTCCACGATAACTCCAAATAAAGAGAACACCTCCTAATGGCCAACTATCGATCAAAGAGCACACTCCTAAAGAAACTACATCCAAATGCACACAAATAGGACTGGCTTAAGGGACCTCTCGACACTACAGCCGGTATGTCTCTCCTAGGAGAGGCTTGAGAATCCCAAACTATAACCGAAGGTAACATAATCAGTTATAAGGGTTCCCAGACTTCACTGCATGCACAGGGTCAAATACTTATACAACATGCAACTATGTTTTCCAACCCCTATCTCACTCAGGACAATCGCAACATAACTGCAATGAATGACGTAAGCGATACCTAGGTAAAGAAACTAAGGTCACCATGATATAACCAATGCTTAGGCAGATAGTCACAGGTGGGATCCATCGTATGGGAAGTGTAGCTAAACCCGAAACTCAAGAGGTACAGATCCCTCAAGAGCCCCTGTACATGAACAAATCCTGGAAGTCTATCCCACGTTCAGCTAGTATTGGAGGGCTATCTCCACAACCAACCTCCTGTGACCTCGTGCTTAACTCTCATTTTAGTAGATCTTCCTGAGAACAATGATGCATACCATGGGTTTCACCACTCCCTGGTCAGACACATAATGTTGGTTCAATAGTCTTAGATTGTTAACTCACAATGATCTATTCCAAGACTCTAAACCTAAGCTAGTTGGTGCACCCTATAAAATGAAAATCGTTTCTAATCAATTTTAAGATTAAGCATTGATTTTAATGGCTGTAATTACTCAAAGGATGTGGTCATTAAATTGATGATGTATAGCACTCAATGGTATGCACAACCGAAAAACACTAGACTCATCTATTCAATAAAATGCATGCCACTAATATGACAATCAATCCAATGGTTCGAAATAAAATGCAATCTCTTTAAAGTTTCAATGTACAAGCAAATCCTAGATGAAATCACAAGCACTCTAATGCAAAATGCAGTACATAAAGCAAATATTTTTGTATTCTCTCTTATAAATGCTAGGAAAATGCAAAACAGTGTTTTTGTATTTTTTCAATATAAGGAAATGAAAAAATGCAAGCAAAATATAACTATTCAGTAAAGAAATGCAGAGCATATAAAATAGACAACCCAACAAAACCCAAACAGTAAGATTTAGCCAAGCTAATGAGCTATAAAACAAGAAATTGTGAAAAATCTAAAAGCTCAAAAACAAAAAGAAAGAGGAGTTTCTGGTCATAAACAGAGCATGGAACAGTCAAGAAACAGGCCAACTAAGACTCAGGAACACTCATAACCAGCCCAGCAACAACCCAAGGCCAAAAATAAACCAATCCTGAACTTGTATGCATCTGTTCAAGGAACAACAGCTGGTAGATGCGGGCTACAGTTCACACAGGGGCGGGTAGATGCGGTCAAAACTAAGTTGACCCGCATACAGGGAAAGGAAAATGAGCCCAAAAAGAGTCAAACAACCTAGAAAAAACTATTTTCTAATGTAAATCCTGACATTCAGTCAATGACATAGAAGCTCGACAAACAACAACTCAAAATAAGGACAAATGCCTAAAAAATGTTCTCCCCAGCGGAGTCACCATTTCTGTTATGGAGAAAACTTCCTATGGCTTGGTGTAGACCACAACAGACAGCTAACTACTAGAAAATAACTTAATTCCCAATGCAATGTTATTATAATGAAAGTGCTATGATATGGAGAATCAAACCAACCTTCAACCGGATATTTGAAGAAGATCCCCGTTGAGCTTTCAATCTCTACACTTGGACATGCAGATTAGTCTCAACAACAACTACAAGCAAGTGCATATAATATGTGAAAGATATTAGTATAATCAATAACATGATCCATGATATCATAAGCAAATGTAACCCAATGTAATTTAACAACATTCACAATATCAATTGGATGAGAAAATGAGTATTTCCATTAATTCATACAAGAAGTACAATGATACGACCTCTTGCCGGCAACCAATCTGAACCAAGAACTGGGTCTCTCCACTTGTGCCTCCACCACTTCAATTCCCCATGCAATGGAAAACTCAAACTATGAACAGAGTTTGGTAGGTGAACATAAGGAGTTCAAAACAACAAGGATCAATGAGTGTAGACTCAAGTCACGTCAAAAATCCACTAGATTTATCTTGCTCTCTCTTTCTCCTCCCTTCCATACACCATAAGAGCTCAATATATAGCCTTCCAAAGGTAAGTGAAAGGTCGAATCGAGTCGTTTCGAGGTATATGGAGGGCCAAAGGTCACCCTAAGACCGCTTTTTGGGAGTAAAAAGTAATTTTCTATTGGTTTTTACCATTTTACTTGGTGTCCGCGGGCTATAGTGTAACATCCTACGTGTACGCTGGATATAGTGGAACAACTAGCGTACATGAACAAAAATAGGGAATTGTGTGTTCCTGGAGGATAAAATGATGGATCTGAGTTAATGAAATGGATCCTGAAGACCAATCAATGCTGATACTCACAAGGTGGAAAATTACGTTGTAACATAAGCCACCCTGCAGTTGGGTTTATCAAGCATCCACATGCTAATCCAACCTATAGATGGGTTTATCAATCATACAGGGAAAGGAGGAGGATATTTCTAATCCAGGGAGCTCAACCACCAAGATACAAACATCTCAATCACTCAAAAGGAAAGGCACCCACATTATCCACCTCACCCAACACAAGGAAGGCCCTCTTCTCTTCTACACAGTCTCTCAAGGCCTCTTCCCTTCCATTGTTATTCATGGTAGGCGTAAGAAGATCCAACTGCTAGTTCTATGAGATCATAGTCTTCACTGGTTTTATCAAGCATTCTAACCCTAAACCCAATCTTTTTGTAACATCCCAAAATTTACAAGAATTTAAAAATTGTTCATTGTAGCTTTTAATGCATAATCTAACTCTGCGGAAATATAATAAATGCTTAAATGTTGTCTTGATGTACTAAATGTTGTGTTGGTCAAAAGTGTAATGTTTTGTGACAAGTTAATTAATATCTACACTTCGAGATGCTATTGAATGATCTTCTTAACTCACCTATGTTTTCATATAACTTACATTGATGATCCAACGATATAAAGTTTATAAGTGCTAACTATTGTTCTTTTGTTTGATGTTGAAGGGGTCCTACGATATGCCGAGGCTTACATAGCATTCGTGCTAAAGAATTTTAATCGTCCCTTTCGCAAATTACAGGTAAGAGCTTTAGTGTTTACGAAGTGTGACCGAAGAGTTTCTAACCAGTTTTCAGTAATCTCCAAAGTCTTAATGGTTTTAGAGACAAAATGTCGAAATTGCCACCGGGTGAGATTCTTCAGTTAGCCTAGTATTTAAAACAAGAAGTATGTCGGTTATAATATTCACAATACTATACTAACCCTTTATTACTTTGTTCACACAATAGATAGGTTCAATATGTCTTATTATTGCCTCAATATATTATTATCATGGGTTTCTATTTGATGCAAACTATAAGGATATACAACAAATCCTAGATGTAATGGCTAAGTGCAACTAATGTGCAATATTTATATGCAACTTCTTTGTATTCTCTAGAGCCTAAGAATTATATGCAATAAATTATGTAAGTGTTATTTGAACTATTGACTTTATACAATTTTCTATTTGATTTCTATACTATATTGAAATATATATGCAGAGCCTTATATAAAGTCCTATGAATAACGATTATACACATCTCGTGTGTGCATCACGTGACCCTTTAACATGATGAATTCCTAGCAAAAGAATTCGATACAACCTTGACTTACCACAAGGTGTTGTTATATGACAGGGTTGTGAACTTTACAAATAAACCGATACATGAGGATGAGTAAGAAATAATACCATGATGATTTCGTGTTGGTAGGTACTCTGGTTTACCTTTTGCATTTAATACTCCAACCACTGAGTCAGTGGAATGTCTCCATGGATACCGTCGTGGTGCTATACACATGAAGGTATGGTGATGGGTCAAACAACAAGATGAGATGTAAGTGTTTTTGGTTCGAAGTTATCTGAGCTGTCCTCCTTGGTGGAAAGGGTCATTAATGGTGTCTTTACTATGGTGGTTGCTTGGGAGTACATGATACCCTTCGGGTGATCTCCAACATTGATCAAACACAGTCTTGGGATTTGGGATCTAACCCTAACCTCCACTATGTTCGAATTCATTGACCTTTGTCATTCATTGTAGTGTGGAGTGGCTATGTGGAGAGGCCAACAAGCCGAGAGCCTTCCGAGTTTCATTAGCAGGGTTTGGAGTTTCCACGGTTTGAAACCATGACCTGATGATGTTTAACTGGAACTTGTTGATGTTTTAAGGACCGATACCCTATGAGGATTTTACAGTAACAAATCGGTGTTGTAAGGGTTCTGATGTGAGTGACAGTTCTACGTGTAGGTTACTCCGATACTCCGCTTTCCTCGTTTGTTAAGTGATAGTTTTTTAGAGTTGTTCTTCCATCCTTCATTGCATTCGGTGATGGAATAATGGGTACAGCTTGGCAGTGGTTTTGGCGTTCTGCTCCGGTGATAAATAAAAGGTAATGTTCTCAGGTTTGAACCTTGTCTCCTTCTGATATTAAGAGTTTCAGTTATTAGTAATCGCCATGTAACAACTTCTTTCTTAAAACTTATTTTGACCATACTTTGTTTAAATGGCAGGTTCCTTCGTCAACCGGCACCCATGCTTAGGTTTCAATAACTGGTGGCTGCGAAAAGAAATGGTAAGCCTCGGTGGTTACCCTATTGCTTTGATTAGGTGACTAATGGACCTTCATGTGTTCTTACCGATACTTCATATTTTACTTGAGCTCTGAGAAGTGATCACCGTCAAAATACTTGTGAGATAAATCACAGGTTGGGGAGGATGAAACCCTCGACCCATTCAGCATTAGGCTTGTGGTGTTTGTTTTTCAATGTAGAATCTGTAAAGGAAATTAACTAAGGAGAGAGTTTTCATACGTAATGGTGTTTGTGTGTTTTCATACGTAATGGTGTTTGTGTGTTTGAGATTGAGAGTGGTGCTCCAATTTGTGTGAAAATGAAGTCTATCATTTTGCAACTGTTGTGTTTTTAAGGAATAGTTTTCATAAAAGAACTGTGTTTTCATACGTAATGGTGTTTGTGTGTTTGAGATTGAGAGTGGTGCTCCAATTTGTGTGAAAATGAAGTCTATCATTTTGCAACTGTTGTGTTTTTAAGGAATAGTTTGAGAGCCAAGGGTTTAGCCCTGTGCTAAGTGGTCAAACCCTAACATGTATTTTTTCGATAATCGTTTTATTGTTTTGGTAACAAATGTCGAGCTCTGAAAGTAGAATTCTAAATAGAAATAACATATGGTTTTTCAGTTAATGGTTTTCAATAGATACGTGATACTGTTGTCTCATGTAAAAGCCGAGATACTCATTATTTCAGTCTTAAGGGGTGTATAAGATAAATGTTTTTGTGACTAAATCTCATGATGTTGAAAGCTTCACTTGTTGTTCTTGTCTATCGATTTAAGTGATGGGCGAGAGCCAAGAATCAGTGTTTTTTGCTTGCATCTATGTAATGAAATCGTAACTATTTTCTTGTTCTGTTTTAAATGATGGTATTGAATCTTAACTAAACTCTTAACCTAAAAGGTAGATGTTGATACTACTAGGGTTTGCTCATTGAAGGGTTGCGAACCTGTCACATTTTTCAAGTTTTAAACGAAAACTATGTTTTGGATAACATATTAGTTCTTTGTTAACAGTTGCGATAAATAAAGAAAATGATGAAACAACAAGCTAGGGTTTCTAATCCTACGCTAAATGTAATTGGGATTAATTGTAGTTTTTTAAATAATAAAATAACATAAAAGATATGAATACTGTGGATGAAAATTAGTGCTAGATAATCATGCATTTGTTTGTAATGGAAAGAGTTCTATTTTTTGTAATTATATATACTTCCTAGCAGCATTGGATATCAGTACTGTGTACTTAGGAAATAATTATTTTGCAGCTGTTATTTTTCAATGAAAACTGATGAAAGAAAGATACAGTGAACTTTAATACTTAACTAATGAAAGAATGATAAGAGAAAAACATAGAATTTATCTTTTTATGAGGAATTTAATGACGAAAGGAAATACTAGGTTTCGTATAGGAATAAGATATTTATTTTTTGTTTTTAAGCAAGAATAATTATAGTGTCTGTGATGCTATATACTGTTAAAATTTCTGAACCTAAGCACATAGTCTTTATTACAGAATATTAATGATAAGAAACACTAATGAAATACAACAGCATTAATCTTATCATTCATTTGGCAATCTGCCTATCAATTTATCTACCTTAATTTTCCTCCTCTGTACTGGAGTACAATGCAGAAAACAGCATGGGGAAAAATACAGAAGAGCATTATTTCTATCATTTTATCTACTTTAATCATCATTCTACAATTCACAGCTAAACTACAATTCATTAGTTACTTCTGTAAAACAATATTAACAATTTAGATCGAATTAATTACTATATCAATACTTTCAGAAAATAATTTTAACTACTTAGATAACATACATGATGAGTAGAACCTGTAACAGTAGATAGGGTGGACAAACACCCAAGGAGGCTTGTTCCTCCCAACCTTCTCCAGAAAAAACAGCCAAATTACTTTCTTTCTTTGGACCCCCAGCTTGCTTACTGAACCACTAAGTAGATGGAAGCTGTGTAGAAGCAAGGAACTCAGTAATATAACTTCTGCACTCAATAGTATCACTTCTACACTCAATAGTATAACTTTTGCACTCAACAATGTAGCTTCTGCACTCAGCAATGTAGCTTCTGCACTCAGCAGTTTAGCTTCTGCACTCAGTAGTTTTTAACAGGAAGAATTACACCATGATCAATAACTCAACACATCCTCTCATCGAATCTCTTGGGTACAAGCACAGCAAAACCCAAAGGTAAATTTCCTCGTCAAAAAAATTGATGAACCTCAGTTCATAATTCGATGGCTCTTATATAGAATACCTAGGTCTTTAGTGTTCGGATATCCACATCATCTTTTTCAGGATCTTGCATGTAATTAGGGGTTGCATGCAAATTCTAGGGTTTGCATGCATCCCCATCACCAGGTTGATGCCTCCAGCACCTTAGCCACCTTATTCTAGCACCCGAGAGCCACTTACTTCAGAGTTTTATCCCTCCTAGTCAGGAAGGCGCCCACTTCTCACCTACTGCCAGAGAAGGGCGCACTTCTTCATCTACCACTGCAGTTCCACTTCAGTTACACTTGTTCATTAGATCTGCTGTGACAAATTTTACATGGTATCAGAGCCATTACAGGGACAAGATCTCTTTTCTACGGGTGTTTTTACAAGAAGATTTGAGTGAATTGCTCAAAAATTGCAAAAAAATTTGGCATGAAAGATCTCAAGGGCATTCGCTCCTGTGCATGCAAAGCTTGAAAATACATCCAATACCACTCCAGAAACTTGAGTTTCCACATAATTCCTGGATCTGATACATTGGACCCATTCAACATTGTTTGATCTCCAATCCTAGGTGTGATGCAACTCTAAAAGAGTGGATTGTTCGACCTCATTGTTCTTGGTTTATTGTGATTTGCATGTTATTGTCTCCATCATTTGCATTCGCTACTCTGCCCTTGCAAGCTCCTCTACATCAGTGTGCACTCGCTCCTAGCAATGGAATACTCTTCTTCAAAGCCTATCCTCATCCCATTCAATTATTTTGATTGGAAAGATGATATGGAGATCATATTATGTTCAAAAGGTTACTACCGAGTCACTCTTGGTCTTGAATTGGATCCAAACAACTTGTCAAATAGAACCAAACACTACAACAAGCTTGATGAAGCTTATGGTCTTCTTTGTCTCTCCATCTCCAAAGATCTTCACTTCCATCTCAATGGATTGAAGACTCCAAAAGCTATATGGGAGCAACTTGAAACACTATTTGGCAAGCAGGATGAGCTTAGGGCTTTTCAATTAGAGAATGAATTGATTGCCCTTAGTCCTGAGATTTTTGAGACCATTAATGAATTCTTCACAAAATTCAAGAACTTGAACTTGCAGTTGAAGAACAGTGGAGTTATCAAAGAGGATAAACAATTGATCCTCTCCATTCTCAGCAAGCTTGGTAAATATTATTCGGTATTTGTCTCTACTTTCAATTCTGGTCGGCTAACTACCCCGAATTGGAAGATGCCTACCTTGAATGCCTTCATTGAGTCCGTCACAAAAGAGCATGACAAGTTGATTCAAATGGGGTCCATAAGCTCCAAAGATTCAGCCCTATATGTTCAAGGACCCAAGATCTCGAATGGTAAAGGAAAGCAAAAGAAGGAGAAGCCCAAATTCAAGCCTCACAAGCAAAGAGAGAAAGGCAAACAAACGGATGCACCATCTAGTTCAAAGTTCAAGCAAAAGGGCAAAGAAGGTAACCAAAAATCTAAATGTACTTATTGCAACTGTGGCTTTCATCCTGAAAGTTCATGTATGAAGAATACTATAGATCAAATGGCCCTCCTTTCGGAAAAGAACAACATAACTCTTCCTGACGGTGCAAGGAAGAAGGATAGGAATGATGATCATGAAAGAGGACAAGCACTCATGGCAACTGTTTTGAGACCCACTACTCTCTTGATAGATTCGGGTGCATCGAATCATATGACTGCAAATATTGATTCTTTTTCTTCATTCGATCCAAATAGCTCCATCCCCATCCATTTGGGAGATGACTCAAAAATTTCTTCAAAGGGCAAAGATACGATTCATGTAGATCATGGAAGCTTTCAGAATGTTCTCTATGTGCCTTACTTAGATTCAAATCTTCTTTCTATGTATCAAATGACACACACTGGTGAACCGAAGCAAGTAACATTCATCCCTAATACAATTGAAATTTCTGATATCAAAAGTGGAATACTTGTTGCAATCGGAAAGGCAAACCACACTGGAAAATGCTATGAGTTTTCACACTTTATTCCGCTTGCAAAGCTCACTGCTCTTTGCACACATGGTAATGAGGTTAGTAGGATTTGGCATGAAATATTTGGACATCTTAATTATAAGTATTTGCTTCTTCTATCAAACAAATCCACGGTAGATGGTCTTCCACAACTCCGTTCCTCGAAGGGAATATGCACTGGTTGCATCATTGGGAAGCACCCCGAGCACAGATTCGACCGCGGCAAAGCTAGCAGAGCTTCTACAGTTTTGGGGTTGATACATTCTGATATCAGTGGTCCACTTCCACATACATCATTAAATGGTTCAAGGTATGTTTTGACATTTATTGATGATTTTTCCCGCTTTACATGGGTATTCTTTCTCAAAAACAAGTCAGAAGTGCTTGGAAAATTCAAGGATTTTAAGGCTTCTGTTGAGACTGCCACTGAGAGCAAGATCAAAGCTCTTAGATCTGATAATGGTGGAGAATATATCAAGGCTGAGTTTCTACAACTTTGTGCCTAAAGCGGAATTCAGATCCAACATACAGTTCCCTACACACCCCAGCAGAACGGTGTAGTGGAAAGGAAAAATCGGTCACTGAAAGAGATGGCTACATGCATGATTGAATCAAAAGGTTTGGCTGCAAATATTTGGGCTGAAGCAATCAATGTTGCTGCATACATATAGAACCATGTTCCACATTCATCCATGAAAGGTATGAATCCTTTCAAAGCATTCTTTGGTCACAAACCGGATGTGTCAAATTTGAGAGTTTTTGGCTCTACTGCATGGGCTAGAATTCCTTCCAAGAAGAGACAAGCTTTGGATCCACAAAGTATTGAGTGCATACTGATAGGATATGGGGAAGAATAAAAAGCATATAAACTCATGGATATCAGATCTAAAAAGATATTCATAGAGTGCAGTGTGCAATTTGAAGAACCGCTTCAAGAATTGCAACTAGTTGAGGAAGAGACTGCTGATCCACCGCCTTCACCAGAAGAAGATCCGTGCAGCGATAATGAAGGTATGAGTTATGATATTTCTGATATTTTAGCAGCATATGATGATCATGACATATCAGGTTCAGAATCCTACCATTATGATTCTCCTCAGTTACCAAAGTGGGCCCAAAACACTCTTCAATCTGCTGGTTCGAACCTTGGAAATCCTGCTGATCCAAGACAAACAAGAGCAGACTTTCAAAGACCAGGTATGGCTCTTTCTATTGCTGATCCATTACTTCCTGAGATTTGTTATTTGATGGCTGGTTCAGATCCCACATCATACTATTCTTCCCACCGAGATCCGAGATGGCAAAGTGCCATGGATGAAGAGTACAGTTCTCTTCAAAAGAACAACACATGGGAGCTAGTTTCTCTTCCACCTGGAAGAAAATTAGTGAAGTGTAAATGGGTCTACCACACGAAATTTGTTGCTGATGGCTCTATCAGAAAATACAAAGCAAGTTTGGTGGAAAAATGTTTCTCCCAAGTCCATGGAGTGGACTACACTGAGACCTTTGCACCGGTTGCAAAGATGGATTCCATCTGCCTTGTTTTGGCTATTTCCGCATCCAAGCACTGGGAAGTGCACCACATGGATGTGAAGAGTGAATTTCTACATGGAGACCTTGATGAAGAGGTATATATGCAGCAGCCAGAGGGATACACATCAGATCCATCATTAGTTTGCATATTGAAGAAATCTTTGTATGGGTTAAAACAGGCCCCAAGAGCTTGGTACGCAAAGATGGACTCCTTCCTTCTCTCTTAGAATTTCCAAAGATGCAAATCTGATCCGAATGTGTATCTTCAGTGAGTTAAAGGAAATTTGTTGGTTATTGTACTTTATGTTGATGATCTTCTCATTATTGGTAGCACTCTTACTTCAATAAACAAGCTAAAAACTGCCTTAAATCTAGCTTTTGACATGAGCGATTTGGGCTTGCTGAGTCACTTTTTGGGGTTGGAGATAGCTCAAAATTTTGATGGGGTCACTATATCTCAGCAAAAATATGCTTCCGACCTGTTATTGAAGTTTAATATGGCTGAATTTAAGGCATCCCCATTCCCATTCCTCTCAGGAATCAGTCTTGAGGAGGGAGATTCTGCACCGCTTGCAGATTGCAGTATGTATCGACAGTTGATTGGTTCACTACTTTATTTGACACACTCAAGGCCTGATATTTCATATGTCGTGAGTGTCGTTTCAAGGTATATGCAGTAGCCCCATGAGCTTCATTGGCGAGCAGCCAAGCAGATCTTGCAGTATGTGCAAGGTAGACATTTTGGCATACATTATGCTGCAGATTCTGAGCTTGATTTCATTGGTTTTACTGATTCAGATTGGGCAGGTGATAGCATTGATTGGAAGTCCACTTCCGGCTATGTTTTCATGATTGGTCATGGTGCTATTTGCTGGTCCAGCAAAAAGCAAGCAGCCATTGCACTTTCTTCAGCAGAGGCAGAGTATCGAGGGGCAGTCAATGCCTACATTCAGGCAGTTTTGTTGTAGGGTATTCTTTCTGAGATTGGTTTTGGTGGCACTACTTCGACTGTCCTATTTTGTGACAATCAAAGTGCTATCAAGATCTCCACAGATCCATTTTAGCGGCAGAGGACCAAACACATTGAGATTCATATGCATTACATTCGACAATTGGTGCATGATTTCACCATCATTCTGCAATATTTCCCTACTGATAAGCAAATTGCAGACATCTTCACCAAGAGCTTCACTGAGAAGAAGTTCTCTTACCTCCGTTCACTGTTGGGGGTGAGTTCCATCATGGTGGAGACAGATTGATCCATTACTATGCTTTAGCTTGAGGGGGGGCTTTCTTCCCACTGGGTTTTCCCTCTTTCCTCACTTAGTTTGTTTTGAGCATTTTTTGGATTATTGTATTGGGGTGACCTTTGGTCTTAGTTAACAAGGCCCCACATTATTTTTTGCACATCATAGTCTAGCTTGAGGGGGGGTGTTCGGATATCCACATCATATTTTTCAGGATCTTGCATGCAATTAGGGTTTGCATGCACTTTGCATGCATCCCAGTCACCAGATTGATGCCTCCAACACCTTAGCCACCTTATTCTAGCACCCGGGAGCCACTTACTTCAGAGTTTTATCCCTCCTAGTCAAGAAGGCACCCACTTCTCACCTACTACCAGATAAGGGCGCACTTCTTCACCTACCAGTGCAGTTCCACTTCAGTTACACTCAGTTAGCTCCGATTCTCCCTGATTTGAGGCTAGTTTCACTCCCGACTGACTGTTTCACTTCCGTTGGACCTCCAGATTGACTAGATGACTTGTTCTAACTTCAGTTAGCCTCCCATGCGCCCTCCACTGAGCCCACTTCCCTATATCAGTGCTACACACTTCAATTACACATGTTACACTCAGTTAGACTCAGATTGACACCTGGATGACTGGTTCTTGTGCATTGATGACCACCACCACATGATGATGAGGACTCCTAGTCAGAGTCAAGCTACTCCATTCAGTGATTCGAATGACCTCCTTAGCCAATTTGAATTGCTCACTCATTGTTAACTGTATTCTATTGTAATCATTCACTCATTGTTAACTGTATTCTATTGTAATCATTCACCCTTACTGGGATATTGAGCACTGATGCATGTTTTGCACAGTTTTACACCATATTTTCTATGTTCATCTGTTGTGATTGGTTTACTTGTTCATTAGATCTGCTGTGACTAATTTTACATATAGTGGCCAGTTTTCAATAAATGAGCCTCAAGCTCCAGTCCCACCTTCCAGGGCACTATGACCACATTTGAAGGGAGTTGTCCCATGCCAACAGCTAGTTAGTTGCATCATGATGTTGCCACATGTCCATTGCCTTCTACCCCATATTTCATTCCACCTAGTGGGTCAGTAAACACTCTTTCAACAGTCTCCTTAGGTGTTTGTCTCCTATTTAATTTATTTAATAATAAAATATTGTGCAAATTACAGTCATGCTTGGACACTTGTACAATATTAAACTTTACAATAAAAGTTAACATAATGTTTCCAACATAAAAAAAAATTCAGCAAAAAGGAGTATGTTACACTTTTACATCTACTAAACAAGCTAGTCCATTCCAGGGTTACGGACTAAGCTCTATCCCACAAATCCACTCTCTATTCACAGAATTCTAGGATTCATGCAGCTTCCTTAAGCGATTCACATCATGTAGTCCCCTTTTTGACTCGCCTTCAGGTATCTACTCAAAGATCACACATACGCGCGGGATCCCTCGGCCGTTCGACTCCCTTACTTCGGCTCACCTCTGCATTTTAGGATTTCTTCCTCACACAATGAATGCCTCAACCCTCAAACACCAACAAAATGAAGGAACTAAGTGAAGAACCAAGAACCCCCAACTCATATCTCAGCGTCGTTTTTATCTCTTGCGAATAACCTCTGTAGGCTTTCCTTCTCCACGTTCTGTAACAGAATCCGTACATGTACAAGGAATCAAATCGGTTACTCCTGCCCAAGTGGCAGGATGGGTCACCATCCCACAAGCCCCTCACCTCTCCCTAGTGGATACCTTCACCCCGTTATCATTAACTGTATCGCTTAGCTAGTTCTGGGTATTTTATTGCAATATTAAACATTTGCATCAATTACAAAATTTCATGGATTAATAGCACATGCATAGTCCCATTGTCAAATACTTTCCTATGAAAGAAAACCTTAAGAATCTACTAGTGGGGCCTTGGCCTTGATCTCCACACTAGGATCAACACACATTGCACAAACACAATATTTACATTAAGGCCAATAATCACTAAGGCAGGGTAGGGGTATTACAACTCCCTCCATCTTAGAACAACACCATCCTCGGTGTTGTAAAAAATGAACAAAAATGGGAATTCCAATCTCATGGCATCCTCCAGCTCCCAGGTCGCCTCCTATGGACTAGCGTGCTTCCATTGCACCTTTACCTGTTTGATGGCTCACCTCTAGAGTAAGGTAACCTTCCTGTTGATGATGCATATAGGATCCACTTGGAATTCTCCCTTTGGTTCCACCTATATCACATGCCAATCAATTATGTGATTAGGATCCTGTACATATTTCTCAAGCAAAGAGACATGGAAAACATTATGAGCTTTCATGCTAGCAGGTAATGCAATCCTATATGCAACTGGTCCTATTTTATCAAGGACTTCAAATGGTCCACAATATCTGGGTGCCAACTTGGCACAACTTCCCAAATTCATGGAGCTCTCCTTGGTCTCACTCTCAAGTAAACTTGATCCCCAATATGGAATTCTTTGTGCACTCTCTTCAAATTTGCATAACCTTTACGCATGTCCTGTGTTGCCTTCAAATTCTTCCTGATCTTAACAAATTCTTGTTCCATCTCTTCGATCATTTCTGGTCCAAGCACTACCCTATTCACTGGTTTGTCCCAATTTATTGGAGTTCTGCATCCTCTGCCATACAAAAATTCAATAGGGCTCATCTTCGACGATGTCTGGTACCTATTGTTGTAAGCAAATTATACCAAGTGTAGGTAATATTCCCACTTGGATGGCTTATCCATCACATACATTCTTAACATGTCTTCAAGAATCTGGTTTACCCTCTCAGTCTGATCGCCTGTTTGAGGATGATAGACTGTACTGAAATTCAGCTTAGTCAACAACTCTTGAAATAACCCTTTCCAAAAATTGGAAGTGAATTTTGTGTCCCTGTATGAAATTATTTCATTGGGAAATCCATGAAACCTGAATATGTCTCTCATGAAGATATTTGCAATGTCATTGGCCTTGTGAGTACACTTAACTGGAATAAAGTGAGCTACCTATGATAGCTTGTCCACTACAACCATAATGGAATCATGTTTCTTCACATTCAGGGGTAAACCTATTATAAAGTCCATAGAAATCACTTCCCATTTCCACTCTGGAATGGTAAATGGCTGCAACAATCCTGTTCGATGATGATGCTCCGCCTTGACCTATTGGCACTTATGACATCTATAAATATACTCTGCTACATCCTTCTTCATCCCATGCCAAAAGTATTGCTTCCTTGCTATGATTATAGTTTTCTGATACCCTAGGTGACAAGAATATGGCTTTTGGTGTATCTCTCCCAACACAAGCTCCTTCAGTTCTGCACAGTTTGGAATGTATAGTCTGGCATCTTGGTACATAAGGACATCATCTTCTCCAATTTGATATCCTACAAACTTGTTATCCACGTTGCCCTGTTGTAACTTCTCCTTGATTTGTAGGTAAGCTTCATCATTCACTTGAACTTCAATGATCCTTGCTTTCAAATATGATTTACAGACATTTATTGTTGCAACATGAAATTTCCTACTGAGTGCATTAGAAACCTTATTCTCCTTTCCTTTGACATGTTTAATATCCAAATCAAACTCACAGAGAAATTCCATCCATCTAGTTTGTCTGACATTTAGATTTGGCTGGTCAAATAAGTATTTTAAACTCATGTGGTATGTCCTGAGCTCAAATATTCTTCCCAAAAGATAATGCCTCCATTTCTTGAGAGCATGCACTATGGCTTCCAACTCTAAGTCATGTGTGGCATAGTTCCTTTCATGATCTTTCAAGTTCCTTGACTCATATCCAATTACAAATCCTTCTTGCATGAGTACTCCACCCAATCCTTCCATGAAAGCATCTATGCACACCACAAAGTCCTTATTTGGATCTACAATATTTAAAATAGGAGCACTAGTAAGTAACTCTTTTAACCTTTGGAAACTCTTCTCACACTTCTCAGACCATATAAATTTGACTTCCTTCCTTTGTAATGATGTAATTGGGTGAGCCATCTTGCAAAAACTTTCGATGAACCTTCTGTAGTAACCTACAAGGCCCATAAAATATCTTACATCTGCAACATTTCTCAGAGGAGGCCAATCCATTATGGCCTCAATCTTCTCTGGATATACTACAATACCTTCTGCTGAAATAATATGACCTAAATACTGTACCTTCTACTCATAAAAGTCACACTTGCTCAACTTTGCATACAGTTGATGTTCTCTAAGAACTTGCAGTACCATCTCAAATGTTCAGTATGCTCTTCTTTATTCTTTGAATACACTAGAATTCCATCCAAGAATTGTTACCAGACAATCTACCAAAAGCGGACATAAGGCGTGATCTCCCTAGTTCAACGTGAATCTAGAACAAGTGGGACAGAACATAGAACTGCTTTCCTAGATCTGGTTAAAGACTAAGTGATTAGATGTCTGACCTTTAGATTGTAGATATTTCTCCTTGATGTTTCTCCAAGCTTCATGGTCGTCAGATATCAGTTGCAAGACCTGTCAAGACATATAGAAACAATACAAGCAGTAAAACATATCTAAACAGTAACAGATCTAAGCAAACAATTAAGCAAGTAAACTACACAAAAATTATTAACACAACAACATTTGGTGGAAAGAGTTTATACTGTATTCAAAGAGGGAAATACCGAGTAGAGAGATGATTACAACCAAAGCTTAACGTCACAATCCTCCTCCAACAAGCCAAGCCAAAGCCTCCCAAGGAAGTATGTGTCTCCCAATAGATTAGTAGGGATCTCCTAAGCTAATTTCACCAGAATGCAAGTGCTATAGACTTCCTCCCTTGGGAATGGAGATGGCTCTTGTATTTATAATACCAAGTGGATAAAGTAGGTTGACGATCATGGGGAGAGGGTTCAGGGATCCTCCCATTAGGTTAGGGAACTGAAGGCCATCTCACCTAGGAGTTAGGGATAGGGATCCACCTCATCCAACTTCTAGAATTCGCTCAAAAGCTACCTTTATCTCATAAAACTGACTCCGACACACTCTCCATGAGGAAAACCTACACCGACGCATCTTGCTCAAAGACAACATGCGTCGGTCTAGTTAGGAGTGTCGGTAAAGGAAATCAACTTGCTCCAAATGAATAACTTGATCATGGGATTGCAGGGATTTAGGAACTGAGGTTACATATGTCTCATGATGGTGTAGATTTTGGGTGTAACAGAATGCCCCCCAAAGCATGAAGCTGATAAAAATAGACAGTTGAAATTCTTTGACAGAAGGATGGAAAGGACTTATCGGAGAGAAGATGTTGTTGCAGTACAACTGATTCTGGGAACACAGTCTCGCATGACTCACAACATGGATGCCGACCAATACATTGCAGATCCATCGTAGTAAAGACCGACTGAACACAATCATGGATACTAGACACAAGCGTAGATCCATGATGAGATGATAACATAGCCACGACCAATACAAGAGTGGATCCATGTAATATGAGTCAAACAATCTCCATCGCAACTTGGGTAAAACATGACTCCCCAGGGTATTCAAGCCGAACTCGCAATGATATGAATCTATTTATGTGATTACAAATGTCTTGATGTCGAACATGGTAGAAACCACTTGATTACCATTCATTGATGTATACCGCTAACGAGTGCAAGGGAAATCACCATTAATGTCAATGATCCCCAAGGTATCATAGTACATATCATCAAGCGTGAATAAATGAGTTGAATTTGAATGCTTGAATAAATATTTCAATCAAGAGTCAATGATGTAAACTCATGTCGAAAGCAAGGTAACTTTCCATTGAGGCATGCAGGCCCAAGGTACTCAATTGGTTTATAGATTTAGTCCTTGGATGATGATTTGAAGTTGACAAGGATGAACCCATCGAAGGAGGGTCTTAATGAATCCCCCATCATCAACATGAAACTCGATAACAGATGTTTGGAGTAGATTAGATGGTATAGTAACATGCAAGACTGACTCAAAGTAGATTGACATAGCGAAAGGTGTATTGACTGCAAATGATGAGCGGTGAATGTATTCTTGAACATGGGCATGGCATGACTTGGCAGTATTGACATGATGAGAATGATGCCAACTCCTAATGCAACTAATGATGGAAGTATTCTTTGGATGAGCCAAAGAAGTAACAAGACTTAGGAAGTAGGAAAAACTCAAGGACAAACAGATGACGCAAGTACTGTATGCAAATGCAAATGAGTGCCATGTTCAAGAACAACTAAGTACTACAATTGGTAAAGGTGTAACACAAAAACTTTCATTTTTCCCCATCATGACTAATGAGTGCCTCAAGTGTTTTTGATGAGCTTGATGAGGGTAACCAGATGCTTGGTATAGCTCATCTCATAGATGAGTCCAATCCCAAACATTTTTCGAACCTTGGAAAGGAGGGGTTCGTCCCATGGCGGGCCCTTCAATGTTGAGTTTTAACGAGTCCATAGAAGGTAAAATCGATGTCATTTCATGTTTAGAGAGTCTGAAAGGAACTAAAGAAGACTCCAAAAGGTCCTTTTTCGTAAGGTTAGCCTCTTCACCCGAAAAAGGGGTAAAACAACACGAGAGAGGACTCGTCCAGTCATGATTGGTTGGAGTATTCGTTTTTCCTAAGTAGTGCCCCCTAGTCCAAAAAAGGGGTAAACTATCACCAAGAAGACGACCATTCAAATACTTTAACAAGCGTTAACGCAACAAGTTCTCTTGGAGATGTTTTTGTATTTTGAGAGCCTGAAAAGAGCTTAAAGAAAGAGTCCTGGGGGTTTTCCTTTTTCGTAGGAGTTTAACGAGCCCGAAAAAGTGATAAACCATAATTCGGTGACTTATTCTCATTGTTTCAAGAGCACAAGAAAGAACAAAGAGTTAGCTCAGTTGTCATTTAATAATTTACATTTAATGAGCAAAATAATGACAAAAAGAACGCTCTAGGAATGTTCATACCTAAGAATATACGCAAAAAGACTATAACCGCGAGAAACTGGATCAAAGTGGTACTAAAATTCACCTACAAGCTATAAAATAGGTCAAAAACAATTAACCGGATATAGATAAGCTGAACTATAGCAAAATAACCCACATTAGAATAAATTAAAAAAGGAATATTCCCTTTTTCAATATAAATAGGGGTAAAATAGTAAAAAGAATTACTATTTGTTTTTTACCAAGTTGGAGAGCTGAAAAGTGCCCTTTGAAGCCGTTTTTCTTCTACTGATTCCGGGAGCTGTGATCCATCATTTCAGGCGTTGTCAGCGACAGGTAACCCTAAACCTACCCCTTTAACTTTTCAGTGGATCAGAATTTCCTTTTTGATGCATTTAGGTAGGTTTTGAGCGTTTTAAATTGGGAGATTTGCGTTTACGGGCCAACGCAGGAAGCCCTTTCGTGATATGCGCTGGCGCAAAATCCGAAAGGGAGTTCTGCGCAGGTGGCGCACTATCCAAATGAGCACTCTGTGCCAGTGCAAACGGCCAAATTAAACTCAAAACCTAGCCACATGTAAAAACTTTTGATGGATGGGAAAAGTTCTAAATATGTTTAAATGGATTTCTTGGCAGGTTTGGAGTGACACAATGGTCCTTGAGTGGCGGGAACATGAGCATGAGCTCGAAGATGTGCAAGTGGAAAACAATCCACAAAGCATTGTAGCATTGAGGAACTGTGTGCTACTCATGTAATTTCGAGTGTCGGGGATGAGATCCCAAGTCCAACTACTGACATACCTGGTCCAATGTTGGGACCCCATTCAACAGTACTTCCGGATAGGTGAGCACACACTTACCATAGATGTCGAGGACATCTACTTTCTGACAGGGTTATCCCAGCGAGGGAACCCTGTGTCTTTGACTGGGTCACAGGGTGGTGGCCATTCGGTCGAGGACATGATAGATCAATGTTGTACTCCGGGTACAACGATGGTTGGTGGGAAAATTCCCATCAAGCATGTCATGGTTCTGAACCTACGAGCAGTACTCTTCACCGTTGTGCGACTTGATAGAAGCTGAGCTACTCACTTGGAGAGCAAGTCGTAAATGATGTATGCTAAGGAGCACAGGGCTCCTACTGTATTTAACTGTTGTGAGGGGTGTCTCACTAGCCTCAAGGATCAGTTGACCAAATGTCAACGCGGGGTGCTGAAGCAGTTTGGATATGGCTCAGTATTGGTATCTTTCATGTTAGAGCAAGTACCTCACTTGCACCTGCAAGTGGACTTTGAGGATCGGGACTCACGTAATTCTCACATACTGAGATGGGCAAAGGTGATGCCTTTCCATGGTGGTGGGGGTCCCATCATCAGTTTCGGTACTGGATTCTTCTCCTAGCTGCAGGAACAGATCCTCATGGTGGAGGATTATCCATATGTTGGTACATACTTCCGAGGAGATCCAGACTTGGTGCTTCCCGAGGGGACACAGTGGGGTGACATTGGTAAGAACAACTGCTTGTAATTTTATCTTTTATGCATTTTATGATTTTTTTGTAATAGTGTTGATGACGTTTACATGTTTTCTTGCAGACGTGGGTCCAGAGCGGCCACTTGGATTATCTCACCTGGTGCGGAGAGGAGGAGTGCTAGAAATGGAGCCCGCGGTCCGTGATTCTCTTGAGGAGCAAGAGGTGATCGGGGAGAAGCTTCAGCAGATGACCTCATACATTCTAGCGCCTACTGTGCATGATTTACCACTCAGTTATTAGGAGTTGACAGATGGGGTATCAGCTCATTTCGGCACGCAACTCCGGAATGTGGCGAGGCCCATAGTCTGTTACCATGCTCAGCCTAGGGATGAGCGGCCTAGGGTCATGCAACGTACGGTTTAGGCACATGGCTTATATATGTATATACTGAAATCTTACATGCTTCAGTCTTTTTTGTAGAGATGACTCTTACTGAAAGCTAGAATGCTTCAGATTTTGTATCAATACTACCATTTTGTACTTTTGTACGGATTTACATATATATACAGACATTTTTGGCTGCTTTATACATTACGTGTTCTATGGATGATTAATGAGATCTTGTTTACATGTTTGCTTATACAATAGATTATTTACATGTTATGTATGCTTTTATATTTTATGAATATGTTATGTGTGTGCAATGTACCAATCTAGAATGAAGTTGGCCATCGAGTCAGCAACTGTATTCATGTCTCGTAGAATGTGTAGGTACTGAATATATTCAAAGGACCTTTCCAAAAGACGGACTCATCTGAAGAGACGGAGTAGAGTAGGGTCGCGGATAGCATAAACCTAGTTAAGATGAGAAACCACTAGTTGCGAATCCAAATAGATGACAACGTGGTCCATACCCAAGGAAAGAGCGTTGGTTAGGGTTTCAATGAGTGCTTGATATTCTGCAGCACTGTTGGTTGCGAAACCTAGAAAAATTCCTCTTGATCTGATAAACTCTCCGGTGGGAGAATAGAATAAACAGGCTTCTGAAGCAAGGGTATGGGTATGGTGGCTGGCGCCATCTACGAATCTGTAGCAAGTTTCCATCTGCACATGCAGACAGAACATGCTATAAGAAGTGGGAAACAAGATCTAGACACACTAAAACAAAAGTGTCACACCACACAAAACACACACGCCATTTACAGTATATACAAAATGTCTATGCGTGAAAGACTCAGGCATAGTACTTCTTTAGCTAGAGCCTGTTACGGGGCTCACCTAAAGATATCCCATCATAGTCCTCTAGTTCGTAGGCTCCCTTCTTTAGAACACGTTTCACTATGTACTGTTCGTGCCACATGGACTCGACCTTACCTGCCCCTAGCTTATCGTGACTTTGGTCGTATGTGAGGACCAAATCACCTTCATTAAAGAGACGGGGTTTGACCGACCTGTCGTATTGTGCCTTGATGTGCTTCTTATGTGCCTCGTTGGCAAGAGCAGCAAGGAATCGCTCTTCCTCAGTAGTGGTGTTCAGAAGAAGTTCGACTGCGAGTTTGAGAGATGGAATCTCGCACTCTATTGGTAGGACCACCTCCAATCGATAAACTAATTGGAACGGTGTAAATCCGGTGGAAGTCTTAATGGAGGTCTGGTATGCCCATAGTACGGAAAATAGCATGTTATGCTAGTTAGACTTGTGTGTACCCACCATGCGTTGAATCGTGGTTTTCAAGACCTTGTTAATGGCCTCTACTTGTCCATTGGACTGCGGGTAGTAAGGTTTTGAGTTTTCATGACGAAAACCCAATCTGGAACTCAATTCATCAACCATATGGTTCTGAAAGTGGGATCCATGGTCAGTGACTATGTCTTGTGGAACTCCGAACTGTGAGATGACATGATTGAACATGAAGAGTGCGGCGGTTTTGCCATCGTCAGTGTATGTAGGCATAGCCTCGGCCCACTTTGTGAAGTAATCCATGGCTACTATGACATAACAATTCCCCCCAGTCGGGGTAAGCTTACAGTGCATGAATTCAATGCCCCATTTTGTAAAGGGGCCAATGGCAATAACCGGGTGTAACGGGGCTAGATGGGTGCGCTTTTTTGTTTGCAAATGCTGGCATGGGGGACATTTTTTAACGGCCTCAATGCAATCTTTAAAGATAGATGGCCAATAATATCCCGTGCATAGTATATTCAGGGTTGTAGCCATCCCAGAGAGGTGACCGCCACAAGCCCTAGCGTGACAGTCATTCAAGACGTGTTTAGCCTCCTCATGTGTCAGACAACGTCGAAGAACAGAATCAATACCACGACGTTACAAGGTATTACTGATGATCAGGTAATACTTTGCATGGTAGCGTATTCGGCGATGATTGTCGCGAAACAGTTGGGGGTTGAAACATTGGGTTTGAAGATATAAGGTAATATCTCCATACCATGGGTCAGATGTGCTAATGAGGAACAAGGATTCGTCCGGAAGAGAATCATTGGGCTCAGATCCTAAATCAACACGGGGAAGATCGCAAATGAGCTCGGCGAACACCAAAGACTTATTAGAATTGGCTTTCTCAAAGAGGAGGTTGAACTCCTGCAGTATCACGATCCAGCGTGAATACTTACCCCCAAGTACTTGACATGCTAAGACGTGATACATGGGGTTCGAGTCAGCGATGATGGTGGTGGTGCGGAGCAAGATGTAGTGACAAAAAATTTCGACGGTAATGACTGCCGCGAGAGCGAGTTTCTTGACATGTGAATAATGAGTTTCAGAGTCAATAAGACCCTTACTTAGGTAGTAGATCACATGCTCCTGGGCATTGTTTTCTTCTTATACCAAGACCATGGCAATCGTGGTGGAAGAAGCAGCAAGATAAAGGATATAATCCTTGTAGTAATTGGGCGGTTGGAGCACAGGGGCATGCGTAATGGCATGTTTCAGAATATCGAAGGATTTTTGCGCTTGATCATCCCATATGAATGGGACATCCCTCTTGAGTAGTCTCATATAACCCTACGTCTTTTTCATGAAATTATAGACAAAACGTCGTAAGTTTCCTTCCCTTGCAAACTTTGAAGTTTTGTGATGTTGGTAGGAGGTGAGAGAGCGACGATGGCTTCCACCTTCAAGGGATCAATGAAGATTCCATCCTTCGAGACAATAAAACGGAGGAGGCATCCAGACTCGACACGGAAGATACACTTGTGAGGGTTCAAGTGGATGTTATACTGCCTACATCTGAGGAAAACAGTCGTCAGATGATCAATGTGGTACTCACACTGCCGTGAATGGACAGGTAGGTCAACGAGATAAGGTTCCATGAAGTCCTTCACGTCATGAAAAGTGTACGACATGGCCCACTGGAATGTGGCACCAGAATTTTTGAGACCAAAAGGGAGCTTCCGATAAGAAAACGTGCCCTAAGGGAAAATGAAAGTTGTCTTATGTTGGTCAACCGGGTCGATCTCAATATGGTTGTAATCGGAAAAGCCATCCATGAATGCGAAGATGACACTCCCGACACAATTGTCTATGATCTGGTCGATGAAGGGAGTGGGATAGTTGTCCTTAGGACAAGCTTTGTTCAAATATCGATAATCAACACAGACACGTATGGTGCCCTGTATCTTAGCTACAGGGATGACATTTGAGACCCATTATGTTAATGGAACAGGGTAGATGAAACCGACCTTCAAGAGATTTTCAATTTCTGCCTATATTGCCACAGTTTTTTGAGGGTGTACCGGTCGTAGCTTTTGTCAAACTGGTTTAGCATCAAGATAGGTTTGAATTTCATGTGAAACTATAGCAGGGTCTATCCCGGGCATTTCCTCGTAGGTCCAAGCAAACACATCTCGAAATTGCTTGAACAAGGTCATGAAAGTAGTAATCTCTTCAGGGGAACACTTCTGGGCTAAATGAATGTGTTCCATTACACCGAGGGTGATTGATATGTCAACCGGGATGGTGGCTTCAATGTTTTCCAAGTTTCCCTCGGAGTCCGTCTGAAATGTGAGTATCATGGACTGGGGGCAAGGGTAGACATCTGATGTGAAAATAGTGGTGATTCTATTCTCCATAGTATCCAATGGGGGAAGGAAAGATGATCGATGATGGAGGTCTTCCCACGGAGGGTCGTCCCAATTCATGATATCCATAATGGACTCATTAGAATGAAAAGTACGTAGTAGAGGATGGGGAAGGGATCATTGAGAACTGCGGTAGTAGAGTTTCCTTTAAGAAACTTATGCACTTCGTCTCGGTGAGGACATTCCTTGGATAAATGGTCACCACCACACAGTAAATAAGGATACTTCAACTTCCTTTTTTGTTTGGTGTCTTCGGGGGTGGATTTGGGCTCCTTCTGACTAGAAGATTTCTTATTTTTACCTTTGTTTTTCTTCTTACCACCCGATTTCTGGGATGAAGCTGATTGAACAGAATTCACCTCTTCGGTGGAAGCAAGAGTGGTTGACTTGGTGGTGTTGTTTCCAGCCTATGGTGGTGATGGGTAAGAGCCTTGGGGGTTCGACGATCCACCATTTTGAGTAGAAGGCTGGGATGTAAGGGAACCACTGATGCCATCAGCCTGAGGACCCTTAGGTGGTTTTGCGGGGTCATACGTAGGGCAGGGTGCATCAGGAACAATTTCATACAACATGTCGGATTGAGAATCGACCAAGTCTAAGTAATGGGCACGAGAAATAGCCTATTCCTCGATGACGACCCCTCCCATGGCCACGTATCGAGCTACCACAGGTAAGAGAGACTTTGTGAACCAGTCAGCTAAGAGTTGGTCGGGAATATGATCCTTAATAAGACGTTGTCTCCTCTACCACTCATGGATATGATATGAAATATGAGTGGCAGTGTTTTGACGCAGCGAGGTCAATAAGTCTGTACCAGTCTCATAGTGAATGGGAAACTGGAAATGGGTCAAAAATGACATAGCAAGAGAGCAAAAATATGGAAAAGATTTAGGTGGTAACTCAATATACCACTTGGCAGCTGGGTCAGTGAGATTCTGTAATACCCCATTTTGACCCTTAGGATATATTAGCTTTTAATGTAAATATTGTATACATGTGATGTATTTTTTCCTAGCGTGGAGCTCAAGGCCAAGGCCCCACTAGTGGAAGCTTGAATTTTATTTAAAGGCAAGTATTAGACATTAGGTTACCCATGTGCTATTTATCCATGGAACATTGTAAAAATGATGTAAATAAACATCATGCAATAAAGTACCAAAACTGGCTATGGAGGCAACGAATGAGCAGGGGCCATGTGTATCCACTAGGGAGTGGTGAGGGGGTTGTGGGATTGAACCATAGGCTACCATATGTCACCTTGAGAACCCATTTGAGTTTCCTTGCTGACATTTAATTCTGTTGTAAGGAAGTGGTTGAGGAATTCATTCCATGGCTTCAATGGAGCATGGGCAGCCCAGAAATTCGTATGGCAGAGTATGGGATTTTTTTTCTTGTGCTACAAGTAACTCTAAATCAGGGGAGTTGCTTCTTCCTCATTCCCATTCCATGGTGAAAGGACCCAGCATCAATTTTCATCCAAAAATGAATTCCCAGTAGGGAGAAAAACAAGAAATCGCAACTGTGAAAGAACCCACGTTTTGAAGAGCCATAAACTCCCAGAATTGGTATTGGATAGGGAAATCCAATGGGGGATCCATAGGTATGAACCTTGGGAGAATTTGGGAGCATTAACTACCCTGAAATCCATTGGAAAACCCAGTTTTGATAGCCCAGAAACCCAGTGATGGGATTGAGTTATTTGTTTCCAGAATGGTGAGAAATCCAAGTGTGGATGTTTGAACAGAGGATGGGATTGCTTGAATTTAGCTTAAGATGTCTGTAGCTCTGTGGTTGAGCTCACCGGCTTAGCATACGCATCATTTCCTTATTGCATGCTTGATAAACCCAGCTGTGTGCTGGCTTAGCATGACCGCTTGAGTGAATCCATGGTTGTGAGTGAGCCTGTCTAGTTCCTCCTTAGTGGATACACATCCCAGCTCGGGGGTGATCTCTCAGCTGAAAGAATATAGGATGGACAGATATCTATGGTTGGGTGGAACGTTGCTCTCATGTATCCAGTTGTTTGGACGTTTGCATTTCAAGATAAGTATTCTTTGTGGATTAATTTATTTGCATTATGTGTTCAGCAATGTGTTAATCCTGAATGTTAATTGTTCATGCTAAATGAGATGAAATGAATATCTTAATATGGTTGATATGAAGCTTGTGCATAGCCTAAGAATGGGATTGATTCGTTGTCTGTTGATTCACCATCTACTTGAGTTAAATATGTTGACGCATTACTGTTTGTGTGTATGCAAATTTGATTAATTCCACTATGTTTTTATTGAGTATGAATTGAACATAGAAGTTTTAATTATCCATGATTTTATGAGTAATGAATGGGGCTGAGATTGTCAAGAAGCCCGGTAGATTGGTCACATTTGCTTCCTGGAAGGGGACGTCACAGATTCCGTTGGAATAACCTAAGATGGATCGAGTCGTCCATCAAGGAGTTGGATGAACACTATAAGTGGTATGTCATCACATGATTTTTTGGATCCTCACCAGGTTTTCCATCAAATTTAGGGATATCATATGGAAGTTTTACTGGAATTAGTGGCCAATTGTATCCGTGGAAGATGGGGTCATTAGTCAGACGAGACAGTTCAGGTAGGTCCAACGTAGCTAGGAAAGGCATATGTTGATTTGGATACGAGTACTGATATGGCACGTATGGACGAGTGGGACCTTGCATCGACTAGTTGTAGGGTGTTCCCGGAGGGAACTGGCGATAAGGGGGTATGCCACCCGGACCATATGTAGGTCCACCACCATAATAAGGTGGTCTGTTGCCATAGGGTGGGGGTCCGCTGCCACCGCCGGGGGGGTGAAGGTCCACTACCACCACCAGGGAGTGGAGGTCCACCGCCACTGCCGGGAGTAGGTGGAGGTCCCCCACCATCGCTGGGAGGGGGTGGGGGTCCTTCGCCACCGCAAGAATAAGGAGGTACTCCACTACCTATGCCAAGGGGGGGGGTGGTGCACCACCTTCTCCACCTCCACCAAAATAGGACGGTCCTCCACCATCACCTCCGGAATAGGGTGGTCCTCCACCATAAGGTGGAGGTCCACCGCCACTCAGGGGGGTGGTCCTCTACCTCCGTTGGAAGGGGGAGGGCCTCCACCTCTGCCTCCAGCAGGAGGTGGGCCATTGTTTCCAAAATGAGGTGGGCCTCCACCAGAAGGTAGGGGTCCTCCTCCTTTGGAATTGAATGGGGGCCCGCTGCCTACAGCGGGAGGTGGAGGGGGACTAAGCGGGGGTGGTGGTACCTGAGGGATGGTTGGTGGGGGTCCATGCTGTAAAAAAATTTGATGCCCCCATAGAGTGTATGGATTTCCGGGATAAGGTATCCCATAGAGTGTGTTTCCGGGATTGAATTGTCTCGACACAGGGTTAAGATAACCTGGATAAGATTGACTCCATGGTGGTTGTTTGACTTGGATGGTCCCCCAACATGGGATAATCCAACAGAATGAACGATGGGGACTCCTCCTCCCATATTATGGTTAGGAGACGGAGGTTTCCCCCCAGCAGCAACGTGTTGACCACTGTTCAAAGGTTGACCCAACACAGGTTGTTGATTATCTTCTGCAGGATTAACATTACTCATAAGGAAGGTAGGGGGTAAAGAGTATCATCCTCGCGAGTTTTGGGGTGGGGGAGGAGTGGGAGTAAGAGGATTGTTGGACTGTTGTCCTTCAACAGGTTGAGTCGTTGGAGGTATAGAACTGGTCTCCTATCTAAGGGGTGTACTTGCAAGAAGTGAGGATTGACCAGGTTCATAAGTGGTCATGTTGTGGATAAATGGTTCCAGTGAGTCATAAGATAAAGTGTGAATCAAGATATGTCAATACGTGGGTACCTCCATGACTTCAACCCTTCGTGTAAAACTTTTTCTTAGAATTTGATCACCCTTGGAACGTAATTGATCCAAGCGAGCACGAAGGGGTCCAAAAAGATATTCGAGAGTGGGCCAAGCATGTGGGGATGTAGTGGAAAAATGAGCCACTTGTTGACCTAGAGAAGTTTCCCAAAAGGGTGTAGCTGGACCAAATGCAACTGATAGAGGGTCGTCCTGTGGAGGACTTAACCATTCCAATGATCTAGGCTCTCCTGGTAAAATAGGAGGGAGAGGTACATCAGGTGAAGTGGAATTTTCTACCTCTTCACCCCTTGAGGGTTGGGAAGTCGGTGAATATGGAGGGAACATGTGTGCTCCCACATTCAAAGTAGGGTTTTTTTATTTCAGGTGACACTACCATGATGTGTGGGTCCATTCTTACCTTCAAAATTACCTCCTGATTAAGGGGATATTCGGGTGGTAAGTTCAAAATTCTGCGGGACCTTCTCCAAGTAAAGTCAACCAAAGTGACTGAAACAGAGTTTCTCCTAAGAGTGTTCTAACCAAAATAAAAGTAGTCCAGAAAAATATACACAAACTAAGGCCGCAAGCAAACTTATGCGATAGGTGTGGATTCAAAAGTATGGAACCTCACAGGATTGTCAAGGCTTCGAAACTCACTATATACCGCAGGGTCCAATAGTAAAACGCGACAAGGAGGATTGGGACCATACCATTGCCTGAATACCCGACTACCTGGATGGAACATGCATATTTATCTCCCTAAGTGTTGTTCTCGGTGTATTGTTCTACCAAGATGGCCAAATGGTTAACTCAATTGGTTTCAGGAATCCTAATGGTGTCTCTCGATATACACAAGGTACGTGGGAGCTCAAATCCATAGTGGTGCTGTCTAATGCACAACCGTACGTCATGAGACCTTCCTATATACTACCGAGTATGTGAAACACCTTTCAATATACGCCAAGTACGTGAAGTTCCTTTCGATATACCCTAAGGTACATGAAAGAGCCTTCGATATACTACTTGGTACGTGAAAGAGCTTTGATATACCAATTGGTACATGGAAGACGACAATACCCCCGGAATACAGTGCTGGCAAGTAACGACAGCTGCCATGTTTTATGACACTGGAACAAATCTCTAACTTAACACACAAGTCACTAAAAATTTTACCCTAGTTCTACCATTAATTTTATCTGGACGGTTAGGTGAATGCATGAGCTGAGTACATAAACGCAAGCATAATGCAAACCCTAACTACATGAAAAGATGCACTTTTTCTTTTGATGAAATCTATGTACGGGAAGGAGAAATATTTTTCAAGTGGTTTTTTATTAAAACAAAAAAGCTTCAACAAATCTCAATTCTACCAAATTTGACAATGAAAGTACTCTTTTCGTTTTTCCAAGCAAAACATGAAAATCAACAAACATCAAAACCAAATCTAAGCATTTTCTTTTATCTTTTTCAATTTAGAATGAAACTAACAATGATGAAAAAGAGAGAATTTCTATCTAGAGCGCACTAGCTTTTCAAATTTCACTATGCCAACCTAAAAGCATGAAAATCAAAAGTGCATGTAACTTTTCAAGCATGGAATCACTTTTTACGAAAAATTGACTATACTTTGGATCATTCAAGAAAATGAATGGCTCATAATTTGATAAAAATACAAATGATGAACTCTTTTTCAAACATTCCAAAAAAATCTATGATGAGTTCCAATGCATGAACCAATTTTTACAACAATTCTCAAATGCACTTGAAATGGTAAAAATGAAGCACTTTTTTTTTCAATGATATGCCAAGACTACAAATTGATAACAATGATGTTTTTAAGTGTGAATGGATGAAAATAAAGATTATTTGCAGCACTCGAAATACTCATAAATTCCCAAGAAAATGACAAGCACTTGAATAAACCAAGAACACTCAAAACACTCAAAATCAAGCGAATGCAAGCAAAACCAAAAGATGTGAGCAAAAAGAAGTATGGAATCAGATCCAATGCAATGACTAGATTAGATGAGGAGAGGAGGGAATGCAAGGTCAAGTGGATGAAGGTGGGGGATACTAAAGTGTCCACCACTACCAAGTCTTGAGCTTTTCCAAAATGGGACCCAAAACCAATCCAAACAAATCCAAACTACTACCAATGCAAAGACACAGGATCCCTGACTGGAAGGTACAGTGTAGAGAGATCTGCAAATCAAACCAAAATAAAAATTGGAGAGGAGATGAACCAAGCCTTAGGCTTGACTGCTCAGTGCAGGCTTAGGTTAGGAATAGAGCGCCCGATGCAGATTATGTGCAGATGTTTGGCATCGGCGACATAGAATTCAAAACTGGCTTTAGCACCGATGGCGCAGGTTACAGAGAGGAAAAATGCACCCGCAAGAGGACGGTGCTCTGGATATACTTCCCCGGTTCATCGAGCTAAATCCCAAAGCAAAAAATAAAAATATCTCCAAGGATGAGCAACAAAAAGGTTTGATAACTAAGCACATAGACTCATAGAAAGCTAACAGGCTCTTCAAAACGAAGATCTGATGGTGAAAAAGGCTCAGGAGGCAAATGAAATGGCTTGCAAAGAAATCAAATAATATGACATTCAAATTGAAAACTTAAAAAAACGAGCTTGATCCCCAGTATGGTCACCAAACTTGTTACCGAACAATCTACCGAAAGCAGACTTAAGGCGTGATCTCCCTAGTTCAACGTGAATCTAGAACAAGTGGGACAAAACATAGAACTGCTTTCCTAGATCTGGTTAAACATCGAGTGATTAGATGTCTTACCTTTAGATTGTAGATCTTTCTCCTTGATGTTGCTCCAAGCTTCACGGTCATCAAATCTCAGCTGCAAGACCTGTCAAGACATATAGAAACAATACAAGTAGTAAAACATATCTAAACAATAACGGATCTAAGTAAACGGTTAAGCAAGTAAACTACACAAACATTATTAACACAACAAAATTTGGTGGAAAGAGTTTATATTACTGTATTAAAAGAGGGAAATATAGAGTAGAGAGATGATTGCAACCAAATATTAACGTTGCAATCCTCCTCCAACAAGCCAAGCTAAATCATCCCAAGGAAGTATGGGTCTCGCAATAGATGAGTAGGGATCTCCTAAGCTAATTTCACCAGCATGTAAGTCCTATAGACTTCCTCCCTTTGGAATGGAGAGAGCTCTTGTATTTATAAGACCAATTGAATAGAGTAGGTTGAGGATCATGGGGAGAGGGTTAAGGGATCCTCCCATTAGGTTAGGGAACCGAAGGCCATCTCACCTAGGAGTTAGGGATAGGGATCCACCTCATCCAACTTCTAGAATTCGCTCGAAATCTACCTTTATCTCATAAAACTAACTCTGGCGCAGTTTGCATAAGGACAACCTGCGCCGATGCATCTTGCTCAAAGACAACATGCGCCCATCTAATTAGGAGTGTGGTTAAAGGACATCAACTTGCTCCAAATGACTAACTTGATCATGGGACTTCAGGGATTTAGGCACTAAGGTTACATATGTCTCATGATGGTGTAGATTTTGGGTGTAACAAGAATACAATTACAAACTTATCCAAGTATTTCCTAAAGACACTGTTCATAAGACACATAAACATGGCAGGTGCATTGGTAAGACCAAATGGCACCACAGTGAACTCCTAGTGTCCATATCTAGTTCAGAAAGTTGTTTTGTGAATGTCTTCATCATTTATCCTCACTTGATGGTAGCCAGGCCTCAAGTCAATCTTGGAAAATACTTTAGCTTCCTTCATCTGATCAAATAAGTCATCAATTCTTGGAAATGGATACTTGTTCTTGATTGTTACCTTGTTCAGCTCCCTATAATATATACATAGCCTTAAGGTCCCATCCTTCTTCTTAACAAACATCACAGGTGAACCCCAAGGAGATACACTCGGTCTGACATACTCCTTGTCCATTAATTCTTGCAGTTGCATCTTTAATTCTATCATCTCAAGTGTTCTCATTCTATAGGGGTCTTTGGAGATTGGTGTTGCTCCTGGAACAAGGTTAATGGATAAATCAATGTCTCTCTTGGGTGGTAGTCTTGGCATTTCATATGGAAATACATCCTGTAACTCCTGCAACAACTGGAAGTCTTCTAACTTTGTCCCTTTATCTTCTGTTGAATCTGATATATGCATAGCATATCATTGACAGCCCTTTTTATAGAACTTTCTTAGTTGTAAGGCTAAAATCTGCCTTATTGAAACTTGTTTCAGAATTCCTTTAACCAACCTTCGTCTTCCTTCATCATCAATAGACTCAAGTACCTTGTTGTAGTAGTTGAGTTTAGCTCTATGCTTCTCCAACCAATCCATTCCTATCAAGGCATCATAAGATCCTAAGGGTAGCACATTCAAGTTTACCTTGGTGGAAAGTCCATTCAGTTCTACAGGACATTCCACCACTACTTCACTCGCCTTTATCTTGATCCCAGTTGCAAGTTGAACCAACCAAGACTTACTATGTTTCACTTTACCAAGTAAACAACTTTCGACCACTTTAGGGGACACATAATTATGAGTGGATCCTAGATCAATTAAAATAGAAATAGATTGCTTAGCAATCTTACCTTCAACTTCTACCATTGTTGATTGGTGGTCTGCCTGGTGATCATTCAGTGCTGCATAGATTCGAGGTGTGGCTCTGTCCATATCTTCTACTGTGGTCGCTTATCCCAAGTTTTGCAAGCTTCAGGGATTCCCTCTTTGATTTGGGAAATATCTAAGCATGTGGTTGTCTCCACATCCCCAACACTGAAGTGGTCCTTTCTATTTTTTCTTTGTTTTTACTATTGGCTTGAATCCAATTCCTGTTGGCTATCCCCGTGGAAAGTTTCTGGACTGATTCTTGAAAGGTGGCCTGAACCCACTTCTCCTTGGTTCAAATCCTGCTTTGGGATTTCCTTTCCATGCTGGTTTAGTGTCTATCCTTCCTTTATTCTACTCATAACAGAGCATGGCCATTCTAATGGCTTCATCCAAACTTGGTGGATGGTCAAACTCAATCTGATCCCTGTAGTTCTGTGGTAGGCTTCCAAGGAAACACTAAATCTTCACCCTTTCATTCTTGATGTAGTCTACATACCTTAACAATTCCAAGAATTTATGAACATGTTCTTCCATGGAATTTTGTCCGAACCTGAGTTCATTGAAATCTTTTCTCTTGTTGTCATAATACCTAACCAATAGGTATTTCTCCTTAAAGTATCTTTTAAACCGCTCCTAGTTGGTCCTTCTTTCACTGGTTCTCTTTACTTTCATGAGATGTTCCCACCAAATGGAAGCTCTGCCATTCAAATTGTAAATGGAAAATCTAGCCTTCTCACTTTCTGAATAATCATGCATTTTGAAGTACTTTTTCATTCCAAGTAGCCATGCCTCTACCTCTTGGCCTGTCTTGCTTTCCCCATCAAAGGTAGGAGGTCTTGCTTTCCAAAATTCCCCTTGTGGGATCCCTCTGAACCTCCTTCTTTTCTCAGTCCGATTGTAAGTGAGCCTTGGAATTATTCGAGAGTCTCTGGAGTGTTTTGACCTACTGGAAGGAGATCCCGAAGAAGATGTCTTGTGCCTTCTACTCAAAGCACCCCCTTTATGGCTTGGAGTCCTCTTCCTAGAATGGCCTCTAGAATGTGTAACTGCATTCCTTTCTTCTTGGCCCATATTACTTAAATTCGACCCCATATTTACATTCTAATGCATGTCAGTGAGGCTATGCAGAATGGCCGCATTGAGCTGGTGCTGCTCTTCTTGAGCCTTTATCATCCTCTCATCAAATCTTACCATGGTCTCAACGAAGTCTCGGGGAGTCACCCGCTCCCTTCTTCCATTAGCCATTGTTTCTGCGTGCTCTTCCTACACATTTTTCCCCAACGCGTCCTCTTCAGGCTAGTAGGGATCTTGTGCATCATTAACGGTCACCATTCTTTCTTTCTGACACACGACCTTGTTGTATGCTTCAACTATACCTGCTGCAATTACTATGCATGATATAAATGTTTATTATACAACATAGGACTTGAAACATCCATACAATCTAGAAATTACTCATTAAATAGTTAATAAATAAGAGTTATGTTAGGTTAAAACAATTCCATGGGCATTTTCCTGGCGTGTGATTCCTTTCACAATTTGGCTCTAACAGCCCCAGTGTTGTAGCTGAAGCTCTCATACCAATCTGTCACATTCCCGGACCTCCCTTGTGGCCTTTCGAGGCCACCTAAGATCCGATGTTACCTTTTTTCTTCTTCTTTAACTTCCAAAACTACACACAGTTGCACTGGACTCGGATTCACAATTCTCCTTTGCAATCCGCAGTCCGTAACTGCACCTTTCCACAATCGGCAATCCACATTGCATCTTTTCACAATCCGCAATTGTGTCTTTCCTTCATCTGCAATCCGCAATTGTGTCTTTCTGCAATCTACAATCCGCAATTGCGTCTTTCTGCAATTTGCAATCCACGTTGCATCCTTCCGCAATCTGCAATTGCGTCTTTCCGCAATTCGCAATTGCATCTTTTCGCCATCCACAATCCACAATTGCATCTTTCCACAATCCGCCATCCGCATTGCGGTAATCGGAATCATGGAAATCCAACTTTGTCAGTTCGAAAACTTCCCCTTCTGCAATCACCAATCTACATTGCGGAGGTCAAAATTGTGGAAGTCCAACTTCAACCTTTCGGAAGACTTCCCCTTCTACAATCCGCAATCTGCATTGCGGAAGTCTAAATTTTGGAAGTCCAACTTCAACCTTTCGAAAGAATTCCCATTCCGGAATCTGCAATCCGCATTGTGGAAGTCGGAATTGCAGAAGTCCAACTTCAACCTTTCGAAAGACTTCCCCTTCCGCAATCCGCAATCCACATTGCGGAAGTCAAAATTGTGGGAGTCCAACTTCCATGGTGAAGGGTTGCCCCTAGAAGTAGAACTTGCAATACTGTTAGGTATACCAAGAGGATTTTGGCTTACTCCTTGATTTTTTTGACCTTGATTATCCAAAACATATGGAAAACCCATATTTGGTAAGGCACATGCCCCAGTAGGGATCCCTGTAGACAAAGTGGATGTACTTCCGGGATTGGAACCCAAAACTATAACAACTAGAACTGAAGTGTTGGTTCAATTTGTGCTAATAACATGTATACTAACTATTGGGATTGATGTATAGGCCAAATTGGAAGTATTTATACCTCCAACAACTATTTGAGGTTACGATGGTGTAGTCCCTTGTGCTCCTGATGAATCCATAGGGTCAAGTGTTTAATTTTGCATGTTATTCCAATAACTGAAAAGAGGATTGATATAATCCAAGGACTCACTGATGTGAAGAACCACAGGTTCTGAACTATTTTTCAAAGGTGGGTTTACGTGAGTAGCTATGTTGTTCTCTAGTGTTTCAATTTCAAATGGAGAAATATTATCAACAATTTATGTGTTTTCTTCGTTTGATAATGGTGAAGTTTTAGTATTTGTTTGATGTTTTTCTTCTCTATTATTGTTAATTGAATCTATAAGTTGTTCAGATTCCAAGTCACAAGGTTGTGTTTGTTGTATCTATCTCCACGATGTAGAAGGTCCTTCAAATTCCAGTGATTCACCTTGTTGCTGCTGTGACTGGCAGATCGGGAGAGTAGCCACTTCGAATATTTTGATAAAAAGATTTGTTTTAAAATGGCATTATTAATAAAAATATAATCAAACAATCCTAAGACACTCTAGACTCAACAAAAAAAATGAGTGTCCACACAGTAAAAATGTCCTATGAATCCAAGCAAGCAGACTACTTTTCCAAAGAACCGAAGCTCAGTGAAAAGCTGGATTAGAGGGCCTTCCAAAAATTGTAGTTGTTGATGGATATCAAGCCTCAAACAATTACTAGTAGAGAAGGTATGAGAAACAATTACAATAAACTTTAATCGCCATGGGTCCAAGTATTCGTTCTTGACCAATCACCCTCCCAAGGAGTAAAAGCTTCGAATTATGTTTGAAGTGTTGCAAGTGTCCCCCACTCACAATAGCGTATGTGATATCCTAGGACTAGAAACTAAGGTTACCACTTCACAATCGATGATTAGGAGGAACAATTGTAAGTATAGGAGAACTCTCATAAACAAGTATTCCATAAAATTGATGTCACCCTGAGGACTTGTCACTGACATGGAATTCCTGGATGAGATCATATCCCACTAAATAAGCAAGAGGGGGGTACCACCCTTATTTATCCATATTGACCTCGTGCTTGACTCATGTGTTAGATGCGCTTTCCCGATAAAGCGTTTTTTGCTACTAATGGATTTAAACTCTCAATAATCAATGCTAGTTTGAAAAATTTTGTAGCCCAGGAGTGTTAAATATCCAAACCTGATCTAGGGAACTAGCATAACCTTGTTGGTGATATGAAAATCAAATACTGGTTAATTTTATATTAAGTGCAAATTTTAAGGGTACTTTGCTTAGTTTCAGGAGTGGAAGTGAAACTAGTGGTGTCTTGACTCGAAAATATGAACCAAACAATGGAATATGCTCACTACTCTATCTTTCAATTCGATGAATGTTCTAAACTAATGAAAAGAGGTTCATGTGGGTCTTCCAAACATGAAAGTTGCAAAATATAATTAAAAGAAGAAAAAAAATACAACATGCATAAAAATCTTTTCAAATGTTTGAATGTGTTTCCATATCTAGTGAATTTTTGGTGATACAAAATGTTTTGGTATAATTTTTATATTTAGGAATAGTTCTTCTGAAATATGGTTAATTAATGATTTCAAAAATCAATGTAAACCAAACAAATATCTCACTTGAAAATAATATAATTTTGTTACATGGGGGATATTTGTTTCTTGTTTGCAGGACCACCCAAAAGTGCAAGCAAAGAGGATACACATATCCCTTTGAAGAATTATGAAGTAAATTTTACACGTGAGATCTACTTTCTCATTCACAAGATCGCTCGAAAACATAAGTGAAGAGGATATGGTAGCTTGAGAACTATATGCAAAACTTCAAATCTACTCTGTTACAAGTGAGATCCACTTTGTCATTGACAAGATCACTTGAAATCCCAAGTGAAGACGATATGGTGGCTCGAAAAGAAATTGCTTGAAAAATCAAATCCTAAACTATTACAAATGAGATCCACTTTCTTGTTCACAAGATCGCTCGAAATCCCAAGTGAAGAGGATACGGTGGGTCAGACAGAAATTATCTCTAGAAAATTGAAGACTAAAGCTACAAATCTCTCTAATTGTGCATAAGAAAAATAAAATATTGTAGATCCAAAATAAAATTTGACTAATTAAAGTTGTTTTTTGGTTTTGGAGTGAAATTTTTTCCAAGTTATCTCAAAATGTAATGTTCATTTTTTTTTTTAATGCAAATTTCCTTATGGATTATTTTCAAATAATATTTTCATGTGTCATGATTGTGATTTGGTTTCTTGTTTCATATAATCAAGTGTATGGGATTTAAAAATTAAAGGGCCTAAAGGTTCTCTAAACAATTGTTTATGTTTTTTCTAATTTTTACCATTTGCAAACTAGTAATTCAATCAAAATGATTTAGGGATAAATCCTAATTTCATCAATTCAGGGATCTAAAAGCAAAATATGACCACAAGCAATCAGATCTACATCAAATTATAAGAAAATTTTGAAAAAATATCCAAATTAGGCCATCCTTAAGGGTTTTGGAGGGAAATTTCAAATTTAGAGATTTCAGACAAAAATCTCCCAAATTTTTCCAAATCTATGGTAAATTAATCTTAAAATGTTTTTAATGTCATGTGCAGGTCTGCAAACACAAAAATTATGCATAAAGTGGCCCTAAAACAGTAAAATCTCACAAGTAGTTTTGATAATTTTGTTTCAAATTTGAATAAAAAAGCTTTTAAAATATTCAAAATATTAGATAATTAGGGTCCATGTAAGGTCCAAAATCTAATTTAAGGGATTCCTAAGCCAATCAAAGCAAAAAAAAAATCACAAAAAACTAGACAAAAGTGAGGAAACTAGCTCCAAAAATTCAAAACCCCCAGACTACGCAAGTGAAGAATGCAGAGCAGTGCGGCTTTCTGAGGCTGACGCAATTTGTACAAAGGAAGGGTGAGTTAATGGCGCATGTTTCTCACTGACAAGGTGCTTCACCCTAAGGATCGCGCTCTGCGGTCAAAGACAAGGTGCACCAGCTTTTCAAGATCAAGAAACACAGAAAGTCGAACCTAATTTTCAATATTTTTGGCTTTTTTACTGTTGATCAAGGTCGGTTTAAGGATTCTAAGGGTCTTTAAACTTGGTACATTGGCCCTATAGTAGTTTTAAGGAATTATTTAATAGATCTTTAAGGTTGAAACACCAAAATTTTGAAAAAAAATTCAAATTAACCCAAGCGGAGTCGCCAATCTGTTAATAAAAATTGTAGTAGGGATGTGTCTACACTAATTAGCTATCTTAATATGAATTTGGTGATATTCAATGACATAAATGAACAATTATCTAAACTTTCCTATGTTGATGTATATGTAACCTCGGAATGTATTTCACCTATGTATATTGTACTCCTATAGAGATGTTATTATTCCTCTATACGGAAGTGTCGTCATTTGTATTGACAAGTGTCACAAGTGTCACAACTTGCAAGTGATGGGTTATTAGACCACCAAGTGTGGGGTCGGCCCTGACTAGTATAACCATGGGTTATTAGACTGAGTTAGACAAGTCGGCCCTGCTAGGTTATTAAGTAGGTCAGGTCATGTATAAATAGAGTGCGGGAGGCACTCTATTTGATCATCTCATTATTCACTTCTACACTACTCGGAAAGTGGCACACTAGTGGAGGAGGAGGTTCAGCTGCTAGGAGGACTATCTCTGTGTACTTTGGTTGTATAATTGCTCTTTTTATATCTGAGGAAGTTGTGGGGTTTTTCACCTTTATGGTTTTCCCCAGTGAAACTCTGTGTGTCTATTGTCTCATGTGATTGCTTAGTGTGATTGATATACATTGTTATACTTGATATGTTGTACATGTTATTCTCTCAGTAAAGATCCTAGAGTATGTTGAATTAATGCTAAAAAATTAACATGCTATCAAAGCTAACCTGAGAAGAAGACACTGTGTAGTTGTGGAAACTAGGGTTTCCTGTTTATTGGGTTTCTCTCCACAAATATTGAAAGCAAGTAGGGCATTCTGACTATCCTCATCAAGGCGCATCTTTCTGTCCAATCAGAATTCAATTTTGGGCACTTTCATTTTTGGCCCTAAACATTAGGGTTTCCACAAAAATAGGAATTTCTGAAATCTGAGGACATAGCTGGAAGCTCCTTGGAAAAATCGAATTTTAGAGCTTTGGATCGAGATTTTTGGTTGGGTGAAGCTCCGGGAAACTCAAACCCTAATTCAGGGTCCTCCCTAGTGAATCCAGGAGATTGAAAAGCATTTCTGAAGGGTGAAACTTTGCAGTTTTCAATTTCTGACTATACCAGGATGATGAGCGCATCATGGTGCATCTTTCTATCCTTTTAGAAAGTTGAAATTCACATTTTGAATTTTTAGGGTTTCTCTGACAAACCCTAATCCGGCACCAAATCCAGATTTCTGCAAATCAAGTGGTAAAACCTAAATCTTTTCTATTTCCATTTGAAGTACTCTTTAAGATGTCTCACCACACCAAGCTTGAGGATAAGCTTGAAGGGGCTGATAACTTCTGAGCGTGGAAGTATAGGATTGGTTTAATCCTAGAAGAAAATGAATTGGATACTTACATAAGTTCTGAGGTCCCTGTCCCAGAGGAAGAAGAGGCTAAAGCCTTGCATAAGAAGAACTTGGTCAAGGCATAGAGGATCATTGCTGATTCTATCAAATACCATCTCATACCACATGTGTCATCTCTAAAGACACCCAAGGAGATGTTTGATTCCATGACCAAGCTATTTGAAGGGAAGAACATAAATCAGAAGATGACTCTACGGAATCAATTGAAAGGGGTAAAGCTTCAGAATGGAGAGACCATTCAATCCTATTTCTCTAAGGTCTCTCAAATGAAGGAACAACTTGAAGCTGTGGATGAAGTAGTGGAGAATGGTGAAATTGTTATGACCACTTTGAATGGCCTACCTAGGTCATGTTATTCCTTCATTCAAGGAATATGTGCAAGAAGGAAGTTGATCTCCTTCAGTAGACTGTGGGAGGAATGCTCACAAGAAAAGGCTAGGCTTGTAGCCTGAGAAGAAAAGATGGGAAGTCAAGATCAAGCTCTCACAGCTCACACCAAAAGAAGCAATTCCAAGAAGGAGCACTCTCATCACAAGAAACCTTTTCACAGTCATCAAAAGGGTAAGAAGGATCTGAGATGCTTCACATGTAATGAGAAGGGACACTTTGCTACAGATTGTCCCAAGAAAAAAAAGGGCTTCAACAACAACAACAACAAGGGAAACAAGAAGAGATATCATGCTCATGCTGCTGAGGATGATGAACCTCCCAAGAAGAAGGCTAGAGAAGAAAGTGATGACTCATATAGTGAAGATGAATATGTGCTAATCTCTTCTCTCACAGGTACTATCTCTCATTGATGTAATGATTGGCTTATTGATAATGGGGCTTCCAAACACATGACTGGGTTTAAAGAATCTTTTGCAAATCTATCTGAACATGAGTCACCCCATAAGGTGAAACTTGGGGATAACTATCAATATCCTATCAAAGGAAGTGGTGAATCCTCCTACAACCTAGACTCTGAGAATTCTTTGAAGATGAAAGATGTTCTATATGTACCTCGGCTCAAGAAGAACCTACTCTCCATATATGCATTGGATGCAAAAGGCATGAGGGTTTCATTTGTAGATGGTCAAGTCCTAATGTGGCCAAAAGGTAAAACTATAGATAATGCAGTAGTGATTGGAGGGAAAGAGGGAGGATTGTACAAATTGAAGGGACAACCTGAACATGCCATGGTACATGAATCCATGGATCCAAGTGAACTTTGGCATAGAAGGTTTGCACATGTGCACTATAGAGCACTACCAATTGCAAGCAAAGTTGTAGAGGGTATTCCTGAAATCAAGACAAAGCATGAAGGTGTTTGCAAAGGATGTGCAAAAGGAAAGAACATCAAGAAGGAATTTCCAAATAGTGAAAGCAAAGCTAAAGGAATCTTGGAAATTATCCACTCCGATGTATGCAGTCCGATGTCATCCAGTTCTCTGAGTGGGTATGTATACCCTGTCTCTTTCATTGATGATTTCTCTAGGAAGACTTGGGTTTACTTCTTGAAGAACAAAGATGAAGTGTTTGATAAGTTCAAGGAATTCAAAGCCTTGATGGAAAATCAAACTGATAAGAAGATCAAAACATTCAGATTCGACAATGGCGGAGAATTCACCTCAGGTGATTTCAAAAATTTATGCAGTGATTCAGGGATTAAGAGGGAGTTGACTGCTCCATACAATCCACAACAGAATAGGGTTGCAGAAAGAAAGAATAGAACAATCATGGAAGTAGCACGGGAAATGTTGCATGACCAAGATCTACCTATGCCTCTTTAGGTAGAAGCAACTTGGACATCTGTATATGTGCATAATAGAACACCTCACAAGCTATTGGACAACAAGACACCAGAAGAGGTCTTCTTTGGTAAGAAACCTGAAGTCAGCCATCTCAGAATATTTGGTTGTCCAGTATATACACATGTTCCAAAGGAAAAGAGGACAAATATAGATCATTCAGGAAAGAAGGGTACCTTTGTGGGGTACAGTGAAAGCTCAAAGGCTTACAGAATATAGTTTTCAGGGTTCAAGAAGATTGATGTCAGTAGGGCTGTAACATTTGATGAGGACTCAACCTACATCAAATCAAAGAAGGCACATGTTGAAGATCATGAAAAACCAAAGGAAAACAGATTCCAAGACACCATCATGATTGAATCAATTCCAGAAGCAGATCATGAAGTTGAAGATCCGCAAGAACCTGTAGATCCACCCCGTGAGAAGAACTCTCACAAGAGGAAACCTGCATGGGCTAGAGAGCTCATTCAAGATGCTGAAAGGTATGGCATTCCAGAAGAAGAACACATAGCAAAGAAGAGGACTAGATCACATACCAGCTATGTTGCTCTACTCTGTGATATTATGAACAGAGAACCTTCCAGTTATGAAGCAGCGGAAAAGAAAGAATGGAAGGATGCCATGGTCGAGGAATACCAGTCGATCATGAAGAATGATGTTTGGGATGTAGTCCCAAGATCTGAAGGGAAGTCTGTTGTGACTTCCAAGTGGATATACAAGATCAAGCATGCTACAGATGGAAGCATAGAAAAGTACAAAGCGATATTTGTAGCTCGTGGCTTCTCCCAAAAAGAGGGAATAAACTATGAAGAAACTTTTGCTCATGTAGCCAGGTACACTTCCATCAAATCAGTACTTTCCCTAGCTGCAGTGATGAAATGGAAGATACACCATATGGATGTCAAGACAACTTTCTTGAATGGTGTAGTCGAGGAGGAAGTGTATGTGGAGCAGCCACTAGGTTTTGAGACACATGACAGGGAATCATATGTATGTAAGTTGAAGAAATCCTTGTATGGCTTGAAGCAAGATCCTAGGACTTGGTATGGTAGGATAGACAGCTTTCTATCCAGTTTGGGCTTTACTAAGAGTAAAGCGGATTCCAACCTTTACTACAAGGTTGAGGAAGGCAATCCAGTGATACTACTATTGTATGTGGATGACCTATTTGTAACAGGTGAGGATGGTTTGATTTCCAATACCAAGAGGAAGCTTGATGCCGAGTTCGAAATGAAGGACTTGGGGATGAAGCACTATTTTCTAGGCATGGAGGTGTGGCAGAGTGCAGATGGAATCTTCCTTGGACAAGGGAAGTATGCAGTAGAGATCCTGAAGAGGTTCGGGATAATGGAATGCAAGGCCATGGCCACACCTATGGCATCGAACCTGAAGCTTCTGTGTGATGCTTCATCTGATCCGGTTGATGTCATTGTGTATCATCAGATGATTGGGTCCTTGATGTACCTGACGCACACTAGGCCAGATATTTTCTTTGCGGTGAACACATTGAGCCAGTTCTTGACGGATCCCAGAGGTGTTCACCTGGTTGTTGTAAAGCATATTCTAAGGTACCTGAAGGGTACAATTGATTATGGGCTCAAGTATGATGCGAATCAAAAGTTTAACCTGTAGGGTTATGTTGATTCAGACTGGGCAGGCAATGCTGCAGATAGGAAGAGCACATCTGGGTGCTGCTTTAGTATGGGATCAAGTGTGATCTCATGGTTTAGCAAGAAGCAGTCCTACGTAGCACTGAGTATAGCCAAGGTAGAGTATGTTGCAGCTTGTTCGGCTAGCTGTGAGGAAGTATGGCTTTGGAAGCTATTGTTTGAGTTATTTGATCTCCTGTTGGAGGCTACTAGTATCTTTTGTGACAACCAGATTTGTGTGAAGCTGTCTGAGAACCCGGTGTTCCATGATAGGTTGAAGCACATTGAGATCAAATATCACTATATCAAGGATATGGTGTAGAGAGGAGCAGTGAAGCTCCTGTATGTTGCGACGGATGAGCAGGTTGCAGATGTGTTGACGAAACCACTAGCCAAAGTGAAGTTTGAGTACTTCAGAGAGAGGCTTGGTGTTTTTCCGATTGACGACACTTCGAGGAAGAATTGATGGACACATTTGCAGAATCCATTCCAAGCATGGTGAGAGGAGGATCCTTCCCATGGCTGTGGATGTAAGTGCTGGATGATGAGCATCAGGATGATGAGCATCAGGATGATGCTCCAGTTACTGCTATGTATATGCATCATGTTAGATGCTTGTTATGATCAGTTGGATCATGTATATGTATATGCATCATGTTGGATTCTTGTTATGATCGGTTGGATCATGTATATGTATATGCATAATGTTGGATGCTTGTTATGATCAGTTTGATCATGTATATGTATATGCATCATGTTGGATGCTTGATATGATCAGTTGGATCATGTATTTATGTATGCATCATATTGGATGCTTGATATGATCAGTTGGATCATGGATTTGTATATGTATCAGGTGGATACATTGTGTGATCAGGTAGATCATGTATGATGATATGTATCAGGTGGATACATCGTATGATCAGGTAGATCATGTATGATGATATGTATCAGGTGGATACATCGTATGATCAGGTAGAACTTGTATGATGATATGTATCAGGTGGATAGATTGTATGATCAGGTAGATCATGTATGATGATATGTATCAGGTAGATACTTGGTATGCATCAGGTGGATGCATTGTATGATCATGGATGACGAGCTTCAGGATGTTGCTCCAGATGATATGCATCAGGATGATGCTACGATGATGATCAGGTTGATCATGTGATGATGTATGGTGAGTATCAAGTTGATACTTTGTGGCCATGGACAGGTTGTGCAAGGGTAGCATGTAATATGTCATGGAGATCTGGACAGGTTGTGCTAGTCTCGTAAAAATCCTCAGATGCTCTTTAGAGATCTTGCTTGGCAAGACACTCTTTTAAGGTTTTGCTAGACCACATGTAATATGTCCTGGAGATCTGGAAAGGTTTTACTAGTCATGTAAAAGGCCTTAGATGCTCTTTAGAGATCTTTCTTGGCAAGACACTCTTTTAAGGTTTTGTGGGGACCTCATGTAATAAGTCCTGGAGATCTGGACAGGTTGTGCTAGTAACGTAAAAGGCCTCAGATGCTCTTTAGAGATCTTGCTTGGAAAGACACTCTTTTAAGGTTTTGTGGTAGGGGTCACATGTAATAAGTCCTGGAGATCCGGACAGGTTGTGCTAGACACGTAAAAGGCCTCGGATGCTCTTTAGAGATCTTGCTGGGCAAGACACTCTTTTAAGGTTTGTGACAGTCACATGTAAAAGATCCTGGGAGATCCGATAGGTTGAGCTATGTGCTCGTAAAATGCTGGGATGCTCTTTCGAGGTTTTGTTGATGCACGTAATCAGTCCTGAGGATTCCACAGTATGGCTAGTGATGATGAAGACCTACAGGTGGTGGGCCTACATCCAATATGAAAAAGGACTAGCTCTGTAGAACTTCCTATGACGAGTAGATCAGAGATTGATTGAGATAGTAGCAGCCATGATGATAATGATGATTCGATGACGATAATTCGGTGACGATGATCCAAAGAAGAAGACTTGTGCTAGAATATCTGTGTCGAAAAATACCTTCCTAGTTAAGAGGGAGTGTTGATGTATATGTAATTTCAAAATGTATTTCACCTATGTATATTGTACTCCTATAGAGATGTTATTATTCCTCTATACGGAAGTGTCGTCATTTGTATTGACAAGTTTCGCAAGTGTTGCAACTTGCAAGTGATGGGTTATTAGACCACCAAGTGTGGGGTCGGCCCTGATTAGTATAACCATGGGTTATTAGACTGAGTTATACAACTAGGCCCTGTTAGGTTATTAGGCAGGTCAGGTCATGTATAAATAGAGTCCGGGAGGCACTCTATTTGATCATCTCATTATTCACTTCTACACTACTCGGAAAGTGGCACACTAGTGGAGGAGGAGGTTCAGCTGCTAGGAGGACTATCTCTGTGTACTTTGGTTGTATCATTGCTCTTTCTATCTCTGAGGAAGTTGTGGGGTTTTTCACATTTATGGTTTTCCCCAGTGAAACTCTGTGTGTCTATTGTCTCCTGTGATTGCTTGGTGTGATTGATATGCATTGTTATACTTGATATGCTCTACATGTTATTCTCTCAGTAAAGATCCCAGAGTATGTTGAATTAATGCTCAAAAATTAACATCCTAAAATATTTAACCATTTTGAATTCAAACTAAACTTGGAGGGAAAAAATTAAACTCATAAAAGGAAGGAAAATTGAATTGTTTCATATAACATCAAAGAAGAAAATATACTTACTTAAAACCTTACTTGAGCTGAATCCATCCTCCTTTAATTTGAGCCATCCTTCTCCATCCTTTCCTTTGATCCTTCAAAAGCTTTGTTGAAGATGAGCTTTCCATCCTTGAAATACTTCCAGGATGTGTTTACTCTCACTTTGTGTCTCTTACCATGCCCCAAATTCCTTTCTTTTATATCATTGGGAAATAGGAATTCATGATTCAACTTTCAATGTGGGATAATACCTTTTCTTGATTTTTGAATATTTTCACTCAAAAACCCACTTTTCCATTATTTTCAGGCTTTTGACATTAAGTTCCAGAGTTTTCAGGTTAATTAATATAGCTTTGATGTATTCTTTCCACCCTAGGAGTTGTAAGAACTGGGTTTTGTCCCTTTGAGTGGTCCTAGACTTAGCCTCTTTAGGGAAATATTTGTCTTCATGAACTTATTCATTTGTGGAAGCAGTGGTCAGATGAGATATTGAAGCTCTTAATTGTTCCAAATTTCCATTCTTCATGTTGCGGGTGAATGGTAAAATGTGTTTCTTCCTTCACTTGTTAAGGGTGTTAATTTGATTGTTAGAAAAGGGCCTCTATAGTCTTGTTAAAAAAATGTGCACCTTGATCACTTAATAGAACACGAGGACAACCAAACCTTGTAATGACATTCTCAAGTAGAAATATCGTAGTAGTTGTAGTAGTGCAATATCGTATTGGTGTAGATTCAACCCATCATGTAAGATAATATGTCGCAATGATAATATACCTCGCACCAGTCCTTTTCCCAGGTTGATTGATGGGTCCCAGAAAATCAATAGCCCACTTATAAAAATATTTCAACGTAACTTGAGGTACCAATGGCATTTCATACCTCTGCGATGGCTTCCCAATTCTTTCACATGTTTCATAGTTTTGGAAATATTATTTAGCATCTTTTTGAAGGTCAGCCAACATAATCCTACTCTTTAGATATTCTGCATTGTAGCTTTCCCTGCATAGTGACCTCTAGCCACTCCATCATGAGCCTCAGACAAACTAATTGGTCTCTCGTTATCCAAAAAATAACGACGCAATACTTCACCTGGTCCTAGCTTATACAACTAACTGGCTATCAACTGATAGTTTGCAGACTTGAATACCAACTACTTCTTCTAAGCAGTCTTATATCCTTCGGGTGGTGCTCCTATAGATAAAAATGTCACAATATCTTGAAAGTAGTCATCAACCATTCTTACTAAAACTATTTGTGCATCTGGAAGATTATCCTCTCAAATATTTGGTTCTTCACCTGTTTCTAACCTCGACAGATGGTCAGGGACAACATTTAACCTCCCGATATTTACAACGATCTCAAAGTCATATTATTGAAACAACAACAACCATCAACAAATATTCCCCCCAAAACTTGCTTGTTTACCATGTACTTCAAAGCAGAATGATCTGTAAACATCTTAAAATGACCACCTAACACGTAGTGCCTAAACCCTTGTAATTCGTAGGCCATAGAAAGTCTATCCCTTTCCATCATAGTATAATTTATTTTTGTAGTGGACAACTTCCTGCTAGAAAATGCGATAGGGTGGTCGATAGAACCCTCACTTGGCTGAGCAAGTAAAGCACCCGGAGCGACAGATGAAGCATCAACATGGACATGAAATTATTTTTTCCAATTAGGCAATACCATAATAGGTGTTGTAACCATCTTTTCCTTCAACGTTTCCAGACTCTGCTGACATTCCTCATTCCAATGAAACTTTGCATCTTTCTTGAGTAATTTTTCCATCTCCACTATAATCTGGGCATAACTTTTAATAAACTTCCTATAATATCCTGTGTGACCCAGAGTTGTTCTCACTTGTCGAAATGAAGTAGGTAGAGGTAGATCAACTATAATATCAATCTTTGCAGGAACCACTAAAAAACCTTGCTTACAAACTACATGTCCCAGTAATATACCAAAGGGAGCATAGAATATGCATTTCTTCAAATTCAAAGAGTTTTGATACTGTCGACAACATTCTAACATCAACCTCAAATTATCGATATGATTCTTGAGTAACCCATAAATTGTCCAATCATAAAAATATACTTCCAGAAATGTATGAATAAATTCCTTAAATGCAACGAAAACTACCCATGAAAAACTTGCAAGAGAATTATTTAGGCCAAAAGGCATTACTGTGTACTAAAAACAGTGCCACTCTATCGCAAATGTCGTCTTATGTCAATATTCCTTAGCAATCTTTATTTGATGATACCTAGAGAATCCATCCGTGAAGGAGTAGGCTTCCTATCCTCTGACACTTTCAAGTACTTTGTTTGTGAATGGCATTGGAAAAGGATCATGTAGATAAGCATCATTCAACTTCTGCAAGTCAACACAAATCTTGGTCTCTCTAGTTTTCTTGTCTTAGACTACCATAAGACTGATCAACTCTGACTCCTCAACAGGCTCAATGATACCTGCATCGAGCGTTATGTAGAGCTCAGCTCTGAACTTTTCCTTGTAGTACTAATTCAATAGATATGGTCTTTCCTTAATTGGATTAGCATCTAGTTTCAATGGAATCTTCATTTCACCCCCAAGTCACCAGCAATACCTTTCAATTCTGAAAACTTAGTAGGGAACAGATCTTGAAACTCATGCAACAGGTCAGTAATTTTTCCCACTGTTTCATCATCCTAGTAATCACCTATATTTGTAAACTTTGGATTTTTAATGATCCTATATTTAGCATTTTAATCTTCAATGTAATACCCCATTTTTCCCTTGATGTATTTGGCTTCAATGTAAATACTGTGTATATATAGTATGTGTATTTTCCCTAGTGTGGAGTTCAAGGCCAAGGCCCCACTAGTGGATGTTTAAGTTTATTGCTTAGAAAAGTATTTAGATAGTTTGATTATTCATGGGATGATTAAGCCATGAAGAAATGTAAATGATATAATTAATACTAAACGAATAAAATAACCAAGAAGCTGGATAAAGAAGCAACTATTGGGAAGGGGCCATGTGTATCCACTAGGGAGAGGTGAGGGGGGGTTTGGGATTGGTTGCCCATATTGCCGCATGTCTGATTGAGAACCCGTTTGAACTCACTGTTGACATTAATGCTATGGCAGTGGGTGGTTGAGAATTCTGATCGTTGAAGATGATGGAGTATGGAGCATGCCTGAGATTTCGTATGGCAGGGCATGGCTCTGATCACTTGTTTGGGATGACACTCAATCGCCTGGGGGAACTCGCTGAACTTGTTTACTATCCGGGAAGAGGATGGATTCTGTGGATTCAGGAACTTTCCATTCACGAGCCATCGACCCTCGCAGAGAATTCGTTCATGTATTCCTACATACACCAAACCAATCCAGGGAGGGAAATCTAAGGTTATTCGTGCTTCCTGTGTGTTAGAGTATGCCCGAGAGTGGATAGCCATAAACACCCTGTGTGCTAATCCCAGTTACAGTGACATAGTGGTATTGACAGAAGGATACTATAGAGTGGTATTCGTAGAGTGGTCGTGAGGAAATCCGTAGTATGGGTATGAATAAGAGGATTGAACCATGAAAGGAGAATGGATTGCTGGATAAACCTGGTGAAGGCGATAATATCATTGAACTAGTGACTGGATATTTCTATGCCCATCTTGGAATAGCACTGGAAGGGAAGACCGTGAGAGAATGTGTAACAGGGTAAAGGATATTCCTTGTGTTGGATGTGGTAGGTATTGTGGGTGCTAGGTCGGCTGAGAGTGACTGGACCTTTCTATGCCCATCCTGGAATAGCACTGGAAGGGAAGATGCCTTGAGAGACTGTGTAACAGTGAAAGAGGTCTTCCTTGTGTTGGATGTGATAGGTATTATGGATGCCAGATCAACTGAGTGCTGAGATGCCTGTAGCTCTGTGGTTGAGCTCACTGGTTTAGCAATGCCTTCCTTGTTGTCCCCGAATGCTTGATATACCACTGTAGGTTGGCTTAGCATGGGTAGGTGCCCTCGAATGTTTGATAAACCCAACTACAAATTGGTTTAGCATGAGAATGGAGCCTTGACTGTGAGAGAACCTGTTAGCCCTCCTTAGTGGATACACTGCCTAGCTCGGGGGTGATCTCTTAGCTGAAATAGTATAGGCTGGACAAAGATCTAAGGTTGGGTGGAACGCTGCTCTCACTTAGCCAGTTGCTTCGGAATTGAAAGATAAGTATTTCTGTTATGGTGTTTCATTGTTTTTTGATGACTGCTTGTGTATAATTATGGAATTGTGGAATGTATGTATATGAATGAGATTGACATGAAGTCATGTAAAGGCCTGAGTAAGAGGATGAGTTCACTGTTTTATGGATATCTTATATTGCATGAGTTTAATGCCTTGTAATTCTTGCATATGATAGATGTGTTGATTAAATCTGTTTAATGCATTTTACATGTTATAATGAATGATAGTGTCTCATTGTTTAGGGATGAATGTTTATGTATAACTAACCCTGTGAAGGAGATGTATACTTACACTTGATCCCTGGGGAAAAAGGGAAGCCCTGGACGTGGTTTTAGAAACCTCTGTGGTCAGATCGAAAGGAAGATCTTGGCAGGAAGAAGGTTGGAAGTGTCTAAGTGGAGATATATTTAGAACTTCAGATAAGGAAATGAGGAGTTTAGATGACTCACTTGATTGGGGGATTCTACCATTGGATAGAGCTCTTTAAGAACTTTCCAACAATACCAACCTTGCCCCATTTGGATGCTAGAGGAAGACGTTATGCCCCTTAGAAGATTTGATGAAGTTGCTCTTATAAAGGCAGGGTTCCGCATGCATGGTTCCGCAATTGCGGGTTGCAGGTTGCAGGTTGCAGAATCACCGAGTTCAAAATTATGTGTTTCGGGACTCCGCAATTCCGCATCCACAATTGCAGGATGCAGGTTGCGGGATCAGCTGGTGCGGGTTACGGGATCATCAAGTTCAATATTTCGTGTTTTGGGCTTCCGCAATTGCGGGTTGTGGATTGCGGGATGCGGATTGCAGGACCCACTGTTGCGGGTTGCGAGAGTGACCTCCTGCAGAAGTTGGAATTCCGAATTTCCGCATCCACAATTGCGGGTTGCAAATTGCGGGATTCGCTGTTGCGGATTGAAGGTTGTGGGTTCGCAGCTGCGGGTTGCGGATTGTGGATCCAAACTCTCCTGACTGTGTGTATGGGCACTCAGTCGATGTTTTGGAGGGGAAAAAAGTGGATCACGGTCTCCAGTGGCAAGGTAGGTTGGTGGGGACGTGACATTCAATGGCTTCAAGAATTTGTCCGATGAAATTTATGGTCCTTGCAAATCATGACTTCCTTCATTTTATGGACTATGAATGTCTCTTGGATCATCATCCTATGGTTCTCCACTGATGTTGTAAAACTCCATCATTTTATCCACTGTCACAGTCCACTGTGGCAGATTAAACACTGGTCCTAGAATTTCTTAAAAAAATTTAGCCTTGATAATCTGTAGAGCCGCATCTATTGTAGGACTTTCATCCTCATAATTAAATGTCTGTTTGATTCTTACATCCAAATTGTCCCATTCTGCAATTCCTTGTCACAGTTCCAATGATGTATACCAATTTCTTGGGATAGTGTCAAGTGTATGAATGAACATATGTATCCACTCTTGCATGGGTATATTCTGTCAGATTGTAGTACATGTAGCTAAATGATCAGTAGGGTTGGTAAGCCCTGTATTATAAGGGATTCCTTCTCCAAACCGAATTTATAAGTATCTTCTGCACTGCGACCAACCAGTTACATAGCGCTTATGAGTAACCCACCATCTCGTCGGTGTTGCTTTCAAGGCAACATCCAAGGCTAATAAGCGTTGTTGATCAGGTACCTTACCTTCAAATTCAGCAATAGACTGAACCACATTAGGTAAACCTTCATATGCAGGGAGACTACATACCTTTGTTCCAACCCATCACAATGACTTTGTCACACGAGCACACCTTCGCATTGATAATTCATGCAACCTGTTCTGCTAGTTCTCCAGAGCTTCGCCAGAATTAGATGAACAGGAACTGACACTCCTCTAACTTAGTGTACCATCTGTTGTAGTATTGATATAATCATTTATCCTGGAGGATACATTATAGATGTTATATAGATCTTGCACATCATTATCTCCTTTGACTGGTTCGACATACAACTGAATTTCCAGTGGATCCAAAGGTGCGACAAATCTAATATCTTCGTTTTAAAATGTTACTATTCTCTTCATAAAATTGATAATAGTTTTATTATGTATTGCCCAATCAATCCCCAATAGTGCAAGATATGGATTAGTTTTGTCGACAATTTCTATCACTTCGAAGTCTACAAATGTTTGCAATCCCTCTACTTCGACAGGGACCCCAGCCATTATACCCAATGGTATAACTTTTTGTTGATTGGACAACCATAAATGAATAGGTAACCATAATAGCTTCGGCTTACCCATATTTTCCCATGCCTTTTTGGTCAGGATGTTCACATATGAACCCAAATCTAGGATAACATAATACATGTTGTAGTCACCAATATACGCGTTAAGGCGCAGTTCCCTACTAGTTTTTATTCTTTTCTGAACATGATTGAAAATATTTTCGGATTGCACTTCTTCCTTAGAATCCCCAATTAAATTTTGCAATTCCCTTAATGAATTCTCATCGTTAACCAAATCTAAACAAATTTTTAAGAAAAAATAAAGGGCATTTACCTTTACCAGGTTCTTCTTTGGTGCAGACTTGTCGAAGCGAGGTGGCATGTCATATACAGGTCCTTCTTTGGAAATGGTTGGTAGGGAGGTTATCGACGGACCCTTCATAAATTCGTCACGAGCTTCAAATAATATAACTTTCTCCTTTTGAACATTGAACTATGGTGGCTTCTGAGCTACTGGCCTTAATCTTGGATCTCTGAGATGATTAGAACCATTCTTGTCTCCACTCATCATAGATCCACCTCTTGTTAATACATCGACAGTAGGACGGTTCGGTCTCGGTTCTGCGCAGATCTTATGTACATTTTGATTCTAATTCTTCATCCGGTTCTTCTTTGCGTGCCATTGAGCTATAATATGCATATAGTCTTCAATGGTATGATCTACGACTCTTCGATACGTGCAAGTCGTGGTAGAATGCGGAAAATATCTAGCATAATGTCCAAGTGTACCACAATTATAACATATCACTTGTCCTCTACCTTGACCAAATCCTTCTCCTCCATGGACTCTGAATCCACCTCATGGTTGATTGAACTTTACATCATTTCTCTCAGTTTGACATCCTCCCTTCATAAGAAATGTATCTGCAGTGCGCTCAGTGAGAAACTGGTACGCTCAAAAATGTTTCTCATCATGTCTGACAAAGCTATAGAACTTACACCACCAGTTCTAAGGAGTACTTACCATCTTCTGTAATAAGTAGAATTCTTCTTGTTGGTGCCCTTTAGTCTGAAAAATTCTACACCATAAACCTGGATTTAATGGGCTCATATTACCAGCATTGAAAAAATTATGAAACGTTGTACATTGATATTTAGAATGTCCATCTTCTTTGCATCTAGTGCATCAAACATCTTCTCGCCTTCCTTTACCCTTCTTGATATCTTGGATATGGATAGACAAGTTTAATAACTGCAACTGGATTTGAGCCATACCAGCTCCAGTCTCTCTAATAGGTGATGCTTCTAACTTCATAGCTAACTGTAAGTCTTTCGTCTGCATCGGGATGATCTGTTGCATGAACAAAATTCTAATATGGGGAAATAATGCAGCTATGAACCATTATTTATGTTGCATATCATTCATCCGAAACCTTGTATGATCCATTGAAGTTTTAAATCAATGGTCGAAGTCCCAAATGGACTCATTCAGTGCTTCCTTGATCTCTTTTAGCTCAATAATACACTGAGATTCAGACTTCGACTTCTTGAATTCAGCCTTCAATCCTTCTGTAGCTAGGGTTTTACCCCTAGCTTGTGCAAATGAGCACCTACTAAGGAGAATGGACTCCTTAGTAGCAGTTCAATATATTAAACTAATTAAGCTAAAACAACAATTAAATTACTTCTAAAATATTGCATGAAACATAAACATCAAATGAAAAGAATGACTTTTTCTATTAATGTTACCTTGAGTGTCAAGGTTTGATGAAGCCCTTTGCAGTGTCCAAGAGGATGCTCCAAGCTTCAAGATGCTCCTTCTCCTTCTCCAATGATGGGAATGGGCCAAAAGGTGGCTCTCAAGGTGAAAATAGTTCAAAGGTGAACTAGGGTTTCGAGAGAGATTTTGGCAGAGTAAGGGTGCTTGTGATTGTGGATATGGAATAAGGGATCTCCATCACCTATTTATAGTTTTTTGGTGGTGGAGTGCTGACCCATGGTTTTAGGAAACACATGGTTTTAGGCAGCTGTATAGGGTTTTTTCCTCCTTTTCCTTATTATTTTATATTTTTATTCCCTTTTTAGGGGATTTTTGCTATTTTTGGAGGAAAAGGGGGTTTTTTTAGCCTTTTTTAGGCTATTTTGAGGGCTTTATGGCCTTTTGGAGGTATTTTAGGCCTTTTGGAGGCTTTTTAATGGGATTTTTTGGGATTTTAATGGAAATATGGTAGGAAAATGGACAAATGAGCCATATAATGTGGTAAATGAGCTACTGAGCACTTTTTGGGTGTTAACAGATTGCCCCCTGATGTGCGAGGGCAGGAGCTCATCGTATGGCCGATGGACATCATAAGTCATGAATGGTTTTCCTTGGGAGTGGAGAGAAGAGAAGAAACAAACTGGAGCCCGGAACAACGATCCCGAACAACTGCAAGAACTAAAAGTACATAACCTCAAAAATGGATGAGGAATCATCTGATCATATGGACGAGGCGGGCATTCCCATGCTCGTATCAGGATATAACATAACAATAATAACAATGGGGTCCAACAAATGGGGACCTGAAATATACATGACCTCAAATACTGACTGAGGAGTAATCTCAATATATGGACGAGGCGGGCATACCCATGCTCGTATCAAGATACATAAACAGAACTGTGAGGCCCGAAAATGGGGACCTGTAAGATACATAGATCACCACTGTGTACATCATAAGAGTCCAGAGGGGACACAAAATCTGGGACATACTGCTGAGCTGATCATGTGTGAACTGAAGAACTGGTGCACTGGAACAATCAACAGTGCTGCTGAATGTGGTACCAAGGGAACTGATGAGCTGCTGGATCATAGTGACTGGGGTCATACTCACAATGGTACACTAAACTGGAACTGATCTGGGACTGAAACTGGGTACTCAAGGAAGCATGTAACTGGATGGCTTCCGAATACAATCGCCAACGCAGCCCGGACATCCACGGGAACATACAAAGGGCGTTCCAAAATGACTCACCAATGTGCTAGAGTCGGGGGAAATCCGGGGTCTTCGACTAAAAACTGATGGGATATAATCCTACGCGATCCTCAACGATGCGATCAAGGTGCTGAAGTCGAGCATGTGAGGAACAACCACTCGGAGAGGCAATGATGACTCTTCTCGGAATGGTCCGTAGGCACTTACCACAGATGGTGATAAGTCCAAGGCGTAGGGACCTCTGGGCCTATCCTCTGGAATAGAGGAGTTGTCGTCGACAGAGGGAGACCTGCAACTATCAAGGCAATGATGTTTCCTTGACAGGAGCGCGAGGTGAAGAACCGAAGTGTGATAGTACTGATGTCAGGACTGACAAACGGTGGAGGGATAACTGGGCAAGTAGAGTGGGTGGACTCAAACTTCCTTTGTTCAGGGTATGATAATGGGAATGATCTGGCAGCATATGAAACTGACTGAGGGGAAAGGGATCATAGTTGTAATGGATCTGGGAGGATAACTGGATGAGGGGAAAGGGATCATAGCTGTAATGGATCTGGGAGGATAACTGGATGAGGGAGACTCAAGCGGCTATAAAATGGCAGGAGACTGCAGAATACTCTGAACAAAGGCGACCTGTTTGGGGGTGCTGCCGAGATGATGGATCATAGTGCCAGGAGGCACGGGAGGGTACTTCTTCATGGGTTAATGAACTAGAAGAAGTGTGTGTAAAATGGTACTGTCGTGTGGATTTTACGAGCCCAGGACAGGTCATGCTCGTGGTAGCTTTCAATTTTAAGGAGTCTGAAAGCGATAAGAAGACTCTGAAGTGATGGAATGGTACTGTCGTGTGGATTTTACGAGCCCAGGACAGTGCATGCTCGTGGTTGCTTTCAATTTTAGAGAGTCTGAAAGCAAATAAGAAGACTCCAGGGGGTTGCTTTTTCGTAGATTTAGTCTCCAAGGCCCAAAGAAGCATAAAAGGATGCAATGAAGAACTCTTCTAGCCGGTGTGACTAGAGTATTCCTTTTTCGTAATTAGTCTACCAGGTCCGGAAAAGGGTTAAACTTATACCAGATAGACGCCCTTTCAGGTACTTTAACGAGCATGAAAGGAAGCAAGATTGCTCGGCGATCTTTTCATTCTTTTAGGAGTCAGAAAAGAGCTTAACGGAAACTCCCTAAGTGCCTTTTTCGTAAAGGACTTGTCCGGCCCGAAAAAGGCATAAAATTATACCGAACAAAAGGAATGGCCAGGCAAGGAGGAAGTGTTCAATCAAGGATCAGTAATGATGACCAAGAACGAGGGTAGGGGGGGAACACTGGTGGGCCTCCTTACGGGGTAGATGACATGGTGGCAAAATAACGAAACATTTGCAGTATGACAGGAGTGAATGGCTCATGTAAAATTGTGGAACGATCCGACAGCGGCCGATGTGGCACGCAAACCGAGGTAGCAAGGTGTTGGGACACAATGTTGAAATTGTACCAAGTGAGAGCGAGAAATGATCTCAAGCATCATCACGAGCTCGGAAAAATGAATCCGGCGATATAAAGGATGTCAAAAATGGGTAATGGCCGATGTGGCACGCAAACCGAGGTGACGGGGGCACTTTGAAAAATGCCCAAAAAATCTGGAGGTGAGAGCGAGAAATGATCTCAAGCATCATCACCAGCTCGGAAAAATGAACCCGACAGTGCAAATGGTGCGAAAAACGGAGGTCATAAGGACTCCGAAATGGTCAAAGGAAAGAACTATGTGTATCAAATCAAATCAAATATACAAGTGATATGTGACCTCAAAAATGGTTGAGATCACTCATGTGAAAAAGTGAGCAGGGTTAATGACCTGCCCCCATGCTATGTGCATAGGGTTTGTGATTGTGGATCACATATGTGTTGGTTTGAACGATGGGTCCATTGACATGCTGAGATAGATGTGATGGGGAAGATTCAAAAGGATTGATCATGCCCCCTATCCCAGGGTCGAGGTAATCTACTATGCCCCTTGACTCAGATGTGTCAAGGTGGTGTTCTATAATGGTGGGGTCAAGCCCAGGCATTTCGGTATAGGACTAGGCAAAGACATCACGGAATTCTTTGAAAAGGTGTATGTAGTCCTCAATCTCTTGTTTACTGCAGAATGCTCCTAAAGTAATGAGTTCAGGGGCATGACCTGGAGCAGCAATATCAACTTGGATGACAGGTGAGATGTTGGCCATGTTACCTTCCTCGAAGGCATCCGGAGCAGGAATAGGGTCCTTCAACCAGTCAACCTTGGTGGGGAGGAAGTATTTGGATTCAACCGCGTATTGGGTAGCGGTGCTGGAGGAGGATTCTTCGGGGATGAAATAGGAACGGTGGTGCATATCATCCCAAGGATAATCCGGGGCAGTAAGGGCCTCAATAATCTCCTCATCAGTACGGAAAGTCTGCATCGTCAAATCGTTTGACGAGGGGGTAGTGGTTGAAGAGATCATATAGATGGTATTGACCTCTCCGGAAGTTGAAGAGTCTGGGGGGTAGATCTCCTCAATGGTAGGTGGTGCCGTCTCAAGATCCAGATTGTTCATCTCATAGAGAGCCGCTCTGTAATCCAGGAGATCGGGACAATGATGGGAGTAATGCCCGTAAACACCGCATATGGCGCAGGAGTGGTTGGTACGTAGGGACTTATCTTTAGGCTTGGGAGTGGGGTTGAGTTCGACAACTGGGATGTTAGGGTCATCGTCAAGCATCTGCATGTGTTTCTGTAGGGCTGGTAACTGTGGGCATTGGTGGGTCGCATGGCCCAACTCGTCACACAGCGAGCATTTGGGAGGAGCACGAAACACTGGAGGGTTCTTGACTGTCTTTGGAGGTGGTACGGCAGTGTAAGGTTGTGGACCTCTGCCCCCAGTGGGTTTGGGAGTAGGAGGAGGTGTCGTAGAGGACGAAGGGGTAGAGACACCGGGAGGTGGCTGAGTGGTAGTAGCCATGGGTTGCACTGGTTGGAGGACGACATCTGGTGTCGGCGGGCGAACGGGAGGCGAAAGATACCATACAGGTAATCCCAAAGTTAACCCAGGGAGGCTAAGGGTAGCCATGACCGGGGCGCTTACGACTCCTGATGGAGGAACTAGGAAAGGGATCGTATGGATCGGTGTAACACCAATGTGGCTAGGTACCAATGGTGGTTTAGGCAACAAGGGTGGTTGAGTATTAGGTGTTAGGTTGTCGTGGGACAAGGTACATAAGTCAGACATTTCAGGCGTAGATGATGGCGGAGGGATGGATTGAAAGGTGGAGGTCATCGGCGCGTCGGAGTAGACTCCAGGCCCCGTAGAGGAAACAAACGAGGTGGTGGCAGGAGAAACAGGTTGTTCAAACATGGGGAGAACATTTTCCAGTGCCGCCGGAGCACTGGGATCATAGTATGTGAGCTGTTCAATCTTAACCACGCGTCCTTCATGGGGGAACATCATGGTGCGAAAGACAGAAGAGGCAACCGCCCGCATGGCATACATGTAGCTGCGGCCAAATAAAAGGTTGTAATCCAATTGGGCGTTGATTACCTCTATGTCAATAAGGACTGTTTTACCACCCAACTGGACGGGGACATTGGGTAGGAGGCCTTGGGGCTGGGCCGAACGACCGTCGTAAGCGCGTAACGCAGTGGTGGACTGCTAGAGAGGAGGGGATCCTAGCTTCTGCCATACGAATGTAGACATAACGCATGTCGAGGCACCTTCATCGATGATGCATCGATGGATGACAAGATTCCAGACGGAAACAGTAACTTGGAATGCTAAGCTGGAAGGTAGGCGTGGTTCATACTGGTCTAAATCAAACGCCATCAAGTGTGAATCAGTTGGGTCAATCCCCCCAATGGCGGAGAGTAAAGTCTTGCGCTGGGAAGGGCAGTTCTTCAAGACTTCTAACGCAGACATGGCTGCGGGAGACTGGGCTAGGTCATCTACGATGTTGTAGTTTGACGCAGCGCGCGCATTAGGGTTATTGTTGATTCGGCGAAGTGGGAAACGAGGTGCTTTCGCAGCGCCGTCTATGGGCGGCGGAGGTATACGTAACGCCTGATCGGTGGGATGAGCGTTAGTAGGTTTATCCGTGGGAGGGGCTTCAGAGGTGGGGCCGTATTGGTTCCGACGGGTCTGGAGGTTGACATCAACAGATGACATCATCAGTAAGTGGTGGGTACCTGAGTCAAACATGGGTTGATCAGGAGCAGCGTAGGTGATTTGCTGTTGTTGGGCCGCATTGGCTTGATGGGGAGCCAACGGCTGAGTGTTCACTACGCCTTGGGTCGGTAAGGGGTTTTGGAGCACCAAAGGGGGTTGTTGAGGTTGGGGGGGGTTGGGTGGCGCTTGGGGAGCCGCATGCCCTTGGCGATGGGCCTCGTCAACCCAGAGTTGCCGAGCTCGCTCCAAGTGTGGGCAAGCATGGGTGTAGTGTCCATAGACCCCGCAAATAGAACAAGGGTGGTTCGTTCGCAAATTGGGGTTTTTAGCCTGCTTGGGCGGGCGATCAGGGTTTTGATTAGCGGGGGCCGCATTGTTGTTGTCAGGGGGATTAGCCGGTTGACCAGCTTGGTCTGCAGCTTGGTTGTTTCCCCGATTACGGCCCTTGCTGCGGTTCTGTTGGCCCTGGTTACGTTGGTTGTTCTGGTTTTGCTGCGGGTTCTGTTGGGCGTAAACTTGCCCTTGGGCAGCAGGTGGATTCTGAGGTTGCGCAGGTGCAGGAGCAGGCTGCGGAGGATGATATGCAGGTTGAGGCTGAGCAGGTGCAGCAACTTGAGGGGGTTGCTGATAGGACTGCGGAGCAGGTTGTGGATGTGCTGCAGGGGCTGCCTGGGGCGGATAATAAGCGGGTTGGGCTTGTGGAGGCGCAGGAGCGGGGGCAGCCTGCTGATGGTAGTAAGGCTGAGGGGCGACTGGAGGAGCATAAGCAGGAGTCGCATACCCGAAGCACTGAGGTGGACATGAGGGTCCATGGGAATGGTGATGTGTCATGGGAGCATATGAGTTGGTTGCTCCAGACTGGGAGGTATCCCTCGACAGGTCGGGGCCAGGGGTAGGACGTGCTATAGAAAATGGTTGGGGATGCAAAGAAACACGGCCAATGATACCATCTGCAGCGTGGGATTCCCCCGGCGCATCGTGATGGGAGGACTCGCCGCGAGGGGCGTCAGGTATAATGGTATAAAGGTAACCCGATTGGGCGTAAATGAGGTCGAACTGTTGGGCCTTAAGGATGGCTTCTTCTTCAGACTGGGGTCTTTCTGAGGCCACATCCTTAGCGATAACCGGGAGAAGGGATTTGAGAAACCAATCTAGGAAGATACGGTCGTCAAGTTTGATCTTGCATAAGCTACGGCGTCGACGCCACTCATGGATGTGGTCCGTGATATGGGTAGCCGTGTTTTGTCTACAAGAGAGAAGGATCTCAACGCCCGCGTCATAGCGGACAGGCAACTGGAAGAACTACAGGAAGGTCGAGGCCAGGGAAGCAAAGGTGGCGTGGGTCCCGTGAGGCTGCTCAATATACCACTTGGCTGCAGAGCCAGTGAAGGTGCACTGTAAGAGACGGAGGTGAACAGAGTCATCCACAATGGAGTTAGAGGAACACCATAGGTGGAAAGACATGATATGATTTTGTGGGTCCTCACCGGCCTTGCCCTCGAACTTAGGGATGTCAGAGGGTAGTTTGGTAGGCATATGAGGCCATGTAGGGTTGTGTCGAATAGGATCGTTGGTCAATCTGGCCAGGTCAGGTAGGTTGAGGCTAGCCATGAATGGCAAACTGGAAGAAGGCTGCGACACAGAAGTGCTTTGGACCAAGTTGGGGCCAGTGCCCCCAAGTGGAGGGACAAGATTTAGGGTGGTGCCCCCAATTGGGGGAACTGAGGTAGTGAAGGATGGTCCAGCACCACCATGGGTAGTGTGAGCCACTGATGTAGTGGGGATGGGTATTCCCGCTGTGGGTATAGGTACCGTGAGGGGAACGGTAGATGGTTGCCCCATGGAGGGCATACCAAAAACAGGTGTAGTAACTGGTGTAGTGGTGGATGTGCCACCAATGGTCCCTATGAAAAATGGAGTGGAAGTCGTGCCAGCCATGGGGCTAGTAGGGTCAGTATAAATAGGGTTCTCAGACTCTTCGTCAGAATCAGAGGTAAAGTAAGGGGCGTCACTATCTGGTGACGGAGTCCTACGTCGCTGACGAGTGGAGTCAAGTGACAAGGCTCTAGATCTGTGATGAGTGGTATCAACGGACAATGATCGGAATCTATGACGAGTGGTGTCAAGAGAACCGTGCTGTGGGGGCTCGCCCCTGAGGCGCCGAGAATGTCTCGGGGACTCAATGGTGACAGATGGTGTCTAGTCTCTATGGGTTGAGGTGAGTATAAAAACAGCTCAAAAATCCTAATGTAACCGAGTGTGCAGAGGGAGAGCTAAAAAGCAAGGCACTCAGGCCAACAACCAACTCAAAACACCCACTGCAACAGCTGTGCTACAATAGGTGGAGTAACAACAAAGATGGTCAGAATACCAACAAGCAGCAGGTTTCCTACAAAAGAAAAAATGGTGGACTCACTAGACCAAAGGGAGGTAAAGGAGCATGCAAACACCTAACTAAAAGTATTCTGACTCAACTAAACATATCCTCTGCAAGGTGATGAAATCCAAGTCAGACAATATGAGTAGGAAATCCAAGTGGCTATGATATCCCCCTACCGGGAGGGATACCGGGTAGTCAATCTTAGAAGAATGGCAACTAAGATACCCCGTTCATGACACGTCCAGAAAGGTGAATCTGCCGTTTAGTTCGTTGACCGCAATACCCCTATACAGGGATATCCCGCGAACCGCGAAAGGTAGCCCTTCGGTTACTGAATGGATTGCGGTATTCCACTCAGGCCTCCGGAACCAGTCTCCCGACTTCAACCCTCCTAAGGGAGAGGCCCTCTGATAAACTGGTCGTGACCGTGCCAAAAAGTACTAGGGGATTTTGGTTCCCTATTTGGACAACAACTATGTCTCAAGTGAAATAACCAAGGGGTGTTATTGGAAGCCTATCCCCCTGATCCTACCTAACTACAATGATTCTTTTGTGTTCCCCAAGTGGGGTTAGAATGTTTGTTTAGTTAGGTACTTTTTAAGGCTCACTTGATTTTATGTGACAGAGTGTGTGCTCGTGAGGTGTTGAACCCAAAAATAGAAGTGCCACAAGGGGGGCAACTTCCAATCTATCAATAATATGGAAATTGAAAGTTTAACTTGCAAAATTTTCTGAATTAAAAAACACTAAAATTTTTAAAAGAATTCTGTAAAGGGAACAGAAATTATATTGCAGAAAGGCTGTAAGGTAGTGAGGCTGCAGGTGGGACAGAAGGCTGTTCAGATGCAGAAAATATTGCAGCAAAAGGGGCTGGGCTCAAAACAGGAAAAGAGCAGAAATCAGACCGCGGGTCTGTGGCGAATTGGAACAGGCCGACCGCGGGTTTAAGGGAAACAGCGGCGGTCAGGTCGCGGCTATCGGGCCAACAGAGGCAGTCGGGACGTAAGAAACAGGGAAAAAGACGCAGTCGGGTCGCGGTAGAAGGGCTAACAGGCGCAGTCGGGACGCGCGAAAGAGGCAGAAAGCCGCAGTCGCGACGCTGGAAAAAGGCCGACAGGCGCAGTCAGATCGCGGCAAACAGGCTGATTAGCCACGGTCGGATCGCAGGTAACAGACTTGAATCCGCCGGGAGAGCGTCGGAAGCAGTCTGAGAGCCACGGTCGGATCGCGGGTAAAGGCCTGAAAGGCACGGTCGGGACGCGACTGCAGAGGAAAAAGACGCGGTATGCGGCGGCCGAAAGGGACAGCCGAAAGGAAAAAATTTAAAAAACGGAAACCAGAAATTCGAAAACTAGGGGAGTCGCCAAAACTGTAGCTAGGGTTTTACCCCTAGCTTGTGCAAATGAGCACCTACTAAGGAGAATGGACTCCTTAGTAGCAGTTCAGTATATTAAACTAACTAAGCTAAAACAACAATTAAATTACTTCTAAAATATTGCATGAAACATAAACATCAAATGAAAAGAATGACTTTTTCTATTAATGTTACCTTGAGTGTCAAGGTTTGATGAAGCCCTTTGCAGTGTCCAAGAGGATGCTCCAAGCTTCAAGATGCTCCTTCTCCTTCTCCAATGATGGGAATGGGCCAAAAGGTGGCTCTCAAGGTGAAAATAGTTCAAAGGTGAACTAGGGTTTCGAGAGAGATTTTGGCAGAGTAAGGGTGCTTGTGATTGTGGATATGGAATAAGGGATCTCCATCACCTATTTATAGTTTTTTGGTGGTGGAGTGCTGACCCATGGTTTTAGGAAACACATGGTTTTAGGCAGCTGTATAGGGTTTTTTCCTCCTTTTCCTTATTATTTTATATTTTTATTCCCTTTTTAGGGGATTTTTGCTATTTTTGGAGGAAAAGGGGGTTTTTTTAGCCTTTTTTAGGCTATTTTGAGGGCTTTATGGCCTTTTGGAGGTATTTTAGGCCTTTTGGAGGCTTTTTAATGGGATTTTTTGGGATTTTAATGGAAATATGGTAGGAAAATGGACAAATGAGCCATATAATGTGGTAAATGAGCTACTGAGCACTTTTTGGGTGTTAACACCTTCCTTAACTCTTTCGAAGGTCTTCACAGGTTGATTACCAGTAACTTCAGAAAATTTCATAAACCAGTCTAAGGCGTGACCCCTAAAGATCGTGATCAACTGGGCCAACTTGACGTTGTCATCTTGTACGTATTTAACAGTCCATACTGCATTGCATAAAAACCAACGTTGTTTTGGATATTCAGATCCATTCCCATTAAAAATAGGCAACTGCATGTCATTCCCATCCATTATGAGCCTCTTGGGTATTGGTTGATTCACTACTAATGGAACACTACTTGGATCCTTCCCACTCATAGAAGTATTATTCTAACTATTGCCACTAATTTGACTAGATTGAAAGAAATGAGAAGAATTACTAGGTCTTACCTCGACCTCTTGGATGTACACGGGGTCGTGGGTATGTCATAGCCTCGGGTCCGGAACGGTTTTGCAGATCCTTCTTCGTCCTTGGAAATGAGTTGGTACTCGTATTCTTTGTCACTATAATCCTCTTTGAGCTATGGTACGGGTTAGTAGTCTCTTCTTTCAGTCGCACTGCAACCCTTCTTTCCTGTCACAGTTCTCCTCCTCTTGTTCGACCGAAATTGCCTCCCACTCCGTAGAAATCCACACTCTTTGTTGAATTCAATTTCTTCTCACCTTATCATTTCAGCTCATCCCATTTATCCATCCAACCCTTCCTCCATACCATACCCATTCCCACCGCGAACAATCATTCTACTCATCAGATTCCATTTGCATCACACCCTTTTCACAAAGTAGCTTATTGATTGACAAGTTGAACGAGTTGAGGTACTTACCGCACAGACTTTCAACGAACTTGCGTTTTGCTACACTATAGGACTTGATAGTGTCAACAGCAAATTCAATAATACACCCCTCCAGCACACTATCTAGCTACTAATCCACTGCATGAGAAATTATTTTGTTCACACCTTTTCGGTTCACCTCCTTGGAAATTTTTCTTCTACTCAGTTAATCTTGGTAACCACTCATACAATATCACAGGGAACTCGCCGAATAATGCCTCATGAATATTAGTAAAAATATACTTATCTAATCAACCTTCGTTGTCCAACCGAGGGTTCCTATTCTGCTCCCTTGCACATTCTTCCAGCTATTGGTCTACCCAATCCTGGATCTCCAGTTTAGTTCGATTCCACAACATTCCCCTTCACTCAAATCTCGGTCCTATCAACGAAACCATTTGTTACCGCACTTTTACTTCGACCAGGGTTCAACATTCAACAACACCAAGAAAACACCCCCCACACAGATACTAGCCCGAAAGGGAATGAATCCCTTTAGGAAATGTCTGCAAAGTAGATGAAGTTTCACCCGAAGTATCTATCGAGACTGCAAGAACCAAGATTTTGCAGCACATAAGAGGAATATCCCGACATGCAATACATTCATTAACATATTCTATTCTAGAACATCGACAAAATCATGCCTTTGACAAATACATCACTTCTACAGAACCCATAACTTCGCCAAATTGATGTACTCATATTATAATTAAATTCACATTACATAGACATATGTTGATAATGCATTCTTATAAGTATTCAATGGAGAAAATAAACACATATCAAATCACATCACACATCACAACACATAAAACACCATGTTTAGCATGGAAACCCGTCTTGGAAAAACCACAGAAGCGCTTGTCTTTTATTATGAGTTGCAACCAAATAAGCACTTCAAGTATGACTTATAGATTTCTTCATGAATTACAAAGGATCTGCCCACATAGCTTGTAGATCAGCGACTCAGATTCCCCAAAATAACTCCGATATATAGCATAATGCTTCATTATAGACTTAAAAGATAGCAGCAATAACAAGTCAAATACAATAACTAATAAGTCGACTACAATAACAAACAGGGAGAAACCCTAAAACTTCCCTCTTTTTACATATTCAAAGGGCAGAATTAGATTTCCCTGCTCCCACTAACCCACTAACTTATTAACGACTCATTAATACAATGTGGACCATTTCTAACTAATTGACTTAACTTCGACCATTGACTCGATCAATCATGACCATTTTTCTCAATTTCTTGGCCGCTTCGTCAGAGTTGATCGCTTTGTCGAACCACTTCTTCCTTGTCTTTGTTCACACCAAATTTGTTTCTTCAAAACTGATACCTCCAATAAGCTAGTCCAAACAGATGTGTTCCAAGATACTCTGGAGGATAAAGATAGTTTCCATGTTGAGAAACATTCTATGGATAAGAATATTCCAAGAGGAAATGGTTCTTGTAATGGAAGTCATTAGGGATGGTCATCAAGGGTCACCCAACTTCCCAAGATTGACATGGGAAAGTTTGATGGAAATGTTCCAATAACTTGGATGTTCCAGATGGATCAATTCTTTGATCTACACCAAGTGCCAACCTTGCAAAAGGTAGCTATTGCATCCTTATATTTAGAGCCTGATCAATTTGTATGGTACCAGTGGCTTTGGGACCGTAAAAAGGACTCTATTATCTCTTGGTCTATATTCACAGAAGAATTGATTGCACATTATGGGGATATAAATATAAACACCTTCTTTACCCAATTGGTAAATATCAAGCAAAAAGGCCCAGTTAGTGAGCACATCAAGTAGTTTCAGAAGCTAAGTCTCAGAGTGAAGAATATTTTAGAAGATAATTTGTTGGTTATCTTTATTGGAACTTTGAAGGATAACATCCAACATGAGAATATCCTTTGGGAACGTAAGTCCTTGGAGCATGCATTTAGGGTGGCAATAAAATTTGAAAACAAAATTATGGAAACAAGGAAGTCTACCACTTACAACTATAAGGAAGGAAGTGTGCTCTCAAGTCATCCACAACCTACAAGGTTGACACAACAAAAAATAGAGGAAAAAAGAGAAAAAGGGATTTGTTACAGTTGTGATAGCAAATACAGTAAGGGCCACAAGTGCACTGAGAAGAAACTATTTTACACAGATTGTGAAGAAAAGGAAGAAAATGAACAAGAAGCATCAAAAGAAGAAGATTCACACAAGGAACAAAAACCGGGGATTGAAGCAGAAGAAATTCACCCCACCATATCTTGCAATGCTTTGGCTGTAGTTACCACTCCTCAAACTCTCAAGATAGAAGGCTATATCAAGAAGAAAAACGTAATAGTACTAATTAATTCTAGCAGTACTCACAATTTTATTTATTGTGAGATAATATGACCTTTAAATTGCTTTATATATCCAACACCAGAGTTTCATGTGATGTTTATGGATGGAGAAACTATAAATTGCTCAAAAAAATGTTATGAGATAGATTTATCTATGGGAGAGTATGTCTTAAATATTCCAATGGTAACCATTCCAATAGGAGGGGATGATGTTGTCCCAGGGGTCCAATGGATTCAATCCTTGGGAACAATAGCTTTTAATTTTCAAGAGATTTTCTTGAAATTTTTTCAGAGAGGAAAATAATTTGTGTTAAGAGGTATCATAGGGAGACTTGGTAACATAATCAACTCTAATGGCATGACCAAGATTTTGTGGAAGGAACAACGAGGTGTAATTGCACAATTTTGCTCACTAGATGTTCAAACAGCTAAATTGTCTGGAATCTCTCCATATCTACAGTAGGTCCTCGACAATCATTCCAAGGTATTTGATAATATTACCATAGCTCTCCCACCTACTCGAGAACATGATCAAGTTATCACCTGGTTGCAGGAAGTATTCCACCCAATATTAGGCCTTAAAGATATCCCTATGCCCAGAAAAGTGAAATTGAGCATATGGCCATAGAAATGTAAGAGGATGGAATAATTCAACCTAGCCAAATTCCTTACCCTTCTCCAGTAATATTGGTGGACAAAAAGGAAGGCTCATGGAGTATGTATGTATATTATACAGATCTTAACAAGCTCACTATTAAAGATAAATTCCCCATTCCAACTATTGATGAATTGTTAGATGAATTACATGGGGCAATTTACTTCACCAATCTATATCTTTGCTCATGCTATCATTAGATCAGAATGAATAAAGAGGACATTCCAAAAACAACTTTCTGGATTGCTGAAGGCCATTATGAGTTTTTGGTTTATACCTTTTGGCCTTACAAATGCTCCTTCCAGATTTCAAGGTTTGATGAATTCCATCTTCTATCCCTTTCTTCGAAAATTTTTGTTAGTATTCTTTGATGATTTATTGATCTACAGTAAATATTGGAAAGCCCATCCTCAACATGTTGATATGGTGCTCACACTATTGGAGGAACAAAAATTATATGCAAAACCCTCCAAATGTTTCTTTGGAGTACACCATGTGGAATACCTGGGTTATATCATCTCTCATGAAGATGCTAAGGTAGACCCTAACAAAATTAAAGCAATGCAGGAATGGAAGATCCCTACAACCCTAAAATACATTAGGGGATTTATTAGGTTGGCAGGATATTATTGCAAGTTTGTTAAGAAATATGGGCGAATAGCACACGGGGGCTTCACTATAAGGCAATATAATATCACGTTCATTCATATTGTGGTATTAAATATTCATGAAAACCTAAAAATTATATTGCTTATATATTAAGGGGCAAAGGGTTTTTTTTATTTAATGTAACTATACAAAAATACTTTGGGGTCTTTTTTATATGGGCGAGCTGACAAATATCCGCCAAATGGAGATGGTCGGATCACGACTAGATGAGAAATCGGGTTGAGGCAAGGCTCGGGCTTACCAATATGCAGGGAAATCGCGTCATGAGGCATGCTTGAGGCCAGGGGTTTCGTGGTGAAGTGGGTTTCCAGTTGATCATAATCGAGAGATAGTGGTCATTGACAGCCAATTGTTACCAATAGCACTCACCCAGTTGTTACCAATAGCCTTGGGAGGCTCTAAGCCTAGAAGGCCTGTTATAGGCCCTCGATAGGCCTTGGGGGCTTGAATACCCAACCACTCATGCCTATTACAAGCCTTGGGAGGTTTAGTCAACCTCCTAGAGCTTGCTACAGTCTCTAGGAGCTTGGATACCTAGCCCACAACAAGCTTAGTCAATGATTGGCGAACTGCAACATGCAATCTAAATGTTGTACTATGTGCATTGGCTCTAGTGACATACAAGAAGTGATCTCCTATCTCTTCATTAGACCATTAGATGTTGCAAATCATAATGATATGTGGTTGAGTAATTGCATTGTGGGTGAAGTAATGTGCATCCACAATATACATCGAAAGAAGTAAGGTGCATTGTAGAATGCATGTCGGGTCATAAGAGCGGTATCATATCAATATACTAGGTAGAAATGTAAAGGGGTATAAAAAATATTAATGAAAAAATTGATACATACAATATCTAGTGAAAATAGGGGTTTTTTTTAATTAGGAAGGCATATTGGGAAGGGGATAAAAAATTATTTTGGAAGGTATTTTCCAATATTTAGTGAAATTAGGGGTATTGTTTCATATGCCATGAACGAACGTGCTATGATAGCGGTTTATTGAGTGAAGCCCCTGTGGAATAACAGAACCCTTAACAACATTACTAAAACAGGATGCATTTTCATGGACTCCAGATGCAACAAAGGACTTTGAAGAACTCAAAGAGGCCATGTGCAGAGCTGTTGTCTTGGCTACACCCGATTTCACAAAAACCTTCATTGTGGAATGCAATGCGTCAGGGAATGACATTGGTGTTGTTTTAATGCAAGATGGAAGGACCATTTCCTTTGAAAGTCGTCCAATTAAGGGGAGGAATCTACAAAAACCAATTTATGAGAAGTAAATGCTACCAATTCTACATTCCCTGAAGCAATGGCGCCCCTACTTCATAGGAATACATTGCAAATTTAAAACTAATCATGATAGCCTTAAATATTTCTTAGAACAAAGGCTATCTTCATAGGAGCATCAAAACTGGGTAACAAATATGTTTGGATATGACTTTGAAATCATACACAAAAAGTGGAAGCAAAATGTTTTGGCAGATGCACTCTCTAGAAAAGATGAGGATGTTGAAGAACTTCTCTATGCTATCTCCATCATCCAACCAGATTGGATAACTGAAGCAAGGGATGAATGGAAGAATGACGAAGAAATATGGACATTCATTCAAAAGATGCAACAGGATCCCAATGCCTCTAATACATTTATGTGGAAATATGACTTGCTATGGTACAAGGATCACTTATATCCGTGTAAGAGTTCCCAGCTCAAGCAAAAGGTACTTTTGGAATTCCACTCCTCACTAGTAGGAGGGCACTCACGTTTCTTAAAAACCTGCCATAGGGTCAAGAAATATTTTTTTTGGGATGGTCTTAAAATTGATGTTCAAAAATTTGTGACGGAATGTTTGGTTTTCCAACAAAATAAAGTGGAAACACTTAATACCCCAGGTCTTCTACAATCACCTGCCATTCCAAGCCAAAGGTGGACATAGGTCTCAATTGATTTTATCACAGGTTTACCAAGGTATGAAATAAAGAGTGTCATCATGGTGGTTGTTGATAGACTTACTAAATATGCACACTTTTTTGCACTATATCACCCTTTCAGAGCTAGCACAGTTTCCAGTGCTTTTATGGAGGTAGTCCAAAAACTACATGGTATTCCAAATATTATAGTAAGTGATAGGGATCTGATTTTTACTAGCAAATTTTGGATTGAATTATTTTCTTGTTTGGGTACTCAGCTGGCTCATAGCTCATCTTGTTATCCTCAATCTGATGGACAAATAAAGATAGTGAAGACATTTTTTGAAGGATATCTTCAAAGCTTTGCAGCTGATAATCAAACACAATGGTCAAGTGGTTACCCTTGGTAGAATGGTCATATAACACTTCCTTCAATACATTAGCAAAACTGACCCCATTCATGCCACTTTATGGCTATCATCCACCATCCATCACATCTTCCCTAAGATACTTATCTAAGGTTCAAGCAGTGGAAGACCACATGGAGCATCAACAACAAGTTCTTCAAATCTTAAAAGACAACTTGACTTTGGCACAAAATCGAATGAAACAACAAGCATATCAATATTGCAGTGAACGGAGATTTGATGTGGGGGATTGAGTATTTTTAAGACTACAACCATACAAACAGATGTCCCTAAAGAACACCAAGAAGGATAATAAATTATCACCTAAATACTACGGTCTCTATAAGGTGCTACAAAATATTGGTAGTATGGCCTACAAATTGGAACTACCTACATCTTCACGAGTTCATCTGGTTTTCCATGTTTCATGTTTAAAGAAGGTAATCGGTGACAATATACTAGTTCAAACTATATTACCAGAACTTGATGAGGAAGGAAAAATCATCTTGGAGCCTAAACAAGAATCAGACAACTTCAAAATCGATCAATTCCAGAGTATCTCATTAAATGGAAGAACCTATCCACGTAATATTCAACATGGGAAGACCAATCCTTTATACAACAACATCCAGAACTACTTCAGCATTGTCGACAACATGTTTTGAAGGGGAGAGGCATGTTAAGCACTCAATGATGGCACATTACCCCCTATAGAGTGGTGCATTACCCCCTATATGGTGGTGCATTACATATTATTGATGTCGGCTTGGGTTTATTAGTTGTTATTGTACACCTTTGTCTCCTATATATAGGAAGGATATATTTTCATTTTAGTCATCATGGTATCTTGTCTTGTCTATGTACTTAGTACATTGTGTAAGGAGGTTCCTCCCTCGAAGAGGATTTCTATTCATCTCTATTCTTCATTATTAAGGCATGGATTACTTTCTTCAGGTCTATTTCTTCTCTTTTTATGATATTTATGAAACTTGAAACTTGGTTGCATAACATTCAAGCTATTGTGCTCTTGATATGTATTTATGTGAACATTATCCCCGTTTTGAATTAATGAATATATGAGTTTCTTTGAGTTGAAACCGTAATCGTTTTAGATCACATTTAATTAAGCTTGCTAACCATTACGCTAGGGCCCACCTCGTAGATAGTAAACATTCCTTTTTCCTTTCTATTCATTTTGCATTAGCTAGTATTTCTCTATCTAGTTTACGTTTATGTTATTTCAGTGTTAGATTTATGTTTGAACTCTTGTTGATTCATGTGGCAAAGTGTGTGCAGATATGCGTCTTCTTGTTCGTAATAATCTTCCGACATCATAGTACTTACATTCTAAGAGAATTTATACATTTTTATTGGATTAGCTCACTCTATATAAGAATTTCGTTGTGTATATTTCCCATGTGAGTTCTCATACATTCACATTTACATATAGTTTATGTATTCATCTATAGATTCTCTTTTCAAAAATTAAAAAGATTGTAAATGTGGTAGTTGCATGTTTGGTTAAAAATTATCTTCTGTAAGCCTGGATAGTTTCCATTACATATAGAATGGGCACTCTGCGTGAATAAGCTCATTAGACTGGTATCATAATTAATTTAAGTAGTAGGCTTTGATTTTACGATAAGAACATGGTTTTCAATATCATGTTGCATAATGTCAAACACATATTTTTGTAGTTAATAAATAGTATGACTTTTTCTAGATTCCAATATCGGTTCTAGTTCTCTGTTTTATATGCTGTGTTGCCAAAATTTGTTAACTGACTGAAATCTGAATTCGAGTTAAATTTAAACACAAAAGTATTTGATAGAGTTAGAATTTCAATTTCCACACTAAATACTTAGTAGTTCAAAATCCTTTATAATCTTTACAGTTTCCATATTTAATTGGTTGCAGAGAATACTCTATTTTTGATCTATTATCAAAACCATTCACAACGGAGTTTAAATCGGATACAATAGACTTAGAATATTTCCCTTCATGCTTTCCGATATTAAGCCAGAGTTTAAGTAAGCATAGATTAGATTCTTATATTCTTTCATTAGTTGAACATTATTCTTGCATAAGTTGATTCTATCTTCTATTACAATTTGACGATTTCTTAGGCTATTTACCCAAAGTAGTTTTACTATTAGTAATTTCATGTACCATTTTTAGAACTTGTCTCTGTATGGTTGATTTCCTTTTTCACTATTAGTAATTTCCTGTACCATTTTTAGAACTTGTCTCTGTATGGTTGATTTCCTTTTTCATTTCATTCCTTGAGTTCATTGGCCTTAAGATATCATTTTGTATATTATTCTTCTTTGATAATAGATAGGGGTATAAGACTTATTATCATAGGTTAACTTAGGAGATTGAATTTTAGTAGACTTTCTTCCTGCACATATTAGCGACTTAGAACTCATAAGTTTGTAAATCCTGGTTGATAATAAGATGACTATGGTTAAATAATAGGATATATATTAACTTCACAAACTAAACAAAACTAAGATACATAAACAATTAATGTTATATGCCATGAAAACATAGAGGAGAAATGAGCTTCAACCAAATAGTATATATTTCCAATGTAAAAGCTTGAATATTGTGGTGTCACTTATGAGAATCTTGATTGCAAATGGTAGCCAACATTTCCTTTGGTAGGGTTCTTTGATCTTTGTCAAATTTCCTTCTAACTAGGTGAAGGAAAATACTTGCTTCTTGAGGTAGAATTCAAGTGAGATTGAGATGCTAATGAATGTTGAGAATGAAGATGAAAGAGATTTCTTTCAAACTTATTCTTGTAGCATAGCTTTGCTCTTAATTTTTTTTATGAAATGCATGCTGATGGATTTCTTTTGTAGGTCAAATGGAGGTATTCGAACAACTAGTTCATCATGTGAATATTCCCACTCATGAAGTAACCTCAAGGTACAATTATGGGGCTATGAAATGCCAAAGCATGTGACATAAGCCAATTCGAATTCCTTCGAGCCAAAATGTCGCTTTGAAACTTTGAATGAGTCACATAAGTTATGATTCCACATGCTTTTACATGCATGTGTGTTTCGAAGGATTTTCTATGTGATATTGTGAGGGTTACCTTTCGCAAATCCACATCAGTATACCAAATTTTGAATTTTTCATTCATTACTTCCTTTATATGTTGATTTTCTTATGAAGAAGAATATTTATGAGTTCACGTTATACATCGATAATGTCCTTCCATAACAAATGCCAAAATGTCGCAGTTGTGCAAAATTTAGGTGATAGAAGTGACCAAATCTATAGTGTACCTTCACAATAACATGAAACCTCTAGGAAAAAGTATGCATTTAACATGTTACATGGAAGGATGTCCTCACAGGAAGGAATAAACAACTCACACTTCCTCTCCCTATTAGCACTCGTGTCACAACTCGTCGTAAAAACGTTTTCCCATGTGTAAGATTATTTGGAAAATGTTATTCATATGTATGCAAACTTCTAGAGACAAACAAAACAAATAGTATTGTCCAATAATTATGAATAAATAAGAAGAAACAATAATATTATGCATGAAAATCATAAATATCCTAACCTCATCTTGGGTCCACATATCCTAACTCAATCTAGAGTTCACATGCACCTGTAGTTCTTCTTTTCAAACTTGTGAAACATCAATAACATAATATAATATAGTAAATTTTATCATATAAATATGTATTCATTTTCAATATCACATGACATCATATATCATTAAAAATTCATATCACATATATGACTCTTACATGTATATCAATATAAAGATACAACTTAATGTGCTCAAAGACCATAATAAGTCATCACATCATATAGTAGAATCAAATCACCCCATGCCATGGAAATCATATCAAATGATAAACCATGAAACATACACAACACTTATGGGTCAGTGCAAGCTAATGAGGGTCACTTTTGGCACGTTAGATGCAATAGAAAACTGAAAAAGTAGGCATCCCTCAACTTACTTGGATTTTTTGATTTACTTACGGAAAATATCTTGCATTGAGTAAAAAAGATGAAATGTAGGAAATTGAATCATGTTTCTGAATATATAACTTTTATGTATTGAAAATTTGCATAGCTATGTCAAGTTTCATTTTTCCTAACAGACACTTTTTATTTTTCAGGCAAATGATAAGGTATATGTTTTTGTGGGTAGAGCCTTTGAAGGCCTAAATGATGGAATCAAGCTACAAAAATCGGCATGCATGTAGAGAACACATAGCACTTGTGCGTCATTATTTTTCGAAAATTAAATTAGTAATTTTATAATTTTTTTATAATTGTCTAAGTGATCAAACCTCAAAAATAGTACCTCTTTTGTGGGTAGAGCCTTTGAAGGTCTTAATGCAAAAATCTTGAAATGGGTTTTTCATAGAACGTGGAGGTTAGTGTCCTCTTGTGCACCATACAATTTTTTTTTGAAATGATTGAGAATTGAAAAAGTTATGGAAGAAACACTAACAATGTGTTTCACGAGTTAAGGAGGTAGGACAGAAAAGAAATTGAAAGAAAATAGGAAAAATTAATATTTCAAAATAAAAGTTACATATTTGGAATCTGCAGAAAAAATGCTATTTGTGTCTAAGATTTCGTCAAAAATGACTCTGTGTAGCATATTGTAACGAGTGGCTAAGCACAGGCTTCTCCAGAAACTGGAAGAAATACCCAATTAGCTTTGGTTTTTCATTAACATAGCACAGGTTTGGAATTACCGAAGCCAACTCCAAAGCATACACATAGGATTATTGTTGACATGTGAGCATGTGACTCGGCCTGTTTAAATTCAAAAATATTGCCGCGCTTTTAGATTTAAATAACGCGTACGCGTTATATAACTAAATAACGCGTGCGCGTTATATCAATACTTAACGCGTACGCGTTATATAACTACATAACACGTACGCGTTATATAGTTACAAAACGCGCTCGCGTTATGCAAATCATAAAGTACATGTTTAATACTTGAGAAAGAGGGGGTGTGGAAGTCAAGGGAATTTTTGTTTAATATTTGAGAAGGGGTGGGGAAGGGTCAAGGGAATCTATGGTTAATATTTAATAGGGGTGGGAAAGGGTCAAGGGCTTAGAAGGATGTTGGAAGCTTGAGTGGGGAGAGATGAAGGGAATGAGAACATGATGGGCTACAGGGGGTGAAGGGAAGTGGAGCTTGAGAGCACTATTAGGATTAGAATAGGTTCTGAAGAGGTATAGGGTTAGAAGTTGAAAGTGAGACTTGAGTGACAAGGGGGAATGGATGGAGGCAAGGGGGATGTGAGAGAGAAATAAAGAATACAAGGGGGGAGAGACATAGAGCGAGGGAGGGAGAGGGACAATGGGGAGGAATGGATTTGGAGGGAGTGAGAGATAGATGGGGATAGAACAAAATAAGAGATAGGAAGGGAGGGACAGAAAGTGTTGATGGGAGACATGCAGAGAGTGGTGGCGATGGAGAGAGAGGGAGTGATGGAGAGATTGGGATAGGTTGAGGGAAAGATGAGGGAGGGATAGAAGGTGAGAGACAGGCGATGAGAGAGGGAGGGAGAGAAGGTAGGGTGAGGGATGGAGGGAGAAATTTGGAGATAGATATGGATGGAGGGGGGATGGGTTTGAGAATGGAAAGTGACATAATGTGTGTGTATGTGTGTGTGTTTGAGAGAGAGAGAGAGAGAGAGAGAGAGAGATTGATGGTTGGGGAGAGAGAGACTAGAGGGAGTTGTGAGCATCATATTCTCCATCAGCATCATATTCTTCATCATCATCATCTTCATGACCATCATCGTCATCATCAACATCTTCATCATCATCACCATCATCATCATCATCATCATCATATTCATCATCAAATCAACATCTCCATCATCATTATCATCATCATGATCATCATCTAAACATCACCATCACCATCATCATCAACATCTTCATCATCATCACCATCACCATCATCATCAAAATCTTCATCGTCATCACCATCACCATCACCATCACCATATTCATCATCATTGTCATCTCTAGGTTCCCCATCAACATCAACATCTCCATCATCATCATCTTCATCATCATCATCATCTTCATCACCATCATCATCATCATCAACATCTTCATCATCATCACCATCATCATCATCATCATCATCATCATCATCTTCCTTGAATCAGATCAACATATCCATCATGTCACCATCATCTTCTTCATCATCATCTAAACATCACCATCACCATCACCATCATCATCATCATCTTCATCATCATTACCATCACCATCATCATCAACATCTTCATTGTCATCACCATCATCATCATCATCATTGGCATTTGTAGGTTCCTCATCAACATCTCCATCATTATCATCTTCTCCATCATCATCATCTTCATCACCATCATCATCAGCATCAACATCTTCATCATCATCACCATAATCATCATCTTCATCGTCATCAAGTCAACATCTCCATCATCATCATCTTCTTCATCATCTTCACCATCATCATCATCATCATCATCTTCATCGCCATCTCCATCATCTCCATCATCTCCATCATCATCACCATCACCATCATCATCATCTTCATGACCATAAACATCTTCATCATCATTGTCATCTCCCCCTTCCTCATCAACATCTCCATCATCATCATCATCATCATCATCATCACCATCTGAACATCACCATCAACATCATCGTCAACATCTTCATCATCATCATCATCAGCAGCAGCAGCAGCAGCATCAGCATCATCATCAAAATCTTCATCGTCATCACCATCACCATCTTCATCATCATTGTCATCTCTAGGTTCCCCATCAACACATCTCCATCATCGTCATCTTCTTCATCATCATCATCTTCATCACCATCATCATCGTCATCTTCTTCATCATCATCATCTTCATCACCATCATCATCGTCATCAACATCTTCATCATCATCACCATCATCATCATCATCATCTTCCTCATCAGATCAACATCTCCATCATGTCACCATCATCTTCATCTTCATCATCATCATCATCATTACCAACACCATCATCATCAACATCTTCATCGTCATCACCATCATCATTGGCATCTGTAGGTTCCTCATCAACATCTCCATCATCGTCATCATTGGCATCTGCAGGTTCCTCATCAACATATCCATCATCGTCATTTTCTCCATCATCATCACCATCATCACCATCATGATCTTCTGAACATCATCATGATCATCATCTAAACATCACCATCAGCATCATCGTCAACATCTTCATCATCATCGCCATCAGCATCATCATCAAAATCTTCATCGTCATCACCGTCACCATCTTCATCATCATTGTCATCTCTAGGTTCCCCATCAACACATCTCCATCATCATCATCTTCTTCATCATCATCATCTTCATCACCGTCATCATCGTCATCAACATCTTCATCATCATCACCATCATCATCATCATCATCTTCCTCATCAGATCAACATCTCCATCATGTCACCATCATCTTCATCATCATCATCATCATCATCATCATCATTACCAGCACCATCATCATCAACATCTTCATCGTCATCACCATCATCATTAGCATCTGTAGGTTCCTCATCAACATCTCCATCATCATCATCATTGGCATCTGCAGGTTCCTCATCAACATATCCATCATTGTCATTTTCTCCATCATCATCACCATCATCACCATCATGATCTTCTGAACATCACCATGATCATCATCTAAACATCACCATCACCATCATCGTCAACATCTTCATCATCATCGCCATCAGCATCATCATCAAAATCTTCATCGTCATCACCATCACCATCACCATCACCATCTTCATCATCATTGTCATCTCTAGGTTCCCCATCAACACAACATCTCCATCATCATCATCATCTTCATCTCCATCATCATCCTCATCAACATCTTCATCATCATCACCATCATCACCATCATCATCATCATCTTCCTCATCAGATCAACATCTCCATCATGTCACCATCATCTTCATCATCACCATCATCATCAACATATTCATCACCATCATCATCAACATCTTCATCATCATTACCATCATCTTCATCAACATTATCATCTTTATCATCTTCATCTGCATCATGATCATCTTCATTGTCATCACCCTCCTCCTCCTCATCATCTTTATCATCTTCATCTACATCATGATCATCTTCATTGTCATCACCCTCCTCCTCCTCATCATCTTGTGCACTTATGCACTTAGGGATTAATGTTTAGAAGAGGGTCTAAAGGCCTTTATGGGGGAGGGGCTCTAGGAACAAGGTAAGACAGAGAGGGCAGGGGGGAGGGATAAAGGCGTAGAGGGTTAGTGATTAAGGGAGAAGAAGGGAGAGAGTGCTATAGGGAGGGATAATGACGAAGATAAAGAGAAGGTGGAGAGATGGAGAGTGGGGTGGTAGAGACATGGCTGAAGGGAGAGAAAGAAACATGAAAGAAACATGTAGGGAGAATGAGGGACAGATATTTAGAAAGAGATAGGGGGTATCTAGGGATTATTGGGAGAGAGCTAGGGGGTATTAAACCATACAAAACATTTGTTTTGTATGCAATCATATAAATTATTAGTTTTCTTTGATTTTGTTCATTGCCCTAGCCGTGCACCTAACTTATTTATTGTGCTTGACTATATCGCGTTCGTGTTTTTTCACTACATATCGCGCACGCATTTTGTATTTATATAACGCGTACGCGTTTTGCAACTCCAGAAATAATGGCCTGTTGCTGTCCGAGAGCAACTTCACTCTGTCCGAACGAAAGCAATAATCCCGCGATTTTTCGAACAGCACGAGCCCGCGTCTGAAAATTTTCACATTCGACACCAACTCCATCATATTTTTTTATGCAGGTGCAGCATTGAGGACATTTTTCATGGTTGCTCACTGTGGTGTTGGGTTATATGGCCATATTTGAAGACAATAATTAGCAAGCTTGAAGAATCTCCAATTGAAGAACACCAAAGATAAGGCCTTTGAAAGATTCATTTTGCTTATATTTGAGGAGCACACAAGATAAGATATCAAGCTTCAAGACCAACAAGGAAGAACTTCCATTTTATTATTATTCAAGAGCTTGTAATTGAGGAGCAACAAAAACAAACTATATTGAATTGATCATTGTGGTGATGGGGAATGCACGTAACCGAGTAAACAAATCAACAAGGAAGAAGAGATCTCAAGAAGTCATTGAAGAAGAGAAAGAAAAGAAAAGAATATACATGATGAATCGGAGGCTTTCTTTGGAAACTAATCCAAATCCAATTGTAGAGGATACCATGGTTCATCCTATTAATCCACGACAAGAGGGACCTTCAATTTCCACAATAGTTGTTGAACAAGCACCCCATGGAAGTAATCAAGAAGCAAAATGTAGGTGCTCATTAGGGGATGTTTCAATTCCCACTTCAAGTCAAAGTGATAAGTTACCATCTCAAGATGAAGCTCACGAAGAAACACCCAATTTGCTATCCGGATGTGGTTATACAAGCGATGAAGTTAGAGAGGCGTTGGACATTTTGCCTACTGTTGAAGAAGAGAATGTTATCCACACCATCGATGAGGATGTTGGACTTCCACAAGGGGATGTTGGACTTCCACAGACCATGGATGAGGATGTTGGACTTCCACCATCCAACTACCAGGAAGAGAATGAAGGACACCAAGCTACTACTGAAACGCCAGAGCGTCTTGGTGATGCGCTACATGGTACAATTCCAACCCCCTTACCTCCATTAGCAAGCACACGTCGAAGAACTCCGAAGTGTATACAAGTTGATGAAAGACTTATGAATTCCATTGAAGGTACGCTATCTAAACATAGTATTGCTTATCAAACGCAACAGATACTTGATAAATATTTTGTTTCTAAATGTGATGGAGATAAATGTAGATTATTTTTATCATTGTTAAAATCTAGGAGCATGAATGTTGTTAGGAAAAAGTTAGGGATAAAGATGATAAAGAATTCTGAACCAAGTTCTCATATAGTTAAAATCCTAGTAGATGCATTTGGTAAAATTGGTAAGAACACACGTTCAAAGGACCGCAATGCTGCTCGTCGTGTGTTGTCACAATCAATTGCAGATAAGAACACCAGGGCCCTTCGTACTCTCAGGCCTACATCTGAACTAGTTAATTTGAATGTAAAAACCCTCCGTAGGTATTCTATTAGAAGAGAACATCTTGACACAACCGATCAGACAGATTTTTGGGCCTTTGTTGGTCGGTTGCCACGTCGTGACATGAAGCTAGTTGATGCAGTAAAGGGACTAGTGCACAGTTTTTGGCATGATCACACAAGGCCTTCTTCAAACCGAAAGGATGTACTAAAACTAAGAAGGGGTTCAAAGGATCGTGAACCACATACTAAGCATCTTCTTGATATAACACAGATAGAGCTTTACGAGAAATTTAAGATTGAGCATAGACAATTGAACTTGGGGCAAAGATCTTTTGAGAAATGTAAGCCATGGTATGTTAGAATAAATACTCTTCGTAACACTTGTTGTTGTAGATACCATGTAGAATATGAATATTACTATGAAACATTTTTGTACATTCGACGTGTGTTGCATACTAACATTGTGCAGGATTGCTCCATGACAATACCACCGACTTCATCAAGAGAATTCATTCATAGCATCATGTGCAATAGGCCCGAGGGGCAAACATACTATGCAAAATCTTGTTTGGATGGAACATGCTCCAACTGTGCTGGAATGGCATTATTGAGACAATGTATGCACGAGAATGGAGACAGTGAATTTGGGAAAATGGTTACAGACATGAAAAGTTTCAAACATATCAACTATGAAATAGTCCCAGGGAAAGAAAGCAAAAAAATACAATTGGTGACATCTCAGGTATGCATTTATATCTATAAAATTATGTTGTAACGGTTACATTTCAATCCTTACTTACAACAAAAAACTGACATTGAGATCATTTTGTGTCACCAGGTACAAGTTAGTGACTTCATCAAGGAATTTATTGAAAAGACACATCAATATGTTCAGCATGTCCACATGGCACGATGGAAGGATGAGAAGTTTAGAATATGCAGAGATACATTTCCCCTTGGTACTATACTTTCAGTTGTTGATTTTGCCGAGAACTACACTCTGCAACCTCAAAATGAGATCCAAAGTCAGTATTATCACTCTGAGTAGGTTTCCTTGATGGTCCATATCACATATAGGCATGGCCCAAATAGCACTGAAGAGCAAAGAGAAATTCTGAAGGAATATCACTTCTACATAAGTGATGATAGGTGCCATGACTTCCACTATGTACGTCATTGCTTCATCATGTTCTATGATCACTTGAAGGGAAGGAACATACAGATGGACCGACACTGGATTTGGTCTGATGAGTGTGCTGGTCAGTTCAAAAATGCACGCATATTTCAGTGGTTGTGTTCATTGCATAAATACTACAAAGTGCCACATATGTGGAACTATTTTGAGACTGGGCATGGTAAAGGAGTGCATGATGGAGCCGGAGCATGTGTCAAAACAGCCCTATGAAGAGAGGAATTGAAAGTATCTACAGAATCTACTATTCTAAATGCTCAATCTATAGTCAGGTGGTGCACGTCAGTAATGGGAGAGGAATCAACTATGCGAGTAGAATCCACAAGAAAGAGACATGTGGAGAGATTTTTTTGGGAGGTGGTAGACATAGATCGTTCACATGCATGGGAATGCAAGACTGTGCCTGGGACTCGTGGCTTTCATTCGGTTCGAAGCTCTGATAACCCAGTATTTGAAATTTGGACCAGAAAACTCGCTTGTTTTTGCCTGCCTTGTTGTGATGGTGACTGGGATGGGTGTGAATCATTGGATTGGGTTGATGGATGGGATCGCATATCACTTCCACTTGATCAGTGTGCAATTGTTGAGTTAACTCCGTTGGAAGAAGACCAATCATCTATTTCTGCAGATTTTGATCATGTCTCAGACCTTGTACAACCCGGTATGATGCATTTCCTTAACATTTTTTGTTTGTTTATGTAGTCTTCAAATGCACATTAATGGCCTTGTATCGCACGAAAAATATTTTGATCATATACCTACAATCATATAATGCAGGGCACATATACGCAGTGGTTGCCTCAAAAGATACTGAATGGGGTGATGAATACTGGTTGGCACGCTGTATAGATGGAAAGAAAACCCTCATTGTGTCCATGACTGACGATGAAAACAACCACTTTCCAATTGGGTCTATGGTTGTTAAAGGTGAATACTTGACACGGGACAGCAATGGAAGAAAGAAGGGTGGATATGTTTACAGGGATTACAAACCAGGTGCAAATGTGCATCACTTTACCAACTTAATCATTGGCACAAACCTTCAAGTACGAACAATGCCTAGTCAAAATACATCGAAGGTACACTACTTCTTACCAGATACAGAGCACGAGAGACTAATGGAGACCATCAGTATAAGATATGATCCGGAGGGCTTGGTTGTATGATAATAGGTGGGATCTAGCATGATGAGGTACGTTACATACTTTTAATACTATACTATTTATACTATTTGTAATTGAATATTGATATATGCTCAATTTTCACATGTATGTTTCATATGAATATGTCAATTTTGCGTTCTTGATATGCCAAATTTACGTTTACGTTGTTTATAAATATGCCAAAATTTCTCTTGTATGTCAAGTTTATGAATATGCCATTTTTTACATATGATCAGTAAACCCTAAAATTATATTATGTTCATCATGTTGGTTATTGGCTTCACCCAACAAAATTAATTCAATTCATGCTCACTATATTAAACAATACACTTATATTAAATTTAATTCATGTCTTGTTAAATATTTCATAATGAATTAGCTAGTTGAGAGCACCACCTTAGACCAAGCCATCATCATCAACATCTTCATCATCATCACCATCATCATCATCATGGACCTGCAAAACCCTAGTTTCCAAAGTGTCTAGGCAGGTTCGGGTTAGGAACACTAGCCATACCCGCCCGGTGGATGATTTTCCAAAGTTGACCCCCGTGTGCAAAAATTGCACACTCCCACACTGAGCAAAACCCTAGTTTCCAAGATGGACCTGCAAGGTTACACATGGGCCACCGGGTAGGAGGGGAAGGGCACCCCTGGCACTATCCCGGTGTGCTGAATCCAACGGAGTCGACGGTTCGTCGATCCGAGCCGCGGTCTTCATTCTATGGCTCGTCCCGTCTCACTACCAGAAGGCCTTCAGGGACACCTGCTGAATACCTACCGGGGGCATAGAAATCCAACCATGCAACAAAACCGGGTTCCGGGGAGACTTGCAGGTGTGTCTAGACAGGTTCAGGATAGGAACACTAGCCATACTTGCCCGGTGGATGATTTTCCAAAGTTGACCCCCGTGTGCAAAAATTGCACACTCCCACACTGAGCAAAACCCTAGTTTCCAAGATGGACCTGCAAGGTGACACATGGGCCACCGGGTAGGAGGGGAGGGGCACCCCTGGCACTATCCCGGTGTGTTGAATCCAACGAAGTCGACGGTTCGTCGATCTGAGCCACGGTCTTCATTCTATGGCTCGTCCCGTCTCACTACCAGAAGGCCTTCAGGGACACCTGCTGGATACCTACCGGGGGCATAGAACTCCGACCATGCAACAAAACCGGGTTCCGGGGAGACCTGCAGGTGTGTCTAGACAGGTTCGGGCTAGGAACACTAGCCATACTTGCATAGTGGATGATTTTCCAAAGTTGACCCCCGTGTGCAAAAATTGCACACTCCCACACTGAGCAAAACCCTAGTTTCCAAGATGGACCTGCAAGGTGACACATGGGCCACCGGATAGGAGGGGAGGGGCACCCCTGGCACTATCCCGGTGTGCTGAATCCAACGGAGTCAACGATTCGTCGATCCGAGCCACGGTCTTCATTCTATGGCTCGTCCCGTATCACTACCAGAAGGCCTTCAAGGACACCTGCTGGATACCTACCGGGGGCATAGAACTCCAACCATGCAACAAAACCGGGTTCCGGGGAGTCCTGCAGGTGTGTCTAGACAGGTTCGGGCTAGGAACACTAGCCATACTTGCCTGGTGGATGATTTTCCAAAGTTGACCCCTGTGTGCAAAAATTGCACACTCCCACACTGAGCAAAACCCTAGTTTACGAAATGAATGCACAATGAAGTCACTGGGCCATGGGGAGATGAGGGAGAGGGCCCCCTAGAGGTAATCGCACGCCAGGAGACCAACGGAGTCGACGGTTCGTCGGTCCGATGTCTGGTTTCTGAGTTATGTCGAGTTGCAAGTCGCATGAAAATGCCGTTCAGGGACACTTGGTGAATTTCCGTCCGGGAGCCAAAAAGCAAACAAAGCAGGAAGATTGCGTGCCGTTGGCTCCTGCAAGTGTGTGTGGGAAATGCCGACGTGGGAACACTGCCGGGAGCCATAAATCCATGATAGTAAATTAATTCATGACAAAAAAAACTGAATTATTCCTTTCAATGGATGTGGTTTTCAATTTCCTATGTTGTTAGGTCAATTTGGCACATTCATTGAAAGAAATTGTAGACTTTAATGATGATCACAACAAGTGTGTTTGTTAAAACCTTGTGAAATAGAGCATCAAAAGACCTACATTGTAGGCCATATAATTGTGTTTGTTTACCTTTTGTTTGATGGACCATGCACAATAAGTAATAAAATAATTTTTGAAGTAGGTCATTTCATTTTTCTGATTTTTTCTTTGGTGGTGTTGAAAAAGACCATTGTTCTTATTGATGGGATTTCATGTGCTTATGATTCTTTGGATAATCTGGACACATACAAGGACACCATTATTAGACTAATTCATTATGAACAATTTAATATGAGTAATCTACATAAATGAATTGAAAAATTAACAAAAATAACAAACAACCCATATACCTTGGAATATAACACAAGAGTGACCATGTTAGGCAATCTTACTTATCTACTTACCTATGGTCATTTAAGTAGACCATTTGGATCATGTCTATTACTAATGATCTCCATTAACTTTTCATGTTCACAATGAGGCTTGAAGTATCATACCTTTGATGGGTGCTTCCTTGGCATTGTTTGTAGTTTGAGGTTTGTATCGAAAACTAAGTTTGTAAAGTGGTATATAGATTCACCTAGTCTAATCTTGAAATACATAACCAACCTTCTTCCATGTTTGGTCATCCAGTGTTAGATATTATCCTTTAATAACCATCAAACTGATTACAAGTTGATCACCATTGTCATCTATTAGTGAGACATGAGGGTTTGGTTCGCCTTTAAGGAACATGCCAACAAATAGTGAGTGCCCCATTCATTATCTTTCAGGGAAACCATTGCATATATGTTCATTTTAAAAAACATCAATTCCAACGTGTGAGTCCACTAAATAGACAAAATGTAATGTATTCATGCTAGTTGATAAGATTTAATCTCATATTCCCTAAACTTGGTTGTACAAGATTTGAGACATGATCATAATGTGGTGAAATGGTTGATTAGTCCTCATCCAACTAGGATAATTCAATATTTATACCTAGAATAATGGGGAGTGATAGAATTTTCTTGTCCATATTTCTACTATAACATTGTTTGAGTTTCAAACTAAATGAAATCCACAAATTCCATGCATTATTCTATGTGATTGATCTACATCAACCACCTCCCAAAAATATCTTTGCACATGTCCTTTCCTTATTGAGTCCTCTTCTCGTCTTCTTGTTCCATCTACAATTATTGAAGAACACCATTCAACAATAGATTTTGTGTAACTAATGAGAGAATTTCTCGTAAACTTCCATTTTTACCTGCAGAATGTAATTTTTATACACACAACATCTCGATCATGATCCCCTTTCCCACACTCAGTTTCAAAATTCCTGTAAAGGCAACCTTTACATTTACATTTGCATTAACATGACAACCAAGTCTCAAAAATGAGATTGATGGTGTTTATTCTCATGCAATGTATACAGTTAGGATTAAGACAACTGTATAAATCTATGGAATTATAAATGGAGATATTAATCCAAAAGGAAGCCAATGTTGGCCTGGCCAATCTTTTCTTCCCAATGCAAACGAAATATTAGATTCCATTTTGCTATGTTTCCATGTAAAATATATTTGAAAAAAAACATATATTTGGATTATATGGAAATCCTTCTTACCTTTGACATTGTTTGGGATCTGCAGGATGGGAATGAAGTATTTTTTAGGGATTAAGAGGAGTATTCAATTACGCAAACTTATGAATGCCTATTGTGACAAGCAATCCATTGATTTCAACTCCATCACATTTCTGTTTGATGGATGATGTTTGCAAGGTGAGCAAGTTTAACCCACCAATGCGAGATTGCATGCAATTACACTGAGCAAAACCCTAGTTTACGAAATGAATGCACAATGAAGCCACTGGGCCATGGGGAGACGAGGGAGAGGGCCCCCTAGAGGTAATCGCACGCCAGGATACCAACGGAGTCGATGGTTCGTCGATCCGACGTTCGGTTTCCGAGTTATGTCGAGTTGCAAGTCGCATGAAAATGTCGTTCAGGGACACTTGGTGAATTTCCGTCCGGGAGCCAAAAAGCAAACGGAGCAGGAAGATTGTGTGCCGTTGGCTCCTGCAAGTGTGTGTGGGCAATGCCGACGTGGGAACACTGCCAACACTGGCTCGGGGGAGGTTTTTGCAGAGTTGACCCACCAATGCGAGATTGCATGCAATTACACTGAGCAAAACCCTAGTTTACGAAATGAATGCACAATGAAGCCACTAGGCCATGGGGAGATGAGGGAGAGGGCCCCCTAGAGGTAATCGCACGCCAGGAGACCAACGGAGTCGACGGTTCGTCGGTCCGACGTCTGGTTTCCGAGTTATGTCGAGTTGCAAGTCGCATGAAAATGTCGTTCAGGGACACTTGGTGAATTTCCGTCCGGGAGCCAAAAAGCAAATGGAGCAGGAAGATTGCGTGCCGTTGACTCCTGCAAGTGTGTGTGGGCAATGCCAACGTGGGAACACTACCAACACTAGCTCAGGGGAGGTTTTTGCAGAGTTGACCCACCAATGCGAGATTGCATGCAATTACACTGAGCAAAACCCTAGTTTACGAAATGAATGCACAATGAAGCCACTGGGAAATGGGGAGACGAGGGAGAGGGCCCCCTAGAGGTAATCGCACGCCAGGAGACCAATGGATTCAACGGTTCGTCGGTCCGACGTCCGGTTTCCGAGTTATGTCGAGTTGCAAGTCGCATGAAAATGCTGTTCAGGGACACTTGGTGAATTTCCGTCCGGGAGCCAAAAAGCAAACGGAGCAGGAAGATTGCGTGCCGTTGGCTCCCGCAAGTGTGTGTGGGCAATGCCGACGTGGGAACACTGCCAACACTGGCTCGGGGGAGGTTTTTGCAGAGTTGACCCACCAATGCGAGATTGCATGCAATTAAACTGAGCAAAACCCTAGTTTACGAAATGAATGCACAATGAAGCCGCTGGGCCATGGGGAGACGAAGGAGAGAGCCCCTAGAGGTAATCGCACGCCAGGAGACCAACGGAGTCGACGGTTCGTCGGTCCGACGTCCGGTTTCCGAGTTATGTCGAGTTGCAAGTCGCATGAAAATGCCGTTCAGGGACACTTGGTGAATTTCCGCCCATTTTATAATTTAAGCCACTTTTAAATATTTGAACTTCCATATTATTTTGGAAAGAGTATAATATTTCAAAACTCCTAAAGAGACAAAAACACATGATCAAAACTCCTAAGGCTGCAATTTAGAGTAGCAATAATGGGGGTGATGGAGTTGAATTTGATCCTATGGGAGATAATGATACTAATATTATTGAGAATAAAGGGATAATAGGTTGATCCATGACACCTTTGTTTGCATGGATGAGGATGCACCTATGTATGAGACCTATGATAATATTCATGATGTACATCTTATTGATAAGGCACACAAAGGCCTATACAAGAGATCAAAGATGAGTCACTTTGTCTACTAATTTGATGTTGATAAAATTGAAGGTATTGAATGACATTTCAAACAATGGTATGACAAAGATCCTAATGTATACACAAGGTTAATATATAAGGTGCCCCATAAGGTTCTTTGTCATATCCCTATAATTCTAGGTTTTTGATGATTGTTTAGGTTAAAAAACATAGCACATTATATGGATTATCATGTACAAAGATAAGTGAAGATGGTATTATATGAGTGGCTACAAATGGTTCTCAATTTACGATCATCAAGGAAATATTACCCATTTTTAAAGAAGAACCTCATAATGTTAGACTTTCATTGGTAGTTGATGGCAATGGGTGTGCATGAGTGAGTTCGTTGAAACCTTGAAAACATTGTATTGCATTTAGTTTGATTAAATTACACGAGCAAGAACTTTGACATAACTTGTAATGATCATCCAAAATCACAAATTTTAATTAGATACCAATTAGTGCATGCATGCAGTGAATTCGTTGAAACCTTTGAATATAATAGTTTGTTATTTTGACATAGTGCATTCATGAATAATAGATAATCCACACAAATCAACACATTAGATTGACACAAGTACATGTATCCAAAAGTACATATATATCCAAAAGTGCATGTCTCCAAAAGTACATGTATATCCAAAAGTCTCCAAAAGTGCATGTCTCCAAAAGTACATGTATATCCAAAAGTCTCCAAAAGTGCATGTCTCCAAAAGTACATGTATATCCAAAAGTACATGTATCCAATGAAGTCAATGTACATGTCTCCAAAAGTACATGCACAATAAAGTCAATGTACATGTCTCCAAAACTGAATGTATCGAAAAGTACATATATATACAAAAGTATCCAAAAGCACATGTGTCCAAAACTATCAAAACTCAAGCTTTCTCTTGTTCTTTCCCAACGTTGATCCTCTAGGCACATCCCTAGGATCAATGTGCATCCCTGGATCCTGCAAATTAAATATCAATTGTTAAATTCAACTAACTATGTACACTAATACGTTATCTCAACAATTATCAACTGGTGCATGGAAAGTGCATGAAACACTTGGTCACTGAAGGACATCTCACCTCAACTGACAAAGGAGATTGCATTGCTTATGTAGCAGATGGAGCCATCGGTTGAACATACAGGATGGTTGAACCAGGGGGGCCAGGCACTGCTCCTGCTGGTGGTGGCTACAATGAAAAAATGTTGAAATAGTTAGAAATGCATGAATAAACAATAGGTCCAACAATAATAAACTATGTAAAGATAATGTTGAAATAGTTACATACCTGTGTGTGATCAGTCGCCACTGCAGATGCGGCACTAACTGCTGCATCAACCATCGATGAGAGGTTCTCAGTAGACAACTCGGGTTCCTGATGCAGTAAACATGCAATTCAAACATTAACAAAAACGATTTATGCACTGGATTTCAAGTTAAACAACAAATATCATCAAAGGATATACATTACCATGGTGTGAGTAAGCCCATGGTCGTGGGAAGCTGGAGTCTTTCTAGGAGTAGAACGCCTCACATACACACGACCCCTGTTCACGAATGGCCTGGAGGGAGATGCAAATCCAGGCAATGGGCCAGATGTGTCGGATGGTGCCTACAGTCAGCAAGTGTTCATGTAGTTAGACATGCATGATTCAACAAACAAACATGTATTTAAAAAATGTCATTTTTAATTGTTTACCTGGAGCCCAGACGTTTCAGGGGACGGTATGACCATGGCTACTACCTCCACATTACCTTGCCCCAGTGAAGGATCTGCCATCTGCAAGTTTAATAATTGTAAATATTAGACCATAGATAGCATTAATGAACTAAAATGTAAAGTATGTGGAAATTAACAAATTAACAAGTATTAAAAAATTGAAATTTTAAAATGTTTACCTCGGTGTGAGATACGGCAATAGGTGGTATATAAGATGGGCCTACCGAATGGGTAGCATCATGCCCCCCTGTAGATTCTGGAACATCTGGCTCTGGGGCGTCACTGCCGGCATAAAGCATCAACTGCAAGTTCACAAAATTAATATATTAGCTCAAACTATATATATGTGTACAAAAACGAAAATAAATGAAGAATTTATTACAATTAACCATCAACATACCTCTCTCAAAAACCCACTGAAGGAAACATCTGAGGCAATACCATAGCAGGGACGACCACATGATGTGCACTCGTGAGGATCAGTACTAGGATGGGGAATAGTCGATGGTCCTGCACTAGTGGATGGTCCTGATGGTCCTGCACTAGTGGATGGTCCTGATGGTCCTGCACTAGCTGATGGTCCTGCATGGTGACGAGCTGGTGTATGTACCACACCAGGTATAGATGTCCCTTCCTCACCCATATGTTGAACCATCCTGCCATGGCGAACAACCGCCCGTGCCAAACTCAAAAATGCATCCCGTGTCTGCGGAATAATGTGATGTGCTGGTGGGACATCTGGCCCAGGCAACTGCCTGCGAGGTGCAGGGATAGGGCGATCGTGGTCTCGAAGCCTGGAATTGGGTCGGTTTTGGGGCATCCCCCCACCGATCCCCTGAAACTGTAAGATGTCAAAATAGTTAACGTGTTTATGCAACACGAACTCTGCGTACATTTTTCGAAGGAAATATAAGGGAATTTCCCTGTTGTTGTGTGGTGGCATATCAAAAACCATGTACCATCTGTCCATCCAGTTATCAACAAATGGTTGAAACGTGCACCACTCAATGGAGATATGCGGCCTGCTTGCATTTGGGATTTCCCCCGTCCGAGGGTCCCTAAACAATGCAAATATAAGCTCTTTGGATATTTTCAACTTTTTTACTGCATTGTAATCTAGCCCATCAGCATATTGTTGTCTTTTTCTTTCTCTGTAAGATGCAATATCATATAGGACATTCGTAGATTGTGAAATGGTGTCCACAATTGCATCCAAGGTTGATGCAAGTGAACGGCGAATCCTGTCACCACCACTAAAAGCTGCACTTATGCCCCTCAATTGGGCAAGCTCAATCAATATCTCGGCATTGGTATCCATAGCCGCAACTGCAATAAAGACATTAATACGAAAATCATTAGAAACATATACATGGTATATAATGACGTCTCTTCAAAATTGAACATGTATTAAATCAAACTCACATAAGCAATTTAATGGCATTCACTTACATACATTTAAAACTTAAAATTAAACATTTGACAATTAAAAAGTAAGTTAGTCAGATTGGCAGAGAGGAGGAGGAGGAGGATCAGGGCAGTGATGAGTTTGTTGATTCAGGCATGGAGGAGGAGGATCAGGGCAGTGATGAGTTTGCATCTATGTGTCTCAATGTCTCATTGTGATTTGTGATTGTGAATGACAAATGTGTTGTGATTTGTGAATGATCTAATTTCTATTGAATATTTCATATTAGTAATTGTAAATGTAATTTCTATTGAATATTTGTAATTGTAAATGTTAAATTTTATTGGATCTATATGTCTATATTTTTAAATTTTAATATATTTTAAAAATATATTAATTCCGGGGGTCACCGTGTCCTACGTGTCTTAATTCCGGGGGTCACCGTGTCTAGTGGGGACCAGGGATCAAATTTGAAGGGTGGGGTCCCATTTCACTATGAAGGGCTATGAGATATTGAACATTATTGAAGGGCTATGAGAAATTTATTAATATTTATTCTATGTGTATATATGGATGTGTTCATGTTGCATGGATTGGATTCTAGGTTAACCGAGGCCTTTTTAGAGCAAAGAATGGGGTAATTACTATTTGGGAACAAGTTTTTTATCAAATGTAAATTGCGGTGATGGAAGATATTGAGGGTGCCACATGTTGTGGAGAAAGTAGTATTGATTCCTATGACGTAATAGGGAGTTCAAAAAGTCTGGTTTCAAGTATTGTCATGCGTAGCTCGATTGATTTTTCTCGTGCTAGGGTTGTAGCAACTGTTATGGCCATTACTATTAAAAGGATTGATGGGGTGGAATCCCGTGAAACGATGAGTTCTTTTGTTAATACGTAGATTCAGTGAAATTTGGTGGGAGTCTTATGTTCATTTTATGCACAAAATTCGATTACGTGATTTTGTTGCATTGTTAACTCTCCTCCTAGTCATAGGTACAATCTCTTATATAATTGTGAAGGTTATCAATCCACTCAATATATTAAAGTTGTAGTAGGCCAAAATCATCAACATATTTATTGTACTCACAAATGTTGACATTCCAATTTCTATGTAGAGCGCCCATTAACATTAGATTGTATGGGACATGTTTTTGAGGCATGATGTCATTATCTCATAACAAAAAGCTTTTTATCCATAAATATGTCATCTACAAGCCAACGGAATTGTTCCTAATCCTTTATAAAACTTTGTCATAATTATATCAATACCAACATCCCTACCTATTGACTTAGCTTAGAAGATATTACACCTTCGGATAACCAAACCTGATTCCAAGGTTGGTAATCATAAACGTAAAAGCATCATCATAAGGAAATAGCATGTTGTGTTGAGGAAATTCCTTTTTTTCCATTTCCTTCTCAGGATAATATTTGGTTGTGGATCATTTAAAATGTATAATTTATTTTAATATTGGGAAGCTAAATTCAAATTCATTAATATATTAATGTGATTTGATTTTTTTATTAATAATAAGTTATTCTTTTCATTTGAAAATGTAATAGTACATCAAAATTTCAATGTTTACTGACGTAGTAAAGTTGAGAGGCTTTATTTTTCAGTGGATATAGCAGACCTGTAAATTCATAGGATGTCAAAAATCTAGTCAGCCTTGAAGTTGAGCTCCTCAAAGAAAATGAATTTCTTTAAATATGTTTATGGCAGGCTGGCATTGCCAGCTTTGCTTCGCAAACTATCCTGGAGGACTGGAGGAGATAGGGTAGGTGGAACTTGGAAGTAGCTCAACCACAGTGGAATAGGGGTATAAGAAAAAGCTTGTTTCTATTCATGCAATATTATATATTGATGGTCGGAGCCATGGAAGCATGGAATTCGAGCATTGACTTGATACAACAAAGAAAACAAAAGGTGGAACTCGGGAGCTGCAGGATTGACTTGATACAACAAAGAAAACACAGGGTGTGAGGTTGGGAGCCGTAGACGGTAGGATTAACTTGATACAACAAAGAAAACACAGGGCTATAGGTAGGGGCCACGGGCAGGAGCAACAACCTGTAACATTACAAGAAGTTTATGGATTGTGGATTTTGTCTGAAATGCCAAATTCGCGGGGGCACATTAACATAATATATTATACATTGAATACTCAATTAACTCACAGAGTCAGCATTCACGAATTGGTATGTGATAACTTGTAACTTGGTAAGCCCGCTAGCAACAACACGTATGAGCCACCTACCAGGTTTAATAATTTTGTTGATGCCATGAAATGTGTTAAAAACGTAAGCGCTCGCTACAAACACGAGAACTTCGAAGCGTTCAAGCCATGGGTTGCTCAGTGTAAGCCCGTCCACGTAAGTTGCACAATGATATTATTAGAGGCCCAATGGTCCATGATCCATGGATGATCGAACACGTGGATATTGGAGAGTAACCGAGTCCCACTCCCAAGTCACCTAGCTAGTAGCCGCATTCCCAATTTCCCACTAAAAACTGTTGATGGGTGAAATTTGAAGCTACCCTTCTGTTGCAATTTTAAACAGTAGTGGTTAATTTAATTATTGAAGGGCTTACCATGAAATTAAATTTTTTTTGCATGGTAAAATTTGAAGTGGCCTTCTATGACGTGTAAAATGACCTCTGAAGGGCCCTAAAGGCTTCAAATTTGAAGCCTGGTTACAAGGAAGCGGGCTCAGAGCGCGCTTCAGGCCCGCTTTTTACCTCCATGTGCAAACCCTATCCGGCTGCACAAAACCACTGGTAACTCAACACCTGCATCCACCCAATAGATCTCCAACTCAGACTTGTGGACGTGCTTGCTCGACTTTATTGAGTTCAAAGATGCTTCCTGACATAATCCCTTTCGAGGAAGGGTCTGCGGCATGCTTCCCCTCTCCGATATTCCATAATTCCCGTCCTGGCGAACTCATCGGCACATTTTCCCGGCATTGGCCTCCTGATATCTATCGGTAGGAGAGTGTTACATGAGAAGCAGAGGCATCTGAGAAATCAGAAGTGAAGTAATTTGTTGTTGTTTCTTTTCTAACCTTTCTTTCGTCTCCATTTCTAGCAATTTCTCTTATTTTGCTTTTTAAATTTTCCACTGTTCGTCAGGGGTTCGATTCTTGTTCGGATTGTTTTATTCCACAGCAAAAAGGGCTTCCAGGCTGGATGGTATTATGAAAACCAGCTACGGGATGGGGTGTACTGCGTTATCTGTATCAGTTGTTATAAATTTCCTTTCAATCGTTTCAGCATTATATGATAATTGTATGTATTTGGATTTGATGTAAACAGGCATGGTGCAGATGTACCTATCTCTTGAGAACGACTGCAAGTGGGGGCCAAACTGCCAGCAGTCGCCACACCTGATTCCACAGCAGTAGTCGCAGTCTCTCCAATTGGTGCCTCATAAGTTCAGAGTATCATTATCTTTTCACATGATACAAAACATTTTCACATGATACGAAACCTTGCCAGCTAATGAAAAGACATGAGTGCACTCATTTTCATTATATTTAGTGAGTTGTGGCTAGCGGCGGGTACACTCGTGTACCGTGTTCTCGTGTTGGGTGACTTAGATGGATACATTGTAGAAAGGGGGTCCGAGTTCTATTTTTTTCAATTTTAGGTTGGATTACGAATTTTTGAGTTTTTTAAAAATGATTCATTTTAATTATTCATTCATCTTGGTTGAGGGAGATTGAGGGAGATGTGAATTTAATGAAAGATTGGGTTATTCCCAATTTTATCAATATTAAAAAACTAGGTTTTTTTAAACAAAAAAATAATAATAATTTAGGTTAAAAATGATAAAAAAGAGTATGGGTGAATGAATTACCTGATTGGATGACAATCTACCGGTGAATTTGTCCCCTCCAGCTAAATCGAGCAACACCGATACTTGAGTGGGCCACAAACCGTCCTCGTCTAGGGTCAATTTCGCGTTTCTGATGCGTGAGTGCCGCGGGTGGTCGGCAATCGTCGGGACTGTGTATTTAAATTGTTTTTTAGATTTACATAATGCGTACGCATTTTGTAACTACATAACGCGTACGCGTTTTGTAACTACATAACGCGTACGCGTTTTTTAGTTATATAACGCGTACGCGTTTTGTAGTTATATAACGCGTACGCATTATTGTTACCTAGCCTACATGTCCAATGACATGTTAGGCTCGGGTCTTACCATAGCAGGTGCTAAACATCATAAACGCATTATGTTTTATGTATCAGGAACGAGTTTTGAAAAAGTAACATTGCATCTAAAGTGACCCTCATCTTCTTGCACACACCCTTATCAAACCAAATCAAAACATAAATCTAAATGACATCATACAAAGGTGTCTTTGTTAACCAACCAGATCATTTTTGTAACTAGAATGCCCTCAAATCACAATTGTAACACATTAGTTAGGTAAAGTCAAAGAGGAAGAGGGCACTATACTATCTAGTATAGAAAACCAAATCAAAACATAAATCTAGATGACATCATACAAAGTGTCTTTGTTAACCCACCAGATCATTTTTGTAACCAGAATGCCCTCAAATAACAATTGTAACACATTAGTCAGATAAAGTCAAAGAGGAAGAGGGCACTATACTATCTAGTATAGAAAAGTAATGTATTTGTTCGTCAAGGATTCTTTAATTCAAGACACATAACCTCAACATAGATGATACTAATGAGATATACTATATCAAGATACATAACCTTAACATAGATGATAATATGTTATGAATGATGTAAGAGATTCACTTCCTCAAGGAAATGGATGACGAGTAGATCGTAAGCATGAAAGGGTATTCAAGTTGGAGAATGGCATGGAAAATTTGATAAGGTTAGAGGAATCCTTACTTAATAGTAAAAAGATCAAGATCATTCATCCCATTTTCCCACCATTTGCAACACTTGAAAATACAAGTAAAAGATACTAAGAGTGTTATGGTAACTCAGCAATCACGGACATGAAAGTCATAGAAACATTTTTCAATTTTTCTTAATATCACACGGAAGCAAAGGACGGCACAAAAGATTTACTCATACAATTTTTCTCATTTTCCACCTAGTATATTCCCTTATTGTTGGTTAATATCCTCCCTATGCTCCTCACGAGACTTTCCTATGCATATCTCCCTTATTTTTTAATTTTCAACTTTTCACATAGGAACTTCACATGTCAAATTTTGAAACTAATATGGTAGGAAAATAAGTTCAAAATTGCTAATTAGTTTCATGATTATTTAGTCAATCATTGGACTTTGGCTCAAATTTTGAAACTAATATGGTAGGAAAATAAGTTCAAAATTGCTAATTAGTTTCATGATTATTTAGTCAATCATTGGACTTTGGCTTCAACTAGGAATCTACATAGTTTTTTACATTCTTTTATTTATGTTTTAAGTGTGTTTCAAATATAATCCACATAACTTAATTTACAATAAATAACCTTTTAAAGATTCACACTCATCTTAAAGTGTGAAAAACTAAAGTCAATTTAATTAATTTTTAAAATATATTAACCATAAAATAATATTGATAATGATGATATAAAAATATCATCCAGATAATGATGATATACAATTACCAACTAGATAATAATGATGATATACAAATACTAATCAGATAATAATAATTATTGATGATGATGATATAAAAATATCAACCAAATGATGATGATATAAAAATATCAACCAAATGATGATGATGATAATGATGATGATGATGATGAACGTTCACTGAGAGCCAATATGATTAATTTTTTAAATTATTTAATCTTAAAATATTTGGTAATATTTTTATAAAAATGATGATGATTAACGTCCATTGAGACCCATGTACTATTGTTGAAGTGTGAATGAGAAGAAGCTTGGAACTAGCTTTTGCACATGAATACTTATGCTATGTGGATGAATGTCTTGAACTATTTGATGCTCTTTCATATGCAAATATGGAGTAAGATTGTTTTAGATTGATGAATAGACTCTTCCTACAACTCTATGTTTCTTATTTCATATGTTATTATGTTATCTTGCTTTCTATGGGTAGTGAAATCAGAATGATATAAAGAGCAAGATTGTTTTAATATTGATGCTTTCATTCTGTTAATTGTGTATCTACTTCTTAAAACAATTATCTGAATTTTGAATACGGATGTTTGATTGGTATTTCATTGCTCACTCCTTTTAATCTCGCTCCCAGTTGGGATAGGTTAGTATAGTCAGAAACTAAATCGCTCCCAGTTGGGATAGGTTAGTACAATCAAAAACAGTATCGCTCCTAGTTGGGATAGGTTAGTATAGTGAGAAACTGCATTTATGTTAGATCATATTGCATTTCATCTCTCAATTATAAAACCATAAATGGTGGACCGACCATAATCAATGAAACCCATTAAGTAATGGTTGTTGGGCCAAAATCTGAACGGGTTCCCTAATCCAAATGGTTTGAGATCTAAACACTTCTTCCCAGGGAGAACCCCTACTATTGACCCAGGGTCATTTCAACTGTTCATTAAGACTAGCTTGACGAATCATCATGTTTATAAAAATAATGATAATAATATTATGATAAGTATTAGTGCGATTTCCTTTATCTTATAAAATGTATACCAATCATTTTAAAAAGAAATAAATGTGTACCAATCATTTTAAAAAGAAAAGAAATTACAAAGAGAAAAAAAAAAATTTACAAATGAAAAAACATTAAAAAAAATTATACAAAAAATTTAACCCGCAATTTTTTTAACCAATAATATAGAAAATTTTAATTAAAAAATAAAATACAACTAATGATAAATCAAATGCAAGGTACTGATGTAATTTTTGAAGACATAAATATTAGTTACTCGTGTTAAAAACATAGATGAAGAAAAGTAACAATAATAAAGTCAAGAATACGCATTATGAACGGGGAGTATGAACATAAATAGAAAATAGTTTTAATGTTGATGAGAAAGAATCTCATTCCCATCTAAAATCGTGATAATGAAACTTCAACAATCTTCGACTTTGCAAATACACTTTAAATTTCGAACGTTTTGGGAGAGGGTACATTATCCATCGCCATAATATTCAACTTTGGAGATAGAGTTTAATTTGTTTTTGAAAATTTTATGTTATTAAAGTAAAATTCTTAAATTTAATATTAATATTTGTTATTTATTAATATTTAATTTATATATCGTCTTTGTCAATTAAGAAAATAATAAATTTTGGTTAATCACCACTATATCTCAGATTAAAAACTATTTTCCCTTAACAATACACACCATGGTTTACATTCCAAAGATTACTTTTTTTTGACAAATTAAATACCATTTATTATTTTTTTACTAATTCTCACATGATTTGCGATGGCATAAATTACAATGTTACAGATTCCAAAAGACGATAATTGGCGATGAGGTGAATGAATTTAAATTTGTTGCTGGTATATTAATGAAACTCATGATGCTATGGTGGTCTTAAAAATGTGATAAGTACATTGAATATATATATAAAACTAAGTTATATCGATATCAACCGATATTATTAACCGTTGAAGAGTAATTTTTTAATTAGGAATATACAAAACAAGTTCTAAAACGTTATTTATACTTGTGTTTATTTGAATATAAAGTAATATATATATTAAATTAAAATAATATATTAATTAAAATTAAAAAATCAAGTATTTTGTGAGTAGTTTTGAATTAAAATATAGTTTGCTATACAATAACTCTATTTATACATATAATTTGGTTTTAATGGTTAATCATTGAGATGTAGTGTTAATTAGAATAGTAGTTATAATGTAGGCAGTTGTAATAATTATTTAGTTCAAATTGATATTTTTTATTATAATTAATATACTTATATGTTTAAAATAAAGATATATTTTATTATATAAAGAAAAATTTTATTTCTTATATCAAATTAATTAGAAAGAGTTTTTCAATTAGTATATAAAACTTGTATGTATAAATATAGATTTCATTTATTAATATTAATAAAATATATCTAATGTTTTATTGCTTTGTATTTAAAAATTCTATTTTTTATAAAAAAAAATGTCTATTTATAAGAAAAATATGTTAAATGTAAATTGTGAATACTATAACTTAGAGCATGATATTTATAATCACATAAATGAAGGTAATAGTATATTGTTATGGAACTTTAATCCTATAACAAATAATTAAGCTCTAATCCTAAGCAACATTCCTAACACTAACTATGTATGGTTAGAAGAGAACTTGGATTTAACTTATAAGTAGAAAGAATATCAAAAAATCTAGGTGACATTGTTGCTAAGACCTAATCATTTTTCCATGGTTTAGCAAAGTGTATGAAATCCAAATTCAAATTAATTATATTTATGAGTTTGGTGATAGTGTAGTAGATTATGCTATATATGATATACCTTTATATAGTTTTAATATGTTAATTTTGATATTTTCAATGAACATTGAAATCTAATTTAAATCATATATTTGTAATCTTAATTACAAATTGTATTGTAGAAAATCACTTCATCTTTGACAAAAATAAAGACCATTTATTTCTAAAAGATTTAAAAAATAAATTAAATCACTTAAGTAATAACACTACTAAAAAATTTTAATATAGTTTTAAAACACCACTCTCAATATTTATAAATAAGTACTCTTTTGAATATTCATGTGATAAAATATTATAAAATTACATTATGAAATCCATACGGAAGTCTCTAAAGGTTCCATAAAATATATATATATATAAAATGATAATTAAAAAAAAAAGATTATATCAATAAAATATATATAATATTTGACATTTTTTTTATATTAATCCCACAAAAATCGTAAAGTACATTCTAACTCAAAAAATTAAAATAAATATTTTTTTTTTAATTGTGAGGGCTTGGGATTTACATTTTAAAGAAATAGTTTTTAACTTTTGAGAAGATTGAATTTGGAGATAAAATTCTAATAAAAGAGAAAGCTAAATACATTAAGAATTATAAACAGATACTATGTTTTTATTTATCATATTTTTAAGCTTTTCAATATGGTTGTTATGCAACATTTTTCTAAATCATGGATTGAAAGGAGCATTGTTCATATTTTTAAAAGTAACAACAAAATAACTTATTATATTATGGAATAATTAATAACTTATTATATTATAGAATAATTATGGTTAGTATTTTTCTATCCAAAATATATACAATTATTTTGAAAAAAATGAGTAGTATATGGTTAGAAAGACATTAAAATTAGACCAAAGGAAAATTTGAGTTTAGAATATGTCATTCAACAACAAACCATTTAGTTTAAAATATTAAGTTTAATGAAAAGGAATGACAAAACAATAAAATCAATCTCCTTTATCGACTTTAGGAAATCTATTAACACAATGCTTTGAGGTAGATTGGATGAGCTCAAGGTTTCTTTCAAGTGGAGGGTGGTCGTGATAAGTTCAATGTATAAAAAGCTTATTGTTAATTTCTCGAATAATGAGGGTTGTTCACAAGAAATGAATCACAATAGTTGAGTTAAAAGACTAGCAAGCCATATTAATAATTAATATGGCTTATATACGTCGATCGGCATATATAGGCCACACATTTAAATGTGCTTGATATACACCGATCGGCATATATAAGCCATATTAATAATTAATATGGCTTGCTAGTTGACGGCCAACCTGCTCGTTAGGTTTGGTGAATTATTATTATTATTATTAAAACCAATTTGACGGCCACACAATTAATAATATTAATTAATTAATAATAAATATAATGATTAAATATAACGACTACGGTTGACTTATGTTGACGATGGTTGACTTTGATTGACGATTCTTAACTATGGTAGACTTTGGTTGACCATGGTTGATTAAAGTTTAACATCGTTGACTTTGGATGTTCATGGTTGACTATGGTTGAACATAGTTGACCATGGTTGACTGTAGTTGGCCATGGTTGACTTTGGTTGACCTTAGCCGACTTTGTTAACCCTGTTTGACTATAGTCAACCATGGTCGACTGTGCTTGACCATGGTGGACTTTGTTTGACTATGGTTGACTTTGGTTGACCATGGTTGACATCGTACACCATGGTTGTCTATGGTTGACTTGGTTAACCATGGTTGACTATGGTTGACTATGGTTGACCATGGTTAACTATGGTAGACCATGGTTGACCATGGTTGACTTTAGTTACCATTGCTGACTTTGGTGGACCATGGTTGACTTTGGTTGTGGTCAACCATGAAAAACCAGAATTGACCATGGTTGACTTTGGTTAATCACAACCAAAGTCATATCAGAATATTATTTGGTTTACCATGGTTGACTTATAAATATTTGGTTGGCTTATGATTATTTGGTTGACCATAACCAAAGTTATATAAGAATATTATTTGGCTCACCATGGTTGACTTATAATTATTTGGTTGACCACAACCAAAGTCATATAAGAATATTATTTGGTTGACTTTGGTTTACCATGGTTGTATACGGTTGACTTGGTTAACCATGATTGACTTTGGTTAACTATGGCTGACCATTGTTGACTTTGGTTAACTAAAGTCAACCATATTCAACCAAATTCAACCATGGTCAGGGAAAGTGAAATGGTCAACCAAAGATAGCCATGGTCAAGTAAAGCCAACCAAAGATACGAAAGTCAAGAAAAGTCAACTATAGTTATAGGTGACCATGGGTGGCTTTAGTTGACAATGGTTCGCTTTGGTTTACCATTGTTAACTTTGGTTGACAAAGTCAACCATGGTTGACATTGTTTTACAATGGTTAACATTGGTTGACCAAGTCAACCATGGTCGACTTTGTTTTACACTTGTTAACATTGGTTGAATTTGGTTGACCATGGCTCACTTTGGTTGAATTTGGTTTACCATGGTTAAATTTGGTTGACCATGGTTGACTTTCATTTACCATTGTTAACTTTGGTTGACCATGACTGACTATGGATGACTTTGGTTTACTTTGACTAACTTTAGTTAACCATGGTTGACTTTGGTTATTCATGGTTGAATTTGGTTGAGCATTGTTGACTTTGGTTGACCATCGTTGACTATGGTTAACTTTGGTTTACTGTGGTTGACTTTGGTTGACCATTGTTGACTTTCTTTTACTATGGTTGACCTTGGTTAATCATGGTTTTCCTTAATTGACCATGGTTGACTTTGGTTCAGAATGGTTTATGTTGGTTGACCATGGTTGAGTTTGGTTCAGATTGGTTGACGTTGGTTCAATATGGTTAATCGTGGTTGACTTTGGTTAACCATGGTTGACTTTGGTTGACCATGGTGGATGTTGTTTGACCATCGTACACCATGGTTTTCTATGGTTGACTTTGATTAACCATGGTTGACTTTGGTTGACCATGGTTAACTATGGTAGACATGGTTGTCCATTGTTGACCATGGTTGACTTTTATTGACCTTAGTTGCCATTGTTGACTTTGGTGAACCATGGTTGACTTTGGTGAAATTTTAAATAGCCATGGTTGACTTTCATTGACTTTGGATAACCGTGGTTGACTTTGCTTGTGGTCAACCATGAAAAACCAAAGTTGACTATGGTTGACTTTGGTTGACCAAAACCAAAAGTCATAGTAGAATATTATTTGGTTTACCATGGTTGACTTATAATTATTTGGTTGACCAAAAACAAAGTCATAGAAGAATATTATTAACTATGAGTGACTTTGGTTAACTATGGTTGACCATGGTTAAGTATGGTAGACTATAGTTGAAAATTCCTGACTTTGGTTGACCATTGTTGACCTTCATTGACATTAGTTTATCATTGTTGACTTTGGTGGACCATGGTTGACTTTGGTTGTGGTCAACCATGAAAAACCAGAGTGAACAATGGTCAACCATAGTCAACCATGTTCAATAAAAATCAACCACGGCTAACCAAAGTCAACAATAGTGAACATAGTTAACCATAGTAAACCATGGTCAACCAAAGTCAACCATGGTTAACCAAAATCAACCATGGTCAACTAAAGTCAACCATAGTCAACCAAATTCAACCGTGGACAACCATAGTCAACCAAAGTCAACTATAGTTATAGATTACCATGGGTGGCTTTAGTTGACAATGGTTCACTTTGGTTTACCATGGTAACTTTGGTTGACTAAGTCAACCATGGCCAACCATGGTCGACTTTGTTTTACAATGGTTAATATTGGCTAACCAAGTAAACCATGGCCAACCATGGCGACTTTGTCTTACAATGGTTAACATTGGTTGAATTTTGGTTGACCATGGTTGACTTTGGTTGACTCTGGTTGTCTATGGTTAAATTTGGTTAGGTTATTAGCCCCAATCTATAAATTATATCGAAAGTATATTTTTGTTATAAATACCATGTAAAAAATACAACATTATTAAAATATGAACGAGCTCAGGCTCATAAATTTTGTAGGGAAACTAGTTATTGAAGAAAATTGGGTCTTATAATGTCCTGCATATGCCAAATTAGATTAAATTTCAAAATATTCCTAACACTATGGATCTTAGTAACTTGTCTTTTTTGTTTACACGAATCTCCCTGACTTGCGGGAGGGACCTGTGGTCTAAGAAACCATGACCCAAGGATCCATCAAAATCACCCAAGGATCGCACTTAGCCTGGGACACACTAACCCATAGCATGGTTGGATTTTAGGTGTCTCCTCCCACGACCGTCGAGTTTCGAACCCTGGGCCACTTAACAAATGAAAACCCTCAATTACCAACTACACTAGTGAGACTTGAAAATCTTAGTAACCTGTTAAACACATCAAATCGTGAATATTTGGGAAACTTCTCTTCAATCTTTTAGATTATAAAACAAAAATATTATAGAAAACCAATTAATTTCTTATCATTTTTCTTAACGTTTGATAACATGATCTAATAATATATAATCTAATTTTTTAAGTTATGACCAAGCCAAAGTTATCTATGAATCTATATCTCCAAATGTACATACACTATCTCCTTCTAGATATTTTAATGAATAATTTAAAAAGAGAAAACATGTTTTTAACAATTAGACCTACTCAAGTATCGGATAAATGAACCTATAAAATAGTGTTAAACTAACCTAAAAACACTTTGAGATAAACAAATCTATAAATATTATAATACAAAGAAGAAAACATAATTACCTTAATACTTCCTATCTCAAAAGATTTGAGATACAAAAGTTAGACCTACACAATTATTCTGGTGTAAATTGTGTGGGTAGTCAAATCCAACTCCTCCCTACTTAGTTCAACCTCCAATCATCCAGAATCCCAACTAACTGGAAGATAAACTAAGATAAACTAGAGGAAAATGGATTTTCCAGTCCAGAGACAAACCTAAGCCATCCTTTTAAAACTTACACTAATAAAAGAAAACTATATATAGTTTCAAAGTAGACATATATGATCCTGCAAACAAAGGCTTTCACCCTTCAACACCGTTATTTGAATAAAATAAATATATATGTGTGAGTGCATGCACACACCTTGATCCGGATAAATTGTTAACCTACATAGGGCACCTAATTTAAAATCTGTCTATTTCTATTTCCTGCCGTGCCTAAATAGTCTCTTAATTTCGATCCTGTAATAATTTGGTCAAACACTCCACAACCAATTCGCTCAGAGGACCTATTGGGTATTCGAACATTTAGTTCATCATGTGAATATTCCCACTCATAAAGTGACCTCTAAGGTACAATTATGGGGCTATTAAATGTCGAAGCATGTGACATAAGCCAATTCGAATTCCTGCGAGCCAAAATGTCATAGTGAAACTCTCAATGAGTCACAGAAGTTATGATTCCACATGCTTTTATATGCATGTGTGTTTCGAAGGATTTTCCATGTCATGTTGTGAGGGTTACTTTTTGCAAATCATTACTTCCTTTATATGTTGATTTTTCATAAAGAAGAAGATTCATGAGTGTATGTTATACATCAACAATGTCTTTCTATAAGAAATGCCAAAATATCGTAGTTGTGCAAAATTTAGGTGATAAAAGTGACCAAATCTATAGTGCACCCTCACAATACACGAAACCTTTAGGATGGAGTATGCATTTTTTAACATGTTACATGGAAGGATGTCCTCACAAGAAGGAATAAATAACTCTTCGTGAAAACATTTTCCATGTGTAAGATTATTTGGAAAATGTTATTCCTATATATGCACACATCTAGAGACAAACACAAAAAATAGTATTGTCCAATAATTATGAATAAATAATAAGAAACAATAATATCATGCATGAAAATCATCAATATCCTAACCCCATTTGGTGTCCACATATCCTCACTCAATCTAGAGTTCGCATGCATATGTAGTTCTTCTTGTCAAACTTGTGAAACATCAATAACATAATATAATATAGTAAATTTTATCATTAGAGGCGCTCTATGGCCCAATATGAGGGAGATCTTGTTCGTCGAGTGTTTGTCGATATTGTCGGCCATAAATAACATTTGTATGGGGGAGATCTTGTAAATCGATTGTTTGTTGATATTGTCGGCCATAAAAAAATTAATACAAAGTAAACAAAAATGAATAATACAAAGTAAAAAGTAAGAAATATTATGTCGGCCATAAACAAAAAGAGTAATACAAAGTAAAAAGTAAATATGAGACTTAAACTAGAGACTTTAGAGCTTAGGATTAGGTGATACATATTGTGTCGGTCATAAACAAAAAAGAATAATACAAAGTAAAAAGTAAATATGAGACTTAAACTAGAGACTTTACTTTTTACTTTTAATACAAAGTAAAAAGTAAATATGAGATTTTAGAGTGTTTGTCTAGTTTGTCGAGTAACAAAATAATACAAAGTAAACAAAAAAGAATAATACAAAGTAAAAGTAATAAATATTGTGTCGGCCATAAACAAAAAATAATAATACAATGTAAAAAGTAAATATGAGACTTACACTAGAGATTTTAGAGCTTAGGATTAGGTGGCTCAGGTATTGCACTCAAGGAGTTATTCAAGGAGAGGTTTGCACCTCATGAGATTTGATCCCTCTCGACACTTGATAGAGCTTAGGATTTGGATCTATGCTGGTATAAATATATATTCATTTTCAATATCACATGACATCGTATATTATTAAAAGTTCATATCACATATATGACTCTTACATGCATGTATATCAATGATGTCATTAAAAGTTCATATCACATATATGACTCTTACATGTATGTATATCAATATAAAAATACAACTTAATGTATTCAAAGACCTTAATAAGTCATTACATGATATAGTAAAATCCAATCACCCCATGCCATGGAAATCATATCAAATGATAAACCATGAAACAACACTGATCAAACCAAATCAAAACATAATCTAAATGACATCATACAAAGATACAAAGATAAATCTAAATGACATCATACAAAGGTGTCTTTGTTAACCAACCAGATTATTTTTGTAACTAGAATGCCCTAACAAGTGTAACACATTAGTCAAATAAAGTCAAAGCGAAAGAGGGCACTATACTATCTAGTATTGAAAAATAATGTATTTGTTCGTCATGGATTCTTTCATTCAAGACACATAACCTCAACATAGATGATACTAAACCTCAACATAGATATACTAATGGGAAACTTGAATGGATAACATGTTATGAATTATGTAAGAGAGCAGGAAAGGGTATTCAAGTTGGAGAATGGCATGGAAAATTTCATAAGGTTAGAGGAATCTTGTTTAATAGTCAAAAGATCAAGAACATTCATCCCATTTTCCCACCATTTACAACACTTGTAATGAAAATACAAGTAACAGATACTAAGAGTGTTATGATAACTCAATCATCACAGACATGAAATTCATAGATACATTTTTCATATTTTCTTAACATCACACGGAAGCAAAAGATGGCACAAAAGATTTACTCTTTTTGAGAGGTCACAAAATATCTACTCATATAATTTTTCTCATTTTCCACCGAGTATATTCTTTCATTTTCCACCGAGTATATTCTTTTATTGTTGGTTCATATCCTCCCTATGCTCCTCACGAGACTTTCCTATGCATATCTCCCTTACTTTTAATTTTCAACTTTTCATAGAATAACTTCACATACGGTCAAATTTTGAAACTAATATGCTAGGAAAATAAGCTTAAAATTGCTAATAAGTCTTATGATTATTTAGTCAATCATTGGACTTTGGTTTCAACTAGGAATCTACATAGTTTTTTACATTATTTTATTTATGTTTTAAGTGTGTTTCAAATATAATTCACATAACTTAATTTACAATAAATAACTTTTTAAAAATCCACACTTATTTTAAAGTATGAAAACCTAAAGATAAATTTGATTATTTTTTAAAATATCAAATCATAAAATAATGTTGATAATGATGATATAAAAATATCAATTAGATGATGATGATGATGATATAAAAATACCAATCAGATAATGATAATTATTGATGATGATGATATACAAATATCAACTAGATGATGATGATGATATAAAAATATCAACCAGATGATGATGATGATGAACATTCACTAAGAGCCAATATGATTAATTTTAAAATTCTTTGATCTTAAAATATTTGGTAATCTTTTTATAAAAATGATGATGATTAATGTCCACTCAGACCCATGTACCATTATTGAACTGTGAATGACAAGGAGCTTGGAACTACCTTTTGCACATGAATGCTTCTATTATGTGGATGAATATCTTGAACTATTTCATGCTCTGTCATATGCAAATATGGAGTAAGATAGTTTTAGATTTATGAATGGACTCTTCCTACAACTCTATGTTTCTTGTTTCATATGGTATTCTGTCAGCTTACTTTCTATGGGTAGTGAAACGAGAATGATATAAATAGCAGGATTGTTTTAATATTTCTGCTTTCATTCTGTTAATTGTTTATCTACTTCTTAAAACTATTTTGAATACGGACGTTTGATTGTTATTTCATTGCTCACTCCCTTTAATCTTGCCCCCAGTTGGGATAGGTTAGTATAGTCAGAAACTGTATAGGTTAGTATACTTAGAAACTGTATCGCTCCATTATTCACATATATCATCAACAAAATGCTCTCACTGACTCTTTGTCAAAAAAGGGTCTTCATGCTACCAAAGGTTATATTCGTTTTTATGGCTCTACTTTCTTACATTCATTGGATGTAGCTTGGACCTCCCTCCAGGGTTATTTTTCATTGTTCTTTCATGTGGGCGGTCATGGTTTTCTTACCTAGTGGTTGTGTTCTATGGTGTATTCGTATGCAAGTCTTTTGGCTCATTTCTCGACTATACCTTGGTTGGAGGTGCCTGGTTTCTTATGGGGTGTGTGTTAACTATTTGTAACATCGTTTCATCACGTTTATATACTTTCATAATTAAAGTATAGATTATTTTTCTGAGTGAAAAAAAACAACTATATATATATAGAAACACTTTTAGATAAGATAACCTAATTTCCTCTAAACATTACTAAATCATATTATAATATTTTTAAATAATATTAATATGAAAATAAAAAATAATTATAATATATAGTGTGTAAGTGCTTTTACTTAGCATAAGTAAATAACATTTTTTTTCTATTTTTTATTTCATGGATATAAAAGTTATCATAAGTAAATATTAATCATTTAATTTTTTATATTTGATGGATATAAAATTTTTATGATGCTATAAAATAAATCAGTTAGTATAGTCAGAAACTTTATCGCTTTTAATTGGGATATGTTAGTATAGTTGGAAACTATATTGCTCCTAGTTGGGATAGGTTAGTATAGTCAGAAACTACATTTATGTTAGATCATATCAATGAAACCTAATAAGTAATAGTTGTTGGGCCAAAATCGGGATGGATTGGGGTTCCCTAATCGGTTGAGATCTAATTGAGACTTCTACCCAGAGAAAACCTCTATTATTAACCCTTTGACCATCCACTGAGGCCAACTTGACAAATCATCATTTTTATAAAAATGATAATGATAATATGATCATTATTAGTGTGATTTCCCTTTATCTTATTAGATGTGTACTAATCATTTTAAAAAAAATTACAAATAGAAAAGCTAAAATTTACAAATAAAAAAAATATTGAAAAAAATTTAACCCCCAATAATATAGAAAATTTTGATTGAAAAATAAAATAGAACTAATGATAAATCAATCATGTAATTTTTGAAGACATAAATATTAGTTACTCGTGTTAAAAACATAGATAAAGAAAAGTAACAATAATAAAGTCAAGAATAAGCATTATAAACGGGGAATAAAAGAGGAGCACATTATCCATCAATACTAAATGATGTTAAAAGTAAAATGAAACACAAAGAGAAAATAGTTTTAATGTTGATAAGAAAGAATCTAATTCCCATCTAAAATCGTGATAATGAAACTTCAACAATCTTCGACTTTTCAAATACATTTTAAATTTCCAACATTTTGGGAGAGGGTACATTATCCATCACCATAATATTCAACTTTGAAGATAGAGTTTAAATTTTTTTGAAAATTTTATGTTATTAAAATTAAATTCTTAAATTTAATATTAATATTTTTTATTTATTAATATTTAATTTATATATTATCTTTGTTAATTAAGAAAATAATTAATTTTGGTTAATCACCACTATATCCCAGATTAAAAAACTAATTTCCCTTAACAATACACACCAGGGTTTACATTCCAAAGATTAAAATTTATTTAACATTAATTAAATACCATTTATTATTTGTTTACTAATTCTCACATAATTTGCGATGGCATAAATTACAACGTTACAAATTCCAAAAGACGATAATTGGCGATGAGGTGAATGAATTTAAATTTGTTGCTTTTATATTAATGAAACTCATGATGCCATGGTGGTCTTAAAAATGTGATAAGTGCATTGAATAATATATATATATATATATATATATATAACTAAGTTATATCGATATCAACCGATAATATTGACAGTTGAAGAGTAATTTTTTAACTAGGAATATACAAACCAAGTTCTAAAACGCTATTTATACTTGTGTTTATTTGAATATAAAGTAATATATTTTTTAAATTAAAAAAATTTATTTAAATATAAAATAATATATACATTAAAATTAAAAAATCAAGCATTTTGTGAGTAGTTTTCCATTAAAATAGTTTGTCAAACAAGAACTTTATTTATACATATAATTTGGTTTGAATGGTTAATTATTGAGATGTAGGGTTAATTAGAATAGTAGTTATAATAATAATATGGTAGATCATGTTATGTTGACTAGAGTGATAGAGACATATTTTATCATATTAAAACAAAATTATTTCTTATATCAAATTAATGATAAAGAGTTTTTTAATTAATATATAAATCTTGTATGTATAAATATAGATTTCATTCATTAATATTAATAAAATCTATCTACTGTTTTATTGTTTTGTATTTAAAATTTTTAATTTTTATAAGAAAATTTGTCTATTTATAAGAAAAATAATTTAAATACAAATTGTGGACAGATATTTATAATCACATAAATGAAGGTAATAGTATATTGCTATGGTTAGAAGAGAACTTGGATTTAACTTATAAGTAGAAAGAATATCTAAAGATCTAGGTGACATCGTTGCTAAGACCTAATAATTTTGTCATGGTTAGCAAAGTGTATGAAATCCAAATCCAAATTAATTGTATTTATGGGCTTGGTGATACTGTAATAGATTATGCTATATATGATATACCTTTATACACTTTTAATATGTTAATTTTGACATTTTCAATGAACATCAATCTAACTTAGATCATAAATTCTTAATTTTAATTACAAGCTGTGTTGTAGAAAATCACTTCATCTTTGACAAAAATAAATACCATCTATTTCTAAAAAATTTAAAAAATAAATTAAATCACTTAAGTAACAACACTATTAAAAATTTTTAATATAGTTTTAAAACGCCACTCTCAACATATATAAACAAATACTCTTTTGAATATTCATGTGATAAATATTATAAGATTACATTATGAAATCCATAAGGAAGTCTCTAAAGATTCGATAAAAGATATATACTAAAAGATGGTAATTAAAAAAGAGATGATATCAATAAAATATATATAATATTTGACATCTTTTGAAATTCAATCCAAAAAAATTGTAAAGTACATTCTAACTCAAAAGATTAAAGTTAATTTTTTTTATTGTGAGGACTTGGAATTCACATCTTAAAGAAATAGTTTTTAACTTTTAAGGAAATTGAATTTGGAGATAAATTTCTAATAAAAGGGAAAGCCAAATACATTAAAAGTTATAAAGTAGGTATGCAGAATATTGGTTGTTATGTAGTATTTTCCTAAATCATGGATTGAAAGGAGCTTTGTTCATATGTTTTTTTAAAGAAACAACAAAATAACTTATTATATTATAGAATAATTATGGTTAATATTTTTCTATTTAAAATATATAAAATTATTTTGGAAAAAATGAATAGTATATGGTTAGAATGACATTGAAATTAGACCAAAGAAAAATTTGACTTTAGAATATATCATTCAACGACAGACTATTTAGTTTAAAAACTTAGGTTTAATGAAAAGGAATGACAAAATAATAAAATCAATCTCTTTTATTGACTTTAGGAAATTTGTTAATACAATGCTTTGAAGTAGATTGGAAGAGTTCAAGATTTCTTTCAAGTGGAGGGTGGTCGTGATAAGGTTGAGGTATAAAAACAATATTGTTAATTTCTATAAGAATGAATCATAATAGCTGAGCTCAAAGATAAGAGGATTCCTAGAATTGCTTTAAATTCTAGTTAAAGTCACCTGCATCTGAAAAGAGAAAGGCATACAAATGCTAACTTTTAACTAAAGAATTAGAGAATAGAATATGAAGTGACTTTGCAAAACATTGTTATTATTAAAATATTATTATATTTAAATTTAAAGAAAAGTTACAGTGAAATAAAAAAATTAATGTACTAATAAAGAGGTCATTAAACTCAATCTATAAATTATATCAAAACTATATTTTTTTTTTTTTATAAATACCATGTAAAAAATACAACATTATTAAAATATGAACTAGCTCCCTGTAGTGAAACTGACCATTGAAGAAGATTGTGTCTCCATATGCTCAAATTAAATTAAATTTCAAAATATTCCTAACACTAAGGATTTTAGTGACTTGTTTTTTTCTGTTTACACTAATCTCTCTACCAAAGATCACACTTAACCTGGAACACACTAACAAATAAAAACCCTTGATTACCCATCAACTGCGCTAATGAAAGCTGACAATCTTAGTAACCTGTTAAACACATCAAATCATGAATATCGTAGTAATCTGTTTATTCCTATTTCCTGCCGTTCCTACATAGTCTCTTAATTTCGATCCTCTAATAATTTGGTCAAACACTCCATAGCCAATTCGCACACAGGACCTAAAACTTGAAAGAGGAGAAGCAGCAGAAATGCAGGGACGCTCATCAGTATCAGAGCCAAAGCAGCGATGGCGATGGCGGGTCTGGTATTAATCAAGCTGTTCTGCAACCATCGGAGGATTTGACAAATGTCGGAAGCGTACGTAACGGACCACTCCTTCTCCCACTTCATCCAGTGCTCTGGAGGACTGTGATTTCTTTCCTGCATTCTCAGCTCATGCATCCGTTTTCTCAACACTATCATCTCTGCGTCCACTCTGCTTCGATCACCTGCAATGTCACATTTTTTTTACCCAAATACAAATAAACATCCTAGCACTCTTTACTCAGATATTTATTTTAGAAAAGTAGAAAGCTGCAAATAATCGAATGAAAGTACCTGAACCAAATTGGTTGTCAGTAGGGTTCGCAGCTTTAACAGAAGCTCTTCTCATGAAGGTCCTGTAATGAGTTTGGGAATTACGAACTGATGTGCCCAACTTTGTGGGCACAGGCAAAACCCCGCGAAGACCTGCTGCTGCATGATCAAGAGCCCCGGTAGCTTCGCCCATGGTAGCAGCAGCATCCATTGTTTTTTTGTCAGTACTTGTACTCGGTTGATATGAACAATAATTGCAAATGCAATATTTCGGTGACAGTGAGAATGGATGACTTGCAGAAAGACACGTGTAGATAAGTATCACTTTGCTTGTGATCGAATCCACGAAATCACATGGGCAACGAGTCAAAGGACAATGGAAATTGCAACAGCCCGGATTCCAGAAGCACGCCTAATTTACGCGAGATAGAGTTCATATTATTGTTAATTCTTCCAACTTTTCGACTATAATCACGGCTTTCATCCAGACTGATTTGATCGATAGAGACAGAGATGCATGAACAATTAAAACTCATTTAGTTTTTTAATTATTATTGATGCATCAGATCTGATATGTATCTTAAGTAGTTAATTTTATTCGTAGTATTGGTGATCTCTGGACGTTACGTTTCTCATTTTCATCATGGTTTTACTAAAACTTGATTGGGAATAGAGAATTATAAGTATATGCGTTTGCATTATGCAACACGTTTTCATTTATTGAAAATGATCTAAAGTAAAATGACGTACCGCACACTTATGTAATTATTTAGATGTAAGATGTGATATATGCAATAATAGTAAGATTAATCATAAGCACGATTAATTTATGCTAAAGTGACTATCATATATCCCATCTAAAATATCAATAATTGCAAAAGGACACAATGTAGAATACTCATCGAAATACAATGCCACGTTTCTAGAAATATCTTTTATTTTTAATATAAAATGTAATTTTTAATTGGAAATGAATTTATATTAATGCATTTTATATTATTGTTCAAAAAAATGTCAATTAGTTGAAAAAAATCGCAGTTTTTAATCAACATTGTGCAAAATTGCAATGTCAAATCTTTACCTAAAAATTGCTATTTAAAAATAGTGAATGTTTTCAAACAAATGGAACCACTTTAAAAAATTGAAAAAAAAAAACTAAAAACTGCCAATTTTGGTTTTTTTTGTCATTTATCTTTGTTATCGGGAATGAGAGAGAAGGGGTTTACCATCATCAATAACAAAATTTAGGAAGGCCAAATAATTGTTCTTATCACCATTAAATATGTTTTCATTGAAGTGTAGATCAATTGCACTCTACTTGCAATCTACTTACACTATTGATATTCTCATATTTCAAACATTTCTTCACACTCCACTTTATATTTTTTTATTATTGGAGTGTAGATCAATTAAAATCTACTTGCAATCTACTCACATTATTGATATTCTCATATCTCAAACATTTCTTCATATTCCACCCTCTTAACTACATTCTTTTGTTTCTATCTTCAAATTCCACACTCTTAACTACTTTTTTTTTTCTATATTTATGCAGGGTTTCAAATTCAGTGTTGCTTCGCTGTTATGATATTGGTTTTGAACATGTTGTGCAAATCATAAAATATAATGTAGCTAATTATGTGGTTGTTGGAAAGCTATTAATAGAGAGGCACTGCACAATTCTGTAGTCTTAATGTGATTTCCATTGCATTGATTTGATGCTTGACGACGTGGGAAAAATATCTTTCATTGAGGAGTTCATTGACTAGGATAGGAGTATTATATATATATATACATATATAATGCTCCTATCCCAATCAGTGACTTGCTTAATGTTCTTAGCCTCATGAGATAATTCATAAGAAACAAGTAGTTGATGCATCCTGTAATCAAGAGTTTTGCCATTTTTTCCATTTCTCTTCAATATAGGCTCCAATGTCAACCTGAGATGAAGGGAATGTTTGTTTTTTATGTGTGGCATGATTATGCATATAGCACAGGATAGGATGGTGATTCCATTGCTACACTAGTATACATTGATTCATTTTAGAGAGAAGTCCAATAAGTGTGCATGGTTAAAGAATTGTTGGTAAAGGTTCTCCATTAGGTTGATGAGGATAAGCCTACAATGTGATACCTGTATGAGGTCATGGATACAACAAGGGAAGATTTCCAATCCTAATATGTGTGCAAGAATATCCTTGTATATGATAAATACATGATGATTTTGGATTTGATATACAATTGATAGACGAGCGTGCTCCATTGGATCGATCATGTAGCGTCACTTTTCCCCAATCCTACCTGTGCTTACTCATGCAACTTTGATTTTGATGTTGAGGTGATCGAATGGCACTTGACATGTCTCCAAATGGTCCACTACAACAAAACAGACAATTAGCACCTAATTTAGCATCCTTTTCAGTGCAATTTTTTTCCAATTGACTTGGAAAATCTAGCGCTAAACCTGGTGTGAACTTGCATTTTTTAAAACACAAGGTTTAGTGCCAAGATTAGCACTAGGATTAGTGCTAGGCTTAGCGACATGCCCTTAGTACTTGAATTAATGTCAATTGTGTGTAACTAAAATTTATGGAAATAGAAACAAAAAATGGTAAAAAATGGTAAGGAAATGTTGGGATTTGAACCCATATCACTTGCCAAGAGGAAAGAGATCTACTTGAGTTACATTCCCACAAAAAACTATTATTAAAAGTGGAAATTTGAATTGAAACTAAACTAACCTAGTGCAAATTAGAACCTACAAAAACAAAAATGGAAAATGGAAAAAATGAAAATGGAAATGGAAAATGTTAGGTGAATGTTGGGATTCGAACCCATGTCACTTACCAAAACAAAAGAAATCTACTTGAGCTACATTCCCATGAAAATATGCCTTTAAAAGTGCATATATGACTTGAAATAACCTATCCTATGCATGCAAACAAGTGAACAGAAATTTAAAAAGAGATAGATGGGTGCAAGGATTTGAACTTAGATCTCGTTTCATTAATGCAAGGGTAATCCTTAAGCCATACCCATGAACTAGATTTGTGAATGAAAGAAAACCCCAAAAATGTCATTTTTTTCTTCTTTCTCCATTAGACCTGTAGCAACAAAAAAAAACATAAACACATGAAAATCACCTTAGAAAGAAAAATTAAGAAAGGAAGGGAGAATGAGAAGGGAAGGCCCGAGAAGCCATTACCTTCCTTATGCAGGATTCACCATGAAACCCTAGCCTCCATGCATGAAACCCTAAACTTGCAACAACAAAATAACCGATAAACATTTATCAAATAAATAATTTAAATTAAAAATAAAATAGCAAGGAAGCAAGAAAAAGGAAGGAAGAAGTCATTACAATCATTATGGAGGTTCTTTGATGAAACCTACAACAACAAAACAACAACAAACACAAGTAAATCGATAAAGAAAAAAAAGAGGAAGGAATGAGAAAAAGGGAAGGATAATTCATTATCTTCCTCATGGATGTTCCTCCATGAAACCAAAACCCTATCCTCCATGAGGATGAAACCCTAACAGAGGAAACCTTAAGGGAGAAAGGATAAGGGTGGAGAAGAGAAGAGAGAAAATGAGAGGAAATGAGAAAATAATGAAAGAGTAGGCTTTGAGGGGCTTTGATGAGGAAAAATTAGGAATTTAAACGAAAATAATTGAAATTCCCTCTGACTCATGCAAATTGAAACAAGTGGCTTATTTTTAACCTTTTATATTACTTACTTTTTTTTTTTAATGTTTCCCTCACTTTTATTTATTCACACAAGAAACTTGGAACCCAGTGTTAAACTTGGAACAAGCAATAAAACCGACTTTAGTCTCATTCTGTGAAATAGAACCGGTGTTTCATAAATGTAAGCAAAAAAGGAAGCTAAAAGGGACACCAATGACAAGGTTTTGTTGTATTGTGATGGTACCTCATTTCGATGATCACTGAACAATTAAACAAGGAATGGAGATGTATCAGAAAAATAGACTATTTGGATTTCGTTTTTGATGTTGTCAATGAAAGGAGTATTTTGATGTTGAATAAGTCGTTGGATTTTAAAATTTTAATCATGTATTTTCTTTGAAAGTTGAATTATGTTTTCTTTATTTCCTATTTTCCACTATAATGAATTGTAACTTTAGTTTTTTTTCCTTATTTGTTTTAGATGTTAGGTGGTGAATCTATTGTGCAAAAGCACCAAATTTACATTATGTTCATCATCCAACCTATAGTTCTTTAGGATGTGATCAAAATTGAAGTTTGTTTGAACAAGCCCTCAAAGAAAAACAATAGGTTACAAATTCAATTAAGAAATTGCAATTATTATAGTTTATGAATCTCTAACATATTTATGACCTTTAACACTCATTATATTTATTATGAGACTCTTATAGGCTGCATTCCCATGTCTTAAATGTAACACCTTTTTCTTTACCCTAGCATGTAGTGATGTAATTATGTATATAATGATGAAATGGCCAGAAGCCAGACAAAAATGGTGTAATATGACCAAGATGATGTAAATTTTTACATTTTATGTTTAATAGAAAAAACACAACTATTGTGGGAAAATAATGATGAAGAAGATATGGGTGCCTATGAATCCACAAGAGAGAAAGTGAAAAGGAGATTTAAAGGGGAGGTGACCCTAGTGAATTATAAGTTAAGTCATTATCCTTATTATTCATGTTATCCTAAGTTTAATTAATCCCTCTTAAGTAATGTACATTAGCCGGAATCTTGAGTTAATTGTTCTAAGCTTGGGAAACGTGAACTATCCATGTATGCCACATTTCTAGTTCCAATCACTCATGCATGCCACTTGGCTGGTTCTCAACACGAATACAAAAGATAGAGAACTAGTTCGTTCAATTATTCTTCTTCTAGCATTCAACCATCATTATTCTATCACTAGGGGAGCCTATCATATGATACCATAGACTCAATTTGTACTTGAGAACATTGAAGAAATTATAGAGTTGTGAATGCATGTTACCTAGAATACGGGTGCTAGAAAATTGAGTTCACTTGTGAGAAAATTGGTCCTACAGTTGATTTCACTAGAGTACTAACACAGAGAGTCCTTGGATGATCTTTGCTAGATTCCTAAATGGAATTGGAAATCACTAGAGGGACTCTTAACTCAATGTAGGTGACTTATTCCTTTGGTTGTGCAAGCCGATGGGGAAGGAGTGTTAGTGTTAATATTTAATATGCTAAGACAGAAAATAGCAGCATTACATTCCATTTCACAATAATAGCATATACAGGATCACTGAAGAAACAACAAGCACAGCATAAACACAAGAGACACAGATTTATCCTGGGAAACCCTCATGGGGTAGAAAACCCAGCAAAGCTTCCTCAATATAGATGACCACCAATATACAAAGATGCAAACCAAAGACATGATCTCCTCCTCCACCATAGCATACCTCTCCTCCACAAGTGCGCTACTCTCAAGTGAGTGAGTGTGTGTGTTAAATGAGGAATACACCTCCTCTATTTATACACTACTCCGACTTGTCTTTTACACAAGACATGTAGGCTCGTATTTAACCAATGGGTTAAATACCCCACTACAACTGACTGGGCCGACCCCTCTAGGGTGGTCTAATAACCCTTTTACCCACATAACACATACAGGGCCGACCCCCACTAGGGAATTCTAATAACCCAAGTTACCACATTCTGACGGAGGAATAAACATCTCCGGATATACAATAAGATCTTCATGGAGGAATGAAAAATCTCCGGAATAATAAGGTACAAATATAATATTCTTTGAAGTTACAATATCTCAACACTCCCCCTTAATGAGAAGGATATTATAACAGCATATGCACGAGCAAGGAGTCATCAACATCATACATGATACATCTATAAATCATTGGAAGCTTTCTCAACATCATCAGTAACTCAACCAGTTACTAGAACATTTTCAATACTGGAACATCAACATCTTCAGTACTGAGTCTATATCTTCTGCAGCACTCAAACAGCTACAACAAAATCAACATCTTGATCCTCACGATCATCAACATCGTCATCATACGATCGTCAACATCGGGATCATCTCGATCTACAACATCTGGATCATCTCGATCTACAGCATCTGGATCATCTCGATCTACAGCATCTGGATCATCACGATCTACAGCATCTGGATCATCTCGATCTACAACATCTGGATCATCACGATCTACAGCATCTGGATCATCTCGATCTACAGCATCTGGATCATCTCGATCTACAACATCTGGATCATCTCGATCTACAGCATCTGGATCATCTCGATCTACAACATCTGGATCATCTGCATTAGTATCCACACTAATACATCTAAAACATGTATTCTCACTAATACATCTATCATCAAAAGCATGTATTCTCACTAATACATCTTTTATCAAAAGCATGTATTCTCACTAATACATCTATCATCAAAAGCATGTATTCTCACTAATACATCTTTTATCAAAAGCATGTATTCTCACTAATACATCTATCATCAAAACATAGCAGCATACCCTGCAATACACACGATCATATTACAGGATGATCAATCCCGCTCTCTTTAGGACATAGGTCCATGGATGATACAATCCAGATCAAGTTCCAGGATGATCAGCCCTTATCACTTTAAGACAAGTCTCATGTCTAGGGACGATGCAATCCCGATCAAGTTCCAGGATGATCAGTCCTTATCACTTTAAGACAAGTCTCATGTCTAGGGACGATCCAATCCCGATCAAGTTCCAGGATTATCAATCCTTATCACTTTAAGACAAGCCTCATGTCTAGGGATGATGCAATCCCGATCAAGTTCCAGGATGATCAATCCTTATCACTTTAATACAAGTCTCATGTCTAGGGACGATGCAATCCCGATCAAGTTCCAGGATGATCAATCCTTATCACGTTAAGACAAGTCTCATATCTAGGGACGATGCAATCCCGATCAAGTTCCAGGATGATCAATCCTTATTACTTTAAGACAAGTCTCGTGTTTAGGGATAATGCAATCCCATCCGTACATTTAGGACCATGTCCAAGGATGACTTAATCCTTCAACCGTACATTTAGGACCACGTCCAAGGATGACTTAATCCTCAACCGTACATTTAGGACCATGTCCAAGGATGACTTAATCCTCAACCGTACATTTAGGACCACGTCCAAGGATGACTTAATCCTCAACCATACATTTAGGACCACGTCCAAGGATGACTTAATACTCAACCGTACATTTAGGATCACGTCCAAGGATGACTTAATCCTCAACCGTACATTTAGGACCACATCCAAGGATGACTTAATCCTCAACGGTACATTTAGGACTATGTCCAAGGATGACTTAATCCTCACTTGTCCACTAAGGACTTCATTCTCAGAGACATATGTCTACGGCTCTCTTTAGGACTAAAGTCCAGGGATGATCCAATCCCCTCATGTCCACCAAGGACTTCATTCTCGAAGACATACGTCTACGGTTCCTTTTAGAACATGTGTTCAAGGATGATGCAATCCCCTTGTCACCTTAGACCCTGTCTAAGGACCATCCACCAACCTCTCTATCGGCATCACCAATATAGGTATCCACATCATCGATCTCACTGTCGATGCGGGCAATCTCATCATAAGTGATCACATCGCTCCCGCTTTCAAGGAGGGTCCTTCTAAACTATTTTAAGTTTGTCTCGGAAAACTTTACTTGAGGTAGAGGTTTGGTTAGTACATCGGATCGGTAGAGGTTTGGTTAGTACATTGGTTACAAATTCGAACTTTAATTCTTTTCTGCACCATATCTTGTATATAGAAATGTCAGATTTCTATGTGCTTTGACTTATCACGGAATACTGGATTCTCTGTCATTTTGGTACAACTCTATTTGTCACATAGGATCACAGTTGGGTCCATTCTAAAGCCATACCGCTTCACAACTAGCAGAGCAAGCAGCCATATATTCCGCTTGTGCTGAGAGCCACACTAGACTGCTTCCAGCTAAACCACGAGATCATGGCTGATCCCAGACAATAACATCCTCTCGATGTGTTCTTCCTGTCTGATACACTTTCTGCCCAATCAACATCTGTGTAGCCATCTTGAAGTCATGATCTCCAAGATAGCATAGATCAAAGTCTATCGTATCCTTTAGATACCTCATCACATGCTTTGCAACTATCAGGTGAACACATCTAGTTTCCACTAGATACTGACTCAAGGTGTTCACAGCAAAGCATATATCTGACCTAGTATTTGTTATATACATCAATGACCCAATAATTTGTCTGTACAGAGTTATATACACTAACTCTGATGAGTCATTCGCTAACAGCTTCAAGTTGGAATCCATGCGAGTGGTCATTCCAACATATCAAGTCCTTTTAATATTTCTCGGCATACTTTCCCTGGTTGAGAAAGATTCCTTCTGAGTCTTTCCATACTTCCACACCTAGGAAGTAATGCGTCAATCTGAGATATTTCATTTTCATTTCTGCAGCCATCTATCTATGCCATCTCTTGTGAGATGGGTCTACTGATATAAGCCTCAACATCATTCGAACTCTGTGGTGAGTTCCTTCTTGCATCCAGTTCATCTGTGTATTGAAACCATATTCAACCTTGTAGCAAAGGTTGTGATCCACATCACCCATTAAGCTCATCAATTGACTATCGATCCTGGGTGCCCATACAGAACTTGATTCATACTTCTTCTTTAATTACACCATTAAGAAGATGGTCTTATCTAGTCACTTGGAGAAAACATCTCGTCATGATTCTCTTCCTCTTTCTAAGAGAATCTTCTACCCACGAGTCTTCTATATTTTGTTTGATTTGTAAATCTTCTTGTTGAACATCCATCATTTGTTCGGTGTTCATCATTCTTCATGATCTTTCCTACAAATCAAAATTAAGTACATGATTAGTAATACTTCATAATCATGAAATCATGTTGACATGATAACCTATTATGCATACAGATATCATTTACATAGTTATGCAACTATCTTGACCAATACTTTGGCACAACACTTTCCCATATCCTGTATGCATACAGTGGCTATCTAGATGCCTTCCATCTCTACCAGAACATACTATCGAGAGTGTGCATAGCTCTCAGCATGTCAGCAAAGAGGTTTCATTCTAGACAAGCAACAATGGAATGTTTGTCCAACTTACCAATCATATGCATATTAGTAGTATACTGTTCAATGCTCTATGAATGTTTGCACTCAGCATGATATATTATAGGAATACAAATATGCATACAAGAAATATCATTTACTATTTCAAATAACAACTCAAATACTTATCTTTTATGTTTGTGTGGTTGCCTCCCGCTTGATCTTCTATATGTCTTTTGAACTTCTATTCATTCTGTACCACTGTGCATGCTCAAGTGTGCACTAGTGTCATCCTCATGATCTCATACACAAACATACATTCATTAGTATATTCTCAAAACATTCTAATTCTAAATAATCTTGAATATGTATAGTCATGATCATTAGTGTTCAGGGTTTCAAGGAAGTCTTCTTTTACTCATGCATATTCTTGTTTGATCATAGTACTCTTCTGGTTAATTAAATCATCAAGATAAGAGACATAATATGCATAAACCCTTGATTACTAACTTTATGAATAAGCATAACCAATCATACCAAGTATACTTATATAAGGGATCCTAACACAAGGTAAGATTCTAACTTGACATAGGAAAACATACCTGGATTGGTATACTTGCTTAGTTATGTACAACATACCTAAACAATCTCTTCAATGATTTAGAGATCCTGAGCTAGAACCTGCATGTCTCATAGGTTAAGCATAATATAACAAAGTCATACATACCTCGTAAGTAGAACAAAGATTATGGATGAGTCTTTGTCTTCATGTTGTCATGGTCATGGAACTTGATTTGTCTTTTGTGATGTACCTGTATCTTGTTAGCAGACAACATCAACCTCACACAACACCATAATGCATTAGTACAATCATCTAGCCCTAATCAATGAATGTCTTCGATCATTCACATGCATTCATACTATTACTAGGGTGATAAGACAATTCTAACATTAATCAAGATTGTACAAATAAATAATATGAAGACAAACACATCATGAACTTAATCAAGAATCAAATTTCAAGACATACCTGAACCTCCTTAAGTCATACCTGTCGAGACTTCTTGTAGTCTTCTTATGTAAGGCCTTAGCCTCAACTCCCCCTGAAACTTGATCTGGAGCATGATTAGGGTTTGCTAGAGAAACCCTAAAAAATTCAATCTTTGACTTTCACACTTCTAAATGGATGGAAGGATGTGCCTTGCTAGCATACTTTAATTTTGAAATCTCCAAATTTGACCCCTCAAAATTGCCTTCGAAACTTCTGGACATTCTGGACAGGAACCCGAACTAGGGTTTGATGAAGCCCACCCTTCTGTCCAATCAAAAGGTTCGATCCAAGGCTCTAAAATCTTATTTTTCTGAGGATCTTCCAGCCGTGGTTACGGAATTCAAAAATTCCAACTTTTGCTGAAGCCCTAATTTTTCATCTTTCCGATCAAAATCCTGATAAAAAATAATTCTGTTTTGACATAAATATGTACCTGATTGTTTCTGCTGTAACTCTGAAATTTTCACTCCACAGGGTCTGAAAACTTTTTCTGTAGTAGCTTGACCTGTCATCTTTCCATCCCAATAGGTCTGACCTCAATTGGATTCTCTGAGAGAGAGTTATGCCAAATGTCGCAACGTGACCTGTTTTGGGATAATACAGGAGAGTGAACTTGTAGGGAGTTCCACGTGTCACTGTTTAAACTTCGGCCTTTGAAAACTTTTCCTGAGATAGCTCGCCCTATTATCTTTCCATCCTGACAGGTCTGACCTCAATTGGACTCTCTGAGAGAGAGTTATGCCAAGTGTCGTAACGTGACCTGTTTATGGGATAAAACAGGAGAGCGAACTTGTATGGAATTCCACGTGTCACTGGTTCAACTTCAGCCTCTGAAAAGCTTTCTTGAGATAGTACAGTCTGTGTACTACCTGTCACATTTTACGAAATTTCATTTGGAGCTTCCTATCCCAAGTTATGACCTTTTTTCCAAGGTCACCTGATTTTGACTGAGATCTGGAAGAGGCAGAAACCCTAACTTGTACTGATCATAACTTACAAAGTACAACGAATATGAGGGTGCCCTTTGGACACAAGATACCTGGAGATAATGTCTACAACCTATAAAGGTTTCAGATTCTGAACCTTTGCATAAATGGATTTATAGCGAAAGTTCCACGATGACTGGTTTTTGCTATATAAAACCCTAACCTTCAAATTGTCGCAAGAGAAGCAAGTGTCGTAAGTGCCATACCTTGCCTTCCTTCAGGTTAGCTCTGATACCATGTTAAGATTTAATATGATAAGACATAAAATAGCAGCATTCCATTCCATTTCACAATAATAGCATATACAGGATCACTGAAGAAACAACAAGCACAACATAAACACAAGAGACACAGAATTATCCTGGGAAACCCTCATGGGGTAGAAAACCCAGCAAAGCTTCCTCAATATAGATGACCAGCAATATACAAAGATGCAAACCAAAGACATGATCTCCTCCTCCACCATAGCAGACCTCTCCTCCACAAGTGCGCTACTCTCAAGTGAGTGAGTGTGTGTGTTAAATGAGGAATAAACCTCCTCTATTTATACACTACTCCGACTTGTCTTTTACACAAGACATGTAGGCTCGTATTTAACCAATGGGTTAAATACCCCACTACAACTGACTGGGCCGACCCCTCTACGGTGGTCTAATAACCCTTTGACCCACATAACACATATAGGGCCGACCCCCACTAGGGAAGTCTAATAACCCAAGTTACCACATTCCGACGGAGGAATAAACATCTCCGGATATACAATAAGATCTTCACAGAGGAATGAAACATCTCCGGAATAATAAGGTACAAATATAATATTCTTTGAAGTTACAATATCTCAACAGTTAGTGGATTGGAAGAAGTGTGAATGGGGTTCAACATCTGTGAGTTTCCTGGGTATTGATTGAGTTTCCTCCTTGTATATTGATAGCCCCAGATCGGGGGTGGCCTTTGTTATAGAGACAAAAGTATAATAGATTTCCTATAGCTTGGAGTAACATCCTTGTTTTGTAGTTAGTTGGATGATAGTTTAAGACAAGTATCAAACTATGCATGAAATTCCATGAATATATTTTTGTTATCCATATTTGTCTATTTTACTATTATGTGAATATATAATTGCATTGATTGCTTAGCATGGTCTGTGTTAACACTTGTTATGGTTTCCACCATGGAAGGGGAAGGAGAGCTCTCACTCAAAGCCCCGAGGTCACCCATTGGCCAGTTGCATCAGATAAAGAATCAGGAAATCCAAAATTGGCTAAGTGTCAAACAAACCCAAGCCAAATGACCGAGTCACAGTGAGAAAATGGGAACATACAAGGCAGGAGGGCCCTTCCACAGGAAAGAATAAAAGTAGGAGCTTCTTACACAACCAAAGTGGATTGAGTGGCTAAGATCAAGGAGTAGATCGGATCAATGGTTGAAAGTGTGTTCTGCAATCCTTCTTCCGAGTTCCGCATCCGCATTGCATATTGCGGGAAGCGATTTCCCAAAGAGCGCAAAAGACAAGTTTCCGCATTCCACAATCCGCATTGAGGATTGCAGATTGCGGAAGAGCAATCCTCTAAGGGAGAAAAAAATGTAATTTCCGCATCTCACATCCCGCATTGCGGATTGAGGAAAGGTCATTTTTAGAAGCACAAAAAAGTAAGTTTTATAATTCCGCATCCCGCATTGCAGATTGCGGATTGCGGATTGCAGAAAGATAGTTCTCTAGAAAATCATGAGGCCGAAAGACCAATCCCTACATGCCATGTGGAAAAGTGTGGGTTGCGGAAAGGACCATTGTGGAAAGGACCATTGTGGAAAGGTCCATTGCGGAATGGCCATTGTGGAAGGGCAATTGCGGAAAGAAAATTTCTGATCGAGAAAGTTTTGCAGAGCCAGTTACAGTCGCGGGAAATAGATATTTTCAAAGAGAAGAGGCAGATTAGAGGACGTCGAAGGGTGCTTATTTCAGTTATCTGTCCCATTCAATCTAAAACGGCCTGATTCACAGGATGAATAGGTGGTTTCCATGGCCCAATGGTGCATTGCCAACATATGTGTCTCTTCTCCTTCGCGCATGACAGAATCAGAGGCCGTTGATTCGGGCGGCTTAGCTTGAATGATTTCATCATTACTAGTGCAGTTGTTTTGAATCAGTTAGGATATTTTGTTTTTTTTTAATCCTATAAAGGCAAGGTTCGAACTAGACCAAAGGGTTGGACGTTTTTGTTTCAGAGAGATTACTGCTCTGTGCTGTATTAAACTCGACCTCTTAATTTAATGGGAAGAACTGATTTTGGAGCTTGAGATTTATGTGATGTGTGTTCTGATGTCTGTTATTTCCTGTGTATGTGTTCTTGTTTTGTATTTCCATTAATTGTTTACTTCTGCAGTACCTAAAGATCAAGATTACATGGTTTGGAATTCATGCCCACATGCTCCAGATGCATATGACTTGGTATTCCACCCTTTTCCTCTTGAAGTTGTAGGTTAGAATTCATTCTTAAATGCTCTAGCCTTGTGGCCGAACTTGTCTCCTTCCTCTACCTTCATCTGTTGATTACTCTAACGTGAAAGAAGCATGTCTACCTTGCCTCCTGATCCTGCAATCGCAACCCAAACCTTCCATTGATGACAGTAACCCACCGAAGTTGACTCCATGCCCAACTATCCTCCTGTTCTTAACTCCAACCAACCAAAATCCCCTTTTAATTCGTTGTTTGAAGGTCTGGCCACCACTTTGACCGATATCCCAGCCCATTTTTAAATTACATACTGTTGCTGGAAGCCCCAAAGGGAGATCCCTCCCTGTGGTTGGAAAGGTTTCCATCCACTAAAGATTGGTTTGCAACAGTTACCCCATGGTCTTTGCTGCCACAACCCAGGGAAATATTGGGTGATAACATTCTGGCGACTCCACCAGGTAGATCTCTGGTTTTCACGGTGTAAAATTAGACCTCTGAGGGCGATTAGAGAGCCTGAGGCTCCAAGGTTGTATCATTTTCCCTGTAGACTCCAACTTACATGCTAGGAATTCCACTCGAGATCAATCTTACTTATAAGGATTTGTATCAGATCAGAGTTGATTGCTGAGGGTGAATAGTAGTCAGATGTTAAGAGGATCCTGGATTATTCTCGTGGCGAGGGCATCTTTCGAATAATAGAACCCCTAGGAGAAAGTATGGATCCCAGAATACCCACTAGAAGTCATCTAGATCCTGAGCTACCAAGAGTTACTTCAGACTCAGAGAAGGTCATCAAGAAAGAAAAGAGAAGCTAGACAGGTATTTATCTATTAACTAGGTTCTTTTCTTTACCTAAGAAAGAGGCATATGTTGCAAAAAGAATCCCTCTAAGTTTAAGGACTGACTCTTCCCCATGCAGATCTAGGTATGAGACTGATCTAAGGGAAACCTTGTTGGACCAAAGAAAATCCTAGACCCATTTCCTAAGTACTTGGTGGGGAAATTTGCAAACCTGGGAAAAAGCTAGTGGCTTGTCTCCCTTTGCTAAAGCCACTGGCCAAAATACCCAAGTCCTGAATATCACTCATGCTGCCCCTAAAACTCCCTCTGCTCCCAAACAAAACCTAAGAGCCATGGCTCCCATAAATGCTCCTTTGACCCTCCCAGCAAATCCTGATGACTTACCTGTGGGCTATGCCCAATGCCTCATGATATTTGATGGGGAAGGAAGAGTCTCTACACAACAGCATGTAGACCAGTTCAATGACTTCACAGACCTAGAAGAGGTGGATGAAGGTGATGTTAAGATGAGGTTGTTTTCCCAAATTTCCTAGCAGGGGAAGTGAAGAAATGGTTTAAGGCCCTTCCAAATAGAGGAATAACTACCTATGAAAGATTTGAAGAAGCTTTCCTAGCCATATGGAAGGATAATAAAAACCCTTTCCAGATTCTTACTAAGTATGGACATACAAAGAAAACCAATGTGGAGATTGTCCAAGAATTCTCAGCAGGGTTCATGAGAATGTACAATTCTATCCTTGTGGACATAAAACCCCATGTTGGGGTATCCAATCTTCATTTTTCCAACTATTTTGATAATGAATTTTCTCTCATGTTGAGGGAAAGGAGATATCCCACTCTCCCTGATATCTCCTTTAGTTTAAATTGATATTTTTGATTATAATTAATATACTTATATGTTTAAAATAGAGACATATTTTATTTTATAAAGAAATTTTTTATTTCTTATATCAAATTAATTAGAAAGAGTTTTTCAATTAGTATATAAAACTCGTATGTATAAATATAGATTTCATTCATTAATATTAATAAAATATATCTAATATTTTATGGTTCTGTATTTAAAAATTCTAATTTTTATAAGAAAATTTGTCTATTTATAAGAAAAATATGTTAAATGCATATTGTGGACACTATAACTTAGAGCATGATATTTATAATCACATAAATGAAGGTAATAGTATATTGCTTTGGAACTTTAATCCTATAATAAATAATTAAGCTCTAATCTTAAGCAACTTTCCTAAAACTAACCATGTATGGTTAGAAGAGAACTTGGAGTTAACTTATAAGTAGAAAGAATATCTAAAGATCTAGGTGAAATTGTTGCTAAGACCTAATAATTTTTCCATGGTTTAGCAAAGTGTATGAAATCCAAATTCAAATTAATTCTATTTATGGGCTTGGTGATAGTGTAACTTAGATTATGCTATATATGATATACCTTTATATAGTTTTAATATGTTAATTTTGACATTTTCAATGAACATCAATCTATTTTAAATCATAAATTTTTAATCTTAATTAAACTGTGTTGTAGAAAATCACTTCATCTTTGACAAAAATAAAGATCATCTATTTCTTAATATTGGACAGTTTTTGATATTCAATCCCACAAAAATAGTAAAGTACATTCTAACTCAAAACATTAAAGTAAATATTTTTTTTGAGGGCTTGAAATTCACATCTTAAAGAAATAGCTTTTAACTTTTGAGGAGATTGAATTTGAAGATAAATTTTTAATAAAGGCTAAAGCTAAATACATTAAAAGTTATAAAGCACGTATGCCAAATATTGGATGCTATGGTTTTATTTATCATATTTCGAAGCTTCTCAATATGGTTGTTATGCAACATTTTTCTAAATCGTGGATTGAAAGGAGCATTATCATATTTCTAAGATTCTCAATATGGTTGTTATGCAACATTTTTCTAAATCATGGATTGAAAGGAGCATTGCTCATATTTTTAAAAGTAACAACAAATTAACTTATTGTATTAACTTATTGTATTATATAGAATAATTAATAACTTATTATATTATAGAATAATTATGATTAGTATTTTTTATCCAAGATATATAAAATTATTTTGAAAAAAATTAGTAGTGTATGGTTAGAAAGAGATTGAAATTAGACCAAAGGAAAATTTGACTTTAGAATATATCATTCAACAACAAACCATTTAGTTTAAAATATTAAGTTTAATGAAAAGGAATGACAAAATAATAAAATCAAACTTCTTTATTGACTTTAGGAAATCTGTTAATCCAATGCTTTTAGGTAGATTGGAAGAGCTTAAGGTTTCTTTCAAGTGGAGTGGAGGGTGGTCGTGATAAGTTCAATGTATAAAAAACCTATTGTTAATTTCTCGAATAATGAGGGTTGTTCACAAGAAATGAATCACAAATAAGAGGATTCCTAGAATTGCTTCAAATTCTAGTTAAAGTCACTTGCATATGTTAATTTTTAACTAAAAAATTAGATAATAGAATATGAGGTGACTTTTCAAAACATTGTTATTATTAAAAAATATTATTATATCTAAATTTAAAGAATAGTTATATTGAAAAAAAAGAAAAGAAAAAGGGAAAAAGGTTACAAGAAAAAATTAATGTACTAATAAAGAGGTCATTAACCCCAATTTATAAATTATATCAAAAATATTTTTTTTATAAATACCATGTAAAAAATACAACATTATTAAAATATGAACAAGCTCACACTCATAAACTTTGTAGGGAAACTAGCTATTGAAGAAGATTGAGTTTTCTAATGTCCTCCATATGCCCAAATTAGATTAAATTTCAAAATATTCCTAACACTATGGATCTTAGTAACTTGTCTTTTTTTGTTTACACGAATCTCCCTAACTTGCAGGAGTGTGGCGTGTGGTCTAAGAAACCGTGACCCAGGGATCCGTCAAAATCACCCAGGGATCGCACTTAGCCCTAATTTTTTAAGTTATGACCAAGACAAAGTTATTTATAAATCTATATCTCCAAATGTACATACACTATCTCCTTTGAGATATTTGAATGGATAATTTAAAAAGAAGAAACATGTTTTTAAACATTAGACCTACTTAAATATTGGATAAACGAACCTATAAAATAGTGTTAAACTAACTAAAAACACAACATTAGACCTACTTAAATATTGGATAAATGAACCTATAAAATAGTGTTAAACTAACTAAAAACACTTTGAGATGAAGAAATCTATAAATATTATAATACAAAGGAGAAAACATAATTACCTCAATACTTCCATTGTCAAGATTTGATACAAAGGAGAAAACATAATTACCTCAATACTTCCATTGTCAAGATTTGAGATACAAAAGTTAGACCTACACAATTATTCTATTCTAAATTTTGTGGGTAGTCAAATCCAGCTCCTCCTTACTTAGTTCAACCTCCAATTATCCAGAATCCCAACTAACTGGATGATAAACTAGAGAAAAATGGCTTTACCATTCCACGTACAAACCTAAGCCATCCTTTTAAAACTTACTCTTAAAACTTACTCTTATGAAAGAAAACTATATATAGTTTCAAAGTAGAAAGATATGATCCTGCAAACAAAGGCTTTCACCCTTCAACTATATATAGAAAGTAGAAAGATATGATCCTGCAAACAAAGGCTTTCACCCTTCAACACCGTTATTTGAATAGAATAAATATATATGTGTGAATGCATACACACACCTTGATCCGGATAAATTGTTAACCTACAAAGGGCACCTAATTTAAAATCTGTCTATTTCTATATCCTGCCGTGCCTAGATAGTCTCTTAATTTCGATCCTGTACTAATTTGGTCAAACAATCCATAGCCAATTCGCTCAGAGGACCTAAAACTTGAAAGAGGAGAAGCAGCAGAAATGCAGGGGCGCTCAACAGTATCAAAGCCAAAGCAGCGATGGCGATGGCAGGTCTGGTGCCAATGAAGATGTACTGCAAGCGTTGGAGGAATTGACAAATGTCTGATTCGTACGGAACGGACCACTCCTTCTCCCACTTAATCCGGTGTTTCGGAGGAATGTAGTTTGTTTCTTGCATTCTCAAGTCATGCGTCCGTTTTCTCAACACTATCAGATCCTCGTCCACCCAGCTTCGATCACCTGTAATGTCATATATTTTTGACCCGCATACAAGTAAGCATCCTCGCACTGTTTACTTAGATATTTATTTTAGAAAAGTAGAAAGCTGCAAATAATCGAATGAAAAGTACCTGAACCAAATTGGTTTGACCTTAAGGTACAATTATGGGCTATTAAATGTCAAAGCATGTGACATAAGCCAATTCGAATTCCTTCGACCCAAAATGTCGTAGTGAAACTTTGAATGAGTCTCAAAAGTTATCATTCCACATGCTTTTATATGCATGTGTGTTTCAAAGGATTTTCCATGTGATGTTGTGAAGCTTACCTTTTGCAAATCCACGTGGCTGGACCAAAGTTTGAATTTTTCATTCATTATTTCCTTTATATGATGATTTTTTTTATGAAGAAGAAGATTTATGAGTGTATTTTATATATTGATAATGTCCTTCCATAACAAATGCCAACATGTCGTAGTTGTGCAAAATTTAGGTGATAGAAGTGACCAAATCTATAGTGCATCTTCACAATAACATGAAATCTCTAGGAAAAAGTATGCATTTTTTAACATGTTACATGGAAGGATGTCTTCACATGCAAGAATAAACTTGTGCAAAATTTAGGTGATAGAAGTGGCCAAATCTATAGTGCATCCTCACAATAACATGAAACCTCTAAGAAAAAGTATGCATTTTTTAACATGTTACATGGAAGGATGTCTTCACAGGCAGGAATAAACAACTTACACCTCCTCTCCCTATTAGCACTCGTGTCACAACTCTTTGTAAAAAGATTTTCCCATGTGTAAGATTATTTGGAAAATGTTATTCCTATTTATGCACACATCTAGAGACAAACACAACAAATAGTATTGTCCAATAATTATGAATAAATAAGAAGAAACAATAATATTATGCATGAAAATCATCAATATCCTAACCCCGTCATGGGTCCACATATCCTGACTCAATCTAGAGTTCACATACACCTGTAGTTCTTCTTGTCAAACTTGTGAAACATCAACAACATAATATAATATAGTAATTTTTATCATATAAATATGTGTTCATTTTCAATATCACATGACATCATATATCATTAAAAGTTCATATCACATATATGACTCTTACATGCATGTATATCAATATAAAGATACAACTCAATGTACTCAAAGATCATAATAAGTCATCACATCATATAGTTGAATCCAATCACCCCATGCCATGGAAATCATATCAAGTGATAAACCATGAAACACACAACACTTATCAAACCAAATCAAAACATAAATCTAAATGACATCATACAAATGTGTCTTTGTTAACCAACCAGATCATTTTTGTAACTAGAATGCCCTCAAATAACAATTGTAACACATTAGTCAAATAAAGTCAAAGCGGAAGAGGGCACTATACTACCTAGTATATAAAAGTAATGTATTTTTTCGTCACGGATTCTTTAATTCAAGACACATAACCTTAACATAGATGATAATAATGAGAAACTTGAATGGATAATATGTTATGAATGATGTAAGAGATTCACTTCCTCAAGGAAATGGATGACGAGTAGATCGTAAGCATGAAAGGGTATTCAAGTTGGAGAATGGCATGGAAAATTTCATAAGGTTAGAGGAATCCTGCCTTAATTGTAAAAAGATCATCCCACCATTTACAACACTTGAAAATAAAAGTAAAAGATACTAAGAGTGTTATGGTAACTCAACAATCACGGACACGAAAGTCATACACGAAAGTCATATATACATTTTTCATATTTTCTTAATCACACGGAAGCAAAGGATGGCACAAAAGATTTACTCAGACAATTTTTCTCATTTTCCACCTACTATATTCCCTTATTGTTTGTTCATATCCTCCCTGTGCTCCTCACGAGACTTTCCTATCCATATCTCCCTTATTTTTTAATCTTCAACTTTTCATAGAATAACTTCAAATGTCAAATTTTGAAACTAATATGCTAGGAAAATAAGTTTAAAATTGCTAATAAGTCTTATGATTATTTAGTCAATCATTGAACTTTTGCTTCAACTAGGAATCTACATAGTTTTTTACATTCTTTTATTTATGTTTTAAGTGTGTTTCAAATATAATTCACATAACTTAATTTACCATAAATAACCTTTTAAAGATCTACACTTATCTTAAAGTGTGAAAACCTAAAGATGAATTTGATTAATTTTTAAAATATTAATCATAAAATAATATTGATAATGATGATATAAAAATATCAACTAGATGATAATGACGATATACAAATACCAACGAGATAATGATAATTATTGATGATGATGATATACAAATATCAACCAGATGATGATGATGATATAAAAATATCAACTAGATGACGATGATGATAATGACGATGATGATGAACGTTCACTGAGAGTCAATATGATTAATTTTTAAAATTATTTGATCTTAAAATATTTGGTAATATTTTTATAAAAATGATGATGATTAATGTCCACTTAGACCCATGTACTATTATTGAACTGTGAATGAAAAGGAGCTTGGAACTACCTTTTACACATGAATACTTATATTATGTGGATGAATATTTTGAACTATTTCATGCTCTTTCATATGCAAATATGGAGTAAGATAGTTTTAGATTTATGAATGGACTCTTCCTACAACTCTATGTTTCTTGTTTCATAAGGTATTTTGTCATCTTGCTTTCTATGGGTAGTGAAATGAGAATGATATAAATAACAGGATTGTTTTAATATTTCTGCTTTCATTCTCTTAATTGTTTATCTACTTCTTAAAACTATTATCCAAATTTTGAATACGGATGTTTGATTATTATTTCATTGCTCACTCCCTTTAATCTCGCCCCCAGTTGGATAGGTTAGTATAGTCAGAATCTGTATCGCTTCCAGTTGGGATAGGTTAGTATACTTAGAAACTATATCGCTCCATTATTCACATATATTGTCAACACAACGCTCTCACCGACTCTCTGTCGAAAAATGGTCTTCATGTTGCCAAAGGTTATAATATCATTTTTCCCACCTATTGGAGTTCGATCTCCACTTGTAATTATTATAAACATATATTCGTTTTTGCGGCTTTACTTTCTTACATCCATTAGATGTAACTTGGACCCCGCTCCAGGGTTATTTTTTTATTGTTCTTTCATGTGGGCTCTCATTGTTTTCTTACCTAGTGGTTGTGTTCTATGGTTTGTTCGGATGCGGGTCTTTTGGTTCATTTCTCGACTATACCTTGGTTGGAGGTGCTTGGTTTCTTATGGGGTGTGCGTTAACTATTTGTAACATCGTTTCGTCACGTTTATATACTTTCATAATTAAAGTATAGATTAATTTTCTGAGTGAAAAAAAAATCAAATATATATATATATATATATATATAAACACTTTTAGATAAGATAACCTAAATTCCTCTAAACACTACTAAATCATAGTATAATATTTTTAAATAATATTAATATGAAAATAAAAAATAATTATAATATTTAGTGTGTAAGTGCTTTTAGTTAGCATATGAAAATAAAAAACAATTATAATATTTAGTATGTAAATGCTTTTAGTTAGCATAAGTAAATAACAATTTTTTTCTATTTTTTTATTTCATGGATATAAAAGTTGTCATAAGTAAATATTAATCATTTTATTTTTTATATTTAATGGATATAAAAATCTTATGGTGCTATAAAATAAATCAGTTAGTATATAGTCAGAAACTCTATCGCTCCTAATTGGGATATGTTAGTATCGTTGGAAACTATATTGCTCCTAGTTGGGATAGGTTAGTATAGTCATAAACTACATTTATGTTGGATCATATTGCAATTCATCTCTCAACTATAAAACCATAAATGGTGGAGTGACCACAATCAATGAAACCTAATAAGTAATGGTTGTTGGGCCAAAATCGGGACGGGTTCCCTAATCCAAATGGTTTGAGATCTAATTGAGATTTCTTCCCAAAAAGAACTCCTACTATTAACCCTGGGTCATTTTGACCATCCACTAAAGTCAACTTGACAAATCATCATTTTTATAAAAATTATAATGATAATATGATTATTATTAATGTAATCTCCCTTTATCTTATAAAATGTGTACCAATCATTTAAAAAAAAAATTATAAATAGAAAAACTAAAATTTACAAATGAAAAAATATTAAAAAAAATGTATAAAAAAATTTAACCCCTGATTTTTTGAACCAATAATATAAAAAAATTTGATTAAAAAATAAAATAGAACTAATGATAAATCAATCGCAAGGTACTGATGTAATTTTTGAAGACATAAATATTAGTTACTCGTGTTAAAACATAGATGAAGAAAAGTAACAATAATAAAGTCAAGCATAAGCATTATAAACGGGGAATAAAAGAGGAGTACATTATCCATCAATACTAAATGATGTTAAAAGTAAAATGAAACATAAAGAGAAAATAGTTTTAACGTTGATAAGAAAGAATAGAATTCCCATTTAAAATCGTGATAATGAAACTTCAACAATGTTCGTCTTTTCAAATACATTTTAAATTTCCAACATTTTGGGAGAGGGTACATCATCCATCACCATAATATTCAACTTTGGAGATAGAGTTTAATTTTTTTGAAAATTTTATGTTATTAAAATAAAATTCTTAAATTTAATATTAATATTTAATTTATATATCGTCCTTGTTAATTAAGAAAATAATTAATTTTGGTTAATCACCACTATATCCAAGATTAAAAAACTAATTTCCCTTAACAATACACACAATGGTTTACATTCCAAAGATTAAAATTGATTTAACGTTAATTAAATACCATTTATTATTTGTTTACTAATTCTCACATAATTTGCGGTGGCATAAATTACAATGTTACAAATTCCAAAAGACGATAATTGGCGATGAGGTGAATGAATTTAAATTTAATACCATTTATTATCTGTGTACTAATTCTCACATAATTTATGATGGCATAAATTACAATGTTACAAATTCCAAAAGACGATACTTGGCGATGAGGTGAATGTATTTAAATTTGTTGCTTTTATATTAATGAAACTCATGATGCCATGGCGGTCTTAAAAATTTGAATATAATATATAAAACTAAGTTATATCGATATCAACCGGTATTATTGGCAATTCATGAAGAGTAATTTTTTAATTAGGAATATACAAACCAAGTTCTAAAACGCTATTTATACTTGTGTTTATTTGAATATAAAGTAATATATTTATTAAATTAAAAAAAATTATTTAAATGTAAAATAATATATTCAATAAAATTAAAAAATCAAGTATTTTGTGAGTAGTTTTCAATTAAAGATGGTTGGCTAAACAAGAACTTTATTTATACATATAATTTGGTTCTAATGGTTAATCGTTGAGATGTAGTGTTAATTAGAATAACCGTTGTAATAATAATTTGGTAGAAGTTTATGTTGATTAAAGTGATAAAGACATATTTTATTATATAAAGAAAAAATTATTATTTTTTATATCAAAGAGTTTTTCAATTAGTATATAAAACTCGTATATATTTCAATATAGATTTCATTCATTAATATTAATAAAATCTATCTATTGTTTTATTGCTTTGTATTTAAAAATTCTAATTTTTATAAGAAAATTTGTCTATTTATAAGAAAAATAATTTAAATGCAAAGTGTAAATACTATAACTTAGAGCATGATATTTATAATCACATAAATGAAGGTAATAGTATATTGCTATAGAACTTTAATCCTATATCAAGTAATTAAGCTCTAATTTTAATAAACATTCCTAACCCTAATCATGTAAGGTTAGAAGAGAACTTGGATTTAACTTATAAAAGATTATCTAAAAATCTAGGTGATATGGTTGCTAAGACCTAATAATTTTGCCATGGTTAGCAAAGTGTATGAAATCCAAATTCAAATTAATTGTATTTATAGGCTTGGTGATAGTGTAGTAGATTATGCTATATATGATATACCTTTATATAATTTTAATATGTTAATTTTGACATTTTTAATGAACATTAATCTAATTTAAATCATAAATTATTAATCTTAATTATAAACTGTGTTGTAAAAAATCACTTCTTCTTTGACAAAAATGAATACCATCTATTTCTAAAAGATTTAAGAAACCTAACAACACTATTAAAAACCTTTAATATAGTTTCATAACACCACTCTCAACATATATAAACAATTACTCTTGAATATTCATGTGATAAATATTATAATATAAGAATTCATATTATTGTTAATTCTTCCAACTTTACGCGAGATAGAATTCATATTATTGTTAATTCTTCCAACTTTTCGACTATAATCACGGCTTTCATCCAGACTGATTTGTTCGATAGAGACAGAGATGCATGGACAATTTAGTTTTTTAATTATTATTGATGCATCAGATCTGATATGTATATTAGGGAGTTAATTTTATTCATAGTATTGGTGATCTCTGGACGTTTCTCATTTTCATCATGGTTTTGATAAAACTTGATTGGGAATAGAGAATTATAAGTATATGCGTTTGCATTATGCAACACGTTTTCATTTATTGAAAATGATCTAAAGTAAAATGACGTACCGCACACTTATGTAATTATTTAGATGTAAGATGTGATATATGCAATAATAGTAAGATTAATCATAAGCACGATTAATTTATGCTAAAGTGACTATCATATATCCCATCTAAAATATCAATAATTGCAAAAGGACACAATGTAGAATACTCATCGAAATACAATGCCACGTTTCTAGAAATATCTTTTATTTTTAATATAAAATGTAATTTTTAATTGGAAATGAATTTATATTAATGCATTTTATATTATTGTTGAAAAAAATGTCAATTAGTTGAAAAAAATCGCAGTTTTTAATCAACATTGTGCAAAATTGCAATGTCAAATCTTTACCTAAAAATTGCTATTTAAAAATAGTGAATGTTTTCAAACAAATGGAACCACTTTAAAAAATTGAAAAAAAAAAACTAAAAACTGCGTCACAATGGGAAAATCACTTGAGTAATTTTCGGCTCTTAAGGCCAATTTTGGTTTTTTTTGTCATTTATCTTTGTTATCGGGAATGAGAGAGAAGGGGTTTACCATCATCAATAACAAAATTTAGGAAGGCCAAATAATTGTTCTTATCACCGTTAAATATGTTTTCATTGAAGTGTAGATCAATTGCACTCTACTTGCAATCTACTTACACTATTGATATTCTCATATTTCAAACATTTCTTCACACTCCACTTTATATTTTTTTATTATTGGAGTGTAGATCAATTAAAATCTACTTGCAATCTACTCACATTATTGATATTCTCATATCTCAAACATTTCTTCAAATTCCACCCTCTTAACTACATTCTTTTGTTTCTATCTTCAAATTCCACACTCTTAACTACTTTTTTTTTTCTATATTTATGCAGGGTTTCAAATTCAGTGTTGCTTCGCTGTTATGATATTGGTTTTGAACATGTTGTGCAAATCATAAAATATAATGTAGCTAATTATGTGGTTGTTGGAAAGCTATTAATAGAGAGGCACTGCACAATTCTGTAGTCTTAATGTGATTTCCATTGCATTGATTTGATGCTTGACGACGTGGGAAAAATATCTTTCATTGAGGAGTTCATTGACTAGGATAGGAGTATTATATATATATATACATATATAATGCTCCTATCCCAATCAGTGACTTGCTTAATGTTCTTAGCCTCATGAGATAATTCATAAGAAACAAGTAGTTGATGCATCCTTTAATGTTCTTAGCCTCATGAGATAATTCATAAGAAACAAGTAGTTGATGCATCCTGTAATCAAAAGTTTTGCCATTTTTTCGATTTCTTTTCAATATAGGCTCCAATGTCAACTTGAGATGAAGGGAATGTTTGTTTTTGATGTGTGGCATGATTATGCATATATCACAGGATAGGATGGTGATTCCATAGCTACACTAGTATACATTGATTCATTTTAGAGAGAAGTCCAATAAGTGTGCATGGTTAGAGAATTGTTGGTAAAGGTTCTCCATTAGGTTGATGAGGATAAGCCTACAATGTGATACTTGTATGAGGTCATGGATACAACCAAGGAAGATTTCCAATCCTAATATCTGTGCAAGAATATCCTTGTAGATGATAAATACATGATGATTTTGGATTTGATATACAATTGATAGACGAGCGTGCTCCATTGGATCGATCATGTAGCGTCACTTTCCCTCAATCCTACCTGTGCTTACTCATGCAACTTTGATTTTGATGTTGAGGTGATCGAATGGCACTTGACATGTCTCCAAATGGTCCACTACAACAAAACAGACAATTAGCACCTAATTTAGCATCCTTTTTAGTGCAATTTTTTTCCAATTGACTTGGAAAATCTAGCGCTAAACCTGGTGTGAACTTGCATTTTTAAAACACAAGGTTTAGTGCCAAGATTAGCACCAGGATTAGTGCTAGGTTTAGCGATATGCCCTTAATACTTGAATTAATGTCAATTGTTTGTAACTAAAATTTATGGAAATAGAAACAAAAAATGGTAAAAAATGGTAAGGAAATGTTGGGATTTGAACCCATATCACTTGCCAAGAGGAAAGAGCTCTACTTGAATTACATTCCCACAAAAAACTATTATTAGAAGTGCAAATTTGAATTGAAACTAAACTAACCTAGTGCAAATTAGAAGTTACAAAAACAAAAATGAAAAATGGAAAAAATGAAAATGGAAATGGAAAATGTTAGGTGAATGTTGGGATTTGAACCCATATCACTTACCAAAACAAAATAAATATACTTGAGCTACATTCCCATGAAAATATGCCTTTAAAAGTGCATATATGACTTGAAATAACCTATCCTATGCATGCAAACAAGTGAATAGAAATTTAAAAAGAGATAGATGGGTGCAAGGATTTGAACTTAGATCTTGTTTCATTAATGCAAGGGTAATCCTTAAGCCATACCCATGAACTAGATTTGTGAATGAAAGAAAACCCCAAAAATGTCATTTTTTTCTTCTTTCTCCATTAGACCTGTAGCAACAAAAAAAACATAAACACATGAAAATCACCTTATAAAGAAAAATTAAGAAAGGAAGGGAGAATGAGAAGGGAAGGTTCGAGAAGCCATTACCTTCCTTATGTAGGATTCACCATGAAACCCTAGCCTCCATGCAAGAAACCCTAAACTTGCAACAACAAAATAACCGATAAACATTTATAAAATAAATAATTTAAATTAAAAATAAAATAGCAAGGAGGCAAGAAAATGGAAGGAAGAAGTCATTACAATCATTATGGAGGTTCTTTGATGAAGCCTACAACAACAAAACAACAATAAACACAAGTAAATCGATAAAGAAAAAAAAGAGGAAGGAATGAGAAAAAGGGAAGGATAATTCATTATCTTCCTCATGGATGTTCCTCCATGAAACCAAAACCCTATCCTCCATGAGGATGAAACCGTAACAAAGGAAACCTTAAGGGATAAAGGATAAGGGTGGAGAAGAGAAGAGAGAAAATGAGAGGAAATGAGAAAAGAATGAAAGAGTAGGCTTTGAGGGGCTTTGATGAGGAAAAATTAGGAATTTAAACGAAAATAATTGAAATTCCCTCTGACTCATGCAGATTGAAACAAGTGGCTTATTTTTAACCTTTTATATTACTTACTTCTTTTTTTTAATGTTTCCCTCACTTTTATTTATTCACACAAGAAACTTGGAACTCGGTGTTAAACCTGGAACAAGAAATAAAACCGACTTTAGTCTTATTCTGTGAAATAGAATCGGTGTTTCATAAATGGAAGCAAAAAAGGAAGCAAAAAAGGAAGCTAAAAGGGACACCAATGAGAAGGTTTTGTTGTATTGTGATGGTACCTAATTTCAATGATCTCTGAACAATTAAACAAGGAATGGAGATGTATCAGAAAAATAGACTATTTTGATTTCATTTTTGATGTTGTCAATGAAAGGAGTATTTTGATGTTGAATAAGTCGTTGGATTTTAAAATTTTAATCATGTATTTTCTTTGAAAGTTGAATTATGTTTTCTTTATTTCCTATTTTCCACTATAATGAATTGTAAATTTAGTTTTTTTCCTTATTTGTTTTAGATGTTAGGTGGTGAATCTATGGTGCAAAAGCACCAAATTTACATTATGTTCGTCAGCCAAACTATAGTTCTTTAGGATGTGATCAAAATTGAAGTTTGTTTGAAGAAGCCCTCAAAGAAAAACAATAGGTTACAAACTCAATTAAGAAATTGCAATTATTATAGTTTATGAATCTCTAACATATTTATGACCTTTAACACTCATTATATTTATTATGAGACTCTTATAGGTTGCATTCCCATGTCTTAAATGTAACACCTTTTTCTTTACCCTAGCATGTAGTGATGTAATTATGTATATAATGATGAGATGGCCAAAAGGCAGACAAAAATGGTGTAATATGACCAAGATGATGTCAATTTTTACATTTTATGTTTAATAGAAAAAACACAACTATTGTGGGAAAATAATGATGAAGAAGATATGGGTGCCTATGAATCCACAAGAGAGAAAGTGAAAAGGAGGTTTAAAGGGGACGTGATCCTAGTGAATTATAAGTTAAGTCATTATCCTTATTATTCATGTTATCCTAAGTTTAATGAATCCCTCTTAAGTGATGTACATTAGCCAGAATCTTGAGTTAATTGTTCTAAGCTTGGTATTAGATGGGGAAACGTGGACTATCCATGTATGCCACGTTTCTAGTTCCAATCACTCATGCATGCCACTTGGATGGTTCTCAACATGAATACAAAAGATAGAGAACTAGTTCGTTCAATTATTCTTCTTCTAACATTCAACCATGATTATTCTATCACTAGGGGATCCTATCATATGATACCATAGACTCAATTTGTACTTGAGAACATTGAAGAAATTATAGAGTTGTGAATGCATGTTACCTGGAATACGGGTGCTAGGAAATTGAGTTCACTTGTGAGCAAATTGGTCCTACAGTTGATTTCACTAGAGTACTAACACAGAAAGTCCCTGGATGATATTTGCTAGATTCCTAAATGGAATTGGAAATCACCAGAGGTACTCTTAACTCAATGTAGGTGACTTATTCCTTTGGTTGTACAAGCCGATGGGGAAAGAGTGTTAGTGGATTGGAAGAAGTGTGAATGGAGTTCAACATCTGTGAGTTTCCTGGGTATTGATTGAACTTCCTCCTTGTATATTGATAGCCCCATATTGGGGGTAGCCTTTGTTATAGAGAGAAAAGTATAATAGATTTCCTATAGCTTGGAGTAACATCCTTATTTTGTAGATAGTTGGATGATAGTTTAAGACAAGTATCAAACTATGCATGAAATTCCATGAATATATTTTTGTTATGCATATTTGTCTACTTTACCATTATGTGAATATATAATTGCACTGATTGCTTAGCATGGTATGTGTTAACACTTATTATGGTTTCCACCATGGAAGGGGAAGGAAAGCTCCCACTCAAAGCCCTGAGGTCACCCATTGGCCAGTTGCATCAGATAAAGAATCAAGAAATCCAAAATTGGCTAAGTGTCAAACAAACCCAAGCTAAATGACCGAGTCGCAGTGAGAAAATGGGAACATACAAGGCAGGAGGGCCCTTCCGCAGGAAAGAATAGAAGTAGGAGCTTGTTACGAAACGAAAGTGGATTAAGCGGCTAAGATCAAGGAGTAGATCGGATCAACAGTTGAAAGTGTGTTCCGCAAGCCTTCTTCCGAGTTCCGCATCCGCATTGCATATTGCGGGAAGTGATTTTCCAAAGAGCACAAAAGACAAGTTTTCGCATTCCGCAATCCACATTGAGGATTGCAGATTGTGGAAGAGCAATCCTCCAAGGGGGAAAAAAATATAATTTTCGCATCCCGCATCCTGCATTGCGGATTGAGGAAAGGTCATTTTTAGAAGCACAAAAAAGTAAGTTTTAGAATTATGCATCCCGCATTGCGGATTGCAGAAAGATAGTTCTCCAGAAAAGCATGAGGCCGAAAGAGAAATCCCTACACACCACGTGGAAAAGTGTGGGTTGCGGAAAAGATCGTTGGAGAAAGGCCCATTGCGGAAAGAAAATTTCCGATTGAGAAAGTTTTGCAGAGCCAGTTACAGTCGCGGGAAATAGATATTTTCACAGAGAAGAGGCAGATTGGAGGACATCGAAGGGGGATTGTTTCAGTTATCTGTCCCATTCAATCTAAAATAGCCTGATTCACAGGATGAATAGGTGGTTTCCATGGCCCAATGGTGCGCTGCCAACACATGTGTCTCTTCTCCTTCGCGCATGATAGAATCAGAGGCTGTTGATTCCGGCGGCTCAGCTTGAATGATTTAATCATTACTAGTGCAGTTGTTTTGAATTAGTTAGGATATTTTTTTGTTTTGTAATCCTATAAAGGCAAGGTTTGAACTAGACCAAAGGGTTGGACGTTTTTGTTCAAGAGAGATTACTGCTCTGCATTGTATTAAACTCGACCTCTTAATTTAATGAGAAGACTCGATTTTGGAGCTTGAGATTTATGTGATGTGTGTTATTTCCTATGTATGTGTTCTTGTTTTGTATTTCCATTAATTGTGTACTTCTGCAGTACCTAAAGATCAATATTACATGGTCTGCAATTCATGCCCACATGCTCCAGATGCATATGACTTGGTATTCCACCCTTTTCCTTTTGAAGTTGTAGGTTAGAATTCATTCTTAAATTCTCTAGCCTTGTGGCCGAACTTGTCTCCTTCCTCTACCTTCATCTGCTGATTACTCTGACGTGAAAGAAGCATGTCTACCTTGCCTCTTGCTCCTACAATCGCGGCCCAAACCTTCCATTGATGATAGTAACCCATCGAAGTTGACTCCATGCCCAACTATCCTCCTGTTCTTAACTACAACCAACCAAAAACCCCTTTTAATTCATTGTTTGAAGGTCTAGCCACCACTTTGACCGATATCCCAGTCCATTTTGGCCTTGAGATCCACGCTAGGGAAACATACATCGCATGTGTATAATATTTACATTAAAAGCCAATATTTCACAAGGGTCAAAATTGGGGTATTACATTCCCCTCCCCCTTAGAACAACACCATCCTCGGTGTTCTCAAAACTGAACAAAAATGGGAATGCCTCTCTCATGGCATCCTCCAGCTCCCATGTAGCCTCATCAGGACTAAGGTGCTCCCATTGGACCTTTACCTGCCTGATGGATCTGTTCCGGAGAAAAGTGACCTTCTTGTCGAGGATGCGCATAGGCTCTACTTGGAACTCTCCCTCGGGTTCCACCTGTATCACATTCCAATCAATAATATGATTAGGATCATGTACATACTTCTTAAGCAAAGATACATGAAAAAAATTATGAGCTCTTATCTTAGCAGGCAATGCAAGTCTATATGCAACTCGCCCTATCCTATCTAGGACTTCAAATGGCCCACAATATATTGGTGACAACTTGGCACAACTCCCCAACTTGAGGGAACTCTTCCTTGGTTTCACTCTCAAATAAACATGATCCCCCTTCTGAAATTCCTTATGCACTCTTTTCAAATATGCATAACTCTTCTGCCTGTCCTGAGCTGCCTTTAAATTCTGCTTGATCTTAACAATTTTCTATTCCATTTCCTTGATCATCTCTGGTCCAAGTACTACCCTGTTCACCGGGCTATCCCAATTCACAGGAGTCCTACATCCCTTTCCATACAATGCCTCAAATGGACTCATTCCCAATGATGCATGATGTCCATTATTGTACGCAAATTCTACCAAGTGTAGGTAATCTTCCCACTTGGATGGTTTATCCATCACATACATTCTGAGCATGTCTTCAAGAACCTGATTCACCCTCTCAGTTTGGCTATCTGTTTGAGGATGATATGTTGTACTGAAATTAAATTTAGTTCCCAATTCTTGAAATAATCCCTTCCAGAAATTGGAAGTGAACTTTGTATCACGATCAGAAATTATTGCCTTAAGCAATCCATGCAACTTGAATATCTCTCTCATGAAGATATTTGCAATGTCACTAGCCTTGCGAGTGGACTTGACTGGAATAAAGTGAGCTACCTTGGATAGCTTGACCACCACAACCATGATTGAATCATGCTTCTTCACTATCATGGGAAGACCTGTTATAAAATCCATAGAGATCACTTCCCACTTCCATTCCGGAATGGGTAAGGGCTGCAACAATCCTGTTGGATGTTGGTGTTCTAGCTTGACTTGTTGGAACTTCTGACACCTAGCAATGTACTCAGCTATGTCCTTCTTCATACCATGCCAAAAGTATTGCTTTCTTGCTGCTGTTATAATCTTCTGATATCCTGGGTGTCCAAAGTATGGCATTTGATGTATTTCATCCATCACTAGCTTCTTCAAATCTGCATTATTTGGAATGTACAACCTATCTTTGTAGATGAGGATATTGTCTTCACCCAGCTGATATCTCGCACACTTTTCATCCACATTACCTGCAGCAACTTCTCTTTAATTTGAAGGCAAGTTTCATCACCGTTTTGGGCTTCAAGAACTCTTGTCTTCAAATCTGATTTGCACATACTTAATGCTGCAACATGAAATTTTCTACTAAGAGCATCTACAACCTTATTCTCCTTCCCTTTTACATGCTTAATTTTGAAATCAAATTCACAAAGAAACTCCATCCATCTAGCTTGCCTAGCATTCAAGTTTGGCTGGTCAAACAAGTACTTCAAGCTCATGTGGTTTGTTCTAAGCTCGAATCTTCTTCTCGTCAAATAATGTCTCCACATCTTAAGAGCATGTACCATGGCTGTTAATTCCAAATCATGTGTGGCATAATTCTTTTCATGCTCTTTTAATTTCCTTGACTCATAGCAAATCACAATTCCTTCTTGCATGAGAACTCCACCCAGTCCTTCAACACAAGCATCTGTGCACACCACAAAATCCTTCTTTGGATATGCTATCTTCAAAACAGGAGCGCTGGTAAGTAACTCCTTTAACTGTTGAAAGCTTTTCTCACACTTTTCAGACCATACAAACTTGATATTCTTCTTTTGCAATGAAGTGATTGGATGAGCTATCTTGAAGAAGCTTTTGATAAACCTTCTGTAGTAACCAGCAAGACCCATAAAAGATCTAACTTCTGAAACATTCTTTGGAGTAGGCCAATCCATGATGGCATTAATCTTTTTTGAATCCACTGCAATACCTTCTTCAGAAATGATATGACCCAAATATTGCACCTTCTTTTGGTAAAACTCACACTTGCTTAACTTGGCATACAACTGATGTTCTCTAAGGACTTTCAACACCATCCTTAGATGCTCCTCATGCTCTTCTTCATTCCTTGAATAGATAAGAATGCCATCCAAGAACACAATCACAAACTTATCCAAATATTTGTTGAACACACTATTCATGAGACACATGAAGGTAGCAGGTGCATTGGTAAGACCAAATGGCACCACGGTGAACTCATAATGACCATACCTATTTCTGAAAGCCGTCTTGTGAATGTATTCTTCTTTAATCCTCACTTGATGATAGCTGGACCTCAATTCAATCTTTGAAAACACTTTAGCTTCCTTCATTTGATCAAACAAGTCGTCAATTCTTGGAAATGGATACTTGTTCTTGACTGTCACTTTATTGAGCTGCCTATAATCAATACATAGCCTCAAAGTCCCATCTTTCTTCTCAACAAATAGCACCGATGCTCCCCAAGGAGACACACTAGGCCTGATGTAGCGCTTGTCCATTAATTCTTGTAGCTGCATCTTCAACTCCACCAATTCCGGTGTACTCAATCTATATGGAGCTTTGGAATTCGGTGCTGCCCTTGGAACAAGATTGATGGTAAAATCAATATCTCTCTTTGGTGGTAGTCCCGACACTTCATCCGAAAATTCATCTTGGAACTCTTGTAACAACGAGAAGTCTTCTATCCTTGGTCCTTTGTCCTCTGACGAATCTGATATATGGAGTGCATATAATTGACAACCTTTCTGATAAAACATTTTCAACTGTAAGGCTGAAATGTTTATTACTGAAACTTGCTTGGGAATTCCTCTTACCAATCTTGGTCTTCCCTCTTCATCAATACATTCAAGTGCTTTCTCATTAAAGTCCAATTTCGCTCTATGTTTTTCCAACCAATTCATGCCAATCAAGGCATCATAAGATCCTAAAGGTAACACATTTAAATCTGCATGTGTGTGGAGCCCATTCAATTCTATGGGGCACTCCACCACTACTTCACTTACTTTCCTCTTGGTCCCTATGGTTAATTGAACTAACCAAGACTTATTGTGCTTCACTTTTCTAAGAGAACAACCTTCAACCACTTTTGGAGAAACATAACTATGAGTAGATCCTGGATCAATCAAAATAGAAATATATTGCTTAGCAATCTTACCTTTAACTTCCCCCACTGATGACTGATGATCTACCTGATGATTATCCAATGCTGCATAAATTCGATGCGTTTCCCTTGCCATGTCCTCCACTGTAGCTGCTCCCTTTAAGTTGTGCAACCTTCAGGGATTATCTTTCCGATGTGGAAAATCCTTTAGCATGTGGTTTTCTCCACATCCCCAACATTGAAGTGGTCCTTTCGATGCTTTGTCTACTGCTACTGCTGGCTTGAATCCACTCCTTGCTTGTTGTCCCCGCGGAAAGGTTCTGGGATGACTTTTGAATGGTGGCTTGAAGTCACTCTTCTTTTGATCAAACCTCCCTATTAGCTTCCCTTTCCATGCTGGGTTAACCTCTGATTTTCCTTTATTCTACTCATAGCAATGCATTGCCATTCTAATGGCTTCATTAAGACTTGGTGGATTAACAAATTCAATCCAATCTCTGAAAATTTGAGGTAGACTCCCAAGAAAGCATTGGATTTTTACTCTCTCATCTTTGATACAGTCAACATACCTCAATAATTCCAAAAATTTATGGACATGCTCTTCCATAGATTTTTGTTCCAACCTGAGTTCATTTAACTCTTTTCTCTTATTGTCATAATACCTAGCAGAAAGGTATTTCTCTTTGAAGTACTTCTTAAATCTTTCCCAACTAATCTTCCTTTGACTGATTCCTTTTACTTGCAAGAGATCGTCCCACCAAATTGAAGCTCTGCCATTTAGATTGTAAAAGGCAATTCTGGCTTTCTCATTTCCTGAGTAGTCTTGAATTCTGAAATATTTATTCATTCCAAGAAGCCATGCCTCTGCCTCTTGGCCAGTCTTACCTTCCCCATCAAATGTTGGAGGCCTTGCCTTCCTGAATTCTCCCTGTGGGATTCCCTTGAACTTCTTTCTTCCCTCAAATATCCTGGGCACATGCCTTTGACTTCTTTGAGAACCTCTGGAGTCACACGATCTGCAAGAAGAAGATCTAGAGGAAGGTGTTCTATGCTTCTTGCTCACAGAACTCTTCCTTGGGCTTGGGGTCCTTTTCTTTGAACGACCCTTAGAGAGACTCTCTGCATCTCTTCCTTCTTCACCCACATTGCTTGGGTTGGACCCAAGCTTTATCCTCTGCTGCATATCAGTTAGGCTTTTCAAGATAGTAGCATTGAGTTGGTGTTGTTCTTCTTGAGCCTTCATCAATCCTTCATTGAAGCTCACCATGGTTTCAACCAAATTCCGAGGAGTCACCTGCTCCCTTCTCTCATTAGATTCAGTCTCAACATTCTCTTCATGCACATTTTCTCCTCGAACACTTTCTTCATGCTCATAAGGATCTTGAGCATCATTTATGGTCACCATTTTTCCTGTATGCTACCTCTGCTACAATTATTAATTTTTATGAGCTGCAAGCATTATGCATTATGAAAATATTTATTAGACATCATAAGTATGCATATAGAAATATACAACAATCAATATTTAACATATTCAACTCATGGAATAATTCACATAGCTGTTATGCATTCATTCCTTTTGCCCATTCATGTAATTCTGGAAATTGCTCATATTATCAACAATTTGACAAAACAGTCACTAGCACGTTTCGACTCTAAATATCTATGTTGTATGATAACCCCATTCAAATTTTGATCATACACCTTTATTTCCCACTGGACAAGATTTTCAATGCCTATCCTCGTGCTCCATTCCAACTTCGGTTGTGGAAACTACGTTACTTCAAAAATGACTACTTTCACCACAATTCTGCACATTTTTACACAGTTGTAAAATATCATGACCTGCCAGCTTCAGCCACCTGTGGAAGCAATTCCATAAAGATTCAGAAAATTTTTTCCACCAGGTGAAGTTAGTCCATATATCAAGGAACACTTAACAACTCGTGGATCTCTGTTTCGATGCTCCATTCATCTTCTATAAAATTTTGGGTTTGACTACTTTCTACTTTTCACGTTTTTCTAAAATTTCAAATTTTGAGCAAAAAATGGCTATTTCCCAAACGGTGTATTTATGGGAAATATTTGTCTAATGGAATATGTCTGGTTTACTAAGAATATGAAATGTTGAGTTTAGTGATTTTCTTGATTCTGAATTATAAGGTCACTTTCAACCATTGCAAGCTTTTCAAAATCCCCAAAACATGGCCTAGAATAGTGGTTTTTGGCCTTCTTGCACACCCTAACTCCACATCCTTTAGATTTTGGCCCCAAAACTCCAAACTTAACACCGTGCCTGCTCCATGACCGTCCCATATCAGTTTCGGCTCAATCCGACCTTTTGTCAAGTGTCGGGACACTGATTTGTAAAAGCCATTCATTCCGATTTTATGCCAAATCGGAGCATAATGGGCTCGTGATCTTCACCGGTTCATTCATGGCCTCCGTCAATTGCCTCAGAATGTCACTGAACTCATCAAATTTCGACCTTGCATGCTCCTGTTACCCAAAAATCAATTTTCGAGCTCTATACTTTTTTTTTTCCGAACCCGAAAGCCACAACTCGACACCCAAAACTGCGGGTTCGTGGGGGGGGGTTCAAGTTGCGGTCACGGGGATGTAGCCATCTCGCAACCCAAAACCCAAAACCTGAAACCTAAAACCCGAAACTGTGGGTTCGGGGGGTTAAGTTGCGGTCACGGGGATGTAACCCTCCCGCAACCCGCAACTCGAAACCCGAAATTGCAGGTTCGGGATTGTGGAAACCGGAACACGCAATTTCAAAACTTTGTGCTCCTGCAACCTGAAACCCGAAACCCGAAACCCAACATCCCGAAAGCCGAAAATTGTGGGTTCGGGATTTCGAAAATCCAAACGCAATTTTTGAAAATTCGCGTTCCCGAACCCGAAACCCAACATCCGAAAGCCGAAAATTGCGGTTTCGGGATTTCAGAAATCCAAACACAATTTTTGAAAATTCGCGTTCCCGAAACCTGAAAGCTGACATCTGCAACCCTGAAACGCTTCCGGCCCTGTGACTTCCGGGGTCCATAACTCCTTCGTCCCTTAGCCAAATGGGACGAGTCTGGGTACCATTGGAAATCTCTTAAAGAGATCTATGCACTTGTGTGATCCTCTTCCACACTTGAGAAATCTGACCATGCCATTTTTCCAATCAAAAATTCTTCCCTAACTTCACCAATACTGCGTTAAAACATTTTGTCACTTGTCTGTAACTCAAAGTTTGGCCCAAGCAGCCCCAGTGCTGCAAGCTGGGCTCTGATACCACTCTGTAACGTCCCCTTCCATCAACCTGATGCAATGAAGGAAACGTGACCAATCTACCGGGCGTATTTGACAATCTCAACCTCCATACATTACTTAACAATTCATAATTATTTAAAACTTGTGTGTACAGGCTCATACTTCAAATAAACACAGCGAAAATAAACATATTTGCAAGCACACAAACAGTAATGCATCCTCATATCTAACACAGGCATACGATGGTTCATTATGCAGAGAATTCAATCTCGTACTCATGCTATGCACAGATTTCATGTCGATCTCATTAAGACAATCATTTCATTTCATTAACATGGGCAATTATCATTCAGAATTAACACACTGCAAAAAATATAATGCATATAATGTAAATCACAGAAAACACTTATCTTGAAGATGAAGCTGTCCAAACAGATGGCTATGTGAGAGCAACGTTCCACCCAACCATATATCTTTGTCCAACTTGTATTCTTTCAATTGAGAGATCACCCCCGACCTAGGTTGTGTATCCACTAAGGAGGAACTAAGCAGGCTCACTCAAAGCCATGGTATGAATCAACAACTATGCTAAGCCAACTCATAGTTGGGTTTATCAAGCATATGAAAGAAAAAGGAGGGCAATGTTAAGCCAATGAGCTCAACCACAGAGCTATAGGCATCTAAATGAACTCAGCAATCATGGCACCCACAATACCTACCTCACCCAACACAAGGAAGGTCCCCTTCTCTGCTGCACAGTCCCTCAGGCGTCCCTTCCCTCCAGTGCTATTCAGGGTGGGCATAGAAAGGTCTAGCTGTTAATTCCTTGAGATTCCAGCCTTCACTGGGTTTATCAAGCAAACCCAACCTCTGTTCAACATTCACACTTGGATTTCTCACAATTCTGTTCATCGAATAACTCAATCCCATCACTGGTGTTCTAGGCTATAAAAATTGGGTTTTCCAATGGATTTTGGGGTATCTAATCCTCTCAAATTCTCCCCAAGGTTCATATCTATGGATCCCCCATTGGATTTCACTATCAAATACCAAATCTAGGCGTTTTTGGCTTTTCAAAACGTGGGTTCTTGCAAAGTTGTGATTTCTGATTTTTCCCACTGCCGGGAATTCATTTTTGGATGGAAAATGATGCTAGGCTCCTCCACAATGGAATGGGAATGAGGAAGAAGCAATCCCCATGAGGTAGAGTGAATTCTGGTATAAGAAAATAGAGCCCATACTCTGCCATACAAATTTTTGGGCTGCCCATGTTCCATTGAAGCCATGGGCTGAAATCTTCAACTACTTCCTTACAACAGAAATAAATGTCCTCAAGGAAAGTCAAATGGGTTCTCACAATGACATTTGGAAACATATGGTCCATCCCCATAACCCCCTCACCACTCCCTAGTGGATACACATGGCCCCTTCTCATTCGTTGCTCCCATAGCTAGTTTTTGGTATTTTATTGCAATATTAAATATTTACATCAATTTACAACATTCCATGGCTTAATAGCACATGGGTATCAAAATATCAACTACTTGCCCATTTAAATAAAATTCGAGCATACACTGGCGGGGCCTTGGCCTTGAGCTCCACGCTAGGGAAACATACATTGCATGTATACAATATTTAGATTAAAAGCCAATATTTTACAAGGGTCAAAATTGGGGTATTACACTTATTTACAGAAACATCCCTGGTCTCCTTTGTTCATAGTATTATGCGATGAGTCACCCTGATTTCATTAGTACCCACCTCTCTAAGTGTCCCCCGTTGCAGTCATATTTCCTGGTATCCCAATTGTGTCCCTCTCCAATATTCATTTCACATATGCTACCAGGTTAACCATGTAATCATACTCTGAACAAAGGAAGTTTGGGTCCCTATTACTCAATTTCCCTCGTATCCCCAAGTAGTGTCTCAGTACCATGTCCAATTATATAGCTCTTTGATTGTATCCCTCGTGCTTCTATCAAGGAAACACCATTTCTTTTCCAGTTGTATGTCTCCCTATATCGACATCAACACATTTATTCCATGCGTACCCTGTACCTTGGCCTCATAACCCTCATTGATAGGCCCCTTGGACCACCTAAAGGGAGACCTTACTGCCCTTTGGAATGGTTGTTTCTCACGTGCTCGACATCAGCTACATTATCGCACCAATGAGATTCATATAGGTTAATGGTTTTTTCATTATTTGGTCAAAGACCTTGGATGTCCCTTGACTCTAATATATTGGTGAGTCTTTATGGAAACCCAATGATATTTTGTTTCCTGAGATATCCAAGCTATGTCGATGAAAGTGTTTGGAATACCTCCATTTACATGCTTCCTTACGTATCCAATTCAGATGCAGTTCATTGCACCAGTTAGATCCATACACTCAGTGGCTTGAGTTATTACAGATGTTCTAACCCTTCAAATCCAATAGTGCATTAGTTATTGAGATTCAACATTCCATGAGAATTCTATTGTTCCTATTCCAGTTCTTCATATCAGCCTTGGTTGGACCATGATTAGATTCGATATTTGAGTCCATCTTGGATATTTATGATGCACACATCATTTTATCGATGTATTGATGAGGCCCCCTTTTGGCTACCATCTAGTTTTTAATTTGAGACATTGATACAAGCATGGGAATGCTTGCCTCGTCCATATATTTGAGATTAGATGCACCTCATTCATATTGAGTATTGTATCTACAGGTAAGGGCGCATGTAGTCCCGTTGAAGGGTGAACATCTATGACACAATCTTGATTCTCCACGCCACCATCACACTAGAATAGAAGATCCTATGATGTATTTTGGCCATACGATGAGCTCCTAATCTCACACATTAGGGGGGAATATGTTAACACCTAAATTTTGTCCACCTACCTTTTCATTAGCCCCATCACACCTATATAGCATTATGGCATTCCATTTCCATTATTTTTACCTCGGTAAAACCAAAAAAACAAAGTCTCACATAAAATGGTCATTTTACAAAATTAATTTGCTCAATTATCTAAAAAAAGAGAAACTTATGCCCTGACTTGTTTTCTGAATGTTTATCCTTTTTATCAATTAAAAAAAGAAGAAACCTGGCATGACACCTATGATAGCCCAATTTGGAAAAATGATAAAAAAGTAAAAGGCACAAAATTAAAAGCAAAAGCCAAAAATTAAAAAAACCAAAAGCCGAAAATTAAAAAAGCCAAAAGCCAAAAATTAAAAAACCAAAAGCCAAATAAAAAATAAAAAATCAAAGCCTTATCCTTATCCTAGATCTATTTGTCCTGCCTATAAATGAACCAACAAGGTCCATCACTCAATACCCATTATACATAGATTACTCAAGCTGTTACTTTGCAAAAATCTCCCTAATACCATAACTGCCTTTATGTTCCATTTTCAACCTTCTGGGATTTTGTACGTGATGCATGGTTGGAGAACCATGGATTGCAAGGAAACCAAGCAAACCCTCCCTCAAGCAGCTGTAGGGGACTCTCCTACTGTAACTCAAAGGCGATATTAAATCCCTGTAGATGCCATTTTTTACATAATGAAAGAGCATTCTTTATTCTTTAAAATATGTTTCTATTTGTTTGCTTGATAAAAAGTGCAAAAAATGTTAATTTAGATTTATTTTAATATAGTTTCATGTTTGATTAGATTAGTTTATTTTCTTTTCCATTGAGACTCTAGTAATTTTAGCACAACCCTTAGTAGGTGCATCTTTGCATGTGATGGTATGAAAATACTAGCAACACAATGCTTCTTGATCAAGGATAAGAAGTTGTTCATCATCAATGCACTTAAAAGAAAATGAAATATATCATTGGTAAGTTCCAAGCAAGCCAAAAACTTAGTTAGTGCAACTAAGAAATATGTTTTTCTTTTATTATGAGAGAATTGGCCAAGTGATGAATAGGTAAGAGTAAATGAATCCCTAGAGGGGCGTACTAGAGAGAAAAAACATCAATTGGAGGAGTTTCTGTAGGAATACAAAGGAGTGTTCTAGGAGACTAAAAGGATACCACCTAAGAGAGAAGCAGAACATGAGAAATAGTTGTTTCATATCTCGTGATTACTGAATATTGGGCTATATATATATATAGCCTATTTTGGAAGCAGATGAAGTGAAGAAGAAGTTGTAGCAGCTACTGAAGCAATGGTTGATTTGACCAAGCACATCACCTTATAGGTGGCCTATCATCATCATATCCAAGAAGGATGGGGCTTGGAAGATGTGTATCGACTAAAAATATTTGCAGAAGATTACACTTAAGAATCGGTACCCTCTACCGAGGATTGAGGATTTTTTAGACTAGTTGTAGCATGCCAAGTACTTCGCTAAGTTGGATATCAAGTTAGGATACTAAAAATTATTTGTCAAATAAGAATACATTTGGAAGACCATCTTTATGACAAGGAAGGGTTTGTATGAATCATTCATCACGCCTTTTGGCATATGTAATGCATGAGCTACATTTATGAGACCGATGAATGATGTTTTGTGCCCATATTTATATTTGTTTGTTATAGTGTATTTGGATGATATACTAGTTTATAGATATACCTGGGAGGAGAACATTACACATCTCAAGCATGTATTAGAGACTCCGAAAAAAACAATTATTGGATAATCTCAAGAAATGTGAGTTTTCTCAAAATTTATTGGTGTATTTTGGGTATGTGACTAGTGGATGGGAACTAAATATAGACCTTGCAAATTTGGATTCCATTAAAACATGGCAAGCTCGTTGTTGAAAGGGAAGGATTCAACACAACATTCAAGCAAGAAATACTACATTGAAAGAGCACACACATATAACTAACAACACAAAATATTGGAAAGAGTTGTTTGATTCAGTATTATTGATGTAATAGATATATATTTATGCAAGGGAGAGATGGCTGGAGGAGTTACACCCACTCCAATTTCTCTTGATTATACTACGTTAAAATAAAGTAATGATGACAATTAGGGGTCTGAAGGGTCCCCTCCAACATCTCCCACCAAAAAATATTCTTTGTCCTAAAGAGAACAAGAAGTATGCAGGAACATCCATGATTTGTGACTCTTTAGTCTCTATCTTTTATCTAGTAGAAGTCAGTGGAAGCTTCACCTTTTAATCGTATTCCTAGCATTCACCTCCATCGACTAGGAACATCGACTAGGAACTACAGATCTTTTGGATCTTCTTTCTATACCATTTCTACCTTTAACTTCTGAAATCACAAATCAAGAATTGCTTCTGCACTTTTGCACCAAGGGGCTCAATTATTAAGTGTTCGTGTGTCATCATCTTATCATTAAGCTATTTTTTGTATGATGTTGGATTTCTTCTGCTTGAATTCCTTCATCTTCTTTTTCCGTGAGGATTTAAAATGCTTGGAAAATATTATGTCTTTTTACTATGTGCGATCATGAAGTTTCTTCATTGGTTAATGTCGATTGCTTTTAAAATTGACCGAAATGATTTGACTTGACTTACAACAGTTGGCTAGAGAACGAATTTATTATGAAAGTAAATGGGATCAACTGATTTAAAAAAGAATCACGTTTCAATTCTTCTCATATTCAAAACTTTAATGTAGTCACTAATGGGCTAGTGACTCAATCGAATCAGTTAGAGAATCATTAACATGACTCCAGTCTCCAATTACCTAGCTTCCAAGAGGCTCGATTAGACTTGAATGACACTTGAGAAATATAATTTCAACCCAACATGTTAAATCCTCGACCAACCATAAAAGTAGTTACAAATAGGACTCATCGAGCACATCAACTACAAACTTTTTTCGACCAATTTGATTATCTACCACATCAACCATATGTAAAGGTATGGACTATTTTACATATTAGCCTCGACCAATGTGTAGGATTGACCAAAATATATGTCGACCAACTTTTCATATCTCCATCGTCCATATGAAGGGTCGACTAAAATATAGGAGTTGACCAAAATCACGAATTGACCAAAAATTAGTATCGAGTGACTATCGACCAATTTTTGCAAGGACCAATTTTGACATCGACCACATTTATCCTTGACTTGAAATTTTCAAAATTTTGATCATAAGTAAATCGACTGATTTTTTTTTTATGCATTTGTGGCATAGACCACATATCGACAAAAATTCTAACACTTCACCTGAAAACATATTATTTTCTTGGCTCGTGACTAAATTAACTCGGCTATCTGGCTCGATGAATATGACCCTATTTATAGTGTTAAATATGGAACCAATGAATATGACAATATCATATACAAGGACTATGAGTCCTTTTTAGGAATAAAAATATAATGCTACTTGGTTGAGCAATCCTAATGAGTTTGACCAACCGCGAATCCCCAATAGCAATATCTCACTCCATTAGAAAGATCAATGCATTTGTGAATTGCTTCATTTTCCCACTAGAATACAAAAGTGCAACACTATACCGAAGAGTGGCAGTAGGTTGGAAATTGACAAGGGTCTTCATAAATAGTAGGTTGGTCAACCGACAATCTCTCATCCATCATTTTTCACATGATTAATTGATAGATATTGACTCAAACTGTTAGGTTCCCATTAGGGAAAATAGATGATTGGATGAGCATAGAAGCCAAATGCATAAGTAGAATAATCACAACGACAGAAAGATATAGGCATTAAACACAATTTTTCCATTAACAAATGTACAATATATGCATGAGAATAACCCTTGGGTTCAACTTCCCAAGTGGTCTCTTCAACTCCACTTTACTTTTCATATTCACCTAGGACTCTTAGTGTCTTCCTAGTCACATGAATAGGGAGATAATAATCCTAACACCAAGGATTATGTTCCCAACAATCCCCCCCTTATTTTGAAGAGGTGTATATGATTCCAAGAAAAGAGTTTTGAATAACTGAAAGTGGAAAACTACCAATCTGTCGGGCCTCCAATGAACCCCCTTAAATGTTGTTGAAAATGAAGGGGTCTCTGTTTGAATTTTGGTAGAACAATGCTTTCGGTTTCCTTTGGTTTTTCTTGCTTGGTTTGAGAGTGTGACTAGATGTATCCCTTTATTAGATTTTCTTTTTTACTTTTTGCGCTTCTTACTTCTTTGCCTTGGTTTTATAGAGATAGGGATTTAGTGGTTTGATTGACTTGTCCCTTTTGGTCGTGCTCACTTCTCGATTGCATCCTTAAAAGAATATCCTTTGGAGAATAAATGCGAGTTGATTATTTTCCAATTAAATGAATTTCCAAATTTTGCAAACCTATGTCTTATAAAATATTGAAATCACTTTTTAAATCCTTTGATTTTCTTATGAATCAATGAAGTTATTCTTATATCTCTTCTAAACGTTTTTTTTTTTACTTCATTTAATCATTGGTAAATCTCTTGGAAATAATTATTCTTTAAAGGATGCATATTATAAATTACTCTCTTTTCATCAATGTTAGTCATGTTGATCTTTCTCAAAGTTTAAGAGTATCATATTCACAAACAAATCTTGCAAAAATGTTATGTTACACTTATGTTGAAGTATAAAGGATACTTTACTTCTACATCAATTTTACATTCATCAAATTATAGTTTGTCTCATGATTTCTTGGAAAAAGTGTTCTTGAATAGGTGTTGTTAGGAAAACTATCTTATGACTAGGGTTGAGGTCACCAATAAACTAGGGTTGTAAAATCAGACATCTAGGTTTCTGCAACTATCAAAGTAAACAAAGAGTTTGAAAGTTAAGAGGGTGTGTACCTTACTTCTGAAGGTTGATCCTAGCCTTCTCCTTGAAGCCTTGATTTTTTCGATTGATCTCTAGTCAAAGAACCTACAAAACCAACTCAAAATATTCCCCAAACATATTTGGATACAGATAAATGATTAAATTTCAAATAGAGCATAAAAGTTAATCTAATGAATATCAACAAGTACACAAATATGATACAAGCATAAACACAACTATTTGGAAAGGGAAATATGTCTATTCTTTCATTAATGAATGAAGCAAGTACAAAGTTACCTTCATTATATTCAAGCACCTCACGAAACCTTTATTCAGGATCTCCTGCTTCTCTTCTCCAAGAATCCCAACCTCAAATCAGACGTATTAGGGTTTGTTAGCAACTAGGGTATAAATGATGAGGAAGGGAGTAATAATTTCTCCAACATAACATTGCTTGGGATAATAGTCCTCTTCATGGTAAATCTCCATTTATTTGATAGTAAAAGGAGATGGTTGGACCGAGGAGGGAGTAGTTTTAACCGAGGAGGACGTTTCCAAAACCATCCAAACTACCCCAAATTCAATAATTTTTATATTTTTTGTCATTTTTTAAGGCACATGCAGGTGAGAGAAGGGGAATGGTGCACACCACACGTAGGTGAGCTATGTGCAACATGTGCATGGGTGAAAAAATAGGCGAAAAATTCCATTTTGAGGGTTTTTCAAGGGGTGTTTTGGTCTCCAAATATGGCAAGAAGCTCCCTAAATACTGGATAATTAATGAATAAGTTAAGGCCACCTTACTAAGAACAAAATTATGCTCTTCCATCCATAGTTTCCTTTGGTGTGGCCAACAGTTTCTTCATGAAGTATCGTCATGAAAATATCGTCATGAGAGCATCAACATTGAAATATTGTCACAAATGGAGAAGTGCCAATTTTGGTTATAACAGATGCCCCCTAATTTATGGGGTCAGAAGGGAACATGATGAGCGAAATACATTATAAACAATGAGTGGTTGAGCTATGCATTTGAGGAAATCGGAGGACTCAAGAATCGTAGTGTCAACGAAGTACCTGGAACAGAGGAAATTATCAAACAATCTTATCCCTGGGATAAATATTCATGTTTAAAGGATAGAACATGACCTCCAGGATGATACAATGGTGATCTGATACATATGTATAGCTAAATCATATATCATGGCCAGAATAATACAAGTGTGGATCCATGAGAGAAACATAAACATGAACATAACCACATCAATACAAAGGTGGACCTATGTCAAAACTAGAGATCATAGCCACACTGAACAAAGTGGATCTATGTCTCATCAAGAGCGAAGAGAAGTGTGGACCAGTCTTGCGCAACATGGGAAATAAAAAAATATGATGATGTTACTATAGGCCCAAGGTCTTCAATCCAAACTGCCTAAAGGTATGAATCCGAACCATGTGAATTAATGAGCTAAAGTCGAACATGGGGGATCTTGTTTGATTAACAGTCATTGAGGTAAATTGTTAATAAACACAAGGGAACCCACCAATAATGAAAATGGGCCCCAAGGTACCTAATCCATTCTAATACGTGTGAATAGATGTTCTAGAAGTTGAACACCTGAAGAATCCATTGAGTAAGAGACATTGATGTATTCCCATAACTCGATAGCGATGGAAATTGACACTAATGATTAAAATCCCCAAGGTACTACCGAAACTTTAAAATTCATTCCTAGAGAAAGATGAGTTGAAGTCCATGTGAAGAAGTTCGTTGGAAGGGAGTACTTAAGGAATCCTCCATCATCCAACATGAGGAACAATCAAGGACTGATCTGATTTGGATCCGGATTGAATACATGATGAAACATACTGACACCAGGGGAGGGCCGACACATGAGGTCAAAGAAACAACATAATGGTCGACACATGTTTTATCCTAGAATAGTGAGCATGATAAAGTGGTGACTTAGGCAGCTTTGAACACAAAGGGACCAATGGTACAAGTCTGTAATGTAGAAGAAATTGATAGATTCTCCATATGATTAGAAAAGTAACCAACCATAGGAGTAAGAAATCTGAGATCAGGTTTATCCTAAGGCCAAAAATATAACCCAACTTGTTTGATAGAACCGAAATAGGTGCTTTGTTTAATGACATGTTTGACTTGCTTCCATTATATCGAAATACATTTCAGATCCTTCCCTTCCCTTTTCTCTTTTTAGGTACCTTATTCACTTTTAACGAGCTTTAAAAATAAATAAAGCATGCTTGATATAGCTCACATAACGATGAGTCCTTAACATATATTTAATGAACCTTAAAAATGAGGGGTTCAGTCCCAAGGAGCATCCTTCAATGTATTTTTTTACAAGTCCATATAAGAAAAAATTGATACTTTCTTCATTTCTTAATGAGATTGAAGAGAAGATAGAAAGATGCTTGATAAGATATTGATCCATGGATTTTATATCGAGCCCGGATATGTTCATGCTCATTGTTCATTTCAATTTTAAAGAGCCTGGAAAACTTAAATAAGAACTCTATACAGCATCTCATGGATTTCATATCAAGCCTGATTTGGTAAATGATCGTCGGTGTTTTCAGGTTTAGAGAGTCTGGAAAGCATAAATAAGACTCCATAATGGAATTTTTTCATAAAGTTAGTTTCCTCACCTGAAAAAGGATAAAAAAATGTGAGACAGAACTCTTCTAGCCACTTAGGAATAGAGTATTCCTTTTTCGTATATAGTTTAGATGGTCCAAAAAAGGGTTAAACTTATATTGTATAGACTACGTTTCAAGTACTTTAACGAGTATGAAAGAGACAAGTTGACTCGAAAATCTTTTCCTAATTAAGGAGTCTAAAAAGAGCTTAAAAAATACTCCATAAAAATATTTTCCGTGAAAATTTAGCAAGCCCAGAAAATAAACTTGTGGCCTCCTTCTGTTTTTAACAAGATTGAAGTAATAATGGAAGAATGCTCGTAACTTGGGAGGAGATGAGTGTCATGTGCATGTGGAACTAGTTCCAGGCTCATGGAACAAACCTATGCGTAATGCAAGGAATATGAGCAAGATAAGGACACTTGGGGTGTTTCTCCTCCAAGTAAGGGGTGTCAAGTTGCAAATACAAAACAATACATGGATTAACAATAATGAGATAAGATATGTAGGATTATATAACGATCTTAAAGTGTGTAATTTGGCATCATGATCATAAGTGCAAGCAGGATCAAGGAAAATGCATATGCGACTTAAACACAAAAATCAGAGCCTTATAAGGAATGGCCATAAATATATGAGGAAGAATGATATGAGGCTTATTCTCAAAGTCACGGTAAAACCCAAAAGGCTCCCAAGCCTATGAGAAAAAATCCACATGGGAACCAAAATGGCATAGGGGTGATGACTAGGGTTTCCCATGTTAGGTAGGATCTACTGTGGGACTAGTGCACAATGCATATAGAGATGGATAACACACCATTATCCAACAGGTTCAACCCTATGGAAAATTATGATGGAAAAAGGTTCAAATGCATCGTAACAATAGGGAGGCCTACACTTATATGCAATTTTTCGAATATACCTGAAGGAATCAAGAAATCTATTGAAAAGAACCAATAAGCAAGCATGAATCCAGCTAATATTCATGTCTCCAAGAAGCAATAGTACCGAGATCATATCTAAAAAATGTGTAAAGAAAGATATGATATAGGTCACTTTGGTAGAAATGCCTTCAACTTTGCTATCATAACAACATTCATAATCAAGGAAGAGTTAATCAATGAAGACTCTAAGGTACCTAATCCCAAGGATATACAATCAACAAGATCAAACTAGGGAGGAAGATCAAAGTTGAAAGAACTGATAGAATCTGCAAGAACAAATTCATCATCGCAGGAGTCGAAAAATCTACAAAGAAATTCAAACTCAGTAGGAACACCGACTTACATCTCTATAGGAGAGTCCAAAGACTCAATAATAGCAATTTTTGAAGAATTATAATCAGTAAGATCGGTCTCGAAAGGAAAATCAGGGTTGGACTTAATTGCAATTGGATCGACATTCGAATAAATGGTGGACTATATTATAGAATCTAGGAAAAAATTGTCAGAGGGAAGTAGATAATCCTAGATATAAAACATGTCCAAGCATTCAATTGGATCAATAGGGTGGAGGGCAAGATCTGATGACCCCATTGGATGGATCACCTAGTCAACTGTTGGGATTGAGTACCAAGAAGGTGAGCATGAATACACAGGCTTATTCTCAGTAGAAATTGTACAAAATGTATATAAAGGTTGGTTGATCTGACTTCACCCAACATCAGAGGTCAAACACTTCCAAGGGTTGTTAACATGCGAAGTCTTAAATTGAGACACCTTGTCTGTGGAAGTTGTGGCAATTGTTGAAATTGTGTTTATTGGAAATGCATTAACTTGTAGATCAGGTGGGGGAAGATTAAAATTCCCCATTAACGAAATATACATCCCCACGCCAACGGTTTCACAATTCCTCGCAGAATGGGATACTAAAGGAATAATGGATCCATGATCCTGGTTGGAATCATTAATGTTTAAGGCTAGTTGGTCAGTTGTTACAGTATTTCCTTCATGACGAAGCTTTATGATGCGAAAGATAAAAGATACCACTGCCATCATATCTTGAGTCCAACTTCTCCCTAGTAATAAACTATAATCAAGTGGGGAATCAACCACTTCCACATCCACTTTGACTACTTTTCCCCCTAGATCTATAGGAACAGTTGGGATAATTCCATGAGGTTTTAAAAGGTGTCCATTGAAAGCTTTCAACATGGTGATAGGAGTGACCATGTTAGGTGACCCTAAAGCCTTCCAACATGATAAAGACATGACACATGTGGACACACCCTCATTTACATATGTCCAATAAATATTAGTGTTTCGAGATATAACATGGATCTAAAAAGTAGCATGGTGGGGCAAATGAGGCTTCCAATTCTCAAAATCGGTAGAAATCACTTAACTATCCATAGGATATAGAGCTCTTAAAGATGAAAGTAAGGTCTTTCTTTGAGTTGGAAAACTATGGAGTACCTCTAGCGTAGACATTGCACACGAATCATGAGCGAAATCTTCAACTATACTATAATTCTAAGCAGCACACGCATTATGATTATACATGAATTTATTTAGAACACCCTTTGGTGTTCTAGGCATGGTATCATTGGCATGCTTCTCTATGTGTAAAGAATTTTCATCATCAGCATTAATGGGTTCTTTAACTTTGGATCCATATGAATTAGCTTCATAAGTATTGTTCCTAGTCTACGGATAAATATCTTGTTCACACATGAAAAATTCTCCTGGGACTGAATTGCCCCCCTGAGAGGAGGTCCCCTGGTTTCCCCCTTGGGAGGTTGCATGGTTTTGGTGAGCACCAGCAATCATCTATTGTTGATGTTGAGGAAATGGAATAGTTAATACAACAGGTTGGGAGGACTCGTCCTGCTGAGCCAACAACTTCTATGCCATTTCCATATTAGGGAATTTATAAGTTAGTCGATCTTCCTTGCATAACAAGCAAGGAAATTTTGTCTTACCTTTTCCATTATTTTCCCCACTAGCATTAGTGTTTTGTTATTATTGTTTGCATTGTTTGTCCCCTTATTCCCATTTTTATTTTTCTTATTTTCCTTCCCTCCATGTTGTTGGTTTCTCTGAGAGTTCTGTATTGATAGAACATCCGAAGGAGGGTTGGGTTTAAGGTTTTGTGTGTTATTCTGAACAATTGTCGACGATTTTTGACTTGAAAAGTTATTACCCGAGCTAACGGAATTGTTCTCAATTATATTGATCACACCATCAACATGAGGTGTAGGGATGGGTTTTGTTAGGTCAACTTTTGCTCTAGGAGTAGTGGGAAGAATCTCATACAACATCATGGATTGGGAATAAACCAGATCTAATTGTTGGGATTTAATAATAACCTTCTCTTCGGTAGGAACCCCTGAAAGAGCCACATCTTTTTCAATAATGGGTTGCAATGACTTAATGAACCAACTGGTAAGAAATTCATCAGGGATCTAAGCCTTAATCAAGTTGTGCTTCCGCTACCACTCATAAATGTGGTCAGAGATATGAGTAGATTTATCCCGACGAAAAGATGTTAACAACTCCATTCCCATTTCATAACGGATAGGTAGTTGGAAGTGGTATAAAAATACCATCGCAACTACATTAAGAGTTTGAAAAGATGCTCATGGTAAATCAATGTACCATTTCACCACCACCCTATTTAAAGTCCTTAGGAAAATACACAATCTAAAATAATCATCCATGAAAGAGTTGGATGAACACCATAGATGAAAAGTCATCACATGGTTAGTTGGGTCTTCCCTAGGTTTTACCTTCAAACATAGGAATCTATGAACGAAGTTTAGTGGGTAGGGGTGGCCATCTTGGGACATGTAAAATCAGTATATTTAATACAAAGGGGTTCCCTGAACTCATACCTCCAGCATATTAGAAAGGTAATCTTAACTGAGGTAGCGCGGAGTTTAAAAACCCTCTAGTGAAGGGTGGGTTAAACATGGACATTTTTCGACTAAAGGGTGGTAAATTATGTACAGGAATAGATGGAGCACTACTTGAAGCAATGGTCAAAATTGAACTAGGAGGAATAGTAACAGGTATAGATTGAAACCCCGAAAAAGGAAATCCAAAAGAGAAAGGGTTTGAACTCAATTGAGTTGAGGAAGTAGTACCAGTGAGTATCATCGAGGATGGTGGGTACCATCTTGATTCTATTTTGGATTCCATATTAAAAGTAACTACTCCTACATAGGTTTTACTTACTAGAGTAGATACATCCCCTGAAGTAAAAACTTGTTCTTTGTTTTCCATGTTAAACCACCTAGACAATGGATTAGGAATGTTGATACCAACTATTTGGGAAAAAATAGGACTTTATGGTGTGTTCAAAAGTCTAGACAGATCTGAGAGGTCCTCAATTTAAATGGGACCTAAATTCTCTTCATAATGAGGATAATGGACTTTAGGAGAGTTATGCAACTACCCATCTTATACTCACTTGACCTAGAACTATTTTCTTCTATTGGTTGTTCTGTTTGATGTTCATAGTTTTCCTCTTCTGCCGTGTGAAGGGGTGGATCAATATAATCCAATATTCACCTTGGTGTAGGGTCTTCTCTTTGTTCAATAGATTATCCTTGAATTATTTAGGACCTATGCGGAGGTTAATTGGCCACATTGGCACACAAAAGACACTAAGAAGAAAATATACAAAAAAGATAAAAATCAAACAACACACATTAGAAAATCCTTGAAAGATGCCAAACAAGCCAACAACTCTCACACTGAAAGAGTACTTGGATATAAGCACATCCAATGAAGAGCCATATATGATCTCAATATAATCCTAGGATGATGAGTGCCCAAGTCTAATCGGTGAAGATCAAAGAGCAATTACCAAGGTCAGGCATTTTTCACTTATTGGTGCAAGTGCTTTACTAGATAGATATGGAAAACACCCTTCAAAGGTACTAATGCTCCGGTAACTAGGTTTTCCCAAGGCGTTCACAGAAAATTCTCTAAAGATAAGATTCTATGGCTACCAATCAACAGAAAACGTCCGGTGGACAGTCACAGGTCAGGATTGTGCATATGGGTAGGGTCACTAAGCCCAAAACTCTACAATAACACTTTGTACTATTGAAATTCCCCGTACATGAAAAATCCCTACTTGATCATTGATTAAGTATTGGAGCCCGATCTCTCCACAAATTAACCTCACATCACCTTGTGCTTGAATCCTATTTTAGAGGAGCTTCCCGACCATGTCCTTATGGTGTTGGATTTCCTCCCTTATGAAAGACACCTATGTTTGACAATTTTAAGTGATCTTCGAGGAGTTATCTCTCAACTCCCTACCTCCAAAATACTATATTAGATATTAGGTGTGTTTCTATCTAGAAGAAAACCTAGGATCCTATCACAATTATTGATTTCTTGCTTAAAATGTAATTTCAAAAACTTTTCAAAAGAGGTAAAATAAGTGCAATTAAAGATACAATGTTCTTTAACTGAAATATGAAGCATTATACTACCACAATCATGCACTTTTCATTTTCAATTTCTTTCTAATGCAAGTTCTAAATATATGATTCAGAATGTAAATGCAATTTTTTTTATATACAATGCAACTTTTTGGTCTTTTCAATGCAGAAGGAGACTAAAATTTTACATCCTAAATGCAAAATCAAGTCTACAACATAAGCATTGAATTATCTTTCCAATTAATTAAATGTAAAATGAAACTTGATCTAAAAACAAAGCAAAATATGCAATTTTTTTTTTTAAATTTTATATAAAGCAATTCCAAATCCTTTAAGACACTTGCAATGTACTCAACCAATGCTAACTCAAAAATAAACCAAACTTTTATTCTTTTTCCAAATGAGAAACAAAAGCAGAACCAAAACAAACACACAACCCAAATCAATGCAAATGCTTATGATCCTTTTATCAAATAGTAAAAGAAACCATCAACACTAGACTTCTCATTTATGTAAGCATGTCAAGTTGGGAAAAGTAAAATCAGTACTTTTAGACTCAACCAAAGAAAAATACCTACTAAGAAACAAGGGTTGATAAAGCTAGATCTATATACAACAAATCCACTCAAAGTTCTAAATGACTGAAAGAAACCCCGCGCTTTCACTTCAAAGGAGCAATCAAAAGCACACAAATTCAAAGAGCAAAAGAAACCTACCAAAAGAGGACTTTTCACTAAAAAAGTTACAAATTGACTCAAACAACCTCAATTGCTTCCAAATCAACTCAAATAGATACAAATATATTCAAATAGATCCAAATTGGGTTAAAAAGCACCAAATTGGTTCAAAGAGCTCCAACTTGGGCCAAAAAGCTCCAAAAGGGTCCAAACAAGCCAAAATTGGGTCAAAACGATCCCAAAAACCAAGTTAAGAGAAATCAAAAGGCCAATCTCACAATTACAATGGGTCCTACCCTGACCACAGACTAACAAAGACTCCCAAAAATCCAACCAAAACCTCTTAGGTAGAGCCAAAATTGACTCAAAACAACCTACAGGAGGCACATGTTGGTGTAGTACTAACACAGTACGGTGTAACATGCCGTCGAGAAGACCATTCACCTACATGTATTTGGTAGACATGTAACTTTCATTAGGGTCACCTATGTGTGGGTATTGAAAGTCTTCAAAAATCAAGCCCAACTCAAAAGCTTAACAATGGAAGGGTCTGAAAAATCCCTAAGGCCATTCCTAACTTGGAAATAGACTCAAAACATTAAGCAAACTAGAAAAATAGAATTGGAAACCCCAAAGTAGACATGCTTTCTCCCTAGCAGAGTCACCAATTTTGTTGTTAGGAAAACTATCACATGATGGGGTTTGAGGTCACCAACAGAGTAGGGTTGAAAAATCAGTCATCTAGGGTTCTACAACAAGCAAAGTAAACAAAGAGTTTGGAAGTTAAGAGGGTGTGTACCTTAATTCTGAAGGTTGATTCTAGCCTTATCCTTGAATCCTTGATCTTTTATGTTGATATCTAGTTAAATAACTTGCAAAACCAACTCAAAACCTTCCTCAAACACATTTGGATACAAATAAATGATTGAATTTCAAATAGAGCATAAAAGCTAATCTAATGAATATCAACAAGTACCCAAAAATGATACAAGCATAAACACAACTGTTTCGAAAGGGAAATATGTCTATTCTTTCATTAATGAATGAAGAAAGTCCAAATTTACCTTCTATTCAAGCACCTCACGAAACCTTTGATTCAGGATCTCCTCCTTCTAGTCTCCAAGAATCCCAACCTCAAATCAAATGTATTAGGATTTGGTAGCATCTAGGGTATAAATGATGGGGAAGGAAGTAATAATTTCTCCAACATAACATTACATGGGCTAAGAGTCCTCTTCATGGTCAATCTCCCTTTATTTTATAGTAGAAGGATATGGTTGGATCGAGGAGGGAGCAGTTGTAACCAAGGAGGAGGTTTCCAAAACCACCTGAATATCCCCAAATTCAAGAATTTATATATTTTTTGACATTTTTAAGGCACACACAGGTGAAACAATGGGTACGGTGCAGACGACATGCAGGTGAGGAATGTTTAACATGTACGTGGGTGAAAATATAGGCTAAATCCGCCATGCTGGGGGATTTCCAAGAGGTGTTTTGGTCTCCAAATATGGTCAGAAGCTCCCTAACTACTAGATAATCAATGAATAAGTTAAGCCACCTTTGTTACATCGTAATCTTCTACCCTGTGAGCATCAGCATTATTTGGCCTATAGGATCCGTTTTAGTGACTCAGATCCACTCATATCCTTCAGAGACAGTATTTTTTGCTATTTTTATTCCTACCCGCATGTTGCATCATTATAGCATGCGTACCCGCAAGTTGCATCACTATATACTGCGGGTATCAAGTAAAATGGTAAAAATCACTAATTTATTACTTTTTAGTCCCAAAAAGCGATCATTGGGTGACCTTTGACTCTCCATCTGCCCGAGTAACGCCTCGATGTGTCCTTTAACCTACCTTTGAGAGGACTATATATTGAGCACATATGGGTTATGGACGGGAGGAAGAAGAGAATAGTAAGAGAACTCTAGTGGATTTTTGACCTATCTTGAGTCTGCACTCATTGATCCTTGTAGTTGTGAACCCCTTATGTGCACCTTCCAAACTCCTTTCTAGTTTGAGTTTGCCATTCATGGAGGATTGAAGTGGTGGAGGCACAAGTGGATTGATCTAGATCTTGGTTCAGATTGGTTGCCGGCAAGAGGTCGTATCACTTTGTACTTCTTCTTGTTCATTAATAGAAATAATCATATTCTCATCCATCATGTGGTGAATGTTGTTTATTATACATTGGGTTACATTTGCTTGTGATATTATGGACCATTGTTATTGATAATGTTAATGTCATTTATATATTATATGTGCTTGTTGGATATTGGTTGTCAAGACTAATTTGCAGATTTCAAGTGCATGGATTGAAAGCTCCAACGGGGATCTACTTCAAACGTTTGGATCAAGGTTGGTTACATTTCTCCATTATCTTAACATTATCATTTATAATAGCATTGTTTTGAGAATTGAGTTGATTTCTAGTAGTCGTCTGTCTGTTGTGGTATTCCCAAGCCATAGTGAGTTTTCTCCAATACAAAAATGGCGACTCTGCTGGGGAAAACATCCATGTTTGGGAAATTTTTTGAGCATTAGTCCATAATTAGAGTTGTTGTTTATTGAAGCTCTATGTCACTGATTGGCCGTTAAGATACACCATAGAAAAACTACTTTTTTTGAGCCCTTGGACTCTTTATTTTCTCATTTTCCTTTCCTCACCCACGGGCTAGCTTAGCTCAGCTCGCGTATACCCGCCTCTGTTTGCTCTACTTCTCGCGGGTACCCGTAGGTATTCCTTCGACAGTAGCGTACAACTCCGGATTTTGTTGGTTTATGGCTTTTGGTTGTTGCTGGGTTGGCTTTGATAGTTCCCGAGTCTTTGTTGGCCTCTTTTTTGACTGTTTCATGCCTTGGTTGTGACCAGATCTCTTCGTTTCTCTTGGTTGAGCCTTCTTGGTTTTTTACCAATCTTTGGATTTAGCCTCTTGGTTTTTTCCTTTTGAGCTCTTTCCTTTGGCTGAGTCTTGCTGTTTAGGATCTGCGGGGTTGTATTAGTGATCTTCTCAGCACTTCAGTGACTCAATAGTAGGATTTTGCTTGCAATTTTTCATTCCATCTATATTGAAAAAATACAAAAATATACATTTAGTTTTTTGCATTTTCCTTCTTGTTTATTAGCGAAAATACAAAAATATTTTACTTTCATGTACTGCATCTTGCATTGAGTGCTTGTTGCCTTCATTTAGTTTCTGCTTATGCATCGAAAAGATAAAATATTGCATCTTTATTTCAGAATTGTTGGTTGATTTTGCATATTAGTGACATTGTTTTATTGGATAGATGAGTCTAGCATTGGACGATTTTGCATACTATTGAGTCTACACATCACTAGTTTCATGATCATATCCCTTGAGTAACCACAGCCACTCAAATTAACGCTTAATATTAAAATTGATTAGATTGATTTTATTTATAGGATACACCAACTAGCATAGGTTTAGAGTCTTGGAATAGATCATTGTGAGTAAACGATCCAAGACTACTAGATGAAACATTAGGTGTCTGACCAGGGAGTGGAGGAATCCATGGTATAGATCGGTGTTCTCAGGAAGCTCTACTCAATCCAGAGTTAAGCACGAGGTCACAGGAGGTTGGTTGAGGAGACATCCCTTTGATACCGGCTGAACATGGGAGATATATCCAGGATTTGTTCATATCTGGGGGTACCGGAGGTTCATCCTCTTGTGCTTCGGGCTTAGCTACCCTGCCCATACGACGGGTCCCACCTACGAATTTCCCCCTGAGAATTGGTTATATTGAGGTGACCATAGTTGCCTTACCTAGGTATCGCACAGGCTACTTGTAGTGGTTATGTTGTTTGTGTCCTAAGTCAGATAGGGATTGGACAACACAATTGTGTTTGTGCAGCGGACTTGACCCTGTACACGTAGTGAAGCCTAGGTGTCTCTATAACTGATTCTGTTACCTCCGGATATAGTTTGGGAGTCTCAAGCCTCTCCTAGGCGAGACATACCAGCTCTAGTGTTGGGAGCTCATTTAGCCACTCTGTTTGTCTGCTCTTGGCTGTAGTTTCTCTAGATGTGTGATTTTGATTTACTGTTTTTGATCGATAGTTGGCCTTTAGGGGACATTTTGATTATGTATTCTCTACGGAGATATCATGGCGCGGAGCCCTACTCTCTGCCGATCCCGTCGGTTGGCCGGCCTAGGGTTTGCTGAGATTTCACGCCATGTTGATAGAGGACGCTGGAGGGCTCCCTCCGAGTCTTCGGATTCTTACGAGACTTACGTCCAAGACATTATGACTGCTCCACATTCCGATACTAAGGAAAAACCTTGGACTCCATCGGGTAGAGTTGACCACACTTTCGATCCCCATACTCCTCGTGAGGAGTGGGGAGGTGATCCACCTAAGACTCAACCTGGTTCTATTTAACCTAATCCACTTGAACGAGATCCGTTTGATCCTTCGAATCCAGATAATTATATTTATGGAATGCCCGACTTACCCAAGGACGAAGAACAGGACAACACGTTCATTCCTTCATTTCCACGCTGTTATAGACACGGAATGCCAAAGCTACATGACGACACTGGCCCTACGATCAACCCAACCGCACTCTCTTTTGCTATGCCTAGTCATAGTACTATCGAACCTTCCGCTATGTTTGGTAGTCACACTGGCACCAGTCATGGTGTTAGCCATACTATACCCACTGGGGGCACTACCCTCGCCGGGGGCACTACGTTGTCCACCCACACACATAGTATGGGGACTGGTCATGTTCCTCCTAATAATGCGAATATTGGAAGGAGAACACCTCCTAGGATTTCCCAACCTAATATGAATGTTGTTCGAAACACGACTCGCCATCCACCACCTAATACATGTGCCGCTACTCGTCAACCCAGGACTACTTTTACGGATGTTAATGCTCCTCCCAACCATGGGGGTGGACATATACCACACACTTTTGCATCCACTGCTGCCACTAATAATGCTAATGTAGGGGATGGGAATATCTCCTATCCACATGGACATCACGCCACCATCCCTGCTACTACTCACACCAATGTTGGGGTTGGGAATACTTCTCATGCTTTTGGTCACCACACGACTGCTCAAACAGAAGTCTTAATTACATATCTAACGCATACGCTAACTATGTATTAGATTGGCATTTGTCTAATTCATCATGAAGCACATAAATACAAAGACACTCATACATTTGTACATACACACATATAGTAGAACCGAGAACCAAAGTTTTATATATATAAAAATATGTCCAAAAAATGGTAGTGTCATACAAAATTGGAGCCTGTAGCCCTAAAAAATATACATATCGATACAAAAAATGAGACCCTGGGATATCTATTTCCTCCGAGGAGGCCTAGCTTCCGCCTCGATGGGATGTGTCTCATAGAAGTACTGTACTGCATTGGCCACCCGCTACAGTAGTCGCACCCACTCACTAGGAACACCCATTACTTGGCGCTGCATGGCCTCAGGTAGTTGGGCTACCTCGATCTGTGGTACTCGGGAAACCATCCATGATATGTTGCGCTGCAATGTCTGAAGTGTCCGCCCTACTGCAGCATCTGCTGCCTCATCACCTCTACTCCAACGACCATGTCTCGGGAAGCCCTCGGGTCTCACTGGGCCTTTGTTTACGAGCAAACAGTCAAACTTTAGCACTTGATACTACCACCAAAAATAATTTTTTCATTTCAACTATAATAAAAAAATCCATAAAAATTTAATAAACACAAAACCAAAAGAGTACTCACCGATGTCTCCGAACGCTGCGCCTGGTGGAAGTGGCATGTCACGGTCTTGTCTGAAGTCTATCCCCACATAGGGGTAGTCCTCTATAGCGATCACCTACCGGTTCCACCAGCGGAATAACTCCTCAGTATATGGTGATGCCAGACGGCCACCACCCTGTCATGTCAAGATCTCAGCCCACTGGGTCAGGGCTGGATCATGGAGGCTGTGAGGAGGGACATCCACCCTCGGACTAAGCCCCAGAACCCTCTCAAAGAAGAAGCTGCATAGGATGCTACAATACCTGATGTTTTTGGCCTTCCCCTCTTTGCATTCCGTCAGTTGTGTCTTCATAGACACCAGCAGAGTAGTACACAAGTCGAATATCGTAGGTTGTATGCATTGTGATGCATAAAACATCACCGGCCTGGATGCATGGTGCAGTGCTTTGGATCCAGTTATCTGCACCAGGGTATCCACAATGATCTTTGTACCTAGATCCACTATGGCGTTGATGGGCACTTAGCTTCCCACCGCTCGTGTGTTTGCGGGACAATACCGCTCTATGTAGTCCTGAACAGTGATCCCACCACCCACGGTTCGAGACCGAAGACTGGCCACCTCCCCTCTATGGGACAAATCGATAATGAAATAGATATCCTCTACTTCCAATGTCAGATTTTTCCCGTTGAGGATGAATTTTTGTGCATCCACATCCCAGTAGTCTATCAAATGGCAGAGTAATAGGTTTTGGGCCCTTAAACCTCCTATGCTCTAGTACTTATACAAACCACATGCTTGCAATGCTTGTTGCGCTTGCAAATCATTGCACACGGCCTTATCAACCCAGTCATGCTCTCTTTCCCTCTACTCTAAAACCATCTTTGAGTGCAAAACAAGTAAATTTTGGTCAATTTCATGATTAAAAATTTCTTCACAGCCATACTTGCGGGCTAATTTGTATACAGTGGTGAGTACCTGCGGGCAGTCTATTTTTTGACTGCGTGTTTGGTACCCTACCCACGACCTGCATAGTTATAGACCGCGGGTAGCACCAAAGCCATCTAGGGCTTGGCCAAACAAAAAATCCCATCAACAAAAATTGAAAAATAAGCATTGAAATGAAAGGTATGGAAGTAACCACCAACCTGCTCTGGACGGTTCGCTGAACGGTCGCCTATAGATCCCAGAATCGACAACTGAACTTTCAGGTAAAAACTAACCACTAAACTCCAAATTGGTGAATAGTGCAAATGAATTGTAATTTGGAAAATTTTATTACTATTTATAATTTTATGGACCCACTTCTCTATAGTTTTTTCCATCTTGAGCCATTATGAACTAATATCGTGTCATGGAGTAGTGTTTTTTAATCAGATTTCCTCATCGAAAGTTGTTCTGAACAATTTCAAACCTACGGCAGGTACGTTTCACACTTGGCATATAGGTTAGATGCCATTTTCGCATGCATTATGCATTTGACCTATTGACCATTTTCATAAACCCTATGTGTGACCCCACTTCGTAACTGACATGGAACCTTCACACTGCTATAGAAGTGTCATTATGTGGCGGTAGGGATTTTCAGAACATGGGTACCCTAGTTACAACCCCTTTATGCATTCTGGTGCCCATGCCGTTGTTTGTCCTTAGGATTGGGAGTCTTTTGTAGTCACGCCATGACATTGCAATAAAGACTCATACTCTACTTTGTCTTATGCTGGCCATCTCCTTTAAGGACTCCCCTCAGTTATATCATGTTGTGATTGCATTGCATCATCCTGCTTGCTGCTTGAGCCTTGTTCCAGCTCCGGCTTACTCAGTCGTTAGTCAAGTGCCTGAGCACTTTTCCCTGTCGAGCCCTGCAGAGCTTATATATTTTCCCTTCACAATTTGATGACCTTTTGACCTTGAGGGAACATACCCCCGAGTGTCCACATCCTGCACGTAGTTCCTTGCATTGAGCATAGGTATGTTCCATTGCTTGGGACTAGTCTGCTAGCTATTTGACACTTGTTCCCTCACTTGTTGTACTATAATCAATTTTATTCTTTTTCAAGCTTTTCCCAAATATGAAAAAGACCAAAAAAATCAAATATTCCAAAAATCCGGACGGGATTATGGTCACTGTTTCTTGTTGGCAGCTGTCGTGTCACCTTTGAACAGAGCATTCATTCCACTCCATACATTATGAGTTGGGACTATAGTTGGGCCTTAGGAGCTGTACTTGTTTCTCAGTTTACTCCACCGATTGGTTAAGCTTCCATTCATTATGGAGCCCTTTGTGATGCCTCTTGCATTACACAGTTTATAGCAAGTCTACGCTGCCTGAGTCTATCCATTTGCTCATGCTCTTGTTCAAAGGAAGTCTTGAAACCAGTGTCAGCCACTTCTCAGATCTCTTGAATATTGCATGTCGGCCATCCTTATTGAGTCAGTCCGTTTCACCTGAGATCTTCCAAATATTTTAGCATTGCTGGTACCTCGTGATGGTTGATGGGGGATGCCTTAATGCCCTGCTTCCAGCGAGTCTCGTTCCGTCGAATTCAACCCATTTATTCCGGGACTTGAGGCTTAGAGTTCGGTTGAGTACCTTGAGGCTTGCAGTCATTAGTGGCAAGTTCTCTCACCATCGATAGTTTTGGGAATACATCAATGTCCCCTGATCGATGGATTTATCCTAGTGTTCGACTTCAACCTATTTATTCACACTCCGATGATTGTGCCCTATGCCTTGATGCGCATTTTCATTATTGGTGGGTCATCTCGCGTCTGTTAACGGTATACATCATTGACCGGTAATCAGACGATGTCTCATCGGGTTCGACCCCAACTCCTTTATTCACTTGATGGGACTTGCACCGTCGAAGACTTGTGTAGAAGACCCTAGGCGATTGTGGCATTCAGTATGCTACATATGACTTTGACTTTACATCTGAGATATCACCTCTCATATTTCAACAGTTTGTACCTCTAGTTTGCACTAGTTGTCTTCTTTTCAACAGAAGACCATATCTTACTGTAGAGGGATCATGGCTATGATCACTTATGACATGTATCTATTATGTACTGCTTATTCATGGCCATTGTATCAGATTGTTGTACTATACTGACATGTATTTAGAGATACTATTGTATTATGACGAGTGAGCTGCTCTTTCCACTTGTGTCTCCATCACTCCACTTCTGAGTTTTATAATGTATTTTGGCCATCGTAGTATCAGTCTCTAACCTCACACATTAGGGGGCATCTGTTACATCGTAATCTTCCACCCTATGAGCATCAACATTATTTGGCCTATAGGATCCATTTTAGTGACTCAGATCCACTCATATCCTTCAGAGACACTGTTTTTCCCTATTTTTATTCCTACCCGCATGTTGCATCATTATAGCATGTGTACCCACGAGTTGCATCACTATAGACCGTGGGTATCAAGTAAAATGGTTAAAAGCACTAATTTATTACTTTACTCCCAAAAAACGGTCATTGGGTGACCTTTGACTCTCCATCTACCCGAGTAATGCCTCGATGTGTCCTTTCACCTACCTTTGAGAGGACTATATATTGAGCACATATGGCTTATGGACGAGAGGAAGAAGAGAATAGTAAGAGAACTCTAGTGGATTTTTTCCCTATCTTGAGTCTGCACTCATTGATCCTTGTAGTTGTGAACCCCTTATGTTCACCTTCCAAACTCCTTTCTAGTTTGAGTTTGCCATTCATGGAGGATTGAAGTGGTGGAGACACAAGTGGATTGATCTAGATCTTGGTTCAGATTGGTTGCCGGTAATAGGTCGTATCACTTTCTACTTCTTCTTGTTCATTAATAGAAATACTCATATTCTCGTCCATCATGTTGTGAATGTTGTTTATTATACATTGGGTTACATTTGCTTGTGATATTATGGACCATTGTTATTGATAATGTTAATGTCATTTATATATTATATGTGCTTGTTGGATATTGGCTGTCAAGACTAATTTGAAGATTTCAAGTGCATGGATTGAAAGCTCCAATGGGGATCTACTTCAAACATTTGGATCAAGGTTGGTTACATTTCTCCATTATCTTAACATTATCATTTATAATAGCATTGTTTTGAGAATTGAGTTGATTTTTGGTAGTCATCTGTCTGTTGTGGTATTCCCAAGCCATAGTGAGTTTTCTCCGATACAACCTTACTAATAAAAAAATTATGGATCTTCCATCCATAGTGTCCTTTTGTGTGACCAACAGTAGCTTCATGAAGTATAGTCATGAAAGCATCAACATGCAAGTGTTGTCATGGATGAAGAAGTGCCAATTTTGCCTCAAATTATTTTGGAGACTTGTTGATGCCTCGGTTGTGCAGGTTAGATGCAAAAGGTGCTGGAATGTTCCAAGACACTCAACAGAGAAAGAAAACCCAAGTTGAAAGGCTTCAAAGGACCCTGTGCAAGGGAAATTCTATCCCCAACCTGTTTGGTGCAGTGATCCCCCACGGATATCAGGTCTCCGCTGGCACTCTAAGAGTAGGTGAGTTGACCTATAAGACCAATTTTCCAATCAAGGAAAACCAAGGTGTGAATACTGGGATGCTAAGCTAAGCTAACCTATTTCAGAACAGGGAAACTAAACTAAGTTGATCCTATTCTAAAATGAAAGCTTATTTTATGTGCAGATTGGCCCTAAGATGTGATTTAACCAAGCAATCGAACAACATCAAACAAAAATGTCTTTAGTTGCGTTATTTGTTGACTTAGATTATTATCAGTTAATAAAAATTAAATGACAATCTTTCAAGTATTTGGGCTCATTCGGGATCCAAGCTGTAATCACTTTGCTAATTTAAAAATTAACATTGATAATAGGAATTTATATGCACCGAATCATTTGCAGAAATAAAACATCAAAGCACTTATATTGAAAAAACTCAACGAAGCAGTTTGGAACATAAACCAGTCATATAGAGAAATCAATACAAAAGATTTGTGCATTTAAAAATGTTTAGCAAAAGATCAAACACATAACAGATGATAATTTGAACTATAAATCAGAAAATTCTTAAAGAAATTTAAGAAACAACAGAAGATAGATTAAAAGATGACTTTACTGTATAAAGAGGTCTTGTACATAAATTACAAAAGCTCTGCTGAACAGAGTATCCCTTGGTCTAGTCTTCTGTTGATTTACAACTCCAAAATTACCAACCCCTAACTATGAGAGGTATCCTTCTTTAAATAATTACAACAGAGTGCCAAAATAGAGATCCCTAGAAAACAGAGATTACAAAATCGGATCCAACTATTGATCCAAGAAATCTTGTCATTTCTCATAAATGTCTAACAATTCATCTATGTTTGGGAAATTGGCAGATTCTAAAGATAACTGAGCATTGCACACGTTATTCTCCATGTCATGTTTCGCCAGCTTGTGCCAAGTACGAAGATACATATGAATCTTTCCTTTCATGACGACCGGTTCTCTAACCATTCATCTTTCAGCACTAGTTTTTCGGGATTTATTGCTAATCGAAGAGATCCTCATGACACAACAAGAATTTGACCCCAACTTGTTGACTATTAGCAACAGGTGGTTTGGCTTGTAGAGAGTTTGCCGTGGGAACTTCTGGGTCAGGAACTACATTTTCAAAAACAGAAAAATCCAATAAAAGATCCACTTCAGGAGAAATCGGCAAAACATCAGGCTCTTGGTTGATTATAAAATCTCGTATAACATCATCGTCACGGTCATTCAACTCCTCGGGAACTGTCTTCCCTTTTTCATTAAGAAAATGCATGCAAAAACACAGAGCTTCAGCATCTTCTTCCCCACTATCACTGCTTAAGTCAGGAATACTTTCATCAAAAGGTGGTGACAAAGGTTCTTGATATAGCAAGGGATAGAGCTCTTCATCTTCAAAACTGGGATTGAAGGATTTGTTACATGTCTGCATGTTAATCATATCCAATACGTTCAGGACGAAACTTAGCAAAATTATCATGTAAAGCTTTTCCTCTTGAAGGACACAAAGGATGAGCTAGAGGTTTCATGCTCGTTGCTAATCTAAGGTCGACTGATAAGATGATAATAATTGGGGAGGACAAATCGCAATGATTAAAATTATACGACCGATCTCCCGTAATTATCTCAACTGTAATGAAATGAGCCAAGATGTGCGATAGTTGGATCTAAGCCTGTGCAAAAGCACAAATTCAATTACCACTCGCATGGCTTAAATTGCTTTTACGAGCTCATTATTACAAGCAATTTCACATCAGCAATTATGACTTTGGATTTATGACGAAAATGGAAATTATGGCTTGAAAAATAGACTGCGAAGTGACTAAAAAAGAATCCTGATGACGTAGATTGACAATTCTTGCATACCTATCAAACCAAAATTGAATGACCAGATTTAAGAAAAATAAATGGAAGGGTCTTGCAGACCGAAATAAGCATAATGGCATAAAAATCTCAAGGAGTAGAAACGAATAATGAAGACGTGCCAAAACGAAACAAGACTGTCAAACACCGAGTGTAGCAAAGGTAGTAATCTAGCTAAAGGTAACGGAATATCAGTTTAAAAACGTTCCCTGGTAAGGATTCAGCAATAAAATATTCAGTGTGACGAGATAATTCTTCGAATGAAAAAAAATGTAAAAATAGAATTTTTTTTATTAAAAGACAGATTAAAAGACACCTGCGTGATCAAAATAGATGGATGGCCGAGACCAATCGAAGCGAGATGCGTGATTTAGTTTTATTTATGAAGTTTATTCAAGGATCCCGCAAGCTGAAACCCGATAGTGTGGATTGCGGGACTTAATCTAATCGCAACATGGAAAACTCATTCTTGAAAGCCGCATCTCGAAATTGCAGGTTGTGGGTTTCGCGTGAAAATATTATTCACAAAAAATTATTAAAGGATCCCCAAACCCGCAACTAGACAATTGCAGGTTGTGGGTTGCGGGGTCGCGCAAACGGCAAGGTGAAAAAAAGTTCCCGAAAGCCGAAAGCCGCCATCGCGGGTTTCGGGTTTCGGGAATGACCATAATCCAAAAACTGAAAAACGTGTCCCTGAAAGCCGCATCCCAAAATTGTGGGTTGCGGGTACACACAAGAAAATACATGAAAGAAGGAAATCCTGAAAGCCGAAAGCCGCAATTGCAAAATTCGGGTTTCAGGTTTTGGGATGATGATTTCCCAAAATTATTACAGAATGAAACCGCAGCCCGCAACCGTCGGGTTGCGGATTTCGGGTTTACCAAAATCCAAAACTGAAAAACAAGATCCCACAACCCACAATTTTTAGGTTTTGGGACTTCTAACTGTCGGGTTTCGGGTTGATAAAAACTAAAGGTAAAATACTCAAAATTTGAGGAAAATTACAAAACAGACAGGTAGAGATCATCCGGAAAGAGAAAAACATACAGGACAAAAGTATGGATAAGAGATCTAAGCATACCAAAACCAAAAGACTCATAATGACACTGAAAACTCACCCAAATACCTTTGATTTTATTTTAAAAAATGAGGCTCCCATGCTTGAGCTAAACATGGGACCTGTTGTGGTCACAACAAGACTATGCTTTTATTTTTACACAAAAGTTAGACACGTTTATGATTCACTATATTAAAGATTATTTTATTATGGATTCATTTTATAAAAGTCTTCGAGAATGTTTGTGGACTTACCTTTGTGTTGAATATGTATTTCTCACCATAACTCATTTTCACTATTGGATTCCACATATGCCAACACAAATACCTATATAATTTTGATCTTTTTGGAAAAGGGTTTTTATGATGTTTTTTTGGAAGGTACATTTAAGTGGGAAAAAGTGAACGGTTAAAAAGAATGCAATTGCATTACTTGGCATGTCCCCACCATGTCCCATTCCAAATCACATCAGATTACGCAAGAGTTTTCCATGATAATGATGAATACAACACAAAATTCCATATTGTCAATAGCAGAGGGTGTCACATTATCCACACAAAGTATGTCGCAAGGTTACTTGGGAGCGGGAGCGGGAGCGAAAAGCGAAATTTTCAAAAGCTTCCGGTTTGGGAGCATTGCGGGAGCGTTTTTTATATAATATATATTTTTTATATATTTTGATGCATATATGTTAACAAATGCTTGTAGAATGTTGAATTAGTTATGGAAACTCATTGGAAAGCATAAAAACATGAAATAAACCATAATACCATATAACATCATTCATCAATCATCAATCATATAGTAGTGAATTCGTCAACCATAGGTCTAGAGTCTAGACTCTAGTTACCAGTATTTATAGATACATCAACCTTACAACTTCAAATTTTAAATATATAACATACCATGAAATGAAAGTTGAACTTGAAACAATTCACAAAGCATCATATTCATGAATCATTACCAAAGAGTTATAACTTATCATAATATGCTTTTATCATTATGCAATCAATGACTCAATAATGCGAAGTTGCAAATAGTGAACTTCAAAGGTATGTTCCAGTTCAACTTCAAACTTCAAACTTGAATTGCCATGTATGTTAAATATTGTAACTTCAAAGAATATTATATTTGTACTTTATTATTCCGGAGATGTTTCATCCCTCCGAGGTAATCCTATTATGTATCCGGAGATGTTTATTCCTCCGAGGGTTAGTATTAACTAGGGTTATTAGACCCACCATGTGTGGGTCGGCCCTGTAGTTATATTTTAGGGGTTATTAGACTTCTCCAGGTGAGGTCGGCCCCAACAGGTCTTTTAGTCAGTTGAGAGTCAAGTATAAATAGATGAGGTGAACTCCTCATTAGATCATTCACTCACTTGTGAAAGGGTGCGCACTAGTTGAGGAGATCTGCTAAGGAGTCAAGAGGAGAAGGAGCACATCTTGTATTTTGGTTGATCATCTTATTGAGGAAAGCTTTACTGGGTTTTCTACCCCATGAGGGTTTCCCAGGATATATTGTGTGTTATCTTGTGATTGTGTTTCTATCAGAGATCTTGCTTGTCTATTTGGTTTAAATCTAACATGGTATCAGAGCCAAACTGAATAGGACATCTTTCACAAGGTAAGAATACCTCTTTCTCTCTCTTTGGTGAAGTTAGGGTTTCAGCCCAAAGTTGATATTATTGATTTTTGGTTGCATGGCTGGATAGCCCTTTTCAATACCTTTCTTTTGAGCTATAGATCGAACTTTTTGGTTGGGTAGAACTCCGGGAAATCCAAACCCTAATTCTACCAAAAGTGCGATACGTCAGATTTTGGTTTCAGAAAAAAGTTGTAATTTTTGAATTCTGATTATATGGCTGGGTATCCCTTCTCAAGAGCATTCTTTTGAGCTATAGATCGAACTTTTTGGTTGGGTAGAACTCCGGGAAATTCAAACCCTAATTCTACCAAAAGTGCGATAAAATTCTGTTCCAGATTCCGGAAAAGTAAAAGGTAACTTTCCAGGTAAGTCTACTCTGTCTCTTGGACTCCCCCAAGAGAAGATGGCTCCAAATACTAAGCTTGAAGACAAGCTAGAAGGCATAGAGAATTTCCGAGCATGGAAATACAGAATTGGTCTAATTCTTGAGGAGAATGATCTTGCTCATTATATCAAGGAGGAAGTTGCAGAACCAGAAGAAGATGAAGCCAAAGAGAAACACAGGAAGGATCTGATTAGGGCAAAGAGAATCATAGCTGATTCCATTAAAGACCACTTGATTCCCCAAGTGTCTTCCAAGAAGACTCCAAAGGAAATGTATGATGCCCTAGGAAGAATGTATGAAGGAAAGAACATCAATAGGAAGATGAATCTAAGGACTCAGTTGAAGAGCACCAAGATGAACAAAGGAGAATCCATTCAAGACTACTTCTCAAGAGTCCATCAAATCAAAGAACAACTAGATGCCATTGGTGATACCCTTGATGAAGATGAACTTGTGATGACAGCTCTAAATGGTCTCACTAGACCTTGGGAGTCATTCATTCAAACTATGTGTGCTAGAAAAGAAAGTATGAAGTTTGATGTAGTTTGGGAAGATTGTGTACAAGAGGAGGCTAGGGTTGCAAATAGAGAAGCCTTGCTCAAAGAAGATGACCAAGCCTTGGCCACTCATACCAAAAGAAGAAGGAGTCAATCCTACTTCAAGAAAGGTGGTCTCAAGGAGTCTCATCCTCCTCACAGATTTCACAAGAAAAGAGGATCTACTCAAAGAAGGGATTACTCTTCTTTCCAATGCTACTCTTGTCACAAATTAGGACACATTGCTAAAGATTGCCCTCTACAGAAGAAAAAGGGTAATCACTTCAAAAGACATCAAGCACATCTTGCAGAGGATGACAGTGAAGAAGAAGAAATAGAGGAAGAAAGGTCTCACAATAAAAGGCCTAGAGATGAAGGGGAAGAAGAAGAAAGGACCTTCTTCAAAAGGAGGTCAAGAAGAAACACAGAAGAAGATGCAGAAGAATATGTTCTATTCTCCGCACTCTCTGGATCCATAACCCCTGGTGAAGGTACATGGCTTATTGACAGTGGTGCTTCAAAGCACATGACTGGACAGAAGAGGACCCTCTCAAATCTTGAAGAAAAGAATTCTCCCCAAAAGGTATCTCTAGGAGATGACTATCAATATCCCATTAAGGGAATTGGTGAAGCAAACTACAAACTCAATTCTGGAACCCCCATGAAGATGAAGGAAGTTCTATATGTTCCAGGATTAAAGAAGAATTTGCTTTCAATCTCAGCTTTAGACAAGAAAGGCTATAGAGTTGCATTCATTGATGGACAAGTGTTAATGTGGTCCAAAGGCAAATCCATTAAGGATGCAATTGTTATTGGTGAAGAGGAAGGAGGTTTATATAAACTCAAGGGTCATCCAGAAGCTGCTCTTGTTCATGAAACCTCTAGCCCCAGTGAGCTATGGCATAGAAGACTAGCTCACATTAACTACAAAGCCTTACCTTATGTAAGCAAGGTGGTCATAGGACTACCAGATTTAAAGGTGGATCATAATGGCTCATGCAAAGGATGTAAGAAAGGCAAGAATGTCAAGAACCCATTTCCAAAGAGTGAAACAAAGACCAAAGGGATCTTGGAGTTAATACACTCAGATATGTGTGGTACAATGCCCACCACCTCTCTAAGTGGGTTTGAATACTATCTTTCTTTCATTGATGATCATTCAAGGAAAACTTGGATATACTTTCTAAAGGGTAAGAATGAAGTTTTTGGGAAGTTCAAAGAGTTCAAGGCTCTAATAGAAAATCTCTCAGAAAAGAAAATCAAGGTTCTCAGAACAGACAATGGTGGAGAGTATACTTCAAAAGAGTTTGAAGAATTCTGTAAGGAAGCTGGAATCAAAAGAGAACTAACCACTCCCTACAATCCCCAACAAAATGGGGTTGCAGAAAGGAAAAATAGAACCATCATGGAAGCTGTGAAGACTATGATACATGACCAGGATCTTCCCATGTATCTGTGGGCTGAAGCAGCCAGAACAACAGTATATGTTCAAAACAGATTATCTCATAGTGCTCTTGATTTCAAAACTCCAGAAGAAGTGTTTTCTGGAAAGAAGCCCGAAGTAAGCCATCTTAAAATATTTGGGTGTCCTGTGTACATCCACATTCCAAAGGAAAAGAGAACCAAGTTGGATCCTTCTGGTAAGAAAGGAATATTTGTTGGCTATTGTGAATCATCCAAAGCCTTCAGGATTTACATACCAGGTTTTCATCATATAGAAATAAGTAGAGATGTAACCTTCGATGAGGAAGCAGCTCTTAAGAAATCTAGAAAATGTCAACTTGAAGAAGTTTATGAAGAAGATACATCTCCCAGAGTCTCAGATACTGTTCACATCCCTGAGGAGGACATAACAGAGGATCATGACATGCTGGAACCACAAGAACCCCCTGTTGCAGAATTATCTAGGAAAAGAAGACCAGCATGGGCTAGAGATATTATACAAGGAGCTGAAAGATATGGTGCTCCTGAAGGCTCCACTAGAGAAAGGAAGAAACCAAAGCTAGTGTCCAACTATATGGCCTTGATGTGTGATCTTGTGGATCAACTACCTACTAGCTATGAAGAAGCAGCTCAAAAGAAAGAATGGGTAGAAGCAATGACTGAAGAATATCAGTCAATAATGAAAAATGATGTTTGGGATATAGTCCCCAAACCAAGAGATAAAAGTGTGGTTTCTTCCAAATGGATTTTCAAAATAAAACATGCTGCAGATGGAAGCATTGAAAAATACAAGGCAAGGTTTGTAGCCAGAGGATTCTCTCAAAAGGAGGGAATTGACTATGAAGATACATTTGCACCTGTTGCTAGGTATACTTCGATTAGAACTATCATGGCACTTGCATCTATGATGAAATGGAAATTGCATCAAATGGATGTTAAGACAGCCTTCCTGAATGGTGTAATTGAAGAAGAAGTATACATAGAACAACCTCAAGGTTTTGAGGTCAAAGACGGAAGGACCCATGTATGCAAACTGAAGAAGGCATTATATGGTTTGAAGCAAGCTCCCAGAGCTTGGTATGGAAGAATTGACAGCTTCTTATTAAGCATGGGCTTTACCAAAAGTAAAGCTGACCCCAATCTCTATCTTAAGGTAATGAATGATGAACCTGTTATATTGCTATTATATGTAGATGATTTATTTCTAACAGGAAATGAGAAACAAATCATTGAAAGCAAGAAGAAGCTTTCTTCAGAATTCGAAATGAAAGATCTCGGATTAATGCACTACTTCTTAGGCCTAGAAGTATGGCAAGAGCAAAAAGGGATATTTCTAAATCAAGGTAAGTATACTGTGGAGATCCTCAAAAGGTTTGATATGTTGGAGTGTAAAGCTATGGCCACTCCCATGGACTCCAACCTAAAACTACTAGCTAATGATTCATCAGAACTAGTGGACATAACCCTATATAGACAAATCATTGGATCTTTGATGTACTTGACAAATACTAGGCCTGATATATGCTTTGCTGTAAATACCCTAAGTCAGTTTCAAGTAGAACCTAGAAAGGTTCACCTTATAGCTGCAAAGCATATCATGAGGTACCTAAAAGGTACAGTGGACTATGGTCTTTACTATCTTAGAGAAAATGAACTCAAGTTGCATGGTTTCTCAGATTCTGATTGGGCAGGTAGTGTCTCAGACAGAAAAAGTACTTCAGGTGGATGTTATGGTCTTGGATCTGCCATGATCTCCTGGTTCAGCAAGAAACAATCTAGTGTGGCCCTCAGTACCGCTGAAGCAGAATATATAGCTGCTTGCTCTGCCAGCTGTGAAGCGGTGTGGCTTCGGAAACTCTTATCTGGAATCTTTGACTTAGAGATGGATCCTACTGTGATTATGTGTGATAATCAAAGCTGCATTAAGATGACTGAAAATCCTGTGTTCCATGATAAGTCAAAACACATTGAGATCCGTTACTTCTATATACGAGACATGGTGCAGAGAGGAGCCATCAAGCTCGAGTACATAAGCACTGAAGATCAGGTTGCCGATATCTTGACTAAACCTCTGTCTCGAGTAAAGTTTGAATACTTCCGAGACAAGCTTGGTTTAGTCCAGAAGGACCCTCCTCGAAAGGGGGAGTAGCATAGTATTTCTGTCACTTATTTTTTTTGTTTTTGTTTTGTTAGCTACTTACAATTATTTAGATTTAGAACTCTTACATATCGTTTATACATGATTTGATATGATGTATTAGTGAGAATACATACACATGTTTTGATGTGATGTGTACATGTTTTGATTACTGATGTATACATGTTTTGATGTACACATGTTTTGATGTGATGTGTACATGTTTTGATTAGTGATGTATACATGTTTTGATGTACACATGTTTTGATGTGATGTGTACTGATGTATACATGTTTTGATGTACACATGTTTTGATGTGATTGTTGACGTATACATGTTTTGATGTACACATGTTTTGATGTGATGTGTACATGTTTTGATTACTGATGTATACATGTTTTGATGTACACATGTTTTGATGTGATGTGTACATGTTTTGATTAGTGATGTATACATGTTTTGATGTACACATGTTTTGATGTGATGTGTACTGATGTATACATGTTTTGATGTACACATGTTTTGATGTGATTGTTGACGTATACATGTTTTGATGAACACATGTTTTGATGTGATGAATACATGTTTTGATGTGATATATGATTGTACCTGTATGGATGAAGATACAGTTGAGGGGATTGAATCATCCCTGGAATTTCAGTCCTAAAGAGAACCGTAGACGTAAGGTCTCCGAAAATGAAGTCCTTAGTGGACAGTTGAGGTGATTGAATCATCCCTGGACTTTCAGTCCTAAAGAGAACCGTAGACGTAAGGTCTCCGAAAATGAAGTCCTTAGTGGACAGTTGAGGGGATTGAATCATCCCTGGACTTTCAGTCCTAAAGAGAACCGTAGACGTAAGGTCTCCGAGAATGAAGTCCTTAGTGGACAGTTGAGGGGATTGGATCATCCCTGGACTTTCAGTCCTAAAGAGAGCCGTAGACGAGAGGTCTCCGAGAATGAAGTCCTTGGTGGACTTGAGGGGATTGGATCATCCCTGGACTCTCAGTCCTAAAGAGAGCCGTAGACGTGAGGTCTCCGAGAATAGAAGATAGGACTGCATCGTCCCTGGACCTTAGTTCAAAATGTACGTGATGGGGATTGCATCATCCCGGAACTGATAGTTCAAAATGTACGTGATGGGGATTGCATCATCCCGGAACTGATAGTTCAAAATGTACGTGATGGGGATTGCATCATCCCGGAATTGGTAGTTCAAAATGTACGTGATGGGGATTGCATCATCCCGGAACTGATAGTTCAAAATGTACGTGATGGGGATTGCATCATCCCGGAACTGATAGTTCAAAATGTACGTGATGGGGATTGCATCATCCCGGAACTGATAGTTCAAAATGTACGTGATGGGGATTGCATCATCCCGGAACTGATAGTTCAAAATGTACGTGAAGGGGATTGTATCATCCCTGGACTTCGGTCCCTGAATTGATCCGTAGACGAATGATCTCCGAGAAAGTAATGGTATTAATGATGTGGTTACTTGTATCGGTAGGATACTTGTATTGATGATGTGGTTACTTGTATCAGTAGGATACTTGTATTGATGATGTGGTTACTTGTATCAGTAGGATACTTGTATTGATGATGTGGCTACTTGTATCGGTAGAATACTTGTATTGATGATGTGGTTACTTGTATCAGTAGGATACTTGTATTGATGATGTGATTACTTGTATCGGTAGGATACTTGTATTGATGATATGGTTACTTGTATCGGTAGGATACTTGTATTGATGATGTGGTTATCTGTATCGGTGGGATACTCATATTGTTGTGTAGGATACTTGTATGATCGTATGATGACGATGCTACTGATCGTGTGATGACGATGCTGCTGATCGTGTGATGACGATGCTGCTGATCGTGTGATGACGATGCTACTGATCATGTGATGACGATGCTGCTGATCGTGTGATGACGATGCTGCTGATCGTGTGATGACGATGCTACTGATCATGTGATGACGATGCTGCTGATCGTGTGATGACGATGCTGCTGATCGTGTGATGACGATGCTGCTGATCGTGTGATGACGATGCTGCTGATCGTGTGATGACGATGCTGCTGATCGTGTGATGACGATGCTGCTGATCGTGTGATGACGATGCCGTTGATTGTGTGATGACGAAACTGTTGATCGTATGACGACGATGCAGCTGATCATGTGAAGACGATGCTAAAGATCGTGATGTTGATATTGATGTACCAGTAACTGGTTGAGTTACTGATGAAGTCGAATTGAAGAAAGCTTCCGATGATTTATAGATGTATCATGTGTAGTGACTCCTTGCTCCTGCAGATGCTGTTATAATATCCTTCTCGTTAAGGGGGAGTGTTAAATATTGTAACTTCAAAGAATATTATATTTGTACTTTATTATTCCGGAGATGTTTCATCCCTCCGAGGTAATCCTATTATGTATCTGGAGATGTTTATTCCTCCGAGGGTTAGTATTAACTAGGGTTATTAGACCCACCATGTGTGGGTCGGCCCTGTAGTTATATTTTAGGGGTTATTAGACTTCTCCAGGTGAGGTCGGCCCCAACAGGTCTTTTAGTCAGTTGAGAGTCAAGTATAAATAGATGAGGTGAACTCCTCATTAGATCATTCACTCACTTGTGAAAGGGTGCGCACTAGTTGAGGAGATCTGCTAAGGAGTCAAGAGGAGAAGGAGCACATCTTGTATTTTGGTTGATCATCTTATTGAGGAAAGCTTTACTGGGTTTTCTACCCCATGAGGGTTTCCCAGGATATATTGTGTGTTATCTTGTGATTGTGTTTCTATCAGAGATCTTGCTTGTCTATTTGGTTTAAATCTAACAATGTAATGTTCACAAAATATACCATAATAAATATAAAAGAGTCAATAGTGCATATACTTGAAACTTGAAACTTGAAAGTACTGTAAACAAGAAAAGACTGCAAAAGTAGATTTTATGGATGTTTCCTCTTGCCACGGGAAATTTCTAATTTCTTTTCCCGTGGTCTAGGAACAATGGGCGTGGGACTATCATCCCTAGTAGCCACCAATGTTGAGCCACGTCCAAGACTTGGTCCTACACGACCCCCCCTCACTAATTTAGATGAGGGTCGTGAAGTTGAAGTTGAACCTCTAGGCAAAGATGGTGCATCTGGAAACAAGGTCGGAGATGATGGTGGCATCATTGTTGTTGTTGCTGGTGCTACTGCATGGCCATGGTGATGGTCATCCTCATCGCCCAAAAGCTCTTCCTCCAAGCGCTCTAAAGCTAAGGCTCCATCCTCCAAGTTATGTTCCTCCGGATTGTTGTCCCAAGTGACATATGATCTATCAGTTTTGGCCCGCTCACAGTAATGAGTCAACAACCTCAAGTTGTAATGTACAAAAACCAAGCTTTCTGCCCGATTTTCATTTAATCGGTTTCTTTTCACTGAGTGGATGAAGCTATAGGTGCTCCAACACCTTTCTGCAGAGGAGCTGTTAACCACCTGTGAAAGAACTTTGGTTGCCAATTTATGCAAGCGTGGGCATGATGAGCCATACATGTTCCACCATTCAATAGGAGGTGCCCTATCTCGATCTTTTCTAGCATGCAAAGTACCAAACGGACCAATTTCACTGAGGTATTTGCTTAATTCACTACGCAATAAGGCACAATCTTCTTCATCAGGGACCAACTTGTCTATAGCAGCCATGTACCCAACCTGTACCTCTGGATCTGTGTGGGGCTTTCTCCTATCCCCACCCCCAGGTGCTGGTTTGGCCAACCAAGATGGAGAATAATATTTTGGTGTCAATACATATGCTAAGGCATGTAGTGGAACGTTGAGATGTTCCCACCTTTTGACCACATGTTTGTGAATATGGTCATACAGGATGGGATCTTTTGATTCAACAATATCTTTAATTTGGCCCAACATGCTATCCATCTGCTCATACACCTCCCCAATCACCGGCTTATCTGTATCTGCAAACCGAATCATGTAATAAATGGGCTTTGTGAACTGCAAAACAAACTTGACACTTGTCCAAAATTGACAATCAAGAACGGTGGTCTCCACCTCCTCAAAATCAAGCCTATCAGATGTGGATATAGCCCTATCTTTCAAGATTTGCCATGATTCACTTGATACCATGCTAGCCAATGCCTCTCTTACCTTCAAAAGGCGCCTGAAGGTGAGGTAATAGCTAGCAAATCTAGTCTTTGCTATCTTCAATAGCTCTAACTTTGAGTGAGTGCGGAAAATGCCATGGGCATTGCTATGGTTGGTAATAAATCTTATCATGTGCTTTCCCTTTTTGTACAGTTCACCAATCCATTTGTATTCATTTTCCTTCAACTTAATAATGTCGTGCATCAAAAGGTTCAATGTGTGAACCAAACACCCGGACCAAAATATGTTGGGGTATTTATCTTCAATGATTGCTCCCACTGCCTTACAATTAGCAGCATTATTGGTAATGACTTGGATGACATTGTATGGACCAATATCTTCAATGTTTTTGAGTAGGAGTTCTGCAATGTTTATGCCGGTCTTGAATTTATCTGAGTAGTCATGGGCCGAAAGGAAGACTGCACCAGTAGCAGACACACCAAGCACATTGATCAATGGCTTGCCTTTTACATTTGTCCAACCATCTGATACAATTGATACCCCATATTCATTCCAAGCATTTGTGAATGTCCCTAAAGCATTTTGGATCTTGGCTTTTTCCTTGTCAAGCCCCACAGTTCTAGCTTTATCATACCCGGGGCTCTTGTATCCTGCTGGGGTGGAGTGGATGGCCTCTACCATTTCATGCCAATAGGGTGAGCGAAGAACATTGAATGGTATGCCACATGCATAGAGAAACCGAAATACTTTTGAATCCACGTCATCCCTACAACCTTGGTCAAGGAAATATGATATACCCTTGCCACGTGACTGCCCCATGGGAGAGAATCCACTGCCTTGGGTGGATGGGCCTCCGGTTCTCGGTGAGAAATAGTGGTCATGGTCATCCATTGATCGTTTAAAATCTTTTGATTTGTTTTGTGCTTCAAGTTCTTCCTTCTTATAGATGGCTCTTTGTGTTGATGTCACATTTGGGCAAACACAAAATCCTATAGTCTTTTTGTCATCACATGGCATGTGCCCACATAGATGTCTTCTCACACGGGTATATGAACCTGTGTATGTCTTTTTACAATGGGGGAAAACAAATTTGGTGGTTCCACCCCCTCTACCTCCTCCATGCCTTGTGACATGTTTCCATAAGGGTGTGGGTTCCTCTTTGGTTTTCTTTCGGTTTTCCTCCTCCTCCTCCCCCTCCTCTTCCTCCTCCTCCTCTCCACGGTATGTGCCACTTCCCACTTCTTCATCCTCTCCCTCATTCCTCCTCCGGTTTCCAAGCACCATCATCAAAATAACAAATGGAACCAAGAAAATAAACCACATACCCATCATCATGTTTGATGGAACTAGAGATTCAACCTGTTGCCTGCAATAGAATGAGGGAGGAAGCATGGGAAAGAGTAGAAGAGGAACATCTACAATCAACAATGTACATTCTACAATCTAGTGACTACATTACAAGCATTCATGATTAAATCATAGTTCAAACACAAAAAAAAAACAAGAAAGAAGGTTTTAAAATTTAGACCCTACCTCTTTGGCTCTCCAATGGTAGTGACAAGTTCAACCTTCTTCAATCTCCAAGGATGGTAGCCTTCTCCTCTCCTCCTCTCCTCTTCTCCTCTCCTCTCCTCTTCTCCTCCTCTCCTCTCCTCTTCTCTTCTTTTCTCTTCAATTCTCTTCTCAAGCCAATGCAAGTGAAAATGAATATGGAGGAGAGGGATTTATCCCCCAAAGCCCTACTCCTTCCCTCCAAAACCCCACAAGTGGACCCCATCCACCCTCCTCGTCTTTCCTTTGCGCGGGCGTCATCTTCCAGCGGGAGCTACGGGGAGCTATCCCGGGAGCGAATTTTAAAGACACAGAGCGTTTGGTAGAGCGCTCGGGAGCGAATTAGGGAGCTATCGGGAGCGTTAGCTCCCGATAGCTCCCTAATTCACTCTTGACAGTGGCAGGGAGCGTTCTTTTCATCCACGGAAGCGCGCTTTACAAATCGATCCGGACCGGGAGCGAAATTGGGAGCGCGCTCTCCCTTAGCTCCCACCACGCTTTGGCCAAAAGCGAGCTTCCGGAGCGGGGGCGAGGGGGGGAGGACGCTCCCCCGCAACCTTGGTATGTCGATTGATGTAAAAACCATGAGAGGGTGTCACATTACCCACACAAAGTATGTCGATTGATGTAAAAACCATGAGAGGGTGTCACATTACCCACACAAAGTATGTCGATTGATGTAAAAACCATGAGGATTGTACATATATAAAAGGAAGTAAAGAATGCCATAAATGGGTATCAAACATGAAAGAAGGATTTGGCAACCAACGTACCGAAAAATATATCCAATTAACTAAAGTCTAAGGAGATAAAGGTGTCATTATAGCACAAAATGAGGAGTTTGTCATAATGAATTTCGGGTTTAATATCAATGATTTAAGTCCACTTGTTGTGATCATATTGCACCAAACTACAACTAGATCACAGATTTTGGTGATTTCGTTTGTTGGACCTAGTAGATAAAAGGAGAATTGTTTCAATTCTATTTAAAAAACATTTATGATCACCAACCCTTATGAAGAGAAAAAAAAACAACGACACAATTTCAAATCATGAAGTAGTAAACACCATCTTTCTAATAGTGAGTATCCCATGAGTCACCACAGGCAACCTAATGAATCATTGCTACGATTCACAATTGGAATTTTCATTAGTTTGGCAACTGATGTAACACGCGAAAGATGGATCTACAACCATTGAAACACTGCCAAGCATGCCTTATTGTTGGTTGAGTAATAATCGTCAAAGGTTCCCAAAATTGTCAGATGAAGAGAATATGGCAACAACTGTAAGCAAGGTTAACGTAGAATGAGTAATCAAATTCTTTCCACATCAAAAAATTCCACCACTACACCATCTTATAAAAAAACCATCATGCAATATCATCGAATACGAGAGACCTGTGCATGATTGTTAGTGACTTTTTCATGACAGTATTACCAAACATTAAGGAATACATGGCAGACGAGCCAAATGACAGTATTATCTCTTTGCTTACTTTTGGAATCTTATAATCTTTTTTTTTTTCTCTCATTTGGTTACTTTGCTTACTTTTGGAAACATTAAAGATTTCTATAAACCTGTATTTGAATGTCTTTGATATTGGTAATATAGTAGTATTTCATTTTTATTTTCATGGTTCAGTTTGGATTCTTGGATGAAACTCTGACTGTGTTTTAAGTTTCATTTAATAATTATACTACTATTGTGTCTTCGGGTTGGTATTTTGAGATCTGCAGTTACATTATTTTTAACACTATTATGATTTATATTGATTCTATTTGCATTTTATAAAAGGAGTTTATTATTATCCTTTTATGATGGGTTTCTAAAAGGTTATCAATTTTTTATTTTGTTTTATAGTATGTGAATTATGTGGATGTTGAACTGTGTTTCAAGATCTAAATAATTGCATAATCATTTTTATTGTAAATTGGAATTGATATCGCAACTATATTTTGTCTCTTACATACAGAAGAGATCTTAGATTGTGATATGACTGTGTCTCAACATATAAAAAATTTCTATTCTATTTGAAAAGATAATGGTGGGGGTTTTATATTTAATGTGAAGACAAGATTAGTTATCACAATTAGTCAAATCTTGGCCAAGGGTTTTCTCAGTTTTAGTAAATAGTTTGTTTGTAGCTTAAGTATGAATTTATCATTAGATATCAAGTACTATGTTGCTTGGTTTTAAGAGACCCAATCACATTACTATGTTCACTGTTAATTTACTCATCTTTCACCCACTTAAGATTTATTTAGTTTTTTTAACTTTGATTGATTAGCATTAAATCATTATCTCCTGAAAGTAAACAAACTTATTAGATTTTATGCATGTTTGTTAGAATCTGAGTAACTCCTTGTTTACTTTTGGGAAGTTTATATTTTGTTTAATTTTCAGTTCTAATATTTTCAATTAAAACATTGTTTCTCTGGGAACTTTCCAAGAACCTTGTAGATTTGTATAATTTGTTTATAATGTACATTATTGTAAATATTATTTAGCTTAGGTTAGTTTTCTTGTATCTTCCCTAAACCTGTCATGGACAGCCATTTCAAACAGCTTGGGTCCTTCTCTAAGAACCTCTGACCAGGTTGTTTCCTTCTAGTTGATGAGCATGTCATAAACATCCATCAATAAATAGCACTAGAAAGAGGGCCACCACCAACAGGTTTCCCAAAGTAAAGCTGCATTTTATTTTTGTATTATGTTTCTATGGATTTGTCCCAAAGCCCTTCATGGGAGTCCGATATTGCATTGATCCTGCAATGTCCTTTTTATGAACTCCTGAAAAAGGAAGTTGGCATTTTGCCGAAGTTCGGTGGTGAAGGAAAATTTTCAGTTATTGAACATATTAGGAAATACGAACATGTCTTTTGTTTGCTGAGTGTTGTTCATGGTGATGTATCTGCCATGGTATTTCTTTTCAACTTCAAATGTAAGGTTTCTATCTGGCTTATTTTTTAACCTCTTAATACAATTCATAACTGGTCAAGGCTTTAAAATGTTTTTCAAGATGCTTTTGAAGATTATGACACAACTGAAATTTATCAAAAGGTCACTCGAATCCATCTGGGACTTCAATACACATTTTCATCAAGTGTATTACAACTTACACTAGGATACCGAACCTTCCGCAGAACTCACTTTTCGCTTGTATGTTAAATATATTGTTAATACGATGGATATATTAATTTTTTGTGAAGGGATAACAAATTTCAATGAAACATGCAAGGATGCCAAAGATATTGAGAAAGACTTGAAAAGGTACTCTGTAGAACTTTTCCCCCCTCTTTCATATGATAGAAGAATTCGTTGAAGAGGAATGAAAGGTTTCAGAAATTGCTCGACTAGATAGACTGGTTAAGGTTTTGTATAATGAAGTTATGTATTTACATAGGAAAGAAATGATCAAAGTATTTTATGGAATTTGGAAAACATAGATTTTGCATCTAAAATTTAACATTTCTTGAAAACAAAAAAAAAAATCAGTTGCAAATTCTCATTATGGATGTAGGTACAGTGAGTGTTTTACTTCTTATCTTTATTGTCTAAAATCTGAAACCCACATCTTAAAAGAAAATCTTAATCTCAATGCTTCTAATCTGTAGAATGAACAATTTGCATGGTCGGATATTCAACCTGTACTATTTTATGATTCTGATCATAACAATCCATTTTTTTAATAAAAGTGAAGAGTTAAGGAATTATGAAGAATATTTACCATTTATTTCTGATGATTAAAAAAGTCCTCTTTCCATAACTGATACCCACTCTTCTTCATTTGATCAAACGATGGATCTTAATGTAAGAATCCTTGAACAAACTAATTGTACTTCTGACTTCAAAGAACATATTGTTGATCCTACTTGTTTTGAGGAATATGACATTAAATATCCTTCATCCTTATCTACAAACTACTAACTCTGATTGTTATGATGAAGTTATATCCGTAGAGGCATAGTTGGCAGAAATTGAAAATGAGTTTCATGGTATTTGTTCTTGTTAGAATAATAATGAAGAAATACTTATGTTAGTATATTGTTATGCTGTTTCTGTACGCGTAGTTCCAGATCCACTATTGTAGGAGTCTGTTGAAGGCTCTCTAAACCTATATATCTGTAACTATTGCCTATGAATAATCAAGCTGTGTTGAGTGTTAGTCTCACCTTCAGTCTATGCTGCTGTGCATGCTTTGTTGCCTTCTGTGTAACTTAATTTGGTATCAGAGCCATTGTGGCCTTTTGTGAGAGCCCACTGTGGCATGCTGTGAGAGAGCTTGTTGGCCTGTGTGTGGAGTAGAGTTGAGTGTATCTCCTCCTCCTGTCTGTCTGGTGGCCTGCCTGCGTGAAGGGAGATCAACCGTGGAATTGTTGAAATCGTTGGCTGTGAAGATTCGTTGGCCATACACTGTCAGATCACTTCCTCCTCTCCTATAACTAGATCACTGCCAGCGATCTGGTACCTGAGTTGCCTGGGACGAGTGTAGGAGCTGAATTTTTTTTGGGTAAAATCATGGGATCGTTGCTGCCGATGCCCAGTCAGATCGTCGTGGGAGTAAGTGAGCCACCTGTCTCGTTAAAGGAATCATTGCTGTAGGAGCCAACTCAGATTGCTGCAAATTGAAATCATTGTTTGTGTGGACTTCATCAAATCTGTCTGCTTCCAATCCAAAGGAACCTGCGATTGTATATTGAAGAAAATCTAGAGGTAACTGCTGCTGCGTTGAAGAGAGGTAAAGCTGAAAGTGACGAGCTTGAGGATTGATGTTGTGAATGCTGCGTGATCATCAAATCTTAATTTGGTATCCGAGATCGTGACAAGAAAAAGGATCCACGAGCTGTTGTGGGCAAGCCTGACCAGTGATTTCCTCCATCGAAGCAGCAATATCTCATCGAAATCAGTATTGAGAATGAGCACCTGTGCACCATTGGAAATCAGCTGCACCAACAAATCAGCATGGAGGTATAATTGTTTTTTTTTTGGCAGACGTCGGTGGTATGCAATTGCGATTTGGAGAATTGGGTTGGAGCTCAACGCTGGTGGTAAAGCCCGCAATTTCTTTTGAAGCCGCCGAAGGGAGAAATAAGATCCTGCGCGTGACAGGGCGCAGTACTGTATTTTGTTACTGCGATCTTCAGTGTTGAAGGTAATTATTCCATTCAAAATGGACTTCCTCATGAGACTTGCTTTTGAAAGCATCTTTGAAGACGAAGAGGAAGATGATTACTTCAGCCAAGTTCCTGTAAATGATGAAGGAGACAAAGAGATCTCGCTGGAATCAGATCCACCTTTGCATGATAACCCTGTAGCTATTGATATGGATGACGAAAGTGCAGAAAGGAAACTGGAGCAAGAGCAGGTTATTGAAGATATGGAGAACGTAAATGCATTTGACGAGATGCTCTTCGATTTAGTTCCATTGGTCTCTGCTATTACATTAGCTGAAGTGCCATATTTCCAGAATGTAGCAAATAGTGCACCTACTAATATCACTGTTGGAGTTTCCAAGCTTAATGGTCAATTGACCTTTGATGAAAAGGTTTGGGATAATGAGTTTGGAGGCATACTTGCCGATTCTAGTGTGAATGATCCACCTATCAGAAAATTAGCCAGCATAAGTGATAGAATGCCTCATGGAAGAATCTTTGCCAGCATTTATTTGCCTACTGTTGGTGTGGACAATTCAATTGAAATTATTAAGAAGATTCCTCCTGAGCGATGTTTGTTGATCAATCTCATTGCTTCTAATGACAACGCATTACTCTCAATTGAGAATAATTTCCTGTCATGGTTATCTGCACGATTCAGAGAAGGAGTTGTACGACTCAGAGGAGGAGCTACAAATCATGCAAGCATATTTGCTGAAAGTCTATTTCTCCATTAAGAGGGAATGTTAGAATAATAATGGAGAAATACTTATGTTAGTATATTGTTATGCTGTTTCTGTACGCGTAGTTCCAGATCCACTATTGTAGGAGTCTATTGAAGGCTCTCTAAACCTATATATCTGTAACTATTGCCTATGAATAATCAAGCTGTGTTGAGTGTTAGTCTCACCTTCAGTCTATGCTGCTGTGCATGCTTTGTTGCCTTTTGCGTAACTTAATTGTTCTATAAACACTCTTTCTAAAAATCATTTAAAAAAAAAAATGTTATTACGATCAAATATTCTAAAAAAACAACAAACCTCATGCACCTGTCTCTTTAAAGGTGAGAATGAACATTTAAACAATAATCAAGAGGATGAAGCTTATACTAGAGATTTTCAAGACTCTAGTCCAGAATTTTTCTTTCAATTTAATAACAATGATACCTTTCTAAAATAAACACTGTCCACTTTTCAAGTTCTATATCCCGATTTTAATGAGTTTCATTTTAATTTTCATCCTGATAAAGCTTGTAATCTTTTTATCGAAGTGTCACAAAAATTAAATAGCTTCCAACTTGATTTTTACTATCCAATTACTCTATGGTTGGAAGATTCCTTTGTGAACAACTATTGTTGTAATTTTGCAGTTTTTTTGGAAATAAGAAGCTTTTAGTTTTTCAATTTTTCGCATTTCAAAGGTTATAATTTTCAATTCTGATGTATAGCTTCTTTCTTTTTGCAGGATCTACAACGCTTGGATGGTTGCATTGCAAGTTAAATTTTACCTAGTATTTTGATTATCAAAGTAGTATAGGATAGAGGTAAATGTAGATTAACTTCTGTTTGTTTTATTTCACTTTTCCTTCATCTCTTTGAATAATGCAGTTACGATGAGATGTCAATTTCAAGTTGAATACTAGACGTCACCGGATGTTACTTAAACTCTCTCTCTTTTCACTGTTCATACTCTTACTTATAATCACATTTTTAAAACATTTCTGTTCAAGTTATATCGTTAATTTCCATTTATTACAACTTAGTTACATTAAAGGTTTAATTAGTTACATGAAAGGTTTAATGCAATCTTTTTTCCAGGATTATAAAGCAAGAACTTTTCTATTTTGTTTTGTTTTTGTATTATTTTTTTTTCTATTTTGTTTTGTTTTTGTATTATTTACTTTTAAATAAAAGCTCTGATCTCTTAAGATCTCAAGGAAAATTTGCTTTACATATTTATATATATTAGAGGAGACAATAAGAATTTATGTTTATATCTCCTTATGAAATATTTTTTTTTCCTGTTTTTATTTGTGATGTACCAAAATCATGATAATGAGATGTTAATTTTTTTATGGCCTATTTTGATTTTAGCTTTTTTTTTTTATATAAATCAGTTTCTATTCTTTTTATTTGATTTCAAGTTTGCTCATTATGATATTTTGTATATACATTTAATTTATTATATTAGTTGTTGCATTGGTTTTTTTTATGATTCACGATTTGGGTTCTCTTTTCAATTTAGCTTGAATAAAGGCTAGTTTTTAAATCTAGTTTTTTGTTTTTTATTCAGAATTTTCAAGCATATTCATTGGGGGTAAAAGCAAATTTTCTGCTCTCCAGACCAAAATTTTATCTTCAAGGAAGTATTTAAGAATGTCCCCCTTGTGTTGAAAATCAAATTCGTAGATTAGCTATTTTTTAAAAAATTGATGAATTTGTTTAAATATTCCCATCATTATTCATGAGATTTATCCTGAACTTAGTATTACTAAAATGAATCAAAATATCTATATAAATTCGTTCACTTTTAAGTGAATTAGTTTGTTTAAATATTTCCATCATTATTCAATAGATTTATCCTTAACTTAGTATTACTAAAATGAATCATAATAATAAACAAAATATCTATACAAATCCGTTCACTTTTAAGTGAATACTAAAATGAATCAGAATAATAAACAAAATATCTATACAAATCTGTTCAATCTTAAGTGAATTAGTCTTGAGAAAGTAGATTAATTAGTGAGGACTAGCAACCTATTGAATTTTTTCACCATCCTCACTCTTAAGGAATTCCAAAACTGCTCCCCCACCTACTAGGAAATCTCAATTCGGATTAGCACATACATGTTAGAAAAACAGGATCGTAGAGCAATAACAATAAACAGAAATGCAAATATAATCACACATACACATTACAAGAGAGACACAGATATATCGTGGTTCACCTAACTTGGGCTACGTCCACACTAAAGTTGCTAGTCCTTATTATTATTTCGTCTAGCAAAGTGAAGCGATACAACCTGTAGCACAATTGCTGCACTTCTCTTCACTATCTCACAGTCTCTCTTCCTGATCTTAGAGATCTTTACAATGCATAATACCTAATACATCAACCCTATCCATGTTACAATGTCTTTATTTTATCAGGTAAATACAATGGGAAAATACCACGGGTTACCCAAAACCATGGGCCTGAAAACTGGTGCCGAAAACAACCCCAAAAATTTTCCTCGGGGGCTCTGCCCCCAAACCCCCTTTCTCAAGGGCGCTACCCCCGAACCCCAAATAGGGGGCCACTGCCCCCTCGGACCCCCTAGGGATCGTGTCTGGATCATAACCAAACCTGGCGTATGGACACGGCCGAATAATAATATCTCAGAATTCGGAGATCAGGTTCCACAACCAACAATCTCCCACTTGGAGACTGATCACAACAACTCCACCGCTGCTGCACTTACTGGACTTGGACTTGGCAACTTTTTCCTCTTCACCTTCATGCTAGAAGGGCAACTCAAACAGAGCAGGAACTGGGTTTCTCTCTGGTCACTACCCTTGTGAACATGTCTGTAGGATTCTAGCTAGTGTGTATCTTTTCTAGCTTCAACAGTTCATCTTCCAGAAATAGAGCATATGAAATGGTACTTGAGCTATATATGTTTAGTCCTAGAATGGAATGCTGAGTTCTTTGTTAGATGAATGGCACTCTGGCTGTCACTGTACAACCTGCTATCCTTCTGCTTCTTACCCAATTCCTCCATAAACCTCTGCAACCAAATCATCTCTTTACTAGACTCTGTAACAGCAACATGCTCTGTTTCCGTTGTTGAAAGTGCAACAACCTTCTGCAGTTTCGAAATCCAACTTACTGCTGTTCCACCTACAGTAAACACATACCCTGTGGTGCTCCTCCTGCTATCCTTATCACCTGCCATATCTGCATCAACATATCCCTGTAGAATAGTGTCTGAACCTCCAAACCATAATGCCTGAGTGGTAGTACCTCGCAAATACCTAAGAATCCACTGTACTGCCTTCCAATGTTCTTACCTAGATTGTTCATATATCTGCTCACAACTCCCACTGCTTGTGTAATATCTGGTATTGTGCACACCATGGCATACATCAAGCTATCAACTGCTGATTGATAGGGAATATTGTACATGTAATCTGTCTCTTCCTGTGTCCTGGGACACATTTCCTTACTTAGATTGAAATGGCTAGCCAAAGGTTTACTTATTGGTTTTGCATTTTGCATTCTGAACCTCTCCAACACCTTTTGTATGTACTCACTCTAAGACAATGCCAATTTGTGATTTTTCTTGTCTCTCATTATTCTCATACCAAGGATTTGCTTTGCAGCACCCAAATCCTTCATCGCAAATGAATTAGCTAGCTTGCTTTTTAGTACATTTATATCCTGCATGTTATACCCTACAAAAAGCATGTCATCCACATTCAATAATAAGATAATATATCTTTCATTGTCTAGCTTCTTGAAATAAACACAGTGGTCAAAATGACATCTACTATAACCTTGTTTTGTCATAAACCTATCAAATTTTAAATACCATTGCCTTGGAGCTTGCTTTAAGCCATACAAACTCTTTTTCAATCTGCTTACCAAGTTCTCCTTACCTTTGACCTCATACCCTTGTGGCTGCTGCATATATATCTCTTTTTCCAAATCCCCATGGAGAAAAACTGTTTTTACATTTAAATGTTCAAGATGCAAATATTCTACCGCCACTAGACTTAAGATAGTCCTAATTGAAGTCATCCTAACAACAGGAGAAAATATTTCATCAAAATCTATACCTTTCTTCTATGCAAACCCATTTACAACAAGTCTAGCCTTGTATCACTTCTTACCTCCTTCTTCTTCCTTCAACCTGTAAATCCATTTGTTCTGTAATACTCTTTTATCAGCAGGCAACTGAACCAGATCCCAAGTTTTGTTTCCTACCAATGAGTCCATCTCCTCATTCATGCTTCACTCCCACTTCTTTCTAGTTTCCACCTGCATTGCTTCTTCATAACATTCTCGTTCACCTGCATCAGTCATCAACAAATAATACATTGAAGGAGATTATCGTTTAGGGAGTCTACTTAACCTGGTAAATCTTCTTGCAGTTGCAGGAGTTTCAGGTCTTGCTGTTGTTCTTGATTTTTTGGCACCTTTGGAACTTCATTTTCTTGAATTTCATAAAGTACTGTGTACTCTGTGTTTTCCTTTTCCTGTTTCTTTCCCTGCAACTGATCTTTATACATGAAATTTTCATTGAATATGACATCTCTATTTCTAATGATTTTGTGATTTTCATAATCCCATAAACGATAACCAAAATCATCAACCCCATATCCAATAAAGGTACATTTCTTGGATTTAGCTTCAAGCTTTGTTCTATTTTATTTATCAATATGGACAAATGCTTCACAACCAAACATTCTCAGAAATGAGTAGTTTACCTTTTTATTTGTCCATGCCTCCTCTGGAATACCACCATCCAAAGCACTTGAAGGTCATCTGTTTATTAAATAAACAACAGTATTTACAACATCCGCCCAAAATTATAAGGGAAACCCTGCATGCAGTCTCACACACCTTGTATGCTCCATGATCGTTCTGTTCATCCTTTATGACACACCATTTTCTTGTGGTGTTCCTGGGACTATCTTCTCTCTATGAATCCCATGGTATGAACAGTAACTATCAAACTCCTTGCCGCAGTACTCACCTCCATTATCAGATCTGAGACACTTCAACCTTTTTCCTGTCTCATTCTCAACCAAAGCTTTCCACTTCTTAAAAGTAGAAAACACATCATATTTCTGTCTAATGCAATAAACCCAAGTTTTTATAGTTGTATCATCAATAAATGTAACATAATAATGAGAGCCACCAAGATATTGTACCTAAGCCGATCCCCATACATCAGTATGCACAAGCTCTAACTTTTCATTCTTCTTCTTTTTCCCAACCCTCATAAATCTGACTCTCTTCTGTTTTCCATAAATAGAGTTTTCACAGAATATCAAACTTACCTGCTTCAAATTTGGAAGCAACTTCCTTGAGTGGAGAATTTGCATCCCCTTCTCACTCATGTGGCCAAGGCTATGATGCCACAATACTGTATCTGTTCCTGTGGAAGCTAAAGAGATAGAATGATCAGTAATATGAGGACATAAATACAACGTACCTACCCTGTCTCCTTTTTCTATCACCATTGATCCTTTAGTGATCTTCCACCACTTTTCTCTGAACGTAGATAGAAAGTCGCCATCTCCCAAATTCCCTGTTCAGATCAGATTTATTTTCATAGTAGGAGTATGCCTAACATCTTTCAACAGCCAATCAGTTCTATTCTTAACTTTTATCCATACCTTACCCATTCCAACAATTTTACATGGCTCATCATCACCCAATAAAACATGTCCAAAATCGCCTGGAACATAATCATGAAAATATTTCATATGGGGTATAGCATGACATGAAGCTCCTGAATCTACTACCCAATAATCACTAGTATTATCTAATACAATAATCAAAGCAGCTTGTCACACATCACCTGCTACATTTGCTTCCTGGGTAGTTTCTTTCTGTGCTTCTCCTTTTTTCTTTAGAGATTTGCAGTCTTTTTTCAGATGTCCTTTCTTTCCATAGTTCCAGCACTCTATCTTTCCTAGTATGGACTTGGATCTTCCTGTTTTAGACTTGCCACGGTTACCTTGGTTCTTTTCTCTCTCTTTTTGTCTTCCCCTGCTCTCCATGGTCAACACATTACCTGATGTCTCACCTGTGCTTTTTCTTCGCATTTCCTCACTAAGAATAACACCTATAACATCATCAAATTTCAAAGTGTTTGAACTAGAGACATAGTTACTTACAGCCATGACCAATCTATTCCAGCTTTCTGGCAATGAACACAAGATTAAAAGAGCCCTAAACTCATCATCAAAGTTCACACTTACAGAACTTAGTTGATTTGTAACCGTATTAAACTCATTTAAATGATCAGTAACAGATCCACCTTCAGACATCTTCATATTAAATAAACGTTTCATTAGAAATACCTTGTTGGAGGCGGAGGGTTTTTCATACAGCTTACCCAGTGCGCTCATCAAACCCTTCATTGTCGCTTCTTTTGAGATATTGAAAGCCATCGACGATGCTAGGCTCAGCCGTATTGTTCCCAGAGCCTTTCTGTCAAGAACCTCCCATTCTTCATCCTTCATGGCCGCCGACTGCTTTGATTTTCCTCCCAATGGTAGGAATAGATCCTTTTGGTACAAGTCCTCCATTTGCATCTTCCATAACTGAAAGTTTTGGTCGTTAAACTTCTTGACCTTAAAATTTCCTTCTTCCGCCATTGCTCCCACTCGAACTAGAAACCCTAGCTTCCCGTGGGTTTATTTGCCAAATAGACCTTTGGCTATGATACCAATTGTTAGAAAAACAGGATCGCAGAGCAATAACAATAAACATAAATGCAAATATAATCAGACATACAAATTACAACAAGAGAGACACAGATATATCGTGGTTTCGTGGTTCAGCCAACCTGAGCTACATCCACACTGAAGTTACTAGTCCTTATTATTATTCCGTCTAGCAAAGTGAAGGGGTACAACCTGCAGCACAATCGCTACACTTCCTCTTCACTGTCTCACAGTCTCTCTTCCTGATCTTAGAGATCTTTACAATGCATAATACCTAATACATCAACCCTAGCCGTGTTACAATGTATTTTTTTTATAAGGGAAATACAATGGGAAAATACCACGGGTTACCCTAAACCACGGGTTCGAAAACTGGTGGCAAAAGCAGCCCCAAATTTTTTTCTTTGGGACTACGCCCCCGAATCCCCGTAACTTGGGGGCGTTGCCCCCAAACCCCCTTTCTCGGGGGCGTTGCCCCCGAAGCCCCGACGGGGGCCCGCTGGCCCCAGCGGACCCCTTGGGGATTGTGCCGGGATCATAACCAAACCTGGGGTATGGACACGTCTGAATAATAATATCTCTAAATCTGGAGGTCAGGCTCCACAACCAACACATACACACATAGTTTTCATCTCTTCCTTAGTCTTGCTAGCCAAGACTCGAGCATTCAACGACTTATAAGATGTCACTGTTGGCTAGTAGCAATGCCTTTGTTTGTGCCATTTTGGATCCCAAATCAAAATTTGAATGTACACAAATTTATCACTTGTGAAGGTCGATATATCCTTACCTTTGTCTATCATATTCGCTTGTTACTGCACTTGAAGGAAGGGAAATTGTTGAATTTTCCATTTTATCTCTAGAGGAGTTTGAAAAAAATGTTTGCAAATATTCAAAGACATATTGGAAATGAACATAGTAGTTTATGCCACCATGGTTTGATCAAGTTAATCATTCTCGTAGAATTGAGAAAAAATAATTTATCCTTGCAACAATTTTTAATATAGAGAAGTTTTTAGGTTGAACCTACAAGAACTCTAAGAACATGCAAGGAAATAAGTAGTGAAGGAATAGAAGGGGTCTCTAAACACTACATAATACCAAGAAGGATAAAGGGATTGAACTCACAAGAAACCCTGATATAAAAAATAATACCTTCGTAGGGTATGGCGCTTCAACAAATAGAGGAGGATATAATTTTGGAGTAGGAATGCACTACCCATCGTGCAATTTTCAAGGATCCTCCAAGAATGGAAGGAACATGGTTTTCAAAGCATGCACATCAGGCAGAAGAGGAGGTTATACATCAAGAAAATTTAGAGTCAAAGAAAGACTTTTCATGGTAGTAGAATTTTCCAATGTTTGTTCTAGATACGGTGGAAAACACAAAGGAGATAGCATGTGACGAACTTTGTCCACTCAGAGCTTTGCAAAAGGAATACAAGAAAATAAAAACTTGAAGAAGAATTCAAAGAATTGAAAATTCTCAATAGACACATCAAGAATGAAAATGAATGATTCAAAGATCAAAATTAGAAACTTAGGGAAGCAAATGAAAGGTTTAGATTAGAAAGGATGGAACATGGCCAAAAATAGTGTAAGCAAAGTATAAAGATTTGATTACGTAACATAAGGATGAAAAAACATGTAATGATGCAGATGAACAAAGAATTGAATTATACTACATCAACATCTCATTTGGATATTGGTTAATGAAGCCCAATTATATGGAGAACCTAGGACCAGGAATGATAAATCAAGTGTTGATCCTATGACACCTTCTTGCAAATTGTAAATGAAATTTTAGATGATATTATTACAAATGACTTATCTCTAGTCTCTATTAAGGATAATCTACAACAATGGAAAGTGAAAGAGACACTATATGATATAAATATCATCTACAAGGCTTAGATAAAGTAGAGATTCAAAGAATGTGCATCAGTATTGGTTGGCTCAACATTTAAGAGAATAAAACAAGTGGAAATTATGAGTTCAAAATGTTACGCAACAATTGAAAATCAAAGAACAAGAAGTGCAGGAACTTAGAGAATTTATGTTGCTAGGTTTCTATGGTGATTAGCTTCAGAAGGCATACTCGGAATTTCCACAGTCCCATGATTTTTATTGACGTTTCGAGTCCACAACAGGACTCATCATCAGGATGGTGTGTCAAAGAAGAGTAGGTGATCTCAAAGATGTAGCATTAATATTGAAGTGCAGAGGGAGAGTGTTGAAATATCGGCATGGTGATTAAGTGTTGGATAGGGTTTAGTTAATTAGGTTAGGTGTAATATGTTATAATTTTTAACTATTAAATTCATGTTTTTAATTAATAAATGGTATTAAGATTGTATTTTAATAATATTTATTATTATTATTTTAGATAGCATATGGTTATGTGTAATGTGTTAATACTATTAAATTGTTATTACTTTTAATTATTTGTTTTTTAATTAATTAATAACTACATAGTTTTAAGATTGTATAGTTTATAAGTTTTTTAGAGAATTTACTCTGCAAGCTTTTCTTTATTGATGTGCGCTAGTACAAAATGAGAGATAAGTGACTAGAAGAACAAAAAATTTGGTCACCACAATTTTTTCAAGGGATAAACGACCAAACTTGAGCAATTTTAAGTGAGCCAACTAAAAATGACCAAGATAGACGACCAATTTATTCACAAGATAAAATATATTACTAGATAACAAGTAACTAAACTAAAAATGACCATGTAACAATAACATTAAGAGTATGAATTAGTCATTTTTAGGTGTGTCACTCCAACAATGGAAAATTAAAATTATGACAATGAATTTGTACAAGTTAGTAAATTTTGACACTACAGATGGATTCAGAGACAAAGGGGTCTTTGAATTCATCTATAGTGTTAAAATTTAGTAAATTGTAACATTGTAGATCTATTCAAAGGCATGAGTGATGATGTAAATTGTGTCACTCGACTACAATGGTAAAAAATTGTAATTTTGTAACATTGTAGATGGATTCAGAGACACAAGTGATCATGTAAACTGTGTCATTCGCCGAAAATGGTAAAAATTGTAATTTTAACAATGAATTTGAATAATTTACTAAATTTTAAAGGGGTTTTTGAATTTGTCTACAATGTTAAAATTTAGTAAATTGTAACAATATGTAATGAACAATTCTCCTGATCCATATTGATGTGGCTACCGACCCATTGCAAATTAAACAACATAATCCTCTCAAACAATTTCCATATTGAATTGATAATTTTACCACTCTAAATCCAACTTCTTCAGTGTGTATGTAGCACTAGGACCATTCAATTAAGATCCTCAGAACAACAAATTTGAAACTACTCAATCTCTAAATCCAACCGAAATGAATCTCGATGTGTCAAAACTATTCTCGAACCTCAATCCAAAAAAAAAAAACACAACAACAAAGGTATTATTTTCACTTTTGTTCTCCTCCCTTTCCATTTTGGAATCACGGATGGAACCCTCATGTGTTGCAGGAGCATCAAATCTACAAAATCCATCAAAGGATGGGATTCAGGCACATCGTTGAAAGGAGAAAATTGAACTAGAAGAAAGGAGTCCAAAGAGAAACCTTAGACTAAGAGTCAATGTACTTTAATTTATGGGATGTTCACATTCTTCCATTTTCACATCCAAGAATAAGCTTTGTGGAATGGAATGGATCTCAATTTCTGGTGGATGGAAAGGAATTGTATGTTAATGGGTGGAATTCGTATTGGTTAATGGACCAAAGTGTGGAGGATTCTACCAGAAACAAAGTGAATACAATGTCAAGCAGGCGTGCAGAAATGGGTATCATCGTGGTTCAAGCACGGGCCTTAAAAGATGGAGGATAAAATGATCTTCAATAGGTTCCTAGAGTTTTCGATCAAAGGGTTTCCAAGTAATATTCCAAAAGATAAATTTATAAATTTTCTAAAAAAATTTGATTTGATTTCATTATTGTCTAATGTATTAGCTCCAACTGATGTCTAGTCCACAAAAAATTATCAACTTCAAACACTTCAAACCATAGTTCAAGATTTACTCCAAACCCACACTTGACAAGTCTACCACTTTTGGGATAATACTCTTCCTCAAGACTGCTCTTCTTTCAATAGTTTTGTACCAATGTTCTTTAAAAGTAGTCAAAGCCGCAAACTTGAAAGGCCACCCTACATATGGTGAAATCCCAGGGGCCTATTCTTCATAGGATGCATTCTTTTTTCTCTCGAATCCTTATCCATTCCAAATGTCGGCTACTAGGCATGATAGTGCGATGATCTTTTTAAAGTTAAAAATAAAAATACTTTCCTTTGTTGTTTATGAGGGTACCATATATTGCATCAAAGACCATTTTTTTGTGGGCGAATGAATTTGCAACTCAAAAGGACACCCAATGTATACCAATAAGAAGGCCTAGATCCAGAGGAATGAATCAAGGACCAAGATCATTGTCTTATAGTCCCTAGGAGAATGTTGTTATATCATGTTCAAATGTTGATGGTGGGTCATATGAACTTTATCTTGTTCCAAAGGATAGTGTTGGAAGAAATGATGCAACACATGAAGCAAAGAGAGGACTTGGAGGATCTATTGTATTTGTTGCTTGCAATCGATTTGTAGTCCTTGACAAGATTCATAACCAAGTGATAATAAAAAATATAAAAAATGATGTAACTAAGAAGTGTAGTCCTCTAGTAACTGTGGATGTGATCTTTTATGCAAGAATATAAAACCTTCTTTGTAGGTCAGAAGATAGAATAATCCTCTTTGATATGCAACAAAGGATTGTACTTCAGGACCTCAATACTCCATTTCTAAAATACATTGTTTGGTCAAATGGCATGGAAAATATAGCCTTGATGAGTAAGCATGCAATCATCATTCCAAGCATGAAACTTGTACATAGGTGCACTTTTCATGAGACTATTCATGTTAAGAGTGGTGCTTGGGACGACCATGATGTTTTTATTTATACAAACTTGAATCCCATTAAGTATTTCCTTCCAAATGGAGATAAGACTAAGGTAGTAGATAAAGAATGTAACATTGGAGTGTAGGAATCTATTAGGCCTTGTTAAAAATAAATTCTAAATTGGAGACACATTCATATTTTTCTATAGTAGATATAGGTTTTGAAGCTTGGCCAATGGCAAGGAATTGATGGATGGGGCTTTCATAATTTGATATAATTGCTTGAGATTTGGCCTTTTAGTTTTTTTAGTTTCTATCTTAAAGTAGCCTAGTATATCCAAAATGTTTGGCTTACAAGACATATTCTACAATTTCCTTCATCTATGGATAATGCAGTTCCTATCATACTGGTAATGCGGCTATATGAATTAAATTTCAAGCATTAATTTATTTTGCACAATACTGATCATGAAGATTAGCCTTATTTTTGTTAGTCTGAATTTTTATTGAAACAAAGCTTTCACAAGAGCAGTGCATTTTTAGGAAAAACAATTTGATGGAAGGCTTTGACCAAAGCTATCCGATCTATCACCCTAGGATATTGAACCAATATCCAATGAATTGGATAGGATGTATCAATGATATGATGGATTTGGCCTATTTTTAGTTGGGTCTGCATAAAAGAAATTAAAAAAATCTTGTTGTATCTGCTTTTTCCCTGCAGTAATACAAGCACTATACCAAAATACAAAAACTCTAAATTTAGACATTATGTATCCTATTTATAATTCAAATTGCATCCAGAGGCATGATAGACAACTTAATAATCATATATCCTTTTTCATTATCCTGTAATTAGCTTAATTATTTTCATGCATTTACCTTTTCTTTGTTCTAAATCTAACCTCAAGATTTTAATTTTTGACCGTGTCAGACAAAAACTTGTATCTAGAAAGTTCAGCAGACCAATTATTATAATAATCAAATTCGTTACATACTCAAGCTTGCGTTGTTAACAAATATCATCATCTGCAAAGAATAAAAGAAACACAAGAAGGGAAATACCTCATAACTAACCCATTTAATTGAAAATTGAAATTTACTTTTTGAGGTATTTTGTGGCTAGACATCATCCATACCAAAATTCCGGTATCAAGGTTTCAATCTTTTTTTTCAATTTTTTTTACAAGGTAAGTACTTTAGAGGCCATAGTCCCTTATCAAGTGTTGATTCAATGATTTCTAATGTTATCTCTTTCCCATTTTCATTTTTCCTTCCACACATGGCTCTTCTTTGCTGGTCACAATTATCTTAGAGGAGTGGAATTAACAAACCATTCTATACAGTAATGCATGAATGAACGCTAAACACCTTTGTCATTCCCCATTACATTATGAGCATCAAATTCCTCCTAAATATGCCTTTCCTAACTCCAAGACATTAAACCTCCCATTAGCATCCCAAGTCTGAAAACTATGCCCAAAAACTATGTTGTAGATTTAAGCTACTCGTCGCAAATCATGGACCTCCCTTCCTTTCCTCATGAATCCTAAACTTGACTTGGTTACATGTGTAATAACACACTTGTAATAGGAACCTGTTATGGGGGTGAATGCTCCCCAGTAATAGGTATTATAAGTGTAATGGGGGGTGAATTCTGTCATGACTGAGTTTATCTGGAAATATCTAAAGTCTAGTAATTCTCCTTGTCATCATAGTCTCCACCCTTCATATTCTCTAATGTAGCATGATCTAAACTAGTGTGGATATAACATGTCATTCGTGACATTCATGAATATGAATCATGGTGTTTGAGTATTTTTCAATCGATGGAGACAAAGATCGAAGTCCCTAGCCTTAATGGTTCATATCTAGAACAAAACGTGACAATTTGTATAAACCTTCACCTAGGTCAATGAAACAGTAACAATAGATAAGTATGGAGGGAACTTACCTCTAATACATAAGTTTTCCTTATAGTCTAGAAGCAGACAGGATCCAGCCTTACATGCAAGAGGACCTACTACAGATCAATACAAGGAAAAAACAAATTAAAAAGAAATAGTATAATTGACCTATGCAAGTGACCAAGGAATCTTACAATACATTATCATGATCATCAGATGTATGGGAAGGAAAATAAACTTATATTAAGAGAGGCAGAAAGAAAGTACAACCGTTTAGGCCTTGGTGTTTAAGCTTCTTCTCGATGGGTTCTTCTTACTCCAACAAGTCACCTTCACCTTGAGTACAAAACACCTCAATAGTCTCAAAGTCTAGGGATATTTATCCAACATTTACCTACTTCCAATATTCCCGGTTCACCCATGTCCCAAGGCATCAATTTATAGTAAAATGTATATAAAGGGAGGTTGAGAAAAGTGTGGGGACTGGATGTGATATGATCCCCCACAATGGTGGAAGTCGAGCGAGATCCATAACAATAGGAGGGAAAGGGTATCATTCGATATTTTGCTCCAGAAACTTCTTGAAGACATAAATTGTTTCTCATACAGAGTTCGAAGCCGTTTGCAGGGGAGAAACATGCGCGATAATGGATTGATGTGGGTTGCTCTGAAGGAAAGATTCGCCATCGACACGAGTTGTCAATGAGACACAGTACATCGAGGGTGTTTCGACGCTAGTTTCTAGTTCAACAACATGTGTTGAAGTTGCAAAATAATCAAAGTTGCAGAGCAGGGAAATCAAGGACCATCCACCATTAAAGTGACTTCAGGGATTGTGGTAACATGAGGTCGCAAGGTATTGTATTACTGATGAGAATTCCATGTAACACATGGTATATTAATATCATATTATCATATAACGCCAATTTAAATAAATTTGGACTTATTCTAGTCCAAGTCACTTTGAACACGGGTAAAAAATAGCCTTTCTAAACCCCAAAATCAAGCAAAATTCGGTTCCAAAAGTGCCAAATCCGGGTTCCAAAAGTGCCAAAACCAGTTCTGAAAGTGCCAAAACCGGTTCTGAAAGTGCCAAATGAAGGTTCCATAAGTGCCAAAACCAGTTCCAAAAGTGCCAAAACTGGTTCTGAAAGTGCCAAATCAAGGTTCCGAAAGTGCCAAAACCGGTTCCAAAAGTGCCAAAATCGGTTCCGAAAGTGCCAAAACCGATTCCAAAAGTGCCAAAACCGATTCTGAAAGTGCCAAATCAAGGTTCCAAAAGTGACAAAATCAATTCCTAAAGAGCCAAATCCGTTTCCAAAAGTTCCAAATCCAGGTTCCAAAACCATACTTTTTCTTTTGATATTGCCACTTTTGAAATTGGTTTTTGGTGTGTTCCGATATGATAATTATGACGACAATTTGAAGTTGTAAAAAATATACAAATTATCAAATGAATCCATGTCTGTATCATATGACGGTCATTTCAAGTTGAATTTCATTAACCAACACCCCATTTTGAATGAGGCTCGAGATAAATTAATGAAGGGTCGGCCGATCCTTCTTCTGCCCACTAGTATTTTCATAATAGTTATAGACTGCAAGAAGGGTTGTGCAATCCTTCGTGTGTTCACCATTCTGGATACAGGTGAATTGTCACATATTGGTGTTCTCATTTATGTACTAAAAGAAAGGGCGGATGATCCTTCTTGTGACAGTCGGATGTCTGGAGAAATATTGTATAGATGTTATAACTTAGGCAATGTCCTGATCCCTACCATATACTGTGGAAGCTAGTAGTGGGGAATTGTCGTCCCAACCTTCGTAGATTAATAATTTTTTCATTTATCTTTTAAATGAAGGGTCGGACGACCCTTCTTGTGGTTAGTATTTTTGCAGTCTTGACCATTCAAGATATACATGAATTGACAACCTATACTTCATAGGTTGAATATTTGTACAATTCCTTCATAAATGAAGGGGAGGTCGACCCTTCTTCTACCCAATATTATTTTCATACTAGTTCTAGACTGCAAGAAGGGTCGTCCGATCCTTCTTGTGTTCACCAGTCTGGATACAGGTGAATTGATGGATATTCATGTTCAGAATTATCTACTAAATGAAGGGTCCACTAACCCTTCTTGTGATTTGTATTTTTCCAGTCTTGACCATTCTGGTTATACATGAATTGATCTCTATTTTGGCAGGCCAAAAAATCTCACACGTGTGAGACTCGAAGAGAGAATTGATACCATAGGAATTGATGACATGGCATGTATGATGACATGGAATGTGTGATGAGGATGGAAAGACACATGATGGTGTTCTGGTGCTATCATTAAGTTAGTGTCTCAATCTGACATCATTATGGAAAAGTATGACAAGTTTGTGAAACTTTGGAAATTGACCAAGTATGGAAAAACTAGAAAAAAATGCTCTGTGAGAATTCCCTCCATAATTCATGGTTTCATAAAAATGCACGCACCATCATATCATGCTATATATTGTTGAAGTGGCTATCTAGTCATGGTCTCAGTTTACCTTAATCATTTATGACGAGAAAGTTATAAGTCTACCAAAATAGTGTTTTAGGATCAACCTTGGAGAAAACCTTGGAAATGACCAAGTGTTGGAAAACTGGTTCAAGTGGCCTTGGGAAAATGCCCACTGTACCTCATGGGAGAATGATAAAAGGGTAGTTAGATCAACAACTATTCGATAAAGGGAAGTTAGATCGACGGTCCATAATCTTTCAACCGCCAACATACCCGACGTAATGGAGGTTTGAGCGGTTGCGAAATACCATATGGATGTACGCATGTCGTCTCCACATCATTCTGCAATTAGAGAAAGCGGTAAGGAAACCACCATCCCATGTTGCGAAACCACCTTCGGTGGTGTATAAAAGAGAAGGGCACGTCAAAAATTCACTTTTGTGTTGTGAACGACGGAGGATTGGAACATATATCTGCTGCTCTAAAGCGAGAGAGCATAGTTTATTCAACATGTCCGTGCTAGGTAGGTCCTCTTAAGTCGTGAAAGTAACTAGAATTGTTTACATAATGGAAGGAAGTAGTGAAACCGTCTGTTAGAACGTTGAAACTATGAGGATAGGAGAAACCTTAGTGGACAAAGATAATGACATTCGTGATCCCATAATGGTTAAATACTCAGTTTCAAAAATCAAAAGCAAGTTGGAGGGTTTATATAAACAAAATTTGGATGTGCACAATGTTTATAAGTCCCGTTTTATCCATTTTTGTCCTGAACAACCTTCAGGGTTTCCAGAATTCGTTTCATGGTGTGCAGTAAATTATTTTCATATTCAAAGAGTCATTATGAATTCATCATGAAAGAAAATTATTTGCTGTGTAAATGCGTCTACCGTTAGGAATCCTCTACCAGTACCCCTTTTTTCCTCCCACCACCAGGAAGATTTTGCCGAAGAAGCTCTCGTTAGCCAATACAGAGAGTCATCCCCTGAGACCAAACAAACCTTCATGACCAGTTGTCTGAAACCTGGCCTTGCCATTGATAGCACCCCCTATCCACTTGACATTAATTTCTTTGATGAAAATTCACAGTTAGTTTTGTCACTCATTTCACAGTTTTTAGGGTTTGATGATGATTCCATGGTCATAGAGGTCTAGTTAAGTTTTCTTTTTAGATTAAGTGTTTGTAGGCCAGAAATGGATTACAGTCAAGTACCCTGCCTTAAATTTGATGAATTATTGGCTCGGAACATCCACTCTTAGTTAGGAATTTCCACACTTCGAGACATTTCAGATTCCAGACACACTTGATGAAAATGATCCTATTTAGCAGTCGAAAAGATTTACATTTCCCACAGTCTGTGTTGTCAGAAATAGTGGAAGACAGAATGTTTAATTTTATGAATTTTATTTTATTAGAAGTATACAGATTGATGTTTGGAGAAAATTTTCCTAGAGTATTATCAGAGATGAAGACCCTGATGCAATTAAGCCCAAAAAAAGCAATTGGAGGCTAGTTTTTAGGGAAGCAAGATACAATAATCAGACTTTATGGATTTGTTAAGGAGCCCTATATTATACCATCCTTTTTGACTCTGAGAGTTTTTGCTTTGGAGTTTATCAGACAAAAATTCACAGTAGAAAATGACCATTTTCTACATTTCAAGAAAGCCACAGATATAAAGTTCCCTTTAAAAATTGGTTTGTTTATCATCATGAACAAGAAGCTCTCTCTTTTGTACAAAAACATTTAGAAGCACTAAGTTTTAGGAAAGCGATAGCTATTAGTTATGATCCTTGTCATGTTATTTCTGATAGAATGTAAGAGAACAAAAATACATCCTTTGATCACCAAGAGGTTGAAGGATTGGCGAAGATGGAAAATTTACTACAATATCAATCATACACAGAAGTTTCAAGAAGTTCACATGCTAATCCATCTAACTTGGATAAAGTTTCAGCTGAGTTGGTACCTGAGATGGTAGCTACCCCAGGAAAGGTTGAAGCAACAAGTAAAAGAAGTTTTTATGAAAGTATTGATATGCAGGTGGAGGAAGAAAGAGAAGCCAAAAGATTAAAATCAAACTAACAAGATGAAGTAGTTGTATCTGACAAAGAAAAGGGAATGAAGAAAGAAAAATAGCAAGGGACAGGAATTCAAGTACAGGAATACGAATTTGACGAGGCAAGAGCTACAGGTGATTCTAGCAAATTTCATTCAAGACATGAAATATGTGTAAAATATGGCAAAGATAAACAAACGGCAGTAGAAGCAATGCATAAGTTGTTTCAAGAAGTCAGGAATGTTGTTGATTCAGAAATTACTCTGAAGAGTAGTAGAGATCCAGACAAAAATACTTTGAATTTGGCCGTATCGTCCGATGATAAGGTCACATAAATGAAATTGAATTTGCAGAAGATAACAGTCTTTGATAAAATTCACCTACACAGACAGACTGGAGAGGTGATTTATGCTGATATGATGAAAGCTACTTTAACAGTGGAAAGACTACAGAAAATAGTGAACATGATGCAAATCCAGTTGAGGTAAGAGAAAACAAAGAAAAAGGCTCATCAGCTGCAAATAAAAAGATTACAAGATGACCTGGTGAAGAGAAATGATGAACCAAATAGAGGGGAGGCAATTAAAAAGCTTTTAGCTAAGAAATAACAAAATATCCAATTACTTCAGCAAAGGTTAGAATTCCAGCAACTTGGATAATTCAAGCCTCTGAATTAATTGTGTTAGAACAAGAAAAAGAAACTTTATCTCGAGAATTGGATGACTGTCTTGCTAAATTGATCAATTTTGAGGAAAAATAGGAAGTTGGGAGAAAGATAGATAGAGTCTTAAGAATAAAATTGAAGATCTAAAGGCCAAATCGACAAATACAGCACAAGAGAAGCAAGGAACAGATCAATGCAACAAAGAAGCAAGCACAGATGATATAGTTCAAGCTATGTCCCAAGTTAGCTTGAAAGAGGTGGAGATCATAGAACTAAAAGAAGAAAAACAAAGACTAGAAGAGGAAAATCAAAAAAAGAAAAATGAAATAAAAGAGTTGACAAAAAGCAATAAAGATTTGTTAGGCAAAAATCAGAGGATGATAGGCCAAGTGATAGGACAACTAGCATTGCAAGGTGCAACGCGTTTGATTTTGGATTCAATCATCGATGATGCTACAAAATTGAGGCCTTATTTAGATTTTATGAAGACAAACTAAGCCATATCAAATGATAGCTTACAAAGTTGTAAAGCAATGAGAGAAGTTTTAGATAAGATACCAAAAGAGACAACCCAGGGTACCATAAGCTTCCTAAATACTCTGACAGAAGGTGATATGAAAGCAATGGCTATCAAAAACAAGGTAACAGTCATAACTTGGGCTAGGAGAGTCCTGGGAAAACATTCTCACATTGATAATGTTCAGGCTAGTGCAGAACAGATGAAGGAAGAGGTTGAAGCGTTCAAAAATGGATTTGAAAAGGTAATACAAAAGGGGCTGCCTTCTTTTTGGGATGAAAATACTGAATTAATTTCCAAGGACAAATATAAGGATTTACTATATAACATCGGGAGGAACCATGATCAATTTCAAGGTTTAACTCATGTTCTAACAAGGAAAATTCTTCTGAAGAAACTCTCCATTGACTTTGAAATTCTAAACCAACTGGCCATGATAGCTGAAAATATTCCTCCAACTTCCATTGTAGATCAGATAGAGATGAAAGTTCTGGTCGAGGAGATGACTAGTTATGAAGTACCTTCTACAGAGCAATGGAATACAATGGAGAGATATGGGAAAATGAAGTACACCTTGCACACTTGAAGACTACTGTTCGAGAAAGAAGCCCTATCAGCAACTACAACCAATAGAAAGACATCAAATGTTATATTCTGAGAAATTTTGGAAATTGCATAAATTTTGACTGAAATGGAATGCAATAGTTAGTTTATAATTTTCTATTTTTAGTTATGAAGCAGTTGGGGTTTTACCCCGAGAGGTTTTACAATCCATAAAAGACATTTTTTGGCAATGTAGTAACTGTTGGAACCCATGAACAGATATTCATTTTGTATTGAGCCCTTCAATTTTGAATAAAGATGGCTGAGTAGAGTTGTTGCATATTTTCAAGACTAAAGATTCAAGTGTTATTTTATTCAAAGGTGTTAACACCCAAAAAGTGCTCACTAGCTCATTCCCTTATTCACATGAACCATTTGTCCACTTTTCCACCATCTGAGCCTCTGAAACCAACAAAAGGTCACCAAAAGACCTTAGTACACCCCTTTTTCCCACTCAAAAAGATTATTTTTTTTGAAAAGCATAAAAAACCCTCAAAAAGGGTCCAAATTCCCAAAAATATTAAAAAGGGAATTAAAATATTAATTTTATTCAAAAAAGGAAAAATGAGGGAAAAGTACCTAAACCATGTTGGTCAATACCATTTGGGTTTCCACAAAACCACAAATGGTATTCCCCACCACCAAAACCTATAAAAAGGTGGTAGGGGCTCCTCATTTCACATCCACTCATATTCCTATCCTCATGCTGCCAAAATCTCCCTTGAGTATTTGGCCATTATAGCAAGCCTTGAAGAAAGGACCCATTGGAGATTGGAGATGCTCACCATTGGAGCCATTCAACAAACCTTCATCACTTGGAGGTATTGTACTTGCAAGCATTTGCTTGCCCCATTGTCAATACAAAAATTCTTTAATATTTTCTTGTTCTTGTTTTTAAAATATTTCCATTATTTGCTTATATTCTTGCATAGATCCATGATTAGTTTTGTTTAGATTAGTTTCTTGTTTATTTCTATTTGAAACTGCTGCTACTAGTTAGCAGGTGCCCATAGCACTAAGGCTGGTTGCAAAACCGGGCCAATAGTTTTTGGCGACTCCGCTGGGTTTTGAACAATAGATCTCTAGTTTTACTTTCAATCTTAGTTTTTTATTAGTTTTTAGCCTTTGGATCCATAGATCTACCATCTTAGACAGCAGATCCATTGCTGCTCTAAGTTTTGGCCCCATCTATTGCCATTAACAGCCCAGAATTCTCAATTTTCGGGTTCATTTTTCGGCTTCCGTGCACGGCTTTCGCCTCGCGGTTTTTAGCTTGACAGTCGCGCGGTCCATCGCGACTTTTCGGCTTTTTTCCACGCGGTTCACCGCGGCTTTGCGACCTGTTTCCGCGCTGCACATTGCGACTGTGTGCCTAAATCCCGCGCGGTCCATCGCGACTGTGCGACAGAAACCCGCGCGGTCCATCGTGGATTTTCTGTCGAAACCCGCGCGGTCCATCGCGACTTTTAGCCTGAAACCCGCGCGGTCCATCGCGACTTTTAGCCCGAAACCCGCGATGTGATTTTCTCGTCGCGCGACTCAATTTTCAAACGACCATATCTCCCTCTCCCGAACTCCGTTTGAAACGATTTTTTTTTTTCAAATTGGGTGTTTTCGATCAAGGAATCCAAATATGCTATTAGATTTAAGAAATTTTTCATAGAAATTTATCTAATATTGTATTTTAGTGTTATTTATCACTTCAGTTCACCCATTTTGGCCCATATTTTCCAGTATTAAGATTCCAACATTGTTTACAGCCATAGGAAAATTTTACTATTTAGAATGTACATGTGAAAAAATATTTTTAAAAATTTTCATCAATTCAAAGAAGGATCTATTTTTGCATTTTATCTAGGTTAAAAAAAATTTCCTGTTTACTTCTTTAAAATCTTGCCCTTAGCAATTTCCTTGAAAAAAGAAATCCATTTATTTCTTTTAAAGAAGTCTATTATTTGCTTTTATGATTCAAAAGATCCTTTGTTTTTTGAGTTGATGGTGAAAAGCATTTAATTTCCATTTATTGAAAAAAGTCATAAATTTGCTTTTTTATTTTCGAAAAATCCTTTATTTTTTGAAAAATTTTAGTAAAGCATTTACTTCTTTCAAGTTCAGTTTACAATACCACATGTGCACCCACTCGATCACTTAATTGAACTGAGCCTTAAAACTTACCCTAATTTCAACACACCTTTAACCCCACTTGGGGAACACTAAAAGAACTTTGTAGCTAGGTAGTATTGGGGGGATAGGTGTTCCAATAACACCCCTCAGTTATTACATCTGAGACATAGAAGTTGTCCAATTAGGGAGCTAAAATCTCTTAGTATTTATTGGCGCGGTCACAACTGGTTTGTGGGAAGGCCTCTCCCCTATGAGGGTTGAAGTCGCGAGGATGGTTCCGGAAGCCTGAGTGGAATACCGAAATCCATTCAGTAACCGAAGGGCTACCATTCGCAGTTCTCGGGATATCCCTGTATTGGGATATTGCGATCAAAGGACCAAACGGAAGATTTACCTTTTCTCGACGCGTCATGAACGGAGTATCCTAGTAGCCTTTCTTTAGGATTGATTACCCGGTGTCCCTCCCGGTAGGGGGATATCTAGCCGTTGTCTCAACACTCATATTGTCTGACTTGGATTTCATCACCTTGCAGAGGATATCGTTTGTTTGAGTCACAATACTTTTAGTTAGTTGTTTGCATGATTCAACCCACCCTTGGTCTAGTTACACCTATTTTTTCTAGAAGCCGTTTGCATGTTGGTACTCTGACCATTTGTTGCATTCCTCCACTTATTGTAGCACAACTGCTAGAATAAGTGCCTTTTTGAGGTTGATTTTTTGGCCTAAGAGCCTTCATTTTCACTCCCCTTCTTGCACACTTGGTTGCATTAGGGTTTTGAGTTTTTTATACACATACAGATTTTTTCACAAAAACTTATTTTCTCACCATTGAGAATTTTAGACGCTCTCGTTGTCTACAGGGTGAACTCCCAGAGTTCAGTCTACTTGGCTCGCCACGTCACCGACGCCGAGCCTTATCCCTTGACTCGACACATCGTCGGTCAACTAGACAGTCATCCGATTCTGACACGCCTCACTTCACTTCTAATTCTGAGGTAGAATCTGAAAACCCCACTGCGTTATTCCCAACCAACATTATGTCTAGAACACCATTTGATCCACTCTTTACCAGCACCATAGGTGAGGCATCCACAGACCCTTCTGCTACGGTGCCATCCATGCCAACGACCACCCCCTTGGGTATGCCCAACATGGGCAGCACTCCACATTTAGGAATGCCCAACACAGGGCCACCTCCCGTTATAGGAATTCCCAACACAGGGCCACCACCTGTTATGGGTATGCCCAACATAGGGGTCACACCCCCTCTGGTTTCCACAAACCCTATCCCAGGAATCCCCACTGCTATTCCTAACCCAAGTGTAACCCATGTTTCACTTGGAGGCGCTGGCCCATACCAGACCACACCTATCGGAGGGCACATACCCTCCATACCTAGCATACCTTTAGGTGCTACTAGATCCCTACATCATACCACAATGACTAGGCAGGTCCCAGTCCTAGTCACTACATCTGCTAGCTTACCATACATGGCAAGTCTGAACCTGCCAGACTTAGCTAGGCTCACTAATGACCCCATCAGACACGATCCTGCGTGGCCTCATATGCCCACAAAAATCCCCTCTGACATCCCTAAGTTTGAGGGTAAGGCAGGTGAAGACCCCCAGAACCATATCATGTCCTTCCATCTATGGTGTTCCTCCAACTCCATAGTGGACGACTCTGTCCGCCTCCGGCTTTTACAGCGCACCTTCACTGGCTCTGCAGCTAAGTGGTATATCGAGCAGCCCCATGGGATGCATGCCACCTTTACCTCCCTTGCTTCGACATTCCTGCAGTTTTTCCAGTTACCTGTCCGTTATGATGCGGGAGTCGAGATCCTACTGTCTTGCAGACAGAACATGGCCACCCACATCACTGACCACATTCATGAGTGGCGTCGACGCCGAAGCCTCTGCAAAATCAAGTTAGACGACCGTATCTTCCTAGATTGGTTTCTAAAATCCCTTCTCCCTCTCATTACGAAGGATGTGGCATCCGAAAAACCCCAGTCTGAAGAAGAGGCCATCCTCAAAGCCCAACAGTTTGATCTCATTTACTCCCAATCGGGTTATCTGTATACCATTATTCCAGACGCCCCTCGGGGCGAGTCATCCCAACATGATGTGCCGGGGGCATCCCATGCCACTGATGGCATCATTGGTCGTATGGCCTCGCATCCCCAACCCTTTTCCATTACACATCCTAGCCATGGTCCCGACCTTTTGCGGGCTACATCTCAGTCTGGAGCAATCAGTTCATATGCTCCCATGGCACATCACCATCATACCCATGGACCTTCATGTACAACTCAGTGTTTTGGTCATGCACCACCTGCATACGCCCCCCCAGCTACACCTCAACCAGTGTACTATCCACAGCATGCTGCGGCAGCTCACCCAACACCTCCAATAGCTCAGGGTTACCAACAACCCCAGCAGGTCACTGGACCATCTCCATCCCCACAAGCTTATTATCCACCACAACCTTCTCCCGCACCTGCGGCGAACCAAAATCCTCCCAATGCTCAAGGGCAAGTGTACACACATCACAACCAGCCCCAGAACCAAAACAACCAGCGCAACCAAGGTGCGCAACAGAACCGTGGTAGAGGTCGTAACCACGGTAATAACCAACAACATCAGCAAGGTCCTCCACCTCCCAATCCTCCGCAGAATAACGATGCTACTCCTCCCAACCGCAATGCGGATCGGAATCCCAAGCAGCCTAGAAATAATAACCTCAGAACAAACCACCCTTGTTCTATCTGCGGGGTATATGGTCATTACACGCATTCTTTCCCACATTTGGAGCGAGCTCGGCAACTCTGGACCGACGATGCACATCGTCAAGGGCAAGCGGCTCATCAGCCGCCACCCAACCCTCCACCACCTCAACATCAACCCTTGGTGCTGCAAAACCCCTTTCCAAACCAGGGTGTACTGAACACTCAGCCGTTAGCCCCCCCTCAGGGCAACGTGCCACCACAGCAGATCACTTATGCAGCCCCTGATCAACCCATGTTCAATTCAGGTACTCACCATTTGTTGATGATGTCGACTGCCGCTGCCAACCTCCAAACCCGTCGGAACCAATATGGCTCCACCTCTGAAGCCCCTCCCGCCGACAAAAACACTAACATTAATCCCACAGATCAAACGTTACATAAACCTCCGGCTCCACTTGATGGCGCTTCCAAAGCACCTCGCTTCCCACTTCATCGCATCAACAGTAATCCTAATGCTCGCGCTGCGTCGAATTACAACATTGTCGACGACTTAGCCCAGTCTCCTGCAGCCATGTCTGCTTTAGAAGTTTTGAAAAACTGTCCTTCGCAGCGCAAAACTTTTCTCTCTGCCATTGGCGCCATTGACCCCAATGATTCACAGTTGATCGCATTCGATTCAGACCAGTCTGAACCACGACTGCCTTCCTCATTAGCATTCCAAGTTTCCGTTTTTGTTCGGAATCTTGTCATCCATCGGTGCATTATCGATGAAGGGGCCTCCACATGCGTCATGTCCACATTCATTTGGCAGAAGTTGGGATCCCCTACTCTCCAGCAGTCCACCACTGCATTACGAGCCTACGACGGCCGTTCGACTCAACCCCAAGGTCTTTTAGCCAATGTCCCCGTCCAATTGGGTGGGAAAACTGTGCTCATCGACATAGAGGTCATTAATGCCCAACTCGATTATAACCTTTTACTTGGCCGCAGTTACATGTACGCCATGAAAGCGGTTGCCTCATCCGTTTTTCGTACCATGATGTTCCCCCACGAGGGACGCGTGGTCAAAATCGACCAACTCACCTACTATGATCCCAATGCCCCTGCAACACCCGAAAATGTTCTCCCCATGGTTGAACAACCCGCTTCATGTGCAACTACCTCCTTTGTTTCTTCTGTGGGACCCGGACTTTACTCAGATACACCAATGACCTCTACATTCCAGTCCATTCCACCACCGTCACCGGAGACCCACGTTGCAAACCTCTATACTCTTTCACAGAATACACAAACACCTGGTAGTCAACCACCATTGGTCCCTAGTCACATCGGTGTTACACCTATCCACACAATCCCCTTTCTATTTCCTCCATCAGGTGTAGTAAGCGCCCCGGTTATGGCTACCCTTAGTCTCCCCGGGTTAACATTGGGATTACTCGTGTGGTATATTACGCCTCCCGTTCCTCCACCGACACCAAATGCCATCCTACAACCGGTGCAACCCATTGTTACTTCTACCCAACCACCTCCCGGTATCACGACTCCTTCATCGTCGACGAATCCCCCTCCATTCGTCAGGCCCACTAGGGGCAGAGGCCCACAACCATACACTGCGGTTCCCCCACCCAAGGCAGTTAAACCTCCCCCCGTATTTTGTGCTCCAAAATGCTCGCTGTGTGATGAGTTAGGCCATCCAACCCATCAGTGCCCACAGTTACCTGCATTGCAGGAACACATGCAAATGCTGGACGACGACCCCAACATCCCGGTGGTCAAGCTCGATCCAAACCCTATGCCTCGTGATAAATCACTGCGTACCAACCACCCATGTGCGATATGCGGTATTTACGGCCACTACTCCCACAACTGTCCTAACATCCCAGAATACAGAGCAGCTCTCTATGAGATGAACAATTTGGACCTAGAGACGACACCCCCTACTATTGAGGAGATCTACCCTCCTGCGTCATCCTCATCCAGAGAGATTAACACCATCTACATGATCTCTTCGACTACCACTACCTCATCACTCGATTTGACCACTCAAAGCTCCCGCAATGATGAAGAGGTTCTCGAGACTCCTACTACCTTTGATTATCCCGGGGAAGACATGCACCATCATCCATACTTCCTCCTGGAAGAGACTTCATCCACCACCGCTACCCAATCCGCGGTTGAGTCCAAGGATTTCCTTCCTACTAAAATCGACTGGTTAACGGATCCCATGGCCGATATTTCTCCCGTCATCCGCATTGACATCTCTGACCCACTTGGTGCCCTTCATACCATCACATTAGGAACCTCCCACAGTGAGCATGAGATCGGAGAATACCAACAACTCTTCCAAGAATTCACTGATGTCTTTACTTGGTCAGATACCGAAATGCCTGGCCTTGACCCCGCCATTTATACGATCTCCACTGGATACCCCTCTGTCCGGTCGGCCCCTTCCATTGATCCCTTTGACACACAGGTTCAACCCTTTCAAATCGACCAGGAAACCACATGTCCACAACATGGGGCCAGGCCCAAAACCTTGCCTACTCATCATCATCATGATCCTCGTCGGAGATACTGGGGGCATCCACCCCACAAAGGGAATACCCCATCATCAAATCATCACTTCAGTATGCCACCGCGACCCACAGCCTCATGGTATAACACCCCGCCAGCAGTTGCTCAATGCCCTATTGATCTCTCTCTGAGACAACTTCTGCACCACATTGACACCTCTGAGTTAGGGGGCATAATAGATTACCTCGACCCCGGGATAGGGGGCATGATCAATAATTTTGAACCTTCCCCATCATCTCTATCTCAACACCTCAATGAGCCCATCGTTCAAACCAACACATATGTGATCCACAATCACAAACCCCATGCACATAGCATGGGGGCAGGTCCTTAACCCTGCTCACTTTTTCATATTCGTGATCTCAACCATTTTATATTTGAGTTGATTTTATACACATAGTATTTCCCCCTGCGGGTCATCATTTCCCCCCACCACTGCATCATTGGCTGGGTGGGCTCACCTTTATTTGTAGCAATTTTTTAACCTAGTTATTTGCTTTAACCATTCCAAAGTCCTTATGACCTCCATTTTTCGCACCATTTGCACTGCCGGATTCATATTTCTGTGCCCGTGATGATGCTTGAGATCATTTCTCGCTCTCACCAGGACCAATATCAACATTGTGTCCCAACACCTTGTCGCCCCAGTTTGCGTACCACTTCGGCTGCTCTTCGTTTTTGATATATTTGATATCATCGGATTCATTTTTCCAAGCCCGTGATGATGCTTGAGATCATTTCTCGCTCTCACGCCCAGATTTTTTGGGCATTTTTTACCATGCCCCCTCGTCGCCTCGGTTTGCGTGCCACATCGGTCGTTATCCATTTTTGACGAGTTTTATATCGCCGGATTCAGTTTTCCACGCTCGTGATGATGCTAGAGATCATTTCTCGCTCTCACGCCTAGATTTTTTGGGCATTTTTTTCCATACCTCCCTCGTCACCTTGGTTTGCGTGCCACATCGGTCGTTCTCCGTTTTCGACATGCCTTATATCGCTGGATTCAGTTTTCTGTGCTCGTGATGATGCTTGAGATCATTTCTCGCTCTCACCTTTAGATTTTTCGGGCATTTTTCCCATGCCTCCCTCGTCACCTCGGTTTGCGTGCCACATCGATCGTTCTCCATTTTCCACGTGCCTTATATCGCCGGATCCAGTTTTCCGCACTGATGACGATGCTTGAGACCCGTTCTCGCCCTCATCAATCCCTTTTTGTTCAGTATAATTTTACCCCTTTTTCGGGCCGAGCAACCCCTTTTACGAAAAAGGCACTTAGGGAGTTTCTGTTAAGCTCTTTTCTGACTCCTACAAACAATGAAAAGATTGCCGAGCAACCTTGTTTCCTTTCATGCTCGTTAAACGTATCTGAAAGGGCGTTTACCTGGTATAAGTTTACCCCTTTTCCAGACCTTGTAGACTAATTACGAAAAAGGTATACTCTAGTCACATCGGCTAGAAGAGTTCTCCATCCGCATCATTTTATGCTTTTTCGGGCCTTGGAGACTAAACTTACGAAAAAGAAACACCAATAGAGTCCACTTACCGTTTTCAGACTCTCTAAACATGAAAGCAACCATGAGCATGAGCCGTCCTGGGATCACAAAATCCACAGGACCGTACTATTTCAGAGCACACTTTTATCCCTTCTTGGAGCTCATTAAAACTACGAAGAAGGAATCAATGGTGCCTCTTGGCACCACGACAGATCACATCTACTCATTAGGCAGTTTCCCTATTTTGGTCGCCTTTGTTCAGAGTATTCTGCAGTATGTCACCCCGAGAACCCCTCGACAGTACCCATTAGCTTGATTCCCCCCCAGAGTCAATACATACCTTTCAGCCCTCAAAAGCAATGATACCCACACCTATAAGTCAGTTCCCTATGCTGCCAGATCAACCATGTCATCATGCTCTGAACAAAGGAAGTTTGAGTCTACCCACTTTTTGACCCAGTTATTTCCCATCCCCACAAGTATGTCAGTCCTACCATCAGTACTACAACACTTCAGTTCTACACCTCGTGCTCCTATCAAGGAAAAATGATTGCCTTGTTAGTTGCTGGTCTCCCTCTGTCGACGACAACCACATTTATTCCAGAGGATATACCTAGAGGTCCCTGTGTCTTGGACTCATTACCATTTATGATGAGTGCCTACGAACCATTTCGAGAGGAATCCTCAATGCCTCTCCAAATGGTTGTTTCTCACATGCTCGACTTCAACACCTTGATCGCATCGTTGAGACTCGCACAGGGCATTGGTCCGCTCAGTTATTAGTCGAAGACCCCGGATACCTTCTGACTCCTCCACATTTGAGAGTCTACCTATGGATACAACCAGTTACACTGTTCCTATAAATATCCGGGTTGCGTATGGCGACAATATTCAGATGTACCCCAGTTTATACTCCCTCGAGTATACAGTTACAGATACTTCCCAGAGATGGCTCACAGTCATTACGTCCCTACAGATGTTGGACATCTTCAGTTCCAACAGTTCATCAGTTATTCCAGTGTATCAGTTATTGAGATCAGCCATGTCATGATCATGAGTACATCCCAAAATAATGTACCCTCTGGACCATTATGATGTATCAGTATATTTTTTATGTATTAGATCCCCCTTCTTGGGACTAATTGTTATGTATAAGTCTTGATACGAGCATGGGTATGCCCGCCTCGTCCATTATCAGAGATTATTCCTCATTCATAGTGAGGCCATGTAATATTTTTTGTTTTGCAGCTTCCATGGGACGCAGATCTAGTCTCCAATCGGTCTCTTCTCCTCCCTACAACCCCAGAAAAAATACAAAAGAACTATGATGTCTATCGGCCATACGATGAGCTCCTGCCCTCACACATCAGGGGGCAATCTGTTAACACCCAAAAGGTGCTCACTAGCTCATTCCCTTATTCACATGACCCATTTGTCCACTTTTCCACCATCTGAGCCTCTGAAACCAACAAAAGGTCACCCAAAGACCTTAGTACACCCCTTTTTCCCACTCAAAATGATTATTTTTTCTGAAAAGCATAAAAAACCCTCAAAAAGGGTCCAAATTCCCAAAAATATTAAAAAGGGAATTAAAATATTAATTTTATTCAAAAAAGGAAAAAGGAGGGAAAAGTACCTAAACCATGTTGGTCAATACCATTTGGGTTTCCACAAAACCACAAATGGTAGTCCCCACCACCAAAACCTATAAAAAGGTGGTAGGGGCTCCTCATTTCACATCCACTCATATTCCTATCCTCATGCTGCCAAAATCTCCCTTGAGTATTTGGCCATTGTAGCAAGCCTTGGAGAAAGGACCCATTGGAGATTGGAGCTGCTCACCATTGGAGCCATTCAACAAACCTTCATCACTTGGAGGTATTGTACTTGCAAGCATTTGCTTGCCCCATTGTCAATACAAAAATTCTTTAATATTTTCTTGTTCTTGTTTTTAAAATATTTCCATTATTTGCTTATATTCTTGCATAGATCCATGATTAGTTTTGTTTAGATTAGTTTCTTGTTTATTTCTATTTGAAACTGCTACTACTAGTTAGCAGGTGCCCATAGCACTAAGCCTGGTTGCAAAACCGGGCCAACAAAAGGATTAGATGTTTTTTTTTTGCAATGTAGTAAGGGTTGGAAATCGTGAAGATATTATACTCATTTTGTATTGAGCCCTTCAATTCTGAAATAATATCCCCGAACAGAGTTGATGCATATTTTCAGGAGTAAATATTCCAGTGTTATTTTATTCAAAGGATTAAAAAAGAATGTGACTGTCCTATTAATGATGAGTTAATTAACAAATTAAATTATGACGATACTGACTGCGCTGTGATTGTAGAATGTGAAACAATATGTATCAAGGAAAGAAATAGACTGGTGCATAACCTGCATATAAATCATATGAATGATAAATCAAGCACATAGATTTATATTTTTTATGTTTTAACAATACAAAACAGAGTCAGTAGATGTATGTATGAAAAACCAAAATGAATCAATGAAATTTGATTCATATAACAAAAGAAAGTAAAATAGAAACTAACTGAAATTCTTTAAAATTGTAAAACATTACAAGTCTCCAAGTACAGAGTGTCTCCAGTTCTCTCCTTCGATGGTCCCCCCCATTCATGCGATTTTCCCAGTATTATTTCCATAGTAGTTCTAGACTGCAGGAAGGGTCATCCGATCCTTCTTGTGCTCACCATTCTGGATAGAGGTGAATTGCTGGATATCAGTGTTCTCAATCATCTACTAAACGAAGGGTTGGCCGACCCTTCTTGTGCGTAGGAGGTTTTCATTATTGACCATTTTGGTTATACATGAAATAATGGCTTAGCCATGGTATTTTCCATGATTGACCATTCTGGTTTTCAGTTGTAAATGTTTTCCAATAATCTGAGATTTGATGCTGGCAACCCGCAATTGCGGATTGCGGGAAGAGTATTGTAAATGTTTGCATTCTTCCTTTACGCAACCCACAATGCGGATTGCAGGAACTATTTGATTAATGGATTTGCGACATGTGTTTCCACAACCCTCAATGCGGATTGCAGAAACTTTGGTTTGTTTTCATTTGAAGTTGAACGTCATTAACTAACACCCTATTTTTGAATGAGGGTTGAGATAAATGAATGAAGGGGGCGGCCAACCCTTCTTCTGCCCAATATTATTTTCAGAATAGTTCTAGACTGCAGGAAGGGTGGTTTGATCCTTCTTGTGTTCACCATTGTGAATACAGGTGAATTGTTGTTTATTAATGTTCACAATTATCTACTAAGAGAAGGGGCGGCTGATCCATCCTGTCGGCAGTCAAAAGTAGGGATAAATATTGTTTACATGTGATAACATAGGAAATGTCCCGATCCCTACCATATTCTGCGGAAGTTGGTAGTGGGGAATTGTTGTCCCAACCTTCGTAGGTTAAAAACAATTTCATTTCTCTTTTAAATGAAGGGTTGACCGACCCTTCTTGTGCTTAGTAGTTTTGAAGTCTTCACCATTCATTATATACATGAATTGACAGCTTATACTTCCTAGGTTGAATATTTTCACAATTCTCTCATAAATGAAGGGGCGTCTGATGCTTCTTCTACCCAATATTATTTTCATACTAGTTCTAGACTATTAGAAGGGTCATCCGATCCTTCTTGTGTTCACAAGTCTGGATACAGGTGAATTGCTGGATATTGGTGTTCACAATTATCTACTAAACGAAGGGTTTGCCGACCCTTCTTATGATTTATATTTTTCCAGTCTTGACTATTCTGGTTATACATGAATTGATCTCTATTTTGGCAGGCCAACATCTCACACGATAGGAAGTAATGACATGGCATCTATGATGACATGGAATGTGTGATGCGACCGGAAAGACACATGATGGTGTTCTGGTGCTATTTGACATCATTCTAGCAAAGTATGACAAGTTTGTGAAACTTTGGAAATTAACAAAGTATGGAAGAAGTAGTGAAACCTGCTCTAAGAGAATGCCCGCCATAATTCATGGTTTGAGAAAAATGCACGAACCATCATATCATGCTATAGCTTGTGGGAAGTGTTTGAATAATGGATTTGCAACATGCATTTCCGCAACCCACAACCCGTAATGCGGATTGTTGATTGCGGAAATTCAGGTTTGTTTTTATTTCGAGTTGTAGTCTCGCAACCCGTAATTGCAGATTACGGGAATGTTGTATATATTTCAAAAAAATAAACCCACGCAACACATCTTCCACATTCCACAGATTAGATCTCAGCCGTCGATTTGTCTTAATCTTACGACCCAGATTTAACCCAATGGAATTAATAAATATGTTGATTTTTTTTTGTTTGTTTCCTTTTATTATTTTTCATCTTAGAAAATTACCTGATGTGTGGATTTCACTGTGAGTTTTTACCAGGGGTCGTTTTCGCCATTTTTTACAGCTTAAATGAAGGGTCGGCCGACCCTTCTTGTCCTTAGTATTTTTCAAGTCTTCACCATTCTAGATATATATAAATTGACATCCTATCCTTTGTATGTTGAATATCTGCACAATTCCCATAAATGAAGGGGCGACCGACCCTTCTTCTACACAATATTATTTTCATACTTGTTCTAGGCTTCCAGAAGGGTTGTCCAATCCTTCTTGTGTTCACTAGTCTGGATACAGGTGAATTGATGGATATTGGTGTTCACAATTATCTACTAAACAAAGTGTCGACCGACCCTTCTTATGATTTATATTTTTTCGGTCTTGACCATTCTGGTTATACATGAATTGATCTATGTTTTGGCAGGCCAAAATATCACACGTGTGACCCTCAAAGAGAGAACTGACACCATAGGAAGTTATGACATGGCATGTGTGAGTGTTGCAATCTGATGGAGATTGATGGCCACAAGCGTTCTTCGCTAAAGTAAGATCGGACGGTTTAAGCATAGGCGGAGTGTTGCTAGCCTGCGATAAAGTAGGAAATTAGATCGACAGGCGGAAGGAAAGATCTACAGATGACAGGTACTTTGGTGATTTGAGATGTGTGGGGAAATGGAATTTTCATATTTGCGAAGTTTTCGTAGGGACTGCATGTTTCGATGGTCCGTATCTGGTGGGGAAAGGCATCAGCCATAGAGGTTTAGTTCGCATATTGAACATGCACGGAGTATAAGCACGTTCCAAATTCGTGAACCTCAGTAAAGGCCGCACCTTTAGACGGTAAGGATGCGGACAGGGGCCAGATCGACAGTTTATAATAACTACGTAGATCTAAGGTGCGAGGAAGGTCGTGTTTGAGAAATTGAATACTGTGGAAGGCCATGGGGCTAAGCATGGAAGAAGATCAACGGTACCAGATCGATCATGCAAGATGGACGGCTCATAGAAATTCCTTTATCACTAAAGGTGCAAGAATGATAGGAAAGGATAGATAATAGAAAAAATGGAATGCATAGGGATCTAAGTACTATATGATTCGGTTTCCCCCTTTCCCCCTTGGTCGAGGTCAAGGGGGGCAGGTTAATTTAGATAGACTCAAATAGACTCTAGCACCTTGTTGACTGCACATTCTATCTGGGAGCAAGTCCAACAAAACTGATGCAATAACTTAACAACTAGGTCAAAGAAAACTTCAAAGAGAGCTACAATGCAAAGTCACATGACACATATTGAACAAAGTTATAATCATTTTGAATCTTTGATATATAATCAAATCTAGGGGTTTAAGCTTGCTCCAATGCATGCAAGAACAATTCCCACTTCCAAAGGTATATTCTTCCTCCATGAGATCAAATGAGCTAAGACTTAAAATTGGACAAAAGTATATGCAGGCCACCTGATAATTTGATAAGATTTATGGTATTAAAAATAGAATTTACATGCATTAAATAGATGGCAACGTTAATTTACCTACTGTGTGGATTTTACTGCGAGTTTTTACCAGGGGTTGTTTTTGCCATTTTTTCCAGATTAAATGATTGGTCGGCCGACCCTTCTTGTGATTAATATTTTGGCAGTCTTCACCATTCAAGATATACATGAATTGACAGCCTATACTTCATAGGTTGAATATTTGCACAATTCCATTATGAATGAAGGGGCGGCCGACCCTTCTTCTACCCATTATTATTTTTATACTAGCTCTAGAATGCCATAAGGGTCGTCCGATCCTTCTTGTGTTCACTAGTCTAGATACAGGTGAATTGCTCGATATTGTTGTTCACAATTATCTGCTAAACGAAGGATCGGACGACCCTTCTTGTTATTTAATTTTTTTCGGTCTTGACCATTCTGGTTATATATGAATTGATATCTATTTTTTAAGGCCAAAATATCACACATGTGAGCCTTAAAGAGAGAAATGACATCATAGGAAGTGATGACCCTTTGTTTTTTCTTTATTTGGAGTTGTAGTCTTGAAACCCGCAATTGCAGATTGCGGGAACATTGTATATATTTCCGAAAAATTAAACCCCCGCAACTTGTTTTCCGCATTGCACAGATTAGATCTTAGCTATCCATTTGTATTAATCTTACGGCCCAGATGTAACCCGACAGAATTAATAAAGAAATTGATTTTGTTTCTGTTTTCTTTTATCATTTATCATTTTCGAAAATTGCCTATTGTGTGGATTTTATTGCCAGTTTTTACTAAGGGTCGTTTTCGCCATTTGTGTGGATTTTACTACGAGTTTTTACGAGGGGTCGTTTTCATGAGTTTTTACTAGGGGTCGTTTATGCAACTTTTTACCAGGGGTCATTTTCACAACTTTTTACCAGGGGTCGTTTTTGCCATTTTTTCCAGCTTGCACAGGTTGGCTTCGTGTCACTTTCTTATTCAATTGTTCAAGTTTTTTTTTTCTATTTTGAGTTTTTTTTCTTATTAGTGTTTATTTATTCATCATATTTCTCGAGTTTTTCAAACATGTCTCACAACACTCGCTGCAAAACTCCTCAAAAAGATATTTTGAACAAAGACCCAAACTTCAGCATCCTTGCCAACACCAGCAATAAGGTTTCTGAGACATACCAAATGGATTGGTCTAAAATTTACTCCATCTTTGACAATGATGACCTAACTGATATTCAGAGTGACCGCTACGCCTATGAAAATATTAAGGATTCACAACTCCACGCTATAGCTGCTAGACCTGCTATCCTTCCCTACACTGATGCAGTTAAGTGGATTATAGACCATGATAACCCTAAATATCGCTCTTTCAATGATAGCGCAAGGTCTCAATTAGCTACTTTTCGCACTGAGGTTTTTACCAGAGCTTATGCCCTAAAACCATCTATTCAACCCCTCAATGTTTCATTCCTTGAGTCGTTAAAGACTAGGTACAATTTCAATTAAATGCTGAAGTCTTGGATGCACAAACCGACAAATTTCATGCCCAAGGCTGACAATTTATACCCAATTTCCTGTTTCAAAGAGCCTTATTTGCTTCTGGTAGCCATGCTTTGCAGAATTTATGGCCTCCCTAATTGTTCAGTATCCAAAGCTGCATGGGATCATATCACCCATCAAGTCCTAACAACGAAGCAATCATTCCCTTGGGCTTCAATTTTATCAGCAGAGTTAAAGACATCCATTGAGAAATATCAGAAAAACAACAGCTACAAGGAAGCCATACTTCTTTTTCTCTGCATTTGTAATTGATGTTTTCTATACAGAGTTTCAGTATCCCACCATGGGGTGGAGTTGGACTAAGTCCTCACCCCTTGTTCATATTTATTGTTCTACCTTATGGGAAAGCAATTTTGTTCCGTTGCTCTATGACATCTGCGACCATTTCTTTGGTGCAATTTACCAGCATATTTTCATGGAAGATGCTCCTTCCTTTTCTCATGATTCCAGAACTCTCATCCATACATTGGGTGTCTGGCATGTGAGAGAATCCTTTGCTCACATTAGAGTCTGGGGAAGTAGTACTATACATTTGCTACCAAGAGTTGTCCCTGACAGACTGTTACTTGAGGAGATATCTTATCTGACTATTACAGATGGTGTCTACCTTAAGCTCACTGGTCCCAAAAGGAAGGGATGGCCTAAGTTCCTTTTAAACCTTGGGCCTTTGGTTATCCGAACTTCAACTTGGGTTGTAACATTGGGAGATAGGATTGTTTCTTTGAAATTGGGATTTGCTCCCAAAAGAACTTGTGACCCCAAAGGATTTATGGAGGCTCATTTCAAACAAGCGCATATTAGGATTGGTTATACACATCAACACATCCCTGATGACTCTATTTATTAGGAAGTTAATATTATCTCTGAAGTCCTGCTGAGGGCAAAGAGAAAAGAAGAACAGAGCCATATCTTTCAGTATCAGTGGGAGCTTAAAACTGAGGTTTTGAGATATAGAAGCACGGAACTCAAGCTTGATGAGCAAACAAGAAAAAAAAGGGAAGAAAAGGAAGCTAACAAAGCCAATGCTCCATTGATATTGACCTACCCGGATGGAGACAAAGGAAAAGGCCTTATGGAGGATACTCTGAAGTTGAAAACTGTTGCAGAATTAAATATCTTAATGCATACATCTCAGCAATTCAAGCATAAATTAGCACCTATGAAGTCTTCGGTGCTGGATACCCAAGTGGTTGCAGTACCCAAACCCACTACTGATATTCAAGTGGCTGCTATAGCTAACTTGATTAGTGATGTTCAAGTGATTGCTGTGAGTAAACAAACAAAAAGACTGAAAATTCAAACTTCTACCTCTAAGATTCCTACTCTTACTATTGAGGACAGTGATGTGGAAGATGAAACACTTCCTTTTGTGACTGTGGTGTAAGAAGAAATTGAAATTTATCAGGAAATCACAGATGTGTTGGATTCCATAATCATGGTTGATATTGTTCGAGATCAACAGTCTCTTGAAACGACTACTGCTATTGATACCACAACTTCAACACTCTTACTTTCATCCATTCAAGCTCTTTCCACTTTATCTTCTGGGGCAACACCACCATCCACCATATCTCAGTTATTTCATGCAATAATTTCCATTATTGTTCCATCTCCAACCTTATCAGTTCCACTTTCCATTCCACCATGAATAGTTGCAGAGATCCAGTCTTCAACTGTCTCTCTGCAACCACCATCATCTATTTCATCACCACCAGCCAATGATGTCGAAATCCCGGTTGTTCCATCTTCACCATTAGTTATTGGTGCATCTTTTTCACTTCTTGAAGTTTTTACTTCAATCCCTACTCCAACCTATTTACCCTCAGTCCCTGAAGTTATCCCTTCTCCATTAACCACCTATCAGATTACTATGACAATACCTAATACCACTGTTACTCAGACAACCCTAATAATTGCAACATGAGATGTGGCTACATCTTCCACTGAATTGGTAGCTACTTATGAGGAAGATATTGTAACCTCCCTTGGAGATTATTTCTATAGAAAAAAGGCTAAGGAAGTGGTGAAGAAGGGTAACAAAAGAGGAAGAGATTAGGATGTGTTGCAGGGCCCCTTTCCTAATCAAATCATTTGGGCCAAGCAATCAGATGACATACAACAAGAAGCACTGGATACTGCTGCTTCCATGGGTGCTTTTGTAGGTGCCAATTTTGATTCAATAATCACACTGAATAAAGAAATTGATGTCAAGAAGGAGGAGCTCAAGAAATTTCAAGAGCAACTGGTTAAGGCCAATGAAGAACATGAAGTTGACATTCGTGAACTGAGAAAAGCATTTGAAAATAAGATTGAAGACCTTCAAGAACAGAGTGCTTCTCTTCAAGTCCAATTGCAAGATGCTGAAGTTTTGGACACTACCAATGCTGAAAATATAGTTGTGCTTGAACAACAACTAAAGGATGCTACTGCAAGTGCAGCCTCCTCTGCGTTTTCTAGGTTTTCACAGCAAGAGTTCAAGGACCTAGCCAATCAAGTCAACCTGGAGCATAATCAGCTTCTAGCTAAGCTATTTACTACCTTGGGTGAAATACATGAGACTTACATTGTCTTTGACAAAATGGTTGGCACCTTGGGCCAGCAAGTAGAGGGAACAAAACAAGCTTCTAAAGTTGTAGACTCGACATCATGGATTGGCAGAAGTATATTGAATATAATCCAGCTGATATCCCTATGTTCGACAGCCTCAAATTGAGAAGGATCCGAACTGCTATGCAAGCTTGGGATTATCTTATTGACATGGTATAGGATACTATCAACCAGGCTCAAGCCCTTTGCAGAAGAAGATGGTATGCCCCAGACAATCTCATGGAGATACCGGAATTCCCTACAATGGGGCTCATCGAGGGGGCAGATCCACCAAAATTGATGATAGAACAGGTCAAAGCTCATTGTGATCAAGTCAAGGAGAAAATCCTCTAGATTGAGCATATCCAAATTGAAGACGTGGATTGGTTGATTAAGCAACCTGTTTCATTGGAGGCTAAGATCTATATGTTTATCCGCACCTGGCATAAAATAATCAAAAATGATATTGAAGGATTCATGTGTGATGCCCAGCTAGGGCTCGAATCTCCTCATTATTCAAATATAGATGAATTGATAGAAGTTTGGGACAAGTGGGAAGATTTCCTCGCTAAATAGAATATTCTGATTTTGTAATCCCTGTTTAAGGGGAATTTATCCTTTGTATTATTTTTGTAATATATTATTTAAGGGGTAGATCTTTCTTAGGCAATGGATGATAATTTTTGGGGTAGAAATTGACAAAAGAAGACTGGAGATGCTATGTTTTATGCTGAGCTTGTAATTTCTTACAGACTTTCATTAATACAGTAAAGTTATTCTCTTGCATCATCTTTTGTTCATTGATCAAATTTCTTTGGTAAATATTGATTTCTACTTTAGGTTATTATCTATGTTGTTTAATCCTTTGCAAATATTATTTCATGTAGAGATTGTTAATCTGGATTTTTCCTTATGTTAGATCTGTGGATGCATTATGTTTTAATTGAATTTCTTGAACTAAAATATTTATCGATTTCTGCAAATGATTTACAGTAAATTATAATCTATGTTAATTTTTTAATTGACATATTGGTTATAGTTTAATCTTGAATGAGCTTAAACACTTAATATTGCATTCAATTAATTTTAATTGATTGATTGTAACTTAAGCAAATAAGGAATTGATCTTCTACACATTTCTGTTAAGTGGATGAATGTACTTATTTATTTTCACATCAAGTTAATCTGCATTTAAACAGGACACCTTTTAGAGTAGGTCTAACTTAACTTAGATTTTCCTTCCTAGGTAGATTTGTTTCAGAATGAACACACTTTGTTTTCCTTCATTAGAAGACAGATCCTTTTAGGATAAAAACCACAAGTTCTAGAGGAGGCCTTTGTATCCGTGGGAGATCACCATCCCAAACAGCTCGAGGATAGGGTAATACTTGGGTAGGATTATCTGAATCCTCTGGATGGGATTTCTCCCTCAGTTGAGAGCTTTGGAACCCATTCCATCACATACACACTCTAGGCCTCAACAAATGGCACTAGAAGGAGGGTCTGAAGTAAAATATGCCTAAAGAGAATACCCATAAACCTCCTCTAGCAAGAAAATCATCGGTTGTCACTCGTAGCCAGTCACAGGCATCTACCTTTGAACAGCAAATAGTCCCACAACCGACTGTAATTCCTGGTACACCTGCACCTTAGCAGGAAAATAGAAGGGATATCCTTCTCATATCACTTACTAGAGAACCCCTTTCACTTGAAAAAATACTGAAAAGTTCTAATGACAGTGTTGCTAGAGTACAACAAAGAATTATTAACCTACAAAGTAGAGGACTAGCAGCAATTCAACAGAACACCATTTCACAGACTGATAACCAAGAACACCATGTCACAACCTCATTGATGGATGGATGCCTCCTGTATGTTCTTAGAATGATAGGCATAAGCCTAGTTAAGGAGCTGTTAATTAGATGCTTAATAACTTAACTTAGCAAATTAACTTAATATGATGATAATGATTGTTATGTAATTGCAGAATGTGAAACAATATGAATCAAGTAAATAAATTTACAGATGCATAACCTGCATATAAATCATATGAATGATAAATCAAGCACACAGATTCATATGTTTTATGATTTAACAATACAATTTAAGTAGAGGTACTAGATGTATGTATGAAAAACCAAAATGAATCAATGAAACTTTATACACAACAAAAGAAAGGAAAAGATAAACTAACTGAAATTATTTTAATATTGCAAGACATTACAATTCTCCAAGTACAGAGTTTCTCCAGTTCTCTCCTTTGATGGTTCCCCCATTCATCTGATTTTCCAAGGGCATATTGCCACTTGCCCTTTTGGGAGGCTACTTTTTACACATCCAATACTTAATCTTGACATTTTAAAATAGATTTTAGCAATTTCAAACTCTGATTTTTCATTTTCGGAAACCAAACTCGACACTTTACAAGAATTATAATCATAGTGAAATTGAACATAGTAGTAAAAACAAAAATTCAAGTGTATTATTTAACAAAATACTTCCATTTTCATTTTATTGACAATTGGTCTTACATCGCTCATGCCATTTAGCTGCAGCAAGCCAGGCCATAATCGATCTAACAAAAATGTGTCCTTGACATTGTCGTAAGTATAAGTCTTTGTTATAATATAGTTTCCTTCCTCGTTAGAAACATGTTTCTCTTCGAAGTCATCGAAAATAACAGTATTTGTCCGATCCCAAGCATGGATCAAAGTGTCCCAAACTATACTCAACGACTTGCGAAATACAAAAATATTTCCATCACCCTGAAAACTCTCTCTGGCTACGGAAGAACAATGTTCCTGTGTTAAAATTAATCTAACTAGTTCTCTTTTCAATCCTGTTCTTTCTAATAATCTAGGAAAAAACTCGTCAATGTTTTTTCATTAAGTAGATGTCCATACACCAACCTCAAAAATACTAAAGCATTTTTCAAAAAATTCCCTTAATCCTGGCCGTATAAAATAATACTTTGTTGATGTTTCAAAGTCCGGTGGTTGTCACAATCCAGGTTTCTATTTTCTATGCAATGCATGTAACAAAACGCCATTGAGCTAAAAAATTATCAACGGTTTACTAGAAAAAAATCTTCTAGTACTATCTGCAAACAAAAACCACACACACACAACCCAATCAATAAAATATTATGGTTCAATGTTTCTAAGTATATTTCTTTCATGTTCAACAATTTTTGAAACACATTACCAGATACATGTTACGATGTCCATAAATAATATGAGAACTGTGCAATAAACTTACATCAATTAAATGCAGGAGTTGTAAAAAATATACAAATCACTAAATGAATTCTTTTTGTATAATATGATGGTCATTTCAAATTCAATGTGTTTAACCAATGCCCCATCTTTGAATGAGGCCCGAGATAATTCAACAGACAACACAACATTGTTTTTATAGTTATATCTCTCTCTTGTGAATCGTCAAATTTCCAACTAGTTGTCATTTTCAAGTAGTTTTCCTTGCAATTGTCTGCTGATTGATATTGCCCTTCATCTATAAACAACATGTCTGTTTGTTTATATATATATCCATATTGGATAAGTTCATCCTTGAATGACTTTTTGTATAATATGTTCTGTACTACACCAACATTATAGTATGCAGACATTGAGTGATTATAAATAGTACTAAGTTTACATTGCTCTCGACCCCAAATAAATACAAATTCCTCATTTTTCAACCATTCAAATACGCCAAGGAAAATTTTAATTTCCATGTTGTTGAGCGAGGAAAACCACAGAGCAACATCAAAATTATCTCTGGAAACACTGATAATTTTGGGGCTGAACATGCGTGTATAATAACGATAGCAATTATGGACAAAATGAGGTTGTTCTAAAGAATCTCCAATGTTGGATAACATATGAACTCCAAAGAGCAATCCCTCTACTCCCAGGACCAATAGTTTCTTTTGCGGTGATATATTGATTGCATACAAGAACAGTGACTATATATATAACAACAACAACAACACTTTGTTCATGAAGTTAATGATCACGACCATGCAACTGTACATGATGATGTTGATTTCCAAAGAATAATACAAAACTCACCCAAAATTTCACAGTTTCAATTGATTTAATAAAAGCATCACACTGAACTAATAATATGTTACATTTAGATGAAAATAGCAACATCTTCGGGAAAAACAGAAAACACATTGAATGATTTAAAATAGGCAATGATAGATCACATCTAGAAATAGGCAATGATAGGTTACATTTGATGGCTGTCACTCAACCAGGATTCAACTGGGAGATGGCATTGAAGGTTTTGATATCAGCTGCTTCATGCATTTTACTAAAATGCTGCTAAAGTCCATTTACCAATTCAGTATCTGTCCTAAGGGACGATTCAATAAAGGGCTTACTCAAAATACAGTTTTGAAATGGAAGTGCTTTATCACTATCAATGTACAAAACAATCATTGATGTATTAATTTCCAAAGTTTTCATTGGGAACTCCGTCCACACACTCTCCATATTTTTTTGTGAATTTCCTTCTTGATCGTAGGTACATCTCTCTCGAAACCAAATAAATAAAAAATTTTGCTCATATGATTTATCTTTACCTCCTGCCACCAAAATTTTTGTAAGAAGTGGCTTCCCCTCATTGACAATACATTTAGATGACCAAATCCCAACATTGAATTTGGAAAGAAGTAAATCCAAAAATTCAATGGCATGTTTTCATGACTCATATGAATATCTTTTATGTTTAAATTCAAATTCGCCATTAGTAATCTCTTCCCCCTTTTTTCCTCTTTCCCCTCCAACAATATTTTTTTGATTTCCTTTTTTTTCTCTTTTGGAGTCATTTTCTGTGGCTTTCTTGCAAAATAGAAAACCTTCCATTTCTAATATCAATAACATTTTTGTATGGGGAGTTGCACATAAATATTGCTTGTCATTATATACTTTGGAATAATTTTTTTTATCAATTTAAGTAAAAAATATTCTTTGTCTTTTACCTATTAATGGCAGGCCAAAATTTGACCGGTGAGCAACACCATTGGAGACACTGCATTTTGACACCAAGCCCTCTCTAGTTTAAATATTTTCAAAGCATTCTTTTGGTTCATTATTTTCCAAGCACTATTTTGCTTCTTTATTGTCCAAGCTCTCGCCTTGTTCATTATTGTCCAAGCTCCCTCCTGGTCCATTATTCTCCAATATGATTTGATGGCCAATATCCGAGGACATCAACGATGCCAACTCTAGCTGTGGATGATCCACATGTTGACCTAGAAATTTGCAGGTATACATTTTATATAATTTTTTGCAAGTATTCAAGGTCACTATCCCCTTTCATAATTTAGTTAATTTAATCATGATCTTTGAAAAATATTTTTTTACCTTCTTGTCTAGTTTGTGCTCCTGTTTGGTAGTTATTTGTAGATTCTATATCACATTCACTTTCATCATCGAATAGTATAATCTAATTGGATGATACCTGGGTGTGCTCTTTATTTGAAGCTGTAGTAGAATAGGAATTTGAAGAAGTTATTGAACATAACCGACCAAGAAAAGTGAAATAAAATCAAAGACATCTGAAAATGTTAATAGAATTACCTTGTTTTAGAAAAGTAAAATAAAATCAAAGACATCTGAAAAAGTTAATAGAAATACCTTGTTTTACACCCAATTCGTGATGGAAGTTGTTCATAAACAACTCTTATTGTACTAACTCCACAATAGAAATAACTATTCTTTCTGGAGCTTGCATCAATGAATGAAGAAGCCTACGTCCTGCATAAAATGAAATAATTGTTCCTTGAGAAGAGACATGTCTGGAAACTATGTGATCCCAGAATGCCTGTGTCCTTTCTTTTGCAAACACATGGCTTCTAGCACTATCATTGTTAACCCTGGGCCGAGGTAAATCAACCATCGCTAGGCCCTCGTCCTTCCAATCCATATCAAGTTCGGAAGTAGATTAAATATCCTTCTCTATTCCAATGCTCCAACAATGTATAATAGAGAATCCTATAAACGAGTCCCTGGAGAATTCTCTATAAAGTCCCTTTGTAGGATTCGGTGTAACATGTTTTTTTGATTTCTTGCTGAAAATCGTGAAAGATTTAGAAATCATACAAGAGCTTTCCATGTTAGCTAAACAAATACAAGTACATGCCTCTTGATTTGTTTCTAAGTAGTACAAAAATGCCAACATGTCTTGTTTTGTCCATGGACTATCACAATTACACATATCCACAGCAACAAACTCACAGCTGACTGCCGCACTAAAAAATGGAATTAATCTGAGTGTGTTGACCAAAGATTCAGAATAACAACATTGACAAGCAAACTTTGCACTATTTTCGACGTCACTAATGGACATACCCATCCTCTCTTTATCGATATATAGATTCAATATTTTCTAAGCATTAATTGGTATTTTTGTACCAATATCCACTTCAGATTTGTTCTTTCTCCTTACTTGGAAATTTTACTTACTTTCCGGAGCATAAAATACTGCATAGTTGCTGGAGATGGTTTGGTGCAATTTTATATATTTCAATGACGTTTTGGTCAGTGACAATCTATGATCGATCACTTTTAACATCATTAACTTTGATATATTCAACGATCGAATGCCTGGTTGACCTCTCGTCCTTGATTCATTTGCAATATTGATTTAAAGTTTATTCGCAAACATTTTTATCCAATGATGTGCTCATCCAAAGCGATCCATTGATTATATTGTCTGCCACAGCGATCAATTCATCTTCATAAAGATAATGCAATGGTCTAAAAACATTAGAGCCATAATTCTTTATTTTATTTGGAACAAAATCATCCTGATTGATGCTCTTGGGAGAGCATGTCAAGGAGCCACTTTTGTAAAGCTCAAATACAGACTGCCATTTTCTCCACAGTCATTCCGATGTCAAAACAAGAGTTAGATTGTCTTTAAGACTCTCCTTATTTTGAACTTGAAAGATATCCATACATTCAGATTGGAAAGACTGCAAACATATCAAATTGAATATGCCAGTTAATTTGCTAATTTCATAACCCAAGAAGCAATCTAAAGACTTTGATTGATAAGAAGAAAAAATTTATACCTTCCAAGCATCACTGGAAACGTTTCCCTTTCCAGGGTGGTATGGGATATCGCAGGATATCAACTTGAGAAATGTATGCAGTCTTTGAAAATTCCTTATTGGATATATTATGTTGTTTGCATAATTTAGTGATGATGAGCTGAGGAACATCTCTATGTAGAAGATGAGTTGTTTGATGCCGATACCTTCGATGGAGGTATTTATATTGATCATTTGCAATGATTATTTGCTGCACAGAAATAGTATGCTGCCTATCCAATATATAAAAATTTACTGTTGGAAAATTAATTTCTTCCTCATTTCCAGGAAGAAAGGGCAATTTGTTCTCCTTATCGAAAGGCAATAGAATGTCATCTCTCAATGTTGTTGTAAATGTATGGACAAGAGATACAACCATCTTTTGTATGACCTCCTCATCAACCTTTCGGTATTGTAAGTGTGGAGACGCAACAACACATCTTGTTACGTCAATGGAAAAAATGTTCTCTTTGAACAAAAAGTATTTGATTTGCTCTGGTTGAACTTCTTTTGAACTTTCGAAGCTCTTAGTCGCTTTTCGCATCATGGATCTAAGACTTCCTTTGAGTTATTTGAAGGAATATTTGTACACATCTTTTACAATAAATTGGAGAAATGCTCTTCGGTTGTACATAAGAATCCTTTCATGGCACACCTTTATCATCCTCTTAATAATATTCATGTAATGCAATACAGAGGAAGTTTTCATAGCCTGCATTCTTTTCCTCCATACCGACAAAATTCCTTTCTTCAAGGATGATGCAGAATCAATTCCAGAATGATTAGAAACCTCATACGAGCACAAAACCCACCCTTGCTTCCCATGGGAAATCAGATCTGGATCGGGACCACTTTTCACTAGATCTGGTCGATAGTTACAAACCATAAGATCAAGCTGGAAAAGGCAACAGTTTTCACCATTGACCGCTTCAACTTGAACTCGCAAGTGTTCATCAAATTCAATGGGATCTACATATGTCAATATTCCAATTCTAGTATGAGCTCCATCCTCATTCAAGCAAAAAAGATATAAATCCAGGTACAATTTATTTGGTTCTTCCATCTCAACATACCATCCATTTCTGAATGGCTGAAGGTAGTAGTGATCTATTATCAATTCAAAGAGAGGGATTTCCTAGTAGTTCCTGAGGCTCAACAACGCAGCCATGCTTTATCTGCAAAACAGTGAATATTAAGTAGTCAATATAAGAATGGATACAATGTCTATAATTATAAATTAGTGTTTTAACATTAGATGTATACTTGCAAATGTTCATGCTAATGATCGATGGTTAAGGAACGACCCCTCATTTTCAAAATCAATTGAATGATTAAGAACAAATCTACTAGCATTATCCATGAGAGATCGAATGCACATTTTACAGAGTTGTTTGAGATAAGGATCGATCATAGAACGAGCAATCATCATAGAAGGGGCGACCGATCCTTCTTGTTTATGTGTATGAATTAATCACATGTGTTGTATTCGAGTTTATGTGAGTTTTTGTACTTAATTAATATGTATGTGAATGGTAATTGCACATTGATTAATTGGAATACAAGTGCTTGATTGTGAAGAAGAAACACATAGTTTGATGAATTGGTGGCTAACTGGTGAATGTAGTAGAGGTTTAGCGTAGTTTTGTATACTGCGATAGCTACCAAGTGCGAAGACATCTGGTGTTCTATCCCATTAGTTAGTTGATGTTAAATAGAACATTATGCAAAGATCGTAACGACATCCCTGCATCGCCATGGTTAAGAGAATCTTGATTATGCAACCCCTGTATTCACTTCGAGTTAGACTTCAACCTGTTTATAAGGTGATGCCAAAGGGGCCAGTGAAAGGGGTTTTGTTGTGTATACATTTATCTTGTGAATGAAGGGTCGGCCGACTCTTATTGTCCCTAGTCTTGTTTCAGTGTTCACCATTCTTCATATACATGAATTGACACCCTCACCTTTGGAGGTTGAATATTTGGACAAAAGTATATGCAGGCCACCCAGAAATTTGAAAAGATTTATGGTATTAACAATGGAATTTACATGCATTGAATAGATGGAAACCTTAATTAAGCTTGGACAATTACTGGACAACAAGCTCTACAAATCATACAGAGATGACAAAAAAACTTATTAAAGAGTATTGGTTGGATTGTTTATTATCTCTTCTTTTACACCAAACCAAAGCATTTTGACTGTAACTAAATGGCTACCTTGGCTTTGTTAAAAATTCCCATTCAATAAAGGGGCGGCCGACCCTTATTCTACCAAGTATTCTTTTCATAATAGTTCTAGAAGGCAAAAGGGTCAGCCAATCCTTCTTGTGTTCAACATCCTGGATACAAGTGAACTCCTGGATATAGGTGTTCACAATTTTATACTAAACAAAGGGGTGGCCGATCCTTCTTGTCAAAGGTCGGAAGTCGGGATAAATATTTTCTATATGTTATAACTTAGCCAATCTTCGTTCCCCACTATTTACTATGGAAGTCGGGAGTCTGGAATTATTGTCCCATCCCGCAATCTGCATTGTGGGTTGCGGGATAGTGGAATTGATGGAATGTTTTAAGAAATCTAGGCATCTGCAATCCATAATATATTTGCGTCTTCAGAAAAGGCTATGAAATCCTCATGCGGGGTGCAAGAAGGGTCGGCCAATGTTTCTTGTGCCGATTATTCTGTTCAAAGTAGTTCTAGGGTGCAAGAAGGGTTGGTCCATCCTTCTTGTGTTCACCATTCTGGATACAGATGAATTGTAACATATGGGTGTCTATAGTTCTCTACTAAAGAAAGGGGCGGCCAATTCTTCTTATCACAAGTCGGGATAAATAATGTTGTTATGTTATATCTTAGACAATAGACCAATCCCAACTATTCATTGCGGAAGTCAGAATTCTGGAATTGTTGTCCTAGCCTAGGCAGGTTGAATATTTTTACAATTCACTCATAAATGAAGGGTCGGCCAACCTTTCTTTTGCCCACTATTCTGTTCAAAATAGTTCTAGACTGCCAGAAGGGTTGGTTGATCATTCTTGTGTTCACCATTCTGGATACAGGTGAATGGTTCGATATAGTTGTTGACACTTTTATAATAAACAAAGGGGCGGCCGATCCTTCTTGTCGGATGTCAGAAGCCAGGATAAATATTGTTTATATGTTATAACTTATCCAATCTCCATACTAGGATGAATTCTGCATTAATTTGGAAGAAATAACATTGACAATATTTAAATCTGTGGATCAGAGCATATAAAATGAATTCTAACTCAGATATTACAGTCAACTATGAGGCAAAGCGATAAGATGGTGTAACACGAAATGCATTCACAAAATATAAATTAAAAGACTGAAGAAAGTAACAACATATGAATCTCTGTTTCGGATATACTTGTACTTCTGTTATTCATTAAAGTCTTAAAAAAAATTACGTCACTGTATTTTTTTCTCTCGGATCCAACCCCTATTACTTTGTAAAATCAAAATTATACAAAACATTATTTGAATTCTTCGCTAAAAAAGGAAATTTAAAAGAAATCTACCAATGGGACATCCAAATCTATTCTCAAATATTTATTCTTGACATAACCTTTGTTTTGGTTTCCCAAATCTTTCAACAATTTTCCATTGCTCTTGAGTTGAGATTTCATAATCCATCATTTCTTTCACCATCACCTCCAATTCTATGCATTCTGTGTAACATACATCTAGCAGACCCTTCTTAATCATTACAAATTGTTCAAGTATTTCAAAATCATCGGTCAATTTATCAATTATTGTCTTTCCAGTTAATCCTTTGACCATGACATATGATCATAATTTATCCTTTCAGCCTCTTGGAAATCCATAATCTTCAGTAATTTTTTAGCCTTATTCTTAATGATGAATGGACCAACTTTAAGATGGAATTTCACATCCGATGCTTTTTTTAAAGCACATAAATGTTCTTCTTCGGAATTCAACCTTTGTCTAATAAATGCCAAGGAAAAAACCCTCGCTGTTAAAAAGGCTGGCAACAGATATGGTGCTCTAGTAAAACCATACACCCTAATTATAGTATGTTCTCTATACAAGAACCAATCACATGTTTGGCCTTATGGTTTAGGCCACAAAGTTTCTTTCATTTATTCTAACACTCGACGCATTTCAGCATTAAAAATAATTCTGTAAACTTCTGCCATGATTTTATGGATGAACTCAAACATATTGACCTGTTTAGGAAGGTCTTGAGAAAAGATGGTATCAAGAAACTTGGATTCCAAAATGTTTGAACACACAAACAACTTCAGGAAATATGACTGATATCTGAAATGTTTCAATTGGTTGAATTTCACCAACTGGACATGAATTGCTTCAACTATGAATTCATCAAAATTAAAACAACACACTGGAATCGACTGTGACTATGGTGAAATTACTTGGAGAAGGAAACCTAACATAACTTCCATGATTGACTTATCACTATCTAGACCTAAAATTTGACTCAACAATGACAAAACTAATTGCGTATCTCGCCGAAAGACATCAATACTCAAAAGGAATGATAGGTTTTCATGCAACTGACCATCTTTCAATACTTGTAATAAAAACTTGTCTTTTTCTGCAGGACTTCAGTTTCTATAAAACTTTGCCAAATTTTCTTCGTTAAATGACTCGGGTCTTTTGGGAGATGTTTCAGGTAAACGCATAACCTCACGGACAGTTTGTGAATTTACTTGGCATAGAATTTTGGTCATTTTTACATTAATGATTACCCTTTCGCCCTGCGAATAATTCGCCGCACACCAACAAAAAAATTTGGGGAAGTGTAGGGTTTGTTCGACACAATAATAGTACAGAAAAGAACCAAAAACATTAAATACATCCTTCCCCTGCGACTTAAACTGCGAAATACTACACACAAACAAAACAGGGTTGAAAATATCCCTTTCCCTGTCAAATACAAGCTTCTCATTTTCATCTGACCTTTCATTGAATGGAAAAAGGTCATGGGTTTTCTCCATTTGGGACACAAAATCTAGACAGTAAGGGTTTGGAGCTACCTATGAAGTGAGTTTCTTGCATGTTGTTCCAGTTGACGATGACAATGACGTGTTTCCCATGGGTTATTTTCCTCCAGGCAATAAGCGACACAAACATTTTTAAAATTTCGAACAAACCTTTTATAGAACATATGCTTAGGTGGTTTCAGACTTTGCGATGAGTGGTTTAAATTTAACTGCTTTTCATAACAGACTCCACCAACGCTTGCCAGGTGGTAAGCGGTTTTATTTCCACTCCACCTTCTCCAAGTTTAACCACCGTGCACTTTCTAGCGCGAGAACCCATTTCCATCGTCGATTTGCTTCTGGGTGGGAACCTTAGATGTTTTTGCATCATTATTCTGCCACGTTGCTACACGTTTGTAAGTTTTGGTGTGAGCCATCCAATTTTTTAGCGCCTTTTCCACCTCCGCCCTTGGAGTGAGAGACCTTATGTAGAGACCTTAGAATAGTGACAGTGGAGAGTCCCGCCCATGGGGCAGACTGACGAATGGGGCGATTGGACTACCCTACCTATTCCAGAGCTTCGCCTGTCGTCGCAGCGGAGGACCGAAGCACCCTCTTACTCTGCGAGGACTCCGAGTGCTGACCTCCCCATCACTTCTAAGCAATTACGGATTCTCCCATTGGCATAGTTGCTACCTCAGCTTCAAGGTTGACAGCTATCATAGTTTCTTCTTGAACAATAGCCAGGATGAAGGGGGAATCGACTTCACTACTGATCTCAACAGTCTCCAGCTCACCGGGCATGCCTCCCTATACGTTGACAACAACACTCTACAATGTGCACAACAACACTCACGAACCAGCAACAATACTCTGTAACATGCCACAATATTACAAAAAGAACTAAATGCTTGGTGCCTTCTGACTAGCTCCAAATCAGGCATTAACTCAACCAAAATCCTGTATTAATGACACAAATCCATCGTCGATCCGGTCCATCGATCGGCTGGATCCTTCATTAATGCCCATCATTTGAACAACGTCGTTAATTAACGGTCTGAACTTTTGGCAGTTATTACTGATTTGACCTGGTCACTACGATGCCATGTGTCTCCGACCATTCCCAAATTGTGGCAGAAGCCTCCCTGCTTCCACATTTCATCCATGGTGTTGCGACATCCACCAATCATCATGTTTGCTTGTTTGTTTGTTTGGATTTTTTTTTTTTGTGATGCGACTCAAGCATCGCGGTGTTCCAAGCCTGCGTGATAGGGCTTCAACCTATGACCATTTACCAGCTTGTGGAGCATCGCCCCATCCAACTGCTGCAATTGAACCGCTCCTCCGAAAGTAATACTACTGATGCAATAGAGACCAAGCCAATGCATCTGCAACTTCCCTGGATGTTTCATAAACTTGCTGTCGTACAATAGCACCAAGTCACCCTGCTGAAACTGTTGATTTTTGATGTGGCGATCATGCCATGCCTTCTATCGATCCTTCTCGACCCCTTGGTGGACCCTAGTGATGAAACAATCTTCTTCCAGCTGCACAAATTGCACCAAACATTCATTTAATGCTGCGACATCATCCATTCCCGTGACAGCCGTAATTCGTAGACTCGGAATAGTATACTCCATTGGCATAATCACTTCTTGTCCATACACCAACTTAAATGGTGTATGTCTTGTTAGTCACTTACATGTGGTGCGATAGGTCCACAACATTGCTAGGATTTTGAGATTCCAGTCGTCGTGGTTAGCATTGCACACCTTTGTCAGCGCGTGCTCCAATACCTTGTTAAAAGCCTCCACGATGTCATTCGCCTGTGGATGATAGGGTGAACTCTTCTTATGTTGTATCCGCAACTCCTCTGTCAATGCACTGATGTTGCGATTAAGAAAGTGGATACCTTGATCACTCAACAATATCTTGGGGAATCCGAAGCTGGTGATAATGCTATCAAACAAAAATCGTGCCACCATGGCCATGAAACAATCAAATACAGGTGCCGCCTCGGCCCGTTGGGTCAAATACTCTATCGCCATGATCATATACTGCGCACCCGTACGTTTCCCTGGTGGATTGATCGGTCCTACAAAATCCACGACCCATTTGTCAAATGGTTGCAATGTTATTTGAGGTATCAGTGGCATCTCATCGCATCTATATGGTTTGCCAGTTCGCTAACAAACATCGTAGGACCGCACATAGTCTGTCGCATCATTATGCAATCTAGGCCACCACAGCCCTACATGCAACACCTTCCTAGCCATCACCCGACTGCCATAGTGTCCTCCTACTACTCCTCCATGTGCTTTGGCCAGTATCGGCGCTTGCTCATGCAGCAAGACACATTTGTGCAATATCTCATCAGAGCCCATTTTATACAACTCTCCTGTGATGAGCTAGAAGTCTACAGCCTTAACTACCAATTGGTTCTTCTGATTGGTGGTGAACTCGTCTGGTGCAGTACCCATTGTCAGAAACTGGAGGATATCATCAAAATAGTCATCAGCGACGCCAACCTTAAATAGTTGTGCATTCGGCAGCCCATCTTCAATATTGGTTGGTTCCTCCCCTGTATCAATCCGTGATAGATGATCAAGACTGGTGTTCAACTGTCCTGGCTTCACAATGACTTCAAAATAGAACTCCTGAAAAAGAAGTAGCCAGTGGCATATCTTCCCCCCCAACACAGGCCTATTGACTAGGTATTTCAATGTGGAATGGTCAGTGAACATTTTAAAGTGCCCACCCAACAAATAGTGCCTGAACTTTTGCAGCGCATAGACCATTGCCAGACCCTCCCGCTCAGTGGTGGTGTAGTTGCATTTAGCGGACGACAACTTCAGACTAGCGAAAGCAATGGGGTGATCAAGATCTCCTTCACCGAGCTGAGCCAATACTACTCCCAATGTGATTGATGAGGCATCGACATGTACATGGAACTCCTTACTCCAATCCGGAAATACCAGTATTGGTGCCGAAGCCATCTTCGTCTTAAGTGTGTCAAAACTATCTTCACATTCCAGAGTCCATTGAAATAGCGCATCTTTCTTCAGCTATTTCTCCATAGGGGCGGTGATCGCTGCATATCCCTTGATGAACTTGCGATAATACCCCGTATGCCCCAGAGTTGCTTGTAACTGCTTAATAGTGGTCGGTGGTTGCAAAATCAAGATGAGCGCAATCTTAGCCAGATCGACCAACAACCCTTTCTTACACACAATATGACCCAACAATATCCCAAATGGTGCACAAAAAATACATTTCTTCAAGTTCAGCAATATCTGGTGTTGTCGACGGCGCTCAAGCATTAACCACAGATTGGCCAGATGATCACGGATCAACCCATAAACTGTCCAATCATCCATGTAGACTTGCAAAAACTTCTGAATAAAGTCTTTAAATGCAACAACAACGACCGGGAAAATATCGCATGTGCATTCTTCAAGCGAAACGGCATTACAGTGTACTGAAAGCAGCCCCATTCAGTAACGAAAGTTGTCTTATGGTGATCTTCTTTGGCAATGCGAATCTGATGGTAGCCAGAGAACCCATCGGTGAATGAGTACATCTCCTGGCCGCCCACCCCTTCAAGTACTTCGTCAGTAAACGGGGTTGAAAAAGGGTCATGCAAGCATGCGTCATTTAACTTCCGCAAGTCAACACAAATGCACACCTCACCGGTTTTCTTGTCTTGCACCACCATAGGACTGATCCATTTGGACTTTTCCACTGGTTCAATAATACTAGCATCCAACATGCGATCAAGTTCCACCTTGACCTTTTCCTTATTTCGTGGATTCAGCCGATAAGGTCGCTGTCAGACTGGCTTAGCATCTGGTTTTAAAGGAATCTTCATCTCCCCTAAATCACCCTGGATCCCCTTCATATTGGAAAAATTCGTAGGAAACAAGTCTTGAAACTCATGGAGTAAATCAATGACCTTACTCATCATCTTGTCATCCCAATAGTCCCCAACATTTTCAAACTTGGGAGTGGCCTCTGTGCCGATATTAAGCTTATGAAGCTTCAATAGTTGACTGAATGGATTACTTGGCGCAGCAGGTGGTACCACATTGCGACTTCCTTCAGACTCAGGAATGTTGACATTCTGGGGATCGTCCTCATCCCCTAGCCCACCGGTGATGTTGAATCATTCCATGAGACAATGCATCTAACAGTGTGTGTGTGGATCGACAGCGTAGGCCACTGGAACAACCTGAAGTACCACATTGCAGATGAGCTGTAAAGCGTTATTGACGTCAGGGTTGGCATCCTCAAAAGTGAACATATGAGTGAAATAGACCATCAACTCCCCCTATGTTGTAATTTCTCTGCGCAAATCAGCTGCATTATACCATGAGCCCAGCACCTCATCTAAGGTATGGATAAAAGCATGGACCCATTCATCTCTGGGTCGCGCTACCCATAATCGTTGGCATTCCATCACATGATCACTGGCATTATTCTAGCCATCATACTTGCCAGTGTGATAAGCCTCAGTATCGTCGAACCGAACCATCATCAACCTTTGACATTGTGACCAACCATCAATGGATTTATTGTGTGTCTCCCACCAGCATGTTGGAGCAGCCTTCAGTGCTTCCTCCAATGCCAACAATCGCTGTGGTTCTGAGACTCATTCTTCAAATTCTGTCAAAAAGTTGTTTAAGCCAGGAAACCCCTCATAGACTGGGAGTGTGATTGTTTCTATCGCAACATGACATAAAGATTGCGTAACTAAGCCACATTTTCGGAGTGACACTTCGTGCAAGCAGTTCTACCAATGTTCTAATGCATCATCAGAGTCAGAAGACGCAGAGTTCTCACTGCGCCATCCCAACTCACTATTGGCAATAGGATGAATATAGTCTTCAGAAATATTGAATGCATGGTCCCATCTGATGGGATCGTCATCTTTTACAGGCTCAATGTATCGGCGTCCTTCAGCTGGATCCAACGGGGCTATGACTCTAAAATCGCGATTCTGAAAGGTCATCATGCACTTCTTGAAGTTTATTACAACTCCATTATCGTTATCCCATCCAATCCCCAATAGCGAAGGATAGGAGCTTCCTCCCTCAACCACTTCAATGACATCGAAGTCATCATAGTTCTTCATGCCTTCAATATCGACCATTAGCCGCGGAACTCGCCCAATGGGTGTTACTTTCGCATGGTTATCCAACCGGAGCTGCACAGGAGACTAGCTCAATGTGGGACTCCCCATTTTCTGCCACGCCTGCTTGGTTAAGATGTTAACATCTGAACCAAGATCAATAATAATTGAATCAACATCATAGTCACCAATCTGGATGTTCATTCTCATCTCCTTGCCAATCTTCTGTCGCTGTAAAGAGTTTATTGCTGATTCTTGCCGTCCTTTCAAAAATTACTGCAACCATCCCTCAATTTCAACCGGGGCGGCTAGATCCCGAGCCAATAATAGACAACTTTCCAAAAACCTTTGCAATGTTCCCAATGGTGTTGACGGACCACCCTCCAATGTAGTGTCAAAGATAGGTGGCATATCACCAACAACAGCTTTATCACGATCTTTCTCCAAGGTGTGATGCGCTTGAAGGAATGCCTCCCATTCAGCATCGATGTCAAATGGTACCGTCTTCTGGCCTTCCAACCGAATCATTAGTCGTGAGCTATCCTCCCCAATCGTTTTGCCTCCACAAGTTATGACAACCACCGAAGCATCTTGTGGTCGTGGTTCCACAGAAATTGTCGCAATATTTGCACCTTGCATCTGAGTCTGCTATAGATTCCCCTATGGGTTCACATTTGGATTTGCGTTCTGATTCGGTCGTGGGGGTTGGTTTTGTGCTGGTTGCTGTACTTGGTTCTAGACTGCTTGTTGTACTTGGTTCTGGACTGGTTGTTGCGGCTGGGTCTGATTCTGTGTCTAGGAGCATTCCCAGCCTGCCATTGTGCAATCAACTGTGGACAGTTCTCAAATATGATCATTAACATAACATAATGTACACTGATTCTGTAGTAGTGGAAAGTATTGCTGATAATGCCCCCAGACCACACAATGATAGCATTCGACAGGTCCACGAACACCTCATCCTCCTCCTTGACCAAATCCTCCACCGTGTCTGCCCCGGTATCCACCTCGAAATCCACCCTGCTGTTGGTACTGTGGCTGCATAGGATTCTGTTGCATGCCTTGTCCCTGCGGTGCATACTGTGGTTGTTGGACATACTGTGGTTGTTGCGGAGCCATTTTGCATTGGAGCGTATTGTGGCACAAACTCTTGCGGTTGTTGTTGCGGTACAAGATGTATCTGCGGTTGAGGTAGTGGCTGGACTACCTGCAGTTGTAATTGTGGTTGTTTTACGGCACGCTGATCGTCCTTGACATAGAATGCATCACACATTCTTTCTTGTAGCAACCCATATACACGACAATCTTTGTCATCGTGACACACCGACTTGCAAAATGTGCAATAAAGATTTCTTGGGGTTGTGACAATTTTTTGCATATAAGGGAAATTGTCGTGACTGTGCCCATACACCTGGAAAACGTGACACCATGGCATGCTGCCGCCATTCAATGGGTTTGGAACACCTGACACCAAATAATTGTGGAAATTCGGGCAATTGTCCTTCGTATGCCCTTCTCCTCGGCATCGCATACACCATACTTCATCAAGTTGTTCCTTGATCTTCTTCAACTCTTGCAACTGTATAGTCAAGTTAGCGAGCTGTGTCTATATCTGTGACATCCCAGATGCATTATCTCCAATTGGTGACACCTCTAAGTGCATTGCAATCTCTAGAGCTTCATTGGGTGTCGAGATGTTTTGTTGCATCAACGGAAGCTGAATGTGGGGTAGTAGTGCCGCAATGAACCACTCTTTATGTTGGACGATGCTCATATCAAAATTAACCTTTTCCATTAGCGTCTTGAATCGCTAGTCGAAATCCCATACGATCTCATTGGGATACTGCTTAATTTCCTTCAATTCTGTGATGTATTGAGCTTCAGACTTGGGCCGTCTAAATTCAGCAATCATCCCATCCCGAATCTCATCCAGTGACTTCTCTGGGGCTCCCGTAGGGACTAGAATAAACTTCATGAACTAATCTAATGCACGACCTCGCAGAGTCGTGACTAACTGTCCTTTCTTAGCATCAGCATCAGTGACCTGTTTCATGGTCCAGACCGCTTCACACAAAAACCAATACTGTTCTGGGTTGTTTGTCACACTTCCATGGAACAAAGGTAACTTAGCATCATCGCCCGCCATTTTTGGCTTCCTTCCTCCTTTTGTTGTGCTACTACCAATTAAATTCTGTGGAATTGACAAACTTGGCAGTGTCAAAGTGGTATTTCTTGCTGTTTGTGAGACAGTGAGCGTAGGTGTGGGTACGTTGGTGCCAAGGTTTGGTCCTGCCTCTATTCTGGGCGTAGCCTGGTCGTCCCTGTCAGGACGTCCAGGTCGCTTCGTCCCATGTGGTCTTCCTTCATGGTTCTACAGTTCGATCGCAGTAGGACCTTCTCCTATCCTCTACCTCTTCTCCTGTCGAAACCTCACTCCTCCTCATGTAAGACCACTTTCTTCCTCGCCATCACTCACAGTATCCTCATGGTCTGCACCCATCTACCCCTTACCATTCCATGTACCATTCCTTGGAAATCGCGGTACCCACGGCCTCCGCCTAGTAGGCTGTCTACTGATCGAGATGCATCTTCAATATACCCTTTTTGCAGATTAGCATCTTAATCGATAGTTAGAGTGACAACAGATATCTTCCCCTTCGTCCGCGGAAGAAATATCTTTCAGCTTCACTATAGGATTTCTACATGTCAATCGCAAATTCAGTGATATGTCCCTCCAAGATGCTATCGAGCCAAACTTCGACAGCCCACGATGCCTTATTATCAACTTCCCGCAGCTCCTGAACCAATTCCGGGGTCCAAGCCATCGACTCACCACCCTGGAAATTCCTCTTTTGGAAGATCAGCTTTGACAACCATTCGTACAAGATGACTGGAAATTCATAGAAAAACCATTTATGCGGACCATCATGAATATATCTTCCCACCCAATCATCTACTGTCAGTCATGTGTTCTAACTTTCTTCTTCAGCAAACTCTTGCTACTTCTGATCAAACCAGCTTTGTATCTCCGACTTCGTCAGGTGCCACAACATGTCCTCCTTTCACTCGTCACACGGTCCCGGCAACGGAACCATTTGTTGACCAATGCGACTCTAGTCGATAGGGGTTCCACTTCACTATCGACACATGCCGCAGTCTTCCTGGGCACCGGCCCGGAAAGGTTTTATCCCGCTCAGCAACACCTGCAGAGCAGATGAGGTCTCACTTGAGGCGTCCAAGAAGAGCAGACGGAACCATGTTTCCGCTGAAGAAGGAGGAGGGTTGCGGCTATATGAGCTAACTCTATAAAACAAGAATCTCAAACATTTGACATGTATTCATAACACATTATTCGATCACAACATTCATTATCACAGCAATAGTAATAGTAAAGCAACATTGCATCAAGGAAACAAAGCATTATTCATGAAGTGCGACATTGCATTACCATAACAAACAAAAAGAAGCCAGGAATTGCACCAAAATAGTTTCATCATATCATATTATCACTACAAAACCTTAGATACAACATTTCTTCAAAGATTAGGTCTCGTCAATATCTCACAGATGCGTAGAAACAACCCAAACATGTGCTTTTTCTCCCATTCCCTTCCTCTTCTCTCATACCTACGACTCTTATCTATATATAGGCTTCCGCCATTACAATGCTTGTCCACTTACTAACTACTACCTAACCGACATTTGGACAAGTGACCCAACATCTAACTAACTTGGTACAAAACCGACCAAAAACCCACATTCTGTGATATAATTGACTCAACATTACATAATATGTGGTCCAAAAGACCAAAAACCCGCATTCCGCGGTACAATTGACCCAAAATACATAACTAATATTCCGCTCATCGCAATTTGCGTCATCTTCTCACCATTCGTGCCATATTTTGCCTTGTCATAGCATCGGGGATGCAGCGATAGCTATCTACTAAACCGCCTACCAACACTCCACCTCGTGTATGAGGAGTTGTGCATCACCGAGATGATGCCATAGAGGATGTTTGTGATACCTTTGAGGATCTGTTGGGTGATGTACCAGATGATGGATGGAAAGACCTAGATCGACGTGTACTGGATTGTTGTTTCGATGCTCCGCATGAGTGGAGATCTATTTTAGTGAGGGTAGTTGTGTTGGCAGCTGAGAGGAGAGCTCGGGATCAGTATGATTCGGAGGAGGAGGAGCCGGCTAACCGTGATGATGATGATTAGGTTTCTGGTACCTAACCCCAAATGCTGATGAGCATATGGGGATGTTTTTGTTGATACATATTTTGTATGACTGGTGCATTTTTTGTATATTTGGGTGCTGAGGGCACTCTTGACATTATGACTATGTGGTGATATATATATATATATATATATATATATATTCATGCATATGGATGCGTTTTTTATTATACAGTCATGTATGCAGGTGGATGCACATCTTGTCTTTTCTTTTTGTCTTGTTGCATGTGGTTGTAATTATATGTTGTTTGTTTTCCCGTGGAGGCACATTCAATGCACGTGGATTCAATACTATTTTTTTTGTATGCCCGTGGAGGCACATGTTATGCACATGGATGCAATAATATTGGTTTTTATGCCCGTGGAGGCACATGTTATGCATGTGGATGCAATACTATGATGGTTTATTTATTTATTTTTATTTTTTGATGTCTATGTGAGTGTCCTGCATGTTTTGGTTGACGCACCAATCTAGAATGTTGTTAGCCATTTGATCTGCTACACTGTTTAGATTCCTTGGGACATGAGTGAATGCAATGGATTCAAAGTGTCGAATCATTTGTTTAGTGTGCAGGAATTTTCTAAATAGAAAGGGATCGCATATCTGGCAACAGTTGTTGAGCAGGGAAACGAGGAGCTGGGAGTCCAGGAAGACGCTAAGGTGACTTTTTCCCATCTGGAGAGCAGCGACCAGTAGACTGGTCATGGCATCGTACTCAGCTTGATTGTTTGTGGCAACACCTATGCACAATCTGTCGAGGTGGATCAACTTATGTGAAGGGGAATAAAGTACCCAAGCTGCAGAGTCGAGATTTGGTGACCAACGACTTGCACTGTCGGCAAAGATGATATGGTAGAGTGGAACAGGATCCAGTGTGTTCATGCAGGAAAAAATGAAAATGTAAGTATTTGAAAGTTTACAGTGAAAAAATGAATTAAAAAACAGTACAATATGGACTGTGGTGTCTAGGAGATTTTTTATGGGTAGAATCATTTGAGGTACAACTCGTTACAGGGGTTGCACATGGTGTTTCCTTCTAAGTCTATCAAAAGGTATGCCCCATGTCCAAGGAAAGTGTGTATGATGTATGGGCCTTGCCACATGGATTTGAACTTTCCTTTGCCTGTTTTGTCGTGGGCTTGATCGTAGACGAGTACAAGGTCTTCTTCACTGAATGCTCATGGGTGAACATGTTTATCATAATGGAGTTTTGATCTATTCTTTGCGGCTTCGATTGTTTGGAGAGCTATGCGGCGATCTTCATCGGCATGCTCTAAAATAAGTAAGCGTTCTTCAATTGGTGAAGTATCCGATAAGAGTTCTATGGAAATTTGTCATGTCGGTATCTGACGCTCGATGGGGAGGATGGATTCCACGCCGTGAACCAAATGGAAAGGGGTAAAGCTGGTGGTGGTTTTGGTGGATGTGCGATAAGCCCATAATGTGGGAAAAAGCATGTGATGTCAATTGGACTTATGTCGGTCGATAGTGCACTGGAGGATGGTCTTCAAAATTTTGTTAACAGCTTCAACTTGGCTGTCGCGGAAGAGAAATGATGTTCAAACTTAAGAAGTGTTGAAAATTCTCGCCAAACAGAGTCCTCGAAGTGAGAACCGTGGTCTGAGACCAGTTGCTTTAGTACTCCGAAATGAGCGATAAGATGGTTGAGGAAAAAATGGGCTGCAGTTTCGGCTTTGCAGTTGTAAGTAGGCATGGCTTCTGCCCATTTGGTAAAGTAATCAATTGCCACAACAATGTGTTTATGGCTGCTAGCTGATGTAGGATTGCAATTCATGAAGTCGATGGCCCATTTGCAAAACAGTCCAACGGTGACAACTGGATGAAGAGGGGCGGGTGGGGTTCTTGCCTTGGGGGCAAAAAGATGGAAGTTTTGGCAATGTTTGACTACTGTGATACAGTCAGTGAATAATGACGGCCAAAAATAACCTGCGCGGCTTATCTTTTGGATGGTGGCCATTCCAGAGAAATGGCCGCCGCAGGCACCGCTATGACATTCGTTAAGGACTTGTTCGGCTTCTTCTCGGGAAAGGCACCGTCGTTGGATTGTGTTGACACCACGTCAATAGAGGACATCACCTAAGAGGAGATAACAGGGGGCATGGTGACGAATGCGACGGCGTCCATCACAGTCAATATTGGGTCGAAACTTTTGTGTGCGGAGGTATACCAAAATGTCGTCGTACAAAGGGTCGTCAGATGAGATAATGAATAAATGTTCATCAATTCTATCAGTATGGATAGCTGGTGATGATGATGAGGATGGTAGGTCCATAATGAGTTGAGAAAGTGCTAGGGATTTGGTGCTCTTCGGGTTTTTAAATGTTAGGTCGTATTCTTGTAAGATAATCACCTATTTGGCAACACGGCCTTCTAGAAGGTGGCGATTCGAGAGATAGACCATTTGGTTGGAATTTTCTACTACCGTAGTATGGCTTAGGAGAATATAATGGTGCAACTTATCTACTGAAAAAGCCGATGGAAAGGGCCATTTTCTCTTCATGTGGCTAGCGCAGTGGTGGGCCTGATAAGGTTTGGCTCACATAGTAAATGACATGCTCTTGACGAGCGGAGTCTTCTTGAATGAGTACTCCAGAAACAGCGTAATCGGATGCCGAAATGTAAAGGATGAAGTGTCTTGTGAAGTCTGGAGGATAAATCAAGGGGGCACTTGTAAGTGTTGTCTTCAGGTCTATGAAATCTCCTTCTGCTTGGTCGTCCCATGTAAAACGGGTATGAAGGCATAGCAAACGGAGGAAACCATGTACTGTCGTGGTGTAATCTGGGACAAAGAGACGGAGGAAGTTGGACTTCCCCTGAAGGCTTTGTAGCTATCTTAGTGTATGAGGTGATGGTGTCTACTATGGCTTGGACCTTTAGAGGGTCAACGATGATCCCTTTTTCTGAAATGATGAAACCCAACAGACGGCCTACTGGAATGCAAAAGACACACTTGAGTGGGTTCAAGGGGATTTGGTATTTGCAACAGCGCAAGAATACTTGTTAGAGGTCATCTAAATGGTCGGATCGTTTCTTAGATCGAGCTATGAGGTCATCTAGATAAAACCAATATGATGTTAATCAGGTCATGAAAACAATACGTCATAGCTCACTGAAAAGTGGCTCTAGTGTTCTTGAGACCAAAAGGCATGACGCAATAGGCGAAGGTGCCCCATGAGGTAGTGAAAGCGGTCTTGTATTGATCTTCCTTGCAGATGTGGATTTGGTTATATCTAGAGAAACCATCCATGAAAGACAGTATCTCGTGCCCTGCGCATGCATTGATTAGCTGATTGATAAATGGTGTTGGGAAGTTGTCTTTGGGACAAGCTAGATTGAGGTCTCGAAAATCAGTATAGACACGTATGGTGCCCACTTTCGTGTTTACTGGAACTGGGTTGGAAACCCAAGTGGTATAAGCAATAGGGTATATGAAACTTGCTGTTCGAAGCTTCTCAATTTCGGCTTTGATGGCTAGAAGCTTAGATGGGTGAATGGGACGTTGTTTTTGGTGGACCAGAGATATGTTGGGCCAAGTGTCTATATGATGTTCTACAATGGTAGGATGAAGACTAGGCATCTTGGTGTAAGACCAGGAAAACACATCGCGGAATTATTGGAAGATTTTTTTATAGGCTTGGGTTTCCTTTTCAGTGCATGATGCACCTAAAGAGATAAACTTAGGTTTTCCAGGGGTGGTGGATATGTTGATTTTTATGATCGGTGAAATGTTGGCCATATTACCTTCTTCAAAGGCATATGGGGCTGGGATAGGATCTTTGAACCAGTCGACCTTGGTTGGTAAGAAATCTTTGGATTCGATAGACAGTTGGTTTTCCATGGTGGAGGTAGATGCCTCAGGGATGAAGTATGATCAATGGTGCATGTCATCCCAGGGGTAGTTCGGTGCAGTAACTGTTTCTAGGATTTCCTCATCGCTACGGAAGTAGTGCACCATCAAATGGATTGGTTCAAGCTTGCATATGGTTGAAATCATATAAATGGTATTGATCTCTTTTGAAAGGGAATATTCTTGGGGGGATATTTCCTCAATGAGTGGGGGGATATCTCTAAGTCGGCATTATTCAATTCATATAGTGCTTCTCTATAATATGGGAGATCATGGCAGTGATGTGAATAATGTACATAGATGCCACAGATTGCACAAGGGTGGTTTGTACATAGTGATTTATCGCGAGGCTGAGGGGGTAGCTGAAGTTTGACAATTGGAATGTTTGCATCGTCATCCAACATATTCATGTGTTTTTGAAGTGCCAGTAATTATGGACATAGATGTGTAGCATGGCCTATATCGTCGCACAAGGAGAACTTGGGGGGTATGCAGATTGTTGGTGGATTTTTTGCTAATTTGGGGGTCACTAGGGGGGTGCGAGTGGTGGGTCCAGTGGTGTAGGTTTGTGGACCTCTTTCCCCAGTGTGGCGGGATTGAGGGGGGACATAACTAGATGTTGATGTAGTGGACCCTGTTGGAGTTGGTCTGTTTTGGGGATTTGGTACACTAGGTGGTGGACGGTTTTGGGGGTTCGATATGCCAGGTGGTGGATGATTCGAAGTATTAGTGGGTTGTACCGATTGTAAAACAATGGTTGGTGTTGGGGGAGGGGTTGGGGCAAGTAGGTACCATATAGGTAATCCTAACGTTAACCCTGGAAGGTTAAGTGTAGCCATTACTGGCATGCTGACAACTCCTGAAAATAGAAACATGAATGGGATAGTGTGGATCGGTGTTCTTCCAATATGAGTAGGCACTGTGGGTGGTTGTGGCAGTGGTTGAGGTTGTGGAGTATGCTGCTATGTGTTGTGTGAGAGGGTGCACAAATACAATATTTCAGTTGTCCGCAGAGGGGGTGGGATAGATGGGAAAGTGGAGGTCATTGGAGTATCTGAATATATCCTGGGTCCGACTGAGGAGACAAACGATGTGGGTGCACTCTGAATGGGTTGTTTGATCATAGGGAAAACATTTTCAGGTATTGCAGGGGCATTAAGATCATAGTATGTTATCTGGTCGATTTTGATTACGCATCCTTCGTGGGGAAACATCATGAGGAGGAAGAGAGAAGAAGTGGCAGCTTTCATTTTATACATGTAGCTTCATCCTAAAAGGAGATTGTAATCAAGTTGGGCATTGATGACCTCTATATCTATGAGAACCAGTTTGCCCCCAAGCTGTACGGGCACGTTAACTAACAGACCCTGCGGTTGAGCTGCACGACCATCGTAAGCTCGTAATGCGGTAGTGGAGGGCTATAGTGTTGGGGATCCAAGTTTCTGCCAGAAGAAAGTCGACATAATGTAGGTGGAGGCACCTTCATCGATGATGCATCGATGACCGACAAGGTTTCGAATCGATACAGAAACCTGAAAAGCTAGTGATGAAGGTAGACGAGGTTCGGCTTGGTCTAAGTCAAAAACCATCATATTGGATTCGTTAGGGTCGATGGCACCGATGGCGGACAACAACAATTTTCTCTGTGCAAGACAAGTTTTTAGGATTTCTAGAGAGGACATAGCAGTGGGGGACTGGGCTAAGTCTTATACAATGTTGTAGTTCGAAGTTGCAAAAGCGTTAGGATTGTTGTTGATCCGTCTTAAAGGAAAGCGAGGGGATTTTGGACCCTTGTCCATGGGCATATTAGGTATCCGTAGTGGCTGATCAATTGGGAGGGTACTTTATGATGGATTAGTAGGTGTGGTTTCAGGGGTAGGGCCGTATTGGTTGCGGTGAGTTTGAAGGTTGACATCATTTGATGACATCATTAGCAAATGGTGAGTGTTGGACTCTATATGCTGGTAATCAGTTGTCGTATAGGTCATTTGTTGCTGTTGTGTAGAAGATCCTTGTGGGGGATCCATTAGACGGGTGTTTACTACTCTTTGGTTGGGTAGAGGATTTTGCAATATCATGGGTTGCGGCTGAGGAGGTGGTGCTGGTTGTGCAGCATCCCCTTGTCGTTGGGCATCATCGGTCCAGAGTTGATGTACTCGATCCAAATGGGGGAAATTATGCTTGTAATGGCCATATACACCGCATATTCAACATAGGTGGTTTGTTCTCAAGTTAATATTTTGTCCCTGTTTTGGTGGACGATCAGGGTTTAGATTTGCAGGAGCAGTGTTATTGTTATTGGGAGGATTAGGTGGTTTTCCTCCTTGGTTTTGTTGTTGGTTATTTCTGTGGTTGCGTCCTCTTCCGCGATTCTGTTGAAATCCTTGACTATGCTGGTTGTTCTAGTTTTGAGGTTGGTTTTGCTGTGCGTATACATGCCCTTGGGCAGTAGGTGGGTTTTGAGGTTTTGCAGGCGCTGGAGCAGGCTGCGATGGATAGTAAGCAGGAGGGTTCTAAGGTGGATCTGGTGCTTGTTGCAGTTGTGGGTAACCTTTAGCTACTGGAAGTGTTGGAGCAAGAGGTGCTGGCTGTTGAGGGTAATAAGCCTATTGGGCTTGTGAGTGAACCAGAGTCTGATTGGCCTACTGGTTATAATACAAAGGTGGTGCATAAGCTGATGGTGCTTTCCCATAACACTGCAGTGGACATGAGGGTCCATGGGTGTGGTGGGTGTGTATCACTGGAGCATACGAAGTTGTAGATCCATAATGAGACGTAGCCCTAGAAAGGTCTGGGGCGTTGTTGGTACTCATCATAGTGAAAGGTTTGTTTTGTGTCATAACTTGGGCAATGATACCGTCGGCGGGATGGGATGCCCCCGAAGAGTCATTCTGGGATGGATCACCGTGTGGGGCATCATGTAATATTGTGTATAAATATCCAGACTGGGCATATATCAGGTCGAGCTACTGAGCTTTTAAAATGGCTTCTTCTTCCAACTGGGGTCGTTCAGAAGCTACGTCCTTGGCTATAAAAGGAAGGAGTGATTTCAAGAACCAATCCAGGAAGATATGGTCATCTAGCTTGATCTTACAAAGACTACGGAATTTACACCACTCATGGATATCATCTGTGATATGGGTGGCCGTATTCTGTCTACAAGACAATAGGATTTCTACTCCTGCATCATAGTGTACGGGTAGTTGAAAGAACTGTAGGAAAGTTGAGGCAAGGGATGTAAACTTGGGGTGCATCCTATGTGGCTGCTCAATATACCATTTGGCTGTCGAGCGAGTGAAATTTCTTTGTAAAAGTTGGATTCGAATAGAATCAATGACTATGGAATTTGAGGAACACCACAGGTGAAATGACATGATATGGTTTTGGGGGTCTTCCCCAGCCTTCCCTTCAAACTTGGGGATGTTTGATGGGAGCTTTGTGGGCATGGGAGGCAAAGTAGGTTCATGTCTGATGGGATCATTTGTTAGTCTTTCCAAGTCTGGTAGGTTAAGGCTGGCCATACATGGAAAACTGGCAGAGGGGTGTGATATGGTTGGTGGGGCATAAGTGCTAGTGGTAGCATTATGAATTGGGCCATGGCCCTCAAGGGAGAGATTAGTTGTAAAAGATATGTGCCCTCCACCTAAAGATGTGTGAGAGGGATCAGCGCCTCCAAGTGCAACATGAGTTACAGATGGGTTTGGAATGGTTCCAGTAATTACTGGGATCTGCGTAGTGGCGGTGATGGTGGGTGTAGGTCCCATGTTGAGAATACCTAATGTAGGCGTGGCTCCCATGTTGGGAAACCATAAGGGAGGTGTGGTAGTTGTGGCTACCATGGTGGTTGTTGTAGTGGTAAGGGTGGATGATGTTCCACCAACAAGCCCTGTGAAAAAGTTGTCATAATGTGAACCAGCCATGGGGCTAGTGGGTGTGGTATATGTGGAATTTTTGGATTCTGCCTCAGAATCAGATGTAAAATGAGGTGCGTTAGAATCAGATGATGGGGCTCTATGCCGATGACGTGTGGAGTTAAGGGAACCATACTGCAGGGGGTCTCCTTGGATGTACCGAGAACATCTCGGGGAATCAATGGTGACGGTTTTCTATTAAAATTAATTTGTGGTGGTGAGTGTGAAGCTAAAAAAACCCTATTGCAACAGTGTGTGTAGGAGGGGAGCATAAAAAATAATGGCACTCAGGCCAACAACCAACCTCAAAACACTTACTATAACAGTTGTGCTATAGTAAGTGGAGTAATAAAAAAATGTGGTCAGAAAACCAATATGCAAATGGCTCCTAAAAATTGAAAAAGGTGTACTCACTGACCATGGGGAGGTAATAGAGCATGCAAACACCTAGCTAAAAAGTATTATGACTCAACAAGATATATCCCTTGCAAGGTGATGAAATCCAAGTTAGAAAATATAAATTGTAGAACCAAAGGTTGGATATCCCCCTAATGGGAGGGATACTGGGTAGTCAATCTTAAAAAATGGGCCACTAAGATACCCCGTTCATGACACGTCCAATTGAGTGAATATGCAACTCTTGTTCTATCACTGTTGCACTCCCACAAGGGTGGTACAACAAGAATAATGAGTAGGTATCATTTAGTGACTGAATGGATTGCGGTATTCCACTCAGGCTTCCGAAACCAGTCTGGCTACTTCTACCCTCCTAAGGGAGAGGCCTTCCCGACGAATTGGTTTTAAACCATGTCAACAAATAATAAGGGATTTTGGTACCCTAAATGTCAACCACTATGTCTCAAGATGTAAGTGAGTGAGGGGTGTTATTTGGATACTTATCCCCTCAGTCCTACCTAACTACAATATTCATTTTGTGTTCCCCAAATGGGGTTAGAATGTTGGTTGAGTTAAGAGGATCTTAAGGCTTACTTAATTAAATTGTGACAGATTGTGTGCTTGTGTGGTTGTGTACCAAAACAATTTGCCTCACTTGGGCGATTTTAATCACAAACTAAAATGAAGATTTTAATTTGTAAAAAATGAAAGACATTTTAAAAATGTAAAAGCTTTGTTTCAAAAAATATGGATTTTTCAAAACTTTCAAGGTAAAGCAAATAACATATGTAGAAAGAAGTGGATTTCTAAAAACTTTTCTTGGGCAAAATATTGAACAATTCAAAAAAATGATTCTAACTTTGAAAAGATGAAATCTAGAATCTGAAAAATGCTAAACAAATATTTCTTTCACCTAACTGATTTTTTTTAAAAAGATGTGGTAAAGCAAAGATAGAATATAAATTAAATATTGTAAAAAAATTGCAGAAAATAAGGCTGGAAAAAATGGGCGAAATAGGCAAACACTTGGGAAAAATGGGCAAAATCCGTGATGTGTAGCACGGAAAAAGGTCGAAAAGTCACGATGGACCGCGTGGGAAAAAGTTGAACAGTCGTGATGGACTGCGTGGGAAAAATTCGAACAATCACGATGGGCTACGCGCAAAAAAGCCAAACAACCACAATGGGCCACGCAGAAAAAGGGCTCGAGGGAGCGATGCATATTACGACTATGGATGCCAAAAGTCGCAATGTACGGACAGAAAACAGTCGCCAAAAAATGATCCAAAAAATTGAAATTTTGGGCTGTTTTGGGCTGTAGAAAGGGCCAGTGGCTATGGAAACTATCAAGCAGCAGGCTAGTATGGTAGATCTATAGCTTTAAATGGAGAAAACAACTAAAATATAGATCTAAATCAAAAAATTTAAAGTTCGAAAACCAGTGGAGTCACCAAAAACTGTTGCTTGGGATTTCTCCTAAGCATGTGCAAGGATGCACCTGCTAACTTGTAGCAACAGTCTCAATAAAGATATGTAAAAAAAAATTGTTGAATATAAGAGATAAACAACTAATCTATCATGTGCAAGTGCATAAACTAGATTAAAAAATAGTAAACAGTAAGATCCGTACAAGAGACAAGAAGTAAAAAATTTGAGATTTTCTATTAATGGGCAAGCAATGGCTTGCAAAATAATACCTCAATGGTGAGGATTGTTGAGTTGGAGCAGCTGCAATGTCGAGATGCTCCAATGCTCCAAGGGTCTCTTCTTCTCCAATGCTTCAATGGTTGGGGAAATCTCAAAAGTATGGAGAAATCTCAAATGGGATTTTGGCAGCATGAGGATAGGATGAATGTGGATGATAAGTGAGGAGCCCTTATCACCCTTTTATAGCATTTTGGTGATGGGGAATACCTTTATGGTTTGAGGAAACCAATGGTATTGACCAAAATGGTTTAGGTTTTTTTTTTCCCTCTTTTTCATTTTTTGAATATTTTTTATATTTTTATTCCCTTTTAATATTTTGGGGAATTTTTGACCCTTTAGAGGGTTTTTTGTGTTTTTGATGAAAAATACATATTTTGGGTGGAAAAAAATGTGTTTTGGTCTTTTTGGTGACCTTTTGAAGGTTTAAGAGGCTCAAATGGCGGAAAAGTGGACAAATGGGTCATGTGAATAGGTAAATGAGCTAGTGAGCACTTTTTGGGTGTTAACAATTCAGTCATGGGGGAGGGAGAAAGGAGGCAAGAAGATCACTCAACCAGGAAAGTGCATGTACATAGATATTTTTGGGAGGTGGTGGATGTATATCGATCACAGTTATATGAGTGCAAGACCATCCAAGGAACTTGTGCATTTCATTTAGTTAGAATGTCGGACAATGTTATACTTGAAATGTGGACAAGTAAGCTCTCATGTTTTTGTTCTCCATGTAGTAGCGGTGAATGGGATGAATGTGAATCCACAAAACGAGCCATAGAATGACGATTGTGGGTCAGATCGACAAACCATTGACTCCATTGGATTTAGGACATTGAGATAGTGCAAGGGGTGCCCATTTCCTCTACTCCCATGGACCAGGTGTCATCTTTTAGATCCATTTTGGAAACTAGGGTTTTTCTCAGTAAGGGACTGTCCATTTTTGCACATGGGGGTCAAATTTCAAAAAAATTGATTTTGATTCTAGAAATAGACATTCAAAGAGCAGAGATAAAACCTACCACACTACACCCTTGGTAGATTGATACGTCCTTAGTGTGCCACATAATTTAACAACTCCTTAGTGTTCCACTATATTTGTATTTTGAGTAATTAATGCCATTTTTAAGAATTCAAAGTTTCAAATAAAAAATGGAGGCAATGTTTCATCGATGATATCCCTCTAATCCTTGCTAGCTTTGTTAGATCAATATCACCATGAACCTTTTCCATCAAGTTATGGGGGAATACTTTCCAAATCACAATGAACAACCATTACATCATCGTTTGTATCAATCATGTACATTCAATTTTAAATACATTTTCATATGAGGATAATCCATCATTTTTACACATAGGACCATGAACATCTTATTTTCCTTCATCAAAACAACATTATCAAGGAAGATAATTAAACTAGTTAGGTATTTAATTTTCCATGGATTCTGTATGATTACTTTTGCATTATGACAAGTGGAAAATGGACATATGAAAGAGGTAAAGCACAAACCAGGGTCTTACATACTAGGGTTTAGTAAGGATATGGTTTATATCTTCAACGATTTTATGAGAGTGAATTCATGAATAGCTATTGGTTAGCATATATCGGAACAAACTAGGGTCTTACAAAATACGGTATATTTGTTATATAAATTTGATCATATGTACATGAAGGCCCAATGAATTTTATTACACTTTAGTTATGCATCCATTGCCATTGTACTTGATACTTTGCCATTGTTTTTAGCATGCTAGAGTAGGCACACTTCAACCGAACTTCATAGATGCTCATGTACGTATCATTTGATGAAATACGGTAGCATTGATGAAATGTGTAGCATCTATTAGACTTGATCTTAGTTTGTGAAAATGTCATAGGCTTACATTGATGATATGTGTAGCATGTTTTACATGACAACGGTTATTCAAACATATTTTGACTTATTTTGTTAACTTTTGTTTTTTCCTTGCAACATATTTTCTTTGCAACCATAATCTTGATCAATGGGTATCAAACCTTGAAGTTGACAAAAACCACAATTTTAAATTAGATATCAAATTACCATGCATATACTAAGTTTAGTGAATTGTTGAAAGATATTATTAGTTTTTTCCATTAAGATAATGTTTTCATAACACAATGGTGATATGTTACTTGATTAATGCAATAAATGTAAGGGAATAAATATTGCTTAAAATGTAATTATATAAATTTCAATAGCATAATTTATCAATTTGTGGAATAGATAGATCATCACAAGCACAAGTGGAAACTCAAGAGAAAATATGGAATATGTTGTATCATGCATTGATATCCGAATGTTTGTAATACAAAATATGGCAAAATAGCTGGCCCTTAAATGGCATGTTGATGTACATGTATCCCTAAGTACAACAACGTGTACATGTATGTCAAAATACATATATACATGACTATGCAACATCAAAAATAAATATTTCGCTTGCTTTTCCCCAACTTTCTTCTATCAACCATCTCCCTAGGATCACTATGCATCTCAGGAGTCTGCAAAAAAAAGATCATTATTTTATCAAATAAATGCACTAATATCCTACCATTAACAAACTTAAAAAATTAACTTATGGCCAAATTATTTATGACTAACACTCACCAAATCTTGTCGGGGTATAGATGTATGCGGTAAGCTCATGGAAGGCCTCTCTATAGTTGTGCTTTGCAAATAAAATATCATATCTCAATTAGTTCAACAATTCAACATTGATGAACATGTTTGGGTAAATTGAATAAAAATACTTGGTCATTAATGAACATCTCACCACAAGAGCAGACCTGATCAAAACCATGGATTGAGTAGAGGGGCCGGGCACTGCTGTCGTTAATGGATACAATCATCAAATGGGTAAATAGTTAGACATGCATGAATAAAAAATATAGTAACATGGTTAAATACTATGCATTGTAATTGTTGAAATAGTTACCTCTGTATGACTTGTGGCTATTACAGATGTGACACTAACTGCAGTATCAATGAACCTTGTTAGGTGAGGGGTAGATGGGTATCTTGTTTGTCTGCTATAGAGGACATCCACACCCTTTCTAGGAGTGGATCCTCTGTTATACACTTGTCTCTTTTGAACATTTGGAATACAAGGAGTGGCAACTACTGACTCTCTCCTAAGTATGGAAGCTATTGGATACAATCACTTATTACTGACGTAGTTAGAAATTCATTGGTCAATGAAATAGCATGTATTAACAAACTGACAATGATGAAATACATACCGATGTACTGTATACTTCAATCAACTCTAAGAAACGTTCTTCCACCCGTTGTGTTTCTATGGGAACACTATCGCTTGTATTCCCACCAGGGGGAGCTCACTAGATAAAATCATTTCCCTCTGAGGGGGATCTACAACCTACAATTTAGAAAATTGTAAATATTAGATCGTGTAAAAGTAACATGTGATAAAAAAACTAACATGTATTAAAATAATGTTATGTTAGAATAGTTACCTTAGCATGAGTTGTTGTCGATGAATGTATGACAACATCTTGTACATCAGAAGGTTCTGCTGCATGAGCTTATTTCCGCTCACGCCCTTCTTGTAGAAACTACAAGTTTTAAAATCATTAAAAATACTAGCAATCTATATATGTGTATAGTAAGGAAAATAAATTTACAAATGACACTAAATTATTAACCATTTACTCATGTATTAAAATAATGTCATGTTGAAATAGTTACCTTAGTGTGAGTTGTTGTCGTTGAAGGTATGATAAAATCTTGTACATCAGACGGTGTTGGTGCATGATCCTCTGGACTATCCTCTACATCATCAGTGGGAAATTCTTCCCCCTCTTGCCCTTCTTGTAGCGACTACAAGTTCTAAAATCATTAAAAATATTAGCAATCTATATATGTGTATTGTAAGGAAAAATAATTTGCAAATGACACTAAATTGTTAACCATTTACTTACCTGTGTAAAATACCCAGTAAAGGTATCATCTGTTTGGACAAGACCAAAGAAAGGATGGTAGGATACTGTGCATGGGTGGGGTTCTCTGTTGTGCTCACCATGTGCAGGTCTATTGCCACTACTAGATGCTCCTCGACCATTGGAAGGTGGTGGATGTAACTCACTGGGAGGTGGTGTATCTACCCCACCAATAGGTGGTGGCTCTACTCCACCCATAGATGGTGGATCTGATGGCCCTTCCTAGTACATACCTTGAAGATACATCCTATGGCGAACAACTGACTGTGCCAACAATAGGAATGAATCCTACGTCTCTAGGACCAATTGATGTGCAGGAAACACGTATGGCCTGGGTAGCTTCCTACGAGGTGGAGCTACTAGGCGATTGGGATCTATATTCCTCGCATTGGGACATTGTTGAGGTATCCCCATCCCAATTCCCTGGTACTCCAAGATATCAAAATAATTAACATGCTTCCCCAAGACAAATTATGTGTACTTCTTTGTCAGAAAATATAGAGGCATTTACCTGTTGTTATGTGGTGGTTGGTAAAACACCATGTACCATCGGTCCATACAATTATCTATGAATGGTTGATATGTACACCACTTGATAGAAATATGCCTTTTGTTTGCATTCGATATTTCACGCATCCGTGGATCTCTAAAAAGGGAAAACATATGTTTTTTTGATATCTTCAAATTCTTAACTTCTTTGTAGCTATTTTCATTGGCATATTCTTTCCTCTTTCTATCTTTGTATGTATCAATATCGTACAGTGCACCATTAGACCTACTAAAGGTCTTTATCATTGCATCCAAATTGGATGCAAGCATACGGTGCCTATCATCAACAATAGTTTATGAGGATTTAATTTCTCTGAGCCTCCCAATTTATCTTTGGATGTGTGAATGTGCATCCATAATCGTCACTGGAATCAAAAAATAAAAAAACAAATCATTAGAAACATATACATGTGCTTTAATGAAATCTCTCAAAAATGAAAAATGTACAAACTTTGTGCAAGAACAAATACCTTACAAACATAAATATCATCGCAAAATACTATAATAACAACTACATGTAAACCAAAGTGGAAGGTGAGGATCAACTACACGTAAATGGATTAATGATCGATGGTTGAGAGCTCCTAATTCAAATTTTAATGAAGGATCTAGATAGTGGGGGCCTTCAAAGAACTTTATGTACACCTTTCTAGAGCCAAGGTATTGGGGAAGATGTTATTCTTCATATTCTACATTAAGAAATTTCTCTTTTGTATCTAATTCATTTCATGTTCGTGGCCCTTGCCTTGCTCATAATCTAGTGTATGTTGAGGAAGATTTGGTGGTGAAGTCCTCTGCGTCATTAAGAAGGGGAAAGATTTTGACTATGAGGGTTGATCTACGTTTGTTTCATGAAGTAAATCTCTTATCGGTTGCTAGGTATGAAGACCCAAAACCATCGATTGAGTGTCTTGGTGGTGAAGGAGGTAAAAAAAGATGTGGCAGTTCATCTTAGCAACAAAGTAAGCGACGTGCCTACAAAGGAGGGGAACCTAGTCCCTGGGGGTTCGGGGGATGATGTGAAATCCATCATGCCATTGGGTTGGATTCACAAGCATTGGTTGGACATTTTTAGGGTAAAAGAATGTGTGGGAAAGAAACATAGGGTAGGTTATAGTCCATAGTTCCTCCTCCTATCCAAATGGTGGAAGTTTTTTCTTTTCCAATTTGCAATAGATGTGGGAAAAATATTAAAGAAAATTTGGTGTTTAGATTCAAATCCCTTATTAGTTAGATGGATTCAAAATTCATTAAGGGGATTGATAATATGGAGGAATTGCCATATGTTAAATAACAATTTAAAAAAAAAATATTTTTGGTATTTAATTTACATGGATTTTTAATTTAGGGAAACATAAAAATTTATATTTTTATTGATGAAAGGATGAATGTTTGGATGCCTACTTTTCCAATCCTCCTTGCAAGACGAAATCACCCTCCTTGCTCTTCAAATTTCCCCTCCCTTTACTTCTCCAAGGTTATTTTTGGAAGCTATGATTGCTCGAGCGTTTCAGTTTTCCGTGAACAAAGAGTCGTCATGGTCTGCAGACTGTTTTTTTTTGTTATATTAACCAAAACACGCGTGCGTTATAGTGATACATAACGCATGCGTGTTATTGAATACTATCATACATGTTAACTCACATGGAAGGATCGGAACCCGCCCATTCCTAGTTCTAAAAAACACACACGCGTTTTTGTTTTATTGAATACTCACAAGTTTTGTGAATGCACGATTCCATATAAAGGGTCCCTCAACTTCGTGCAAGGTCCCCTTTGTAGCACGGTGGATTTCTATGTGAGGAAAAGGAGTAATTGGAAAGGAATGGCTTCCCAGAATATTTTCTTCCAGGTGTTTCTAAATGTTGAATTGCATATTAGATAAGACTAGAAAGTTGGTAGGTGGTATTTCTCTAGATGGACTGATTTATTCGTCATCCACAGGAGTAGTGAACAAATATGTTCAAATGTGATTTTGAGTGGTTCAGTCTATAACATTATTTCTTCTCTTATTTGTGGATTCTTGAGACAAGCGCTTGTCCATTATTTCCTATTGTACACTCCTCATCACATGGAGCTTGTTTGGTTTAAGGATATGCTCATGATCAATGCCTTCAATATGGCAGTCACTCTAAACTATTTCAAACTAGGGTGACTCGCCTCTAATAGGTACTCTATTTTTTAGATTAAAAAGGTACAAAAAGTGGGAGGAGGTATTTGCAAATCCTCTCTCAATGGAGCATTCTCAATAAGCAAAGATAGCGACATATGGGGATCTTGAGAAACTTTAGCTTCAATAGTGTCCTTGATGAGAGTATCTGCAGACTTTGTTTGGCACACCCTTTCCACTTGTTCAAAGAGGCTATCAAGGCCTCTCAACTCAAGGCCACCATATTGGATATTTTTAGAGGTTGACATATCCATAGAATCTATTATCCCTCTGTAGGATACTTGACGGAAATATATGTCAACTTGTTGATTTTATGCCCGGATACTAGGTCCTTTTTCCAATGTGCAGTTTGTTGGTATAAAATGTTCATCTGAATTAAGATATTGTGAAATATCTTCTTGTAAATTATAACCTTTACAATCTTCCAGATCGTTCTCTTAAACAAGACTATCGTGTAGGCCAGTGCCCTCTAGATTGTCTTGTTCATCAAAGAATGACACGTTTCCTTGTTTTAGGAATTCGGGTGGAAGATATGTTTGAGAACGTGAATCTCACTTACTGTTTATTAATCAATGTAAATGAGGGATATCCTGATTGACTAGCTCATCGAGGTAGATTTTTTCCTTACATTACAGTGTTCTAATTATTTCTCCTTTCTAGTATCTTTTTCTTTAAATGTTTCTAATAGTATTTTTCACGGCTTCCTTCTGCAGGTGCACATGAATTTTGAGCTTATGGATGAAACTCTATTTTTGACTGTCAACATTATTGATAGATACCTCTCAATACAAAAAGTTAATGAGAAAACATTACAGCTTGTAGGGGTGACTCCCATGCTTTTGGCATACAAGTATGAGGAGGTCTCTATTCCTTTGGTTGATGACTTCATTCTTATTTTTGACAATGCCTACACTAAAGAAAAAGATTTAAAAATGGTGACGACTTTTCTTCCATCTGTTGCAAAGATAATTTAATCCAGTTCATTGCATATATTAGCCATAAAATATTGTAAATCTCTTATATAAATAGATCAAGACTCGGAAAAACCTATGCATCACCAAAATAGTAGGGAAGTCAATAAGTTACGCAAAAATAACTATTTTGAAATACGTTTTTATCAATAAATGGATGCAAGCCTTATTTTGGGCGTCCCTTTAAATGAAATATATCTATGTTGTGACAAATATAAGGTTGGGGTCACATGAGGCTCCTTAGAATCTTGAATTCCTCTAGTTTTATTGACCTATATAATATTTGAAAATAAATGAAGCAACATTTGTGGATTTTCATTCCACTAATTTTCAGGTCTTTTGCAAGTAGCAGGAGAAATTAATACTTAGTACTCTGCAATTCAATATGGTCGTCCCAACCACTTATGTCTTCATGAAGATATCTCTAAAGGAAGCTCAACCCGATGAAGAGGTTATATTCCTTTTTCAAAGAATAGAAATAGAGCTTCTACTTTTGTATCACGGTATTACATGGAAGCTGGTATTCGTTTTTCATGAATTGCAATTTCTTTATTTATGCATTTCATATGAAGAGGTTGTCCTTTTATTGATGGATATTTACTTGGTGGAGTATGTTATGTTGACATACCAACACTCCATGCTTGAAGCGACTATAGTTCACATTGCACAATGTACACTAAGAAGAGTTCCATGTTTGATTGAATGTATTGAATGGCATAGTAGTTACCCACAAAGTCAACTTTGGTGATTTCTAACATTTGTTCTATCTGATTTCTCTCAATATTTGTTATGGTCTTGCTAATGTGTTCTTTTTTCTTTTTTCAATTGATTGGATTCTTCAAAGTTTATCAATCTATATGATGGTGCATTATCATCTATAGAAAGGAATGTGCCAAGTGTCAAAGATATGGATCTAACTAAACTAGCTTACCTATCTATGCAAACAATAACATGTCACAGTAAATAAGAACAGAAAGATAACAAGAAAAAAGAGTACACCAGATATACGTGGTTCACCCAATTGGGATACGTCCATGGGAAGGTAGTTTTCTATTATCTCCAGAATATCTCCTCCAAGCTTACAGAGAGCAATGGCAATAACCCCAATACAATATGGAAATACTTGTGAAAGTATATATCATGATGAGTGATGTGACTATCCCTTGACACTATTATATACTAATAGATGAAGAGGAATTACTCTCACATATTACACGTGGGATAATATAGTTCTCCATAATAACATCTCTTTATATAATAATGAATATCAAGAGTATCTTTTACCATAATGAATATGGTATAAATGTATTACTCTTTTACATAAGATTGTGGATATCTTTCGACATGATACAAAGACATTATTACCTTCCAATGAATATAAAATATTCCAACGATCCCCCTTAATAATGGCTGAGAGAAAATCCCACTAACTAAGTAAGGAATGAGTCATTACTGCTCCCCCTTGATGACAACTACCCTCATCTCCAATAAGGAACGAAGAGTATTGTTAAGGATTTGGTGAACATATTGGCTACTTGCTTCTCAACAGGACAATACTTAAGAGAAAGAACACCATTTGCAACGAGACCTTGAATGTAATGAGCATCAAGATCGAGATGCTTTGTCTTGGATTGATATACCGGATTATAAGCAAGCTGAATTGCACCCTGATTGTCACATTTCAACACAGTGTACAATTTCAGAACTAGACCAAGCTCAGTGAGAACATGCCGTAACCAAACTGCTTCTTTGGCTCCTCTATACTCTGCACCACACGAAGAGAAAGAAAGAGTCTTCACCTTTTTGCAGGACCAAGAAATTGGACCTAAACCAAGTTGAAATATATAACCAACAGTTGACCATTGATCAGAACTATCACCTTCCCAGTCGGAATCTATATAACCAAAAAGTGAAATTGTAGTACTGCTCGAATAAAAAACACCATTGTACAATGTCCCCTATAAATATCTCAGAATCCTCTTTGTTGCTTTCCAATGAATTTCATGAGGTTGTTGCAAGAACCATTAAACCATACTGACAACGAAAGAGAGATATGGTCTGATGTGAGTTAAATATATGAAACTCGCAACAAGATGACGATAAAGAGTAGCATCAACAAGAGGAGTAGTAAACTCAATAGTTAACTTTACACCAGACTGAAAAGGCGTAGGAGTAGGTTTACAATCACTCATGTGGAAACCAACCAATAAATCTGTAGCATACTTTGGTTGAGAGAGAAAAATACCATTTACCAGATGCCAAATTTGAAGACCCAAGAAATAGTGTAATATGCCAAGATCAGTCATTTCAAACTGCTTGTGAAGGTCACTTTTCATACTTGAAATGAGAACAAGTTGGCTGCCAGTGTTAATAAGATCATCCACATATAAAGTAATAACAATGATATTATCATCAACATGCTTAACATACAGGTTAGGGTCAGATATAGAACGCTTAAAACCATTGTTCAAGAAATATGCATCAATCTTATTATACCAAGACCTAGGTGCTTGTTTAAGACCATATAAAGACTTGTATAATTTACATACTAAACTTGACGATTCAACATTAATAAAACCAGGAGGATGTTGCATATAAATATCTTCATTAAAATCACCATTTAAAAAATCACTTTTAACATCCATTTGGTGTATTTCTCATTTATAAGATGAAGCAATAGATAAAATGGTTCTTACTGTATTTATTTTAGCAACAAGAGCAAAATTTTAGTTATAATATATACCTTCAAGTTGATTAAAAACTTTTGCAACTAATATAGCTTTATACTTTTCAATCTGTCCTTCTGTAGGAACTTTAGTTTTATAAACCCATTTACAACCAAGTAAATTATTTCCCGAAGGAAAAGGAACAAGAGACCAAGTCTTGTTCTTCATAAGTGAATCATACTCAGTAGGCATAGCTTGTTCCCAATGAGGTTTACCCTTAGCTTGAGCATAAGAGGTAGGATCATATGTGCCCAAAACTTTGGTCATAAGAGAAAAGTTAGATCTAGTTCTACGAGTATCGAAAGGGATTTCGATATCACTTGTAGCAGATTCAAGAGTTTTCATGAGGTTGTTGCATGAACCATAAAACCATACTGACAACTAAAGAGAGATATGGTCTGCTGTGAGTTAAATATATGAAACTGGTGACAAGCTGACAATAAAGAGTAGCATCAACAAGAGGAGTAGTAAACTCAACAGTTAACTTTACACCAGACTGAAAAGGCGTAGGAGTAGCTTTACAATCACTCATGTGGAAACCAACCAATAAATCTATAGCATACTTCAGTTGAGAGAGAAAAATACCATCTGCCAGATGCCAAATTTGAAGACCCAAGAAATAGTGTAATATGCCAAGATCAGTCATTTCAAACTGATTGTGAAGGTCAATTTTCATACTTTAAATGAGAACAGGTTGGCTGCTAGTGATAATAAGATCATCCACATATAAAAAAAATAACAATGATATTATCATCAACATGCTTAACATACAGGTTAGGGTCAGATATACAACGCTTAAAACCATTATTCAAGAAATATGCATCAATCTTATCATACTAAGACCTAGGTGCTTGTTTAAGACCATATAAAGACTTGTGTAATTTACATACTAAACTTGACAATTCAATATTAATAAAACCAGGAGGATGTTGCATATAAATATCTTCATTAAAATCACCATTTAAAAAATCACTTTTAACATCCATTTGGTGTATTTCCCATTTATAAGATGAAGCAATAGATAAAATGGTTCTTATTGTATTTATTTTAGCAACAGGAGAAAAAGTTTAGTTATAATATATACCTTCAATTTGATTAAAAACTTTTACAACTAATATAGCTTTATACTTTTCAATCTATCCTTCTGCAGAAAATTTAGTTTTATAAACCCATTTACAACCAAGTAAATTATTTCCCGAAGGAAGAGGAACAAGAGACCAAGTTTTGTTCTTCATAAGAGAATAATACTCAGTAGTCATAGCTTGTTCCCAATGAGGTTTACCCTTTAGCTTGAGCATAAGAGGTAGGATCATCTGTGGCCAAAAATTTGGTCATAAGAGCAAAGTTAGATCTAGTTCTACGAGTATCGGAAGGGATTCCGATATCACTTCTTGCAGATTCAAGAGTTTTCTGGGCCCAAACAAGAAGATTAGAAGGGACATAAGTCACTTCAAGAGCTTCGAGGCATTCAAGTGGAATACTTGAAGAAGAGGAAGGAGATGAACTAATATCAGTCACAGAATTGGAAGGAGTAATCGAGATAGGAGTAACAGACGATAAGAGAATATTCAGAGTAACATGAAGTTCAACAGACTTAGGTGGTCGAGGGACTTCAATAAATTGAAAATATCTTCTAATGATGACACTTTGATTAGAGGGATCGAACAACCTATAAGCCTTAGAATTTTTAGAATAACCAATGAATATACACTTGTGAGACTTGGGTTCTAACGTTTTCCATTTTTTATCAGAAATATGAGCCCAACATTCACAACCAAACACTTTAAAGTTACTAATATCCAGTTTTCTACCATTCCATTTTCCTTAAGGGGTAACATGCCTAACAGGTTTTGTAGGAAATCTATTTAAAATAAAGTTAGCACAACTTATGGCTTTGGTCCAAAATTTCTTATGTAATCCTTTAGAATAAAACATACATCTAGCCATTTCAACTAAAGTTTTGTTTTTCCGTTCAGCAACACCATTTTGTTGAGGTGTGTAAGAAACAACCTTTTGATGCTGAATTCCATGCTTAGATAAAAATACTTCAAATTATTTCTTAATGAATTCCCCCCCATTATCAGTTCTTAAAATATTAATGTTTTTACCAGATTCGTTTTCAACCAAGGATTTAAATACTTGAAATTTAGAAAAACTTGCACTTTTATGTTTCAAAAAATAAACCCATGATTTTCTACTAAAGTCATCAATAAAAGTAAGAAAATAAACTGCATTGGAGATAGAAGGAACTTCAAGAGGACCACAAATGTCACTATGAATTAATTGCAAAGATTCTTTAGCATGCCAAGCATTACCTTTATCAAACATTTCTCTATGATGTTTACCAAGAACACAACCTTCACAAACACCGTTAGTAGACAAAACATTAGGCAAGCCAAGTACCATATTAGTTAACATTTGCATTTTACTATAATTCAAATGACCTAATATTTTATGCCATAATTTACTTAGTTCATCAGCATGAGCAACATAGGAATAAAAGGGTTGTCTTTTATTTGAATTAAAACCAACAAATTTATATAAACCACCAGTATGATCAACGAGACCAGAAGAAACTACTTTGAAATTTTGATTGATATCTTTAAGAACATACTTATCATGCCAAGCTTCAAATTTAAATCCTTTTTGACATGCACTATAAATCGAAAGCAAATTGGTAGGCATATTTTCAACATGAAAGAAATCTTCCAATTGACCATTAGTAACATTAACATTACCAGAACCAATTATGGAAAGTTGTTTACCATCACATATAGATACTTTCTGAGATGTGTTTTTATTATTGTCATAAGATGAAAATAAAGAAGCATTAACATTAATATGTTTAGAAGCACTAGCAACCATTATCCATTCCACATTAGAAGAAGAATTACTAGAAGAAACAATAGAAGCACACAAAGCTACTTGTGATTTATCAAAACCATTCTTTTTAGCTTTAGCTTTTAAACATTCCAATTTAAAGCAATTCTTTTCAGGATAATTAGTTTTACCACAATGCTTACAAGGATCATACACTTTCTTCTTCTTACTAGTGGCATGATGTGCATTAGAAGCATTACCAGAGTTATTAGTAGGATTTGAAGTGTGTGAATTAGAACCTTTAACATTATTAAAACTTTTCTTAGGAGTCTTATTATGTGTCATAAGAGCCTTATTAGGTGTTAGTTGTCCTGAAACAATTAACCTTTCTTTCTCATTAATCAATCCTTTACAAAAATAATCAAAAGTAGGTTTCGTGGTATTTGAAGACAATTAAAAAGCTCTATTCCTAGTTTGAATGAACATATCAAAAGAAGATAGCAATTTTTGTTCTACAAGAATTATAAGAGCAGTGTCTGTTTTCTTGTAATCTTTACAACAATTATTTAATTTTTCATTTAAAGTTTTCACTTCAACAAGATATAATTCTACTCTATCAAAGTTAGTAGGATCACATGAAGACTATCTGTAACTATTTGACCAATGAGCCCTCTTGCTTGATCACATTTATCTTCCCATATAGCCAAAGCATGAGCATCAACAGGTTTCATGTGTTCACCATTAACAATCCTCTATAGATTCTTACTCCTGAGAACATCAATAATTTTTCTCTTCCATGCAAGATAGTTAAGACCAACAAGTTCAGGAACATAAGCTACTCTTGAAGTCATAATGATGAAAATTTTGACTAGAAACCTAAATGTTAGAAATGACAAGAGAAAGACAGTGAATAACATAAAACTAAAAAAGCACTTTACCGTACTGATCTAAATCTACAAAAAAACCAGTCAGAAAAAAAAAACAGTAGAGGAAAGAGAAAATTTTACTTACAACCCTTCTGATTGAGGGCCCAGACTTGCCCAGACTTCTGTTTTGTCCATGCACATGGATCTAGAACAACTTTTCTCATTCCAAAACAGGTTATGATAAAAATTCCAGTAAAAATTGAACGAGTTATGGTCACACATGGGTTGCCAACAAAAACCATGCGGATATACGTGGGTTCTGCTCACAAGAGTCGTGGGTCACCGCGCGGTTGCACAGTAGATTTAGTTGTGGGTGCGCGAGTCTTTGTACTATGAATTTGTGCATCTGTCGAGGCATACGCGATTTTAACACAGAAAAGTCACGTATATCCATTTTAAGGCTGAAACAGTGTCGAATCTGCCGAACACGGAAGCCTACACAAAGTCTACCAATCTTGGATGAAAATTTCCCTTTTGACAACTAGAAGATAGATCTCCTTAAGGAGAATCAGAAAATCATATATATCGACAAAAACAACATCAAGAAACACTTGAAAAATTTCTGCAAAAATCTATACAACAAGGTTAGGGTTAGAAATAAAAAACTGCAGAAATATGCCCAGATCTGAAGAGAATCCTAATGGCTACCGGATAGAAAGCAAATCTACAAGAAATTATCAATGCCCAAATGATAAAGTATTGTTTGAAAGAAATAGAAGGTGCTAGATCATAGCAACAAGTTCTGATACCATGTCAAAGATATGGATCTAACTAAACTAGCTTACCTATCTATGCAAACGATAACATATCACAGTAAATAAAAACAAAAAGGAAACAAGAGAAAAGGGTACACTAGATATACGTGGTTCACCCAATTGGGATACGTCCATGGGAAGGTAGTCTTCTATTATCTCCAAAATATCTCCTCCAAGCTTACAGAGAGCAATGCCAATAACCCCAATACAATATAGAAATACTTGTGAAAGTATGTATCGTGATGAGTGATGTGACTATCCCTTGACACTATTATATACTAAGGGATGAGGAGGAATTACTCTCACATATTACATGTGGGATAGTATAATTCTCCATAATAACATCTCTTTATATAACAATGAATATCAAGAGTATATTTTACCATAATGAATATGGTATAAATATATTACTCTTTTACATAAGATTGTGGATATCTTACGACATAATACAAAGACATTATTACCTTCCAAAGAATATAAAATATTCCAACACCAAGATGATGGTGCATTATCATCTATAGAAGGGAATGTGCCAGTATAATGGTGCATTATCATCGATAGAAGGAAAGGGAAGATTCATTAAGTGGCCATTGTGATATTTTGACATCTGACTGTGGACACTAGTAGTAGTCATTCTAATAATAATGTCAAGTTTGTGCATGTGCATGTGTGTTCTCCATCTTGCATGAACAATTACACGCCATCTAGGTATTCATTACTTGCATGGATTGAATTATACTTGTTTGGGATCACTCCAAAAATTGAAAATAAGTTGAATACAATACAACAATTTATCAAGGACACCATGCTTCTTGATAAACTAGAATGAAGACTATAATGGACAAGAAAATAAAGCACAATGCACCTATTCATTAATATTCAAGCAATAAGTGGGAATTACAAAATTATAAGATAAGTGATAATATTTCTTTTTATTCTTTTCATGAGATAAGAAGAGACTTCCTTGATACCTCTAAGTGAAGAAAAGATCCTTGTTATTATGTTATTGTGGCCATTGCAGGTGCTTAGATTAATATCCATGTTGTATTTTGTAGCTTCCATTGTCACCAAAATCATCTGGTTAGTTGTTGTATAACATATTATTGTGACACCTATTTTCATGCCACATCACGATATTCATTATCAGTTTTGAGCTCCTGAGCACATGGGGACATTTGAATTTCCAAGATATTTCATTTTGGGACTACAGATTGAAGGCTGAAGAGTCCAAAAGCATACCCCAACTTTGGAAATAGAGTTAAAGACATACCCCAACCTTATTTGAGCTTCAAGAAAAATTCTATGGGGTGCCTTTTACCAAAGAGCTAGTTTTGATCAATTTAAGAAAAAATAAAAGATGGAGCAAATACCCCAATGAACAATTCTTTTGTAAAATATTAGCCATCCTTTACATAATAAGCTCATAAAACCACTATGCTTTCCAGAATTCGCAGAATGATAATAAACTGTATGATCTTTTTAGACATTATTTCTTAATGTATATATTTTAAAGATATGCCAACTTTATTAGAAGAAAATGTTTTGCTTCACTTTTTGTACTATGAAGAAACTCTTTTTGTCGTTACTCTATTTCAATGTCATTTTCAGAGTTGCAATTTGCAAAGTTTTAGAGCTAAATTTTGGTAAATGGTATGCCAAATGGTAATTCTCCAAGCATGGATGGATTTCTTTGTGAATATAATTTGGCTCTTTAGCCCATAATTGGAGATGATATTTTCTATATGTGTCAAGAAGATTTAGTCATTGATTCTATGGGGGATAAATTTAATGCAAGTCTCATTCAGTTGATTCCCAAAGGAATACGTAAATACACTGATGGGTGTAGATTCAATATACCACTATACACACTTTTCAGGTATGAAGTCCCTTCAAGTGCAAGTATGGAAGCATGGACATATTAGTGGCACATTTAATTATATTTTATTTTATTATATGTGGTCTATCATGGGCCATTTGTAGACCAAAGAAGGCATCTTTCACTTGTAAATTGATGCACATTCTTGTATTTTTACTCCTTTAGCTTATTGATTGAGCATGAGGGAGAGCAAGATTAACAATGTAAAATTACTACAATGGTCATTATTGGATGATTACAATGCTTCTAGCCTATGCATATATTGGGTACTTATCTCTTTTATTCATCTTCTGTTATTATGACATTGTGATTTGGCATATTTGTTGGAATATTCTCACCATCATTTATGTATTTGCATGCATTGCATGCATGCATCCAGTCATCAGTATGGTGTTCTCCCAGCCCCTAGTCCTCAGTTTTGAGCCCCATGGAGCTTGTCTCTAGCCAATAGTAGGCCTCCTACCTACCTAGAGTGAATTGTTTTCATCATCTGGATACTAACGCGCCCTACTACACACCACTAGGACCTCATCAGTCAGTTCATACATTGATAAGTCAGTTCTTGCATTGATTGATCAACTAATTGACTGTAGCTCCTAGTTGTCTATATTAGAGTGCCACTTGACTATTGACAACCTCTCATGCCCCCACCTTGGAGTCTCCTTCCCTATATTAGTGCCACATGCATCAGTTAGAACCAGTTAGACTCATTTAAGTGATCATTGACTATTGGTGGTCACTACAACTGATTAGGTGATGGTTCCAATGCAATCAAGCCATGATATTCATGAGAATTCGAATGAAATTTGGTGTATTCAAATTAATTCTATTGTACTCTCATATTTTTTCCATATTACAACTAATGAATGCCATTACAACATTTCTTATCATTCTTTTAGTTTCATGTGTGAATATTGATACAATTCTTCTTCTTCTTCTCTACAATTCTTGAGTGATATTTGTGAGGTTTTTTCAAGCTGAGTGATCTACACCTGTAGAATTTCACATAGTATCAGATCTTGATACAACTATTCGAATTGTAGCAGTTGCAACACTTGTAGCAGTTTTTTGAATAGTCGTTTTTCAGTAGAGCACCAAAAGCCTCTCGATTTCCACAACAAATCTTGGTGCAATTGTCTTGAATTCACTAGAGAAATCTAGTGAGGTATAGCCAGGTGTGAATGATCCAGTCACATGTGCTCATTGTCCTAAAGCAGTGTTATTTATATTTGCAGCAAATATCCATCAAAATTTAATTTGTTTTGCACGTTTATTCCATCATTTAGATTCGAATTAAGTAGCTACTATGGATCTCCACTATTTTTGCAGGTTATTCGATTTTTTCTGTAGTTGCAACAGTTTCTTGTGGTTGTAGTAGTTTCAAAGTTTTCTGCAGTTGTAGCAGTTTCAAATTTTTATACAGTTGCAGCAGTAGATTCGAAATCAATAGCTACTATGGATCACTCTCTAGTTCAAAAACTCACCTCATTCAACTATTTCGAATGGAAATTAATAATGGAGATCTTCATGAAGTCCAGAGGTCTATTCAGAGTGTCGCAGGGGACAACATTCAAACCTACTGATGTTGCACAGAAAGAAAAATATCTTGATAGACTTAATGAAGCAATGGGATTGGTACTCCTCAGTATTTCCGATGATCTGCACTTTCATCTCTTTGGTCTCAAAACTCAAAATGAGATTTGGACAAAGCTTGAAACTTTGTTTGGACAAAAGGATGATCTGAAAGAGCATCAGCTGGAAAATGAGTTAAACTATCTGAGCCCCAACAATTTTGAGTTCTTCACCAAGCCCAAGAAGCTGGTTGTGCAAATCAAGCAATATAGAATTGAGAAAGATGAAAAAGAAGATAAAGAATACATTCCTTTATCTATTGCTCTAGAAGTTGAAGACAATTTTGAATTGTCTAATTCCCATTGATCCACATTGCAGTTGGAATTATTGTCAGATGCTAACTTCGACATATCTTTGACAAGTCATTGACATCGACACAACTTTGATAAGTTCTGACTTTGACAAGTTCCTACTTCGACATGACTTCGAAAACACCGCGACTTCGACAAGTTCCATGACCTCACAGTTTCGTGACATCAATATGTAGTGTCGATCTGCAACTTGCGACTGTTGAACTTCGACAGATTGTCTCTATGTCTTCCTGTCGACTATAATTTTTGAACTGCCGAACTATTCTAACTTCTTTTGTAACTAAACGTAATGGGAAATACCCCAAGCATCTCAACACTCTCTATATAAGCATGTAAACTATTGTAATATAGAGCATATAATCAATCGATGATCTCATATCTAGTAATAGAAGATGAGTTCACATTCCTACATATTGTCTGTGTTCATTCATATTCTATCTGTGTAGTGTATTCCTTCTTTGCGCATTTTGTTTCTTAAGCTTCCACCATAATAGAGTCGACTCATTCAGTCAAACTATTTTCCCCCTTGTGCTTCCTGGCCACGTGGAGATCATTGGTATCAAAGAACTCAACTTTGTTCATGGTTAATTTTGCGTAGAAAATTCCAGCGAAGTTACCGACTTATTCCTGTTCAAACACGCTCACAATCTCAGCAATCCAAGCAAACTCTACCTTCAAGAATGATAGAAGAAAAATACAATAGACATGCAGCCAACGAGATAGCATAACTTATTAAGTAAGCACTGGCTCGACAACGAACTGAAATGTTCTCCCAGTTCAATGAAATTCTCACGCGATTTTCTTCGACATGTGGAGGATTTTCGACGAGAAATCACTCCGATAAAATCAACCCTTTCAAAGTGAAAATGAATTTGGACATACCGAATCTTGAAGGAAGATGATGCAGAATCTGTCGATAATTGGGTGCAACAATTGGAATCCTATTACTCTATGAATCAACTTTCAGACGATGACAAGACCACCATTGTATCCTTAAAGATGTCAACATTTGTGCACTGCTGGTGGGAGAACCTCTCGACAAAGATGGAGAAAAGAGGATACCCCATTGACACATGGGATAAATTTTTTGAACAAATCTGAAAGGAATTTTACCTTCCCAAATACCTTGATAAACAATATAGAAAGTGGCAGCAACTAAGGCAATGGAAATACCAATCAGTATAGAGTTATACCGACGAGTTCTATCAATTCATGGCTAGACTTAGCATCCAAGAAGAAGATAAATTGCTTGTTCTAAAGTGCATCAGCGGATTGTCCCAATATATTCAATAAGAGATGGAATTTATGACTATCATTACACTTGCAGATGCATTCCACTATGCCACCAAACTTCAAACCAAGTAGAAAGGGAAAGCACGCTTTGCAACAAAGCCAACATCAGGATGACCACCTGACAAGAAGACATCATCCGACTTCAACAAGTCGAAATATTCTCAGCCGACTCCGCCAAATCCAGATCACATCAAAAACAACAGCCGATCAGAAAATGGTGCGATTACCACCACTCATCTTGGCATGATATGTTCGAATGCAAAGCTTAGAAGAACGAGCACTCTAGCAGCCTCGACTATCGACATCGACATCGACATCGAGCACTCCAGTAGCCTTGACTATTGTTGACAAGGAGGAATGAGAGCGCCTAATCCATACACCGATATGTGTTCATCACAATCCATTACATCTTATTTTGGATAACAATAGCCATAAGAACTTCATTTATGAATATCTTGTAAAGAAACTAGGTCTTGTCACCACTCCACATCCTTAACCTTACAACATCGGTTGGATGAAGGATGGATAGGAACTACGAATCACCCGACAATGCAAACTCACCTACTTCATAAATCCTTTTGAAGATGAAGTGATCTGTGATGTAGCACCACTCTCCATAGCCGACACCCTGCTTGGGAAACCTTACCTATGGGATCACAATGGAATTTATCAGTCATGACCACAGAAGGTGATTGTCAGAATCCAGAATCGATGGTACAACATACCAGATCGATGACCTACACCAATGGTTTCAATGATATCTACTAAACAGACAAAGAAGCTCATAAATCATGCTAAGAAGTTCACATTAATCATGATCAAACCGCAACATTCTAGGAAGACTATAGCAACGAGTCGACTCATCGACCAAAGCAACTCCCGACAGAAGTAGCTGATTGACAACGTTCTCAATGAGTATCAGAGTTTATTCCAAGAGCTGGATGGAGTACCTCAATATTTCCAGGTAAAACACTCCATTGAACTTGCTCCCGGTTCTTCTTTGCCTAACTCATTTTTTTACAGAAGATCCATTCTCAAAAATGAAGAGATTCACAGAAAAATCCAAGATTTGATCAACAAAGGTCATGTCCGACCCAACTCCTCCCTTTTTTGAAGTCCATTCATCCTCATTCCAAATAAATATGGGACTTGGTGCATCTGCATTGACTACAGGGCACTCAAAAAATAATCGATGAAGAATCAGTACCCTCTGCTGCAGATATACGAACTCATCGAATGTCTAAAAGGTGATAAATTCTTTACTAAGCTCGACCTCAAGTCGGGATATCATCAGATTCAAATCGAGCCCTTAAATGTGTGGAAAATTGATTTCAAGACCAAGGAAGGATTGTTTGAATGGTTAGTCGTGCCTTTCGGCTTAACCAATGTACCTGTGACCTTCATGTGATACATGGATAACATTCTTTGACCTTTTATTGGCAAATGGGTCATTGTCTACCTTGACGACATACTGATTTTCAGTCGATCATGGGAAGAACATGTCGGATAGCTTCAACAAGTCCTCGAAACTCTCCAACAACATCGACTTTACTTGAACATGGACAAATGTACCTTTGCAATGAATAACATCAAATATTTGGTGTATGTAATTGACTCTGTAGGAATTCACGTCGATCCAAACAAAGTACATATCCTAAAATATTGGTCCATTCCTCAAATCATTCAAGAACTAAGAAGTTTTATTAGTTTGGAAAATTTCTATCGACGATTCATACTTGGCTTCAGTCACATAGCATGTCCCTTGAATCAGTTGACAAAGGGAAATGGAAAACTATCTTCAAATGGACATTGACACAACAAGAAGCTTTTGAATAGCTCAAACGCAAGCTCTGCACTGCACTAGTACTTGTCTTACCTGATTTGCATCAGCCCTTTGATATTGAGACAAACGCATTGAACTATTCCTTGGGCACAGTTATCACTCAGTCTGGTCACCCAGTCGCTTTTCATTCCAAAACTTTTAACGACACAGTTAGAACATATTCGACGTACAAAAAAAATTGTACGCCATTGTGCAAGCTCTCAAGAAATGGAGGCATTACATCCTTGGCAAGGAAACAGTCATCCTTACTGACCATAAGCCTCTACAGTTCACTCTGACCCAATCAAAACTACAAACAACTCGACAAATTAAGTGGATTAATTACCTACAACAATTCCAGTTGGTGATTAAGTATCAGAAAAGGTAAATCTAATGCCACCACCGATTGTCTAAGAAGACCTCCCATTAATCTCCTTTTTACAGTGATGATTATGCAGGGATATGACACAACTACTTGGCCTCAGTTGTATCAGGAAGAAATCAACTTTTCACCAGTCTATCGACATATTCAGACTGAAAATTCATTGACCGTCAACTATTTCCTGAAAGACACCTTGCTATACAAGCTTGGACAACTTTGTGTACCAACTGGTGAGCATCGACAACAACTCATTTGGGATAGGCACTGCAGCAAGACCCAGGACACTTTGGAGTAGCAAAGACACTTTCTATTCTACAGAAGTATTTCTTTTGTCCTACACTTAAAACTAATGTCAACAAGTACATTTGATCATGCGTGATTTGTGCCATTGCTAAACTGCCTAATCGACGACAGGGATTGCACACGCCTCTTCTAGTTCCTATTCGACCATGGGAATCTATTTCCATGGACTACTTGATGGGATATCCTACTACCAAACATCAACACGATGTGATATAGTATTAGTTGACAAATTTTCCAAGATGGCCATTCTCATACCATGCAAGAAGACCACGATAGCGTAGCAAATTGCTCAGCTCTTCTTCACACATGTTTGGAAACACTTTGGTTTACCCACAAACATTAATTCCGACTGAGATGCCAGATTTGTCAGCATATTTTGGAAGACCCTTTGGCAACAGCTAGACACACGACTCTCATTGTTGACAGCTTTCCATCCTCATACCGACGAACAGACAAAAGTTGTGAATCGCTTGGTTGTACAACTGCTTCACATGTACAACCACAAGCATCGACGCACATGGGATGAAAGACTTCCATACATACAACATAGTTACAATTGTGCTCAACAAAGCTCTACAGAAAAGAGTCCATTTGATATATGTTACGGATTTCAACCCTCAGTTCCTATCAACTTGATCTTCTCCTCGACACATCCAAAGACTGACATCGACTACAGCCAGTGAGAAGTTTATAAATATTCGAAGTTTTGAGATCAAATCTGCAACATCCAAAAGCAAGCACATGAAATGTTGCAATGAGAAAATGAGAAATATAAGGCTCGACATGACAAGCATTGTAATCCTCATTCATTCCAAATTGGGGAGAAGTTCTGGTTACATCTCAAGAAGGAGCGCTTCACCATTCCATTCAAGAAGCTCAACCCTTTACGATATGATCCGTATAGTATTCTTTGACAGATTGGCAAAAATGCTTTCGAGATTGACATTCCTACAAACCTGGGTCTGCATCCAGTATTCAATGTGGATCTACTTTGACCATACCATGCACCACTATTGGAACATAACAACTTACCGAAAACAGAACCCAATGACATCAATCAAGATATTCAAGAGCCTCTTCCTTGCGACACCATTGTGGGATGACAAGTATACCATACAAGGATGAACACAATTCCCTTGTTTTAGGTTGCTAAATCCAGAAAAATCCCAACACAAGGAAAGTGGTACTCCACTACTGAACTGACCAACAAGTTTCCCCACCTTCATGAGAAAACAATGGGGACCATTGTTTCTTAAGGAAGGACGTCTGACCCACATCGCAGTTGGAATTATTATCGGATACTAACTTTGACACATCTTCGAAAATTCATCGATGTCAACTCAAATTCGACAAGTTCAGATTTTGACATGACTTCGACAAATCTGCAACTTCAACAACTTCCGCGACCTCACAATTTCACGACATCGACATGTGGCGTCAATCTGCGACTTGCGACTGTCGAACTTTGACAGACTGTCTCTCTGTCTTCCAGTCGACTGTAACAGTTTAAATGCCGAACCATTTTAATTTATTTTGTAACTGATAATGGGAGAGCACGCAAGCATCTCATCACTCTCTAAATAAGCATGTAAACTATTGCAATATGGAGCATAGAATCAATCGATGATCTCATATCTAGTAATAGAATATCAGCTTGCATTCCTGCATATTGTCTTTGTTCATTCGTGCTCTGTTTTTGTAGTGTATTCCTGCTTTGTACATTCTTCTTCTTAAGCTTCCACCATAACATAGCCGATTCATTTTGTCGAACTGTTGTCCCCCTCGTGCTTCCTAGCCATGTGCGGAACACCCATGTATCATAAACAGATGAAAGTAACACAACTGATCGAGTTGATCCATCTTCTAATTTGAATTTCGAGCAAGATATGTCAGCTACTACTCTAGAAGTTGAAGAGAGTTTCAAAATCTCTATTTCCCATGAGCCTGTTGATGTGCAAGATGATGATCTACTGAGTGTTTTGGAGGTAAAATCAGATTGTAGAGGTGATGCATTCGCCCTCCTTGATAAAAAAATTTCCTATGAACTTCTATTTGGTCATTGGCACAAGTTATCAGAGTTTCACTGAATATGAAAGACACTACCATTCGCTTGGGTTCAAGTCTCATGCACAGCCTTGTGATTTTGGTTTTGATCTCACCCCTATTGGTTCAAAGGAGATCATAAGAAACCATATTTCAATTCTTGGAGGTGATTTGAAGTCCAAGCCATCACCATTATGTCATGGTTAATTTGGTTTTGATCTCACCCATTCTAGTTCAAAGGAGAAACCATCTATCATTATTGGAGCTGATTTTGAAGTCCAAGATACCACCATCATGTCATAGTTTATTTGATTATGATCTCACCTATGTTGGTTCAAAGGAGATATCAAAGAACTATCTACAAATTCATGGAGTTGATCCTACCTTAGTTGGTTCGAATCACATGTTCCAGAATTATCTTCATATTTTTGGATTTGTTCTCACCATGTTTGGTCAAAAGAGCAAGTTCAGGAAGCCTCCAGATTCGCTTGAATCCACTGAAGGAGAAGTCAAACACATGTTTTTGGAGCATGATCCACTTCCTAAGAGGAAGATACCTCCATAGATTGCATCAAGCATCACAACACTGCTTCATGAGCAAGAGAGCGAATCTTCATCTCAAGAAAGTTCATATTTTGAGTCTGAAAGTGATGAAGAGCGAATGCTAGATCCATAACCACAAGAACCTGAAGATATAGCACCTGACAGTGAAGATGAGCAAATGTTAGATCTAGATCCATAAGAAATTAAAGATCTAGAACCTGAAGATCCAACTCTTTTTCCGAGATGGGATGCCACAACTCTTAGATCTACCAATGATCTTGTTGGAGATCCACTTGATCCAAGGAGAACCAAATCTGATTTTCAGAATGAAGGTTTCATCCTTCTCACATTGATCCATTTCTTGTTGATATATCCTTTCTCGGTAAAGAATTTCGCTTACCTTTTGGGTTGAGTGATGCACATGATTGATTAGCTTAATACAGTCTATCTTGAGGTGGAGCTCTCTTCCCACTTTGTTTTCCCTCTTTCCTCACATTTTTTGTTTAGATTGTTGTACAGGGTGACCTTTGATGTCAATTACTAGGGCCCTACTATTTTTTTAGTTATGTGTTTCCTCATAGTCTGACTTGTGGGGGGCTGTTGGAATATTCTCACCATCATTTATGTATTTTCATGCATTGCATGCATGAATGCATAATGCATGCATCTAGTCATCAGTATGGTGGTATCCCATCCCCTATTCCTAAGTTTTGAGCACCCTGGAGCCTGTCGCTAGCCACCACTAAACCTCCTACTTACCTAGAGCGCAGTGTTTTAATCATATGGATACTAATATACCCTACTACACACCACTAGGAACTCAAATCAGTGAGTTCATACATTGATCAATTAGTTCTTGCATTGATTGTTCAGTTAACTGATTGTAGCTCCTAGTTGTCTATATCAGAGTGCCACTTGACTACTGACAGTATCTCATGTGCCCACGTTGGAGTATCCTTCCGTAGATTAGTGCCACATGCATCAATTAGACTCAGTTAGACTCATTTGACTGATATTTGACTATTGGTGGCCACTACCACTAATTAGGTGATGTTTCCAATATAGTCAAGCCGTGCTATTCAGGAAAATTTGAATGACCTTTGGTCTATTCGAATTCATTCTATTGTACTCTCATATTTTTTCCATCTTACAACTGATGAATGATATTACAACAGTTTTTATCATTCTTTGAGTTTCATATGTGAATACTGATTCAACTCTTCTTCTTTTATGCAGTTTTTGAGTAATATTTGTGAGGTTTGTTCAAGCTGAGTGATATACACCTGTAAAATTTCACAATATTTTCTATCATAATAGTATTGCATACTACTTCCAGAGGTTTTGTTAGATTAGCACATATGTAGATCTCTATTTTTTTTGCTAAAAAAAATGATGTCCTTATATTACTGCTCATCACTAATAGGTGATCATAGGTCATGACAAAGTGGAGTTGTTATGGGAGAACATATAGGAGCAGAGCTACCCAATATCATAATTGGAGGCATAAAATGTTGTGATAGTTGCATTGGCAAGAAGCTATATGACTAGTTAATTGCACTATGACAGTTTTGAATGCTTGCATTTCTCATTGAGGTGTAACTGTTGTAAAGATGCAATATTTTTGGCATATCCATTTGGGTATGAGTCTCATACCCATTTCCATCTGATGTCAATGCACAACTTGAAATTCTAGGCACTTTTTTTCCAAAATGAGGTTTCCAGCATCTATATTTTCAAATATGATTGTGCATATGAATACATTTTGAGGCAATCTCATTGAATTTATTAGCGTGAATTTTCTATGTGTCATTCATTGAAGTATAGTTAATGGAGGCCAATGATACATCTCATATCATGAAGTCCATTGTGAGGTCTTCAACTTCAACACTAAGGTATTATTAATATCCATTTAAATCATCTCTACATATATAGCTAACACTTCAATAGTAATTTGAACTTCAAATATGTTAGTAATGCATTACTTTGTTAATTTTCTAGAAATGCCAATTACCCAAATATGACTGATGTATTACAGAACTACAGTCCAATCTCACTACAATAGAGAAAATGAAGCCTATCAAGTCAGACTTGTGGAAATTTTGAGAACATTATAAATAAGCAAGCCCCATTGCACATAATAATAGATTTGGATATTGGTTCATTTAGATTTTTTTTAACATGAATGGATAGCTTTTATATTAATGAAAACTTGATGGTTTTCCCCAACTAGAAAAGAGTACAAATTGGGCATTTGGCTAGAGTATTCCATGTCTTTCCTTAACAAGAGTTTTGCAAAAAGACATTGATCCTAAACTTATGAAGAGATGAATATAACTAAATTTGAACATAATTGAACATTCTATATATCTGAACTTATACATATTTTCCTATATTTAACAACCAAAAATTGATGTCCTGCTAGACCTGAGTATCATTATTCTATCTTAACATTCCCTTAAGACTTCAAAGTACCTTGTTGTTCCTGACAATAAGGAAGTATTGACTTCTCAATTGGAGGCATTACTTGGGAAATGGATGTGTTGGAAGACTAAATATCTTTGAGTATGTGTTGCATTTGTTGATAGATAATATAAATAAATGTGATCTTATTTACATGCTATTATATTAGAATCTACCATTTCCATATCAAATAGTGTGTCATTAGCTATTATGATAATATTGACATTTGTTATAAATTTTAGTGATTTTCCTTCTATTTCAATGTTGTTCTAGTTCAATGATTTGATGATTTAACCTTGTTTGGTTGGATACAGGAACACATTGTGGCGTTAAATGGCCATTATTTTTAGAAAAATGGTGGTAATTTTATATTATCTATTAAGGTACATATTATGCTTCCATTTCTTGTACTTTTGAAGTAAATACAGGCATCATGATTGTCTCTCATTTTTTCGTGTTTACTTCTTACTGCAAGAAAATTTCATTGACCCTAATGTGCTAGTAGATGCAATGTTTTCCCAAGAAGTTAAGAAGTTGCAAAAGAAACAATTTAAGCCATTTGAGCAGGAGACCTCAGAACCTTTTGAAGAGACCATGCTTATGTCTTATATCATTGATGTAAAATTATATAATATATTCTATTTAAAGGTGCTATATCAATGGAACTATAGTGTCCCTTCTTAAGAATTTACACAAACTAGGAAAAATTGCAATTTTTAACCAATTCAACCCTTAGACTAGTATCAACCCAACTGCTTATGAATGGCTCCAAATGCTTCCAAATGGGGTCTAAATGAGTTTGTAAGGTATTCATACATATAAGTGAGTATTATGGATTCTTAACAACCCTTAAAACACTTCTTCAACATTCATTTACAATCTATACAAAGTAGGGAATGTTGGGATATTCCTATACTCCATCATAGTCCTACCAGCGTTATCCATTTTTGCATTTTCGGTCATACATGCATTTTGCATGCAGTCATGTTTTGCATGCATGCATCCCAGTCATCAGTACCATCACCCAGCCCTCAATTAGCTAGCCCTGGGAGCTTCTCACTGATCAGTTTTATCCATCCTAGTGCTTAGTGCACCCTACATGCAATTGCATGCATCCTAGGCACCCTCTCTCACCTACCACTCACTTGCACTTGAGTTAGTTGATTTATCTTTAGTTCTTTCCTTGATTTAAGGTTTTCAAGTTGCAAACCCGCAACCTGCAAGTGCGGATTGCGGATTGTGGGAATCATGAATAAATTTTGAAATAAGACCTGGACCTGACCTTGCAACTGCAAGATTCAATCCCAACCATCGTCTATCTCAATCCTATGAATGAGATTACATTGCGTGATTTGAATGATTACTCAGTTTAGAGTCATTTGATTTTGACTTTTGTGTGTAATGATTGCTTATTCTTATTTGAACTTGTTTGAGTCATTTACGTGCTTCAGTTTTTCCTAATTAAATTCATATGATCTTGGAAACAAATTTGAACTTCATTAAATCAATAAGATTAAAAGAGCATATTGATGGGTTAGAACAATTTGATTGAATACTCATTTTTAATCATTTTGATTTATGACTTGAAAGGGTGTATATCAGATAATGGAACCCTGGATTTAATTCTCAACTTTGAAAGGATTACTGAATTTTACTAAGCCTTGAATATTTGATAAAATTTGTCATTTTGGGAAAATCTATAATTTTATGACAAAATTTTACAAGGCCTTGTTATGTATAATTCAATTGAATCCTGAAAAAGGAAAAAACATACTTTCAAATCATGGAAAACCTCAATAATTTGTCATTAAGGAAAGTATTATATTTTACAAAAGAATAATTAGCTTTGCTTGTTGATAAGATTAGTATTATTGTTTACATTATATTCGATAAACTTTCAAAATGACAATATTAATAATTTATTTGTATAATTGGCTTTTTATATATCATGTTATTTCCAATCTTCATGCACAGTATTTCACTAAACCCTAATATGTCGTGCAGGATGAAGTTTAAAAATGGATTGCGCACCTGTAAAAGTCACCTTTTTGCGTGGAGGATTCTAACCAAACCGTGAGGAATTAGATCCAACAGTTGAAAACCCACTTCTGAAATGGGCTCATTTACCCCTAACTACGGATAATTTTGCAAATATGTCAACCATTTGGGAGGAAAACATGACCAAACAAAGGTGAATTTCCAGAAATTCGTTCCGACCATTTTTGCATAGTTGAATGAACCAGACATCTGGAGATTTGATCCTATCATTACCAGTGCTCTTCATTGCTATAAATTCTTCCTGTATTTGTATTCCTCTTGCAATGTTTTCTGTTGATAGCGAAGAAGGAGAAACGCTGCTTTAGAGGGAGTAGATGATCTTTGTATGACAGAGAACTGAATTTCTTCTTTCTCTACTATGATTCTTTTGATAGCAATTTCTTGTGTTTAAGAGATTGGAGATCCTGGGCTCTGCTTGAAGTGGCTGCTCTAATTATCAAGTTGAAGCTTTGTATTTTTATCAAGCTGAGATGGTAATAAAATTTCTTTTCTGGAATTATTTTCCATTTGTTCATGTGCATTTAATTAGATTTCTCTTTTTTGTGCACAAATCAGATCATAATCAGATTAAGTAACTTTCTGCATTTTTGTAGTTTATGTGTTAACCTGATTATATTTAATCATTGCATAAATGATTGTATGTTCAAATAATTTTAGCATAATGAAGATAATTTCTTACTTCTCATGTTAGAATTAATGAGCTAAAGACGTCAATAATTTTAAAATTTCTTTTAAAATCAATGATGATCCAATTATTCCTTTTGGACATTAAATCATTTCCTCCATTTTAAAATACTTGGCTCCCGTGATAGATTACTAATTAATATTTAACTTAGCTATAATTTTACTTTAATATTTTTGTTTAAATCTCTATTTCTGTAATTATAGAATTTATTCTCATAGTTGCAGAAGTATTAATTTTAGATTGCATAATAATTCTAGATTGCATTCAAATTACATTTATGATTAATTTCATAATTAATTCAAAGCCTCATTTTTAAGGAGCAAACCTACCAACTCATAGAGTGCTAGCGGAGGCCGAATATCCATGGGTGTTAACGACACCAAACTGCTCAAGGATAGAGTAATACTTGCGTAGGATTATCTGAAGCCTTTGACTGGGTTTTCATCCCCTGTTGTTTCCTTGGGCACCATTCCAGTACCTGCACAACCGAGGCATCAAAAAATGGCGATAGAAGGAGGGCGATCTGACATGTAAGGTCATTTGAGCTATCTTAATCAGACTATCTTAAAATGGCTCCAGCCCAAAAATCTGTATATAGTTCATTTTTTGCTCAAGAATCTGTATTTAGTTGTTTTTCTAGACAAATTAGTTTTAAATTTCAAACAGATGTTTTGAAGGAACTGATAGAAGAAAAATTCGAAGGATAAATCTTAACACAAGAACATGTTCTTTGATTTATTCATAATTGTCTTGTTAACAAAATTTTGGATCAAGATGTCTTGTGCAGATTGTTAGCCTTCACATTCGAAGGATGCGTCAAAGAGTGGTTTGTAACCTTACCTTTTGATTTTGTCCATTCTTTTGAACATTTTGTAGATCTGTTCATACTTTCTTTTGGACATTATGACTTTATTAGATTATCCAATGAATGGAAACTGCTCACTTCAAAAGAGGGTGAATCAGTAGAAGATTTTGCAATTAGAAATTTTAATCTCTATTGTAGATTCCCTTTAATAGATTGTCCTATAATATTTGAATGATTGTGGAACATTCGTTCTGTTTTACACGAATCTGATAAATTAGTAGCTGATAAATCTGAATTATACATTGATAATCATCCACCTCTTGGTTTATATTTACATGAAGAATCTAAAGATTTAAAAATTGTAGAAATGAATTCCTTCTCTTTTTTAGATATGGATCATAATCAATATGATGATTCGGGTGATTTAAATGTTGATATGCCCATGTCTATTTCACATGAAATTCAATGTGTAACTAATCATGAAGGAGATCATTTTTCTATAGAAGATTCTTCTAAAGTATAAGAGAATAGTTCTGATCATAACATCGAACAATCTTCTTCTAGCATAATTAAAGAGCTTCAAGATCCTAATATTGATCATTATGTTAATCCTTTGATAGATCTAGAATCAACTAATTGTTCTAAAATTTGTGATATGTTCTCCCAATTACCGTTTTCTGAACCAAGTGATTCTATAGGAGAACATATTTCACGAAATGATGATACTACATTAGAAGAAGAAGCAAATCCAATTTGAAACCTTTCATACATATCTATTTTGAAGAGAAAACCTTTCTTAAGGAATCTCCATCTGAAAATATTCTACAAAGAGATGAGTTTCATGCACTTATCTCTTCTTCTTGTTTTTCTGTGTATCCTGATCTATTTAATAACAATGGAATTCAATCATATATTTCAGATTCTAATTCTCCATTGTCAAGTCTTAAAGAGGTACAAGTTAATGATGAGATACATAAAGAAGAACAAGAAGATTCTTATCTTTGTCATCAATCTATGTTTTCTTGTCATTCTTCTTTAATGGAAATGAATACTATTTCTAATGGTTATTTTCAGAGTTCTTTCTTTTATGATTCACCGTTCAATGAAGAAACATTTTCTTCTTATAATCAATTACTTAATTAAGAAGATTCTTATCAGGATGTTAGTGATACTAGTTCCACACTTACAACATCTGATATCTTTAGTTCTTCTCAAGCAAATATTCAAAAGCAATTTGATCTCTTTAAGAATTTCCAATTAAATCAACCAATTCATGATGATTTTCACAATAATAAATTAGAACAAATTGGATCTGATTTTGCTGATCTTACTCAAGAAAATATTCCTAAGGAGAAAATTGTTCAAGAAGAAGTTTTGGATTCATATAATACTAATGTTGATTTTCTTTCTCGTTGCATAAAATTTTCAAATTCTTTCTGTCATTCTTTTGATTTTCATTGTACATACCATGATTGGGTTGTTTATTAGCTTGAGAAGTCTTTCTTAGCGAGACTTCATCATTCTGGTAAAAATCTATTTTCCTTATTTGTATATAAAGATTGTAAGGCTTTTCTTTGGTTTTATTTTCTACCTTTGAATTCAATTTCTAGCTGGTTAGAATTTAAGAATGTTTTTAGAGATTATGGTATAACTGAAATTCATCAAAATTTGGATCAAATGTAGGTATATGATGGAGAATCAATTCGGGATTTTAATACACAAGTGTATTACAACTTACACGAAAAAGATAGACCTTTAACTCAAATCACCTTTTGTTTGTATGTTAGATCTCTTCCCAAGACTATAGCAATGTTTATTTTGCATGAAGCGTTAACAGATTTCAATAAAGCATGCAAAGAGGCTCAAGAGCTTGAAAAAGACTTGAAAAGGTATCCTTTAGATCCTTTTTTTCATTTTGTTTCATATGATGTAGAATCTGTTAATGAAAACTAAATGTTCCACAAATTGTTGAATTAAACACACAACTTAATGATTTGTACGATGAAGTTATTTCCATTAAAAATGAAAGAAATATTCAAAATACTTTACATGATTTGAAACAAATAGTTTTTGCATCTAAAATTCCATCTTCCTTAGATACAAAAGGAAAATTAGTTGCAAATTATAATTGTCATTCTTCTCTTTCAAATGGATGTAAGTACGATGAATGCTGCACATTTTCCCTTCATTGTTTGGAATCTCAATCTAAAACTGTTGAAGAAAATATTAATCCCAATACTTCCAATCTATTTAATGAACAATTAGTTCAAACGAGTTTTGAACATTTGTCATTTTCTCAATTTGATCATAATGACTCAACTATCAATGAAAATGAAGATTTCGAGACTTATGAAGAGGTTTTTTCACCTATCTCTAATGATTTTAAAAGTCCTTTTATAAGTGATATTTATTCTTCTTCATTTAATCAAATGATGGATCTTAGAGTAGAAAGTTTTGAAGATGCTAATTACACTCCATATTTTGAAGAACATGTTGATTCTATTCATTTTATGAAATCTGAAAGTTTTTTATCTTCATCTTTTAATTATGATTGTTATTAACAAAATGAAAACCATAAGTCTTTAGAAGATGAGTTGGCTGAAATTGAGATTGAATTTCAAAATATTTGTTCCAAATATACTTTCTCTATAAATCAAATTTCAAATGAAAAGTTATTTCGATCAAATAATTTGAAATTAAACAAATTTGATGCACTTGAAAAGATTGAACATCTTAATAAAAATTAAGAAGACAAAGTTAACCATTCACAAGATTCAAATTCAGATATTTTCTTTCAACTCAATAACGATGATACATTTCCAAAATATATATTCTCCACTTTCAATTTTTATGAAGCTCTTTTGAATCATGATCTTAATAATTTCCAACACACTTTTTATGATCCAATTTATTTATGGTTGGAACAACCAGTTTTGATCCATTTTCTATGTCATTTTAATTTTTTTGTAAATAAGAAACTTAGCTTAGTTTTTCCAATGTTTGGATCTCCATTTTTAAGATGTTTATTGCTAATGCATCATTTGTTTTTTCTTGCAAGTTTAAATTGACTTGATTGGCTCCATTGGAAGTTTGATAATACTTAGTTTTTGTTTACTTTTTAGAGTAGTATAGGAGTAAGTGTATAATAGATTAGTTTTGATCATTTCTTTAATAATTAGATTACTGTTTTGGTTTTATTCAATAAAGTATTTGTGACCACAAGCCAAGTCAAAGTTGGAAACAACGCTTCTTCATACACTTTCAGGGAAGTATCTTTATCCTTTTTCACTTTCTATTATTCATGCTCTTGCTTATTATTTTATTGATTTAAGGCATTCATGATTAATTTACATTTTTTTAAATAATAATGATCTTGTCATGAAATGATTTGAATTAATTATCTTCCAAGTTTTAAGAGAAAGAACATTTTTACATGAGGCACAGTAATTAGTATTACCTCTTCCTCTCCCATGGGAGTTACTCTTCCTCTACATTTTGACCTCATTGATTCATGCAAAGTAATATTTCCTTACAACTACCCCAAGAATATTTGAATCCACCTTGGATTTGAATGGGTGAGAGTGGAATGCCATGTGGCATGGGGAATCTAGCTTTTTTGGGGGTCCCACACAACCAATGTCTCTCCATGACCAAGTGCCATCTTATTTTCTCACCATAAATATTTATTTTACCCATTTTAACATATTTATGTCAATATAATGTCCATTTGGGGTTTATTAGCTCCCTTATTCAAAATCCCAATGTTTCTACCCCAACCAAGGAAACTAGTAGATTGGTGGAATTTCCTCTTTTGAAATTTATTTGAATGGGGACATTACAGTCCTTCCCACCCAAGATTGCTTGTTATCATTCAATTCGAACATGGATGTTGAATAACCTGCTTTCTTTCCAAAACAAAAAAATTTGAAACCAATCAGACTAAATTTATTCTAGGGTCCCATTGCTTGTATTGCACTCCAACGATTTGGAGTGCTCTCCAACCCATACCATCAACAAGGAGAATTCCAGGATCCCATTTTATGGTATGCATTCTTACAAACATCATGAGTACAAAATATATATCATCAAAGTACATAACAACATAATAAAAAGGTAAATCAAGGAGAACATCTCATATTTTCATAAAAATTTAAAATTTTTGTAAATAGCAATAATTAGCTTAATTATTGATAATTTGTAACTGTAGAATTTAATAATATGAGCTGCAACAATTTTAATCTTAACAACTGTTGTAATAAACATAAATAATTTTCTATTATAACTACTACATCAACGTCATCTTAATTATATTTATAACAACTATCATTAAATAGTTAAATGCATGAATAGATCAACTTTTGATGCGACACCTTTTTAAATGCAATGAAATGTATGAATGACGTAATAATGAAATGCCAGGATAGAAATATGATATGGTACTTTTTCTTTGAGACGATACTGATAGTTTGCTTCTTTGCTGTCCAAGGGAGTCCTATGAGGGACCTCGAAGCTTACTTTGCTGTAACGCTAAAGCATTAGACTTGTTCGATGTGCAGATGTCAGGTAAGGAGTTTCATGATTGCAAATAAATTCCAGTTTCGTGTAAAGTTCAATCAACGTCGTAAATAAAATAGCATGTTGTAAAGATTGTTGCATCTATCAAAACGTACAGGTATGACTCACATGCTTACTCCTTTGCGTTCCAAGGTTCATCTTATGACTGGGTAAACTCAAACCAAATTAACTGTCGAAGAAGTATCTTATTAATAGCATTCTCACTGTTGTCATCATTGTTCTAGCTGGTTGTAGTGATGGTTGTCTTGTTGTCGTCATTTATAATGATAATACCAAAGTGTATGTAAAGGGTTTGAGCTCGTAAGCTCTTGCAACCAAAATTATATGAATATATAAACACGATAATATATTAACATGACTACCAAATGTTATGTAGATATAGTGCAATTAAGCTTTGGATTATATATATAATGGTTATTCTATTTATAAACAAAACACAAACTTTCCAAAGTGTTTATACAAACAATAGTGTGACTATTCCTATTTTCGATTTAATGCCAATATTAAAACATATATTGGAGATATTGGCAATATAGGCATCGTTAGAATTTTGACAATACTATGCAAGTGTTGTAAATTAAATACAAACGTTATAATGTATGAAAATGGTTACAATACAATGCAAACCTTTGGAATTATAATCATGTATTTGCATACACGTTATTACCGTTATAAAGAATACGAAATTGTTACAATATTGTTATGTTAACAAATGAAAAATGTAAAGTTTGTTATCACATGACGGTACTGACAGGCATTAAATGGGTTTTGACAGGTTGCTGGCTCATAAATTCAACGTTGGTCTGGAGCTAAGGTAACGATCATGGAAGGATATCACAATTAAAGTTTTGGTACTGCAGTACTGCCGAGTTGTAACTCCAGGAATTCCACATAGATGTGAACACCTCCGTACTTGTTGATGTGTAAGGGTTCTACGTCAAGTGTTGATTGTGCTTACTCCATCGCATGCCATAGTGGCAATGTCTAATGGTAATGCAAAGTGGGCAGTAAATTTTATATGTGACAGGTTGTTGAATTAATTAAGTTGACAAGAGTCTCGAACTGTAAAAAGATCCTGAATGATATCCATTATCGAAATGGTGCCTCATCCCTGCCGAGTTGGATAGTCCATGTTTCCACATAGGTGTGCTTTCCTGGTTTACTTGCTAATGTGGCAGAATACTACGCCTGGTACCGGTTATTGCTGACTTAAACATTTGCCAAGGTGGCTATGTCGAATAGTAATGGAGGATGGCATTAAATGTTTAATTCGTTGATACCAAAGTGGCCAAAGCTGGCACTGTTGTAACCGTCAATGATCGTGAGTCTAAACCATCGAAACCCTAAAGTCTACCATGTAATTGAATTAAGAGCTCAAAAAAGTGGTTCATTGTGTTATTTTTTTGGTTGAGGTGGTCGACAAGCTGCCAAAATCCTATCAGAATGCAGTGCAGGGTTTCGACCCTGAGACCTACCACTTCTTTGAAATACTGTAATCTTTGAAACTTGTATAGTGTTATTGGTCGTGATCACTGTCTCTGGTTCGAGTGTGTTGAGTGTTGATGGATTTTATGCCCTTCGCAAATTTGAAGAAGTTATTCTTAACCTATTAAGAGGTAGCATTCTCCCATCGTTTCTCTGCATCGTTTGCCTGGAGCACATCACGGTTGGCCACTTGGTAAGAAGGTAAGCACTTGGAGCAAAATAGTAATGCTGTTGATTTGTAGGACGACAGTTGATCTTTCAACTTTCTAGACTCCTAACTTCATTTTAATGTGTTAGTTTTCAGGGTTGAAAGGTTAATTCGAACCAGGGTTTGGCAATATAATCGTGTGCTTCTATGCTAATAAGCTTCCGGTCTTCCATACGCTCATAGCGCTTCTTCGTATGTGGTTCTTCGTCTGTGCTTGATATAGTTTTTCAACGAAGAGGAACTGCCTTGCCCAGCTCTCTTGTAGCTCCATTGATGATGATGATGAGAACCTTTGAATATTTTTTAATAAACTGTAATACTTAGTCTTTGCTTTGATGTCATCGATTTGAAAAGTAACTCGTCAATGCTTTAAGTGTTTGGGCTCTATGGCTGAAGAAACATGGAAACACTTGTTGATTATTTTTTACTGTAAAAACAGTTTGTAAACCTTGTTTGGAATCCACGATTTGATGGTTTCGAGGGTCGAGAGATAAATTAGAGTCGAGGCTCGTCTTCTATATATCAATGCTTTTCTCTCTCCATGGATGCATACCAGACCAGGTATGAACTGTAAAGCTGTGAAACTTTCATCGTAAATAAATATAAATAAATGATGTGCTAAAATTTTTGTGGAGATGACTTGTAACGTTCCTCTTAATACTGTAGAATGATGATCGTTTTCTTGTTTGTTTGAAAACTAGAAACGAAAGAGTATAAATTTGAAATGCAATTTCTTTGTTTTGTTTAACAAAAGGATAGGTAGGGTTAAATCCTAAGTCGTGATTCTATTCGCAAAGAAGGCTTAGCCGAGTAGGGCTCAAACCATGATTTAAAAAGGAGTGTAGTATTTTTCTGTTAAACAATGAAAAGAAACGAACCTAACTAGGGTTTTGATATGGAAACTTAGAAAATAGAAAAAGAACAATGCTACAGTTTAAATGGATGATTAATAATGGTGATAATGGTAGATACAAGGTTCTTCTCATGTTTAACTTTGTACGAAAAGCATTATAGAAATAGATAAGAAATTACTATGTGCATATTTGTGCAAAATTACGAAGTCTGTATAAAAGCAACTCTATCTATTTTAAATTTCTAAACTCATAAATAATGATAGAGTATTTACGATGGAATAGTGCGTGAATGAAGTGTAAGAAAATATGATACCTGTGTGAATCTTATTGTATTTCCAGTTTAACATAAAAAAAAAAATTATTTAAATTCAAGAGTCCATAAAACAATATGCTAATTGTATTTTTCTGCTTCCTGTGCATATTATAAAATTCTATATGATACAAGAAAAATGTACAGGAAATTTAACATTGATTAATTTCATAGGGATGAAGAAAAGATTCATATGTATATAAATAACTATTATCTAGAACCTTTTACATCTATTCATCATAGGTCTGAAAACAATGAACATAAGACTTACTATATTTATCTATCGAATTCAAAATGGCAATCGCCTATCTTTTAATCTATCTTTAATTTGCGTATCTCTACTAGAATACGATGCTTCTAAACAACATCTGGAAAAATGGAGGTATTGGTTTATCAATTCATCTTCAACATTAAACTTAAACATTCAGACTTAGAACAATTCTAGGATTAGATTTTTCTTTCAAAGACAGAAACACAGAAAATACTGTTTAATCATAACATAAATTATTTACTGAGAATAAGTAAGAAATTGTAGAACCTGAATAAAACCTTTAGGGAAACAAACAACTCAGGAAGACGGTTCCACCCAGCCAAACTCCTAAAAAGAGTCAAATATTGTGTTAGGACCCTTGAGCTCGTTCGCTGAACCACGAGGAGGAAGAAGCTTCAGAAATAGGACTTCTTCTTGTTGTAGTAGTAATCTTCTAAATCTTCAATAGGTAGTAGTCCAAAAGACTTGCTCCTACAACTCTGTTTCTCTTCTATAATAAGCAAAAACTCAGTTTTCAATCACCACTAACCTCCCTTATTTGAATCTCTCTTGAAATCACCTGATTTGCAAGAGGAAAACATTCTGCATAAATGTTGACTAAGAGCTGCCTGCTCAGTTCGAATTTGCCTTTATAGGCTGCCTAGGCCCTTTCAGATGTTACTGGGTCATTAAATGAGCTGCCTGCTCACTCCCTCCACCTAGTTGATAATTCCCTATTTAAGGGGAAGTTGTCCCATAACCAACAGTTAGTGGTGTGATGTAACTGATGCCATGTGTCCCATATCTTCCAACGGCTTCCATTCCTCCTAGTGGGTCGGTAAACATTCATTCAACAGTCCTCCTGAGTGTTTGTCTCCTAATTAATTTATTTAAATAATAATATCTGGTAATTACATTAATCCGTGATCAAAACTGATCATAATTACAAAACTTGTAATTAAATCTAACATAAAGTATTTTTTCAAATAAATAATAATGTTCAGAAATTTGGGTAGGTGACATACACCCCCCCTTAAGTCTCAACATCGTCCTCGATGTTGGCTAGTCACTCCTTGAGTGTTCCTGAAATAGAGTTGGGTATGTTGCCCGCATACTACTCTCCAACTCCCAGGTTGCCTCTTCTAGGCTAAGGTGCTTCCATTGCACCTTCACTTGCCCAATGCTGTGATTCCGGAGGATAGTTTCCCTCCTTCCGAGGATACAATTTGGTTCCACCGGAAAATCTTCGTCTTGTCCCACCTGTACATCATTCCAATTTACAACATGAGTAGTATCATGCACATATTTCTTTAAAAACGATATATGAAAAAACATTATGTATTTTCAGGTTAGGTGGTAAGGCTAGTTGGTATGCCACTGGTCCAACCTTAGATAATATTTCAAAAGGACCACAATACCTGGGTGCCAACTTGGCACAGCTTCCCAGTTTCAGTGAACACTTTTTCGGTCTTACCTTGAGAAACACATGTTCACCCACCTAGAACTCTTTATGAGTTCTTTTCGAATATGCTTGACTTTTCTGCCTATCTTGGGCAGCTTTTAAATGTCCTTGCACCTGTTTCACAATTAGTTCTAATTCTTGAAATAATTTAGGTCCTAAAACAACTCTATTGACTGGATCATTCCATGAAACAGGTGTATTACATTTCCTACCATAAATAATTTCAAAAGGACTAAGTCTGGCTGAAGCATGATAATGATTATTATAAGCAAATTCTGCTAAGTGCAGATAATCTTCCCACTTACTAGGTTGATCCTTAACATACATTCTTCATAAATCTTCTAACACTTGATTTACCCTTTTTGTCTGTCCATCCTTCTGTGGATGAAATGCTGTACTAAAATTTAGAGTTGTATTTAATCCCTTAAACAAAGATCTCCAGAAGTTTCCTGTAAACTTCGAGTCACGATCTGAAATTATTACCTTTGGTATTCCGTGCAGTCTAAAAATCTATTTCATAAAAATATTTGCAATGTCTGGTGCTTTATGTGTGGTCTTCACTGGTATGAAATGTGCCGCCTTGCTAAGTTTGTCCACCACCACCATGATAGAATCATGTTGTTTCTGATTTTTAAGTAATCCAGTAATGAAATCTATGCTGTTCACTTCCCATTTCCAGCTTGGTATTGGTAATGGTTGCAACAATCTCGCAGGATGTTGATGTTCAACCTCCACTTTTTGACAGTCCAAGCATTTTGCAATGTATTCTGCTACTTCTTCTTTCGTTCTGGGCCAATAGTATTCTTTTCTCAGCATAGTGATGGTCTTTTGATATCTTGGATGACCAGAATAGTGACTTTTATGCATCTCATTTAATATTAGAAATTTTATTTCTGGTATATTTGGTACATACAATCTGTTTTTATACAGTAATAGACCATCTTCCTTAATTCTGTAATCTGCCATACAATTTTCAGAACTATTATTGGCTGTCCTTTCCTTCATTTTTCTGTATTCTTCATCTGTTTCACCTTTTTCCAGAATCTGATCTTCCAAATAAGTTGAATAATTACTGATTGCTGAAATGAAATTTAGTTTTGCCTTGCCACTCAAGGCATTTGCAACTTTGTTCTCCTTTCCTTTGATATGTTGAATTTTGAAATCATACTCACTTAAGAATGTCAACCATCTAGCTTGTCTAGCGGTCAGGGTTGTCTGATCCAATCAATATTTCAGACCCATGTTATCTGTTAATAGTGTAAACTTTCTGCCAATAAGGTGATGACGCCACATTTTTAAGGCATGAATAATTGCTAATAACTCTAAATCATATGTAGAGTAATTCTTTTTATGTACTTTCAGCTTTCTAGATTCATACGCTATCACATGCCCTTCCTGTGTCAAGACTCCACCGAGTCCATTATTTCATGCATTTGTACAAACTACAAAATCCTTGTTGGGGTCAGCTATCTTCAAGATAGGTGTTGTTGTCAATAGTTCCTTTAATTTCTTAAAACCCTCAGCACATTTCTGATCCCAAACAAATTTCTTCGCTTTCTTCTGCAAGGAAGTTATGGGGTTGGCAATTTTTGAGAAATTCTCTTTAAACTTTCTGTAATACCCCGTAATGCCCATAAATGATCTCACATCCGACACATCTTTTGGAACCGGCTAGTCATTAATGGCCCTTATTTTGTCGGGGTCAACCGAGATTCCCTTTGTTGAAATTATGTGTCCTAGATACAGAATCTTGTCTTTGTGAAAGTCATATTTACTAAATTTGGCATACAACTGATGATCTCTTAATACTTGTAAGATAATCCGTAAATGTTCATCATGCTCTTCTTTGCTTTTTGAGTACACTAAAATATCGTCTATAAACACAACAACAAACTTGTCTAAACACTTATGCAAAATATTATTCATCAAACACATAAATATAGCTGGAGCATTAGTTAAGCTAAACGGCATGACTACGAACTCGCAATGCCCATACCGAGTTCGGAAAGCTGTTTTGAAAATATCTTCATCTTTAACCCTTACTTGATGATACCCTGATCTTAGATTGATCTTCGAAAATATTGTTGCTCCTCGCAGCCGATCAAATAGATCATCTATGCGGGGCAACGGGTATATATTCTTGATCGTCATCTTATTAAGCTGGCGATAATCTATGCATAGTATTAATGTTCCATCTTTCTTCTTAACGAAGATGACAGGTGCTCCCTAAGGAGACACACTTGGTCTAATATACTTCTTGTCAATAAGTTCCTTCAAATGAGATTTTAATTCGTTTAACTCCAGTATATTCATTCGGTATGGAGCTTTTGAATTTGGTATTGCTCCTGGTATTAACTCTATGGTAAAATCTAAATCTCTTTTGGGTGGTAATCCTGGAATCTCTTCAGGAAATACATCTTTAAAATCCTTTAGGACAGGTATGTCTTCTAATTTCAGTTTTTCCTCTTTACCCATAACCTCATCATTTATCATGTTTACTGCAAACATTTGGCATCCCTTCCTAACTGCTCTCTTAACTTGCATGGCTGAAATTTGTCTAAGGGTTACCTTCCTTGGAATGCCTTTTATTTCTACAGTTTTCCCTTCATCGTTTAAGCATGTAAAATTTTTTCCATAACAGTCTAGGATGACATGATGGGCTTCCAACCAGTCCATCGCAACTATAATATCATATGAACCTAAAGGTAAATATTCAGCTTGATTTGTGTTTGCAAATGATTCATGGATAAAACACAGTTCTCTATAAAATCTAAAACTTTCCTCTTTGTTCCAGTTGCTAGTCTAACTAGCCATGATTTACTAAACTTTTTAGTTTTCAGTTTAAGAATTTCCACAACATTGGGTGATATATAAATTAAACTAGCACCTGGGTCAATTAAAACAGTAACAGGATGGTCATGTATCATACCTTTAATCTCTACCATAGAGATTTGATGATCTGCTTGCCTGTTGTCAAGTGCTATGTTAATTTTTGGCATCTCCCTTGCTACGTCTCCAACAGTAGGTTCAGTCTGAATAGAGTTGATGTTGTTTGTCTCCCTCTTTCGTAAGGGACATTTTGATGCATAATGAGGGCCTTGGCATTCAAAACATTTAATATGTGTCTTTGGTTCACTAGTCTTGGCAGTATTGGATGCATTTTTCGGTGCTGTAGAATTCTGCTATGAATTATTTCTGAAATTATTTCCTTGGGAATTTCAATTCTGAAAATTCTTCGTTTGGAATCCGGAATTCCCATTGAATCTGAAATTTTTCTTCTTCTATTCAAAATTGTTGGGCTTATGATTTTTCCAATTAGACATACCCTCTCTCTTCCGATTTGTATCATAACAGAACACTACCTTCCTCATAGCCTCCTCTAATGTTTTAGGGCTGTCATACTCAATTTTGTCTTTAATGCTGAAAGGTAAACAACTTAAGTACCTTTGAATTTTTGGTTTTTCTTCTATGAAGTAGGGTACATATCTCAGTAAGTTCAGAAACTTAATGTTCAGTACCTTCATGTTCATACCTCCCAACTTCAAATTGTAAAACTCTTTAGATTTTTCTTCGTAGTACTGTTCCGATAGATACTTCTTTTTGAAATATTGTTTGAAAGCACTCCAGCTTACATCTCTATCCTTAATTCCCTTTACCCTTTTGACATCCTGCCACCAGATATCTACTTTTCTGGTTAAGTTATGTATAGCTATTTTTGCTTTTAAGAACTCTGAATAGTTGTATATGTGGAAGTATTTCTTCATCCCTAATAGCCAAGCTTCAACTGTCTCACCATTTTTAGTTTCTCCATTGAAAGTTGGAGGTCTTATCTTCTTGAATTCTCCAGAAATATGCTCATATTCCTTATGATTTTTCTTTCTTGGTTTGGAATCTTCTCCACTACTGTCACTGGTATAATTACGTTTCTTTTTGCGTTCTGCAATAGCATCTCCGGATGAGGTTGAGCTATCTTTTACTTCACTAAATTTGATGTTTTGATTTTTATCAGCATGAGGCATGTCCTCAACTTTGGAAATGTCCTCATTGTTTTTCTCTTGTTCCTCTGTTTGGCTGTGTTCAAACAACACTTGATTCAGTTGTTCTTGTGCTTGCAAGATCCTTTCATTATCTAGTTTCACAGATCTGATTTCTGCTTTTAAATCTTGAAAGGCACGTAACAGTTCCATCGAACTGTTATTTATTTCCCCGTGACCTTCCTCCACATAGTGCTATCCCAAACTGTGACTTTTTGGCTGAAATCTATCACTTAAATGTTTAGCTGAGTTCTCCACACCTGTAACTGAAAATAATTTCTGAATATAACATAATAATAAAATTTCAAGTTAGTATAAATTTCTGCTATATATAAAAATTTCTACTACATGTTTTGGACCTCATTCAGGCCTAGAGTTTGAATCTGTGCTATGATACCACATGTAACATCCCATATTTTCATAAAAATTTAAAATTTTTGTAAATAGCAATAATTAGCTTAATTAATGATCATTTGTAACTATGGAATTTAATAATACGAGCTGCAACAATGTTAATCTTAACAACTGTTGTAATAAACATAAATAATTTTCTATTATAACTAATACGTCATCTTAATTATATTTATAACAACTATCATTAAATAGTTAAATGCATGAATAGATCAACTTTTGATGCGACACCTTTTTAAACGTAATGAAATGTAAGAATGACGTAATAATGAAATGCTAGGCTAGAAATATGATATGGTACTTTTTCTTTGAGACGACACTGACAGTTTACTTCTTTGCTATCTAAGGGAGTCCTATGAGGTACCCCGAAACTTACTTAGCTGTAACGCTAAAGCATTAGACTTGTTCGATGTGCAGATGTCAGGTAGGAGTTTCATGATTGCAAATAAATTCCAGTTTCGTGTAAAGTTCAATCAACGTCGTAAATAAAATAACATGTTGTAAAGATTGTTGCAACTATCAAAACGTACAGGTATGAATCGCATGCTTACTCCTTTTCTTTCCAAGGTTCATCTTATGACTGGGTAAACTCAACCCAAATTAACTGTCGAAGAAGTATCTTATTAACAGCATTGTCGCTATTGTCATCATTGTTCTAGTTGGTTGTAGTGATGGCTGTCTTGTTGTCGTCATTTATAATGATAATACCAAAGTGTATGTAAAGGGTTTGAGCTCATAAGCTCTTGCAACCAAAATTATATGAAGAGATAAACACGATAATATATTAACATGACTAACCAAATGTTATGTAGATATAGTGCAATTAAGCTTTGAATTATATATATAATGGTTATTGTATTTAAAAACAAAACACAAACTTTCCAAAGTCTTTATACAAACAATAGTGTGACTATTCCTATTTTCAATTTAATATCAATATTAAACCATATATTGGAGATATTGGCAATATAGGCATCGTTAGAATTTTGACAATACTATGCAAGTGTTGTAAATTAAATACAAACATTATAATGTATGAAATTGGTTACAATACAATGCAAACATTTGGAATTATAATCATGTATTTGCATACACGTTATTACCATTATAAAGAATACGACATTGTTAAAATATTGTTATGTTAACAAATGAAAAATGTAAAGTTTGTTATGACAGCACAGTACTGGCAGGCATTAAATGGGTTTTGATAGGTCGATGGCTCATAAATTCGACGTTGGTCTTGAGCTAAGGTAACGATCATGGAAGGATATCACAATTAAAGTTTTGGTACTGCATTACTACCGAGTTCTAACTCTAGGAATTCCACATAGACGTGAACACCTCCAGACTTGTTGATGTGTAAGGGTTCTACGTCAAGTGTTGATCGTGCTTACTCCATTGCGTGCCATAGTGGCAATGTTTGATGATAATGCAGAGTGGGCATTAAATTTTATATGTGATAGGTTGTTGAATTAATTAAGTTGACAAGAGTCTTGAAATGTAAGAAGATCTTGAATGATATCCATTGTGGAAATGGTGCCTTATCCCTGCCGAGTTGGATAGTCCATGTTTCCACGTAGGTGTGCTTTCCTGGTTTACTTGCAAATGTGGCAGAATACTATGCCTGGTACTGGTTATTGCTAACTTAAACGTTTGTCAAGGTGGCTATGTCGAACAGTAATGGAGGATGGCATTAAATGTTTAATTCGTTGATACCAAAGTGGCCATAGCTAGTATTGTTGTAACCATCGATGATCATGAGTCTAAACTATTGGATGGAAACCCTAAAGTCTATCGTGTAATTGAAGTAAGAGATTGGAAAAATGGTTCATTGTGTTATTGTTTTTGCTGGAGGTGGCCGACAGGCTGCCAAAATCCTAGCAGAATGCAGTGCAGGGTTTCGACCCTGAGACCTACCACTCCGTTGAAATACTGTAATCTTTGAACCCTGTATAGTGTTACTGGTCGTGATCACTGTCTCTGGTTCGAGTGTGTTGAGTGTTGATGGATTTTATGCCCTTCACAAAGTTGAAGAAGCTATTATTAACCTGTTAAGAGGTAGAGTTCTCCCATTGTTTCTCTGCATCGTCTACCTGGAGCACATCACGGTTGGCCACTTGGTAAGAAGGTAAGCACTTGGACCAAAATAGTAATGTTGTTGATTTGTAGGACGACAATTGATCTTTCAACTTTCTAGACTCCTAACTTCATTTTAATGTGTTAGTTTTCAGGGTTGAAAGGTTAATTTGAACCAGGGTTCGGCAATATAATCGTGTGCTTCTACATCGGTAAGCTTCGGGTCTTCCATACCCTCATAGCGCTTCTTCGTCTGTGGTTCTTCATCTGTGCTTGACATAGTTTTTCAATGAAGAGGAACTACCTTGCCCAACTCTACTGTAGCTCTGTTGATGATGATGATGAGAACCTTTGAAGCTTATTTAATAAACTATAATACTTAGTCTTTGCTTTGATGTCATCAATTTGAAAAGTAACTCATTGATGCTTTAAGTGTTTGGGCTCTATGGCTGAAGAAACACAGAAACACTTGTTGATTATTTTTTACTATAAAAACGGTTTGTAAACCTTGTTTTGAATCCACAATTTGATGGTTTCAAAGGTCGAGAGATGAATTAGAGCCGAGGCTCATCTTCTGTATATCAATGCTTTTCTCTCTCCATCGATGCATACTAGACGTTGTATGAACTGTAAAGTTGTGAAACTTTCATCGTAAATAAATATAAATAAATGATGTGCTAAAATTTTTGTGTAGATGACTTGTAACGTTCTTCTTAATACTGTAGAATGATGATGGTTTTCTTGTTTGTTTGAAAACTGGAAACGAAAGAGTATAAATTTGAAATGCAGTTTCTTTGTTTCATTTAACAAAAAGATAGGTAGGGCTAAACCCTAAATCGTGCTTCTGTTTGTGAAGAAGGCATAGCAGAGTAGGGCTCAAACCATGATTTAAAAAGGAGTGTAGTATTTTTCTGTTAAACAATGAAAACAAACGAACCTAACTAGGGTTTTGATATGGAAACTTAGAAAATAGAAAAAGAACAATGGTACAGTTTAAATGGATGATGAATAATGGTGATAATGGTAGATACAAGGTTCTTCTCATGTTTAACTTTGTACGAAAAGCATTATAGAAATAGATAACAAATTACTGTGTGCATATTTGTGCAAAATTATGAAGTCTGTATAAAAGCAACTCTGTCTATTTTAAATTTCTAAACTCATAAATAATGATAGAGTATTTACGATGGAATAGTGTGTGAATGAAGTGTAAAAAAATATGATACCTATGTGAATCTTATTGTATTTCCAGTTTAACATAAAAAAGGTTTTTATTTAAATTCAACAGTCCATAAAACAATATGCTAATTGTATTTTTTTGCTTCCTGTGCATATTATAAAATTCTATATGATACAAGAAAAATGTACAGGAAATTTAACATTGATTAATTTCATAGGGATGAAGAAAAGATTCATATGTATATAAATAACTATTATCTAGAACCTTTTACATCTATTCATCATAGGTCTGAAAACAATGAGCATAAGACTTACTATATTTATTTGTCGAATTCAAAATCGCAATCGCCTATCTTTTAATCTATCTTTAATTTGCGTATCTCTACTAGAGTACAATGCTTCTAAACAGCATTTGGAAAAATGGAGGTATTGGTTTATCAATTGATCTTCGACATTAAACTTAAACATTCAGACTTAGAACAATTCTAGGATTAGATTTTTCTTTCAAAGACAGAAACACAGAAAATATTGTTTAATCATAACATAAATTATTTACTGAGAATAACTAAGAAATTGTAGAACCTGAATAAAACCTTTAGGGAAGCAAAAAACTCAGGAAGACTGTTCCACCCAACCAAACTCCTGAAAATAGTCAAATACTGTCTTAGGACCCCCGAGCCTGTTCGTTCAACCACCAGGAGGAAGAAGCTTCAGGAAATAGGACTTCTTCTTGTTGTAGTAGTAATCTTCTAAATCTTCAATAGGTAGCAGTCCAAAAGACTTGCTCCTACAACTCTGTTTCTCTTCAATAATAAGCAAAAACTCAGTTTTCAATCACCACTAGCCTCCCTTATTCGAATCTTTCTTGAAGTCACCTAATTTGCAAGAGGAAAATATTCTGCAGAAATGTTGATTAAGGGCTGTCTGCCCAATTTGAATTTGCCTTTATAGGCTTCCTAGGCCTTTTCAGATGTTACTGGGTCATTAAATTAGTTTCCTGCTCACTCCCTCCACCTGGGGGATAATGCCTTATTTAAGGGGAAGTTGTCCTCCTGAGTGTTTGTCTCATAATTAATTTATTTAAATAATAATATCCAGTAATTACATTCATCCATGATCAAAACTGATCATAATTACAAAACTTCATAAAGTATTTTTGCAAATAAATAATAATGTTCAGAAATTTCGGGAGGTGACATGCCTCATCAAAGAATCATGAAAGTGCTCATACCTCCAAGTAAGTAGACCACCATTTTCCAAGTGCATACAAGCTTCAAGTGACCAATCAAATCTGGTCCAATGACATAGGTGATGATCCCATGTACTATAATGCTTCTCCAAAGGGATTGTTGTAGCCACAACAAATCTTATGCTTCAGCTGACCATGGGAACCCCAATTTCAAATAAATACGAAGGTGTTTGGGTAAGTGTTTGCATCAACATGATATTTTGAACTTCCTTTTGATAATATCTTACCTGTTATTTTGTTCTGAATGATTGTCATTTGATCTCTCAGAAAATTTCTAAGTGTTTTGAGTTGTGGAAGCTTTGAATTTTGAGTGATTTGTGTTTTCACCTCTGCAAACCCGAAACCTAAAACCCACAATTGCGTCTTTCGGATTTTGAAAACTTGTTTTTCTTATTTAGTTGCATTGTACGATCCCAAAACCCACAATGCACAAAGTGCGGATTGCGGGATGCGGGAAAAGCGTTTTCTTTTTCAACGGTTGTTTCATTCCCGAAACCCGCAACCCGCCAATTTCGGGTTGCGGATTTCGGATACTCTTTTATGTGTTATTTTTTCAAGTTGCAAACCCACAACGCACAATTCTGGATTGCGGATTGTAGGAATCATGAATAAAGTTTGAAATAAGACCTAAACCCGACCCCGTAGCTGCAAGATTCAATCCCAACCATCGATCTGTCTCAATCCTACGAATGAGATTACATTGCGTGATTTGAATGATTACTTGGTTTAGAGCCATTTGATTTTGACTTTTATGTGTAATTTTTGCTTATTCTTATTTGAACTTGTTTGAGTCATTTACATGCTTCAGTTTTGCCTAATTAAATTCATATGATCTTGGCAACAAATTTGAACTTCATTAAATCAATAAGATTAAAAGAGCATCTTGATCGGTTAGAACAATTTGATTGAATACTCATTTTTAATCATTTTTATTTATGACTTGAAAGGGTGTATATCAAATAATGGAACCCTGCATTTAATTCTCAACTTTGAAAGGATTACTGAATTTTACTAAGCCTTGAATATTTGATAAAATTTGTCCTTTTGGGAAAATCTATAATTTTAAGACAAGATTTTACAAGGCCTTGTTATGTCTAATTCAATTGAATCCTGGAAAAGGAAAAACATACTTTCAAATCATGGAAAAAGTCAATAATTTGTCATTAAGCAAAGTATTATATTGTACAAAAAAAAATTAGCTTTGCTTGTTGATAAGATTAGTATTATTGTTTACATAATATTCGATAAACTTTCAAAATGGAAATATTAATAATTTATTTGTATAATTGGATTTTTATATATCATTTTATTTCCAATGTTCATGCATAGTATTTCACTAAACCCTAATATGTCGTGCAGGATAAAGTTTAAAAATGGATCGCGCACTTGTAGAAGTCACCTTTCTGCGTGGAAGATTCTGAGCAAATCGTGAGGAATTAGATCCAATGGTTGAAAACCCACTTCCAAAATGGGCTTATTTACCCCTAAGCGTGAACAATGTTGCAAATATGTCAACCATTTGGGAGGAAAACGTGACCAAACAGAGGTGAATTTTCTAGAAATTCATTCCGACCATTTTTGCATAACTGAACGAACCAAACATCTGGGGATTTGATCCTATCATTACCAGTGCTCTTCATTGCTATAAATTCAACCTCAGCATTCAGATATGGGAGGAGGAGTAGGTCTCAAAAGAATGGAAGGATTTTCATTCTTCTTGTATTTGTATTCCTCTTGCAATGTTTTTTATTGACAGGGAAGAAGGAGAAACGCTCCTTTAGAGGGAGTAGATGATCTTTGTATGATAGAGAATTGAATTTCTTCTTTCTCTGGCATGATTGATAGCAATTTCTTGTGTTTAAGAGATTGGATATCGTGGGCTCTGCTTGAAGTGGCTGCTCTAATTATCAAGTTGAAGCTTTGTATTTATATCAAGCTGAGATGGTAATACAATTTCTTATCTGGAATTATTTTCCATTTGTTCATGTGCATTTAATCAGATTTCTCTTTTTTGTGCACAGATTAGATCATAATCAGATTTAAGTAACTTTCTGCATTTTTGTAGTTTATGTGTTAACCTGATTATATTTAATCATTGCATAAATGATTGTATGTTCAAATAATTTTAGCATAATGAAGATAATTTCTTACTTCTCATGTTAGAATTAATGAGCTAAAGGCATCAATAATTTTAAAATTTCTTTTAAAATCATTGATGATCCAATTATTCCTTTTGGACATTAAATCATTTCCTCTGTTTTAAAATACTTGGCTACCGGGATAGATTACTAATTAATATTTGACTTAGCTATTATATTACTTTAATCTTTTGTTTTAAATCTCTATTTCTGTAATTATAGAATTTATTCTCATAGTTGCAGAACTATTAATTTTAGATTGCATATTAATTATAGATTGCATTCAAATTACATTTAGGATGAATTTCACAATTAATTCAAAGCCTCATTTTTAAGGAGCAAACCCACCATCTCATAGAGTGCTAGCGGAGGCCGAATATTCATGGGTGTTAACCACACCAAACAACTCGAGGATAGAGTATTACTTGCGTATGATTATCTGAAACCTTTGGATGGGTTTTCATCCCCTGTTGTTTCCTTGGACACCATTCCAACACCTGCACAACCGAGGCATCAACAGGGATGTAAGATGCATCAAAATAATCAACCATGTGTTCTTTCATCCAAGAAGTGAATGAAGAACCTCCACTAAAATCTTTGATGTTGCACATTGCTCTTGAATATTCTCCATGTCTTCAAGGAAGGATGGATCCTTCAATGAAGAAACTTTCCAACAATAATTTGACACTAATGCTTGAGTGTCATGGAACATGCTAAGGGTATCTTGGATCTTCTTTTCATTCATCTTTAATGACCCTTCAAGAAAAATAGGCTCTTGCAAATGAACCTCCTCATCTTCCTCCTTCTTACTTGGACCAACTTCATGAAGCTCAAGTGATGATGGGGAAGTTGATCTTTTTTCTTCTTCAACTGCTACAAGGTCTTCATTTTAATGCTTAATGGAAGTTTGGCTTGTAGCAACAATTTCAAAAGTTATCTCTATGTCACCAACATAGAGGTGTGAGCATCCATAAGTTGGTGCTCCTTCATAGTTTAAGCATCCATCAGTAGATGCTCTTTGAGTCATGTCCAAGGTAGAATGTGTCTCGAAATGATATTCAATATTTTCGATAGAGTATTCTTCATGATCATGTGATGTCTCTTCATATTTGGAATATCTTTTTGAAGAAAAACCAAAAACTCTCTTCAAGTAGGAAATACAAGCATTCCCTTAAACTTCAGATACTTCACTGCTATTTTCACTCACATACATATGATTTTCTCTCCAAGGTCTTTTACAAGAATGGCATAAACATCTCTTCATTAACACCACATCCTCATGTTTGGGCATATTTGAAAACACTCAATCAGAAAATTCTTCGAAAGGAGGGGCATTTTTTGTATTTTCCTTATACAACTCAAGATATGCCTGATATTGTTGGGGTAAGGTTTTATATGTTGCTCTCCATCTTTGTAACTCATTGATAGAATTATACTTTGGTAGTGTGACACATTCATATTTATCATACATAGGGTCATAATAATAATATTCATTCCTCATTAAATTGTAAGAAGTGTTTCATGGTGGCACCTCTTCCTCATACCATTCACAATCTCTTTCATATTGCTCACAATCATCTGCATATTGCTCATAAGCATTGAACTCATAGGATTCATCATAATAGTAAGACATGGATAGAAATTATTCTCCAATGTATGATATTAATTCACAGGTGCAAAGACCATGCTCTGATACCACTTGCAGTGTGTTTAACGGATAATCTACCAAGAGCGGACTCGAGGCCTGATATCCCTAGCTCAATGTGAGTTTAGAACAAATACAGACAGAACATAAATAACTCTCCTAGATCTAATTAGAGATCAAGGAACTAGTTGCTTTACCTTTTGAATCACTAATCCTTTCTCCTTGAATGCTTCTCCAAGCTTGATGGTCTTCAGATCTATGCTGCAAAACCTGTCAAGACAACGCAACAACACAAGCAGTAAAATGGCATCTACACAATAATAGATCTAAGTAAGCAGTTAACTAAGCAAACTACACAATATATCATTAACACAATGAGATTTGGTGGAAAGCACTTATATTACTGTATTAAAAGGGAAATACATAGGATGAAAAGATTACAACCAATGACTTAATGTAGCAACCCTTCTCCGATCAAGCCAATGCCAAAGCCTCCAAAGGGATGATGGATCTCTCAACGGATGAGTAGAGATCTCTCTTAGGCTAATTTCTCCAGCAATTAGATACTATAGAATTCCTCCCCTTGGGATGGGAGTGAGCTTCACTTATATAGAACTAAGTGGATAGGATAGGTTGAGATATGGTAGGAGAGAGATAGGGGATCCTTCAAGGAGTCTAGGAACCGAATGCCAGCTTCCCCAAATGCTAGGGATAGGGATACACATCAGCTGGATTCGAGAATGGGCTCGAAGAAGCTATTTTAGTCAATTAACTGATATCGGTGCAGTTTGTAAGAGGACAACTTGCGACGTCGCAGGCTACATGAGGACAACCTACCATGACCTCTCAAAACCTGGTATAAAGGGGTCTGCATCTCTTACAATTTAATGACTTAGTCAAGGAACTTCAGGGAATGTTTACACTGATTATCATGATGATAAGATTTAGGTGTAACAAAATGCCCCCAAAGCATGAAGCTGTTTAAACTGGACAGGTGAAATGCTTTAACAAAAGGAATGACAATGGCTCGTCGGATGAAGGATGCTGCTACAGTACAACTGACCTTGAGAACACAGTCTCATATGATGTACAACATGGCTGCGGACCAATACATTGTAGATCGATGGTAGTAATGATCGACTGAACACAATCATGGCTACTAGACAGAAGCGTATATCCATGATGAGATGATAACATAGCCACGACTAATACAAATGTGGATCCGTGTGATATGCTTCAAAACAATCTCCATCACAACCTGGGTAAGACACGACTCCCTAGGATCTTCAATCTGAACCTGCAATGGTACGAATCTATCCATGTGATTACAAATATCTTGACGTCAAACATGGTAGAAACCACTTGATTACCGGTCATTGATGTATACCGTTAACAAGAACGAGGAAAATCACCATTAATGTCAATGATTCCCAAGGTATCATAGTACATATCATCAAGCATGAATAAATGAGTTGAAGTCGAACGCCAGATGAAACCTTTCAATCAAGACCCAATGATGTAAACTCAATTCGAAAGCAAGGTAACCTGTCGTTGAGGCATGCAGGCCCAAGGTACTCAATTGGTTTCTAGATTCAATCCTTTGATGATTATTTGAAGTCGACAAGGACGAAACCGTCGAAGGAGGGCCATGATGAATCCCCCATCATTCTCACGAAATACAAAAATAGATGTTTGGAGTAGATCGGATGGTACAGTAACATACGAGACTGACTCAAAGTAGACCAACATGGTGGAAGGTGTACTGACTGCAGATAATGAGTGGTGAAAGTATTCTTGAACATGGGCATGGCATGACTTGGCAGTATTGACATGACAAGTGCGACACCGACTCCTAATGCAACTGATGGTGGAAGTATTCTTTGGATGACCCAAAGGAGTAACAAGACTCAGGAAGTCGGGAAAACTCAAGGACAAACGGATGATCCAAGTGTTGTATGCAAATGCAAATGAGTGCCATGTTCAAGAACAACTAGGTACTACCATAAACAAATAGTGTAACATAAAATCATTCATTTTTCCCCATCATGAATGATGAGTGCCTCATGTGTTTTTAACAAGCTTGATGAGGGTAACCAGATGCTCGGTGTAGCTCATCTCATAGATGATTCCAATCCCAAATTTTTTCTGAACCTGGGAGAGGAGGGGTTCATCCCATGATGGGCCCTTCAATGTTAGATTCTAACGAGTCCATAGAAGGTAAACTTGGTCATCATTTCATGTTTAGAGCGTCTGGAAAGAACTAAAGAAGACTCCAACGGTCCTTTTTCATCAAGTTAGCCCCATTGCCTGAAAAAGGGTAAAACAACGCAGGAGAGGACTCTTCTAGTCATGATTGGCTGGAGTATACCTTTTTCATAAATAGTGCCCCTGATCCGAAAAAGGGGTAAACTATCACCAGGGAGACGACCATTCAAATACTTTAAGAAGTGTGAACATGACAAGTTTGCTTGGAAATATTTTCATATTTCGAGAGCCTCAAAAGAGCTTAAAGATAGACTCTAGGGGGTTCTTTTTCCGTAGAAGTTTAGCGAGCCCGGAAAAGTGGTAAATCGTAACTCGGTAACTTATTCTCATCGTTTTAAGAGCACAAGAAAGAACAAAGACTAAGCTCGTCATCATTCAATAATTAAAATCTAACAGATGAAAAATAACGACAAAATATTCAAGGGGTTGTTCATACCTGAGATGATCGCTACAATGTGAAAATGGCGCAAAAGGAACACTTAACGTCTCCTGCATGCTTGGAAACTAGGTCAAACAGTCAACCAGGCATTCAAATGCAGTAAAATGATCCAAACTATAGCAAATAACCCAAAGAGCATCTAAATTTGAAAAAGAATATTCCCTTTTTGTTTATAAAATAGAAAAAATGGCCAAATATAGTTACCATTGTTTATCCGCCAAATTGGGGAGAAGAAAGTGCCATTTGGAGCAGAATTTCATTCGTCAATTGTTGAAGCTACGAGAAACCATTTCACAAGTCATTTAGAGTAGGTAACCCTAAATCTCAGCCAGCATATTTCTAGTGGTTTAGAATTTCAATTTTTGTTCATTTTTTAGTGTTTTTGAGTTGATTTGTGGGGATTTTGTGCGCCCTCGGGTCGTCGCAGGTCTCCCTTACAGGAACTGTGACGAACCCAGGTCGATGTGAATCCCACAAAGGCATCTTGTGATGATGTCGTCCTATCTACAAGGACAAGGTGCAACGGCAGTAACGTTCATGTACAACTCAAAACCTAGCCCAAAAGAAAAAAGTGTAATGGCTTGAGTGAGCTCTAATGATGTTTAAATGCTCCTATTGATAGGTTTGTGGCCGACAACATGGTTCTAGAGTGGTGCGAGTGTGAACACGAGGTGGATGATCTGCAACCAGCAAATGACCCATTATGTGTGGAGGCACTGAGGAACTATGGACTACTGAAGTTCTTCCAGGTCCAGGGCATGAGGGCCCAAGTCCTATTGCTGGAACATATGGTCCTTTGTTGGGACGCAACACAATAGTACTTCGTGATTGGAGAGCACATACTGACTATAAATGTCGAGGACATCTACTTCTTGACTGGATTGTCCTAGAGGGGGGACAATGTGTCTCTTACTGGATCGCAGGGAAGTGACCAGATGACGAGTTGATTGTCCAGCACTGTAATCCACATGCTCGTGCCTCGAGTGGGAAGATTCTCATCAAATAGGTGCGAGATCATCCATTGCATGCTATAATTTTTACCATAGTGAAGATAGCAGGGAGCAAAGTGGCTCATCTAGATAGCAGGTCCCAGATGTTGAATGTGGAGGACTGCATGTCTCCAAAGGTGTTCAACTGGTGTGAAGGACTCCTCACCAACAAATGAGCTCAGCTGACCAAGTGTCAGTGCAGAGAGCTCAAGCAGTTTGGGTATGGATCGATATTGATCTCATTCTTGTTGGAGTGAGTTCCCCTCTTACGCCTACAGGTGACCGTGGATGACAGGGATCCTAGGGATCCACACATGGTCCGATGGACAAAGGTGATGGCCCGTCATGGTGGTGGGGTTCAAATGATTGGGTACAGTATTGGATTCTTCACCTGGATGGAAGGCCAACTACTCATGATAGAGGACTATCCGTACAATGGTACAGATTTCAGGGAGGACCCAAACCTAGTACTACCTGAGGGGGCAGAGTGGGGAGACATCGGTAAGAACAATGACCCTTGTACTTTTTATTTTGTGGATTTATAATTTTTTTGGATAGTGTTGATAAGTTAATAACATGTGTGGGTAGACATGGGCCCTTCACGGCTAGTGGGAGTCTCACTACTAGTGAGGAGAGGATAGGCACCACTTGTAGCCCCATCCATGCATGATGCCATCATGGAGATGGATGATGTCTATGAGAACCTTACCAAGTTGACATTGGGCATTCCAAATGTAGTAGTACATGAGTTTCCGAGGCCCATACAGAGGTACACAGACGACGTGACTATGCATTTTGGTACGCTACTCAATAAGGTAGCTAGGGAAGTTAACTGCTTCCACGTGTAGCAAGCGAGGGCAAGGAGGCCTAGGGGTGCACGAGCCAGATGTCAAGGCTTGTCATGTTATTATGTATGTACTAAGAGCTACGTGAGTCTCATATTGTGTACTACTGAAAGCTATCAGGCTTCATATTTTTGTATAGACTCACTGAAAGTCATCGTGGCTCAGACTTTTTGTATCAGCACTACATTATCTTGATTATATATATATAGAGAAATTTTGGCAAATTTATACATTATGTGTTTTAATGGATGAATGATGTGATCTTGTTTATCTGTTTGCTTATACAATGAGTTATTTACATGTTATGTCTACTTTTACAGTTGATGAATGTGCTCATGTGTGTGAAATGTACCAATATAAGATGAAGTTGGCCATGGATTCAGCAACTGTGTTCACGTCTCGTGGAATGTGCAGGTACTGAATGGATTCTAAGGACCTTTCCAGAAGATGAACTTGTCTATAAAGACAGAGTAGGGTAGGATCGTGGATGACGTAAACCTGGTTCAGATGAGAGATCACCAATTGAGAATCCAAATGGATGACAAAATGGTCCATAGCCAAATAAATAGCGTTAGTTAGGGTTCCAATGACTATCTGATATTTCGCAACATTGTTGGTTGCAAAACCTAGACACTTTCCTCCTAAGCTGATAAGCTCGCCAATGGGAGAATAGAGTACCCAGGCTGCTAAAGCAAGGTTATGGGTATGCTGGCTGGCATCGTCCACAAATCCGTAGCAAGTTTCCATCTGCACACGCAGACAGAACACGGTATAAGTAACTAAACAAGACCTAAGTACGCAAAAAAAAATCAAAGCATTACACCACACAAAACACACACGCCATTTACAGTATATACAAAAGTACTTTATGCATGAAAGACTCAGGCATAGTACCTCTTCAGGTAAAGCCAATTGTGGGGTTCACCTAAAGATATCCCGTCGTAGTCTTCAAGCTCGTAGGCTCCCTTCTCTAAGACACGTTTCACTATGTAAGGTCCATGCCACATAGACTCAAACTTTCCTGCCCCTAGCTTATCATGTCTTTAGTCGTATGTAAGGACCAAATCACCTTCACTATAGACGCGAGGTTCTACTGACTTGTCGTACTGCGCTTTGATGCATTTCTTATGAGCCTCGTTGGCAAAAGCGGCATTGTGGCGAGTCTCATCGAGTTTAGCTAGGTAGAGGAATCATTCTTCCTCAGCAGTAGTGTTAGGGAGAAGTTCAACTGCGAGTTTGAGGGACAGAATCTCGCACTCTGTCGAAAGGATGACCTCTAATCCATACACTAGTTGGAAGGGATTAAATCCAGTGGCAGTCTTAACGGAAGTTCGATAAGCCCATAGTGTGAAGAAGAGAATATTATGCAAGTTGGACTTGTGCGTACCCACCAAGCGTTGGATCATGGTTTTCAAGACCTTGTTAATGGCCTCTACTTGTCCATTGGACCGTGGGTAGTACAGTGTTGAGTTTTCATGGTGAAAACCCAATCTAGTGCTCATCTCGTCAACCATATGGTTCATGAAGTGAGAACCATGGTCGGTAACTATATCTTGAGGAACTCCAAAACACGCTATAACATGATTAAACATGAAGAGTGCAGCGGTTTTTTTTGTCGTCCGTGTATGTAGGCATAGCCTAGGCCCACTTTGTGAAGTAATCCAGGGCTACTATGACGTAACCATGCTCCCTGGCTGAGGTAGACTTATAGTGCATGAAGTCGACGTCCCATTTAGTGAAGGGGCCAATGGCAATAATCGGTTGTAACAGGGCAGGGTGGGTGCGCTTCTTAGTTTGGATGTGCTGGAATGGAGGACATTTTTTAATGGCCTCGATACAATCTTTAAAGATAGATGGCCAAAAATATCTTGCGCGAAGTATTTTCTGGGTCGTACCCATTCAAGAGAGATGACCGCCACACGCCCCAGCATGACATTCATTTAGAACATGTTCATCCTCTTCATGAGCGAGAAAACAACGAAGAATAGAATCGATACCGCGATGGTACAAAGTATCACTAATGATTAGATAATACTTTGCATGGTGGCGTATTTGATGATGGTCGTCCCACAAGAGTTGGGGGATGAAACGTTGGGTCTGAAGATATAAAGTGATATCTCCATACTACAGATCAGGCATGCTAATGAGGAACAATGATTGGTCTGGAAGAGAATCATTAGGCTCAAAATCGACATCAGCCCGGGGAAGATCACATATCAGTTTAGAAAACACCAAAGACTTTTTAGACTTGGCTTTTTCAAAAGGGAGATCAAATTCCTGCAGTATCATGATCTAGTGTGGATACTTTCCCCCAAGTACCTAACGTGTCAAAACATGGTACATGGGGTTTGAATTGGAAATGATGGTGGTGGTGCAAAGCAAGATGTAATGTCGTAAGTTTTGGACGGGAATGACTGCTGCGAAAGAGAGCTTCTAGACATGTGAATAGTGAGTTTCAGTGTCAATGAGACTCTTAATTGCGTAGTATATCACATGTTCCTAGGCATTGTTGTCGTCTTGGACCAAGACCATGGTGATCGTGGTGGCAGAAGCGACAAGATAAAGGATATAATCCTTGTAGTAATTGGGTAGTTGGAGCACAGGGGCATGCATGATAGCATGTTTTAAGCTTTCAAAAGATTGTTGAGCTTGGTCATCCCGTATGAATGGGATATCTTTCTTCATCAATCTCATGTAGCCCTACGTATTTTGCGCAAAATTACAGACAAAATGCCTTAAATAAGTTTCCTTCCCTTGCAAACTTTGAAGTTTCGTTATGTCTGTGGGAGGTAGGAGAGCGATGATGGATGCCACCTTCAGGGGATCAATGCGGATCCCATCTTTTGAGACTATGAAACTGAGGAGGTGTCCAGACTTAACGCAAAAGATGCACTTGTGAGGGTTCAGGAGGATGTTATACCACCTGCATATGAGGAAAACCGCTGTCAGATGGTCAATATGGTACTCGCGCTGTCATGAATGAGCAGGTAAATCATCCAAGTAAGGTTCCACAAAGTCCTTCATGTTGTGAAAGGCATACGACATGGCCCACTGGAATCTGGCACCAACATTTTTAAGACCAAAAGGGAGCTTGCAATAAACAAACGTACCCCAAGGACAGATGAAAGATGTCTTGTGCTGATCCGCTGGGTGGATCTCGATCTGGTTGTAGCTGGAAAAACCATCCATGAGTGAAAATATGATGCTTCCTGCACAATTGTCGATGATCTGGTCAATAAAGGGAGTAGGGTAATCGTCCTTGGGACATGCCTTGTTGAGATCCCGATAATCGACGCAGACATGAATGGTACCCTTATTCTTAGCTATAGGGACGACGTTCGAGATGCATTCTGTCAATGGGACAGGGTAGATAAAACCACCTTTCAAGAGCTTTTCAATCTCTGCCTTGATTGTTGTAGTCTTTCAGGGGTGCACCAGTCGTAAATTTTGTCGGACTGCTTTGGCATCGGGATAGGTCTGAATCATGTGCGAAACAGTATCAGAGTCTATCCTGGGCATCTCCTCGTAAGTCCAAGCAAACACATCTCGAAATTGATTGAACAAGGTCGTAAACATTGTGATCTCTTCATAGGAACACTTCTAGCCTAAATGAATGTGTTCCACTACACCAGGAGTAGCCGATATGTCAACCGAAATGGTAGGCTCAATGTTGTCCAAGTTTCCTTTAGAGTCCATTTGACCTGTGAGTATCGAGGACTGGGAGCAAGAGTAGACATTCGGTGAAAAGATGGTGCTAATGCTATTGTTGACAGTATCCAATGAAGGAAGGAAAGACGATTGATGATGGAGGTCTTCCCACGAAGGATCATCCGCACTCATGATTTCCATAATGGACTCATCAGAATGAAAAGTCCACAGTAGAGGATCGAGTAGGGATGATGCCCTCTATAGAGAATATGAGGTGGAGGCCACAGCTAAGTGGTCCTATGGAGCTGACTGGATAGCCTCGTACGTGAGTTTGGGGGGTGAAAAAGGCATAGTGTCTCCAATCAAGTGTGTTGTGCCTTTATCAGGTACAAGCCATGAATCGGTAGAGTTGGGAATGGATGAAATCCATGAGGAGATCATGTTCACCGTGGAAACATGATTTGGGGGATCTGAGGTAGGAAAAACACCCATAAGGGATGAATCCTTGATGAGGCCAACCCCCATGCTCTCATAGTGATGCGAAAATTGTCCAAGCAATGTAACATTATCACCCAGATGAGTAGCGATGTCAGGTGTGCAGAAATCGAGTTGGTCGACAGTAACAATTCGGCCTTGATGAGGGAATTGTAGTATGCGGAAGACAGATGATGCGACCGCAGTCATGGCATAAAACCAATTACGACCAAGAAGAATGTTATAATCTAACAAGGCAGTGACCACTTCCATGGTAATGGTTGCGGTCTTACCCCCCAACTCGACTGTTAAAGCTTGTAACAACCCATGAGGTTGAAAGCCACATCCGTCGAATGCCTTCAAGGTGGTAGGAGAATGGTTCAACTTGGGAGATCCAATGGCTCTTCAACATGAGATCGACATGACTGAAGTAGAGGAACCTTCATCCAAAACGGTATGATGGATAGTCTTCCCAACAATGTTTGTGGCAGCTTGAAATGCCAACTGATGGGAAATACTTGATTTAAAGTATTCCAACAGGAACATGATGGTATTCGACGAATCTGGATCAACCACGCCGATGGCAGCGAGGAGAGTCTTGGTTAGGACAATTTTGCAAGACCTCGAGCGTCAACATAGCATAAGGAGCTTATTCCAAGTCCTCTACAATATTGTAGTTCTGAGCGGCCTGAGCATTGGGATTGAAAACATACTTTCTAATCGTGCTCTTGGGGGGACGCAACACTGACTCGAAAGATGGCTTCTCAATGGTGAGAGAAGTAGGCAGTACGTCAACATCAAGAATTGAAGTGAAAGCTTTTTCAATATTACTTCCAATGGGTTCTTTCGGTGGGACGGAGTCATACGAACAAGAATGAGTGTTCAAGTTGACGGTCTCACTACGCATCATGAGAACATGCGTAGTGGAGGATGCTTCTCCTCGGGAAGGAGAAGTGTGTGCAATGAGTTGCTGGTTTTGAGTGGGAAAGGGATCATTGAGAACTGCGGTAGTATATTTTCCTTTGAGAAACTTCTGAACTTCGTCTTGGTGGGTACATTCTTTGGATAAATAGTCTCCACCGCACAACAAACAAGGATACTTTAACTTCCTTTTTTGTTTGGTGTCTTCTTGAGTGGGCTTGGGCTCCTATTGGTTAGAAGATTTCTTAGGTTTCCCTTGTTCTTCTTCTTACCACTGGATTTATGAGATGAAGCTAATTGCACAGAATTCACCTCTTCGGTGGAAGCAGGAGTGGTGGACTTGGTAGTGTTGTTTCCAGCCTGTGGTTGTGATGGGGAAGAACCTTGGGGGTTCAACGAGCCACTGTTTTGAATAGAAGGCTGCGAGGCAAGGGAACCAATGATGCCAACAGTTTGTGGTCCCTTGGGTGGTTTCGTGGGATCATACATAGGGCAAGGCACGTCAGGAACAATTTCATACAGTGTGTCGAATTGAGCATAGACCAAGTCTAAGTAATGGGCACGGGAAATAGCCTATTACTCAGTGATGGCTCCTCCCATAGCTATGTCTCGAGCTACGACATGTAAAAGTGACTTTGTAAACCAATTAGCTAAGAGCTGGTCTAGAATATGAGCCTTAATAAGACATCATCTTCGCCACCATTCATGGATATGATTGAAAATATGAGTGGTAGTGTTATGGACAAGGGATGTCAATAAGTCCGTACCAGTCTCATAGCGAATGGGTAACTCGAAGTGGGTCAAAAATGACATAGCAAGGGATCGGAAATCGGGAAAAGAATTGGGTGGTAGCTCAATGTACCATTTGGAAGCTGGGCCGGTGAGAGCCCTTTCAAATAACCTAAGACGGATCAAGTCATCCATCAAGGAGTTGGATGAACACCATATATGGTATGCCATCACATGGTTTTTAGGATCCTCGCCAGGCTTGCCATCAAATTTGGGGATATCTGATGGTAACTTAACCGGAATGGGTGTCCAGTTAGGCCCATGGAAAATGGCATCATTCGTCAGATGAGACAAGTCAAGTAAGTACAAAGTATCCAAAAAGGGTAGTTATTGGTTCAGCTTGGGGTACTAATAGTACTGATAAGGCATATATGGACCGGTAGGACCTTGAATCGACTGATTATAAGGTGTTCCTGGAGGAAACTGACCGTGAGGGGGTGTGCTGCCTGGACCGTAAGTAGGTCCACCACCATAAAAAGGTGGTCCATTACCATAATAGGGTGGCCTGTTACCATAAGGTGGGGCCCTGCCTCTGTTGTCGGGAGGGGGTGGGCCGCCTCAAAATGGTCGGGGTCTGCCACTACCGCCAGGATAGGATGGGCCGCCACAACTACCGAAATAGGGTGGGTCTCCACCACCTCCACCAGGAGGGGGTGGTGGTCCACCGCCATCGCCGGAAGGGTAAGGGCCTTCTCCGCCACCTCCACCATGGCAGGGTGGTCCTCCACCACCACCACCATAGTAGGGTGGTCCTCCACCATAAGCACCATTATGGGATGGCCCTCCACCACCACCACCACTAGGATGGGATGGTCCTCCACCTCCGTCAGCAAGAGGGGGTGGGCCATGATCGCCGGAATAAGGTGGTCCTCCGCAAGAGGGTAGAGGTCTGCCTCCTCCAGAGTTGTGTGGGGGCCCGCCACCTACAATTGGAGGTGGGTGTGGACCAAACAGGGGTGGAGGGACTTGAGGGACTATAGGTGGGGGCCCATGTTGTAAAACATTTTGCTGTCCCCATAAAGTGTATGGATTTCCATGGTAGGGTACCCCGTAGAGTGCATTTCCGGGATTGAGTTGTCCCAACACAGGGTTAAGATAACCTGGATACGCTTGACTTGATGCTGGTTGAATTACATTGGATGGTCCCCCAACATGGGATAATCCTGTAGTGGAAGGTCCGAGAGGTAAGGAATTTCCAATGGACGAACCGATGGGAATTCCTGCTACAGTATTATGGTTAAGAGACGGGGGTTTCTCCCCAGCAACAACTTGTTGACCACTAAGTAAAGGTTGACCCAACATGGCTTGTTGATTATCTACTGTAGGATTAACATTACTGATAAGGAAGGAAGGGGGTAAAGAGTATCATCCCCGCAAGGTTTGAGGTGGGAAAGGAATGGGTAATGTAACTGTGGTAGTAACAGGTGTGTTGAACTATTGTCCTTCAACAAGTTGATTCGTCTGAGGTATAGAACTAGTCTCCTGTCTAGGGGATGCATGTGCACGAGTTGATGGTTGACCATCCTCAGAAGTGATCTCGTGTTGTGTGGATGATTCCTGTGAATCATAAGATAAATAGCGATTGTGATAAGGAGGCAATGTCGAGTCTTCCACCCTTCGTAAAAGACTTTCTCTTCAAAACTCCACACCCATGGCACATAATCGATTCAACTGTTCACAATAAGATGCCAGACGGTTGTTGGGAGTATCCCAACTAGTTGCGGATGCAATGGCAAAATGAGCCACTGGGTGTCCTAGAGATGATGTCCAATAAGCTGTTGTTGGATCAACAGCTGCTGTAGGGCCATCCTGGGGTGAATTTAACCATTCCACTGATCCAGGCTCTCCCAGTAAAATGGAAGGTAGGTCTTGTGAAGTAGAAGTTTGTGCCTCTTCACCATGTGGGGGGATGGAGGCAGGTGAATCTGGAGGAAACATATGTGCTCCAACATTCAAGGTAGGGTTTTTTACTTCAAGTGACATGATCGTGGCTTGTGGGTCCATCCTTACCCTCGAAATTACCTCCTGGTTAAGGGGATATTCGGGTGGCAAGTTATGAATCCTACAGGACCTTCTCTAAGGAAATTCATCCAAAGTTACTGAAACAAAAGTTTCTCCTAGGGAAAGCTAGACAAAAGAAAAGCAGTCCAGAAAAATCCTACACAAACTAAGGCCGCAAGCAAACTTATGTGATAGGAGTGGATTCAAAGGTGTGGAATGTCACAGGATTTTGAAGGCTTCACAAATCGCTATATACCACAGGGTCCAACAGTAAAATGCGACAAGGAGGATTGGGACCGTACCCTTGCCTTAATACCCGATTACCTGGATGGTGCATGCGTAGTAATCTCCCCAAGTGCTGTTCTCGGTGTATTGCTTTGCCAATACGGCCAAAAGGTTAACTCAGTTGGTCTCAGGAATACTAATGGTGTCTCCCAATATACTCAAGGTACATGGGATCTCAAATCTGTAGTGGTGCTATCTAATGCACAACCGTATGACATGAGACCTTCCTATATACTACCGAGTATGTGAAACACCTTTCTGTATATGCCAAGTACGTGAAACACCTTTCGATATATGCCAAGCACATGAGGTACTTGGTGGGTACGTGAAAGAGCTTCGATATACCTAGTTGGTACGTGAAAGAGCTTAGATATACTGATAAGTATGTGGAAGACTACAATACCCTCGGAATATAGTGCTGGCAAGTAATGACAGCTGCAACGTTTTACGATGCCGCAACACATCTCTAACTTAACACACAAGTTACTAAAAATTTTACCCTACTTCTACCATTAATTTTATCTGGGCGGTTAGGTGAATGCATGAGGTGAGTACATAAAAGTAAACATAATGCAGGTCCTAACTACATGCCAAAAAAAAATTACTTTTATTTTGATGAACTCTATGTATGGGAGGGAGAAACTTCATTCCAAGTGATTTTACCAAAGCAATACAATGCAACACAATCCCAAAATCTACCAAATTTGATAAAAAATACTCTTTTCGCTTTTCCGTGTTTTTCCAAGCAAAACTCAAAAATCAACAAGCATGACAACCAAATCCAAACATTTTCTTTTGTCTTTTCGAATCAAAGTTTAAGGGATGAAAAGAGAGAAATTTCCTATGTAGAGCACTCTAACTTTTCAATTTCACTATGATAGCTTAAAAACACTAAAAACCAAAAATGCATACAATTTTCTCAAGCATGGAGTCACTTTTGTAAGAACTTGATCTCATTTGAATTCTTCAAGAAAATGAGCGATTCATAATTCTCAAAAAAGCACAAATGACTAATTTTTCTTCAAACTTTTCCAAAAGATTGTTGAATGACAATTCCAATGCATGAAGTAATTTCTACAATGATTTCCAAATGTACTTGAAAACAATAAAAATGATGTACTCTCAATTTCCAATGATATGCCAAGATAACAACTTGATAACAGTGATATTTGTAAGCATGGAAAACTGAAAAGAAAGTTAATTTGCAGCACTCTAAACACTCAGGAAATTCTCAGAAAATGACAAGCACTCAAATGGACTGAAAACACTTCAAAACACTCAATCAAACAACTACAATGCAAACAAATCTTAATGACAAGTGCAAAAAGAAGTTTGGGATCAGATCCAATGCAAGGAGCAGATTAGGTGAGGAGAGGGGTGACGACAAGGCTAAGTGGATGAAGATGGGGAAGCCAAGGTGTCCACCACTACCAAGCTTAAGCTTGTCAATAAATGAGGCCCAGTACAACCCACACAAAAAACCAAACACTTTCAACACACTGATCAAAAGGGTCTCTCACTAGATCTTGTAGCATAGAGAGGTCTGCACAGCAAACCAAAACTTAAATAAAAAAATGGAGAGGGATGTCGATATGTCAATTCTAATAGATCGATGCAGTCTATGTGTATACACAGAGAGACCATCACAGGTCACTAGTGCGGGAATTGTGATGATGTCGCAGTACACTAGTGGATGGGTTGTGATGACAAGACAAAAGACAGAGAACAGAGGTCCAACCAACGCTCTGGTTGCACTGCCCAGGTGCGACAGGTGAGATCCCAGTTCAAGAATGAACAAATCTCCAAACAATGAGTAATAAAATGGTTTGAAAATAGTGAGTACAAACTCATAGGAGGACTATAGACTCTTCAAAGTGAAGGTCTGATGGTGAAAAATAGTTAGGAGGCAAATAATGATGGCTTGCAAAATAAATCAACTGAAAATGGAATTTAAATTGAAAACTACAAACAATGTAATCCCCAGTATGGTCGCTAGATTTGTTTGACATATAATCTACCAAGAGCGGACTCGAGGCCTGATCTCCCTAGATCAACGTGAGTCTAGAACAAATAGAGACAGAACATAAATAACTCTCCTAGATCTAATTAGAGATCAAGGAACTAGATGATTTACCTTTTGAATCATTGATCTTTTCTCCTTGAATGCTGCTCCAAGCTTGATGGTCTTCATATCTTTGCTGCAAGACCTGTCAAGACAATGCAACAACACAAGCAGTAAAATGTCATCTACACAATAATAGATCTAAGTAAGCATTTAAGTAAGCAAACTACACAATATATCATTAACACAATGATATTTGGTGGAAAGCACTTATATTGCTGTATTAAAAGGGAAATACATAGGATGAAGAGATTACAACCAATGAATTAACGTAGCAACCCTTCTCCGATAAAGCCAATTCCAAAGCCTCCAAAGGGATGATGGATCTCTCAAGGGATGAGTAGAGATCTCTCCTACGCTAATTTCACCAGCAATTAGATACTATAGACTTCCTCCCCTTGGGATGGGAGTGAACTTCGCTTATATAGGACTAAGTGGATAGGATAGGTTGAGATATGGTAGGAGAGAGATAGGGGATCCTTCCAAGAGGCTAGGAACCAAATGCTAGCTTCCCCAAAGGCTAGGGATAGGGATACACATCAGCTATCTTTGAGAATGGTCTTGAAGAATCTATTTTAGTCAATTAACTGACATTGTCGCAGTCTGTAAGAGGAACACCTGCGACATCATAGGTTGCATGAGGACAACCTGCGATGACCTCTCAAAACCAAGTATAAAGGGGTCTACATCTCTTCCAAGTTAATGACTTAGTCAAGGAACTTCATGGAATGCTTACACTGACTATCAGGATGGTAAGATTTAGGTGTAACATAGTGTCCCTTTTTAAGAATTTGCACAAACTAGGAAAAAATGCAATTTTTTACCAATTCAATCCTTACACTAGTATTAACCCAACTTCTTCTAAATGGATCCAAATGCTTCCAAATGGGGTTTGAATTAGTTTGGAAGGTATTCCGACATATAATTGAGGATTATGGATACTTGAAAACCCTTAAGACACTTCTGAAAAATTCATTTACAATATGGACAAACTAGGGAAATGTACTAGTCAAATCGAGCTTCAATCCCCCAGGGGTAGTGGTCAAAGATGGCTCTCCAAATGATGTTAAAACTTTCCAAATTTCAGAAAATATGTATGGTAATGATAAATTACTTTAATGATCTCCCCAATGTATCATCAATTAGTTCTTATGACCTTCTGTAACTCCCTTAAATCAGATGTTTATATGCAAGTCTTCACATAGGGGGGGGGGGAGCTAGTAATTTTCACCATATGTTATGAAATTCAAAATTTTGGTGCCAAGGACTTGTGAAATGATAATGAAACTTATTTAGAACATTAATGAAACTCCATACATCAACCAAATCATATATAATTACTGATACAACTCGAAATAATGGCTCTTCAAGCTCCAAAAAAAAGACATAGAGAAAATGGCATTATTTATGCATTGTTTGATATTTTTACATAATTTCACTTGGTATTTTGACCTGAGAGTCTTATGATAAGTAAATACAGATTATATATATTAGAATACAAATAAATTAAGATTCATGTACTCTCACAAAGAGATCAGCATCGCACCAAAGGCGCAATTCCTACAGGGGCCCAAATATGCAAGAAAATGTGAAAGAGATGCAAGAACAAGTTGTAGATCAATGAACAATGAGCTTCCACTAAAGACTCCATTGTAGCTCCAAATTAAAGGTATGAATGTCCTCTTCAATTTCCAATTAGGATGAGAATCTTTCACCCCCAAAATTGGTGCTAAGGAAAGTAGACTAGCTCTCTACTAGCTCTTCTCTCCAAATGCAAATGCAAAATGTAAAATGATAAAAAGCCAATATTATTCTTTGTTCCTAACTTTTATAAACTTCATAAGGCTTCCACAATTATAATTCCATCCATGAGATTCATGAAAACTCAATTTGGGAAGATATTCCCAAGTATGCCACTTGTCCTTCCAATTCTAGCCTCCCCCTTCACCAAATTCGAATTGGTGTCTCTTTGGCTTCCCTAACTCACTTGGGCACGTTCTTGGAGGCTATTTTTATCCCTGACATTTCATGTATGTCATATGTCAGCCATCGGGTCTGATTTTTTAGAAATGTCATAGGCATCTTCATCATTGGTGCCATAGAAGCTAGGGAATCTAGCCCAAGTGTCCTACTAGCTCCAAAATGCCTCTTCCTCTCCCATGGGAGTTACTCTTCCTCTACATTTCGACCTGATTGAGTCATTACAAGTAATATTTCCTTCCAACTACCCCAAGAATAGTTATCTCCACCTTGGATTCGAATGGGTGAGAGTGGAATGCCATGTGGCATGGGGAATCTAGCTTTTTTGGGGGTCCCACACCACCAATGTGTCTCCATGACCAAGTGCCATCTTATTTTCTCACCATAAATATTTATTTTACTCCTTTAATATATTTATGTCAATCTAATGTCCTTTTGGGGGTTATTAGCTCCCTTATTCAAAATCCCAATGTTTCCACCCCAACCTAGGAAACTAGTAGATTCAGTAGAATTTCCTCTTTTGAAATTTATTTGAATGGGGACATTACAGGAAGAGCACCTGCATTATATACATGAGGTTGGTGGTTCGATTCCTATGTGCCCTATATCACTAGTACAAAATGAGAGATAAGTGACCAATAAAACGACTAAAACTCACATATAAATGACCATTTTTGAATTGGCGACCAATGGTAGAAAATTTCAAGTATCTTATCACGTGACCAAAAATGTGGTTGTATTTAGTTTGGCTTTTTATAGCTTGTCTTGTAGTCATACATTTGGTCATATATTTGTTCATTAATTATCACAATTAATGACCAAATATACGACCAAATATAATATGACTACAAGTCAAGCTATAAATGACCAAACTAAGTACAACCACATTTTTTGTTGTGTGATAAGATACTATAAATTTACTACCATTAGTTTCGAACTCAAAAGTGATCATTTATATGCGAATTTTGGTCTTTTTTGTGATCACTTATCTTTCATTTTGCACTAGTGGTCATTCTAGAATTTACTCAGTACTTTTGCATGAACAATGGACTAGACTTAGGATGATAAGGCTAGTAGCAGGACAACAAGATCAAATTAATTCTATTTCTAATGTCATAAATATGTTTAATGCTTCATCAGATAGAGAAAAAAATATGCTATGTGAACTTTACCAATTTACCCTCTTCTTTCCATAAGAAACTAGATCGAATCCAAACTCAATGGTTGGATATGTACAATTATGGGAATTCTTCTATTTCATTCAAAATTAGATTAAGTGGAAAGAGGAAATGTGTTTCTATAGTCTATGTGAATCATCTTCCAATTTGATAGTAAGAGGCGAATATCCGTTACCTATAATATCCATACAATATCATGAAAGCCTCCTCTATAATAAAAATCTAACTAAAATATATAGAGAAAATAAAAGATTAGTTATCCATAGCTTTGAATAAATTCTTAGAGAGCAAGGAATCATAGCCTTAGTATCTTCTTAAGAAAGATGGTAGTTGTTATCTAGATTGTTTCAACAAAAATACCCTATGGCTTATCAGTCTAAACTCATCCCATTTTTTCACATTTTTCAATTTAGGGATAAGGGATATGAATGTATAATTAAATGAAGCCAGTATCCAACTCGAAATTCTGGAATCCTCTATAATAGTAAGAAGGTCAATTTCAAAAGGATCGAAAAAACATCTAAATAAATCCACCGGCCAATCGCCTTGCTAGGGACTTTTGTCCTTTTGTAATGACATAACAACTACTTTTAACCCTTCTATGATGACAGGTTACATAATCTCAACATTTTGTTCATCATTGACAGGGGAAGGGATACTTGCGGAGATGCTCAACATATAGATGGTAGAAGCTTAATTATCTTTTTTCTAGAGCTTCTCAAATTGTTTTACACTAGACCTGGCCAAGTCCCTGAAACCCAAAGAAGTATTTCCATTATCTTCTTGAATTTTCCATACATAATTAGTGTGTTTTCTATGTTTAACAATGTTGTGTAATAATTTGGTGTTTTCATCCCCCTGTTGAACCCAAGTCCCACATTGCTCGACTCTTCAATTTCCAAGTAGCTTATTTTTCATCCAGGATTTGAGTGTTTCTCTTTTCAAGGGAAACAGATTGTTCCTTGTGTTCAAGAGAAATGAACCCCCATGGGAACGTGATATGCATGGCATCCAAAGTATATTTGATTCTAAGGAGCTCATATTCCATCCTCTTCCTTATGTCAGTAGCCTAGGATGTAGATCAATACTTAATCCTCTTGAGATTATTTAAAAATTGCATACTTGCATATTCAATATGAGAGCTGCTAAAAGGAATCCACAACCCCTTGATCATATCATTAAACTCATTGTCCTCCAACCAAGCTAAGTTAAATATGAAAGGACTCAGATTTTTCCATCACTAATACAAAAATGGGTGATTAGTGACCAAGTAACCAAAAAAGTTGGTCACCATGCGAAATAAATGACTAAACCACCAAAAATGTTGGTAACCACAATTTTTTAAAGTGAAATATGACCAAATTTGAGAAATTTTAAGTGATTACAACTAAGAATGACTAAAATAAATGACTAATTTAGTCACGGGATAAAAAATACGTCAACTACGAAGTCTCAGATATTGGTAATTTCTCGTTCAAATTAAGCATCATGATCATGTCTTGAATTCTTACCATTAATTTGTTCAACTTATCGTACTAATCGCACTCATATTTCTTTTGGTCAAAATCATCATCATTTGACCCTTTCGGCACTCGGTTGAAGTTTTGGCAAGTAATTTGTTTTGCATCTCATCAGTTGAAATTCGCCTATTTTATGCCTCCTGTTTAATTCGTCAATATTTTTTAGATTCAATTCCAACTCATAATTCCTATGTCTAGATTATTAGAAATACCACCTTGGTGTTCCGCTGAAGAAAAAATACCCAAAAATAGAAAGGGTCCCTTAATTTGATTAACCCTCTTATAATATCCCTTTTATATAATGCCTAGTCTTCCTTACAATATTTATAATATGAACATCCCTTTTAAATTAATGATAATCCCCCCATTTAGGGCATTATAGCCAAATACCCTAGTTCTTCGACCCTATTTCTCTAATAGTTTCATTAAAACATAAAGGAGAAAATATCAGATATTCCTAATTAAATATTATAACATTTGTTAAAATGTACAATATTAATAAATTTAATAACTGTACAATCATTAATGTTGGTAGCATTACCAATGAAATCATGTAAAGCACAAGGAGGTATCATGTGGTTTCATGGAGTTGGTGCTTGGGTTGTTGTAACTGGAGCAGTAGTACCAATGGTTTTGAATTTCCTTGTTCGATGTACCCCCAATAATTGGTTATTTATGGTTGGGATGGAAGGAAATCACGGTTGGGGTGCCAACAAAGGATTGATGTTAAACACATGCTTTGAAAATAACCATTTACTACATATTGAATTATCATATTGTAGTCTCTAAATATTTATTACTTTTTATATATTTATGGTGTTGCACCACTAGCTTATACCCTCACATTTTACATGAGTACACCACCTCACATTGATTCATAGGTGAACTATGGTTGCAGTGGGTTTTGTGTCTGTTGATAGCATCGGTTTGAGGAACTTAGGGGTTCAATGAGTATATATATACATCAATGCAGTTCCATGGATAGAGCAAGCATTGTGAGAACTTGGAGGATTTTGAAAAGGCATTTGAAGGTCAAGGAATTGGTTGAGAAGAAGACCACACCGACAAATTTGGAGCTGAATTTGAATGTTGATAAGGAATTGGCCAAGAAGAAGACCTATGCAGTTAATTTGGAGCCGAGTTTGGAGGTTACTGATGTCTCTTCCACACCATTCATTTTTTATGTTCTAGAATTGTTTTAATTTCCATAATAACTTGAAGTTTAAACCAATTCTAGTACATATTATGTTAGTTATTTAGTCTGTTTCATGCTTAATGACTATTTGAGAAGTTGGCTTGGAGGACAGGGACAAGATTTTTAGGTATATCCTTCATAAGCATTGTCTTTTCAATTTAGTGGGTGGTCGCATTAGTTTCTATAGGTTGTATTAGGGATATTGTAGTTCTCATTACTATAGTGTCTTTCTTCCCTACAATAAGCCATACAATGCAATTTAACTAATCCAACTCATTATGTTCATTGATTGTTTCCATTTGTTCTTCGTAAGCCCTCAAGCATATATGCTTCGGGCCTGGTACTCAAACTCTCTCTCTCTCTCTCTCTCTCTCTCTCTCTCTCTCTCTCTCTCTCTCTCTCTTTCTCTCTCTCTCTCTCTCGTCTTTGGTGGCATATTTCCAGGGCATAAATTTAGGCTAAATCTCCTCCTTATGTACTTATTTGTTTGCCTGGGTGGCCGCCACCTAGTTACTGAAATCATATGATTTCTCAATATAGTACTTCTTCGAGCAACACTTTGTCGGAATTGGGGTCTACAACACTATGGTTAAATGAGTATAAATTACCCATGGGGTCAAGGTAACTTTGGGTGTCTCCACAAGGATGTTCTCCTCTTCCAAACCATATTCTAAAATTTAGACTTACCTGTTTTCTTCCTCTTCTTCTGTACTTCAATTCTTTGAAGTACCTACTTGTCTTTTGGGTTCCTCGATTGGTTAAATATTTTTTTAAAAATGTAAGTAGAATTATCCCACTTTGGTATTTGTTTTCCAACTCCTCACCAGGAACACACTTCCTTATCTATTTCCTATTAAATATGGTGGCGTATTTTCTCAAATATTCATTATAAGCTCTTCCCTATATGTTTTATATACTTTCTATAAAGAAAAAGGATAGAAAATTTATAACGAATAAGAGAAGAGTAACAAGAATTCCCCTCCCATACTTAGTAATTTGGGGTATTTGGCTTGCCATTAATGGATATATTTTTTAGGGCAGACAAGTTCCCTCATTTCGGATCGTAACTCAAGTTACAACTTTTCTCTACATTTTTTATACCTCTTTTGGTTCTAAAACTCCAAGGATTATGAAATACCTTCTCATAGACAATTCATACTATTTTAGTTTTTTTCTTGCGCTTGTTAGGGATCTAATCATGTTTTTAAATAGGGATACGTGCTCCATCTCTATGAGTCTCACTATTTCTCTGCAAAGGAAAATATGGGTTCAAGGACTAACAATATTGGTGAGTTTAAGGCTCTTCTCTATCTTATGAAATATTCCTTGAATAAGGCTATTTGAAGACTCTATCTGTATGGGGACTCTAGTATTTCTATCAGTTATATGAATGATCATATTCATAGTCATAGTATTGGTCTACATTCCCTGGGTCTACATTTGAAAGAACTCTCTAGTAAGGTTTAGAAGATTAGCTTCTCTCATTTTTTTAGGGAACACAATTTTCAAGTTGTTTCATTGTCCAAAGAGGGGCTTCACAAGCATCCTAATTATATATATGAAGATGAATTTATGGATGGTTCCTAGTTTCAACTAGGACTCTCAGTATGGATGAGTTTTGAAGTGTCTAAGGGTGGATATTTTTGTAATTATGACTATTCCTATAAGAAGTCTAGACAGTTTCTTTATGTTTTAAGTGTGTCAATTTTTTCTTAAGTAAATGGTATGTGGTTTTGGGATGATAGACACTCTATATGAGGTCCTTAGAGAAATTTTATGTATAAATTTATGGGCAGTTGGCTTAACAGATCTAGTATTGGGAACTATGCTCTTTAGCATCTTGACAATTCTATTTTGATTTCTTCCTAGAATGAAAAATATGTTTTTTTTTGTGGGAAAAAAATATATAAATCAAAGCTCAGAGCATTATTTTATTCATAATTTACAATATAGAGATTCCCCTTCATGATTAAATAATCCTTTTCTTATAGCACTCAGTACACTAATGATATTATCAAAGAGATCTAGCTCTAATTTGATGCATGGATAATAGATTATAACACAAGCATATGCTTGAATATCAATAGGTAAACTTAGACTTATGCCAATACCTACAAGTTTTAAATATGACAAGAGCATGACACTAAAGGTGTATTGCAACCCTTATTAACTCAACTCAAACTCTAGACTCTTAACTCCTCTTGCTCGGTGATTCAAATCAGGGGAGGATCCTCCTTTATAAATATCCTCAAGAATTTATTAGTAGTATGCTATCAACGAGTGTCAGTAAGAGTAATTTTATTTTGGAATGGCACACAAGACAAGCCAAAGAATCTACATATCACCCAACAACCGAAAGAGAGTGAGTGGGGAATACCACCCATTATCTTGTCCCATGAGGTAGTTCAGAATGATGGGTCCCCATTTGGTACTAACACCAATGGAATATTCTTATTTTATGGTCGATAGATATGGCCTCCAAATTGGAGCTATGCAGTCCATGACTCTACTTGCAACTATATGTACATAGGGGAGCCATTATGAGCGACCCACATCACCAATAAATGTTGATAAAATTTGATGGATATCCATTATATGAATTAGGATTATACCATCTATGCTATGTATTTGGAGGATATTCAACAAGGATTATATCAAGATCCATAGGTGGCATGCTTGCAAAGAATTTGCAAAATGGTGAGTCTCACATGTTTATGGGTATCTCATCATCCTGGACAATTGTGTAGATTTGGAAGCTTGATCTTTCTACAAATAATTTTCATTTATTTATTGATATTCTGTTAAGAAATATAACCAATAACCTTTAAATTAAACATCAAACATGAACCATAAATTAAACTATTGTCCTATGGGCAGCTTGGGGTGAAGATCGGAAATAAAGTGGAACCTTGTAGCACTCAAAGAGCTATCTTTGGGACAATATTTCCGTAAACATAGATAGATAGGAAGACTATGTATATGGAACCATTACGGAGCACACCTTGGTTATCCATATTGATTTCGTACGCCTTATGAGTCCATGAATTGGATATAGTCTTTAAAACTCGAAAATGATTAAAACAATAAATATATGATTGTCCATTATTAGGGCCTTCCTAATTCAATATAGAACTTGTCGGAATATTCGAAATTAGATAATTATTTACAAAGCTATGAGAATTAACCTGTTTTTTCTACTATGAGTTAAATATCAAGGCTAGATTTTATTTGAGATATTGTACAGTTCATGCAAAATTGAATGGTAGTTTTTCAGAAACTTGCAAATTTCTTTGTCTAGGAACCATTCTCAATTTTTATACCTCTAATAAATTTCCATATCCCTTGTAAATAAGTATACAAGGAATCTCTCATACTCATTTTCAAATTTTAAACCATCTAGTAATAAACGCCATCGGAAAACATAACTATTACCTTTCCCTAGTAAACTATTATTTTGTACCATTCCCTTCATATGCTTCAAGTCTGTTTTGATGGTGATGTGAGTTGGACTTGAAATATTCTAAATATATTAATTCCTAGCTTCACCACTAGGATTTCTTTAAGGGATGAAGTATTAATACTTTAGTTTGGTATCTTTTAACACATTGGAGGCATACATGCACACTTTTTCATGATTTGTGTGCTTCTAGAGTAATGCACTAACCCATATTTCTTCATAGGCATATATCTCTATAATTAAAGGCTTTTTTATCTTAGCAATGTAATCGAAGGAAAACATTTTACTTTCTACTTAATTGTCTATATAATTGCCATCATCTTGACATTCTAGGGAATTTTCCTTTTCTCAAAACGTCCATAGAGACAAGCTACATCAATTGTTATTTCTCATAGAAGTATCTTATATAATTTAATGAACCAATAAACCTCTAGATTTTGTTTTTTCCAAAATATGATTAATGAATTCAACTAGGAATTTTAGCACATTCTCTTGGAGCTAAACATGTCAATTGGCAAGGATGATTCCTAGAAAATCATGTCTTGTCTTTTTGAACTTAATCTTCTTATTTGATAAAGTAATTTCATGCTAACAACTCATCTAGAGCTTGGTTTATGCATTATTTTATGATTCCTAGTAGTTTACACAATGTTAGTTAGCTACCTAGTGCATTATTTTCCCACCCTGGTATAGTTTATCCACTATTGCATATTGCACCCTCATTTAGCTTTGACCTTCCTTTAATGAGTTAAAGCCATCTTTTTACTATTTTTCTCATGGATTAGGATGAACATGGAGCGCTAGGATAACTTGGGAAAGTTTGCCACTTTTTTCCTCCACCTCTTCCTTTTTTTTCTCCATGAAAAGCCACTCAGTAGTTTATTTTTAGTCACTCATGGACTAGCTAGACCCACCTAGCCAATTCATGACCATTTGTTATGAGTTGGAAATTGATTTTTCCATAGATGGGGAGTTTTACTAAATCTAAGCCTGACACGTGTGAGCTATTCAAATTTCCTCCAAGGAACTCGAATTATCTCTATGAGATGCAATATTTATTGTACTCTTATTATTCATTAACATGATCATGGAGTTTTATCCAATTGAGCTCTTTCTCATGTGTTTTCTAGTTCATTATTCTTTTCTATTTTCTGCTAATATCTATTGCAATTCTAAGTGAATATTATATTGGATTTATATCCTTAGCTGTAGAAATTTTACAAGGCATCAAGGAAATAGAATTTTGACATAGTACCAGAACTTAGGGAGCTTAGGCTGAGAAATTGGTGCTTGCAGTAATTCACTAGCAGCAATGGAGTTACCACATAATTCCCAGGGAAATTAATTTGAGTCCTTTGGTTTATCCATTGGAGTCTTCCTAGGTGTGATGCACTCCCAAATATTCCTACTGACTTAATCATAACTCATTATAATCAATTAATCTTCCATGCATATCTTCAGAGTGTTGTTTTGCAGGTACAATTTCAACATGGTTGACAACAAATCCTCTTCTCACTCTGTTCACATGTTATTTAGAGTGGAAATTGAACCTGTTTGCATCTCTAAAGAGACAAGGTCTCTATGATGTATCTATTGGTACTGTCTAAGAGACAATATCCTATGAAGGAAGAAATGATTAGCAAAATGACTATGACAGAGCATTTGGAGCAATGTGTCTTGCACTATCTCCAAGCATGCGCTAGCTTATTAATATTTTTGAATACCCAAAGGATATATGGACAAATTTGTATAGAGATTTTGGAAAGCATAATGAGGTTCATACAAGCAATATGGAGAACACGCCTAGCACTTAATCACATGTTGTTCCTCCTAATGTCTTAGACCCAAGTATCTCTAATGAATTTGTGCAAGATGAAGAAGATCATATTACCGAAATTTCAATACAGTTCATGTTGATGATGTTCTCCTTGATTCAAATGCTTCCTCTATTTGTCAAGAAGCAATAATTGAAGAGATCTATTCTTCTATTGCTATATAAGTTGAAGAGGATCCTAAATCCTAACCTTTGCATGATGCTACTAGTAAAGAAGATCCAAATAATGGAACTACAATTGTTGAATAAGAACTCACATCCTTCCATCTCTCATCATTGTTCTCTATGTCTTCAAATATGGATTTTTTGGTCCACAAAATAGCCCTTTCACACCCATTGCATACTTTACTAGATGATGGTGTGCTACTTTGTGATCCATTGGATGTTTTCCGATCTAGATCAAGAGTCGAATGTGTCTTTCCACTCACTACTCTTTGTCCTATGCACCCTAACAAATCCTATTTGGTTCTTGGCACCTATTCTTAGAGTTTCCATGAATATATTTAACAACTCTACTCATTGTTATCCTATCATACTTCCTGTACTGAGGACCCTATATCCGTTATTTCTCTAGAAGATGATATTTCTTCCCATGAGTCTACTGATGTGCAATATTGTGGTTCATTGGATATTTTGGTAGCTATATCAAACTATGGAGTTCATGCATTCGCTCTCCTTGGTCCCATGCTTCCTCCCTATTGTTAGTTTTTCAATATTTAATTCAATCTGATCTAGGATCTTAACTGAGATAACAACATGTACATCATATCAAACACAAGAGACAAGAGACACTAAGCATTTCACCGGGGAAAACCAAGAAGGTGAAAAACCCCGCAACTTCCTCAAAGATAGAATGAGCATCAATACAAAGATCACAAAGATCGAACCCCACAACAAGAGATATTCTCCTAGCAGCTGCTCCTCCTCCACTTGTGTGCACTCCTCTTATCTCTCACTAATGCGAAGTGAGTGAGTGTGTGAATGAATAAATGAGAGAGTCACACTCTCTATTTATACTTTAATTTGCTTCACTTGACTTTTAACTCTAACTAGGTCGACCCCAACTTAACAACTTAACATAATGCTAACTAGGCCGACCCCACTAGGGTGGTATAATAACCCTTTGACCCACATAACTCATATAGAGACAACCCCATCAAGGTGGTCTAATAACCCATCAAATATAAGTTATGAGACTTACAATAAGACTTGTGACACTTGCAAATACAAATGCCGACACTTCCAATCGAAGGAATGATACATCTCCGTTGGGGATGCAATAAAGCACAAATGTAATACATACAATATACAAGTGAATATCTTCCAAAGTTACAAATACATCAACACTGGAGCATCATCGTCACTGCTGTTGTACTCTTCATCTCGATCACTAGTGCTATATCTCAATTCTTCTCATCATAGGAAGTTCTACAAAGCCAGCCCTTTTTCATGTTGGATGTAGGCCTAGCCTCCTGTAGGTATTCATCATCTCTGTGAGCAGGCCATCCTGTGGAGTCCTCAGGACTAATTACGTGCGTCAACAAAACCTCAAAAGAGTATCCTAGGATCCTTTATGTGCCTAAGCACGACCGATAAGATCTCCGAGGGAGCTATTACATGTGACCACCACAAAACCTTAAAAGAGTGTCCCAGGAATGTTTATGTGCATAGCACGACTGGAAAGAACTCTAAAGAGCATCCCAGGATCATTTATGTGCCTTAAACATGATCGACAAGATCTCCAAGACTGATTACATGTGGTCTGACAAAACCTCGAAAGAGCATCCCAGGACTGATAACGAGCATATTGTTCAACCTATCGGATCTCCCAGGGAAACATTATATGCCATGGGACAAAACCTCAAAAGAGTATCCCAAGATCCTTTATGTGCCTAAGCACAACCAGTAAGATTATATTTCCTCCCAAGAAAAACCTTGAAAGAGCATTTTCCAAATCTCCCAGGGAGCTATTATATGCCATAGGAAAAACCTCGCAAGAGTATCTACAAATCTCCTAGGGAAAGATTACATGCTTATCGCATAGCCTGTCCATGAACAACCTATAGCAAAAACTTAAAAAAGTATCCGAGCTCAGACTATCGGATCTCCCAGGATCTTTTCTATGCTACCAATACAATCTGTCCATGATCAATTTGTAGCAAAACCTTGAAAGAGTATCCGAGCTCAGATTATCGGATCTCCCAGAATATTTTCTATGCTACCTGTAGCAAAACCTCGAAAGAGTATCCGAGTTCAGACTATCGGATATCCCAGGATCTTTTCTATGCTACCTGCATAATCTGTCCACAACCGTGGAGCATCATCCTGATACTCATGATTATGCTGATCATCATCATATAGTACATCATCCTGATGCACATCATCATCACATGATTACCCTGATCATGTACGCATCATCATCTTGATGCATATCATCTGGAGCATCATCCTGACGCTCATCACACATGATCATCTTGATCATCATACATAGCATCATCCTGATGCCTATCATCTGGAGCATCATCCTGATGATCATCACACATGATCGTCCTCTTCAAATCATCTCATCGTCCACAGAGCACAGCAACAATGCACATCATATAGCACTTACACCACCAACATGGTAGAACACATCTACCACCATTCCAGGAAGGCTCCAACCCTTACCTTTTCACCATGGGAGAACATATCTACCACCATGTGAAAAATGGCTTCAGCCCTTACATATACACCATGGGAGAACACATCTACCACCATCTGAGAATGGCTCCAGCCCTTACATCTGCACCATGGGAGAACACATCTACCACCATGTGAGAAAGGCTCAGCAATTACATCACGGCCATGGGAGAACACATCTACAACCATGTCAGAAAATCCCATGTGCATATGCATCTTCCGGACTCATCACTTCCACTTGGAAGGAGCCTCGATCTGAAGTACACCAAGCCTCTTTCTGAAGTACTCGAACTTCACTCTGGCTAGTGGTTTGGTCAACACATCTGGAATCTGCTCATCCATCGCAACATACAGGAGCTTCACTGCTTCTCTCTGCACCATATCCCTAATATAGTGATATTTGATCTCGATATGCTTCGACTTGTCATGGAACACCGGATTCTCTAACAACTTCACACAACTCTGGTTGTCACAATAGATACAAGTAACATCCAACTGGATATCAAATAAATCAGATAGTAGCTTCCTTAGCCATACTTCCTCACAACTAGCCGAACAAGCTGCGACATACTTTGCTTCGGATGTACTTAGTGCTACGGAGGATTGCTTCCTGCTAAACCAAGAGATCACACCTGATCCCATACTAAAGCAACACCTCGAAGTGCTCTTCCTATCTGCAGCACTTCCTACCCAATATGAATCAACATAATCCTCCAGGTTAAACTTTTGATTCGCATCATACTTGATCCGATAATCAATTGTACCCTTCAGGTACCTCAAAATAGGTTTTACAAGAATCAAGTGAACATGTCTAGGATCTGTCAGAAACTGGCTCAAGGCATTCACCGCAAAGAAAATATCTAACCTCGTGTTCATCAGGTACGTCAACGACCCAATCATCTGACGATACATCATGGAATCAATCGACTCTGATGAAGCATCACTCAATAGCTTCAGGTTCGATGCCATAGGTGTGGCCATGTCCTTGCAGTCCATCATCCCGAAACGCTTCAGGATCTCTATTGCATACTTCCCTTGTCCAAGGAAGATTCCATCTGCACTCTGCCACACCTCAATACCTAGAAAGTAATGCATCATACCCAAGTCCTTTATTTCAAACTCAGCAGCAAGCTTCCTCTTCATGTCAACAATCAATCCATCCTTTCTTTCTGGGAGAAGTCATGAGCCACAAACCTTTCCTTGTATTCTTCTATGCTACCATCTGCAGCATGCTTGATCTTGTAGATCTACTTGGAAGTCACAATAGACTTCCCTTCTGGTCTTGGGACCGCATCCAAAACATCATTCTTCATGGTCGACTGGTACTCCTCGATCATGGCATCATTCCATTACTACATCCTTGATCCTGGGAACTTCAAATTATTCAATATCTTCATTAGGTAGTTTTCTTGAACTTCATTGCTGGAATAAATGTCGTTGTCCTTCTTTTGTAGGTGATTATACATGATCTTTCCTACAAGTCCAATTCAATTGCATGATTAGAAACTTCTTATCGTTTTCAGAACAAAATGTTACACATAAAGATATATGTCATATAGTCATTCAATTATCTTAGCCAATGCTTCAATACAACATTTATCCATATCCCGTAACTTTCTAGATTTCTACCATTTCTACCAGAACATTGTTAAGAGTGTGCACAACTCCTAACATGTCAGCAAAGAGGCTTCATTCTATATAAGTAGCAATGGAATGTTGTACAGTACCATAGGCCACTTACCCATTACTATATTAGTAGTATCTTGTTCATTAATGCAACCTTTTCTAAAATGCATAATATAAATCCTAAATCTAGGAACATAAGCATGTACATCACTGAACAAAATCATATATACAATAAATGACAACTTAAATACTTATCTTTGTTTGCTTGTTGGGTGGACTCCCTCTCAATCTTTGCTTCCTTACAAGAACTACTGGAGTGAGCTCCCTCTCGGTCTTTGCTTCCTTGCAGGAACTACTGGAGTGAGATCCCTCTTGATCTTTGCTTCTTGGATTATCTGTCTTTGAACTTATACCCATCCTGGACCACTATGCATGCTTAAGTGTGCACTAGTGTCATCCTCAAGATCTCATACATAATCATACATGCATTAATATAATCTCAATACTATCAAAACATTATAATTCTAAATAACCTTAAACATGTATGGTTATGGTCATTTCATACACAAGTAATTTATAACAAGCATTAGTATTCAAGGTTTCAAGGAGTACTTCTTTTACTTGTGCATATTCTTATTTGACCATAGGACTCTTCTAGTTTATCATATCATTAATCAAACTAAGAAGCATAATATGCATACACCCATGATTACTCAAACTTATAACTTCATGAATACAAAAGTATACTTATCTAAGATCCTAACACAAAGTAGGAGTCTAACTCGATATAGGAAAACATACCTAGATTATCATGCTTGTCTAACATACCCAAACAATGTCTCCTTGTTCTCTTCAATCTTATGCTAGTAACCTATATATTTCATAAGTTAAGCATTGTAGAACCAAATTATACACACCTTGTAAGTAGAGCTTCTATGTACTCAATGGATATGGATGAGTCATTGTCTTCATGCCACCATGGACATATATTCTTGATCTAGAACTTGATTTGTCTTTCTTGATGTGCCTTTCATGTTAGCAGACAACATCATCCTCATACAACACCACAGTGCATTAGTACAATCATAAGTGTCATAAACCTAATCAATGAATGTCTTCTATCATTTACATGCATTCATACTTTTACTAAGGTTATAAGACAAGTCTAAAATTTACCAGGATTGTACTAACCTCAATAATATGAAGACAAACTTAATCATGAACAGATTTCAAAACATACATGTATCTCTTCAAGTCATACCTGTCGGGATTGATTGTAGTCTTCTTTTGTAAGGCCTTAGCCTCATCTCCCTCTGGAATTGGAAATTCTGTAGGTGTCCAAATCATTCTCTTCTAGGATTAACCCAATCCACTTGATTTGTTGAATTTGGATCTGTAGCTGGCTAGGGTTTGACAAAGAAACCCTAAAAATCAAAACTTTGATTTTCAAACTTATGATTGGATGAAAATATGCACCTTGCTGAGCTGATTAAGCTGGCATACTTCAATTTTGAAATCTCCAAAATTTGACCCCTCAAAATTGCCTTTAAAACTTTTGGATCTTCTAGTCAAAATCCCGAACTAGGATTTGATAATGTCCGGGGTTCTTCCTAGACAAAAAGTTCGATCTTGTGCTCTAAAATTTTATTTTTCTGAGGAGCATCCAGCCATGGTAACAGATTCCAAAAATTTCAACTTTTGCAGAAACCTTATTTTTCCACCTTACCGATCAAAATCCCGAACTAGGGTTTGATGATGTTCGGGGTTCTGCCCAACCAAAAAATTCGATCTTGGTCTCTCAATTTCAATTTTGATGAGGAGCATCCATCTGTGGTCTCATATTTCAAAAATTCCAACTTTCTCCAAAACCCTAATTTCCCACAGCAGTGACGATCCAAAAATGAAGGTGCTCAGAATCCAATTCTGTTTGGATAGAAATATATGCCATATTGTTTCTGATGTATATCTAAAATTTCAGATCCTCAGGGTCTGAAACTCTATCCTATGGTAGAATGACCTATCATATTTCCAACCCCACATATCTGAGCTCAAATGGATTCCCTGAGAGAGTGATATTGCAATTGTCACAACGTGACCTGTTTATAGGATGAAACAGTATAGCGAACTTGTACAGCCTGCCACATGTTACTGTTTCAACTTAGACCTCTAAAACCTAGACTTGTGAAACTAGAGTCCATTTCCTAACTGTCACTTTTTATGGAATTCTATTTGGAGCTTCCTATCCCAAGATATGACCTTTTTTCCTAGGTCACCTATTTAGGACTGCATTCTGGAAGAGGCAGAAACCCTAACTTGTACAGATCATATCTCACAAAGTACAACGAATCTAAGGCTATCCTTTGTACACAAGTTACATGGATATCTCATATTTGACCTGTAGAAGTTTCCGATCTTGAACCTTCTCCAAAATGGATTTATAGCGAACGTTCCACGATGACTGGTTTTTACTATACCAAGCCCTAGCTTCCAATTTGTCGCAAGTGCAACAAGTATTAAATTTTGAGCATTAATTCACAATACTCTAGGATCTTTACTGAGAGAATAACATATACAGTATATCAATGCATAAAAATCACAATAAGCATGACAAGCATCACAATAATCAAAAGCATGAGAGACAAGAGACAAAGAATTTTCGTGGGGAAAACCCTAAGGTGAAAAACCCCACAACTTCCTCAGAGATAGAGAGAGCAATGGCTCAACCAAAGTACAACCAAAATATACTTGAGATAGTCTCCTAGTAGCAGATGATCCTCCTCCTCACTAGTGCGCCACTTTCTGAGTGAGAGAAGTGTGACTTTCCGAGTGATCAAAATAGAGATCTCCCGATCTCTATTTATACTAACCTGTTTGCCCAGTGACCTTATGGGGCCGACTTGTATATCTAGATATATCCACAATATAATATATATTTCAGGGCCGACCCCACACATGGTGGTCTAATAAACCATCGGCAAGTACACACACTTGCGACACTTGTCAATCCACATGACGACACTTCCTTATAGAGGAATGACACATCTCTTATAAGGGTACAATAAATATATATGAAATACATTCCGAAGTTACATATACATCAACTCTCCCTCTTAACTAGGAAGGTATTTCTCAACACAGTTCTGCTAGACAAGTCTTCTTCTCGGGATCATCATCATCATCATCGCCACTGCTACTGCTATCTCAACCAATCTCTGACTCTACTCGTCATAGGAAGTTCTACAGAGCCAATCCTTTTTCATACTGGATGTAGGCCCACCACCTGCAGGTCTTCGTCATCACTGGCCATACTATGGAATCCTCAGGACTTATTACGTGCGTCACAAAACCTGGCTGCAGCATCCCAGGCTATTATGAGTACACAGCTCTACCTGTCGAATCTCCCAGGAGCACATTACATGTGACCCATCACAAAACCTAGCTGAAGCATCCCAGGCTGTTACAAGAACATAGCTCTACCTATCGGATCTCCCAGGAGCACATTACATGTGATCTCACCACAAAACCTGGCTGAATCATCCCAGGTTATTACAAGCACATAGCTCTACCTATCGGATCTCCCAGGATCACATTACATGTGGTCCACAAAAAACTTGGCTGAAGCATCTGAGGCCTTTTTCATCCTGTCTAGATCTCCCAGGAGCAAATTACATGTGGTCATGGAAAAACCTGGCTAAAGCATCTGAGGCCTTTTTCATCCTGTCCAGATCTCCTAGGAGCAAATTACATGCCACAGGACAAAACCTCGCAAGAGCATCTCAGGATGTTACAGGTACACAACTATGACCTAAAATCTCCGAGGGCACAAATTACATGTCCTCCCAGAGCAATGTCTCGAAAGATTATCCCAGGCTGTTACGGGTACACAACTCTGACCTATAGGATCTCCTAGACATGCTCATCTGTACAACCTGATCCACGGCCATAGAGTATCAACCTGATACTCACCATACATCATCCTAATGTATACATGATCATCTTGATCATCATCACTGCAACATCCTGCTGCAAGTCATCTGGAGCAACATCCTAAAGCTCGTCATCCACAATCATCCTGATCATATCATGCATCTACCTGATGCATATCATCATACATGATCCACCTGATCATACAATGTATCCACCTAATACAAATACAAATACATGATCGACCTGATCATACATGATACATATCAACATACATGATCTACCTGATCATACAATGTATCCACCTGATACATATACAGATACATGATCCAAGCATCCAACATGATGCATATAAAAAATACATACAAATGATCCAACCGATCATATCCAACATCCAACATGATGCGTACATACATAAATGATCCAACTGATCATATCCAGCATCCAACATGATGCATACATACATATACATATAAATGATCCAACTGATCATAACCAACATCATCCTGATGCATATACAGAGAAGTAACTGGAGCATCATCTTGATGCTCATCATCCAGCGCTTACATCCATAGCCATGTGAAGGATCCTCCTTCCAACATGCTTGGAATGGCCTCTGCAAATGTGTCCATCACTTCTTCCTCGAAGTGTCATCAATCCGAAGAACACCAAGCCTCTCTCTGATGTACTCGAACTTCACTTTGGAAAGTGGTTTCGTCAGCACATCTACAATCTGCTCATCCATTGCAATGTACAGGAGCTTCACAGCTCCTCTCTGCACCATATCCGTGATATAGTGATATTTGATCTCTATGTGTTTTGACCTGTCATGAAACACTGGGTTCTCGAACAGCTTCACATAACTCTGGTTATCACAAAAGATACCAGTAGCATCCAATGGTAGATCAAATAACTCAAACAGTAGCTTCCATATCCATACTGCCTCACAACTAGCTGAATAGGCTGCAACATACTCTGCCTCAGTTGTACTCAGTGCTACACAGGATTGCTTCCTGCTAAACCAAGAGATCACACCTGATCCCATACTGAAGCAGCATGCAGATGTGCTCTTCCTATCTACAGCACTGCCAGCCCAATCTGAATCAACATAAACCTGCAGGTTAAACTTTTGATTCGCTTCATACTTGAGCCCATAATCCACTGTACCCTTCAGGTACCTTAGAACATGCTTTATAGCAACCAAGTGAACACTCCTCGGACCCAAAGGACCCATAGGACCCAAAGGACCCATGTGTTCATAGCAAAGCAAATATATGGTCTCGTGTTCGTCAGGTACATCAAGGACCCAATCATCTGACGATACATACAGATATCAACTGGCTCAGATGAAGCATCACATAGAAGCTTCAGATTCGATGCCATGGGTGTCGCCATGGCCTTGCAATCCATCATCCCGAATCTCTTCAGAATATCTACTGTGTACTTCCCTTGACCAAGGAAGATCCCACCTGCATTCTACCACACCTCCATACCTAGAAAATAATGCATCATTCCCAAATCTTTCATATCAAACTCAGTAGCAAGCTTCCTCTTAGTATCTACAATCAATCTGTCATCTCCTGTTACAAATAAGTCATCCACATACAGGAGTAGAATCACAGGATTCCCTTCCTCAACCTTGTAGTAAAGGTTGTAATCCGCTTTACTCTTGGTAAATCCCAAACTAGATAGGAAACTGTCCATCCTACCATACCAAGTTCTGGGAGCTTGTTTCAAGCCATACAAGGCTTTCTTCAATCTGAACACATATGACTCCCTGTCATGTATTTCGAAACCGAGTGGCTGCTCCACATATACTTCTTCTTCAACTACACCATTTGAAAAGGCAGTCTTGACATCCATCTGGTGTATTTTCCATTTCATTGCTGTAGCCAGGGCAAGTACTGTTCTGATGGAAGTATACCTGGCTACAGGTGCAAAGGTTTCTTCATAATCTATTCCCTCTTTCTAAGAGAAGCCACGAGCTACGAATCTTGCTTTGTATTTCTCTACACTGCCATCTGCAGCATGCTTGATTTTGTAGATCCATTTGGAAGTCACAACAGACTTATCTTTAGGTCTTGGGACAACATCCCAAACATCATTCTTCATTATTTATTGGTATTCCTCAACCATGGCATCCTTCCATTCTTTCTTTTTCGCTGCTTCTTCATAACTGGAAGGTTCTTTGTTCATAATGTCACAGAGTAAAGCAACATAGCTGGTATGTGATCTGGTTCTCTTCTTTGCTCTATTTTCTTCTTCTAGAATGCCAAATCTTTCTGCATCTTGAATGAGCTCTCTAGCCCATGCAGGTTTCCTCTTATGAGAGTTATCCTCACGGGGTGGATCTACAGGTTCTTGCGGATCTTCAAACTCACGAACAACTTATGGAATTGCTTCAATCATGGTAGTGTCTGGAAATCTAGTTTCCTTAGGTTCTTCATAAACTTTGATAGGTGCCTTCCTTGATTTGATGAATGCTGAGTTTTCATCAAATGTCACATCCCTGTTGACATCAATCTTTTTGAACCCTGGAAAGTATATTCTGTAAGCCTTCGAGCTTTCACTGTAACCCATAAAGATACCCTTCTTTCCTGAAGGATCTAGTTTGGTCCTCTTTTCCTTTGGGACATGAGTGTATACTGGACAACCAAATATTCTGAGATGGCTGACTTTAGGTTTCTTACCAGAAAAGACCTCTTCTGGTGTCTTGTTGTCCAATATCTTGTGGGGTGTTCTGTTCTGCACATATACAGCTTTTCTAGCTGCTTCTACCCATAAATGCATAGGTAGATCCTGGTCATGCAGCATTGCCCTTGCTGCTTCCATGATTGTTCTGTTCTTCCTTTCTACAACTCCATTCTGTTGGGGATTATAAGGAGCAGTCAACTCCCTCTTAATCACTGAATCACTGCAAAGCTTCTTGAAGTCACCTGAGGTGAATTCTCCACCATTGTCAGATCTGCATGTTTTGATCTTCTTGTCAGTTTGATTCTCCATTAAGGTTTTGAATTCCTTGAACTTATCAAACACCTCATCTTTGTTCTTCAAGAAGTATACCCAAGTCTTTCTAGAGAAGTTATCAATAAATGACACATAGTAAACATACCCACTTAGAGAACTGGATGACATAGGACCACATACATCTGAGTGGATGATTTCCAAGATATCCTTTGCCTTGCTTTCACTGCTTGGGAAAGCCTTCTTAATGTTCTTACCTTTTGCACATCCTTTGCAAACACCTTCATGTTTGGTCTTGATTTCAGGAAGACCCTCTACAGCCTTGTTTGCAATTGGAAGTGCCCTATAGTGCATATGAGCAAGTCTTATGTGCCAAAGTTCACTTGGCTCCATAGATTCATGCACCATGGCATATTCAGATTGTCCCTTCAATTTATAAAAACCTCCCTCTTGCTCTCCAATCAGTACTGCATCATCTATGGTCTTTCCCTTTGGTCACATTAGGACTTGGCCATCCACAAATGAAACCCTCATACCTTTTGCATCAAATGCAAAGATGGAGAGTAAGTTCTTCTTGAGCCCAGGTACATAAAGGACTTCTTTCATCTTCAAAGATTTTCTGGAATCTAGGTTATAGGAGGCTTCACCACTTCCTTTGATTGGGTATTGATAATCATCCCCAAGTTTCACCTTATGGGGTGATTCATGTTCAGATAGGTTCACAAAAGATTCCTTAAACCCAGTCATGTGTTTGGAAGCCCCACTCTCAATTAACCAATCATTACAACCATGGGAGATAGTACCTGTGAGAGTAGAGATTAGAACATACTCTTCTTCACTTGATGAGTCATCATTACTATCATCACTTTCTTCCCTAGCCTTCTTCTTGGGTGGTTCATCATCCTTGGCAGCATGAGGATGAAACCTTCTTTTGCTACCCTTCTTCTTCTTGTTGAAGTTGTTGTTGTCCTTTTTGTTCTTGGGACAATTTATGGCAATATGTCCTTTTTCATTATAGGTGAAGCATATTCTTCTTTCTTTGAAGTGATGTGAAGATTTCTTGGAGTGATATGGCTCTCTCTTGGACTTCCCTTTCTTGGTGTGAGATGTGAGAGCTTGATCTTCATTCCCCATCTTTCCTTCTCGTGCCACAAGCCTTGCTTCTTATTATGAGCATTCTTCCCGTAGTCTGTTGAAGGAAATCAACTTCTTTCTTGCACAGATTCCTTGAATGAAGGAGTCCCATGACCTAGGTAAGCCATTCAGAGTGGTCATAACAACTTCACCATTCTCCACCATTTCATCCACTGCTTCTAGTTGTTCCTTAATCTGGGAGACCCTTGAAAAATAAGATTGAATGGTTTCTCCATTCTGAAACTTTAGTTCTTTTCAATTGGTTCCATAGGGTCATCTTCCGATTTATGTTCTTCCCTTCAAATAGCTTGGTCAAAGAGTCAAACATCTCTTTGGGTGTCTTTAGAGAAGACACATGGGGTATCAGATGGTCTTTGATAGAATCAACAATGATTCTCTTTGCCTTGACCAAGTTCTTCTTATGCAATACTTTAGCCTCTTCATCCTCTGGGATACGGATGTCTTCTTTTATATATGAGTCCAACTCATTCTCTTCCAGGATTAACCCAATGCTATACTTCCAAGCTCGGAAGCTATCAGCCCCTTCAAGCTTGTCCTCAAGCTTGGTGTGGTGAGACATTTTAAAGAGTACTTCAAATGGAAATAGAAAAGATTTAGGTCTTACCACTTGAAATGCTGAAAAATGGATCTGGTCCCGGATTAGGGTTTGTCGAAAAAACCCTAAAAATTCAAAATATGAATTTCAACTTTCTGAAAGGATAGAAAGATGCGTCTTGATGAGCTGATCAGCCTGGTGCATTCAAAATTTGAGATCAACAAAGTTTTACTCTTCATATTTGACCTTTTGTTCTCCTGGGTTCACTTGGGAGAGCCTTGAATTAGTGTTTGAGTTTACCGGAGATCTACCCAGCCAAAAATCTCGATCTAAAGCTCTAAACTTCTATTTTTGCAAGGAGCTTCTAGCTATGTCTTCAGATTTTAGAAATTCCTATTTTTGTGGAAACCATAATTTTTAGGGCTAAATCTGAAAATGCTCAGAATTACATTTTGATTGGACAGATGGATTCTCCTTGATGAGTAGAGTCAATCTACTATACTGTTTTTCCAAAATCTACGGAGAGAAACCCAATAAACAAGAAACTCAAGTTTCCATCACTACAAAATGTCTTCTTCTCAGGTTAGCTCTGATACCATGTTAAATTTTGAGCATTAATTCACAATACTCTAGGATCTTTACTGAGTGAATAACATATACAGTATATCAAAGCATAACAATCACAATAAGCATGACAAGCATCACAAGAATCAAAAGCATGAGAGACAAGAGACACAAAGTTTCCGTGGGGAAAACCCTAAGGTGAAAAACCCCACAACTTCCTCAGAGATAGAGAGAGCAATGGCTCAACCAAAGTACAACCAAAATACACTTGAGATAGTCTCCTAGTAGCAGATGATCCTCCTCCTCACTAGTGCGCCACTTTCTGAGTGAGAGAAGTGTGACTTTTTGAGTGATCAAAATAGAGATCTCCCAATCTCTATTTATACTAACCTATTTTCCCAGTGACCTTATGGGGATGACTTGTCTATCTAGATACATCCACAATATAATATATATTTCAGGGCTAACCCCACACATGGTGGTCTAATAACCCATCGGCAAGTACACACACTTGCGACACTTGTCAATCCAAATGACGACACTTCGTTATAGAACACATATTTCATTAAAAGTGGAAGCATGTTATTCCAAGAGCATCACCATAATTGATTTTTTTAGTTATTTTGAAATTCTAGATCCACTATTTTATTCCAAATTTAATGAAATATGTGTTATAGAGGAATAACACATCTCTTATAAGGGTACAATAAATATATATGAAATACATTCCGAAGTTACATATACATCAACAACAAGTGTCATAAATGCCATACCATGCCTTCCTTCAGGCTAGCTCTGATACCATGTTAGTTTTTCAGTATTTAATTCAATCTGATCTAGGATCTTAACTGAGAGAACAACATGTATAGGATATCAAACACAAGAGAGAACAGACACAAAGCATTTCACCAGGGAAAACCAAGAAGGTGAAAAACCCCGCAACTTCCTCAGAGATAGAATGAGCATCAATACAAAGATCGCAAAGATAAAACCCCACAACAAGAGACCTTCTCCTACTAGCTTCTCCTCCTCCACTTTTGCGCACTCCTCCTCTCTGTCATTAATGCGAAGTGAGTGAGTGTGTGAATGAATAAATGAGAGAGTCACACTCTCTATTTATACTTTACTTCACTTGACTTTTAACTCTAACTAGGTTGGCCCCAAATTAACCACTTAACATAATGCTAACTGGGCCGACCCCACTAGGGTGGTCTAATAACCCTTTGACCCACACAACTCATACAGGGACGACCCCATCAAGGTGGTCTAATAACCCATCAAATATAAGTTGTGACACTTACAATAATGCTTGCGACACTTGCAAATACAAATGACGACACTTCCAATCAGAGGATTGATACATCTCCGTTGGGGATACAATAAAGTACAAATGTAATACATACAATATACAAGTGAATGTCTTCCGAAGTTACAAATATATCAACACCTATTCTACATGGTGACATTCACATTTCCTCAAGGTTCTAATGAAGTTGGAGAGATCATGCATTCACATGGACACTTGCTCCTCACACATGGATTTGATCTCACCACATTTGGTTCAATGTCAAAGTCAGCATCATCATATTTTCTGAGGTTTACCTCACATGGTTTGAAGTCTCAAGCACATCAAGGTTCATTTGTATCTGCTCTCGACACCTCTATTGGTTTGAATTTGAAGGATCCTCATGACGTTTCCATCATGTTGGCATGCATTCTTGGAGCTACTCATGGTTCGAATTGCAAATTTCAATATCATCATTGGAACACTTGGAAGAAAATACCTCCTCATATTTGAATTTCCAATCATTGACCTCATTGGCCCTCTTTGGACTGTTATGTTCATGTTTGCATTCTAAAGTAAATATTTTGATATATTCCATGTTCATTTTGAGGGGGGATTTTCTTCCCACTGGGTTTTCCTTCCTTACTCAGCTTACATGGATAATAAATTGTAAAGGTTGACCATAATCCTTTGTTGATTGGTCCCTAATACTTATTTCATTCACGTAATTCAGGATTAAGGGGGGGTGTTAGAATAATTAACCCATCTAGACATTGGTTTATGCATTATTTTATGCTTCCTGATGGTTTAGACAATCTCAATTGGATACCTAGTGAATTATTTTCCCACCTTGGTATAGTTTATCCACTATAGCTCCCTCATTTAGCTTTTACTCTACTTTATGAGTTAAAGCCATATTTTCAATACTTTTCTCATGGATTAGGATGAACATGGAGCACTAGGATAACTTGGGCAAGTTTGCCACTTTTTTTTCCCATGTCTTCCTTGTTTTTCTACATGAAAATCCACTCAGTAGTTAATTTTTGGTCACTCATGGACTAGCTAGTCCCATTTAGCCAATTCATGACCAATTTCTATGAGTTGGAGATTGCTTTTTCCATATATGGGGATTTTTACTAAATCTAAGCCTGCCACATGTGAGCTATTCGAATTGCCTCCAAGGCACTCAAATTATCTCATGAGATGTATTATTTACTGTACTCTTATTATTCATTAACATGATGATGGGGTTTTATTCAATTGAGTTCTTTCTCATGTGTTTTCTAGCTCATTCTTATTGTCTATTTTCTAGTAATCTCTATTGCAATTCTAAGTGAATATTATATTGGATTTAGATCCTTAGTTGTAGAATTCTTACATGGCATCAAGGCCATAAAATTTTTACATAAAAACTCTATAAAATTATTTTAATGATATATATGTTGGTTAATATCTAATGAACAAACAAGCTAACCATCAATATATACAGTAAGAATGTCAAGATGCCCAAATATATCTTCCATTGCCTTTTGGAATTATGATGGATCATTATTTAGACCAAAAAAAAAACACTTCACGAATACTAAACATATGGGACGATGAATCCAATCTTAAATCTATCTTATGCGTTTATCCCAATTTTCCAAAAACCACTATTGAGATTCTATTTACTAGGAAATTGTAGTCAACTATTTTTGCAAACAAGGCTTCTTTACTAGGTAGAGGATCCTTGATTAATAGCAATGCAACATTTAGCATTGGAAATCCATAACCATTCTTGGACATCCTCATTTTTTTTATGAATGATAATTTGCATAAAAAACTATGTTTTTAGGAAAAATGTCCTATAACAGGGGAGAGACTACCAACGTACAGGGGTAAAAGATAGACATACAAGGTTCTGCAAGTATTATTATTAAGCAAATAGATTAGGGTTTAGAAGAATGTGTACCTTATTAAGAAGGTTGATCCAAGATTCTCCTCTTTTTCTCCAATGCAACAACCTGCAAAACAACTCCAAACCTTCATCAAACCAGTTTGACTACAAATAAAAGATTGACATTTATGAAGAAACAAAACATGAAATTGTAATCATATCTAAAACATACATGAACACATCATATTTGGGAAGGGAATATTTTCCATTATTTATTAATGAATGAAGCAAGTACATAAAATTATACCTTCCTTCAAGCATGGCACTTCATGAAACCAAGATTCAAGGTCTCATGCTCCTCTTCTTCAAGGATCCCAACCCCTAATCATATGCGTTAGGGTTTACAAGAAACTATGGCACAAGTGAGGGGGATGTGAGTCTCAATTCCTCCAGCATAAAATTATAATGGGCTTGGTCCCCTTTCATGGTCCTTCTCCCTCTCTTAGATAGCAAGTGAAGAAGATATGGTTGAATAGGAAGTAGTTACAACCGAAGAGGAGGTTCCAAAACTACCAAAAACTAACCTTTTTTTACAATTTTTATGTATTTTTAGTGTTTTTGAGGTATTCATGGATTTGAATAGGGACAAACAGTGGGTACCCATGAATTTTACCATATGCAATTGTGTTTTTGTGGAAAAATGGTCAAAAACAACCTTTTCTGGGGTTTTTTGGAGACGTTTTGGTCTCCAAAATTGTTCCTAAGGCTATTACCTATCAAATGGGCCATGAATTAGGTAATGAAATCCATCTAAAGTCAAATATGTCTTTTCCATCCACAAATGTCCTTTTTGTGACTCACAGTAATCTAATGATGTGTCATCATGCTACCAAAAAATGTAAGTGTCATCACGGACGGAGATGTGCCAATTTTGGCTATAATAGATGCCCCCTAATGTATGAGGTTCGAGGGGAAGAGGATGGATGAAATACATTATAAATAATAAAAGGTTGAGACATGGATTCAGAGAAATTGGAGAAGCCAAGATTCATAGGCTCAAATGAAGTACTTGAAAGAAAGGAAAATGTCAGACAATCTCATCCCTGGGATAAATGTCCATGTTCAAATAATGGAACATGACCTCCAGTCGGATACAATTTTGATCCAATACTGATGCATATATCATGGCCACTGGAATATAAGCGTGGATCCATGAGAAACATAAGTGTAAACATAGCCACAAAATTACAAAGGTGGATCTATGTGAAAACTGGATAACATAGCCATAATGAAAAAACTGGATCTATGCCTCATCAAGATCCAAAAATTAGTGTGGCTCAGTATTGTGCAACTTGGGCTATAACAGAATATGACAAATGTTGCCATCAACCCAAGGTATTCAATGCAAACCGTCTCAAGATACGAATCCTAACCATGCAAATAAATGAGTTGATGTCGAACATGGAGGACATCGTTTGATTACCGGTCATTGATGTGAACCATTAAAAAACACGAGGGAATCCCACCAATAATGAAAATGGGCCCCAAGGTACCTATTAAATTCTAACAAGTTTGAATAGATATTCTTGAAGTCGAACAACTGAATAATCCATCGAGTAAGGGACATTAATGTATTCCAATAACTCAATGACAAGGGAAATTTCCACTGATGACTACAATCCCCAAGATACTATCGAAAACTCTAGACTTCATTCCCAGAGTAAGATGAGTTGAAGTCAATGGGAAGAAGTCTATTGGAAAGGAGGCCTTAAGGCATCCTCCATTATCCAACACGAGGAATAATCAAAGGTTTATCTGATCTGGAGTAGGACTGAATACTTGATATAACATACTGACACCAAGAAATGAACGACACATGAGGTCAAGGAAACTATAGAATGGTCGGCACTGGTTTCATCCTTGAATAGTGAGCATGACACAAGAGTGACTTAGGAAACTTTGAACACAAAGGGACTATGATATAAATATGCAATGTAGGATGCATCAACAAATTCTTCATATGATTGCAAGAGTAACTAATCAGAGGAGTAAAAAACTCAGAGATCAAGTTTATCCTAAGGAAAAAACTAGAACCCAACTTGTTTGATAGACTCAAAAAGGTTCTCTGTTCAAGGACATAATTGATTTGCTTCCATGAAATTGAAATATATTTAACACTCTTCCCTTCCCTTTCTGTTTGTAGATACCTTTTTCATTTTTTAACGAGCTTGAAAAAGAACTAAAGCATGCTCGATAAGGGTCCAACCATGTGTAATTTTAGGAGTCCATGGAAGGGAAATGTTAGGAACCCATGTCTTTACTTTGTTAGTATATTGTTGTTGGACACATATGCTTTGTAAGACGTCCCATAGTATTTGTTGATCCATAGTTTGTGTTATTATTGTTGGGCACATATGCTTTGTAAGTCGCCCATAGTAATTGTTAACCCATAGTTTGTATTGGCCCATGGTTTTGACCCATAGTATTGGCACCTAGACTCAGTATATAAGTGTGTGTTGAGGCCAATGAAGGCACCGTGAAGTTATTTGTATTGAGCTTGCTCAAAGGAGGTTTCCCCCTCGAAGTGTCCTATGATCAATAAAATAATTATGAGTTCTATTATTACTATTATCTCGTGCATTTTCATTCATTAATTGTTGCAAGTTCCTCACATATGGTATCAGAGCACTTTCTTGGGCTCGTTGGGTGAAATTTCTGCCAAAACATTTTTTTGCATCTGTTGCAGGTTCGAAATAATCCCTATCTGCTTAAATATGGGAAGTACTTGGGAATAAGCCCTAAAACTCATTGTGAGGAGTACCACAGGAACCCAAAAGTAGCTGGCCCATTGGGAGGACCTGCCAGCGAAAAGGGCAACGACTCCTACTTGACTGACTAGTTCCCACCCGTGAGGTAAACCAAGAGCTGTCGTTTGTGGAAAAGTGGATATCAATTTTACCTGAGATGTGAAGTGAGGGGTACTCCCCCAATATGCAAGCCTTCAGACAACATTGGTGGTCGAGTGAATCCCCTGAACCGTTAGGAAGCCAAGCATATAGGGTCCATATCTATTTTCAGCTGATAAATCACAAATTTTCTCTATCCAGAACTGTTATCGATCACTTCTGCATCATTTTAGATCTATCTATTGCCAATACTTCCACGTCGTTTCAGATCTGTCTATTGTCAATCCCTTCTGCGTCGTTTTAGATCCATCTATTTCCGATCCCTTCCACGTTGTTGCAAATCACTCTGTTTCCCTTGAAACTTCCTTGACACCTCTATCATCCCATTTTGCATCTTTCATTCCTGAGGACCCTATCCCAAATTCCACTTCCCAAAGCCAGAAATCCCACATTTGTTTATTTTTAGGGTTTTCCATAACTTCTTTAACTTTTACCCAATCACCTTAAAATTTTGCTACCGTGTTCATTCCCTATTTCTACTTCTTTGTCCCTCTCTGAAAAATTTTCCCATTCTTTCACCCTGCTTCTGAAATCCTCATTTTCTGCTTCCTTGTCCATTCAAAAGTGTCCAAAACCTAGTCAAACCCCAACTACCCATCAGATTTTCCCAAATCCAAATTTCCCTTTTCTAAATAAGATTTTGCTTGTGTTTTTCTACCCATTCAAATTAATAATAAAAACTCCTAGTTATGGTTGTCACCCACGCAGGAGCAAAAACCATGGAGGAAGCACTTGCATCCTTCGAAACCAAACTCCAGGATCTGGATGAAAAATTTCTTGGCCTCCATCTTGAGCATTCATCCATGAACAACAAACGACAGTCTGTGTCTTCATCAGACAATGGGTTCTCTTCTTCCAATAATTTTCGTGGTTCGAAGCTTGATTTTCTTTGCTTCAATGGTACTAATCCGACTGGCTGGATATATAGTGCAGAACAGTATTTCAGTCTGCATAATACTTTTGATGTCACCAAAGTTCCACTTACATCCTTTCATTTGGAACAGGAAGCTCTTCAATGGTATTGTTGGTACATCAAGGCTCATGAAGAGCCAAAATGGCCAGATTTTTGCTAGCTCCTTTTGCAACAATTTGGTCCTAGCGCTTTTGATGACTTCACAGGAGCCCTCAATAAACTTCGCCAAATTGGCACTGTGAGAGAGTATCAGACAAAATTTGAGAAACTAGCCAATCACACAGAAGGATTGTTTGATGAATTCTACAAGAGTTGTTTTATCAGTGATCTTAAGGATGAAATCCACTTAGAGGTTAAAATGTTCTGTCCCAACATGATGATGGAAGCCCTAGGGTTGGCTAAGTTGGCAGAAGACAAGATTGCAGCCCAACAATGCTCCAAACCCACTTTTGTTCCCTTCTGAAACATGGGTTCTCAATGACCTCCCATCCCTCCCGCTCCTCAACCAACTCCTATCAAGCATTTGTATGAAATAGAGATGCAGGCATGCAGAGAAAAAGGGCTTTGTTATAATTGTGATGAGAAATTCATTCGGGGACAAAGATTTGTTTAGCAAAAGATCTATCTCTTGGATGTGGATTCTCCTCCTACCTTTGAAATTGGTGAAGAAGCTCCAGATACAATGGATGATTAGGTTGACATTCAGGAGCTTCCTATTGACCCTTCGTCTTAGGAAGACCACCCAGAGATATCTATCCATGATTTAGTTGGAATCACCACCCCCTAAACAATGCGGGTCAAGGGTTACTTCAATAAGCTCCCTCTTACCATACTCATTGATTCTAGTAGCACTCATAACTTCATTGAGCCTCAGATAAGCAAACAGGATGATTTTTTTATCCACCCTTGCTCCAACTTTGAAGTCATGGTTGCCAATGGGCGAACCTTACCTTGCAAGGGGAAGTGTCACAATGTGCGTATCTCTATGGAAGATTATAACTTGCGTTCTGACATGTTTTCCTTGGCCTTAGGTGGATGTGATGTGGTTTTGGGTGTTCAATGGTTACGCACACTTGGACCCATCTTATGGGATTTTGCTGAACTTTGGATGCAGTTTTCAGTCAATGGGAAAAAACACAAATTTACAGGCTTACAACCAGGGTCTCTCTGCATCATCAATTCACATCTCCTATAAAAACTCCTTAAGAAGAATTCACATGGTGTCATCACTCAACTCCATTACATTCATATGCACCCATCAATGGTCTCTACTACTCCCTTGGATATCCAACCCATTTTTGATAGATATGTCGGTTCCTTTGCTGAACCAGTGGGATTGCCGCCTTCACGAGACCTTTACGATAAGAATTTAGCCGCCTCTACATCTGCAAAGGAAATGATTTCTATTTTGCATGCAGTACAGACATGGCAGCCATACCTATTAGGGAATTCTTTATGCATCACGATTGCTCACCAGAGTCTAAAATATTTCCTGGAACAACAGGTCTCTGCACCCGCACACCTGAAATGGATTCGCCAACTCTTGGGTTATGCTAATGAGATCACCTACATGAAGGGTCAAGAAAATTTGGTGGAAGATGCTCCTTCTCGCACAATTGATACCCCAGTTTCTCTTTCAACTATTTCTCTGCTTGTTCCAAATTGGTTGCAATATGTTCAACAGGGCTATGTCTTCTCTAAACTCCATGCATCTCATTGGTTAGGCACTCTGGGTTCCTCCAAATGTATGAACATGCACAACATACCTTCTTTTGGAAGGGAATGAAAAGGAAAATTCAACAGATTGTGGTTGAATATGATACTTTCCAGCTCCTTCCAGGATTGCTCGAAGTCGTACCCATCCTTCCATGTATCTGTACAAATATGGCTCTGTAATTCATTGAAGGGATCCCTAAATAAGGAGGGCAGGATGACATTACCAATAAATGTTTGGAAGCTTATCTTTGTTGCTTCACCTCCTAAGAACAACCTTTGTGGGCGAAGTGGCTCCTTCTCTCTGAATGGTGGTACCCTACTACATCTAAAATTACTCCATATGAAGCAATCTATGGTCAGGAACTGCCATTTCTTCTTCCATACACCTTCAACAATGCACCAATTTAGGAAATTGACACAATTCTTCAAAACCGTGATCAGGTTCTTCGCATTTTGTAGGACACTCTTCACATGTCCAGAATTCGAATGAAACAACAAGCCAATCAACACAGTTCTAAGCGCACTTTTCAAGCAGTTGATATGGTTTTTCTTTGTCTACAGCCTTCTAAGAAATCCTCCATGACACTCAAAGGGCATTTGATTATCTCTCTCTCTATCATAGAGGTATTCATTAAGTGGCACAACATGCAACCAACGGCTACTACATGGGCACCACTCCTTCAGATTCAACGTCAATTTCCACATCTAAATATTTGAGGACAAATCTTTTTCTAAGGGAGAGGGGATGTTAGGAACCCATGTCTTTACTTTGTTAGTATATTGTTGAACACATATGCTTTGTAAGACATCCCATAGTATTTGTTGATCCATAGTTTGTGTTATTGTTGTTGGGAGCATATGCTTTGTAAGTCGCCCATAGTAATTGTTGACCTATAGTTTGTGTTGGCCAATGGTTTTGACCCATAGTATTGGTGCCTAGACTTATTATATAAGTGTGTTTTGAGGCCAATGAAGGAACCAGGAAGTTATTTGTATTGAGCTTGCTCAAAAAAGGTTCCCCCCTCGAAGTGGCCTGTGATCAATAAAGTGATTTTGAGTTTTGTTATTACTGGTATCTCGTGTATTTTCATTAATTAATTGTTGCAGGTTCCTCACAGAAAACTCACAAATGTATTCATTTTTTAATGAGTTTGAGGAATAGATAGAATAGTACTCGATAGGTTACTGATCCATGGATTTTAATATCAATCCTGGATCTATTCATGCTCACGGATGTTTTCATATTTAAGGACTCTAAAAAACTTAAGCAAGAACTATATAACCCTCTCGTGGATTTCACATCGAGCCCGATTTGCTAGATGCTCGCTGGTGTTTTCATATTTTGGGAGCCTGAAAATCCTCAAGAAGACTCCAAAGGGTCCTTTTTTGTAAATTTAGTCTCTTAACCTGAAAAAAGTGTAAAACAATGTGAGAGAGAACTCTTCTAGCCATGTATGGCTAGATTATACATTTTTCGTAATTAATCCATGAAGCTACAAAAAGGGGTTAAAATTATACCTAGGTCGATGTCCATTCAAATCCTTTAATGAGTCTGAAATGGACAAGTATACTCAACAATCTTGTCAATTTTTAGGAGTCTAACAAGACCATAAAGAGAACTCCATAAAAATATTTTCCGTAAAGGTTTAACCAGCTTGAAAAATTAAACTTGTAACCTCCTTACTGTTTTTAACAAGCTCAAAGGAGCGATGGAAGAATTCTTGTAGCCTCCTTATTGTTTTTAACGAGCTCTAAGGAAAGGTGGAAGAATGCTCATAACGTCCTTATTATTTTTAACTACCTCGAAGGAAAGGTGGAAGAATGCTCGTAATGGGAGGAGATGAGTGTCAAGGGCATGCGAGACTAGTTCCAAGTGCATGGAACAAACTTATACATAATGCAAGGAACATGAGTAAGATAAGGACACTCAGGGTGTGTCTCCTCCAGGTAAAGGGTGTCAAATCACAAAGGAAAAATGATACATGGATTAATGGAAATGATATAATATATGGAGGCTTATATAACGAGCTTAAAGCATGGAAGTCGGCATTAGGATCATAAACGCAAGCAGGATAAAGGTAAATGCATATGTGACTTAAACACAAAAAATGGGAGCCTTATACAGGATGGCCAAAAAAATATGTGGAAGAAAGACATGAGGTTTCTTCTCAAAGTCATGGTAAATCTAAAAAGTCTCCCGAGCCTATGATAAAAAGTCAGCATGGGCACTAAAATGGCATAAGGGTGCTTACTAGGGTGACCATGTTAGGTAGGATCTGTTGTTGGACTAGTGCACAATTCATATAGAGATGGCTAACACACCAATATCCAACAGGTTCGATCCGAAGGTGAATTCGGGTGGAAAAAGGTTCAAATGCATCATAACAGCAGGGAAGCCTAAATCTATATGCAAAGTTCTGAATATACTTGACATGATCGAACAAAATGTCGAAAAGGTCCAGTAAGCAAGTATAAGACTAGCTAAGAATCCTGTCTCCAAGAAACGTTAGTACCAAGATCATATCTAAAACATATGTAAAGAAAGTGTTGAGGTATAATTATTGTCTTTAAGGAATAACCAAAATATTTAATTATCAACCAGGGTTGGTAATCTTAGAGTTGTGGCACAGTATATGTTGAGGTAGAATGGGACCTAACGCTTCCACTTAGCAGACCATGGAAATTTTTAATAAAGAAAAGATCGAAATATCTTTCAAAATGAAAAGCCGAGACAAACTTTGAAAATACAACTACTGAACTGATCAAACCTAACTAAACCAACAGATCAGAATAGTATCAAGCTATACTACTCTATTCCATGGATAATAACTAAAAAGATAAAAACAACAATATTATTCTAGGAATCATAACTCAATCAAAACAGAACTGCTGTAATGAATTTGAAAACTACTGATAGAGCTCTAATCTAAGAATTAGAAACAACTGTAAATGAGTTTAGAGACCTATCTATGAAATGATTCAATTGACAATTAACTATGGAAACTATATTAACTTAAAGCAAAACTACAAATTACTTAGTGAATTCAAAAAGTATTCATTCATTCAATTAATACTTCAAGACTACACTAAAGTACCTAATTCCATTCTCCTTGAGGATTATGAGGAAGTGTATCAAATGTAATGGGAATGGGAGAGAAGGTGTCAAAGTGACTTTCATATGTGACAAGGAAACAAAATGGAAGCAAATCTAATTTAACTTCTACAAATAAATGCAAACTAAATATTGTCCAACTACAATTAACTTTAAACATTATGATCTATTTTCTATCCATAAGTAAATGACATGAAACTAATGTAATCTAGAAGCAAGTAGAAAACTTAATAAAGATATTTATTTGAACTAAATTGGATTTGGAAGTAAGTAGAAAACTTGATAAAGATATTTTATGTAGAAGCAAGTAGAAAACTTGATAAAGATGTCTTATTTCTGAACCAAATCCTATTCTATGAACATCTTCATTAACTATATAAATGGAAAAACTAATCCTATGCTTGAACTGAGAAACTAGTCAAGACTGAAATAACTTGGAGAATGAAATTACTAAATCTAATATGAAATCAATCTTAAGAAACATGACATTACGAAACTAAGAATGGAACTGATGAATTCTAGAACAGTAAAGCATTAATGAATTAGGTATAAAAGAAACATAATCTGTAAAGCAACTAAAGTAAAGTTAAGGAAAACGGAATAAAAACTAAGAATGACGATGAAACTTAATTAAAACTCTATGCAGTGTGGAAGAAGATCTTAATTATATCTAAGAATGCTAATTAAATGCAAGAAATATTACATTTCGAAGACCTAACAAAAATAGATTCTAAATAAGCATAAAGACAATGCAAAAATTATTAAATTTCGTATGACGATTCGGATGGCAGTTTGAAAGACGGTCTGAATGATGGTCCTGATGGAGGAAAACAATTTAAACTAAGGAAAGAAGCAAACTGAATGATCTTAACGCCAACTGGTTGGTGCATATGAACCTACAATGCAAGGAAAGCAATAAATAGACTGTTTAGAAGCTAATATAACAATAAGCAACCTATACTAATCATTGTCTAAGGAATGAACTACTTTTGTGGCATAGTAAAACAAAACTGAGATATGAATAAAACTAACCTACAGCTACAGGAAAATCATTAGAAAAACTAATTATAACTATGAATTGAACTTGAACTACTACAACATTAACTAGTTGACTCTATCTAATTGTAAATGACAAAACTGAAAGCAAGCTAAGAAGACTTAAGCATGACCGGTCACTTTAACTTCTAAGCATGTAAATTAAATTAACAACTTAAACTAGCAGCAAAATATAACTACAATAAATAAATAACTGTCATGTACAGGAAACAAATTAAAGACTGGAAATGAAAACTATTAATTTGCAGAAAGGAAATGCAAAATTTATACAGTAAAACCTTTGGTTGTTGAGGGGCCCTTCCTAGCAATCAAAGATGTAATATTAACTCAAATTCTTCAGCAACAACAAAACATCAAGAACTATGAAATTGGAACTTCCATTAACTGATAAAAATTACACAGTGTCTATGTAAAAGTTAATGCTATCGTGTATATGCTATATCCTTTGTATATTGATATCTATAGGTTTACAATAAGAGAGAAGGTCGACGTAGTCGAACTCTCTAAAAATAGGAGGTTTAACGACTAAAGAAACGGCTGAGAGGTGGTTCACGACAATGCACAGGGCATTTTCCTATGTCCACGGCGTTGATTCTCCTTGACGCAAACAGTTGGGCATCGGTTTCCTTCAATCGTGGATGGAGGTGTTGGTTGTGGAGCCTGATCTTCCAGTCTCATAGACGATGATTCAGCTGTGTTTGAACCCCAAGTTTGGTTATGATCCTGGCACGGGCCCATGGTTTTGGGTAACCCGTGGTATTTTCCCATTGTGTTTCCCTTATAAAAGAAAGACATTGTAATATGACTAGGGTTGATGTATTAGGTTTTATGCATTGTAAATATCTCTGAGATTAGAAGAGAGATTGTGAGACAGTGAAGAGGAAGTGCAGCGGCTCTGTTGCAGGTTGCATCCCTTCACTTTGTTGGACGGAATAATAATAAGGACTGGCAATTTCATTGTGGACATAGCCCATCTTGGGTGAACCATGATATATATGTGTCTCTCTTGTAATGTGTATGTGTGATTATATTTTCATTTTTGTTTACTATTATTGCTTTGCGATCCTGTTTTTCTAACAGGAGGATGTGCTGGCAGGCTGAGCATGGGAGGACGAGGAACTTCTGGAACATTAACATGGGCAGAGAGTGTGATGTCATCTTGAGCGAATAGGAGGATGAATCTTCTGGAATGAAGGCTCACCAACCGTGAGCGACACGTCCTTAACAGAACCCACATCACCATTTTTAACTTTATTGCCCCAAAATATCTCAACCAACGATTCCACAGGTATGAATGGAGGGATGAACGATGAGCTAAATGCGGATGGAGGACTTCGACGTGAACACATGGCTGAATGAAGGTCCGAATGACGACCGTAGCCTATAGAACAAAAGCCAAGTGCCATGTACATTCAGAAATATGAGATGATTGTCAATGAACCATAAAAATGATGATAATTATTCATGATTCGTATGATAGTCAAATAAATGCATGCCTAGGTATGTTTGATAGTCTGAATGGAAAAGAGCATGTTTACTGATAAAAAATAACGCCAATCAAAGCATGTTTACTGATAAAAAATGGTGACAAAATGGACACTAGCATTCCCCCAAACCGGAGATATGCCAGGTCCCACTAAGCAAAAAGAAGAGAAATTCAGGAAGAAGGCTAAGCTGCGGTGGCAGCTACCTTCGACTTGGAAGAGGAAGTGGATTTAGTTCTCAGCTTCTAGAACTGGTCCTTCAAAGTATCATGCTTCAACTAGAGAGAAAGGTTGGAGGTTTTCTTGACTTCATTTAAATCTTCCACACACTTCACCTAGAAACGTAAGTCCTTGTTCTCTCAATGAAGCCCAAAGATGATCTCAACATACTTCTCATCCTAGCTTCTTAACTCTGCTATGTCCTGGGTTAATCTATCCACAGTCTGATTGAGTGGAGCATATGCTTCTGCAAAAGACGCAGGGTCTTTTTGAGGGCTTGATCCCTTCAGAGATGGTTCAGGATCAATAGATGTAATGTGTGCCTCAGGGGCCTTATCTTCAATATGTGCAGAGGCAGGTTCCAAGCTAGGGTCTTCAAGTAAATTGGCAGATAAATTGGCTAACACGAGGAGAGGTGATTCAAAGACAAGATCGTTTGTCTGGTCATCAGGATTGTCTGAATGCATTGGTTGGATGATGGACTGATCAATAGACTGGACGACAGTCTAATCGACAGACTGGTCACGATTGGCATTTCTTGACTTTGTGGGCATTGGTGAGAAGAACGGGAGTTCCATAGTTGTGTCCTCATGGACAGGTTTAGGAGAGGATGAAGGAACAAGGTGTACTTCTCCTGAGGCACCATTACTAAATTGTACATACTTAGAATCCCTTTTTGCTTGCACGGGGGTTTGAAGGAGCTCATTTGCACGGGTTTGGAATCAGTGACGCTTGCGAGAGGCAGAGGCTTTAACAAGTGGCTTCTTGACTAGATGGGGGTTTAATATTTCAAACACAAAGCTATTCCATGTTTTCCCATTTTCTTTCAACTGGTGGGTGATTAGGATTTTTATAAGTCAGTGATGGTATAGACTGCCAGCAAGGTTTACTACATTCTTCCTAACCTGGATAGACATCTTTTCTAGGATCTTTAGAAAATAGAATGGGAAATTTAGGGCCTGATTATTAACGAAATGTGCCAATAATCAGAAGTGAAAGGCTTTAAAAATGGTGTACTTACCCTCACAAGTGATCAACCTGATAATGATAGTCAAGGGCTCAACATATTCAGGCTTAACCCACTCTCAATGAAATCCTTTTGTGCCCACAACATGCTGATAGTTGGCTTTAAGAGAAAATTTGTGCTCCATCCATGGAAGGAAAAGGTGTTTGTGCCAACGGGCACCTGCCCTCGGCAGTTTCAAGGCCTTCGCAATGGACTCTTCTGTTACGGGAAAGGTGAGATGGCCAAACTTAGTGGTTTTGCCATCAAACCCCTTAGCAAAAAGGAGTGAAACCTCGTCATCGTGGCCGTTAAGAAGAGGAAGAAACGAAACCCATCTTGCTTGCAGGAACACTTCATGACATGCCTTAAATTCAGGGATACAGAGCAGGTCTTGGTAGCTTCCAAGCTCGTAATGGATTAGCATTGCTGAATAGAGGACGGGGGATGAAAATGGATACAGGGGGTGCAATAAATTGCAGAGGATGCAACTTGATAGACTCCGGAAGGATAAGGGCAGGCAGAATGAAGCAGATCTCACGTAATCATTTGTTTAAATGGTGATCCGTTCAAATTGTTAAACGATCGTGAGCAAGGATTTAACACGCTCGAGTGATCATGTCATCATGCCAATATCTTTGAATCATGTGCCATCATGAAAATATGTGCATAGGTGAATTCGTATGGTGATGATATATTCAACCATGTCCAAAGTAAACTTTGGATAGGTTGAATGTACTGTTCATCATGAGATGATTAAGCGTATAGCATAAAAGAACATGATGAATTTTAATTAATTCAATGACAAATCGTACGCATATAACTCAATGAGAGATTAAAACCATATGATAGCCATAAAATGATTTTGGAAATCATAATAGTGCATGGTGAACTGATTCATTTGATGATGTTGAAGTAAACAAAGGAGTGAGATTGAGTGCAGGGATAACGTTTGATTGTACGGTTAGTTGATTGGATTTTACTAGCATAATTCAAAAATTAGATCCCTAACACAATTAATCATGTTGTTATAACTATGATTTCATTCAGTATTTCATTCGGCACTTCATTCAGATCGTTGTTCATTTTTCTCACTCGTCACGTCATCCGAATCATCATTCGACCCTTCATATAGAACTTTGTACAAAAATGTGCTTTGATGGATCTGAGTGCTGTTGATTATGCAGAGAATTTTTTTGGGACTTGTCAGCACACAAGAGATGGTGTAAACCTATTTTTTTGGAACTTTAGTTGCATTCTTCTTTATTTGTCATTGATCAAAACAATCTTCCTTCTTCTTTTTGCATTATCCTGAAAACACCTATCATTTTTTCAGAGATAAATGAACATTTTATAAATATTTCGAAGGTAAAAAAACAGTTCTAAGTCTCCTCCTCAAGCCATCAAAGAAAAATTGATTAGTATTCAAATATTTCAATTAAAGGTTTAGGGAGTGGCTTCTAAAATGTTGTGATAATTTTCGTAAGAAAATGAAATATTAACTATTAAATGTAGATGATGCAGGTATGTACATTCATAAAAGAGAATACAATAGTGCTTAAGAAGACCATATGAAGAATGATAGTGCAATGGATGAGAAAAATGCCATAGGAAAACTAGTCATCCATGACTCTTTTTAAAGATCTCTTGTCATCTAAAGAATATATATAAAGTTCCCTAGAGTTTGTGATATTTCTATAGTTATGGGTCCCATTTCTAGGATAGTCATACCCTAGGTATTGTTTGAATTAGATGACAAGGTACAAGTCCAACTTACAACCATTTTCTAATGATAGTGTGAATAATTGGCCTAAACATGTCTTTGTATACTCAGGTTTTTATATGAGCCATTTGCATAGTGATGCATTAACCAAACCTCTTTTACTCGATATTTTTCCGCTGCCAGCAGGCCTATTCAATACCCCGGTGGGTTTATCTTGGTACCATGCAAGCATATCCCCGCTTCCAGCGAGCCTATTCAGTACCCTGATGGGTTTACTTGCATTTACCGAGCTTCCTTGTTTAAGATTTTACTTAGCATGGACCCACTGCCAGCAAGGCTGTTCAGTACCCCAGTGGGTTTGCTTCATATAATGATTTTTAGTGAGGAATCTGGTTGGCACTAGAGTGTGCTAAGCCTGCTAAACACATAATTCAAATTTTAGAGCGAACCTTATCAGTAACTTAATTTATAATAGCTTGAATTATAGATCATGTCAAAAGATAATAACCTAAAGTTGTTCTTTGACCTCTCAGTCTATCTTCTTCATAAAAGATCAGTAATGTTCCCCACAAAATAGAAGTATCACTCACTTTTGGGTTGCCTTTTTAAAGAATGCTTAAGAGACAAGTTTTGATAATGAGTCTAGGATGAACTAGTAGTCCATAGGTGTAAGATAGAACTGTTTGAGAATCATGAGGATTGAAGTAGGTCTTAAGGAATTGTTCTAATGATAAATCAGAAATGTACATGTCTGAATCAAATACCATATACATAATCATAGAAGAAAAGTGGATAAAAATGATATAAAGGACACTTTGAACTTTTCACTATAAATTTTCAATTTTCAACAATAATCAAAAGAGAAGGAGTTAATATGCATTATAAATGTTTCTTTTAGAGCACTTCCCTTTTCGGATAATATTGCATGAGCTGATTATAATGATAAGGTACTCGTAATCAAACTGCAAAACCACTTGTTAGATGATTCAATTTTATTCCAAACAAAAACATATGTACAAAGAAAAAGTCATATGAAAGTTAGGAAAAAGGGAAAAATGTCTTCCTATTTTAATTGATAAAATTTCATAAGGTGATCATAAAAATGAATTTCCTGTAAAAATGGAATCAATCGTTAGAAATGACTCTTATTATTGAAAAAAAAAATATTTACATATATACAAATGAAAATAACCCAAATAATTCAAGAACCAGGAGAAGGAGGAATGACTTCCTCTTCTACCAGCTCCATTTCCTCCTGTTGTAAGGCATTCTGTACAAAATTTTGTTTATGTATTGGTTGATGATAAAGTCTAAGTCTATGTCCATTTACAACAAAGGAAATTTGAGAATCATCAATTGTCTTAATCTTAATGGATCCATTATCAAAAGATGTAACAATTTCATATGGACCCATCCAACTAGTAGTTAATTTACCTTTAAAGTTTTTGTACCTTGAATAAAAAAGTAATGCCTAGTCTCCAGTTTTGAATTGTGTTTGTTTAATGTATATATCATGCCACTTTTTGTGTTGGTTTTGAATTAAAATTGTGCGTTGAATAGCATCTTTCCTAATCTCGTATAATTCATTTATCTGCAAGATTCGTTGTCTCTGTGCTTCTTCTAGATTCATCCCTAATTGTGCAGCTATACGAAAAGTTTTGACTTGAAATTCAATAGGTATAAGAACTTGTTTACCATAAACAAGTTCATAAGGTGTGTGGCCAGTGGTATTCCTCCAAGTTATTCTATAGGCCCACAAGGCTTCTGAGAGCCTATCCACATAGTCTTTGTGGTGTAACTGGATAGTCTTAGTCAAGATGGCTTCTAATACTTTGTCGGTGGACTCTACCTAACCATTGGCTTGTGGTTTATATCACTACAACAAATTTGACATTTACGGGAGGTTGTCTTCCACCTCCAAAAGTCACTTTTGGGGGCGGTTTTGGCTTTGGAGGCGGTCTATACAAAACCACCCCTAATAGCACTGACGCTAAAAGTATTGACTTTTAGGGGTGGTTCTGGAAGAGATCAAAACCACCCCTAAAAGTGACTTTTGGGAGCGGTTCTAAACCACACCCCAAAAGTGACTTTTGGGGGTGGTTTGAAACCCCTCCCAAAAGATACTTTTGGAAGTGGTTCAAAACGCCCCCAAAAAGTCACTTTTGGACTTTTGGGGGCGGTTCAAACCCCCCCCCCCCAAAAGTAATTTTTTGACTTTAAGGGGTGGTTTTCTTCCACCTCTAAAAGTTACTTTTGGGGGCGGTTTTGGCTTTGGAGGCAGTCTTTACAAAACCACCCCTAATAGCACCGATGCTAAAAGTTTTGACTTTAGGGGCGGTTCTAGAAGAGATAAAAACTGCCCCTAAAAGTGACTTTTGGCGACGGTTCTAAACCCCCTAAAACTCTTTACAAACCTTTGGGGGTGGTTATAAACCCCCCTTGTAGGTACCTACAGAGGCGGTTCGAAACCCCCCCTAAAACGCTTTACAAACCTTTGGGGGCGGTTATGAACCCGCCTCGTAGTGACATATGAAGCCAGTTTAGAACCCCCCTTGTAGCCATAATAAGTCATAATAAAATAGATTTTAATTAAAACATCAATATTGCAATATCATTAGGTCACGAAGGAATGGAACCTTCAACCTCTACTTGTAAAGCAGGTGCTCTACCATTGAGCTAGAACCCTTCAAGAATTTGGGAAAGGGGCAATATTAACACCAAGATTGCGTCATTTGTAATTCTAAGAAAAGACTAATAATCCCAACATTGTTTCTGACTCGAGAGACCTAAGAAAGTAGTCTGAATGGCTCTAACCTTATAAGTTGGATGAACTTGAAAGGTTTCATATGCAGCATTGATTCAATAAAGAAAACAGTAATACAGAAACATTTTGCAGAGACAAATGCTTCTCACCAGAAAAGGTGCATCTCCTAATTTAGTTTGGGGAAAAGGTGTATCTCCTAATTTATTCATGGTCTTTTCCTTACTCTTTTTACTTTGCTATGTTAAATGTATTATATATAATATCTAAATTAAAAAGAGAAGGAGGTCCTTGTTCTACTGTGACTTCTCCCTCACTGCTTGGTGAAGTACTTATCTAGGAAGAATGAAAATTTTTCACTAACAACAACGACTCAACTAACTTTGATCCATTAATAGGCTCTCTTAATGTTGAACCTCTCAAACCTGCAAAAGGTACCATAGACATATCTGTGGACTGCCCTCCTTCAACCCTGTGATTCTTAGATAATTTATCCTCATCAGAGTCTATTATATTATATCCATGCCATGAGGGGATGTCCTTTTTTAGCCTTCCAACTATGATCCTTCAGTTTCCAAAACAATGGGCAAGAGGGTATGTTAGGCCTCCTCCCAGGAATTCTTATTGACCACCTGCTTCAAATCATAATTTGGATGATGTTTATGTGCTTCCCTATCTTTATCTATCCTTTTGTTAAAAATCACATTATGGGGATCACAGTTCCATTTCCCTGCTTTGGGAAAGTGTAAACCTATCATCATTCTTTCTATCACATCTAAAGCCATTCTAGTTTTAACTATGAATGGCCCTACTTCCTGAGCAATTGGAATGATACTAGCAAGTATGCTAAGTATGACAATATATTTTGAAGATGTCAAGTATTAATGCCAAATGATGATCAATTGCAAAGGTATGTTTCAGTACTAAATCATTGTCCGATGAGCAACAGAGAAGAAACCTCCTTCAGGTCTACACTTGTCACTTCAAGTACACTCAAATTGTTTGGGATTGTTAAGACAATGTATCTAGTTTGAGAGAAGGTCACCAAACCAAATAAAAAGGACAAGTTGGATCATTGGGAAACCTTAGGGCAGGTTTAGAGGTGTTGTGACATTGGAATACCAAAAAATATTCAACAGTTTGAAGGAAGAGTCTCCTTTTTACTTGATTTTGTTACATGTATTATTGTTGACCTTAGATTTGATTTGACAAACCCTAAAATAAATGTGAAGCTCGGTCTCAAAGTTGATCGGGTCAATTTGGGAAATGAACTTGTGATAATTTCTAATCATTTTGATGCATGCACAAGTTGAACTAACTCCAGGAAATGAGGCAGTGATCATCCTTAATCATTGTGCACAAGGATGACTGATAGTGACTGCCTCCATCAATGATTTGATGATTCTTACTTGTATAAATAATTATCATTGTACTTGTAAATTGGGTTAGGCTATTTAGAGTTGTGATTGTATCCTTTGCAAGATCCAGCTCTATGTTGTTTCCCACCTGTGACTTGAGTCATAGTGTTACCTTGCAACGCTTAGATCTCTGCTTAATTTTGTAGCATTCCTTGTATTGACAACATATTGTATAGCTGAGCAATATCCTGTATCTCTGGTTTGCATATTTATGGTGTCTGTTTAATCTTTGATCTGTTTCTAAGGTAAACACATTAATCACATTGGTGCACTGTGTGTTCCATCTTTTAAATCTTGCAGTCGTCAAGGCTAATCCTTGCCTAAATTCCTAAATCTTTCACATTTCACTTTTCACATCTAGCTTCCATCAATACTGTGCTTGAAGTTTGCCATAACAATAAATCCCTTGTCGTCCTAACTTCAGAGTAACTAGCTTGGTCCTTTGTCTTAGCATGACCCAAGTTGCACTGCCTAACCAAGGGTGTGTGTAGCTGTAGCTTCCTGATTTGACCTGTAGCCTGGTCATCAAAGTTATTAAGAAAGGACACACGACCTTTGGAATTTACTTATGTCACACACAACCTAAATTTTGAAGCAGATAAACTAGCAAACAAAGGAGCCACTAGGAAGGCAGGCGCATGATTATTAATTATCATAGAAGTGATGAGAATTAAGTCTTCAAGCACGATCTGTCGTATATCCAAGACCAAATTGGTTGCTACGAAAATAAGAAAGGCAATTAGGAAGTACTTCAAAGTGGGATGGAGCACTTGAACTGTGTTTTGAAGGATCAATGTACCTCTACTGTTTATGACCTTCGTAACGAGATGAGATTCACAAACAAAAGGTATCAAACTATCAAGAGACAGTTGGATAGCTTAAGAATTCATATGTGAGCCTTTCAGAGTGATTTTCAGAAACACCTCATTTTTAGAATTCAGTTAGATGATGAGGAAGAGACAAAGTAAGGCAAGGAAGATTGAAGAAAAGCAGGTTTATTCTTCTCTAGATTCCATGGCCAATCCCTAAAGGTTCCTATGGAAATTCTGTTTCTTTATTATTGGAAACCTTTGAGCCTAAAATGGTTAGGATCACCCATTTTTTTATTTTTTAAGTTATATGCAGCAGACCACTTAGAACTTAGAATGAGAGACCCAAAATAATTAGGCACATAAATGTAGAAAAAAGTAAGTAGAAACTAATAGTCTTTAGATGGGGGATTAGGAGGAGGAAGGGTGAACTTCTTGTCTCTGTCCTCTGAATCTATTTAGAATGTTTTGTAGGTGGAATTGGAAGTTTGTCTCGCAACAATGACAGCTTTGTAGCTGAAAAAAGATCATAGTTGAATTCAGATGGGAGTTATACTTTGGAGGCTCAAGGTAGAGACAAGGTGATTGAAAATGAGGATGGAGCGAGGAAGACCAAGAGGGTGATGGGGAGCCTGAATAGTGAAGACTATTTATTATACCCTAGAAGACTTAAAGGTATTGAAGGAAGAAGGTGGATATAATTTTTGGGTGTTTTTTTATTGGTAATGTCCCTTCAAAGGGATTTTAAGAGAACTATGTTTTAATTAATTGGAAAGAATATTGTAATACATGATGTTTTCAGATATTGGGGTAGTGAAGATATTTTGGTTTTCTTGAAAGAGGTTGAGAATGCTTCTAAATTTTGCAAAAATGTTTTTGAACGTGTGGTAGAACTTTGCTAAAGACTATTGCTTGGCATTCAGATTTTGATATATCTGCTCTGAAAAAGTGTTAATTAACCCCATTGGATTGAATCTAAGGACTGGACCCTACACTAGAATTTTCTGCTAAAGATCTTGAAAGACATAGAGGAAATCCCAAAACTTGAATAGACTGATAATATAATTACTTCATTGTTGGTTCATCTTATCATTACAATAACTACTTATTCAAGGGACCATATGTCCTCTGAAGCCAGAACGCCAAAGCTACTAGAGTTAAGATCTACCAAGTTACGGGACTAAATAAGCACACTACAGTGCTGCATTGATTGCATTATATCCCGTTGTTTCACCATGTGGTGGTGCCAACCATTTAAAAATGGGATGAACATGGTTAACATAATAAATATAAGATGTTATATTGTAGATGCATGATAAGTGACTAACATTGCTTCTAACTGCTAGACTGATTTTCCTGGATATGTACATCTAACCATTGAACATAGTAGTCAGGACTCAGAACTAGAACCTAACTGGAAATTGATTCCCAAAATCATGAAGTGGACTAAAAAATACCTAAAATACTTGAATTTAAATTGAACAGTAAATTCATGTAATCAATGTAAATCCAGATTCCAAACCATTAGACACTAAATGTAGTCAGGACTCAGAACTGGAACCTAATTGGAAATGGATTCCCAAAATCATGAAGTGGACTAAAAAATACCTAAAATACTTGAATTTAAATTAAAAAGTAAATTCATGTAATCAATGTAAATCCAGATTCCAAACCATTAGACACTAAATGTGCAAAGTTTTCTCGTTCATATAGCAAGGGTGACTATAGGAAAATGGAATCATGATATAGGTTTTGGGATTACATATAGTTGAAGTTTTGAGTGAAAATACATAAACATTGAGACTCTAAATAGCCTCTAGACTTGAGAGTCCAAAAAGCATCATACAATAATCAAATGAGGCATAGCTCATTTATACCCTAGCTTGTTAGTATGACTCAATAGAGTCTAAGAATTTGAGGTTTTGCTTTCTTTTGGTGAATGGTTTTGACAACTGCTGTCATTTGATTTTTAAAATTAGTTGGCAGGGGCACCATTGGGAAGCATATAAGTTTCAATTAGTTGGCATCATTAACTACCCTACTCCCCTTGTAGGTTCCTATCTTAGAATTACCCAATTCCTAACTCAAGGGGTGCAGGAGGAACATTACAACATCCTTCTTTGGATATATCCTGAAATACCGGAAATACTGTTAAGTGCACTGAAAGTTGGAAAGCACCCCAATTTCTATATTTTCTATGTGAGGTTTGAAAGCTCTGATTCTATCACCAAACATCATGAATTGAGGATCCCAATTTAACTTTTATCGTTAAAATTTTAGTTAATGAAAGTAGAATTTAAATAAAGGTAACTGTGAAGATTAAAAATGAATAAGAATTAGGTTAAATAAAATTGCCCATGGGAGTGGTATAACTGCAAGCAGTGAGGTGATCAAGCTTATACTTAAGAAAACAAGGTATATCCACATAGGTTGAAAACCTTATGACTGACAAAATAGGTCAAAGATAAGTACACCAGTATTTTATGTGGTTAAGGTCCAGTATAACATTTAAGATTTTTCCTTAATGCAATAAGTTTCAATCAGTCTTTATAGTAATGGATGTAAAGAAACAATAAAATGATAATAGACCTTCTTTAGAAAACACAAAGGATGGGCCCACATCCATAATGATTTCAAAGCCCCAAGTCAACTTTGAGATTGGGAGGCCATCCAAATCCAATCGTTTCTAAGTTTTCTAGTGAACAATGTGGAGTATTATAATATTATATACCGAGCCTCAATCCTTTGCACAATGAAATTTATTATCAGTGATCACACTAGAACTATCAATGTAGTTTCTTTACAGGAGACTACGTAGTTATATTCTATATATTTTTAAGAATAAGAATCCACCAAAACATAAGAGTATGGAATTAACTTGAAGAACTTATCCAATAAGTAGAATGGCACTAGGAATTCAAAGCTGAAATTTGCTTCCACATCTATGTATTGTCTACATGAACTTACATCAAATGCTTTCAACATGTAGAAAGGGCATATAGCATAGCTGCACAACATATTTAAATAATTGTTACAAATTAAGGGGCAAGCAAATAAAACTATTTTGATACCAAACATGTTCTAGTGTTTGACTGGTAATGGCAGTCACTATAGTAGAAGAATGATGAGGATTGAGAGGGGCATAATAGTTACAGTACTTATTTTGAGCAAAACCCTTTGTTTATGAAACAGAAACACCATCATGCAATAATAAATATCAAATTCCCATATTAACAATAAACAATAAACATTAAGCACTGTTCCCAGATAACTTAGAACAACTTGGAAACAATGATCGAAATTTTCTACGCAAGCATAAGTCTACGCAATCACAAACACAGTACTGAGTACACACAATAAGGGTCAATATTAACATTGAACAATAATTATAAATGTGAAGATCGTTACCTGCACAGTGCACAATGAAAGGCATCCCTGTCCTCATGCCAGCATACCCTGGCAACTTAGCATCTAACCCCATTTATCATTTCCTATTTTCTAGTTTCTTATTTCTGGTAACATGGGAAACATTTGTAGAAGGTTGTGAAAACACCAAAATATAGGAGCCAACCATTAGGAAGCGAGATCAACTCAACCTTCACTCCTAACAGCAAATGCCCAAAATGGTCCTATCAATGTCTGCAAGCCAAAAATATGAAATTCATAATGGAAAAATGCATTTGTAAGCAGGAAATAATTGGACATGTTACAAACTTCCATACCTCTTGAATAGCATGTTCAAAATCTTCCATCCATTTCTTTACTTCCCCTGTTATACGACAAGCAATCTTTGCATACAAGATAAATTGCATTAGAGATAAATGCCTTTTTCATTATGCACAAAACATACTACTAAGATGACCTTGTGATATGTTACCTGAACATGCAATAAATCATCCCAAAAAAAATTAAGAGCTACCCATACAATATGCCCTCAGGCACAATGACAAAAGCATACAAAAATGTGAAAAAACAAAAAAATCAATTTGTGCAGTTACTAAAACTTGCAAATCAATTCGCAAGGCAAGTCTTCTCAATTCCACCTATTCTGTAAATTTAATAGGCATAAAGATGGAAAGGCATTTTTCAATGTTTCCTCCAAACAATAGGGCATCAGATAATCATGACAGAACACAACACTAATTCTCAATAAATGATGGGGCTAAGAATTACTTACTTCACCTCTTTTGGCATCATTCAAATGGCTGTAAATTCTCAATACATAAAGATCCTATATAAAAAGCAACAAGTCAGGCCTCAATCCGAGAATATAAAAAAATACATAATAAAGGAAACTAAGATGATCTGCCATCAAAATATACTTTGGCTTCTAGAATAATGGCAATGTAAATCAAACTAATAACAAATAACATCACCTATAAGATAAAAAGAAAGCCCTTGTCAATTTATTCTAATTAGATTTATGCAGTAATATATCAAATATTTCCATAATGGATGAAAAATGCAATATGATAAATGTTAAATTTTCAGAATTTACTTCAATATGATCTAGGATCTTAACTGAGAGAACAACATGTACAGCAAATCTACAGCATATCAATCATGGACACAATAATGCAAGCACACAAGAGACACAGAGTTTACTTGGGGAAAACCATAAAGGTGAAAAACCCCAATAACTTCCTCAGAGATAGATAGATCAATGATACAACCATAATACAAGAGATAGTCTTCTCCTACCAACAGAGCCTCCTCCTCCACAAGTGCGCCACTCTCCCAAGTGTGAGTGAGAGAATAGAATGTGTAAAATGAGAGAGACACACTCTCTATTTATACACTAATTTGACTTGACCTTTACTCAACTAGGCCGGCCTCAACTTAACCACTTAACATAATGATGACTGGGCCGACCCCCACTAGGGTGGTCTAATAACCCTTTGACCCACATGGCCGAACCCCAATAGGGTGGTCTAATAACCCTTTGACCCACATGACTTATACAGGGCCGACCCCAACAAGGTGGTCTAATAACCCATCAAGTATAAGTTACGACACTTACAATATAAATGATGACACTTCTGTATAGAGGAATAATAACATCTCTATAGGAATACAATATACATATATGTGAAATACATTTCGAAGTTACATATACATCAACACTCCCTCTTAACTAGGAAGGTATTTCTCGACATAGGTCTTCTAGCACAAGTCATCTTCTCTAGATCATCGTCACTGCTACTGCTATCTCAATCAATCTCTGAATCTACTTGTCATAGGATGCTCTATAGAGCCAGTACTTTTTCATACTGGATGTAGGCCCACCACCTGCAGGTCTTCATCATCACTGGCCATACTGTGGAAATCTCAGGACTTATTACGTGCGTCACAAAACCTTAAAAGAGTCTCTTGACTAGCAAGAACCCTAAAGAGTGTCTGAGGCCTTTTTCATCCTATCCAGATCTCCATGACTTATTACATGTGACCCCACCACAAAACCTCGAAAGAGAATCCCAAGACCGATTACGAGCACAAGGCTCAACCTATAGGATCTCCCAGGGAACAAATTACATGTGGTCACCACAAAACCTCGAAGAGCATCTCAGGAATGATTATGAGCACAAGGCTCAACCTATCGGATCTCCCAGGCCACAAATTACATGTGGTCATGGAAAAACCTCGAAAGAGCATCCCAGGACTGATTACGAGCACACAGCTCAACCTATTGGATCTCCCAGGGCACAAATTACATGCCATAGGACAAAACCTCGAAAGAGCATTTGCCATATATCGCAGAACACAAATTACATGGCATAGGAAAAACCTCGAAAGACTATCTGCAGATCTCCCAGGGCACAAATTATATGTCCTTCCAAGCGAAACCTCGAAAGAGCATTTGCCAGATATCCCAGGGTACAAATTACATGCCATAGGCAAAACCTCGAAAGACTATCTACAAATCTCCCAGGGCACAAATTACATGCTTATCTGCACAACCTGTTCCACAGCCATAGAGTATCAACGTGATACTCACCATACATCATCCTGATGTACACATGATCGTCTTGATCATCATCACTGCAACATCCTACTGCATGTCATCTGGAGCAACATCTTGAAGCTCGTCATCCATGATCATCCTGATCATATAATGCATCTACCTGATGCATACCAAGTATCTACCTGATACATATCATCATACATGATCCACCTAATCATATAGTGTATCCACCTGATACAAATACAAATACATGATATATATCACCATACATGATCCACCTAATCATAAAATGTATCCACCTGATACATATACAGATACATGGTCCAAGCATCCAACATGATGCATACATACATATAAATGATCCAACTGATCATATCCAGCATCCAACATGATGCATACATATATACATAAAAATGATCCAACTAATCATATCTAGCAGAAACCAGAACATCATCCTGATGCTCATCATTCAGCGCTTACATCCACAGCCATGTGAAGGATCCTCCTTCTGACATGCTTGGAATGGCTTCTGCAAATCTGTCCATCACTTTTTCCTTGATGTGTCATCAATCTGAAGAACACCAAGCCTCTCCCTGAAGTACTCTAACTTCACCTTGGCTAGTGGCTTCGTCAGCACATATGCAATCTGCTCATCCATCGCAATATACAGGAGCTTCATGGCTCCTCTCTGCACCATATCCCTGATATAGTGATATTTGATCTCTATGTGTTTCGACCTGTCATGAAACACTGGGTTCTCAGACAACTTCACACAACTTTGGTTATCACAAAAGATACCATTAGCATCCAATGGGAGATCAAATAAATCAAACAGTAGCTTCTATAGCCATACTGCCTCACAACTAGCTGAACAGGTTGCAACATACTCTGCCTCAGCTGTACTCAATGCTACGCAGGACTGCTTCCTGCTAAACTAAGAGATCACACCTGATCCCATACTGAAGCAACATCCAGATGTGCTCTTCCTATCTGCAACACTGCCAACCCAATCTGAATCAACATAACTTTGCAGGTTAAACTTTTGATTCACTTCATACTTAAGCCCATAATCCACTGTATCCTTCAGGTACCTCAAAACATGCTTTACAGCAACCAAGTGAACACTCCTCGGATCCGTCAGGAACTAGCTCAATATGTTCACCGCAAAGCAAATATTTGGTCTCGTGTTCGTCAGGTACATCAAGGACCCAATCATCTAACGGTACATAGAGACGTCAACCAGTTCAAATGAAGCATTACATAGAAGCTTCAGATTCAATGCCATAGGTGTGGCCATGGCCTTGCAATCCATCATCCCGAACCTCTTCAGGATCTCTACTGCATACTTCCCTTGTCCAAGGGAGATTCCATCTGCACTCTGCCACACCTCCAATCCAAAAAACAAATAGTGCATCATCCCAAAGTTCTTCATCTCGAACTCGGCATCAAACTTCCACTATGTGTCGACAATCAATCTATCATCTCCTATTACAAAAAGGTCATCCACATACAGGAGTAGAATCACAGGATTCCCTTCCTCAACCTTGTAGTAAAGGTTGGAATCTGCTTCACTCTTGGTAAAGCCCAAACTGGATAGAAAGCTGTCTATCCTACCAAGTTCTGCACACATATATGACTACACCTTTCAAGAAGGCTGTCTTGAAATCCATCTAGTGTATCTTCTATTTCATCACTTTTATATTTCTCTATGCTACCATCTGCAGCATGCTTGATTTGATAGTTCCATTTGGAAGTCACAACAGACTTCCCTTCAGCTCTTGGGACCGCATCCCAAACATCGTTCTTCATGATCAATGGATCATCGCATTCTTCCCGTATCCTGGGAACTTCAATATCTTCAGTAGATAATTTTGTTGCTTGAACAAATGTTGTAGTCCTTCTTTTGTAGGTGAAGGTATACGGCCTTTTCTACAAAACAAGTTAAATTGCATGATTAGAAACATCTCATAATTTTCAGACAAATTCTTACACATAAAGAAATATGTCAAACAGTCATGAAATTATCTTAGCCAATTCTTCAATAGAATATTTATCCATGTTCCACAACTTTCTAGATGCCTTCCAATCTCTACCAGAACATTGTTAATAGTTTGCACTACTCCCAACATGTCAGCAAAGAGGTTTCATTCTAGATAAGTAGCACTGGAATGTTGTACAGTGCCATAGGCCACTTACCCATCACATGCATATTAGTAGTATATTGTTCATTAATGCAATCATTCTAATATGCACATTACATATCCTAAGTCTAGGAACATGAGCATATACATCATTGAACAATTTTATTTAAACAAACAAATATGCAAGAAATGATAATTAAAAATACTTATCTTTGTTTGGTTGCTGGGTGGACTCCCTCTGAGTCTTTGCTTCCTTGCAGGAGCTGCTGAAGTAGCTTCTTCTACACCTTTCTGTTGTGGAATGTAGAAAGATGGTCAACTCCCTCTAAATATCTGCATCCTTGCAGAAACTACTGAAGTGTGCTCCTTTGCTTTCTTGCAGAACAACTGGAGTGTGCTCCCTCTTGATCTTTGCTTTCTGGATTACCTGTCCTTGAACTTACATCCATCTTTAATCACTATGCATGCTTATTAGTATCATCATTGTGTTATCCTTGAGGTTTCATACATAATCACACATTTATTAGTATAATCTTAATACTATCAAAACACAATAATCTTAAACATGTATAGTCATGATCATTCACAGATAATAAACATTACTATTCAAGGTTTTGGGTAAGTCTTCTTTTACTCATGCATATTCTTATTTGATCATAGGACTCTTCTGATTAGTTAAATCATCAATGCATAAACCCAAGATTAATCAAACCTATACCTTCATGATTCTTCTGGTTAGTCATATCATCAATTATGGTAAGAAACATAATATGCATACAACCATGACTATTCAAACCTATGACTTCATGAATAATCATTATCAACAACACAACAGTATAAGATCCTAACACAAGATAGGATTCTAGCTTGATATAGGAAAAACATACCTGGATTAGTATGCTAGTTAGTTATGTCTAACATACCCGCATAATGTCTTCTGGTTCTCTTTAGTGACTTGTGCTAGTAACCTGTATGTCTCATAGGTTAACCATTGTAGGACCAAGTTATACATGCCTCGAAAGTAGATCTTCTATGTGATCCATGACAATGGATGAATCTTTGTCTTCATGTCACCATGATCACATGTTCTTGAAGTAGAACATGATTTTTCTTTCTTGGTGTACCTTTTATGTTAGCGAACAACATAAACCTCATATAACATCACAATACATTAGTACATTCATAAGTGTCAAAACCTTAATCAATGAATATCTTCTATTAAGGTGATACGACAAGTCTAGTAATTAATCAAGATTGTACTATAATGATATGAAGACAAACATATGATAAAATTAACTATGAAACATACCTGTAAGCCATACCTGTCAAGATTGCTTGTAATCTTCTTATGGAAGGCCTTAGCCTCATCTCCCTCTGAGACAGGAACTTCTTCACTATGCAGGTGACCAATCCATCTTCTTCTAGGATTAACCCAATAAATTTGATTTGCAAGAACTGGACCTGGAGTTGGATTACAGTTTGTCAAAGAAACCCCAAAAATTCAAACTTTGAATTTCAAACTTCCGAAAGGATAGAAATATGCGCCTTGATGAGCTAATCAAGTTGGTATATTCAAAATTTGAAAACTACAAAGTTTTACCCCTCGAAATTGACTTTTAGATTTCTAGATTCACTAGGGAGGACCCTGAATTAGGGTTTGAGTTTCCCAGAGCTTCACCCAACCAAAAGATTTGATTCAAAGCTCTAAGCTTCCATTTTTCTAAGGATCTTCCAGTCGTGGTCATAGATTTCCAAAATTTTCTCCGAAGCCCTAAATTCCGGAAGCCATAAATGAAGGTGCTAAAAAATAATTCTGTTTTGATAGAAATATGTACTTGATTGTTTCTAGTGTAACTCCAAACTTTTCGATCCACAGGGTCTAAAAAAATTTCTTGAGATAGCCCAACCTGTTATCTTTCCATTTCGACAGGTCTGACCTAAATTGGATTCTCTGAGAGAGAGTTATGCCAAGTGTTGCAATGTGACTTGTTTATAGGATAATATAGTAGAGCGAACTTGTACAGTGTGCCATGTGTCATTGGTTCAACTTCGGCCTCTGAACATTTTTCCTGTGATAGCCCGATCTATCATATTTCCATCCCGATAGGTTTGACCTCAATTGGATTCTCTGAGAGAGAGTTATGCCACATGTCGCAACATGACCTGTTTATGGGATAATACAGGAGATCAAACTTGTACGGCGTTCCGTGTGTCACTGGTTCAACTTCGACCTCTGAAAACTTTTCCTGCGATATTACAGTCTTTGTACTACTTTTCACTTTTTACAAAATTTCATTTGGATCTTCCTATCCCAAGTTATGACCTTTTTCCCAAGGTCACCTGATTTTGACTCAGATCTGGAAGAGGTAGAAACCTTGTATTGTACAGATCATAAATCACAAAGTACAATGAATTAGAGGTTGTCCTTTGGACACAAGGTACATGGGGATCTGGTCTTTGACTTGTAAAAGTTTCAGATACGAAAACTTTGCCAAAATGGATTTATAGTGAAAGTTCTACGATGATTGGTTTTTGCTATATCAAGCCCTAGCATCGTAAGTGCAACAAGTGTCATACATGCCACATCATGCCTTCTTTCAGGCTAGCTCTGATACCATGTTAAATTTTCAGAATTTACTTCAATCTGATCTAGGATCTTAACTGAGAGAACAACATATCTAGCAAATCCACAGCATATCAATCATGGACATAATAATGCAAGCACACAAGAGACACAGAGTTTACTTGGGGAAAACCATAAAGGTGAAAAACCCCAATAACTTCCTCAGAGATGGATAGAGCAATGATACAACCAGAATACAAAATATAGTCTTCTCCTAGTAGCAGAGCCTCCTCCTCCACAAGTATGCCACTCTCTCAAGTGTGAGTGAGAGAATAGAATGTGTAAAATGAGAGAGACACACTCTTATCTATACACTAACTTGACTTGACCTTTACTCAACTAGGCCGGCCTCAACTTAACCACTTAACATAATGCTGACTGGGCCGACCCCCACTAAGGTGGTCTAATAACCCTTTGACCCACATGGCTGACCCCCAATAGGGTGGTCTAATAACCCTTTGACCCACATGACTTATACAGGGTCAATGCCAACAAGGTGGTCTAATAACCCATCAAGTATAAGTTACGACACTTAAAATATAAATGACGACACTTCCGTATAGAGGAATAATAACATCTCTATAGGAATACAATATACATATATGTGAAATACATTCCGAAGTTACATATACATCAACAATAAAGGGTCAAAATTTGATGTAATCACATACCCCACCATCAATCTTCCTAATGCCCACATCTTCTAGCTTCATAAATTGGCTAGCCACTCCTCTCTGTATCGATTGCTGCAAACAGAGCACATAACACCACAATTAAAAAAAATTAAGACTTCATAATTACATGAAAAAATCCAAACAGATCTAAATACAATGAAAGGATATCCAGCTGGCATTTTGTAAATTTTCAAGCTCTAGGTAACTGATGTCCTATGTTTCTCTTTAATTAAATAAATCAAATCTGAACTTATTTAACCACAGAAATAAATATTTATGAACATGCCACAATCACAAATCTAGCTGAAAATTAATAGTGGAAGCATAAACACAATACATAAGAATTGTCCTTCAAATCAGCTTATCATTCAATAATCAAAACTTACAAGAACACCTCCACAAGCTATATGAAGTAACAACTATACAGTACACTCAAATAGGGCAAAGACCTCACACCAAATCATAGATAACAAATGAAAAAGAAGAGAAGAAGGGTGCTATAACATTAACCCAGGGACTTGCACCTTAAAGCCGTCTTTCAGATTGGCAAAGCTTTTGCTGCAGATAATGCATCGTAAGCCACCTTGGTTTTTACTAATTCTCAACTTTGTTTAAGGTCGTATTGTGATTGCCGCAAAGTGGGATCATCCATGGATAAAACCTTGATCAGAACAGGCTATCCGAACATGGACGCAACTGACGGGACCCTTGACCTTGATGATGTTGATCCAATATTTTACCTTGATGATGGTGATGATCCAATAGTTTACCTTCATGATGATCCAATATTTTATCTTGATGATGATGATCCAATATTAGGCACTTTTCCCCAAAGATTGGCTGTGCCATATCTTCTTCTTAATATGTACTCCTTCCTGGACTTTATGATTTGCGATCTCGCTAACCCAGCTTACGGTTTCCTTCCACTGAATTGGGTTGGACTCCTACTTGGACTGTACATGTTCTTTGCATGTTTCCCTTTCATTTGTAAGTTGTCAACCTATGCTTTTTTCACTTTCGGAATGTTACTTATATTGAGTTTTGTTTAATATTTAACACTAAATACTACTATATTCGTTGAATTGGTGGACTGTGAATAAGAATAGGTCACAAGTTAAGTGTATCAAACAAATTATTTTATGTATAGTTGTTATCCTTGCATCATCATCTATAAGTTTTCCTTGCATCAACTACCAAATATATTTAATATTCTTTTTTAATATTTTCACTTTTTAACAGGGATTTGAAAGAGCAACTATTTTAGCTTCAAGATACTTGGCACCTAAGCAGTTGGTTCTTTACCATTCGCTCGCTTGTGCTTTAGCAAATGGTAAGATTTGTTTTTGGGGTTTCTCTCGTCTGTTAAAAAAATCATGTATGAAATTGTATAAAGTGGCTATGCTGTGGGTTGTTAATGTTTTGGAAATATGAAACAGGGCGGAGTGAACTGAAGCCAGCGATTGCACTGGCTTTGGTTTTGTTTCGTGTTATGCAATATAATGCTTTTGCTGCAGATAATGCTTCGGTTGAGATGTCTCATAGTGAAATAAGTAAAAACCATCAGGGGCAGAAATTGTCTGAATCTGGTGATCACAATACATATATGCCAAAACAGGATTTGATGGAGAGCAGTACATTGAGTCGGATTATTCTCGTGTATATAGAACAACATCTAACTGGAGGGCTATGCAAAGTAGGACTGGTCATGGCCATGTTAATCCTGTGCAAGAGGAAGAGAAGTTGGACATACAAAATGGAAATTTTGAAGATACAGGTGGTTGAAATTTTCTGAATGATAGGAATAACCTAGAAGGTAGTAATATTATCTGCTCTGGCCAAAATGAAAATGGAAAGGTCTCCTATTCTTCGGATCAACTATCAGCAGTAATTAGCTCAGACTTAAAGTTAGAGACAGTTAGTGTCGAGTTATTGGCGCAAATGAATGCTACTAATTCATCATCAGTTTGTTCAGCAATGAAAGGACTTGGTGAGAGTGTAATAGAAGAGGACTTGTTCGAATCCTCCAACTTATATCTGAATTTGGCATAAGCACTTATGCTTCCTCCCCTCTGTTCACTATTCCTGAAGTAGATGTAGAGGTGTAGAAATTGAAGGATTTCTTTGGTCTGATTTTTGAAACAGACTAGTCTGTATAAAATTAAAGACTCGGATAGTCTGTTCTGAATATGCACCGGCTATATGAGGATGTTTCTCTAACAACCAGATTTATTATCAGTTACAACGAAGCCAACGTTCTAACCAACATTTCCTTATTTCATTTTATGAGCGTACATAACTCCTCTGCTTTAATGATTGGCAGGAATTTTGTAATTTATTCATCTCATTGAACTCTTACAAGCACAAGCCCGATTTCAAAAATGACATTAGGCTTGAAGTTTAGTGAGGACAGTATCAGTTTCAATGCTCTCACCAATTCACTTTAAAAGAGTTCTAATCTTTTTTTAATATATATTATATTAAAAATAGTTTAAACTGAAACCAGTAATTTTCTTAAAACAAATTAATTAAAATTTTATAATATTTTAAATTAAAATTTAACAATAATACTTGGATCACATATCAAAAATTGCTTGAACAAGGCAACAAGAAACGCTCAAGCGTGGGACTCATTTTCTAGTTAGGGTTTGGAGTCTGCTCTAGTTATCAAACTTGAATATGCTTTCGGCTATTGCCAATTTCTAGAATGATGATAAGTTTGATGGTGATGTTTCTTACAGTACTGCTGTGAAAACAACCCAACATAGATTCCTTGTTGATACTCACGAAGGAGAGAAAGGCCCTCATAATCATAGTATCTAGGATACTAACTCAGGAATTTTCCCTACAATGGTTCCAATGGCAGAACTGGAGAAATCTAGATCTGCAAGGGTTTTTAGTTCAAAAAATCTTCACCAGGAAGCAAATTGTTCTTGGCAAGAGACAGGTCAGAAAACGACCCTTCTAATTAAAACCTCAGAACAATACAGTACTCGCTCTCAGTGGTTTGGAAAAGCTGCAAGAGCTCATAGGTTTCATCGCAAAGCAGCTTCTAAGAGATCGAGCTTCAAAGGGACATATGATGGCATAATTGATCCTTCTTCAAATTCCAGGGGGCAGAAGCTTCCACCAATTGATACCACTAGAGTTAGGTGTGCAAACTCCACGAGAGCCTGGGGAAGGATTTCTAGGACATGTAATATATCCGCTCAAAGAGTCTTGTGTGCAAATAGAGGTGGTTTAAAGTCAACAGTGCAGCGGAGAGAAAAAGTGAGGGTACGGATCACATCATATTCACGTTGGAATTAGAAGTAGAATCCCCATCCCACCAGTAGCGAATACATCTATTTGCATTTCGGGAGAATTTAGCCAGAACAAAACAGTTGTGCATATTCCTTGCTATGAGACGGCATGAAAGGAATGGAATGATAGAGTCCAAAGGCCCTAAACTGCGAAACTACTCATCCCAATTCTCTTCATCATTCTTATTTCTAAACCACTCAAAATGAAAAGGCCCTTTGCTATTAAATGAAATGAGACATTGATTCTTACCTCTTCTTGCATAAATTTCCAGCAGATCATGCTGCAGCACGGCCTCATAGCCAATGGTGAGATAAACAGATGAAACCCCATCCGTCTCATGCTAGATTCTCTATATCCAGAGGCGTCTATCCTCCAAATCTTCGACTGAGATGTTCTTGTAGCTCGTATCTGGGTTCCTCGTATCTAGTTCTAGATTGAGCTACGTTGCTTTCTTCTTCCATGAAGATGACAAGGGAAGATAATTTTGACAAAATTTGGTGGACATGGAGAGTTTGGCATTTTTGTGTTTTGGGAGGCAATTTTGACAAAATTTGGGGCCCACCCACATTTTAGGATTTCATTTTAGGATTTTTGTGTTTTGAATTTTTAGTGAAATGGGGTTATTTCAAAATTTTAATATAGCTAAACTTTAATGGATAGCTTTTGTATTTATATCTTTGATGCACATTTCTCTCATGTATCATTAGCTAGTTCCATGTTTAGTTCATTAAAAAAAGGTTGATTGGGGAATTGTTTTATATCATACGGTTGATAAGCATGCTAATGTTGTATTTCAATGGTGTCCATCATTTTCAGAGTATGTTACATACCTAAGGTGGTTTCTTAATTGCTTGTGAGCTCAATAAGATTGATTTCCATTAGTGCATGAAAACCATGCATAACCACTCCTACACCTATAGAGAAAGGTATTGGATAATGTTGAAGCTCCATTATCATTCTTCGATGATCAACAATTGATATTACTGATTTTTAGCCAACTCGAAAATGAGAAATCTACTAGTGCCTACATCTAGTTGATTGTTTTATGTAGAGGTTGATATTATCGGTTGATTCCATTGGTGACCTCACTTCGGTCGAATATATTCCATCCATTCATCTTGGTGTTATTCTTCTTTCTCTTGTTCCTCTTTCTTCTATGTTTTACTTTCATCAATGGACTAGTTCACCATGCAAGAAGGGTATTTCTTGAGATATTGATCATGCTCTCCTATAGTCACTTGCAACTTCTATATGGAAAAATATTGTTTCAAATATGCCTCTATACTATAATTCTTAATATGTGGATCTATCATATGTTTCTAATGTTTTTCTTCTCTAGATGTGTCCTACTAATTGGCCATTATGTTTTTTTTCCAATTGGGAGGAAGATAGGTGATTTTTCCTTGGTGAGATGTACAATATATCCTTATGACATATACTAAATTTGTAAAAGAGGGACACTATGAGATATTGTTTTGAGACGTATCGATGGTGGATGATGGGTGGTCTTAAATTCTGGTGAAAATTTTGTTGAAGCTTGTGGAAACTATGTCCTTGGCTTTTTTGTTATTGGCATTTTCTTTAACATGTATTGATGCAGAGCCAGGTAATTTATTGTCCTGATGTTGCATAGGTGAACATACCATCATAGTTACATCACTATTTTGCAAAGTGATTGTCTCTTTCTATCTATAAGTACTATTATAAATATGTGTTTGTAAGCCACCATTAACACAACTAATGTAGGTGAACAATCAGCTAATTTACTATCCTGATGTTGCATGCCTGAAGATGTCATCATGCCTTAAAATGCTCTGCATGTAGAATTGGGAAAAGGTCAACAAATTTGTTGGCCACTAAAAAATTAGTAATTGGTTGAAAACAAAATAGTTACGTGCCGATATCATTGCATCACAATTATTTTTGCTATCCCTTGACGTGTCAAATAGATTCGGAGTTAAAATGGATCTAAGCTGGTGGCTAGAAAGTTCATATGAATCCCATCATTCTCATTTGGATTGTGATCTTAACAGATGCAATCTTATCATTATGCCATATTTCCACTTCTTACCATGATTTCTCAATAACATGTGAGATGAAAGGATCTATTCCAGATTATCTAAGGTTGAACATTCTAAGGTGCATGGTGGAATATTCTAAGGTTTATATAGCATACATCCAAACTTTTCCCTCGCGTCATTGTTCAATTAGTTGAGATTTTGTTTTTTGCCATGTATTCCTAGAAACATATGAGATGTATTAACTGAAATTATAATCATCTTGGTCATTTTCCTTTGTAGCATCTCATTAAATCTAATTATTGGTTGGAGCATGATCTTTTAAACCATACTAGGCTTTTGGTCTTGCTCCTAAATTTTGTTATCATTTTACTATATCTAACTTTTAACATATCATTATGATATGAACCAATGTTGTGACATGTGCACATGTGATACATGTCATATATGATGCAACCTCGTTGTGTGTAGCAATGATTTATTATCATGTGTGGCAATTATTCATCCTTTTCTTTTGAAGATGCAAATTTTCAAGAGAAATTACCTCCCCATGTCAAGATTTAGTAATCTGTATTCATGTTTATTTCTATAGATGTGGTAGCCATTTCTAATGTTCCCTAGCTAGAATGGAACCCTAATTCTCCATCACCCATCATTTCCATGGTAGTCTTAAATCTTACCATCCAAATTTGATAGGGTGGAAACTTAAATGAGAAAAATCAATTACACTTTGGGTTTTGGAATCACCACTGATAATCAAGCATATGCCTGTGCAGTATTATGAGGTCTATGTGATGGACTCGAGCCCAACACAGAGTTAGGGGTCATTTATGGGTAATTATGGGTAAATGAAGGGTAATTAGGGACTTATTACTGATAATTTAGGGGTAATATGTGGTCAATGATGGGTAATTAAGGTTCATTTAGGGGTAATTATTAGGTCATGAGTTGTGGTAATCAGGGGTTAATAAGGGGTGAAATATGGGGTAACTAGGGGTTAATTATTGGTAATTAGGGGTCAATTATGGGTTAACTAGGGATAATTTATGGTAATTATGGGTCAATTGTGGGTAAGTAGGGGCCATTTAAGCTCAAGGGCCATGGAAAGAGTAGAAGATATGGAGAGAGGAAATGTGGTCAACAAGGAAAGTGTTAGTGTCCAATTCTTTACTCTTGTCTCAATATACATATTTTCACACTAATTATCTAAATTCTAATATCTGATTGCTCATATAAATAGTGTCCTACTGTACAAAATGCTCATGCTGAAATCATGCCTATGGTGGAGGTTAGTTGTTTAATTATTATTTAAAATAATATTTTATTTTCATCTTTTGAAAAAATATATATATATATTACATTGTGTTGCCTTGACAGAGTAATACATGGCCAGACATAACAACCCCTATGAATGGACTAATACAAAAGAAATTAACTTCAATGCATACTCCATCATCCCTAGTAAGTATTGAAAATTTTCATAATTTAGTTCAATTTTATTTTATTTTATCAATATATTAGAAATCATTGTCTATTGGGTGCAGAGTGGTGCATCAAAATATGATCAACATTCTGTATAGAAAACACCAATGGTTCCATCGAAATTGCAAATTGGCAAAATGAAAACACCAATTCAGGTAAGATTGTATTTATTTAATCTAAGATCATCAATGTTTAAATTCTTATTTCCATGCATCTTACTTTGTCTCATTTATTTGTAGGCTCAAGATAATCCTAATGAGTTGACACCAACTTCCCAATTGGGGCTGCAAGGAAAGAAATTCTTTCTCATTGCATCAAACTCAAGGGTTAAAGTTGCAAGGGTGACAATACATAAGACTGACCCAAATGCAATGGTACACTGTGTCCCTATTGGAAAAGGCTATTATATTGTGAATCCGATAGAAATTTTAGATCCTCTATTTGAAAATATAGTTGATCTACCACGTCCGAGTAGTGCATTATGTAATCTAGCAAATGCTTTGTTGAGCTTCATTCCTTGGCATAAAGATGACATTGAACTATGTAACTAGTGGTTATACTGTGTGACTAGTGATTTCAATGATGTTGTATCAACTAAGAATAGTTGATTTATTGAATATTTATACTTAGATCAAGACATAGTTTATAAATTTTTTGTAGTTCGGGATTAATATTTACATTTAATTAAATTTTTGGGCACAAGTTGCCTTTATATGCCATGGGCACAACTTTTGATTTTGTAATACATCAATATTATATAATCTTCGTTGAATGTGAAATGAGATGTTGTGTTGTGAATATGTGGAATGAGTAGTCTGTCTATGGTTTTTCACTCTATCTTTTAAGGTTGTGCTAATATTAATTGATTCAATAAAGATATCCCACAAGCCTTTAGAAGATTGCAGGTGTAGCATCTTGCTAACCCTTGGAGAAGATGCATACGTGGCGCTAGCTGTCCCTTCTTGAGTTCAGTTCCACAATTCGCTGCAAGAGTTCGAGCATTCCTCCACATGGCCAGCTGCGACTGAGTCACAACAGAGAATCCGAGTACCAGCCAATCCAATCAACTCGAATCTATTCCAGGCTGCAACAACATGCAACAGATCAGGCCTGAATGCAACGATTTCATTCAAGACTACGTATGGTTGTAACAGTTCCATTGTAAATCGACAACCTGAAGATCGTAGATCTTTATGGCTGCTCAATATTTTGTGAAACAAATTCATGTCATCAGGGTATAAATGTAAAGAGGCGTTCTGAGCCTAGGGTTGGAGAATCTATAATCGTATAAACTGAAACAAAGAGCTGTAGAATTTTGAATTTCTTTCACATGTAGCAGCTAATCCAGGTTACCAATTGATTCAGTAGTAAGGACTTTTCACGGTCCCTGATAATTTTTAAAAGGCCGTTGCAATTCTGCATAAATTTTTCTGTCTATAAATAAATCATTTTCTTTTCTTTTATTTGATTTTCTTTTTCAGTTTTTATGGGTTTTTGTCTTTTTAAGAACTCTTAATAGGTTTTTGCGTGGAAGATCACTTGAATGGAGGCAATTGCAACTCGAGCCAAATGATTGTGGCATTCTGATTGATCCTCCTTTCTGTGAATAACTCCTTGGAAGAAAATAATGTTGCAGCAATAGTTACTTAACAAAATATGGCTTGTCTTTTTGTTCCCGCAGATGCAACACTGCAAAATCCTGCCCAAATTTCTACTTTCGCAATTGCAACACCACTTCATCTGGCTTATCTCTTTTTCCCACAGCTGCAACACTGCTCAAATCCCACCCATGTCTCTTTTTCAGTGCAATTGCAACACTGCTGAGTTGTTTATTTCCCTTATTTTTTAGTAGCCATGACTCCGTCAAAATCAACTATCTTTCCCATTTCGCACAGCTGAAACACCACTCACTATGGCTTATTTCTCTTTACCACAGCTGCAACGCCGCTAAAATTGCCCATTTTTCCTACCTTTAACAACTGTGACTTCACTAAAGTTTCCTATCCTTCCTATTTTACCACAGTTGCAACACTGCCAAGTTGCCTATTTTTCCTATTTGGATCAACTGTGACACCTCCAAAAGTGCCTATTTTTCCTATTTCAAGCAGCTGCAACACCTAAATTTGTCCATTTTTCCTATTTCGAGCAGCTGCGACACCTCCAAAAGTGCTTATTTTTCCTATTTTGAATAGCTACGGCACTTCCAAAAGTACCTATTTTTCCTATTTCAAGCAGCTGCAACACCTAAATTTGTCCATTTTTCCTATTTCGAGCAGCTGCGACACCTCCAAAAGTACTTATTTTTCCTATTTCGAGCAGCTGCAACACCTAAATTTGTCCATTTTTCCTACTTTTGGCAACTGAGACTCCTCTAATTCCTCATTGAATACTCATTATTTCTTTGCTCATCGGTATCAGCACTCTCCATCGGTATCAATGCTCTCCAGCAGTTGCCTATTTTTCATATTTCGAGCAGCTGCAACACCTCTAAAAGTGTGCCTATTTTCCCTAATTCAAGCAACTGCAACACCTAAATTTGTCCATTTTTCCTATTTTGAGCAGCCGCAACACCTCCAAAAGTGCCTATTTTACCTATTTCGAGTAGCTGCAACACCTAAATTTGTCCATTTTTGCTACTTTTGGCAACTACGACTCTGCTAATTCCCTATCTTTGGAGGAGTTTCTCCTTTGTTCTTGGGGTTTATCTTCTGCTATATGTGATTACTATGTATTTGGATGTATATTGTAATTTGAACTAAGATCTCTATCACAAGGTTGTTGTGTTTTATCCCTTGTGGTTTGCAAGGTCAAAATATTGTGTCTAATATTTCTATGCTTGGTTGTTCTTTTAGTGATCCTACTATATACTATACTACATTTAATATTTGAATTCTACTGCTACCTTTAAAAACTATGAAGTAAACCTTTAAGGGGGGTCTTTCCAAACCCCCCCCAAAACACATGTTGGACTTTTTTTTTTGGGGGGGGGGCGTATTTCCAAACTCCCCCCGACAAGTCCAAGTCATGTTGGAATTTTCTTTTGGGGGGGGTCTTTCCAAACCCCCCCCAAAAGTCCAAAAGTTCAATAAGACTTTTGGAGGGGGTCTTTCCAACCCCCCCCTAAAAGTCCAACAAGACATTTGTGGGGGTCTTTCCAACCCCCTCCCAAAAGTCTCGTTGGACTTTTGGAATTTTGGGGGGGGCTTTTTAAAAACCACCCCCAAAAGTCAAATTCTAAGGACTTTTGAGGGGGGTTTTTAAGGACTGCCTCCAAACGTCAAGGGAATTAGACTTTTTTGGGGGGGGTTTCAAAACCACCCCCAAAAGTATTGAGAAATGGACTTTTTTTGGGGGGGGGGTTTAAAACATTGCCCCCAAAAGTATTAAGAATTGGACTTTGGGGGGGGGGGGGGTTTAACAACCACCCCCAAAAGTCCTGACAATTGGACTTTTGGGGGGGGCTTTGTAAAAAACGCCCCCAAAAGTCCAATTGTCAGGACTTTTGAGGGGGGTTTTTAAGAACCGCCCCCAAAGACCTAAAACCACTTTTCAGGGGGGGGGTTAGCAAAACCACCCCAAGCCAAAACTACCCCCAAAAGGGTATTTTGTTGTAGTGTATGGTGAAGATTTACAATTTCTAATAACATATTTGTTAGTAAGCTCTTTCATCAACTTGGAGGTAAACTGAGATACTTGATCGCTTACAATTTCCCTAGGTACACCGAATCGGGTAAATATTTCTTCATATATAAATTCTACCACAGATTTCTCTATTTCTTGGAATAAGGCTTTAGCTTCTACCCACTTCGTGACATAGTCTGTGTAGACTAGGATGTACTTCTTCTGGCGAGACATGGGGGAAATTGGCCCAACAAAATCTAGAGCCCATTTCTCAAAAGGCTGAATCATAACCTGGGGTTGTAAAGGCATCTCATCGGATGGCGTAGGTCTACCCAGTCTTTGGAAACTGTCACACCCCTTGACATACTTGGTAGCATCTTTGAAAATGCTTGGCCAATAATACCCAGAGTGAAACACTTTGTATGTTGTTCTTTTGTTAGAAAAATTCCCATCGCAACATCCACCTTGACATGCATGAAGGATATCTCCCATCGCATCCTCTTGTACACATTGTCTAATAATGATATCAGGACCAGTACAAAAAAGATCATTGTCCACCCAAGAATAATTAGAACTTTGAACTATGATCCTACGTTTCTGAGGTGGAGAGAGATGGTTTGGTAGCTTTCTAGTTGCTAAATAATTGGATATGTCTGCAAACCATGGGGTTCAAACAGAAAAAGCGAACAAATGTTCATCTGGGAAGCTATCATCGACAGGACTAGCATTATCGTCAATTTGAATTTGAGAGAGAAAATCTGCTACCACATTGTCTCGACCAGGACGATTAACAATGGTGATGTTAAATTCTTGTAACAAAAGAAGTCATCGAGTCACTCTGCCATTGGTGATAGGTTTTTTCATTAAAAATATGATGGCGGAGTGGTCAGTGTGTATAAAAATTTCATATCCTGTGATATAATGACGAAACTTGTTGATGGCCTAAACTACTGCCAGAAACTGTTTTTCAGTAACAGTGTATTTTGATTCTGTAGAAGTCAAATTTTTACTAGCAAAGTAGATGGAATGTGATGTTTGTCCCTTTTTTTGACCTGGTACTGCCCCTATAGCTATGTCGGAAGCATCAATGGATATATGGAAGGGAAGGGACCAATTGCGGCCCCGACCCCTGAGTATCGGTGCCACTAATAGATTTTTCTTCAAAGTTTCAAAGGCATGTTGACAAGGTGGTCGTCCATTGGAATTCGATGTCTTTCATGAGTAGCTTGAACATAGGTGCGGCTATCTTAGTGAAATTTTCAATAAAACGTCTATAATAGCCTGTATAGACAAGAAAACCTCTTGCTTCCTTCGTAGTTTTTGGAGGAGGAAGATTAACAATTATTTCTATCTTGGCAGGATCTACCTTGATACCTTGAAGAGAGACATGATGTCCTAGAACTATGCCCTCGGTTAGTAGCATCTTACATTTTTCGTGACTAAGAGCTAAGTTCATTTCTTGGCAACGAATAAGAATTGTTTCAAGGTTGTCAAGGGCTTCTTGGAAGGTATTACCATAAACAATAAAATCATCCATATAAACTTCTACACAATCATATATAAGGTCAGCAAAGATTCCTAAAACTGCACACTTAAAATTAGCAGGTGCATTACATAGACCAAATGGCAACACTTGATAGGCATATGTCCCCCAAGAACAAGTAAAGGTTGTCTTGTCTTGATCCTCAAGTGCTATTAATATTGGTTGTATCCACTATACCCATCAAGGAAAGAAAAATATCGTTTCCCTGACAAACTATCTAACACCTAGTCAATGAAAGGAAAAAGGAAGTAGTCCTTAAGGGTGGCCTTGTTCAATTCTCTAAAGCAAACACAAATACGCCATTTCACTGTAACTTTCTTTGGAACTACTACTAGAGGAGACACCCATTTACTTTTAGAAATTGGGTAGATGAAACTAGCATTAAGGAGTTTTTGTAATTCATCTTTTACTATATCCTTTAGGGATGGATTCATTCTTCTTTGGGGCTTCCTAACAGGAGGTATGTTTGAGTTTGTGTAAATGTGGTGAATACAGGTATCTGGGTGTATACCCTTCATATCGGTGTATTCCCATGCAAATGCTCCAGTTTGACTCTTGAGAACTTTTAGTAATTGTTTTTACTGACTCTCATCTAGACCTGCATTTATATGTAGAAATTTGTCCGAACTAACCTCACAGGGTATGGTATAGGATCCTAGATGTTCTTCGATTGCGTATACACAGGGTGTACTTATAAATGTTGATAGGCTCATGTTTTCTTGGAATTCATATCCAAAGATTTGGTCAAGTTGGGAAAAAGACTGAGGAAAGTTTATACATGTTGTGGAAGAGATAAATTGGTTCAACACATTGTCGGTATTTTGTTCTTGAAGTTCCCAAGAGAAATCACTAACAAGGGAAAGTTCTTCCAAGTTCTCATCCCCAAAAGGACAATCTAACCAAAATAGGTTTTCAGTTACTGGTTGTGCTGGTGGGTATAAAGCTATTTTTCTTGTAGATAACCCATAAGAGATAATCATTTCTCCATCCCTGCATCCTATGAATGCATTAGCAGTATCCAACCAGGGTCTTCCCAAAATAATGGGGTGACCTTTGGAAGGGTTCTTTGATTCAATGACCATGAAGTCCAGAGGATATTCCCATGAATCTACTGATACAATGATGTCATCTAAGATCCCAGCAGGCTGCACCATAGTGTGATCTACTAATTCTAGCATTGTTGGGGTAGGGCGGAGGAACTGTCCTAAATGGAGAGTTTCTAAAACTATGGTAGTCATAAAGTTAGTAGTAGCTCCTAGATCAATAAGTGTATTTCTTATGGTTGTGTTATTGATGATAACAGTCACCACATGGTTTCCTGGGTTTGAATATTTGGGGATTCTAGGTTGGTTTGCTATGTAATCTAACATTTCACCTATTACATGAATTGTCGGAGGGTCTTTTTGTTTTCTACCTGGTCTTTTAATACAGAGTTCCTTTATTACTTTACTATAGATTGGGATATCCTTAATGGATTGTAACAAAGGGATCTTAATACAAATATTTTTCAACTCGTTAATGATATCATACTCTGGATAAGTTATAGGTTTTTCTATTACTAGACGCTCCGGATATGGGGGTGTTTTTTCTCCTGTAATTACTTCTTCATAAAGATGGTTATGTGTTGAATATTTAGGAATAACCACATCTTCAAGAATGGCATCATTCAAAACTTCACTAGGTATGTTTTCTTCTTCATTCTCTTCTCGGATAACAACTGATGACTTGGGATGATCTTCCAAAACTCTTCCAGACTGTAGTTGAATCTCATGTATTGATGCGGTCGAAATGGCATATGATGGAAGAGGTAACAACCCAACTCTATTAAGAGATTGGGTTGGCTTGTTGTTAGGATTTGGTATTGGTTGTGCAGGTAATATTGTGGGTCTTGGAGGATTCATATTCTGGAAATGGTGAGGTTGATTTGTAATAGGGGGTAATGAAGGAGGTACAAATCTAGGCAAGAGTTTCTAAATATTAGGTGGGTAAGGATAGCTAGGTATAGGAGGAGGTGGTGGAGCATAAGCTTGTCCTCTCCATCCATGTGGCCATTGTTGTTGTTGGGCATTCTGAGGAGGGTACTGAGGTAGCCAATTTTGCTAGCCTAGAGTGTTCCATTGTTGAGGAGGTTGATAAGGATAGTAATAGGGTGGAATTTGTGATGATGGATCCTGATATGATGATTGATCTCTAGGTTACCAAGGGCTCCTAGAATTTTCACCAAAGTTTTCACTCTTATACACAACTTGCAACCTAGGTGATGATGGACAATTATCAGTTGGATGTTATTCTGTACAAAGGTGACAAAATGAAACATTATTCAATGGACATTCTCATTGGGGATGTTTATTTCTACACCTAGGACATAAAATAATCAGTGATGCACGCTCTTCATCCTGTCTCTTTTCGGCTTGTAGTGCATCTAGTTGAGAACCCATGGCTCCTAACATATCTCTTTTGAAATTTTCCAATAGGTTTCCCAATTCTACCCTTGTAACTCCACCAGAACCGGATGTGTTTCCTTTAGGTTCCTAGCATAACATTCTTGAAAGTGTCTTCCACTTTTCCCTCTACTCCTAGAGTAATTCCTACATAGCTCACAAATCTGTGAAAAAAACTTATGAGAGATGTCTCCTGCTACCATGAGATTAAGGTTTTCTAAGAATTCTTCTGATATTCCCTTAAGGAAGAGCATTCTTACTGCATCCTCCTGAATATTACTATATTTAGATTTATGTAACACATAGTTAAATCTTTCGAGATAGTCTTCTAGGCTCTCATCTTCAAGTTGTTGTATTTTGAAAATATCATTGCGAGATTCCTTGGGTTTACAGTAATCCTGATATTTCCGTAGAAATGTATTCGTCATGTCTTCCCAAGTTCTAATACTAGATTCTCCTAACCCTATGAACCATCGAAGTGAAGAATCTTTTAATGTGGCAGGAAAGAGTTTTAGCTTTTGGCCATCTTGTAAGTAGTTATAACTCCTACACAAAATGTCAAATTCGAATAAGAATGTATCCGTATCCTCTCTACTCTTCCCATAGAAGGTCGGTAGTGAGGAGGGAGGTAGTTTTTTCATGGTTACATCTTGTGCAGTGTCTAAGATGGGGAATCCAAAAGTACCTATAGTTCTAACCTCCCCCTCTTCTTCATCTTGTCGGACATGATCTTCATTTTCATCCTCCACGAAGAATTGATTACCAAAGAGAGAATACTTAAGTGGTTCCTTTCTTGGACAATACGGGATATCCCAACATTATGTTTCTGGAAGGGTATTCTTCTTTTTAGGAGGATAATTACCAGCTATGTGGGAGTCCAGTTTTGAAGGTCCTACCATTGTGGTTTCAATCTATGAAACAACTATGCTCACAGAATTTTCAAAAATAGTATCTAATTGTGTAGGATCAATAAAGTCTACTAAGTTTGGACCACCTACTATTGAAAAGGTAGTGTCTTTGGGTTTTTGAACTAATGGAGGGTTGAGATGTTCTGATGTTTTATCCTTTTGAATTTCTTCTTGTCTAAGTTCGATCTCAATATGAGCTTGAGGTTCTTCTAGTGGAATTTCTTTATGAACAGACTTTTCTGATGTCCCTATGGTTTCCCCTAATCGATTTCTACAAAGGATTTCCTTTGATTTGCAGGTAGGACTATCCCCTTTAGGTGTCTTCTGATACCTTTTTGCTGAGTTAGTAGTTGCGGTGGCACACCCCCTGTATAGGTTAGTAGGAATTTTAGTAGAGATTCTAGTAGGAGGGCTAGTTTTAATAAATCTACCTTTTGAGTCTCTAGACCTATTCATGAAAACAATCTATAACTGAAATAAATTCTAACTACATCACTACTATTGCTGGGTTTTGGGGATGCATGTTATAACAGATGTGCAGGTTCTTACCTCTCGACTTACTGCTCAACCGCCACCAGCCTATTTCTAAATTTCAAAGAGGAGAATTCAAATCTATCACTAAGTTTTAAAAGAGAGTTGTACCTATCTACAACTGAGTTCTACCTATCTACAACTCCTAGGCAACGGTGCCAAAATGTTGAGGCGTAATTACTGTCTTTAAGGAATCAACAAATATTTAATTATCGACCAGGGTTGGTAATCTTAGAGTTGTGGCAAAGTATATGCTGAGGTAGAATGGGACCTAAGGCTTCGGCTTGACATACCTTGGAAATGTTTAATAATGAAAAGATCGAAAGATCTTTCAAAATGAAAAATCGAGTCAAACTTTGAAAATACAACTACTGAACTGATCAAAACTAACTAAACCAACAGATCAGAATAGTATCAAGCTATACTACTCTACTCCATGGATAATAACTAAAAATACAAAAACAACAAAATTATTCTAGGAATCGGAACTCAATCAAAACAAAACTACTGTAGTGAAATTGAAAACTACTGATAAAGCTCTAATCTAAGAATTATAAACAACTGTAAATGAATTTAGAGACCTATCAATTAACTATGGAAACTATATTAACTTAAAGCAAAACTACAAATTACTTAGTGAATTCAACTGCTATTCATGCATTCAATTAATACTTCAAGAGTACACTAAACTACCTAATTCCATTCTCCTTGAGGATTTTAAGGAAGTGTATCAAATGTAATGGGAATGGGAGAGAAGGTGTCAAAGTGACTTTCAAATGTGACAACGACACAAAATGGAAGCAAATCTAAATTAACTTCTATAAATAAATGCATACTAAATATTGTCCAACTACAATTAACTTTAAACATTATGATCTATTTTCTATCCATGAATAAATTACATGAAACTAATGTAATCTAGAAGCAAGTAGAAAACTTAATAAAGATACTTACTTGAACTGAATTGGATTTGGAAGCAAATAGAAAACTTGATAAATATATTTTATGTAGAAGCATGTAGAAAACTTGGATAAAGATGTCTTATTTCTGAACCAAATCCTATTCTATGAACATCTTCATTAACTATATAAATGGAAAAACTAATCCTATGCTTTAACTGAGAAACTAGTCAAGGCTGAGATAACTTGGAGAATGAAATTACTAAATCTAATCCGAAATAAATCTTAAGAAACATGACATAACGAAACTAAGAATGGAACTGATGAATTCTAGAAGAGTAAAGAATTAATGAATCAGGTATAAAAGAAACATAATCTGTAAAGCAACTAAAGTAAAGTTAAGGAAAACAAAATAAAAACTAAGAATGATGATGAAACTTAATTAAAACTCTATGCAGTGTGGAAGAAGATCTTAATTATATCTAAGAAGGCTAATTAAATGCAAGAAATATTACAGTTCGAAGACCTAACAAAAATGGATTATAAATAAGCATAAAAACAATGCATAAAATATTAAAGTCCGTATGATGATTCGGATGGCGGTCTGAAAGACGGTCCGACTGATGGTCTGGATGGAGGAAAATGATTTAAACTAAGGAAAAAAGCAAACTGAATGATCTTAACACCATCTGGTTGGTGCATATGAACCTATAGTGCAAGGAAAGCAATAAATAGACTGTTTAGAAGCTAAGACATCAAGAAGCAACCTATATTAATCATTGTCTAAGGAATGAACTACTTTTGTAGCATTGTAAAACAAAACTGAGATATGAATAAAACTAAACTATAGCTATAGGAAAATCTTTAGCATAACTAATTCTAACTATGAATTGAACTTGAGCTACTAAAACGTTAACTAGTTAACTCTATCTAATGGAAAATGACAAAACTGAAAGAAAACTAAGAAGACTTAAGAATGACCGGCCACTTTAACTTCTAAGCATATAAATTAAATTAACAACTTAAACTAGCAGTAAGATATAACTATAGGAAATAAATAATTGTCATGTACATGAAACAAATTAAAGACTGGAAATGAAAACTATTAATTTGAAGAAAGGAAATGGAAAATATATAGAGTAAAACCTCTGGTTGGTTAGGGGCCCTTCCCAACAATCAGAGATGGAATCTTATCTCAAATTCTTCACCAACAACAAAACATCAACAACTACGAAACTGGAACTTCCATTAACTAATAAAAATTACACAGTGTCTATGTAAAAGTTATTGCTATCATCTATTTGTTATATCCTCTATATATGTATATCTGTATGTTGCGTTTCTTCACAGGAAACGTATTTATATAGGTTTACAATAAGAGAGAAGGTCGATGTAGTCGACCTCTCTAAAAATAATAGGTTTAATGACCAAAGAAATTACTGAGAGGTGGTTCACGACAATGCACAAGGCATCTTCCTAAGTCCACGACATTGATTCTCCTTGATGCGAACAACTGGGCATCAGTTTCCTTCAATCGTGGGCAGACGATGTGCTGGTAGACTGAGAGTGGGAGGATGAGGAACTTCTGGAACATCGATGTGGGAAGAGAGTGTGCTATCAACTTGAGCGAACAGGAGTACGAGTCTTCCACAATGAAGGCTCACCAACCGTGAGTGACATGTCCTTAAGAAAACCCACATCACCGTTTTTAACTTTATTGCCCCGAAATATCTCAACCGACGATTCTGTGGGTATGAATGGAGGGCTGAATGGTGGGATGAATGCAGAGGGATGACTTCAGCATGAATGCGTGGCTGAATGAAGGTCCAAATGATGACCAAAGCCTATAGAACAAAAACTAAGTGCTAAGTACATCGAGAAATATGAGATGATTGTCAATAAACCATAAAAATGATGATAATTATTCATGATTCGTATGATTGTCAAATAAACACATACCTGGTTTTGTTTGATAGTCTGAATGGAAAAGAAATGACTTATCATATCAAAACAGTGAAAATAACTCCAATCAGAGCATGTTTACTGAAAAAAATGGTGACAAAATGGACACCAACAGAAACATCTGATACAAGTCACTATGCTAGAAATACTTTCAACTTCACTATTATCAATATCAGGCATATTGCAGGTAGATTTAACTAATGTAAACTCTATACTACCCAAGCCTGGGGACTCACGATCAACAAGATCAATTTCAGGATGAAGATCAGAGTTGAAGGACATGAAGGAATCCACAGCAACAAATTCACCATCACTGGAGTTGAAAATTCTAGAAGCAGAATCAAACTTAGTAGGAGCACTGATTTGCGATTCTATGGGAAAGTTTAAAAACTCAACAGTAGGAAGATCAGACTCCAAGGTCAAATCATGGCTGGACATTACTGCAACTAGATCAATATCCAAAGAAATGGAAGACTACATTATAGACTCTAGGAAAACTTCATCAGAAGGAAGTATATCACCCTAGATAGAAAACATATCTAAGCATTCGGATGGAGGTGTCACCTGGTCAACTGCCGAGACCCGGTCCCGAGAAGACAAGAATGAATTCAGAGGCTTCTTCTCAGTAGCAATTGGACTCAAGGAACAGTATGCCACATAATTCTCTTATGACATTGTAGTGCCTACTGACGAGGGATAAACTTGGTCTACAATTGGGTAGTAAGAGGGATCAACAAATGCAAGCTGATCAATAGTTACAATGCTTTCGTTGTGAGTAAAATGCATCATACGAAAGATCATAGACACCACATCATGCGTAGCATAGATGTAATCACACCCAAGGATGATATCAAATTCCACAGGGTCCTTTAAAACCATAAAATCAACTAAGACTGTATTTCCACCCAGAGTAACATGTACCTAAGGGAGGAATACCACCGGTTCACTAGGTCTTCTATCGAAGGCCAACAACCAATTAAAAACTTAGGGAAACCTAAATATCTCCAAGAATAAGGGGATAAGATACTAACATATGCTCCTTCATCTACAATACATCGATGAACCGCATGGTTTCCGATATCGACCTTTATCTGGAAAGTTGTAGACGAAGGAAGATGAGGCCTAGCTAGACTATGCCAATCAATTCAAATGATCCTATAGTTTGGTAGGGGTTCACTCAACATAGATGAATTGCCCCCTTTTTGAAAAACATATGAACTGGTAATGTAGAATACTTCAGGGGTAGGTGCATTATTGTTCAAAGGACTGATAATATCGGTCGAACATTGCATCGATTCAATCACTTCACTCTCCGAAGGAGGAGTGGGGTTGACCAAAGACTGTTTTGGTTCAACCAATTTAACAACCAAAGGTTGACTAGGTTGTTGGGAATCTATATACAATTCAGGAGCAAAGGATCCTTCAGACATGGACCACACTCTCCGCACCTCTAGAATAGCAGGGAAAAGGTGAGTAAGGTGATCTCCCTTACAAAGTTTACAAGGGAACTTTCGCTTGAGTCCTATAAGCTTAGACTCCTTTACAACATCAATACTCTCAGCATAACTAGCATTGGATGACAGCTTGCCCCTAGCATGACTCGTAGTGACTAGTTTCTCAGAAGTAGAAGACTTTTGAACTATGCACCACACTTTTTGCACTTCTGTAAGTATAGGGCACAAATAGGTCAGGTGGTCTCCTTTGCAAAACTTACAACAGAACTTAAGCTTTTGTTTATTAGGTTTGCCGACAATGTCAACTTTCTCAGCATGACCTACAATGGTTGATTTAGTGTCTCCAGTATAAATCACAGTAACTAGTGACTTGTCATTAATATGACCAGCAGTGATCAATGATGCGTCCTCAAGATGACCAACAATGTTTGAATACATACTTTCAGTATGATTCGTAGTGACTGAACTTTTTCTCCCAGCATGACCTCTAGAGGTTGGGTAGCTTCCCCCAACATTACCTCCAGAGGCAAGGTGGGTGCCCCCAACATGACTTCCAGAGGCTGGTTAAATAGGTTCAATATCATTTACAATTCCTGAATGAGTTCCCCCAACATGACCACCAGAGGTTGGGTGGATGCCCCCAACATGACCTCCAGAGGCTGGGTGGTTGCCCCCTTGATTTGGCATCTTCTCCCTATTCTTCCTTCGTCTATTACTTTTAGACTGTTGGCTACTAGTATTACTATTTTCACCACATGAGGTATAAGGATGAGGAGAATATGTTACAAGAGAAGAAGGCATAGGGTTCTGATGCTCTTGATTTTAGGTGCTTACTTGAGAAGCGTCAAGAGCATGCAAGGCATTTAGAGTGGAAAACAACCAAACCAGTATCCCTATAGTGAATCCCAAAAGATTCAAGGTGGCCATTAAGAGAGTACCAACGTTCCCAATGAAATGAAAACTACAAGGAGCACCCTAGATAGGGATCCCTTGATTGGTGCTCACTGGAATTCTAGCCATAGTTTCTTAATCAACAGAAAATAAATCTCTAAGGAAAACTAAGAACAAGTAGCATAAAGACCACACCATTAGAAAGGTTCTAGGTAATCCAAACCAAGAAAACAGATTCCTTCCGGAGGGAATTTTAGGATTATTAGGTCCCAAAACAAACTAGCGAAGGATGAAGAAAAGTTAGCCAGGGTCCACAATATAGAGTTTATGGGTGAAAGCATTTGAATCACCAACCGCCCTCCCAAATAACTGCAAGGGATTTCCTCCCATGTATGTCCTAGGTACAGTGGAAATATCCTTCCACCGTCACGTGTGTATGAATCCTAGAGTTTGGATACTAAGGTTACCAACCTTGCAGAGAGGGTCCAGGGGGACAGTCACAGGTCGAATCAATGTGCATGGGCAAGGTAACAAATCCCGAAACTCAAAAACACCAAAAAGGTACTAATAATTCCCCGTACGCGCACCAATTTTAGTAGATTCTCAATTGAATATTGAAGGGGTATATCCTCTACTCAATCTCGCATGACCTCATGCTTAACTCCGATGTGATTGGAGCTTGCTGATTCACCTTCTACAGAGATGGATTTTCTCCCTAAAAGAAAGACACCTATGTTTTGACAAGTTTGAGTGATTGCGGAGGAGTTAAATCACAACTCCCTACCTCCACAATCCTACTTATGCTATTAGGTTTTTTTCTAAACTATAAAAATTGAAAGTCTATTGTGCAAAATCATACTTAAAACCTAAGCATGCAACTACTCAAACAACTAGCTATGCAAAAGAAATTTTTTTTTTCTTATGCAAAACACTCCTAAATCCTTTAAGCCACTTGTAAAGTATTCTACAAACTCTAACTTAATTTTTATTCTTTTTCAAGTTGAGAAAAAAACTGAAACTCAAAGTAACAAACTACCAAAGCAAATGCAAAAACTTTCATATCTCCTTATTAAACAATGAAAGCAACCATAAACTCTTAGATTCTTATCATGTCAACATGCCAAAATTGGGAAAAGCATACACTGAGTACTTTTAGACCCAATCAAAGAAAAGGACCTGCTAAGAAATATGGTTTGGTAAAGCTAGGTCTACACACAAACAGTGCAATCAAGGTTCTAAACAACAGAAAAGACACTTGAGCTTTCACTACAAAAGAGAGGCCAAAAGAATAAGGAAGGACAAGAAACCAATCTAAAGAGAAATTTTCACTCAAATAGATATAAATAAGGTCAAATAGACTCAATATGTTCCAAATCCAGTCAAATTGGAGCAAGTAGATTCAATTAGACTCAAATTAGGGTAAAAAACACCGAACTAGTTCACAAACCCCCAACTTGGGTCAACAAGCCCCAAATATTTCCAAACAAGCCCAAAATGATTAAAGAAGATCTCAAACATCAAAATAAGATCAATCAAGAGACAATACACCACTTCCAAGGGGTCCTACACAGACCTAGGATCAGCAAGGACTCTAAGAACTACAATCAAGAACCCCCCAAAGAGCTTCAAGATTGAAAAACTCATGCTTAGGAGGTACCCATGACTGTGTAAGGATACAAGCACGAGGGATGCATGGGAAGGGTATTTTTTAAGGATTCTAATATTATACTTAAGTATAGTATCCTAGGCGATTATTTTGGATTGAAAAAAGTAGGTATATATATAGGTAGGCGAATATTAAATATGAAACATACAATTTACTACTGAAATGTGTAAATTTTGGCTAATGTTATGATTAAAAAACATATTTTATGTAAATATAGGCGATATTAGAGACTAAAAATTACCAAATAGCGAATTACTTTTTGAAAAAAAACCCGAAAATAGCCAATTGGGAAATTTCGCCCTTAAAAATTACCCTGCTTAAACCCACGAATATATCTCAGACCTGCGACAGTAAGTACTACAAAATCGTGAGTATGCAGAAAAGTCCAAAGATTTGTAAAATTCCACTCAAAAACTGGCCCAAGAAAGGTCTAAAAAAGCTTAAAGACTCGTCCTAACATGAAATTAAACTCAGAATTTCAAATATAATGGAAAAAAGGCCTTGGATACCCCAAAGTAGATAGGATTCTCCCAGTGGAGTCGCAAGTTTTGTTGTTAGGAAAAATGTCCTATAGTAGGGGAGATACTACCAATGTACAGGGGTAAGAGATAGACATACAAGGTTCTACAAGTATAATTATTAAACAAAGAGATTAGGGTTTAGAAGAATGTGTACCTTATTCATAGGTTTGATCCAAGCTTCTCCTCTTTTTCTCTAATGCAACAACCTGCAAAACAACTTCAAACCTTCCTCAAACCAATTTGACTACAAATAAAAAGATTGATATTTATGAAGAAACAAAAAATCAAATTGTAATCAGATCTGAAACATACATGAACAAATCATATTTGGGAAGGGAATAATGTCCAATATTTATTAATGAATGAAGAAAGTAAATAATATTATACCTTCCTTCAATCATGGCACTTCATGAAACTAATATTCAAGGTCTCTTGCTCCTCTTCTCCAAGGATCCCAACCCCTAATCATATGCGGTAGGGTTTACAAGAAACTAGGGCATAAGTGAGGGGGATGTGAGTCTCAATTCCTCCAGCATAACATTATAATGGGATTGGTCCCCTTTCATGGTCCTTATCCCTCTCTTATATATAAATTGAAGAAGATATGGTTGAATATGAAGTAGTTACAACTGAAGAGGAGGTTCCAAAACTACCCAAAACCAACCGTTTTTCACAATTTTTATGTATTTTTAGTGTTTCTGAGGTATTTGCAGCTTTGAATAGGGATAACCAGCGAGTACCCATGACTCTTACCATATGAAACCTACGTTTTTTTAGGAAACACTCCATTTTTACCATATGCAACCTACGTAGTTTTTGGGAAACCCGCGGCTTTTACCATATGCAACCCGTGTTTTTGTGGAAAATGGTCAAAAACAACCTTTTGGGGGGGTTTTCTAGAGAAGTTTTGGTCTCCAAAATTGTTCCTAAGGTTATTACCTATCAAATGGGCCATGAATTTTGTAATTCCATGCTTCTAAAGTCCCAAATATGGCTCTTACATCCACAAATGTCCTTTTGTGTGACTCACAGTAATCTCATGAAGTGTCGTCATGTGACCAAAAGATGTAAGTGTCGTCACGGATGGAGAAATGCCAATTTTGGCTATAACAAACTAGATAAGTCTAGGTACTATGGTAAGATCAATTATCTTCTTTGAATAGGATTTTCAATCTCTTATTTACAATATGTAAGATCTAAGGGTCACATTTTGTTAGCAACTACCTTTTGTGAAGTACCTACAAAGTTTTCTTTGTATGGTTGGTCCACGAAGTCTTACTCATTGCTTTAAAATGAATCAAGGATAGTCAAATGTACAATCCTTGACCAACTTATCTGAAATATCTACAAACGTGTCTCTTCCATGAAACTCTACATGTTTCACAATATTATTTATCTTCATGACTTTAGTTATGGGGTTTCCTTTTCCTCCAGTGGTAGAATTTCTTCAATTCTAATTACAAGATCACTCTTTCCCAAAATAGGGACAAGAATATCATGAACTTGTGTCTTTATGTGATGTTGATATGTTGTGAATGGACTATATTTATTTACAAAATCCTGACCTAACAACATACCACATATAGCAATATAATAAAAAAGTTGTAACTTTAGTAGCAAGGCCACTGGAACAAGACATATCTATATGGTATGATGAGAATTGTGACCACAATCATTGGAATACTGGAATGTTTTGAAAGGTTGATAAATGTTATATATGCGTTTTATTTGGCTCCAAGGAAGCAACTCATGGAGTGAGCCTTAATTCCTATGTTGAATGTTAATTCCTATTCTTTCTCATATTGTCCCCATATTACTAGATTTTACAAGATCAAGGTCTTTTTTGGGTAAAAATAAAGAAATATGTTGTCTTGTAGTAACCTCTTGCAACTCTAGGAAAAACTGACATCCCTTTTGGGGGGTAGTTGCATTAACTATAAATCTGTTAATTGTATGCCTTAGACTTCCAAAGAGAAGGGTACCAAAATAAAAATTTATTGGTTCAAGTGGCCAATAATTAGGTTGTGCAGTGAAAATATTAGGAAACAACTCAAACATAAGAATATATAATGAATGAAAAAGGATCCTAGCAATACCATTGATAAGGGAAAGGCTGTCTCCATTGAGAAAGCTTCCAAATACATTACTGATACCAAAGGAGACCTATCATTGGAAATTAAAATGGAGATTATAAGCAAATCTGATTCAAACTTTAGAAATGATCCTCTTTTTTCTTTGTAAAATGCCATTGGAACAAGACATATCTATATGGTATGATCAGAATTGGGAGCCCATCCATTGGCATATTGAAACCTTTTGCAGGTTTGATAAATGTTATATATGCATTCTCTTTGGTTCTACGTAAGTAGCTCATGTAGTGCTCCTCAATTCCTATGGTGAATGTTAATTCCTATTCTTGCTCATATTGTCCCCATATTACTAGATTTTTCAAGATCATGGGATTTTTTGGGTGAAATAAAGAAATATTTTTTCTTGTAGTAACCTCTTGCAATTCTAGGAAAAAATGACAGCCATTTTGGGGGGTATTTGTATTAGCTATAAATATCTTCACTTGATGTCTCAGACTTCCAAAGAGAAGGGTACCAAACTAGGAATTTATTGGTTCAGCTGGCCAATACTTAGGTTGTGTAGTGAAAATATTAGGAAATAGTTCAAACATAAGAAGATAAAATGAAGGAAAAATGATCCTACAAAATAACTCTTTGTGTTTTTTGTCTAGTCTAGGAGAACTAGATCTAAGTATTTTCACTAGAGTATGTCACTAACATAATATAGAAGGTGGCATGAATTTCTTAATGCATATTCTTTGCATCAAAAGGATATGGATTCTCTTGGAATCCCCCCCTTTTTAGTTCATATTTTATTCTCACGTCCTTTTACAAAGTATATGGTTAACACCCAACTGATTTTGGATGTTTTTCCATAAAAAAATGTTTCAAGGTTTCCTTTAGAATAAATTAATTACCACATGAACTAAAAAGGTAACGATCATTATGGTTGATCAGTGACTATGATATTGTTAATATGGACTCTATTAGTACTGAAGTGAATTTTTGAAATGATTAGTTTTCGATTCTCTAATGTAGTCGAAAACCAAAGAATTCAAGTGTAGTACCTAGAGGATGAAATTAAAAGTGACTTGCAGAGTCAGGTGGTTATAAAAATGAAGCAATAGGATCAAAGGATAGAACCTTAACACTAAAATAAGTAGCAAAAAACTGTCGATCCTTAAAAATATCAATGTTCATGAATGATATCATGTTATAAAGGTGCTAGTGTGATAAGGGAAGTGATAGAGTAGATAAAAAAGTAATCAATAGATCAGTTGCTAACATCAAGAGTGTGTTGACAAAAGGTGTCAAGGATAATTTGTTTCATGGAGGAGTTGCACTGAAACCACCAGACATGTGAGGATCCTTATTGATAACTCCTCGCAAGGTACCTTTACAAAACCACCAATCCCATGAGGATTTATCTCCTATACAAACTACTTTGGTTTCCGCCAAATCCATGAATCAATAAATTGTCGAAATGGATAAAGTGGATGGCCCATGTCATACATGTCAACTCACTACACCTGTACCTTGACGGATGGGGCCCAAATCACATTCAATTCCACTCAAATAAGTGCCAAGTTAATAATTGTTGGATATTCAAAATATTATTAATATTTCAAATTGGTTAAAAGGAAAAATTTACCAATTGTTTGGTTATCCATTTGTTCCAAAGAAAGTTGCATCCAGACTCTATTCACTTTCCTGCCAATATTTAGAGACTAGACACAACACCCCTCTTTTTGTTGGCCAAGCTAGAGATAGATAGAGAAGGGGAAGCTTTGATCAGAAGAACCCATAAAACCTTGTGGGACAACATATCCCTACTGTTTTTAAATTCATGGGATCATTGTGAAGTCATACATGAGGAGTTATATTTATACAATTCATCCAAATCAGATACCAAAAGAGTTGAGACATAATTGGGAGAAATGCACAAAGAAGCTTATGTAATAATAGATTATTTAAATGGCTTGAGAAAAAAGTAGTTGGAATAGTTACATATTAGAAATAGAGCCCAAGTAATTAAGGTGGCCAAGCAGATAATAACAAAAAAAACTCTTTTGAAAAGAAGCCAAATTCATATGATGATCTTTGCTGATGAGGTAATCACATTTAAAGGAATGTTTGACAAAGTGATAAAATTGAGGTTGCCTCACCCATGGGATGGAGATGAAGATATATATCCCAAATAAGAGTATCAGAACAAGTTGAATGAAAAGAGGAATGAAATTCCTCTTTCAAATGCATTGAAAGGAATCATAACAAGGGATCAAATTATTGATAGACTAAAGCCTTAATTCCAAATATGGATTATTCTAAAAACATTGTTTAAAGATTTCGGACCTATATCATACGAGAATTATAATGATGTACAGATATCCTTAGAAGCATTAAAGGCTCATCAAATTCCAATAGGGAAAACTTAGCATTCATTGAAGGTACTCTTAGTTTATCCCACCTAAGAAGCAGTCTATAGAACACGCATCAAGTGTGTCATAGGGTCAAAAACGTGGGGAGTAGTATCCCACAGTACTAGGCCAATTTGTAAATCAGCCAACCCCCTTGGCATTCATGCCGCATGGAGGATAGGTGAACATTCAGATGATACATCAAATGAGGCAAGCTGTAATACCTCCCATTGTTCCATTAGAAATTCAAACAATAGTTCAGCCAGCGGGACAACCAAATGTGTATATGTGGGGACAAAATATGCATACATTAAGGAAAAGGAAAGGGCCAAGTAAAAAGAAGTGAAAAAGTAAAAAGACTGAAAATTAGTGAAAGGATTTTATTGAAAGAGATAGACTGACAAGTTTGTTAAAATGTAACTAAATTTAGTTACTTTCAAAAGTGCTATATAATGTAATTTGAGTTAAGAACTCGAGGTTGGAAAATTTGTAGAGGGACTCTATCCTTTTTGTTGAGTTGTTGAACAATTTTTGTAATGTGATTCCATTGTTGGAGATTAAGCTTGCAGAGTGCTACAGAGAGGATTTCCTCTATTTTTTTCCCATCTTCTATGTAAATCATACTTCTCTTCAGCAATGTATGTGTTCATGATATGCTAATAAATATTCTGAGTGACCTTAGAGTGACATATTGTGTTAGAGATGCTTTATGTTGATGAATGCTTGATGCTATTGTCAAAGACTTCAAATTGTCTTGACCTCTGGTCTATTTTCATAGTTTTTGTGTTGATCAACAATATATTGATGTCTTCTCTTATTGATTTTTTATCATGAATTTATTGTTACCTTATATTCATATAATAAAACTCATGATTTGCATATATCTTGTTATAGAATAATGTGTTCTTTGAATTAAATCTTGGTAATTTATGCTCTCACATAGATTTAAGAGATTCATCCCACAGGTGCCTCTTGAAATTGTTCTTGTCTCCATTTGTTCCAATTCATTTGCATTTAATCCAATGTACTAGAATACTCTATCAAATTCCTCCACATTTGTGTTACACTATCCAAATTGTTCATAGAAGTTACTATTCTAAACATTCAAAGAATTAAAGATTCATTGCATGTAAAATTCCACCTAGATTTATCTAGAAAATATTTTAAAAATGAGTTTTGTCATGCCATGGCTAGTGTTGTTTCATCCTAGTAATACTTAGGCTACCAAAAACTCTTCCAAGGCTATACCTAAAATGTAAGGAGTGTCAATAGTAGTAACTGCTTGATGTCATTTGGCTATTTTGCTTGAACTTGGCAATCCATTTAGTATATTGCTTGAACTTGACAATGTTTAACTTTCAAATTTCTTATTAGTGATTGTTAGAGAATTATTAACTATATGATTTCCTAGAACCTATAATATTTTTTACTATGTCTCTAAATAATAAGACTACATATAATTTTTTTTTTATTAACATACTAGTAACAAAATTGAATGCAGAAAATTGAAGATGAATCAACACCCAAATTTGACAATAGATGAACAATAGTTAAGTACTTTTCCAAAGCCTAAGAGCCTCATCATCCATGTGCTAAATCCATTGAGTAGTCTATCTCTAACAATAATAACACTATAACAAGAGATGAACAACCAATTAATTGTTTCTTAGTTTTGAGAATAAGCTATAATTTGGTCACTTGAGAAAGGTCATATTGATAATGCCCTTAGAGTCTATTCCAAGTTATAACTAATGTCTATTTTGGTAATCAATCATTCTTGGGACCTATTCTCTTTGAAATTGAGACATCATTTGAAATCATATATTCCCTTCGTATTCATTATTGTCTTCTGGTGAAATGGTTGAAATTCTTTTTCATTATATTTTTGAAAACAAAAAACTCAACTAGACAAGGCATTTTTCCTATGATAGAAAAGGTCTCTCCACCATAGTTCCTAGAATCCTTTTCCAAGTATTTTTGGGCCTATTTTGACATCAAACAGGCATTAAGAGGAATTGAAAAGGACATATGGGCATTCTTCAACCCTCATATTGCATTTAGGTTTGATTTTGGGTGACCACAACACTTGTAGAAATGCTCAAACGTGGGCCTATGCAGATTCCTAAAAATTTTTGGGCATGATTTCACCCATGAATAAAGATGAAGAAATACATTTAGAAAATTTTGGGCATGATTTAGGCAGTTTTGATCACGTTTTAGACTTTATATCATCATAAGAGGCAAATAAGGGTTGTTTCAAGGTACATTTGAGCATGGATAATGAATATTCCAAGATGTTGGTCTAATTTCCAACCCTTTTCTAACCTCAAATCAACAGAAAACAACTTTGTATCTATTGCAGGGAAAGTTTGTAGGTAAATAGAAGCAATATAAGCAACTTATGGGTATAAAAGTGACACTCAAACTCAAATCTGTGCACTTTATCCTCCCAAATCAACAATTTTGGGGACATAAATAATTGTCTAATGGACTTATCATCCATCCTTTTGGACTAGTGTTCAGCATAGGAGCAATTATGTTCAATGTTTTAGTGAGATAACTAGCAGTTTATAGGAGTTTAAGACCTATTTAATGAATCCATCCACTATCTTAGTGACTTGATGGTTTCATCCTCAATTTTGTGGAGGGTTTTCTGCATCTATAATGAACTTAGGGCTTCTTGATCAATTCTATCCACCTTCTTTCCATACCTTATGGGCATATTTTGGAGCTGCTTGACACTCATAGGTTTGATGGAATATTTCAGGAGTAAGGCAATACTACTGTTGATACATTCCAGCATAGAAGAACCGCCAGTGGTGACAAATCGGCCCTAAAACAACAATATGGGTGGTTTTCAGTGAATAAACAACACGTTTTACACTGTAAAGGGCATGAAAATCACCCCTAGAAGCAGACTTGAGCAAAATTTTAGAAATAAACAACATTAAAATATATCCTGACCTATGCACAAGAGGATGTACCAACCACAACAACCTTAAAACCCATCTTTGATGAGAGAATTCCTAATAAAGAGTATTGTGGGAGATTTCCAAGAAGAATTTATATGGAGGTTGACATTAGGTGGATTATTTTCCAAATTTTAAATTTGACTTCCAAATGGAAGAGTACCTCCAAAAGTATTTTTCCACTTTGAATTAGTCTAATCCATTGCTTATGGTGGCCGTTGGCATCTAGAAGGGTCCTTAAGTCCTAGTTTATCATCATATGGTCATTCCTTGGTAAAAAGGAATTTCTTTCAACCATGTCTGTTGAAGAACTTGTTGATTATTTTTGGTTCATTATGTGCTTCTATGTTTTATAAATAAAGGTTTTAAATGTTCTCTGTTTCAGAACTACATTGACTTCCTTCACTTGAAGAAGGAGAAAAAGACACGACTGCAAGTTGAAGATCCAATTGAGCATGATGCCACTAGTGATATTTCACCTGTTCAATATGAAGCCAAGGTATAAATTTTAAATTTATAGACTTATATTCACCTTTTTATTGATCTCATGGATTTTCTAAATTCATTGACTTTGTATTATTGATTTGTATATTGAGAAGTTGATAGAGCTATCACACAATCCTGATATGATCTATGAGAAGGCCATTGGATCCAAGAATTTGGAAGATGTGAAAAAAGTGATTTTATGTCAAGTACTATTACTTGATCCCTTGGTCTGGAATATTTGGTAATTTCATTTAACTGTACTTTGATCCTACTTTTGAAGTGGCTATTGTTGTTGATTATTAATGGATTGTGCATGATGAAATGTGTGATGTGGCCAAAGCATTCAAGCTACTTAAATTTTCCCTTCAACAATCTGCCATTGATAATGCTACTAGTAAATCCTTGGCACTAACTCAAAATACAAGTATGCATGTAAGCATCTTGATTAGATATGTATGTATTAGGTATGTACTTGTAATCTTGATGTATTTTTATTAAAGTACTTGTGCTTGTGCAATAAATGAGTTGGAAGAATTACAATTTGTGTGATGGAGACCATAGATAAGACTTGGATAATTAGAGTTTGTCTTGAAGTCTTGGTGTCAGTTTTGCAATGAAATTGTGGAGAAAGATTTGTAACCCTCAGAGGCAAGTGGAATTTTTGTGATGAATAATTTGGAAAATCTCCTTAATAGCTTGTGAAATGCAAAAGAGAGATCCAAAGCTGGAGTTGTTGGTGTTGATGCTAGCATTTTGAATATCCTTTGGTGTGGTTAGATAGGATGGTGAGGTTCCTTTCTAAGGAATTCTATTAATGGTAAAGGGATGTTCGATGCCCTTGCTTATGTTTGGGAATCAATTGGAGATTTCTTTCTTAGGATGCATTGAAGTCACTTCTTGTACCAACTTGTGATGAACTAGGTCATGGTACTTTATCTTTAGTCAATTTTTTTGAAAAAAAATATACATATTAATTAAGCAAGGCCACAACCTTGAATATGGGATCATTGTATCAATAGGACTCCATGTATGCTACTGAAGGGTGGTCTTCAGTGCCAATATTTACCTTCTTTATTCCTAAGGAATCCCTTGATATATCCCCTCCTATTAGGTCTTATGTTGTCTCCTTTACTAGTCTTTCCTCCTTTAAATACCTGAATTACATGTGTCATAACCTCTCCAAGTCGTCATCCTCTTCTGGATCTTAGTATACCTTGAAAAAGTTCTTTAAATCGCAACGGTCATCTCCCCAATTACGAACTAGTTATGTCTTTCATTGTTTCTTGTGCTAATGATATCTACATATACCCTAGAAGCCTATGATTTTTGTATTAAATAGTTTTAATTTCATGGAGCTCATAGTTGATGTGATACTAAGTTTCTTACCAAGGTATCAAAATGTTGAGCAGAACCCTATTATAAAAGTCTCCCACTTGCAAGTCTACTAATGAATTTGCTTGGGTAGGTACTAGGGTTTGGGGATGGGATACATCGAAGGTATAACTAACTTATGGACCCAAAATTTATTTAGGATTCCTTCCTTTGTTTAGTTTTGAATGCACCTGTTTGCATGTAGGAATAGATTGGCCTTCCCCAGATAGATTTTAGGAAATACCATTGGTCATCTATCACTGTTGGAATGTAAATTGTCTGATGCTCTAGTGCTGGTGTGAATTGATGTTACAAAATTAGTTGGAATTCTTCCCAACTCTAAAGGTCATCCTTATGAGTATCCCACCATCTAGCTAGTGTGGACTAAAATGTCACATCTAGAGTTGGTGGAAACCTCTCTTCTAAGATAATCAAGCTCATGTCCTTTCTAAATTCCTCAACATCCCCTATGCCATGCAAGATAGGGGATCATGTAGTTCCAAACCTATCAAGATCGCTAACTTGATCATAGTACAATGTCAATATGAAATCATGTGGTTGTGCTCTTGCCAATAAGGAAATACCCCTTCACTGTTTGAGTCTAGGATAAAATGATCCACCAACTTACTGGCCCATTCACTGTGGGATTGACATAGTCATCCCTCATCCTAGCTTTCAATTTTTACAACTAATAAATGGGTGAGTTGTCCCTTCCATATTCCATAGGATCCACATAGTGGTATTTTTTTCGATCGATAGGATGGAGGATCCTTATTCCTTCTATTTTGAAGGACATTTCACCCTTTTTCATATTGATGATCACTTCATTATATTTGCTAGCTCACTTGAAACCCAATAAGGTTGGGTAAATTTCCTTTTTATCTACAATCTTTATAACCTTTAAATTTGAAACTGTATGTACATATCCATGGTTTACTTCAACATTATCCAAGAATCCTATGGGGTATATTCTATATTGATTTTCAAGTGGCAATTGGATGGGAGAGAACACCAAGTGTTGTCTTCCCATTATCACATGTGAATTTTTGGGAAGGATGCTCATGTCAGAACCTAGTTCTAGCTTGACATTATGGATCTCATATCCATGGAAATATGCATCCATCTTGAATTTTATCCATGACCTATATTTATTCTACCTGGCCCTCCTAACATGCTTCTTAGGTAGAGGGGAATTGATGAGCTCTTATTTGGCTCTTCGGTACAATGATTAATTAAAGACTGCAATTCAAGAGTTCTTTCTTAGGATGCATTGAAGGAACTCCTTATACCAGCTTGTGATGAACTAAAATATGGTACTTTATCTTCATGTGTGTAGTATATGAAGTGTACTTGTAGAACCACCATGAATTTGCAGGATGTAACCTAGACTTACCAGGATTCTAGGAGGTATGTTGAGGTGATCTAGTACATAGAGTGTAATTCAAACTGTATAGGCATGTATAGCTATGAGTATTGCCGAGTAGCCAGGGATAATTTAAGGCTTCATATAGTCATATTTGTATGAAGGCCTATAAGCACTAGATGTGGCCTATAACACATCTAGTGCTTTACCTTGTTCTTTATAATTATAATGGCCGCTAAGGTTTTTTATGGGGTTATTTAAACTACTAGGTGAATATCTGCTTAGAGTGATCGAGGAGGTCTGAACAATAGGTTGAGTCCCAATGAATTACAATGCTACATTCATATCTCTAATACCAAAGGTTGAATACCCAGAGAACTAATATGGATTTAGGTCTATTTCTTTATGAAAATTTGTCTATAATATTATATCAAAGGTGTTAGCTATCATATTGAAGAAGCATCTTTCTAGGTTCATCTCTCCTAAATAGTTTGGGTCCTTATAAGGATGTCAAATCCATGAAGCTACATGTAGAACAAAAGAAGTATTACATACTTTAAAAACTCAACATGTCCCTGCAATGGTTATTAAACTAGATATTTAAAAGGATTATGGTAGGGTTTTTTGTTTTTATTTGAGACTCCTTCTGATATACATAGGTTTTGCTTACCTATGGTCAATTGGATCATCGGGTGTGTGAGTTCTACTTCATATGTTGTCCTCATAATGGATATGATATTCATGTAACAAATATTAAAAAATAATTTTATTTTCTCCTTCTTACAAGTAGTTTCTCGACTCTTTTAATGAACTGACTTGTTGGACAACAAAAATGAAATGTGTGTTTTAGTAGGTTGGATGAAACTAAAAATGAGATTTAATGTTATAGAAAATATGTTATAAAACAATTTTCAAATCAATGTGAGATTTAATTCCATATCAAATCTGAGGTTAGAAAATAATTTTCAAATCCATGTGGTGGTTGACATTGTGCTCTAAGGGCTCTGATATTCATCACTTCAAGATTTTTTGGCATTTTCTTCCCTACTGAAAACGTTGCACAAAATTGAAGTATTTGATACTGTAATAAATATTTCAAATTCAACCACAACACTAAAAATACTATGAAATATATTGAGTAAATGAGGTGAAATTTCTCAATTTTTTTTGAAGTGCAAATTTTCAAAATTCCCACACTAATATATTGAAAAAATATAGACAATGGCCGATCCCTCAAGTCTCTGAACATCATGCCATATGTATGTTCACGTGTGCCCAGAAACCCATAGAACCCTCCAATTTTGAAAATTTCTTTGCTAATTAATCAAACAGATTGAGAGTAAGTTTGTTCTATTGTTTATAGGTGTTCAAAATTGAATGTGTGAATGATACACGAACTATGGTAGATAAAGACTACATCTTTTTGTCTAGATGTTGTAATAATGCTTCACTAAAATCTCAAGTTCTTGTTGGATTGGGAAAAGAATATCCTTAACTTTAATGTCATTCTTGTAAATATTGAATATCGGTATGGTATTTATGCTCTCTAACTTTTCCATGCCAAACCAATGGTACAAAATAAATGTCTTGCAGGAATGCACTACCAACTAGGGGAATTAATGGCATGTATCAAGTGATCATTATTAGAAATAACATCTACTTTCCCTCCAAACTTGATACTGTAAATATCCTCATTACGATATTTATTGAGTGGATTTTCTACTATCGCTCGGTTTTCCCATAATCCATACATCAATGCCCTTCACACCAAGAATAGAAACATAACCAAAAATATATTTCATGTCTACAATGGGGTTGATTAAGCTATATATAGAAGACCTGAAACAAATGTAAAAAGGTTTGGGAGGTTCACGTTCCTTAGTAATAGCTTTGCTTATTTTCAAGAGGGTGATATTTCACTTGTTCGATATGAATCCAAGGTATAAATTTTAAATTTATAGTCTTGTATCCACCTTTTGATTGAGCTCATGGATTTTCTAAATTTATCGACTTTTTATTGTTGATTTGTAGATTGAGAAGTTGAAAGAGATATCACACTAACCTGATATATATGAGAAGTTAACCAGGTCATTTGATCCAAGTATTTGGGAGATGGAAGATGTGAAAAAAGGGCTTTTATGTGAAGAACTATTGCTTGATCCCTTGGTCGATCATATTTGGTAATTTCTTGCAACTTCACTTTGATCCAACTTTTGAAGTGGCTATTGTTGCTGATCAGTAATGGTATGTGGACGGTGAAACGTGTAATTTGGGTGAATCATTCAGGATGCTTGAAGTTGTCCTTCAACAATTTTCAATTGATCATGCTACTAGTAAATCCTACAAGTTATTAACTCTACCATGTTATGATGACAGTCATTTTCAACATATGTTATGGTGACATTCATTTTCATTGTCTTATTATATATAGGTTTAAACTATATGGAAAAATTCCTTCAACCTCGTGGAATTATATTTTTGGTATGTTGAACTTAGTTAAATTAAATCTCCTATATTAGTTGGTTGCCTCAATCTTGTTATTTTGGTAATGAAAGTATTTAGAAGTCGGGCCCCTTCTTTCAATTTGAACGTGTAATTTAAAAAATAGTGAAGAAATAACCCATCAATATCACATTGGCCCAAAGGGGATTTCATGGAATATTAAAAGGAGCGATATTTTGCTTAGATAGCAGGTAACTAAAGGTAATTCCAGAGTGCTAGTTCACGGTAGACAGTCTCTAACCAAGGAAGGAAGTTCTTTTTATTTTCCAACCTTTCCATAAGGAAGGACCTATGCTCCCTTATATTCAGAAATAACCCAAACTTCCTTATATTCAACAATAACCCCAACTTCCATGTATTCAGTTTTACCGACCCAATGAGAAAAATATGTCATGCTATTTAGAAGATAGTAAATAATAAATACCCTTCCTGCATAAAGAGAATCTTCACTATGTTATTATGATGCCACTAGGTATGTTTTCTACATGCAAATGTTTTAATTGGTTCCTCTCATAGTTAGTTATAAGAATAGTAATAGGTGTGAATTATTAGTAGTAATGCATGATGTCTGTGAGGATTGCAATTCATAATGTTAGAACTTAGTTGATTGACTCTTTCCTTGATGCACATTTTCATGTTGTCTTTAGATTAAAAATAAAGAACTAATTTTTTCTTCTTGAAACCACAAATTTCTTCTATGGACAATGGTGATTCATTTCCAAATTGTATCTTAAGTAGTTCCAATAATTTTTTTATGGTATGGCATAAATTGTAATTCCTTGTTCCTGAAACATACATATTTTGTGAGATCATGTTGCCTAATGAAAAAATATCTAAAGCATTCAGTCTTAGATTCAAGACCTATGCATTGTAACATCCACAAAATTTAGATTCAAAGGCATTATTTTTCTGTGATTTTCATAGAGCTTTAAGGATGGCTTTCACTTGTATATTATTTCTATTCTGTGTCCAAGATAATTATGGTAGTTTTATTACCAATGGAAATCTCGCTATGCGGTTTCTCCTTATGTTGCAAGGATATTCCTTGATGTTTGATGAGGCATAAAATAATAAATATTTATTGTTGTTTTGTAGTGACCCAAAACTTGGAAAAGGACCCCAATGGCCTAAGTCATTTAGTCATGTTCATGAAAGTTTCCAAGTCTATGCTAAATGACAAAGGAAAGAGTTTGAAGAAGATGGTGGGCTATGTCGATTTATGATTTAAGCTATGTCTCCTAAGGTTGGTGAGGCTTTCAAATGGAAAATCCAAGTAAGCAATATAAAATCCAAACCAATGTGGAAGAGGAAATTCCCAATCCAAATTTCAAATGGATAATTAAATTTATTTGGGAATTTGGGATTGATCCTAAGTTTTCCTTTGTATTAAATGGGGTAAAATTCCCTAAGGAAAATTATTTAAACTGATGTAAAAGTTGGTCCAAGGTGTGAATGGGGGTCGAATGATGAATAAGGGAGGTATATTAAATATTGAACAAATAAAAGGGACTCTCAAGTGGTAAATTAATGATTCCAACCACCCAATGCAAGCGTTTCCTTAAAACGGTGAAACTAATGAACCAAAATTCCAACTTAACAACTGAATTCAAATTTGAAGGGAGAGAAGTGGTAAAAAGTGGTTAGGAGGGCGCCTTGGTTTGTGGAAATGGTAAATGTTGGTTAGTTAATGGTCCAAGTGGTTGGTGGTGGGCAAATTACATGAAGAAGTGGTCAAATGGTACATTGAATGTGCCCAATGTGGAACAAACTAAGGGTTAGGTTACTCTCCATGGTTTTTGTACATGGTTTCTTTGTTCCCATGGTTTTGGAGCATGGTTTTGGAGGTCAAGGAGCAAGAATAAAAGGAGATGTTGTGGCTCATTTTTTGTTATATTGTTTATGTATTGTTATTATTATTGAGTTGCATTGCTTCTCAATTGATTGGGTGATGTGCCCCTTGCAAATCCATTAGGGAGATGGGCCCCTAGTATTTTGAATTTTATGTAATATGGTTTTTATGTTATGTATCTCTTTGATGTACTTCATATCTTTCATGAATTATATCAAAACATTTCTATGTTGTGCAATTTGCTTATTTCAATGTGAAAAATTCTATGACTAGCTTCAAGTATTTGAATCATATCTCAGCCTCTGTTAATCCAAACCACTACTCGTGAATTGATGCAATTCCATGAGATAGAGTAAGTTCCAGAACAGGTCTTGGTTCAGAAATTTGGGACCCCCCAAAGGTCTCTTGGGCCGTTTGGAAAACTGCTTAGTTGGTTGGCCTAGGGAGATCAACTAGTCTTCAGTCAAATGACCACATCTCGAGATCTAGAGCACCAAATGAGATTCTATAAGTTGATTCAGGTAGGTAGGGAAGGAAATAGCTTGTCCCCAACTTTAGATCATAAATTCATGGTATTTACGTATCATTTGAGTCGAGTTGGAAGTTGACTAGCTGAATTGTCCTAAAATTTCAATCTTCTTCCAGAGCCTCCCATATTGAAAAATAACCTTCCAAAATTTGTACCAAGTGTTTCCTATTGTAGATATTGACTGTAACTGGGTATAGATACACCTAGTGAAACACCAGGATCCATTGTGTTTCCACAGAAGTCTCGAGCACTGAAACCATTTGGTCTTCAGACCATCCCGGGTGTGATGTACCTAGAGAATGTGCCCACCACAGTATGTATGGACTCTAAAACCACCTGATTTGAGTTTTTCAAACTTGTAGATTCCCATTGCATACCATATCCTTGCATTGGGTTGGGTAATAACTTGAAATAACTTTAGTGTGTTGAGAACCCTTGGGGAAAAAAATATTCTCCCTTGCTTGTCACCTATCTAGTGTTCCTACTCTCTACCTTGGGTACACTACATTGGTATCAGAGCATTGTCCGATGCAGCTATGGAACATAAAAATATTAGTTGAAGAAATATTTTGCAGCACATCTTCAAGTATGCAGACATGTCTTGGTATCACAATCTTCCCACTATGCCCACATTCACTGAGCAGATTGAAGAGGAAGAAATTATCGGAGGCTGCAAGCTTCCCAAGAGAGTTGTGGAGGATATAGAAAGAGTCCATGCAGCAATAAAAAATATGCCTCATCACTATCAAGAGTACCTTTATTTGAGGGAATAAATTTGTGAATTCATATACTTTAAAGGGTACTTTGAGTGCCAAGGTGTGGATGCGACTTCGTTTGAGAGCAACAAAATATCAAGTTGTTACTCTACTTCAAGAAAATAAGAAGAAGGAAGGACCAATCGACCATCAAAGGAGCATGAAGAGATCATAAATCAACCTATTTGTGGAATCCATGGTGATGAAGAAGGCACAACTCGCTTAAAGAAGGATAACAAAGAAGAAGAAGAAGAAGAAGAAGAAGAGGATGATGAGGCCAAAATGCTAGACTCTTCTCATCCACATGATGGTTTGGAAGAGAATGAATCATATAGATCATATTTGGGTCTTTCAGTGGACCTCAAAGAAGAAGAGCATTCTTTTCCAAGTCATCTTCATGGGAAGGATGAAGAGGAGGGCCCAAGGTTTCGGCCCTTGGAAGAAGACCGTCTTGTGATGGATCCTCTTTCTGAGCCACGCCACTTGGATGGATCACTAAAGGAGGGTGAAGAGAATCTCATAGTAGATAAGGAACATTTCTTTTATGCCAATGCCTTGTTGTCAAGATGTTGTTGGAGAGCTTTAGAAGAAGGATTGGAAGATGAAGCATAAAAGATTGGTTGAAAATTGGAGGTTTCATATTTCTCTTTGGGGAGAACCCAAAAGGATCTTCAAGTGTCAAAGTTGCATATATATCAACTTCAAAAGGATTTTAATGTACCACATCTTTCATATTGCATGGAAGGAAATGCATTGGGTATGATGGAGAAACCTCATGTGGAGGATTAACATGAGGAAATTTCTGATTTGCAAGTGTTGGTGAAGGGAGATGCCATAAAATATACTGGCCAAACAATTATCTTATTGCCAAAGTACATTCAAGAGTACATACCATTCAGATCCACAAGCAAAGATACTTATTTTTCTATGGATTGTATAGGTGAGTACGTAGTGGATATGGAAATCCAATGATGCACTAGTCTTGCTTACCTTGGAAGAATACTAACTAGCACATCATTCTACGAGCCATCATGTGAACAAGGGGATCAATCTAAATGGCATGTGCATGAAGAAGAGATTGTCATGGAGAAGGTTGGCCCAGTGCTATTTTGGTACCAGGAGGATTATGGGTTTCCTACATTTAAGGGGAACGCGATTTTGGAGGAGGTACATGCATTCGCTCTACTTGGATAAGGAAACGTAGATATTGATTCATTTATGTATTGGATGGATGGATGCATGAAAAATTTTATATCTAGAGAAGGAAAGAGCTTTCTTTGTTAGGAGGTTTATTGATGCATTTTTTTCCTTCTAGTTTGATGAGAAGCAATAGAAATATCCATGGATGACATTTTATGCATTCAGTATGCATGGTGGGACTTGGAGGTTCCATTCGATTAAAGATGATAGAAAAAATGACATGGATGCACAAAGGGATTTTACTTTCTTGTTGTAAATAATTTTAGCGGGTTCAACAAGAATTTGGAATGAACTTCCAATTCGTACTTGGGGTCTTGGCATCCCATAGAAAGATAAATTGTTCTTGGTAGTGCAATTCATCTTGCAGTTTTGTGAGGTGTAATAAAGATTCCTATGGATGCCATATGAACCTTCCAATACACATAGCATCACATGGTAGGAATGCTTGACTCATTTGTATGGGTCAATAGATCTGGATAGTTTTTTCCAAACATTCATTTTACTCAAGGAATATTATGATCAATTGTTGTTATGGGTGACTAGAGCAAAGTCGGAGGAGCATGGGAGTGGAGAATTTCCTTGCCTCTATCTTGGATTTGTTGCCTTGATATGTGAGTAACAGGGGGGATATTCATGGAAGCAATTTTGTACTTCCATTTCACATGCATCCATATATTGGATGACGAAACTTGCGGTCGAATCTAGCATGATGTTGGGGACAAGAGAAGGTGAGTGTTTTGCTTGTTATATATTTATTTCCTTCTCATTTCAAGAGTAGCTTTGTATGGAGTTTGGAGGGACAATTTTTGACTCCAAATCCATTACAAATGAGATTCATATGGTTGATTCTATTCGTGGTTATATGGAGGAGTCTCATGTGATGATGGATCATGAGGAAAATTCAGATTTGAAGGTGCTTATGAAGAGCAAAGATGAAGGAAATTTAGGCCAAACACTTGTTGATTTGAAGAAGCGTCATGACGAGGATTTATCCATGGGAGCGATAATTGAGGACATACAATTTGAGGCTGCATGTAGTGGTATTTTTTTATCCTAGGTTGGGTAGACAAGTACATCATCGAAATGAATATTCATGGATGAACAATGCTTCATTGCATTGGTGAAGCATTGTTTGACATGCATGCCATGGAAGAAATACTTCATGATCTACCTTTATGGGTGGAAGACTTCATCATGAGGAATGTGGTTGATCACATCCCATATGGATCATCAAGTAAAGGTGTTTATTCATCCATGGATTGAATGGGTAGATAAATAACAGAGATGGAGACTAAAGGGTGTCCAAGCTTGGTTCACATTGGTAAGAATTTTATTTGGATTTGTAGCATATTTATTGATGCATTCGACATTGTCATGTTATGTGAACAGAATCAAAGAAATGTATTGTAACCATTGGATTCCTTGGGTACCCGTAAATATAAGGATTGGTTATGCATAAATATCACATATTTATCATCTTGCATTCATAGAATGTGGGATGCAACAATGCATGACAGAAATCAACTTGGACAAGAAGAGGTCCAAACATTGTTGGATCTAATGGTGGAAGTTGTTTTAAGCATGGGAAGTGATATGCTTCCATTATGGTGTTGGGATCTTGTTATAGAATGGAGTGATATATTTTTCTTAATGGAATTATATTTTAGAAGGATGCATCTTATTTAGTGGGATCTAGGAGGGATAGCTAGCCTTCATTTCCATGAGTCTATCCTTGTGGAGTAGTTGGAGAGTTTCCTACATGGGAAACGATATGATGGACGTACACACTATTCTTTTGTTTGGTGGCTTGGGAGTCCTTATGAGGCTCTCCATGATAACATGAGGGAGTGTAGATGGGGAAGAAGAAGACACTTCCCAATCCTTAGATTTATTTGGCACCCAAGAATCAATATTGATCTCAACTATTTTAATTGAGAGATGCATGTAGCAGTATATGGAATAGAGACATCTCTTGAAATGGATATCGTGCATAAGACTAATATATCCTTTGACCATATCATCATATTTGCTTGGGAGAAGAGGTGATGCAAGAAACAACTTTTTGGGATGAGGATTCCAAAAGAGTTCTCTATGGAATGAAGAAGGTGGTGCATAATTTTAAAATGTTTGTCCCACCAAGTTTTTCTCCACCATATGTGAAAAAGGGTGATGCTTCCAAAGGAAGCATAGGAATGATTTTGAGGATGAATAGGCACTCCATGAATTTGAAGCCCCGCCATATAAATTATTCAATCACATACATGGAGGTGTTAATCATCATGCATGCATTGGCTAAGTGCATAATCTTCTTCAGGGGAAACAAGTATGAGATTGAAATTGGCCATGATGGTTCAAGAACGATATTGAAACATGTAAAGCTCAATGTATGGATGCAAAGGGATCTCATATATTATGAAGGTTAGTTTCAAATGGATCATGTAGAAGCTTTCCGAAGTTGGTGGAAAATTTCCCAAGTGTTTCATCATACAATATTTCATTCACTTGAGGTGAGAGGCCATTGGGTGGATTCAAATATTTGTGGAGTTGGTTCATATTGCTTGAGTACAAGAAATCTTAGGAGGGGAGGAATTGTAATGACCCCAAACTTGGATAACGACCCCAAATTCCTAAGTCATTTATTCATGGTCATGAAAGTTGTCAAGTCTAAGCTAAATGACCAAGGTTATAGGAGTTTGAAGGAGATGGTGGGCTATGTTTATTTATCATTTAAGCTACGTATTCTAAGTTTGGTGAGGATTTCAAATGGAAAATCCAAGTAAGCAATCTAAAATCAAAACCAATAAGAAAGAGGAAATTCCCAATCCAAAGTTCAAATGATAGTTAAATTTATTTGGGAATTTGGGATTTATCCCAAGTTTTCCTTTGTATTAAAATGGGGTAAAATTTCGTAAGGAAAATTATTTAAATTGATGTAAAAGTTGGTCCAAGGTGTGAATAGGGGCCAAATGATGAATAAGGGAGGTGTATTAAATGTTGAACAACTCAAAGGGAGTCTAAAGTAGGAAATTAATTATTCCAACCACCTAATGAAAGCTTTTCCTTAAAACGGGGAAAGTAATGAACCCAAATTCCCACTTAACGACCAAATTCAAATTTGAAGGGAGAGAAGTGGTAAAAAGTGGTTAGGAGGGTTCCTTGGTTTGTGGAAATAGTAAATTTTTTTTATGGAATGGTCCACGAGGTTTTTGGTGGGCGAATTACATGAAGAAGTGGTCAAATGGTACATTGAATGTGCCCAATGTGGAAGAAATCAAAGTTTAGGTTACTCCCCATGGTTTTTGTATATGGTTTCTTTGGTCCCATGGTTTTGGCACATGGTTTTGAATTTTGACGAGAAATAATAAAATGAGAGGTCGTGGCTCATTTGGGTTTATCTTTTGTTGTATTGTTATTATTATTGAGTTGCTTTGCTTCTCAATTGCTTGGGTTATGTGCCCCTTACAAATCCATAAGGGAGATGGACCCCTAGTATTTTGAAATTTATGTAATAAGGTTTATATGTTCGGTATCTCTCTAATGTACTGCAAATATTTCATGAATAATAGTATAGCATTTCTATGTTTTGCAATTTTCTTATTTTAATGAATTGTTATGCTTATGTTCAATGTGATATTTTCTATGACTAGCTTTCAGTATTTGAATCATATCTTGGCCTATGTTAATCCAAATGACTCCATGTCAGTTTCTACAGGTGCCTTAGATATAGAAGGTTCCACATTAGGTCTTGCTTCAGAAATTTGGGACCCCCAAAAGGTCACTTGGGCTGTTTGGAAAACCGCTTAGTTGGTTGGCCTAGTGAAATCAACTAGTCTTCACTGAAATGAACATATCTAGATATATAAAGCACCAAACGAGATTCTGTAAGTTGATAAAAGTAGGTGGAATAGTACATAAACTATCCCTAGATTCATATCGGAAAATTGTGGGATTTAGGTATTGTTTGAGTCGAGTTGGAAATTGACTAGCCAAGTTGTCCTAAAATTGCAATCTTCTTCCAAATCCTCCCAAATTGAAAAATAACCTTCCAAAATTTGGGCCAACTATTTACTACAATATATATTGATTGTCACCGGGTCTAGATACATCCATTGAAGCACTAAGAGCCATTGGGTTTCCACGGAAATCTCGGGTGGTCCTAGGACCATCCTAGGCATGACGTACCCTGAGAATGTGCCCACCATATTATGTATGGAATCAAAAACCATATGCTATGAATTTGGTAGACCTGTAGATTCCCATTGCATGCCATATCCTTGTGTAGGGTTGGGTAAGAACTTTAAATAACTCTAAGTGTTTGAGAACCCTTAGGGAAAATTCTAGTCTTCCTTGCTTGTCACCTAGCTAGTGTGCCTACTCTCTACCTTGGGTACACTAAATGTTTTCATTATTTCCCCTTTCATTTTTTCAAGTGTTGCATGGTTGACATGTGGATGTTTCAGATGATCATACAAGAAATTCTTGAATAATTCTATCTGCATGTGCATGTAGAGATGGAGACCCAGGATACTAAAACAGAGCTGAAGAGTGTATTAAGTTTATCAACACTAGATTGGTAAAGAAATCTCAATGTTCTCGCATATTGAAAGACAGAAATTGATGTATTTTAATTGTCATTATTATTTTCCAAGCTTGTTTCAGTACCTCACATATGTTTTTTGGATTTCCACGACTTCAAAACAATATTCGGGTGCAAAAAGACGTACATCATTCTTTTCAACTGAATTGTTCTATTAATGGCTAAAGGAAAAGATCAATATTGTAATAACATGTTATAACGATAATAAAAACATCATTTTTTATATTGTGTTTTGTCGTGCAATCTATGTTTTTGAATGAGGAGTTATCTAGCCACTTTTAATTTTTGTTTAAGTGTTTTCTAACTCTTTGGAATAATATTGAAATTTTGAAATAATGTTTTAAGTTAAAATTGTATAGTAAATCTACTACAAAATGACAACAATTGGTCTAATTAAATATTAAACTAGCAAATGTACTACTATAAAAACATGGGAGCTTATAATGACCAAATAAATGATTGTTAAGAACCCATGTCAACCCTTCTATTTACTTTGTTAGTATATTGTTTTGTGATGCATATGCTTTGTAAGTCATCCCATAGTATTTGTTGATCCATAGTTTGTATTATTGTTGTTGGATGCATATGCTTTATAAGTCGTCCCGTAGTAATTGTTGATCCATATTTTGTATTGGCCCATGGTTTGTATTGACACGTGGTATTGACCCATGGTATTGGCGCTTAGACTTAGTATATAAGTTTGTGTTGAGACCAATGAAGGTACCATGAAGTTATTTGTATTGAGCTTGCTCAAAGGAGGTTGCCCCCTCGAAGTGGCCCACGATCAATATAAAAGTGATTCCGAGTTCTGTTATTTCTACTATATTGTGTGTTTTCATTAATTAATTATTGCAAGTTCTTCACAATGACTAAATGTATTACCAGTGAATGACCAAATGTATTACCATATAGTGACAATTATTACCAAACAAATGACTAAATGAATTACAAAATGGAAACAATTAATGATGAACTAAACGCCCAAATATATTACTAAAATGGTCGCAGATATAATGATATATACAACTAAATTTAATACCAAATAAATGACTAAATTTAATAATTACCAAATAAATTATTAATGTTACTACCAAATCAATGACTAAATAACAACAAATAATTACCAAATTTTCACCAAATAAATGACCACACAACAACAATTAATGACAAAACAAATAACTAATTTTATGACCAAAATCAGTGACTAAACAAGAACAAATAATGACCAAATTAGTGACTAAATAACAACAATTAATGACCACATAAATGAATCAATATATGACCAATGGTTGAAGCAATTCAAGAAATTTATGACCAAGTAATAAATGGCCGATTTGTTTGGGAGATAAGTGACCTTTAATTTGACACTAGTGGCCATGTGACCAATCTTAGTCATCTATAGCTGATTTTTAGTCAGTAATTACCCATTTTGTACTAGTGCATCCAACCATCAGTATATCAAGAAAAATGGGGAAATGATCCAAATTCCCACCCTCAATGACTCATTGTCTAATATTTGCAGATATGTTAAGAATTCCCTCATTAATGAGAAAATTTCCAATACACTTGGCTATGCTCTCCTGTCCAGTTCTCACATTGTGCCAAGTCAGTGTCAATTTGACTAGAGGGATGTCAAAAAAGGAGTGATCATCCAATATTCTAATGAAATAGTCAGACAATGAATTTGGGTGAGCTTTTCGCCCTCATACATCTCATTCACCTATTGAAAAATTAAGGTCTCCTGTGGTGATAACTCTATCACCATAAAAAAAAGCAGAGCTAAACCAACTTTCCCGGTACATAACTCAGTGCAAGGTATTTTTTAAGGATTATAAAAGTATACTTAAGTATAGTATTCTAGGCGATTATTTTGAATTGAAAAAAACACATATATAGGTTGGTAGGTGAATATTAAATATGAAACCTACAATTTACTCTTGAAACTAGTGAATTTTGGCGAATATTATGATAAAAAAACATGTTTTATGTAAATATAGGCGATATCAGAGACTAACAATGACCAAAAAGCGAATTTATTTTTTGAAAAAATGTCCGAAAAATAGCCAATTGGCAAAATTTCGCCCCTAAAAATTTCCTTGACTCAGTGCTAATAAGGACCATAAATGTTGCATATGAGGAGTGCGTGGATAAATTCTCTAGAGAAACCCCTAGTACCTATCCCAGAAAAAACAGACCAATAGTTAGTATAGAATAAATAATTGTTGTTCCATCCAATGATGAATGCTCTAGATCTACAAAAAGCATCAACATTGATGAATTCCCATCCAGCGAGAAAATAACTCAGATCAAAAATAATTTGTTCACCTGAAGATAGGGCTTCTTGAAGTAGAATGACTAAAGGATGATGAACTAAAATAACCCTTTTGAGTGTGAGCTTTTTTTAGGGATGCCCTAACCCTATGCAATTGAAATACATAATTAACATTAAGTAACTTTAACACTGGGAGATCTTGTTTTAAGAGTTCGTTTCAATGTCCTCTTATTTCTTGCTTTAACATCGAGGAATATTGATATCTGGATGAATCCATAATTGATATCCCCCCCCCCAGTCTTGGAATATGGTACAGATATTCCTAGGAGACACCCAAGCTACAATCCTTCTCTTTGGAAACCTGATTATGAGGTCTAAAAAAGTATTTGGATCCCATAGGAAGGGATCACAGAGAAGAATATTTTACATGATTAATAGGAGATAAAATCAAGGTAGGATCTAGGATAGGAGGATCTTGACACAAGACAGAGGGAAAAGAGCTAAAAAGAGAAAGATCATAATTTTAATCATCCTTCCTAAGGCCCCTACAGAGGGAGATAGAACAAGTGTCCATATTAGGTAAGGAAAGGTATGAGAATAAAAGAGGGGTATTTTCAATAGTATCACCCATATATGGAGATTTAGAGGATTCTAAAGGTGGGATATCATCATTAGACCTAGAAAGAGTACATTCTCCAGACCTTTCCACTTACAGGGTGCACACAGATTCTGGTAACAAGGAGTTATTAAGACAAGAGTTCCCACTATAAGGAATCATATCTTTCCTGATACCCAATAGAGAATCCTCCAAAATACCACCCACATAACCAATATCCACCCCTCCCCTGTTGAGGAATTCTAGGAAAGAATCTAAAAGGATTATGATAGATTCATAAGAAATAAGTGAAAATGAACAACCAATTACTTAGAAGAGCTTGTGAACAAAAGGAAGTATCCATACCTTTATCCTAGTAAGGAGAAGCTTCTGTAGGAGTAAAAATACCCTCATCCATATTAGGAAACAACCCAATAGAAGCCATTGGTTCTCCAGGAAAACGTGAGACTAATACATTCTGATATCCCTATGGGTTCTCCTCTGGAATCTTAGAGGAACATGCATCCAAACACTTTTTAGGTCCTTCAATAAAAAAATATCTTGATCTAAAGACATAATGGGAAAGTCCATACATGAAAAAGAGACATCATCTTACTTCTCATTAATCTCAGAGTGAGGGGTCTTCTTTTATATCCAAGAGTCTTTCTGAAAATGCAACTTACAGTCTCTAATAAGGTGACCATAAGTGTAGAAATGATTACAACAAAATGGGATACAATTGTAGTCTAGAATTCGGGTGTGTGTAATATCTACCAAAGAGATAACAATCTCATCATTTAACCCCTCTTTTAAATCCAAGTCCACTAGGATATGAGAAACAACCATGATGCCTTTATGTTGAAAGATGAGGTCTACAGAGTGATAAGTACACAGGGCCGAACCAATTATTTTGAATATTTATTTCAACCATAGCTCCAAGTGCATCCTTGTATGTTTGACCTAAACCAAGTGTGAGAAGGTCTTTGCTTCATTGACATAAAAAAACAGAGTTTGTCTCCTAATATTTAAGGCCAATGAAACCCATAACCAAATATCATGTAATAACTTCGAAACATCCTCATTATTAGAGAGAAAAACCCCCAACCATCCTTTTTCCATAGTGATACATTTAATGGAGCATCCTAATACTGGTCACCAAGTTTCATCCACCCATCACCTAAAGGTGGAGATACTCATGAAGTGCCTACCAAAGCACCCCACTAAATCATTTTCCATCATGGAGTTGACCTCATTCATAATGACATCTCCCCAAGGGCTAGTATGATTTGGGAAGTTTTTCACTTAAGTATATGTCAAGTCCTAGAGAAACTGAAAGACTTTAGCTTATCAAGATTTGAAGATAGGGGGTTCACCTTGTCCACATCAGTAGAAAATGCCTCCACTTCCTTTGGAAAGGAGTTGGAAAAATATCATTCAGATGTACCAATATCATTCAAAGGTTCAAGAGTAATGGTAACCAAAGAGACCTTAAGAGTAGAAGATCCCATGAAAGATGTATGGGAATGCGACAAAACCATAGCAGAAAAAGATGGGGAAACAAGACCTTCAGAATTTTTTTGTCCCACCCATGGTGTCTTATCAATAAGGGAGGAAGGAACATCATTAAAACTCCTTGTAAAGAAGCTAGGGGGAAATCCTCCATGGGGTGACCCATTAATTTAGAAATCAGTGAACCAGGATAATAGCCTACTCACTAAGTCTGAGACCTATCCATTCAAGATAAGCATCCCAAGGAGTACTGTCAACCATTGAACAAAGGAACAATAACATAAATGACATCAATAATAGGAGAAATTAGGGAAAGAAAAAAATATTATAAAATAAAATATTCTAAAAAGATTCACCAGGATATTCCAAGTCCCATATCTACCCCCCTATCCTAGAAAACTTGAGAAATCAATTGGTTCCCCTATATTGCAATATAGATCAACAAGTAATGGTTCTTTTGGAAGATATGTGAAAACAATTTTATATATTTTGATAATCCAGTATTGGACTTAAATAATAGGAAGAAAACTATGCAAGTCATTATGTGTTTTTCTAAATTCGGTTATCATATTTGCAACATTTATACCTGTTAATTTCGCTATATGGAAACAAAAATATTTACATGTACAAATTTAAATATTAATGGTATTTTTGTATTGTATTTCCTTGTTTGCAGATATAAGATTATTAAATAAACAGTTGATAATATTTGGTATCAATTAAATATTTTTATATGGACTTCATAAAATTTCATTACAGGAAAGGCATTGCCAAGAAAACAAGATATCATTAGAAGATAAAACATATACTTTTCATGGCATGACATTATTGATTTTTTTGAAATGTTCCTTAGTGTTTTTTAAGTTGGTTTGTGGACATATGCACAAGCAAGGAATGTGGATGAGTTTTTTCCATTTTTATTTGACAAAAATGGATTTGAAATTCATAAATTTAAAGGCATACTAACGTAGAATGATTGTGGCACTTTACCAAGAAATGGTTATGTCTGCTTTGGAAATCCACATGTATATATTTAAAACCCCCTAAATAAAGTTTGGTAGAACTTAATGGGTGTCTATGATGCTACAAACACAATTATTGCAGATGATTTGAAGCAAAAACATGTCTACAATGGTGACAAAAACTATATTATTATTAAGGACTATACTTGTGATGATGGAAATGACACATTTTTGTTAGATCAACTTTGTCCTTGCTTGCTACAACTCAATGATGTTAGTGATGTGAGGTCTATTGTAAAAGGAATGGAACTAGTTTGTTAAACAATATAGTTACTTGTTTTTATTGATAATATATTTATATGTTTGACAATGTGTTATGGTTGGCAAGGTCTTCATATTTTTTTTATGTTTGAAATGTGATTTAAAATAAAGTATAAAAAATGTATTTATAACGTGAAAAATAAAAATTGAAAGGGTCAATATTGGATTCAACAAGTGCAAAATCCAATTCAAAAAGTGCAGCACATGAATAAAAAAGTGCAAAAAACAATTCAAAAACTTCAAAAAAAGACTTTCTAAAGTCCAAAATCTGATTGAAAAAGTGCAAAATCCAATTCAAAAAGTGCAAAAATGGTTTACAAAATTGTTAATATCAGGTTCCATACCTGCCCCATTTTGGAATTTCGGGATTTATAAAGCCTAAATTTGCATTTTAGAAACCTTGATTTTGAACTTTACAAAAGGTCATATTTGACATTTCTTCAAAAAGGCTTGGACTAGAATAAATCTAAATTTACTAAAATGGTTGTTTAATTGTAGATGTGGTTCCTACTTAGCCACATGCACTAAGGATTATTTTTCATTCTCAACAACCACCTAAATCGAGAAGATATCATCAACAAGAAGATGCTAACATCATAATTGTCAACATTTTGGGAAAAAAACACTAGAAAAAAATACTGTAGTAGTCAAAAATGTTGTATGATTGATGTGTTTTGACATATACTTTGTACTTTGGATGATTTGTTTATGTTACCTTTAAATTTTTTATGTATGATGTTTATTTTTATTTTTATTTTTCCTCTTTTCCACTATGATGTGTATGTGCATTGTTTATTAATTAAAATGGGTATAAGAAATGAGGGTGATCTCGGTGGGGAGCACCATATGAGCTTCTACCTTCTTTTGGATGGATTCATTAGTAGAGAATAAATCATTCTCAAATCCAAGAGAATATTAAGGTAGTAATTGAACTGCCACATCATCATCTAATCAACGAGCTCAAACTTTAAGTATTTTATAACTAGGTTTCCATTGATTTCTTAAATTAGTATTTTTTGTCATATGCATATCAAATCATATGGTAATAAATAATTATGGTTATTGTTGTAGGTATAAGTATTTGTGTTTAGTTATGGTCTCCACAATTGATTATTAAAGAAGATAAAATCATGTTGATTGAATAAAACTATATGAGAAGCCTTCGATGGGTATTTTGGAAACATTATATGCCTTAGATTATCTCTACTTATAGTAATATTGCAACCATATAGTTGTTAGAGTTACAGCATCATGAGTGTTGTTCAGGAAAAATACCTCATAGTGAGGAGAAGACACTACCAACTTGGGTGGGGTGACAGGTAAATACATTCATTCTATTGCATTTAGTTACTACAAATGAAAAGAGATCGAGATATCGAAAGAAGTACCTTTTGATCAACGGTTGGTCCTAGCTTTCCCTTGATCTTCCACTATGATGAACCTGCAACACAAAGTAAACCTTCCTCAGCGTATCTTGACTGTAATAAGTATGATGAAATAAGAAACAACTTAACATCAAATACAATCGGATATTAAACCAAATGAACATTCAATCCAATAAACATTCAATTTGGGTCAGGAAGGGTATTTCCACCTTTTTATTGTCAAAGAAACATAAATCAGTACAGATATACCTGATCTGTCCAAATGCTTATGCCATCGAGTCTTGGGCTCCTGCTCTTCACAATGACTTGGGAATTCCTCCAGCGTAACATCATTTAAAGCATTCCTTCTAGGTCCTTCTCTCATGTATCCTCCTTGTATTTATGGGACAAGGTAGGCAGTTTAATTCAAGAGGTGGTTGAATTGGGAGGTTGGGGAAGTTACAGAACAAACTTCAATTAATCCCAATTCGTAATCTTAATTTATTTTTCATTTCATCTTAAGATGTGTGTGGGTTTCATATAATTAGAGTAGCGCATAGTATGCAACTTTTTCACTTTACAACAAGCGTTTACAACTTTTAGGATATGTGCGCGAGTTGTCTATAGTGAAACCGGCGCACATTTAGGATATGCGTGTGGGTTTCCATTTATAAGAGTAGCGCACATCCACTGAAATATGAAGAAAAATATATATTTTCAGCTGAAGATGTGTGATCTTAGCAGTAACTCATCCAAGGTCAACCTAGCTCTTCCATCCATAGTGTTCTTTTGTGTGATCGACATAGCAATGTGATCATAGATGGAGAGGTGCAGATTTGACCTATAACAGATGCCCCCGAATGTGTGAGGTTAGAGGGAAATGATGGGCGAAATATATTATAATTCCAAGTCAGAGAAGAAGCAAGAAACCACAAAACCAAGTCACAAAATTACCTAAAACAACAATCAAGGTTAGCGAGCAATTACAATCTTGACATCATATAGATGTGTAATAGGATACAACATGATCTCCGATACATAACTAGGAGATGTATATATAACATGGCCACTAAAATACAAGCATGGATCCATGACAACAATGAGTGATCATAGCCATAACAATAAGTTGGATCTATGTCTCATGAAGAGCCAAAATGAGTGAGGCTCAGTCTCGTGCAGCTTGGGTGATAACATAAATATGGTGATGCTATCAGAGTCCTAAGGTCTTCATCCCAAAAAACCCAAGGTACAAATCCTAACCATGTGAATAAATGAGCTGGAGTCGAACATGGGGGGTATCGTTTGATTACCGGTCATTGATGTATACCATTAACAAACGCAAGGAATTCCATCAATAATGATAATGGGGTCCAAGGTACCTAGTACATTCCAAACAAGTGTGAATAAGTGGACTTGAAGTTGAACACCTGAGGAACCTGTCAAATAAGAGACATTGATGTATTCCCATTATTCAACAACAAGAGAAATTGCCACTGATGACTGCAATCCCCAAGGTACTAACCAAAACTCTAAACTTCATTCCCAGAGCAAAATGAGTTTAATTCGATGGGAAGAAGTCTGCTGGAAGGGAGGCCTTAAGGCATAATCCATAATACAACACGAGGAACACTCACAGGTATGAGAAGATTTGGAGTAGGACAAGTAACAAAATGAAACAAATTGACACCAGGATGGATAACACATGAACTCAAGGTAAACTGTAGAATGGATGACATAGGTTGTATCCTTGAATAGTGAGCATGACACAAAGTGACTTAGGTAGCTTTTAACATGAAGGGGAAGTGATATAAGCTTGCAATGTAGGAGACATTAACAGACCCTCTGTATGATTGGAAGAATAACCAACCAGGGGAGTAAAAACTCAGAGATTAGGTTCACCCTAAGGTAAAAAACTAAAACCCAACTGAAATGATAGACTCAAATAGGTGTTGTGTTCAAGGACATGACTGACTTAACTGCCTTTGAAACTAAAAAGATGTGATATACCCTTCTCATCCCTTATTCTTTTAGGTAAAAGAATGTCCTTCTTGTTGTTTCAATGAGTCCAAGATAGAAAACTCAATAAGCCAAACCATGTAAAAATTTTAACGAGCCCATGGGAGGAAGACTCGGGACCTTCTTCATTGTTTACAGAGTTTGAAGAAGAGATAGAAGAATACTCTATAATACTGATCTATGGATTTTAATATTGATCTGAGATCTGTTCTTGCTTGCCGATGTTTTCAATTTTAAGGAGTCTGAAAAACTTAAACAATCCTCTATATACCCTCTCGTGGATTTCACATTGAGCCCAAGTAGGTGAGTTCTCGCTTGGTGTTTTCATGTTTCGAGAGCTTGAAAACCCTAAAGAAGGCTCCAAAAGTCCTTTTTCGTACAGTTAGTCTCCTCCCCCAAAAAATTCTAAAACGATGAGAGAATAGCTCTTCTAGCCATGGCTGACTAGAGTATTCCTTTTTCGTAAGTAATCTATAAAAGTTCGGAAAAGGGGTAAACTTATACTTAAGCATATGTCAGTTCAAATCCTTTAACAAATCTGAAAAGACAACTATACTCAGCAATCTTGTCATATTTAAAGAGTCTAACAAGAGCATGAAAGAACTCTATAAAGATCCTTTTCGTAAGTTTTAATGATCCCAGAAAAGTAAACTCGTTAGCTCCTTACTGTTTTTAACGATCTCAAAGGAGAGATGGAAGAATTCTTGTAGCCTCCTTATTGTTTTTAACGAGCTGGAAGTGAAGGTGGAAGAATGCTCGTAGCCTACTTATTGTTTTTAACGAGATTGAAGTGAGGGTGGAAGAATGCTCATAAGTGGATCAATGTGCAAATGAATGGTAGACTACATTATAGACTCTAGGAAAACTTCATCAGAGGGAAGTATACAATCCCAGATGGAACACATATCTAAACATTCAGATGGATTCATCGCCTAGTCAATTGTTGGAACCCATTCTCGAGAAGGTAAGCATGAATTCAGAGGCTTCTTCTCAGTAGCCATTGGACTCAAGGAACAATATTCCAAATAATTTGATTGTGACATGGTAATGCCTACTGACGAGGGACATACTTGGTCTATAGTTGGGTAATAAGAGGGATCAAGAAATGTAATTTGATCAATAGTGACAATGCTTTCGTTGTGAGGAAAATGCATCACACGAAAGAGCATAGACACCACAGCCTGCATAGCATATACATGATCACGCACGAGGATCATATAAAAATCCACAGGGTCCTTTAAAACCATAAAATCAACTAAGACTATTTTTCCACCCAAAGTGATAGGTACTTGACGGAGAAATCCCACCAGTTCACTAGGTCTTCTATCAAAGGTCAGTGGCCAATTAACTGCTAGAACAAGGTTGGGAAAACCCAAATCTCTCCAAGCATAAGGGGATAAGATACTAACAGAGGCTCCTTCATCTAGAATACATCGATGAACCGCATGGTTCCCGATATAAACCTTTATCTGAAAAGGTGTAGAAGAAGGAAGGCAAGGCCTAGTTAGACTATTCCAATCAAAGGACATGATACCAGAGCTTGGTAGGGGTTCACTCGACACAGATCAAGTGCGTCCCATTTCAGAAACATCTAAACTGGTAATGCATAAGACTTCAGGGATAGGTGCATCAGTCTCTGAAGGACTGATGGGATCGGTCGAGGATTGCATCGATTCGATCACTTCACTCTCCCAAGGAAGAGTGGGCTTGACCAAAGATTGCATTAGTTCAACCACTTCATCAACCAAAGGTTGATCAGGATGTTGGGAATCTATAGACAATTGAAGAGCACAGGATCCTTCATACATAGACCACACTCTCCGCACCTTTGGAATAGCAGGGCACAGGTGAGTAAGGTGATCTCCCTTACAAAGTTTACATGGGAAATTTGGCTTGCGTCCTATAAGCTTGAACTCCTTTAAAACAACAGTACTCTCAGCATGACTAGCATTGACTGATAGCGTGCCCCCAGCGTGACTTGCAGTGGTTGGTTGCTCAGAAGCAGAATACTTTTGAAATAAGGACCACACTCATTACACTTCTGGAAGTACATGGCACAAATAGGTCAGGTGGTATCCCTCGCAAAACTTACAAGGGAACACAAGCTTCTATTTATTAGGTTTATCGACAATGTCAACTTTCTCAGCATGACTTGCAGTGGCTGATTCAATGTCTCCAGTATGACTCACAGGAACTAGTGACTTGTCATTAATATGACTAGTAGTGACCAATGATGTGTCTTCGACATGAGAAATAGTGGTTGAAGACATACTTTCAGTATGATTTGCAGTGACTGAATGTGTTCCCCCAACATGACCTCCAGGGGTTGGGTGGGTTCCCCCACCATGACCTCCAGAGGCTGGTTGCATAAGTTCAGTATGATTTGTAGTGACTAAAACAGTTCCCCCAACATGACCCCCAGATGTTGGGTGGGTGCACCCAACATGACTTCTAGAGGCTGGGTGGCTTCCCCCTTGCTTTGGCATCTTCTTCCTATTCTTCCTCCATCTATTCCTTTTAGACTTCTTGTTACTAGTATTACTAGTTTCACCACATGAGGTAGAAGGAGGAGGAGAAGTTGCTACTAGTGAAGCAGGCATAGGGCTCTGATGCTCTTGATGTGAAGTGCTTACTTGAGAAGCATCAGGAGCATGCAAGGCACTCGGAGTGGAAAACAACCAAACAGGTAGCCCTATAGTGAATCCTGAAATATTCAAGGTAGCCATTAAAGGAGTAATAATGTTCCCAATGAATGGAAAAGCATAAGGTGCCCCTTGAACATGGGTCCCTTGATTGGTACTCACCGGGATGCTATCCATAGTTTCTGACTCAATGGACCAGAAATCTCTAAGGCTAACTAAAAACAAGTAGCACAAAGAGCACACCACTAAAAATGTCTGAAGGTGATCGAGACTAAGCAAACAAAGCCGATACTCTTAGATTTCATCCTGGGATGATGAGGACCCAAAACAAACCAGTAGAGTATAGACGGTCAGTTACACGGCATCCGATGGAGGTCCTTTGAGTGCAAGCGTTTGAATCACCAAATTGCCCTCCCGGGATTACTCCCAAAGGGTTACCTTCCGTGTCTGTCCGAGGTGAAGTGGATATAGCCTTCCACTCTACTTGTGAAGAGTCCTAGATGGTCAATATACTAAGGCTACCATAAGTACAAAAATTCTTGGGGGGACAGTCGTCAATCTAGCTGTAACATATGGGTAGGGTAACAAAGCCCAAAGTCCAAAAGGACTCCCGTACATGAGACAGCTCTGGTTTATGCTTGAAAGGAAAGTGAGGGGTTATACTCAACAATTCTAGTCTCACACGACCTCGTACTTAGCTTCGATTTCAGTGGAGTTTCCCAAGAAATTTTGATACAAATGGATTTACCTAAAGAATGTCTTACTACGATTGTTGAGTAATGAAAAATGATTTCGGATAGTTTAACTGTGTTCTGATCCAAAACCCTAGCCTAAGCTAGTTGGTATAGTGACAACCCTAAAAAAGAAAAAGTTGCTAATAAACATTATTAAGTATTCTTTTTAAAGGTTGTTTTTACTCAAAAGTTGTAGTGAAGTGTGTGGCATGGTTGTGACTAAAATGGAGAGTGCATAAAAGGAAACAACTTTCACCAAACGTTTTCGTTTATATACCTTTCAAAACTAAAGATAAGCAAACCTAAGAATATTTTTTATTTTTCTTTTAAATTTTCAAAGCAAGACAAATTACGCTACCTTGAAAAGAAATGATAAATCTTACAGTTATGCTACCAATTTTAAATCTTTATATTTTCTCTTTATAAAAAAAACTGAATCAGAAAACAAAACAAGTAAGATCTAACACCAGTGCAGGTAAAGATAAAAGACTAATGGCTTAAACGATCAAAGCAAAAACTAAGAAAGACTCGACCTACCGAGTTGTTTTGAAACGAAAAAACTCTAGACTTGGAACTGAATGTAAAAGAAAAAGGGGAAAAAAATGCGGGTAAAAGAAAAACAAACTGATGATGCTGCTCCAAAGCATCAAAACCCAATAAAACACCAGCCAAGTAAATAGAGTAGGAAAGCAAACCAAAAATCACTTTACCACTACACAAACTGAAAAGAAAAGCTAAGAAGGCATCAAATCATCATAACTTTCCAAAAGAACCAAAGAGAGTTAAAACTAGGGTCAAACCCTAGCAGAAAGGTCAAACATAGTAAATGTGTGTGGGTATTGCAATAGACAACATGCGTTCTGTGTGCAGGTCTACACAAGTGTAACACGCATCTAGGGCACAAAGTGTGCTACTGTAACAAGCAGGGAGTAGCGCACAGGTTCAGAAAGGCATAAAAGAAGAAAGCCACCTAAAAAGCACTGAAGCAATCTAAAATGCCTCTCGAGAGGTTACACAAAACCAATAAAAGACACAAGGGTGTTTCAACATCAACGGAGAGGCAAAGGAAAAGAAGGAACAGACCCAACATCCAAAAATCAAACCGTACAGCAAAATGTTCAAACCTACAGGGATGTGCACTACTGTATACACTAACAACTCGCAAACACATAAGAAAGTATGCAGGTTGTAATACTAGCAATCCACACACACATCAGAAAATGCACTATTGTATAGTACACAAACCAGCGCATGCCAGGAAAGGTGTGCTACTGCGTACAAGACAAAGCAGCGTTCATGACATAAAATGCGCTACTGTAAGTAGGGTAAACTAGTGCACAGGGACCTGAAGCAAACAAAAAGGCTTTGCTACAGTGGACTGGGATGAATAAAGATAGAAACAACAGGCAAGAATGACCTATAAGACATCTCAGAGAGCAAAAAGACAGAAATAAATTGGATGAAAACCTAACAAGGTCTCCTAGAGTAGAAAAACAACCGGTTACTCCCTAGCGGAGTCGCCAGTTTGTTGTGCAAAAAAGTTACCTTATAGTGAGGAGAAGACACTACCAACTTGGTGTTAGAAAAAAAGAATCATAGAGTAATAACAATAAACAAAAATGCAGATATAATCACACATACACATTACAAGAGAGACACAAATATATCATGGTTCACCCAACTTGGGCTACATCCACACTAAAGTTTGCCAGTCCTTATTGTTATTACCGTCCAACAAGGTGAAGGGATACAACGTACACCACAGCCGCTGCACTTCCTCTTCACTGTCTCACAGTCTCTCTTATGATCTCATAGATCTTTACAATGCATAAAACCTAATACATCTTACCCTATATGTTTTCATTGTCTTTCTTTTATAAGGGAAATACAATGGAAAAAAAATACCACAGGATACCCAAAACCATGGGCTCGCAAAACAGCTAGTGAAAATAGCCCCAAAATTTTTTCTCGGGGGCGCTGCCCCCACACCCCTGTGACTTGCGGGTGCTGCCTTGAACCCCTAAAAATGTAGAATGGGTGTACAGTCCTCCGAGGTGCACGACTAAGAAAATATCATCTATGAGACTGGAAGATCTGGCTTCACAACCAACAATCTCCCACTTGGAGACTGATCACAGCAACTCCACCGCTGTTGCACTTGATGGACTTGGACTTGGCAAATTTCTCCTCTTCACTTTCATGCTAGAAGGCCAACTGAAACCGAGCAAGAACTCAGTTTCTCTCTGGTCACTACCTTTGTGAACATGTCTGCGGGATTCTGGCTAGTATGTATCTTTTCCAGCTTCAACAGTTCATCTTCCATAAAAGAGTGTATGAAATTGTACTTGAGTTGTATATGTTTAGTCCTGGAATGGAATGCTGAGCTCTTTGCAAGATGAGTGGCACTTTAGCTGTCACTATACAACCTACTATCCTTTTGCTTCTTACCCACTTCCTCCATAAACCTCTGCAACCAAATCATCTCTTTACTAACCTCTGTAATGGAAACATACTCTGCTTCTGTTGTTGAAAGTGCAACAACCTTCTGCAGTCTCAAAATCTAACTTACTGATGTTCAACCTACATTAAACACATACCCTGTTGTGCTCCTCCTACTATCCTTATCACCTACCATATCTGCATCAACATATCCCTGTAGAACAGTGTCTGAACCTCCAAAACATAATGCTTGAGTGGTAGCACCTCTCAAATACCTAAGAATCCACTGTACTACCCTCCAATGTTCCTTACCTGGATTGTTCATATATCTGCTCACAACTCCCACTACATGTGCAATATCTGGTCTTGTGCACATCAAGCTGCCAACTGCTGATTGATAGGGAATCTTGAACATGTAATCTGTCTCTTCTTGTGTCTTGGGACACATTTCCTTACTTAGACTGAAATGGTTGGCCAAAGGTGTACTAACTAGTTGTGCATTCCGCATTCTGAACCTATCCATGGCATACATCAAGCTTCCAACTGTTGATTGATAGGGAATCTTGAACATGTAATCTGTCTCTTCCTGTGTCTTGGGACACATTTCCTTACTTAGACTGAAATGGTTGGCCAAAGGTGTACTAACTGGTTTTGCATTCCGCATTCTGAACCTATCCAACACCTTTTGTATGTACTCACCCTAAGACAATGTCAATTTGCAATTTTTCCTGTCTCTTGTTATTCTCATACCAAGAATTTGCTTTGCGGCACCCAAATCCTTCATTGCAAATGAATTAGCTATCTTCCTTTTGAGTACATTTATATCCTACAACTTAGACCCTACAACAAGCATGTCATCCACATACAATAACAAGATAATATATCTTTCATTGTCTAGCATCTTGAAATAAACACAGTGGTCGGAATGACATCTACTATAACCTTGTTCTGTCATAAACATATCAAATTTTAAATACCACCGCATTTGAGCTTGCTTCAAGCCATACTTGAACTCTTTTTCAACCTACATACCAGGTTCTCCTTACCTTTGACCTCATACCCTTGTGGCTGCTACATATATATTTGTTCCTCCAAATCCCCATGGAGAAAGGCTGTTTTTACATCTAACTGTTCAAGATGCAAATCTTCTACTGCCACTAGACTTAAGATAGACCTATTTGAAGTCATCTTAACAACAGGAAAAAATATTTCATCAAAATCAATACCTTTCTTCTGTGCAAACCCCTTTACAACAAGTCTGGCCTTGTACTGCTTCTTGCCTCCTTCTTCTTCCTTTAATCTGTAAATCCATTTGTTCTGCAATGCTCTTTTACTAGCAGGAAACTGAACCAAATCCCAAGTCTGGTTTCCTAAGAATGAGTCCATCTCCTCATTCATGCCTTGCTCCCACTTCTTTCTAGTTTCCACCTGCATTGCTTCTTCATAACATTCTGGTTCACCAACATCAATCACCAACAAATAATACATTGAAGGAGAGTATCGTTCAGGGAGTCTACTTAACTTGGTAGATCTTCTTGGAGTTGCAGGAGTTTCAGGCACTTGCTGTTGTTCTTGATATTCTGGCACCTTTGGAACTTCATTTTCTGTAATTTGATCAAGTACTGTGTACTCTGTGTTTTCCTTTTCCTGTTTCTTTCCCTGCAACTGATCTTTATACATGACCTTTTCATTGAATATGACATCTCTACTTCTAATGATTTTGTGATTTTCATAATCCCATAAATGATAACCAAAATCATCAACTCCATATCCAATAAAGGTACATTTCTTCGATTTAGCTTCAAGCTTTGTTCTATTTTCTTTATCAATATGGACAAATGCTTCACAACCAAACATTCTCAGAAATGAGTAGTTTACCTTTTTATCTGTCCATGCCTCCTCTGGAATACCACCATCCAAAGCACTTGAAGGTCCTCTGTTTATTAAATAAACAATAGTATTTACAGCATCCGCCCAAAACTGTAAGGGAAACCCTACATGTAGTCTCATACACCTTGCACGCTCCATGATCCTTCTGTTCATCCTTTATGACACACCATTTTCTTGTGGTGTTCCTAGGATTGTCTTCTCTCTACGAATCCCATGGTATGAACAGTAACTATCAAACTCTTTGCCGTAGTACTCACCTCCATTATCAGATCTAAGACACTTCAATCTTTTTCCTGTCTCATTCTCAACCAAAGCTTTCCACTTCTTAAAAGTACCAAACACATCAGTATTATGTCTAATGCAGTAAACCCAAGTTTTCCTAGTTGCATCATCAATGAATATAACATAATGATTAGAGCCACCAAGAGATTGTACCTAAGTTGGTCCCCATACATCTATATGCACTAGCTCTAACTTTTCATTCTTCTTTTGTTTCCCAACCCTGAGAAATTTGACTCTCTTATGTTTTCCATAAACACATTTTTCACAGAATTCCAAACTTACCTGCTTCAAATCTGGCAGCAACTTCCTTAAGTGGAGAATCTGCATCCGCTTCTCACTCATGTGGCCAAGCCTATGATGCCACAATGTTGTATCTGTTCCTGTGGAAGCTAAAGAGATGGAATGGTCAGTATTATGAGGACATAAATACAACGTACATATTCTGTCTCCTTTTTCTATCACCATTGATCCTTTAGTGATCTTCCACCACTTTTCTCCAAATGTAGATAGACAGACACCATCTCCCAACTGCCCTGTTGAGATTAGATTTCTTTTCATAGCAGGAATATGCCTAATATCTTTCAATAGCCAATCAGTTCCATTCTTAACTTTTATCCATACCTTACCCATTCCAACAATTTTACATGGCTCGTCATCACCCAATAAAACATGTCCAAAATCGCTAGGAACATACTCATGAAAGTATTTCCTATGGGGTGTAGCATGACATGAAGCTCCTAAATCTACTACCCAATAATCACTAGTATTATCTAATGCAAGAATCAAAGTATCTTGTAACACATCACCTGCCACATTTTCTTCCTGGGTAGTTTCCTTCTGTGCATCTCCTTTATTCTTTAGAGATCTGCAGTCTTTCTTCAGATGTCCTTTCTTTCCACAGTTCTAGCACTCTATCTTTACCAATCTGGACTTGGATCTACCCTTTTTAGAGTTGCTGTGATTACCTTGGCTCTTTCCTCTTTCCCTTTGTCTTCCTCTACTCTCCATGTTCAACGCATTACCTGATGTCTCACCTGTGCTTTTCTTCGCATTTTCTCGCTAAGAATAACACCAATAACATCATCAAATTTCAAGGTGTTTGAACTAGAAACAAAGTTAATTACATCCATGAGCAAGCTATTCCAGCTTTCTGGCAATGAACACAAGATTAGAAGAGCCCTAACCTCATCATCAAATTTCACACTTACAGAACTTAGTTGACTTGTAACCATATTAAACTCATTTAAATTATCAGTAACAGATCCACCTTCAGACATCTTCATATTAAATAAACACTTCATTAGAAATACCTTGTTGGAGGCCAAGCGTTTTTCCTACATCTTACCCAATGTGCTCATCTAACCCTTCGTTATCGTTTCTTTTGAGATATTGAAAGCCACCAACGAAGCCAAGCTCAGCCTTATTGTTCCTAGAGCCTTTCTGTCAATAACCTCCCATTCTTCATCCTTCATGGCTGCCGACTGCTTTGCTCTTCCTCCCAACGATAGGAATAGATCCTTTTGGTACAGATAGTCCTCCATTTGCATCTTCCATAACTGGAAGTTTTGGCCATTAAACTTCTTGACCTTAAACTTTCCTTCTTCCGCCATTGCTCCCACTCAAACCAGAAACCCTAGCTTCCTGTGGGTTTCTCTGCCAAATAGACCTTTGACTCTGATACCAATTGTTAGAAAAACAGGATCGCAGAGCAATAACAATAAACAGAAATGAAAATATAATCACACATACACATTACAAGAGAGATGTTGATGTATATGTAACTTCGGAATGTATTTCACATATATGTATATTGTATTTCTATAGAGATGTTATTATTCCTTTATACAGAAGTGTCATCATTTATATTGTAAGTGTCGTAACTTATACTTGATGGGTTATTAGACCACCTTGTTGGGGTCGGCCCTATATAAGTCATGTGGGTCAAAGGGTTATTAGACCACCCTATTGGGGGTCGGCCATGTGGGTCAAAGGGTTATTAGACCACCCTAGTGGGGGTCAGCCCAGTCAGCATTATGTTAAGTGATTAAGTTGAGGCTGACCTAGTTGAGTAAAGGTCAAGTCAAGTTAGTGTATAAATAGAGAGTGTGTCTCTCTCATTTTATACATTCTATTCTCTCACTCACACTTTGGAGAGTGGCGCACTTGTGGAGGAGGAGGCTCTCCTGCTAGGAGAAGACTATCTCTTGTATTCTGGTTGTATCATTGCTCTTTCTATATCTGAGGAAGTTATTGGAGTTTTTCACCTTTATGGTTTTCCTCAAGTAAACTTTGTGTCTCTTGTGTGCTTGCATTATTGTGTCCATGATTGATATGCTATAGATTTGTTGTACATTGTTGAGCCTAGAATTGGCCCCTTTTAATCATCCTCGATCACCTTTTCTTCCCTCGTCCTACACCATTTAGCATGCTAATCAAACCTGTTGTCCTCACTTTATTCTCCCAAGCTGCCAAGGTATGACTGACCATTGCTCTATCTTATTAATGCTTATGATTGTGATAATTAAGGTTGTTTATCTCTCAATTGTGCTAACATGTTATGATTTATGAAGGTAGTTTGAGATAAGTGGACTGCAGGAAGGTGGGGCTGAACAAGTCTTGAAAGGAGGGATGTTCGCTGCTTAAAAAGGATCCTCGGGGCTTCGATCATCAATTAAGGCACATGGTTCTAATGTAACATCCTAGATGGAGTTGTGATAGGGCAGCTGTAACAGAATGCGCTATAATTAGAGATCTTTAAGTTATTTGCTGCTTGAGTATAATTGTGATCTGGAAAGATCGCCACTCCTGGGCCAATCAACAGCTTTCTCAAATTTTTCTATGTCTTTACTATGCCACGTTTGTAACAGCTTGTATTATTTTGGGGCGCCTGAAGATCAGAGATCTTCATGGCTTCCCATTAATAGGATCGGATGTTATGATCTGCATGTATAAATATGGGGAGCTGTCTCGACCCAGGGGGTTGAACAACGGAGAACTCATTCATTGTATTAGCAGTGGAAAGCAAACTGTGTAATCATTCTTCTGTTAATATAAAGAGTTACCTCTTAGTTAAAGGAGCTTTACGTTGTTCAACCAGCATCTCTGTGTGAAGGCTAGGACCGTCTTCCACAGAGATTGCTGAGTTAAATTAGGACTCTTCAATTTATTGTCGTGTTATGTTTTGTTGATGATATCTCCTTTGTACGTAGCAGTAGTAAGTGTGGTGTGGATTTACAGTATAATTAAGATTATATTTCTTTGAGATTGGCAAGTAGTACAGAGTGACAGTCGACTGAGTAAGAAACTTTATGCAATTCGTGTGACAGTTGTAACAACCTTGTTCATCTTGCAGTTAAGTTGTGATCCCATGAGCCCTTGCAATTTAACTTTTCTGTTATGATTGTTGATTTTCATTCCTGTAATTCAATCTCTTAGAGCAGCTGAACTCAATCCTTTGAAATTGAATTTCTAGATTAATATTCAGTTTATGCTTATGGTTTTCAAGAGTGATCAGATTGAAGAAGTGAGTTACTTGTTCTAGGATGTGAATAGGATTTCTTTTTATCTGCAATTGTCTTTGAATCTTATATTATTTCTTGTTGATGCATGGTAGAAAGGAATTGAAATTGTAGTATTTAGAAAGCAATTGGGATTACACAGATCTTCGGGATGGACATAGTTGTTAGAGGATAAAAGTATTCAATTATAGTGATTTGGTGTTTAAGCATAGACTGTGCATCTACCCTTTGAAATAAAAGACTTTCTCGGGTTGACAATAAATCTCGTCTGCTCTATATGTTGGAATAATCTATCTGCATATAGGGTGCTCGACATACATGTTGTTCTCTTAGTTAAGATCCTAGATCATATTGAAGTAAATTCTGAAAATTTAACATGGTATCAGAGCTAGCCTGAAAGAAGGCATGATATGGCATGTATGACACTTGTTGCACTTACGATGCTAGGGCTTGATATAGAAAAAACCAGTCATCGTAGCACTTTCTCTATAACTCCATTTTGGTGACGTTTTCGGGTCTAAAATGTTTTCAGGTCGAAGATCAGATCCCCATGTACCTTGTGTCCAAAGGACAACCTCTAATTCATTGTACTTTGTGATTTATGATCTGTACAATATAGGGTTTCTGCCTCTTCCAGATCTGATTCAAACTCAGGTGACCTTGGGAAGAAGGTCATAACTTGGGCTAGGAAGCTCCAAATGAAATTTCGTAAAATGTGACAGGTAGTACACAGACTTTACTATCTTAAAAAAAGTTTGTAGATGCCGAAGTTGAACCAGTGACACATGGCACGTCGTACAAGTTTGCTCTCCTGTTTTATCCCATAAACAGGTCACGTTACGACACTTGGCATAACTCTCTCTTAGAGAATCCAATTGAGGTTAGACCTATCGGGATGGAAATATGACAGATCGGGATATCTCAAAAAAAAAAATTTAGACCTTGTGGATCGAAAAGTTCGGAGTTACACCAGAAACAATCAGGTACATATTTCTTTCAAAACATAATTATTTTTGAGCACCTTCATTCATGGCTTCCGAAATTTAGGGTTTCGGATAAAGTTGGAATTTTTGTAATCAGAGACCACGGATGAATTCTACTCATCAAAATCAAAATTTAGAGACCAATATCAAAATTTTTGGTTGGGAAGAAGGCCGGGCTTGATCAGACCCTAGTTTAGGACTTTGATCAGAAAAGTGGAAAATTAGGGCTTCCACAAAAATGGGAATTTTTGAAATCTGTGACCACGGCTGGAAGCTCCTCATAAAAATAGAAGCTTAGAGCTTTGGATCAAACCTTTTGATTGGGTAGAAGAGTGGGCTTCATCAAACCCCAGTTCGGGGTCACGTCCAGTGAATCCGAAAGTTTCAAAGGCAAAATTGAGGAGTGAAACTTTGCAGTTTTCAAATTCTGAATATACCAGCTTGATCAGCTTATCAAGGCACATATTTCTATCCTTTTGGAAGTTTGAAATTCAAAGTTTGAATTTTTGGGGTTTCTCTGACAAACCCTAATCCATCTCTAGGTCCATTTTTTGCAAATCAAGTGGATTGGGTTAATCCTAGAAGAAGTTGGATTGGTCACCTACATAAGTGAAGAAGTTCCTGTTTCAGAGGGAGATGAGGCTAAGGCCTTACATAAGAAGATTACAAGCGATCTCGATAGGTATGACTCATCGAGGTATGTTTCGAGATTTGTTCATGTTTAAGTTCATGGTATGTTTGTCTTCATGATTATTATGGTTAGTACAATCTTGATTTGAGATTTGTCATATCACCTTAACAAAATTATGAATGCATGATAGAAGATATTCATTGGTTAGGGTGTTGACACTTATGATTGTACTAATGCATTATGGTGTTGTATGAGGTTTATGTTGTCTACTAACATAAAAGGTACACCAAGAAAGACAAATCATGTTCTACTTCAAAAACATATGATCATGGTGACATGAAGACAAAGATTCATCCATTGTCATGGATCACATAGAAGATCTACTTATGAGGTGTGTATAGCTTGGTTCTACAATGGTTAACTTATGAGACATGCAGGTTACTAGCACAAGTCACTGAAGAGAACCAGAAGACATTATGTGGGTATGTTAGACATATCTAGCTAGCATGCTAATACAGGTATGTTTTTCCTATATCAAGCTAGAATCCTACCTTGTGTTAGGATCTTATACTGTTGTGTTGTTGATAATGATTATTCATGAAGGTATAGGTTTGAGTAATCACAGGTTTATGCATTGATGATTTAACTAATCAGAAGAGTCCTATGATCAAATAAGAATATGCATGAGTAAAAGACGACTTCTTTGAATCCTTGAATACTAATGTTTATTATCTGTGAATGATCATGACTATACATGTTTAAGACTATTGTGTTTTGATAGTATTAAGATTATACTAATAAATGTGTGATTATGTATGAGACCTCAAGGATAACACAATGATGATACTAATAAGCATGCATAGTGATTAAGGATGGATATAAGTTCAAGGACAGGTAATCCAGGAAGCAAAGATCAAGAGGGAGCACACTCCAGTTGTTCCTGCAAGAAAGCAAAGGAGCACACTTCAGTAATTTCTGCAAGGATGCAGATATTCAGAGGGAGTTGACCACTTCTCATAATCCACATCAGAATGGAGTTGCAAAGATTCAGAGGGAGTCCACCCAACAACCAAACAAAGATAAGTATTTGAATTGTCATTTCTTACATAATGTTATTCAATGATGTATATGCTTATGTTCCAAGAATTAGGTTGTGTATTATGCATATTAGAATAGTTGCATTGATGAATAGTATACTACTAATATACATGGGTAAGTGGCCTATGGCACTGTACAACATTCCATTGCTACTTATCTAGAATGAAACCTCTTTGCTGACATGTTAGGAGTTGTGCACACTCTTAACAATGTTCTTGTAGGGATTGGAAGGCATCTAGAAAGTTACATAATATGGATAAATGTTGTATTGAAGCATTGTCTAAGATAATTGCATGACTGTATGACATATTTATTTATGTGTAAGAATTTGTTCTGAAAACTATGAGATGTTTTCTAATATGCAATTTAACTTATTGTGTAGGAAAGATCGTATACCATCACCTACAAAAGAAGTAATACAACATTTGTTCAGCAACAAAGTTATCTATTGAAAATATTGAAGATATTGAAGGTCCTAGGATCTAGGAAGAATGCCATGATCGAGGAGTACCAGTCGATCATGAAGATGTTTGGGATGCAATCCCAAGATATGAAGGGGAGTCTGTAGCGACTTCCAAGAGGATCTACAAAATCAAGCATGCTACAGGTGGTAGCATAGAGACTTTTGCTCCTGTAGCCAGATACACTTCCATTAAATCAGTACTTGCTCTGGCTGTGGTGATGAAGAGGAAGATACGCTTTCTTGAATGGTGTAGTTGAAGAAGAAGTGTATGTGGTGCAGCCACTTGGTTCTGAGACACATGATAGGGAGTCATATATGTGCAGAACTTGGTATGGTAGGATAGATAGCTTTCTATCCAGTTTGGGCTTTACCAAGAGTAAAACAGATTCCAACCTTCACTACAAGGTTGAGGAAGGAAATCTAGTGATACTACTATGTGGATGACCTGTTTGTAACAGGTGAGGATAGATTGATTGCCGACATGCAGAGGAAGCTTGCTGCCGAATTCGATATGAAGAACTTGGAGATGATGCACTATTTATTTCCTAGGTATGGAGGTGTGATAGAGTGCAGATGGAATCTCCCTTGGATAAGGGAAGTATGCAGTAGAAATCCTGAAGAGGTTCGGGATGATGGACTGCAAGGATATGGCCACACTTATGGCATCGAACCTGAAGCTTCTGTGTGATGCTTCATCTAATCCGGTTGATGTCACGATGTATCGTCAGATGATTGGGTCCTCTATGTACCTAACGAACACGAGACTAGATATTTGCTTTGCGGTGAACACATTGAGCCAGTTCCTGACGGATCTGAGAGATGTTCACCTGGTTGTTGTAAAGCATATTTTGAGGTACCCGAACGGTACATTTGATTATGGGCTCAAGTATGATGCGAATCAAAAGTTTTACCTGGAAGGTTATGTTGATTTAGATTGGGTAGGCAGTGCTGCAGATAGGAGAGCACATATGGGTGTTGCTTCAGTATGGGATCAGGTGTGATCTCTTGGTTTAGCAGGAAGCAGTCCTGTGTAGCACTGAGTACAACCGAAGCAGAGTATATTGTGATGGGTCAGCAGGTTGCATATGTATTGACCAATCCGTTGGCCAGAGTGCAGTTTGAGTACTTCAGAGAGAGGATTGGTGCACTTCAGATCGAGGTTCCTTCCAAAGGGAAGTGATGATTCTGGAAGATGCAGATGCACATGAGCTTTTTTGACATGGTTGATGTGTTCTCCCTTGGTCATGATGTAATTGCTGAGCCATTTTTCACATGGTGGTAGATGTGTTCGCCTATGGTGAAAAAGTAAGGGCTGGAGCCTTCCTCGAATGGTGGTAGATGTGTTCTCCCATGTCGGTGGTGTAAGTGATGGATGATGTGCATCTGGGCTGTGCTTCGTGGACGATGAGATGATCTGAAGAGGACAATGCTATGATGATTAGGAGGATCATGGATGATGAGCATCAGGATGATGCTCCAGTTACTATTCTGTATATGTATATGCATCATGTTGGATGCTTGTTATGATCAGTTGGATCATTGCATCATGTTGGATGCTTGTTATGATCAGTTGGATAATTTATGTATGTATGCATCATGTTGGATGTTGGATATGATTAGTTGGATCATTTGTATGTATTTTGTATATGTATCATGTTGGATGCTTGGACCATGTATCTGTATATGTATTAGGTGGATACTAAGATCATGTATGTTGATATATATCAGGTGGATACATTGTGTGGATCATGTATCTTTGTATGTATCAGGTGGATACATTGTATGATCAGGTAGATCATGTATGATGATATGTATTAGGTAGATACTTGCTATGCATTAGGTGGATGCAGTGTATGATCAAGATGATCATAGATGATGAGCTTCAGGATGTTTCTCCAGATGACATGCAGCAGGATGTTGCAGTGATGATGATCAGGATGGTCATGTGTACATCGGGATGATGTATGATGAGTATCAGGATGATACTTTGTGGCCGTGGATTAGGTTGTGCAGATGAGCATGTCTGGGAGATCCTATAGGCCAGAGTTGTGTACCCGTAATAGCTTGGGATGCTCTTTTAAGACATTGCTCTAGGAGGACATGTAATTTGTGCCCTAGGAGATCTTCAGGTCGGAGTTGTGTACCCGTAACATCCTGAGATGCTCTTGCGAGGTTTTGTCCTATGGCATGTAATTTGCTCCTGGGAGATCTGGACAGGATGAAAAAGGCCTCAGATGCTTCAGCCAGGTTTTTCCATGACCACATGTAATTTTCTCCTGGGAGATCTGGACAAGATGAAAAGGGCCTCAGATGCTTCAACCAGGTTTTGTGGTGGACCACAGGTAATGTGCTCCTGGGAGATTCGACAGGTAGAGCTGTGTGCTCGTAACAGCCTGGGATGCTTCAGCTAGGTTTTGTGGTGAGATCACATGTAATGTGCTCCTGGGAGATCCGATAGGTAGAGCTGTGTGCTCATAACAGCCTGGGATGCTTCAGCCAGGTTTTGTGATGGGTCACATCTAATGTGCTCCTGGGAGATCCGACAAGTAGAGCTGTGTGCTCATAATAGCCTGGGATGCTACAGCCAAGTTTTGTGACACACATAATAAGTCCTGAGGATTCCACAGTATGGCCAGTGATGATAGACTTGCAGGTGGTGGGCCTACATCCAGTATGAAAAAGGACTGGCTCTGTAGAACTTCCTATGACAAGTAGATTCAAAGATTGATTGAGATAGCAGCAACAATGATGATGATGATGACTCAATGACGATTATCCAGTGACGATGATCCAGAGAAGATGACTTGTGCTAGAAGACCTATGTCGAGAAATACCTTCCTAGTTAAGAGGGAGTGTTGATGTATATGTAACTTCGGAATGTATTTCACATATATGTATATTGTATTCCTATAGAGATGTTATTATTCCTCTATACAGAAGTATCGTCATTTATATTGTAAGTGTCGTAACTTATACTTGATGGGTTATTAGACCACCTTGTTGGGGTCGGCCCTGTATAAGTCATGTGGGTCAAAGGGTTATTAGACCACCCTATTGGGGGTCGTCCATGTGGGTCAAAGGGTTATTAGACCACCCTAGTGGGGGTCGGCCCAGTCAGCATTATGTTAAGTGGTTAAGTTGAGGCCAACCTAGTTGAGTAAAGGTCAAGTCAAGTTAGTGTATAAATAGAGAGTGTGTCTCTCTCATTTTACACATTCTATTCTCTCACTCACACTTTGGAGAGTGGTGCACTTGTGGAGGAGGAGGCTCTGTTGCTAGGAGAAGACTATCTCTTGTATTTTGGTTGTATCATTGCTCTATCTATCTCTAAGAAAGTTATTGGGTTTTTTCACCTTTATGGTTTTCCCCAAGTAAACTCTATGTCTCTTGTGTGCTTGCATTATTGTGTCCATGATTGATATGCTATAGATTTGTTGTACATGTTGTTCTCTTAGTTAAGATCCTAGATTAGATTGAAGTAAATTCTGAAAATTTAACAAAAGACACAGATATATCGTGGTTCATCCAACTTGGGATACGTCCACACTGAAGTTTTCCACTCCTTATTATTATTACCATCCAGCAAGGTGAGGATACAACCTGCAGCACAGCCACTGCACTTCCTCTTCACTATCTCACAGTCTCTCTTATGATCTCAGACATCTTTACAATGCATAAAACCTAATACATCTTACCCTAGCCGTATTACAATGTCTTTCTTTTATAAGGGAAATACAATGGGAAAAAATATCATGGGATACCCAAAACCATGGGCCCGCAAAACAGCTGGCGAAAACAGCCCCAAAATTTTTTCTCAGGTGTACTGCCCCCGCACCCCCATGACTTGGGGGCATTTCCCCCAAACCCCCTATTTAGAGGCGTTGCCCCAAATCCCTAAAAATGCAAAATGGGTGTACAGTCCTCTGGGGTGCATGGCTAAGACAATATCATCTATGAGACTAGAAGATCTGGCTCCACAACCAACACTTGGGTGTGGTGATAGGTAAATACATTCATTGTAATGCATTTAGTTACTAGAAATGGAAAGAGATCAATATATCGAAAGAAGTACCTCTTGATCGACGGTTGGTCCTAGCTTTCGCTTGATCTTCCACTATGATGAACCTGCAACACAAAGTAAAACTTCCTCAGTTTATCTTGACTGTAATAAGTATGATGAAATAAGAAACAACTTAACATCAAATACAATTAGATACTAAACCAAATGAACGTTCAATCCAATAGACATTCAATTTGGGACAGGAAGGGTATTTCCACCTTTTTATTGTCAAAGAAACATAAATCAGTACAGATATACCTGATCTGTCCAGATGCTTTTGCAACTGAGTCCTGGGCTCCTGCTCTTCACAATGACTTGGGAATTCAGCCAACGTAACATCTGATAAAGCATTCCTTCTAGGTCCTTCTCTCATGGATCCTCCTTGTATTTATGGGACAAGGTAGGCAGTTTAATTCGATAGGTGGTTGCCATTGGTAGGTTGGGGAAGTTGCAGAACAAACTTCAACTAATTCAAATTCGTAATCTTAATATATTTTTCATTTCATCTTAAGATGTGCGTGGGTTTCATACAACCAGAGTAGCGCATAGTATGCAACTTTTTCACTTTACAACAAGCATTTACAACTTTTAGGATGTGTGGACGGGTTGTCTGTAGTGAAACCTGTGCACCTTTAGGATATGTGCACGGGTTTCCATTGATAAGAGTAATGCACATCCACTGAAATATGCAAAAAATATATATTTTTCAATTGAAGATGTGTGATCTCAGCAGTAACTCATCCAAGGTCAACCTAGCTCTTCCATCCATAGTGTCCTTTTGTGTGATCGACAGAGCAATGTGATCACGGACGGAGAAGTGCAGATTTGGCCTATAACAATGAGTCATTCTCCAAATCAACCTTGTGTGCCAAGATTGAGCCTTGTGTGACGAGGTAGTTCCTTATAGGAGCCTGAGTTGCACTCAAGAAACTTGGAGAAGAATCTTGAGTTGGATTGAAGAATGAATAAGCCTCATGTGTTCAAGTAAGTGCTTTGTATGTCAAAGTGATGGTGCTGTATAGTCTTGTTTGTCAATACTAAGGTATTGTGTGTCAAGACGGATCCTCATGTGTTAAGGTGGTGCCTCATGTGTTGAGTTAATGCTTTTCATGTCGAAACATGAATGGTGTGTGATGTACTATTCACCATGGTTAAGCTATTAAGTCTCCTTTAGAGACTATCCACCTCTAGAGTGAATTACTTTCTCATATGACCACTTCGAACAATAGTAGAACAAGATGATCACATCATTGGAAACATCTCCTTAGTATATTTGATATGATAGATAAATTAAAGTTGGCACATATGGACCATGCATATAAGACAAGAGATAAAGAAAACATGTGATAAGATAAGAGAGAATTTGATTTGCTCACTTCAGCGATGATAATGACTTCAATTAGATAAGAGTGAACTCAAATTGTTAAAATGGAGTGATGTTATCAAGAAGGACTTCAGTTCATTCAAGGAGAACTCGAATTGTTCACTTTAGTGATGTTATCGAGAAGGACTTCAGTTAAAAGAGTTAACTAAGTGTAAATAATCAAGATCTAGTTAACTAAAGTGTTTTGCATGTCAACACTTAAGTTTAACTAAAAGACATCACTTGAGTTACGACATTTGAGTTGCGACAGTTGAGTTATAACACGTAAATTATGACACTTGCATGATGACACTTGAGTTAGCCAACTAAATAAGTGATCTAGTATCTAGATGAATGGCGAGTTCATTCTGAAGTCAGAAAATAAAAATAGAGGCCACAGTATGAGAAGTATGGTATATATAGATGGTATCGAGTATTGATGAATTTAGTATGAGAGTGAATTCTCTTCTCTCTTGAAGGAAATTCACTTTCATTGTGCATGTGACCAAAATCAGTGAATTGGTTTTGTGTGGGATTTTATTCTGAGTTCTATTCTTCCATCTTATCTCTTGCTCTATGATTGCACCAGGGGTTCTTGGTATTTCTCTCTGATAATGCACCAAGGTTGTTGGATGTAATATGCTTGTTGTAAAGACATTCTCTGCTATCTATCAATATTCTAAGGAATATTTTTTTGGGGCTTTCTCCCTCAAGTACTAGAGGGTTTTCCCAGGGTAAATACCATGTCCCATGTGAATGCTTATGCTTTTGATTATTCATTAATTTCAAGTACTACTATAATTCCATATTAAGATAAAAAAATTAACAATAGTGTATGACAAATTTAGTCTTAAAAATAATAAAAAAGGTATCAATATATATTTTAGTACAAGATTGAAGGAAATATAAGCAATTTTAGTTTTGTTTCTATTTGTTTCTTAATCTTGTTTTACTTGGATTCTACAAGTATGGATCAAGTAGCACCTTATTGTGACAAATTTTCCCTCAAGTGCTCTAAATAACTTCAGTGTGATTCAAATATGGAGGAGCATGAGATTCACATGCTAGAAGATCCAGGTTCTGGTTCTCCTCTTTTAGATGTTGAGAGGAAGAATCCAGAAGAGTCCCCAGATCCGCTTGATCTTGAAGAGCTACTAGAACTTGTAGAAAGATCACTTGATTAACCTCATGCTAAGAGGGAATTTGCTTGGTGTTGAGACATTCTGCAAGAGGAGGAAAAACATGGAGTACCATCAGGCACATCCAGAGAGCAAAGGAGACCTGAAATATATTCAGGATATGTAGCACAGCTAAGTCACATGAGTGATTCATAACCCACCACCTATGAGGAAGCTACTAAATAGCAGGTATCATAAGATACCATGGTGGAAGAGTAAAAATATATCAATCAAAAGTATGTGTGGGAAGTGGTTCCGTAAATCAGAAGAGAAGTCTATAGTAACTTCCAAGTGGCTTTATAAAATCAAACATGCAACTGATGGAAGTATTGAGAAATATAAAGCAAGATTTATGGCTCGTGGTTTCTCATAGAAAGAAGGGACAGACTATGATGATACATTTTCTCATGTTTCCAGGTAGACTACTATTCAATCCATAATTTCCCTTGCTTAAGTTTTTGGGTGGAAACTTCACCAGATGGATGTGAAGACTGCCTTTCTCGATGGTGGAATTGATGAATAAGTACACATAAAACAACTTGAGGGGTTTGTAGTTCATGGTAAGAAGTCCCATGTATGCAAATTTAAGAAATCCATGTATGGAATTAATCAAACCCAAAGGGATTGGTATTCAAGGATTGACATCTATCTTCAGAGATTGGGTTTCTCCAAAAGCAAAGCTAACCCCAACATGTACTTCAAGGTTGTGAAGAACCAACCATTGATATTGGTTCTCTATGTTGATGACTAGTCCCTTGCTAGAGAGGAACAACAAATAGATCGATCCAAGAGGGAGCTCACTTCAGAATTCGAAATGAAAGACTTAGGCCTTATGCACTATTTTATTGGTCTATAATTTTGGCAAAGGAAATATGAGATCTTTCTTTCATAAGGAAAGTACACAGTTGATGCGTTGCACAAATTTGGTATGATGAACTGTATGTCCATGTCTACACCAATGGTGTCTAATTTAAATAAATTACATGAGTCAGATTCTAGATATGATATAGTGGATCCTAACGTGTATAGACAACTCATTAGTTCCTGGATGTACTTGATACATTCTAGACCAGACATATGTTAAGTTGTGAGTATCTTGAGTTAGTTCATGTCTGATAGAAGACATAGACATTGGGTTACTGCCAAGCATGTGCTTAGATACCTTCGAGGTACTATTACTTATGGACTAAAATATGCTTCCAATGGTGGACTAATGTTACTTGGTTATGTCGAATCTGAATGGGGTGGTAGTATCATGGACTGAAAGACTACATCTGATTTTTTTATCTTGGGAACAACTATGATCTCTTGGTTCAGTAGGAAGCAGGGCTCCATAGCCCAGAGTACTATAGAAGCAGATTATATTGAAGATAGTACTTCCTGCTAGGAAGCTTTGTGGCTTAGGAAGCTACTTGCTAGGTTGTTCAATGCGAAGTTTGAGACTACTGTCATTCACTCTGAAAATCATAGCCACATTAAGCTCTAAGAAAACCTTGTGTTTCATGATAGATTGAAACATATTGCGAAGAAATGCCACTACATCAGAGACATGATCCAGAGAGGTTCTATAAGAATTTTGTACATTGGTACTAGTGAGCAAATAGTAGATATGCTGACTAATCTATTGTCCTTGAAGAAGTATAGGTACTTATCAGACAATATTCGCATGGCTGAGAATACCTCCCTCACTTAGAGGGAGTGTTAAAGTTAAAACATCATGAGTCATTCTCCAAGTCAATATTGTGTGCCAATATTGAGCCTCATGTGTTGAGGTAGTGCCTTATAGGATCCTGAGTTGGACTCAAGAAACTTGGAGAATAATCTTGAGTTGGAATCAAGAATGAATAAGCCTCATGTGTTGAGGTAAGTGCTTTGTATGTCAAAGTGATGGTGTTGTACAATCTTGTTTGTCAAGACTAAGGTCTTGTGTGTCTAGATAGATCCTCATGTGTTGATGTTGTGCCTCATGTGTCGAGGTAATGCTTTGCATGTCGAAGCATGAATGGTGTGTGATGTACTACTAACCATGGTTGAGATATTAAGTCTCCTCTAGAGACTAGCCACCTATAGAGTGAATTACTTTAGCATATGACCACTTGGAACGATAGTAGAATAAGATGATCACATCATTGGAAAAATATCGTTAGTATATTTGATATGATAGAGAAATTAAAGTTGGCACATATGGACCATGCAAATAAGACAAGAGATAAAAATAAGATGTGATAAGATAAGAGAGAACTCGATTTTCTCACTTGATTAATGATAAAGACTTCATGAACTCAAATTGTTAAACTTCAACGATGTTAACAAGAAATACTTCAGTTCATTAAAGGATAACTCAAATTGTTCACTTGAGTGATGTTATCGAGAAGGACTTAAGTCAAAAGAGTTAACTAAGTGTAAATAAATAATATCTAGTTAACTAAAGTGTTTTGCATGTCAACACTTAATTTTAACTAAAATACATCACTTGAGTTACGACACTTGAGTTGCGACAATTGAATTATGACACTTAAGTTACGACACTTGCATCATGACACTTGAGTTAGCCACCTAAATAAGTGATCTAGAATCCAAATCAAGGGCGAGTTCATCCTGAAGTTAGAAGATAAAAATAGAGGCCAAAGTGTGAGAAGTATGGTATATATATGGTATGGAGGATTGATGAATTTAGTGTGAGAGCAAATTCTCTTCTCTCTTGAGGGAAATTCACTTTGTTTGTGCATGTGACCAAAATCAACAATTTTTTTTTGCGCGGGATATTATTTTGAGGTATATTCTTCCATTTTCTCTCTTGCTCTATAACTGCACCATGGGTGCTTGGTATTTCTCTCTAATAATGCACCAGGGTTTCTTGATGTAATATGCTAATTGTAAAGACATTCTCTGCTATCTATCAATATTCTACGGAATATTTTGTTGGGTTTTTCTCCCTCAAGTACTAGAGGGTTTACCCAAGGTGAATAATGTGTCTCATGGCAATGCTTATGCTTTTGATTATTCATTAATTTCAAGTACTACTATAATTCCACATTAAGATAAAAAAAATTAATAATAGTGTATGACAAATTTAGTCTTCAAAATAATAAAAGAAGGTATCAATATATATTTTAGTACAAGATTAAAGGAACTATAAACATTTTTGGTTTTTTTCTATTTGTTTCTTTATCATGTTTTCCTTGGATTCTACAACTATGGATCTAGTAGCACCTTACTACGACAAAGAATGGGGTGCATTTTTACATGATGACAAGTATGTGAGGTTATTCTATCTCTTTTCCTTGTTGGGATTCTAATTAGTATTCGACTTCGATTCTTAGACAATAATGGTCCTTACGAAGAGCTAGGAAAGAATGCATATATATCTATTTCTATAATGATTTTATTATTTTATGTTAGCCTAATTTCGCCCATACTTAGAGTGTTGGAACATATATGTGATTCTTCTCATCTTCTCTAAAATTCTTAGATTATGAGAAAGGGAATTTCCTCCTTCTCCATGTCATCATAATTCCTGCATTGCGATAAAAGACATGTGCTACTTCTCCACATAACCCAATGCCTAGATTGTGAAAAAGGTCATGTGCTCTTCCTAAATATAATTTGAAAACATACACTATTTGAAAATCCATGCATGTGCTCTTGTTTCTCACCATCAAAATTGGTATATCATTAGAAACAACTTGTATTCAATAATTTCATTAACTTGGGACTGTTATGTTTTTTCTCTTTTATTTACATGCATGAGAAATATATGCATAACAAGAGCTTGGCTAGGATTTGGATTCCATAGAGATATTATTGGAATTCAACATGGGGGGATAACATAAAAAGACATTTAAAGTAACCATACAAATCGAAAGTAATAATAAATATATTCTATATGTTTATTTCAACTTGAATCTCATTTGGGGTCTTGGAACATAATGGTAAATCTATTTCATATTAGAGGAATGTTTTGATCATGGTGAACCATGAATACTATAGAAAAAATTGTTCTGTAGATGCCATCTTTCTAAGAGGTATTCCCAAAAGATTAGGTAGAAATAGTTTCTCGATGAAGAGGAGTAAAAATTTCATAACTATGTGGATCAGACAAAATCCCCATTAGTGCATGAAGTCGAGTCTATAGTTGTCTATTTTTATGTTTTTATGATAAGAAGTTACATGTGAGGTCATCAAGCACAAGAATGAATATATATATATATATATATATATATATATATATGTATGTATGTATGGAACAAGATAAAATGAAAAAGGGTATTATAGAACTAGGGAATTATATATATATATGATTTTCTAGGAATCATATTGAAAGTGTTCCAACTATAACCATTTGACAATTTCATCTTCATTTAGGCTTATGTTATTGAATGTCATTCTAATTGTCACTGTATTTTTTATGCATTTTCTTCATCATACATATCTTTAATAGATATTATAGGATGAGCATCACTATTTGCATTGGAAATATGAGAGTGGATGGTTATTACTTAAAACGTTTTACCTACAATAGACAAAATAAATTAGAATAATTTTTTTAATTGTTGACATATTGGCCTAGGCCCTAAATAGAAGAGTGATAGAGTGAGATTGAGAAAATATTGTGCAACATAATGTAAAGGATGACCTTCACCATAATGCTAAAGTGTGTATTAGATCTCATGGAATTATGTATTATGTATTAGTATGAATTATGCTAACGTATGCATTATACATTTTGTATCTTTTTTTTGTTCTAACATTTTAGTATTGGACTATGCCAAAAAATATTGGGAAATGGCTTTGAAATCTACCATATATGCGGATATTACAATAAAAATGGTTGTCGCTTGGAATCTTGTATTGAAGAATCAACAATCTCTTAAGGATTTGAGGAAGGAACACCTTATGGGGAGTGAAATTTGAAATCAAGTTAAGAACTTGTAAGGGGTGAAAACTAGGTAAGATTTATAGAAACCTCTAAAGGAACATGTCAAGACACAAAGAAAATTGAATTGGACTACTCATATATTTGAATTGTCTCACTCATGTGTTGTAGGATAATGAAAATTGAATGAAATCCTTCCCTCTATAAAGGTAATTCATCATAGTGCATTTTTTCATAGAGTATTGACTAAGACAATTTTTCTCATTATCACCTTTAACATTGCCTATGTTAAAGTAATTCATTCAATTGTGTTATAGGATGTAGGATCATGGACAATTAACTATCCCATGGAAAGAGGATATCATGGTCAATAACTTGGAGAAGTAAAACTATTGAATCTAGGGATGTAATCAAAATTTTAGTGTGTGATGAAGAATAATGATGAAGATTTTTAGTGAAGACCTAACAAATATGAGGTAGATGACTAGAAAATGAAATATAAAGCTAGAATTTTATTTTTGTTTTTAAAAAATGTAACATTTCGTAGTCCATGTTCTAAATGTCAAATTAGTGTCATTTTAACATATACTTATCAATGGGGCATAAATTAAGTGATGTCTGTATCATTGATTAAAATTTGATACCATAGTGTATATGTCATTTGAACATTGCTCAAGTAATGCCCTGGATATTGTTTTAATGCGTGTTATGTTTCTTGGGATTTAGTATAGATTGATTGAATGTTTGTAATACATCGATTGGATTCCAATACACCTAGTTTTGAATTGGAATATATTAAATCAAATTATGTAAACGATGTAAATATGCTAGTATGGATTCCTAATGTGGAGCTCAAGGCCAAGGCCCAACTAGTGAATGGCTAGGCATGTATCATGTAAATACCTCTATATGGACCATGTGGTTAGCTTGCCATGCTAACTTGAAAGCTATGTAAATATTATGTTGTAAAAGTAATAAAATGGTTTTGTAAAGAGCACTAGAGAGGCTATGGTTCCACTAGAGGGGATGAGAAAGGGGGGGGCTATGGGAGATTAAATCCTCTATTGCTAAATGTCAATGTTAGAACTCATCCATTTGCTGCCACATGCCTTAAATGGGACAATTAATTCAATTTGACTATTAAACTAAATCATTGAGTGCATGTGTGAGGTTGGTGGGGAAAATTCTCCTCGTGTAGTTATGGAAACATGGGATGAATACACTTCTATGACATTTCTAAGAGTCCTCTCTTCTATGGTCAAGAGTGATGTCAGTTGTCTTTTTCACCATCCTCTCATCTCCTTTGGAGTCTACCAATTATTCTCATGTATATTTTTACAATAGATAGAGTTTCCCTCTTGTTGTTCATCCCATTTTCTATTACCATTACTAGGCTATGAAACAACTAGAAATTTGAATTGTGAAGAGAAAATTCCAGACATTAGAAGAAAGAACATGGTTGTAGGTGAGCATATAGGTTGGGAAACATAGGAACCTTTATCCATTGTGTTTTTATTTTATTGAATGGTTGAGAATCCATGAATTAATGTTACAAGAGGTTCCCCAACATCATATAGAAGATTGGAATATTTTTACACACATTAGTAGGAACTATAAGGGTTGGATTTCCTAAGGGAACTATAGAGTACTGAATGGGAATTCCTTCCTTGTGTTGTGTGGGGCAATAGAAATGAGTGACATGGTTCGGATGGTTGACTGAGATTCATGTAATTGCTCAATGGTGAGCAGTTTGGATAAGCATGAGAGAAAATGGTTTGTGGGACGAGAAATAAAAGAATGTAGGTGTTTCCTTCACTGTAGTAGCCTCATATCTCGGCTTGGGTGTGGTATTTGTATTTGATACCTATGGTTGGGTGGAAAATCATTCTTACACACCTGGTTGCTTGGATTTTCTTTGTTAAAATATAAGTATTATCTTGTATATGAATGTGGACTCATGGAATGATTTTATTTTATGCCTATGATGAATATGCTTATTTATGCATGTTGTGTGTGTGAATAGATTTTTATTTCCATTGTGTTTTGTGACGCAAGGCACCTCAATATATTAAGGTTCTTGCTTAACAATACACACAACACATACCAAAATGCTCACACAAAACAATGTGTAAAGTAGGATGCCAGAAGTGGCTTATATTACTTCTCTGAATTCGGTTACAATGTGGAATAACTGAAATCAAAATAACTAACTACAGTTGGCCTCAGTTGTTACAACTTAGAAGTAACTGTGATGTGTTCTCCCCGTGTGTCGACCTCACCCTCTCCTGGTTCACTGCGGAACTCTGAGCTATGGCTCGATCTCAACTCTTTGTTCTTCGGCCTGTGTGACTCTTCACAACTCTCTTTGGATCTGCTCTTTGATGCTGTTGATCAAAGATAGAAGACCCCTCCAACTAATTCCTCTCCTATGTCTTCTCCTCTACTAATATTGTTCCCAAGATTACTGCAATCCCCGAGACACACATCCTCCTGTCTACCGATCCTTCCCAATCCTGTAGACTTGCAATTTTCAGCTCCCAGCCATGCTGCACAGCCTCTGTCCATCACGACACCTATCATGTCCTTCACCTTCTTGCAATAACTGTATTAACTTCCTCACCAACCCTGAATGGCTACCAGGTACAGTTTCCTTAACTTTCAGCTCCTCCAACTCTGATACAGTAGTCGGTCACATCTCGACCTTCCTATCAGCTCGATTCTCATCTCCTGCGGTTCGCCAAACCTCCCCTTCCTCTACACTTAGCTCCGCCAAACCTGTCATGTCGTAGTTCGACCACTTGTCGACTATGTGACGTCTCGCTTCACTTGTCGTTTATCGACCATAACCTGTCGACTCTTGACCCCACAACATTCGTTGTGCACTGCTCTAGTCGATCGTATACTGACTGCTCCTACTCGACTTGTTGACTTCGACAAGTCAACTTGCTTCTCGGCCCAATGGTCATCGAAACTCCCGCTGGTCGACTCCCTTATGTCGATCAATCTCGACTGATTTTCCTAGGCTCCGATCCTCCTATATCAGTGTTAGAACATTATTACACCTATGTACATTAATAATTTATTAATTGATGGTTAATTAGTGCCCAAATGATTAATTATTACATCCCTAAGTTGGTTAGCTACTAAATGGTCAATTATCATGAACTAGTTAGCAAATGTGAACAAGTGCTGAGTCAAACTGGCTGTTTGGTGCGCTCCCCAGGGCATTTAATGCATTCAGCATGCCTAGAGTGCCCTCCCCAGGTTAATTAATGCATTCAGCATGCTTCTCTTCTAGTTAGGGCGCACTTGCTCAGATTGTGGACAATCTTGCCAACTTTGTCCAATTTTTGGCCAATTTTAGCTACCAAACCTCTAACCAACCAGTTTCTTCACATGTGTGAGGTCACATGGGCCTGCCCAGTCATTCCCAGCATTCACACAGTAGATTCGAACCAGTTTGGGATGGTTTGGGATATTTTGGTCAACCTAGGGGGGTTTGAGCTATTTCTAAGCTAGATCAGTGTGAACACTCCAGATGGATTCGAATTCTTCCAGATTTGTATATATGGGTGTTCTTAACCTATTTTGAGGTTGGACAGTTAATAATATTGACATTATTCACCCATTTCATGTGTATTGTTCTTCATTCATTTACAGATTTATGCTATTCTTGCAAATGTTGTGCAATCTTTCACTAGTGAGGAATCCATAGTAGCTAGGTTCTGCTGTGATTGAGATTTTACATGGTATCAGAGCTCTTGGAGCTACCATTCGAACCAGCAAGACTGTTGTAGTGGATTGCCAAAAGCAGTGGAGAAACCACATAATTCCTGAGGCCATTGCCTTGAGCTTACTGGAGAAATCTAGTGGCTCCTCTCAGGTGTGATGCTCTCTCGAATGCACCCACTATCCAAACAGGGTTCGAATCTGTTAGTGTAGATCCCTCCTGAGTGATTTGAGAGTTGTTTGCAGGTATTGAAGATCAACATTGTCAGCAAGTGTGAATTGCAGCAGAGAAGAATGGAGCCATCTCACCCAAACGTGCTCACTCCCTTCAACTATTTCGATTGGAAGGCAGAAATGGTGATTTTGCTGAGATCTAAGGGTCTCTACAGAATTACGATGGGCACTGAGGTTGAGCCAAACTCAGCTGTGGAGAAATCCAATTTTTTTAACAGAATGGATGAGGCATTTGGCCTCCTTTGTCTCAGCATTTCGAGAGACCTCCTGTTTCATGTAGAAAGTCTAGCAACTCCAAATGAAGTGTGGCTCAAGCTTGAGACCCTGTTTGGAAAGACTGATGAGATGAGAGGCCACCAGCTCAAAAATGAGCTTGTCTCACTGAGCCCAGGGAATTTCGATTCCATCCAGGACTTCTTCACCAAGTTCAAGAACTTGGTCTTGCAGATCAGACAATGTGGCATAGAGAAGAAAGAAGAACAGTTGGTGTTGTCCATTCTCTCCAAATTGGGTTCTGAATACTCATTTTTTATGTCTTCCTTCAACTCCACAAGGCTCACAGTTAGAGGTTGGAAGATGCCATCTTTGGCTGATTTCATGGAGATGCTAACTCAAGAGCAAGACAAGCTGGTCTTGATGGGCTCCATCAAGAAAAAAGATCAAGTTCTTGCAGCTGGAGATTCAAAATGTGGAAGAGGCAAGCAAAAACCCAGGGGGTCGAAACCTCAAGAGAAGAAGAGGAAGGATGAGAGGCCCAAATCCTCTGAGGGGGTTTCGAATCCTGTCAAGAACAAGGGAAAGAAGGCTGAGAAGACAAAATGTAGCTACTGTCAAAGAGGTTTTCATCCAGAGAGCTCATGCATGAAGAAAACCATAGACACCATGACCCATCTCCTACAGAAAAATAATATTCCTCTTCCTGAAAGTTCCAAGAAGAAGGAGTGCGTTTCTGAAGACAAGGAGAGCTGCCATGCTTTGGTGGCTAGTTCATCTCATTCACCCTTGTTCATCATTGATTCAGGTGCCTCAAGGCACATGGCTTCCTCAAGAGATTCGTTTTCTGAACTTGCTCCCTACAGTGGCCTCTCCATTCGAATGGGAGATGACTCAGAAATCCCTGCTCATGGCATTGGGAAAATCTCTATGGAGAATGGCTTCTTCTCCAATGTGCTGTATGTGCCAAATCTTGCAGCAAACTTGCTCTCTGTATATCAAATGACACATACTGGAGCAGCAAAGAAGGTGGTCTTCACTCAGGATGATGTGGAGATATCAGAAGTTTCCACCGGGAAAATTGTTGCAATGGGTGTTGCAGACCATGACATGAAGATGTACAAGTTCTCCCACTTTCTCGAGTTCTCTTCACCAAGTGTACTTCTGTCACATGGGAATGAGACCAGCAAGCTATGGAATCAAAGGTATGGTCACCTAAACTACAGATATCTTCAAGTTTTAAGCAAAGAAAAGATGGTAGAAGGGCTGCCACAAATCAGTTTTTCAAGTGGAACATGCAAGGGTTGCATGATTGGGAAGCATCCTGAAAAGAAGTATGACAAAGGGAAGGCAAGGAGGGCTGATCAACCACTTGGGATAGTGCATTCTGATCTGATAGGGCCACTCCCCACACCCTCCTATGGCTGCAGCAAATATGTGCTCACCTTCATCGATGACTACTCAAGGTACTGCTGGTTATTTTTCCTTAAGCAAAAATCTGAAGTCTTTGAATGTTTCAAAATTTTTAAGAGCATGGTTGAGAACTTCAGTGGGAAGGCCATGAAGGTTTTGAGGACTGATAATGGCAGAGAGTATGTCAATAACAATTTGCAGCAGCTCTGTCAAGAGCATGGCATTCAGATGCAACACTCAGTGCCCTACACACCACAACAAAATGGTGTTGCAGAGCGCAAAAATAGAGCACTGAAAGAGATGGCAACTTGCATGTTGCAAGCAAGGGATTTGTCTCCCAAATTGTGGGCTGAAGCTATGAATTGTGCAGCATATGTTCAGAACAGAGCACCACACAAAGCATTGCAAGGAATCACTCCATTTGAAGCATGGATGGGCCACAAGCCCAATGTCTCACATTTCAGAATTTTTGGCTCAAGGGCTTGGGCCAGAATTCCACCGGAGAAGAGAAAGGCCTTGCAGCCCCAAAGCAAGGAGTCAATCATGGTTGGGTATGCAGAGGATTCCAAGGGCTACAAGCTCTTTGATCCATCCACTCACAAAACTTTCATCGAAAGAAGTGTCAAATTCGAAGAAGAAGAATTCTTGCAAGCTAGTGAACAAGGTGATGGGGAATGCTCATTTCCTCGTCTTGATGATGAAGTAAGTAGTGATTCTTTCTCTGATATTTCTGATTCTGATATTGCTGAAGATGATGTTGATATGGATTCTGAACATATCCCTCCCTCAAGGCCCAAGTGGGCAGAGAAAACAATTCAAAGTGCTGGAGAGCTTGTGGGAGATCCCCAAGATGCTAGGAAAACTAGATCTCAATTTCACAATTCCTTTGCATGTGATAATTCTGATCTGAGTGAGGCATGTTATTTGATGGTTGGATCTGATCCAATGTCATATTCAGAAGCATGTACAGACCCAAGGTGGCAAACAGCCATGCAAGAAGAGATGAACTCACTCCATGAGAACAAAACTTGGGATTTGGTCCCTCTTCCTCCCAAGAGGAAACTAGTGCAATGCAAATGGATTTATAGAACCAAAGTTGGATCTGATTGCTCTGATCTGAAGTATAAGGCTAGGTTGGTGGCTAAGGGTTACTCTCAGGTCCAAGGAGTGGACTATACAAAGACATTTGCACCGGTGGCAAAGATGGACTCCATAAGACTAGTTTTGGCCATTGGGGCTTCCAAGCGATGGGAGATTCATCACATGGATGTAAAAAGTGCCTTTCTTCATGGGGATCTGAATGAGGAGATATATATGCAGCAGCCTGAAGGTTTTATTTCTGATCATACACTTGTTTGCAGGTTGAACAAATCACTCTATGGGCTCAAGCAAGCTCCTAGAGCATGGTATGCAAAAATGGACAATTTTCTGCTATCTTTGGGGTTTGAGAGGTGTAAGTCTGATCCAAATGTATATATGCAGCATGTTAGTGATCTGATATTGATTATTGTACTGTATGTTGATGATCTTTTGATCACTGGTATCTGCACCAAAGAACTTGACTCAGTTAAGAGAGCATTGTACATTGCATTCTCCATGACCGATCTAGGATTGCTAAAACAATTTCTGGGTTTGGAGATAGATCAAACTGTGAATGGAATTTCTGTATGTCAGTCAAGGTATGCTTCAGATTTGCTGCAGAAATTTAAGATGGCTGAATGTAAGTCTGCAAAATTTCCATTTCTTTCAGGAGTTAAGCTTACAGAATGGGGTTCTTCACCACTAGTTGACAGTTCACTGTATAGACAACTAGTTGGGAGTTTGTTGTATCTTACACACTCTCGACCAGATTTGTCTTATGCTGTTGGGGCTGTTGCAAGGCACATGCAAGAGCCTCATGAGATCCATTGGAAGGCAGCCAAGAGGATCCTTCATTATGTTCAGGGTACTAAGTCCTTTGGTATCCATTATGCTGCTGGTTCATCCCTTGAACTAGTAGGATTTACAGATTCTGATTGGGCCGGTGATTGTATCGATCGGAAGTCAACTTCCGGTTATGTCTTTATGCTTGCACATGGACCTATATGCTGGTCAAGCAAGAAACAAAGCACTATTTCCTTATCTTCAGCTGAGGCCGAGTACAGGGGAGCAGTTAATGCAGCCACATAATGTGTTTGGTTGCAAGGTATTCTTGCAGAGTTCAGGATTGTCTTTGATTCACCCACTATTCTTTGGTGTGATAATCAAAGTACAATCAAGATTTCTACCGATCCAGTACAGAGACAGAGGACCAAGCACATAGAGATACACATGCATTACATTCGGGGTTTGGTGCATGACCGGACCATAGCATTGCAGTATTGCCCATCCAGTGAGCAAACTGCTGATATCTTCACCAAGTGTTTTACCGAGAAGACCTTCACTCACCTTAGATATTTGCTTGGGGTGAGTGATGCATGGTGATGATTGGTGTATTTTGATATATGCCACATGTGCATTTTAGAGGGGAGGTTTTATTTCCCATGTGGTTTTCCTCCTTACCTTGGTTACATGGACAAATAAATTTTATGATGTAAAAGGTGACTTGAGCCTAGTTGCCAAGGCCTTAATTTTTGATATTTCACTAAGTCTAGCTTAAGGGGGGGTGTTAGAACATTATTACACCTATGTACATTAATCATTTATTAATTGATGGTTAATTAGTGCCCAAGTGATTAATTATTACATCCCTAAGTTGGTTAGCTACTAAATGGTCAATTATCATGAACTAGTTAGCAAATGTGAACAAGTGCTGAGTCAAACTCGCTGTTTGGTGCGCTCCCCAGGGCATTTAATGCATTCAGCATGCCTAGAGCGCCCTCCCCAGGTTAATTAATGCATTCAGCATGCTTCTCTTCTACCTAGGGTGCACTTGCTCAGATTGTGGACAATCTTGCCAACTTTGTCCAGTTTTTGGCCAATTTTAGCTACCAAACCTCTAACCAACCAGTTTCTTCACATGTGTGAGGTCACATGGGCCTGCCCAGTCATTCCCAGCATTCACACAGCAGATTCGAACCAGTTTGGGATGGTTTGGGATATTTTGGTCAACCTAGGGGGGTTTGAGCTATTTCTAAGCTAGATCAGTGTGAACACTCCAGATGGATTCGAATTCTTCCAGATTTGTATATATGGGTGTTCTTAACCTATTTTGAGGTTGGACAGTTAATAATATTGACATTATTCACCCATTTCATGTGTATTGTTCTTCATTCATTTACAGATTTATGCTATTCTTGCAAATGTTGTGCAATCTTTCACTAGTGAGGAATCCATAGTAGCTAGGTTCTGCTGTGATTGAGATTTTACAATCAGACTCCATAGGTGAAAAAGAATTCGACTGCTCCGTTAGTATCCTGAACTCCCCTTCGAAAATCCACATCTTCCTGCAACTCATCATCCTTCCATTACACTAAGTATTCCCTCTTCTGCGAGCTACGCGTTCACCCAATATAATTCTCTTCGATTATCTTTGCGATTTCTTCTTTGTGCCGATCCGGAATCTGATCCATCCAGTCGATGCTTATCACTTCTTCGGTTTTGATGCTTGACCCTTCTTCAAATTTGTATAGATCTTAGACATTTAACGTCGCTGAAATGTTCAAGTCTTCCGACAATTCCAACACATAAGCGTTGTCTGAAGTCTTCTTCAAAATTTTGCATGGTCCAATCTTCTTTAGCTTCAACTTGTTGTATGTAACTGTCGGAAATATTTCCTTCCATGTATTAATTTTTTAGCATCAATTCAATATACTCTAGGATCTTTACTGAGAGAATAAGATGTACAGCATATCAATCATAGCATTGCATAACAATCACACCAAGCAATCACATGAGACAATAGACACATAGAGTTTCATTGGGGAAAACCATAAAGGTGAAAAACCCCACAACTTCCTTAGAGATAGAAAGAGAAAATAAAACAACCCAAGTACAAGAGATAGTCTTCTCCTAGCAGATGATCCTCCTCCTCACAAGTGCACCACTTTTCGAGAGAGATAGAAGTGAGTAATGAGATGTCCAAATAGAGATCTCCCGATCTCTATTTATACTTGTCCTATCCTACCCAATAAAGTAATGGGGCTGACTTTCCTATCTTAGCCTAATAACCCATGGTTAACTTAATCAGGATCGACCTCACACATGGTGGTCTAATAACCCATCAGCAAGTTACGACACTTGCGACACTTGTCAATACAAATGACGACACTTCCGTATAGAGGAATAATAACATCTCTATAGGAGTACAATATACATAGATGAAATACGTGGGTGAAATACATTCCGAAGTTACATATACATCAACACTCCCTCTTAACTAGGAATGTATTTCTCGACACAGATCTGCTAGTACAAGTCTTCTTCTCTAAATCATCATCATCAATCATCGTCATCGTCACTGCTGCTTCTATCTCAATCAATCTTCGATCTAATCATCATAGGAAGTTCTATAGAGCCAGTCCTTTTTCATATTGGATGTAGGCTCACCACCTACAGGTCTTCATCATCACTGGCCATACTGTGGAATCCTCAAGACTTATTATGTGCGTCACAAAACCTTGCAAGAGCATCCCAGGCTGTTATAGGCACACAACTCCGACCTATAGTATCTCCTAGGGACAGATTACATCTGACCCCACTGCAAAACCTCCCAAGAGCATCCCAGGCTATGACGGGTACATAGCTCCGACCTATAGGATATCCCAGGGCGCTATTATATGTGGTCATGGAAAAACCTCGCAAGAGCATTGCAAGTTGTTATGGGCACACAGCTCCGACCTATAGGATCTCCTAGGGCGCTATTATATGCCATAGGACAAAACCTCGAAAGAGCATCCCAGGCTATTACGGGCACACAACTCTGACCTATAGGATCTCCCAAGGCATTATTATATGTCCTCTCAAGAACAATGCCTCGAAAGAGCATCCTAGGTTGTTACAGGCACACAACTCCGACCTATAGGATCTCCCAGGTCAACTTACATGCTCATCTACACAAAATGTTCCATGGCCATAGAGTATCATCCTGATACTCACCATACATCATCCTGATGTACACATGATCATCCTGATCATCATCACTGCATCATCCTGATGCATGTCATCTGGAGCAACATCCTGAAGCTCATCATCTGTGATCATCCTAATCATACAATGCATCCATCTGATGCATACATAGTATCTTCCTGATACATATTATCATACATGATCTACCTGATCATACAATGTATCCACCTGATACACATGATCCACCTGATCATACCTGATACATATCAACATACATGATCTACCTGATCATACAATGTATCCTCCTGATACATCTGCAGATACATACTCATGATCCAACTGATCATATCCATCATCCAACATGATGCATACATACATACATATAAATGATCCAATTGATCATATCCAACATCCAACATGATGCATACATACATATATAAATGATCCAATTGATCATACAGAGCAGAAACTAGAACATCGTCCTGATGCTCATCATCCAATGCTTATATCCATGGCCATGGGAAGGATCCTCCTATCACCATGCTTTGAATGGCTCTAGAAAATGTGTCCATCACTTCTTCCTCGAAGTGTCATCAATCTGAAGAACACCAAGCCTCTCTCTGAAGTACTCGAACTTCACTCTGGCTAGTGGTTTCGTCAGCACATCCGCAACCTGCTCGTCCATCGCAACATACATGAGCTTCACTGCTCCTCTCTGCACCATATCCATGATATAGTGATATTTCATCTCAATGCACTTCGACTTGTCGTGGAACACTAGGTTCTCAGACAGCTTCACACAACTTTGGTTGTCACAAAAAGTACCAGTAGCATCCAACGGGAGATCAAATAACTCAGACAATAGCTTCCAAAGCCATACTGCCTCACAACTAGCCGAACAAGCTGCAACATACTCTACTTCGGCTATACTCAGTGCTACACAGGATTGCTTCTTACTAAACCAAGAGATCACACCTGATCCCATACTGAAGTAGCACCCAGATGTGCTCTTCCTATCTACAGCACTGCCCACCCAATCCGAATCAACATATCCTTCCAGGTTAAATTTTTTATTCACATCATACTTGAGCCCATAGTCAATTGTACCCTTCAGGTACCTCAAAATATGCTTTACAGCAACCAGGTGAACACCTCTGGGATTCAACAAGAACTAGCTCGGTGTGTTCACCGCAAAGCAAATATCTGGTCTCGTGTTCGTTAGGTTCATCAAGGACCCAATCATCTCACGATACACTGTAACATCAACCCGATCAGATGAAGCATCACACAGAAGCTTCAGGTTCGATGCCATAGGTGTGGCCATGGCCTTGCATTCCATCATCCCGAACCTCTTCAGGATCTCCACTACATACTTCCCTTGTCCAACGAAGATTCCATATGCACTCTGCCACACCTCCATGCCTATAAATTAGTGCATCATACCCATGTCCTTCATCTCGAACTCGGCAGCAAGCTTTCTCTTTTTGTCGACAATCAATCTATCTTCACTTGTAACAAACAGGTCATCCACATACAAAAGTAGTATGGATTTCCTTCCTCAACCTTGTAGTAAAGGTTGGAATATGCTTTACTCTTAGTAAATCCCAAACTGGATAGAAAGCTATCTGTCCTACCATACCAAGTTCTAGGAGCTTGTTTCAAGCCATAAAATGCTTTCTTCAGTTTGTACACATGAGTCCCTCTGTCATGTGTCTCAAACCCGAGTGGATGCTCCACATACACTTCCTCCTCGACTGCACCATTTGTCTTGACATCCATTTGGTGTATCTTCCATTTCATCACTGTAGCTAGAGCAAGTACTGATCTAATGGAAGTGTATCTGGCCACAGGAGCAAAAGTCTCTTCATAATCTATTCCCTCTTTTTGGGAGAAGCCACGAGCTACAAATCTCATTTTTTTATTTCTCTATGCTGCCATCTGCAGCATGCTTGATCTTATATATCCACTTGGAAGTCACAACAAACTTCCCTTCAGGTCTTGGGATTGCATCCCAGACATCATTCTTCATGATCGACTGGTATTCCTCGATCATGGTATTCTTCCCAGATCCGAGGAACTTTAATATCTTCAATAGATAACTTTGTTGTTGAACAAATGTTGTAGTCCTTCTTTTGTAGGTGAAGGTATACAATCCTTCCTACAAAACAAGTTAAATTGCATGATTAGAAACATCTCATAGTTTTCAGAACAAATTCTTACACATGAGGAAATATGTCATACAGTCATGAAATTATCTTAGCCAATGCTTTAATACAACATTTATCCATATCCTGTAACTTTCTAGATGCCTTCCAATCTCTACCAGAACATTGTTAAGAGTGTGCACAACTCCCAACATGTCAGCAAAGAGGTTTCATTCTAGATAAGTAGCAATGGAATGTTGTACAGTGCCATAGGCCACTTACCCATCACATGCGTATTAGTAGTATACTATTCATTAATGCAATTATTCTAATATGCATATTACACACCCTAAGTCTAGAAACATAAGTATATGCATCATTGAACAATTAAATATACAAGAAATGACAATTCAAATACTTATCTTTGTTTGTTTGTTCGGTTGACTCCCTCTTAGTCTTTTGCTTCCTTTCTGCAACTCCATTCTGATGTGGATTGTGAGAAGTGGTCAACTCCCTCTAAATATCTGCATCCTTGCAGAAACTACTGGAGTGTGCTCCCTCTTGATCTTTGCTACCTGGATTACCTGTCCTTAAACTTATATCCATCCTTGATCACTATGCATGCTTACTAGTATCATCATTGTGTTATCCTCGAGATCTCTATGTGATCAAACATTCATTAGTATAATCTTAATACTATCAAAACACAATAATCTTAAACATGTATGATCATTTTCAAACATATATAATAAGCATTAGCATTCAAAGTTTCAGGGAAGACTTCTCTTACTCATGCATATTCATATTTGACCATAGAACTCTTCTGGTTAGCCATATCATCAATCAAGGTAAGAGACATAATATGCATAAACCCTAGATTACTCAAACTTGTAACTTCATGAGTAATCATTATCAATCATACAAAAGTATAAGATCCTTTGATATAGGAAAAACATACCTGGTCATCATATTTGCTAGTTATGTCTAGCAATGTTTTCGTGTTCTCTTCAATGACCCACATAACTCATAAGTTAACCTTTGCAAAACCAAATTATACATACCTCTATGTGATCCATGACTATGGATGAATCTTTGTCTTCATGTCACCATAGCATTTTTAGGTTGTCCCTTCAATTTGTACAATCCTCCCTCTTGCTCTCCAATCGCTATTGCATCATCTATAGTATTACCCTTTGGCCACATTAGAACTTGGCCATCTACAAATCGAACCCTCATACATTTTGCATCCAATTCAGATATGGAGAGTAGGTTCTTCTTGAGCCTAGGTACATACAAAACATCTTTCATCTTCAAAGGCTTCCCAGAGTCTAGGTTGTAGGAGGCTTCACCACTTCCCTTGTTAGGGGATTGATAGTCATCCCCAAGTTTCACCTTATGGGGTGACTCATGTTCAGATAGATTTACAAAAGATTATTTAAACCTAGTCATGTGTTTGGAAGCCCCACTATCAATAAGCCAATCATTACAACCATGAGAGATAGTACCTGTGAGAGTAGAGATTAGAACATATTCATCTTCGCTTGATGAGTCATCACTTTCTTCTCTAGCCTTCTTCCTGGGGAATTCATCATCCTCGGCAGCATGAGCATGATATTTCCTTTTGTTATTCTTGTTGTTGTTGTTGAAGTTGTTGTTCTTGTCCCTTTTGTTCTTTGGACAATCTGTAGTGAAGTGATCCTTCTTATTCTTTTGATGATAGTGAGTGGATCTCTTGTGCTGAGAGTGCTCCTTCTTAGGCTTGCTTCTTTTGGTGTGAGCTGCGAGAGCTTGATATTCATTTCCCATCTTTTCTTCTCGGGCTACAAGCCTAACCTCTTCTTGTGAACATTCTTTCCACAGTATACTGAAGCAGATCAACATCCTTCTTGCACAAATTCCTTGAATAAAGGAATCCCATGACCTAGGTAGGCCATTCAGAGTGGTCATGACAATTTCACCATTCTCCACCATTTCATCCACAGCTTCAAGTTGTTCCTTGATTTGAGAGACCTTGGAGAAATAGGATTGAATGGTCTCTCCATTATGAAGCTTTACCCCTTTCAATTGATTCAGCAAAGTCATCTTCAGATTTATGTTCTTCCCTTCAAACAGCTTGGTCAAAGAGTCAAACATTGCCTTGGGTGTCTTTAGAGATGACTCATGTGGAATGAGATGGTCCTTGATAGAATCAGAAATGATCCTCTTTTCCTTGACCAATTTCTTCTTGTGAAGATCCTTAGCCTCTTCTCCCTCTAGGACAGGGACCTCTTCACTTATATAAGTGTCCAACTCATTTTCTTCTAGGATTAACCCAATCCTATACTTCCATGCTCAAAATTTATCAGCCCCTTCAAGCTTATCCTCAAGTTTGGTGTGGTGAGACATCTTTAAAAAGTACTTCAAATGGAAATAGAAAAGATTTAGGTCTTACCACTTGATTTGCTGAAAACTGGATCTGGTCCTGGATTAGGGTTTGTCAGAGAAACCCTAAAAATTCAAAATGTGAATTTCAACTTTCTGAAATGATAGAAAGATGTGCCTTGATAAGTTGATCAGCCTGGTATACTCAGAATTTGAGTTCTGTAAAGTTTCACCCTTCAGAAATGCCTTTTAGTCTTCCCGGATTCATTGGGGAGGACCCTGAATTAGGGTTTGAGTTTCCCAGAGATTTACCCAACCAAAAATCTTGATCCAAAGCTCTAAACTTTGATTTTTCCAAGGAGCTTCCAGCTATGTCTTCAGATTTTAGAAATTCCTATTTTTGTGGAAACCCTAAGTTTTAGGGCCGAAACGGAAAGTGCTCATAATTGAATTCTGATTGGACAAAACGATTCACCTTGCTGAGGAGGGTCAATCTATCATATTACTTTTCCAAAATCTATGGAGAGAAACCCAATAAACAAGAAACCCTAGTTTCTGCCACTCCACAATGTCTTCTTCTTAGGGAAGCTCTAATACCATGTTAATTTTTTAGCATTAATTTAATATACTCTAGGATCTTTACTGAGAGAATAACATGTACAGCATATCAATCATAGCAATGCATAACAATCACACCAAGCAATCACATGATATAATAGACACACATAGTTTCATTGGGGAAAACCATAAAGGTGAAAAACCCCACAACTTCCTCAGAGATAAAAGGAGCAAATAGTACAACCCAAATACAAGAGATAGTCTTCTCCTAGCAGATGATCCTCCTCCTCACAAGTGCGCCACTTTTCGAGAGAGATAGAAGTGAGTAATGAGATGTCCAAATAGAGATCTCCCGATCTTTATTTATACTTGTCCTGTCCTACCCAATAAACTAATGGGGCCGACTTGTCTAGCTTATCCTAATAACCCATGGTTAACTTAATCAAGGCTGACCCTACACATGGTGGTCTAATAACCCATCGGCAAGTTACGACACTTGTCAATACAAATGATGACATTTCCGTATAGAAGAATAATAACATCTCTATAGGAGTACAATATAAATAGATGAAATACATGGGTGAAATAATTTCTGAAGTTACATATACATCAACACCGCAAATATGCATAGCCCAAGTCTCCTTCTCTGAATGATTGTAGCCTCTTCTTTCTATCGGCCCTCAACTTATATGCCACGTTACTCTTCTCTATGCGTTTCTGCACATTTTCATGAACTTCATGGATATGTTCTGCAAACGATTCTGCATCCACACTCTTCTTGATTTCTGTTGGTAACTCGACCAAATCCACCACTCCGTGTGGGCTTCTCCCTTGAACAATCTGGAATGGACTCAATCCTATCGACCGATTCACAGAATTGTTGTATGCGAACTCTGCCTGTGCTAACACACTTTCCCACTACTTGGGTCTGTCGGCTGCTAGACATTTGAGAAGGTTTCCCAAACTTCTGTTTACCAGCGCGGTCTGTCCGTCCATCTGTGGATGGTATGCCGAGCTGAACTGTAACTTCGTGTCCAATTTCTTCCATAGGGTTCTCCATAAATGCCCCATAAACTTGGTATCCCGATCTGATGTGATACTCTTTGGAAACCCATGCAATCTTACTATCTCCTTGAAGAATAGTACAGCAATCCCTATGGCATCACTTTTCTTCTTACACGGAATGAAGTGTGCCATCTTCAAAAACCTGTCGACTACAACAAATATTGAGTCGCTTCCCTGCTGAGTCTTCGGTAATCCTAACACAAAATCCATGCTAAGATGCTCCCAAGGGGTATCTGGTACTTGTAATGGTGTATACAACCCCATATTCTAACTCCTTCCTTTCGCCAACTAGCAAACTTGACATTGTCGAACCCACTTTCTAACATCTGTCGTCATTCCCAGCCAGAAATACTTTTCCTCGACGAGTTCTTTAGTTTTGTCGACACCAAAATGGCTTGCTAACCCGCCATTATGAAATTATCATATTAGGTTTTCCCCCACTGATCCTCTGGGAATACACAACTAACTTCCCCTGAACATATAGCCTTCATGAATGAAGCAACTCAAGTATTGAGTCTTGTCGATACTCCAAGGTTCACGACAAGCCTTCCATGCTTTCACAAAATCCTCATCAGTCTTGTACTCCATCTTTATCAACTCTATCCCTATTTCCTGAACTGTCTTTGTAGTGCAACTCTCCTGCTCAATGTGTCGGCAACTTTATTCAACCTGCCCAACTTATGTCTCAACACGAATGTATACCTATGAAGTAGTTCCACCCACTTCATGTGCCACTAATCCAATTTTGTCTGAGTGTTCAAGTACTTCAGTGCTTGATGATCTGTGTATAACACAAATTCCTTGGGCAACAAATAATGCCTCCACTACTTCAGTGCTTATATGATAGCATAAAATTCCTGGTCATAGACCGAATACTTCTGCTTCACTCCATTTAGCTTTTCGCTAAAGAATGTAATTGGTTGGCCTTCCTGGCTCAACACAGCTCTAATTGCCATTCCCCTCGCATCGCAATCGACCTGAAAAACTTTGTCAAAGTCTAGGAGTGGCAATACTGGGATCTTAGTGACCTTTTCCTTCAACTCGTCAAAAGATCTCTGGGCCTCATCCGTACACTTGAACTCGCCCTTTCTCATGCATTCTGTCAATGGTGCACAAATCCAACTTAATCCCTGAATGAACTTCCTGTAAAAACTGGCAAGTCCATGGAAACTCCTTACTTTAGTTGTACTTGTCGGTTCCGGCCAATCTATTATCACCTTTACTTTTTATGGGTCCATTACCAACCCTTTACTCGATATTACAAACCTTAAGTACACCACCTCCTTCTTCATGAAGAAACACTTTTGCAAGTTCACCATCAACTTCTCCTCCTACAATCTATGCAATACTTGTCGAATGTGCTCCAAGTGTTCTGCCTTGGTTCCAATGAAAAATAGAATGTCGTCTAAATAGACTACGACAAACTTTCCCAAAAATGGCTTCAACACCTCATTCATCAATCTCATGATTGTGCTGAGTGCATTAGTCAATCCAAATGGCATGACTAACCACTCGTACAACCCTTGTTTTTTTTTTAATGTTGTCTTCCATTCATCTCCTTCTCTTACCTGAATCTGGTGATAAGCACTCTTCAAGTCTATCTTCATGAAGTATGTCGCTCCACTCAGGAAATCCATCAAGTCGTCCATTCTCGGCAATGGAAACCGATACTTGATCATGATCATGTTCATGGATCTAGAGTCTGTACACATTCTCCATTCTCCACCCTTCTTCGGTGTTAATACTGTTGGTACTGCACATGGGCTCAGACTCTCTCTAATTAACCCTCTATCCAACAACTCTTGGACATGTCGATTGAGTTCCTGACCCTCTGTCGGACTCATCTTATATGGTGCTTTGTTTGGTAGACTCGACCCTAGAATTAAGTCGATCTGATGGGATATGCTCCTTATTGACGGCAATCCCATCGATTTCTCATCAGCCATTATGTTGCTAAAACTAAGCAACTTCTTGACTTTGACCAGAATATCCTCCTCGCTGGTTATTCATTCGACATATGGTCCTTTCGGAATGATTGCAAAACATCCCAACTATCATTCCTCTTCCTCGAGGAATTCTTTCACGGTGCTCATCAACACTCGCTTTTCCCAAAGATTGCTCTCGCTGTGCTTACTGTCAGCTTGCTCTTCCTGCCTCAGCTTAAGAGTCCTTTTCATGCTATTTTTCCATATGGTGACTATGTTAGCTCAACTATCATAGATCATTTTTCGATCATATTTCCATGGTCTTCCTAACAACAGATGGCATGCATCCACGGGAACTACATTACACAGTACACTATCCTCTAATCCTTCAACTCGGAAATTGATCAGGCACTATCTTGTCACCCTGACATGGGGTCCCTTCTGCAACCATGAGATCCTGTAGGGGTGTGGGTGCTCTCGACACTTCAACCCGATCTTGTTGATGACTTCTATCAACAAAAGATTCTCCCTGCTTCTGCCATCAACTATGGTTGTGCAATGCCATTCGCCGATCCGCACCTTCGTTCGAAACATCGCCTTCCATTGTGCTGGCTCTGTCTAGTCGTGTTGATCCTCCTGGATCAAGGCTCTCTAAATCGTCAGATTTCTATTCTTCGTTTTCTCACCCACACTGCTGTCGGATGCCGACTCTTCCCTCTCGTCGACTTGCCCATTCTTCTGATGTCTGGGTTTCGACTCCTTTATAACATGTAGGTTCTCTGGGCATTCATATGCCTTGTGTTCCATCCCTCGACATTTGTAACAAATTATGGTTGGTCTATTAGCTCCCTTTCTGTCGGATAGACCACTTCGACTATACGCACCTCGACCGTGGTTCTCATGACCATCGCATCGGTTCTCTTGTGCTTCTCCCTTGTCGATGTCCCCTTCGTGTGTCTGTTATCTTTGACACTTTCCTTCTTGTACCCACTACTTTGTCCCTTCATGGAGATAGTTTTCGCACCTTGACCAGTCATTCTTCCTCTAGTCACTGTGGATTTTCTCGACAGCTTCTCTTCTTCCTTCAGAGCTAACTGGTAGGCTTTGCCGATTGCTCTGAATCTCGACATACTCAGTTCATCCTGAATAACATATTTTAAGCCGTTCACATACCTGGCAACAGCTTCTTCTCCTTCATCGGTTTGTCTTGACCAAATCGACAATCAATATAACTCCTTCGTGTACTCCTTCATGGTCATCTCTTTCTTTAGAAAGTTATGTAGCTTCTTGAACAAGGAAATCACATAGTCATTTGGCAAGAACTTCCCCTTCAGCTTGGCAACCATTCTGTCCCAAGACTTGATCTTCTCCTTTCCCTTCTTAACTATGTCATCCTATACATTGTCCCACCACAACGAGGCATGACCCTTCAATCTCAGACATGCAATCTTAACCCGTTTAGGATCCTCGATCTGCTCTACGTTGAAGTATTTCTCCATTTCTCTAAACCAGTCGTTCAAATATTCTGGGTCTAGGCTTCCTGAGTACGTACGCACGTCTATCTTTTCCCGACCTCTCATATCTGTCAAAAGTTTGATCAGTTTTTATTATGGTTCCTCTACGGCTTCTTCCTGAGCTTCCACCTCTTCCACTTCCTCCTCATTGTGGTCTAACGCCTTAGGAATACAACCACGCCTCTGGCTTTCTTTGATCGCTTCAACTTCGTTTGTCAAAATCTGCATTGTTCTGACGCATTCGTTGAACATCTCATGATCCACTGTGATGGCTTTTGTGCCACGCGCTCTTCGTCCTCGGACATTAATGCCTCTGTGAGCCATTTTCAACCTCTGCTGAAACTCCCACACATCCAATCACAACCGGACTTAAACAAGTCATGTACAACTCTACCCAACCGCAGCTGGAGCTGTCCCACTCACTTGCAAGCTCGATATCACGAACACTCCACGAATTCAAGGATTCCTCTGCTCTGATACCAACTGATGCAAGTCAGGTTGGTATGACCGCCCCTCTCAACCGGACTCACTTCCGGGATCTGATACCAAGTGACGCAAGTCAGGTTGGTATGAATACCCTTCTTAACCAGACTCACTTCCGGGCTCTGATACCAACTGATGCAAGGCACCTCAACATATTAAGGTTCTTGCTTAACAATACACACAACACATACCACAATGCTCACACAAAACAAGGCGTAAAGAAGGATGCCAGAAGTGGCTTATATTACTTTTCTGAATTCGGTTACAATGCGGAATAACTGAAAACAATATAACTAACTGCAGTCAGCCTCAGCTGCTACAACTTAGAAGTAACTGTGGTATGTTCTCCCCGTGTGTTGGCCTCACCCTCTCCTGGTTCACTGCAGAACTCTGAGCTATGGCTTAGTCTCAGCTCTATGTTCTTCAGTGTGTGTGACTCTTCACAACTCTCTTTGGCTATGCTCTCTGATGCTGCTGATCAAAGATCGAAGACCCCTCCAACTAATTCCTCTCCTCTATCTTCTACTATGTTGCTGTTGTTCTCGAGATTACTGCAATCCCCAAGACACGCATCCTCCTTTCCACCGATCCTTCCAAATCTTGAAGACCTACAACTGTTAGCTCCCAACCATGTTGCACAGCCTCTGTCCATGACGACACCTATCATGTCCTTCACCTACTCGCAATAACTGTATTAACTTCCTCACCAACCCCGAACAGCTACCAGGTATAGTTTCCTTCACTTTCAGCTCCTCCGACTCTGCTACAGTAGTTGGTCACATCTCGACCTTCCTGTCGGCTCGATTCTCATCTCATGCGGTTCACCAGTCCTTCCCTTCCTCCGCGCTTGGCTCCGCGAAACCTGTCATGTCGTAGTTTGACCACTTGCCGACTACCCGATGTCGTGCTTCACCTATCATCTGTCGACCATAACCTGTCGACTCTCGACCCCACAACATTAGTTGTGCGTTGCTTTGGTTGGTCGCATACCGACTGCTCCTGCTCGACTTGTTGACTTCAACAAGTCAACCTGCTTCCCAGCGCAGTGGTCATCGGCACTCCCGCTAGTTGGCTCCCTTATGTCGATCAATCTCGACTGATCTGCCTATGCTCTGATGCTCCTGCATCATTTTGTGTTTTTCATCTACACATACATTTCTTATTTATTTATTCATATTTATGGCTCATGAGGTGAAATTTATAAATCTGTAATTCATAGATCTCACCCCCCCTTCTTTTTATTTTTAAGTAGTTGTCCAAGGTATTATTCAAAATATTCAAAGAGTGATAACTACCAAAAATATAATGGTAAAATGATGGAAAACCCAACCTAGCATTTTATTAATAGATATAGCAGTAGGGATGAAATATAGGAACTATGGGATAATGAAAGGACCTTCTCTTCCCTAGAACAGGTAACCCTCCTAAATCTTTTTATGATAATCAACTAGGTTTGAAATTTAACAATAAATAAACCTTTGGAAAATAAATGCACCTCACAATACTTTATCTAGGTCTAAGAGTTCCCTATATACAAGTCTAGTATAGGAGAACACAAACCAATATTGAATTGATAAATTATTGCATATGATTCATAGAATGCGAGCAGGCTCATGAATTCCTGCATTGAAAACTCCATCTCTCACATGCATACTAATTCATTATAATATGTGCATTAGGTAGAGGAGGCTTTAGAATGAATTGGAGGGTTCACATTTTATGATGTCCTTGGAAAGTATAGGCTCTAGGATATGGGTTCTCCACTACCCACCACTCTTCTACACAAGTGAAAAACCAATGTGTGTCCACATTTGCATATACTATAGTCAAACAATAGATACTGGTTATCAAGTTGTTTACTTATAAACAAAAGGAATTCTTGTTGCACAACAAAAATCATGAGGGGAAACCAAAAGCATAATTTTTCACATTCAAGGATGACATCCATAATAAATGCAGTAATGTAGGTCTCCCTACCTAACTTAAGTGAATTCAAACTAAGCACTTGCAGCCTCAAAACTAGCTAAATTCTTGATAAGATACACACACACATAGAACCTTGTAGACTAGCTTTAGTGTTTGAGTGTTTGGTGTGTCATGTAGGAGACAATTGGTTTAATCCCCTGAGCTCATTTCCTTTGTTGTGTTACTTACTTAATGTTTTGATAGGTTTTTGCACTAAATTCAACACAAGGAAAAGTTTACATTGGGTACCATCACAAATGGGAGGAAATGGCCAAGGGTTTCCCCATGAGGTTTTCTTCATATGTATGTATATGTGTATGTAATTAAATTCAATTAGAACAAATTCTTTCTATCATCAAGGGAATTAGAGATAAACTTTCTAAATTGACTTTGGTTGCCATGAGTTAACAAGTTATGAAGATCAATAATGTTATAAATATTAAGAAATTGAGACATATTTTATGGAAGGACATTCCAAGAACAAGTGTTTTTCATCCGTTTACGTTGTGTCACAAAGATACCATATTCTTTTACTCCATGACATTTTGAAGCTTTACCAACTCACAATTTCATTATAAAGCATTTTAAAATTACCTCTTATTCTAACAATTTTAATTTTCTTACTTGGAACTATTTATAATAAAAAATGATTTCTATATTTAAACAGAAACTAATGTCTTTTTTAAGGTACATCACATATCTATATTTATATATATATATGATAATTTCTATGAAATATAGTTGTGATTATATTTTTAATATTATTAATATTTTGAAAAATGCCATCATCCCTTTGTATCCTTCAATGATTTAACAAAGAATCAAAATCTTTATGTTATCCACTTTCATGTATTAATTTTATTGGATTTAAAAGCAATGCTAAAAAGCTTGATATGATTTAATATAATAATTATTTTATGAATATACATATAATATTTTTTAGACTATATTTTAGCTATTCAAGTGTCTTTTCCTACCACAAGCTTTCCATTGCAAACACAGGAATGCATAAACTGAATAACGGTCAACTGATTTGTTCTTCTGTGTCCAGCACATGTCCAATAAACAATGGAAGCAAAGACAGAAGCTTGGAAAGGTGTTTGAAATTACTCGAGTTCAATACAATTCTGTCATGTCAGTTCTATTCTGCACTTAAGTTTAATACACCGCCCTATTATCAAAGAGACAACATGTAATGCATATTCTTTGCTGTGTGTTTGCCCTTCTTCCTCCATATAGCTGAACTTTCCTTTTTCCTCCTTTTTCTAAACTTATTTAATCTTAGCTTTGTCACAACGATCTTGGATTGTTGAACACCAGCATTCATAGTTAGCCTGCAAAGAGACACTGCATAAGTCAAATAAAATACCAAAGGTAAAGATAAATTATTGTATGCATGTGCATTAATTTATGTCCCATACAGCATTTCAAAGAGTACTGCGCCTGGCGAGCAGTTTTGATAAACTTGGACAACTTTGCCTTCCCTTCCCTTGAATGTTCCTCGCACCACCTGAACTTTTAACTTCTATTCTGACCCGGATGGAACGAACCTTAGAAAACATGAAAATAACAATGAAACACCAGTTATATTAACTTGTTAAATATGCAAAACCAGATTAAAAAACATCCCTACTGCTCGAGGATGCTAATCTCACATTATTATTAAAAGATAACATAGAAATGCTTCCAATCATTCTATTTCTATTTATTACAGCTAGATTGCAAGGTCAATTTAAACTACAGGAGGAGGAGTAAGAGTAGGTGACTCCAAGCTTGATCTTTATAACTAACACAGCTACTTAATTGGTGTGATAGGTGAATACTGATAAATTCCACAAATTTGCATCCTTATAACAAGCTAAATCGACCTTTTGTAATATAATATTTGTATAAAGGATCTTCAAGAACTGGATTAAACGCTTACCTTAAGAAAGCCTGCGTGCCAAGTAGAGGAATGGCTTGTCAAAGTTGTAAGAGAAGCCGGCAAATCTAGATACAAAATATGGTGGTGATGGCATGAGTGGGTAGGAATAACAGGGATGTGCAGTGGGGAATATAGGCATGGGAGGGGTTGGGAAGACTAAGTAGAGCAAATAGACTAAGTCTTACCCAATCGTCCCACGCCTAATGCCCTCACACTGCAGACCATCCCTGGAACAACCCACAACGTTCCTTTCTCTACTGCTGCAATGTAAATGGTTAGTGTTGTAACATCCATATATATAGCAGAAGACACAAAGACCTCCTCGGATTCTCGTCGGATTATAAGTGGAATTTCTAATTACAATTTTCCAAGTGTTGAACATGCTTGAAGTACTATTGGTCAAATTCCTTTGCACAGACATTCAAAGATGCTCTTGCATTCATTTGGTGCTGGTAGAAAGGCATCTATCGTACAAATGGAACAAATTCATTCTACTCTTTATTTTCCAATAAAGGAAAGTGGTCAAAAGGAAATCATGAGGATTTTGAGAATGATAAAGCAGTTTTGTGCGTGTTCTTGGCCAACTGCTAAACTTTCATTTTTCGAGAAGGGAAGGATATACAAATAAAAAAAAATTAATATTTTTATTTTTGTGTAAATCCTGATTTCTTCTTCTATCGTTTTATGTTTGGTTTATAAATGAAATCTTCCTCTTTCAGATTTTTTATGGGTAGAAACGTTCGTTCAACAACAATGAGCTCACCCTCGTAAAAGGTCTCAATTACACCACTCCATAGCTCATTTGGATTTTAATTTGGTAACCATTATTGAATTGGGATTTATCGATTACAATAATGCATTGTCATTATACTCAAAGTTGACTGTGAAAATAAATATAGGAATGAACATAGAATAATATTTTATTAAATAACCAATTATGATCTTTGTCAATAAATTTGGACAAACATTTCTAGAAACATAATTAAGAATGTAAATTCTAAACATAAGAATAACTTATAGTATATGTAATGGAATCAAAATTCTCTAAAACATGTTTGGTCAAAACTGGCTTCACCTCATTACAAATTCTAGCATAAGTATATAAAAGTTGCTAGAGAAAAAAGAAAAACTTTTTTCTTTGAGATACTAGCCATTTACAAAATAACTATCATTTCTTGGCCTTATAGCCATGTCACAATTTCAATTTTATTCAAGAAGGTGTTTCTCATTTTGTTAACCTTTTAAATTATATAATTTGTCCTTTTACATGTTTGTCCTCTTTTCTCCAACATTTGCATCAAGAGTAATGAGGTACTCTACATCCAATTATAGGGAAGATGTTGTCAATGAATATGTTGCAATGTTAAATGTAATGTAATGTTCCCAAAAATAAAAAGTAATTAAAAAAATCCATGTTGGCTTATGACATCAAACTAAAAGGTAATTAAAAAAATTCATGTTTCTTCATAAAATCAAATAAAAAAACCTAGCATAGATCCATCTTAAACCCAGATCTATTAAGCACCCAGAGGGATATTTTTTATTAGCTTCCGATATGAACATAGGACAAGGATTTAGGAAGTTCCTTAGAGTAGCATCCTCTCATTCACTCAACAAATTCTTTAGCATCTTTGGATTCCTATTTGTTGGTCAATATTTCCTTTTTAAAATTGGATTAACAAATGTGGTTCTTATAGCACCTCGAGAGGGAATGTCAAAAAGAGTTGGAACTACTCTAAGTTTTTTTAAAATCTATCTTTATAGTCTCTAGGCCTATTTATGAAGTACAACCCTAATTTGGATTCAATTAAAAAAAATAATCATTATAGTGAATACGTAGGTTCTTACCTCTCATATTGCCATCTCTAATCCATTGAATTTAAAATGTTAGTACTATAAGAAATCAAATGCAAAAGAAAATAATTTTAATACTAGCTCTAAAACAAAGAAACAATGCATCCAACTAAGATTCCTATCTCCAAGAAACAACAGTACCAAGATCATATCCAAAAAATTTGTAAAGAAAGATCTAATACATGCCACTTTGGTAGAAATATTTTCAACCTCGCTATTGTCAACAACACGAATAATCAAGGCAGATTTAACCAATGAAGACTCTATAGTACCAAGGCCTGAGGATCTACAACCAACAAGATCAAACTTACAAGGGAGTTCAAAGTTTAAAGGAGTGATGGAATCTATAGGAGAAGATTTAGCATCGCAGGATTCAAAAATTCTACAAACATAATCAAACTCAGCATGAACACCAATTTGCATCTCTATGGGAGAGTCCAAAGACTCAACAATTCCAATATCCAAGGATTTATAATTAGTAAGATCATACTCCAATTTTAAATCGGGGATGGACTTATTTGAAACTGAATCAACCTCCAAATGAATGGAAGACAGTATCATCCCATATAGAACACATGCCCAAGCATTCAACTGAATCAATATGGTGAAGACCAAGCTCCGATGACCCCATTGGCTCGATCACCTGGTGAATTGTCGAGACCGAATCCCTAGAAGGTAAGCATGAACACATAGGATTATTCTCAGTAGTAATTGTACACAAGGGATATAAAAGTTGGTTGATATGAAAACACTCAACTTCATATGTTGAACACTTCCAAGGGTTATTAAAGTACAAAGTCTTAAATTGAGACACCTTATGTGTGGAAGTTGTGGCAACTTTTGAAATTGTGTGTACTAATGATGCGTTAACATGCAAATCGGGTGGGGGAAGATTAAAAGTCCCCATTAATGAAGGATACATCCCCACACCAATGTTTTCATGATTCCTCATAGAATGGGCTGCTAAAGGAATATTGGATCCATGATCCTGGTTGAACTCGTTACTATTCATGGCTAGTTGATCAATTGTTACAATATTTCCCTCATGAGGAAACTTGATGACGTGAAATATCAAAGAGACTACTACCATCATCGCTTGAGTCCAACTTCTCCCTAGTAATAACTTATAATCAAGTGGATAATCAACCACCTCCACATCCACTTTGACTACTTTTCTCGCTAGCTCTATAGGAAAAGTTGGGATAATATGAAGAGGTTGAAAAAGGTGGTCATCGAAAGCTTTCAACATGGTGACAAGAGCAACCACATCAGGTGATCCTAAATCCTTCCAGCAAGATAAATACGTGACATGTGGAGGCCTTGAAATTTCACTGGGATAGATCACTAAGCTTGAACAAACCTCAAAATTTCACACTGTTATTACTGAGAAGAATTAGCAGAAAAAAATGATCAATTCACTCATAAAACTGAAACACACATGAAAAACTGTTTTTGATACATTAATTAGCTGTAAGCTGGAAATCAAAGAATGTTACAATAGAATGGATTTGATACTTTGGTAGGATTTGAATTCACCTCAAGTATAGTCTTAGTTTGCATTGGAACCATCTCCCGATAAGGTTCAGTGACCACCGATGATGAATAATCAGTTAACTGAGGTAGAACTAAGCATAACTTAATCATGTGGGCACCAAAATAGGCGAGGAGACTACAAGGTGGTGAAATATTGACTTCTAGTGGTCAAAATAGGTGCTCCTACACTTAGTAGTAGTGAAACTAGGTGTAACAATTAGTTAACTAGGAAATCAAGGGGATGAGGTGCCCTAAATCATGGAACTGACTGTGTTAACTCCTAAAATCATGCATGAGGGAGAATTTGGACTCCAGTGATGTAACCAAGGCACTATGAATGGATAGGAGGGCTAATGATGGCCAAAAACAAGCACCAGGGGGGAAAAAGTAAGGACTAGGTGCTAGGAGACTCCACTACTAATGGATGGAATGCATGGATGCATGCAAGACCAAAATGAGAAGGTGAGAATATTCCAACACCCCCCCTTAATCTGGAATACGAGGAAACATATGTAAATTAGGGCCCTGGTTACTAAGACCAAAGGTCACCCTGTACAAAAATCTAAAAAAGTGAGGAAAGAGGGAAAGCCTAGTGGGAAAAAACCCCCCACTTAAGATAGACAGAAACAAACAAAAAATTGTTGCTCAAGACCTAAGTAGGTGTGATGCTTGATTCAATGTTTGGAGGTATCTTCCTCTTAGGAAGAAGTGGATCATGCTCCAAAAACATGTGCTTGAATTCTCCTTCAGTGGATGCAAGCAAATATGGAGGCTTTCTAAACATGCTCTTCAGACCAAACATGGTGAGAACAAATCCAAAAATATAATATCATCCTGGAACCTGTAATTTGAACCAACTGAGGTAGGATCGGCTCCAATCAGATCTAATTGCTCCAGAAACTTGAACTTTTAATCAGTGGAAGTTAAATCAGCTCCAAGAATTGATTGATGGTTTCTTGTGATCTTCTTTGAACCAGCCGGGGTGAGATCAAAACCAAAATCACCAAAATGTGCCTAAGACTTGAACCCAAGCGAATGGTATTGTCCTCCATATTCAGTGAAACTTTGAGAACATGTTCCAATGATGAAATAGAGGTACATATGAAGCATGTGATCAAGGAGGGAGAGTGCGTCACCTCCAAACTTTGATTTAACCTCCAAAACATTCAATAGATCATCATTATGCACAACAGTAGACTCATGTGAAACAGAGGATTTAAAACCTCTTCAGATTCTAGAGCATAAACTGGCTTATCTTGGTCATAATTTGAAATAGAAGACATTGAGAACATGATTGAGGAATGGATAATCTCTACAAAAGGATCATATTCATTAGTTGTATCACTTTCATCTACATCAACTACATGGGAAGGGGAAAATTTGAAACTGCCTTCAACTTCTAGAGCAACAGAGGAAGGAATATCTTCAACACGAACTTTCTATGTTGAATATATAGCATCTTCTTCATCTTGAACAACTTCATCATGAGAGATGATTAAGGCCAAGACATAATTAGAGAGAACACTTAAGGAGGTATCAAAGGGATTGTTCTCCAAACAATTTGCACCAATCTCTTCATTCTTCTTGCCAATTGCTTTGTCTAGTTGGGCCCATAGATCACTTGGATATTCAACAGTTTCCATGAGGTAGCACATACTAGGAGACATAGCAATACACATTGCTCCAAAGGCTCTATCACATTCATTTTTCCAATCATTCTCTTCTTCATAGGAAGCAAAATATCTCATAACACCAATACACATATCAAAAAGACCTTGTCTCTTCAGATATGCTATCATCTTTGGTTTCCACTCATCATAGTTGAATGGAGAGAGAGGAGGAATTGCTTTCAGATTCATGGAAGCTATTGTAAAGTACCTACAAAAACAATGGAAAATATTTGGAGGATTGTTACTGAAACTATTGAACACTCCTTTAGGACAATAGGAACTTTTATCTGGATCCTTCACACCTATCTAGACCTCAAAGGGTTTATCCATTGAATTCAATGCAATGGCACCAGGATTTGTTTTTGAAATCCAGAAGCTTTTGGTGCTCTACTGAAAGCAGTTGATCAATCTACTATTGGAACTGTTGCTGCTGCTGCAACTACTACTACCATTGCAACTGTTGCAATCAAAATCTCTCATTATATCTAATACCATGTGAAATTCCATAGGGATATATCAATGAGCTTGAACAAACCTCACAATTTTACACTGTTATTACTGAGAAGAATTAGCAGAAAACAATGATCAATTCACTCATAAAACAAAAACGCAAATGAAAAGTTGTTGTTGATGCATTAATCAGGTATAAGCTAGAAATCAAAGAATGTTACAATAGAATGAATTTGATACTCTGGGAGGATTTCAATTCACCTCAAGTATAGGCCTAGTTTGCATTGGAACCATCTCCCGATAAGGTTCAATGGCCACTGATGATGAATAATCAGTTAACTGAGGTAGAACTGAGCATAAATGAATCATGTGGGAACCAAAAGAGGGGAGGAGACTCCAAGGGGGTGAAATATTGACTTGTAGTGGTCAAACTAGGTGCTCCTACACTCAGTAGCAGTGAAACTAGGTGTAATAGTTAGTTAACTAGGAAATCAAGGGGACAAGGTACCCTAAATCACGGAACTGACTATGCTAATTCCTAAAATCATGCATGAGGGGGAATTTGTACTTTAGTGATGTAACCAAGATTCCTTGAGTGTATAGGAGGGCTAATGATGGACAAAAACAAGTTCCAGGGGGGGCAAAGTAAGGACTAGGTTCCAGGAGACTCAACTGCTAATGCATGGAATGCATGGAAAGCATGCAAGACCAAAATTATATTGCGATAATATTCCGATAGAGGCACCCTCATCTACAATTTTCCAATGAATCTTAGTGTTTCCAGATACAACTTGGATCTGAAAAGCAACATGGTGGGGTAAATGAGGCTTCCAATTCTCAAAATCGAATTAAATTAGTTGACTATTCGTAGGATCTAAAACTCCTAAAGCTGAAAGTAATTTGTTCCTTTGAGTTGGAAAACTATGGAGTACCTAAAGCATAGAAATTTCACATGTATCCTGATACAAATCTTCGACTATACTATAATGTTGAGCAGCATGTGCATTAGGATTATATGAAACATCTTGAAAACACCCTTTAGTATTCTAGGCATAGTATCATTTCCAGGTTTCTCTATGTGTAAATAATTGCCATTATCATCATTAAGGGGTTCTTTCCCTTTGGTTCCAAATGAACTAGATTCATAATTCTTGTTCCTAGTATGGAGAAAAATATCTTGTTCACACATGAAAAATTCCCTTGGGACTAAATTGCCCCCTTGAGAGGAGATTCCCTGGTTTCCCCCTTGGGAGGTTGTAGGGTTTTGATGACCACCAACAATCATCTGTTGTTGATGTTGAGGAAATGGATTATTTAAAACAACAAGTTTGGAGGACCCTTCTTGTTGAGCCAATATCTTCTGAGCCATTTCCATGTTGGGGCGTTTATAAGTTAGATGGTATTCATTGCATAAAAAGCAAGGGAATTATGTCTTACCTTTTTCATTATTTCCCTTGCCAACATTACTGTTGTTGTTGTTATTGTTTGCATTATTGTTCCCCTTATTCCCATTTTTCTTGTTTTTATTTTTCTTCCCTACAGGATGTCGGTTTCCTTGAGAGTTTTGTACTGACATAACATCAGAAGGAGGGTTGGGTTTAAGGTTATGTGTGTTATCCTGACCAGTTATTGATGAATTTTGACTTGCAAAGTTATTACCCGGACTAACTGGATTGTTCTCAACTACACCGATCACACCTTTAGCATGAGGTGCAGGGATGGGTTTCATTGGGTTAGCTTCTTCTCTAAGAGCAATGGGCAGAATTTCATACAACATGCTGTATTGGGAATAAACCAAATACAATTGCTGGGATGTAATAATGGCCTGCCCTTCAGTCTGAACCCCATAAAGAGAAACATCTTTTGCAATAATGGGTTGCGATGACTTAATGAAACCAATCGATGAGGAATTCATCAGGGATTTGATCCTTGACAAAAATACGCCTCCTCTTCCACTCATGGATGTGGTCGGAGATATGAGCATATTTATCTTGAAAAAGGGATGTTAACAGCTTCGTTCCAGTTTCATAACGGAATGGTAGCTGGAGGGTGAAATTGTGAACCTGGGAAACACTTTTGTGACAAACGGAGTGAAAAAAACGGAGCGCAGGAGGATGATCACGCGAAAATAAGTCAACCTCAAACTCTAGGCCGAGAGTTTTGAGATTTCAAACTCTCGCCCGAGAGTTTAAAAAACCTCTAGGCCGAGAATTTGAACCAACCGCCGCGCTGTATTTTTAAAAAAACTCTCCAATGAGAGTTTGAACTAAACTCTCGGTTGAGAGTTTGGAAGATATTTTTTCGCCCGAGAGTTTATGGTCAACAAACCTGGGAAAATATATGGCATCTTTTCGGAACCTGCAACTTCAGCAAGCTCGAACCCCTGTAAATTCTAAATATTATTTGTCGGACTTGGTAGCAATGGATTCATCTCCTAATCTAGTTTCCAATGATATAATAATTGTTTCATTTCGACTTGAATTTCCATTTATTAATATTTTTTTCTAAACCTTATCCCTTAAGAATTTTATTACTTTGAAAATCACCCGAAATGAAAATTCAATATCATAACAAATACAACACCAAAAAATTTGAAATTTCACAGAGATTATAATTTGCTCGTCCTCTTCAAAAGGGTACTTTTATTTTTTCCAATAATAGTCACATTTGAAAGAAAATGTGAAGGCAAAAGCATGTGTCGATAATGCACCAGTTTCTGAACATACGTTGTTTCAATAAATAATAAAAAATAGTTCCCAAGTCTTAAAAAACTCAAAATATAGTCCAGAATCCAATGTAGTGTGTGTAGATTATGAGCCTACAATTGTTTTCTCTAAAATGAATAACCATCTATCAAAAAACCATCATCAACACAGGTCACTCATTATCCATACCTAAAATTTTCAAGTATATGTCATCTGTTGACAACAAATTTGTCCCACGATATGTCCATAAAAAAAATTAAAAAAAATACGAGTAGAAAGCTAATTCAATTCTCTAAAACCTTTGTGTTTACTTCAAGTTGAAATTCCTAAGGGAGATATGGGTTTGAAGAGATCGAAGTTGAAAAACATAAAATTTAGCAGTTTTGTTTGTAAAAAACAAGCCAAAATTGTTTCCCAACTTCATGTTTTCACCCTGGAAGTGGTTTAAAAATACGATAACAACTGCATTAAATGTTTGAAAAGATGCTTGTGGTAATTCAATGTACCATTTTTCCGCTACCCTAGTTAAATTCCTTTGGAAGAGACGTAATTGAATAGAATCATCCATCAAATAGTTGGATGAACACCATAGATGAAAATTCATCACATGGTTGGATCGGTCTTCCTTAGGTTTACCTTCAAACTTAGGAATTTCTGAAGGAATCTTAGTGGGTAGGGGTGGCCATCTTGGATCATGTAACACTGGATTGCTAGTCAACTTTGAAATATCGGGAAAATTCAAAGTGGCCAAAAATGACAACTTTGTCTGAGCCATTGTATTCCAAGTTCCGAGAGCATTAGCTTCCCATTCGTTGGTGTTGGCATATGGCTTTCCTAGAACATCTGGATTTAAAAAATTAGTGAAAAGTGGATTGAGTTGTAAAAAATTATGACCATAGTGGTAACTTTGAAAAAAGGGATAAGATGTTTCAAAAGTCCCTCTCATCCCTCCTAGTGGTCGGCTACCTTGTAAGAAACTTGTCATAACAGGGTTAGCCATATTGGAACCTCCCATTCTAGAAAAAGGGATATTTTTTTGAGTGACAATTTTCCCCCATGGAAATCTAGTGTTGGTACTCCCTTGTACAAATGAATTAGCTTGCAATACATTTAGTTCAAAGGGGTTACCCAAACTCAGACCTCCAACATATTGGAAAGGTAATATTAACTAGGGTAGGGTGGAATTAGAAACAAGTCAAGGGAAGGGTGGGTTAGGCATAAACATTTTTCCACTAAAGGGTGGGAAAGTGTGGAAAGGGATAGATGCGTTGCAACTTGAATCAATGGTCAAATTTGAACTAGGAGGAATAGTAGCAGGCATAGGTTGACATCCTAAAAAGGGGAATCCAAAAGAGAAAGGGTTCAAACTCAATTGAGTTAACAAAATAGTACCAGTAAATATCATTGAGGATGGGGGATACCATCCTGATCCTATTGTGGATTCCGTATTAAAAGTAATTCATCCTACAGGGGGTGTACTATTTCAAGTAGTTACCGCCCCTGAAGTAAACATGTGTTCTCTATTTTCCATATTCAACTGCCTAGACAATTGATTAGGAACATTAATACCATCTATTTGGGGAAAACTAGGACTTTATGGTGGGTTCAAAAGTAGAGACGGATCTGAGAAGTCCTCAATTTAAATGCGTCCTAAATTCTCTCCAGGCTAAGGAGAATGGACTTTAGGAGAGTTGTGCAACTGTTCCTATTGGTGTCCATTTTGTCACTATTTTTTATCACCAAATATACTCTGGGTTGCGTTATTTTCACTATTCTGATATAATAAATCACTCTTCTTGCCATTAAGACCGTCAATCAAACCTGGGTATGATCGTATTTACATATCACGTGAATCTTGGCTAAATATCATTATTTTCATGGTTTATTAATATTATTTTAATGTTTTGCGACTCATTTGGCAAATAGATTTCGGCTTGCAGGTTATAGGTTTCAAACGGACCTTCGTTCAGACTCATGTCCATGTTGCAAATGTTTAGCTGCATTCAGCCTATCGTTCAGCCCTTTGTTCATCCTACGGAATCATCGGTTCACATATTCCTGCCCATTAAAAACAAAAACAGAAATATGAGTTCTGTTAGCAACGTGGTGGTTATGGTTGGTGAGTCAACACTCTAGAAGATTCGCTTCCCTGCTCGCCCAGCTCGACAACACACCTCCTGCTCACGTCAACACTCCAGAAGCTTTGTCTTTCCCGTTCGCTCAGCTTACAGCACGCACTCCTCCTCACGTCGTCATTCTAGAAGATCCTTTCTCTCCCACGCTCAGCCTACCAACGCATTATCTTCCCACATGTAAAGGAAACCAACACGCAGCTGTTCTTGTCAAAGGGAATTGGTGTTGTGGAAGCAGGAGGACGGCCTCTGCGCTGTCGTCAACCACCAAGCAGCCATTGTATGGACATTAAAGACTTCTGTTTTTAGAGAGGTTGACTATGTCGACCCTCTCTCCCATTGTAAACTTATAAATAGACGTCTCCTTTGGAGAAACGCAGACAGTATAGACGACATATAGCACAGTAGATATAGGAATTTATGCTATCAAGTAATTCATAGGAACGCTATATAATTTTCTCAGTTAATGGAAGCTCTTGAATTTTACTATTGATATTCTGTTGTTGCTGACTAAGTTGATTTAGTTTCCATCTCTGATTGCTGGGAAGGGCCCCTCATCAACCGAAGGTTTTTATGTATAGTTTTGTATTTTCCTTTCTGCAAGTAAATAGTTCATTTTCCAGTGTATGTAATTAATTTTGTTTTCCTGTATATGTCATTTCCTTATTTTTCTGTAATATGTATCTTGCTACTAACTTAATTTACTTTTTTTTTTCAGAATTGATAATGGTCAATTAAGCATAATGTTTATAGTTTGCTTTCAGGCTTTTGCAATTAAATAGTTTGCTTTCAGTCTTCTTCAATTAGATAGAGTTTAGTTAGTTATTGTTTCAGGTTTAGTTTATAATTAGAATTAGTTCTATTAGTTTTTTTCCTGTAGCTGTAGGTTAGCTTTATTCATATCTCAGTTTTATTTGATTAGGCCATAGAAATAGTTTATTTCTTTAATGATTAGAATATGTTACTTCTTGCTATCTTACTTCTCCATTCGTTGCTTTCCTTGCACCATAGGATCATATGCATCAGCCAGCTGGTAGTTAAGATCATCCAAACTGCTTCTTTCCCTAGTTTAAATCGTTTTTCTCCATCCAGACTGTCATCTGGGCAGTCATCCGGATGGTCATTCGGACCTTCATCCTTTCTACATTGTTTTTATGCTTATTAAGAATTCAGTTTCTTAGGATTTTTAACTATAATGTTCCTTTCTTTTAATTGGCAGTCTTAGATGTAATTAAGATCTTGTTTCCCATTACATAGAGTTTTAATTAAGTTTTGTCATCATTCTTAGTTTCCATTTCATCCTCCTTAACTTTGTTTTTACTACTTTTCAAATTATGTCTTTCATGTTTGATTTGCCAATAGGGTACTATTCTAGAATCTATCAATTTTATTCTTAGTATAGTTTACTATATGTTTTTGAGGTTTATTTCGGACTAGAGTTAATAATTTCATTCTCCAAGTTATCTTAATTTTGATAGTTTCTTTATAAAGCATAGGATCAGTTTTCCCATTCACACAAATAATGAAGATGTTCATGAAATAGAGTTTGGTTCATAAATAAATATCTTTATCAATTTTTCTACTTGCTTCTATAATAAATATATTTATCAAGTTTTCTACCTGCTTCCAAATCAGATTTAGTTCAAGTAAATATCTTTATTAAGTTTTCTACTTGCTTCTAGATTTCAGTAGTTTTATATCATTTTGCTTATGGATAGAAGATAGAACATAATGTTTAAAGTTAATTGTAATTGGTCTCTTTGTAGTTTACATCTCTTTGTAGAAATTAGGTTAGATTTACTTCCATTTTGTTTTGTTGTTACATTCAAAAGTCATTACGATACATTCACCCCAGTTCCTATCACATTTGATGTACAACATCAAGGAGAATGGAATTAGATACTTTAGTGTAGTCCTGATGTGTTAACTAAATATATGAATAGTTGTTGAATTCACTAAGTAGTTTGTAGTTTTTGTTTTAAGTCAAGTAGTTTCCATTTTCATAAAAAGTAATTTGCTTTTTTATCAGTATTTCTTCTTTTTCTGTTGTTTAATCATAGAATAGAGTAGTATAGCTTGATACTATTATGATCTGTTGGTTTAGTTAGGTTTAGTTAGTTCCTTCATTGTCTTTCTGAAGTTTGAATCAGTTTTTCATTTTGAAAGATCTTTCGATCTTTTCTTTATTAAATATTTCTAAGGTCTGTTGAGCTTAAACGTAAGCCCCATTCTATCTCATCATATATTGTGCCACAACTTTAAGATTACCAACCCTGGTCGATAATTAAATATTTTGGTGGTTCTTTAAGACAGTAAATACACCTCAACAGTTCCTCAGTGTCTCTAAAATGCCCTTCATCAGAGGTACTCTTAGACTCACCTGACCTAGAACTATTTTCTTCTATTGGTTGTTCTTTTTGATGTTCCTATTTTTCCTCTTTTGTATCCCCTTGAGGGGGTGGATCAGTATAATCCATTCTTCATATCGGCGTAGGGACTTCTCACTATTCAGGATAGTGTGCTTGAATTCTTCAAGATATGAGCAGAGGTTGATCGACCACGGTGGCATGTAGAAGAAACTAAAAATTCCCTGAAAGATGTCAATCAAGATGCCAAACAACTCTCACACTGAAAGAGTACTTGGATGCATGTGCACTCCAATGAATATCTAAATATGATCTCTCAAATATCATCCTGGGATGATGAGGGACTAAGTCTAATTAGTGAAGATCAGAGAGAAGTTACAAAGGATGGGTGTGTTTCCCTTCTTGGTGCTAGTGTTTTACCAGATGGATCTGGAAAACACTCTCCAAGGGTACTAATGCTCCAGTCACTAGGTCTGCCCAAGGTGGTCGCAAGAAATCCTCTGTTGGCACCTATGTATGACCCTAAAGACAAGATCCTAAGGATACCAATCCGTAGACAATGTCTAGGGAAACAGTTGCGGGTCAGGATCGTGCGTATGAGTAGGATAACTAAGTCTGAAACTCTACAACAACACTTTGTACTGTCGAAAGTCCCCATACACGCAAAATCTCTAGTTGATGCTCGATTAAGTATTGGAGAGATCTTTCCAAAACTTAACCTCACACGCCCTCGTGCTTGACTCCTGTGTTAGAGGAGATTCTTGGGCACACCCTTACGGTGTTGGATTTCCTCCCTTATGAAATACACTTATGTTTGACGAGTTTCAAGTGATCTTGGAGGAGTTAAATCTCAAATCCTACCTCCAAAATCCTAGCTTAGCTATTGGTTGTGTTTCTAACTATAAGGGATCCTATCTCAAATTATTTTTCCTTGCTTAAAATGCAATTTCAAAAACTTTTCAAAAGAGCTAAAACAAGTGCAACTAAAGACAAAATGTTCTTTAACTTGAATATGAAGCACTCAAATGCCACAATCATGCACTTTTAACTTCCAATTTCTTTCCAATGCAAGTTTTATAGATATGATTCGGAATGCAAATGCAAGTTCTCATATATACAATGTAATTTTTTGGTCTTTTCTTTGCAAAAGGAAACTTCAATATGAATGCTTAATAACTAAATGCAAGACATGAAAACTTGAAATGAAACTTGATTTAGAAACAAAACAAATTATACAATTTTTGTTTTTTTCAATATAAAGCAATCCCAAATCCTTTAGGACACTTGCAATGTACTCAACCAATGCTAACTGAAACTGAATCACTTTTTGTTCTTTTTCCAAAATGAGAAACAAAATCCAAATTCCACCCAACACATAACCAAATCAAAGAAAACACGTGTGATCTGCTTCTTAGACAATAAAAGAAACCATAAACATTAGAGTTCTCATTCATGTAAGCATGTCTTCTTGGTAAAAGTATAAATAAGTACTTTTAGAATCAACCAAAGAAAAAGACCTACTAATAAACAAGGTTTGTTAAAGCTAGGTATGCATACAACAAACTGAATCAAGGTTCTAAACAACTGAAATAATCCCTGAGCTTTCACTTCAAAGGAGTAATCAAAAGCATAAAACTAAAAGAGCACAAGAACCCTACCAAAAGAGGAATTTTCACTCAAGGATATACAAATTGACTTAAACAACTTCAATTGGTTCCAAATCAACTCAAACATGATCAAATTGATTCATACATATCCAAATTGTGTCAAAAAGCTCCAAACTGGTTCAAAGAGCTCCAACTTGCGTCTAAAAGCTCCAAATTGGTCCAAACAAGCCAAATTGGCTCAAAATGATCCCAAAAACCAATTTAAGATCAATTAAAAGGAAAATCTCACACTTCCAATGGGTCCTACCCAAACCAAAGACCAACAAAGACTCCCAAAAATCCAACCAAAACCTCTCAAGTAGAGACAAAATTGAAAACACCACCTACAGGAGGCTCACGCTAGTGAAGTACTGACACGGTAGGTGTGAAGAACCTGCAATAATTAATTAATGCAAATACATGAGATATCCGAAATAATAGAACTTAGAATCACTTTTATTGATCACGGGCCACTTCGAGGGGGCAACCTCCTTTCAGCAAGCTCAATACAATTAAATTCACGGTGCCTTCAATGACCTCAACACACACTTATATACTAAGTCTATGCCCAATACTATGAGTCAAAACCATGGGACATATAATACTACGGGACGACTTACAAAGCATATGCGTCCAATACTATGGGCTAATATAAACTATGGATCAACAAATACAACGGGACGACGGGACAACTTACAAAGCATATGCGTCCAACAACAATATACTAACATAGTAAAGAGAAGGGTTGACATGGGTTCCTAACATCCCCTCTCCCTTAGAAAAAGCTTTGTCCTCAAAGCTTTGGTTGGAGAAATTGCTGCAGAATCTGAAGAAGTGGTTCCCCGATAGCATCCTCGGGTTGCATTTCGGGCCACTGGCGCCTTTGGAGTGTTAGGGAGGATTGCTTGGAAGGTTGTAGACGAAGAAGAACCCCATCAGCTGTGTGGAAAATGTGCTCATAATGGTGTTGATCGGCTTGTTGTTTCAGGCGAATTCTGGCCATGTGAAGATTGTCCTGTAGAATGAGAAGAATCTGATCGCGGTTTTGAAGAACCGAGTCAATTTCCTGAACTAGGGAGCTGCTAAGGGTGTATGGAAGAAGAACTGGCGGTGTCTGTCCATAGACTGCTTCATATGGTGTCCCTTGAGATGTGGTATTGTACAACCAGAGCGCTGCTAGGAGATCCATAGAAATAGTTGTCCAAAGCTGTGTAGGGATGGGCAAGGGTTTGAGCAATCCCGAAAGGAGTGTCGTTTCACCCTTGCTGACCTGGAAAGTATCACAGTCAGCCACCATTTGTTGAATTGTCATTTTCAGTCCCTGCCAAAAGAAGTTACATTGTTCCCGGTCATACATTTTGAAGAACCCAGAGTGCCCTACTAATGAAGAAGCATGGAGTTCATAGAAGAGATAGCCCTGTTGAACATATTGCAACCAATTTGGAACAAGCAGAGAAAGAGTTGTAAGAAAAACTGGGTCATCAATTGTGCGAGAAGGAGCATCTGCCACCATATTGTCCTTACCCTTATTGTAAGTGATCACATAGGGATAACCCATGAGTTGGATAACCCATTTCAGGTGTGTTGGGGAGGAGACCCATTGTTCGAGAAAATTTTCCAGACGCTGGAGATCAGTCTTGATGCAGAAATAATTCCCTAATAGGTATGGCTGCCACTTATGTACTGCATGCAAAATAGCCATCAGTTCCTGCTGAGAGGTAGATGCGACTAAATTCTTACCGAAAAGGTCTCTTGAAGGCGGAAAGCTCATTGGTTCAGCAAAGACACCTGCATATCTATCCAAGGAAGTAGTGGAGATCGTTGATGGGTGCATCTGAAGGGAATGGAGCTGAGCGATGATACCATGTAAATTCTTCTTAAGGATTTTTTCCAGGTGATGTGAACTGATGATGCAGAGAGACCCTAGTTGTAAGCCCATTAATTTGTGTTGTTCCCCATTTACTGAAAACTGCATCCAAAGTTCCGAAAAATCCCATAAGATGGGGCCAAGTGTGCGTAACCATTGAACGCCCAAAACCACATCACATCCACCTAAAGACAAGGCAAACATGTCAGAGCACAAGTTATAATATTCCATAGAGATACGCACATTGTGACACTTCCCCTTGCAAGGTAAGGTGCCCCCATTGGCAACCATGACTTCAAAGTTGGAGCAAGGATGGACAAAACAATCATCCTGTTTGGCAATCCGAGCGTCAATGAAGTTATGAGTGCTACCAGAATCAATGAGTATGGTAAGAGGGAGCTTCTTGAATTATCCCCTGACTCGCATTGTTTGTGGGGTGGTGACGCCAGTTACAGCATGGAGAGAGAGCTCGGGTGGGTCATCCTGAGATGGGGTGTCAATAGGCGGGTGTTGAATGTCGACCTGATCATCTACTGTATCTAGAGCTTCTTCATCAAGTTCTGAGGTAGGCGGAGAATCCACATCCAAGAGATAGAGCTTTTGTTGAACACATCTATGTCTCCGAGTGAATTTCTTATCACAATTATAACAAAGCCCTTTTTCTCGGCGTGCCTGCATCTCTGTTTCAGACAAATTCTTGATAGGAGTTGATTGCAAGGCAGGCGTGATGGGAGGTCATTGGGAACCCATATTTCTGAAGGGAACAAAGGTGGGTTTGGAGCGTTGTTGAGCTATGATCTTGTCCTCTACCAACTTATCCAACCCTAGGACTTCCATCATTGTGTTGGGATAGAACATTTTGACCTCTGAGCGGATTTCATCCTTGAGACCACTGATAAAACAACTCCGATAGAATTCATCAAACAATCCTTCTGTGTGATTGGCCAGTTTCTCAAATTCTGTCTGATACTCTCTCACTGTGCCAATTTGGTGAAGTTTAGTGAGTGCTCCTGTGAAGTCATCAAAAGCACTAGGACCAAATCGTGGCAAAAGGAGTTGGCAAAAATCTATCTAGTTTGGCTCAGGATTGGCTTTTATGTACCAATGGTACCATTGAAGGGCTTCTTGTTCCAAATGAAAGGATGCAAGTGGAACTTTCTAGGCCTCAAAAGTATTATGCAGACTGAAATATTGTTCTGCTCGGTATATCCATCCAGTCGGATCAGTACCATTGAAGTGAGGAAAATCAAGCTTCGGCCTGCAAAAATTGCTGGAAGAAGAGAACCCAGTGGCTGCAAAAGATTCTGGCTGTCGGTTATTGTTCATGGCCGAATGCCGAAGATGGAGGCTGAGAAATTTTTCATCCATATCTTGGAGTTTGGTTTGGATGGTTGCAAGTGCTTCGTCCATGGTTTTTTTTTTTTTGGAAATGGATAGAAAAACATAACCAAAAGCTTATTTAATAAAAGAAGATTTGGATTTGGGAAAAACTCGGATGGATAATTGGGGTTTGACTAGGTTTTGGACACTTTCTGATGGACAGGGAAGCAAAAAATGGGGATTTCAGAAGCGGGGTGAAAGAATGAGAAAATTTGGTAGAGAGGGACAAAGAAGCAGAATTAGGAAAGGAACACGGTGGCAAAATTTGACGGCATTTGGGTGAAAATTGAAGGAGTTATGGCAAACCCTAAAAATAGACAAATGTGAGATTTCTGGTCTTGGGAAGTGGAATTTGGGATAGGGTATTCAAGAATGAAATATGTAGAATGGGATTGCAGGGATGTCAGTGAAGTTTTAGGGAAAACAGAGTTGAAACAAGGAAGATATGGCCGAAAAAACAATTTTTTTTTATTTTTTTTTCCAGAAATGGATCGGCAACAGCAGCGCGGAAGGGATCCGCAACAGATGGATCTGTAACAGCACGTAAATGATCGAAAACGGCTGGATCTGAAACGGCGACTGGATCTAGAACGACTTTCAGAATACATCTGAAATGGTTGGATCTAGTGCGGAAGTGATCGGCAAGAGTTCAACTGAAAATAGATATGGACCCCAGGTATGTGCGGCTTCCTATTAGTTGAGGAGATTCACTCGGCCACCAATGCTATCTGACGGCTTGCGTATTGGGGCAGTACCCCTCACTCCACAGCTCAGGTAAAATTGATAACCGCTTTGCCACAAACGACAGCTCTTGGTTTACCTCACGGGTGGGAACTAGTCAATCAAGTAGGGGTCGTTGCCCTTTTCGCTGGCAGGTCCTCTCAATGGGCTAGCTACTTTGGGGTTCCTGTGGTACTCCTCACAATGAGTTTTAGGGCTTATGCCCAAGTACTTCCCACAGTTAAGCGGATAGGGGTTATCCCTAGATCTGAACTTTCAACAGATGCGAAAATTTGTTTGGCAGAAATTCCACCCAACGAACCCAAGAAAGTGCTCTCATACCAGATGTGAAGAACTTGCAATAATTAATTAATGCAAATAAACAAGATTACAGAAATAATAGAACTTAGAATCACTTTTATATTGATCACGAGCCACTTCGAGGGGGCAACCTCCTTTGAGCAAGCTCAATACAATTAACTTCACGGTGCCTTCAATGACCTCAACACACACTTATCTACTAAGTCTATGCCCAATACTATGATTCAAAACCATGGGACATATAATACTACGCGACGACTTACAAAGCATATGCGTCCAATACTATGGGCTAATATAAACTATGGATCAACAAATACTATGGGATGACTTACGAAGCATATGCATCCAACAACAATATACTAACATAGTAAAGAGAAGGGTTGACACGGGTTCCTAACAGTAGGGTGTAATGCTGGTGAGAATCCCATCACCTGCTTGTTCCTATCAGACACACACCTATCATAAGGGTCACCTTCATGTGGGTAGTGAAAGTCTCTAAAAAACAAGTCCAACTCAAGAATTTGACAGTGGAACAGTCTATTAAAGTGCTGAGATCATTCCTAACTTGAAAATAGACTCAAAACTTCAAGAAAATTGGAGAAATAAACTTGGAAACCCCAAAGTAGACAGGATTTATCCCTAGTGGAGCCGCCAATTTTGTTGTTAGGAAAATAGTCCAATGACTAGGGTGAGGTCACCAACGTACTCAGGTTGAGAAAACAAACAATTAGGGTTCTCCAACAAGCAAAATAAACAAAGAGTTTAAAAGTTAAGAAAGCATGTGCCTTACTTATGAAGGTTGATCCTAGCCTTCTCCTTGAATCCTTGAGCTGTTATCTTGATCTTCAATCAATGAACCTACAAAACCAACTCAAAAACCTTCCTCAAACATATTTGGATACAAATAAAAGATTAAAATTCAAATAGAGAATAAAAAGTTAATCTAATGAACATCAAGAAGTGACCAAATCTGATAAAAGTATGAACACAACTATTTGGAAAGGGAAAGATGTCTATTCTTTCATTAATGAATGAAACAAATACAAATTTACCTTCATTCTATTCAAGTACCTCTTGAAACCTTTGTTTATGGATTTCTTGCTTCTCTTCTCCAAGAATCCCAACCTCAACTATGATGCATTAGGGTTTAATAGCAGTTAGGGAACAAATGGTGAGTGAAAGAGGGTGATAATTTCTCCAGCATAAAAATACTTGGGATAAGATTCCTCTTCATGTCCCATATCCCTCTCTTTTATAGTGGAAAGAGATAGTTGGGTCAAGGAGGGAGCAGTTGTAACCGAGGAGGAGCTTTCCAAAACCACCCAAACTGCCCCAAATTCGATATTTTTTATATTTTTGGTATTTTTAAAGGAACGTGTTGGTGAGACAAGGGGAAAAGTGTGCAACACACATAGGTGATCCATGTGCAACAAGCATGTTGGTGAAAAAATAGGCTAAAATGCCATTTTTATGGCTTTTCAAGGGGTGTTTTGGTCTACAAATATGGTGAGAAGCTCCCAAACTGTTGGATAAACAATGAATAAGTTAATTCCACACTACCGAGGACCCAAATATGGTTCTTCCATACATAGCGTCCTTTTGTGTGATCAACAATAGCTTCATGAAGTGTCGTCATGAGAGCTCAACATGCAATTGTCGTCACGGATGAAGAAGTGCCAATTTTGGTTATAACACCAATACATGTACAATATCATGGAACACATGAAAATAATATATGTCACTTCCTCTGCCTCCACCACATCAACTTGATTTTCCATACTAGTAGCATCGAGAATTGATTATGCTCTCTCTCGACTTGGAGTTGATAATAATGTGTAGTTTCTCATTCATCAAAATCTTTTGGGTTTCAAATATTTTTTGTTTAACTAATATTTTTGGAGTATATATTTATTTTTGGTTTTGAATTGTAAATTAGGGAGGACTCATAAAAATATTTTGGGTTTCAAATTTTTTTGTTTAATTAATATTTTTGGAGTATATATTTCGTTTTGGTTTTGAAGTGTAAATTAGGGAGGATAGTGTAAAATTTGAATGGGGTAACTTTGCATGCTTACAAAATTTATTTCACATCACAATGCAATGAGACAACATATGCAAGCTTGGTGCTTTTGCTTGAAGAAAAACTGGATCAAGACATTGTAGATGCATAAACAGATCTATTTCTGCAAGATGAAAGAGTTAAGTCATGTTTTTTGCATCGCGGTGAGATGGAATTGAACTCTAGTGAGGTAATAATATTATAGAAAATTAGTTTTAGGGGTTTCAATATGTATCTCTAACATTTCGTTTCGAATAATTGTTCTTTCTGTAGTTGTTGATAGTTTTATGTGACTTGATTTTGTTGGTGTATTTTATCAACACTTGAAGGCCGCAAAATCATTCCTGGAAATAATTTTCGATGGAGTGTTTGCTAAACTCTTATTGGAGACAAGAAATCAAAAGAATTGAGGTTTCTTTCCAAAAGTGCTTCAAACACTGTGGGACTGGAAAAACTATGGAATAGTATTAATATGTACTTTATTTTTCCAGTTGAATATCATTTTGGAACTTGTCAAAGAGGCAAAAATTGATTGAGAAATAATTAGATATTGCACCTCAGGAGCGATATTTCTTAAGTCCCTTTTTAATTCAAAGAAGAGCAATAGTAGTGTTAGAGATAATTTTGAAGCTTTGCTGAAGAGGAATTTTTTCCAATACAAAAGTCGTAAAGAAGTAGCCATTACTTTAGCCAATGGAATTTGCAAAGCTTTATATTTAATTGCACTAAAGAGGCACATTCTATAGCCCAGTAGGGGGGATGTGTAACTCCTTCCGTGCTCATCCTGGCGCTGATAGGTGTCATTTTAAAAAATAATAAAATATTATAAAAAATAACATATCGACTCAAATTAGAATTAAAACATTTACAATGACGTATATATAAAACAACACAAATTAAATAAATTAAAATGCTTCCTCAACATTTACACTCTAAAAAGGAGGGGTTTGCATCTTGAGAGATTTGATCTCTCTCGAGGCTTGGTAAATCCCCTTTTAACATGGATCTATGTTGGAAGATAAAAGATAAAGCAATTGTAGTTCTACATACATGAAGAATTTACACTATTGTATAAGTTATTCGTGATACTGCAGGTGCTATGATTATTTTGAAAAAAAGTGAGCATTTGTGAAGTTTTAACATGCTAGGAAGATTTATAAAATAATGCTTATTTGAAAAGAGATAAATTCATTGGTGGACTGTTTTGCAGGTATGGAAAAATACTTATAAAATAATGCTTATTTGAAAAGAGATAAATTCATTGGTGGACTGTTTTGCAGGTATGGAAAAAAACTTATAAAATAATGCTTATTTGAAAAGAGATAAATTCATTGGTGGTTTGTTTTGCAGGTATGGAAAAAAACTTATATATGTGGATCAACCTCTTCTGAGAGTGAAACATACTCATCGGCGTCAGGGTCTCCTTACCAACCACGTATATCAACAGTAAAAAGGTAAACCAAAATATTAAAAAATAGGAGAAGAAATGAAAATTTAAAAAAAATAAATTATAGATATTTATCCCTCCCTTCTGGAAAAATGAAAGTTTAGCAGTTGGCCACGGACACAACACAAAACTGCTTTATTGTTTTCAATGCACTGGACATGCTTTCTTCATGATTTTCTGTTGACCACTTTCCTTTATTGGAGAAAAATAATAAAAATATTATTCTGCATTAAGGAAAGAAGAGAAGAATGAATTTGCTCTATTAGTGGTATAATAGCTGTCCATGTACGATAGCGGCCTTTTTACCAGCACCAAATGAATGTAAGAGCATCTTTGAATGTCTGTACAAAGCAATTTGACCAATAGTACTTCAAGCATGTTTAACACTTGCAAAATTGTAATTAGCAATTCCACTAAGAATCCGAGGGAGGGAGTGAGTTTCTGTGTCTTCTGCTATTTATATGGATGTTACAACACTAACCATTTACATTGCAGCAGCAGAGAAAGGAACGTTGTGGGTTGTTACAGGGATGGTCTGCAGTGTGAGGGCATTAGGCGTGGGGCGATTGGGGAAGACTTGGTCTATTTGCGCTACTTAGTCTTCCCAACCCCTCCCATGCCTATATTCCCCACTGCACATCCCTGTTATTCCTACCCACTCATGCCATCACCGCCAGATTTTGTATGTGGATTTGCCGGCTTCTCTTATTTCTATATGTTTGTTCAAATTTGTCTGAGAAGAATAGGCAAGTGAAGCCCATGCAAGTTATTTTTAAAAGGTACTATGAGATATGTGCAAGAAGTAACTACAACTTTGACAAGCCATTCCTCTGCTCGGCACGCCAGCTCTCTCAAAGCCATTCCTCTGCTGGGCACGCAAGCTCTCTCAAGGTAAGCGTTTAATCCAGTTCTTGATGATCCTTTATACAAATGTTATATTAAAAAAGGGTCGATTTAGCTTGTTATAAAGATCCAAATTTAGTGGCATTTAACTTGTGCTTCTGTCTTTGTTTCCATTGTTTCAAACTTCTGTCTTAACTTTCATTGATGCAATTTTTATTGAAGTACAGTATTTTTTTATTGAAGTACAGTAGCTTCAACCAACTTTTCAAGTTTTGGTATTTGCTTGCATTATTAAATGGACCTGTACTGGACACAGAAGGACAAGTCAGTTGACAAGTTGTCAACGATACAGTGGCTTATTGGTGGGGTTAGATGGATTTCATTCCATCCACTTGGATTCAATTCGGTGGAGACATCTTCTAGCTTGGATTACCGGCTGACAATTTGCTTGACCTACCATCAACAATATGTGAGAAAGTTTGTTGAGATAAAAAAATCAGTTGAGTAGTTATTAAGTTTATGCATTCCTGTATGTTCAAAGGAAAAAAAGCTTGCCGAAGAAAAGTCCTAAAGAATAGGCACTTGAATTGCTAATGATTACAAGCTTAATCTGTCTGGGTGAGGAGAGAAGGAGAAGGTGAGTTCCGGCATGGAAACGTATTTCAGATTTTTCGAGGAACACATTATTACTTTTGCTATGCGAGTTTTAGTATGCAGTGTTTCCACCCCCATTTTCCTTAAGTAATGTTCCCAAGTCACACGGACTCCAGTTGATGGATATGTGGTTCGATATTCAGAGAGGCTGGTAGTTACTGTCGGATGTTTCTTCAGATTGGTTGTAAGTTATGGGATTCGGCAAATTATTGTTCATAGGTTCATGAAGGCTACTTTTTGTGCCTGGGTGTATAAGCATGCTTCCATATTTGTTCAAAAAATGTTCATTGACGAGTTATTTCTAGGAGACTCAGAAGCGAGAATTCTCTATTTTATGGTTACAAACATGGAAGATTAGGTTTTATCACTCATTCCTCATTTTGTGGAGTCACATGCTCATAAACTTTTATGTATGTATGCACATGTCGTATTTACATTAATTTTTTTTATGTGAATGAATTAGAGAGAAAATAACTTTTTTTAAAATAGGTAATTAAAATTTAATACATTCACCTAAGTTATATTAAATAGATATTATTAAATTTCTTATGTTTTTGTATTATATCTAATTGTATTTTCTTTAAGTTGGTTGTAATGTTAAGTTTTAATGTTAATTATATGTATGGGGAATTTTTAGATGAAGATACATTAAAGACAAAAATAATAATTCAACTGTTTGAGAAAATTTTAATTTAGTTTTGTTTCAAATATAATAAAGCTTAATGCATTACATTTAGAAAACAAAATTAAGTAAAAAATTTGATTCATTATATTTATCCATATTAATATAAAATTGATTAACAAGAAGTTTGTTCACTTACATTTCAATAAAATTTAATTAGAGTTGAAATTAGTGTAACATTTTAATTAGAGAAGAATTATTGTTACATACTACGGCTAATAATAATAGTAGTAATATTACTGTGTTTTTTATAAATATCAAAATTTATAAAATAATTCCATTTAATTACATGTATAATTTTATTTGAATGTATGTATTAGAAAGGAATAACATTTTGAATCAAGTTCACTCAATCAACTTATAGTATAATTAATGCATTCATGGGTATTAAACAATACTCATTTTGTTTTTACTTCTCCCACCTCCCAAAATAAATTTAGATATTAATACCCCTCTCAATATATGTTTACAAATAGTTAATTCTGATCTGCTACTACTATACCTCTAGGCATACAAACATTGTTTTATGTGTGGGGCACGAGGCTTGGTCGAGGTTTGAACCTACGATGTCACAACAAGTACTTTAACGGTGCATCTTATTGCTAACTGGCCTACACCCCCGGAGGATACTAAAATGGTTTTTATGTGGGCAGGCGCACAAAGTTGCTCCCCAAAAGTGTTGCAACGAGGCCGCGCTAGCGGGGAAAAAATGAACTTGCGCACACACCTAAGGCAACGTGCACATGCCACTAGGTTCAGTACCGAACCAAGGCGCGTGCGCGTTGCTGCACGTGGGTGTTTTTGGTGCATACGTGCTCAAATGCACGCATGCGCACTTGTTAAGATTAAAAAAGAAAAAATAGGGCAGAGTTTCTAGAGCCCAATAAATCTATATGTGTCGGTTTATTCTTAGAGCCCCTCCCCCATAAAGGCCTTTAGGCCCTCTTCTAAACCATAATCCCTAAGTGCATAAGTGCTTCTAGGTGTTTAGGGGTTTTGGCGTTAGGGTTATAAGGATTGTAGGTTAAGAGTTAAAGGTTATAGGGATGATGATGTTGATGATGCTGATGATGATGACGATGATGAAGATCATGATGAAGATGTTGACGATGATGATGATGGTGATGGTGGTGATGATGATGAAGATCATGATGAATATGTTGATGATGATGATGATGGTGATGATGATGATGATGATGACGAAGATGATGATGATGATGATGATGATGATGATGAATACGATGAAGATGATGGTGATGACGATGATGGTGATGATGACGATGATGATGAAGATGATGATGATGATGATGAAGATGATGATGACGGCGATGATGATGATAATGAAGATGATGATGATGAAGATGGTGACGACGATGATGAAGATGCAGATGATGGTGATGATGACGAAGATGATGATGATGATGATGATGATGATGATGAAGATGAAGAAGATGAAGAAAAAGATGAAGATGATGATGAAGATGAAGACGATGAAGATGACGGTGATGACGATAACAACGATGATGATGAAGATGATGATGATGATAATGAAGAAGATGATGATGAAGAAGATGTTGATGAGGACGAGGGAGATGACAATGATGATGAAGATGAGGACGATGACGACGACGATGATGATGATGATGATGATGATGATGACAAATATGATGATGATGATGATGATGATGATGAAGACCATGAAGATGATGGCGATGACGACGAAAATGATGATGATGAAGATCATGATGATGATGATGATGAAGATGATGATGATTTGGAGGAGGAGGAGGAGGAAGAGGGTGGTGACGATGACGATGATGATGATGAAGATGATGATGATGATGACGAATATGACGATGATGATGATGATGATGATGAAGACCATGAAGATGATGGTGATGATGACAACAACGATGATGATGAAGATCATGATGAAGATGTTGATGATGATAATGATGAGGAAGAGGGTGATGACGATGACGATGATGATGATAATGATGATGAAGATGATGATGAAGATGATGATGATGATGATAATAATGAAGATGATGATGATGATGATGATGATGATGATGATGAAGAAGAAGATGATGATGATGATGAAGATGTTGATGAGGCAGAGGAAGATGACGACGATGATGATGATGATGATGATGAAGATGAAGATGATGATGATGATGATGATGATGATGATGATGATGATGAAGATGATGGTAATGAACATGGTGAAGATGATGATGATGGTGGTGATGATGATGATGATGATGATGATGATGATGACGATGACGATGATGGTGATGGTGATGATGATGATGACGATGATGAAGATGATGATGATGATGATGATGATGATGATGATGATGATGATGAAGATGATGCTGGTGGTGGTGATGATGACAACGACAATGATGATGGTGATGATGATGATGATGATGATGATGATGACGACGATGATGATGATGAAGATGATGATGAATATGTTGATGATATTTGATGACTAGAATACTTCTTCACTGGAAAACCATTTGTAAGGCCATAAGACATGTAGATACTAAGTTCAAAACCATATAATGGCACTTCCATCCTCAATCGCAGGACAATGATACCTCAAGAGGCCATGTCAAGTTGGTGGAGGTAACCTTCTTATCCCTAGATGGATATAATATTCCTTTAAGGGCCGAGTCTTAGGTCTCCTCGCTTGACCATGTCCAATGCCCTAAGTCCCCAAGACTTGGATATATAGCACAATGGATACCCCTGTAAAGTCTTGTTTGGTGCTTTTCGACATTATTCATGGCCTTGGATGTCTAAATGGTTTCTTTATGGCCAAAGCCACGATATTATTCCATAAAACATCATTCCAAAAGCCTTGATCATGAACATACATATTGATCAAAACCATTTCATGGTATCGACATCCTTAATCATAGGCTAATGATACCATTCAGAGGTCATGTGTGGTTAGTGGAGGAAATCATCATAGGTCTTTCTAGATAGAATATTAATTTAGGGCCCAAGGTTCAGTTCTCTCTCTCTCTGACTATCTCTTTAAACTGGCTATGGGTTATAGGTTTTAAGTGTTGGGTGTTTGATGATAGATTTTAGGGCTTATGAGAATTAGAGGTTATAAAGGTTAGGGGTTAATTTTTATTTGACTAGAAACTTTACAGGTTAGAATTATGTGGTTAGGATTATATGGATTAAGGGATATATATCATTATGTGTTAATATTTAGGAGTTTTAGGGGCTATACTAGTTTAGGATTTTACTATCCCAAGAGTTACGGTGGTTATTTTTACTAGGGACTAGGGATTGCAGTGACTAGGGACTAATGATCAAGGGTTTGGGGATTGAGATATAGGGGTCATGGATTTATGGTTACAAAGATGAAGATTTATATGTACATGAGGTTAATGCGAGTTAGTGATTTTGTGTAATAGTATATCTCCTAACCCTTGTGGTGAAGGACAGAAGAGAGGGGTGAGGGAGGGAGGAGGGATTGGGTAGAGTGGAAGAAGATGGGGGGGATTTGGTGGATAGGAAGAGAGGGGGGGTGGGGTTATAGAGAGGGAGGGGGGGTTTAGGGAGAGATAAGTAAAATTCAAGGTGTGGAAAATAACGAGTGTGCGCTTCAACATGTGTGCACCCAGAAACGCGTGCGTTCCACTACATGTGCGTGCCACTATGTGTGTGTGCGAGTACGCGTGAGCACCTCTACGCGTGTGTGCATTGACGTGAGCCTCCATTTGTGCGCACACGTGTTTGGATTCAAATTTTTTTGGTGCCCTTGCAGGTTTGGAATTAGCTTCGGATTTCCAAACCTTTAGGATCGATCTAAGTTATGGCAGAACACACAAATTTCTGTAACTTCATTTTTTTCATGCTTAGTTCCGCATATGCTCCACTTGTGCACTACTAATGAAATTTTACACACTTGTCAAGCTCTGTGTGTAGATTCTAACTATATATTTTTCAAATAGATCTGTTATTTTTTTCTATTTTTAATTCATTTTTAACTGCACTCGTGTCAAATTTGTAAAAAACATAAGTTGTTTATTTGGCCTATAATGTTTGATTGGATTACCTATTTCGAGAACGGAAAAGAACCCGCACAAGAGTACAAGAATACCTATAAGATAATAAAAAAACTTTTTTGATTATGTTCAGACCATGATATGGTGGAACAACCCTCGACCATGTCATTTCAATGCTTCAATAACTTTCGTAATTTAAAAAAAAATACATAAATTTAACTTTTAAAATTCTGGGAAAATAGCCCTGCACAAGATTCATCTGTTGCCTACGCCTCTACATATTTTTTTCCTCATAAATTGACTATTTACATAACAAACCGGTGGGCCAACACAAACATATGCAGTATGTTTTAGAGAAAAAATAACGTACCAATCTTAAAATGATGACATTTTGGGGTGTTTATACCACTTAATTTACATAAATAAAAGTTATATATTCTGGAAGGTGATCCGTTTTTCTACGTTTCATCTTTTTACACCTAATCCTAAAAAAAATTGTAGGTACCTCTAATAATTCATTTTAATGATAAGATTTATGTTTTTCCAGCATGCCATTGCAACTAATGTGTCATAAGTGGGTATCATTACCTTGCACCAACCCATGTTATTGTATTTTTTCATTGTTTTTCATTGTCATGTATCTTTTTTCTTACTCATTTTTCCTTCGTTCATATTCATCTTCGTGTGCACCTTTCCTTAAAGATCCTACATTATTGAAAGAAAATTATTGCTAGCTTATCTCATCTTCTTAAGTCTGATGAACAAAGAAATATGAGAAAGTCCACAATTGTGAAGGGAAAACAATGTTGGATCATCTCATCATGCTATTTGTTTTGAAAACAAAAACTTCATGGGAGGAAAAAACTATGGTTGAGTTTTACAACACAAACTATTATGTGAGATTAAAGTCCAAAAAATCAATGCTAGCACATAAGCAACTAAGAGGAAGATAAATGTCACATCATGAGTGTTAGAGATTCAAATCCATATATATATATATATATATATATATATATATATATATAATTTAAAATACAAGTTGAGACCATTTAAATAGCCTCTTTAGTGCCTTTACATTGAATAGATGTACCCTTTGACTCTTCATTTAATTCGTAATTAATTATTATAATATTATATTTATTCTATTATTTATTTATTAAAATTTAATGTTTATTATGGTTATGCATTTGTATACATAACATTGTCATTTCCTTAAACCTTGTTTTGTAATCAAAGAAATTGTAACCAAGGATGCAATTATCGAAAATGCTCTAACTCCCAAGCTGCGTCATCTTTGGGAATAATTTTCCATTTAATAAGATAATCCTTGATTACTCAAGAACACAGTCTCTTTTCCCTAATAGAAATAATATATTATGGATCTAAGATAATTCGTGCTTTGTCGTCCAACATAGGAAACATTATTTGTGCTTTATGATGTTGTCCTAACAACTTTGTAAGACATGATACATGAAAAACATCATGGATACAACTCTTGTCCTGTAAATCCAATCCATATGTTACATGGCTAATATTTCTATTGATTTGATATGGTCCATAAAACTTTGGAGTTAAATTATTTTTCCCTTGTTCTTTAAGCGATAACTATTTATAGGGATGGAGTCTCACAACTAACCAATCTCAAATTTTGAACTCTCTTTCTGTTCAGTTTTGGTTGGCTTGTTGTTTCATTCAATTCCTAGTGACTATTAAGTTTTTCTTATGTAATTGAAAAACTCTTTTATCCTCTTCTAAATGATCCTTACTGATGAAACTTTTGTTTGATTTGTGGCTAAATCTTTCCATTTTGGTGGTTCATATTGTAGAAAGCTTGGAATGGTTTCATTTTGGTGAATGTATGATATGTGGAATTATACCACCCTTCAACAAGATACAACCATTGGAACCATTTATCTTTCTTGTCAGTTACAAAACAACAAAGGTAGGTTTCCAAGCATTTATTGAAAGTGGTATGCTGAGATCAAATTAAGTGATGTGAATCCAATTTGTTTTCAAAATTCTATCGAAATATTTCCTTTAAATTTGGTGTGTCTATCACTGACAATAATCTTCAAAAACCCATTTAACTTGTAAAATTTTTTACATAAAACTTAAGTTGCTTCTTTTGCAGAATCTATTTTCTTATCCAAATAAAATGTGCATACTTGGTTAGTCTATCTACCACCACCGATATGTTTTCCTTTGCTTCTAACATGGGTAATCCTTCAATGATCCAAAGTGGATCAATATATATTTTTTTACCTACTTGGAGATTTTAGTGTCAAAATATTGGTTGAATTGGCTTGTATGTACAATTTTATGGGAAGGACTCATTTTGCAAATTTGGGGCCTGGAATCTTACTAGTCCTATTTGAGGGTCTAAATGAAATATTTTTGGGTAAATATACCCATCACTATCTCTGTGGGACATGAGGTGATTCTACACTCCAAGAACTTTCCAACAGTCCAAAGATTGCCTCAATTAGATCCAATATGAAAACGTTATCCCTCTGGCAAGTTGACCTATATAGTTGACCACCATGGTACCAAGTGGATTCCATGTCAAATCTCATTTTTCACACATGTGGACCCAGTCATGTGTGGAACTTCAAGAACATTATAGAAGGAACCATTTAACCCTAAACCTAATTAGGAGTTGAGGCATGCAAAAGCCCTAGAATTAACTATAGATGACTATCGGGCTATGTTAAACACTGGGCAGCTAGAAGAATAAGGGTATCCATTATTTTTATGTATTATATTGTTCCATAGTTGAGCAGCAACATGGGAGTGTATGTCAGAGCAAAACATATAAGATAGGAGATTTTGTAGTAGCCATTATGGTCGCAGAGTCATAACTAACTCCACAAAGAGTACCATTCCCTTTGTATTTTAATTTTGATATGAAGAGAAAGGCATATTCCTCATTTGTGGCCAGGTTTTTCCCTATAGTGGGTTTTCCCGGGGTATATCTTGTGTTATTGTGTGGATTGTGTACTTATTTTCTCTAGTTTATCTTTCAATTACATTGTATTCAATATTTTGTGAAATTAAATTTTAACACAATGGACTAAGTTGTAAGATTAATTGTGATGAACTAATCCATTGGAATAGCCACGGTAGTTTATGGATCATTCAATGAATTCCATTGATATTTCTTCACATTTATGATTAGGGGTGTGCAGCGGATGGAGTAGCCTAGTGGTTAAGACATTTTCACTTTTGTTTCTTTTTTAAACATCACATTTTGCTACATATTTTTGAATGTACACACTCATTCCTTTCCAAAAAATGATTGTCTTGCATTATAATAGGTTTTGAAAAAACCTACGTGACTTGTAGTTGTACAGCCGTGGGATTCTTTGAGCACTTGGGTTTAAAACTTGAATTTGGGATTTAATGTATTCTTCCTTTATACCATAATATGCCATCCTTCCACTCAAATTTGGGGTACTGATTTATATCATTGATTATGGATAAAGTATCTGGGTTCTTGGCATACTCGATTTGAATTTCATCTAGTCATTTGGGACTCACCCTCGGTACTGAAAAAACTGACAGTTTTTCATATTTTCTTTAAATAGCATCAAATACTATGTTGTCATTTCCTCTATTATGGAGTATTTCTATATCAAATGTAGCAATTTTCTCTATCCATTTATGTTGTCGAGTTGTCAATATTTTTTGTTGTAACAAGTAGTGAAGACTGTTATGATCTGTACAAATCATAAACTTGTTTCCCGAAAGGTATTGTCACTATTTAGTTTATGCATGCATGACATAAATCATCTCTTTTGTTGTATGTAGACTATAAGCATTCTCTTTTATTTAATTTGCTTCTTTCAAAATCTATGGGATGTCCTTGCATCAAGACTACTCCTATCCCAAACTCTCAGGAATCACATTCAAGTACAAATGGTTTTCAGAAGTCTTTTGAACTACTAATACATGATTTGTGGACATAATATTTTTCAATGCCTCAAAACTCTTTTCTGCTTCATCATTCCACTAAAAGGAATTATTTTTTAGGAGGTTGGTTTAAAGGGGAGCAATTAAATGAGCATAGTTATTGATGAATATTCAATAGTAACCTGCCAACCCTAAAAATCCTCTTCACTTGGATATAACTTTTTGTTGGGGCCATTATTTGATCATTTTGATTTTCATTGGATTTACCTTGACCCCTTCTTTCGAAATAATGTGACAGTGATACTCTACTTCTTGTTTGGAAATCAATCCACTCTTGCATAATTGAAACACACTTGTAGAAATTGAAACACACTTACAACAATTTAAACACACTTGCATGAATAGAAATCAATGTGAAAAATGAAGCAATTAAAGAGATGCGGAAAGTAAACATGCTATGGTTGCAACCACACTAATCTATAAAGCAAAGACACTTGCATAAATAAAGAACTTGAATGAAAAATACATTTGAATAAATAAATGAATAAAAAAAAATTACAACATATGCTAAGCAATATGAATAAGTTAGTCTTTTTACAAACTAGAGAACTATAAGATCTACATTAACAAAGATCTCAAAGGAAATATAATTTTATTCCATTAGACTTGGACTGTTTCTCTAAGAGTCCTCCCCTTGAAATGGATAAGACACTCTTATTTATATGGTAACTTGGTTGAAACCAAAATAACAAATAATAAATGCAAATCCAAAAGTTTCTCATGTAGTTACAACAATTTGATGATAATTAGCAAATAGAAAATCAACACAAGCTATTTTTATAATTATTCAAAACTAATCAAACTAATCTCATATATGGTTCCATTATTATATCCACATCCAATATGGTTGATGATGATCCAAATATATAGCATATCTTTGTGTTTTGAATATTGAAAATATTGATTTTCATGGAGTAGCAAAATTGTACACGTTGTAGCAATTGGAGTAACGACAAGAGTAACAACAAATAGTAAAGCATTAATTTATCAAAAAGTACAATCTAGGATTTTGAGATATTTTTAATATAGGATTATATTGACTTGATAATGCCCCATATGAAAAATATCAAGTACCCATTTTGTGGATCTTCGATTATACGAGTTGTAGAAAATGTTCTAGAGTGACAACAAGTGGCCTGGAACTAGTTCTGCAAAAGTCATAAGACTCATCCATGTTTCGAAAATAAATGAAAAATATGTTTATTTTCCAATGTTTAAACATAATTTTCATGAATTACTGAAGGAGTGTAATGGAAACATGATTTGGGTCTAAATGTCACATATAAGCATTAAAAGGAGCTAGTGAAAGGTTATGGGTAAGCAACAAGGAATTAAAAATACAGAAAAGAGGATGTAAAATGATAGAAAATTATAGAACCCAATATATCCCCTAAATTGAATATGTTTCATTCCCTAATGCAACCCAATACCCCTATATCAACCAAGTTGTAAGGATCTTCATTAATTTGCAATCAATACTAAAGCCGCTGCCAACACTTTTCCATTTAACTTGAATAATTTTCTTGTTCAACTGATATTGATTACAATTACATTAAAAAATTCTTGACCAATAGTACTTGGAAATATCTTCAAACAATGGTTGTACCATTTTAACAATTATGGTGGACTTGCATCAATCTACACATGGAGTTGTAGCAATCTAGACTTGCAACAGTCTGTAGCAGATTCAAAATATCGACATTTCATGCAAATAATCATTTAGATTGACGATATTTTTGGAAGGTCTGTTTATCACTATTTAATTCCTCTATCTTCAAAAAAACACAAGAACCCAATGCACATATCCAAAGATATAACAAATAAGCTTCCATAGGAATTGCAACAAATGTTGTAAGAGTAGCAGCAAACATATTAACAAAAAATTTCTCAAAAAATACAAACTAGGTTTTGGTGAAACTTTGTAGGGTTGTTAAGAACAAACTTATGCTTTTGTTTACCAAAATTTGGAGATACCCACATCATATATATCGAGAAAAAGGCAAATTTGATGCAGTTATGGTGTCTGATTTATGAAATTTTACAAACTGGGTTTGCTTAAAATTTTGTGGGTTTGTTCATCTTACCATAATGCTTCTCTCTAGAAAATTTCTCGAATACCCAGTTCATGGTTTGAAATATATACTCAACTCAATTTCTACACTTTTGCAAAAACATGGATGAGTAAAGCAAATATGAACTTGATTGCAAAAATTTTCCTGGGCACCCACTAATATGTGTTTAATATTTCATAGGAACAATCCCTTCTAAATCATGTGAACAAGGCATCAATGATTTAGAGGCAATCAATAACATAGAAATGTTCAAATACCAATTGAAAGCAACTCAAATCTACTCATGGATGCTAACTGTTGCAAGATATTATAAAGATGATTTCATATTTAATTTCTCTATCCACAACCCCCATACCCTTTCCATTATTCATTCTAAAGGATACCAAGCTACATGGGACTATGTAATGGCTCAAACTAACAAATAGTATACATAAAATTTCCCAAGTAAACACAAATCCATCCACAACAAATTATTAGTCAGTGTTTGGTTGAAAACTCCATAAAGAATGGAAACAACCATGACATGTCGTGTCTCCTCCTAACCAATTTTTTTTTTTTGCAAGTGGAAAGGTAGGTCGCTCCATTAATGGATCTCCCTCCATAGTTGTGCTCGCTGTCTGTGGGATACCCCGCCGAAACAAAACTTGTACCATCAATTGTATGCATTGAAAGCTCAAAGGATCTGGGCCATCAATAACGATCTGATCCAGCATATGGATAAAAGAGAATGGATCCTCGCCATCGATATGGGTGATGGATTTTCATGCCAACCACTCTTCGTCGAGCATTAAACTCCTTTCAACACCGGTCGGAGTGGTTAACCACTTGCTCTACCGGGTGAAACAACGTTGAACTTTGTTGGGTTGAGGCAGTTGGGTCATTGTTGATGTTTAGGCACAGAGAGCTTCGGCTCTACGCCACCGGGAGTGTAATAAAAACTCATGGCTACGGCTCCTTCGTGGCTGGGTGTAAATCACTGTACCAGTTCAAACTCTATTGCTACATTCGTCCATACCACCAGGTAAACGTTGTTCACCTATGCAATCCTTACGTTTAATTAGTATCATTTGTTGACTATTTGATTAATGCATACGTTTATGCTTGTCTCGTTATTGACCTTCAAAGCATTGTGATATGTGGCAGGTGCAAACAATGTTGAACTGCGTTGCGACTCCACCATCACTACCAGGTAACGTAACTCCCTTCAGTATGCAGAAATCATTGCTTTGTTTAACTTATGATTTTCCAGGTGAATATTCCTGAGGTTTGACCTCGCGTTACAAACTTCTGTGCAGGTAACCACGACCAAGGTAGAGTGGGGTGCACTCCGGAAAGATCGCAACCGTTATGTGAAATGTGGAAGGCTTGCAAAGTTACTAGGTAACTCACCAACCAACCGCCTTGGGTTTGGTTTACCCCGTTGGTGGGGTCCGAGTTACTTAGAACATTTGGGTTTGAGTGTGTTTAGGGTTTCCTACTTTCGTTTTTGTGGATAAATGGGAAAGACCGAGCTTGTAGGGGCATGTAGCCTACCTATGAAGGGTCCTTGCGACCTCTGTGTGCATCATTCGGCAACACTCAATAGTCTACACATTTAAAAGATACGTTTTGGGTTCAAGCCTCATAGCTGTGAGCACTTATGTATTCTCACAATGCTCTTCCCTGGGCAACTACGTCGATACCATGTATAAAACCCTATTGATTTTAATGGCAAAGATTTTATCTTAAAATGTTGTGTCTCTGACTGTGTGTAAGCGTAATGTTGTAAACTTGTTATGGGTAATGTATGCAAAGCTCAATTGAGCTAGAATGCTTCTCTGCGTTATCGTCGATATGGTGTGGTTTCATTTTAATATGAATGCAATGGATATGAAGCTTATGCGGAAGGCTCTTCGCTCCATTTGATATTAATAGTAGTGCATACTTTACATTACGGCAGTCCTGAGCATGTAGGCATTTATGAAATGCATAAATCGATATACTATTTGTATTATGGTTATTGAAATGGAAACGCCTTCGGGCCTCGCATCTCTTACAGCTTACATGCATTTAAATGTGGCATTCATCAGCATACAATAATATCGTTTTTATCATTGATTGAATTATGGTTTTGGGTGAAGGCGATGCGCCTGCCCAGTCTGTATGCGAAAATGTTATGCATTTATAGATCATTTCTCTATCAGCAATAACTGTAAATGATTTCATATTTAAATACATACTCCTTCTGCATAAACGTTAAGCTCGATCTCTGTCACACCTTAGGTATGCAAATATATAAGTGTTTGTAATGTATTTAAACAATGTATGAAATCACAGTCTCATAATACAATGCAATCTGTTGAATGATAATTTGCATAGATTGTAATAATGCCCTTCGGGCTATGGTTAAAACCCTCATTTTCCTACAACGACTTTCTTTTGCGTAGATGCATTCATACAATATTTATATTATATGAAAACACATAATGTGGTGTGCTAAGTTAGCCATGATTCGTTTTGTGCCATAGTCAAATGTAAATCATATAAATATTAATATAAAGAACTTACATTGCTTTCTGTATAAATGATAATGTTTCATCCCAACATGGGATTTATATGAATGCTTCCACTCAGCAATAAAACAATACACAGAAACTTAGTTCAGAAAATATGATTAACCCAGAAATGTGATACTACAACAAAAAATCTTTCAATACAAATGCATCCAGAATCTCAATCTCAAATGATCTATTTATTCAAAAACATTATAGATCTGAACATTAGAATTTCTAGGGTTTTCTGCAATAAACTCTAACATCAAAGAGTTAAGAGAATATATGAGGGTTATTCATGTAAACCTCACGGTTTACCTGGCTTCTCTATTCATACAATAATGATAAAAGATATTGCAGCTATGTTCAAACTAGAATAAGTCTAATACAAATATATGCAGTTATAAATAGGCTCCATAAAACCCTAGGTTAGTATATGGATCATAATGCCTTGTATAAATGGCTATAGACATATAAACATCATAGGGATTGTATAAACGGCTACAGACATATAAACATCATAGGGATTCAAATGTTGTAAATCTACTATAACAAAATGTGAGTATCCTCACATTAATCCCCACACATAAATATTCCATATTTGTAAGTCTAAATCATGAGGTAAAAATTATTACATAGATCTAGCATTCTAGCTAAGATTTTTGCACAGTATAATCCATAATACATTCTACATCTGGTCAGATGTAATAAATAGGTCATTCAACTATAAATCAGAGATATCCAAAAACACATGCAAATACTGCTTCATAAACAATTATCCTGCAAGTACAACATATAGATACTTATCTGAAATCTGCTGACCAGTGGAACCAAGCAAAAACCTCCCAGCCTTTGACCAACAAGTTCTCCTTGCTCTCAAGTCACCCTCGAGCTAAGTTCACAGTCCCCCAGGTAGAGTATAGATTTTAAGTTACCCTGAACTTGTTATTCTCCAAGTTATTCAGGATATTTCAGAGGCAGCAGGAAACCCAACACCCAAATCAGTACTCTTGAGCTCCAGGATGCTACAGGGGCTTTTAAGCCTTAGCCATTAAGAGAATCAATAAATCACATCCTATTCAGGTAAATGTAGTACTCCTGCAGCTTGGGGTAGTTCTCCTACCTGCACACAATTAAGTGGCTAAGCTCATACCAAGCTGATTGATTCCTCTTAAACTAGGTTAGTTTGGTCCTCCCAAATCTTCCCTCAATCACTTGGCTTCAGGACCAGTTTGGTTCTCCCAAATCTATCCTCCCTCACCAATCTTCATTTGTCTCAGGGTTTTGTTTTTCCCCAACACCCATTTATCTTGTGTATTTAGCTCTTGAGGATGTGAATAGTGATAATGATGAATGAATGAGTGATAATGAATGAATGAATAGTGATAGTGATAGTGATTACCTTGTATTTGTAGTATCCTTCGTGGGTTTGAAAAGTAGTCTTGGTGACATCTTCTAATTTGACTATGATCTGATAATAACCTAATCTCAAATCAAGTTTCGAAAAATATCTTTCTCCATGAAGTTCATCCAACATGTCATCGATGAACGGAATAGGAAATTTGTTTTTGATTGTTATCTTGTTTAATCTCCAGTAGTCCATGCACAACCTACAATATTCCTCTTTCTTTCGTACTAACACTATTGGAGTTGCATATGCACTTTTTCTCTTTGTGATAACACCACACTTAACAAATCTTGAAGAATTGAACTAACCTTTCTATTTCTATTTTATAGTGATGGGGGTATTTGTTGGGTTTAAATTTGACGGGAATTTATCCTGGTTTCAATTCGATTATATGTTTGATTCTCTTCTCTCATAGTATCTCCACGGGAATATTTTGAAATACCTTCTTGTGATGTTGGAGTAATTCTTATATTTATGCTATTATGGCGTTATCTTCTTCTAAATCTTGTATCTCCATTTGGAAGCATTGGATCATGTAGGTGGATACCCCTTTTTAAATAATATTTTCCATATATTGAGATGACACGTTTTGTTTCTGGGGGGTTTGGAAACCATGTATATTATACCTTTTCTCTTACAACTTGAATTTGATTAAAAAATTCATGATTGGTGTCATGTCCCCAACCCCAAAAAATGAAGGCCAAGGTCACTAGGAAACCCAAGGGCGGGCTGAGTCAAGGTAAATTTACAATGGAATAATGTTATCTAGAGGCTAGGCCATCATTCCAACAATCCAATTAAATAAAACAATAATCCTTTTTAAAGACAATGCAAACTTGCGATGCATATCATTTTCCATATGCACATGCTATGCAAGGTAAATGCAACCATGAATGTAAGCAGATTTTTGCAAGATATTAACATGTAATATAAATTTAAATAATCAAATATTCTACATCCATATAGTCATTAAGGAAATCATGTTTTCAATATAACGTTAACATTATAAATAAAAATATCTACAAGCTTCCACAATCAACCATATTGATAGTTCTAGAAACTATATCTACTGACTTCCACCTACAACCATGCTAACATAAACAAATCCTGATATGAGGGATTCCATATACAGCCATACATATAACAATAACATTATATCTCATGGTTGTCACCTACAACGATACAAACCATAAGCAAATTGGATCCAAGTGCACATATACATCAGAATGCAATAAATAAACACAGACCAAAATACTCATCACTGACTACCAACCATAGCCATACCAACATGAAAAAATTCATATATGAAATATGTCACTTGCAGCCGAATAAAATCATATCTCATGGATGTCACCTACATCCATACAAATCATAAACAAATCAAATCTATAAGCACATATATTTTCAAAAGTACAATTCACAATCATATAATAAAATACTCATCTTAATGATGGGAAACTAGCTTCAACGGGACAATTTTCTATCCTTCCATAGACATTCCATACCCATGCATCTTTCAACATGACATACACCCCCAAGATAAGGCCATAGATCCACAGGAGAGGTACTCTCAAACCAATAGGCATGGTGTGCTCATCTCAACATCAGGAACACTTCCATACAAAAATATTTTTTAGTGAAACAAAAAGTATTCCTTACTAGAAACGTCGCTCCAAACACAACGGAATAGGTCCCCCAATCCAGAAATGATTAAAAATCGATGAACCATAACATATGGTTGCGTCCTTTCCACACTGTCAAAAACCACAACTACACCTTTCTCCATCTAAAATTTCCCTTCCATCTACACTACCTGGTGCAATGGGATTCCCTTCACCAAAGAGGTCCCTCAAGACATCACCATCCACCATTAAGCTTCACGTGTAGATATTCGAGGATTGGGAAAAGTAATGGGATAAGGACTCATGTTTTGTTTTGCACAATCAAGCTTCAGTCCCCATTACAGACTCTTCAAACCTCATTACAAGGCCTTCAATATTCAACTATACAATGCATCTCCTAATCAAGAGCATGTATTTCCCAACAAGAGAGAATTCCACTCCACTGGAGAGGTCATATAGAGAAGAAGAGTCAAAGAGATCCCCTTTTCAATCCTTTTATAGCCATTCGAATTCCCATGGAAGTAAGTCCAATTCCAAGAGAGGTAACTCAAATTTACTGGGGGTTACTCAATTCATGAGAGGGAGGTTACAATTGGAGATTTATTTTCCCATAATAGAAAAAGGTGAAATAGAGAGTGGATTTACATGTTTTCGAGTGCAATCTAAAAATAGCCATTGACGGTGCATGAGTGGATGAAAAACATCACAAGAGGCTAAGGAGGGTGCACTGTCCAAGTAAGCCCCACTAACATAAAAGAGGTTTTAATAGTACCTCCATAGCCAAAATAATCAAAAATAGGGTCTGAAGAGTTATGTTAGGGAGAGTAACAACTCCTAGTTTTCAATTCCCTCACAAGCGGAATCCATGGCCCCGCATTCTCGTTAGTTGTCCATGTTGAGCTAGTTATTTAATTAAACAACAACAACAACAACAACAACAATAACAATAATAATGTACAAATTCCATAGTCTCGGCACCTAGTGCCCAATAATTAAAAAAATAATAGCATATGTTCAGGGATTAACAACCAAGGTATTACATCCACCTCCCCCTTAAAACAATGCATCATCCTTGTTGCATACTTATTCATACATACCTTTACACATTCCTTTATTTGTACATGCCTTCATGTATTTTCGAAAAGATGAGGGTATGCCTCCCTCATAGCATATTCCAGCTCCCATGTCGCGTCAATGAGACTGTAATGGGTCCATTGGACCTTTACCTACCCAATCTCTCGATTCCAAAGAGCCTATTTTTTTCTACCCAATATGAGGGCTAGTTGTACTGGAAAATCCCCTTACAGTTCCACCATTGAATCATATTCCAGTCAATCACATGATTAGCATCAAGTATATACTTTTTCAACAAAGATACATGAAATACATTATGCAATTTTATGCAAGCAGGCAATGCAAGCTCATATGTAATGGAACCTATCCACAATATCCTGCATAATGTACAGATAGTCTATATCCCCATAGTTGTATCACACATTTCACATTAGCATTAGTAATGTTAGGTGATGACTAGATACAACATATATACTAGTCCTTAACATAGTAATTACAAGAATCAAGCTATAAAAGCATATTCCAACCATTAACATTGGCTCCTTACAATCATCAAGACATATGCATTGCACGGGGGGTTCACTCAATGAACTTGTTACATAGCACGACCGTTCATAGGATATTAAAGAATATCCCTAATTTCACTAAATATTGGAAAACTCCTCCTAAAATTGTATTGTTGAACCCCCCTCCTAATATACCTTTCCAATTAAGAAAACCCCAACTTTCACCAAATATTGCATGTATCTATTTTTATCAACCCCTTTTTAATATCCCCTTTATATCATATTATCAAGTTGTAACAAAAAGGAGCCCTTACGCATCTTAGTATAAGCAAACAACATAATGGGGAGGCTTCCTCTGAAGCAAAAACAAAATCTTATACATCTGAAACAGTGGATGGATGAGCAAGGAATGAAAAGCTCGTGCGATATTTCAAATTGGAATGAGAGTAATGACAAATGGATAGGCTAGAAAGTTCTTAACACTCATTAAAAATTGATGCCTGTTTTGAATGAGCTACACATAGCCTTGGACGGTTGTGCTCATAGTAACAAAAGAGAGGATTCAAGGGGTTGCAGTAAGCAAGGGTACTCCGTAAAAGAAGGATACAATTCAGAACTACAAAATCTTCCTCTTCCTCAGAATTCCAGGATGTGGAAGTATGTGTGGAATCCAAATGGCATTTCCAAAGTTAATATAATCAATTCCATATTCTAGTGCATGACAAACTATTAACTACTAATATTTATAGCGGAGAGGACTTTTGAGCCCTTCTAGAATATCGAACACAAAGGAAATTTTCAAATAAAACCTCTTCTTAAAAGAGTTTTGAATATTCTCCCCCAAGTATCTTTGCTTGAATGTGTGGTTATCTAGGAATGACATTATTTTTCAAGAGCAGTGTGACAACCCTCGAAGAATAGCCATAAAAGCTCGCAGGCTATTAAAAGATTACCTTCAAACTAAGAAGGATTTAAATCAGAATATGCAACAGTTAGATAAAAATGAAAGGGACTAGTTAAGGGATATGTTGGAACCACCCTCTTTGCAAAAAAAAGTCATCATCTCTCAAGTAGACAAGAAATGGAAATTGAAGCTGTTCAATGATGAGTTCCAAAATGGGAAAATTATGTAAATAAAAAGCATCATGTTCTTTGATGGAGCCTCAAAGGGATACCCAGGGGCTATAGGTGCAAGAGGGATACTTTTGGATCCCAGTGGGAAATAAGAACTACACTACAAATGAGAACTGGGAAAAAACACAAACAATCAAGCAAAAGCTACTGCTCTTTATCAAGGCCTCTTACAAGCTTGTCTTCTAGTATTAGAATGCCTTGAAGTGTTTGGAGACTCATAAATTATAATCAATTTGGTTCATGGTGTCACCTCTCTCAAATACATCACTCTCACTAGATGGATTGACAGAATAAATTATGAGATCAAGAACCTCAACACCCTCAATTTCTTCCATGTTCTTCATCATCAAAACCAGAAAGGTGATGAAAGGGAAAACAATGCCTCTCGAAGTAATGAAGGGTATCTCAAAATAAATGAGACCATCTCATTAAGCCATATACTGTGATCCTTCTTTGAATAAAACATCCAACAATCAAATTGACATGTACAAATGGATAAGAGGCAGAGCACAATATATTTAGCATAAGTAGGAGTCCTGAAGCCTAAATTCTTGATCTGAAGGTAATAATGTTAGTCCATATTATTCACCACACCTTTGGGAATCATTCAGAGTTAAATGTAAAGGTAAGCTCCATCACTTCATGGCACATTAAACACAAGTTGGAATGAGGATTAATAAAGTGTAATATTAATAAATAATTATAATTATGATGTTGTCAATTTTCGGTAGCTCGTTTGGTTAAGGTGTGGGTCTCATCATGGTTTCTTAAGCCAAAGGCCAAATTAGAGAAATTCTAGCAAACAAATAACTATAATGTTAAAACCATCAATTTTATTTTATAATAAACATTTATTAATTATAATTAACATATATTAATTTTAAAATTGTTTTATTTAATTTTATTGTTTATAATTAAAAATTTTGTTTATATTTAACATATTTTATTTAATTTTATATTATTGTGGAATTCAATGTTGCATCCGAATTTAAAACTTTAATTGAGTTTTAGATAATTTTGATATATTTAAAATTAAACAAAATTCCTTATCAAATTTTAAACAAACGAAATAAATTCAAATTTAAACAAAATAATACAATTAAGATCTTAATATTATACAAAATCCTATAAGCATAGTAATATTATAAATGAAATTTGAATCATTAAAAAAACTGTGCTCATCCCTAAAATTTAATACATACTATTATGACGAAAAAAATTATTTTGTCTCCAAAACTAACTTATTCAAACTTCAAACAAAGTATTATGCTGAAAATGAAAAAGCCTTTGATGTAGGGAAGGATAGCAATGAACTCGATGAGAACGTATGAAGGATAACAATTAGACTCGGAAATTGGAGCATAGACGTAGTTCTACTTTTTTCAAGTTCTCTCTCTGTCTCTATTAAATTCACATTTTAATTTCCAGTTACAAGCCTGATACGAGATATTTGAAGTCTAAACTATCGATTCAATGACAATATCGTGGGTATCCTTAATTTTATGGCTATTTTATGACAATCCCATGCCTGCAAGAGGCATATGGTTGGATGGCAGAGCGATCACCCAATGCGTACAACTCATGGAAATGCCAATGATCCTCCTGGGCCTTATCCTGCTGCTAATGATCCTCCTGGGCCATTATGTTTACAAACCTCTAAATAAATAGTAGAAAAATGTTGTGTATCCCAAACTATTTTCATATGTAAAAGAAATTCCAACTCCTACGGGGCATAATATTTCAGACAAATTTCCCCAATTTCCATTATATACCTGAAAACTTCTCCGCAGGGGCACTTAGCATTTCCAACGAACTATTTTTAGATGTCAAGAACGAACTATTTTTAGCCGGCAAGAACGTAACAAGTTTAAAAGATCGATTTCTAAACCAGGGGTTTCGACTTTTACTATACGCCCAACAAACAAACAAACAAAAAATTCACTTAGAGAACATGACAGACCCTACATCTTATCAAAAAAATTTACAACAACATCCTTAACATTACCATATTAAACCCTACCATAAACGTGCATCCCCAAGAAAAACAATACACTAAACTAAACACAAACTTCAACAATAGGAAAACTACGCTAAAGACGACGCCGAGGGCTTGGCGGTATAAACTACTGGAGGAAAGGAATTCCAACCACTCAGAGGAAGGGTAAGTGCAACTGTCCCTTAGTGAAGACACTGGTAGTCAAACTTGGCGTAGCTTCCAAGCTTGCATACAGCACAGAGATGAAATCTGGCAGCAAACCCGGTGCAGGGATGGCGGTTAGTGAGGTCATCGATTTGGATAGGAAACATTCAACATGAAACTACTCTCTAGTTTAGAGTAGGATGGTCTTGTACATACAGTGATCCAACGTAGATAGGGTTAAGATCTAACTGAATGGAACACACCCAATAGCAAGGAAGAAGGGAGACCACCGGAATCTATGCTCGACAGTAAGGAAAAAGAGAGCGCACCGGGATCTACTCCGCACCAAACGCTGAAGTAAACTTGATACGGAAAGAACCAAATCAAGATACTGGATGTAAAACATTTAAACAATAAAGGAATCGATTTCCTTAATGCACACCGAAGGTACAGGCCATTTCCCTATTTGAAGCTGGATAGCTGACACCAGGAGACCATACCTAAAAACGTTCCATGGTCGAGACATTTGGAGTAGCCAGGTTCTTGTTATTGCTATTGGCGTTAGGACCTTGTCACTGAAACAAAAAATCGCTCAGTACAGAGATGTGATAGGGATTGACAAGAATTAAAGTGGAAGACGAAAGAAGCCAAAGTTTAAACACTCACCAAGTTTCGCAGCAAGTCTCGCAGGACTACCCTATGCTATCTGTCGTATAGAGACCACCAACTAGCAGACATTGCCAGGGAAACAAATATCAATTTATGGCTATCGAAATGAAGGAACTGAAATAAATAAGCGAAGAGTATAAACGTTTATGATATACCTGAAGTGTCTAGGTGTCCAGGGCTACCAGGTCCTTGAGAAAACTAATGGCATTTCCTCTCCTGTGCAAAAAAATGCATTTCCTTCCCTGTTAAAAAAAGAGACATAACAAAAAAAACAGATTAACAACTTTGTACACAATAAAAAATTACAATCAATGGAATAATGACGACATAAGTATGCTCGGTCACCGTGACAAATTGCAAGAAGAATACTCCACCTTTTCGGGTGAATCGAATCCACACTGAAGGTGGAATTGAAGTGGAAGCTTTCCCCCTTCACAACCCTGGGCTGTTAGTTCATCGAATCCATCCATGACTTTGATAATGTGCAAGTGGGAAAACCTTGGGTTACGGCGTAGTGGGCATAAGGGAACAACCCCAGGTTGTCGAATCCATGGGAAGATGTGTGAAGGATCAAAACCCCCAATATTTGTTTGGCAGATGCGTCAAAGCAAAACCCCCAATATTTGCAGGGCAGATGCGTCAATAGCCTGTTTTTTTACAAGTGGTTTTAACAAAGGTCTAAAACCGAAAACAAGAAAGGAAACCTAAAGACCCTATTATACATTATATAAATCCTAGTGGAACTATATAACAACCCTACAGCTGAATTTTTAAGAGCAGACTACAATTTTTCATATAGAACACAGAGAAAAAAAGAATTCACTTACCCAGGAAGTTGCTCCTTTTGTATGCGGAGAATCCAAGAGCGCCCAAGTTGAATCTATGTTTTCAATAAACAGTGAAGACGTTAACACTGTCATATCCATATATTATCATGGACACAAATTCTTTACAAAAAAAAGATTGGGTTTTATATTATGAATTAAGAAGTATTTGCGTTGGATTCAAGTTGACCTGCCAATAGAACCCGTGAATATGACTGGATGCAAGTTGTGTTGTATCTACAAAGGCTGCCGAAGGGAGATATGGATATGGAAGGATATGACCATGGTTGGCTTCAAACTCCAGCCAAACCTATGTAACAAATAAATACAAATGAGTTAGCTTGACGAGGTATCATGTGAACCATACGTGAATAATATATCTGGAGACGAAAAACTTATTACAAAACTATTACCTGCGAGAGAGTGTTCTTTTCTGTATTTTGCAAGTTAAAATCATCAGTTCATGAATAATTTCGTAAATTAAAAACATGAACCTCCGTCCTCCTCCATCCTAAAATACATGCAGAGGAAACCACACCAAGGTCGTGGTATCAACTACTGAGCATTCACTTACAGGTCTGCCAAACACCATTAAAATAATGCAGAGGTCACGGGTTCCAAACTCCAAGAAAACTTGCTAACCCTAAGTTTTAGAAGCGTGTCGGCCTCACACTCTAACTCCAAAACGTGAAAGTGAAGACTGAGAAACCCTCCAGCATTACTTACAACGAGAATTTAGGGTTTATCATTCAACGACCCAGATCTATTGTGATCGACGAGCGAGAAAATGATAGCCTGATGCTTTGAGAATCGGGCAACCATAACATAAATACATCATTTATTGTAACAGCTACGACAATGCCAATGCTGCATGCCAAGGAGTCAATCCCATGTACAGTTCGGAGGAGAGCTGCTTGTTCACTACGCATAGTTCGATTTAGTGAGTCACATTTTAACCAGGCTTCACGTCGTTTGACAACGTGGATAGACAACATTACACTCCACTAAATAGTTGGTTCAGAACCATTAATGTTTGGACGAGACACCATCAACCTGTCAGATCGATGCAACAGTGACATTAATAACCGTCACTTCCTTACCAGTGTCGTATTTAATGCTTGGTGTAATGTCGTTCATTATCAATACATAGAGTAAGGTTAGGATTGCATTGTATATCGCTTCATCGCTATGGTATTAACCATCGAATGCATGATTACATAAATCAAAAGTTTGTATTGGTAATAATCGCATGCATATAAGATTTAGATAGTTAGAACTTAGGTTAGAAAATAGTATCGGTACATTGTAGTATTATTATTACAATAAACCATATAAAAGTTGTTTATTATAATAATGCACCAATATCACATTAGAATGGTTCACCCTATAGTTAAAAAGGGTCTACACTTATATTGTATTATGTTCTTAAATAAAATATGATTTTGACTTTATAAATATCAAGACTATATCCATATATATATATATATATATATATATATATATATATATATTATAAATGGAGAAAGAAAGTAGAAGCTACCATAGTTATCTTAAATAAAATACCAAGCATTGAAATAGTAAGTGAAACTTGATGTTATAATAAAGGAATAAAGTTCAAATTGAATTTGTCCATCAATCATTTCATCTGGTAGTAAAAGGTTTCATGAATTGGAAAATATTGGCAGAATCATATTAGCAATTTATTCTTCAAATCTAGTAATTAATCTTAAGATTTTTAAGCATAGATATTTCTACCAAGATAATGTACTTTTGAACCCTGTTTAAATATTATTAACTTCTACAACTTGTATTTTTTTTCGAAATAATACATTTAGAACTTGGATAGAATTCCATACCTGAAACAAGGAGGTACTTATAATTTCTTTAACCAAATAAGACGACTAATTGGAAAATATAAATACTCTTAAACATTGTTTTGTCATTGTTATCCTTACCTGCGAATATTCGCAAGAAGGACAGGTACAAATGCTTTAGCTAATTAGCTAAGTCTCGGGGCACCTCGCAGGAACCCTTTCATCACCATCTCGAAATTAAAAATGTCAGTACCTTGTCAAGGAGAACTCCGTCTTATATTGTTTTGAAATTTCAGTTATTACAACTACAAACAAATTAGTGTCGTAATCATTTTTATGGAGGTAAGACACATCACTGTCTTAAAGCATCATTAGTTAAAAGGACATAGTAGTTAAATTGTTATATACATTAATGACTTTATTATTTAATACTGCCTTAACAAACATTTATTACTTCCGCAATCAAAATTTTAACATTTAATGCTGGTATAATTTTTTTTTAAAATTTTATGAAATTATCAGGATGTTACATTGCTCAAGGACAATAATCCAAAGAGACTTCCATCGATATTATCATTGGTACACTATTATCAAATTTATTCAAAACTTAGGATCATAAGCAATATCAAATAAAAATGGAAGGTCCTTAAGTCTTAGGTGGGTATGAATTGAGCCCGTGATTTGGACGTATGAATCCATCCCACGATTTGCAGGTTATTCCTCAACACTCCCAAATAAAATAACCCCCAATATTTATATTACTATGTCAAATAAAAAAAACCCCTTGACCCCTTAATACGGGGCAATATATTTTTGAGGTTTTTAAGAGTATTCAACCCCCCAATATGAATGGACGTGATATGATATTGCCTCACTAGTGAACCCCCCATGATGCATTGCTATTATAGAGGCCAAGCCTCTCCCATTGACAATACATAGCGCTATCATGTCCTTTTTATTCAAGCCAAGATGTGCCACAAAACACCATTCATTTATCAATCATGCCTTTACACAAGAAGGATGTCCATCAAGCATTATTACAAGATTAAGGACTAGACTAACAAGCCACATAAGCATTATTTCTATAGGATTATCATGGCCATATATGATTTATTATACAATCATAACCATTAGACTATCAACCATTATCATATACAACCAGGATGCACATTTCCTTCATATTACTATCATAAATTAAATTCATTTACGATGATGTACACCTATTCACGTGATCATAAGATATATACAAAGTGTATTCATGTACAACATAACTACATAAGCACATTCTTACATAACCATATGCATACACAAAGCCTACATGGAAAATATGTATTAGTGTCAAGTACATCACAACAACATGATCACATGCTAATGCATACAACATTAATCATTATACCAACACATACAATCTTGCGGATACCAAGCTAGGAAAAACCAACAACTTACATAAAATCATCAAGTGCAAGGACTACATATACATCATAGCAAGTATTTTAATGCATCAAGACCACAATTTAAGAACACTTGACTAAATAAGGGTAATCGGGTGTCCAAGTTCCAAGTTCTACCCAACTGTAGGCACTCATCTGACCCATACTCTTTTTGTCATCAAGATACCCCTGAGCTAGGAAACAATTCCACTAGGACCAAGGGAAGACATAGAATTCTTCCGAAGAATTCTTCTTATCAAATGGACACTAAGTTCATAATAATCCCAATCTAAGAAATACAAGGATATACTTAGATTTTATCTTTCATAGGTAGAGCACTTAAGCCTACTTAATATGCATAAACAGGAAAAGGGAAGCAATTCATTCCCAATTAATTTATCGTGCCAACAAACATAGTTAACATCAATCCATCAGCTTACCAAGCATTAATAAAATACTTTACCTCATGATGGTCAAGCCCTTATCCCACGCAAGGGAATTAACAACAAAAGCAACATGGATGACAATTCACCCATGGCCAACCAAATCATAAACATATGTACATTCATGCATATGCATTCAAGCATAGGAAAAGGGTCAATCCCTCTCTTCGGCATTAATATATATAAGAGATCCTACACATGGTACATATAAATGAAATTACTCATCCATCCAACACATAATAAATATGTATGCAATTACTTACACACGCATGACATACACTACAAGTATATAATAAAATTAACAAGCTAAGTCAATGATAAGGTTGCACCCTTTCTCTACCATCATATGCATCTCATTATCAATGCACAAGTATATTAGACATGCATATGCATTACATCCAACTAAAGATGGGAATAATGCCTCTCCTGCAAACCATGCCAACACAACCAATTATAGAAGTAATCAATCCAAGACAATAGTGACAAGAATAGGCCCTTCACCACCATACTTATGTAATATCTATATATGCAAGGGAAAACAACCAATGGGTTGCACCCTCCACATCTATGTGTGTGTGTGTGTGTGAGACCAAAGGCCATGTCCTTCTTATCAAGCATGAGTTTTATTTAATTATAAAATCTATCCAAGGCTATACCTTCAACAATACTCAAGCAATTGCAATTACACATTAATTACAAAGGGAAACGTCCTCACCAAATCCACCAAGCAATAAAATGAATATTCAATTATCAATACCATAATTACATACTCATATATATATATATATAGACACACACACACATCATAATCTGATATCACCATTATTACATATACTATACATCTATATATTTCACATATACATATACATCATATATATATATTCATAACTTATACGTAATTATATATATATATATATACAATTTATGTAACTATATCCTATTTACAATACAATATCATTATACAGTCCAAGATCTCAATTAAAGAGGGATTCATCCTTACTATTGTTGCAACATCAAGAACAAGTACAACAAGATAACAAACAAACTATGGAGGGAGATGCCCTCATCACTTGTCACATCAAATCAATTAAACCAATAATGGATGTGTAGTGCAACAAAGGGGGATACGCCATCTAAACAACCGGTTATTCAACAAACAAATCATTTAAATAATGCAAAGAAGCCAAATCCCTCCAAATCTATTTCCAACGAATAATAATAATATAAGTATATACATATAAGAATTCAAGCCCTTAGACACAGGTGTTGGTCTGCTTCTTAATGACCCAGGTTCGGTTTAGTTAGCGCAGCAACAACAAAACCCCTTTCACTGGCCCTTCTAGCATCAACCTATGAACAGGTTGAAGTCTCACCCGAAGCGAATATGGGGGGTTACATAATCAAGATTCTGTAACTATGGCGATGTGCATATGTGGTTAACAACCTCATTACAAGACTTATATAAGATCGAATAGAAAAATGGGGTGAACATCTGACTTCACACTTTGCAGCTAGCGAACAGTATACATAACTACGTTGAATCTCTATTGTATTCACCAGTTAGCTACACATTCATCATTATAAGTGTTCCCCAATAACATTCATACATATGTATTCCATTTTCCTAGCATGTAATTACCAATAACATATACATGAGAGAGAATACATAAACACACCATAAACTCGCATACAAATCATAACATAAGCTCAGATACATAAACACATAGATTTGTGTGGTTCACCCCCCATGCGGGAGTTACATCCACATGAATTATTCTTTTATTGACTTGTAAGGGTAACAGTGCTAGTCTACGCACTTAGCTGTAGACTTTTCTCTACAATCAGATCTCTACGCACTCAGCTATAGAGTCTGTTCTCTCCCTTATCATTGATATTCTACTACACTTAATCCAACCGAACTCACTAACCCAAAATCCAACCCTTCCTCATACAAAACTGCCCTTATATATAGATGTGCCTGAAGTTCACATATTAAAATAACTATGGGCCAACCCCCATAGTACCCAAAAATCAAAAAACCATGTGGTTCTCCTATAGACCACACTAAGCTTTAACTTCGATGTCCCTTTAGCACTGCTTCCTCTGACTCTGACAGTGCACTTGCAACTTTTGCAGTGGCGTGTCCTTTACACCACTTCGCTTCATAACTTCCTTCTCCTGTAGCAATCAGGTCATCGCTCATCCCTTAACTGCGTCAACCACCTCTGGGTGTCCTTAGTACTTTGTATTTACTAAGAAAATAGGTCCTTTCTTCTCGACTAATCTTCACTCCATAACCTATGCCCGGGATTTGCGGAGTTTCTTTTCTCCCAAAAATGGTCAATGTCAGGCCTCACCTAACTATAATTTGCCTTCATAACTTCCTCTTCTTGGGATGCACCCAACAAGCCCCTAACACTTACTTGTGGCTCGTCCCTGAGCCACTTTCACTAGGATTTGTTGAATTCACATGGCTTGGGGTCTTCATCTTCACTACGAACTCTTGATATGTTGTGCTCAACTTTGCAACAACCTCTTTCATTTCCTTCTCATATTCCTTCACTGTATCAAGTATCATCGCATATATTGGTTCCTTCATCTGATCTTTAATTGTGCTCTCTGTTACGTGAAACTCTTGCAACTTCATCTCAATTTCTTCGGAGAGCGCCAATGCCTCTTCTTGCATTGGTTGTAACTTTGTTGAAGTTTCTGCTTCCTTTATCCTTAATGCCTTCAAATATTTTTGAAGCTCCTTAGTTTCTGTGAACTTTTGTATTCTCTTCCTCGGCGACAGGTCCTTCATTGTTGTGTATAGTGTGTCGAGGTCCTTCTACTTCTTTTGGAATTCACCCTGGATTTCATGTAAGTTTGGGTCTTCTTGCAGTATGGCCCATGACTTGGTCACTTCTAATAAATCTTGGCACCTCGCAACTTCCACATAGATGCTCTTTGTCGAAGTTTTTAGCTCTTTCATTCTTGCTTCCTTTAATTTTGTTGGAGTGCCAGTTTGCTTTCTAGCCTCCAATTCTACAATAGTTTCCTTATATCCAATTTCCATGTCCTCCATCTTTGTTTTAATATTTTCGACTGCAGAACCAATATTGGCTATAGTCACTTCTACTTCTGGTTCTTTGTAGAAGTCTGGGATCTTCGTGTTGACTTCTTCTACAACCTTCTTCTGCTTCATCTGCCTCTCGAGAGCATCTACTAGCTCATCCATCTTCATTCGACATTCATTATTCAACTCACTGTAGCTCTCTTCTAGCTTCAGATGCTGGTTATCTGTTATCATGTCCCTATCTTTGATTTCTTCCACAACCTGCAAGTGTATATCATGCAGTCCTTCTATAGGAAACATTCCTACATTAATATCTAAGTGCGCAAGCTGCTTCACACCTTCAGTAACTTTGTTGGATGGGAATATGACATTTGTTGGCTCTATGCACACCATCTTAGGTCGCATCGTTAGTGTGGTTTCTTTCCTTTTTCTTCGTCTTGTCTCCTCTGATCTATCTTCAGAGTCTGATTCATTCATTATATCTCTTTGTACTTGCTCAACTCTTTCCATCATACTTTTCAGCTCGGCGATGCTTTCTTCCATGCTTGTTTGAAGATTCTCGTGCTTCTTGTATTTTTCTGCAAGTGTTTCTTCAATATGTGCATGGACTCTGGATGTGATGAAGTCATAGTCATCATCTTGTAACTTCGCATCAAGCAGAGTCTTATTCGCTTTCTGCTTATTTCTTCTTGACCCCTCCGGCACATCTGCGGCAGGGTTCTTTCTATTTTCTCCTACTGCATGATCTCCAACTTGTTGTTGTTCTTTCTCTTCTTCCTGGTGATCATCACCTCCTTCAGCACCATGTTTCTCTTGTTGATCACTGTCATTAGCGTTATCATCAGATGTCGTCGGCAATGCCTCTGGTGCATCAATTTTCCATTTCGACATCCAATCCTCAATAATGAGGTCAATCTTCTTCGCATCTAGATGATATTGACCCTCATACCATTCTGAGTTTGTTGGCTCTCTGGGATGTATAAAGATTGAATGGAGTTCATCCCTAAATCTCATCTTCTGGATATATTTTGTTGTTATTTATTTTGGAATACACGAAGTTCCCTTAATTACTTCGCATAATTGCTCGTAAAATGTGTCTAGTTGAACATTGTTCAACCTTTGTATTTTCGGCATTGAGTTTCTCCACATATTTGCGTACCGAGGTCCACGGCAATCGCTAGGGAATGTCGACACATTCTCTTGGTACTTTGGCTCTTTCCAACCCACAAATGCAATGAGCACTATCAACCAGCTGTAGTGAAACTGATATCCATTGTCTTGCACATCCGCTACATCATCCATAAATTCATTCAACAGGTAGCCTTCCCAGTTGAACGATATCCCTTCCTTAGCCTTTACAACTAGGGAGATCATAACATCTGGTACTTCTTTCATTCTACATTTTCTAAGTACCCTTCCTACGATAAATTGAACTGTGAATCTCATGGCTTCATATTTAATATGATCTAACTGATAGCATTGAGTTCCTTTAATCAATACGAACTTGCTCTTCATCTACTTTGCAAGGTCTTTATCCTTATTCTTACCCATGAATTCTATTGCGAGGTCAGTACCTCGTTTGCTTAGATGGGTGATCCTGTAGATTAGATCAATATTTATATTTATCTTGCGGTCTATCCACAAGTATCATTGGTGTGTGCATGATAAGAACGTACGCACGATGGCTGTTTGCTATGGACTTCACCCAAAGTGAGGAATTCTTGAAAGTTTCAGAAATCTTGAAGATTGTAATGGCGCAATCCAGCCCGTGCTTGTACAATTGTTTGCTTAGTTCCTTCATCAAAATTTGGGCACATATATTCATTTGGTTGGAACTGCAGATACTTGTTCGAATCCAATAGGTTGTAATCTACAAACTTCACATCCAGGATCTTGCCCAACAAGTTGACCTTTTCCCAAACGTGGCTTGACATCGGTGTCATGGGAATGTCATACTGCAGATTCATCTTTAATACTACCACCGGTGCATCATCCTTTTGTGGTGGAATGTATTCAGGTATCAACAAAATCGGCCTCTTGCGAGTTTCTCTGCCTGTTGTTCTCTTGGTATTTCTGCAGCCTGAGGCTTTTGTTCTTCTTTGGATTTTTTATTATCCTTCTATTTGGATTCCAGTGCATGACGAGGTGAGGCTCTAGAATTCCCACCCTTCTCTTGAGATGTTTTCTTGACAAGTGTTTACCTGACTGCTTCTAGACCAGACTGTTGGAATTTCTTTAACACTTCTTGTAGTTCTTCTTGCTCAGACATGTACTATGTGAATGCTCTGTTCTTCACTGGTAAAATCTCGGAATTTACTCACGGTAAAAATAGTAATCATGGTAAAACAGGTAACTATGAACTTCTTTACTATCAGTTTCCCAAAAGTACTGTATAATGACTATTTTCCAAATAAAACTATAATGGCTAGTTTTCTCTAGCTTCTCCAAAGGTTAGGTGAGTGGCAAAGCTTACTTTGCATTCCCCTTCTCTTGATCAAACTTAGTAACACTATCCCCTTATTTACATCACAACTTGACTTTCTATGTGTGCTTCGTAGCACATCTTCAAATTTGTGAACTTCGCATTATGCCAAAACTGTTGTGTGCAAACTCTACTCTTTGTTTAGTGCCCAATTTCAATTGCAATTGACACTTAAACAACATTGTGTTGTCTAATTTCTGGTTGTAAGAGTAGGGACATCCCTATAAGTGTTTAACCTACTCTCATTGACAATTCTTTGTAATTTTTTTCCAAGTAATGTGGCTAATTTCACTACACCACCATTAGTAACATGTTTAACAGTGTATGGCCCTAACCAATGCATTTTAAATTTTCTAGGAAATTTCAAAAATTTGCTATCATAGAGGAGAACAAGGTCTCCTACTTGGAAGAACTTGTGTTTGATATGTCTATCATGCCATACCTTTTCTCTTTCTTTCTTCACTTGTTGGTGAAAGCTTGCAATGAATTGGTCTTCCTCCAATCCAATCATCTGCAAAAGTCTCTCATCCATCGTTTCAGCATCAACCATGTCTGTGAATGCTACAATTCTCAAGATTGGTACTATGTATTCCATGGGCATGACAACTTCCTCTCCATATGCTAACCTAAAAGGTATATGACCTGTCAAATTTTTACAAGTTGTTATATATTCCCATAATATTGTTGGTATTCTGAGATCCCAATCATCCATGTTTGTATTTCATACCTTGGTCAATGCATTCTCCAATACTTTATTAAAGGCCTCCACAGTTCCATTAGCTTGTGGATGATATGGTGTACTCTTCTGATGATATATCTAAAATTCTTCTGTCGAGGCTTCAATAGCTATGTTCAAGAAGTGGGTTCCCTGATCACTCATCATAATCTTTGGACATCCAAATCTTGGCAATATGTTCTCAAAGATTAACTACGATGGTGTAGCTGCGCTACAGTCCTTCATTGGTTTTGCTTCTTCCCATATGGTTAGATAATATGTAGCTATAATGATATATATCGTTCCAGTTCTCTTTCCTGGTGCGGTAATAGATCCCACAAATTCAATATCCCATTTATCAAATGCTTGTAAATTCAACTGTGGCATCAACGGCATCTCATCTATACGAGATGGATTTCCTGTTCTTTTCCATACATCACAACTCCTACAATGTTCCTTTGAATCTTTATGTATAGTAGGACACCATAGTCCAGCTCTCAAAATATTCTGCATAGTAGATTTCCTTGCATAGTGTCCTCCAGATACTCTTGAATGTGCTTTAGTAAGTATGATATATCTCTCATGCTCTAGTACGCATCTACGCAACACTTCATCTAGTCCCAATTTATATAGTTGTCCTGCAATCAAGGTAGAAAAAATTGATCTTACCACTAACTGTTTCCTCTGTTGCATAGTGAATTCTATAGGTGCTAACCCTATGGTTAGAAATTCTACAATGTCTCTGAAGTAGTCATCAGCTATGTGAATAGAAAACAACTGTGCATTTGGTAGATTATCCTCCAAATTACTAGGTTCCTCTCCTAAATCAATCCTTGAGAGATGGTCAGGTCCTGCATTCAATCTTCCTAGCTTCATTATGATCTTTAAATCATATTCCTGAAAAAGTAGAATCGATCTGCATATTCTTCCCCCTAACACTTGTTTGTTGACCAAGTATTTTAAAGATGAATGGCTAGTAAATATGCAAAAGTGCGAAACTAGCAAATAATGCCTGAATTCATGCAATGCGTACACCATGGCTAACCCTTCTCTCTCTGTTCTGGTGTAATTCTTTTCTGTTGAAGATAACTCTCTACTAGAAAATGCAATTGGATGGTCTATGGCTCCATCACGAGGTTGTGCTAATACTATGACAAGTGCTATAGATGAAGCATCTACGTGTACATGAAATGGCTTATTCTAGTTAGGAAATACTAGAATAGGTGTTATGGCCATTTTCTCTTTCAGTGTATCCAGTCCTTTTTGGAAATCTTCAGTCCACTCATACTTCGTTTCTTTTTTCAATAGTTTCTTCATGGGTGCAGTTATCCGCGTGTATCCCTTAATGATTTTCCTGTAATATCATGTGTGTCCCAATGTAGTGCGTAGCTTCTTAACTATATTAGGAGGTGGGAGATTTACTATGATAGCTATCTTCGCTAGATCAACCATCAATCCTTGTTTGCATACTATGTGTCCTAACAATATTCCATAAGGAACACAAAAGACACACTTGTTTCAGTTCAAAGAAATCTAGTACTGCCCACACTTTGCTAACATCATCCTTAAGTTTGCATGATAGTCCTTCAAAAGGACAAATATGGGCCAGTCATCAAATTAAACCTCCATAAATTTATGAATATAAGCCTTAAATGAAGCTAAAACCACTCTTGAAAAGATAGCAGGTGCATTCTTCAATCCAAAAGGCATAACAGTGTAGTGAAATGGTCCCCATTCAGTAGCAAATGTAGTCTTGTGTCTATCTTCCACAACAATTATGATATGCTGGTAGCCAGAAAATCCATCAGTGAAAGAGTATGCTTCATGTCCACCTACATTATCTAGTAGTTCATCTGTGAATGGAGTCGGAAAGGGGTCATGCACAGATGCATCATTCATTTTTATGAGATCCACACAAATTTTGATTTCTCCTTTAGCTTTCTTGTCTTGAATCACCATGGGACTTATCCATTCCAACTCCCCTACTGGTTCAATGATCCCTGCTTCCATCATTTTATCAATTTATGCTTTCACTCTTTCTTTATGTCTGGGGTTCAATCTGTAAGGTCTTTGTTTCATAGGATTCACATCATTATTGAGAGGTATTTTCATGACTCCCAAGTCACCTAAAATGCCTTTCATTTAAAAAAAAATAGTAGGAAATTACAAATCCTGATATTTGCACAATAGGTTTGCGATCTATCCCACTATTTCTTCATCCCAATAATATACAATAGAGGCAAACTTTGGTTCTTTATCCATGCTAATATTAATATGTTTGGTCTTAATGGGGTTACTCATATCTGGAATTTCCAAATTAGGTCCTTGTACATCGCGTTTTCCTTCAGATTCTGGTATATTCACATCGCGAGGATCTTCATTTTCATTTTCATCCAGTGTAAAACTATAACACTCAAGGGCATGTTCCAACTGTATTTCCCAATCTGGTTGACTATACACAGGCAACGGGACATCATCAAATATTTTGTTTTTAATGATCTACAGAGACCCATTAATGCTTAGACAACCATCCTCAATGCTGAAAGTTAACTGAAAGTTTTTTATCATTATGTGCCAATCTGTTGTACCATGTCGAAGCTCTGTTTCTATATACCAGTTCTTTTCTATTCGACTCAACGTGTGCACGAATAGATGAACCCACTCTGTTTTTGGTATATGTCTCCATGCTTTCAAGCAAGATTATATCATCGATATACATTTGTCCTACAAATAGTTAGATTTACCCTTAGACTAAACTAAGATTAACTAAGATTAACCTAAACAACTAACAAACAAATGCTACCTTAAGATCCTAGATCTAATCAATGCATACAAATATCAAGTATATTCAGAAAGAAAGAGTTGGTGTGACTCACTTTAAACCATATGTTCATCTCGTTTCCAGCTCCCATCTTGAATTCTGCAAGCAGAACCTGTTTGAGCCAAGCAAACAACAAGCAAAGCAAACATCCAAATATATTGTATACTAGTTTAGATCTAAATCAAGTTAGATACATTTTATGCTAATGATTGAAACATGACACATGAAATGGGAAAATAAGACAATTTTCATTAATGGAAGCTAGGATAAACTTACAAAGTGATCTGTTGATGTCCAAGCAAACCTTCGGATCCAAAGCTTCCTTCCTCAAGCTACCCCTGCAAACCCTCTAGGATCATAGGTTTGATGCCTCAAAATGTCCTCCATTTGGCTCATGGATGACCTATCTATTATAGGATTTGGGGGGCCAACCACATGGAGAGAAAGGTGTATCTAGATGAGTGTTTAGTGGATCAAGGGGTTGAGCCAGGCTAAACGAGGAGGGTGAGTTAGGATCGAACAGAAACTTCAATCCTAAGAAAATATCCCAAAGGTTTAGATCCAAAATCCAATCCAAAAGTTTGTTACCGAGATTTTCGTGCCCCTTAAAATAAGCATAGCACAAAAATGTTGGGATTTCCATGCCCCTGCAGGTATGCAGGACGTGAAAATAGGTAATTTTCGCACCTTGAGCCACTAGTAGGGTGCGAAAATCATGGCAAGACAAGATCAAATGGGGTGACACTTGGCTCACTGAGTTGCCATTCGGCTAAGCTTGGTTGGATTTGTCTCCAAAGCTTCCATATGAGTCCAAGGAGGGGACCAACAAGGTACAACACTCATTAGGAGGAAGTGTCGCTAGGTCGCATAATAGGAAGATGCTACACGAAGGCTCAAAGTGGGACTTTGAGGTATAATAGATGCCCCCTAAAGTGTGAGGTCAGAAGAAACTGATGGCCGAAAGACTTTACAAATAAGTTAGGTTGTAAAGATAGCATCAAGGAATTCAGAGTGGAGCTGCAAGGAAACAAGATTTCAAATACCACTGAGGTGGGAATACCCATGCTCCGAACAACTAACTCAAAGAATGGCTTCCGACCAATACAATGCAGATCCATGACATAACTGACATGATAGAGACTATAGATGAATCACGGCTACTATGAAAAAACATTGATTCGTGATCATATAACTGCACAGCCACCACCAATATAATAGTGAATCTGTGTGACAATACATAAACGAGGCCACCAACAAGATTTCAATGTGGATACCTACTCAATAATCACCATTGCAACCTGGATGTAAAAGAAATTTCAGGAGTGTCCAGGGTCTTCTACCGAATCCCAAATTGATACGAATCTAACCATGTGATTAAAAGGTGTTGAAGTAGAACATGGAAGATAACACTTGATTACCGGTTAATGATGTGAACCGTTAACAAGTGCGAGGGAAATCACCAATGATGTCAATGATTCCCAAGGTATATCTAGTACAGTCCATCGAATGTGAAAAGATGTCTTGACGTCGAACATTCGTGGAATCATTCGATCAGAGGTCAATGATGAAAACCTACTGTCAAATATGAGGAGACATGCCATTGAGGAATGTAGGAACCAAGGTACTAAGGTTGGTTCCTAAGCCTAATTCCTGGATAATGAATTAACATCGACAGGAACAGACTTGTCGAAGGTGGACCATAATAAATTCCACATCATCGAGATGAAACCGATATGAGAGAGAGGTGTGGAAAAATGGATCAAAATAACACATACTGACACAAGACTGGAGGGTTTGACAAATTTGTGAAAGGGTTGATTCAAGTCAATACTAATCCTTTGAACATATAATGGCATGAGACAAGACTTGGCAGCTGGGATTTATCAAGAGAAACAACCACAGGGTGAGGAGGTTCAATATAAATAAGACGACTCACGACTGCAGTTACAAGTCAACAGAGAGATTGAATACCCAAGGAGGACAAGATATAAAAGCACGCCATGTTCAAAGGTGATGACTCACAAGCTGCCAAAAAGGTAAACTCGGCTTACTCCCCATTTCCCCCCATCATAACTGACGAGTACCTCTTTGTTGTTTAATGAGCTTGAAGAGGATAACAGATGCTCGTTATAGCTCACATTTAAGTGAGTCCATCCTTGTACATTTTACGAACCCAAGGAAGGAGAGGTTTGGTTCCATAAGGATCCTTTAGTGTTTTATTTTACGAGTCCAAAGAAGGAAAACTCGATATTTTTTCATGTTTATAGAGTCTGAAATAGCTTAAAGAAGACTCCAAGTTTGACTTTTTAGTAAGAGTTAGTCCCCAGACCCGAAAAAGTATAAAATAATATCTGGAATAACTCTCCCAGTCAAATATTGACTGAGGTATAACTTTCTCGTAAATAGTCTAAACGGTCTGAAAAATGGATAACCTACCACCAAATAGACGTCCTTTCAAATATTTTTACAAGTGTGAAAGAGACAAGTGCACTTGGAGATCTTTTCATAATGAGGGAGTCTAAAAAGAGCTTAAAGAGAACTCCAAAGGTCCATTGTCATGAGTTAATCATCTTAGTCCGAAAAATGAATAAAATAATACCAAGACGATACTTTCCTCATCGTTTTACGAGCACAAGTAAAGCTGACTAAGCTCGATACCGTTTTACTTGGTTTTGACAAGATCGACTTAGTTGTAAAAAGAGCTTGGAATCTTTTTCAAGTTTGGGTCCAGAGCACGAAAAAGATAAAGTAAGCTCAAGAGAAGGTCAAATATACCATAGAACCAATATGAACAACATACATGAACCTACCAAATACGGTAAAATACCCTAGAAACAGGCATCAAAATATGTGAAGAATTAACTGAAAAAGGTTTTTTAAACGAAATAATAGGTAAAAATAACCGCTTGGTATGTATAAAAGAGGGTAAATGGAGAAATTACCCATCATGACTTGGCCATTTTAACCCAAAGGAGAATTTTTACCTTGTGGAGAGCAAACCTTCAATTGAGGATATTGGAACATCCAAGGCACCATTTCGACCACCGTTCGAAGCAGGTAAATCCTCTCAGCCCCCTCTTTCATTTCATTCCTTTATTTTTCCATTTCATGCAATTTTTCTAGTTTGGAAAGGGCCTAGATTCTATGTGGTATCGACGCCTTCTCACATCACATGTACCTTCCTTTCTTATCACCCTCAAAACCCATCAGAGTACATGATAGAAATAATCATAAGCAAACATCAATATTTATTCATTATTGACATCATTTTCACATTGCATATACATTTAGTAACTATCTAACCATGATCAAATCATATAAGCATTTCAATCACAATTTAAATTATAACAGAATTACATAATAATTTTCGATCAAAATCGATATCATATCATAATCACATGAATTTTCGATCAACATCAAAATCATAGTATAATCCCAGTAAATTTCAATGAAAATCAAAATCCTAACATAATCACAGGAACTTTTGATCAAAATCAAAATCCTAACATAATCACATGAACTCATCATTAATAGCACAACAAACCGTTTCCAAGCAGTTTTCTTTTAAAAGAAAATACTAGTTCCATACATAGTCAGGTCATCTGAAAATGAATTCCCTCAAAGAATATGACAACACATAGTCTGGGACTAAATCCACACATAACCGGGTCATACACAACCGAATGCCCTCAAAGAATAATGTCGTAACCAAATTCAATAGTCAGTGACAAAATGGGGCACTACAGATATAGAGATATTGAGAGGGATGGGGATATGGTTAATAGTAGGGGAGAGAGAGAGAGAGATATAGAGGGTAGGACTGTGAAGAATGGCCATTTGGAGAAAGAGAGAGAGAGGGTGGTGGTGTTTAGTGATAGGAGTAGGTGAGATACCGAGAAAAAGAGAGTGAGTGGGTGGATAAGGGTGGGGGATGAATGGGGGGAAGAGGGAGGTGGTTAGTTGTAGGGGAGAGAGAGAGAGAGATCAGTGGTGGTGATTAGTGCTAGGAATATGTGTGCATTTTTGTGTGTTTGTGTGTGTGTGTGTGTGTGTGTGTGTGTGTGTGTGTGTGAGAGAGAGAGAGAGAGATTAGGGGTTAGGGGTTTATAGATAGATATAGAGATATATATTAGGGGTTAGGAGTTTTGAGAGAGAGAGAGAGAGATTATGAGTTAGGGGTTTAGAGAGAGAGAGAGATCACGGGGGGAGTGTCAATGGTTAGTGGTGGGGGGTTATGGGTAGGGGGAGTAGGGGATTAGGGGAGAGAGAGAGAGAGAGAGAAATATATTGAGGGTTATATATATATATATATATATATTTAGAGGTGTATATATATATATGTATGTATGTATGTATGGAGAGAGAGGGGGTTGGTGGTTAGTGGTAGGAGTAGGCGAGAGACCGGGAAAGAGAGAGTGAGAGGGTGGTTTAGGGTAGGGGAGGAGTAGGTGGGAGAGGGAGGTGGTTGGTGGTAGGAGAGAGAGAGAGAGAGAGAGAGAGAGAGAGAGAGAGATTGGGGGTTAGTGGTTTAGAGAGGGTGAGAGAGAGAGAGATCAGGGGGTGGTGATTAGTGGTAGGAGTAGGTGAGAGACTGGGAGAGAGAGTGTGAAAGGGTGGTTAATGGTAGGGGGGTAGGGGAATTATGGATATATAAGGAGAGATGAGGAGGATGGGGGGGGTGGTTAGTCGTAGGGTAGAGAGATATAGAGTGGGGTGTAGGAGTAGGAGGGTGAGGAGTGGGGATTTGGGGAGAGAAAGGGGGGGGGGAGGGGAGGGGAGGGGAGGGGAGGGGGATTAGGAGAAAGTGGGGGAGCTTAGAGATAGAGGGTATATAGAATTATGGATTAGGGGAATAGAGAGAGACAAAGATATATACAAGGGGAAAAGGAGATTGGAAGGGAGAGAGAGGGAGGGTTAGAGAAATATAGAAAGGATAGGGTTAGGATTTAGGGTAACGAAGATGTTATATAATGAGATGGGGGGTAGGATTTATGGTATATGCAGAGATGGGGTGTTGAGAGAGAGTGGGGTGGGGTGATAAAAAGGAATGGGGGGAGGGATTATATAGAGAAAGGGAGAGATAGCTAGAGGGGGGGAGAAACAAATGAATTACAATGAAAACATTAGTGCATGTGCGCTACTAATGCACATGCGATTTTTAACATGTGTGCGTTATTAATGCGTATGCATATTTAATGTGCATGTCTAATGATGCACACACGCTCTTAACACGTGTGTGCTCTTGAATGTTTTATTTTTTTGTGTGCTTTCCTTTTTCCATTTCTATTTTTAGTGACTTGGTAGGTTTGGATTACCAAACCTTATGGCTCAAAATGCATTATATCAAAACACACCATGTTCTATAACTTCATGTTTTTCGACCTTAATTATGTATATGCTCCACTTGTCCACTACTAATGAAACTACACACACTTATAGAACTCTCTATTTAGATTCCAAATATCTATTTTTTGAATAAATTTGTTAGTATTTTCTATTTTCTATTCATTTTTTTTTGCAATCATGTTAGATTTATGTAAAACATAGGTCATGTATTTTGGCTATAACTTTGAGTGGCTCACCTATTTGGGAAACAAAAAAGAACCTGCATAAATATACTAGTAGACCCATGCACAAAAAAAGGAGTAGATTGATTATGTTAAGACCATGATAGCGGGGCCTACCACTCGACATTGACATTTTAGGGCTTCATTGACTTCCTTAATTTTAAAAAATATAAAATTAACTTGAAATTTTTTGAAAAAATAGCAACGCACTAGAACTGCCTATTATCTACAACTCTACATAATTATTTTCACAAATTTGGACAATTTACATACCAAACCCAGGGCCTAACGCGAACATATGCATTATGTTTTAGAAAAAAATAACATACCAATATTAGAAGAACACCATTTTGGGGGGGTTATACCTATTTTCCAAAATTAAATTTCATATATTCCGAAAGGTGATTCAATTGTATACGTTTCATCTTTTTACACCATATTCTAAAAAAATGTGGACGTACCTCTTAAAATTCATTTTAATGATCCAATTTTTTTCAGGAAGTCCACTTCAAATAATGCGTCATAAGTGGGTATAATTACATTGCACTAGCCCCTTACGTGTTTCTACTTCAATGGACGGAACACAATGCTTTTTCAATTCATTTTGGATATGCAGTTTAAGGCCTCCCAGGAAAGTTTCAAGTAATTGCTTGCTAGATATCAAAAACACTTGCTTGGTGAGAGATTCCCATTGATGCATGAATTCATCAACACTTCCCTTTTGTTATAATATGGTAAGTTTCGAGAAGAATTTGTTTCCAGTAATCCCCTGGAATCTCTTAAAAGTCATTTTTGAAAGAATGCTAGTTGTATGAGTGATTTTATCATTTCCACCACATATACCAATTGTTGCATTACCTTCTGAATGCATGAAAGTATATTTTACTTTTTCTTCATCTATCATAATGTTATAAATACTAAAATATTCTTTGGTCTTGTTAAACCATGCCACACATTGATCTCCATTCTCGTTGTATTTTGATAGTTGATATTTGGTGCCTCTTGATGAATTATAGAGGGGTTGTAGTGGTGGAGGTGATGGTGATGAGGATGAGTGAGATGATGAGGTAGACATGCTTGAACTATTCTGTCATTTGATATGACTTCGAGAATCTTTATTTTTTAAAAGGTTTACGAGAACGTTATGTTTTTTATTTTGCTTATGTTTCATGGCATCCATATTGTTCTTCATTTCTATGACAATTTCATCTTTCAGCTCGTGTTGGAGTGCAACATTCTTCTTCTTCATTTCTTCTCTTAGATCATCACATTTTTTGGTGATGATGTCTTTGCGAGTGTTGATTTCCCTTTCTATATGTTTGAGTTGGTTCCTTATATTCGCCATGCTTCCAGTGTGTGGGGTGTATATTTTTGCACAATTTTGACCTAGCTAGCCGTAAGTGACGTTGGATTTGTGCATGGAAATGAGATTAAAAGAAAAATAATAATAACTATAATTTTTTTATACGTAAAAGAAAAGAAATAAAATAAAAATATAATATTAATAATTAAAATAACAATATTATATATATGATTTTTATTATAACTATAATTTTTTATAGGTAAAAGAAAATAAATAAAATAAAAATATAATAATAATTAAAATTATATATCTATATATATGAGTTAGAGTGTCGATCAACATAGTGAGCCAACACCTCTGTGTAGTCAAAAGTTTGTTTGTTAACCGTTGAATCAACCAGGTTGCCAGATGTTTCCAAGTAAGATGGTGATGCTGCATGAAAATGCCATATCTATGGTTAAGGTGATGTAGTGCATACAAGGTAGTGTAGTGAAGATAGGAGATAATGTTGTACAACTTATTACACAGGTAGGTGCGAGGTGCTATACAACCCAGTATGGGGGAGATGTTGTCACATAATGTAGTGCTATGTTACCAAAAATAAAAAGTAATTAAAACAAATTAATGTCAACTCATAAAATAAAAGATGAAAACCAAATGAAAAGTAATTAAAAAATCCATGCCGACACATAAATTAAAAAATTAAAACCAAATGAAAAGTAATTAAAAAATACATTTCAGCTCATAAAATTACAAAAAATTAAAACCATCACAGATCTAGCTTAAACCCAGATCTATCAAGCACCAAGAGGGATCAAATTTTTGGAGGTGTAATTTTTTTGAATGTGTAAAAAATTAAGTTAAAAAAAAATTACACCTCAAGAAATTGGATTCTTCTCTTGATAGATCTAAATTTAAGATGGATTTATGTTGATACTCAAACATTTAATGTTAAAGAAGTAATGTTAAAATTAACCTTAACATTAAGTCACGTCCCTGTTAGGTATCTTGTAAACCAACAATTAGCCTAAATTTCCTTTCAATTCATAATTGATTGAATGGAAAAAATGTTTATATAATCTGGTTTAGCAATTAAAAAGTGTTTTTAATATATTTTCACTAAAAATTAGGATAGCATATCTACAAGTGCAAAGTGTATTGTATATGTTCAAAAAGAAGGAAATTTCGGCAAGCCAATAGGAAGTAGCAAGTGTATTATCATGAAGAAAAAAAGCTATATTTTATATTAGAAAGTATATGGAAAACAATAGATGTATCATTATCATCAAAACCAACATAATTATATTATCATGTTGACAACGGACGGATAACTTAGATTGCAAGAAATTTAATAAAAAAAGTTAACAAGGAATGTTGAAGGTGATTACACGTGAAGGATTACGTTATGGGATGGGTAAGACTATGAATTGATGAGATAAAGTGATAAATCCAAGATATGGGGACTTCCGAAAAGAAGTATTTATTGACACATGGAAAGGGATGTACTAAAAGCAAACACGTATCCGTGAACTCAACGTTGGAGACTCAATTCACTGCATGTCTTTCTCCCTCGTGTAATTTTGTCGAAGAGCTAAGGAGCCCAGATATACTTTTAACGCAGGGTTAAATGATAGCAGAGTACATGAGGGTTTAGCATAAGGAGAAGATAAGATATATGCATCTAAAGATGAGCAAAAAGCAGATCGTTCAAACAGTTAAAAAAAAAGGCGTAAACGCAATATGGTGAAAAAAAAGATGATGTGAAGATGACAATAAGGGAGAACATTTGTATTGAAAATATCCTTGAGTTTGCTAGAAAAACTCTTATAGGTAGATTCTTCGATGTTAGGATTTCAGAATCTTCCCTCAAGTATTGGATGGAAAGGAAATGGGAACCTATTTTTCATTATTTCTCTTCTCTTCTTTATAATGACCTGAGGGTGGTTGAGTTTCAAACTTCATATAGAAGAAGATGCTGCACAGATTGTGAAGGAGTATTGGATGTGGGGGGATACTTTATCATCTCGTAATATGTGGAATCTGTGTTTTGATCCCATGAGGGAGTCTATTAGGAAGGTACCATTGTGGGTAAAAATTCCAATACTTCTTATAGAGTTATGGAATGATAAATTCTTAATAGAATTGGGAAATAAAGTGGGTAGTACCTTGTATGTTGACTAGACATATAAGTTCAGTGCTATGAGAACAGTAGCAAGGGTTCTAATCTCTGTCGATTTGAATGAAGGTCTCCTAGAATCCATTGATAGAGAATTTGGTGAATTAGTACCGAAGCAAACCCTAGACTATGTAAATATTCATTTCCGGAGTGTAAGATTACATAATTGTGGTCATATGGTAAATGAGTGCAAGTTACCCTTCAAGAAAAATATATGGGTCTGAAAGGAGCTTCCGCCAACAAGAATTAATCCAAGGGTTGAAGCAGTGGAAGGAATTGAATGTATGATAGAATAAAGTTTGAATCATGTGGAAGATGTTGATATTGTTGAAAGGGATATGTGTTCAATGGAAGAGGGTACAAATATATCACAAGAGATGAAAGAGGTTACCATTCAAGAAGAACCGGTAGAGCAATCAAGATCTGAATAATAAATTATGCCGAGGTCGTCTACAAAGAAGAATCTTGATATACCAAGTAAGTCTTTTTTCATTGAAAAATACGATAATCTAAATATTATTCCATCTCTATCACAAGAAAGTAATGATGTAAATTTGGCAAAGGATGGTTTTATTAGTCCAGTGGCTAGAAAATATATTAAAATACATAAAAGACTTATAAGAGGAATGTCTATGGGAGAATTAAAGATGGATTTTATTGACCTTCCTAAAGTGAAACGGGATGACTATAATCTCTATGCTCTTAAATCTAAATATTCTCATGGGGTGGAAGGAATCATTGATTCAGTAGGGCTAGGGTTTATAACTCTAGTGAAAGGAAAAAAAGATGGTTTGAGATCCAATAAAAGGGAGTTACTAAAAATTAATAATACAAATTGGGTTTCCACTCGGGCACTTAGAGAAAATCCCATGAACAAGGTTCTAAAATGAAATTTTTATCACTAAACTGTCGAGGGTTGGCCAACAACCAAAAAAAACCGACATTGGTTAGATTAGCGATTTTACATAGTCTTGGCATTGGTTAGATTAGCGATTTTACATAGTCCCAATGTTTTAGTTCTTCAAGAAACAATGTGCAATAGTGAGGGTTTGGCAGATGATTTGAATAAGATGTTGAAGGGATGGGTTTTTATCTTGTCTGATGGAAGAGGATTGTTGGGAGGATTATTAACTGGATGGAAAGAAGAATTGGAAATTTCAAACTCCTTCTCCATACTGTCAAGCCTTGGAACTACTTTCAAAATTTGGGAACTTAATATTCAGTTTACAATGTCAAATCTATATTGTCCTTACAGTTAGAATCTGGATTTTTGGAAGAGATTGTTTGGACTAAATTTTTTAAAGGATTTGCTTGTTCTGATAGTTGGGGATCTTATTTTTACTCTTAGTAGAAGAGAGGTTTGGGGACCAAGGGCTAGACCAGATCCTCTACAAGTTTTTTTTTCAATTTCATATAAAATATTTAGACCTGTATGACATTGAACCTACTAAAATTAAACCTACATGGTTTAATAAAAGGATGGGGGAAGTTGTAGTGGAAAAAATACTTGATAAAATCATTATGTATGGAAATATTATGGTAAAAGTTAAGAGATGTAGATCATGGAGGGTAACGGGAGGAGGCTTAGATCATTTTCCTATTTTATTTCAGATGGATAAAGGAGAGGAGAAAGCTTCATCTCCTTACAAATTTAATCCTACTGGCTGGAGAATCATGACTATGCAAATCTTATTAGAGAAAGCTAGAAAACATATGATGCAAATATAAATATGTCATGCAGTCGGAAATTTACAAATGCTTTAATAGGGATGAAAAAAATCTCAATCAAATGGTCTAGTTGAAAAGTAGGGAGAAGAGATTAAAGGAAACTAGGAATAATATTGAGGATATATATACAAAAGAGATGGGTGTTATTGGAGAGGAAAACCTTCAAGTTCTGGCAGATATGGAGCGAACCAAAAACGACATTCATAGAGAAAAAGAAAATGAGGATAGGGCATAAAAGAATTAAACAACTTGAATGGACCGCGGATAAGATTCCGGGTCCAGATGGTTGGACCATAGATTTTTTTCTATCATTTTTAGATTTATTGGGCTCTAATTTGCTAAGAGCTATTGAAGAAACAAGAATTACATGAAGGTTACATCCATGTTTTAACTCTACTTGTATAGTCCTTATACCAAAAGTAGACAATCCTACTTCTTTTGGGGATTTCAGACTGATATCATTGTGCAATGCTTTGTATAAAATTATCTCTAAGATCATTGTTGAAACATTAAAATCCTTCCTCTCTACTAATATCTCGACATAATTTCCCCTGGGGTGTGACCAGTTGGCAACTGTGCGCTTGTTAAGGTGTACAGGTTGTTAAGCACGTCGCTGGTTCAAACCTTGTTGGAGCATTGAGGGTGCGTTGTGGGGCAAGCATACTCTCCTAGGGGTTTATTGGTAGCAATATTGGATCCCTGGACCCCGTGTCATGCAAGTACCAGCCTAACTCCAGTTGTTGATTCCCCTAAATCAAAAATAAAAAATAAAAAAAATATCTCGACATAATTCATATTCTTAGAAGGAAGTAATATTCACGATGCAGTGGGAATAACAAAATAATGTTTGTATACCATCAAGAGTAAATATATGCCTGCAAAGGTTATCAAAATTGACCTTTCAAAGGCATATAGCCACACAAGTGCTGGTTACATATAAGGTTGATTCTTATACAGATTGGAGTCTCAGTGGAAATAGTTAACTGGATCTGGGCATGTATGACTATAGTGAATTTTACAGTAATGTTAAATGGAGCATCTTCTAATTTTTTTATACCCTCAAGAGGATTAAGGAAAGGGTTCCTAATGTTCCCATACCTATTTTTTCTTGTTATGGAGGGACTCAACAAATATCTACAGATGGAAAAAACAAGGAAAGAATCCAAGGAATCACTTTCGAGGTAGAGGTAAGCATCATACATATTCTTTTTGTTGATGATGTTTTGTTGTTGTTGGGTGATAATGCATAGGAAGAACAAGCTATAAAAGAAATCTTAGATAGTTTTAGCCTCACAATAGGGATGTTGATAACTTTCGAAAAATCAACATGTTACTATAATTCCATCGAAGAGCAAGCTCTGCAATCATTTAATGATCTTCTTTCAATGGATCAACGCGACCTAACAATGGGGTTCAAATATTTGGGGTTTTATTTGAAACCAAATAAATACTGTAAAAAATATTGGGCTTGGATGATCACAAAAGTGGAATCACGAATTATTTTATGGTCCAATAGATCAATTATCTAGAGGTGGAAAGGTTTCTTTGATAAGTATCATTCTAAACCACGGGGGGTTCAGTCAATGAACTTGTTAAATAACACGATTGTTCGCGTGATATTAAAGAATATCCCTAATTTCACTAAATATTGGAAAATGCCTCCTAAAATTGTATTGTTGAACCCCCTCCCAATATGCCTTTCCAAATAAGAAAACCCCTAGTTTCAACAAATATTCTAGATATCCATTTTTATCAACCCATTTTTAATACCCCCTTTATATCATATTATCAAGTGGTAACAAATAGGATCCCTAACACATCTTATTATAAGCAAACTATATGATAAATAAAATAATAGTATGATGTTAATAATGATTCCACCAATATTGCAAGGGCAACTGATCAATTTGTAGTGTTGGATAGTGGAAGACTGTAATACCCCCAATTTTGACTTGGAATACATATTTAATCAAAATTTCGTAAATGATGTAAATATGATAGTATGGATTCCTAGTGAGGAGCTCAAGGCCAAGGATAGACTAGTGATAGATAGGCATGTATAATGTATATATTTTTATTTGGACCATATGGTTGGCTTATCATGCCAAATTGAAAAGTATGTAAATATTATGTTGGAAATTATTAAAATGGTTCAAGATGACAGTGTAAAGAGCAGTAGAGGGGCTATGATTCCAATAGAGGGGAAGAGGAAGGGGGCATATGGGAAACTAAATCCTTTGCTACCATGTGTCAACCTTAGAACTCATCCAAAATTATGTCATGTGCTTTGAATAAGCCAATTATCTCCTTTTTTATTAGTCTCCAATCATTGAATGCATATGTGAGGTTGGTGGGAAAAGTCACTTCATGTAGTTATTGAAGCATCATTGGGGGTTGTGATAGTTATGTCAGCTATCAGGAATCCTATTTCTTCTATGGTCAGAATTTATGTCAGTTGTCTTTTCACCCTTACCTCATATCTTTGGAGTCAACATTTTTTTATCATTCTCTCATGTAGGATTCTACACTACGTAGAGTTTTCATATTGTTGTTTATGTCCATTACTAAACTGTGTTTAACCCAAAAATTCGAATTTGGAGACAGAGCTATATTTTTGGAAGGAGAAATAGATGGTTGTAGGTGAGCACGGAGGTGGGGCAAGCTCGGAACATTTGCCCCTAGATTTTTACTACTTTTGGATGCTTGAGAAGCCATGGATTAATGTTGTAGGAGGTTCTTTAATAGCATAGAATAGGTTGGGTTCTTACTACACACACTAGTAAACATTGTAAGCATTGGATTTCCTGAGGGAACTATGGATCAATGAAGGGACATTCCTTCCTTGTGTTGTGCAAGGCATTCAGAAGGAGTTCCATGGCTATGATGGTTGAGTGAGACCCTTATATAGATCTAGTGGAGATTTTGGCTAAGCATAGAGAACATAGTGGGTTGTGGGTTGAGAGAGTGAATCCTGAAGGTGTGTCCTTCGCCCTGATGGCCTCATAGCCCAGCTTGGGGGTGGCCTCTCAACATAAATAATATATGTTGGACAGAGTGCCTATGGATGGGTGGGAAATCGCTTTTACATGGCCAATTACTTGGATCTTCTTTGTTTAAAGATAAGTATTCTTTATGTGTTTGTTGTGCAATGATTTTTATTTGTATTCATGTGATAATTATTCCTTTAAATTGCATATTGTGTGTGTATATTGAGTTTATTTCGTTGTGTGTTTTTATTTCAATGTCTGCACATGCATTTTATATGTTATCAATTTGTAATTATGGTTATGGGGAGAAATATTGAGGCACTGATTTAGTTAATGTCCCCTCTACTGGTTAGATGGGTGAAGGGGACATTACAAATACCCAACAAAATATTATTGGGGAAGGCACAATGTGTAAAAGGAAACCCAGTCAAGAGATTAACATAACAAATAATGTAAAATACTGATAGTCGACTAGTTAGTGCAATGCTTAGAAAATATGAGAATTGCAAATGTTTCACACCACAGCCTGCCAAACTACCAATTTTATATCATGTAAATCCAAGTATAGCCAGAGAGAGCTCATGTTTTCTATAATATTAATAAATTAAACTCCATAAAAATGCAAAATCGAAACACTTTTGTGGATGGACTCCCTTACCTTCCTATCAAAACTAACATCTTGGTTCCAGTGAGCTAAGAATTATCGATATCACTTCTCTTGGTTGTCGTGAAGAAAGGTTTGATTGAATCTCAATACCCACATAAAACCCAACCTAAAAAAAGTTTTGATTGAATCTCAATACCCACATAAAACCCAACCTAAAAAATGAAGAGTTAGATCTTTTACTCGAATTCCTACAAAAAATACAATACAATTGTTGAACTCTGGAACTCCTGATTAGCTACATATCTTAACTTAAAGATTAAAAACAATATAACATCAATTCAAACCAAGCCTAAATAAGCTATTAAATGAGGATTTCTCAATGCTAGTAGTCCAAAGAGATTTCCATTGATATTATCATTGGTACACTATTATCATATTTATGCAAAACTTAGGATCATAAGTAATATCAAATAAAAATGGAGGGTCCATAAGTTTTAGGTGGATATGATTTGAGCCCATGATTTGGAGGTATGAATCCATCCCACGATTTGGAGGTTATTCCTCAGCCCACCCAAATAAAATTACCCCCAATATTTATATTACTATGTCAAATTAAAAACTCCTCTTGACCCCTTAATACAAAGCAATATATTTTTGAGGTCTTAAAGAGTATTCAAACCCCGAATATGAATGGACGTGATATGATATTTCCTCGCTAGTGAACTCCTCGTGTACTAAACACAATGATAACAACAAATAGTGTAGGGATGTGTCTACTCTATAAATGCTATTTTACTAAGAAGTGGTGAGCCTCTATGTCAACAAATTAAAATGATTATCACAAGTTATCAACAAGATCTACATTCATTTATCAAACATGATAAGCAAAGCTAATATCTAAAGCCATTTAAACATTTAAATCATAAAGATAAGCAACATTCAAACATTCAAATGGGACAAACTTGAATCATTTCATATTAAAACAATGAAGAAGTACATCCCTAGCATGGACCTTGGTGTGAATCCCTTCTCCATTTCCATAAGCTTTCCTTTCTCCACCTTTGCTTTTGAAGAAATTGAGCTTTCCTCCTCCTTCAGAATATTTTCAGCATGCCTTTGCTCTTCCTTTGTGTTCCTTACAATGCCCCAAATGCCTTTCTTATTTAGCATTGGGAAATGGGCCTTCAAGCTTTTCCTCATAATGTGGGATTGTTATTTTTCATTATTTTATATTATTTTCACTCAAAAACTCCTTTTTCCATAGTTTTTAGGCTTTTTGCATAACTTAGCATCTTTAGTAAGCACATTTAATGCACTTTAATGCATTTCTCTTCACTTTTTGATTAGTGTAGCTTATTTTAGGACCTTTCTTGAGCGGTTCAATTACTGAACTTGGTCTCCTTAGGTTCTTACTTTCTTCACCTAATCCTTCCATTTATGGGATAAGTGATTAGATCAGAGCAGATTTGTCTCTGAATGTACTTATGTTCTGTCTTCATGTTACAGGCACATAGTAAAAATGTGCTTCTTCTGTCACATGACTAGGGGTGTTAATTCGATTCTTAACACACAATCCCTGTGTACTAGATGATAATATCACACATTCCAAAAGTAGTTCTAAATAAGCTGAGGAGGTTCTGTTTTAATTTTTTATGGCGTGGGAAATTGGGAACATGAATACATTGGTCGGCATGGAATCAAATTGCTAGACCAAAAGAAACAGAAGGATAGGGCATAAAAGAATTAAACAAATTTGGAAGGTCTTTAGCTAATAAATCAATCTGGAATCTAATAACCAATGAAGGAAAATGGCAAAAAGTATTGAAAACAAATATATGTGTGGTGGAGATTATCTAAAATGGATAAGAACACCGATAAAAAGATTCAAAGGGGGATCTTTGTTTTAGAAAGCAATCAGTATGGCTTTCTCGGTGATTGGAGACTTATTGGCACATAAAGTGGAAACATGAACGCAGGTTTTGTTAGGAGAGGATGGAATTATGGGATGCCGACCCGAGATCAAATTATATCATGGACTGATAAAATATTTAAATTACAAACAGATTTATAAGGTGAACGAGGTTGCAACTCCAGAGACAAACAATGGTTTGATCCAATATTGGTTTAGAGTGGAGGCATTGCAACTAAATGAAATCGGGACTGAGGAGTGGAACAAATGGAAATTAGAAATGCAGCAGGGATTTAAAAAACTTATGGAAGAAACAGATTCAATAATACGGACGAGAAATAAAGAGGGAGGAAGGTATACAGTTCGAATGGCGTACAAGCTTTTATGTAATAATCTGACAATTCAAATAAATTAGTGGTGGACTGAATTATGGAAGGTATTGGCTCCCCACAAGTGAAAAATATTTATGTGGTTGATTCTAAAAGAAAAAATACTGAACTAAGATAAATTAATGAAGGGAAATATTAATGGGCCAAGCATATGTATGTTATGCATGAGCAATGAAGAAACCTATGAACACTTGTTCATAAATTGTTCTTTCTCAAAAAATGTTTGGACTGAAATTAGTGAAGGGCTTAAGATGGAGAATCTATGGCATGCAAATATTATAGAATAGAGCTTAGTACATTAGTTCGAGAAACCTGGATTGAAAAAATCAAATGTGTTCCTTTTTTAACACTTTGGAGAATATGGAAAGCTAGAAATGAAATACTTATTGAGGACATAAATACTCCTTCCTTCCAGGTAACAACATAGGTACTAGCTTTACACCCATTCTTTAAAGAAAAATAATTTATTTTAAAGACAAGGATTATAAAAAATATAAATTCAAAAAGAAAGGGGTGCAAGGCGTTTTTTGATGGCGCATGTGAGAACAAAATCTGTGGACTGGGAGGTATTCTTATTTTTTCTAACAATTACGTTATATAACTCAAAGAAAACAATGGAAGAAGAACTAATAATAAGGCTGAAGGATTGGCATTGGGAAACATCTTAAAATTAGCAATGGAAGAAGGGGTTCAGGACTTGGAAGTTTTTGGTGATTCAACTTTATGGATAGACTTCTTGAATGGGAAAAAAAAATGAGGAATATAAGTCTACAAGGGATAAGTTCAAGACTTAGAATGCTGGCAGGAACTTATAACACTTTCCGCATTTGTCACATTTTTGGAGAAGCAAATGAAAGATCAGACTTACTTTCAAAAGAGGGTCTCATCACTAAGCACAGGAACAACTATAATTACAAGAACAAGAAATGGTGTATGAGAAATTAAGATGGCAAAGTTACTTTCTTTTTAAAAGAAAAAGTTCAAAGAGCTTGAATTTATAATCACTTTGGAATAAAAACAAACTCTATAATTAGTTTTTTGAAGCCTATAAGCATACTAAGAAGCTTAATATGTGCAAAGGCACCTTAAAAACAATCGTTTGGAAAAAAAATTCAGATTATAAACCTTTTTAGTGAACTAGGGGTAGAAAGCACTTGCGAATTGTATTTTGTTTTCCAAGTTTGAAAAATAAAATATATTTTTTTTTCTATGGAAAAAATAAATATATTATCATTTATGTAAATTCAATGTACTTTTTTTTCCAGGAAAAATAATTTCTTGTTATTCATTACACTAAATCAAAGAAACTACAATCCTTTCCTTATCTCATGGTACAAATATCTTTTGATTAGTTTAAAATATGAGAACTAGTATCGTATATAATCACATTCCTGCTATTTTCAAAATGTGAATACAATATACGAGAAACTAGTTATCATTTGATCTCTATTTTGTAAATATTTAACAAATCTCAAAAGTATGTTCGAGAACAATCCCATAGATCAATTATCTTTTTTTTTAATGAATAACAAGTTACTTAAAAAAAATATTCAGTATCAAATAATAAATACTTTAGATCGGAAAGCATATTTCTTATTTTTTCAAACGGAAAAAGAAATTTCTTGCTATTCATAAGGGTGAATCAAAGAAATTTACAATAATACCTATCCTATGGATAGTATGCCATCATACAATATGTTTGAGAATCAAAACTACATCTAGTCCTCCCATAGCAATCTGATATTTATCAGTGCAACCAATAGTTCAACAAGATATTCACCATTCAGGGTGTTATCATTAGAGTTGGACCTAGACTACTAAGGTTCAAGTCTAGAGAAATCTTGATAGTAGTTAAAGGATAACTAGGGATATTATTTTATAGTAATGATGGTAGGTATGAAAACATAACAGAGATCAAGCTAGGATAGAAGACTAAACTGCAGGAGATGTATAACTGTAAAATACAGTAACATAAAAGCCTACAAGCATGAATTTATAAAAGAAATGAGTCAGGTTCTGCATCAGATATCTAAAGATAATTTCATGTGGATCATAAGAATTCTGGAAAATATGAATAAGACCATACACAAAACAAAATCATGAATAACATGTAATTCAATTATTAAAGCAAAACATGGCTCATTTATTTTATAAATTCATGCTCGTAGGATTTTCTGTTACTGTATTTTATAGTGATACATCTCCTGCAGTTTAGTCTTCTATCCTAGCTTGATCTCTGTTATGTTTGCATACCTACCATGATTGCTATAAAATAATATCCCTAGTTATCCTTTAACTACTATCAAGATTTCTCTAGGCTTAAACCTTAGTAGTCTAGGTCCAACTCTAGTGATAACATCTTCTGGCGTTGTTTCCGAGGACAAAGGAGCGAAGATATCTTCCCCGGGCTATACGACAACGAATATATCTATTCTTTTGATGGTGAACAAGGGCTGGTGACATACTGGCTGCAATATTCACCTGGTGACTCCACTGATTTCAAAATGGCATATTTAATTGCTGATCAAGTTGCTTCATGTACCAAGACAACAAGGTTTGAGGAAGATCATGTTTCTTTTCAAGATTTCAAGAATGGATGAGTACATTTTCTAATGATGAATGTGAACAAGTTTCTTATGCAACTATATATTCTTATTCGACTACTCTCAATATCTCTAGTGAAGAGGATAAACTTTGTTTTTGAAGAAGCTTCTGAAAACACTCGAATTGGAGTATGAAATTTTGTTGACTCATAAAAATTCCCATAAATTTTCTGAGATTAACATTTCTAATGGTCAGTATGAAGATATGTGCGTGACCTTAAATAAATAATTAAATCAACATATCTTGGAAAGTAAAAAGTGGTTTTCAGATGATTGTGAAAATTTTGCTTCTATGGAAACTGTGAGGTTAGAGCTTATCCAAAGGCAGTTCACTTATCTTGAACAAGAAACATAGATATTTAACCAAAACATGGTTTTTAACTGTTTTTATGATCCAGTCGCTGCTTATCTGGAGGTTTTGATCAACTCAAGTTATTCATTCTTGTTCAGCTATAAGTGTGGGTTTCAGATTCATGATAAGTTGTCTATAAATTCTTCAATTTTTATGTTACTGAAGCATATTCTAGGAGTTCAAGTGCTAAGTCAATTTTTAACCTGGTTTCATTGGAAATGGAATTACACATGATCATCTTGATCTCTGCAAGATTAGAGTAAGAAGTGTGGATAAATAAGCTCATCCATGAGCATTTACTTTTTACAGTTTTCACAATGTGATCAGATTTTTAGCAGGTTTATCAATTATTTTGCTTGAATAAGTGGTGACGGATTTCAAATTTTTTCAGAGGTTGATTGAACAGATGACCGTATAACCTAATGGATAAGGCATAGGTCTGCAAGTTCTTGGCAACTCACAGGGAGCATACCATCCCCAGACGAGGCCAGATGTTATCTCTTGATTTGTATTCTAGAGATATTCATTGAAATACTTCCAAACCTTTATGTTCCTCCTGCTGGCTTTGATTTTGGTATTGCAACTACAGAGTCTGTGATCTAAGATGACCCTCTTCTCTATGATTTTAATATTGAGGAAATGATTGATAGATTTGTTCACCTTGCCAGTGGACTATGGGTGAATATTTTGTGTATGAAAATGCAGGCACTTGGTTCAAACAGATGTTTAAGCTCGTACATTATGTGAATAAGGAAGGTTGTGTTCTCAATAATCCTCAACTCGATGCAAGGAGATGTGCCCATGTCAATATGAGACTTTCACAAAGGTTGAAGCTACAGAAGTTTTCTTTTTGCTGTCACAAAATCTTTTTCAATCCAATCACCTTTAGCTTGATGCCTTTTTTATCCACTACACTTGTTAGGTTATACGAGAATCAATTTTAATACATAAGCACCAAATAGCTAACACTCTATCCAAGCATTGATGAAGGGATAGATCCAGAGTGAACGTGTTAAGCTAATTGCATGTCAAGCTAAATAGAAAATATCAGCTTTACGAGATCTACGCCATGTAAAAGGAGAAAAACAACAACTATGTTAGCTCTACGGGTTTATTGAACTCCTTCCACCTATGAAATTTCCACCAAATATTTACTAAATTGCTACAAGGAAATTGGTAATGCTTCTAGTTTTAGAAAATACTTTTGAGTTCCAGTGAAGAAGTTATCCCACTAATGTCGCCCGGATTCTTCTAGTCGTTGTGATGTGATTATCCAAATTTTCCATTGACCTGCAAGGATTCAGGATCGAGGAAGCCAAATCTTCCGATTATCTAATGGAAATCAAAACAGTTATCAAATTTGTGATGCAATGACAAGTCGACTGAAGCATATCACTTAGTCACAGCATCAATGTTGGGTGTTACCATTATTATCACCAAATTAGATGAGCATCCCGTGAAATCGCTAATGGGGTTATTTATTTTTACTATGATAATATCAAGTAGGTGTTTTTCCTGCAATCGGTTCCAGACTGGAAGGGATCGACTTAGCATTTCCAGGCATCGAGATATCATTCAAAACCACAAGATTAGCACTTAAAGCTCCATTTCAGCAGTTCCAGAATTCCAGGACTTGATTCAATATCTTCATTCAAACTCATCATTTCCAAATTTGTAGGGATTTGATCAACATAAATGGGCAGAAATCAAACTTTCAAAGGATATAGAAAGCAAAATATAGGTGACAGAGCATCTATAACTCTAGATGTTTAGACATAAAGTGAGTTTGTTCCAGATTTATGGTAAAGTTGATAGGATTTGATTCCTAAAGGCTAATAACAGCTCTTATGATGTAATGGTTATAAATTTCATAATTGGTGATGTAATATGAAGAGAGAGTTCCAGCCAAGGGCTGAGGCAGGGTTAGAAAAGACTACTAATGTTGGTTGCAAGTAGGCATGTATGTATTTTGATTCCCTTAATATGAAGGAGTGCTTTGATATGATTGTAATCGAAATGAGCTTATTTTGATAAATATTGCATGTTGTTCATAATTTTGTTCTGTGTATAGTCCTATTCATCTGTACCAGAATTCTTATGTTTTAGCTATATGTTCTTGGATATTTGAACATAATAACTCATATCTTTTTATAAATTCATACTCGTACTCTTTCTATTAGAGTAGATTACATATGCATATTTGTTGCAGCCATGTCTGGTATTATATCCCGATCTCTATCCTATTTCTACCTATTTACAAAATGCCATTCCTAGCTATCCCTTACATATTACTAAGATTTCACTAGCCATGCTCCTTCAGCAGTCAAGGTGCATCTTTTAGTGATAACACAAGGCACTTTCCTTCCACATAATAGTTACCCAAAAATAAAAACAACAAAAGTGCAGAAATATACTAAGAAAATAGAGCATTAATAGATATGAACAGCCACACACTCCAAAGGCCTAAGCTCATGATAGTGTGTAACCAAAAGTGTTCCTTCATCCAAAATGAGACCTTTCTTGGAAAGACAATTAGCCCTCTTGTTAAATGCTCGGGAGATGTGTTTCAAAGAACAATTATCATGATGTTCCAGTAGTACCCTGATCTTCTCCCACCCGTTGTCAGTGTGGCCACATTTAGTGCATGAGCATCCCGAGCCCAACCAATACTAATGGATGAATCTTCAAAAATCTGCACATTAGATATCTGCAGTTGTTTTAAATAATATAGGATACACCAAAGGACAATAATTCTGCACATGTATTACTCCCCATGCCACAACCCAGTACAAGCTCATAGTATTCTGATGATGAGATAATAATGAGACCGCCCTCCCCACACCTACCATGCTGCCCAACACCATCAAAAAATCCATATGGGCCCAGCTTATCAAAGTTAGGTACAGCCAATGTGTTAAACCTATGAACAATCTTCTTCACACTTGCATCATAGAGAATATTCACAATAAAATGAAGTGCACTACTGAATTTGAAAACATAATCATCAAATAGTATTCAATTCCTAAGTTTCCAAGTTCCCCAGATAAATAGTAAGGGATAAGAGATGGATTCTTGGAACCCCAGGTGCCACTTGTGTAATAAACCATTGATGGAATCCTTTCCGCACTATTGTTCAATGCCCCAATACTCTGTACCAGAAGACCAGAGTTGTGTTGTAATCGGACAAGAGATGAAGAGATGTCCTACCGTCTCAGTAGCCTGGAAACAAAGATAGCAGGTGTTGGGACCATATCCCCCACAACAGATATAGTTATCCACAATCAATTTTTTTTGTTAAGTGTGATCCAAAGAAATCATCGAACCTTGAGAGGGACATACCACTGCCATATAGCATTATACCACCACAGACGAGGACCGGTTTGGTGTAGTTGGGCAATAGATAGATATGCATTAGCTGTCGTTGGTTCCCCACTATCTTCACTCCAGCACCAGCATAATGAGTCCATCTCATTGGACAAAGCAACGCTATCATGTGCAAATAGTTGGATATAAGCATTCCACTCCATGCCTGCTGCACCCGTGAGACCAATATCCCCCACAGATCTCCAGTATTCAACACATTCAATACCCACTCGATTACGAGCTTGGTTTAAATAATATAATCCACATTGATGTAAAATGGACACTGTATCAAGTGAGAGAATATTAGTGCATCCAATCAGAGCTTCCTCCCCCGGCCAGACCTGATAGCCACTCCCCACCCACCAGCCCATATGCTCCTTAAGTGCAGGTAGGACTTCAACCATGCCGCACCATATGTTAGATGCACCCACCGGTTTCTTGGGTCGGCTCCTGATCCAATCTATGAAAGTCATATGCTTTAGATATTTATCCTGCATTAGTAAACCCCACAGACCATAATGATTCAGTGCTGTGAGTATTTTGATCACAGAAGATCTAGGAGCTATGGAGAACCTCACAAAATCGAATTAATTTGCAAAAACAGTGGAAAAACTTGAAAAAGATGATAATTTTACACACAATGTATGCTCAAATCTTTGATTAACTGACTGTCTAACATGTGAAAATGTTAGTAACAGGTTTTTATTACATCCATGAGAAAATCGAGAGCATTAGGTGGCTCAAGCTGAGTGTACAAGTCATCAATGTCAAATTGGCCTCAATCCCCCCTAGGTGGGTCCAACTCAATCCCAATCACCCCAAACAGCCACGAATTCTGGTGTGGAGGTGGCTGAAGCATGCTGGGTCATTAATGAGCTCAAGGCAGGCATGGGTGATCAAGTAGAGGAGGTTTGGGGGCCCAAGGGAGCATTAAATGCTCCAAATCTAGCCAAAAATGGGCAAAAATCCACCCTAGCGCCCTTGGTCAACTAAAATTCCCCAAAACAAGGAGAGAGGGCGCTCCAACAATTAATGAGGGCGCACTTGTGGACAAAACTGGAGGCTGGGTGAACTGGTTTGCTTGGAAGTGGGTGTGAACACTCTCAAAAGTGGGTATTTGACCAACTATAGTCACTTAATCCAAAACATGGTTTAATTAAGCACATGGGCAATAAAAATTTATGGATTATGGTACTAAGTGTGGATTACTGTTCTAACACCCCCCCCTTAACCATGACATAGTACATCTCATGAAAGATAAGTGGGAGGCCTTGGCAACAAAGGCTCAAGTCACCTCAATACAAACAGAAATTTTATTTGTCCATATGAACCGAGGAAAAGAAGTAAAACCTCATGGGATAAAAACTTCCCTAAAAAATGGACATGGGGCTGAACCTGCAATTAAATTGCAGCAATCACCATCCATCACTCACTCCAAGCAAAGCTCTCAAGTGAGTGAAGGTCTTCTCAGTAAAGCACTTGGTGAAAATATCTGCAGTTTGCTCGGTGGATGGGCAATACTGCAGTGAAATCACCCTGTCATGCACCAAGCCCCGAATGTAATGCATGTGGATATCAATGTGCTTTGTTCTTTGCCTCTGTACTGGATCAGTAGATATCTTGATGGCACTTTGATTATCCACCCAAATATTGGTTGGAGAATCAATAGCAACACCAAACTCCCGAAGAATGCCTTGCAACCAAACACACTGTGTGGCTGCATTCACTGCTGCCCTGTACTCGGCCTCTGCTGATGAAAGAGAAATTGTATGCTGTTTCTTGCTTGACCAGAAAATTGGACCTTCAGCAAACATAAACACAAAACCTGAAGTGGACTTTCTATCGATGGGATCTCCCGCCCAATCGGAATCAGAAAATCCAGCTAGTTGAAGTGAAGAACCAGCTGCATAGTGTACCCCAAAGCTCTTTGTTCCTTGGACATAATGAAGGATCCTTTTGGCTGCCTTCCAATGGATCTCATGTGGCTGCTGCATTAACCTTGCTACAGCACTTACAGCATAAGACAAATCAGGTCTTGTATGTGTAAGGTACAGCAAACTTCCAACTAGCTGCCTGTAGAGTGTGCAATCCACCAATGGAGAGTCTTCAAATTCACCTAGTTTTATGCCTGAAAGGAATGAGCACTTGGCTGCCTTACATTCAGCCATTTTAAACTTGAATAACAAGTCTGAAGCATACTTAGATTGACTCAGCAATATACCTCTCTCAGATTGCTCAATTTCCAAGCCCAAAAATTGCCTTAGCAATCCTAGGTCGCTCATGGCAAATTCACTGTGCAAAGAAGCTTTAATTGAGCCAATTTGTTTGGTGCATCTCCCTGTAATTAAGAGATCATCAACATAAAGTACAATGACCTGCAAATTATCATCACAATGCTACAAATAAACATTTGGATCAGACTTGCATCGACAGAAACCAATTGAGAGCAAAAAAGCATCCATTTTGGCATACCAAGCCCTGGGGGCTTGCTTGAGTCCATAGAGTGACTTCTTCAGCCTGCATACAAGTGTGGGATACTCTTGGAATCCTTCAGGCTGCTGCATATATATCTCTTCCTGTAGCTCACCATGCAAGAATGCACTTTTGACATCCATGTGGTGAACTTCCCAACCTTTACTAGCTGCCATGGCTAGAGCTAGTCTAATTGAGTCCATCTTTGCAACCGGTGCAAAGGTCTCTGTATAATCCACACCATGGATTTGTGAGTAGCCCTTAGCCACTAACCTAGCCTTATACTTCAGATCAGAACCATCAGCAACAGGTTTGGTTCGGAAAATCCACTTACATTGCACAAGTTTCCTCTTGGGAGGAAGAGGCACCAAATCCCATGTTTTGTTCTCTTGGAGAGACTGGAATTCTTCTTGCATTGCTGCTCTCCACCTTGGATCATGATGAGCTTCCTGATATGATGTTGGATCAGATCCAATCATCATATAACAGTGATCAGCAAGTTCACTTTCATTTGCAAAGGAAGCATTGATTGTTTGAGATCTAGTCTTCCTAGGCTCTTGGGGATTGCCTGCCAATTCACCTGCAGCTTCTATGATTTTTTCAGCCCACTTGGGCCTTGATGGTGACTCATGTACAGCAATGTCATCTTCATCAATATCAGAAAAATCAGAGGTGGAATCATCACTAATCTCATTAAGGTGTGGAGGAGAGGAGCTTTCCCCCGGTGCAAGCTCAAAATCTGGAATTGGTTCTTCTTCGAATTGCACACTTCTCTCAATAAAAGTTTTAAGTGTGGATGTGTCAAAGAGCTTGTATCCCTTTGTGTCCTCACCATATCCAACCATGATACATTCCCTGCTCTGTGGATCCAAATCCTTCCTTTTTTCTGATGGAATTCGAGCCCATGCTCTAGACCCAAAAATCCTGAAATTTGACACATTTGGTTTTTGGCCAAACCATGCCTCATAGGGGGTTTTTCCTTTGACTGATTTGTGAAAGGATCTGTTCTGAATATGAGCAGCACAATTGATGGCTTCAGCCCATAGCTTAGGGCTTAGATCCCTAGCTTCAATCATGCAAGTAGCCATCTCCTTGAGAGATCTATTTTTCCTCTCTGCCACACCATTTTGCTGAGGTGTGTAGGGGATTGAATGTTGCATTTGGATGCCACATTCCTCACAAAGGTGCTGAATGTTATTATTCACATATTCCTTTCCATTATCAGTCCTAAGGATCTTTATCTTATGACCACTATGGTTCTCCACTAGGGCTTTCCAAATCTTCAATTTCTCAAACACTTCTGACTTCAATTTAAGGAAGTAAACCCAGCAGAATCGAGAGTAGTCATCTATGAATGTAAGTACATACCTTGATCCACCATATGATGGAGTGGGAAGAGGACCAATAAGGTCTGAATGTACCAATCCAAGTGGTTGAGTGGCTCTCCTTGCCATTCCCTTCTCATAGCTGCGCTCAGGATGCTTTCCAACTACACACCCAATGCATGCACCATTTGATGATTTGATTTCTGGAAGCCCTTCCACCATCTCGTCCTTGTGCAGTGTCTGGAGGTATTTTTAGTTCATGTGGCCAAATCTTTCATGCCACAACTTGGAGGTCTCGTTGGCATGAGAGACAAGAGCATGGTCACTAGAATTTGGAATGAAATTTGAGAATTTGTACATTCTCTCATCATGATCTGCATACCCTACAGCCACAACTTGATTTGAGGAGATTTCTGAGATTTCTACCAAATCTGGAGTAAATGTCACTCTCTTGGCTTCTCCTGTATGGGTCATTTGATAGACTGATAGCAAATTTGCAGCCAATGAAGGTACATAGAGCACATCACTGAAATAGCCATGCTCCATGTCAATCCTACCAATCCCTTTGGTCTGGATTTTTGAATCATCTCCCATTCGAACTGTTGGGCCACCATTCGAATGCATAGAGGAGAAGAGCTCTCTGGATGAAACCATATGTCTGGAAGCTCCTGAGTCAATGATAAAGGATGAGGGATTCGAAGTACCTGCTACCAAAGCATGACACTTCTCCTTATTGTCAGGGTTTTGAGGTGCTCTACTTCTTCCTTGCGCCCTCAGGGACTGGGATGTTGTTCTTCTCCAGCAGCTGCGCCATTAAGTCAATGGTTTTCTTCATACATGAGCTCTCTGGATGCCATCCCCTATGACAATAGGTGCACTTGGTCTTTTCCTTTCCCTTCTTGTCCTTCTCCTTTGACAGATTCGAACCCCCATCTGCAGACTTGGTCTTGTCAAACTTCCTCTTCTCTTGCTGCTTCGAATTCTTGGCTTTCTGCTTTCCTTTGCTTGCATTTGAAACACCCATTGCCAATGCTTGGTCCTTTGATTTTATGGTGCCCATCTGAACTAGTTTATCCTGCTCCTGAGTGAGACACTCCATGAAGGTAGCTAGTGATGGCATTTGCCAATTTCAAAGGGTCATTTTGGCTGAGTGAAATGTGCTAACAAATATTGAAAACTCTGGGCCTAGCTTCGAAAGGATGGACAGAATCAGTTGTTCCTCCTTCTTAACAATTCCACATTGTTGCAGTTGAAGCACCAGTGACTTGAATTTCGTGAAGAACTCCTGGATGGTTTCAAAATGCGCTGGGCTCAAGCTAATGAGCTCGTTTTCAAGCTGGTGGCCTCTCAGTTCATCAGTTTTCCCAAAGAGTGATTCTAGCTTCACCCATACTTCATTGGGAGTTGTCAAACTGTCTGTATGAAACAAGAGTTCCCTTGAAATGCTCAGGCATAGCAATCCATAAGCTTCATCAAGTCGATTGTAGTACTTTGCTTTCTCCACAGCAGAATTTGGCTCCACTTCTGTGCCCACGGTCACTCTATAGAGACCCTTAGATCTCAGCTTGATGACCATCTCAGCCTTCCAATCAAAAAAATTGAAGGGTGTGAGCAACATTTGGTTTGCTTCCATGACTGTTGCGTTCATGATGAGAAAACTACTGAAACACCTGCAAAAAACACTCAATTTTTATCTGGAAATCCTCTCTAGAATGCAGTTCAATGCTCAATATTGGCCTGCAACTCACTAACTCCACGATGGATCTGATACCATGTGATTATTTTGATCATAGAAGATCTAGGAGCTATGGAGAACCTCACAAAATCGAATTAATTTGCAAAAACAGTGGAAAAACTTGAAAAAGATGATAATTTTACACACAATGTATGCTCAAATCTTTGATTAACTAACTGTCTAACATGTGAAAATGTTAGTAACAGGTTTTTATTACATCCATGAGAAAATCGAGAGCATTAGGTGGCTCAAGCTGAGTGTACAAGTCATCAATGTCAAATTGGCCTCAATCCCCCCTAGGTGGGTCCAACTCAATCCCAATCACCCCAAACAGCCACGAATTCTGGTGTGGAGGTGGCTGAATCATACTGGGTCATTAATGAGCTCAAGGCAGGAGTGGGTGATCAAGTAGAGGAGGTTTGGGGGCCCAAGGGAGCATTAAATGCTCCAAATCTAGCCAAAAATGGGCAAAAATCCACCCTAGCGCCCTTGGTCAACTAAAATTCCCCAAAACAAGGAGAAAGGGCGCTCCAGCAATTAATGAGGGTGCACTTGTCGACAAAACTGGAGGCTGGGTGAACTGGTTTGCTTGGAAGTGGGTGTGAACACTCTCAAAAGTGGGTATTTGACCAACTATAGTCACTTAATCCAAAACATGGTTTAATTAAGCACATGGGCAATAAAATTTTATGGATTATGGTACTAAGTGTGGATTACTGTTCTAACAAGTGCCCACCATAATATTTTTAAGTGTAAGGAATTATATATCCAATATATATTCTTAATGCCCCACCCACCATCCTTCTTCAAAATTGAGATCAGTGACCAAGCAGACAAATGAATACCCACCTTATCCCTCCGGCCAGACCATAGAAAGTTGAAGGATAAACTTCTAATATAGTTCAATATCACTACCGGTACCTTGGTGAGTGAAAGCCAATCTACTGGAAGGTTTTCCAATACAGAGTTTAATAGGATAAGTCGGCCTCCTAGGGATAAGATTCTATAGTACCAACCTGAAATTTTTTACTCAAATTTCATAATTAAACAGCGCTAGTCCATAATGGAGTAGTCATTGGGCTTAAGTGAATACCCCATATATTTTATACCATCAACCAAGGATTTGATATCGAAAGAGAAAATCCTTCCAATGTGTCCCATATCACAGGGCACATATTAAGGTGATAGAGACAAGACTTAGGTATGTTAATAATCATGCCAGTAGCTTTACATAAAAGATCCAGAGTGTCTTTATAGTGTGACCATTCTGCCAAATTACCAATACCAAACAATAAAACGTCATCCACAAACAAAAGGTGAGTGATACAATAGTTTTTAGAAACTTTGATACGTGCGATCTTGCCTGTTGATTTTGCATGACTCAGGAGTCTGCTGAGTCCCTCAATTACAAAAAGAAAAATTAATTGTGAGAGGGGACATCCTTGGCAAAGACCACGAAAACCATTAAAAAAAGATGTCGGATTGATGTTGATAAGTACAGCAAAATTTACTGATGTAATGTATCCCATGATCCAATTTGTAATCAATAGGTCTAGCCCCGCATTCAAAAGTAGGAGTCTAAGAAAGGCCCAATAAACCAAGTCATATGCTTTGACCAGGTCTAGTTTAAGGACCATGGATGGAACCTGAGACTTTTTAGCTGAGTGTATTGTCTCCTGGGCAGTCCCAATGGCATCGAATATCAGATGATGATGAAGGAAGCCAAACTATTTAGCAGAAATACCATGGGAGAGTCCCTCCTTAATACGATTTGCAATCACTTTAGACACCACTTTGCAGAGTGGGTTGCACAAAGAAATGTGCCTGAAATCTTGAAAAGTAGTTGGAGCCAATACCTTGGGAATCAACGAGATAAATGTAGCATTTAATCCACCACTAACCTTCCCAGTTCTTTGAGTCTCTTCCACCAAACAAACCATTTCTTGGCTCAGCAAGTCAAAAAATTGTTGATAAAATTCAACCGACCAACCATCGGGTCCTGGACTCTTTTCCTTGGCCATTCGCTTTAATATACCTTCAACTTCAGCAACAGTAACTGGTCTCCCAATGAAAGAATTATCCTCAGCCGAAAAAATGACATGCATAACCTAAATGACCTCCAATTCAGCCTGAAGATTAGTGTCTTCCGACCTGGAGAACAATCTTTGGAAATGCTCCACTGCAGCAAGTTCAATATCCTATTGAGAAGTAACCATATTCCAGCCATGTCTTCGATTTCCCAAATCGAATTATGCTTCCTTCTCATATTTGCAAAGTTATTGAAAAAAATGGTATTCTGATCACCCAATGTAATCCAAAGCGCCTTGCTCTTCAAACACCAAATTTCTTCATCAATTCTCAATAATGAAGCCTTTTCAGCCTCTAGAAAATGTAAAATCTGGCCTGTCGGGTCTGAGTGGTATCCAAAGAGAGGATCTGAGTGGTATTCCTCTAGGCATTCCTCAATTTGTTCAATAACAGCCAGATGTGCCTTCTTCCTAGAATAAATCCATGACACAATGAGCGATTTAAGTGATCTAAGAAATGCAGGAAGTGCATCCATCGTCCGCCCACCAAAACAAGGGTAAAAATATGACCAATATTCCCGGACCAAATTGATGAATGCCAACTCATCAGACCAGGAAAGGTACTATTTAAAAGGGTACTGATATAACACAGGACAAGAATGTAGATGCAGCGCTATCGGTATGTGATCTGATATAGAAGCCATAACAGAGCATGTAGAACAGTAATCAGCTAAACCAAATAGGTGACTACTGACCATAAAACAATCTAAACATTTAGCTACAAATGCATCCCCCGATCGATTGTTCTTCTGAGTAGGTCGCAGGGGCAGTGACTCCACATCAAGTAAGTCGTGTGCATTAAATAAATCCTGAAACTAGGGTTGTAATGGATCACCCCGGGCCTTAGATCCCCAAATCTCACCCGAGTGCAATGTCAAATTTAAATCACCAACAATAATAATGTATAGTAGATCGAGGATCCCAATAGATTCCAAGGAGTGCCAATAATCCTAATGCCCCACATATGGTGCATAACAATTGAAGAGTTGGATAGGCCAGGACAGTTCTCTATGTCTACCCAATAGAAGAATAGCCCCACACACATAAAAGGAGGTAAGTGATATTGACCATGGGTTCCAGGCCGCCAGAAGATCCCCGGAAAGTCCTTCAGAGTCGATGGAACAACACTCCCACTATAGGAGGATACTCCATAGCAAGTTACAATCTTTGGAGCCCACTGACATGGTATCTTGCAATAGAATAATATCAGGAGAAGGAAAAGAAATAAGTCTACGAAGGGCTAATAATTTCGGAGCACCCCCTACCCCACGGATATTAAGAGATAAAACCAACATTAAGTGACCTGAGAAGGGTGCTCCAATGCTCTAAGAGGCCCGAAGGTTTCAGAAAGTGACAAAGACTCAGTAACAGTATCCCCCGAATAATATCCACCACGAGCCAAGGAGAAACTAAGACTATCCCCAGTGCATCGTGGCATGGCTTTATCTCTCCTACCATGATTCTTTTTACGAATAGTAACATTAGGGTTGCCAATAATGGAGGATGGGTTCAAGGATTTTTTACCACAGTATGACGAAATAGGGTTCAACAATAAACCCTCAGTAATAGAAAGATCCATAAAAGAAACAGTGTCAGGTCCCATTGATTCCATAAAATATGCTCACCCCTCAGTAACTGCGGATCCTGACCTTCCTTAATAGTAGTATGTTCAGTACAGTCCCCCTCCCGCTCCTGAGACACATCCTCCACAGTATGATGACCACCCATCACTGGAAGCCCCCAGAAGAGTCTATCCATTCGACGTTTTCTCCCAAACGTTCCAAACGTCTGTCTCCTCCGTCCCCCTCCCATTAACAGTGCCCCAACGTATGCCTTCTCCAGTGCCCCTCTCCGGTGGTCTCACTCCTCCCCACGACCCCCGCGGTCCCACACGATATTCCGCGGATCCCGGGCTGCCAATCCTCATCCCCCGTCCGGATGAGCTCCTCCTCACAGCGACGTCGCGTCCATGCATTAATGCATGCTACCAACCCAACTCTACTTTTTTTCGAACCAGTTCGTTCGCTCCCTCCCGCCGCAGGTGCTCTGTTCCCATCTCCCCTGTCTCTGTATCCCCTCCGCTGTGAGCTTCGGCTGAGCTGCATTCATCCATCCTCGCTGAGCTGCGGTGGGTCAAGAAACTCTGGATCTAGGTAACCCTGCATTAGTTCATGTAATATAGCAACATTTTCATCCTTAATAATTTGCAATAAAACATCGATCTTTAACCTTTGAAGAAATAAGAACGAAAATTTGTTGCAGCTCTAAGCCAAAATCAAGTCCTGTGACTTATAGTTGAATTATGCTCAGACTTTGCTTCATCTTTATCCAATGAAGTAAGGCCTTTGGAATCTTCTGAAATTGCATTGTGGGACACTCCTACCTCACCCTCTGTTACACCTGGATATACTGAAGAAACAAGCTCACTGTTATCCGACTTTGTCTGGCCAGTTAGTTCTGTCCCATTCTTTGATTATGAAGTTGCAAGCTCATGAAACCCATTAGATGAGTCTGCCTGAGATTCATGTTTGGCTATTGCATTCTCTTCCATGCCAATTTCATGTACTTCAACAATAATATCTTTTTTGTTTTTTTTTCTTTCGTTTCTTGCCATCTGCTCCTGCGTTCAAATCATTAGTTCATGTCTCTTACCCATCTTACAAGAGATGAATCATATTTGTGAATATAGTAAAGTCTTGTGGAGGACCCTCCACTATTAGCAACATTATTCTCTCCATCAGGAAAGTCTTGGGCTGCAACCCTGGTCCTCCATTGTCGATTCATGGGGTTGACCAATGCCAGCATTACTAGTTGACATGTTTTGGATAAGGGATACGAAAAATTAAAGTATGCGAGACAATTGATGACAAAGCCTACTGCTGTGAAAAAATTTCAATAAAAATTTAAAACCTGGGAACCAACTGCTAGAAAATTCCTAATCCTGAGAAAAAAACTTGGTTCTCTTTCACAAACTCACACACTACTCACTATTAATTAAAAACTTTGTTGTGAGAATTCCTGCTGTGCTGCTTCTTGAACACACAAATACTTGAGATATGGGCACTCAATCAATAACAGTGAAAAAATGGTTTTCCCTCACTTGCTCTTTTATATGTTTTTTAATTGGGTACATAGCCTGGAGTTTTAAATCTTTGACCTATTCCCTCTTGACGTTTTTATTGCTTAAATATGTTTGTTATTAACTATTTTTTCTTTTTTGAGGGGATTCTGTAAGATGTTACTCTATCTAATAAATCAGGATAAACATAGCCAAATTTCAAGCAACTCTTTTATCATTTTCAGTGCATTTCTAATAGTATAGAACAATAGATAGAAGAGGAAAAACCGTCTGCATGGACATCTGAATGACCTACCACACCAATAGTAAGCGGTGCTTTCAACTCCTCAAGAATTAGAGTTGTAGTCTCATGCATGTAGTGTTTAATTTTTCTCAGTGAGGCTTGAAAACAACTTGGCTTTTCACTGGAGGAATCCACTACCACCTACAAGCAGAGAACAATAGATTTCAGTCAGTCTGATCCAAAAAACATTAATGATTAATCTTTTTCTTGAGAACATAATGTTGAAACTACAGAGATGATTATCGATTCTACCTATTGAATTGTCTTTTGCCATAAACAGATAAATCCGATTAACCAAAGTTAACATCCTTTTTATCTCCTTAAGGGCATCCAATGAAATTGAAAATGATGCAAAAGAAGATAATCCTCCGTGAATACCAAATTTACATTCTTATTGCAACAATTTTATTACATAAAAAAATATTTTCCTGAGCAGAGCTTCCAAGGTTTATGATTTTACTGTTCCCACTTTTGAGAAAGATTTTCAAATCTTAATAAAAATTCTCACTAAAGTAAATTTTCTTCAGGGATACAGGCGCTTTCAAATTCAGATATTTTAAACCATTGTATATGTTCAATGACATGGGTATAAATCTTGTACACGGTGGCAATTGTGAAGGTTATCAGAGTTTCTAAATAAGAAGATGAGGTAAGATTGCAATGGATACACAACCCAACTTCATTTTGAAGATGCTGCAAAAGCATCAAGATGGCTTCAACACGCTAGAATAATGCCAAACCATGAAAGTCAAGATTGATTATTCCAACCTCTTAGTTGAAATTCTTGAATGGAAATGAAATCCTTACCATGCCATTTGCCTTCTGCTCATAAGAAGCATAATCTCCTCCAGAACTCGGCACTTCTGGAATAATTTGGACCGAATGCAAAAGTTTAGATGTTTCTCCATCATTTAAATAATCAATATTTGGGATCTTTCGATGAAGTCCATTTTCTAATTCCTCTTTTTCATGAATTTGGCTTCCTGATCGTATAAAATTGCAGGCATACGTCCATATGAAGATACTACCAAGATGAAATCCAATTTGAAACACATCAGAAAATAAAAAAGGGATTCACCCTGCTTGGATTTATCATCTATAAAATAGGAACATAACTCATAGGAAATAAAGCTCTGAAGAGTGGAATTGAGCACATCTAGGTTTCTAATCATAAAGAAACATTGCCAATACTATGTTTATAGTCGAGAGGATTAATATCTAATTAAAACCATACCTCCATAGAAAATGAAGCATATGATGTTGCCTTTACTTTGCAAACACTGGGTTCTCCAAAGGGACTTCCCCGCTCTTGACACAATGCAGGAACAACGATGATAAGAAGATTTCCCATGTTTCCTGTATACAATTATAATTTGGCAATGTTATTGAGGTAGTTCCCTCGGTTTAAACAATCAGCACTGTGAATTTTAAAAATGTAATCTGCTTCTATCCTTCAACTAAACTTTCTATTGAAAGGGTTGAGAAACACACCCTCTGCTATTTCACAAATGGATGAATAAATCACAACCTATTTTTGAAATAAAGAATCACTAAGAGTGGAATTGGTTTCCTGATTCTTTTCTTCCAGTTTCTTGCCTTCTTCCTCTGTATTTGGATTGACAACAGGAAAATTCTTACTGCTAGTCTCATCCTGTTTTAGAACAACTTCCTCAATCTTGACTGTATCTGAAGAATTTTCCCCGCCATTTTCTCCTTCAGAACTGACACTTGAGGCAGTAGCTTTCAGTAACCCTTGATTGACTTCCCATTCACAAGTCTTCCCATCCTTCCATAAATCATGAAAATAGTAACCCTTGATTGACTTCCCTTGATATAGTCAATCACTTGGAATGGAATGGAATAGTAACCTTCGAGCTCCAAATACGGTTAAAAGTGAAACTGCATATCTCTAAGTGCAAGAATTAAACCCACATGTTACAACTGCTGGCATAGTACTATTTCCAGATGTTAAATTTAGCATCATTTAAATTTCCAGATTTTAAATTAATCATCCATTTGGCTAAAAGGTTGCTTCATTTCTTTTGGATAAACATAACAACAAAACACTCTTCAATTTCTTCAACTTGTTATCTTTAAACTTCTGCAATTTGAGCATCCACTTTGAGTAAATACTATACTTGATTGATCAATTAAATTCATCATTTAGCGGAGTTACTCTTAATCCCTTCATAATTCTGGAATTAACTATGTGATTGGTTCATTTCTCATTTCCAAATTTCAAGCATTTGTCAAGCATTTTAGGGTGTGTTTTTGCTTGCATGTCTCCACATCATCTAAATTTCTAATGCATTTTCATATTGTTTTGTAGGCATCCGTACAAAATAGGCAAGCGAGGAAAATGGAAAGCAATCATGGATCTTGAGGTGTAGGACCCCAAAAACATGATCACCTTTTCAAGTAAAGACCTAGTTTGGTCTGAAATACGCCGAGAAAATAGGAGCATTGATCGTGTTGCCCTAGTACCTTCAAATAGAGTTCCTGCTTTTATCAAAGGGGAGGAAACAAACCCTGATGCTCCATGTACATTTGTACGTCGACAAAACAAGAAACCGGGAAAAAGAGACACTGCTGCCTTGCGATATGAACTGTAAGTATTTCAAAAGTGCATTGTATACCTCTTAGCATTGGGACTACATTTGTCATTCATTGTATTTACTAATGGTTAAAAATTTCCTATGTAGTTATCATTGTTCATATGGCCCAGAGGATAAAAGAGGAGGGGAGTCAACTAAACAAAGGGCCAAATTTGCAATGAAGAGGGGCTACCAATGTCGTTTCATTGTGAAGGTTATGGTTAAAAGTCCTCAAATAGAAATATTGACTTAGAATATGTGTGAGCATGAAGATTTGCAAGGATTCCCTTGTCATGGCCAATGCGACACTTTAGGTAATGGCAGGACATTGCAGAAGCCAAAGCTTTCAAAAGACATTGTGGCATATGTGGAGAGTTGTTACTTTTAGGGAGTGTCCATTGACTCAACTTATAAAATGCACATCATGCGACATGTTCACATGGATGCTTCAACCTGAGATAGGGATTTCTTCCTATCTAGGAAAGATATTTTAAACATATACAATCGGTTGTCGAAAGGAAAATATCAACTCCACGAAAAGGATGAAATGAGTGTCAACCTTTGGCATCAAAAGCGACCAGAAGATTTCTTCTTTTATCAAAAGCCCAATGGTAAAGAGGTCCCTTTTATAATTGGAATTCAAACAAAATGGATGTTGGAGAGCATGGTCAAGCTTTCCCATAATAGCATAATTGCCATGGATTCAACTTTTAGCACGAATAAATATGGGGTAAGTCGGATGTCAATGATTGATTTAATATGTTTATTCGAGATGTAGTAATTGAATATATTAGATGACTTGATTTTCACATTACATGTTCTTTTCAATATGGCAATACCAGCTTTACACATTGATGGCTTTTGATGGTCAACAAAGCGGGGTGCCAGTTGCATGGGTTCTGGCTGAACGAAATACTTCAGCAGATATTGCGCTATGGTTGGATCAGTTTATGCTTAGGTGTTACAAAATCCGTCCTGATTGGAAAGTGAATGCATTTATGGTAGATGATGCACTAGCTGAAATTTCCGCTTTGAGGTAAGTTGAATTTTGTTATGCAACAATATATCTTGCATTTAATATAAGAATGTCACACTAAAATTTTCTAGATATGGCAGGAGGATCACAGGATGTGATGTGATCTTGTGCGTTTGGCATGTGCAGAGGGCGTGGAAAAAAAATGTGTATCGGTTGGCTAAAAAAGAACAAGTAGATAAGATGTACGAAGAGTTGGGTTTCATTATGAAACACACTTCAAATGATGATGTGGATGATGCAATCCATGGGTTTTTTAGCAAATGGAAAGATGAAGAGAATTTCTTGGACTATTTCCGCAAGAATTGGGTTGTGGGTGATAAATTCCGTAAGTGCACAAACTCTTGTTGATGTTTCAATTTTTTGTTTCATTGATATTACATGCTTTTACTAACCTAGTTCTTTACATTTAGGAATGTGGGTGAAAAGTTGTCGAGAGTTTCCCCATGCAAATCAAGATACCAGCAATGCCGTTGAGTCTTACCATTGTTATCTGAAGACAAAATTCCTATCTGATCAAAGGAAGAAATGTGCACACAGGATGGACTGGTTGTTGTACATGCTTCTATGTAGTGTTGAACCTTGTTATCGCTACAAAGAAATTTTGAAAGAAGAAGGATACCTAAATAAGTAAAGGAAAGAAAGACAAATGGAAAATTCAGTGGAAAAGGCTAGAAGAATTCCGTACAGTGATTGTTTCCCTCACACCACATGCTTACTGGGTGAGGAGCCAAACAGATGGTGATAAAAATTACCTTGTCAAGCGGTATAGCACAAATTTTATAGTTTGCGAATGCACATGGTCTATTCATGGAAATATTTGCAAACATGCCATTAAAGTCAATTGGTTATTCTACCACTCAGGTGATTCATATCCATTACTTCATCAGGATGCAATGCCTACCACATTCAACGACCCCCCTGAAATAAGTATGGAGCCCTGAAACCTCAATGTAGATATCCACACCACACCTGTGGCCACCGATAGTGTGGATGCAGATGTTGAGGCTCTTCAGTTGGCCAAAGAGGAGTTGTACAGCTACTTGCAGTTGATTAAAGATAGCCCCCCCACTACTCTGAGCAAGACCAACCAATTGATTGATATGGTTAAAAAAATGTTGGATGAGGCCAACAATTTGCATGTTATGGGTCTTGACTTCACAGTTGGCTTGGATGCTCTTGACTCATCTTTGAAGAGGAAGAAGAGTTTCCTTATCCCTACAAAGAAATGAAGGAGGAGAAAACAAAACAATCGTGTGGAAATAGATTTGAATATCCATGCATCTGAATATGAACCGTTTCAATTTCAATACCTCAAAGAGCGGGGATGTCTTCGAGCAAACAAGGCATTGCCTATGGTATCAGGTTAGTTTCATAGATTTTATATATTATGGTGTGTTTTTATTATGGTTAGTTTCGTCTACGTGCTTATAGATTTATAGGTACATCCATGGAAGATTCCTTCACCATCAAAAATGAGTCCCACAATTCAAATGTTGAATTTTCTGAATTTACTTCAATCTGATCTAGGATCTTAACTGAGAGAACAACATGTACAACATATCTACAGCATATCAATCATGGAGACAATAATGCAAGCACACACAAGAGACACAAAGATTTACTTGGGGAAAACCATAAAGGTGAAAAACCCCAATAACTTCCTCAGAGATAGATAGAGAAATGATACAACCAACCAATAGAGATAGCCATAACCTAGCAGCAATCCTCCTCCTCCATAAGTGCACCTCTCCTCCTTGAGAGCATGTGTGTGAAGTGAGTGAGTAAATAGAGTGCCTCCCGCACTCTATTTATACTTGACTTGACTTGCCTTTTTACCTAACTCATGTCGGCTCGAACTTAACCACATAACATAATGCTGAGTGGGCCGACCCCCAATAGGGTGGTCTAATAACCCTTTGACCCACATGGCCGACCCCCAATAGGGTGGTCTAATAACCCTTTGACCCACATGACTTATACAGGGCCGACCCCAAACAAGGTGGTCTAATAACCCATCAAGTATAAGTTACGACACTTACAATATAAATGACGACACTTCCTTATAGAGGAATAATACCATCTCTATAGGAATACAATATACATATATGTGAAATACATTCCGAAGTTACATATACATCAACATCAAAATCATACATAATAATATTAACTTATTGTTTCCTAAGGAGCTTGAAGGAAACTTCATGTGTCATGGATTCCTCATTTAATGCAGAAATCCCTCTAATAAAGGATGTGTTACATGAATTCATCACATCTAACTCACGAGTAGGAATTGAGATGTGGCTTTCCAATGCTTGGGAGGTGACCTGTAGAATTCCCTTGATGATCATAGCCTTCCTACCCTTTATCTTTCTTAGATATTTTTTCCTCTGTTCTGTAGGTGTGGGATCATCGGTGGGGCCAAGGTCCATAGGATTTGGAATATTTCCATCATCTTACCTACCCCTAGTTGCAATCTTTCACATTTTCCCAATGTCGCAGCAACTTCCTTTTGTAAATATAATTCAGCTTTCCTGCAGTTGGAAATGAAGCATAATCAAGCTGGTTTTCTGAAGAGTCCTCTTAAGAAGGTTTGAAGGTGTCTTAGATTTTTGTTCCTACCAATTAGTTATGCAATCCAGATTTAACTTGATATTGTTGATCTCACTATCATGTTTTTTAGCTCCCTTTTTTATAGATTTTGATCTTGCTGCAATATTTTGTAACTCTTGGATTTGCTCTGTAAATTGCTCTTACATAGGAAAGAAATCTTGTTGTTCCAACCAGGTTTCATGATGCATGCTAATTATTAAGGGGATCTCTAAGAACAACATGCCTATCTAGGTGCCAAGATTTAACCTAAATTATTACCAGCAAAAACTATTATAAATAATACATATGCTAGGGCAAAGCGAAGTGAAGAGCAAGGGGCTACTATGCCACCAAATAGACAGAAAATTCATGCTTTCAAAGATGCCCTCAGGAAGAGCAAATGGCCTTTTTGCAGGAGAAAGACATGCAGGAGGTTGTTCCTTCCCAAACCAAGCAAGGATGTCTTGACTCTTGATAGTAGTGAAACTGATCCTGTGATTCAGATTAGTCCTGTGGGAATTGTGGAAGAGTTTTTCAAACCTAAATTCCAGGGCTCGATCAGTAGAGGGTACTTCCTGGTAATCTTCTCCTCACATACTGATCACGAAAGGTTTTTTCAAAGAGGTTTGTGTTTTCTTAAGCTGGATGGTCTGTATATGACATATTGAACAACAGTTTTTGATCCTAGGAAAATTATCCTATCAAAAACCATGGTTTGGGTTTGGTTTCCATTCCTGCACTTCAAGTTTTGGAAATATTACAGTTTGAATTAGAACAGTGATGGCTTAGGATCTTTCATCCAACCATCCCAATTGACTTCTGAAAAGAAAATGAGAACATGTTACCCTAGATCTCAGCAGATCCATTACGGAGAAAATTACTATCAAAACTGAAGCTAGGGTTCATTGCCATGATTTGGATTATAAGAATGTCCCTTTCAAATGTAGAGCATACCATTAATAGAACCATTCAGAAGGAAACCATCCAATATGAGAAAGAAACAAAATTTTGAGAACTCAGACAGTCCGCTCAAAGGAGCTGCACCCAATGTTAGCATAATGTCAGGAATGGCTGTACTACTGTAGTAAAATTTGATATTCACAGTTTGCATAGAATCTCATACTTGGCAGCAATGAACAATGTTGAAAAAGCAAACATATTCCCAGAAAATAATGACAACTTCATCCTGAGTGAACTAGAAGGGGGCAGTATGGTGATCTGCATCTAAAGTATTCATGGGATCTCTAGGAGCAACATCCCCAACTGGGTGCCGAGCCTAAAGTCAGGAAAGGTTGTACTATTGTATAAGTATGATTTCACAGTTTGCACAGAACCTCAAACTTGGCATCAATTTCTCCTATATTCAAAATGGTGACTATTTATAACTGACACCATAGGTGTTAGTAGGATTCTGCAATTGTTCGTGAGGATTTGTAATTGACACACTGGGTGAATTTGTACTCCAACCCTGTATAAAGAAAGGTAGTAAATGTGCGCATTGATTTTCTTCTTGTTCTAATGATTTTCTAATGAGAGCTACCTCACAACGGTAGCAGTAAAAATAGAGATATAGACCACTCTATGTAAGGCACCTTATCAGGGTACCATACTACAACTCTACAACTGTGACACTGTTTACTCTTTTACTGTGATTTTCAATAAAACTGGATTCTCTTGATGTTTTCTTCACTCCTGTTGTTGTCTCCTTGTCATAAGTGTCAATTGTTAGAATTTCACTAAATTAATTAGCAATTGTAGGAGCTACTAACAAGACTATAACACTAGACTTATAACTACAACTGAATCTAGATTCTAGACGAACTAAAATTACAGATCTGAATGCAAACAAAAAAGGATCAATATAAAAAAATGTTTATCATGGCATAAACAAAAAGAACTCTGAATGTATTACAAAGTATCTTCTAAAGTTCTAAGTATTCCTTTGATAAAATATTATCTTCAAAATACAATGTTGAAAAATCAAACACATGCCCCAAAAACAAAGGCAAATTAAGCCTGAGTGAAACAGAAGGGGTTAGCTAGGTTATCTGCATCTAGAGTATTGATGGGATCTCTAGCAATGACGACCTTAGTTGGCTGTAGATCCTAACGTCCGGAAGGTATGTACTACTATATAAATATGATTTTTCAATATGCAATGGACAAGGGATGATAGTTGGAGGATACCACTAATCTGGAACCATCAAAAAATATGTAGACATGGCCTTAACTCATCAACTCCACACGGCACTTTAAAAGTGGCAGTTAACTCCCCACGTTCTTCTTAGCTTATTGAGTTTCCTTATTTAAACAATGTAATATTTTTTAGCCACTATGATCTTAGTGTGAAGTTTTATTGGCTCATTCTTGTAGTACGCTCTCAATCACACAGAGCATTTATGTTGTAATTTAATTCATTTCTATTATGTACTTTGTTTTGTGTCATTTTATATGTTTGAATTTTATTTATTCGTGTTGTTTTGTTTTGTTATTTGCAGAGGTGCAACACTCCACAACGGTGGCATCTAGCCAAAGCCAAAGGGAGATGCAACACCATCAAAATTCTCCCGACATTCCAGGTACATTTCACTTTACTTTTCATACTTTGTGAAAGCAATTTATTTGACTTATTTTATGTTTCATATCTACATGGTGTGTTAATGTATGTAGAGGTACAACAATCTACAACCTTGATGTCTAGCCAAAGCCACGGGGAGTTCCAACATAACCACTTAATGGACGATTCCCCAATTGCTGATCTACGAGGTTTGGAAAAGGATATGTTATCAATTGTTTTTCAATTACCCTTTTTTACGGCATCGACCTGCTTTAATGTGTATTTTGTTGATGTGTTCAAAGGTGCAACCCTTCACAACCGTGGTACCAATCCAAGGCCATAGGGAGATGCAATATTGGCGTCCAACCTTTACTGTTGTGCCAGGTACATTTGATGAGACTTTCATATGTCGTAATCAATGTTTGCATGCCTGTATTTCTTTACATGCAAATGCATTGTAAATGCATTTCATAATGACTCTTTCATTTTTTAATTACAGATTATAGAAATTGTCCAAGGGATCGTCCTCCTTCAAAACATGCCCAATTCATTGACAAGTCTCTAGTTGGTGACCTGCAAGGTTTGGAAAATATTATGCTATCAACTCTTTGACAATTACCTTTTTTTTAGGCATTGCCATTCTCTAAAGTCTGTTTACAATGAAAATTGGTTGCTATATTTCAGATGTAGGAGGTTCTCGTAGCAATCTTCCTTCTATTGAACATGCTTGGTTGATTCCCAACTATCCAATTGCTTATTTCCAAGGTTTAAACTCTTTCATGGCAATTGTGACAGATTTGCTTTTCATTTTCCTTTATTGGTGTGTTGGATGTTCTATTAGTCTTTCCATTGTGCTGACTCACCACACGCTGCCAGGTGACTATATACAAAGGGGAGGAGCATCATCTTCTACTATGAGAAATCCACCACGCAAGGGCTTCAGCTTTAACGATGACCAATGAGCCAAGCACATTTTTATGAAGGAAGATTCCATGAATATTGAGAAGGGCTCAAGGCTTGTGATAATTATCTATATAGTTAATTGCTTTGAAGTTGCTGCACAAATGTCTTGGATACCACCTTCAACGCTTGTTCCAGTGATATGGGGTCTATAATTGTAGATTCTGCAATCTGTTATTGTAAATCATCTTTAGGGGAAGGGCTTATTTCTACAATGAAACGGAATCAGCAGTGCCGGCTACCTTCCTCTTGCAATACAGGAAGCCACCTTCCTCTTGCATCAAGAAAAGTTTTGGAACTTTCAATGCATATACATTTTTGTGCATTTTTGCATCAATCGAGTTTTCTTAAGACAATACAGATATAAGCTATTTTAACAACTATTGCTATTGTATTTACTTTGACAAGATATGTTCTATTTTTTGGTAATTTGTTGATACTTAGTGTATGCATTCGATAACTATTTCCACTTCACTCTATGCTTTTAATTATTGTTTGTTAAATTTTCAGAATTTACTTCAATATGATCTAGGATCTTAACTGAGAGAACAACATGTACAGCATATCTACAGCATATCAATCATGGAGACAATAATGCAAGCACACAAGAGACACAAAGATTTACTTGGGGAAAACCATAAAGGTGAAAAACCCCAATAACTTCCTCAGAGATAGATAGAGCAATGATACAACCAACCAAGAGAGATAGCCATAACCTAGCAGCAATCCTCCTCCTCCATAAGTGCGCCTCTCCTCCTTGAGAGCATGTGTGAGAGTGAGTGAGTAAATAGAGTGCCTCCCACACTCTATTTATACTTGACTTGACTTGCCTTTTTACCTAACTCATGTAGGCTCGAACTTTACCACATAACATAATGCTGAGTGGGCCGACCCCCAATAGGGTGGCCTAATAACCCTTTGACCCACATGACTTATACAGGGCCGACCCCAAATAAGGTGGTCTAATAACCCATCAAGTATAAGTTACGACACTTACAATATAAATGACGACACTTCCTTATAGAGGAATAATACCATCTCTATAGGAATACAATATACATATATGTGAAATACATTCCGAAGTTACATATACATCAACACTCCCTCTTAACTAGGAAGGTATTTCTCAGCACAGTTCTTCTAGCACAAGTCATCTTCTCTAGATCATCGTCACTAGATAATCGTCATTGAGTCATCATCATCGTCACTGCTGCTGCTATCTCAATCAATCTCTGAATCTACTCGTCATAGGAAGTTCTACAGAGCCAGTCCTTTTTCATACTGGATGTAGGCCCACCACCTGCAGGTCTTCATCATCACTGGCCATACTGTGGAATCCTCAGGACTTTTACGTGCGTCACAAAACCTCGAAAGAGCATCCCAGGCTGTTACGAGCACACGGCTCTACCTATAGGATCTCCCAGGGCAACGAATTACATGTGACCTCACCACAAAACCTCGCAAGAGCATCCCAGGCTGTTACGAGCACACAGCTCTACCTATAGGATCTCCCAGGGCAACGAATTACATGTGGTCATGGCAAAACCTCGCAAGAGCATCCCAGGACTGATTACGGGCACACAGCCCAACCTATCGGATCTCCCAGGGAAACGAATTACATGCCATAGGACAAAACCTCGCAAGAGCATCTGCCAGATATCCCAGGGAAACGAATTACATGCCATAGGCAAAACCTCGCAAGACTATCTGCAGATCTCCCAGGGCAACGAATTACATGTCCTCCCAGAGCAAAACCTCGAAAGAGCATTTGCCAGATGTCCCAGGGCAACGAATTACATGCCATAGGCAAAACCTCGCAAGACCATCTGCAAATCTCCCAGGGCAACGAATTACATGCTCATCTGCACAACCTGATCCATGGCCACAGAGTATCAACCTGATACTCACCATACATCATCCTAATGTATCCATGATCATCCTGATCATCATCACTGCAACGTCCTGCTGCATGTCATCTGGAGCAACATCTTGAAGCTCGTCATCTATGATCATCCTGATCATCACTGCAACATCCTGCTGCATGATCCACCTGATCATCGATGCATCTACCTGATGCATACCAAGTATCATACATGATCCTCCTGATCATCAATGTATCCACCTGATACAAATACATGATACATATCATCATACATGATCCTCCTGATCATCAATACATCTACCTGATGCATATCATCATACATGATCCTCCTGATCATCAATGCATCTACCTGATGCATACCAAGTATCTACCTGATACATATCATCATGCATGATCCTCCTGATCATCAATGTATCCACCTGATACAAATACAAATACATGATACATATCACCATACATGATCCACCTGATCATACAATGTATCCACCTGATACATATACAGATACATGGTCCAAGCATCCAACATGATGCATATACAAAATACGTACACATGATCAACTGATCATATCCAGCATCCAACATGATGCATACATACATAAATAATCCAACTGATCATATCCAGCATCCAACATGATGCATACATACATAGATGATCCAACTGATCATATCCAGCATCCAACATGATGTGTACATACATACATAAAAATGATCCAACTGATCATATCCAAGCAGAAACCAGAACATCATCCTGATGCCCATTATTCAGCGCTTACATCCTCAGCCATGTGAAGGATCCTCCTTCCAACATGCTTGGAATGGCTTCAGCAAATGTGTCCATCACTTCTTCCTCGAAGTGTCCTCGATCTGGAGAACGCCAAGCCTCTCTCTGAAGTACTCGAACTTCACCCTGGCTAGTGGCTTCGTCAGCACATCTGCAATCTGCTCGTCCGTCGCAACATACAGGAGCTTCACAGCTCCTCTCTGCACCATATCCCTGATATAGTGATATTTGATCTCTATGTGTTTCGACCTGTCATGAAACACTGGGTTCTCGGAAAGCTTCACACAACTCTGGTTATCACAGAAGATACCAGTAGCCTCCAACGGGAGATCAAATAACTCAGACAGTAGCTTCCGTAGCCATACTGCCTCACAACTAGCTGAGCAGGCTGCAACATATTCTGCCTCAGCTGTACTCAGTGCTACGCAAGACTGCTTCCTGCTAAACCAAGAGATCACACCTGATCCCATACTGAAGCAACACCCAGATGTGCTCTTCCTGTCTGCAGCACTGCCAGCCCAATCTGTATCAACATAACCCTACAGGTTAAACTTTTGATTCGCCTCATACCTGAGCCCATAATCCACTGTACCCTTCAGGTACCTCAGAACATGCTTTATAGCAACCAGGTGAACACTTCTTGGATCCGTCAGGAACTGGCTCAATGTGTTCACAGCAAAACAAATATCTGGTCTTGTGTTCGTCAGGTACATCAAGGACCCAATCATCTGACGATACATAGTAATATCAACTGGCTCAGATGAAGCATCACATAGAAGCTTCAGATTCGATGCCATAGGTGTGGCCATGGCCTTGCAATCCATCATCCCGAACCTCTTTGGGATCTCTACTGCATACTTCCCTTGTCCAAGGAAGATTCTATCTGCACTCTGCCACACCTCCATGCCAAAAACAAATAGTGCATCATCCCCAAGTTCTTCATCTCGAACTCGGTAGTAAGCTTCCGCTGCGTGTCGGCAATCAATCTATCTTCACCATACCAAGTTCTGCACATATATGATTTCCTATCATGTGTCTCAGAACCAAGTGGCTGCTCTGCATACACTTCTTCTTCAACTACACCATTCAAGGAAGCTGTCTTGAATCCATCTGGTGTATCTTCTATTTCATCACTTTTATATTTCTCAATGCTGCCATCTGCAACATGCTTGATCTGATAGTTCCGTTTGGAAGTCATAGCAAACTTCCCTTCATGTCTTTGGATTACATCCCAAACATCATTCTTCATGATCGACGGATCATGGCATTTCATTTCTTCATCCCAGATCCTGGGAACTTCAATATCTTCAATATCTTCAATAGATATCTTTGTTGCTGGAACAAATGTTGTAGTTCTTCTTTTGTAGGAGATGGCATACGATCTTTTCTACACAACAAGTTAAATTGCATGATTAGAAAACATCTCATAGTTTTCAGAACAAATTCTTACACATAAAGAAATATGCCATACAGTCATGCAATTATCTTATCCAATGCTTCAATACAACATTTATCCATATTTCGTAACTTTCTAGATGCCTTCCAATCTCTACCAGAACATTGTTAAGAGTGTGCACAACTCCCAACATGTCAGCAAAGAGGTTTCATTCTAGATAAGTAGCAATGGAATGTTGTACAGTGCCATAGGCCACTTACCCATGCATATTAGGAGTATACTGTTCATCAATGCAATTATTCTAATATGCATAATACACAACCTAATTCTAGGAATATCAGTATATACATTATTGAACAGTACTATTTAAGAAATGACAATTCAAATACTTATCTTTGTTTGTTCGTTGGGTGGACTCCCTCTGAGTCTTCGCTTCCTTGCAGGAGCTGCTGGAGTCCTAATCTGAATTAGCTTCTTCTACACCTTTCTGTTGTGGAATGTGGAGAGATGGACAACTCCCTCTGAATATCTGCATCCTTGCATAAACCACTGGAGTGTACTCCCTCTTGATCTTTGCTTCCTGGTTTACCTGTTCTTGAATCTCATATTCATCCTTGGTCCCTATGCATGCTTATTAGTATCATGAATGTGTTATCCTTGTGATCTCATATGAAATCATACATTCATTAGTATATTATTAAAACACAATAATCTCAAGCATGTATAGTCATGATCATTTCAAACAGAAATAATAAGCATTAGCATTCAAGGTTTATGTAGGATTCTTAAGGTTAGTCAAGTCATAAGAAACATAACATGTCTAAACCTGTAATTACTCAAACATATGACTCTTCAGATTAGTTGAATCATCAATCAAGATAAGAGATATAAAATGCATAAAACCTGTGATTATTCAAACCTATACCATCATGATTCTTCTGGTTAGTCATATCATCAATTATGGTAAGAAACATAATATGCATACAATCATGATTATTCAAACCTATGACTTCATGAATAATCATTATCAACAACAGTATAAGATCCTAACACAAGGTAGGATTCTATCTTGATATAGGAAAAACATACCTGGATTAGCATGCTAGCTATTTATGTCTAACATACTCACATGATGTCTTCTTGTTCTTCTTCAATGACTTGTGCTAGTAACCTGTATATCTCATAGGTTAACTATTACAAAACCAAGTTATACATACCTCGCAAATGGATCTTCTATGAGATCCATGACGATGGATGAATCTTTGTCCTCATGTTATAATGCTCATATGTTCTTGGACCAGAACATGATTTGTCTTTCTTGGTGTACCTTTCATGTTAGTAGACAACATAAACCTCATACAACACCATAATGCATTAGTACAATCATAAGTGTCAACACCCTAACCAATGAATATCTTCTATCATGCATTCATAATTTTGTTAAGGTTATACGACAAATCTAAAATCAAAATTGTACTAACCGTAATAACATGAAGACAAACATACCATAAACTTAATCATGGACAAATATCGAAACATACCTCGATGAGTCATACCTGTCGAGATCGCTTGTATTCTTCTTATGTAAGGCCTTAGCCTCATCTCCCTCTGAAACAGGAACTTCTTTACTCATGCAGATGATCAATCCATCTTCTTCTAGGATTAACCCAATCCACTTGATTTGCAAGAACTGGACCTGGAGCTGGATATGGGTTTGTCAGAGAAACCCCAAAAATTCAAACTTTGAATTTCAAACTTTCGAAAGGATAGAAATATGCGCCTTGATGAGCTGATCAAACTGGTATATTCAGAATTTGAAAACTGCAAAGTTTCACTCCTCAATTTTTCCTTTGAAACTTCCGGATTCACTGGACGTGACCCTGAACTAGGGTTTGATGAAGCCCACTCTTTTGCCCCATCAAAATGTTTGATCCAAAGCTCTAAGCTTCTATTTTTCTGAGGAGCTTCCAGCCGTGGTCTCAGATTTAAAAAATTCCCATTTTTACAGAAGCCCTAATTTTCCACTTTCCTGATCAAAGTCCCGAACTAGGGTCTGATCAAGCCCGGCCTTCTGCCCAACCAAAAATTTTGATTTTGGTCTCTAAATTTTTATTTTGATGAGTAGCATTCAGCCGTGGTCTCCGATTACAAAAATTCCAACTTTCTTCAAAGCCCTAAATTCCGGAAGCCATGAATGAAGGTACCAAGAAATAATTCTGTTTTGACAGAAATATGCACCTGATTGTTTCTGGTGTAACTCCGAAATTTTTGATCCACAGGGTCTGAAAAAAGTTTCCTGAGATAGCCTGACCTGTTACCTTTCCATCCTGACAGGTCTGACCTCAATTGGATTCTCTGAGAGAGAGTTATGCCAAATGTCGCAACGTGACCTGTTTTGGGATAAAACAGAAGAGCGAACTTGTACGGCGTGCCACGGGTCACTGTTTGAACTTCGGCCTCTGAAAAAGTTTTCTGAGATAGCTCGGCCTGTTATCTTTCCATCCTGACAGGTCTGACCTCAATTGGATTTTCTGAGAGAGAGTTATGCCAAGTGTCGCAACGTGACTTGTTTATGGCATAAAACAGTAGAGCGAACTTGTACGGCGTGCCACGTGTCACTGGTTCAACTTCGGCCTCTGAAAACGTTTTCTGAGATAGTAAAGACTGTGTACTACCTGTCACTTTTTACGAAATTTCATTTTGAGTTTCCTAGCCCAAGTTATGACCTTTTTCCCAAGGTCACCTGATTTTGACTCAGATCGGGAAGAGGCAGAAACCCTATATTGCACAGATCATAAATCACAAAGTACAACGAATTAGAGGTTTTCCTTTGGACACAAGGTACCTAGAGATCTTAGCTTCGTCTTGTAACAATTTCAGATCCGAAAAATTCGCCAAAACGGATTTATAGCGAAAGTGCTACGATGACTGGTTTTTGCTATATCAAGCCCTAGCATCGTAAGTGCAACAAGTGTCATACATGCCATATCATGCCTTCTTTCAGGCTAGCTCTGATACCATGTTAAATTTTCAGAATTTACTTCAATCTGATCTAGGATCTTAACTGAGAGAACAACATGTACAGCATATCTACAGCATATCAATCATGGAGACAATAATGCAAGCACACAAGAGACACAAAGATTTACTTGGGGAAAACCATAAAGGTGAAAAACCCCAATAACTTCCTCAGAGATAGATAGAGAAATGATACAACCAACCAAGAGAGATAGCCATAACCTAGCAGCAATCCTCCTCCTCCATAAGTGCGCCTCTCCTCCTTGAGAGCATGTGTGAGAGTGAGTGAGTAAATAGAGTGCCTCCCACACTCTATTTATACTTGACTTGACTTGCCTTTTTACCTAACTCATGTAGGCTCGAACTTTACCACATAACATAATGCTGAGTGGGCCGACCCCCAATAGGGTGGTCTAATAACCCTTTGATCCACATGACTTATACAGGGCCGACCCCAAATAAGGTGGTCTAATAACCCATCAAGTATAAGTTACGACACTTACAATATAAATGACGACACTTCCTTATAGAGGAATAATACCATCTCTATAGGAATACATATACATATATGTGAAATACATTCCGAAGTTACATATACATCAACATTGTTGACATAAATAGTAACTCAAACTTCAATGCAGATTGTTAAGTCTTTTATTGATGCATCATTATCATGTATCTTAAAGTGATTTTAGCCATTTTTTCCTTTTCTTTAAATTGGTATTTATCCAGCACTTCAAGCTAGAAAAGTTTCTTGAACATTAACAGATCAAGTCTCTGACTTTGTTGCGTCAAATACAGACTCCTCTTTTCTTTTGTACAACATATTAATAAACAGCTCACTCCTTTGCTTTGAGAAATGGTTGAGCACACCCCATGTGCTCTGATTTTGGCTAGTGAGTAGTATTAGGAAACCTCAAATTGAGGATGTAGGGGTTATATCATCCAAAGAGACATAATTGAAGCATTTATCTTATAAAAACATTTCACAACTTTGGCCAAAAGGTAAACAATAACATAGACAATCGATAGATTATGAAACATAAAAGGCCATGACTGAGCAGAATGGGATCACTGACAATAAAACAATCGTATCTACTAAAAGTCTAAATGTAATCTCTAAAAAGGAAGTATATGAAGAGCCTTTACAAAAATCCCAAAAACAAAGCCTTTACATAAAAACATGTACATGAAATTTCTGCGTTTTAGAACATTCCTGGTTATTGAATTAAATAAGAATTTTAACACCACAAGTAACCATAAGAGTAGGTCAATAAGACCAGGAAGTACAAACAGTTAAAAGAAGCTGTCAAAGTGCAAAAATATGATCTCATGTGCTAGAAGCGCCACTGTATATGATTACTAAGGGATAGATAAGAGAGTGGGGAATAAGAAGTAATTGTTGCCTCACTAAGAAGGCACCAATACACTCCCTGATGATATCATCCAGCAAGTCTCCCGGTCTGATAGGTCCTGGACAGGTGACCTGGGTGTAGCTTTGAAAATTAAGCTTGTAAAAGGGAAATGTCAAAGGAGTCCAACCTCCTCCAGGATATGACCTATTAACTAAAGTGTGATGCTTAGCACTTAATCTTCCAGGATCTATTCCCAGTGCTTACAGTTTACTTTCCTCTTCTGGGAAATTTGTAAATATCTTCCAGGATCTTAGACTGTTGGTTTAAATATCTTCCTTATCCCCTGTTGTCACTGAATATTCTGTAAGTTTTAAACCTTAACAGTGAAGTACAAACTTATATGATTCTTAAGCATTAACAGAAAATACACAATGGCACACACATTACACATAGATTTTCACCTGGAAACCCTTAACCGGGAAAAAACCAGCAAAACTTAGAGCCGCATAGCTCCTTTTTCATTATATGTTTTATTTAACCATGTACAATACAATAAATGGTATTCCGCAGCATCTAAAACCCTAATTCGTTTACCCGAAATTAGGTTACAACCCTAATCCCTTTTACCGGGATTAGATAGAGTACAATGGGTCAAAAAATTGCGAAAAAGCAAAAAGCAACCCAAAAAATTTTACACGTACACGCAGCGACCATGTTCAAAGATAGGTTAGGGATCGTGTTGTACACGCAGCGACCATGTGAAGAGATATAACATACCCAACATATTCAAAGATGTGAGATTTTAAAAAATTATGTTCTTCCTCTTTAACCACAAACTCCAACAAACCAAAAAAGAGTCCCCATAATTGATTCAAAATCTCATATTTATAATTGTCTTTATGCCAATTAGCTGCAAGATCCAAAAAATTATTAAACTGTCCTATCTTTCTCATTAGAATTTCCACAATTTCCCAAAGTTAGCGGTTGTACAATGCATCAATGTGATTGAAAGATTCTTCAGCTGCATGATATCCTCTTTTATGGAGATTGTGCCATTTTAAAATACTAGTTTGTACAGTTAACCATATGAAAGATTTTATCTACAGCCACATAGATTCTACACCTGTCAAACCAAATATTGTCCACAGTTCTCCATGCCTCATCTTAATTTATTGTGTCCCTATTTGCAGTGTATCCTACATGTCTGCAATTGTGTCCTTTGCCAGGATAAATTATTTTTATGTTAAAAACCCTCAATTGTGCAGGTGATCATTAGAAAGCGAATTACAATGCACTGAGAGTAGCAAGATACTTTCTTGTAATTTTTTTTTAATATATAAAAAAATATAGGGCCTTACTATTACAATGCAATTTGCAAATTCCTTTTTAATTATTGTATGGAGTATGCCATATGTAACATTGTCTATTGATGGTGTTGCTTCATCCAGAACAAGGATTTGCTTTTCCGTAGCAATGCACGTCCCAAACAAAATTATGGTCTTTGCCAACTCCAATTCTCTCCACCATCCCCCACTGCATTTTATTGATCTTTTAGAACCAGGGAAATTTTCCAAATCTAATAGCCCCATGTCAGAGGATTCTTTGACATTTAAAATATATGTATTCACTGTTCAGTAAAAAATTTACCTGGTGTATCTGGGCCATCCACCTTCCCTCTTACAATGTCTCCAAGTTGACACTTATTTAAAACCTTATGCAAAGTAGAAAATAAATTCATAACAAGTATTTTATATTTTCCTTCTAAATATGATAAACTCAAAGATACATTATGTTGAATAGCATTTACATACTCCCAAATTGTCAAATATGTGTGCTCAGATAATGGATCGAGGTTGAAGTGGACAGTTCCACAAGAAATAGGTGGCTCTTAAGGCATAATCTTAAGGCATGACTGCAAATCATGAATCCCAATAGAGGTTGTATGCAAACCATCTATAAGGATTCTACCCCCTGCAGTTTCAACTAATGGAAAAATAGCACTAATGAGAGTGGTCTTCCCACTTCTTGTTCATCCAACAATGCCAATCTTTTTCCCTCCTTCAAATGTACATGTAATGCCCAAGAACAAGGGCACTTTTGGATCTATATCTAATCTGCACACATAACGAATATATTTGACTGCAATCATAAATAACAGTTCGAATTTTAATTCAAAAAACAAAAATGTTAACACAGTTATCTTGTCAGAAAATACAACTTAGGTACCTTCAACTCTTGTAATTCCACCTTCCCATGCGTGGGACAATTAAATCTGGTGGTCTGAGATCTTCTATAACTACTAGTGCCTCACTAGGAATGTGCATGTACTGTTTGATGCGTTCTACAGATACAATGTAGTTTTCTAGTGTACCTTGGTTTTAAATACTAAACAACAATGGTATGTCCAATGAGAGACCATAAGATAAGGCTATCCCAACAAAACCAACACCAGCTAAAATTGTTAGGCATGATCATCTTATACAGATAAACACCCAGTAACAACAGAAATCTCCCACGGTTAACTGGGAAATCTCCCACAGTTAACTGGGAAATCGTTCTACTATGTCCATTTAAATTCTAAAGGGGCTCTTAATTTAGACAAGCATCCCTACGGCTAACTGAACGGTTTCTAGCCTACCAAAGTGGAACATAGTGAGGGATATGATGTACAGAAGCCTATGTCAATAGTGGAACATAGTGAGGGCTATAATTCTACATCTGCCTATGTCGATAGTGTGAATACTATTTTGTAGTTGCAGAAAGGAGTGGGTTTTTTAATGATGAAAACTGGTAAACTGCTTCAAAATGAGGAGGAGGATACTCCATATTCGTAAGATGATGCCTGTCTCTTTGAAGAGTACCTGTGTTTGAAGCATGATTATGATCTTCAAATCAACAATTGACTGAAAAGGGCAAGTCCATCCAAAATTTGCATGACCTCAATCAATTTGTACAAGTAACTGATTTGAAAAGTGTTGAAAAGTATTGAATATATGTTAAAGTGGATTAAATTATCAAATTGCAAATCTCTGAATTTGATAAGTATGATGCAATTTTGGAGAGAGACACTTCGTGTTAATAAGCTGGAAGAAATCCATGCTTGCAACTTTCAAAACATCTGGATAAATCAAAAGAGAAGCCTGAAGCACTACTTGTAAAATTGGGTGGCAGTGTTTTATCCTTTATTGAGGACTATAATCAAGGTTTTCCAACCCCACCAGGGTGTTAAGGGAAGGCTGCCCTCTTTCACCGTTGTTGTTCTTTATAATAGCTAGAGTTAAGTGGCACCAAACTTGAAGCCAAAAGAACAGGAGCAAAGATCTATCCTTATCCCATTTATTGTTTGTGTATGATGTCTTGCTAATCCTAAAATGATCTATAAGGGAAGCAAGAAAAGTAAAAGAAATTATGGACATGCATAGCACAGCTACGAGGATGAATGTAAATGTTATGAAATCGGTTATTTCCTTTTTTGGTATGAATAATGAGACAGAGAAGCAGGTTCTACATATTTTTCCTCTCAGAGGTATCTGTTTTAATGATGGATTCCAACCTCTGGGGTTTCCACTAAAACCTAATGGGTACAGGATAAATTATTGGGAATGGATGGTGGATAAATTGAGGCTAGAAGTAATGATTGGTGCAACAGGTGGTTATTGAGTGGTGGAAGATTGACTTTGGTTAAGTCAGTCCCTAAAACAATCCCAATGTTCTGGCACATCTTGCCTTATATTCCAAAATGGATACTAGAGAAAATAAGGAAAAAGGTTTTTAAGTTTCTTTGGTCTGGGAAAGAACAAAATGAAGAGATTCCACTTGTCAAGTGGAAGGTTATAGCAAAACCGAAAGATGGAAGTTGGGTGCTGAACAATATTCATTATTTTGGAAAATCCTTGGCAGCTAGAGGCTTGTGGTGAGTCATATCTCAAGAAAGTATGTGCAAGGATATCATAGTGCATAAACATATTAGTCGTGGCTCTATTATTGATTAGATAAGGAGTCAGAGGGAAACTATAAGTACTGCATTTATCCATTGGAAAGTGTAAGTAATGCATTTATCCATTGGAAAGCCTCAATATAGTGCTTCCCCTTAATAGGCAAGTGGTTAGCATGGAAGGTAGGCAATGGGAAGTAAGTGAGGATTGGAGTGGATCCTTGGGTTGGATGAAAAAATGAATTCAGGTTCCCTGATAGGCTGATAGAAATGCTGCAGGACAGAGGTACTTACACTCTCAATCGGGAATTTGATCAGGTGAATACTAATATATGGCAACAAGGGTAGAATAATGCAGACTCATTAGTCCTGGAGGGTGAAGAAGCAGCTATATGGAATGACTATGACGAGAAATTACAAAGATATAGATACAAATATATTATGTTGCAAATTAAGCAGCAAAAAATACAGTGAATTAAAGCCTTGATTCAATTTTATTTGACAAATTTTTTAACAATCTGCATGCTTTATTCATTTAATGTTTGAGGACTGTGGCAAGAAATTTTTAACAATCTGCATGTTGTTTCTGTATTAAATGCTTTCGCTCATTCCAAATATTTTGTGTATCATTCCAAATATTTTGTGTATCTTTAGGTGGTGGCGACTAGAAGGAAGCTTTTGGAAATGGCAGAATTGGTTTTGGAGCTTTCTAGAGATTAGCTTATGTTCTGGAAGGTGTAAAATTGTCATTGTATGCTGGCCAAAATGAGTTATTTTTTAAAAATTCAAACAAGAAAGCATGTTATGACTGGCACTTCATCGGGCTTTAGGAGCAACTTCATGCCTGCAGTTGAAGGTTGATTGTTGCTTGATATGTTGGTCCTAAGTTTTAATTTTCTAGGAATTGGTTCTCAGGCAGTCCTTCTGCTTTGCAATTATCTCTCTTATGACGGGCACATCATTGGGCTTTAGGAGCAACTTCATGCCTGCAGCTGAAGGCTGATCGCTTCTTGACATGTTGGCCCTAAGTTTTAATTTTCTGGGAATTGGTTCTCAGGCAGTCCTTCTGCTTTGCAATTATCTCTCTTCAATTCATCTTGTGAGTCTCTTGAATGTAATTAGCCACCATGTTGCAAGAGTGGGTGTATTGATGCTCCAAGAATGGGGTATTTGCATAATAAACTGTAAAAATATCTACAAATACAAACTACTCAAAAATATATACAAATAACATTTTAACATAAATGCATAAATGAGATCCCATATAGTATAATCAAAAGCTCATAATACTGGGTACCCAAATATCACATACTATTTATCATTGATAATTCCAACTTGTCCAACAAAAATGTCACTTTTCAGGTGAAAGTATTAAATGTATGGGTTTCAACGAAACAACCATGACATTAGAAACACCGCAAGGATCATAACAAGAATACTAATTTTACAGATTGCAGGTCTATATCGATTTCCACCGACAACTTTTGTTGGAATAGACATTGATAATAATTCCTCTTCACCACCTGCACATACTTTTGAAATGGATCCCTCTTTTGAAACTTCTCCAAACACAAGACCGGTGGACAGCTTATGAATCTTTTCATGGTAATTTATGTTAAATGACTGAAATTGGGCAGCTTGGATTGTTGCTTCTTTCTGAAGAGGCTTCAGATTGATTGCCCGAACTTGATAAATGCCTTTCATTTGGTTACATATCATTTCATAATTTGTGTAAACTACAATATCCTTGGCACCGTACTTTTTTTCCTCTTTCAATCCTTCAACAAGGGCAATATAGTATGCATCATTATTAGTAGTTCTACCATAGACATCTCTTGTTCTTTGGACGACCTGATTAGAGGCATTGTTGTAAATAACATATTTAATCTTTGCTTGACCAGGATTCGGACAGCAAGACACTTCTAAGCATAACGTCCACTTGTGCACCATTTTTATTTTTAGACTATTTGTGCTTCGAAAGACCTGGCAAAGTATAAAACAACAAATTTTGATCAGAAAAACTAAAGGTATGGTTGTGCCTCGAAAAATCACAAAAATTAAGAAAAACAGAAAAATTAGTTTATAGGAAATATTGGGAAAATATTAGAAAACAATAGTTGTCAAATGAAAAATGAAACTATGGTAAGCCCAACCATGTGACAAGTTGGTGCACTTGCTGCAATGATGATCCAGGATAAAAAAATATGGAAAATGCACTCTGTCATTTTACTCTCCTTTTACTCTGTGTCATCAAATACTAAATTGTAGATAAACGAATTGCAATCTGTATCTCTTCCCTAGTGAGCTATTTAGAAGACAAGGTAGGGGCTCTGCTCAGAGTTGGAATTGCACCCAATGCTGGTTGGGTAATTTGTTTTCCCATGCAAGGTTTGTGAATATTCTATTCGCTAATAAGGTTTGTGAATATTCTATGCGTTAGTAAGCACTTTGCAATTGAGCCTTAATTTTCATCAGTTCAAAATCAAAACCTCTTATAGCTAGAAAGTTTGATTTTCCAAATAGAATTCGAAATATGCCATAAAACTAGCTTCACAGTTAAATATTGAAAAATTCAATTAAACTTGGCCTTCCAATGTATTGTAAAAATATATACAGTGACCAATCCTACTTGAGAAGTCTTCTATCTTCCCTATCTTCTGTCTCTCTATACATCATGCCACATAATTGTTCAAGTGCACCAAACTAACCAATAGCACCCACCAATTTTGATAATGGTTTATGTGAGAGTAATCAAACAGAATGAGAATGTTTCCAAATTGTTTACAACTGGTCACCAATGTGGAATATGTATAAAAACCTTGAATTGCAAATGGTTGAGATGCTCTTCCTTTGTAGGATATCTCTGCTGAGTATATATTTTCCTATCTTTTATCAGCATCAGGGCTTAACCGAAACATGAATAGGGAAAAATTGGCCATTATACATGCCTTAACAAAATGGTGAGATAACCATATTTTTGTTCATTATATTTGGCCATTATGCATGCCTTAACAAAAATGGCGAGATAACCAAACTAAAATTTTGAATAAAAAATGAAAGATGAATATAGAAATTGACACAGAATTTCAACTGCTCAAATCTAAATTATGTGCATAACCATATTTGAGAGCAAAACTGTAGATGCAGAATCATAAGCCATAGTACAATGTATGCATTTATGAGAGCACAGTTTGGGAATTTTGGGATAGACCATGGCAGAGCAGTTAATTTTTTTAAAGAATTTGTTTACAACAAAGGTTTCTGTCCCAATTCACTACATCTCAACATCTGCTACACCTAATAATATAGCAATCAATGGATACATCCAACATGACTGACAAAGATAGATAGAGATGATTCAACCATTTATTTAAACTCAATAACCCCGATATCATATTAATGCAAAATCCATACATCTATTAAAAATCCATATTAGTTTATTCATAATTCCTATTCTTTATCTTTCTCATGAGTTGGATGATATTACAAATTGAGTGTGTTTCTCACATCTATTAGTTTTATATGGAAGAATTAATTCGTGCATATTAATAATTTTGTTGTATTTTAAGATCTCTACTGCCATATGAAACAACTCATTATATAATAATCCTAGCAGCAGTGGCCAAAATACAGCATATATAATTATTGTTTCAGAGTTGTTTGCTTAAATTTATGCTTAAAAGAAACCATTGACACAGAGAATAAGAAAACATTCAACAAATATAGAGAGAGATCACAAACAATTTGACACAAGAATCCTATGAAAAATCCTGTCTTATTACTGGTCGATCCTTTATAAAGTTTACACAATAGCTCCTCGGTGCAAAAATCAACCATCAATACTTTGAAGAAAGAAGTATTTATACATTTATTTACATCTGCTCCTGTCAGCTTGTATACATCACTTTTGGTCATCCTACACGCTATTGGGTTGTCCTTCCCAAGAAAACATCTTCATATTGCAACAAAATTCGAAGAACAAAAATTTGGATAGAACTAGTCAACCTCGCCTTGGATTAGCAAGCTACCTATCAAAAGAAACCAAAAAAAATATTTGTAAATGTAAAAAATTAAACAAAATATACAAAACAACGTACTTAAATTTGAAAAAATAAACACAAAGTACAGACAAACAAACACTTCACACCTACTTATCTTCATAGTGCATGTGCATGGCCTTTTTTTTTTGCGATAGATTGTGAATAGAATGAAGGGTGATGATATTTTGATTTCTTATCCTTTGTTTTATTTGGGGTGAGAAAGGTCCGTTTGCAACCCTTGCGTTGTGTATTTGCATTCTGGACCTTTCCATGATTTACAACAGTATTGTCCTCCCCATCTCTGTCACCTTCTTCATTTAGCACATTTTGGACATTTTCTTTTGGAGTCTTTTGGACATTTTTGGACATTGGCGGGCCTAAAGGAACACTATCGGGGTGTCCTATCAAATATTGGTGAGCCTAAAGGAACACTATCAGGTGTCCTATCAAATATTGGCGGGTCTAAAGGAACACTATCGGGTGTCCTGTCAAATATTGGTGGGCCTAAAGGAACACTATCCGGTGTCCCATCAAATATAGACCTAGAAGATTTATCAAGTGAACACTGAACGACATCCACATCTTCACCAACATCAGGGTTTTGACTCGTTCCTTCCCCTTGTTCAATACATTCATTCATATTTGATGAAGATGAGTCACCAACAGGCACAATATTTATCTGCCATTATAAGAAAACAATGTCAATAAAATGGGTTTCCAATAAAATATTTCCAATGTGTAACAATACAAGGAGCGGCTTATAAAACTTACACTGAGTGTCTCTTCAATGGACATGATATTGTCCTCAGGACTTTGTGAGGAGTTGCATACATTTCTCTGTTGCAACGAAAGAATGTTTGAAAAAAGTTAGTTCTTTTAAATACCTTGCAATATTGCTATTATATTGCAACAAAACAAATATAAATTTGAATAGCAATTGGAAAAAATTACCAGTGGTGACTCGTTGAAGATTTTGCGTAACATACTCCAGTCCTTGTTTTGTATAATTTTCTTACGAACCACCTTTTTTAGCGCATTTTTTTTTCCTTTGAGTGTGCATCATATTCAGATACAATTATTCTCACGCGCTCCAATGATCTGCACTCAACTCTTGCATACATTTCACCCCCTATAAAAATAAAAACATAACAAAAATCATGAGTAAAGCATAATCTTGTGAATACATCTAGAAATAAAACATCAATAAAAAACAACTTACTGCTTTTTTTATCTCTTTTTGGATGGCAGCAGTTTCAACAACCTTCCTATTCTTCTTGAACCGATATTCAATGTCATAATTTTTTCTCTTACGATCTTTTTCCAATTTTGTTGCAGATCTCAACTTGTAGTTATGTCCTCGCGGTGCACCAACATGCAATTTTATGGCTTCCCAAGAATGTACTTCCTCTCTATGTTTATTGAACGTGCAACACTTTCTGCGTCGTAGACCATTACATTCACTAGCCAAGCAACAGAAGATGTTGCAACCATCACTGTCCTTTATTACTTTCTAAGTTAGATCCTCCTAAAATGGTTACCCAATAATTCATTTAGTACATGTAATGCATCACATCAATAAGATTCAATACTTCAGATGTTTAGATAGAATAAAAACCTGTAATGTGGCCATCTTATTCAAAGATGTGATTATAATTAATGCCTCCAACCAAACAAAACCCTGCACAAAAATAATGGTATCTTTTAAACATTAGCTTTAGCACTATTCTTCATAATTCTAAGTTTATGGCAATAAAATATTCAAAGACAAGTTAGAAAGATACAATTGTTTCAAGGAAATAAATGATATCCTTCAAATGTATAAGTACCAACCATATCTGTTTGGTCATGTGTGTCAACAAAACAAGTATTTGCACAAGTAGCTAATGATTGAACCATTAGATCAATGATTGAACGATCTCTTCCAAGACAAAGTGTTAAAACGAGTAAAGAAAACCACAAGCTTATGTGATGTGTTAAGGTAGAGAGAGAATTTCGGACTGTGAAAATGGAGACTCAAAAGAGATTGTCGTTGGGCCTTTAGGAGAAAACGTTGATAGAGTGACCCTACATCCTATGGCTGTCTCTAAGCCCAACGTTGGAAAGTATTTGGTCTAGAATGGTAAGATGGGGTCCTAGGGTTATGAAGGTAAGCTAAACATAAAGCTGGACAGTTCCTATTGGGAAAAGTTCCTGTCATGAACAATTCTTGTTGGGAAAAGTTCCTGTCATGCACAGTTCTTGTTGGGCAAAGTTCATGTCGGGCACAGTTCCTGTGGGGCACAATTCCTGTTGAGAAAAGTTCCTGTCGGGCACAGTTCCTGTGGGGCACAGTTCCTGTTGAGAAAAGTTCCTGTCAGGCACAGTTCCTATCAGGCATAGTTCCTGTCATGCACAGTTCCTGTTGGGAAAAGTTCCTGTTATGCACAGTTCCTGTGAGGCACAGTTCCCGTTGGGAAAAGTTCCTATCGGGCACAGTTCCTCTCATGCACAGTTCCTGTCGGGCATAGTTCCTGTCGGGCATAGTTCCTGGCAGGCACAGTTCCTGTTGGGCAAAGTTCCTGTTAGGCACAGTTCCTGTCAGGCAAAGTTCCTGTTGGGAAAAGTTCCTCTCATGCACAGTTCTTGTGAGGCACAGTTCCTATTGGGAAAAGTTCCTGTCGGGCATAGTTCACGTCAGGCATAGTTCCTGTCATGCACCGTTCCTGTCGGGCATAGTTCCTGTCGGGCACAGTTCCTGGCAGGCACAGTTCCTATTGGGCAAAGTTCCTGTCAGGCATAATTCCTGTTGGGCAAAGTTCCTATCATGCATAGTTCCTATAAGGCACAGTTCCTGTTGGGAAAAGTTCCTGTCGGGCACAGTTCACGTCAGACACAGTTCTTGTCATGCACAGTTCCTGTCGGGCATAGTTCCTATCGGGCACAGTTCCTGTCAGGCACAGTTCCTGTTGGGCAAAGTTCCTGTCAGGCACAATTTCTGTCATGCACAGTTCCTGTTGGGCAAAGTTCCTGTTGTTAACACCCAAAAAGTGTTCACTACCTCATCTACCACATTATATGGCTCATTTGTCCATTTTCCTACCATACTTCCCTTAAAATCCCAAAAAAATCCCATTAAAAAGCCTCCAAAAGGCCTAAAATGCCTCCAAAAGGCCACAAAACCATCAAAATAGCCTAAAAAAGGCTAAAAAACCCCCTTTTCCTCCAAAAATAGCAAAACTCCCCTAAAAATGGAATAAAAAATATAAAATAATGAGGAAAAGGAGGAAAAACTTTATACAGCTGCCCAAAACCATGTGTTTCCTAAAACCATGGGTCAGCACTCCACCACCAAAAAACTATAAATAGGTGATGGAGATCCCTTATTCCATATCCACAATCACAAATACCCTTACTCTGCCAAAATCTCTCTCGAAACCCTAGTTCACCATTGAACTACTTTCACCTTGAGAGCCCCTTTTGGCCCATTCCCACCATTGGAGAAAGAGAAGGAGCATATTGGAGCTTGGAGCATCCTCTTGGACATTGCAAAGGGCTTCATCAAAATTCCACTTTGGAGGTAATATCAATACAAAAGCCATTCTTTAAATTTGTTGTTTATGTTTCATGCATGTTTTAGAAGTAATTTAATTTCTGTTTTAACTTAATTTTTTACATTTACTGAACTGCTACTAAGGAGTCCATTCTCCTTAGTAGGTGCTCATTTGCACAAGCTAGGGGTAAAACCCTAGCTACTGATTCGCATTTGATGGCATTTGATTTAGACCAGTCTGAACCACGCCTACCTTCCAGCTTAGCATTCCAAGTTACTGTCTCCGTTAGGAATCTTGTCATCCATCGGTGCATCATCGATGAGGGTGCCTCCACATGCGTTATGTCTACATTCGTATGGAAGAAGCTAGGATCCCCTCCTCTCCAGCAGTCCACCACTGCATTACGCGCCTACGACGGTCGTTCGGCTCAGCCCCAAGGCCTCCTACCCAACGTACCTGTCTAGTTAGGTGGTAAAACCGTCCTTATTGACATAGAGGTAATCAATGCCCAATTGGATTACAACCTTTTACTTGGCCGTAGCTACATGTATGCCATGCGGGCGGTTGCCTCTTCTGTCTTTCGCACCATGATGTTCCCCCATGAGGGACACGTGGTTAAAATTGACCAGCTCACCTACTATGATCCCAGTGCTCCCGCGGCACCTGAAAATGTTCTTCCCATGGTTGAACAACCTATTTCTCATGCCACCACCTCATTTGTTTCCGCTACGGGGCCTGGAGTCTACTCAGACGTGTCGATGACCTCCACCTTTCAATCCATTCCTCCCCCGTCATCTACGCCCGAAGTGTCTGATTTATGTACCTTGTCCCACGACAACCTACCACCTAACACTCAACCACCCTTGTTGCCAAAACCACCATTGGTACCTAGCCACATTGGTGTTACACCGATCCATACCATCCCCTTTCTAGTCCCTCCATCAGGAGTAGTAAGCGCCCCGGTTATGGCTACCCTTAGCCTCCCGGGGTTAACCTTGGGATTACATGTCTGGTATCTTTCGCCTCCCGTTCGCTCGCCGACAACAGATGTCGTCCTCCAACCGGTGCAACCCATGGCTACTACCTCTCAGCCACCTCCTGGTGTCTCTACCCCTTCGTCCTCCACGACTCCCCCTCCTCCTCCCAAACCCACTGGGGGCAGAGGCCCACAACCTTACACTACTGTCCCACCTCCCAAGACAGTAAAAAACCCTCCAGTATTCCGTGCTCCTCCCAAATGCTCGTTGTGCGATGAGTTGGGCCATGCGACCCACCAATGCCCACAGTTACCAGCATTGCAGAAGCATATGCAGACGCTCGACGATGACCCCAACATCCCAACTGTCGAACTAAACCCCACTCCTAAGCCTAAAGATAAGTCCCTACGTACCAACCACTCCTGCGCCATATGCGGTATTTACGGGCATTATTCACATCATTGTCCCGATCTCCCGGATTACAGAGCAGCTCTCTATGAGATGAACAATCTGGATCTTGAGACGTCACCACCTACCATTGAGGAGATCTACCCCCCAGACTCTTCACCTTCCGGAGAGGTTAATACCATCTATATGATCTCTTCCACCACTTCCCCCTCGTCAACTGATTTGACGACGCAAACTTTCCGTACCGATGAGGAAATTCTTGAGGCCCTTACTGCCCCGGATTATCCCTGGGATGATATGTATCATCGTTCCTACTTCATCCCAGAAGCGTCTTCCTCTCGCTCCGCTACCCAATACGCGGTTGAATCCAAAGACTTCCTCCCCACCAAGGTCGACTGGTTCAAGGACCCTATTCCTGCTCCTGATGCCTTCGAGGAAGGTAACATGGCCAACATCTCACCTGTCATCCAAGTTGATATCGCTGCTCCAGGACGTGCCCCTGAACTCATCACTTTAGGAGCATTCTGCAGTAAACAAGAGATTGAGGACTACATAAACCTTTTCAAAAAATTCCGTGATGTCTTTGCCTGGTCCTATACCGAAATGCCTGGTCTTGACCCTACAATTATAGAGCACCACATTGACACATGGCCTGATGTACCCCCCGTTCGTCAGAAACAGCGCCCCATTCATCCCTCAAAGCTCCCAGCTGTTAAAGCCGAGATCGAGAAGCTACGCAAGGCAGGGTTCATCTATCCTATTGCCTATACCACTTGGGTTTCAAATCCCGTTCCCGTTAACAAAAAACAAGGCACCATTCGAGTATGCACTGACTTCCGCGATTTAAACCACGCTTGTCCCAAAGACAATTTCCCCATGCCATTTATTGACCAGCTCATTGATGCGTGTGCGGGGCATGAAGTCCTCTCCTTCATGGATGGTTTTTCCGGATACAACCAAATTCAGATCCGTAAGGAAGACCAGTACAAAACTGCCTTTACTACCCCATGGGGCACCTTTGCCTATCGCGTCATGCCGTTCGGCCTCAAAAATGCTGGTGCCACTTTCCAGCGGGCCATGACCTATTGCTTTCACGACTTGGTCCATATCCTATTAGTCTACCTTGATGACCTTACAGCTCGTTCCCGGAAACGATCAGACCACCTTAACGACCTTCGGCAAGTTTTTCTGCATTGTCGCAAATACCAAATCCGCTTGAACCCACACAAGTGTGTCTTTTGCGTTCCAGCAGGCCGGTTGTTAGGTTTCATTGTTTCCCAGAAAGGAATTACTGTTGACCCTCTCAAAGTCCAAGCCATCTTAGACCTTCCTTCTCCTCGCACGCTCCGGCAACTCCAAAGTCTGCAGGGGCGATCCAACTTCCTTCGACGCTTCGTTCCTGATTATGCCACTACCGTTCACGGTTTCTTGCACCTGCTCCGTACCCACATACCCTTCGTCTGGGATGAGCAAGCAGAAGCTGCATTCGAAGCCCTCAAGAAGGCTCTCACACAAGCCCCTTTGATCTCCCCTCCGGATTTCTCCCAGGACTTCATCCTATACGTCTCGGCCTCCGAGCATGCCGTGTCCGGAGTCCTGGTTCAAGAAGACGCTTCTCACCAGGAACACGTCATTTACTACGTCAGCCAGACCTTGTCTGGTCCACCCCTCCGTTACCCATATGAGGAGAGACTTGCCCTCGCCGTAGTCTTTTCCGTACAAAAATTGCGACACTACATCTTAATGAGTCATACCACCGTCGTTGCCGACTCTAACCCCATGGTATATCTTCTAAACCGACGGCTACTGCAAGGTCGTGTTGCTAAATGGGTCATTATCCTCCAGGAATATGACCTTACTTTCAAAACACCTACGAGCACTAAAGCCCTCGTGCTTTCCCAGCTCATTACTGATCTCCCTTCCCTTTTCCCGGCCAAACCAATCTCCGATGAGTTGCGCGACAGTCACCTGTTCACTATCTCATCCGATGACCCATGGTACGGTGATATCTTGTTATACCTGCGCACGCAGAAGTTCAGACCCAAAGTTACCCGTAATGGACGCCGTCGCATCCGTCACCAGGCCTCTCGATATCTCCTCTTAGGCGATGTCCTTTATCGGCGCGGAGTTGACACAATTCTTCGTCGTTGCCTTACACACGAGGAAGCTGAACACGTCCTTAATGACTGTCATAGCGGTGCCTGCGGAGGCCATTTCTCAGGGATGGCCACCGCCCAAAAGGTCATCCGCGCCGGATACTTTTGGCCCACACTTTTCACCGACTGCATCACTGCGGTCAAACACTGCCATAACTACCAACTTTTTGCCCCCAAGGCCCGGACACCTCCTGCTCCGTTACACCCAGTCGTCACCGTTGGTCCCTTTTGTAAATGGGCCATAGACTTCATGGAATGTAGACCCCAGTCTGCCAACGGCCACAAATATATTGTTGTCGCTGTTGATTACTTCACCAAATGGGCGGAAGCCATGCCTACCTTCAATTGTACCGCCGACACTGCTGCCCGCTTCTTTTTCAACCATGTCATCACTCGATTTGGGGTCCCTCAGCAGTTAGTCTCTGACCATGGTTCACACTTCGAAGATGCCGTCTGGCGTTAGCTATCCACCCTCCTTAAGTACGAACATCAATTTTCCTCTGCTTACTACCCCCAAGGGAACGGCCAAGTAGAGGCCATCAATAAAATCCTCAAAACCATCCTCCAATGAACGGTTGACAAGCATAAGTCCAATTGGCACCACATGTTGTTCCCTGCCTTGTGGGCTTACCGCACCTCCACTAAGACCGCCATTGGTTTTACACCATTTCATCTAGTTCACGGTGTAGAGTCTGTCCTCCCCATCGAGTGTCAGATTCCTGCCTTACAGATCGCCGTTGAGCTTCTCCCTGACACCTCCCCCATTGAGCAGCGTTTGCTACAACTCGAACAAGCCGATGAAGACCGTCGGGCCACCCTCCAGAACATCGAAGCTGCCAAAAACCGCTCCAAAGCCGGTTACGATAAACATGTTCACCCTCGAACTTTCCACGAAGGGGACCTCGTCCTCGCCTATGACCAAGCCCATGACAAAACCGGTAAAGGGAAGTTTGAATCTATGTGGCAAGGCCCTTACGTCGTGCAGACCTGCCTCGGCAAGGGGACATACATCTTAGCTGACTCCGAAGGCCATCCTTTGCGCAACCCTCGTAATGGGTTGTATCTCAAGCGTTTTTACCCATAAAAGAGACCCGCGGCCTCATTGGTCTGCGTTGTACAGTACTTTCGTTTTGTTTTTGTCCGTTTTCCAAACCGTTTCCACCATTGGAATCAGCACGACGCGACCGTCATGATGGTCACCTCGTTGCATTATTTTTTACCCGTCATTTTTTGCCCATTTTTTCAGATGCCATTAGTCGCCTCGGTTTGCGTGCCACATCGGTCGTTCTCCGTTTTTCACATGTTTTATATCATCGGATTCATTTTTCCGAGCTGGTGATGATGCTTGAGATCATTTCTCGCTCTCACCTCCAGATTTTCTGGGCATTTTTCCAAAATGCCCCCGTCACCTCGGTTTGCGTGCCACATCGGCCGTTACCCATTTTTGGACATCCTTTATATAGCCGGATTCATTTTTTCTGAGCTCGTGATGATGCTTGAGATCATTTCTCGCTCTCACTCGGTACAATTTCACCATTGTGTCCCAACACCTTGCTGCCTCGGTTTACGTGCCACATCGACCGCCATCGAATTGTTCCACATTTTTACATGAGCCATTCACTCCTGTCATACTGCAAATGTCTCGTTATTTTGCCACCATTTCATTTCCCCGCAAGGAGGCCCACCAGTGTTCCCCCCAACCCTTGTTCTTGGTCATCATTACTGATCCTTGATTGAACACTTCCTCCTTGCTTGGCCATTCCTTTTGTTCGGTATAATTTTATCCCTTTTTCGGACTGGACAACTCCTTTACGAAAAAGGCACTTAGGGAGTTTCCGTTAAGCTCTTTTCTGACTCCTAAAAGAATGAAAAGATCGCCGAGCAATCTTGCTTCCTTTCATGCTCGTTAAAGTACCTGAAAGGGCGTCTATCTGGTATAAGTTTAACCCTTTTCCGGACCTGGTAGACTAATTACGAAAAAGGAATACTCTAGTCACACCGGCTAGAAGAGTTCTTCATTGCATCCTTTTATGCTTCTTTGGGCCTTGGAGACTAAATATACGAAAAAGCAACCCCCTGGAGTCTTCTTACTTGCTTTCAGACTCTCTAAAATTGAAAGCAACCACGAGCATGGACTGTCCTGGGCTCGTAAAATCCACACGACAGTACCATTCCATTACTTCAGAGTCTTCTTATCGCTTTCAGACTCCTTAAAATTTAAAGCCCCACGAGCATGAACTGTCCTGGGCTCGTAAAATCCACACGACAGTACCATTTTACACACACTTCTTCTAGTTCCTTAACCCATGAAGAAGTACCCTCCTGTGCCTCCTGGCACTATGATCCATCATCTCGGCAGCACCCCCAATCAGGTCGCCTTTGTTCAGAGTATTCAGCAGTCTTCTACCATTTTACACCAGATTGAGTCTCCCTCAGCCAGTTATCCTTCCAGATCCAATACAGCTATGATCCCTTTCCCCTCAGTCAGTTTCATATGCTGCCAGATCATTCCCATTATCATACTCTGAACAAAGGAAGTTTGAGTCCACCCACTCTAGTTGCCCAGTTGTCACCACCAGTTTGTCAGTCCTGCCCTCAGTACTATCACATTTCGATTCTTCACCTCGCGCTCCTGTCAAGGAAACATCATTGCCTTGATAGTTGCAGGTCTCCCTCTGTCGACGACATCCCCTCTATTCCAGAGGATAGGCCCAGAGGTCCCTACGCCTTGGACTTATCACCATCTATGGTAAGTGCCTACGGATCATTCTGAGAGGAGTCATCATTGCCTCTCCGAGTGGTTGTTCCTCACATGCTCGACTTCAGCACCTTAATCGCATCGTTGAGGATCGCGTAGGATTATATCCCATCAGTTTTAGTCGAAGACCCCGGATTTCCCCCGACTCTAGCACATTGGTGAGTCACTTCGGAACACCCAGTTCTATGTTCCTGTGGATGTCCGGGCTGCGTTGGCGATTGTATTCGGAAGCCATCCAGCTATATGCTTCCTCGAGTACCCATTCTAGTTCCAGTCCAGTGTACCATGGACAGTATGACCCCAGTCACTATGATCCAGCAGCTCATCAGTTCCTTTGGTACCACATTCAATAGCACTGTTGATTATTCCAGCGTATCAGTTTTTCAGCTCAGACATGGTCCGCCTAGCAGTATGTCCCAGATTTTGTGTCCCCTCTGGACTCTTATGATGTACACAGTGGCTATGTATCTTACAGGTCCCCCTTTTCGGGCCTCACAGTTCTGTTTATGTATCTTGATACGAGCATGGGTATGCCCGCCTCGTCCATATATTGAGATTATTCCTCAGTCAGTATTTGAGGTCATGTATATTTCAGGTCCCCATTTTTTGGACCCCATTGTTTATGTTATGTTATATCCTGATACGAGCATGGGAATGCCCGCCTCGTCCATATGATCAGATGATTCCTCATCCATTATTGAGGTTATGTACTTTTAGTTCTTACAGTTGTTCGGGATCGTCGTTCCGGGCTTCAGTTTGTTTCTTCTCTTCTCTCCACACCCAGGAAAACCATTCATGACTTATGATGTCCATTGGCCATACGATGAGCTCCTGACCTCGCACATCAGGGGGCAATCTGTTAACACCCAAAAAGTGTTCACTACCTCATCTACCACATTATATGGCTCATTTGTCCATTTTCCTACCATACTTCCCTTAAAATCCCAAAAAATCCCATTAAAAAGCCTCCAAAAGGCCTAAAATGCCTCCAAAAGGCCACAAAACCATCAAAATAGCCTAAAAAAGGCTAAAAAACCCCCTTTTCCTCCAAAAATAGCAAAAATCCCCTAAAAAGGGAATAAAAAATATAAAATAATGAGGAAAATGAGGAAAAACCTTATACAGCTACCCAAAACCATGTGTTTCCTAAAACCATGGGTCAGCACTCCACCACCAAAAAACTATAAATAGGTGATGGAGATCCCTTATTCCATATCCACAATCACAAATACCCTTACTCTGCCAAAATCTCTCTCGAAACCCTAGTTCACCATTGAACTACTTTCACCTTGAGAGCCCCTTTTGGCCCATTCCCACCATTGGAGAAAGAGAAGGAGCATATTGGAGCTTGGAGCATCCTCTTGGACATTGCAAAGGGCTTCATCAAACTTCCACTTTGGAGGTAATATCAATACAAAAGCCATTCTTTAAATTTGTTGTTTATGTTTCATGCATGTTTTAGAAGTAATTTAATTTCTGTTTTAACTTAATTTTTTACATTTACTGAACTGCTACTAAGGAGTCCATTCTCCTTAGTAGGTGCTCATTTGCACAAGCTAGGGGTAAAACCCTAGCTACACCTATCATGCACAGTTCCTGTCATGCACAGTTCCTGTCAGGCATAGTTCCTGTCGGGCACAGTTCCTGTCAGGCACAAATCCTGTTGGGCAAAATTCCTATCAGGCATAGTTCCTGTCACGCATAGTTCCTGTTGGGAAAAGTTCCTGTCATGCACAGTTCATGTCAGGCACAGTTCCTGTCGGGCATAGTTCCTGTCAGGCACAGTTCCTGTTGGGCAAAGTTCCTATTAGGCATAGTTCCTGTCATGCACAGTTCCTGTTGGGAAAAGTTCCTGTCATGTACAGTTCTTGTTGGGCAAATTTCCTATGGGGCACAGTTCCTGTCAGGCACAGTTCCTGTCGGGCACAATTCCTGTCATGCACAGTTCATGTTAGGCACAGTTCCTGTCATGCAAAGTTCCTGTTGGGCAAATTTCCTGTGATGCACAATTCCTATCAGGCCCAGTTCCTTTGGGGCACAGTTCCTCTTGGGCAAAGTTCCTGTCGGGCACAGTTCCTGTCAGGCAAGGTTCCTGTGGGGCACAGTTCTCAGTTCCTGTCGGGCACAGTTCCTGTCATGCACAATTCCTATTGGGAAAAGATCCTGTCAGGCACAGTTCCTGTTGGGAAAAGTTCCTGCCATGCAATTCCTGTCAAGCACAGTTCTTGTTGGGCACAGTTCCTATCATGCACAGTTTCTGTCGGGCACAGTTCTTGTCAGGCACAGTTCCTGTTGGGCAAATTTCCTGTCACGCACAGTTCCTCTAGGGAAAAGTTCCTGTCATGAATACTTCCTGTCGGGCACAGTTCCTGTCATGCACAGTTTCTATCGGGCATAGTTCCTGTCGGGCACAGTTCCTGTCATGCACAGTTCCTATTGGGCACAATTCCTATCATGCACAGTTCCTGTCAGGCACAGTTCCAGTTGAGCAAAGTTCCTGTCAGGCGAAGTTCCTGTCAGGCGAAGTTCCTGTCATTCACATCTCCTGTCATGCATAGTTCATGTCAGGCACAGTTCCTGTCGGGCATAGTTCCTGTTGGGCACAGTTCCTGTCAAGCACAGTTCCTATTGGGAAAAGTTCCTGTCAGGAATAGTTCCTGTCATGCACAGTTCCTGTTGGGAAAAGTTCATGTCAGGCACAGTTCCTATCGGGCATAGTTTCTGTCAGGCACAGTTCCTGTCAGGCACAGTTCCTGTTGGGCAAAGTTCCTGTCAGGAACAGTTCCTGTCATGCATAGTTCCTGTTGGGAAAAGTTCTTGTCATGCACAGTTCCTATGGGGCACAGTTCCTATTGGGAAAAGTTCCTGTCGGGCACAATTCCTATCAGGCACAGTTCCTGTTGGGCACAGTTCTTGTCATCCACAGTTCCTGTTGGGCACAGTTCCTATCATGAAAAGCTCCTGTTGGGAAAATTTCTTGTCATGCACAATTCTTGTCAGGCACAGTTCATGTGGGGCACAGTTCCTAATGGGAAAAGTTCCTCTCGGGCACAGTTCCTGTCAGGCACAGTTCCTGTGGGGCACAGTTCTCAGCTCTTGTTAGGCACAGTTCCTGTTGGGAAAAGTTCCTGTCATGCATAGTTCCTGTCGGGAACAATTCCTGTCATGCACAGTTCCTGTCGGGCACAGTTCTTGTCAAGCACAGTTCCTGTTGGTCAAAGTTCTTGTCAGGCAAAGTTCCTGTCAGGAACAGTTCCTATTGGGCACAGTTCCTATCAGGCACAATTCCTGTTGGGCACAGTTCCTATCATGCATAGTTCCTGTTAGGAATAGCTCCTGTTGGGCAAAGTTCCTGTCATGCACAGTTCCTATCAGGCAAAGTTCCTGTGATGCACAGTTCCTGTTGAGCACAGTTCCTGTCATGCACAATTCCTATTGGGCAAATATCTTGTGAGGCACAGTTCCTGTCATGCACAATTCCTACTGGGCAAAGATCCTGTCAGGCACAATTCCTATCATGCATAGTTCCTGTCAGGCACAGTTCCTATTGGGCAAAGTTCCTGTCATGCACAGTTCCTGTCGGGCACAGTTACTGTCATGCATAGTTCCTGTTAGGCACAGTTCCTGTCATGCACAGTTCTTATCGGGCACAGTTCCTGTCATGCACAGTTCCTGTCAGGCACAGTTCCTATTGGGCAAAGTTCCTGTCAGGCAAAGTTCCTGTCAGGCACAGTTCATGTTGGGCAAAGTTCCTGTCAGGCACAGTTCCTGTTGCACATAGTTCCTATCAGGCACAGTTCTTGTTGCACACAGTTCCTGTCAGGGACAGTTCCTGTCAGGCATAGTTCCTGTCAGGCACAGTTCCAGTCAGGCACAGTTCCTATTGGGAAAAGTTCATGTCAGGAAAAGTTCCTGTCAGGCACAATTCCTGTTGGACAAATTCCTGTCAGGCACAGTTCATGTGATGCACAGTTCCTGTCAGGCACAGTTCCTGCTGGGAAAAGTTCCTAATAGGCATAGTTCCTGTCATGCACATTTCTGCTGGACACAGTTCCTATTGGGCAAAGTTCCTAATAGGCATAGTTCATGTTGGCAAAGTTCCTGTCAGGCACAATTCTTGTTGCATAAAGTTCCTGTTAGGAACAGTTCCTGTTGGGAAAGGTTCCTGTCAGGAAAAGTATATTGGTCACAGTGAGACTAAAAGGTCTACAAGGTCTTTATTCCAGAGCTGAGAAAGACAATTTTAAACTTAGATGTAAAGTTTAAGGAATAGTTTGCATCTAGTAAATCTCTTGAAACTCCCTTAAGTTTAACACCGAATCAAGAAATTCCCTTCTAAACTTATATTTGAAGGATGCTTTTACCATGCTTCCTGTTATATATTAGGTCGATCAAAGTTCTTATGTAGGGAATATCTCAAAATTCCCTTTTACACTTTTATTAATCCCTTTCCTCTCTCTGTATGTGCGGAAATAGTTGGACACAAATTACAAACAAAGATCATATGCAAAACAATGCTTAAAGTAGATATACCAAAACATTGCTCAAGTTAAACTATTTCAAAGAGTAATAAACTGAAATAAGGAAATAACTCAAGGAAATTACCAAATAAGAGATCAAGGACACAAGTGTCCATGGAACAAAGCCCATGTGAATGCCTTAATTTAACACAAGTGTGCAATGTCAAAAATAAAACTTTTTAAGTAGGTGAATAAAAAATATCAGTCTAAAAGCTTGCCAATTGTGTTTCTCAAAAAGGTAAAAACATATCAGTCTAAAAGCTTGCCAATTGTGTTTCTCAAAAGAGGTAGCAGCTCCAGCTCAGTCAAGCAAGCTGTGCCTTATTCTCCTTCCCATATTCCATTGATTTCTAGAATCCATATTCATTTGGTATTTTACCACTCATATTCTATATAATCATTGTCCAGTATAGTCCATATTGGAAAAATACTGAGTTGTTTCTTAAGTTGCAATAAAGGCACGTGCTCAGGTCTTAGACACAGTACTTGGAATTTGAAACCAATTTTTGCTTTGAAATCACTTCAAACATACTAAGTTGATTTTACTCTGTTCTCATACTGGTTCTACACATTTTTTTCAATAGTAGTATTTGTCTCACCAACCCCATTTTGGTAAGCCCCAAACCATGCCTACAACTACCCCCTAATAAGCTATCAACACTGTGTTCACGTTATTCCACCTATCTTTCTTAAGGCATAGAATAAATTTATTGCCTTCAGATTGATGTTTAGTTGAATTGACAAGCAAATCAAATAGTAACTCTCAAATTATGTTCCATTAATTGTAAATCAATCAATCAATTATTGCTTTAAATTTTATCTGCTTATTCTCCTATTGTTTCCAGTTTACACCCTCAAACAATGGTTTTTCCCCAGTCATTGAACTTCTATCTGCAATTACAACCAACAGTTTGCATATTGTCAAATTATATAATATCCTAGATTTCTAATAATAATCTGCTTACAGTTGTTATTTTGAATGGCTTTTGGAAGCTGTGTTTTACCTAAGACCGTTATCCTCACTTATAACTGATCCATGGAAGCTTAGAATTGTCAATTAGTATAATGTCTTCCATTCATTACTGTACAACTACGTCCTTCTAAGTTCTAACTATAAAAAATGCAATAAGTCAACATTGCTAAATATAGATATACATTTATTTGCTTGTTTCTATCATGTAATAATCATTTGACCTTAATTGACAAAAATAATATTAAGATAGTTACTCCGTTAAATAAAAAATAATTGAGAAGAAGGAACATTGATTATTCAATGAAGATTAGACTCTATTTGCTTCCACCTTGTCATCCAATACTTTTGGCCTTCAGGACACAATGTTGAAGACTAAAGTGTCAATATAAATCATTAATATTGTTCTGAACCTAAGATCACAAGTATTTGGGTGAATAAGGGTTCCAACGGAGTCTTTTAAATCCCAATCTTTACATCAAAAGCAATGGAGATGATGTAATTATTTCCATAATAGATGTAGATGACATCATCATCACATGTGGCGATGCAAGGGAAATATCACAAGTAAAATCTAATTTATGTTCAACTTTTGACATGACTGACTTAAGCCTCCCACATTACTACTTAGGTGTAGAAGTTTGGCAAACAAATAAACATATTTGTGTTTCACAGAAAAAGTATGCCAAAAGTTTGTTAGACAAGTTCAGAATGGTAGATTGAAAAACAAGATTTACACCTACAGAGAAAAGGCTGAACTTTCAGCCAAGACTAATTCTAAGGCAGTTAATTAATTAGTCTATAGGCAACTAGTGGGGAGCTTGATCTATCCTGTGACCACTGGACGTTACTTGAGTTTTGTAGTCAACTACACCTCTCAATTCATAACCGCTAGAATGCTACGATATGTGAAAGAACATTAGATTTTGGCATTCTATATGGAAAACATAGAGAACATTGATTCTATGGTTATACAGATTCAAATTGAGCATGATCGGTGGATGACAAGAAATCCACATTAGGCTATGTTTTCAATCCTAGCAATTGAACAGTTACATGGACCAGCAAGAAGCAACATGTTGTCTGCCTTTCTTCAGCTGAAGCAAAATATCAAGCAGCAGTGGAAGGAGCGTGTGAAGCAGTTTGGCCAACTACCTTGCTTGTAGATATCAATATTCAACAAACAAACCTACACATAAGTCATTTTAGGGTTTCTATAATTAGGGTTAGTGTCATCTTAGTATTATAAAGAGAACATTGTTCTCTTCATTTGAGAATACGGAAGAACCATTTTCTCTCATTCAATCCTCTCTTTGTGTTCTTGGTTTCTTTGTGCGTTTATTTTTTGTAATAATATGTGCCAACTTCCTCTAAGTGGAAACTCCGCTTCATGGCCACGACACAATCCACTACTACCTATAATCATATATTATTGATCAATGTAGCATTGATTCCCATGAGGTATTTAAACTATTGAGGCACATAATCCCTTGTTTTCCACTAAAACAATGAACAATGTTAAGATTGTGCATCTCCAAGGGTTTAAATACCTACATTGATCAAGTATATATGATCAAAGGTAGTTCTTTAAAAGTAAAATAACCTTCAAGGTTTAAAGAGCTTTGAAGTTAACAAAAAAACACTAACTACCAGAATGTTTTTCTTGTTATCCCCTTCCTTTCAGGAGTAAAACAAATTAAAGAGTATCGTACTTCGAAGGTCAGATGTAATAAGTAAAATTGCTTTCAAAGAGAAACAAAGGATTTTAAATCAACACAAAAGACACCAATCCAAGCTCATAATCACTTATATACACTCAACAACTCATGGTGACAGGTAGATATCTACATAGCTTTTGTATTTTTAACCAGGATTGAACTGTTTCATGCATACTGCAGGGAACTATTTGAGATTGGTAAGGTAGTAACAGGCATTCATGTTTTTTATTTGTATTGCAATTGCGAATAAAGGCATTCCCTAGGGATACTAAAAAGGCATTCCCTACAACTCCCCCTCTGGATAGTAACACGGAAATATTAAATTTCTATCTCCTTCCATGATCAATGCCCAGGTCTCTCATCACATCTAACTTTAAAAGGTATGCAAGGAAGTAAAATAATAAATGGCTTTCAGTTAAAACCTCGTCTAATTAATGGTATCCTTGCTCAAATTAGGACTCTTTCGGAAACACATTTTCTATGATGGAGACAAAGGAAAATCTTTTATTCTCCTTCCCAAGCACAATTGTCGAATTAGATTTTAGTAACGGGTGCTTGGATAGGGTGTCCCTAGAATGGGAAGGATCTCAGTCGATTCAAGATTTAGTCTATGAAAACACTACATTTTTCTATTGTATATACCGAGAAACTATGCATTTAATGGTGCCATGCCTTAAGAAAAATGGAGGTATGTTTACCTCAGGGAGACTTTGCTAAGGGGACTAAATCCAAGAAAATGAGGTCATTTGTGCTCCCACTGATGATTTTCACTTGGTCAAAAGGAAAAGAAGAAGGTTTAGATGGGGAGGTGTAGATAGTATCTCCAAAAAATCTCGAAGGAAAAGACAAGAACAAGCCCTTAAGAAGATGAAAAAATACCCCAAGTAAAGAAGATGTGTTGTCAATGGCAACGATCTCAGTTGAGACAAAATATTGATGATAGTATAGCAAGCCCCACCCCTTGAAACCATGGAACTAGAAACCCCCTCCCTAAGGTTAACCAACAAAAGCATTGGATAAATATGAACAAACACAAAGAAAGCAACATCTCCCACAGAAAATGGACAAATGAATTGGAATTTCCATATGAGTTATCTTCTAAAAAAATCCCAAACTAATTGTAAATCAAACTAGACATTGTCAAAACTAACCAACAAAAAAGATCTACATAAAAAGAGGCATAATTAAGGTTGGAAAATATATTTCTACTCCTTAGCATGTAGTGTTTCCACTCTCTTAAATAACTATCTCTCTAAGCTCTATTAATGTCTTGAATCTACTTCATCCTATCTTTGGAGAGGGCACAATGTTAAATATGAAAACCTATATTTTTAAGGTTTGTTTAACAAGAAAAGCTGCATCATTTTCCTTTAATACAAATGACAAAAGTCACCGTGATTTGTTTTTTTAATCATTCAACTACACTTATTAAGCATTGTTAACATTGCATCTCTATAACAATGATGCACCAACGAGATGCAATGTGATTCAAAGATTGCCTCCCACTACCACCGTTCATTGTCTTTTGGGGCTGCAATGTGCCCATATCTGAAAGAAATAGGCTTTACTGCTGTGTTGGGTTGCCCAGACTCATCCTAGCTTTGCCCAGAATTGCTCCTTGAGCAATATGCACAGGTCTGTCCTAAAACTTAGCCCAGATGAAAATTGACCATCATGCTTACTATAGCTTACTGTCACCCGCCAAAGGTACCCAGCCCTGCATTAGGGCACCCCTTGCACGAATGAAGGTAACACATGTGATGGGCTCATTTTATCAACATTGATGGAGGAAAAGAGGAGAAGAATCTGATAGAGCTCGAGGAGACGAAGGGGAAAATGATGTTTCAGTTTTAAGAACTTAAAAATGATGTTTCGGTTTTTTTTTTCAATTGGAAGAGGATTGACACTTAGGAACACAACCTAATCTCCCAACCACCCAATCTATTGTGTTCCTAATCTCCCAAACACCGAATCTATATTCACTTAGCAGTCATTCAATTTTATTATTTTAGGTTGGCAGCCACCAATAGTTATGTTTAACTCTATTTTAAACAGAACTATTGGTGGCTGCCAACATAAAATAATAAAATTGAAATGACTGTTAAGTGAATGACTGGTGCAGTGTCACAGTTGCTTATCATGCCTTTCTTGGGTCCCTACTTTCGAGAGCAGCATGGATTGCAAGGTGGCCATCACACAAGATAAGTAAAGTGAACCGGTCTTTGAAAGAGCTCTAGGGTGTTATTGACTCTGTACACGGAGCGGATAGAATTTCGATATTAAAGGGATCACGCCGTCAGGAGTAGTTTTCTGAGGAATTTCTTAAAAGATTAACAATGCTCCTCATCAAGCATAGCCTAAAACATGAATTAAATTTGACAGTAGGAGTGTTGTGCTAATGGCGTGATTATGCATTGACAATATTAAAGCATTCTTTTTATATATATCAGCTAATTTCTATGCAGCAGAGGAAATCGGTAGGGTTTTCAACAGAGGACTGATAGAGCATTCTTAGCCATGGAAAAATAATTTATCTCTCATTTTATTTATAAATTAAAATTTAAAATAAATCTATATTAATTTTAATTATTTTAACTTTATATAAAATTTGAAATTAAATAAAAATATATCCAATAGCTATAAAAACATTTTCCTATTCTCAACACAATTATTGTTATTCAATTTGCAGAGAAAAATGAAACCCTCTTGCTTTGTTATATTGATATATTTATAGATAGTAGTAAGTTCAATTCTGCATCATACAGTAAAATGAATCCTCCAGCCTGAATGTTTCGAGCTTTCAATACTTGTAAATGTAAATGCATATCGGATGATAGGAAGCCCCTGCTTGGTGATCTGTTTCGGCTACTTGCTTGTCATATTAATAAATTTGCAAATAAAACGAAAAAAACAACTAATTAATTTATAAAGCTGGCACAAATCTTCACTATAGAGCATTCTTAGGCATGACACTGTGTTTGTTGCTGTGGGAATTACATGCAATGGCGTTTCGATATGTTTCTCTTGATTATGATATGCAAAGCTTACTGCAAATGAATCACAGAACTTTTTGACAGCATCTTTGGTGAGTGTTTGAGACTAACCTTGTTAAATCCAAATGGGTATTAGGGATTCACCTTGCTGGTGGGTGCTTTGCCAATCGTTCGTTGGTGGGTGCTCGAATTTCCCTTCTTCCTCTCTTGCAATCGACAAGGCCGAAGATTTCAGCGTCTACAATCCTTCCATCCTCTCCAACAATCGACAAGGCCTCCCGCTTTCAGCGTCTACATTCTCGGAGCTCTGCCAATCGTTCGCTGGTGGGTGGAATGCACATTGCCCAGTGCTCTGCCAATCGTTTGCCGGTGGGTGGAATGCAGGGTTTGCACAGGAACAGGGGAGAGGAGGCTCTGCCAATCGTTCGCTGGTGGGTGGAATGCAGGGTTTGCACAGGAACAAGGGAGACAAGATGGGGAGGCGGGAGCGAGAGCTGGTTCGAATCGATCGGCTGCGGGGTTGGTAGCATGCATTAATGCATGGACATGACGTCGCCGTGAGGAGGAGCTCATCCGGACGGGGGACGAGGATTGGCAGCCCGGGACCCACGGAATATCGTGTGGGACCGCGGGGGTCGTGGGGAGGAGTGAGACCACCGGAGAAGGCAGACGTTGGGGCACCGTTAACGAGAAGGGGACGGAGGAGACGGACATTTGGAACGTTTGGAGGAAAACGTCGAATGGATAGACTCTTCCGGAAGGCTCCCCCTTGCAACAGAATGTAAAAGGAGCAATTCCTCCTTAGATAAGGAGGCATAAAAATTAGGGAAAAGTGATGCAAGCTTACCCTAAAAAGACAAAGTGAGGTGGCTTATCCAGATTATCAGGAGTTATGCCAGAATCGTGAGCATGAGTGGATGTATTGGAAATTTGGAAATACACCCCGCCCAATAGCCAGTGGAGTAGAGGGCTGAAGGTATCTCACAGTGCATTTATTCCGAAGATGTCCGGGAGCCCCACAGTTATGGCACCGAAAGGGCAACCGCCAGTAGTCCAGTGGCTGGTGAAAGCGTGTTTCATAGACAAAAGTGCTTACTGGTGCGGATTATTTATAAGAAACACACTTTATATCTGTTGCTTTAGGTATAGACGCGTATATGGTTCTTTAAAACTATTTTAAGATTCCAACAATATATTAAAATCAAGATGGAAACCGCGTTGAATAACGAGAATACGTATCGTAAGCGTGCATACCAAGTTTCCTGTGTCCGTGGCATCCACGTAGCATCAGGAGCTTCTCTCACAAAACGAAGAAATGCTACGGAAGATGAGTTTCTGGTGTCCGTGGCATCCACGTAACATCCGTAGCTTCTCTTACTAAACGAACAATTGACACGGAAGATGAGAGTAGCAGGTGGATTCCTTGTATGGCAAGCAAACTAGTCGATATAAATGTAACATCCATTGCGTTCATTTTCTTCAACTCATTTTGCAATCTGAGTAAAATATTGCAAGTGCAATTATTTCTCATCCTCCTCTCTGAGTCAGAGCAAAGTAGTATTAATCAATGGATGTAGGGGATGCTACTGCCATGGACAAAGCTAGCAGGGCTGTCCATGGAGCAGCAAGTTTGTACGGGTCATTGTCTCTCGAGAGAAGCTTGGGAAGATCATTTCGTAAGACATCACAAGCAGCTAATTCCCATATTCACAAGATCATCTTGAGAAGAGCTGCTGTTAAAGCTGCCAGTTCTAGCGACAACCAATTTGGTTCAGGTACTTTGATCTTATCATTTACATTTTCTAGTTTTCACTTTGATCTTATCATTTACATTTTCTAGTTTTCATAAGCAAATAGCTAAATAAGAGAAACTGTGGTGTGATTAATGGTTAATAAAAAATTAAGATATTATATAGAAGTTATTAATCTTAATTTGGAAGATTAGAATTATTGGATTATCTCTTTGTGGTAACTAGTTCAAAGAAGAAAATTAAGATACTATATTGAGGTTATTAACCCTAATTTGGAATTTCAGAAGTATCTCTAGGTAGTAACTAGTTCAAGGAAGAAAATTAATATAGCCATTGCTTTATTTTTAAAACTCTGTGTCTATTCCTAAAATTTCGTGGACTGAAAGGGTTTGTCATCTTTATGAGTCTATGAGCATTGAGAATGAAAATCACTTTTCTCTTAGAGTGCCCTTCTTAAACCCAAATTAGATCTGAGTTTTATAGTATTTACTACAATACAAACCTTTTTAATCTCCTAATAAAATTATCACCAATCTTTTTAAGCACAGAAACAAAATTTTAAAGCAAACCAAGTAATAGCATACTTGTTGAATCAATGAAAGTTGGTCTTAATAAACATTATTCTTCTTCTTCATCATCCTATGTGAATATGAATTCCAAATTTTATTTTAACTTTTATTTTAAAAAAACTGCTATTGTAGGTGATCCAAGCAGAGTGGACGCGGAGATGATCCTCTTGAGAAAACGGATGCAGGAGCTGAGAATGCAGGAAACAAAGTACGCTCCTCCACAGCACTGGATGAAGTGGGAGAAGGAATGGTCTGTTACATATGCTTCAGACATTTGTGAATTCATGGGATGGTTGCAGAACCTGTTGATTAACAGGAGACCCGGCCATGCCATCGCTGTTTTGGTTTTGATATCATTAAGTGTCCCCACATTTGTGCTGCTTCTCCTCCTTCAATTCTTTCAACTCACAGCGCCTTACAGACATGTTACTCTGGGTACAATAAACTTGATATATTATAGTTTTTTACCTTAAATTTATATAAAATAAAATGATACCAAGTATGTAAATGGATGATTTACAGATCCAATCTCTCCGTATCACTGAAGAATATCTTAATTGCAAAATTATAAAAACAAAGAACGATCAAATATTCCATTGACAATGGATAAATGGTATTATTTTTCTTTTCAGACGGATGGCTAATACGCTCGATAATCTGCATACCGCTAGTGTGTTATATACTCAAAGAATAAACAAATTGTTTTTGGAAATTTATAAAATGAAAAAGAAAAGAGAGTACAGTGACCGACCATAGTAGGTACGCAACTTTCAGAATTTCTTTCAAATAATGGATGCTTAAAAGATAAGTGTCATATTATAATTGACCAGTAAAACTAAATGTAAAACATACGAAGAACAGTTTTAAAAAGAATGAATAAGAATGACCGTTAAATATAATTCCTGATGTCAGTGTTCTATAATCAATCATTAGTTACACGCGGCTGAAATAAAATAAAAGAGTACCGCCTCGTCTTCAGTAATAAGGTCCAGACCCTTGTTATCCAATGACATTTTAAATAAATGAAAATATTTCCAATCATATATTGGATGTTATTTAGGAACAGTGTTGGAATTTGGTTTTAATTTTTAAACCCCCGAACAAATTTGTTTTTACGGTTTTGGATATGTATTTTGCTTATATTTTTAGATAATGAAATTGTTAAAAAATTTATAAATTCAAATTTATATAAGAAATAAAATTTTTTTAGAGAATTTGAAATGAAATATAATTAAAAGAAATAGAAAATATGTACTTTTATTTAAAGTTGTCATCAAATATAAAATAATAAAAAAACTTATATTTTTATTTAAAATTATTTGTGATGATTTATCTAACAAATCAATGACCATAAAAAAGAAATTGAAATGATAAAATAAAAAATATAACCTTGAATTCAAAGTTTGTTGAGAATTTTTACTATGCTATTATTCCTCTTCCAATTTAATTTTTGTTGTACAACTTCTCCCACTTCAAGTAGAAATTATTCCACTTTACCAAAGTTTAATGATAATTTTGAAAATACACTAACCATCAAAAATACTGTTCAAGAAAAAGCACGACTGTTACACAAAACGGTTCCATAATAAATTTAACCGTATCTGATTGCGCCTCAAATTCCGACTCCGTTTACAACTTAGATACATGACCACTAAAGTAATAATGATTATCACTAATAATTGACTTACGTTTGGGGCTATTAACCTATATGTTCAACTAATTATATAGTTATAATTAATTACAATCTTTATCAAATGTAATCCCGATTCAATTAAATTATGTCTTAATGTTGATTAAGAAAATGATATGATAAGCATATATAATAATTAAAATAATTAGTAGAATGCAAAGGATTATGGCTAATGATCCTCTTAAAAATATGGGCTGAAATACAAATATATCTTAAAAAAACGTTCGATTAAAAGATTATAATATAAAATGAATTTTATTAATATTTATTTTATTTTATAGGAAAGATGAATTTTTAATTACTTTTCTTTTGGTTTTAATGTTTTTAAGCTATCCGGACGATCTCAACATTCAAACATCAAGCGATTTGGTCTTGGGCACAAGCATTCTATACACCGAGCGATCTAAACATTCATGAATACACTAAATAGTTTCTAAGGTTTTTGGGTATCTGAGTGATCTAAATGTAATTTGTTTGCACACAATTTTTTTCTTATCAAGCATCAACCCGAGATATGGTTTAGGGTTTTTGGGCATTCGTGAGATCGAAACATTCAATCACCAATCTGATCGCACACATCTAGCTCTTTCTTATCAAGCATCAACCCGCGATCTGGTCTAGGGTTTATGGGCTTCAAAGCATCCTAATATCGCAACGATCTTAACATTTGAGCCCACATGGAGAAGTTATCATTTGAACCTGCAATCTAGTGTTACAACAATCTAAGCATTTGAGCTCGTGCTGGAAGTGAAGCACCATTGCAGGATATCTTTGGATTTGCAGCTAGGGAATCTTTTTATTTGTTTGAGGAGCACAATGTCAGAGATATGGATCTAACTAAACTAGCTTACATATATATGCAAACAATAACATATCACAGTAAATAAGGACATAAATAGAACAAGAGAAAAGAGTACACCAGATAGACATGGTTCACCCAATTAGGCTACGTCCACGGGAAGGTAGTATTCTATTGTCTCCAGAATATATACTCCAAACAGAGAGCAATGCCAATAACCCCAATACAATATGATCCACAATGGATGAATGATTCACGAATGAATAATTTGAGAGACTCCCTTGACTCTATTATATACCAAGAGATGAGGAGGAATTACTCTCACATATTACATGTGGGATAATATAATTTTCCTTAATAACATCTCTTTATATAATAATGAATATGAAGAGTATATTTTACCATAATGAATATGGGATAAATGGATTACTCTTTTACATAAGATTGTGGATATCTTCCGACATAATACAAAGACATTATTACCTTCCAAGGAATATAAAATATTCCAACACTCCCCCTTAATAATGGCTAGGAGAAAAGCCTACTAACAAGGAAGGAATGAGTCATTACTGCTCCCCCTTGACTCGACAACTTCTAGAAGAAACAAAGCTGCAAAAGAAGAACACTTCGGCTAATGGAATTTGATGAAGAACAACTACTTCTCACTGAATCATGAAATTGCACACGAACCAGGTTGTATGATGAAATACCAACAACAAGATGCCCAGATCTAAAGAGAAGCCAACATTGCTACTAGATCCACAAGATGTCGAGAACATGTGACGCAATCCAACAACAAGGAGCCCAGATCACCACAAGAATCATCACAACCATAACTGATAGTTGAAAAACTCTGATATAACATCCACACCAGTGTACAGATACCTTCTGACGGCTGATACAACAAAACATGTGGCTGAGAACACCACAACATTGTACAAAAATACCCAGATGGCCAATATGCATGTAGATAGCAAACATTCTTCCAATCAAGGTGCAATAGAAATATCTGTAGAAGACCTCAAACATCGAAGGAACAAAACCCTAATGGTCTAGACATCGAAAATGATATCATACAGATGAACATCATGTCTTTAACAGTAGAAGATGGTGCTTCATTATTTCTGGAATGAGATGAAAGCCTACACATAGAACTTATCTGCACAAGAAATTTCAAGATTAAAGCCTATAAAGATCATAAAATAAAGGGTGCGCATACATAAATGAAAATGCTTATACACCAAAGGTTAGCAAACATCATATAAAAATATGGCAACATAATATGATCAAATAAAAGATTTACTTGCTCATTAAGGAAAATGAAGTTACTTTTACACATTAAGTGTCAGCCACAACATATAAATAGTAAGCCCAAGATTTTACTTAAATGTATGAAAATTTAGTCATCAAGCAACTAATCTTAAGCATACCTGTGCATTTCTTATTAGTACGATGTTAATATGCAAGAGATGAATGCCCTGAAAATGTCAATGCTTCCATATAGGAACGAAAGAGACAAAAAAAAATGGCAATGCTTCAATATATGAGCGTTAGAGACAAGTAGGAACAAGATAACCTATGCAATCATAAGAATAGAAATCCCATTGTAGCAAGAACAAGGTGCTCATGATAAATAGTTCAAGATTATAAGATTGCTCAAAGCCATATAAATATTGAGAAAAAAATAATCGAAATAAACATGACATGATATATATGAAAATAAATCAAAATGTTTAATATGATCAACATATAGCAAATTATGATCAACTCATGATATCACTTAAAATACATTATGAAATGACAAGTCACTAATGGTCTTAATCATGGGTTCATTTCTTGTTAACACTACGTAAATATGCAAGAGATGGGATGCCCTGGAAATGTCAATGCTTCCATATAGGAATGTTAGAGACAAATAGAACATGAACTAGATACAATCTCTGCAATACATGAGAAAGAAACTATATTCCAATTAAATAACTTATTACAAGCCAAACAATTATGATATTACATAGATTCAAAAAATTGACTTTACTCAATAATTTAATTAGCAAGAGCATATAATGATCATAAATATATTACTTATAGAGCAATAACATATAAATAAAGAAAATAATGATCACATGATAACACATATGAGATTATTCTTACAAAATTGCTTTTATAAACATGACATGATTAAAAAACAACATGATTAAACAAAAAAAAACAAATTAGTTATTAAGTATCTTGTTAAAAAATATTAAGCATTAGATGGTTTATAGCTATCATCATGACAAAATACTAAAGATCCATGCCCTTAAAAGATGCCAATGTTTCCATATAGAAAGGTGAGACAAATATGTATCAAGAACAATAAATAATCTCTTAATAAACACACAATAAACATGATTAGAAGCAAAACCTAAATGAAAAAAATGAATAACTTAAATACTTTAGCATACTGATCTGAAGCTGCAAACAACACAGTTAGAAAAACAGTAAAGGAAAGAGAAACTTTTACTTACAACCATTTTGCTTGAGTGCCCATACTTGCCTAGAATTATGTTATGTCCGCGCAAGTGGATCTAGAACAGCTTTTCCAGTTCCACAAACAGGCTATAATAAAAATTATGATAAAAATTGACTGAGTTATGAGGCCGAAAACAGTGCTGAATTTGGCGAAGATGAAAACCTGCACAAAGTCTACCAAACTTGGACAAAAGTTGTCGTTTTGGCAACCCGAAGGCCCAGAATTTTGTTTTGTTTCCATTAGTGGATCCAAAATAGCTTTTCCAGTTCCAAAAAAAGGTTATAATAAAAATTTCGATAAAAATTGACCGAGTTATGAGGCCGAAAACAATGTCGAATCTGCCGAAGACAGAAACCTGCACAAAGTCTATCAAACTTGGACAAAAATTGTCGCTTTGACAAATGGAATATAGATCTCTTTGAAGAGAATCAGAACTACAAAAACAACATCAAGAAACCCTTGAAAAATTTATGTAAAAATCTACACAACAAGGTTAGGGTTAGAAATAAAAACTACATAAATATGTCCAGATATGAAGAGAAGCCTAATGGCTACTAGATAGAAAGCAAATCTACAAGAAATAAACAATGCCCAAATGATAAAATATTGTTTGAAAGTAATAGAAGGTGTTAGATCATAGCAACAAGCTCTGATACCATGTCAGAGATATGGATCTAACTAAACTAGCTTACCTATCTATGCAAACAACAACATATCACAGTAAATAAGAACAAAAAGAGAACAAGAAAAAAGAGTACACCAGATATACGTGGTTCACCCAATTGGGCTACTCCCACGGGAAGGTAGTCTTCTATTATCTCCATAATATCTCCTCCAAGCCTACAGAGAGCAATGCCAATAACCCCAATACAATATGATCCACAATGGATGAATGATTCACGAATGAATAATTTGAGAGACTCTCTTGACTCTATTATATACCAAGAGATGAGGAGGAATTACTCTGACATATTACATGTGGGATAATATAATTCTCCATAATAACATCTCTTTATATAATAATGAATATCAAGAGTATATTTTACCATAATGAATATGGCATAAATGTATTACTCTTTTACATAAGATTGTGGATATCTTCCGACATAATACAAAGACATTATTACCTTCCAAGGAATATAAAATATTCCAACACACAAGACTCCTGGGTCTGTCATTTGAGGCGAACTTGTAATCAAATTAGTTCGCATCTCGGTTAATCTTCGCAGTTCACAGTTCGCACTGCATATCACATATTAATAGAGGTTAATATTCACCGCAATTCGCATTTGGGAATCTTCACCGTAGTTCCCATTCTTACATCTGGGTAGTTCATATCTTCACCCCAGTTCTCATCATATCTTCACATTTGGGCAGTTAGGGTAGTTCGCAGTTCATAGTTCGCATCCACTTTGGTATTGCAGTTGTTCATAACCATTGGCTCTACGGCCATTTCCTATGGCTAGGAAAACGAGAGCAGTCTGCGGCCAGGGAAAAGGGAGAAACCAAGGATCTATGAACCGTCTCACCTGTAGTGATTTAATTTTGATCGTTATCTAAGTTTTAAGGATTCAAGCGAACATGAGCAAACTTTGGTGCTTATCTCTACTCAACTGTGAGGCGTTCGGAAGCAAGGAAGCAACAAAACTCTTAAGCTTAGCATCCATCTGAAGAATCAGGTGCACAAGTTCCTTTTTGTTTTCTTTTCCTATATATATCATCCAATTATGAATAATTCACCGCATATTCCAAAAACTACTAAAGGGAGACCTAGCACCACAGCCCTACAATGCCTTGGCGATCGTATCTAATCATTTCAAAAAAACAAAGAAGAAATGGATGTCAAACTTCAATCAGAGATAGAAACCATGCTTGAAAATAAACTTGCAACTTTGATCGAAAATAAACTTACAACCGTGATCGAAAATAAACTTGCATCCATGCTCGATAATAAATTTGCAACCATGTTTGAAAATAATCTTACAAACATACTCGATAATAAATTTCAGGCATGCTTGGAAACAAACTTGCTCCCTTGATCAATAACAAACTAGCATCTTTTGAAGAGAAGATTCAAAGACACATAGAAACTAAATTAAAAACAATGGAAAAGAAGATGGAGTCAATAGAGGTTAAAATACAAACTATGGAAGGCCAAAGCCAAGAAACCAATCAATCAACCTCTCAAGGAGATGTTGATGCTTCATAAACTTTTAAACTAAAGGACATGTTTAAAGATCTTGAGAAAAAAGTAACAACAAATTCGTATTCAAGGAAGAACTACATAATAGGTTACCAATCGAAACAATTTGTCTCATAGAAGCAAGGCGGTTGGGAAAACTAATTGAAAAAAAATAGATTAATCAGGGTTAAAATCAGCTCTAAGGACCATGTATGTTTGGGATACTCAGTAAAACTTCATGTCTAAAGGGATCGAGAGTCTTCCTAAATGAAGACCTCATCCCAGAAGACCAATATGAACTAAGAAAAGAAATTCAAAAGGTTAAAGAAGCTAGAAAACAAGGAAAATGATCAATCATTAGAAATAGAAAAGCAATCATTCGAGATCGAAACAAAAAGGATACCACTAAATAGAAATTCAACATTATCCATATCCTCTCTTGGAATTGTCGGGGATTCCCATGGAATAGAGGCCCCTGGTTGAGTTGGATCCCAGATTGTTGACGCAGAGTCTACCGACAGGGGTTCATTCCGTACTGTCGCCAACAAACTATCAACCTAACTCCCTTATACAACGGCTCGGAAAGGTGTAACCCTTCCCAGCAACACTTGCGGAGCAAGTGCAGTCTCACCCGAGGTGAATAAGAGGGCTAATAGAACGAAGTTTCCACAGTTGTGTAGACGATATGCACACTTTAATTTCGCACTAACTAGAGATTATCACATTCTCAACATATTATGAACTAATCATTCCCATCATAAATCATTCACACATACATTTAGAACATACTCAACAACATAATCGCATTAATCAACAGAAAACATTCACATAACCCATTATTTATCATCGCATCATTGCATAACAACAAAATTCATATCATAATTGAACATCCTCATTCATTCATCAAAACATGCAGAAAAAACCTCGCAGAAACTGTCAAGTCATCATATCGCAAATACAGAATGAACCCAAAAGATAGGATTAATCTCCAAAAATTCGATACCCTTAGGCTTACAATCCTACTCTATTTATATTCTTCTATTCTATTACAAAATGGCCCACATGGACGACTTGACTAATCTAACAAATCTTATGCTTCCGCAAAAATGAGGAAAGTTCCTTTTTTGTGGAATGAGCCTTTCGCATCTGTCGGCTTCTACACTTCCTGCAGATCTATCCCATGCCAATGGGCCCCCAACACAATCTTGTGGCTCGTCCCGAGCCACCTCGGCTGGGCACTGCTAGTCTATAGCCATCGTTCATTGTGCTTTTTTTCTGAACTTGTTCTTGTCATCTGGAACTCGCTGTTGTGTACTTCTCGTCTTCATCTGTCAATTTCTTGTTCGCTACCATGTACTTCTTGCACTCATCCTACAGTCTCTGGAAACCTTGATCATCTACCTCTTCAGATTCTGTTGGTTCGCTCCATGTGCATTCCAAACTGGGGAGGAAGTCATCGACGTCACCAAGGTGGGAAACAGGCCGACTACTCTGGCACATCTGTTTCACACCTTGGATTGCTTCCTACCGGGGCCAGGGGGCTGTTACCCCTGTTCTTTTGGTGGTCACTGGGACCATGAAACTTTGAACTACTACCACATACTTAGACATCTCAGATAAAACCTTGGCATTGTGACACCCAAGTGCCCAGGCTTCCTCCTGCTCAAGGCACTCATTTACACTCATCGTTCGGGCCCGCAGCGCCCCTAGTGTGCTACCGCACGAAATGAAATGGATCATTTCCACAGCTTCCTTGGGATTCCTAACTTATGCAATTACCTGACCTACTCGCAACATGTATTTCTTGCTTCTGGTAAATACCTATTTGTTCCGCTTTAGCCTATGGTGCCTGTATTTATGCATCTCCATCGTCTGGGACGCCTACTTCGAAAACCCTCTGCGAATATGTTTTCCTAATGTGGTAATTCTATCATCATGTCTCCTGCATGTGGTGACCATGATTCCTACGTGTGTGATGGGTAACCATACCGCTCTCAGCTACCTTTCATGTCATCCCTGTGCGAACTATCATCCGTGGTGCCACCGGCCATGCTGCCCCGGTGTGTTGCCGTGTGTCAAACGTGCCTGGTGCCGGCGCCGATCCAGGCCAACTTACCTGTCAAAAAGAGATGCCATCTGAAAAATTCCCATGGAATGATTGTTGATTTGATAGGGTCACAATTCTATCGTTGTCGCAGTCCAAACTCCAAACTACGATACAACCCCTCTTTGTGCACCTTCACTTCCGGCTGGTGCGCCATCTGCCACCTCGTATCTTCTACACACACACACACACACACACACACACATATATATATATTATTTATTTATTTATTTGTGTTGTTGGTATTCATTCGCTCTGCGTCAAATCATGGTGATAGGGCTTCAACCTACTCCCATTGACTAATTTCGATAACAGTACCCCATCCAAGCTCTGTAGCTGTACTTCACCTTCGTTGGTGATAAAAGTGATAACATATGGTCCTAATCAGTGCATTTGCAACTTGCCATGGTGTTTTGCAAATTGGTTATAATACAATAGAACTGTATCCCCATTCTGGAGGTGTTTCGTCTTGACATGGCGGTCGTGCCATGCCTTTTGGCGGCCCTTTTCTACCTTCTGATGAAACCCTGTGATGAATCGATCTTCGTCAAGCTGTATTAGTAGTGTTAAGCGTTCCTCCAGTGCACCATCGTCGCTCATCCCTATTGCTGCAACGATGCGCAAGATTGGTACTATATATTCCATATGCATCATGGCTTCCTGGCCATAGATGAGTTTAAATGGAGTCTGGTTAGTCAATCGCTTGCATGTGGTGCAATATGCCCAAAGGACTGTTGGGATTTTTAGGTCCCAGTCGTCACGGTTCACATTGGAGACCTTGGTGAGAGCATGCTCCAATATCTTATTGAACGCCTCCACTGTCCCATTTTCCTGAGGGTGGTAAGGCGTACTCTTCTTGTGCTGGATCTGAAACTCTTCTGTCATCGTGGCGATTGTTTGGTTGACAAAGTGCGTCCCTTGGTCACTTAGCAAGACTTTTGGGCACCCAAACCTAGTAACCACATTGTCAAATAGGAATCTTGCTGTAGTCACAGCAGAACAATCTTTTACCGGTGCAACGTTCACCCAGCATGTCAGGTAATCTGTTGCATTGATGGTGTAATGCGACCATATTCTCTTCCCAGGTGGGTTGATGGGTCCTACAAAATCAACGACCCATTTGTCGAAGGCCTGTAGTGTTACTTGTGGTTCCAGTGGCATTTTGTCACGACGTGAGGTCTTCCCAGTGCATTGGCATACGTCACAGCTCTTGGCATAATCTGCGGCATCTCCATGAAAAGTTGGCCACCATAGCCCTGCTGTAAGGATTTTCCTTGCAGTTGCTCGTCCCCCATAATGTCCCCCGACAATTCCATCATGAGCTTTCGACAGAACCTGTTCCTGTTCGTGCGGAAGGATGCATTGTCGCATTTTATCGTCTGGCCCCATTTTATATAACTCTCCTACAATTAGCTAAAACTTTGTGGCTCAAACAACTACTTTCTTTTTGTGGTTGGTAGTGAGCTTAGCTGGTGCCTCCCCTGTCGCCAAAAAATGAATGATTTATTCATAGTGGTTATTGACCATGCCAATCCTAAAAAACTAAGCGTCCGACAATCCTTTATCTTTGTTCCTTGGTTCCTCTCCTGACTCTATTCGTGAGAGATGATCGGGTCTTGCGTTCAATCGTCCCGGCTTTACGATGATCTCAAAATCAAACTCCTGAAAGAGTAGTATCCAACGATAGATCCTCCCCCCCAACATAGGCTTATTGACCAAGTATTTCAGCGCGGAGTGATCCGTGAACATTTTGAAGTGGCCCCCTAAGAGGTAATGTCAAAATTTCTGCAAAGCATAGACCATTGCCAACCCTTCTCGCTCGATAGTCGTATAGTTCCTCTTCGCAGTAGATAATTTTCTACTTGCGAATGCTATCGGGTGGTCAATGTTGTCGGTTCTTGATAGGGCCAATATAACACCAAGTGCAACTGACGATGCATCGACATGTATGTGAAATTCCTTCGTCCAATCCGGGAATGCGAGGATCGGTGCTACAACCATTTTCTCCTTCAATATGTCTAGGATTTTCTGACATTCCTTTGTCCATTCAAACTTTGCATCCTTCTTTAGTAACTTCTCCATGGGTGCTATAATGGATGCATAACCTCGAATGAATTTTCTGTAGTAGCCTGTGTGTCCCAATGTCATGAGTATTTGTTTGGTCATCGTTGGTGGTGGGAGGTCAACAATGATGGCAATATTCGTTGGATCTACCAACATTCCTTCGTGGCAGAGAATGTGTCCCAACAGTATGTCGAATGGAGCACAAAAGATGCATTTCTTGAGCTTCAGGGAAATTTGGTGCTTTCGACAATGTTCTAGCATAAGTCTTAAGTTCGCAACATGATCTTTAACTAGCCCATATACCATCCAATCATCCATGTAGACAGCAAGGAACTTATGAATATAATCCTTGAATGGCGCTACCACTATTCTGGAAAAGATTGCGGGAGCGTTCTTTAATTCAAACGACATCACTGTGTACTGGAAGCAACCCCACTCTGTGACGAATGTAGTCTTGTGTTGATCTTCTTTGGCAATCTTGATTTGGTGGTAGCCTGAAAATCCATCTGTAAAGGAATATATCTCCTGACTGCCTACTCCTTTGAGCACTTAATACGTGAATGGGGTTGGAAATGGATCATGTAGGAAGGCATCATTTAGTTTTCTTAGGTCGACGCATATTCGTACCTCTTTGGTTTTCTTGTCCTGAACGACCATTGGACTGATCCATTATGATTCATCGACTAGTTCAATAATGCTCGCCTCCAAAATTCTTTCAATTTCAGCTTGCACTCATTCCCTGTATCTCGGGTTCAATCGGTATGGCAGTTGCTTAACCGGTTTCGCACCGGGTTTCAGAGGAATCCTCATTTCCCCTAAATCTCTAGAAATTCCCTTCATCTCTGAGAATTCTGTTGAAAACAAATCCTGAAACTCATGTAGTAGGTCGTTCATTTTCGCAATGGTCGACTCGTCCCAGTAGTCACCAATGCTTGCAAACTTGGGGTTTTCCTCTGACCCAATATTCACCTTATTGATCTTCAATGGTTGCTGAAATTTGTCCAACGGTATGTCTGGTTCCACAACATTGCGACTACCCTCCGATTCTGGTACATGCGTGGACCGGGGGTCATCATCATCTTCAGGTTCTCCGGTGACATTGTAACACTCCATCAACATTTCGGGTATCGCGGTCCATTGGAGTGCCATTGGTTTTTCGGTTAGTACCGCTTCAAATATTTTTCCGCGGATCGCCTGTAGCACGGTGTGGATTAAGGGATTTATGTTTGCGAAAGAGAACGTTTGGCTGAATCCAATCGTAAGATGCTCCCAAGATGTTGTCCCACGTCACAGTTCTGCTGCGACATACGAGCTCCACGGTACCTCATCTAATGTGTGTACAAATGCATGTACCCACTTGTGCCGTGCTCTCGATCCCCATCAATGTTGAAAGGCATTTAAATGTGCCTTCGGGTATATCCTTGTCCGTCATATCGCATCTAGTCATCCTTTGTGGCGTCGCCAAACCGAACCTCCATGAGGCGTCGAAATAGTGGCTAAGATGTGATGTTTGATTTATGTGCTGCCCACCATTTCGTAGGAGTAGCCTTCAAGTATTCCTACAGGGCCAGAAGACGTTGTGGCTCTACCACCGTCTCCTCAAATTCGGTGAGGAAGATGTCCAAGTTGGGAAATACTTCATAGGTAGGTAACGCATACTCCTCCGATGCTACCATTCACAGGGATTGAGTTATTCGGGTGCATCTTCTAAAGGATACTTCATGCAGCCAATTCTGCAAGTTCTCAAGGGCTTCATCTGAATCGGAGGATGTCGAGCTGTCGCTGTGCCATCCTAGTTCTCTATCCGTGGTAGGGTTGACATAATCCTTAGAAATGTTGTACAAATTATCCCATCCTTCCGTAAGCTTGTCTCTAGCTAACTCCATATAGCGCAGCCCTTTCGCAGGATCCAGCGGTGCGATGACCCTCATTTCTGGATTCTTGAATGACATTATCCTTTTCTTAAAGTTGATGATCGCTTGATTCTCCATAGCCCAGTCTATCCCCGGCACTACCATATAGGGACTGGTGTTATCCACAATCTCAATGACATCGAAATCCGCATACGTCTTGAGCCCTTCAATTTCAACCGGAAGTTGACATACTTGACCGAGCGGGGTGACCTTGCTCTAGTTCACCAGTCGTAGTTGTACTAGTGACCAAGTCATCCGCAGCTTCCCCACTGTTTCCTATGTATGTTTATTCAGGATATTCACATCCGAACCCAAATCCAAAATGATGGATTCGACATCAAACTCTCCTATCTGTGCTGACATCTGCATCTCCCTTCCTGTCTTTCTTTTATGTATGCGGTTAACTCTCTATTCTAGTCGTGCACCTCCCCGTCGTTGTAGTAGACTAGCTATTTCTTCCAATACATCCGAGCCTTTTTCCAAATCCAGGCAACTTCCCAAGAAGGATTTTAGAGTGGTTTCCTTCCTTCGCGACTTTGTTGGGTTGAACGTCGGCGACATGTCATAGATTTCTTCCTCAAGAGGCACCTGTCTCCTATTTCTCATTGCACTCTGTACCTTCGAAATGGTTTCCTTTTCGATTTCTACGCCAACGTTGGTCTGCTTCCATCGTGTTTGTATTGGCCTGATATTGGTATGTGGATTTTCGTCCCCAGTCACCGCTCCTCCTTGTGTCACTATTCCAACCATCGCCTGGTTGCCTCTGGCTTCTGTTGAAATCATCTATATTACAGGCGGCGCATTCAAATTATTTGAGTTCTAGTTCTGCTTTGTTTTCCATTTTGCAATAAGCTGAGGGAAGCCTTCTATATTATGATCTACGACACTGCAGTATGTACACCGTGGAGGAGGGTTCGGGCAATCTCGCTGGTAATGCCCCTGTTGTCCGCAATTATAACAAACGATTGGTCCTCTTCCCCATCTGACAGCTCCTCCACGTCCCATACCTGCACCTCGGCCTCCACAGAATCCTCCCCTAAATCCTCCATGTGATGGTCCATATTGTTGGTACTACGGTTTCCCGTAGTGCGGCTGCTGATACTGTTGCTTCCCATACTGTGGTTGGCCATACGGTGGTGGTGGATACTGCGGGTGCCCATACTACGACTGCCCGTATTTCCCTTCGTCGTATTTCTGCGTTTGGCTATACTGTGATTTTTTCTGCAACACCAGCGGCTCCTCTCCCTTCATAAAATACGTATCGGTCGTTCGATCTTGCAGCAGGTCATAAGCCCTGTAGTCCTTCTCATCATGGCTGACCAATTGGAAAAACTTGCAGTATAGGTAAGCTGGATTTCATACCATCTTTTGTAGATATACGTACTCCTCTGTTCGATGCCCTATGGTCTGACAGACAATACACCATGGCATGCCTCCTTGATGAAGGGGATTTGGTGCCCCTGCCTGCAAATACTCACTGAATTCTGGGAAATTGTCCTTATGGTGCCCCTCCCTTCTGCATCTAGTGCACCATATGTCTCCACGGGTCTCCTTTCCCTTCTTGATATCCTCTAATTGCAATGTTAGATTGGCCAATTGTGCCTGAACTCTGTCCATTCCCATTCATGCGTCGCGAATTGGTGAAGCCTCTATATCAATCACAATTTCTAATGCTTCTGCCTGTGTTGCGACTTTTTGTTGCATCAACGACCCTCGGATATGCGATACCAGTCCTACAATGAACCATTCTTTATGTTACAGCTCATTTATCGGAAATCTCACCTTCGCTATCAGTGTCGTGTACCACTGGTCGAATTCCCACACTAACTCATTCAGGAACTGCTTAATCTCCTTAATCTTAGTGACATATTGCGACTCAGATTTTGGTTTTTTGAATTCGTCAATCATTGTTGTTCTAACCTATGCTAGTGTTTTGGCTGTTGTTCCCACTGGAACCCTCACAAACTTCATGTACCATTCTAATGCCCGACCCCTAAGGGTCGTCGCTAGTTGTTCCATCTTTATCGCATCATCCTGAACCTGCTTCATGGTCTAGACTGCTTCGCATATAAACCAATATTGCTCGGGATCCTCGGCCCCGTTCCCCTGAAATGTAGGCATTTTTGCCTTGTCCGCCATCCTAATGTTGCTAGTATTTTGTTCACTGAAGCACTACTCTTGCCGCTGCACGTAGGGAAACTCCGCGAATAGTTTTGATTTCTTCCTATTAAATTCGGAGTAGTGTGCGGGGTCGAAGGTACATGGTAACTTACAATCTGACCTCCTTTTGCCTCTGGGGTAGCCTGGTCAACGTCTTCTCCGCAATGAGGTCACTTCCTCCCCTGTGGTCCTATCTCATGGTTCTCTGTTCCGGTCCTCTCAGGAGACTCTCTCTCAGTCCTCCTCTTCTTCTCAGGACGTCGGAATATTGCTCCACTTCTCAAGAGACCACACTCTTTGTTAGCTTCCCTTTCAAATTCGTTGTCTCTCATGTCCATCTACCACATATTTCCGTCAGACTCGCATTTACGCATTACCTTCACCCTTGCACACCGGTTCTTCTACTCATCAGAAGACATCCTCAGTATACCTTTTTCGCAGACAAGCATTTTAATCCACAGTTTTAATGATGACAAGAATCTTCCCCTTGGTCCCCTGAAGAAATTTCTTTCGGCATCGCTATATGACTTGATCGTATCTACTGCGAACTCAGTTATGTACCCTTCAAGGATATTGTCTACCCAAAAATCAACACCTCACGATACCTTGTTATTGACCTGCTTCAGCTGTCGCACCAACTCTGGGGTCCAACAATCTGGTTCAGTCTTTTGACAGTGGTTATTGCGGAACGTCAGGTGTGCTAGCCACTCATGCAATAACACCAGGAATTCGCAGAAAATGATTTCGTGAATATCTGAATAAACGTATCTCTCTAACCAATTGGTTGTTGTCTTCTAAGGATCTCGCTTCTCTCTTCTTGCGAATTCTTCCTCCTTATCAAACCACTTCTGGATCTCTGGTTTTGTCGGGTGCCACAGCGTATCGTATTTTCTTCTTCCTTAGGGTCCCGACAATGAAAACATTTGATGATGCAGAGTCTATTGATAGGGGTTCATTCCGAACTGTCACAAAAAACTATCGACCTAACTCCCTTATACACTGGCCCGAAAAGGTGTAACCCTTCCCAGCAACACTTGCAGAGCAAGTGCAGTCTCACCCGAGGTGAATAAGAGGGTTGCTGGTGTTGCTTGGGATTTCTCCCAAGCATGTGCAAGGATGCACCTGCTAGCTAGTAGCAACAGTCTCAATAAAAATATGTAAAACTAATGTAATTTGATCTAACATTAACATGTGCAAAGAAATAAAAAACTAGATTTAAGAACATAAGCCATAAGTTCTATAAGAAAAACAAGAAATTAAAAAATTTGATCTTTTGTATTACCTCAAATGGTGAGGATGGTGAGTTTTGAGCAGCTCCAAGGTTGAGATGCTCCAATGTCCAATGGTCTCTTCTTCTCCAATGCTTCAATGGGGATCTCCAAACTCGAAATGGGAGGCAAGGGCTCTCAAAGAAAATTTGTCAGCATAAGGATAGGATGAAATGTGGATGAATAATGAGGAGCCCCTATCACCTTTTTATAGTTTTTTGGTGATGGGGAATACCATTATGGTTTAAGGAAACCAATGGTATTGACCAAAATGGTTTAGGTCTCTTTTTCCCTCTTTTTCCTTTTTTGAATATTTTTTGAATATTAATCCCTTTTAATTTATTTTTGGGAATTTTGGACCCTTTTTTAGGGTTTTTTGTGTTTTTGGGGAAAAATACATATTTTGAGTGGAAAAAGGTGTATTATGGTCTTTTTGGTGACCTTTTGAAGGTTTTATAGGCTCAAACGGTGGAAAAAGTGGACAAATGGGTCATGTGAACAAGGGAATGAGCTAGTGAGCACTTTTTGGGTGTTAATAGATTGCCCCCTAATGAGTAAGCGCAGGAGCTCATCGTATGGCCGATAGACATCATAGTTATTTTGTCTTTTTCCTGGGGCTTGGAGAAGGGAAGAGACCGATTGGAGACTGGAACAACGGCCCCTTGGAAGCTGCAAAAATTGAAAAAAATACATGGCCTCAAAATGAATGAGGAATAATCTCTGATAATGGACGAGGCGGGCATACCCATGCTCGTATCAAGACATATACATAACAATTAGGCCCAAGAAGGGCGACCTGAATAATACATAAAAATCTGTTGGTACATCATAATGGTCTAGAGGGGACATGATGTTGGGACGTACTCATGGTCATACCATAACTGATCTCAATAAATGATACACTAGAAAAGAGCAACAACCATTCTGAATAAGGTTTTCAGAAGGGTTGACAAACTGCTGGAGCTGAAGGTGTCCAACATCTGTAGGGAATCAATTAGACTCTCAAATGTGGTAGAGTCAGTAAATGAGGATTATATGCAACTGTATACTCGAGAGAGTATAAAACTGGGGTACATTTGAAAATTGTCGCCAAGTGCAACTTGTATATCCATAGGAAAATGTAACTGGTTGTTTCATCAATTAGACTCTCAAATGTGGTAAAGTCAGGTGATATCCAAAGTATTCAACAAATAACTAAAAGGACCGATACCCTGTACGAGTCTCAACGATGCGATCAAGGTGTTGATGCCGAGCATGTGAGAAACAATCATTTGGAGAGGCACTAAGGACTCCTTTCCAAATGATCCGTAGGAACTCATCACTAATGGTGATGAGTCCAAGGCACAGGGACCTCTGGGTCTATCCTATGGAATAGATTTAGTTGGAGTCGACAGAGGGAGACCGAAAACTACCAAGGAAATGATGTTTCCTTGATAGGAGCATGAGGTGTACAACTAAAGTGTGATATTACTGATGTTAGGACTGACATACTGTGGGGATGGGGAATAACTGGGGTTATAGAGCGGGTGGACTCAAACTTCCTTTTTTCAGAGCATGATGACATGGTTGACCTGGAAGCATAGGAAACTGACTTTTAGGTGTGAGGTTCGTAGCTTAAGGGATCAGGGGTATGTATTGCATACTAAAGTGACTCTGGGGGGAGAAGCTGATGGATGCTATTGCGGGACTCTTAGGGTGACATACTATAGAATACTCTGAACAAAGGAGACCATAATGAGGAAGCTACCATGTGAGTAGACATGATCTGTTGTGGCGCCAAAAAGCACCATTGGGTCCTTCTTCATAGTTTTAATGAGCTCTAAGAAGGGATAAAAGTTTGCTCTAAAATGGTACTATCCTGTGGATTTGTTCGAGCCCAGGACTGTTCATGCTCGTGAGTGCTTTCATTTTTAAGGAGTCTGAAAATGATAAGAAGACTCTGAATTGGTGGAGGAGTACCATCCTGTGGATTTGTACGAGCCCAAGACGGTAATTGCTCGTGGTTGATTTCAATTTTAGAGAGTCTAAAAGCGGTAAGTAGACTCCATTGGTGTTCTTTTTCGTATGTTAGTATCCAAGGCCCGAAAAAGCATAAAATGATGCAAATGGAGAACTCTTCTAGCCGTTGTGACCAGAGTATTCCTTTTTCGTAATTAGTCTACAAGGTCTGGAAAAGGGGTAAACTTATACTAGGTAGATGCCCTTTCAGATAATTTTAGCGAGCATGAAAGGAAGCAAGATTGCTCGGCGATCTTTTCATTGGTTTAGGAGTTAGAAAAGAGCTTAACAGAAACTCCCTAAGTGCCTTTTTTGTAAAGGAATTGCTCGGCCCGAAAAAGGGATAAAATTATACCGAACAAAAAAGGTATTGGTTAGAGCAAGAACTGATCTCGAGCATCGTCATGAGAGCGGAAAACTAAATCTGGCGTTGTGAGAAATAGGGGTAGTGGTCGATGCGTCACGCAAACTGAGGCAATGGGGGGTATTCTGAAAAAACATGTCCAAAAATTATGGGGGGTGAGGGTGAGAAATGATCTCAAGCATCATCATGAGCACGAAAAACTGAATCCAGCGATATAAAGATCGTAAAAAATGGGCAACAACCGATATGGCATGCAAACCGAGGCGATGAGTGTGAAAAAATGTCCGAAAAAATATGGTGGTGAGAGTGAGAAATGGTCTCAAGCATCATCGCGAGCGTGGAAAACTGAATCCAGCGATATAAAGAACGTCAAAAATGGAAAATGACCGATGTGGCATGCAAACTGAGGCGACGAGTGTGTGAAAAAATGTCCGAAAAAATATGGTGGTGAGAGTGAGAAATGATCTCAAGCATCATCATGAGTGCGAAAAACTGAATCCGGCGATATAAAGAATGTCAAAAACAGAAAATGGTCGATGTGGCACGCAAACCGAGGTGACGAGGGGCATGAAAAGTGCCTAAAATGGGACATGGTGGAATCATGAAAAGGAGTGGACTATCGTGAAGTTCTCGCTGCGCTGATTCCAACGGTTTGAAAAACGGATGTTGTATGATGCCGAAATGGTTGATTGAAAATTGGTCAAATTTCTATAAATAGCAAGTGGACCCAATGTGACAAGTGTTATTTTAACCGTTGAGTTTCACAGAGTAATTTAGTTGGGTCAGAGTATTTTCTTGATTGGTGGGAGATTTGACCGTTGGTTTTTCATTCTGCGAGTTTCAGGTAAGCCTATGTGCCTTAGCCTTTCCATTTATTTACTTTTTGTTGAGCATCGGGGTCTCAGAAGTGGCGAATATTCCATGTTGGCTTCCCAACACGGAATATCGCGGGTTTTGGGGCTTTTCCCATGATGCACATCACGGGTATGTGCGGGATAGCCGCGATGTGCATCACCGCTATGGGTGTCTACAGCTACGATGTTCATCGCAGCTGTGTATGCTTACAGCCGCGATGTGCATCGCGGCTGTGGGTCCGAAAGTCGCGATGTTCATCGCGGTTGTGGGTGCTTACAGCTGCGATGCACATCGTGGCTATGAGGGCTAAAAGCCACGATGTTCATCGCAGCTGTGTGTCTGAAAGTCGCGATGGGGATTGCTTCTTTAGAGAAACAAATTTTCTTTTATTTTTCTAAAAAAATTTGTGTTGTTTTGGCAGGTTGCTGAGGATGTCGTAGGTATCGTGGAGGGAGAGGGATATTGATGAGAGGCTACTGGACAGTATTCAGAAGAGACCGCATGTGTGGGCGGCCTTGGCTTTGGGCGGACTATTGAAGTTCGCTCAGATCCCTCTCATGTGTTCAGTCAGGGAGCTGCTGAACAAGTTGATTGACTTTTGGGATCCGGAGGAGGCAATTTTCATGGTGCAAGGTGAGCGACTGGAGATCACCTTGACTGATGTGTACTTTCTTACTGGCTTGCCCTGTTTGGGAGAGATAGGGGATACCCAACTGAGGATTCCAGCTGGCATGGATATTGAGGATCTCCTTGAGAGATTTTGTGTTCGAAGGGCCCGTGCGCAGAATAACACACTGAGTATCTCGGATCTGCAAGAGCCGAAGATGCAGGAGGTGGCGGCTTGTGTTTTGCGGGTGCTTGGTGCACAGGCGCCCCATCATTTGTCGGGGGGGAAAACAATGATGGTTCACCGTGTCTTGACGGGGACCTATTTTTCTTGGGGCCAAATGTTTCTGTCTTGTGTTCGGCGAGAGTTGAACAAGGTTAGGCGAGAGGGAGGAGAGTTTAGTTATGCCTATTTCCTCTGTTGTTTCTTTTTTGAGCGAGTAACTACCTTGTGGCCACGTGTGCCGGTTCGAGATGGACTGAGGAGTGAGCCGTGGATGGTGCAGTGGGGGGAGATGATGCCCCGGGGTGGTGGTGGCATTTGACGGTTCTTTTCATTAGAGATGTACGATCAGTGGGAGCAAATGCCCATTGTTATTGACGACTATCCATATCAGGGTATGGACTTCCAGGGAGACCCCGAGATGCATCGAGCTCAGGGACAGGCTTGGGGGTTGGATGATACATCTTTGTTTTTATTTCTCTATTATATCATGCTTAGATGTTTTGTTATGAGTATAGCTAGAGGTGTTTATATGATACTGACTTGTTTTAGTGTGGGTCATGGCAGATGTTGGTCTAAGGCCTCCAGTGGATCATATGGGTTGTAGGGGATGGGTGATGGTGGTGGTACCTCCACCGGTAGCGGCACCCCCGCCTTGTGCATGAGGAGTTGTGCGTCATCGAGATTATGCCCTAGAGGACATACATGATACCTTGCTGGTGCTGCTAGTGGATGTACCAGATGATGGTTGGAGGGATCTAGATCAACATGTTCTCGATCGTTATTTCGATGCTTCCCGTGAGTGGAGATCGATCTTACGGAGAGTAGCTATAGTGACAGCTGAGAGGAGGGCTCGAGATCGGTATGATCCGGAGGAGCCAGAGGAGAAGGGGCCAGAGGAGCCGGGTGACCGTGATGATTAGGTTATCCTATACTTGCCCCCAAATGCTGATGAGCATATGGGGATGTATTTTGTTGATGTACTTTTTGTATATTTGGGTGTTGAGAGCACTCCTGACATTATGACTCTTTTGATGATATATATATATATATATGTATGCGTTTTTGATATATAAACATGTATTCATGTGGATGCACATCGTGTCTTTTCTTTTATGTTGTGTTGCACGTGGATGTAATGATATGTGTTTTGCTTGCCCGTGGAGGCACATTTTATGCACATGGATGCAATAATTTTTGGTTTTGTATGCCCATGGAGGCACATGTTATGCACATGGATGCAATAATTTTTGTTTTTGTATGCCCGTGGAGGCACATGTTATGCACGTGAATGCAATACTTCTGTTTTTTGTATGCCCGTGGAGGCACATGTTATGCACATGGATGCAATACTATGATGGCTAGTTTGTTTATTTGATTTTTTTATGCTTATTTGATGCATGTTTTGGTACCTTACATGTTTTGGTTGGTGTGCCAATATAGGATGTTGTTAGCCATTTGATCTCCGACAGTGTTCAGATTTCTTGGGACATGAGTGAAGGAAATGGATTCAAATTGTCGAATAATTTATTTAGTGCGCAAGAATTTTTTGAAGAGACAGGGATCACGTACCTGGTACCAATTGTTGAGCTGGGAAACAAGAAGCTGGGAGTCTAAGAAGACGTTAAGGTAACTTATTCCCATTTGGAGAGTAGTGATCAGGAGATCGGTTATGGTGTCGTATTCAGCCTGGCTTTTTGTGGCAGCACCTATGCACACTCCGTCGAGGTGGATCAACTCATGTGAGGGGGAATAAAGTACCCAAGCTGCTGAGGCAAGATTTGGAGACCAACGACTTGCACCATCGGCAAAACCAACATAGTATATTGGAATGGGATCCATCTGTGTTCATGTAGAAAAAACGAAAATGTAAGACTGTGAATGTTTATAGTGGGAAAAAATGAATTAAAACAAACTGTACAATCTGGACTATGGTGTCTAGAAGATTTTTTATGGGCATAATCGTTTAAGGTACAACCTGTTACGGAGGTTGCGCATGGGTTTACCTTCTGAGTCGGTCAAAATGTATGCCCCGTGTCCAAGGCAAGTCTGTATGATATATGGGCCTTGCCACATGGATTCAAATTTTCCTTTCCATGTTTTGTCGTGGGCTTGATCGTAAATGAGTACAAGGTCTCCTTCACTGAATGTTCATGGGTGAACATGTTTATCGTAGTGGAGTTTTGATCTATTCTTTGTAGCTTCGATTATTTGTAGGGCTGCACGGCGATCCTCGTCGGCTTGTTCTAGAAGAGGTAAGCGTTCTTCAATTGGTGAAGTATCCGGGAGGAGTTCTATGGATATTTGTAATGTCAGGATCTGACACTCGATAGAGAGGACGGATTCCACTCCATGGACCAAATTGAAAGGTGTAAAACTGGTGGCAGTTTTAGTGGATGTGCAGTAAGCCCATAATGCGGGAAAAAGCATGTCATGCCAATTGGACTTATGTTGGTTGACAGTGCGCTGGAGGATGGTCTTAAAAATTTTGTTAACCACTTCGACTTGTTCGTTCCCTTGGGGGTAGTAGGCGGAGGAGAAATGATGTTCAAACTTAATGAGTGTTGACAATTCTCGCCAAACAGAGTCCTCGAAGTGAGAGCCATGGTCTGAGACGAGTTGCTTTGGTACTCCAAAACGAGCAATAACATGGTTGAGGAAAAAATGAGCTGCAGTGTTGGCTTTGCAATTGTAAGTAGGCATGGCTTCTGCCCATTTGGTAAAGTAATCGACAACCATAATAATGTGTTTATGGCCGCCAGCTGATGCGGGATTGCAATCCATGAAGTCAATGGCCCATTTGCAAAATGGTCCAATGGTGACTACTAGATTTAGGGGAGCGGGGGGTGTTCTTGCCTTTGGGGCAAAGAGATGGCAGTTTTGGCAATGTTTGACCGCTGTGATGCAATCTGTGAATAATGAGGGCCAAAAATAACCTGCGCAGATTATCTTTTGGGCAGTGGCCATTCTTGAAAAATGGCCTCCATAGGCACCGCCGTGATAGTCATTAAGGACTTGTTCAGCTTCTTCTCGAGAAAGGTAATGTCTTAGTATTGTGTTGATGCCACGTCGATAGAGGACGTCACCTAAGAGGAGATAACGGGGGGCATGGTGACGAATGCGATGGCGTCCATCACGGTCGACATTGGGTCGAAACTTTTGTGTACGAAGGTAAACCAAAATGTCACCGTACCAAGGTTCATCAGATGAAATGATGAATAAATGGTCATCAGTAAGGTCTGTATGGATAGCTGGTGATGATGATGAGGATGGTAAGTCTGTAATGAGCTGGGCGAGCGCTAAGGATTTGATGCTCTTTGGAGTTTTAAAAGTCAGGTCGTATTCTTGTAGGATTATCACCCATTTAGCTACACGGCCTTGTAAAAGGCGACATGTCAAGAGATAGACCATTGGGTTGCAATTTGAGACAACTGTAGTGTGGCTAAGGAGAATGTAGTGGCATAACTTCTGTACTGAAAAGAAGACGACGAGGGCCATTTTCTCTTCATGTGGGTAACGTAGTGGTGGACCTGATAAGGTCTGGATTACATAGTAAATGACATGATCTTGACGAGCAGAGTCTTCTTGGACAAGTACTCCAGAAACGACATAGTCAGATGCCGAGACATAAAGGACGAAGTCTCTTGTGAAATCCGGACAAGAAATCAAGGGGGCATTAGTGAGTGCTTTCTTCAGGTTTGTGAAAGCTCCTTCCACTTGGTTATCCCATACAAAACGAGTATGTAGGCGTAGTAATTGAAGGAAACCATGAATGGTCGTGGCATAATTTGGGACAAAGCAGTGGAGGAAGTTGGACTTCCCATGAAGGCTTTGTAGCTGTCTTAGTGTGCGATGTGATGGTAGGTCCACAATTGCTTGGAATTTTAACAGGTCTACGGTGATCCCTTTTTCTGAAATGACGAAACCCAACAGACGGCCTGCTGGAACGCAAAAGACACACTTGAGTGGATTCAAGCGGATTTTGTATTTTCAACAACGCAAGAAGACTTATCGAAGATCGTCTAAATGGTCAAATCGTTTCTTAGATCAAGCCGTGAGGTCGTCTAGATAAACCAATATGATGTTATTCAGGTCATGAAAGCAATAAGTCATGGCTCGTTGGAAAGTGGCTCCAGCATTCTTGAGACCGAAAGGCATGACGCGATAGGCCAAGGTACCCCATGGGGTGGTAAAAGTGGTCTTGTATCGATCTTCTTTACAGATTTTGATTTGGTTGTATCTGGAGAAACCGTCCATAAAAGAAAGTACCTCATGCCCTGCACATGCATCGATTAGTTGGTCGATAAATGGTGTTGGGAAGTTGTCTTTGGGACAACCTAGATTGAGGTCGCGGAAGTTAGTACAGACACGAATGGTGCCTACTTTTTTATTGACTGGTACTGGGTTTGAAACCCAGGTGGTATATGCAATCGGGTATATGAAACCTGCTGCTCGAAGCTTCTCAATCTCAGCCTTGATAGCCAAAATCTTAGATGGTTGAATGGGGCGTTGTTTCTGGCAGACAGGTGGTATGTGTCTATGTGATGTTCTACAATGTTAGGATCGAGACCAGGCATTTCAATGTAAGAGCAGGCAAAGACATTGCAAAACTCTTGGAAGACTTTCTTATAGTCTTGGGTTTCCTTTTCAGTGCATGATGCACCTAAGGAGATAAGCTCGGGTTTTCTAGGGGTGGTGGAGATGTCGATTTTAATAATAGGTGAAATGTTGGCCATATTACCCTTTTCAAAGGCGTCAGGTGCTGGGATTGGATCTTTAAACCAATCTACCTTGGTTGGTAAAAATTATTTTGATTCGATAGACAGTTGGTTTGCCGTGGTGGAGGTAGATGCCTCAGGGATGAAATATGACCGATGGTGAATATCATCCCAGGGGTACTCCGGTGCAGTAATTGTTTCTAGAATCTCCTCATCGCTACGGAAGTAGTGTCTCATCAAATCAATCGGTTCAAGCTTGTATGTGGTTGAAATCATATAAATGGTATTGATTTCTTCTGAAGGGAAAGATTCTGGGGGGAATATTTCTTCAATGAGCGGGGGTGATATCTCGAGGTCAGCATTGTTCAATTCGTATAGTGCTGCTCTATAATCTGGGAGATTGGGGTAGTGATGTGAATAATGGCTGTAGATGCCGCATATCGCACAAGGGTGGCTTGTGCGCAATGATTTATCGCGAGGCTGAGGGGGTAGTTCTAGTTTGACAACGGGAACACTAGTGTCATCATCCAACATATTCATGTGTTCTTGAAGTGCTGGTAGTTGTGGACATTGATGGGTAGCATGGCCTATATCATTGCACAAAGAGCACTTGGGGAGCACACGAGTTATTGGGGGATTCTTTGGAAACTTGGGAGTTGATGGGGTGGTGCAGGTTGTGGGTCAGTGGTATAGGTTTGTGGGCCTCTGCCCCCATTGTAGCGAGATTGAGGGGGAACATAACTAGAGGTTGATGAAGTGGCCCTTGTTGGAGGTGGTTGGTTTTGGGGGTTTGGTATGCTGGGCAATGGACGGTTGGAAGTATTGATGGGTTGCACCAGTGGTAAAATGAAATTAGATGTCCCGGGAGGGGTTGGGCCAGGTAGGTACCACACAGGTAGTCCTAATGTTAATCCTGGGAGATTAAGTGTAGCCATGACTAGTGTGCTTATGGCGCCTGAAGGGGGAAATAAAAATGGGATAGTATGAATTGGTATGGCTCCTATGTGACTAGGTACTGTTGGAGGTTGTGGCAGTGGTTGAGGTTGTTGAGTATGTTGTTATTCATTGTGCGAGAGGGTGCACAAATCAGATATTTTAGTTATCTGGAGAGGGAGTGGGATAGATGGGAAAGTGGTGGTCATGGGAGTATTCGAGTATATCCCAGGTCCGACTGAGGAGATGAACGATGTGGGTGCACTTTGAACGGGTTGTTCGGTCATGGGAAGAACATTTTCAGGCACTGTGGGGGCATTGGGATCATAGTATGTTATCTGGTTGATTTTGACTACGCGTCCTTCATGGGGGAGCATCATGAGGAGGAAAACTGAAGAAGCGACAACTTTCATTTTATACATGTAGCTTCGTCCCAAAAGGATATTATAATCAAGCTGGGCGTTGATGACCTCTATATCTATGAGAACCAGTTTGCCCCCAAGCTGCACATGTACGTTAACTAACAGGCATTGTGGTTGAGCTGAATGACCATCATAGGCTCGTAATGCGGTAGTTGATGGCTATAGTGTGGGGGATCCAAGCTTCTGCCAAACAAGAGTTGACATAACACAGGTGGAGGCACCTTCGTCGATGATGCATCAATGAACGACAAGGTTTCGAATGGATATAGAAACTTGAAAGTCCAATGTTGAAGGAAATTGAGGTTCTTCCTGGTCTAAGTCAAATGCCATCATATGGGAGTCGCTAGGGTCTATGGAACTAATGTCATACAAAATTAATTTATTCTGTGCAGGGCAGTTCTTTAGGACTTCGAGAGCGGACATAGCAACAGGGGATTGTGCGAAGTCTTCTACAATGTTATAGTTCGAAGCTGCACGTGCATTAGGGTTGTTGTTTATTCATCATAGGGGGAAACGAGGGGCTTTAGGACCCCCCTCCATTGGCATATTAGGTATGCACGACGGCTGATCCATTGGAAGAGTGCTTGTGGATGGATCAGTGGGCGTGGTTTCAGGTGCTGAACCATATTGGTTCCGGTGGGTCTGAAGGTTGATATCATTAGATGACATCATTAACAGATGGTGAGTGTTCGACTCTATATTCTTGTAATTGTTTGCAGTATAGGTGATCTACTATTGTGTGGTAACGGATCCTTGTGGTGGATCCATTGGGAGGGTGTTTACTACTCCTTGGGTAGAGGATTCTGCAATATCATGGATTGTGGCTGAGGAGGTTGTTCTTGCTGCGTAGCATGTCCTTGTCGTTGGGTGTCGTCGGTCTAGAGTTGACGTGCTTGGTCCAAATGGGGGCAATTATGCGTGTAATGGCCGTAGACTCTGCATATGGAACACGGGTGGTTTGTTCTCAAATTAGGAATTTTTCCCTATTTTGGTTGATGATCAAGGTTTTGATTTGCAGGAGCAGCGTTATTGTTATTGGGAGGATTGGGTGGTTGTCCTCCTTGGTTTTGTTGTTGTTTATTTCTGCGGTTGCGTCCTCTTCCGCGATTCTGTTGACCTCCTTGATTTCGGTGGTTGTTTTGGTTTTGAGGTTAGTTTTGTTGTGCGTATACATGCCCTTGGGAAGTAGGTGGTTTTGAGGTCGTGCAAGCGCTGGAGCAGGTTGCGGTGGGTAGTAAGCGGGAGGGTTCTGAGGTGGACCTGGTGCTTGTTGCGGTTGTGGGTAACCTTGAGCTACTGGTGGATCAAGAGGTGCTGCCTGTTGAGGATAATAAGCTGATGGTGCTTGTGGGTGAACCGGAGTCTGGTGGGGCTGCTGGTTATAATATGGAGGTGGCGCATAAGCTGATGGTGCTTTCCCATAACACTGCGGTGGACATGAGGGTCCATGAGTGTGGTGGGTATGCATTACTGGAGCATATGTAATTGTAGCTCTAGAATGAGACATAGCCTTAGAAAGGTCTAGGGCGTTGTTTCTACTCATCATTTTGAAAGGTTTGTTTTGTTCCATTTCGGGATGGATCTCCGTGCGGGGCGTCAGGTAATATTGTGTATAAATATCTAGACTAGACATATATGAGGTCGAACTGTTGAGCTTTTAAAATCGCTTCTTCTTCTGACTGGGGTCGTTCAGAAGCTACGTCTTTAGCTATGAGGGGGAGGAGTGATTTCAGGAACCAATCTAGGAAGATACGATCGTCTAGTTTGATCTTGCAGAGACTACGACATTTATGCCACTCATGGATATAATCTGTGATATCACTAGTACAAAATGAGAGATAAGAGACCAGGGGACCAAAAAATTTGGTCACCACAGCTTTTTCAAAGGATAAATGACCAAAATTGCAAAATTTTAAGTGAATTGACTAATAATGACCAATTTGGTCACAGGATAAGAACTAAACTAAAAATGACCAAGATAAATGACCAATTTGGTCACGAGATAATAACTAAACTAAAAATGACCACATAACAATTGGTCATTTATATGGTCATTTTTAGCTGTGTCATTCCCGCAATGAAAAATTATAATTTTGATAATGAATTTGTACAATTTACTAAATTTTAACACTGCAGATGGATTCAGAGACCCCTACAACTTGGATTATTTTTCAATACATGTCTTTTAAGCTAGGGATCATTTATTTGAGGCCCTATTCCTAATGCCTATTATGTTAGATGATAGGAAATCATTGAGATGCTCATTTAGGGGTTTCTCTACTAACTAGTGCCTTGGGTGTGGTGAGTTGATATCTAGATAATACATCATGTCTTGCATATAGTTTATCAAGTGATATATGAGTTCTTCGACATGTGGTTGAGTCAAGTCTTAGTTGATATTTTCCATCTTTCCCTTTTGGGATTTTCATGTCCTAAAGTTAGTGTCACTCCGTTCAGCTCATTGTACTCATTGTGTTCATATTTGTTTTTATCAAAACCATTGTCATTTGACCATATCGGCGTTCTATTAAAGTTTCGACAAGTTCATCTATTTTGTGTCATGTTAGCTAAAAATTGTCAATTTCATAGCCTCCATTAATTCTCCATATGTATTCATTCACCATGGTTCTCTTTACACCTGAATTCAAAAATATTTAAAGTCCCCCTCGGTCCCTCCCTTACAAGAAATAGCCAATATCCTCCATTTTGAAGAAAAAATAATTCCTCCCTTTTTGTAAAAATCCCTTTGTTAATCTCATCTCCTTGAATAATAATAATAATAAAAATACCCCCATAATCGGAGCTAACCCCTTCTCATTTCACATATAAAATAAATAAATTATCAAAAAAGAAAAATTTCACCCATATATAATATTAATATATTGTATGGTTATTATATATGTTTATATAATTAATATTGCAACCAATAAAGAATTGCAAAAAAGAAACTAAGAATATCTATAGATGGAAAAATAAAACATTAATATATAAAACCCAATAACATATGTTATATAAATATATTTATAATATAATATTGTAAATAAAAAATAAAATAAAAACAAAATCTTACATATAAATGTAAAATATATTGTGCAAAAATAAAACTTTAATATATGCATACGATATATGAGAATAGAATAACAATCTAAAATAAAATATAATAGTAAAAAAACAATTTTTAATATTATAAATAAAATAAAATGAAATATAAAAACCACAATTTATAATATTAGAAATGAAATATTAAAAAGACATAAACACAAAGCAAAGCAAATTCCACATTGAAGGCTGAGTAATATGGCTGAGTTATTCAAGGAAAACTTATTTTCGAACCCTCCAATTCTGGTTTTGGCCTAAGGGAAGGGTTTTGTCTGTGTTTGAGAGTAATTGTATAGGATTTTCCTTTTTGTATACATTAAACCCATATGATTCCTTTCATTCTATTTATTTTTTGTCCATCTTCACATTAGTTTCTTCGGATATTCTATAGGGTTTGCATATATTTTCAAACCCTGTCACTTAATGTAAATGTCATAAATTTTGTAGGTACGGGTTTATGTTTTGAAGGGAATCTGCAAGGAAGGAGCTTGCAAGCAAAAATTGAGGAGCTAAGAAGCATTGCCCGAGCTCATGAATTGATTAATCAACAATATAGGTTAGGAATATAGGTTAGGATTTCAGGATTTGTATTTTTATCCTTCCAAACCCTAAAATCTAGAGAATAGATTTATGATCTAAACCCATCCTTCGGCTTGAAGAGTGCGTAGTGAATCGAATTGCAATAGGAGAAGTTATCCATCGTCGTTTCTCAGCTATAAAGGAATTGGTTGAAAACAATATCAATGCTCGAGGTCTCAAGCTCATTCAAGTTTCGAACATTGGCCATGGTATTCGAGTAAGTAACTTAATTCCTTCCCCCGTTTTCTTTACTCCAATGGAGATGATTATTAATTGCTACTAAAATGGCCAATGGCTTCAATGTCAAGTTGCAAGATATCTTACACGATAGATCCTATATTGGGATTTCATTGCACATTAATTTCCCTTCCCTACTTACCCTCCTATTCTTCTCTTATGAGTTTCACAGAGGTACCAACAAGCACCAAAATGTTTCTTTCAAAGGTCTGCTGGAAGGAGCCAAAGTTCACTATTTGTCCCACGGAGGGAATATGGTAAGTCTTGGATATTTTGTGGGTTTCATATACATTATTATGCAGAGATAGCTATCTAGGTGTATCAGACTATTGCTACTATTGAATGTTTCAACCTCCATCTTTTGGTATGTGCCTTCTCTTGGAGCTGTGGTTGATAATGCGACCTATCCTCATCTACCTCCACATTGAAGAGCTGCATTGAGAGTGGGAGCATGAGCCCGGTGGTAGAGAGTGAGCCTATTGAAGACTAGAGCTGCAGGTTACATTGCTCCATGTCTCTCAAAATCTCTGCATTGGTACTGTTGATTGTTGCATGCATTACACCTCTCTGAAATAAGTTTGCTTTATTATCTTGTGCGTGAGGCTTGCATACGAAGCATGCGACTAGGCTACCGAGGGAATATGGTAAGTCTTGGATATTCTGTGGGTTTCATATACACTATTATGTAGAGATAGCAGTCTAGGGTATCTTATACAATTTTTATGAAAGTGTAGTCGGTTTCTTGTATTTGTTTCCTGTTTAGCGCGAAGTATTGTGAAACATTGAATAGTGAAGACACTGCGTTGAATCTCATTTTTGAAGAGATGCACCGAAACCCTAATTTTCAACATTGAATTGTTTAGTGTTTCTTTGCAGACTATTGCTACCATTGAATGTTTCAACCTCCATCTTTTGGTATGTGCCTTCTCTTGGAGCTGCGGTTGATAATGCGACCTATCCTTATTGAATCCTGAACTCTTTCCTACTTCACCCTAAGGAATGTTGAACAGACATGTTTCAATTGTGTTCTTGGTATACAGAAGTGAGTATTAGTCCTCAAAAGGAACTCTTATAAGTGCAGGTGAGAAACTATTCTGAAACCTCTAATTAAATTAGAAAGAGTTGTAACCACATACATTAAGCAGCTTGTAAATGGAGATTTCATAGTCGCTCCAAGTTTATAGGTCAAGAAGTGTGCTACGGGACATACAACCCTGGAACCTTATTTCCAGTGTCCTAAAACCCAAACCCCTTCCTTAATCTCAATAACTAATTGCACTAGAAAAACGAATCCCTTGTTCACATTACTATTTTCTGATCCAGAGATTATATGATGTTTCTTTTGCATTACTGTTGGGTTGTTTACTGATAAATTCATCGCTAACAATATTGTCATCTTTTCACAGTTCGTTGTCGGTATAATCTTGGGCCTAAAGTTTGAAGGAGACAACGGACTATCCAGAGGCTTTTCAGCATTGCTGGTAGAAGCCATCTGTTTATTTGTAGCTGCATTTGGGTGGTCATGGGGTTCTCTTGGATGGACAGTGCGTACTGAAATTTTTTCACTGGAAACACGCTTTGTTGGACAAGCCATAACTGTCTTTGTGAACCTTCTTTTCACATTGGCGATTGCACAGGGTTTCTTGGCTCTTTTATGTTCCTTCAAGTATGGGATTTTCCTGTTCTTTACATGCTTGATCTATGTTATGGCTGTGTTTGTATACCTCTTCTTGCAAGAAACGAAGGCTGTACCCATTGAAGAAATGATTTTCCAATAGAGAAAGCACTGGTCTACCTCCACATTGAAGAGCTGCATTGAGAGTGGGAGCATGAGCCCAGTCGTAGAGAAAGAGCCCATTGAAGACTAGAGCTGCGGGTTACATTTCTCCGTGTCTCTCAAATCTCTGCATTCGTATTGTTGATTGCTGCATGCATCACACCTCTCTGAGTGAAGTCTACTTTATTATCTTGTGCGTGAGGCTTGCATACGAAGTGTGAGACTAGGCAGTGCTCTATCATGTTTGTTTGGAGTGGTGGAAACCCCAATCTTTTGAACTCCCTTGTCTATAATACCGTTGAACAATTTAATGGCGCTCCGTTGAAATTGGGTGGATACAAGCCTGCTGCTCCATGGAGAATCATTACAAGTGAAGTCTGTGATCAATTTGGAGATGCATTGAAGTATATGAATCCAACAAGTTAGCAGAAGATTGTTGAATACCAGTTGAAGACTGTTGGTGTTGATCGTGGGTGTTTCTCAAATCCCTGCATCGGTGTAGAGAGTGGGATATGAGCCTGCGAAGCTATCACTTATTGACACAACTTGTGAAGACAAAGACTCTCATCGAGAAGAATCATTGGTGAAGGAATTTGGATTGCGTGTACACTAGTATCGATGGAATATGCTTTGAAGGTTCGAAGCTTGTGAAGGACTACTACGTTTTCTCTCTAGGAAAAAGACTGCTAATATTTCTCTCTAGGAACAAGAGCTGCAATGTTTTGGTATTCTACTAATTGTTTGGGTTTTTTTTGTTGGAGAGTAAAGTCTAGAAACTATGAGTTTCTCACTAAAGCTCCATCTTGGTAGTAAGAAGTTAGAACCTTTCAAAATACTGTACAATGACTTGAGCTGCACATTCTCTCCAAGGGTGAAACCCTAATTTCTCTTTGAGCTGCATTTAAGTGGAGCATGACAGTGTTTCCTACAAAAGTTGCGCCATTCCACCCTGAAAAGCGTGGAGACTGGCAAAGGTGGATAATATTGTTGCGCCTCTCTATTAAATGAACACTGCAATAACATATGGACTTCATTAAAATATGTCAAAGACTAATTGACTCTGACTGTCATGTGCCATTACTCCATGCTACAAATTTAGAAACCACTTAGGTATGCCTTAGAAAATCATATCACATTTTTATATTAGTTATTTTGTTTTTTGTTTCCTCTTTGCTTTGTGTGGTCATTGTATTTATGGTCAAATAAATTGGACTCTCAAATTTTAGGAAATGACTAGTGTTCTAACTTCTGGGTGGTACCAAGACAGAAGCATCTACGCATCTGTCATTTAAGTTTTACGTTTGTTAAGTGTAATGTGGAAATATCTGATAATAAGAGCTAATGTTTAAGACTTTTTTCTATTACTTTGTTCAGGGAGACAAACCAAGACATCCCATATCTCAAACCAATATACCATAACTACAAGTAATGTATATTTGTTTCTCATAGTTCCTTTCAAATATACCATATTATGGAGGGTATAATGGTTTGATCCAAGACAAAGGCTTTTACCAATAAAAGTCCCACTGTTACCACGACAGGAAAATTTTTGGTCCAGTAGAATTATCCTGTTTTTTTATTGGAAGTGCAGATTTCATCCTTATCTTGCAACTGTCCTTTTCAAGTATGTGTCTCTATATACCAGTTGAATACTGTTGGTGTTGATCGTGGGTATTTCTCAAATCCCTACATTGGTGTCGAGAGTGGGATATGAGCTTGTGAAGCTATCACTTATTGACACAACTTGTGAAGACAAAGACTCTCATCGAGAAGACTCATTGGTGAAGGAATTTGGATTGCGTGTACACTAGTATCGATGGAATATGCTTTGAAGGTGGAAAGCTTGTGAAGGACTAATACGTTTTCTATCCAGGAACAAGACTGCTAAGATTTCTCTCTAGGAACAAGAGCTGCAGTTTTTTGTATTATGCTAATTGTTTTCCTTTTTTGTGTTGGAGAGTAAAGTCTAGAAACTATGAGTTTCTCACTAAAGCTCCATCTTGGTAGTAAGAACCATTCAAAATACTGTACAATGACTTGAACTACGCGTTCTCTCCAAGGGTGAAACCCTAATTTCTCTTTGAGCTGCGTGTAAGTGGAGCATGACAGTGTTTTCTACAAATATCCAGTTTGTGTTGAAGATGATAACCGGTGAAAAGCTGTGCCATTGCACCCTGAAAAGCATGGAGACTGGAAAAGGTGAATAATATTGTTGCGCCTCTCTATTAAATAAACACCGCAATAACATATGGACTTCATTAATATATGTCAAAGGCTAATTGACTCTGATTGTCATGCGCCATTACATGGAATCTCTGATAAGATATAAGTATGGTATTGAATATCTTATCTGAGGTAAATGCAATTTGATATATAGCGGAGTTAAATATTATTATGGTTGTGGGACCAATATATTAAATATAACCCAATTTTAGGCATGAAGTGTAGGTCATTGTTGAAAATTCCTCTAGTGAAATAACTATACAAAACCTCTCACAGGGAAACAGAGATCTCGCCTTTTATTTGGAGCCTTCAGTTACTTTAGCTCAGGTTTCAAACATTTATTTTTTATTTTTTATTTTAGAAAAATGCCAAATAATTTGGGAATAAGTGTTGGGCTACTTATTATCTGCACATAGTGTTTGGCATGCTTTAATTGCATCATGAGCTCAAGAAAGTGTTTAAATCACATAACCGAGCCTGCATTCAAACAAGACACACCTTCCTGAGAGTTTCTTGTTTTACTGCAAACACTGGAAGAAGGATTTCTCCCCCCTCACCTCTAACTCCTCTCTTTGAGAGTCCCTAAAGGGAATTGAGGATGCCCCATAGGCATGCTCCTTTTGGCTTCACAACATTGATGATATTGCTGCTCAAGCTTGCACTACAGTACCTCCTTGGGAACTGCTACATATTTGCACTATAAACTCTTACAATGGTGGCAATTGTAGAGGCACAAACTCACCTCCCTTTTCTGTTTCTCTAATTCTCCAAAATGCCAAATATTTGTTCTACATTGATACCTGCATACATGTTTTATTAGTCGGTTTTTGGATGCACCCAATGAAAATTCTCAAAATATTTGCCTATTGAAGAGTCTCACATTCGTTTAGTAGGGATTTTTTAGCCTGTTGTAAATGTCGATGGCTCTGGGAAAGTTAGTATATGGATATAAGAACTGACAAACAATGAATTTTTTATTCTTTGCTACCAAACATAGTTTGAAAGGTGCGACAGATATTGGGAAAGTAAGAGGGACGTGATTTTGGTATGATAAGTATGGAAAGTTTTGCTAATTTATTGAAATAATATATATTCGTAGAGAAATAGAGAAGATGGTGAAGATGATTTGCAAACAAATGACCACAAAACATGCAAGGAATAAACCTTGCAATGGCATTCTTTCTCGACCTATGGACCTGCAATTTTTTTATTAGCAGTATATTCTTCACACAAAGTCAAAAAATACTCCAACAAATGATTTGTACTGTGGTCGAAGTGGTTATATTCATATGTGCCTGGCCTTCCACAAAATGGTGAAACACCCATGAATAGTTCATTTTTTGCATAGGTTGAAGTGGACTATGTACATATGTCCCTTGTTGTCCACAATATAACAAAAAAAATATTAACTGTTGAATGAAATCCACTTCTAGCGGTCTCTCTGCAAATATCCTCCCTTGGTTGAGCGTTTGACTAATTCTATCTAGGAAGTTATAGGATATAGTCAATTTGAGGAATTTTATATTTTTTAATCACTACCATGTAACCATGCACAAGAAACCCTTGGAGACTTCCAACCGTAGACAGGTGGTAACCAGAGTAAACCTTCACATAGACTATAGTCTTTAGTATGCCTGTCCCAGCATGTCCATAGATTATGGACATATCACATATAAGTTGTAACTGACAATATTTGTAATTTTTAGAAGTATTGTCCTTTTCCTCAAGAGATCTGCATATAATGCATATAGAGAGTACCACTTTTCTTTCAATTTATCCTAGTTGATGTTTTCTAATATATAATTCTAGATCTGCAAATGTTTGGAATGTTGTATAAAATAAGGACAAATGGACACAAGATTTGATAAAAAAAGCTTCAGTTATTTGTGCTTGGGGTTAGATTGTTACTTATGAGGGTGGCTTCATACAAACTTGTCGGGCTTGGGTGTCATTTACATCCGATGTTCTATCAAAATACAAATGGGAACTTTAAACATGGTGTAGATTGTTCGATCTTGATTCAATCTGTGAAGAATCAAACCTCAAGGTTTTTGTTCTTGATGTGTTGGACTTGTGTTGTAAATTGGAGTTTAAGCGATTTGCTTTTTGGTTCACACTCTATAGTCCCGACCTTAAGTGCAAAGAAGCATCTAGTTCGCTTTGTTGAAAGTTGTTTGAGGGTCGCAATTTCTTGGTTTTCCATTGTATGTATACTCTTTGAAATACCAGGACTCAATCCATTTGGGATTCTACTTGGTGATGAAAAATTGTTCCCTTTACTAAGGCTTTTATGATGTAATTTGTTTGCAGGCAAGTATATTTCATTTTGGATCAATAAGTCTGATTGCAGAACCATGCAGATCAGCTCATCTTTCAGCTATGAAGATTGCAAAAGATGGTGCCTTGTTATCTTATGATCCTAATCTTAGATTTCCATTGTGTTCATCTTTTGAGGAAGCTCGTGAAGGAATTCTCAGCATTTGGGATAAGGCAGACCTTATTAAGGTACTATCTTGATTCTTAATGAGGAAAATGCTTTCAAACATAAAAAGTGAAATGCTTTAACTTGAGAATATAGTCTTCCGTACACAACCAAACTGCATAGTAAGCATCATTTTCTGATAATTGTATAGACACCGTTAATGCATAGCTTTTTTTAGTGCATTTTAGATTGGACAATTAATATGCTTTTCCCATGGATAAAGAATCAATACAAGCGAAGAGTCTTAAAAAGTTTCTTAGTTGTGATGTTTCTGAGACAAAATTATTCTTAGTTGTGATGTTTTTGAGCCAAAATGATACTTAGTTGTGATATTTCTGTGCCGGCTACTGCCAATCACTGATCATATTTTTCTTCTGAGCAGGTTAATGAGGATGAAGTAGAATTCATTACAAATGGACGGGACTATGAAAACGATGAGGTAGTCATGTCACTTTGGCATCCAGGGCTGAAGTTACTTCTCATAACTGAGGGAGAAAAAGGTTGCAGATATTATACAAAGGTTGGTACATGTGAATGATTGAGCAATGTTTGATTCATTATTAAATTCATATTGGCAGATAGCTATATAAAGTTAAATCCTTTTATAGCACCAACTTGAAGGTGTTAAATTAGTCTTACACAAACAAGTTAGAAATTGGTATTGGTCTACAACCTGCTTAATTCTTTGCATTCTTCTCCCTCTTATCAACAATTTCCCTTCTTATATTACCCTTTATGACTAGGTGTATCTTTAGGAATGGATGAACCCCCAGAGCTCTTTCCTGTAAATTGTTGTAAGCACAAATGATTCCTAATAGTCCGAGGAGATAATACTCACCATGAGTCAAGACCAGGAAGTTATTCCCATCATGATTATACACAAAACTGGTTGTGTTTTGCTTGATCTAGAGTGCTATATTGTGATTTAATTTTCTTCTGATTCTTTTATTGTAGGATTTTCGGGGGAGGGTTAGTAGCATACAAGTCAAGACAGTTGATACAACAAGTGTTGGTGATGCATATGTTGGGCCATTTCTTACTGAGATCGTTAAAGACATGTCATTGCTTCAGGTAACTATACTTTTCATCTTTCCACCATGCTTTCTGTTCTTGTTTTGATAGTGAAGATCACTGTAAATGTAGTATGTTCTTTGTTGGTTTAAGCAGGTTCATTCCATTTGATGAATATGAATATGTTTCACTTTTTAACTTTTGCCTCACTATGTTTTTCTCAATTCACAGTGCTTGACCACTTGAGCTAACGCACCCAACTTCAATTTCAGTTTATTAATGTGTAATGCTTAATTGCCATTTTCTAATATTACAGATTATGTGCAAGTCAACTTTCTTTTACTTTCAGCAGATGAGTGCCCTCCAGGTGAGAATATTTATGTAGCAAAGCGAAAATAAAACCATTTGCTTGGAAACTATGAAACTATGAGATGAAAATTATTTAGATAAGCTGGCTTGACTTCTGTTTGTGTCTTGAGAGAAATAAATAATCACAATTCTTATTAATTGTACATAAAAATAAAATAAAATTAGTCCATACCCGTAATTGGTAGCTTTATAGAGTAAAAAATTAATTAATTATTGTTTGTATATTTAAAAAATAATTGAAAAACATGCAGGCTGAAAACAATTTATTTTAGTTATCTTTTGCTAATATATATATATACACACACAACTCATCCAAATTAATTAATTATTTGCTTGTATAAATGCGAAATTATTGTAATACAAGCATTAAGAGTCCTTAGTACTACAAGTGTACATACATGTAAACGATAGCAGTAGTAAAGTATCAATAGGAACAAGTCTGATAACTTACATGGGGTGAAGACCTTCCTTTATACTCAGAAAAATAACTTTCAGACCAAACTATGCCTCTCATAGCAAGTCAATCAATAGGAACAATCTGAACAATCTGATTATTGGAAACGAGGCTTCTTATTGCTATCATCTTAGTTTAGCTGAAGGGTTTTTGTACTATTATTCGAGTTGTGAAGATATTAATAATGTGAGATAATGGGAGGTTGAAGATATTGATATATATAGAAGCAGTAATGCGGTGTTTTTATTATAATTATAATTTTATTATCTTTTAAACTAACATGAGGTATTTTTCATGGTACATGATACAGGTGCAAGAAGCTGTCCACAACACGTTAGAAAATGCTCATCTTTCAAGCTCATGTGTTCTATTTAAGGATGCTAGCCCAATGGTAGAGCACCTGCCTTATAGGAAGAAGGTTGGTGGTTCGATTCCACCACACCCTATTTATATTCTGAAACCACTAAAAAAAGAATAAATGAGTAAAAAAATGACCAAAATTTGCATATAAACTACCACCATTACAACATGAGAGATAAGTGACCAAACAAATCACCAAAATATGCATATAAATGACCACTTTTGAGTTGGCGATCGCTGGTAGCAAATTAGTGGTCATTTATCACGTGATAAAAAATGTGGTCATTAATTGTGACGATTAATGACCAAATATATTACCAAATTAATGACCAAATATATGACCACAAGATAAGCTATAAATGACCAAGCTAAATATGACCACATTTTTGGTCACGTGATATATGACCGCTAATTTGCTACCAGTGGTCACCAACTCAAAAGTGGTCATTTATATGCGGCTTTTGGTCATTTTTTTGGTCACTTATATCTCATTTTCTACTAGTGTATGGGTGGCCGTATTCTGTCTACAAGATAGTAAGATTTCTACTCCTGCATCATAGCATATAGGTAGTTAAAAGAAATGAAGGAAAGTTGAGGCGAGGGATGTAAACATGGGGTGCGTCCCATGTGGCTGCTTAATATACCATTTGGATACAGAGCCAGTGAAAGTTCTTTGTAAAAGTCAGATTCGAATAGAATCATCTACTATGGAGTTTGAGGAACGCCATAGGTGAAATGACATGATATGGTTTTGGGGGTCTTCCCCAGCCTTTCCTTCAAATTTTTGGATGTCTAAGGGGAGCTTTGTGGGCATGGGGGGCCAAGTAGGGTCATTCTGGATGGGATCATTTGTTAGCCTATCCAATTCTGGTAGGTTAAGGCTAGCCATAAATGGCAAACTGGCGGAGGGGTATTATATTGTCATGGGGGCATAAGTGTTGGTGGTGGCGTTATGTATTAGGCCACTGCCCCCTAGGGGGATATTTTTCATGGGAGGTATGTGCCCTCCACCCATAGGAGTGTGGGAGGGGCCCGTGCCACCAAGTGCAACGGGAGTCACAGATGGGTTGGGAAGATGTCCAAGAGGTGTTGGAATCTTAGTGGTAGTGGGGATAGTAGGTATAGTTTCCATAGTGGGCATGCCTAGGTTAGGTGGGGGTCCTGTATTTGGCAGGGGTCCCATGTTAGGAATACCTAATGGAGGTGTGGTATTTGTGGTGAACATGGTGGCCGTTGTGGTGGTGAGGGTGGATGATGTTCCACCAATAGTCCCTGTGAAAAAGTTGTCATAATGCGAACCAGCCATGGGGCTAGTGGGTGCGGTGTATGCGAGATTTCAGATTCTGCTTTAGAGTCAGATGTGAAATGAGGCACGTCAGAATAGGATGACGGGGTTCTGTGCCAATGACGTGTGTATTCAAGGGAACAGTACTGCAGGGGTTCACCCCAGAAACGTCGAGAACGTCTTGGGGACTCAATGGTGATAGTTGTGAATTAAATCTACTAGGTGGTGATGAGTGGAAAGATCGAAAGCCCTAATGCAACCGTGTATGCAAGAGGGGAGCGTAAAAAATAATGGCACTCAGGCCAACAACCAAACTCAAAACACTTACTATAATAGCTGTGCTATAGTAAGTGGAGCAATAAAAAAATGTGGTCAGAAAACCAACATGCAAACGGCTCCTAAAAATAGAAAAAGGTGTACTTACTGACCAAAGGGAGGTAATGGAGCATGCAAACACCTAACTAAAAAGTATTATGACTCAACAAGGTATATCCTCTACAAGGTGATGAAATCCAAGTCAGACAATATAAATTGTAGAATCAAAGGCTAGATATCCCCCTACCAGGAGGGACACCGGGTAGACAATCTTAGAAGTTTGGCCACTAAGATACCCCGTTCATGACACGTTTGGTTGGGTGAATCTGCAACTCTTGTTCTATCACCGTTGTACTCCCATAAGGATGGTACAATGAGAACAATGAGTAGGTATACTTCGGTTACTGAATGGATTGCGGTATTCCACTCAAGCTTCCAGAACCAATCTAGCTACTTCAACCCTCGTAAGGGAGAGGCCTTCCCGACGAATTGGTTTTAAATTGTGTCAACAAATAACAAGGGATTTTGGTACCCTAAATGTCAACCACTATGTCTCAACATGAAAAATGAGTGAGGGGTGTTATTTGGATACTTATCCCATTAGTCCTACCTAGATACAAAATTCTTTTGGTGTTCCCCAAGTGGGGTTAGAATGTTTGTTTAGTTAAGAGGATTCTAAGGCTCACTTGTAATTATTGTGACAGATTGTGTGCTGGTGTGGGTGTATACCAAAACAATTTGCCTCGCATGGGCGATTTAATCACAAACTAAAATAATGATTCCAATTTGCAAAAAATGAAAGACGTTTCAAATGTAAATGCTTTAATAATCTTTTCAAAAAATATGGATTCTTTAAAAAGTTTTGTAAGGTAAAGCAAATAATAGATGTAAAAATAAATGGATTTCTAAAGTCTTTCTTGGGCAGAATATTGAGCAATTTAGAAATATGGTTCTAACCTTGCAATGTATGAAACTTACAACCTCAGAAATACTTAACAAATCTTTCTTTCAATTAACTGAAAATTTTCAAAAAGATAAGTGAAGCATATAACCGAATATAAATTAATAATGATGCAATAATGACACAGTAGGCTGTAAAAAATTGCATAAATTAATGCTGGAAAAAATGGGCTGATTGGGAAAACATTTCTGGAAAAAATTGGCCGAATCGAAACAGGAAATATCGCGACTATGACATCAAAAGCCGCGATGAGCAACGTGGCGATGTGGGCGAAAGTCACGATATGTATCACGGTGCAGTGGCCAAAAGCTGTGATGAGCCGCGCAGAAAAATGCTGAAAAGTTGCGATGGACTGCGCAGGGAAAGGCTGCCCAGCCGCACGGAAAAACGCCGCATGGGTGCGATGGACCACGTGGAAAACAAGCAAACAACCGCGATGGGCCGCGCAGCTGTGGGTTCGAAAGTCACGATGTACGGACGAAAAAATGGTCGTTGAAAAACGAACCCATAAATTGAAATTTTTGGGCTGCAGAAAGGGCCAATGGCTAGGACAGCTATCAAGAAGCTGACCAGTATGGCGGATCTACAATTTTAAATGGGAAAAACGAATAAAATAAAGGTCTAAAACAAAGATTTATAGTTCGAAAACCAGCGGAGTCGCCAAAAACTGTTGCTTGGGATTTCTCCCAAGCATGTGCAAGGATGCACTTGCTAACTAGTAGCAGCAGTCTCAATAAAAATATGTAAAAACTAATGTAATCTGATCTAACATTAACATGTGCAAAGAAATAAAAAACTAGATTTAAGAACATAAGCCATAAGATCTATAAGAAAAACAAGAAATTAAAAAATTTGATCTTTTGTATTACCTCAAATGGTGAGGATGATGAGTTTTGAGCAGCTCCAAGGTTGATATGCTCCAATGTCCAATGGTCTCTTCTTCTCCAATGCTTCAATGGGGATCTCCAAACTCGAAATTGGAGGCAAGGGCTCTCAATGGGAATTTGGCAGCATAAGGATAGGATTAAATGTGGATGAAAAATTAGGAGCCTCTATCACCTTTTTATAGTTTTTTGGTGATGGGGAATACCATTATGGTTTAAGGAAACCAATGGTATTGACCAAAATGGTTTAGGTCTTTTTTTCCCTCTTTTTCCTTTTTTGAATATTATTCCCTTTTAATTGATTTTTGGGAATTTTGGACCCTTTTTGAGGGTTTTTTGTGTTTTTTGGGGGAAAAATACATATTTTGACGGGGAAAAGGTGTATTATGGTCTTCTTGGTGACCTTTTGAAGGTTTTAGAGGCTCAAATGGTGGAAAAAGTGGACAAATGGGTCATGTGAATAATGGAATGAGCTAGTGAGGACTTTTTGGGTGTTAATAGCTGGAACCAAGTTTCCGCAGTTGTGTAGAGGATATGCACACTTTACTTTCGCACTAACTAGAGATTATCACATTCACAACATATTATGAACTAATCATTCGCATCACAAATCATTCACACGTACATTTAGAACATACTCAACAACATAATTGCATTAATCAACATAAAACATTCACATAACCCATTATTTATCATTGCATCATTGCATAACAACATAATTCATATCATAACCGAACATCCTCATTCATTCATGAAAACCTGCGGAATAAACCTCGCAGAAACTGTCAAGTCATCATATCGCAGATACAGAACGAACCCAAAAGATAGGATTAGTCTCCAAAACTTTGATACCCTTAGGATTACAATCCTACTCTATTTATATTCTTCTATTCTATTACAAAATGGCCCACATGGCTGACTTGACTAATCTAACAAATCTTATGCTTCCGCAAAAATGGCGAAAGGTCCTTTTTCTGTGGAATGACTCTTTCACATTTGTTCGCTTCCGCACTTCCTGCGGGTCTATCCTGTGCCAACACAGATGACATTGATATTATATTACTCATTGAAACTTGGGAGCACGAATAATATAAGGTCCCTAACATAGATGGTTTTTTCCTATGGTCTACATCGAACAAGCGATCCTCTCGTAGAGGGATTAGAGGTATATCCTACAACATTAGAAAAAACATTTCTTCCAATGTTAGACTTGATAAGAAAGACCCTTCAAACCAATATATTTGGCTGGAAATCGCGGACACCAATACTAGAAATACCTACATAGCAATATGCTATTTCACCCCTATTAACTCTAACTTTTATAAAAAGTGAAATTTAGATAAAAATTACCCTTATAACCGGTTAGAGCACGATATTTATAGCCTTAGAAATGTTGGCAATATTATGTTAAGGGGACATTTCAACGCTTGGATCACAAACAATCAAGCTATTCTCTTAAGGAACTACTCCAACCCTAATCCTCTCTAGTTATACGAAGACCTTATCTCAGCTAGAAGTTAGTATAGAAGCTCTGAAGATTTAGGCGAAAACCTGTTTGGCGCTGAGTTAGTTAAGCTTTGTAGTGCTCAATATCTCATAATTTGTAACGGCTTAAAGAAGTGTCCAAATTCAGGTAAGATGACTTGCATTCATGGTCTTGGCAGTAGTGTAGTTGATTACGTCATATCTAATATCCCTTTATCCAATGAAATTTTAAATTTCGACATCCTAAACGACCACGAGCCTGAATCTGATCATAGGAATTGAATTATAACCCTCAGTCTTACCATACATAATGAGCCCATTGAGGAAAATTATCAAAGCCAAAAGCACTTGATATTTGATAGAAATAATACAGATGGCTTTCTGAATGATTTAACAAAGAATTTGTTCTCTCTTTCTAGCAACAACAATATAGAAGATCTCTATCATAATTTTACTACCCCCCTCTCCTCTTCCACCAACAAGTTTTTCGTGAAATCCCTAGAAAAAAGAAGAACATAAGAACCAACCATTGGTATGATAACGATTGTAAGCATGGATGTAGAGAAATTAAGGAAGCTACTTACGAGTCCCTGAAAGCCAACAATTTAAGTACGCACAAAGCTTTAATTAAAAGAAAACGGACTTGTTATATAAATAAAAGATAGGATAAACTTTTACACTTATCTAAAACGACTCCTAAGAAATTTTGGAGACAAATTTTAACTTGTAAAACTAAAGAAAATAATAAGATCTCTATGGAGGATTGGAACTTGTATCTCAAAAAGACTTATGAATCCCCAAATTTCATGGATAAAATTCAAGCCCTCTTGACAATGGAGGAGGTATTTTCCTTAGAAGACATTGACTTTGGTTTTAAGCACCTAGCTAATGGAAAAGCTAAAGACATTGAAGGGTACTAAGAAAAAATCCTAAAAATCGAAGCACCCGTCCTCATCTCTTATATTCACAATCTCTTTAATTTGGCAGTCAAGCATGGATTCCCTAAGCCTTGGAAATGGATCCTTATAGTTCATATCTTTAAAAGCGGAGATAAATATAACCCCTCTAATTACCGAACAATTATGATTATCCCTCTCTTAGCCAATATATATGTCATTATTATTGAAAAGAAGATTAGCATATGGATAGAAACTGAAGGAAAGAGGACTAAAGGCCAAGCAGGATTCAGAAGGAATCACTCAACCACTAACAACCTCATTACGCTTAGGATCATCACAGAGGAGTGTCGAAATAATAAATCCAATCTTTTTTTTTACTTCATGGACTTTCAGAAAGATTTTGATACAGTGCCTAGATATAACCTTTGTAATAGATTAGAAGAGCTAAAATTTCCTCTCAAATTGAGAGCTGCGACTATAAGGTTATATGAGAATGCCATTTCCAAATTAAAAATCAATAAAGGATGCTCGCAATATATTAATTTTAATATTGGATTTACGCAAGGGTGTCCCCTTTCCCCTACCTTTTTTGCCATTTACATCAATAAGCTTGAAGAATTCCTAGAAGAGCCAGGTTGCGCGGGCATGAACTTGGAAGGAATAGTCATCGTGCTTCTTCTCTATGATGACAATATCATTCTCATGGCTATGTTCTGTTATGATCTTGAGGAGCAATTACTAATTCTCAAAGGTTTATGCACTAGTATGAGCATGACCCTTAACATGGACAAAACAAAAGTCATGATTATCAAGTCTAATAAAGGTACTTATGACAACGTTTCTTATGAAAATAGAATCTTAAAGGAAGTAACCTTCTATAAATACTTAGGAATTGACTGGAACTATAGCATCGAGAAGATGATATATGTAAGGTGGAAAGCCTACTTCGGCCTAGAAAACAACTGTAAATCGGCAAACCTTGTGATGTGGGACACAAATAAATTCCTCTTTAAAACGCTCGTCACTCTTGTTATTCTATATGGTTGTGAATCCCGGGGATGTAGCATTTCCAGAGAGTCTTGGAGAAGAATTGAGCAAATACAAAAACAGTTTATTACCTATAATCTTCAAATTAAGAGGAATGCGCCCTATCCTATTCTCCTCTTAGAAGCAGGTCTCTCCCCAATTGAAAGAATGGCTATGATTAGATATCTAATGTACAAGAACAAAGTAAACAATATAGGAGATGATGACCGACTTCCTAAAATCTCTCTTAACTCCAACCAAAAGCACTTGTGGCTCAAGCGATGATGGCTTAAAGATGCCACTGCTTGGTTAAATTATTGGGGGATTAATGAAACTACCGCTCTAAGTGAGGGTGGTGATAATTTCCCAATAATGTTCAAATCACATAGATACAATAGATTCTCAATAGAATGGGTCTCCCTTAAATGTTGTAAGGAGGCCACACTTCATTATAATAATACCATATTGAGGAAGGGCATTCTTTCCAAGAAAGATAAATTAAATGATGACACATAAAAAGAAAGCAACCATAAGAGAGAATGAAGAAGCTTGCTAGGAGTAGATGTAAATGTGGAGTGGCAAGGAATATATGCTAGAAAACTAATGGTGTAACCAAAAATATTAAAAGGAATATTTCCATAGGTATTCAATGATAAAAACCCCAACTTCCCCCTCCTTTGTTTCTACTACACTAGGATCCCTACCACCCTCCATCCCAAACACCTCCTGTTTTCGCAAGGATCTTTATCTCTCATCCCTAAGACCACTTCTTTCCTTCTCCTTTTCCTGAAAAAATACTGGCCAATGTTACCCCTACACATCCTCTGCTTCAAACCCATATCATGGTTAGTGCAAATATATAAGTCAGTCATAACATACTCCAAAGCATATGACAGAATAATTTACCTGTACATTACCAAATGAATAGATCAATATATTTCAATCCATTTTTTAGAAAGAAAGGGAAGCTTAGATGGTAATAACTCAGACAAAAATGGGTAAAGGGATGAAAAGGATATAGATATGGAGTCTCTATATATGTTGGGATTTTTGTGGAATAAAATAAAAACATATAATTAAAGGAAACATAGTTTGTTATATTGAGAGGACCTTCAGTAGTGACATCCGTAGATGAGGGAATTTGAGTATTATGGAATCTGGAGATGGATTCCTATTATTTTCATGCTTCTTATTCCACCATATATACATGGTGAAATAGATTTTTAAAGGAAAATTTGATCTGTCTAAAGGATAAAGTATGTTGTTAAGGTCCTTTATTTTTTATATATAAGGAAATCAATTATTGAGGTCTAACATCTCTCTGATAAGGGTTTTTACAGTCAAAATTATGTTTACTTGTTTAGGTGTCTCGTCCTTCTCTTTTGATTATGCTAATAAAAGAGTTTATAAAGATAGTTCCCAATACTATTATAATGTTTTATTAGTTACCAAGTGATTATGATTGCTTGTAAATTTTATAGAAGTAGTATTCACTACTTGCGTAATGTTTAATTAATTATAAAATTATTATAGTTGCTTGATTGACATTCCTAGGAATAATAAGAATTTTGTATGCTTATCTTGTGCATCTTACTATAATGTATGAGATTATACATCTCCTATATTGAGTTCAATTTTTTTCCTTATAATGAAACCAAAACATTTAAGAGAAAAGTTACTTTGAATTTTCAAATAGAAGTAAGGTAGTTATTGTCATAATAATCCTGAGTTTGACCCCATTGCATTAAAATGTAATTAATGTAATATTATTATAAAATAATGGTGAGGATATCAAGGCCAAGGCCCCGCCATCGATTTAGTGATGCATATGGTTTACGTGCTAGCCGGGCACATTGGAATTTCAAATATCATGTAAATATGCATTTTAATAAAATACCCACAACTAGCTATGCAATACAAGAAGAGATGGAGGCATGATTTTACATGGAATTGGGAGGGAAATATTCAAACCCTTGGAGCTAATCAATTCAAGCCAAGTGTCAATGGGAGAACCCATAAAACCCTCAACTACCCATGTTGACTTTTGTACCCAATCATTCATTTCTCCAAAGAGTTGGGTGAAGTAGTTAATGCCTTGGGGAATGGAGAGGTATGGCTATCCAAATTCGGGTATGGGCAAGCCACCCTTCATGGAAAATCATGTTTGGATTCTTGGGAAAGAAAAGAGCCATGAATTTCTCCCCAAGCCATTACCCATCAACCAATTTTGGCTCTCTCACGAGTTGGGAGTTGGCTAGTCATTTTTCCCCACCGAAATTATGTCTTTTCTTTGATTCTCAGCTGTAAGCAGGGATTTTTTGTCTTGTATACCAATGGGGAAGAAGAGGAATCAAATTGGGGTTCCATAAGAGATCGTTTTGGTTGTTGGATGCTTAGATAGTTGGCAAAGAAATTGTTTTCCTCCCTGTGATTATTTTTCCCCATCCCGCAATCCGTTTTTGGCTGGAAACGATTTGGGGAAAACCCATGGCCATCTTGTTTGTAAATCCCATTGTTAAACATGTGTATCCATGCCCAATGATTGTGTTTGTTGTGTGAGAAAAGAGTATCTTGGGTTATGGGTTATGGGTATCCATTGCTTTGGCTTGAGCTTGAATGCAAGTATCCATAGATGAATAGGGTTCAGATTTATCCTGATAAACCCAGTTGTGGACTGGCTGGGTTTAGATGCAATCATTATTTGGCTGTGCATGAGCTTGAAGGTCCCCTTTTCCTTGTGAGAATCATGCCCAGCTCAGGGTTGGAAGTTGTGTTGAGAGATTGATTAACACAACTGGCCTATAGTTGGGTGGAACGTTGCAATGACATAGCTAGTTGCTTGGGACAATTGCATAATGAAGATGAGTATATTATTTATGTGTATTTACTTCTGCAATGTTTAATTTGATGATTATTTTGATATGCTGGATGAGTATGAAATGTGTGTGGATGATGTTTTATTCCGCTGTGCATATTTTCTTGATTTGCATCTGCACACTTTTGACTTTTATTTGTATGAATCTAATGAATGGGCCGAGTTTATACAAAAGCCCCAAAGTTTGGTATCATGTTCCCTTCCTCGAATTGGGTCCACAGGAGGGGATGTGACAGTTATAAGTTTACAATCAAATATAAATTAATTGCAATAAACACTCACCATTTCATCATGAAATTACACTCAAACTAACTTAATTAGATATATCATTGTTAATGTCGACCCACGTCAAACAATGTCATCATGAAGCTCATAGGACGCCAAGTTTCAATGACTAACATCAATTTGGAATATACTAAAGCATGTCAAACTGACAGATCCATGCATATAATTAATATACACTAAAAAATTCAATTCAACTTTAAAAATCATAACTGAATGATCATCAATATGTTTAAGAATGCTAAAATGAATATACCATTAAAAAACATCTTAATCAAGCTCATTATTTTTTTGGCCATTAGGTTGGAGTAGGTTTTGAGAGTCGACTTCAGAAAAACTTGGGGCCCATGGTTCCTTCCATGGCCACCCTTGTGTTGCTATCATACTTGACCGATTGATGCCATTTACAGATGGTTTCTCCAGGTGCTTGGAGCGGAGACGGCGCCTTCGCGCGGCGACCCATTGGGTTGCGGGATTCTCCTACCTTCCAGTGGTGGCGACGGCAATTTTCTGTGCTGCGGGGAGCCGAACCAGGGATGGGCGCCCTTGGAACTATGGCGATGGTGGCAGAGGGAGATGATCACATCATTCAAATGTCGACGACGACAGTTTCGAGGAAGCCACACTTTGGGGGTGTCCATGGCCCTGTGGCGACAATGACAGTTTCAAATGGGGGCATCCATGGCCTTGTCGAAATGGCTACATCATCTTGTGCTCCCTTCTGCAAAGGCACAGGACCTTTCCCATCAACAACGGTCCTTTTCCTGAGACAGCGGGGGAAAAAAACTTGTCGAAGAGAGTCGATTCCTTGCCAGCTGTCAGGCTTTTCCTATTGCGGTTGACAACGGTTTCATTACAGAAGCTGGTGGCTCTTCTCTCTGTTCAAGATTTCTGGAACATCGATTGTATATTTCTATTGGTTGGCTTTCTATCTGTCTTCTTTTTTAATTTTTATACGCTGATGTTATGAGTGGGTTCTTTTTGTATATGAGCCACTCATGGATGCCCTAATTTAGGGGGTTTAGATGTAGGTTTTCATATTCTTTGGGGTGCTTTGGTACCTACAATTCTTATTTTTTTTGTAAGCTCTAATACTTGAAGCTGAAAATATTACTTCCAGAAAGGGCTCCTTGAAGCTGAAAATATTACTTCCAGAAAGGGCTCCTTGAAGCTCTTATACAGTATGTAATTTGATTATCTTTTAATGAAATTACACTTTTTTCCAAGGAAAAAAAAAGAATATACCATTAAAATTCAACTACTTATACTTAGGTAAGAAATACTACTAATTCATATTCATGTAGTTGTTATCTAGTCGTATGTTCTCAATGTGTTTTGATAAAATATGAGTAAAATAATATTTTAGGTCAAACAAGTATGTCCTAAACCTATTTATTTTCATGTTCATTATTATTTTTGTATTTTAAGGGATCTCACAATAACTTGTTCGTTGGTAGGGTCAACCATCATTCCCAACTTCAAAAGAAGAATTGGAAGGGAAGAAAATGTCTACTTACATATTTTGATGGTGCAGTGAAGGTCACAAAGGATTACATAAGAAGTGTTGATCCAAACTGTTGTTGGAATATTCACCAATACTGAGAGGGGGGATGAATCAGTATTGGGCACTTTTTACCATTTAAAATTTAATACCATATGTAAACATTAGTCATTAACAATAACATTCATCATCACATAAACCATACACAATACACAAGATATTTTACATGGAAACCCAAATGGGAGAAAACCACATCATGCTTTTCTTATATAATATAAACATTACATTCAATTGATTTACCAGCTCCAACTGGAAGGAGGCTACAACTCCCTCATTTTACCAAAGGCTCCAACCTGTAGTGAGGACTCCAATCATCAGTGAGCTCCAACTCACTAGATTTACCAGCACCAAATGGAAGGAGGGTACAACCTCATTTCCTTTCCCCATCCTTCCACCCTTATATGAATACAAGAGTCAATAATTGTATCATTGTATCTGAGAACCTGTACATGTATCTATGTTCCTATACTTATATCACTGTCCTTGTTCCTGTCACAATCCTTGACTTCCAACAAATATAAATATGAAGTTGTAATGAATCGGGATATGAAACTTATATTACATGTTCTTAAGGAAATATAATGCATATCCTCCAAGGGTCACTCTCTGAAACATATTCAATAAAAAATTCTAATGAAAATTCCAAACTGACCTATTTAAAGATGATTTCTGAGTCATTTGGAATCCATAACTTCTAGAGATCATATATATGAAAATGTAGTGAAACAAGATTTGACACTTGAACCATATGTTCCTAAATATGTCTAATTTTTCCCCTCCAAGGGGGAAAATTATAAACGTTCTGGATCAAAATATATAAGGAAAATTCCAAACTGAAATGTTTGAATATTTTTTAGAATCAAACCCTAACTTCCTGAGGTCATATCTCTGAAACTATAGTGATTAAGCATCTGAAACATCTACCCCATGTTCATAAAAAATAATCTCTACTTCATATCATCCAAAGGAGACTATATGAATCATCATAGAATGGAAGATATAGAGAAAAATCCTTGATGACCTTAAACAAATTTCACAAAAAACCCAAATAGAAATCATCACAAGATTTGATCTTCCACTCGAATTTCCACCTTCTTCACTTCGTCTACCTATGAAATTTGGCTCTCTACTCTTGTATGTGATCTCTTCAATTTTTTATAAATAAAAATGAAGAGTTCCATCTCTTATTTTAATTGCTGAAAGGGGATCCAACTCTTTTTTGCAAAAACCTATTACTTTTTCTTTAAGAAAATGATTTATAATTTTTAGGGGGGTCTCAAGGGTTAGTACCCTAGTTCAAGGATCCATCATGACACTTCACCAAAAATTCAAGATCAATCAATATATTCTCAAAGGGGCCTTAAGTATTTTTCGCATCATCATACCTAGTGGACAAATCATGATTTCTTGCGGGGATCCTTGTCACTTCATGTGGTCCAATGGGCCAAAGTACAACAACTTTTGGGGTCATGTGGACAAAACATCATTATTTTGGGGATACATCGAGATTCACACCAAATTTCTTTGGACCAACTTTGGGGACTCTTTAGGACCTTCTTCACTAGGGAAAATTTTAAGAACCCCCCCTAAATTTATATGTATAATAAATGGGCGAATACCCATGATATATAGGAAAATATGAAGGCTATTTTATCAATTTTATATTATGTATATATAATTTTTGTCGAATCTAGGCTCATGAATTATATAATCTTGTAAAATCATGGCGAATCTTTCACTAAATTATAAAACCTTTTAAAATCTTCGCAAATGTTTCAGTAAATTATAAAACCTTGTAATGTCTTGGTGAATCTTTTAGCAAGTTTCTCTTTAGAAATTCATGGCCCCTTGCATGCCCAAATATGTGGCTATGAATGAAGTCCCATCCCTTAGAAATCATGCCTCAAACACCCACAAAAATGTTATTATCACATCGTTAATCACAAGCTTCACAATCCCCATGTTTCTTGGGGAAACTTTGGATATAAGGTGATGGGATTTAGAACTCTCCTACATGAAAATGGGTCTCTATAAGACTTGATAGTAAATATCAACTACCCTTCTAATGTTGACATTAAGCAACTTGTAAAACAAGATTCAACCCGTAAAATCTTAACGAATGTAACTTCAACTTCAATTTCCATGATTAATAGAAGGTAAAAGAGCCCATAGCAATTGCCATTTATGGAAATTGGGGGTGAATGGGAGATGCCTAGTGATTTTTCATGGACTAACATAGGTTTAAACCTATTTTTACAAGGGCGAAATTATATTATCTTGGATTCCCTTTTTAAATTAAATGGGGATAACCTCTTATTCATAAAAAATAAATAAATAAAAAGTGGGCTAATCATACCCAATGGGTGTTTAATAAAAATATAGCCCATTAAAAATTTAAAACCCTTAAATTTAGCCCATGGGCTAAGATTAGCCCCTAAAATTTTCCATGTTCTCCACCATGGGTTTTGTGACCCCAAACACATGGTCATGTGACCCATCATCATTTCTTTAGAAAATTCTTCACATTTCTCTAGAACACCTTAGGGAATTCTTTATACTCCACATAATCATCGTCATTAGTAGATTCTATAAGGGCTTTGCACCACTTGTGTACATCTCAAAGTGTCTTCCCATGAGGGCCATGCATAACTGCTACACCAGAAGGGGGATTCTTTGGATTTATGTACACTGGGACTTTGACATCAATGGCAACCTTATTCAACAACCATGTCATGCTTAATGGGGAAGAATTAGGAGAAGGATATTATTATCTGTGTCCGCAATAAACTTTGGTTGATCATGATTATGAAATTAGGCTTAAATGTAGAAGTAACTAGTGTGAGTATTTAACAGACGCACTCAAAAAATTTATAACCTAGAAGACCAATGACATTAAATTGGTCAATGACAATGAATAATGCCAAATGAAAAATTGTATTCCTTAACAGAACAAGTTCATATGCTTATGTCTAATGTCTATTAATAATACTCAAATTTCATTTTTTGTGATGCAGGGGGTTTATTTTATTTCTTATATTCAATTTTTAAATAACTAACAATTAAAGATGATTTTGTGAGAATTTAGAGGGCCACTTAAGGATTTCGAAATATCAAATGAAAAGACTTTCATCTAGTCATATAATGGAGTATATAAGTGTGTTGTTGGTATGTTCATTGATCCCTCAAAAAATGCATTTAGCATGCAATTGGATTTAGGTCAAGAATGAGGTTCACATCAATACTAATCCTACATATGTCCTTCAATAATTGTTAGCATACAAACTTGCTTTTGAAGTGGCCTTTTATATCCTTTAGTGGATTTCAAAACCCTAAATATTTTGTAATGGACTTCCATGGAGTTTATTCTTTTTTTTTAACAAAGACGGTTGAGCTTTTGTATTATTAAAAAGAAGAGATAGAACCCAGATACAAAGTGTATGAGTAGGCCGAAACACCAACAGTGTTGGCTGACTACTACTCTACCAACTTCTCGTCCAAAATGCTATTGAGGAAACCACTATTAGACAGACAGACTTGCATTCTTAATTCTGACAAAGAACAGACCTACAAATCGACCAGTGTATGCTCTAAGATGAACTGCCTATAGGTCAGAACCAACTGAAAAACTAAGCATTTAGAATACATCAAAAGATTGACCAAAAAACTACTAGGTTATGAATCACTTGTTATTGCTCTTTTCATCCTTGTTCAACAACAATTGCTTCAGTTCCGTGCTTTCGCTGATGATTCCTTCGACGTTCTCCTGGATATATTTTGTGAGGCCTCTAATTACCCTAAGATGCTCCGTGTCCTGTCGGTCTCCAATATCCATAGCCACTTCCATGCCTTGCAGCTTATCTTTAAGCAATTGGATCTCCAATTTAGCTTCTTGTTCCACTTTTTCCAATTGGTTTACCATACTCTTCCATTCTGCCACCTCAGTGCGAAGAATGTGAACCTGAGCTTATAAGACTGATACACGGTCATCCAAGATGCTGGTGGTGGTGTCATAATCCTACTTGGTTGGGGAACTAAAACGCAGGGTTCGTTCCAAGCTCTGTCCAGAAGACCCACCGGTGAAATCACCAAAAGTGTGATACCTGCGCTTCTTATGCGGTGATTGTTCATCTTTCTGCACTATACCCTGCACCTGCTCCCAGTGTTGAAGACCGTCCATATACCCAGGCCAGGATGGCATACGCTTACGAAAATCAAGAGACACACTACCAAGGATTGGTCTGGTGCAAATACGAAAAGGATAGCCTGAACCTGCCATCGTTTCACTGCTACGAGGAGGCTGTAACTGCAAAATGAGCGACGAGAATGCTGCCTGCCAATTGTCCTGTTGAACAAAATGGCTAGAGAGACAGCCTTTCGAGTTGACGAAGGGAAAGCCACGCGTGTGATCCGCATGTGATGCATTCAAACGAGTGTCCTTTCCTCAAAGAACCCAACTGGGTTTCAAACCATAACATAAAATTTGATGCAGATCGAAAAACGAAGAGGATATTAGCCTAAACAAGTCCCCATGTGTGGATAATGGGGCATTGATATTATTATGGAATCCATACATTGCTTTTTAGGGAGGAGTTACTAGCAAGAGTGCCTTTGTTGAGACTAACACCTTCATTTGCCTTCTTATCTGCATCTTGGTTGTTAGATCGCATAACATGGTAGAAGTTGATGGATTCAAACTCCCTGACGAGATACTTTAGCAAACTATGGATCTTAGAAGAGGGAATTTTCTTGTTCTTGCTCAGATTCCTAGCCTCCCTAATGACAACCATATAGTCTCCAAACACCACTAGATTGGTGATGCTCTCCTCTCTAGCGATCTCCAAACCTTTAGTCAGGGCAAGCCATTCCGCATTATTATTCATGGTTCTCCCGATACCCCAAGCATATTCCTTCATATTGTTTCCAGTGGAGTCATAGAGAATTCCCCCCGCACCTTCCAACCCAGTTCCATGGATTTTATTCTAGTAAATAGTATTATTACTATTGGGAGGTCTTTCTCATGCTCCTAGACATCCTTCAAGATTGGCAAGTCATAATGCTAATGGTGACAAAATTGATCCTATTGGATTTTTTTATGGTCAAGTTGCAAATGTGCATCATGAAATGGTTGGTGTTGAAAGTTTGTGATCTAGCTCAGTAATGCCCATAATTGCAAGAGTGCAAAGTCTTGATTCCTAGTCTTCTCATGAGTTTACATTATCCCAAGGAGACGATCTTTCAAGATTTTAAACTCCATATTCTCAGCATATAATGACAAAGTATTGTATCCACCTCCCTACTGGAATGGGAGGAAGATTTGGTGTGGCCCATAAGCAACATTGTAAATTATGCTTTGATATTTCCTTAAACCTCTATGTAGTACTAGAGGCATTGTTGGTAGGAATTTTATTGAAGGAAAGACATCTTTTAAGGTTCACCTTTTGTGCTTACACATTTGCACATCTTTGCGTGCCTAGGATTTTCCTTTGGCACTCTCATATTGCTATTCTAAATGAAAACAAAAAAGTGATGCTTTTGGTCAAAAATGATCTACGTGATTGTTTTGTCGTGTTCAATTCTATATTTACAACATTTATCCTCATTCAATGGAATAATCATAAGCATGCACAAAAAAAATTGTAGATGAATCTTGGATTCCTTGTGTTGGGATTTTATTGTCTTTCTGTGTGTTTATGTCTGCATATTGACCCCAAGTTGTATTATTCATTAATTTGTTTTCGAGAAATTTACAGGTAAGATTATGGTTGGATACATTTTGTGAATTCCTTGTAGGATTTTATAAATAAAACTACATATCTATAATCTATAATCTACCTTGTTTTACAAATTCTTCAATTATTGAAATATAAAAATGATGCTATGGTCTATGCATGATTGCCATATTTTTTTTATAGACATGATACATGTTGGTTTACTAGAAGGTATATGTATAAATAAATTATTACTTATTGAAGGAATTTTCATATAGGTTACTCATTCCTTTTTTTCATTATTTGAAATGTGATCTTTGGATTTCCTTCACGGTGAAATATACATGTTTTTTTATTCCTAGAGTATTCAATTCCTTTTCTGGATGTGAGAGATGCTTATAATATCTATATGCATCCTTTCATTTCTTGGAATATGGTTGGAAATGAATAGTGGGTTGATTCCCACTATGTCAGTGGTTCCATTCGCAGGCAGTCATGTACCCATTTAGGGGAGTTGTATTTTTATTTTCATATCCAAACCCCTCTAATTGTTTTCTCTTTCAAGATGGATATAATGAATATGGGCATGGGTTGCTTCAAGCAAAATAGCCTATATAATTTTTGAATTCTGAGAAATTTTTGTACCTATTCCATGGTCTATATCATCCTGATTAGTAGGAGATCTTCCTCTCTTCTTCTGTCTAGTAGAATCTAATGGTTCAGGACTACTGTCTTTACATGTATAGAGTGGTAATAAATAGAGCACAATATTAAACCTTTAACAATTTAAAATATCGTCTGATCCAACAACCATTCTGTCAAACATAGCTTTAGGAGATCTACATGGCCTTTAAACTAGGAGTGCATCCATGGCATCAAATTTATTGAGAGTGTCAGCATGGATATTTGTTCCAATATTATATGGAATGCATTAAAGATGGAAGTGAGTTTGATCCATTTCATTTTTAATATTGCTTTTATAATTTTCTCGAGTGGGGTCCTTGAATGTATCATGTGCTTAATTTTTAAAGTAGATATGCTACCATGTTGAATATCCAAATATCAGAGTTAGAGTTAATTCATCATTTGGTCAATGCTAATTCCCTTAATAAATGCCAATTGGACAATGTTTTATTTATTTCAATACTTTAGTTTATTTTAAATGTTGGTTCTTATTTAAAAAAATTGTTTAGATTATTTCAAACTTGATTGCATTCTTTATTTATCATATTTTAAGGAAAATGCCATAGAAAATAACATCGATCCTTTCCCGTCAGTTTCAATAATTGTTAAACATACACCTTTCATGAAGGGAAGAAATACCTAAGACAAAGTTTCTACCATACAAGATATTTGAATTCTACTATGCCCTAAAAAAATGCTTCAAGCATTTTGAAGATCTATTTTAACTAGGTGTGTTTTTCCCTAACTTTGACATATTTTTGCACTATCAGTACACCTCTCTTGCCCCATTATTCCTCCATATTCACCATTTCACTATCCTTATCACTATATTACTGTTGACTTTGACATCCAATATTTCAAAGAGATATAGAAGGTGAAACATTGCCAATATCTCACAGAATTTTCTATTTTTTATGAATATATCATGTGAAGCATGTGTTTATTGATAACATTACCAGAATGTATTCATGTAACTATACCATGTAGATATGGTAACAAATTGTTCGTTGGAATATTGGCATTGCTCCAGAACAAATTCAGCCACATGGATTTTGACTATAGGGTCCATGAGATGGTGTGGCTCATCTTGAGACGGTTCTAGATCGCATAAAGATGGTGCCAACTGCTAATAAATTCCCAAGTAAAAAACATCCGCAATTGTTCCTTTTAGTGCATCCAAACCATTTCAAAATCGATGCATATGAGTCTACATATCTCATATTGTCTAATGTTATATATGTTAAAAAAAAAAATTCTCTCAAATACTGGCCTATGGAATTTATAGATCTTATCCTAAAATTAGTGTTGAACTATTGGAGCGATTCCCAAATCTATGAAAATAGGGGATTGTTTAATTTTGATGTAACATACCCTCCTTGCAATGTATTGACTATAAATATGGGAGATATGTTAGTATTGAGTAGGGATGATTTTAAGATCCCCCTGTAGATTTACACGTATAATAATTGGGCGAATCCCCATGATACATAGGAAATATTGAGGGCTATTTTATCAATAATATAATAAGTATATATATTTGTTCAGATATTTTTTTCATAAATTTATGTAATCTTGTAAAATATTGGCGAATCTTTCATAAAATTATAAAATCTTGTAAAATATTGGAAAATATTTTCTTGAATTGTAAAACCTTGTAAAGTATTGGTGAATCTTTCATAAAATTAAAAAATCTTGTAAAATATTTCATTGAATTATAAAACATTGTAATGTCTTGGCGAATCTTTCATAAAATTCTAAAGTCTTGGAGAATGTTCATTCAATTATATACTTTGTACCTCTCTTGTAGTGCTTATGTGTTACTGAAATTGAAATGCTACTCAATAGATAATATATATAAAAGACACACGTTCTAGTATTCCTATAACATCTAGTTTGCATGGATCACTATAATTAATACATTATAAAACAATTTCACCCACCTCGCCCTTCCTTTCATTTTATTTTATCTAGATAAGTAGTTTACTTGTTAGCATCGATCTAAGAGATTCATTTTTTTTGGAAATTATAGGAGTTAGTGCCTTTGTGTCTATCCTTCTAATTCTTACAACACTCCAACCAAATGTGTTCATGTTTAGTTCAATCTAAAATCTCTTATGCCAACATCCTCCATATTTGATATTTGTGATGTTTGATTATTGTTAGTTGTACAACTCTCATTTCCTTTCATTTTGTTCCTTCTAGTTATATTTTTTATTTTACAACACTTCACTCTTCATTTATATCATTGTACTACTAAATTATAACAAGCATAATATCATGCTACCCTATAACTATAATAGATAAATGTTTTAGATGTTATGGTTTGAAGTATTTTTTGGGGGGAATTAAGGAGACAATGCTTAGGTCTCTAGAGTTATTTCCTCCTCTTACTCTCACAATGTGCGAGGGTTAGTTCATCGTTGAAAGCGATGTCTCAACACATTAATGGGGTGGTGTCTTGATAGAGAAATATGAAAAAAGTGAAGAAATATGTGCGTATGCTATAGGCACATTCAAAGGGCCAAACTTAGCTATCCCTCATGCCATAAGTAAATTCTACTAGTAAATAAGACCATTCAAAATTTTCGGTTGTGTTTAAATCCATTCAAATTCATTATTTGCATTGATCTCAAGATTATGCAAGGAATGTTGAAAAAATAGAAAATCCTCATTGAGAATAGCTCTCATATTTAAAAATGACATGTTTGGTTGGACAGCTTTGATTTTGAATTCCAATTCAGGTTTGGATATTTGAAATGTCTAGCAAAAATGATTACTCAATAAGAAGCACATCATGTGCTCGGAATGGTTTCTAGAAATCCAAATAAGATCATAAAAACTAAAGATTGTGCTTCTTCTTCCAAGCGAATTCCATATGATGATTGGAGTAGGAAATTTGTTGGGAAATGAAACGTGATGTACCATAAGTCTTTAGATCAAGAGATTGAAGAAATCGTTCTAAAGTGTACCCTTTAAACTAAAGCACCTTCTTTCACCTTACAAAGAGTTACCAACTTGTATGTTGCACATAAGCTTCACACAACTACTAAGCCCTGAGACCTGAAAACAGCTGCAACAAATTTTTCAAGTGCCATCTGACAAATCAGGTATATAACATGATCACCTTGATATCAAAAATAGCAAGGAGAATTAGTGTTTCACTTCAAACAAATAGATTAGATCATAAAACATGCCAACGAGGCCATCCAAAGATAATATCAATATTTCTAGGGAATTCATGATGACTATGATCCATGAACAATGGAATACCCAATAACCTACAAATTATTAACAATAAACTGGGTGTTTTCAATAATAAAATAACATTCCTCACAATCTCAAAATGAGATGAAATGGATTGTTACATTTATAACAAGGGTGTAGCGAAAGCAACATAGATATGGTAAGTACAAGAATATATAGATAAATTTTGACACACTAATAAATTAACACTCCAATGCCCCCTCAATGGTCACATTGACAGACACACCAAATATTTTAATATACCCCTATGTAGGGGTCTAGGGAAGATGTCAATGATCATTGTCACCATGTCTCAGTAAAAAATGTGAAAGATACTTCCTAGACATCTCCTTGGAAAAAATTTCCTATGCCCATGGTTCTGAAAAAATATCAAACACCATAAACTTTTCCCTTATGCATTTATTTATCCCATATTTTATTCCCATATCCCATTTACCCTTTAATTTCTCATCCTTTATTAATATGATTCTCTTTTCCTAAGTACCTACCCTTTCATTTTCCCTTTTATATCATTTTCCCATTCTCCTAATTCCCTCTCTCCTTTTTATCATCTCGAAAAATAATAATAATAATAATGAAAAACTTTTTATGCTTATCCCTCCCTTATCCCATAAATAAAGGTGAAATAGAATAATGTTTTGTCCCTTTCAAACCCCTTTATGCCCTTTTCAATAAAATGCATTTAAAATTCCCATTTCTAAAGTTCCATTATCCCATGATATAATAAATGTTTCCTCACATTCCATAAATTTTCATGGATGGCATAAAAGCTCCCTTAGCACAATTAATGGTTGTGAATTAAGTTCTTTTAAATAAGTAAATATGAGAGAAGGGTGCTTTTGAAGTTGTCCAAATTATTCAAGGATGTGGGCATGGAATTTTTAGTAGCTATTTGTGAATAAACTTGAAGGGATTTAAATACAAAGGTGGAATATTTTTCCATGTGGAGCTTCATGAGCATATTTATAATGGGATATTATAATTGGTGGTGTTCCTTTAAAACTTTGACCTATCCTTCGATCACTAATTCGTGCAGTCGAGGGATCAGATTAATATTCAAATATAGCATTATCCTATAAAGGACATATTTTCCCCTACCTATATAACTATTAGTGACAATAGAAACCTCAAAGGGATTGTTGAAGTTTTCACTCAACCAAAACCTACATACTCAACTTTCCATGAGGCTACTTATGGTCATAAACCATACCCATGTCTATTATTATTGGAATTGGGGTCTTTATGGCATCATATTCAATTGCACAACCTATGTTCGTGGAGTAAACTTTGACTGTATACAATGAATAGACGGGATGAAGGTCAATAAAAGATCCATATCAATCACCACACGACACCATTAAAATCTTGTTGGCACCCCAACAACCCCCCTAAAATTCTTACAATATTTTAGGGATCCCCCATTTCAAGATTTTGAAAAAACAAACCTCTTTCATTGATTCTTCGGTTTTAATTGATTGATTTAGGAGGTGTGGATAGATGGTCTCCTTTCTAGGTTGTTCATCTTTTTCTTGGCTTAGTTTTCACTACATGAGCATTTGATGTTTTGACATGGTGTTTGTTGTGGACATATTTTGGCTTACTTGGATTGGTTTCATGTTTCGATAGTTAGGTGAAGTTTTTCCCTTCACTCCATAAATGAATCAATGAGCAAACATTGTAGATCCTAGTAAATTAACTAATGGCTTATTTCTTAAAATCTTCACCCATGTTTTGAAAGAATTTACATTTGAAAAATGAATATGAGATCACTATTTCGAATTTGACAATACTTCAACTTTTTATAAGCATTAGATTTCCATTAAAAATCATTTGATGCTTGTAATTTTGAGGCATTGAAATAATTCAATTTAAGGCACATATGAAGTTTGTTTTCATCTATTCTTGTTTTCAAATAATAATAATAATAAGTGATTTTTTTTACTATTATTGATCTTCTTCTTAAAATACAAAAGTCATTGAAATTGGAAAAGACATCAATGATCAAGCTCTTAGTTTTTATAACTTAAAAATATATTTAGACACTCTTTAATGAGAATATCATTTATTATGTTAGCATATATCTTAAACAATATGCAAATTGTATTGCTTCACTATAATAATTTTAGCTTTTGAGAGTGACTATAATTTTGTCAGAAAAAAAAAAGATTATTTAAACTAATATAACTTTTTCAAACTTTAATATGAATATTTTCTTTTCAAATTAGCTTGCACAAATATTCATATTATGTTTTCATTGAAATCAACCAAACCTTTAAACTTACACTATCCAATTATGATTTTTCGTTTATCATATGATTGACAAAATATTATCCAATTATGATTTTTCCTTTATCATATGATTGACAAAATATTATCTTTTGAAATCTGTGGTTGGAGATTGTGTTTAAAAAAGAAAAAAAGAACTTATCATTATTAAAAGCTTTATGAATAATATCTTTTATATTTTTGTTCTCTCTTTATGAACAATGGTATTAAAGATATTTTATGTTCATTTGAAGCTACGAAATTCTCTATGAACAATGGTATTAAAGATATTTTATGTTCATTTGAAGCTACGAAATTCTCAAAGGAGAAGATATTAATTTCTTATGCCATATTTTTGAGTGGGAATAATTGCCACATTTTCAAAGAAGGAGATAATGGAATTTCAAATTCCAATGTAAAAGTAAAATAATAAAATTTGAATGGTCACATTAATGGAAGAACTTACGTGTTAATTTTCATGATTCTGAATGGAATCAAAGGAGTTTATAATCAGATCGTTCTACTTTACACAGCATTTCAAGTAAATTTATTTATAAAAGACCGTGGGAGTTGTAAATATTTGAGATATTTGCTCTTCTCATTGATATTTTCACCCAACATTTCAGATCAAATGCCAATGCATAAATATCTTCAGAACGTTTATATATTATGGAGCTGTCACACTAGTTTTTCTGGGAAGTCCACGTTGATATCTATGTATAGAAGCATTAGCATATGCATTGTGTTGTTGATGCAATTTTTGCATTTGAACATTGTAAATGTAATTTTTTATTCTAAGTAAGCTTTTTTCTGCTTGATTTTGAATTTTATCACCAAAGGATCCTATGCAACCAACTCACTAACGAGGAAATATTGATCATGGACAACCTGGATTTGTTGCTTTGAAATCTGATATTTTTGTGCTATATTTCGTTATCAAATTCTCACAAATAATTGAGGTCATTCTACCACGATGTCACTGGATATGGATGAAGGAGGAAGACAACTACGATCGTGCTTTACATCATAAAAAATATAGGTTGTTCGAGATATTGCTGCTTTCACCTAAACAAAATGTTGGCAGTTGAATCAGTGCTCGAAACTACTGCTTATGAATTCATCGAAGAGATCCTGGGACTGAAAGTCGAGCGTATCTTTTGCTTGAAAGGATTTTGTCTCGCCATTTAATTGAAACTCACGAGATCTCAAATTCTTATCACCAATGCCAGTTCAGTGGGATACCAGTACTTTGTACTTTGTATGGGAAAAAGAATTAACGAGATTAACGGGATTATGTAGAATGTGAAGGTTGGAGGCAGAAATAAACAAAAGATAATGAGCTACGGATCTTCAATATTTATTCATAAATGGAATATCAATTGATGTAATACAAACCAAAATGTAATGTGTATTTAAACACTTATGGAAACCCTAAAAACTCTAACCTAGCTTTTGCATGCATGCAAAACATGTTGTTGCATTTATTAACTGAACTTAAAATAGGAACTAAAGTAAAAGCTAAGTTAACTCAAGAAATTACTATTTCTAACACTCCCTATTAATTACTACTACGCAGCTTTTACAATGCCTAAATTATTTCTATGGGTTTCAAAAATATCTTTTGCCAATAGCTTTGTGAATATGTTAGCCAATTGGTCAATCGATTTACAATGCTCAACATGAAATTCACCATTCATCACAAGTTTTCTTATGAAGTGATATCTGATATCAATGTACTTGCTTTTCTGGTGAAAAACATGGTTCTTGGATAGAGCGATTGCTGAATTGTTGTCACAATAGATTGTTGTTGGTCCTTCTTGTTTTTGTTGAAGACCTTCTAAAGCTCTGCGTAACCAGACTGCTTGACATGTTGCTGATGTTGCTGCTACATACTCTGCTTCTATTGATGAAAGTGTCACAATGGGATGTTTCTTGGATGCCCATGAAATCACCCCTGATCCAAGATGAAAAACATGACCGGAAGTGCTCTTCCTGTCGTCCACACTTCTTGCAAAATCACTGTCAGTGAAACTTGTCAAAACATCATACTCAGTGCTTGAGTATAAAATTATATAGCTTGAAGTCCCTGCAACATATCGTAAGATCCTTTTGCCAACTTGCCAATGTGAGTCTTTGGGAGACTCCATGAACCTGGAAATCAAGCTGATAGGAAACAGAATATCTAGTCTCGTAGTTGTGATATACAAGAGACTTCCTACAAGTCTTTTAAACAATGTTGGATCTACTTTGGGACTTACATCTTCTTTGCTCAATTTTGTACCTGTGGCCACTGGTGTAGGTGTCGGTTTGCAATTAAGCATTCTAAATCGCTTAAGAACTTCATTAGCATATTTACTTTGAGAAATAAATATTCATTTTTCTGACTGTTCTACCTCTAAGCCAAGAAAGAACTTCATTAATCTGAGGTTTGTCATCTCGAACTCTTTCTTCATAACGACCTTGAACTCATCTACTGACAGGTCACTTGTAAAAATCATATCATCAACATATAAACAAACTATCAAAATCTGTCCTTGTTGATTTACCTTTGTGTAAAGTGTCGGTTTGTTGTTGCTTCTGCAAAAACCATTTTCGATTAGATAAGAATCAATTCTACTATACCAAGCTCTTGGAGCTTGATTGAGCCCATATAGAGCTTTCTTCAACTTGTAAACTTTCTCTTCATGTTCTTTGATTTCATACCCATGTGGCTGCTCCACATAAATTTCTTCTTCAAGAATTCCATTCAAGAATGCCGACTTGACATCCATTTGATACACTTTCTATTTTTTCTGGGTTGCAATTTCTAGGACTGCTCTTACTGTGTCCAATCTTGCCACTGGTGCAAAAGTTTCTCCAAAATCAATTCCCGGTTGTTGCGAGAAACCTTTTGCTACTAACCTTGCCTTGTACCTATCAATCTCACCTTTTTCATTGAGTTTGGTCTTATAGACCCACTTCACACCAATGGGTTTCTTACTCTTTGGCAAATCAACTAGATCCCATGTATCATTTCTCTCAATGGAATCTATCTCTTCATCCATAGATTTTACCCAATGCTCTTCTTTTACCACCTCTTCATAAAACACATGTTCATTAGCAATAAAAACATAATTGGTATTTGCATCCAATTCATCATAAATATCTTCCAATCTTCTAGCCTTTCTATTACTGTGATCAGATTCATTACTTGATTGCGGACTTGATGCTTCAACTCGAACTGAGTTTCTAGGTGTTCTTGCTGGAGTATTTGTTGTTGGTGAAGATGCTACTGGATCTTGTTGTCCAATCAGCTCCTCTTCTTCTTCATCTTCTGGTTGGGGTATTGCAGCTCCCACAACCTTGTCTATGGTTCCATCCCATGACTCTTCCTCCTTGAACAACACATCTCTGCTGAAGATCACATTTTTGGTAACAGGTTTATACAGTTTGTAGGCTTTAGATTGTCCACCGTATCCAAGAAAGATACATTTCTCACTCCTGTCATGTAGGTTTTTTCTTCGCTATTTAGGAACATGAGCATAAGCAACGCAACCAAATATTCTGAAATGAGAAATATTACAACTCATACCTGTCCATGCTTCCTCTGGTACTTTGTTCTTCACAATTTTGGTGGGAGATATGTTTATTACATGAAGAACACAAGCCACTGCGTCTCCCCAAAAATCACGGGACAAGTTTCTTCCTTTCAACATGCTCCTTACCATATTCATGATCATTCTGTTCTTGTGTTCTGCAACACCGTTCTACTGAGGTGTATATCTTGTAGTGAATTTCCTCTTGATTCCATGATATTTGTAGTAGTCATGAAATTCCTTTGAGTCATACTCTCCCCCTCCATCTGATCTCAATATTTTGAGTTGATAACCACTCTATTTTTCAACTAGAGCCTTAAATTCCTTGAACTTGCCAAAAGTTTCAGACTTTTGACGAAGGAAATACACCCATGTGTTTCTACTGAAATCATCAACAAATGTGAGAAAATAATAGCTTCCACCAATTGATTGTTTCTGCATTGGACCACACAGATCAATATGAATAAGTTCTAGAGGTGCATGTGCTCTTAGAGACATACCTTTAGGAAAGCTATCCCTGTGCTGCTTTGCAATGATGCAACACTAACAATTGTTTGTTGGCTCTTTCATAGGAGGTAATCATTTTACCATCCCTTTCTGCTACAACAACTTAAGACCACCGAAGTAAAGATGTCCATATCTGAAATGCGATAACCAATAATCATCCATGCATGTGGCTTTGTGAGCAAAAGAGCTTACCTTGTTGTTGCAATTTATGACTAGTGGATACATCATGTTCCTAGTCACTTGTACTTTGATGATCAACTGTCTATTTGGGGATTTGCCATAGATTTCACAGTTTGATCCATCAAAGACAAGTCTGTATTTCTTTTCAGTAAGTTTCCCAATGCTAGGCAGATTATGCTTCAATCCTAGAGCATAATATACATCTGTGATTGTCTTTTGTTGGCCTTGTTTGGTCAAAATGTTGACCACTCCTTTTCCAAGAACTGGAACTACCTCATCTATGCCGACTTTGACCTCTGTCTTCACTGATACGTCTAGGTCTACAATTAGACCTCTATCACTTGTCATATGGTTACTGCAGCCACTATCTAAAAGCCAAAGTCCCTTTGGGATTTTGTGTGTAGCATGACATGTAAGAAATAACATGTATTCTTTATTCTCAAAGGTATTAGTCACATTAGCATTTTGTTTTTCCTGATCAAACTTTTTCTTTCTACATTCATGAGCATAATGGCCAAACTTACTGCAATAATAACACTTAACATTAGATTTATCTGACCTTTTTTTGTTGTAGTTCCGACCTTCATGGTTATGATTATGATCTTGATCTTCCTTGCTATTGCTTTGGCCACTTCTGCCTCTTCCTCTTGATCCTCCTCTTCCTCTGCATCTTCCTCTTCCTTTTGAGGATGAGACTTGTTCTTTGAAATCATTCTCCAGAGAGGAATCTTCATTCCTGTTGACTCTGGATTCATATGATAGTAGTGATATGGTCAACTCGTCTATAGAGAGAGTACTCAGATCCTTTGCTTCTTCAATCGCTGCAACTTCGGATTAAATTTGTGCGGTAGGGATCTCAAACCCTTTCAACCACCCTTTGATCCTTTATCTTTTCACCATAGGTATTCAACTGATTTGAAATCCCCATGACTTGGGTCATGAAAGAATCTACTGAGTCTGATTCTTTCATCTTCATATCTTCAAAATCTCTTCTTAGGTTTTGGTGTGTAGCTGTTTGTACCTTACCAGCACCCTGATAACTGGTCGCCAAGTATTCCCATGCTGCTTTGGCATGTAATGAAGCTGATATATTTGGAAATACATTGTTATCCAAAGCGTTCATTATGTGATGTACTGCCTTTGCATCCTTCTTCCTGTGAATTCTTCGGGTATCCTTTTGTCCATTTGTTAGGGCTTGATAGGCTGCGTCATCTGCTGGTTTGGAATAGCCATTCACGACATATTCCCGCACATCTTCCGATCTGAGATAAACCGCCATCCTCGTGGCCCAGACATCATAGTCCTTTTTCCCCGAAAGAGGAGAAATCTAAGACTGATTGCTGCTAGAATACATAGACGTTGTAGAGTCTTTCACTGGCTTTGTTAAAAACAATCTCCTTCCATTTTTTTTAAATAATCCTCTTCTCTACCTTAAAACTAAAAAAAGACTTTTGTAAAAAAAATCTCTTCTACTCTTGTAAAAAAAAACTTTACTTAAAGAATCTTGTAAAAGAAAATAACTTCGTGAAAGTAAAAAAAAATCACTCTCATGCAAGGGAGGGGTGTTGGCTTTGGCTTCTTCGGAATTCTCACAATCGATCTTCTCCTAAGCTCTGATACCAAACTGAACGTTGGAGGCAGAAATAAACAAAAGATAATGTAGAATGAGCTATGGCTCTTCAATATTTATTCATAAACGGAATATCAACTGATGTAATACAAACCAAAATGTAATGTGTATTTAAACACTTATGGAAACCCTAAAAACTCTAACCTAGCTTTTGCATGCATGCAAAGCATGCTGTTGCATTTATTAACTGAACTTCAAAATAGGAACTAAAGTAAAAGCTAAGTTAACTGAAGTAATTACTATTTCTAACAGAATGCCATGCCTTCGTTATCAAGTCCAAAACCAATAAACAGAGCTCTTAAAATTGATCATTGGTTTTTATTTTGATTCGATTCTATTTAGTTTTTCTTATTTTAGATTATTTTCTTTGTTTTAGTTGTATTATATTTTAGTTCTAGATATTTTTTAAAGCATTTTGAAATCTTTACAGTTTTCTTGCTTTATTCCTCCAGATATGAACTCCAAATTTTAAGTCAAAGAAAATCTTCAAGTCAGAATATAGTTTGCAGGGTTTTCTGCAAATTTCATGGGGGAGAAGAACATTAGAAAAATAGGATGTGCCAGTTTTGTGAAAGAGAAGAACATTAGACAAATTGGATTCCCTAGAGAATTTTGATAAGGATAATGCAAGCAGACAAATAGAAAAGAAAACTCGAGACTCCACGATAACATTCAACAAAAGATCGGATAAGATCATTTGAAGATCACCAATTAGACATCCAATGATTTAATATCATCGAGATATTCTCTATGGAATTGCTAGAGTGAATAACTAATTTGCAACACCTTGAAGGAGTTCATTCTAATTTTGAAAGGATCTAATGGCTTATATAATGAACATAAATTCGACAGTCAACAAAGTTGTGACATGAAATGGTGTATTTCACACAAGAAACATTATCATGGTGGAGTTTTCAAGGCATTATGGCATTGGACCTTTATGGCATGGTATTCGAGTAGAATTGTTAACCTTGAATTGGATTAAAACACAGTTTTTCATCATGGGAAAAACAACCATGCATCTGCAAACTATATCGACTGGTTATGACAACCCAACCGAAACCTCTATGTATTAACTCAACTATTTGAGCAGTTTAATAACCCAGACTACATGGAAATCATGACACCATGCAAAAAGAAAAATATATAACTTGAACAAATGCCACATAATATTCATATCAACAATAGTAGTGGAACTTGTTAAAAAAATAATGCAGCCACCATTCATAGGGTCAGCGAGAAAAACCAATGGCACACAAATATTGATCCAGACACACAGGATCAGAAATGGTAGATAGAGCATCAATATCACTAGTGTACAAACTACAAGATACAATGAGTGCATCTACAAACGTAACGCTATGTAGTAATTGAATATGTGGCCACACATTAGGAAGATATGTGGAAAAATCCTAAGACCAAAGATAGATCTATTTGGGAGAAGGGTCATCGCCATCATTTCGTTGTAGAAAGTCACACAAGATGAATGGTCTTTTGCAAATACACATCAGGTGATAGAGGGTTGTTAGCAAGCAAACTGTGCAGATATTTTCCATCTATCCAAGATTCTCCCTGATGAAAAAACTTGCAGTCTTTATCGGAACATGAATTCGACACTTGGTATTTGTTCTCCTTCCCATGGCAACCTGAATGGCATACATACATGCAAAAGAGTAATCGAGATGGCTAGATGGTTATTTTAAATTTGTTGGTTTTATATATCAGGTCGAAGCATGACTTGCTATAAAGAAGGAGATTCTTTTTCTACAAAGTATTACCCCATGCAGCTCTAGTAGAATAATACACCAACATCATGGAAATATATTTATTAGAAAATAATCAAATCAACCTTTTGTTGGATTTAGAGACGTCTAAATTACAATAATTAAGTTGGACATACGTGCATTATGATTATGATATCAAATACTGTCAAAAGATTACATTTATGTAATAATTAAAACATGCCAAACAATGTGATTAATTAAGTCATGGCATTATACGTATTTAAATAAGGATTTGGATACAAATACATATAGAATAATGTTAATCAATTATAATTGTTAATGGACCGATTATAGTTGATTAAAATAATAGCAGTAAATTGAGCTAAATAAGGAAATCAGAATTTATTCTGATTTATTTCAGTTTTTTCTGAAGTTTCCCGATTTGAAGTTTTTTATAAAATCGGAAACTCCAGATTTCTTTTGGACTTGTTTCCCAAGTATTAGCTAAATTTCAGCATCCCTAGGATTAGAATCTTTTTCTTTGGCACTGCTATAAAAGGGCTGAGTCTCCAAGGCTTGCAATCATCCAGAAAAATTGTCTGCACCATTGAAGACAGGATACTCTCCAGAGAAAAGGATTGCAAGTTCTTGGAAGGATTCGAGAGCCAACAACTCAAGTCAAGACCAGAAGCTGTCCGCGACCTTTGAAGATGGAAAGTAAGTTCCGCTGTGCATTAAGCTTGATTTCTAAAGTTCCGCTGTGCGTTAAGTTTAATTTCTTGCATAGGAGTAGATCTTGGTTAGGGTTTAAAGTATTTAGTAAAACCCAACAATTGGTATCAGAGCCTCCCTTATGTGAGAATTGCAGTTTGAAATCCAAGTCTCCATGGCTGAAATTGCTGCGTGTGATCCCCTGAGTATGTGATGTGTTGTATGCCTCTGTTGGAAGTTTAAAAACGTTTTAGCTGAGTCTGTGGCCTGGAAAATGAGTTTAAATGCTCTGCAGTGGCCATGGAAGTTTTAAAAAACGTTTTGGTATTTCTCTTGCATCTAGAAAAACGATTTTTGGTTCATTTAAAAACGTTCTGTTGTGTTCCATCAGCGTTCTGTAAATTGGTTTTATTGCAGTCGAATGAGATATTAAAATATGAATGTATATTGTGATCTTGAAATTCATCTCTGCGATTTGGGCTTGGATCGGTACTCTGCCACTACATTTGGAACGACAATTTGATACTCTGCCCAAATCCAAAACCGTGATGGAGTTTGACTTATTTGAATCGCTGTGTTCTTTTTTTATTATTTGAAAGGGGATGCACTTCCAGATCTTACCCATATTTTTGAGTTCAATGTTAAACTCTGTGTATAGTTTTTATACGAACTATGTGTAAATATTAAATGGATCGTTTTCACATCCAATGTTAAACTTTGTGTGCAATTTTTTATACAACCTCCGTGTAAATCTGAAATGGATCGAATTCGCATCCAATGTTAAAGTCTGTGCATAGTTTATATGTGGATCTCTGTTTGTATCCAATATCAACCATGCGAATGGTTTATATGCGGACTCTTTGTGGATGATATCTCTGTGTTCTGGTAGGATATGATGTGTGAACCCGGGGACAACTATAGTGGGCGCAGCCTTAGGTTGGGTCAATCCCCTTAGATGGAGGACGCAGCTCTACTGCATCAACAATCTGTGTATAAATATATCCTTCCTCCCATTAATAAGTTTTCAGATCAAACCCTTTTCCCCAAAATGTATATTGTTGACTGACCACGGTTGAAGAGAAACGCCGCGCTCAGAAATAATGGGAACAACTACTCAGAAATCCAATCATAATTTAATAAATTATTACCAGATTTACTGTTCTGTCTTAGCCCCGTAAATTAGAAATTGTAAAGTGGCCACTAATAAAGAAGGGTGCAGCACCCAGTTTGAAGAACTCTACAGAAATTATTCATGAATTACAAACCATTGCAAGGATTACATCCTGTCTTATTTCTGAATTACATACTGTTGGATGACAACCCAGTAGGAAGGGCGCAGCGCCCAGCCTGGTGAATTTAACCTGAGATTCAATCATTTTCTGTCTTGCTCATTTGTTGGAGTGAATGCATTTAGCATCTGTATGTTGGTTGGAAAATGATTTGTTTTACTCTCTGTATTTTCCCATTGGAATATGAAAAACGTTCGGGTATTTCTCTTACGGCTGGAAAATGGTTTTTTAGTACTCTGTATTTTCCCCCAGGAAGATTAAAAACGTTTTGGTAATTCTTGTATGGCCAGAAAACGATTTTAATACTTTGGATTTTCAACTGTTAAGATTGATGATTTTAGGCATAATTTTGGAATCTAACTAAAGGCGTTTTATACATGTGTTGTTTTCGCATGAGTCAAGCATTGATGTTCGCAAAACGAACCGCTCTGTGTAAGACAATTGCAAGGATGACTCATGACAAGCTCAATGGACGTGGGTGTTAGCTTTCCCAAAGGAGGGTTGGCACCTGCTAAGTTATTTGGTGCATAAGGGTGATGTTTAACAAATAAGTTGCAACACACATATGCTGGCAATGTCTAGAAAAGCATTTGGGGCTTGGTGCACCAGGTCCGTTTGTGACCTGCCTTCCCCACTTGACTGGCCTGGTAGTTAGCAAAAGGATATGTCAATCTGGCCCAAAGGCGGAAAAGACAATAAGGTAATGATTGCGCCCAAAGGTGTTTTTCATTATTGAGTGGTGTTTTGGCTAAAAGATTCAATGGAGCACATAATTTAATTTGGGCTTTTAGATGGATTTTAGAATTATGATTAAAGATCAAATCGTGATACATAATATCTAATTTTTTCCTTTTGTTCTTCAATTTTCAGATCTAAACATAATGTCAAATCTAAGTCAAATTAAGCCCCTCATGGGGAACAATTTCAAACAGTGGGAAGAAAAGCTGAAATTAGTCTTAGGGATCATGCAATTGGACACTACACTGAGATTTGATCGCCCCAAGCCCAATAAAGAGGGTGAAGAAACTCCCCAAGAGAAGGCTGATATTGATAGATGGGAGCATTCAAATCGCATGTGCATAATGGTGATGAAGCAAACGATCCATGAGACTTTTCGGGGCATAATACCTGATACAGAGACCGACGCTATTAAATACCTTAAGGCCCTTGAAGAGAAATTCACAAAGAGTAAAAAGACTGAAGTTAGTACACTCTTTGTGAAGTTGGCAACAATAAAATACAAGGGAAAAGAAGGGGTTAGAGAGCATGTTATTGAGATGACAAGACTACAGCGTGCCTTGAAAGGGCATAATTATGACATCTCTGATGAAGTTCTCATTGAGTTCATTTTTCTGTCTCTCCCGTCCAACTTTAGTCAATTCAAGATGACTTATAATTGTCAAAAAGGGACGTGGACACTACCTGAGTTTGAGGCTCAGTTGGTACAGGAGGAAGAGAGACAGAAAATGACTAAGGGGAAAAGTGCTCATGTAGTAACATCTAATCATAAGGGTAAAGGCAAGAAGCGCAAGTTTGCTGCCAAGGTAGCTGCAAACAATGCCGCGCAGAAAAGAAAGAAGGAAGATACTTCTGCGAAAGCAGAAGAAAGGAACTGTTTTTTCTGCAAAGCGTCAGGACATACAAAGAAATTCTGCACTAACTATCATGCATGGTTGGCAAAGAAAGGTATGTCTCTTGCTTTAGTTTGTTCTGAAGTTAATTTAAGTTCTGTATCTAGATATACTTGGTGGATAGATTCAGGTGCAACGACTAACATCAGTATGTCGATGCAGGGTTGCCTAAGCCATCGCAATCCAAATGAGGCAGAGCGCTACGTTTACGTAGGAAATGGCAACAAAGTAGAAGTGAAAAGCATAGGAAAATTTAGATTATTATGTAAGACAGGATTTTATTTAAGTTTTGATGCTTTAGTGGTTCCATCTTTCAGAAGGAACCTAATTTCTATATCTTATTTGGACAAAAATGGTTATGTATGTTCATTTGGTAATGGAAAATTCAGTTTGTGTCAAAATTCTAAGCTTCTTGCTTCTGGTATCCTGTCTTCTTATGATAATCTTTATTTTCTAGATATAGACACTTCACATTCAGAGGCGCTGCATGTAGATAATAGAAAACGTAAATTAACTTGCGAGAAATCTCCAACATTATGGCACAAGCGATTAGGACATATCTCTATGAAAAGGATAGAACGTCTTGTGTCGAATGATATTCTCCAACCTTTAGATTTTACAAACTTAAGTGATTGTGTGAATTGTATAAAGGGAAAACAAACTAATAAACGTAAGTATGATGCAAAAAGATGTAATGATGTCTTAGAATTAATTCATACGGATATCTGTGGTCCTTTTCCAAAAGCTACAAGAAATGGTCACCGTTACTTTATCACATTCATAGATGATTATTCAAGATATGGTCATATTTACTTAATAAAAGAAAACGCGGAAGCATTAGACGTGTTCATAAAGTTCAAAACGGAAGTTGAGTTACAACTTAACAAACGTATAAAGTCCATTCGTTCTGATCGTGGTGGTGAATACTACGGTCGTTATGATGGATCAGGAGAACAACGTCAAGGTCCCTTTGCAAAATACTTAGAGGAATGCGGAATTGTGCCTCATTATACATTGCCAGGTTCGCCTGCAATGAATGGTGTTGCTGAACGGCGAAATCGCACCCTTAAAGACATGGTGAGAAGTATGATTGCTCGTACAACTCTACCTGAGAATTTGTGGGGAGAAGCCTTAAAGACTGCAGCATACATACTTAAGGGTGAAAAAATGAAGATGGGTGTCTATTTTGGGGGGTCTCGTGAGAAAATAATTTTGTTTTTTTCATGTCTTCCAACTTCGGGCGAACAAAAGTGATATTTTTATTTAAAATTTCACTTTGCCGTAAAAAGAAAACTTTTGTAGAATTATGTTAGCTTTCTACTCATAATTTTTTCAATTTTTTTTATTAAGATTTGATATGTTGATTTCGCAAATGTTTGACAGTGTGTTCTTATAAAATGAAAAGACTACAAAAGAGTTATGATTTGTTGCACCACTAAAATCGTTGTTAGACTTGTGTTTTGCAAAAACTGAAAATGCTACGACAATCTACACACAATGTACTAGTGCCTGACTATAAGTTTGCATCCAATGGACCTCTATACTAATTATTATATTTTTTTAAAGTCGATCCATGGGGAAACTCAGTCGATTTTCAACAACCTTTTTGTTGCACCACTTTTCTCTCAATCCGCTATAAAATCAAAAAATCTACGACCACCCTTTTGAAGTAGACACGTCAATGAAGAGTCCCACATTTTCTTCGATTTTTTTGGTGTTGTATTTTCAAAGTTATGGATTTTTCTTTTCGCTGTTTTTTTAAAGAGCTGAATCATAACTCGACACATGTTACAAATATAAAACTTAAAAAATATCAGTTCTTATCTATATACAACAAAATTTATACCCTCGTAAAGTAGATTCAATGATGAATCTACTGGTATGAAGTCCGACATTCGTTTTGTTGTGTAAGAGGTGGTTTTCTCCTTCCGAAAATGGAGAAACCTGAAAATTTTGCAGAGATCTGAATCGGTCATGTTTCAGAGATTATTCGGCCGAAATAATTATTCGGCCGAATAATTATTCGGCCGAATAACTGTTTTCCGTAACGGCGCCGTAACTTATGGCGAAGGTTATTCGGCTGAATAACTAAACGGGAAAAAAATTACGTCGACCGGAAAAAAATAAAAAATAAAAATTTATACTCATATAAATAAACATAAAGTTAATTCATTATTTTCGCATGTTTGAACTTCGCATTTTTTTGTCAAACTAATTTCGGAAGGAGGAGATAATTTTTGCAAAAGGAGGTTTTTACAAGGTATGTTTCTTCTTCTTCTTTACAAAAGGCACATTGAAGGAGTTTTTTTTTCTAAGGCATATTTGCAAGGAGTTTTTCCAAACTATCTCTTTTCTTATTGCATTTTTACAAAGAAGACATTTTTTGCAAAATGAGGTTTTTAGAAGCTATGTTTCTTCTTCTTCTTTACAAAAGGCACATTGAAGGAGTTTTTTTTTCTAAGGCATATTTGCAAGGAGTTTTTCCAAACTATCTCTTTTCTTATTGCATTTTTACAAAGAAGACATTTTTTGCAAAATGAGGTTTTTACAAGCTATGTTTCTTCTTCTTTTTTACAAAAGGCACATTGAAGGAGTTTTTCCAACATCTCTCTTTTTTATTGCATTTTTACAAAGAAGACATTTTTTGCAAAAGAAGGTTTTTACAAGGTATGTTTCTTCTTTTTTCCAAAGGCACATTGAAGAAAAAAATTTTCTAAGGCATATTTGCAAGAAGTTTTTTCCAAATATTTATTTTCTTATTGTATATTTGCAAAAAAAACATTTTTTTGAAAAAGAGATTTTTACAAAGTATGTTTCTTCTTATTTTTTCCAAAAGACACATTGAAAGTGTTTTTTTTAAGGGATATTTGCAAGGAGTTTTTTCAAAATATTTCTTTTCTTAGACATGTTTGCAAGGAGGTTCTTTGCAAGGATGTTTTTTTTTCAAAGTAGCTTTGCACTTTTTATTTAATTGAAAGAGGTTTTTTCAAATAGTTGTTTTGCTAAGGTATTTTGCAAATAATTTTTTTCCAAAGTAGTTTTGCACTTCTTATTTATTTGAAATGAGTTTTTTCAAATAGTTATCTTATTTTGCAAAGGATTTTTTACAAGGTAATTTTGTACTTCTTATTTCTTTGAAATTGGGTTTTTTTCAAAGAGTTGTTTTTTTACAATGATTTTTTCCCAGATATATTTATAAATAAGTTTTTATTGAAAGTATTTTTTTTTAGTGGTTTTTTTCGTAGATATTTTTTCAAAAAAGTATTTTTGGAATGAATTTTACAACAAAGATTTATTTACAAGGTGTTTTATTTTCTTCCTTGGCACAAGGTGTTTTTATTATTTTTCAAAGAAGATTTTTGTTCAGAGAATTTTTTCGAAGGAAAGTTAATTCCAAAGAAATCTTCTTCAAAAGACTCTTACAAAATTTTTAAAAGGTAAAGTAAATTTCAGTTCATGTTTTTATAAATTCCGTAAATGTTTTTAAATCTTAATTTATTTGTTTTTACTATAAAGTAACATGATTCTTTAATTTATCGTCTATAGATTAAACAACCATGGGCAATAAGAGAAAACGTCAAAGAAAAGCTGATCGTAAACGTGATGATGATGATAATAGAGAGAAACAAAAACTCAGATATATTGCCAAAAAACAAAGGGTTGCTGAAACGGAAGAGAGAACTATTGAAGATATAAATACAGATTTACATGACAATGTTGAAGAAATGGAAATTGAAAATAGAGTACAAGAAGAACAAATTGAAGTTGAAAAGAACATTGTAGAAGATGTAAATAGTGATTTACATGCTAATGTCGATGAAATCAATATTGAAGATCAAGTTCAAAATCCAGAAATTGAACCTGGTATGTATATATCATATATTTTCCAAATTCCTTTTTTTATAATGAATTTTATTTTTTGATATATGTTAAATTAAATTTAACTTGATGTATAGGTACTTTTACTATTGATGATGAAATGTTAGAAGACATTGATTGCGACAAATATGGAGAAAAACTACCAATACATGTTGCACGATATCGTGCTACAAAATTTTATGATGAAGTTCTCAAGGATTACTCAATAGCAGGACAAGCACAAATTTTGAGATGTTTATTAGTGTCCAAGAAATTAGAAGGTGCTACATCGTTATTGGGTATTCACAAAGTAACAAAAGAGTCTAAATTGAAACAAAATGTGATGGAAAATATAGGCGATGCAATAAAAAAATTTGAAAAATACAGGAAGAAAGATATCAGTGCTGCACGTAAAGCAATTCATACAGCAATTCTTTCAGCTAGTACTAAACAAAAGCGTTTGACAACAGAACTAGCAAAAGCAGTTGGAACATCAAGAAAAACATTATACAAACATAGCAAATTCAGAATGCAAATAGATGAAAATAATGAACTTGCTTGTTGGGCAATTATTTGTAAACAACCTTACAAAGATAGATTAGGAGCAGGGGTTAAAGATATTGTACGAGAATATTGGTTGGAACATGCTCGAGTTTCACCAAATGCAAGAGATGTGATACGCAAAAGAATATCACGAAATGTATATGAAAGCCAACCAAAACATATAATGGACATGACACAAGTACAATTGTTCAATAAATTCAAGGAAGATCATCGTGGAATTAATATATCAATCACTACATTTGTGCAACAAAAACCATGGTATGTTCGACCTATAACTATATGTGATACATGTTGTTTCCGTTATCATGTGCAATTTCAGTTATATTATGACACGTTTCTTGAATTTGGTAAAATGTTTTGGACAAATTCACCACCTCCGTCGACGATACGTGAATTCATATCTCAAATTTTATGTGAGAGAAATCACGATGAAGTATTTTATTCAAAGAAATGTGTCAATGGAAAACATTGTCATCATTGTGGAAATTTGGTGTTATTCCACAATAAATACCCTATCGATAATGATCAATCGTTGTCAAATGTAAATGTTGATTGGAAGAGATACGGATACATCAACTATAATACAAGTTCTAGTGATTCACATTCCAAAAGAATTGATTTGCTAGAAGACAAGATATGCGTCACAGATTTTCTCAAAAAATTTGAAAGCGAAATTTATAAATACACCCAGCATTCACATAGAGCACGATGGCAAGATCTTCAATTCAAACAGTCTCGTGAAATTTTTCCACCCGGAACAATTTTGTCGGTGGTTGATTTTGCTGAAAACTATACATTTGCTGCACAAAAAGAAATACAGAGTGAATACTATCATTCTGACCAAGTTTCGATATTTGTCCATGTTGTATATAGACATTCTCAACAGGATATCGATGGCATTGAAAGCACATGTGACAATCGAGATGTGATTAAAGAATATCACTTCTATATCAGCGATGATCGTACACACGACACACATTTTGTCCAACATTGTATAGAAAATATTTTCTATGACTCACTAAAAAAACGCGAAGTCAAATTCAATGAGCATTGGATATGGTCTGATGGATGTGCGGGTCAATTTAAATCTTCACGATCATTTTTTTGGTTATGTCGACTTCATAAAGCACTGAACATTAAACATCGCTGGAATTTCTTTGAAACTGGGCATGGAAAAGGTGAGCATGATGGTGCAGGAGCATGCGTGAAAAGAGCACTTCGAAGATGGCAAATGAACTATTCTTCAGCACGGTTTCATTCAGCTGCAGAGGTTGTCCAATGGTGTCAATTAAATCTAAGCCATGATTATAATCAACAATCAAAAGACGTGCGCAGGTATGTCCACTATTTTTTTAATTTATATTATTTCTTAAAATTTTAAAAAATGTATATACTAACATTTAAGTACACATGTACACTATTTATTGTGTAGGTTTTTTTGGCTTGTTGGGGTCCAAGATATAAATAGATCAATACCATATGACGCTAGCACCATACATGGAGCTAGAGATCTTCACTCTATTCAAACAAAATCATTTCACAACGTGTTTGCATTTGACAGTAGAAAGCAATCATGCTTTTGTCATATTTGCATTAAAAATGTCGAGTCTACAGAAGTTTGTAAAAACATAACAAACAACTACGTAAAAGCTTGGAGACACACAGAGATTAATCCAAAAGGAAAAATGCCTCTGGCAAGTGTTGAAGAATTAGAATCAGAAGAAATAGCAATATCGTCTGATGGCGATAGAATTTCAGATCTCGTAAGAGAAGGTAATAAACTTGTTTTTGACTTTTTAATCAATTGTTCATTCTAATCCATCGCCATAAGTAGTCAATTTAATTCATTTAAATACGCTAACAGCAATCATAACTTGCACAGGAGATGTTTTCGCTGTGATTGCACCTGTAGACAACAACGAAAATGTCAAATATTATTTGATGCGATGCACTGAAGGAAAAATGAAGTTATTGGAGGACTACAACAACAACGGATTTACATACGAAAGAAGATCCATCATTTTAAAAGGCTACTTTTTTCAGCAGACGCATATGACAAAAAATTATGTCTACTTTCAGGATTACGAGCCTGATGTTATATGTTGTCAATATAGTCATTTAGTATGTGCATCTCGAATAAAATTGATACAAGTTCCATCAAAAAAATAGTTAAAAACCAAAAAATGGAAACTATCCATATGTGACCATGAACGGATAGTTGAAGATGGTATTCCATTGCGATGTTTTTAACTACATATCAAAAATAAATTGATCTATATTTTTGTCCATGTCAATTGTTGTGTGCAATATATTTTTTGTCCAATTATCAAAATTGTTGTGCACAGTATATTTTTTCATTGAGATTTTATGAATATTTTCTTGAATGACAACTAACATAAAAGCTTAAATGGTTGTACTTTAACATGCTTAAAAATGAATTCAAATATAATTTGAAAATTCAAAAGTACTTTATTCGGGTCCCCATATGTCTATTAGACCACTAAGGGATGAGATAACGGATGTGGCTATCCCCACTCCGCCCTGAATTTTTACTTTTGGTTGATTGATACTAACGAAAGATCACAAAAAGACCTATTAAATTTTGTAGTATTTTAATCCATCGAACATGTTTCTTTAATACATACTTCACCGTAATATGATCTTAAATAGATGTCTTAAAATTGTCACCAAGTTCTCCGTCCCAAATCTTTAATTTAAAATATCGCTTGTGCAAATTCACATAACTGAAATCATGGCAAATGGAGATAACGATCATTTGATTTTTAATCACAAGCAAGGATTCCAGGATTGTGAAGCTTATGCTAAATTAGAGAAATGATTATTTACAACAAATCAATGAAAATTCATCAAATTGTTGTATAAAATCATTGCTCTAATTTAGCACAAACTTCACAATCCTGGAATCTTCGCTTATGATTAAAAAACAAAAAAACCGTTACCCCCATTTTCCATGATTTCAGCCTCATCAAATGTACCTGAACATTGAAAATAAAAATTAAATTAATTAAAAATCCATTATATCAGAATTTGAACTTAACATATATTTGCTTTTAAACTTCCTAATTCATCCATATTTCTATCAAAAATTTTAACATTCATAAAATTATGCCCAACATTAATTCTTACCATAACATTCATTTTCAACATTGAATATTTCCTAACTTAGATTATCATTTTAAACATTTCCAACACCTCCCATTCATTCAACATTTCCTACCCTTGGGTTGCACCTATCAAGACATTTTAAACATTCATGCAAAACAACATATTATAATAACACTTATTCTCAACATAACAAATTGAAAACATTCCTTCTTCCATAACACCTCCCATTCCTTCTTTCCCAACATTCCTTTTTCTCTAACACCTCCCATTCATTTTTCCCAACATTAATTCTTACCATAACATTCATTCTCAACATTGAACATTTCCCAACTTGGAATAACATTTTAGACATTCCTAACACTTCCCATTCATTCTTTCCCAATATTCAATCTTCCATAACATTCGAAACATTCAACATTCATTCTCATCATTCAACATTTTCTAACTTCATAACATTCATTCTCATCATTCAACATTTCCTAACCTTGGATTGCACCTATAAAAACATTTTAAACATTCATGCGAAACATATTATAAATATTATCAAAACACTTTAAACATTCATGCAAAACATATTCTAAACATTTACCAAATGAAAAATAATGGACATGTACTCATGTATATAATCCAAAAAAAAGTTGATGAACTTATGAATTCAATGTACATATATATATAATCAAAAAATAAATACCCTCCATGTTCAAAACAACTACAATATATATATATCAACAAAAACAATAAAGTCTGAACCACTATCCATCTAGACCAATATCTTTCCACTATTTTCCACTAGGACCTTCCCTGGGACTCAACTCAACCTACAATACACAAAAAAACAAATTATAAATTTAGATCATAAATTATTTAAACAATTTTAAACTAAATTCAAGATATTAAGATATTAAACTCATCTACAAAACAATTCAATTATTAAAAAAATCGTACATCAAATTCTTTGAATGCATGTCCACCACTTTTTTCTCCTAGAGCCTTTCCTTTGGCTCCAAAGGATCTCAAAGAACCAAGCTGCAACATGTACAAAAACAATTTTCAAATAAATCAAAAAAATATAAAACATTAAACTTATATCAGAGATCATTTCTAGTTCAACAAAATTACCTCGGTGCCAATATCTGCATTCATTAAAGACCCTACATCTTCGCCCCCAATCTCCAAATGGTCTCTTCCCTAAAATTTAAATTTTGTTAATAAATAAAACATAGTAGATACAAATAATAAATTAAGCAATTAACTTAAAACCAAAACAAAAAAAATTAAAATCATTAGCTCACAAGAGATGGTAAACCATCTAAAAAGTTGGAATCTAAAGAAACCTGCATAAATAAGTCAAATTAACAATAAGATACATTGATATTTATTAAAATTCAAATAAACAAAAAAAATATCAAGTTCAATCATAAATATTATAATTAAAATACCTCTCCTAAGCGCTCTTCATTTTGACTAAGATGCTCTTGGTTTTGACTACTGGAGACTCGAAAATTATGTGCATTTAACATTCTTGAAAACTGCAAACAAAATACATTTGCTTAATATATTTATTCCCATGTACCAAAAAATTCAATTCAAAATGATTAATAAAAAATCAAATAGATTGTCATAGCATAATCAACAAACCTCTCCCATGCTCGATGTGTCATTGGATAACACATCTGAAGCAATATCTCGACAAGACTTAGCATAAGCCTTGAGATCATCCATGCTCAATGCATCTACCTCGTCATTAGTCTTGTAAACAAAACTTTGACGAACAATAGCACGAGCCCTCTCTCGCCCCAAACCAACTTCTACTCCAGCAAGAGCTGAAGCTAAACCATCACCTACCGATTCCCTTCCAATTGTCCCTAGTTGAGATGTTGTCTCCATCTCTGATCTTAAAGCCACAACCCTTGGTGGACGAGGTATCTCAGGTGGAGGTTGTATAGTGGTAGGGTCTCTGAGAGCGCCTTTTCGATTATATATTCTACCCTTTCCAACTCCATAAAAGTCAGAAGGAACATCAGTATAGTTAGGCTTCATACCTAAAAAAAACTCCGCATAAAAAAATCTTGCAAAATAATTAGGAACCTCATCGTTCCAAGGCAATCGACCATAAGCTGCAAGAAATCGATCATATATTAAATGTGCAATTTGAGGATGCTTGAAATATTGCACTTTCAACATTTTTCGCTTAAGGCCTTCCTTGAAATTGAACATTGAATTGGCTTGTTCTCTAGTGACTCTCTCCTTCACAACCTCCCAGTTGTCTGGACCCATAACTTGGTCCCTTCGCATCCGCATCAAATGAACAAAACCATTTGTAGTTGGTCCAAGTTCCTCATATGCATCAATGAACTTTTGCAAAGACGCCAAAACAATCTCTAGACTTTGTCGGCTCTCTGGAGGGAGATCCAAAGAACAAAGATCATTGTTCAACCTGTCATAATGGGATCTACAACTTTCAAGAATAGTTTGTTGCACAACACCTTGCCATGGAAGCTCATCAGGTAAATCAGATGGATAAGTTGATATGGGTGTACACCCCTCAGCTAGTGGAACATATGTCGTCCTAGCTCTAGGAGGATCTTCAGGACCTTGCTCTCCACCCACACCTATTCCATCATCTACAATCCTATCTTGATCTTCCCCTTGCTCCATCGAATTACGCAGATCTTCTGAACGTCGCTCTGCTTCAAATATAGCCATAGTCAAGAATTAACCTTGTCCATAAATTCAAAACACAAAAAAATACAATTTATATGTTAGTAAACATTAATGTTCATACCAACAGAAGGTTGAGATCGACGCTCTCCCACAGAAGATGAAGGAGAATCATTTGTACCCCTTCGAACTCGTTGATGATCAAATGACTGGGACCCATGCAATAAACTTGAACCTCTCGGTGAATTCGACAACCTTCGACTACCAACTGGAACACCAATTCCTAAGGATTGGGATGACCTCCTACGCTTTCCCTTCGAAGACTGTCTTTCCATTTGATATAACTTCTAAATTTACACAAACATTAACATATTGAAATTGTACATGACTATTCTACAAACATCAAGCCAATATTTGATAAAAAACTACAACAAAATGTAAGTCCCCCTCCTAACTCTAATTAATTAACTAAAATTCCTTACCATCACTAATATTGCAACATAAAGATATATCTAATAATCATTTCATTATCAAATATAAGTCATAACATGATTAATTGAAGTAGTATAGTAACCTTAAAAACTTTTAATCCAACAAATATGGTATATATGTCAATGAACAAACATCTCACCAAACATTTATATATATTCTTATTAAAAGAATTCTAGCTCATATTTATAATAATACAATTTACACACATCAAAGTTGTACATGTGAACTCTACAAACTTAAAAACATCTATTAAAGACCTGCATACAAAATGTAGAGCTGGCTAAAATAGTATAACATATATATACACTTATTAAGATATTTCTAATTTATATTTATGATAAAACAACTTACACACATTGAAATTGTACATGTTCATTCTACAAACTTAAAAACATATCTCTTAAAGATCTGCATACAAAATGTAGAGCCACCTAAAATATTATAACTTATTTTCTTTCGTAAGTTCCTCTTCTAGCTCTAAGAACACTATTGCAGCATAAACATAACATCAATAATCATCTTATAATCATTTAATTGTAATAGTACAATAACCTTCCAAATTTTTCAATGATCACTTATGTTTTCATTCTATATCTCAATAAACAAACATTCCTTCATTTTTATAAAAAAAATACCTAATAACATCAAATTTTTAAGTAACTTTCTGCATTAACTCTATTCATGAAAAGGTTCTGTTCATAAACATGTTCTGTTCATGAACAGAGTTCATGAACTCATATAACATTCTTGTACCTCACTTAACATAGTAAAACCACCGGTTAATCATTTATAAAGTTCTGTAGTATACCCTTTATTATCCTTTCATTAAAAATTAGGGAAACTTAATATGAAACTCATTCAGGTTTGGGGTTTAGATATCCATTTATATAAAGAAGCCATGGGGTTGCATTTCATATAAATAAGACAAATACACATTATGTTGTTTGCTTTTCATTTTAAATATTTCAAAGCCTTACTTGCTTTATACTTGCTTTTACCATTTTTATATATAAAAAAGAGCATAACATGAACAGAGTTCTGTTCATCAGCAGAGTTCTGTTCATGAGCAGAGTTCATGAACTCTGCCCATGAACAGAGTTCATGAGCAGAGTTCATGAACTATGATCTACCCCATTACATTATCTCTCGGCAAATAAAACATGTTTCAATCTATACACCAAATTAAACGTTGAAGACATACAACATTTAAGCAAAACAACTCTATTAATAATTCCTAAAATAGTGGACCTAGCTATGCTTAGGGTAAATATATCTATTATAGAGCTCCTTGAATTCTGTTCATGAACAGAGTTCATGAACTCTGCTCATGCCCCATTACATTATCTCTCGGCGAATAAAACATGTTTCTATCTATACACCAAATTGAACGTTGAAGACATAAAACATTTAAGCAAAACAACTCTACTAATAATTCATAAAAAAGTGGACCTAGCTATACTTAAGATAAATATATCTATTATAGAGCTCCTTGAATTCTGTTCATGAGCAGATTTCATGAACTCTGCTCTACACCATTACATTATCTCTGGGCGAATAAAACATGTTTCCATCTATACACCATATTGAACGTTGAAGACAAAACATTTAAACAAAACAACTCTATTAATAATTCGTAAAATAGTGGAAATAGCTATGCATAGGGTAAATATATCTATTATAGAGCTCATGGACTCTGCTCATGCACTTACAAACATCACTAAAATCAAACATGAATATAAAAAAATTAAAACTACTTGCTAACCGATACATACCTGTATCCACACGAGGGGTTAAGAAATCTCCGATCCACGACGCCGCGACTGTTCGATCCACCAACGCTCCAGAAACGACTGATTCCTTCACCAAACAACAGATAAAGTCATCAACTAAGAATTATAATATACACAGCCAGAATCAAAACATCACAAGAGAAGGAAAAACGCACCTTTTAATGACAAGCCTTCAAGCCTGCACACAAAACCGCAAACGCATCCACGCAGCAACAACAACGAACGCACCTGCCAGCCAAAAGGTAACGGCCGACGAGCAAGATCCAACAAGAAACACCAAGAAACAGAAGAGAAGCCGACGAACTACCCAACGTAAAGCCGAAGAGCAGCAGCAGGTCGCGGGGCAGAAGCGGGTCGTGGAGAACCAGCAGGGTGGCGGAGGTAACAGACGCAGTTCGTGGAGCGTCAGCAGGCGGGTCGGGCAACAGCGGCAGGGTGGCAAGAACGCTGCTGCAGGCCCGTTGCGGGGTCCAGAAATTTCCAGCAAAGAATGCCAAATGGCAGCCGATGCTGTGTTTTTATGCAGAAAAATAATTCGGCCGAACAATCATTCGGCCGAATAATTGTTCGGCCGAATGATTGTTCGGCCGAAACATTGTTCGGCCGAATAATTGTTCGGCCGAACAATTGTTCGGCCGAAGAAACTATTGCCCGAATTTTTTTTTCCGTCCGGCAAGTGTTTGCACACATTCCAAGGACGACCGTTAGGCTGGACGGAAAACTGTTTGTGGTTATTCGGCCGAATAACCTTTACATTATTCGGCCGAATAATGTAAAATTATTCGGCCGAATAATATTTATTATTCGGCCGAATAACTTCCGCTAAGACGATTTTGTACTCGTTTCTCACGAAAGTGTTACCCACCTTCACGTTTTCACCCTTAATAGAGTGCCTACTAAAGCAGCTAACAAGACCCCTTACGAGTTATGGGTTGGGCGGAAGCCTAGCTTGAATCATTTGAGAGTTTGGGGATGTCCATGTGAAGCTAGGCCTTATAAGCCAAATGAAAAGAAACTGGACGAAAGGACCATTAGTTGTTACTTTATAGGCTATTCTGAACGATCTAGGGGATACAAATTCTATAATCCAACAGAACATACAGTTTTCGAGTCAGGAAGTGCGAAAGTTTTTGAGGATAATGAGTTTGTGGGGGGAGATATGACAAAAGATAGTATTTTTGAAGAAGAAGAGATGAATGCGAATGAGACTATGGACCAAAGTCCTGGTTTTGTTCAAATTCCGATTGCGTTTAGAAATGAGACTATGGACCAAAGTCCTGGTTTTGTTCAAATTCCGATTGCATTTAGAAATACATCTTCTGACAATATGCAAACTTCATCATCACAAATAACTCAGTTAGAAACTCAACATGGAATAGAGAACACAAATGGACCTGAACCCAACCCAAACCCTGACATTGACATGACAAATGTTGATGGCCTAGGGCCTGTGGGAGATTCAGAAATTGATAATGATGTTCCTCCTCCTGTTGAAGATCAAGTTGTAAATGAACCTCAAGAAAATCTAGTACCTGTGCCAATTAGGAGATCTACTAGAGAGAAAAGATCTACACAATCTAAGGATTATGAATATCTTCAAGAACATGAGTTTGACATTGGCATGTTTGAAAATGATCCTGTTAATATCAAACAAGCTGTGGAAAGCTCTAACTCTCAAAAGTGGATTAATGCCATGAATGAAGAGATGAAATCTATGTATGACAATGACGTTTGGGATATCGTTCCGTTGCCTAAAGACAAGAAACCCGTTGGTTGCAAATGGATATTTAAGACTAAGCGGGATTCTAAAGGCAATGTTGAAAAATACAAGGCACGTCTTGTTGCGAAAGGTTTCACACAGAAAGAAGGCATTGATTATAAAGAGACTTTCTCTCCAGTTTCATCGAAAGACTCTTTAAGGATTATATTGGCGCTTGTAGCACATTATGATTTAGAACTTCATCAGATGGATGTAAAGACGGCGTTTCTCAATGGTGACATTGATGAAACGATCTATATGAAGCAGCCAGAGAACTTTGTATCAGGTGATGCAGGGTCTATGGTTTGCAGACTTAAGAAATCTATCTATGGGCTAAAACAAGCATCTCGACAATGGTATCATAAATTTCACAAAATTGTTAGCTCATTTGGTTTTGAGTCTATCATAGTAGACGAATGCATATACCTTAAGTTCTGTGGGAGTAAAATTATTTTCTTGGTTTTATATCTAGATGACATATTGCTTGCCAGTAACGATAAGGACATGTTGCATCAAACTAAGAATTTTTTATTTAAGAACTTTGAAATGAAAGATCTTGGTGATGCATCATTTGTTCTAGGGATTGAAATACTTAGAGATAGATCTCAAGGTATTCTAAGGTTATCCCAGAGGAACTATATCGATAAGATTCTAACAATATTTGGCATGGAAAACAGCAAACCAGGAGATACCCCTGTATCAAAAGGAGATAAGTTTAGTCTAAAACAATGTCCCCAAACTGACTTAGATAAAAACATCATGAAAGATATTCCCTATGCCTCAACCGTGGGTAGCATCATGTATGCACAAGTATGCACGCGTCCAGATATTGCGTTCATCACTGGAATGCTAGGGAAATATTTGAGTAACCCAGGTATGGAACACTGGAAGGCAGCCAAGCGAGTGTTGAGATACCTAAAGAGAACAAGGGACTATATGCTCACGTATCGGAGATCGGAACAGCACGAGGTCATTGGATATACTGATTCTGATTTTGGAGGATGTGTCGACAACATGAAGTCAACATCAGGATACATCTTTATGATGGCAGGCAGTGCCATGTCATGGAAGAGCGCTAAACAGTCATTGGTGGCCTCCTCCACTATGGCAGCTGAATTTGTTGCATGCTATGAAGCATCTAATCATGGCGTATGGCTGAAGAACTTCGTCACAAGTCTGAAAATTGTGGATTCTATTCAGAAACCACTCAAATTATTATGTGACAACAATTCAGCAGTGTTATACGCAACCAACAACCGAAGTTCGTCAAAGTCAAAGTACATCGATATTAAGTTTTTGGTTGTAAAAGAGAGAGTGCAGAATAATGAATTATGTATAGAACACATAGGTACAGACTCCATGATTGCTGATCCTCTTACTAAAGGATTACCACCCAAGAAGTTTCACGAACATGTTGCCCGTATGGGTGTAATATCTATTTAGGATAGTTAGAAAATGTGGGAGTCTGAATATGTTTTAAGTTTTGATGTTCTATGTAATGCAATTGTAAACAATTTTGATGATATATACAAGTTGCATTCAGTTTCGGTTTCATTATTTCTTTCTTTAAAGTTTAATTTTTGACCTCATACAGTAAAGTAAAGGTGACTCAATTAGAAATAGGCTCACACTTGCATGTAATTTCTAAACTATATGTCCAAATCATATTCATGTCATTCAGTTATGTTGGCAGCGTGATTTATGTCGGTTTAGTTGCGAATAAATGTGACAAGTGCTGCTTAAGTCCTTTGTTAGCATAATTGATGGACAGAATTGTTTAAGAAATACAATAAGAAAGACAGAAAAGTTGCATGCAATAAAGTTAAGGATATATAATCAAAAGGTTGCACTTGTCCATGTGGGAGATTGTTGGATTTAGAGACGTCTAAATTACAATAATTAAGTTGGACATATGTGCATTATGATTATGATATCAAATACTGTCAAAAGATTACATTTATGTAATAATTAAAACATGCCAAACAATGTGATTAATTAAGTCATGGCATTATATGTATTTAAATAAGGATTTGGATACAAATACATATAGAATAATGTTAATCAATTATAATTGTTAATGGACCGATTATAGTTGATTAAAATAATAGCAGTAAATTGAGCTAAATAAGGAAATCAGAATTTATTCTGATTTATTTCAGTTTTTTCTGAAGTTTCCCGATTTGAAGTTTTTTATAAAATCGGAAACTCCAGATTTCTTTTGGACTTGTTTCCCAAGTATTAGCTAAATTTCAGCAGCCCTAGGATTAGAATCTTTTTCTTTGGCACTGCTATAAAAGGGCTGAGTCTCCAAGGCTTGCAATCATCCAGAAAAATTGTCTGCTCCATTGAAGACAGGATACTCTCCAGAGAAAAGGATTGCAAGTTCTTGGAAGGATTCGAGAGCCAACAACTCAAGTCAAGACCAGAAGCTGTCCGCGACCTTTGAAGATGGAAAGTAAGTTCCGCTGTGCATTAAGCTTGATTTCTAAAGTTCCGCTGTGCGTTAAGTTTAATTTCTTGCATAGGAGTAGATCTTGGTTAGGGTTTAAAGTATTTAGTAAAACCCATCACCTTTGTGTCGACCAACCTATGTTACATAGGACCATTGTAACACATCACAGTGGGCAGAGAATACATTACACGTTAGCGGAGTAAGGAACAATGCCCTATGAAGGAAGAGAGAAACAATGCAAAACGCAGCTGGCATGCACATCATAAAAAACGTTGATGGTAGAGAATGTAATGCATCCAACCATTACACACAACATAATTCACAGGAAGGAGGAAAGAGAGGGACGTTGGATCTAAAAATAAAAATCAAAACGCATCATGCTGCAAATTGGCACTCATTCAATGAGCAGAGAATCACAGAGGGACTTGGAACGATGGCATAGGGGAAAGATGCATACACAAAAAAACACTCGGATTGACAGAGGTCACCCAATGAAATTTATCCAAAGATACCAATGTTTCTATACTTAGCATGGATTGAACACTTCAATGTAGGTGAGGGAGTACGATTGGAGATGATAGGCATACCAGAGCTCGCATACATGGAATCCATAGTCCATGCATATCACTGAAATAACGCATAATTCACACAGAAAAAAATTCTCAAGTGGTAGTCCACACCACAGCAAGAGAAACACTAACCCTAGTCGAGCAGCTCAATAGTTGGAGAAATATCAAGCCAAAGAAGAAGCGCAGACCTCCCTATTTGGCCCAGAAAACCAAAAGGAAAATATGAGTAGACAGAAGGAAATGAAACTCAAAGAATATAAAAGTAATTAAAAACTCAGGCATTTGGTGTTCCATCGACCTCCACAATAGTAATCACACCATAGATCATAAAATACTTACCATGAAGATAATAGCATGTGGGAAACAAGGAACGTCCACCTCGAGCCCATCCGCAGTCAAGTTAGAATCAGTATTTTAAAAAATTTAAACTCCAACACTCAGGAGTACACGTAAGGGTTGCTGAAATCCCAAGCTGAGGCCGACCACATGCATAGGTCAATCATTTTTTTGCCACACAATCTCCAGCAAACAAGCAAAGATATACGAGGAGGAGAAGGGGTCTCCCAAAGACTTGTTTGACGTGTGGGAGATGCCAGGGTTTCATTCCAGATCGATGGGGAGAGGAGTCCCTTTGAATTTAATAGATTTATAAACATTGAAAATTGTAACTTGAATAAAGCAAATACTAGGTGGTTGGATTTGTATTTATGCTAAGTTCATATATTAATATTTTTTCAGGATTATGATAGGGAAGGAAACTAACGTCGAGCCGAAAAACAGGCACCTACAACTGTGAAAGAGAGAAAGACAATTGTTTTTACCTAAACCAATTTCTATTCTCCATACATGGTTCTACTATCTGATGTACCTAAGTACAATTAGAGTGTGATCATACCTGCAAAGAGATATGCTCGGATACACTTCAAATCTTAACCCTGTAAACCCTGTAAGTTGAACCTTTACCTTGTTCCTCAATCCTGTGTTGTGTATGCCAATGCTTATTGATTCTTCGAGTGGGTGATTCCATGAGCAAGCAAGGCATTTTATAGGGTTGGATACAACTGTATATGGGATTGATATTGATGGAAATTGGTGCAAGCCAAGGATCCATGCCAAATTTTGTTGGAAATCTAGAGCGATCCCAATATCCCAGTGAAATTCAGTTAGAAATCGAGGGCGATCCCAATATCCCAGGAAAATTCAGTTAGAAATCGAGGGCGACTAGTGGAGTTTATAAAAAATTTACTGGAAAAGGGGGGCGAGCCGAGGATCCCACTCGAAATTTCGGTAGAAATTAGGGCGAGAAGAGAATATTAGGGGAATTTTAGAGGATGAATTTTGTTTTTTTGGTGTTTTTTTCCTAAAAATACTCCGGCTATTTATGTTTTAGGAATTATTTTATTTATAATTTGTGGTCAAAATTTTTATTTTATTAAAATTTTGTTTAATATATAAAATTCACCCAACAAAAAATCTAAACCCCTTTAAAATCGTCCATGGTCTATAATTCGCCCCTAAAATTATCTATGGTATTGAGGGGCAGTGGGAAATATATATAAAGCTCTATGGTTTCGATTTCTTGTAAACACTTCTAGAATTTAATGGAAAATTTTTGCTTCTTCTTCAGATTTGCTATGTGAGCATTGAGTACATATACATAGCTTACTTTTCTAATGCTATTTTATGTTAGCTTCCTCAGAAGTAATGATACTTTTCTATTTCTTTTTGTAGTATTTACATTTGATTAGAGTGTTGGTATGGTAGCCGTTTCTATTTTTTGTAGATTTGATTAATGTTTATGATTGTTGTGTGAAGTATTTTGTAATGTCCTCATCCATCATTATGAGCAACAGAGGGGGGAATGAATAGATTATGGGATAAAATTCGTCCAAAGGCCATATTACGAATTTCTAAACATTTAAATTGCATGTGCATATCCATAAATAAATACACATTAGAAATAAATCTATCCACACAAACATCACATGAATTTACAAGCATAATTATGCAGGTATAATAATTAAATCATTGCACATCAGAAACACAGAGAATACTTATCTTTAAACAAATAAGATCCAAGCAACTATCTATGTAAGAGATTTTTCCACCCATCCTTAAGAACTCTATCTAGCATATACTATTTATGTTGAGAGGCCACCCCTAAGATGGGCTATGAGGCTTCCAGGGAGAAGGACACACCTAGAGGATACTCTAGGACCAAAAACCACTATGATCCCTATGCTTATCCAAATTCTCAAACAAATATCTATATGTATCTCACTCATCTCTCATGGCCTTGGCTCCAACAATACCTACCCCACACAATTCCCTTCTAGGCTCAAGCATCCCCTTCACCAAACCATAGTTCCCTTGGGTGATCCATAATTCCAAGCGATTACCAATGTATTCATAGAAGGAATCTAGCCTAATGTATGGTATTGGAGAAATACATGTATCCTTAATTCATAGATTTTGAGATATGCAAATGTAGCAAAAATCAATGGGTAAATCTTCTTAGTCTTCCCAACCTCAATACTCACCTACAACCATCTATTTTCCCTTTAAACCTATAGGTCTGGTTCCAAATTCAAATTTATGGGTTATACACATTCTAGTAATTGGTAATGGTATGAACAAAATGAAGGAGGAAACTCTATGTAGTGTAGAAATCTGCATGATAATGGAAAATGAGTGAATGAATCTAAAGTATAGGAGGGGATGGTGACAAGACAACTGACATAAATTCTGACCATAGAAGAAAAGGACCATTATAAATTTCATAAGAGGACACCCATGCCATGCTTCCATAACTACATGAGAGTAATTTACCCACCAACTATTGAACTTTGGTTGTCATTGATGTCAACTAATGTCAAAGAGGATTTCAATTGATTCAATTTGAGTCATTGATGTCAACTGATGTCAAAGTGGATACAACATTCCTATGCCAGCTTAAATAAGTACATGGAAGGCACTTTGAAGAAGTATATGTGTAATATGGTGAAGGACATGGATGCTAGTGTGAAGAGGTATATCTATAAGTTGCATCTAGTCTGAAGATGTGTTTCAAAGGATACATCATGCAACACATAATGAAGGTACATCATGCATATCCAATTAAAAGAAGCACATAAGCAATGTATCCTACTACATGTGATACCAGTGTATATATTAAGTCCACCAAGCCCTACTCTCTCAAGGAAGTAGTCAAAGAGCTTGTTGGACAAAGGTACATGTGCACAAGCAACCAAGGAGTTGCTTAATAAAAATTACAAGTGTGCAAGCATGCTGAAAGAATACTCTGGAATACACAAGCATTGCTTGGTCAAACAATGGTAGTGCACAAACAATAAGAAACATAATAGTCCTGAACGCACGCAAGTCTTGCTAATCAGAAGATGCATTTAGTTAGTAAAAGGCGCATAAGTTCCAAGAAGGGTACAGTAGCTGAAGTTGATTATGCGCAAATCCCACATGTAATGGTACTACAAGAGTCAAATTCTCACCAAGTAGAAGTTAGTTTATGCGCAGATTCTGCAAAGCATTAATACATCATGAGCACAACACCCACAAGGGATGGTATAAAAAGGTATAAAGACTCATCAAGTTGAAGAGGAAGGATGTGCACATACCTCAAAGAAATGGTACATCAAGAGTGCAAAAGTACATCACTAAGGTGTAAGTCCCACTAAGTTGTGAACCATGGATGCACAAGACCCACAAAGGATGACACATCAGCAATGCAAAAGATGACATGTGGAAAAAGAAAAATCCATGAAGTATGGAAGAAGGGATTCCACAACCAACTTGTGGACATACAATCCATGCAATACATGTATAAATAGAGATGAAAGTTGGAGATTTGAAGTATGCTCGATTGCAAGATTGTAGAGCTTCAGTTGGAAAATACAGATTTATATTTTGGGCATCAAGGGTTCGAGGACAGAACAACATGATGTAGCGAGGAGATGAGTGCGCATATACAGAGGAATGATATAGATGATGGTGCCCATAATCGTGCTGCAGATCTGTGATGAATGCACAAATATTGAAAGGAAGAAACACAGAAGTATGTGCAACTATGTGATGATTGAATGACAAGATTGCAAACAACATGCATACAGTAACATATGTTGTGAGTAAGGAAGTAGCACATAGACATAACCAAAGTATATAAGGTGATGCGCATATGTTTGGCTGATGCACGGAGATTGAAGTAAAGTGTGTGAAGTTGAGAAATCCATCTAATGCACAATGACAGAGCAACAACAGGATCCAGTAAGCGCGTCATGATGAGGTTTATCTGAGACAAGTGCATTAAACTGGTAGAACAAATCAATTGTTGCACAACATGTCACAAATTATCTAAAATACTGTGGCACTTAAACTTAATGGACACATCAATAAGTGTGCAATTCCATCTATTACTGGTGCTTTATCTCAGATTAGCAAACTATCTATTGAAAGCACATTATCATTTGGTAAGTGCAGTTGCGCAGAAGTAGATCGATAGAGTATACCTTAGCGCAGACTGCAGAATCAACAAGCACACAGTACATGAAGTAAGAGATAAAAAAAAGTGTAGAATTTAGAGGAATGAGAAGTCAAATGATGTATGCATCATAGTGACAGTGAATCGTCTGCATGTGATGGTAGCGCACAACAGAACTAATATCAAAATATCAAAAGTGTGTGGGAGTTGGAAGTTTAGTAAGTCAAAAATTATATTGGATATCTGGGCTGCAAGATAGGGAAAGGAGCATGTGGGTTGTAGCCTCCTTCCATTTGGTGCTAGAGAACACATGGAGTTGGATGTTCCTTCAGGATGGTTCCTATAAAACCAGGGGGTCGGTGCCTCCTTCCATTGGTGCTAGTAAATACCGTAAGTTCATGCTTCCTTGAATATATTATTTTCATTACAAAAGAGCATTTCGTGGTTTTCTCCCAATTTGGTTTCCACATCAAATTCCTATGTTCTGTGTTATTTGTCTTATTGCATATATGGATGAATGATTTTGTTGAATGCATAACTAAACATCAATATTAAGTCAATACTAATCTATTAAAGAAGGTAAAAATCATTGATAACTACGCTAATACTGATTCACCCCCTTCTCAATATTAAATCGAATCCAACACCAACCTCACACATGCATTCAATGATTGGATTTAATAGTCAAAATGAAGTAATTGGATTAGTTATATCACATGCAAATAATTAGATGATTTCTAAAGTTGACACTTGGCAATAGAGGATTTAATCTCCCATAGCCACCCTTTCCTCTTCCCCTCTAGTGGAATTGTATCCCCTCGAGCTCTTTACACAACTATCTTGGACCATTTTATTATTTTCCAACATAATATTTACATAGCATTCAAATTGGCATGATAATCCAACCTCATGGTCCAAATGAGAATAATTACATCATACATACATAGTCATTCACTAGTCCAGCCTTGGCCATGATCTCCACACTAGGAATCCTTACTAGCATTCACTAGTTGGTACTTAGCCTTGAACTCCACACTAGAAATCCTTACTAGCATATTTACATCATTTACATAATTTTGATTAAATACATTCCAAGTCAAAATCGGGGGTATTACATATTTACTTGTAGAGTGTGTGGTCTTCCTCGATATAAATATTGAAGAGACAAGGTGTATGATCAAGAACTAAGTATCTATTACAACAGATTCATCATTGATCACATAATTTCTAAGGGTTTTATATAGTTTTTGGAGAATTTTGGTGATTTTTAGAGTAATTTTTTTTTATCCCAGGTAATTTGGGCGAATCAGTTCAGAAAAAATGGAAATTAACAAATCTCTTTTTGGAAAAAACATAAAAAATTATCCCATGGACTAAATTTCACCACTAAAAGTTTCCTCAGTCAGCAAAGGCCCTTTTTGCAGTAGTGCTTATTTGAATTATGTTGATAAATAGTTATATCCCATTGTGGCATATCAATGGTTATGTTTCATTTATATGTTTGTTAATAGTTATGTCAAATTGTGACATTCATCAATGGTTAATTGCATTATGAAGTTTGATTATCACATATTGGGACATTTAAAGATTAGTAATATAAGACATTTCATCCCATTATAATGTTCAATTTGGTTTAGCTATGTGGAATTTCTACATTCCTTAATGGTTCTACTGCATTGTAACATCCATTCATGGTTAAATCACATTGCTATGTTTTCTAATGTTTATGTCACATTATGACAATGACTGAGGCCCTAATAACTACAATCAAAGTCCTTGTGAAATCCATTACACCGTCTATAAATAATCAATATACAAAATTATATAATATATATTTTTTAAAACTATCAATTGTATATCATGCTTTTATAAAATGGGCATTTTTTCAACTTATTACATCAATTTCATTAACCATGTCAATTTTATTAAAAATTACTATTAGGTATTAGTGGTTAACTATGACTAATTCAACTCTAAAAAATCTTAACCATTCATCTTGTTTTACCTATGTTGAATCACTATGATGATAATACTTATGTCCTATTATGGAATCCATCAATGGTTATGTTGTATTTATACAATTGTTAAAGACTATGTCAAATTGTGACATTCATCATTGATTAGTCATATTTAGATGTTTGGTTATCTTATATTGGAGCATTTAAAAATGAAAAATATAAGACTTTATGTCACATTGCAATGCTCATTTGATTTGAAGAGTTAAGTTGAATTGCTATATTTCTCATCAATGGTTGTATCACATTGTGACATTCATCAATGATTAAATCAACCATGTGCTAAGATATTGAATCATGAAATTTGACATCTTGGGCACACTAAGTGGACTATTATTCCTAAACTTGTACATAATGTTAAAAAAACAATAAATTGGATATATTCAATTAATTATATCAACTTTATATAATAAAAAATAAGAAATATTTATGTTTTGTTTATTTATTTTTTAATTTAATTATTTTAATAATAATAATATATTTTTATTAAATCCCTCACCCATTCACACTTATATATATATATATGTTTTGAATTAACACATGATTTGGGAGTGATCTACATTTTTCACTAGCAAATGATTTTGAAAATTATTTAACATGATTAAAGTTTTAATAACTATAATCAACATCCATGTGAAATACATTATTTATATATATAAAACAATATAATTGATATTTTTAAAACTATCAAATGTGGGTTGTTTTTTTAATTTATTATATCAATTTCATTTAACATGTCAATTTTATTAAAATTTATTATTAAATAGATTTGTTTTTAATTTATAATAGAAAATTCATAGTTTAAAAATGATTTTTTTACACAATGGGAAATTGGATTTCATGTCCAACTTTTTTTGAGAAAGTTATGCTACATAAGATTGAAAAATTTCCACATACTAAATTGTAAAGCACCTCACTACCCATGATACAATAATTTATTATTTGAAAATAAATCTTTCTATTTTTTTAAAATAAAATTTTAATTTTATATAAAATAAACATATGCATTTTAATAATTTTTATTCGATTTATTAAATCATTATTATAAGCACCATAAGCTTATTGTTGGAACCTAAGGTTCTAAAGGGTCATCACACTCATGGATCTTCTAGAAATAGTCATTTGATGGACAACAATCAACTAACAAATAAATTGATTGGTGGATTGACTGGGAGAGTCAAAGGCTCAACTCAATGGTCGACGAGGTTGTGTTCGGATCAAATACAACAACCGACTAAACTATGGGATATTGTGGATTTTGGGGAAATGGTTAGAACCAACGAACCCTATTTGTGGGCCAGATCTTCCTCGCTTCAATGGAGTTCGTTAGATATGGAGGCTATAAAAGAATGACCCTATGAGTTGTGTTTATATGTATGTCTTGTATGCATAATCAAGTGGGCATTGTGATGAATATATCATAATGTGTTGTGCTTAAGTATTGTAACAATGTCTTTAGACTCCACCTCTCTTCTTGGAATATTATTCCCTTCTGGTATTTTATTTTTTGTTATGTGGTTTAAGGTGAAGAGGTCCCCCAAATTGGTATCAAAGTTATTGGTTTTGACCTAGCTTATTTTCTATTAACCATGTTGAGTAGGATCTGGAGTTGATAAACTCTGGTATGAATATTTGTCGACTGATACCTCTTCTCAACTCAAATTAGATTGGTTTAGTCAGAAGAATGATTTCCAAGATATAAAATGTTGTTCTAAATGGACACAATTATGCAATTTGGGTTCCATATATGGAGACTTTGTTGAAGAGTAAGGGATTATGGCAATATATGAAGGTTGATGTCGCAGATTTGACAAATGTCAATGTTAAGTTTATCATCGATGGAAGGAAGGATGAGGTTGTTTGGGTCATCACAGCCTACATTTCGAGGGAGATTCTCTTTCATACAAGCGATACCGAATTTCCTCACGCCGTTTGGAATAAGTTGAAGCCATTGTTCAGTGAAGTAAATGAAATTCAATTTATGTAGATAGAGAAAGAGTTCATCTCTCTAGAATCTCTTTCCTTTGACAAGATTGAGGACTATTTAGCTTTCCTCAAGGAGGTACAGTTAAAATTGGGCAAATGTGGTAAGGATTTTCTAAAGAAGGATAGAAAACTCATTGAATTGGTCTTGATGAATTTGAAGACACCCTATGATTTCTTCTGCTCCTCCTTTCGTTCTAGTTGGAGTCTCATAATAAATACAATAAGGATTTCATATTTTATGTCTTCTATGGTTTGTTTATTAAATACCAACAAAATTTTCTTAAAGAAAGGAAGCTTGGTGCCGAACGTTAGTATAACTTGCTGAAGAGCAAGGTCAAGAAAAACTATAAAGAACGTGGTCTATTGGATCATTGACTAGAATGTATTGACTAATCTACTAAAGAAAAATATGGACAGTCGTCATTGCAAAGAAGGACCGAAAGAAGAAAATCTATTGGTATTATGGAAAAGCTAGACATATCGAGAAAAAATATTGGAATAAGATAAATGAAATGCAAGGAAATTTCAAGCATCTTGAGGATAGTGCATCGACTAGTTAGTTGATCAATCAAACTAGTTAGTCGATCAATTGAACTATTAAAAAATTCATGTTCTCTGTTAGCACTTTCCAAGTATTACATTCCCGTACCGCTTAGGCAGAATGGATAGTCAATTCCAGTTGTACTCATCATATGCTAAGGATGCCTCTCTATTTTGTTCCTTAAGTGGATCTCTAGAATATAATATTTATGTTGCTAATGATTACACTCTCACGATTGATATAAGCTAAGATGTTAAATTCCATTATGGATAAATATCTAATGTCTGTCATGTGCCTAACTTCAGTGCTAATTTATTGTCGGTTTCTCAACTCACATGGATTGAGAAGATTGTTGAGTTTTGGTCAGATATATTTATCATAAAGGATATGAGGCTTGGGAGGAAAAATGTTTATTCGGGATATCTACATATTAAATACAAAATTTACAATTTTCGTGATTCCCCCATGAATTTTTCCAAGATGACTAGATCAACTACAGTCATTACTCAAATGGATGACATAAGTCAAATTTGGCATGAACGAATTGGATGTATAAACTTTCAAAGTTTAAAGATGATGGTTACTCATAATATGGTTATTTTTATTGCAAATACTGTTCCACTTAATGGAGTTTGTAGAGGATGTTTTCTTAGAAAGCATCATAAGGCACCATTTGATTAAGGGAAAGCATGGCGTGCACATAACCAATTGGAACATGTTCACAGTGTTCTATGTTGCATGAACAATTCTTCATTAGCAGGTGCGAAGTATATTTTTACCTTCATTGATGATTTCTCTATATTTACATGGGTATAATTCTTAATGAATAAGAATCATTTCTTTGAAAGATTCAAGGAAATTATGGCATTGGATGAAAAGCAATGTGTCTAACCCATCAAATGTTTGAGATCAAAAAATGGTGGGGAATATGTGAGTTGACAAATTGAATACTATCTCTTGCAAAATGGCATTTCTTGGTAGAGATATGTACCTCACACCCCTCAGTAGAATCGCATCACAGAGAGGAAGAATCATAATTTAGTTGAAATGGATTGGTTCCTACTGTAGATCAAAGATGTTTCAACAAAACTTTGGGAAGAATATGTTTACTATTCAAACTATCTCCCGAATCTTTTTCTTACTAGAGTAGTCATTGACATGACTGTAGTCAAGAAGTGGAATGGAAGGAAACCCTCTATTAGACACCTCCAAGCCATTGGATGTGTTGCTTGGGAGCATATTAGTGATAATTGTAGGAATAAATTGGATGCAAAGAGTCATTCTTGCATCATGATGGGATATTCTAACGAATCAAAATTATTTCATCTATTTGAAACTATCAAACAACATATCCTTTTGAGTAGGAATGCGATCTTTGATGAAAATATTTAAAGTAATAAGTTGTTGAACTCCTACTCTGGTCAATTTCGCGGTGATCTGTTTGATATTCTTAAAGAATTTGGATTGGTTGCACCTTTCTATGGATTTTTGACCATAGTAACAAATTCTACTCCTGATTCAACCGGTAGTTGGTCTAATGTTAATGAAGAGATCAATACACTGACTCATTCAACTGGTAATTACCGTTGAATTGTTTAACTCGATGGGTTGCTAAAACAATTGATGTTGTTGGACTAGATCTTGGAGATGCTAATATTGATCAGCAAACCCATAGTTAGAAACAACATGGAAATGTTGCACTGATGGAACGTGTTATTGAAAATTGTGATCCTAATGCTTATACTGACCCTCAAGGTGTGACAGAACGGTAAAATGCTATGGCTATTGAAATTGATTCATTGAAGAAGAATAAGAGTTGGGAACTTGTTTGTCGACCATAAGGAAAAAATGTTGTGAAGTGTTGATGGGTCTATATGACCAAGTTACTTCCAACAGTGTTGTTGAATGTCACCAGGCTTATTTGGTAGATAAGGGATTCTCTCAACAAGAAGGCATCGACTACATTGGAACGTTTTCCCTTGTTTCCAATATGAACTATGTTCGACTGATCCTTTCCCTTATTGCCCGTTTTGGATGGGAACTTTATCAAGTAGATGTTAAAAATGCATTTCTTCATGGAGACTTGTCTGAAGAAATCTATATGGAACAATTTCTTGGTTTTGTGACAGCTTCTAGTCTTGTTTGTTGACTCAATAAGTCATTGTATGGTTCAAAACAAGCACCTCATGCTTGGTATGATAAGATTGATTACTTCTTTCCCAATCTTGGCTTCAAATGTTGTAAATATTATCACAATATTTATGTATTACATGTTCATGGTGATACCTTGATTATTGGATTGTACGTTGATGATTTAATCATAATTGGAAATAATGTCAATCTAATTTTTGGTTTTAAGGAACAACTTGTAGATACCTTTGAAATGATTATTCTTGGTCTATTGCATTTATTTTTGGGCATTCAAATTTTGCAAATGCATTATGTTATATTTCTTTCTCAACCCAAGTATGCTTTGGATATTTTGGAATGATTCAAGATGGATGACTATAAGTCTTGTGCTACACCTTATCATTCTAGAGTGAAGTTGTCGAAATACTATGAACCTCCTTGAGTTGATGCCACTCTTTTATGGAAAGTTAGTCAGTAGCTTGATTTAATTAACTCACGGTCGATCAGATCTCTCCTTTGTTTGTAGTGTGGTATTGTAGTTTAGGAAAGATCCTCTTGAAATTTGATAGAAATATACAACGAGAATTGTTCAATATATTAAAGGAGTTACTGATCAATATGTTATTAAGTATTTTCATAGTACAGAACCATTGGTTGCGTTTAGTAATTCCGACCACGGAGGTGACATTGCCGACAGTAAGTCCACTTCTGGATATTTATTTTGATTGGTTTCTAGACCCTTAGTTTGGTCGTATAACAAATAGAATTTAGTCTCTCTTTCGGCTACATAAGAAAAGTATCATAGCACTCTCAATGCAAGTATAGAGGTAGTTTGGATTTATTAGCTTCTAAAAGAGCTTGGGTTTCATGTTTAGGCCTTGACCGTTATTCATTGTGATAATCAGAGTACCATATAGGTTGTTGATAATCTTGTTTCTCATAGAAAGATGAAGCATGTTGAACTTCATGTTCATTATTTATGATAGTTGGTGCAAGACAATGTTGTCTCACTTGTTTATTCTAGGAAAGATAATCAAATCATTGATATATTATGAGGTCTTTACTAGAAGCTAAGTTTATGAAACTTTGGGCTATGATCAAGCTTCATGAATCTACAATTATGGGGGGATGTTTATAGCATGTAATTACATATTTTGAATCTCCAGAGTGTTATGCTGATGGGGGGTGTTGGAACCTAAGGTTTTGAAGGTTCATCACACTCATGGATCTTCTAGAGATAGTCAATGGATAGAGAACAATCTAGTAGCGAATAATTCTACTGGTGGATCAACTAGGAGAGTTGAAAGCTCAAATCAATGGTCGATGAAGCCATGGTCAACCCAACTACAACAACTGACTAAACTATGGGACATTTGTAACGTCCCCCTCACCCAATCCGACCATCAAGAGGGGACGCTGGCCAAATCGGGCTCTCAGATTTCGCCCCAAGTGCATAATACGATTTTCAACAAAGCAATCTGTGCATAAATGTAAATAAACATGCACATGGGAATTAAAATTTATCTACACACATCTAGCATGCAAAGACAAGCATAAACATTATAGGCATGAAGTAAAAACATTTTAGAATCAAATGCATAAGAATACTTATCTTTATCCAACACATATCTAATCAACTGGTTGTGTAATAGTTCTTTTCCACCCAACCATAGGCACTCCATCCAGCATATACTCTTTCTGCTGGGAGGCCACCTCTAAGATATGCTATGAGGCCACCAGGGGGAAGGAAACACCTACAAGATTCTATCTCTCAGCCCACAACCATTATGCTCTCTATGCTTAGCCAAATTATCATACAAATCTCTACAGGGGTCTCACTCAGCCCTCACAGCATTGGCTTCAACAATACCTGCCCCACACAATACCCTTCTAGCTCAGGCATCCTATTCACCGATCCACGGTTCTCTTGGGAAACACATCTTGCTGGGTGCTTCCAGTGTGTGCATAGAAGAATTCCAACCTGATATTGGCTGCTATAAAACCATCTGTAGCCTCAATCTGTGGCTTCTCAAGCACCTACAAGCAAACAAACTCAACGGTAAGAGTTCCTAGCTTGCCCAACCTCTGTTCTCACCTACAACCAACATTTTTCACTTCTCAATTTGTGGCATGGTCTCCAAATTCGAATTTCTAAGTTCAAAACAACATGGTAAATTCATGGACAACAATGGAGAGCTCTGCATCTCTGAATTTGCGTGAAATAATAATGAGTAATGAGGGTTGACACCAAAGGATATGAGGAAATGATGAAAATACAACTGACATAACTTCTGCCAGTAGAGAAAGGACTCTTGGCAGCTGTAGATTGACTTTCGTCATGACCGAATTGTTGAAAAAGTGTAGTCAATCCCATGCTTCAATAACTACATGAGGTGACTTTTGCCACCAACCACACACATGCATTAATGATTGGGAAAATGGTCAAAACCAGAGATAATTGGCTTATTCTCATCACATGATAGAATTTTGGGTGATTTCTGAGGTTGACACTTGGAAGCAAGGATTTCATGGGCCCCCTTTCCTCTTCCCCTTTGGTGGAATCATAGCCCCTTTGGTGCTCTTTACACAACCATTGTTGGACCATTTTATTATTTATGCACATAATATTTGCATAATATTCTAAACCAACATAAACACCAACCAAACAATCCAAATAAAATATAACATCATACATGCCTAGACATTAACTAGTCGCGCCTTAGCCTTGAGCTCCGCACTAGGAATTCACACTAGCATATTTACATCATTTAGATAATTTTGGATAATTACATTCCAAGTCAAAACTAGGGGTATGACAACATTGTGGATTTTGTGGAAATTGTTAGAACCAATATCATATTTGTGGACCAGATCTTCCTTAATTGAAGGGAGTTCATTAGATCTAGAGACTATAAACGAATGACCATATGGGTTTTGTTGATATGCCTATCTTGTATGCATAATCAAGTATGCATTATGATGTTCTTCTCATAATGTGTTGTGCTTAAGTGTTGTAATGGTGTCTTTAGACACCACCTATCTTCTTGGAATATTATTCCCTTTTGGTATTTCTTTTATATTATGCGGTTCAAAGTGAAGAGGTTCCCAACACTTATAAACATTAAACATGCAATAAATCTTTCATGTTGAATTTGAAAGATTACTATGTTTTGGAAGCATTTATTTTTATCATGTTTTTTATACTACAATATCATTAGACTTATAGCATTCATATAATTTAATTCCATGCAAATGTATAATGCTATTCTATAATAACATTTTATACTCAATACAATATGCTTATTCATATTGATACAAACTAGTATAATCATCCTAATTAAATATAAATATATATATATATATATATATATATATATATATATATATAATTAAAATAAAAATAATTAAAATTTGGAAATAAAAAATATTTTTAGATTATAAAACCACTTTTTCGAAATCTTAAATTGAAAGCTTAGCCTAAAATTTCAACTTCCCATAATTCTTATAAATATTTGTTTCAAAACTTATAAATTTGTGTTTCAAAGCTTATAAATACTTCTTTCTAGGTGTGGTTAGTGAGGGACTGCCCATTGACCCAAGAGGAAATCAACTAATAGTATTTAATAGGGAATAAGAAAAACTACTAACAATTAAGCTAACGTGTTTTTTACAAGCATTTCGAAGATCTATTTTAACCCAGTGTGTTGAGCCCAACTTTGACATATGTTTGCACTATCAATACACCTCTTTTGCATTTTTATTTTTCCATATTCACCATTTCACTATTTTCTATCACAATATTACCCAAGACTTTGACATTCAATCATCCAAAGAGCTATATATAAGGTAAAACGTTGTCAATCTTAAAGAATTTCTTATTTTTAATGAAAATATCAATTATCATCCAAAGAGCTATTGAAGGTAAAACGTTGTCACAATCTCAAAGAATTTCCAGTTTTTAATGAATATGTCACTTAAAACGTGTTTTTATTGATAATGTAACCAAAATTTGTTATGTAACTCTACCATGCATATCTAGTAATAGATCGTACGTTGGCATATACACATTGCTCCACAACAAATTCGGTCACATGGGTTTTGATTGTAGGGTCCACAAGATGGTGTGGCACCTCTTGGTACAATTGGAGATTGCACCAAGGTGGAGCCTAACCACTAATCAACGCTCCCAAGTCAACAACATGCTAGAACTATCATTTCCACTGCATTCAAACCAATTTTAAATCGACGGAGCTGATTCTACATATCTCATATTGTGTAATGTTACATATGTTAACACCCATAAGAGATAATTAAATTTGAATATTTTAAAATAAAAGTGAAACAAATACAATATGTTTTAATATAGTTGGCAATCATATCAAATGAGAGTTGCCACATTATTTATGGATGTTTATAAGATCATAACAATGTAAGTATGAATATTTGGATCATATATATATATATATATATTGAAAAAAAATATTATAAGAATTTTTTAGAACTTTTTCTTCAATTTATGGGTTAAATTTTATGAATTATAGGAAAATAGTAGTCATTTGTCATTTTACACGTTAAAATACATTTTATAAAATTAAATGTTATTAATGAAGTGAATTTTAATTTCATCATTCATTTTGAATTTTTATTTTTTTTTAAATGTCATTAATATGTATATCCCAACCTCTTATATATATATATATATATATATATATATATAGATAGATAGATATGGGGTTGGGATATAAACATTAATGACATGGTCTAGTTTTCTCTTCTCCTTAGGTAAACTTGATTGGGTAATGTTTTCTTGGGACTATGGTATTTGGTGGCCCATTGTATTGCTTGTCAAGAAATCTATTTAAAGGTTTCCAAGATAAACTTTCTTTGTCATTATGTATGTGCTTGGTTTAATCACTATGTTTATGATATTTTTTTTGTTATTATATTTTGGTAAACTTTTTAGTTTTGTATTATATGAGGCAATATATGAGAATTCAATGATTCATATAGTTATTATAAATGTTATTTAAAAAAAATCAACTATTATTATTCTAGGTAAAATTGAGATTTAAACATCAAATGAAAGACAATGTTAAAATTAAAACGACATATAAATATTTATTGGTCGCAGAAAAATGAGAATTTTCTCCTAATGCCCTCAAGGTTAAAAAGATAATGACTATTTACTCCATTTACCATACATAATTATGAAAAATATCTTGAAATAAATCTTAATAAAATAATCCATCCCAACTCCATTTCTCACACACCAAACCTATTGTTTGTATAGTTAGATAATCCCTCTCAACTCCATTCACACACACCCAACGTATCGTTAATTCCATTTGACACACAACCAACATATTGTTGTAATGATAGTTTCCATATTACATCGTTGGTATAACACAATGTTGGCATAGTTTTGATTTTGAGGTATAGTTTAGATATTGAATCTATATCGGAGTCAAGAGTGTGGGATGAGAGGGATTGAAAGGGGTTTAAATATCACTACTGAAAGAGGATATAATTATGGCAATGTTCGATTCTTCTTATAAATGGAAAATGGAAGGGAGTAACGTGCAAAATGGTATTGTAAGGTGACAAATGGATGTTAATGGAAAACATGCCAATGTTATTAAGTGGATACGTGTGTCATGGTTATTAACGGTGACATGGTTAACAATGAAAATTGTTTCTTTCACAAATCTAATCATTTTATGAGAATTTATATTAAATATCATAATCTTTATAGATTAAAATCCTAAAATCAAGAAAGGATGCAAAATGTTTTCATTAAGCTACACTTTCATTGAGAAACCAAGGCATGATTTATATAGAGAAAAAATGGATTAATCATAAGGTTGAGAATGGTAGTGGAATTGAAAAAAGGACCGTGATTAAAATCCTAAAACCAAGAAAGGATGCAAAATGTTTTCATTAAGCTACACTTTCATTGAGAAACCAAGGCATGATTTATATGAGAAAAAATGGATTAATCATAAGGTTGAGAATGGTAGTAGAATTAAAAAGAGGGCCATGAATGGTAGTGGAATTAAAATGAGGGCTATGAAAGAAGAGAAACCAAGGCATGATTTATATGAGAAAAAATGGATTAATCATGAGGTTGAGAATGGTAGTAGAATTAAAAAGAGGGCCGTGAATGGTAGTGGAATTAAAATGAGGGCTATGAAAGAAGAGAAACCAAGGTATGATTTATATGAGAAAAAATGGATTAATCATAAGGTTGAGAATGGTAGTAGAATTAAAAAGAAGGCCGTGAATGGTAGTGGAATTAAAATGAGGGCTATGAAAGAAGGAAAACATTGCTTTTATTGAGCAATGATAAACCCACCATTGGGACATAATTGCCAAAGCCTTGATGGTTATCATCATTCACACTTGATAGAGGTCGATGAATGGATAAGAGAAGATACCTGGATGATTTTCTACATATTTAGAATAAGAAGCTTGGAAAAAATATAAATAAATCGTAGAAACTATATTTATTTTGTTTATCATTATTTATCTAATGTTTTAGTGATATGTTGAAAATAATATTATTTAATTTTATTATTTCCCTCATGTTTTAGTGATATATTGAAATTAATATTAATTGACTTTATATAATAGGGTATTGAGTCTTAAGTTTTTAGATATTAGAAAAATATTGCGTTTTAGATTGACTAGTTCAACTATGTATAAATAAATTATGATGTTGATAAGCATAACATATCTCTTATAATTTGGGGTGGAATCATATTAATAGACTAAAGGAAATATATGCCTAAGTGTATTACCATGTGTACGTGTGAATGGATCACAAGGTCATGGTCCAAATTTCAAATATAAAGTTTTTAGAAATTTTAAAATCGATCATTTTACAATTATTCATCATAGCCACCAAATAAAGAACAAAATGAATTTGCGCATTTACATATTTCTTATGATTGTAGACACATACAAACTAGCACAACCACATAAAGCGGTTGATATAAATAGATCTTTATGCTAATATTAGAAAGGGTGGAAAATGGCATGAATCAATGTATAACAACCACTTTAATTATATGGTTCTGTTAGTTGACTGATGCCATCCATGGGGAGGATTAGTATATTTATGAATTAAAATATCAATATCAATATTTTAAAATATCTGTGATCTTCAAATATGGCTGGCCATGTTTGACAATGGTTTATTATGGTTGAACTAGGTTGAGCATGGTTTACCATGTTTCACAATGGTTGACAAATTTTAACTATAGGTATCTATGTTTTAATAAGGATGACCTTGTTTGACTAGGGTTGAATATATAGTAAACCTTGTTTTAATATAGTTGGCTATGGTTGACTGCAATCAAATATGATTAACCATCGTGGATCATGTTTGACTATTGTTTACTTTGATTGACTATGGGTGACTTTGAATGACCATTGTTGGCCATGTTTGATGTGTGAGCATGTTTCATTGGGGTTTACTGTGGTTGACTATTGTCAACCAAGGTTAACTAGGGTTAGACTAGAGGTTTCCATGATTGTTTTAGTTAGCTATGGTTGACTTTAGTGAGCCATATTTGACTATGTTTAGCCATGGTTGATCGTGGGTGACTAAGTGTTACCATGGATGACTAGGTTTCACAATCATTAACAATGGTTAATGATGGTTGATTTTTATAAACTATTTGACCATGGTTGACTACATTTCAATATTATTAACTATGTGTGGCTATGATTGACTATCTTCCACAATGGGTTACTATGGTTGACATTGGTTAGATAAGGTTGACCAATGACCATCATTGATTATGTTTGACCATGGTTGACTATGGATGACAAGTTATGAATGGCCATTATGATAATCATTAACCATGTTTGACCCATGGTTAATTATGTTTTCAACTATGGTTGACTAGGGTTATCCATGATTCACTATGTTTGGCCATGGTTAACAATGTTTGATAATGGTTAACTGTGGTAGACTATGGTAGACAATAATTGCTATGGTTTACTATGTTTTATGAGATATGAATTTGTTTGATTATGGTTAACTATAGTTAACATGGTTGACCATACCTGGTCATATTTTACTATGGTTCACTTTAGTTGACTATCAATTACTTTGGTTGAACATGGTTTTCCCTGTTTGATTATGTATGATCATGTTTGATTTTTATTGACCATGTTTGATTATTGTGGACTATGGTTAACAATCATAGGCAACGGTTATACAAGTAACTTTTGTTGTTAACTTTAGTTAATGATGGTTGATTTTGGTTATTCATGGTTGACTATGTTTTCCCATGGTTTACCATATTTTTTTATGATTTAACCATGGGTGATAAAGGTTAGCTAAGTTTTCCATGGTTGACTAAGCTCAACCACAATTAACCATAGTTGGCTATGCCTTGATCATGGTTGACTTTGGTTGTCATTTTGTGTGATGATTCTAAAGGGTTATGTCACATATTAACATTCATCTTCATTGAATTATGCCAAATTTATATATTACCCAATGGTTATGTGACATAACAACACACATTGAGGGTTATTTCACAATATGATGTTCTTCATTGATTATGTCACATTGGGAAATTCCTTCAGGGTTGTGTTGGATTGCAACATTTGTTAATTGTTATGTCACATGTGACATTACTTAATGGCCATGCAACATTGCAATGTTTGCCAACCAATGATTATATCACACTGTTAATTACAACTATTATGTTTATATTTTCCTCACAATCAGTACATGTAATGTGACATGAGTTTAACATAATAGTGATTGTTTAAATAATGATTAATTATGGCTAGGTAAACCATAACAAAATTTAATCGTTCATCTTCACTACTAAAGAAAGGGCCTTTAGTGGCATGCAAAAAATGTCACCATAGCCTCATTGGTGAGAGTCAAAAGAGTATCCATCACAAAAAATTGAGCGCCGCCAAAGGAACAGTCTCCAAAAGTAAAGGTTATGCGATGACAGTAAAGGGATACCACCAATAATCCTTATTGTGACATTCAGAGACCATCACTATTTCATATGAGCAATAGTGGCTTTGTGGTGATGAGCATTTAATGAACCTCACTATTTATGAATTTATGGTCATTGTGAGTCACCATCACTAGTTCCTATGAACAATAATGAATTTTAATGATGGACCTTTAATGGCCATCACTATTGATGCATATATGTGGCTGGTCAATGAATGCCACCATTTCCTATAAACAATAGTGACTTATGGGAACGGGCTCTTGATTATCCTCACTATAAATGGAGATATGGGGATGGTTAATGACAGTCACCATTTCCTATGACTGATAATGACTTATGGTGATGGTATTTAAATGAATCTCAGTATTGTTGTCATTGTTATAATTGTATTAATGGTGACATGCCCCATAAGATCATCACCACTTATAGTCATTTTGAAAAAAATTTATTTATGTGTGATAAAGGATCGTCACCGTTTCAATTCACATTGAAAAAAAAAGTAATGGTCCTTGAAGACAATTGCCATTATTTTATTAATAGTGGCGATCATAGAGTTAAGTGTCACCATTAATTTTCACAATCACTAGTACAAAATAGCTATTTTTTACTAAACAAAGAGCTAAATTTGGATATAAATGACTATTTTTTAGGCAACGAGTATTGGTAACAAATTACTGGTCTCTTTTCCATGAATAAATTGTAGCCATATATCGCTTATTCATTAATTACCAATTAATGACTAAGCGAGATACAAATAAAAATAGTTGTATCTTACTTAGTCATTAATTGGTAATTAATGACTAAGCAAAATAGAACTAAATGTTATCCATGGAAGAAGAGACTGGTAATTCGTTACTAGTAGCCATTGCCTCAAAAAGAGTTGTTTATAGCCAAATTTTAGTTTTTTTTAGCAACAAATTATCAATTTTGTACTAGTGAATCCATCCATTGTCATTCGAAGTCACACATTGTGAGGATCATTTGAAAAATTAGACCATTTGGAATCTATAGTTTCCATGCTAGACTATCAACTAGGTGGCGCATTATTACAACATCACTTGCATTCTCATGATGCCACCTCATTTTTTGCAATATGTATTTAGAGTTGTCACAAAAAAAAGAATTATGATATATACATTACAATACTTATTAAGAATAAAGAAAATGATTCATGAGTAGGTTAGTAGTACATGAAGATGCATGCACTAGTACAAAATTAGAAATTAATGACTAAAAAATGACTAAAATTCGACTCTAAACGACTATTTTTGAGTCGGTGACTAATATTATCCGATTTCCACTATCTTATATCTAGTCGTATTTCACTAGTCATTAATTGGTTGACTTATTAGTCATTGATAGTTACTGATTAAGTCATTGATTTAGTCATTGATACTCACTGATTTAGTCACTAATTTAGTCATTGATTTAGTCATTGACACTCACTGATTTAGTCACTGATTGTCACAATTAATGACCAAATATCCAACTAAATAAACTACTAGATGATAACATATTAATGACTAAGCTAAATACGACTGAACATTAGTCGCGCTATAAGATACTGAAAATTAGCTACTAATAGTTGTATATATGCGAATTTAGTCGTTTTCTTAGTCACTAATTTATGATAGGGTACGTAGGAATCAAACCACCAATCTCCTACCTATAATAAGGCAGGTGCTCTACCATTGAGCTAGCACCCTTTAAGAAGTTGTTATTGCTTGACAATGATGATATTCAAACAAATTTTGCATGGGAACAAAATGAATGTCAAACATATTCAAGAATAATAAAATAGACAATAGGAATGTGTCTCAAACCAACAAGATTACAAATAGTCATGACATGTAATTTGAATTATGTATCAACACTTAACTTTATCTTAAAAAAACAGGATCATAGAAAAAGGAGAATCTCAATCGGATTCATTAGGATTTGTCAGCACAGGTTTACACCATTACACAATTAAAATTAGGGAGTCAAACAAACATCTAACATCACAATTGTATAATGCCAATCTCATCAGCAAATGCCTCAAAGAACAAAATACACAAAGCATGTCAAGAAAAATGTAGACTGAAAAGTGACAAAAAAACTAACCCTTGAGATTAATTAAAAAAAGAATCTACAAGCCAACTCAACAAACTTAAGACCACAAACTGCCATAGTGTTTCAATTAACAAAAAACAAAGCACCAACAACTTCAAGGCACACTCATATTTAAATCCTCATCAAGTCTATGACGATGATGCATACAATGAAACACATAGTAGTGCACATGATGCCAAAGCTACTCAGCATTTAACATTACCTTGGTTGTATCATAATCAACAAATTTATTAGCAGTCAAATTACATTTGTTTCCAACAAGCAACTTGTTGACATTCTCACTCGCATAGCGATCAATCTCATTCAACCATTGTTTCACATTATTGAAACTCTCTTGATCAGTAACATCATAAACAACCTGCCAACAGAAGAAAAATATCATTATAAAACTATAAATTTAAATAAATAATGGAGTATACCAAGGATACCAACAATCAACAGCTACTTAGCATTTAACATTACCTTGGTTATATCATAATCAACAGCTTTATTAGCAATCAAATCAACGGTTTCTCAGGAGAATGGTTCTAACATTTTGTCTAGGTTCTATATTTACACGATGTGGAATATTAGCAATAGGCAGTATCATAACAATGCTCAAGTTTTTTACAAGTATCGGTGTTGGTCTAGTCTATATCAAATATTGGCATGTATAAGACATGACCAACAAAGTTCAATCTAAGCATATTTTAATAATGAATATAAGGGTACGTAAGTTTTTTCAAATGCAAGTATAACTTTTCAATAGTTAAAAAAAAATATCCAAGGCAGTAGCTTGATATTAATTTTCCCAGACATCTAAGATACGTTGCAACTGAGCACTTCTCTTTCTTTTACTTCAGATTATCTAGGGCATGCAAACTAGTAGTGATTCCAATCCATGTGATTAAAAATAAACTCGAGGCTAATAAATTCCTAGCTTACTATAGCCTTCCGAATATACACAAAGTGGAAAGCATATAGAGATTATAATCGACATTATTGCAATCTTTAAATAAATATATATGAATTAAAAGACAAAAAGGGTATTTTCAGTGGCAATGATTTGTGGAGCTCGTGTCCAAAGATAACGACTTCATTACATACAAATGGAACTTTTACTATAAAAAGTATACGAGACTAATTTTTTGAGCACATTACAAGGCCAACTTTGATCCTCGATAACCCGAAACCCATGGTTCCCATCAATATATTTTTTAGGAAAACCCATGATGCACCGAGCATCACTATGGTGAGACGTCCAATAATATAAAATGCTTCAAGATGATATTGTGGCCACCAGTGTGACTTGCTATGTAATACTCATTACAAGTTGAACACAAATAAATAAATTGCCACATATTCAATGTACTTTTGACTTCTCATCTTGGACCAGGTAATTCAACTGGATGAACATTAGATGTTGAATCAATCCATCTTGGATGTCAAGGTACATGCTCCTGATTAGTGTTACGCATAATCTCCACCTTTTTCCATTCATCCCATCTTTCAGCTAAGCCATCACCTTCTAGCATCCGTACCAGATCGGTCATCTTCGGTCTTTCCATTGGTGAATTTTGGGTGCAAAGTAAGCAAACTTGAATAAGTTCCTCAACCTTTGATTTCTCATAACTGTTCTGGAGTTCTGGATCGACCAATCTATCCATCCTTTTCTCCCTTAGCATCCCTTTAACTTGTAAACATAATATAGTTCCTTATTAGCCTTATTAGTATGACCATTACAACTTTATGGTAGCAATTCCAGGAATCACAAAATCATATAATTCGAATTCTTTGATCATCGCTGAGTCCATATCAGAAGTTAAGCTTGCTGGTTATGTGAAAGAGATTATTAAGCTAGAGTTTGGGTTTCTAAGGGAACTAACTCATGAAATACATTGAGAAGTGAAATACCCTGTAGAATCTACAAAGGAAGCAGCATCCTCTGTGATAGTTAAAGCATATTATTTTTAAATTTTTTCAGTAATACTAAGTTGCTATGATAGCAAAGAACATTCTGAATAGTGAAACTAAAATAGTCCTTACGATTTATATCTCATTTCGACTCCTAGATTTCTCCTTTAGAACTACATAGAAAAGAAAGTGTATCTTGATAGTAGATGCCTTGAAAACAAGTATGTAAATGCAATGCCTCGAAGGATAATGCTAAAAGACAGGCAAGTTGAAATGGCCAGATATATCATCCAATCTTTACTAATGGGAGTCCACTGACTAATTGTTAATGAAGCAATATCCAAATAAAAAGAAGTCCAGTATATACAATTTTAGCTAGAATAATGAGCAGCTAGAATATACAAGGCACTCTGGAAAAAAATAGGAAATGGGGAAACAACATACCTTCCACATATATTGTATGGCTATACTAGTATGAAGAAAATATCTCTGGTAGTTAACATGTAGATGCATTTAGGATATTTCATATAGATGGAGACCCATAACTCTAGTTAGTGACTCCTACAAGATTTTGGCTAAGGCCCTTGCTCTCTGAATGTGCAGAGTTGCTTCATGGATTGTTAGACAAGAACAAATAGGATTTGTCCAGGGAAAATTCATCCTCAACAAAGTGATCTCTTCATAGGAGGCCATGAACTAGGAAAGGGAGAGTAGCTTTCTCAAAATTGAATTTGACAAGGCATATGATAGGGTTCATTGTCTTTTATTATAGATCTTCATTGTTAGGGACCTATGTCAACCCTTCTCTTTACTATGTTAGTATATTGTTGTTGGACGCATATGCTTTGTAAGTCGTCCTGTAGTATTTGTTGATCCGTAGTTTATATCAACCCATAGTATTGACCCATAGTATTGGATGCATATGCTTTGTAAGTCGTCCCGTAGTATTATATGTCCCATGGTTTTGACTCATAGTATTGGGCATAGACTTAGTATATAAGTGTGTGTTGAGGTCATTGAAGGCACCATGACGTTAATTGTATTGAGCTTGCTCAAAGGAGGTTGCCCCCTCGAAGTGGCCCGTGATCAATATAAAAGTGATTTTGTTCTATTATTTATGATATCTCGTGTATTTGCATTAATTAATTATTGTAGGTTCATCACATCTAGTATCAGAGCACTTTCTTGGGCTCGTTGGGTGAAATTTCTGCCAATTTTTTTTTTTCGCATCTGTTGCAGGTTCGAATTTGGGAATAATCCCTATCCACTTAACTGTGGGAAGTACTTGGGAATAAGCCCTAAAATTCATTGTGAGGAGTACCACAGGAACCCTGAAGTAGCTGGCCCATTGAGAGGACCTGCTAGCGAAAAGGGCAACGACCCCTACCTGATTGATTAGTTTCCACTCGCGAGGTAAACCAAGAGCTGTTGTTTATGGAAAAGCGATTATCAGTTTCACTTGAGCCGCGGAGTGAGGGGTACTGCCCCAATACGCAAGCCGTCAGATAGCATTGGTGGCCGAGTGAAACCCCTGAACTGTTAGGAAACCGCACATACCTGGGGTCCATATCTATTTTTAGTTGAACTGTTGCCGATCGCTTCCACTCCAGATCTAGCCGTTTCAGATCTATTCTGAAATTCGTTCCAGATCCAGTCATTGTTTCAGATCCAGCCGTTTGTTATCCCTTTCGTGCCGTTGCAGATCCATCTGTTGCGGATCCCTTCCGCGCCGCTATTGCCGATCCATTTCTGAAAAGAAAAAAAAATCATTTTTTTCTCCATATCTCCCTTGTTTTCACCCTGTTTCCCTTGAAATTTTCGGGGAACCCCTGTCATTCCATTCTGCATATTTCATTCCTAAGGAACCTATCCCCAATTCCCCTTCCCAAAGCCCGAAATCCCACATTTTTCTATTTTTAGGGTTTGCCATAACTTCCTCAGATTTCACCCAATCACCTTCAAATTTTACCACTGAATTCCTTTGTGAATTCTGCTTCTTTGTCCCTCTCTGTCAAATTTTCTCATTCTATCACCCTGCTTCTGAAATCCCCCTTTTTGCTTTCTTGTCCTTTCGACAGTGTCCAAAATCTAGTCAAACCCCAATTACCCATCAGATTATTTCCCCAATCCAAATTTCCCTTTACTAAATCAGCTTCTGTTTGTGTTTTTCTACCCATTCCACCAAAAAAAAAAAAAAAAAACCTGGTTATGGTTGTCACCCGTGCAGGAGCAAACACCATGGAAGAAGCATTTGCAGCCATCCAAACCAAACTCCAAGATATGGATGAAAAATTTCTTAGCCTCCATCTTCAGCATTCAGCCATGAACAATAACCAATAGCCAGAATCTTTTGCAGCCACCGGGTCCTCTTCTTCTAGCAATTTTCGTGGGCCGAAGCTTGATTTTCCTCGCTTCAATGGTACTGATCCGACTGGATAGATATCCTGAGTAGAACAATATTTCAGTCTGCATAATACTTTTGATATCCAAAAAGTTCCACTTGCATCCTTTCATTTGGAACAGGAAGCCCTTCAATGGTACCATTGGTACATCAAAGCTCATCCCAAGCCAAACTGGACAGATTTTTGCCAACTCATTTTGCCACGATTTGGTCCTAGTGCTTTTGATGATTTCACAGGAGCACTCACTAAACTTCACCAAATTGGCACAGTGAGAGAGTATCAGATAGAATTTGAGAAATTTTCCAATCACACAGAAGGATTGTCTGATGAATTCTACAGGAGTTGTTTTATCAGTGGTCTCAAGGATGAAATCCGCTCAGAGGTCAAAATGTTTTGTCCCAACACAATGATGGAAGTCCTAGGGTTGGCTAAGCTAGTCGAGGACAAGATCACAGCTCAACAATGCTCCAAACCCACCTTTGTTCCCTTCAGAAATATGGGTTCCCAATGACCTCCCATCACACCTTCTCCTCAACCAATTCCTATCAAGCATTTGTCTGAAATAGAAATGCAGGCACGCCGAGAAAAATGGCTTTGCTATAATTGTGATGAGAAATTCACTTGGGGACATAGATGTGTTCAACAAAAGCTCTATCTCTTGGATGTGGATTCTCCGCCTGCCTTAGAACTTGGTGAAGAAGCTACAGATACAGTAGATGATCAGGTCGACATTCAACACCCACCTGTTGACACCCCATCTCAGGACGACCCACCCGATATGTCTCTCCATGCTGTAACCGGCGTCACCACCCCAAAAACAATGCGGGTCAAGGGATACTTCAAGAAGCTCCCTCTTACCATACTCATTGATTCTGGTAGCACTCATAACTTCATTGACCCTCGGATTGCCAAACAGGCTGATTGTTTTGTCCATCCTTGCTCCAACTTTGAAGTCATGGTTGCCAATGGGGGCACCTTACCTTGCAAGGGGAAATGTCACAATGTGCGTATCCCTATGGAAGATTATAACCTATGCTCTGACATGTTTTCCTTGTCCTTAGGCGGATGTGATGTGGTTTTGGGCGTTCAATGGTTACGCACACTTGGCCCCATCTTATGGGATTTTGCTAAACTTTGGATGCAGTTTAAAGTCAACGCGGCACAACACAAATTTATGGGCTTACAACCAGGGTCTCTCTGCATCATCAGTTCACATCGCTTGGAAAAAAGCCTTAAGAAGAATTCACATGGTGTCATCGCTCAGCTCAATTCCATTCAGATGCACCCATTAACAGTCTCCACTACTTCCTTGGATAGATATGCAGGTATCTTTGCTGAACCAATGTGCTTGCTGCCTTCAAGAGACCTTTCCGGTAAGAATTTAGCCACATCTACCTCTCAGCAGGAAATGATGGCTATTTTGCATGCAGTCCAGAAGTGGCATCCATACCTATTAGGGAATTATTTCTGCATCAAGACTGATCTCGCGAGTCTGGAAAATTTTCTGGAATAATGGGTCTCCTCCCCAACACACCTGAAATGGGTTATCCCTATGTGATCACTTACAAGAAGGGTAAGGACAATATGGTGGAAGCTGCTCCTTCTTGCACAATTGGTGACCCAGTTTCTCTTACAGCTCTTTCTCTGCTTGTTCCAAATTGGTTGCAATATGTTCAACAGGGCTCTCTCTTCTATGAGCTCCATGCTTCTTCATTAACAGGGCACTCTGGGTTCTGCAAAATGTATGACCGGGAACAATGTAACTTCTTTTGGAAGGGACTAAAAATGACAATTCAACAGATGGTGGCTGACGATGATACTTTCCAAGTCAACAAGGGTGAAACGACACTCCTTTCGGGATTGCTCAAACCCTTGCCCATCCCTACACAGCTTTGGCCAACTATTTCTATGGATTTCCTAGCAGCGCTCTGGTGGTACAATACCACATCTCAAAGGACACCATATGAAGCAGTCTATGGAAAAACACCGCCATTTCTTCTTCTATACACCCTTAGCAGCTCCCCAGTTCAGGAAATTGACTCGGTTCTTCGAAACCGCGATCAGATTCTTCTCATTTTGCAGGACAATCTTCACATGGCCAGAATTCATTTGAAACAACAAGCCAATCAGCACCATTCTGAGCGCATTCTCCACGCAGCTGACAGGGTTCTTCTTCATCTACAGCCTTCCAAGCAATCCTCCTTGACACTCCAAAGGCGTCAGTGGCCTGAAATGCAACCCAAGGATGCTACCGGGGAACCACTCCTTCAGATTCTGCAGCAATTTCTCCAACCAAAGCTTTGAGGACAAAGCTTTTTCTAAGGGAGAGGGGATGTTAGGAACCTATGTCAACCCTTCTCTTTACTATGTTAGTATATTGTTGTTGGATGCATATGCTTTGTAAGTTGTCCCGTAGTATTTGTTGATCCGTAGTTTATATTAGCCCATAGTATTGGACGCATATGCTTTGTAAGTCGTCCCGTAGTATTATATGTCCCATGGTTTTGACTCATAGTATTGGGCATAGACTTAGTATATAACTATGTGTTGAGGTCATTGAAGGCACCATGAAGTTAATTGTATTGAGCTTGCTCAAAGGAGGTTGCCCCCTCGAAGTGGCCCGTGATCAATATAAAAGTGATTATGTTCTATTATTTCTGAAATCTCGTGTATTTGCATTAATTAATTATTGTAGGTTCATCACATTCATTTCTTTGGATTTGGTTCTAGTTACCTTTCAGACTGCAATGGGGTAATTCAGTGTACATTTGATGCACCATCAGGATGGGATCTAGTCCGATGTATTTTTTAGCAGATGTATTAGCCTTGTTATCTATGATCAATGATTCAATGGAACCTTTTCAGACAGATGCTTGGTGATGTTATGGGCCAGTTGTGATTTATTATACCAACTATATTCTATCAGTCTATGAGATCATGCTAGATGGGTACTGTAAAATGTTATTTTACTTAGGTGGTTCTCTAGACCCTTATGGTTGGTCATGGCAGGTCCCCTTAGGTAAAGGTATTCCTTCCCTTATGGCTCATTCTAATCATCCTCTGTAGATAATTTATGATCAAGCTGAGCATGCAAGGGTTTGGGGATACGCTTATTAGGACTATGGCATAGAGTTCCCCTAGGTTTTTTTCACTTTACCATTGTATATTCATGAGCACATTTCTTCTATGATCATCAACATATATTTGTATGTGTGTATATCACATATAAGCATAGGCAATGGGTTCTCAGCATCTGAACTAACAGTTGGTAGGATGTGTATACTTTGCCTAGGTATTTTTTCACAGATCATATTGTGGCTACAGTTGTGGACATTTTCATGGCATACTTGAGCAAGCATTGTTACCAAATTAGTGGGTGTAAAGCTATCATATGATGGACGGTCCCAGGGTATATATAAGTGTCTAGCTATATTATTGGTGGGTGAGCTTCCAACTAGGAGATTTAATTGGCTTCACTAAGATAGTATGATGTGGTTCAGGATTTGATTCAGTGGCATGGCACATTATCATATTGATATCAAGTTCAAACAGTCTATAGATGATCCTCCTAAGGAATAATGGTTTGTGCAGTATATTGGCATTTTGTTTCCTTATAGTGAGAGTGCCCAGTGGTTTGAGGCCTTAGTGAGGGTGCATTACACATGATTATCACTCCTGTGTCCTACATGATTCCTAGGTGAAGCACTCCTCTGGTTGTGCATTTGTATTATTCTTTCCTTAGTTTCACAGAAAAGAATGTAGGTTCACCATGCTAAATTGTTCAATTGCTCTAATGGCTTAAGGTATTTATCCATTCCATCACTTGGAGGCTATTGCTTCAACATGGGGGCACCTAAATCCATTGAACACTCTCATTAGAATCATTTTGGGGTCTAAAATGGGCTTCCTAAGGAAAATAATAAAATAAGAGTTATGAATTTTGGAGGAAAAAAAAAAAACTATCTTTCCGTATTTTCAACTTATCTCCACGTGGTTTTAACTTTTAACTCTTATTTAAATCTCAAGCGGGAGCACTGGTTGGATGCAGAATTCAATTCCACATCCAATGAGTACCCACACTACATATTTTGAATGACCCCACCCCACAAAAAATGAGAAATACATTAAAAAAACATGTTACTTGAAAGTAACAAAGATATGACATCAGTTGTGCTCAGTTAAGATCCTTTCCTTAGGTTCAGTCAAACAAAGTCCTAATGACCAAAAGGTCAGAATGAAGATGAATGTTGATATGCCCCAATCTCATAACCTCAAGTGAAGATGGTTGGGGAGATAATAGCATATATGACCAAGATCTGTTGGTAAGCAAGCAGTTGATCTCCATTCCATGAGTCATTAATTGTTTCATGCATCTTATGTTATCATTGCATATCATTATATTGTGCTATTTATGTCCATTGTCAAGCCATATCTCCATTAATTTATCCTAAAAACAAGAATTTAGGGGGTTGTGGGCCATCATAGCTCCAGTTTTAATATCTAATTCCCATCATGGGAATAAATTTGCATTTAATTGACCAAACTAGGTGTATGATTGACCAGTTGGAATGAGGTTTGTCATTTTCAAGCCTACATTTGTACTGTGTTAATGTCATTGTATTATAATGATTTATTGTTAGTAGAACACTATTTCCAATATAAAGATATATGGAGACACAATGAAACCGAACGAGAAAAAGAAAAAAAGAAAAAGCTAAATAAATTTCTATATGGATTAGAATGAAAATTAAAAACTGCATAGTATGATATGCTTTTCATGAGGAAATATCCTCCTAGCATAGAGGTTGAGGAGCTGGCTTAGATGTTGAATTTCTTCCTATTAGCATTTTTGACCCTTTTAGGATGGGAATTCCTTGTTGTTAGACAACTGTTACTCTCTTTGTTCTATAAACTTTAAAGTAATAAATCATGTATTTCTAATAAAGTAAACACAAAAGAGGAAAATAGTCATAATTAAAAGTAATGATATCCACAACTACTGAAAATCAATAGGAAAGATTGCAATGGTTAACTTGTTGCCTTTCCAAATCATGTTTCAATTACAAAGAGCTAAAATAAAGGCAAATATTCAATTGGAAACACAAGCCAATAGAAACACAATATCATAATATTGGTGATAAAAAAGAGACCTTTATTATGATTCATTCCATAAGTCAGTCAAATACCAAGTTTATAAGCTCACAAGGAATAGAACAACTTCATTCTCTCATCTAGTTAGTAAATACAAAAACTCAAAGAAAATAAAACAAATGATACTAACCCAGTCAAGTAGCATGATATCATCATCACTTGCTAATCGTGCAAGGTCAAATGCCCTCTATCCTGTGATAATTTCCAGCAACATAATCCCATATGAAAATACATCTGTCTTTTCTGAAGACTTTCCAGTAGAAAGGTATTATGGTGCTATGTGCCCAATGGTACCACACACATTTGTAGTCACATGAGTATCCTTGTAATCCATAAGTTTGGCTAAACCAAAATCTCCCACCACAGCTTCAAACACCTCATCCAATATGATGTTAGCAGCCTTCACATCCTGGTGAATAATCTTAGGATCACAATGATCATGTAAGTAGGAAAGGCCTCTTGGTTAACCTAGTGCTATGCACTCGCGTTTAGGCCAATCTAGTGCTGGTTGATTTTCAAGTCGTTCTACAAAAAAAGAAATTTTTTTGGTTAACCAAACTATCCTGAACAGCATTGAAATATAATAATAAGACAGGACTCTAGATAAATTTGATTGGTAAACATAGAAACATTGCGAAAAGGAACAATAACACAATAATAAAAAATCTTGAACACAATGAACCTACCAAAATATCAAATTGATTGAAGTGCACTAGAAGAATACAGTAAATATAGTGAACCATTCTCCAATTGACAGAAGATGGCATATATTAATAGATCAAATATTATTAGGGTGCAATGAAAAATTTGTACTTTATATTATTAGGGTGCAATCAATAGCTTTATTAGCAGTCTGCACTAGGTTTCTCAGGAGTTGCCACCTGCAAGTATCGAATTCAAATTGTGATTTTTAGCAATTAAAAAAATTACCGAATACATTGAATTTGCAAATGTGAAAGATGTGTAAGTCACTTGTAAGAACTGGACTAGAGAACAGATTTATAGAGCAAATTAGCAGTATTATGTCATTCTAGATACATTTTACTTCATTAACATAATCATGTAGTATATACTATGATTTAGAATATACATGATTAAATATTAGGCAATCACGTTCAAGCTTTACATTCCTGCAGAGTTCAAACAATGGCCTATGTTAGTTCTTCTAGATATAGAAACTCTTTTTAGTATTTTGATTAAAACACTCCTCCAACAAAATTCCAAGCCAACAATAAAAGCAATCCTTGGCATTCTACATGCCTTGATTCCCTGAATTTTCCAACCACTACAAATTTTTATCTAACCCAACGCAGATGGATCTATTCCACCTTGGATGTCTACTTTTAAATATTGACAGCCATAACGGAAGACCCATGCAAAACTAGTGTCTCCAGCAGGAAAAATAGTGAGTACAAAATTGTTCCAGGATGGCCCTGCCAATACTCTGTTGTAGTTCCTTCAGGATAAGCATAGAATGGAGATTCCTTTAGGAACATTGATTGTTTACAGTTTATACTTGTATCCAAGTGTTCAAATTCGCCTCTTTCTCAATCGCTCCCTCAGTACTATTCAGGATGAATTGGGCCCAAAAATTGAGAGTCCAATTTTCTCTGGGGCAAAGCGACTAGGTTTACTGTTGCAGTGTTCTCAGTTTCTTCTGGTGCAAACATGGAATGGATGAGGTCTTATGCATGTTTTACTAGTTAGTTTTGGTCACATTAAAACAGTTTGTGGGAGTATTTTCACAACTGTTGGAAATAGCACTTCTAAATATTATGGTGCATTTGACCAGGGACTTTACTTATGGGCATTTGACAAAGCTAGAAGCATTTCTGTTCCAAACTACATGCTGCAGAACAATGAGAAACCAGCCGGACTTAAAGTCTTAAAGTCCAAATAGCCAAGTAATAAAACTTGATATATCAAGCTGGTGTACCTATACTAGATGTTGTAAGAGATGCAAAAGGCCACGGAATGTAAAAGTTGGTTATTCTCAAATTGGGCTTACAGTAAAATATCTCTCTGTCTCTAGCCACATATAAAACAAAAAAAACATTCGTTCCAGGAGGTTAATGTAGTCCCTCTGTAAATTTTACTCTCATCATTGTAGCCTATACAGTTCCACTCTTGTTGGAGGAACATTTGTATGAGATGAAGCATTCACAATAATTGTGCATTTCATACAAAGCATCAAGTCAACATCAGAATTGCATCATCAATGATGCAAAATACTTTTCTGAAAGTAATCCCCTTGTCATTATTTTCCATGCATATTTATTTTCATCCGGCGCTAAAAATGTCAAATATCACCATTCAGTTTGTTTGTTAATCAAATCTAAAGATTTCACTATTCCATGTCGTTTTACTTGTTATAGAAGGGTTGTGAATAATTTGTTCTTCAAACTTGTTTGAAATAAAAGTTGTCAGTAAAATGTTTTCATGGATTTCTTAACTATATTTGTCCATTTAAAAGAAGTAGAATTGGCATTGATAGTACAATTGAAAATCCACATTCTAAGGTTCCCTTCACACTGGTCGAGAACCCTGCCCTTCAAATATTATCCTTCGAATAATCTCTCTCTTGCAATGTATGCACACTCAAGTATCTTTGTCCAGACTCCATATAAACTGTTGAGCTTTATTACCCCTCAAAATGGGTTATGGCTTCTCAAAGAGATAATCAAAGTTCATAGAGATGGAAATCTAAGTTAACTTAAAATTCAACCCTTCTTTAGAAGATAAGGAGAGAAAACTGCTACTTTAATCCCTGTCTTGCCCTACTCCTGACAATGTTGGTTTCGACAGGTTGGAATAACCTTCCCTTCACCGAATAACTTTTGAATTCACTGGATAACCTTTGAAATCCTCTATTTATTTCGTAGGTTCAGTGCCCCACCTTCATTTCTAGTCTGGGGGAGCCATCTTTTGGTCTTCGAAGGCTGGGTTAACCTTCCCTTCACCGGATAACCTTTGAAATTCACTGGTAACCTTTGAATTCCTCTATTTATTTAGCAGGTTCAATGTCCCTCCTTCAATTCCAGTCTAGAGGATCCATCTCCCTGTAAGGGAAAAACAAGACAGGGATAAGAGGGGCACCTTTTCTCTCCTTTGCTCTTCAATGGCATGCGTTATGGGCCCTCCCTCACATCATATTAATTTAGCAAAATAAGAAATTTACAGCATGACAGAGTTCTGATCTATTGAATAGTTTAGATCACCCGAGCTCCAAAACTGCACTAAAAGGAATGACTTGAGAATGGTTTAATAGAATATTTCCCATAGGGATTTATAGAAAGATTGATATAGACTAAACCAACACCGATACTTGTAAAAAACCTAAGCATTGTTATGATACTGCCTATTGCTAATATTTCACATCGTGTAAATATAGAACCTAGACAAAATGCTAAGCATAAAAATATCACAAAAGAACTGCTAGTTCGAACCTGGGTGCAAATATGGATGCTCTTCATCAGAATCTCCATCAAGAGCACGATAATTCAGTGGGATGGATGCACCAATTTCAATATATTTTTGGTGGCAGGGACAACTAGCCTGTTGATGAAACTTCGACCTGCCAAAATAGGCCACCAAGGAAGAGATTCGATGATCTAGTTGCTCAACCTTGAATTCAACATTCTAAATGTCTTTTCTGGCATTGAAGATGGGATTGGAATTGATCTCAGCATGGCCATAATGAAAAGCGCAGCTTATCGTCTTTCCATTATCCTCGAGCATCTGGTTGGAAGGATTATAGGTGTCCTGATCCTGACATCCCTCTCCCATCTACATTGACGAACTAGACTCAGTTTGCATTAAAAAAATTTATCCAGGATTGAATCCCATAGAATTACCATACTAATCAAACCACTCGACCTGGAAATTCCACTTCTTCTCATCATCCATAATGGGTTGCAGCTGCTTCAAAGAGAGGGAAAACTTGGGACATCGATGTTTAGGAAATTCCAGACTCAAAGAATGAAAACCCCAACATACCGTGATCTCCCCTATTCCCTCAAATGAGGCATTCTATACCACCAATCAAAGACCAATTTTGAAACCCCAAATGGATACCAATTCTATAACCTTGCTTGGAAGATAGGAAGTGCAATAAATACTTCCAAGGACTCAACTAGAAAACCACTCTGATCGTAGCCCTACAACCATGTCATTCCACAAAACAACACCCCTCTGAGATATTTTGTCAAACACGTCACAGGCATCCTTCACACACCCACATTTTCCATACATTGATCTATAGATATATCTAGATGGGCATTTACCTCAATCCCTCACACATCTGACTCAATCCCTCCCACATCTGACAATATGTTCCTGAATATCCTTCTTTGTGACAAATATGTGCAAACACTAAGAATTGTAGGGAAAACTTATCTGGCATAATACCCGTCTACTGCATTTGATCATAAAGAGAAATGTTTCATTGCAGAGCTCTTTTCTAGCATGTCCTCTCATCATAGCATTCCAAATAAACACATTTAGTTCCCAAATTCCATCAAAGATGAGGCGCATATTCTAAATCACGAAAAATTAGCTACCCAAGAGGTCTCCAAATGAACACATTTCACTCCCAAATTCTGCCAAAGACGATGGGTATCTTCTAAATCACCAAAAAAAATAGCGGGAGGTCTTCCTAGGAGGTCAGGAGGTAGGAATACTTTGGGCCATAGGTGTTTGTTTTATGTATGGTTTGTTTTTTTAAATTATATAAAATAATATATTTATTTTGAATATATAATATATAATACATAATAATGTTATTTTTTGTCGTTTATTTATTTATTTAATATAATATATATATTATTTGTTTTTTTGTTTATTTATATAATATAAAATTTGTGTTTAAATGATTTTCTGTTTTTTTCACTATATTATATTATAAATTTGTTTTAATAACATATATTAATTAGAGTTTGTTGAAAATATGCAATAAAGGCTATATTGCTTTGTTTTTAATTTATATGTGTTTATATTATTATATTAATCTTTAGTTTTTTCTTTTTATAATATATGTTGTTTATATATATATATATATATATATATATATATATATATATATATATATATATATATTCTAATACTAATATATATATATTCTAATACTAATATATATATGATGAAAAATACATACAAATTGTGGAGAGTTGAGTGAACAAAATTGAAGGGATGAATCGACACGGAACACCTTTGGATTGGTCCCACACACAAGTATGCACACCTGGAGAGATGGACACTAGGCACTAGATAAAGGACGCCACTACAATTTGATGTTGACCCAAAACCTTTGGGCGTAGGCCCCTATCTAGCTGAAGATCCTATTGTTTATCCCATTGGCTCAACAACATCCACAACAAAGGCTAAATGAAGTAGACCTTTTTGACTTCACTCGATGGTAGGTGTTATGGGAGCTAGGGTGTAGTGACCCTGATTGATAAACATGGTTACAAAATTATGGCTATGGGGTATTTCGATGGGTATAATGACGCTAGTCAATAGTACATCATGATGATCAATTTAGTGTCTCGTAGCTAGGACGTCATCATGATCAGTATACACATGCACTTATAATTTCATGTTAATTAAATATATAGTGTAAAAAAATTACTTATAGTCGTGACTTAAATATAATTATAAGAAGCATGGGAACTCTTATTTTAAAAATAATTTTACAAAGAGGGAGGATTTTTGTTTCTTTTCAAAATGTACGATACTGGCAATTTTTTGCAGGGTAGAGACCCAAGGGGAACTTTATAACTTTCCAAACTCAAGCGCGAGGAGAACTTTGATGAATGGATGTATATTGAGAATTAATTATATTGGAGGTTGTAAAATTGACAATTTTTAGCTAACATGATGATACAAAATACATGAACTTGTCGAAACCTTAATAGATTGCCATCAATGTAGTGATCATAATTGTCATTGCTATCATCTTGTAATCAAATCATCATCAATACCATCATCATTGTCATTGTGCATCATCAACATCATCCTCGTGTTGTTAGGGTGACTCAACTTCCATTAGGGTCAGTCAAATGTTGTTAGGGATAATCAGATGCAATTAGGGTCATTTAGTTGCTATTAGGGCCAGTCAGATGCCATTGTTAGGGATAATCAGATGTTATCAGAGTCACATCATCACCCATCCTAGAAAATAGGTGTGATCAATACCTTAGTTCCTAGGGACTTAAGAATATCCGATGACAAACATATTCATCAAGAAATTAATGAATCATTTAACTTATAAAAGTTTCAAAAATAGGGCTACAAATATTGGAAAATAAAGAAGGCCTTCAACACGGCTAAAAATAAACCAGAAAATAAGTATATTAATGATCTTGAGAATAAATTAATGATCCCTTATGTTCAAGGAACCTTTGAAAATATTGCTAGGATCCTCAGGAAGAAAAAGATTGGTACAAACCCTCACTTCTTTAGATAAATTCATAAAGCTCAAGTTAGACCTTGGAGGATTTAAGAGAGATTGCCAATGTCACCTTACAAACTCTCTTCACACTTTAGGCGAGCTCTCCTCCGGCTCAAGGGGGGATTACCTAGAATAGGACTTACTAGAACTTAGGCAACAGAATTCAAAGTGAAATGAAGAGATATTTTTAGAAAAACAGTGTGATAAGTTTTAAAAGAAAAATGGATGAGTGGACCGAAGACTAGTGTCTTATCCATTGGGAAAATGGGATCAAATCAAGGTTCAATGGGAGGCCATCCGCCATTCTAGTGAGGAAACTATGGAAATTGAGACTAAAACGTACAAGCTACAATTATAGCAATGTGTTCAAGCTTCAACATGCCCATGTTAAATGATTTTGGGATTTGGCCTCCACCTCCTCCTTTATCTGGCTGCAAGGCCTTTTTCAATTGGGATTCTCAGGAACATGGTTTTTTTCTGGTGTTGGGTCTCTCATTATTTAATTTGGACCTGGATTGTCACTTTAATTTATGGTTAAATTGCAGTTGATCGGGACCAATACGAGAGGAGACCTATTGGTGCTCTAGTCTGTCCTCTTTTTTGCCAATTCTCAACATCTTTCTTTACACCATATTGTTGGTGTCTCTAAACTTGTAGTTGAATGGGTGAAAGTTCTGTGCTCTTTAAAGGTGACAGAACTCTCAGCTTGGATGGCTCATGTTAATATTCTACTCAAAGCCTTTCCTGATATCTCTATCATGCATATCTTCAGGGAGTTCAACACACATGCAGACGATTTATCCAAAAGTGGTCTTGTGGCCTCAGAGGGGTTTATTCATTTTGAGGAGTGGTGCGGGGTCTACTTTTTTCCATAAGTAGTTTTCATGTTTCTAGCTCATAGATGGACACCTTTCCCCTCATTTCTATTTTTTTGTACTTAGTGGTTATATGTACCTTTCCTCTTTTCTTTTTGGTTTGTTTCCCCATTGATGACTTTTCCATCCATCCTCATTGTTAAAATTTAGTAAAATATTGTACAAATTGATTATCAAAATTGTAATTTTCCATTCTCAGTGTGACACAACTAAAAATGACTAACATAAACGACTAATTCACATTAATCATTGTTACCTTGTCATATTTATATTCCCGTGACTAACTTAGTCATCTATGTTCGTCATTTTTATTTTAGTCACTTGTTATCTAGTCATATATTTTATCCCCTGACTAAATTAGTTGTTTATCTTAGTTGTTTTTTGTTGGCTTATTTAAAATTGCTGAATTTTAGTCGTTTATCCCTTGAAAAACCAGTGGCGACTAACTTTTTTAGTCGCCCAGTCACTTATCTCTCATTTTGTACTAGTGATGCTATAATGGAATTAAAAGAGTTCAAAATCATGATCATGTTTTTGTTAGAAAGGATGATCATATTTTCTATATTTTGACCAGTAAGGCCTATACATGGTCATTATGAGCTCTAACCAAGGCTTCATATTCCCATTCTAATGAACAACAACTGCATTTGCAATCTCTGAATGGTCCATGCTAGCATTATATCCTACTATCCTTAACCCAACACATGCCAAGATTTTTCCAAAGGGTGGCTCAAGCCATCAAACGTGATCAATCCAAGAGGTAGTGTTCCAATATTCCACAAGACTCTATCCTCATTCTAATATATAAATAAATAATCAAACAACAAAAACCCATGGAGTCTTATAGCTAAATTACTTCATATACTTGTAAAGTAAGCATCACGAGAATTAAAATAAATAAATCACACTACACACTAACCATATTCTGCCACTTGGTATAAATCCCTATTCTATCTTGCTTATTCTAATCTATGAGGTAAAAAACATTCATTCCATATTCCCAACCATAAGGATTAGGATCAAAGTGCTCAACTATATGCATATTTTAAAATTTTAAATATTTGTCAAGCCGATCAAAGCTTTCTCCACAAGTTTCCACTGCACCATTAACCAAGTTCCATGGAGATATACTCACCACATTGTAGTCAAATATTTCTCCAACACAATATCGTCATCCAAGAAAAGTATCTTGCTCAGTTTGGGATAAACTTGTAGAACGTAAAAACAAAAATGATTTAGCATGGATAAATATTTTGGATTTCTATGTTTCAAATTTGAAGAACCTACTGATAGTGTAGCTGGGTGATATTCCTTGAAATAATACACTTTCATTGTCATAGATTCAAGTAGATTCAAGTTGGAGAATGACAGGGAAATGAGGAAAATTGAACCATTTAAAATCATCAACATTTTATACATGTATCACAAATTTCCTCGGTGGATTAAGTAACCAGCATAGATCCATCTTAAACCCATATCTATCAAGCACCGAGAGGGATCCAATTTATTCAGGCGTATTTCTTTTTTTAAATTTAAACTCAATAAATTTGATCTCTCTTGATTGATAGATCCAGATTTAAGTTTTAAGATTTTATTTTATAAACGAACATCTATTTCTTAATTAGTTTTCATAATATTTTATTTTATGAACCAACATGGATTTTTTTTAAATACTTTCCATAATTTTTTATTTTGTGAGCCGACATGAATTTTTTAAATTATTTTGTTAGTAACAAACATTACATCACAAACGTTACAACATCTCCCCCATACTTACTTTACTTTACTTAACTTATTTTCACTTTAATGTTACAAACATTACTAATGTTTCATCATGTTACAAGATATCTCCCATAATATTCAATATCAGTATTACTTTACTTCTTTGTACTTTAATGTTACAAACGTTACTAATGTTACATCAGGTTACAAAATCTCTCCCATAATATTCACTACCAGTATAATTTTTGGCCTACATGTTACTAACGTTATAACGTACTAACGTTACATCACATTACAAGATCTCTCCCATACTAGGCTGTAGAGCGCCTCTTGGCGCAAAAACCACATTTTCATGGCCCCAAAATTTAACTTATGTGTGATGAGATCAAATACATGCTTTTCAAAATCCTACAAATTCAAGTAAAACATCTACAATGAGATCCAAACATTATAAATAATACACAAGAAAACAAATGGAATTCCCAACTTTCGAGTATCTTAAATGTAATAATACTCCTTATACATGGCGTTGGCATTCATGACAGTTGAATTCATAACCATAGATGAACCCATTAAATTATTGAAAACTATTTCATAGTAATAGAGAGTCGGATCGTCAAACTTGTCTTATTTGGGAAAATTTCATTTTTCATGAGGAAGTAAGCAATAATATATATTGAATCACATGGATAGGAAATTCAGCCCTTGGGAATAGTCTTTGCTGCCAACTGACTTAAAAATGTGCTTTTCTTTTTCAAGGTATCTACTTTCTCATATGAGGACTTAAGCATAGCTTGCAATTTTTTTGTTATTATTGCATAGTCATCCTATTGTTATCAATCCTTGGATAGGACATGATCCATATCCTTGATATTATGAATTTCACTGAAACATTTGTATCAATCATTAACAATGAAAAAGAGAGTGTAATGTAGAACGATTGAGACGCAAATCACATATTAAAAGAAACTGAGGAATATGGAAACTAATGCAAATGGAATAACTTACTACTCTTTCTTTAGAAGCATCCCATGCAACAAGCTATATACCTTGGAGGTCAGTCAAAATATGTAATAGCCTCAGCCAATCCATGCTAACAATCCTTAATATGAAGCATCAATTCCTAGTATAAATCAAGGTTATTCCTAACTTCAAAAATTCTTGAATACACCCTAGCCATTATCAATTGGTTTTGCATCAATCAAGCAATGGAGTTAGAGTTCTCATTCTAATTCTCATGCTTCCAAATGCTATATTTTCCATGGATTGCAGAGTCTACCTAATTTGAACATTTAATTGTTGCATTTTCAATCTCAACTCTTTCTTCTTCATCAAGTTGGATAAACTCTATTGACCTTTTATCCCTTCTCTTTTGTCTCAATTGTTATAAACATTGAACTCTTATAAATCAATGCATATCATGCTAGAATATAAGAAGTATAAAAGCTTTTGGAAAATGTGTGCCATTCGATAAGGATTGTGGAAAATAATATAAAAAAATCATCATTTTCCATGAGAACAAAAAGCATAAATATACTTCATAAAAGAAGTTACCCTCATCAAAATATCTGCAACTGGTCTGCATTAAAACAACCATTGTCTTATAAGTTTAACAAGACCTTACCTTATAATACGGTTGGTGTATGCTAATCTTTTGACACATTAGATGCAATAGAAAACTGAAAAAACAAGCATCCCTCAACTTACATGGATATTTTGAGATATATACATAATGAATCTTGGTTTGAATAAAAAATATGAAATGTAGGAAATTGAATCACGTTTTCAAAATATAAATTTTATCTATTGAAAAGGTTCATAACTATCTCAATTTTGATATGTACTTTTTTTTGGCAAATGATAAGGGACATGTTTTTGTAGGTGCATCCTTTGAGTGCCTAAATGATGGAATCAACCTACAAAATACGGTAGACATATAGAAAACAAATAGTACTAGTGAGACACTATTTTTCCAAAATAAACTTAATAATTTATAACCTTTTTTTTAATTATCTAAGTGATCAAACCTCAAAAACAATACACCAAGTGTGGGTGTAGCTTTTGAAGGTCTTAATGCAATGATCATGAAATGGTTTTTCTTTTGTAGCATGTAGAGGTTGGTGTCTAGTAGTGCAACATACAACTTTTTTTTTAAATGCTTAAGAAACAAACAAGTTATGGATGAGACACTAATAGTGTTTTTTTCGTGTTAAGGAGTAATGAGACAAGAAAAATAGAAAAAAATAGGAAAAACATAATATTTAAAAAAAAAAACATATTTGGAATCTGGAGAAAAAATGTTATTTGGTTCTAAAATTTCATAAGGAGTGGTTGTGTGTAGCATAATGTAATGAGTGGTAAAACACAAGCATATTGAGAAAATAACTGAAATTCTCAATTAGCTATGGTTTACCATATTCCACAACACAAGTTTGGTTAACCCAAAGATAAATTTGAAACAAACACATGGGAAGATGGATGACACCCGAACACATGACGAGGCTCAATTTAGGTGGTAAGGAATGTAAGCATGCTTCATTTAAATTCAAATTTCCCTTTCTTTCCTATTTGGGTGCCATGAAAACCAAAATTTGTGTGCATTTTATCTCTAAAAAACGTGTGCATGTTTTAGGTCTACAAATTGCATACATGTTTTGTAGAGATAAAACACATGTGTGATGTTATAGACATCAAATTTACCTTAGGAGTAAAAGGGAGTAGGGGGGTTGGGGGAGAGAAATAGATAGAGTTCAAGGTTGGTGGGTAAGGTTTTATGGGGGATTGGGAGAGATAGAGATAGAGGGGTATGAGTAGGGGTAATATGAGAGAGAGAGAGAGAGAGATGTGTAAGGGCGGGTTAGTAGGAGAGAGAGAGGGGTGAATGGGGAGGTTATGGGTAGGGAGAGTAGGAGGGTGGTTAGGGAGAGAGAGGGGGGGTTAGGGGTAGTGATAATGTGAGAGAGACAGGTAGGGGTGTTAGAGGGTTGGAAAAGAGAGAGAGGGGGGGGGGGGGTGGGGGGAGAGGGGTGGGTGGAGGAGTATAGGAGTGTGTGTGTGTGTGTGAGAGAGAGAGAGAGAGAGAGAGAGCCCAAGGGTGGGTGGGTAGGGGGTGGGGGTGATTAGGGGCAGGGAGAGAGATAGGAGGGGAGAGGGGAGTTGGGGGAGAGAAAAAGATATAGATTTGGGATGGGTTAGGGGTTTAGGGAGGTTTAACGAAATTAGAGAGAAGGGGGTATAGGTGAGGGGAAGTGAGAGAGAGAGAGAGAGAGAGAGAGAGAGAGAGAGAGAGAGAGAGATACGTGGTAAGTAGTAGGGGAGGGGAATTAGGAGAGAAAAGTAGAGAGAGGGGTTTAGGGTAGAGAAAGAGAGAGATAGAGGCAGAGGGGGTGGTTATGGGTAGTGATAGTAAGAGGCTAGTTAGGGAGAGAGGGGGATGGTTAGGGTTACTGAGAATATGTGAGAGAGAGAGGGGGTGTTGGGAGAGAGAGAGAGTGGTTGGGGTTAGGAATATGTGGAGGAGTAGGGGAGAGACAGAGTGGGATATGGGGTTAGTAAAGGTCAGGGGGAATATGGGAGAGAGAGAGTGAGAGAGAGGAATGGGTGAGGGGGGTTAGAGGTAAAGGGAGGATTAGGGGGAGGGGGGTTATAGGTAAATGGAGCAGTAGGGGGGAATAAAGTGAGAGAGGGGAATATTAAGGGTTAGAGAGAGATATAGGAGGGGGTTTAGTGGTAGGGGGAGGAGTAAAGGGTGAGAGAGAGAGAGGGGAGGAGGTGGTTAGAGAGAGAGAGAGAGTGGTGGGTTAGGGTTAGTGAGCATGTGAGAGGGAGAGTGGAGGTGTTAGGGGGTTGTGGGAGAGAGTGGGGGTTGGGGGTTAGGTCTATCTAGAGGATTAGGAGAGAGAGAGAGAGAGAGAGAGAGAGGTAGTAGTATGGGGATTAGAGAGAAAGAGAGGGATTTAGTAAGGGTTAGGGAGATGAGGGGAGAGAGAGAGGAGGCGGTTAGTGGAGGGAAGAGAGAGAGAGGAGGGGGTTAGTAGTAGGGGGAGGTGTGTGTGTGTGTGTGTGAGAGAGAGAGAGAGAGAGAGAGGATTAGGGGGTTTTTATGGGTAGGGAGAGTATGAGTCAAGTTAGGAAGCGAGAGGGGCAGGCTAGGGGTAATGAGAGTGTGTGAGAGAGAGAGGTGGGGATGTTAAGGGGTTGCGGGACACAGAGAGGGGTGGGGGTTAGGTTTTGGTGGAGGAGTAGGATAGAGAGAGAGTGAGAGAATGGGTTAGTAAGGTTTAGGGGTAAGAGGGCATAAAGAGAGAGAGGATTTGGGGGTGTTAGAGCTAGTAGGAGGAGTAGCGGAATGAGAGAATGAGAGAGGGGGTTAGTAAGGGTTAGAGAGAGAGAGAGAGAGAGAGGTGGAGGGGGTGGTTGTGGATAGGGAGAGTAGGATGGGGTTAGGGAGAGAGAAAAGTGGTTTAGTGAGAGTGTTATATTGAGAGGGGTTATTAGATGTTGGGAAGAGAGAGAGAGAGAGAGAGAGAGATTTGGGAGGCGAGGGGGAGGAAGGGGGTTGGGGGAGAGAGAGCGACAAAGATTAGGGTGGGGCGTAGGGGTTTAGCAAGCATTTGGGTAGTTAGAGAGAAGGAGTATAGGGTGGTGGAAGAGAGAAAGATAGGGAGAGAGATATGGGGTGTTTGTAAGTGGTAGGGGGAGGGGTATTAGGCGGGAAAAAGAGAGAGGGGAGTATTAGAGAGAGAGAGAGAGAGAGAGATTTTGGCTGTCAGGGGGTTGGGGGAGAAAGAGAGGGATGAGGGTTAGGTGCAGGTGGAGGAGTAGGAGAGAGAAAGAGTGAGAGGGGTATAATGATGGTTAGGGAGGGATGGATAGGGAAGGAGGGATAGGGAGACATAATTATTGAGGGACAAAGAGGGGGGGAGAGAGAGAGAGAGAGAGAGAGAGAGAGAGAGATGGGGATATGGGGAAGGAGGGATCGAAATGTAGGGGTATATAACATGTCTTACAAAATGTGTGTATTTTGCAGTTACAAAATGCATGTGGATTTTGTAACTGCAAAAAATGTGTGTGTTTTGTAATTGCAAAATGTCATGTCCCCAGTCACCTATAAGCCCTTCATATGCGATGGGAGACAACCCTTGGATCTGCATGTTATTTTTTTTCCAAGTAGTCCAAAGGTTCTGCAACTCTACACTCGCATTGACCTTGATCCTGCAATCCGAAATGCACAATCGGAAGTCAGACTTCAAATTACAACTCCGATGAATTCACTCCTCCAAATTTTGCATTCTGCAATTCGCAATGCAGGTCTCAAAAGTCAGAACGCCAATTCACTACTCTGACAAAAATATCCTCTCTGAATTCCACAATACGCAATTCACCTTGTAAGAATCAGAAGTTGGAATCCCCAATCGCGCGTCGCCGAAGAAATGCGCCTCCGAGATCCGCAACCTGTCATTCCGCAGTGCAGAAATCGAAAATCAGAGTACCCAATTACACAATGCTGAAAACCACATCTTTGACTTCCGCAGTCCACAAGTTGCAATGCAGAAGTCAGAAATCGAAGTGTCAATTTAACCACCTCGCCAAATTATTCAGTCAACTTCTGCAATCCGCAAACCGCATTGCGGAAGTTAGAAATCAGAAACCCCAATTTCTCAACTTCGACAAATTAATTTTCTGAATTCCGCAATATGCAATGTGGAACTCAGATGTCGGCACTCCAACTTCGCCAACCCAGAAAAATTACCTCCCCATCTTCCATAATCCGCAATCTGCATGTGATCTCAGAAATCAGAACCAACATTTCGCTACCCCGTAGAAAATTCCCTTCCGACTTCCACAATCTGCAATCCGTAATCTACATGCAGGTTTGGAAAGTCGGAATCCAAATTACACAACTTCTCCAGCCCATAACTTCTTCATCTTAAGTCCATTTTGGGCAAGTCCAGTACCATTGGAAATATCTTGGTGAGCACTATGCATCTGCCTAATACTCATCCACAAATAAGAACATTTATCCTACCTTTATTCCACTCCAAAATATGTCCTTAAACCCCATCTATACCTATTTACCACTCCACAAGAAGATCTGCTCCATTTTTCCCTATCCTCTCCCCTTCATCTGGTCCACAAGGGTCATGAACACCACAAGCATGTTTATTCCTTTCCTTAGTCTTGGATGGAGTATCTTGCACACTTACTAGTATTATCCCTAATTCATAAATGGATAATTTAAATACATTACACCCATGGAAGTGCAAATGATGAGAAGTATAATAAGACACTCTTGTATGCAGATCAATGCACCAATGAACATGGGAGGATGAAACATTATCCACACAGATAGAATGGAATACATCAACCTATTTCTCCCAGGCATATTGGTGATCTAACATGCTGATACTTATCCCTACTCTTCAATCCTAAATACATGTGAGTGCCAACATGATATAAAAATGCAGAGGTGTAGAAGTATAGCAATGGCATGCACAACATAATGAAAACATAATGCATAGGCATTCATCCCTATCACTCATTTGGATAAAATCATACATTCTGATATAAGTAAACACACATGCACAGATGTAGAATAGACATCATTCAAGGCACAAGGAACACTAATCTCTTTATTGAAATTTCCAAGCAAACTATCTATGGAATGCAACGTTCCAACCCAACCATAAGTCTCTTCCCAACGTGTATTATTTCAGCACTCAAATACCACCCCAGAGATGGGGCTATGCATCCACTAAGGAGTCCCACTCAGTTTCACTCACAAATTGGTTCACATTCAATCATGGTCATCAACACATAGCTATCTTTGTCAAGCGAGTGGGGAAAACAGGTAAGGTTGTATGGGTCAATAGACTCCTCCACAGGGATATGGGTATATCCCAATCAACTCAGCTAGTTTATTCACCCCCATCAGCTCCACTCTTAGCCTAAGTAAGGTCCCCTTCACTGCTGCACAGTCCCTAGGGCTCCCCTTCCCTTAGCACTGACCTAGCAAGTGTGGTTGGTTTTGACTGCTAAATCAAGATAATTGAGCCCTCACTGGTTCAAGCATGCAGCAATAAACCTTCCTGGTCTCTTCTCACTTATTTTATGGGTGTCTCACCGCCTAAAATCCACCCAAGGACTTGGATCTATGGATTTTTCATCGATCTTCCTTTCCACGCCAATTTCTAGACGATCTTAGCTCTGTAATTCGCGACCTTACTCAGGATCGCGATTTCTAGTTTTCTTCTTCTCTCCTCCATCTGCTGGGTCGCATAAGGGTTCAACTGATGCTTGTATGATTAACCCAGTCTTGGTATGAGGAATACTTCATCCACGAGGTAGGGTGGATTATGGGACAAGCAATCTGAGCCCCATACTCTGACTTACAGATTGCAGGACTGTCGCACACTCTATCTACCTCATGAACACTTCTTTGCAGCACTTACCTTACAGTAGCATTCAATAGAAACTATTACAGTCAAAGGGGTTCTTAAGGTGACATATGGAATCCTATGCTTCCATTCCCCAATCCCCTCAACACTCCCTAGCTTGTACACATATCCCCCTCATTTAGTTTCATGCATAGCCATCCCTTGGTATTTTTATTTGCATGGTATTTATTTACATCACTAAGGGTTCAACTGATGCTTGTATGATTAAACCCAGTTTTTGGATGAGGAATAATTTATCCACAAGGTAGGGTGGCTTATGGGACAAGAAATCCAAGCCCCATACCCTTCCTTAAAGATTTTAGGGGCACTCTATCTACCTCATGAACAGTTCTCTGCAGTACTTACCTTACAACAGCATTCAATGGAAACTAGTACAGCCAAAAGGGTTCTCAAGGTGACATATGGAATCCTATGGTCCCATTCCCCAACCCCCTCACCATTCCCTAGCATATACACATATCCCCCTCATTTATTCTCATCCATAGCCATCCCTTGGTATTTTTATTTGTATGGTATTTATTTACATCATTTGCAATTTCCATGGCTCACTAGCACATGGGTAGCATAATACCAAATACTTGCCTCTGTAAGGCTAAACATTCACTATAAGGGCCTTAGCATTGAGCTCCATGCTAATAATCATACATCACATGCATACAATATTTACATTACAACCAAAATTTCCTAAGGGTTGAAATGAGGGGCATTACACCCCCTTCCCCTTAGAATAACACCGTCCTCGGTGTTCCAATACCTAGGAATACATATATAGTTTACACATGTCCCAAAATTTACAAAAATGTTGTAGGTATGTTCTGCATTCTATCCCTTTACTTTGAATTTTCAGGACTAAGTCCTTTGGCTTGCACAAACTACTCCTATTGGCTTGATCTTCTAGTGTTCCACAACAATCCCTTCCTTTTCCTTACCTTCCAGCTGATCCACAAGTCGGGGAACTTCATGGATGTTGTATTTCTTGCTGCTATTTGTTGGGAAGTTGCGGAGGCAATTATTCCCTCCACATTCCCAACATTTTAGTGGCTTCTTCTTCTTTACCTTCTCAATTTCCTTTGAGTCTTCCAACCTGGAACATTTCTTAGTGGACTGATTGGATGAATGCCTCTGCATTTATCCACTGTCCTTTCCACTGCTGATTTCTCCCATAATTATTTTTACTTCCTTTTACATACCAATTGTAGTGCCCCTTTTTAATAAATTTTGAAAAAAAGGAAAAATTGCAATTTTTGGCCAATTCGACCCTTTGACTAGTTATGAAGGTATTTGAAAGGTATTAAGACATAAAAATGAGGCTTATAGGTGTACGGACACTCTCAAAATACTTCTTCAACATTCATTTAACTTTAGGAGAAATTGGGGAATTTTAATAGCAATTTTGAGGTTCAAACCCCCAAGGGTAGAGGTCACTAATGGCTTCCCAAATGCATTACGACCCCCCCAAATTTCAGAAAAAGAGACATGTGTTAGTTAAATTACTTTAATGGGTACCCAAATACATCATTATTCATTTTCTAAAGGCTTTCGAAACTCCCATAAATGAGAGGTTTGTGTACATGTCTTCACATGGGGGGAAATGATAAGAAACTTCACCACTTGATATGAATTTTGTGATTTATGTTCCAAAGACTTATGTAATGTATATGAAACTTATTTAGGACATTAATGACTCTCCATACATCATTAAAATCATAGATATGAACTGATACAAATCGAAATAAAGCAACTTCAATCTCTCACAACAAGATGTAGGGAAAATGGCACCATTTATGCATTGTTTGGTATTTTTGCATAGTTTCACTTGGTATTTCGACCTGAGAGTATTCTAAGAATTAAATATAGAGTATATATATCAGAATACAAATAAATGGTGTATATTGGACTCTCACAAAGAGATCATCATCTCACAAAAGGAGCCCTTCCTCCAAGAGCCAAAATATGCAGAGAAATGTGAGATAGAGATGGGAACAAGTTGAAGAAGAAATAATCATGAGCTTCCCTATAGATTCAACCTACAAAAAATTAATCCATTGTAGCTCCAAATGAAAGTTCTGAATGGTCTCTCCAATTTCCAATTAGGATGGGAATCTTTCACCCTCAAAATTGGTACCAAGGAAAGTAGAATAGCACTCTACTAGCTTGGACAAGCTATGCTCTCCAATTTGCAAAATGAGAAATGATCAAAATCCACTCTGCTACTTGGTTCTTGTACTTTATTACCTTCCCAATCCTTCCATGGTTTGAATTCCCTTCATGAGATTCATGCCAACTTGAATCGGAAATAGATTCTGATGTGTCCCACTTGTCCATCAATTCTTAGCCTCCTCCTTCCCTCAACTCGAATCGGTGTCCCTTTGGCTTCTCTAAATCCCTTGTGCACATTCTTGGAGGCTATTTTTAGCCCTTAAATGTCATATATGTCAGATGTCAGCATTTAGGTCTGATTTGTGTCATAAGTGTCATAGCATCTTCATCGTTGTTGTCATAGAAGCTAGGAAATCTAGCCCAAGTGTCCCAATAACTCCAAGATGCCTCTTCCTCTTATATTGGAGTTACTATTCCTCTCAAATTCGACCCTCATTGAGACATTCCAAGTATTATTCCCCTCCAACTCTCCCATGAATGTTGGAATCCACCTAGGATTCGAATGGGTGAGAATGGAATGCCATCTGCCATGGGGAATCTTGCTTAAGTGTGCCCCACACCTCCAATGTGCCCTCGTGACCAAGTGCCACCTTATTTTCCTATATTAATTATTTATTTATTCCCCATTTAATATATTTGGTCAATCTAATGTCCATTTGTGGTTTTGTAGTTCCCTTATTCCAAATCTAATGTTTCCACCCCAACCTAGGAAACTAGTAGATTGGTGGAATTTTCTCTTTTTAAGATTTATTTGAATGGGGACATTACAGTGCTCCCCACCCAATATTGCTTTCCCTAAAGCAATTTCAAATTAGGATTCTGCAAAAAAATTTCATCCTCCCATGTGGCATCCTCACTTGGAAAATCTTTCCATTGTACTAAATACTCCCTTATGGTTCTTCTCCTTAATTTCCTTTCTCTTGCCTTCAAAACAATTTCTGGAATAAGTATAAGTTGTCCTTTGTCATCTAATGGAGGGATGGTTTCTGAAACATATATTTTTTTACCAATATCCTTTTTAAGGAATTAAAATTGAAATACATTGTGTATTTTGCTTCCTTCTGGAAGTTCCAACTCATTAGCCACCTCCCCAACTTTTTGAACTACCTTAAATAGACCATAATATCTTGGTTTGATATTTTATGATTCTTTCACTTTTAAGTTTGTTTGTTTATATGGATGTAGACTCAAATAGACCAAATCATTCACTTGACAAGTTCTTTCCTCCCTATGTTCATCCACATACTATTTTTGTTGGTTTTGGGAAATCTGCAAATTGTCTTTTAGAAGCTTCGAGATCTCTTGACTTTCCTAAATCCAATACTTAGCTTTTGGACCTCTACTATCACCAAAAATGTGCTCAACAAAGGTGAGTTCTTCATAACCATAAATTTCTTTGAAATGATACATGCCAATAGACATATGAAAGGTAGTGTTGTAGCAAAAATCACCCAAATGTAGCCATTTTACCCATGCTTTTTGTTGCTCACCAACATAGTTCCTCAAGTACCTCTCCAACCATTGGTTCACTCTTTCTATTTTTCCATCAGTTTGAGGATGATAGCTTGCGCTTGGATTCAATTTAGTTCCCACCATATTGAAGAGTTCTTTCCAAAAAGCACTCATAAATCTGATATCCCTGTAACTCACAATGTTCTTGGGAATTCCATGCAATCTGAAAATTTCTCTAAAGAATAGATCAGCCACTTTTGAAGCAGTAGAAGATGATTTAATAGCAAATAAATGAGCAAATTTGGTGAGTATATCCACCGCAATATAAATACAATACTTACCCAAATCCTTGGGAAAACCTGTGATAAAATCCATTGAGATTCTTTCCCATTTTTATTCTGGAATGGGAAATGGTTGTAATAGACTAGAAGGATGTGTATGTTCATATTTTTTTTGCTGACATAACTTGCATTCAGTGACATATTTTATAACATCTTCTTTCATCCCTCTCCAAAAGAACGTTTCCCTTAATTGTCTATATATTTTGAAAAAACCAGGATGGCCTGCTAAAGGAGAATTGTGAGCTTCCTTCAAAATATTGTGCTTGATTTTCAAACCATGAACCAAGTATATTCTATCCTTATAGTATATTATAACATTTAAAATAGTGTACCTATCATCGCCTTTCACCCCATGTAACACATCACAAGAAAAACTATCTTTGGCATATTCAACTATTAGCATATTTTTTCAATCTTTCAAAATTGCCATAAGGTAAAATGATGGTCTTCTAGATAATGCATCTACTACAATATTATTCTTCCCCTTTACATATTCAATTTCAAAATCAAAATATTGGACTTTTCTTACCCAGTTTTGTTTCATTTCATTGAGGTCCTTTTGTGTGAGAAAATGCTTCAAACTGTTATGATCAGTTTTGACCACAAACTTGTTTCCCACCAAGTATTGTCTAAACTTTGCCAAGACGTACATAATGGATAAAATTTAATTGTCACAAATGGATTAAATATTCTCATGTGGCTGCAAATTTCTTCTCTCAAAATCTATGGGGTGTTGATTTTGCTTTAGGACTGCCCCTATTCCTTCTCCTGATGCATCACATTCCAAAACAAATGGTTTAGAAAAATCAGGTAATGCAAGTATTGGACAACTACTCATTACCTCTTTCATTTTTTGGAAATCCTTTTTATCCTCTTCATCCCATTTGAAAGCATACTTCTTGGTCAAATCAGTGAGTGGAGAAGTCAATTTGGAGAACCCCTTCACAAAATTTCTATAGTAAGTGCATATTCCAATGAAGCCTCTCAATATTGTGATGTTTTTGGGTGATGGCCATTCAAGCATAGCTCTTATTTTTTCCAAGTGTACCTTCACTCCATATTTCCCAATTTTCTACCAAATATATAAAACTTATTTCAACCCAAATTCACACTTGGAAAACATAGCAAACAAATATTGTTCATGCAAACTTTTCAAGACAACTTCTAGATGATGCAAGTGTTCCTCCCATGTTTTACTGTAAATCAAAATGTCATCAAAGAAAACCAAAACAAACTTATGGATATGCTTGCAAAATATTTGGTTCATGCATGATTGAAATGTGGCTGGAGCATTGGTCAAACCAAAAGGCATGACAAGAAACTCGAGATGGCCATAGTGACATCTGAAAGCTGTTTTCTACACATCCTCCTCCATTCAAATTTGATGGTAACCATATCTATGATCTATTTTGGAGAATAATGTTTCTCCATGTAGCTCATTCATGAGCTCATATATTCTACGGGTGGGATATCTATTCTTAATTGTCTTCTTGTTTATAGCTCTAAAATCAATTTACATTCTCAAGGTCCCATCTTTTTCTTCACCAAAACAACTGAAGAAGCATAGGGACTAGAGCTTGCTCTAATGAGTCCCAATTCCAAGATCACTTGAATAGCCTTCTCAATCTCATATCTGAAATTTTTTGGATGTCTATATGGTGTTATTTGTATAGGTAAAGTTCCCACCTCCAAAAAGATGTTGTGCTCAACTCCTCTATCGGGTGTCCTTCCAGGAGGAAGGTTTCCAAAAACCCTTTCATATTTCTGTAGGAGTTTCTTTATCTCCCTTGTATGTTCTGAAATATTTATGTTTGGTTTTGGGGAAGTTATGAAACGTTCAGCAGCTCATTCAATATCCTCATGCCTCAATATGGACCTCTTACTGTTGGAGTACACTACTTGATTTGGATAGGTGTGCATTCCTCTCACTACCCTTTGTTTTCCTTCCGAATCTTTGAATCTCATTTCAGGGATTTGAGAGTTCATTTTATGTTCCCCTATAGAGTATAGCCATTGAAATCCCAACACAAAATTAGTATCAACAACATCAACCACATAAAAACTATGAAAAAAAGTGTAATTACCTATGGTGATTTGTAGCTTTGGAATCCATGTTTTGCACTCCATAGTATTGTGACCTGGAATGATGACTGTGAAGCCATCGAATGGTTCAATAGGTATCTTTATCCTCTCCAACATGGCTGCATCAATGAATTTATGTGTGGCTCCTCCATCTACCAATACCAAAACCCGTTTTCCTTGTAGCACTCCCTTGCATCGAATGGTGTGGAAACAAGGCACTCCTGAAAGCACTGCCATTCTCCCTTTGTCAGGTGAAGAATGATATTCTTCTTGTTTCCCTTCTTCCTGTTGATGTATTTGTAACTTCGGAAGATATTCACTTGTATATTGTATTTACACTTTATTGTATCCCCAACAGATATGTATTATTCCTCTTATTGGAAGTGTCGTCAGTTGTACTTGCAAGTGTCGCAAGTTATATTGTAAGTGTCATAACTTATACTTGATGGGTTCTTAGCATACGTTGATGGGGTCGGCCCTATATGAGTCATGTGGGTCAAAGAGTTATTAGACCACCCTAGTACGGGTCGGCCTAGTCAACATTATGTTAAGTGGTTAATTTGAGGCTGACCTAGTTGAGTAAAGGTCAAGTGAAAGTTAGTGTATAAATAGAGAGTGTATCTCTCTCATTTTACACATTCTATTATTCACTCACTTCGCATTAGTGAGAGAGAGAGGAGGAGTGCACAAAAGTGGACGAGGAGCATGTTGCTGAAGATATCTCTCTCTTGGATTTGATCATTGTGATCCTTGTATTGGTTCTTATTCTACCTCTTAGGAAGTTGTGGGGTTTTTCACCTTCTTGTTTTTCCCCGATGAAATGTTTTGTGTCCCTTGTCTCTTATGCTTGATATGATGTACATGTTGTTCTTTCAGTTAAGATCCTAGATCTATTGAATTAAATGATGAAAAAATAACATGGTATCAGAGCTATTTTGAAGGAAGGCATGGTATGGCATTTATGAGACTTGTTGCACTTGCGACAAATTGGAAGTTAGGGCTTGATATAGCAAAAACTAGTCATTGTGGCACTTTCACTATAAATCCATTTTGGTGAAGGTTCAAGATCTGAAACTTCTACAGGTCATAGAAAAATTTCCCATGTACCTTGTGTCCGAAGCACAACATCTAATGCACTGTACTTTCTATTTTATAATCAGTACAATCTAGGGTTTCTGCCTCTTCCAGATCTCAGTCATAGACAGGTGGCCTAGGAACAAAGGTCGCAACATGGGATAGGAAGCTCCAAATGAAATTATGTTAAAATTGGAAGTAAGAGAACGGACTGTAGATTCTCAGGTAAGGTTTTCAGAGGCCGAAGTTGAACCAGTGACATGTGGCACATCGTACAAGTTCGCTCTCCTGTTTTTTCCCATAAACAGGCCACGTTGCGACACTTGGCATAACTCTCTCTCAGAGAATCCAATTGAGGTCAGACCCGTGGGTTTGGAAAGACTACAGGTCAGGATACCACAAGCCGAAGTTTCAGACCCAATGGATTCATATTTTTCGAGATGTACCAAAATCAATAAGGAACATATTTCTGTCAAAACATAATTAGATTCTGAGCACCTTCATTCTTGGCTTATCACTACTGCAGGAATTTAGGGCTTCGGATAAAGTTGGAAGTTTTTGGAATCAAAAACCATGGCTAAATGCTCCTCATCAAAATCGAAATTTAGAGACCAAGATCAAATTTTTTGGTTGGGCAGAAGGTCGGGCTTGATCAAACCCTAGTTCGGGATTTTGATCGGAAAGGTGGAAAATTAGGGCTTCTGCAAAAGTTGGAATTTTTTAAATCTGTGACAACGGCTGGAAGCTCCCCAGAAAAATTGAAGTTTAGAACACAAGATCGAACTTTTTTGATGGGCACAAGAGCAGGATTTATCAAACCCTAGTTCAGGTTCATGTCTAGAAGATCTGAAAGTTTCAAAGGCAATTTTGAGGGGTCAAATTTTGTAGTTTTCAAAATTGAAGTATACTAGCTTGATCAACTCAACAAGGCACATATTTCCATCCATTCAAAATTTGAATTTTTAGGGTTTCTCTGACAAACCCTAGTCCAGCTCCAGATCCAGTCTCAACAAATCAAAGTGGATTGGGTTAATCCTAGAAGAGAATGAATTGGACACCTACATAAGTGAAGAAGATCTAGTTCTAGAGGGAGATGAGGCTAAGGCCTTACATAAGAAGACTACAAGAAATCTCGACAGGTATGACTTGAGGAGATACAGGTATGTGTTGAAATCTATTCATGATTAAGTTTATGATATGTTTGTATTCATATTATTGTGGTTAGTAAAATCTTGATTAATCTTAGAATTGTCTTATCACCCTAGTAATAGTATGAATGCATATGAATGATAGAAGACATTCATTGATTAGGGTTATATGATCGTACTAATACATTGTGGTATTGTAAGAGGATGATGTTGTCCGCTAACATGAAACGTATGAATCAAGTTCCAGAACATATGACCATGGTGACATGAAGACAAAGACTCATGGATCACATAGAAGCTCTACTTATGAGGTATGTATAATTTGGTTCTACAATGCTTAACTTATGAGTTATGTAGGTTACTAAGCACAAGTCATTGAAGAGAACAAGAAGACATTGTTTGTGTATGTTAGACATAACTAGCAAACATGATAACGAGGTATGTTTTTCCTATATCAAGTTAGAATCCTACCTTGTGTTAGGATCTTATACTTTTGTATGAATGATTATTCTTGAAGTTAGAAGTTTAAGTAATCAACAGTTTATGCATATTATGTTTCTTACTTTGATTGATGATAGGACTAACCAGAAGAGTCCTATGGTCAATAAGAATATGCATGAGTAATAGAAGTCCTCCTTGAAACCTTGAATACTAATGCTTGTGATAAATTACCTGTGTGTGAAATGATCATGACCATAGATGTTAAGAGTATTTAGGATCATAATGTTTTCATAGTATTGAGATTATACTAATATATGTATGGTTATGTATGAGATCTTGAGGATAACACACTGATGACACTAGTGCACACTTAAGCATGCATAGTGGTCCAAGATGGATATAAGTTCAAGGACAAATAATCCAGGAAGCAAAGATCAATAGGGAGCTCACTCTAGCAGTTCCTGCAAGGAAGCAAAGATTGAGAGCGAGTCCACCCAACAACCAAACAAAGATAAGTATTTGAATTGTCATTTACTATATATATGATTACTTAAATGATGTTGTTTAGTCATGTACATACTTATGTTCCTATATTTAGGATGTATATTATGCATTATAGAAAAGTTTCATTAATGAACAAGATACTACTAATATGCAAGTAATGGGTAAATGGCCTATGGTACTGTACAACATTCCATTGCTACTTATCTAGACTGAAACCTCTTTGTTAACATTTTGGGAGTTGCGCACACTCTTAACAAATGTTCTGGTAGAGATGGAAGGCATCTAGAGAGTTACCATGTGAATACGTGATATGGATAAATGTTGCATTGAAGCATTGGCTAAGATAATTGCATGACTGTATGACATATGTCTTTATGCATAAGTATGTATTTTTTCTTTTAAAAACTATGAGAAGTTTCTAATCATGCAATTGAATTTGACTTGTAGGAAAGATCGTGTACAGTCACCTAGAAAAGAAGGAAAACAACATTTGTTCCAGCAACGAAGTTCAAGAAAAACTATCTATTGAAGATATTGAAGAATCTGAAGTTCCCAGGATCCAGGATGAAGTAATGAAAGGATGCCATGATCGAGGAGTACCAGTCGATCACGAAGAATGATGTCTGGGATGTGGTCACAAGACAAAAAGGGAAGTCTATTGTGACTTCCAAGTGAATCTATAAGATCAAGCATGCTGCAGATGGTAGCATAGAAAAATATAAAGGACTTGGTATGGGAGGATAGACAACTTTCTATCCAGTTTGGGATTTACCAAGAGTAAGGTGAATTCCAACCTTTACTACAAGGTTGAGGAAGGCAATCCAGTGATACTACTATTATATGTGGATGACCTGCTTGTTACATGTGAGGATAGATTGATTGTCAATACGAAGAGGAAACTTGTTGCCGAGTTCGAGATGAAGGACTTGGGATGATGCGTTACTTTCTAGGCATGGAGGTGTGCTAGAGTGCAGATGGGATCTTCCTTGGACAAGGGAAGTATGCAGTAGAGATCCTGAAGCGGTTTGGGATGATGGACTGCAATGTCATGGCCACACCTATGGCATCGAACCTGAAGCTTCTATGTGATGCTTCATTTGAGCCGGTTGATGTATGGATGTATCGTCATATTATTGGGTCCTTGATGTACCTAACAAACACGAGACCAGATAATTGCTTTGCGGTGAAGACATTGAGACAGTTCCTGACGGATCCTAGAGGTGTTCACCTGGTTGTTGTAAAGCATATTCTGAGGTACCTGAAGGGTACGATTGATTATGGGCTCAAGTATGATGTGAATCAAAAGTTTAACCTAGAGGATTATGTTGATTCAAATTGGGTAGGCAATGCTGCAAATAGGAAGAGCACTTCGGGGTGCTGCTTCAGTATGGGATCAGGTGTGATCTCTTGGTTTAGCAGGAAGAAATATTGCGTAGCATTGAGTACAGTCGAAGCAGAGTATCTCGCAGCTTGTTCGGCTAGTTGTGAGGCAATATGGCTTAAAAAGCTACTGTCTGAGTTATTTGATCTCCCATTGAATGCTACTGGTATCTTTTGTGACAACAAGAGTTGTGTGAAGTTGTCTGAGAACCCGGTGTTCGATGAAAGGTCGAAACACATTGAGATCAAATATCACTATATCAGGGATATGGTGTAGAGAGGAGCAGTGAAGCTCCTGTATGTTGTGACAGATGAGCAGGTTGTAGATGTGTTGACGAAATGACTAGCCAGAGTGAAGTTTGAGTACTTCAGAGAGAGGCTTGGTGTTCTTCAGATTGAAGATACTTCGAGGAAGAAGTGATGGGACACATTTGCAGGAGCCATTCCAAGCATGGTGAGAGGAGGATCCTTCCCATGGCTGTGGATGTAAGCACTGTGTGATGAGCATTAGGACAATTCTCCAGTTACTGCTCTGGATATGCATTAGGTGGATGTTTTGTATAATCAGTTGGATCATGTATGATGACATGCATCAAGATGATGTGGTGACGATGATCAGGATGATAATGTGTGATGAGTATCAAGACGATTCTCTAGATGACATGCATCAAGACGATGTAGTGACGATGATCAGGATGATCATGTGCGATGAGTATTAGGACGATGCTCTGGATGACATGCATTAGGATGATGCACTGATGATGATCAGGGTGATCATGTACATCAAGATGATGTATGGTGAGTATCAGGTTGATACTCTATAGCCATGGATAGGTTGTGCAGATAAGCATATAATAGCGCCCTGGGAGGTTTGCAGATACTCTTTTGAGGTTTTTCCTATGGCATATAATAGTGCTATGGGATATCTGGCAAATGCTCTTTTGAATTTTTGCTTGGGAGGACATATAATAGCGCCCTGGGAGGTTTGCAAATACTCTTTCGAGGTTTTGCCTATGGCATATAATAGCACCTTGGGATATCTGGCAAATGCTCTTTTGAGGTTTTGTCATATGGCATATAATAGCGCCCTGGGAGATCCGATAGGTTGAGCAGTATCAGTCCTGGGATGCTCTTTCGAGGTTTTTCCATGACCACATATAATACATCCTGGAGATCCGGACAGGTTGTGCTAGTCACGTAAAAGGCCTCAGATGCTCTTTAGAGTTCTTGCTAGTCAATACACTCTTTTAAGGTTTTGTGGTGGGGGTCACGTGTAATACGTCCTGGAGATCCGGACAGGTTGTGCTAGTCACATAAAAGGCCTTAGATGCTCTTTCGAGTTCTTTCTAGTGAAGACACTCTTTTAAGGTTTTCTGTCAGTCAACATGTAATAGTTCCCTAGGAGATCTTGTCGGTCCTGCTTAGGCACATAAAGGATCCTGGGATACTCTTTCGAGGTTTTGTTGACACACGTAATAACTCCCGAGGATTACACAGTATGGCCAATGATGATGAATACCTATAGTTGGTGGGCCTACATCCAGCATGAAAAAGGGTTGGCTCTATAGAACTTTCTATGACGATAAGAATTTAGAGATATCCCATTGATCAAGATGTCGAGTATAGCAGCAGTGATGATGATGATGCTCCGTGATCCAGTGACGATGATCCAGCTCCAGAATTGAAGACTTGTCCCTATATGTATTGATGACTTGTATCAAGAGAATACCTTCCTAGTTAAGAGGGAGTGTTGATCTATTTGTAACTTCGGAAGATATTCACTTGTATATTGTATTTGTACTTTATTGTATCGCCAATAGAGATGTATTATTCCTCTGATTGGAAGTGTCGTCAGTTGTACTTGCAAGTGTCGCAAGTTATATTGTAAATGTCGTAACTTATACTTGAAGGGTTATTAGACTACCTTGATGGGGTCGGCCCTATATGAGTCATGTGGGTCAAAGGGTTATTAGACCACTCTAGTAGGGTTCGTCCCAGTCAGCATTATGTTAAGTGGTTAATTTGAGGCCGACATAGTTGAGTAAAGGTCAAGTGAAAGTTAGTGTATAAATAGAGAGTGTGTGTCTCTCTCATTTTACACATTCTATTATTCACTCACTTCAAATTAGTGAGAGAGAGGAGGAGTGCGCACAAGTGGAGGAGGAGCATGCTGCTAAAGACATCTATCTCTTGGGTTTGATCATTGTGATCCTTGTATTTGTGCTTATTCTATCTTTGAGGAATTTGCGCGGTTTTTCACCTTCTTGGTTTTCCCCAGTGAAATTTTTTGTGTCTTTTGTCTCTTGTCTCTTATGCTTGAAATGTTGTACATGTTGTTCTTTCAGTTAAGATCTTAGATCTATTGAATTAAATGATGAAAAACTAACACTTCCACGGTGTCATATCCTTCTTATTGGTTTGAAATATGTCATTATTCATTCATAGCCCCTTCATACTCATCATCATTAGAAAATACTTCAATGCATTGTGCTTTTCCCTTAGCACATTTATGCCCTGGTACCCATGGTTGGAAGCATGTGTAAGATAGTTGCTTTCTTATGAGTTCTTCCTTGATTGGTCCCTTTTTCTTATCCTTTCCAAATGCATATTTTTTCCATGGCTTCTTTTAAAATATGAACTTGGAAGAAAAGTTGGGCTTGGGAGGAAACATTGTCTTGGGTAGCACATTTTGCATATCGCTTGCCATGTTCATGGCATATTTCAATGAAGTAGGTTTTGGGGCCTTAAATAAACCCTTCAAAGCTTCAACCAAACATTTAGTAAAGAGAAATACTAATCCGAGCATAGATATATCATCCACCTTAACTGAGATTTTTTGGAATTCCAACATGTACTCAGCAGGCGTTCCAATTTGCTTCAATTGTGCTAGTTCTTTGAAAGGAATTTCTGAGACTTTTCACTCAAATATTTCCAATAAGCTATTAACAAATTCTTCATATGTAACCTAATCATGTCCCAAATTTTTAGTTCCATGGAACCACCAATCATTGGCTTCTCCTTTGAGATGCAAAATAGCCATTTTTACAACATCATCTTCAACCATTGGATTCAGCTGAAAATACACATCTAGTTCTTGTATCCAAGTATTTGCAGAACTTTCAGATGAGCCATCAAAAGTAGGAAGGGGAATTTTATCCATGGCATAATTCAATTATTAATTTTGAAATGGATTCCTATCACCTCCCGTCATTTTGAGTTTGTTTGCAACAGTAAAGTATTGATCAAATGGTAGGGTCCTTCTATAATCTTCACTCATCTGTTGCCATTCTTTTATAATTTGTTGCATATCATATTGGGTGTTAGGATATTCTTTGGAATCAATAAATTTAGGTGTAGCATCCCTTTTTTAAATCTGAAATTCATGAGCTCAATTATGAGGTCTTTTCTTTGAGAAAATACATTCACCCATTGCCTTCTTTTCCTTGGAAAGAGAACTAATGTTGCCTCCTATTGCCAATTTGCTTCGAATTTGACTAGCCAATAACTCAAATCCTCGCAATATATATTTTTTCATGTCTTCAAATATTGGTTTCATCAATTTCATAAACTCCTCATTCTCCTCTGAGGTTCCTTTCTCATCCTTACTCATGGTTTCCAAAGAATGCACTTCTTCTCCTTATTCTTCTCTTTCACCAAAAATACTTTTAGTTTCATTTTATAAGACTGGGGGCTTATTTTTTTTACTTCTTGTCCTCATTAATGGTCATCCACATCAGCTGTAAGTACCATGCTCTGATACCACTTGTAGTGTCCCTTTCTAAGAAATTTGGAAAAATTGGAAAAATTGCAATTTTTGGCCAATTCGACCATTAGACTAGTTATGACTCCAATGATTCCAAATGCTTCCAAATTGGGTATCAAGGTATTTTAAAGGTATTAATACATAAAAATGACTCTTATAGGTTTTTGGACACTCTCAGAATACTTCTGCAACATTCATTTAACTTCAGGAGAAATTGGGGAATTTTACTAGCAATTTTGAGGGTCAAACCTCCAAGGGAGAGGTCACTAATGGCTTCCCAAATAAAGTAAGACCCTCCCAAATTTCAGAAAAGAGACATGTATTAGTTAAATTACTTCAATGGTAACCCAAATTCATCGATAGTCAATTTCTAAAGGCTGCTTCAACTCCCATAAATCAAAGGTTTGTGGACATGTCTTCACATAGGGGGAAATGATAGGAAACTTCACCACTTGCTATGAAATTCGATATTTATGTTCCAAAGACTTATGTAATGTATATTAAAATTATTAATTAAATTAATTACTCTCCATACATCATAAAAATCACAGATATGAGCTTATACAAATCGAAATAAAGCAACTTGAAGCTCTCACAACAAGATGTAGGGAAAATGGCATCATTTATACATTGTTTGGTATTTTTACATAGTTTCACTTGGTATTTAGACATATGAGTATTATGAGAATTAAATATAGACTTTATATATCATAATAAAAATAAATGGTGTATCTTGGACTCTCACAAATATATCAGCATCTCACCAAATCCTCCCTTCCTCCAAGAGCCAAAATATGCATATAAATGTGAGATAGAGATGGGAACAAGTTGAAGAAGAAAGAATCACGAGATTCCCTATAGATTCAACCTGCAACAAATAAATCCATTTTAGCTCCAAATTAAATGTTTGAATGGCCTCTCCAATTTCCAATTAGGATGGGAATCTTTCACCCTCGAAATTGGTACTAAGGCAAGTAGAATAACACTCTACTAGCTTGGACAAGCTATGATCTCCAATTTGCAAAATGAGAAATGATAAAAAAATACTAACCTTCTTGGTTCTTGTCTTTTATTATATTCCCAATCCTTCCATGGTTCTAATTCCCTCCATGAGCTTCATCCCAACTTCAATTGGAAAGAGATTCCAATGTGTGCCACTTGTCCATCAATTCCTAGTCTCCTCCTTCACTCAATTCAAATGGGTGTCTCTTTGGCTGCCCTAACTCCCTTGTGCGCCTTATTGGAGGCTATTTTTAGGCTTGAAGTTTCATATATGTCAGATGTCAACATTCAGGTCTGATTTGTTTCATAAGTGTCATAGCATCTTAAACATTGTTGTCATAGAAGCCAAGGAATCTAGCCCAAGTGTCCCAATAACTTTAAGATGCCTCTTCCTCTTACATGGGAGTTACTCTTCCTCTCAGATTCAACCCTCATTGAGTCATGCCAAGTATTATTCCCTTCCAAATCCCCCAAGAATGTTGGACTCCACGTAGGATTCAAATGGGCGAGAGTGGAATGCCATGTGGCATGGGGAATCTTGCTTAAGTGGGCCCCACACCTCCAATGTGCTGTCATGACCAACTGCCACGTTATTTTACTATATTAATTATTTATTTATTGCCCATTTAATATATTTGTTCAAGCTAATGTCCATTTGGGGTTTTATAGTTCCCTTATTCCAAATCTAATGTTTCCACCCCAACCTAGGAAACTAGTAGATTGGTGGAATTTTCTCTTTTTTCAGATTTATTTGAATGGGGACATTACACCAATAGAGCCCCGCAAAACCTTGTGGTTCATCTCATTCTACTTCTTTTTTTTCTTGAGCATCTCTCTAATATTTTCTTGTATCTTGGCAATTGTTTGAAGAATATTTTCAGCCAAATCTAATAGCCTTTGGTGTGCTTCCATGGACAATGTGTACAACTTCCCACACTTTGCTTGCTAGCACCACTTGTTTTGTGACAGCTGCAACCAATTGATTTCAATTCCTCACCTGTGAAATTCATCATTGTAAATATTTTTATCCCAAGCATAACATAAACATTAAATCAGTCAATTATTTTCCAAATTGTCATGGAAAGTCCATGCTTTATTCATGAGACTTCCACACTTTTCATGCTTTCCCAAAATACACATAAACTCATTCATGTTCATCCTTTCATAGGGAATTAACTATTTCAGCATTCACAATTATTTCGAGCAAATAACACAATCAACTTTCAACCATATCATGCATTCAACAATTTTTTGTTTCTAAGATGCATCAGTCAAAAGGAAAGAGAAGAGTAAGATTTTTAGTCTTCTTCCAATCCAAAGCGACACCACCAATGTGGTTCCATGCTCCTTAGCCTCTTTAACTTCAATGTGAATGCTTGAATTTCCCTTTCTTGTTTTGGTTATGACACTTAGTGTCTAATGTTTGTCCAAAGCTTCTCAACCAGGGAAATCACTCCCATAGTTTGTCTACAAAACTCTTGGCTACTAGGACCCACACAAGTTCACTAGAATCATATTCCATTGCTGCTAATGTTGAGCTTTCTAGGAAAATCATATGTCCAAATGCATACTCAGGATTCCTTCATAGTTATTGCTTCCTTCAATGACCTAGGTTTCCAACAAAGAAACAACAGTGTATCAGCTTGGTTGTTATAAGACTTTGTAGATGAATTTTTTTTCATTTTTTATTCAGAATAAGAAATAGATGAAAATTAAATTCTTATCTGCATTGGACATCTCCTCTCTACTCCACAGGTTCCTTCTTTTCTTTACAAGCCTTGGATCACCTAGGGAATGCATGTTGTCCAGCACACAGGCTACTCCACAACACCCAAATAGTCAATGTCAATCCAGTACATAGATCGGGTTTATCAGGCATACACCAACCCTTCACCAATACCACCACAACATCCAAATAACCAATTCCAAGCCAGTACATCGACTGGGTTTATCAGGCATACAAAAAACCTTCACTAATACAACCAAAACATCCAAATAACCAATGCCAAATCAATACACCAACTGGGTTTATCAGGCATACAACAACCCTTCACCAATACCACCACAACATCCAAATAACCAATTCCAAGAAAATACAATGACTGGGTTTATCAGGCATACAACAACCCTTCACCAATACCACCACAACATCCAAATAACAAATGCCAAACCATTACACCGTCTGGGTTTATCAAGCATACAACAACCCTTCACACACATAAGGATCTCGTACTCCTTCCTCATTTTTCTTCTTTAGTGTGCAACACCAAATTGCATCTGTTTAAGCTGGCAACACAAGATGGATAAGCAATCTCATCAGTATTGCTGCTCTAAAATTGTAAACATATTTAATAACATTCCCTCTCAAATATTGAAACACCGGGAATGCATCCATTCCCTTAGGGTGTATTCAGTATCGACAACCCTAACACAAACCAGCACCCAAAAGGTGTGCATCCCTTTCCAATGTGATCCATGTAGGCCCTAATCATACTCAGGCAGTCTGAAATAGAAATAATAAAACATGCTCTGCCTATTAACTCTTAATAATTAGACATGCATATTCTTAGCTAGGGTTACAGAATACTCATCCATTTTGCAGATGTATCTTTTCTTCATTCGTGAGGAATGGGAGATCCCGTCTCTGATTCAATAGTCCCTTGGTTTTCCATCCCAATTCTCTTTCACATTTCACAACCCACATATGCCCTCTTGGCATAATTTTACCATCTCACCCACGTTGGTTACCAACATGCAGTTCATATGAGACAACCTCATATTGTTTGGCTCTTGTAAGTGGCACCACTTTTTCCATTAGGGTTTTATGATTTCTACCATAACACAACCATCCTCCTACAACATGTCCCTTTGACACAATTCTGGATTATCCAAACAACCATTAGTAATTGATTAGTAAAATTCCAAATCTGATATTTGCAAATCTATTTTCTTGTAGCAATTTATTTGCAACCATGAAACCATTCTCATAACTTAAATCAGAAAATTTTCAGATCTGTTTCATGTAGATATCATGTTTGTGAATCCATGAGATCCTTCTCACAATACTTGGCCTTTGCACATGGTAGATTCTAGCCCTTATCATGGGCTTACCCACATTTTCATGCCCAAGACATTTCTACTTGAAATCTGAAAATTCCAATCAACCAAACACTTGTAAGTTTTCATACATATAATATTTCATTGTTGCAACAGTCATTGAAGTGTTTTCAGAGTTATAACACTCCATAATTCAAACACTCTCAACTACTAATCATCTTAAATACCATGAAATACATAGGTTTATTTTATATGCATCCCTATAACAATAAAATTACAGGACACCAACACATCATCTATGTAATTTAAACACTTACAATTCTCTTACTTCACAACCTTATCATTTTATGCAACTTTGTCCTTCCAATAGAGCACTCTGGAAGCCCACCAATCATGACTACCTTCCTGCAATATTTCTCCTACATTCATAGTAGCTCATGAAATGATCTAAAAAATTATCATTAATTCATCATTTCATCTATTGTTTAATTGAAATGAGCATACACCACAACCATGCATTCATTCAATGCATCACAACATGTGCACCCACACTTATGCATGCACATTTACAACATTCATAGTATCTTTTAATATGCATTCGCTTCATGCAACCACATATTTACAAAATCTTTTAATGCATATCCACTCAATTCCACCTTGCATTGATTCATGAATATTATACTTATCATGTCATGCATTCTACCATTCAAAACACATACGGCCCTAACCATGACTATCTCACATAGCATGCACTACCATAACAAGACCATAACTCCTCACTTGCTTTAGTTATTAAACTCATAACCAACATACACAAAGGGCATGATATAATTTCATATGAATGTAGTTTATCATTTAAACAATCACATGGTATAAGGTTCATTTCCCTTACTACCCCATACCTCGCCATGCTGTGGTGGTATGATATTCACATGAATGCATTCAACCTTACATGCATACCGTTTTATGATTATTAAATAAGGTTCAAGGGATTCTTACCCAATCCCCTTTCAACACTTAAACAATTGGCATGATGAATAACCATTACCTGCATGGCTCTTATTAACATCTTTGATGTTACATGATCAATTGGCCTCTTGCAAGGGACTACACCATCCTTCCACCAACCTCATGATCACAGATTTGTTGCACCATCCTTTCTTCATAGGGTTGTTGGTCACATGCAACAACATCATGTACATATTTAGCCATGCTTATGTTGTCTTTGTTCCTACAACCAATACTGACATCAATAGTGATTATTAACCACACTGATTAACTTAAGTGTCTCATTGCATATGTAAACATCACTAGCTTTACCAACATGCAACATCATATACTCGCACTATGCAATATCTAGAAATATGCCCATTATTGCATAACCACTTCACCCAACTAATCTCTTGCATTTTCAGCATTCCTATGCTATAATTTTCTGTATATAAAACTCATAAAATATAAAGAAAAGAGAAAGACATGGGTTAAGGAATTATCCTTTTCCATTCCCCTTCATAGCATGGAATTCTTCTTCCATATCATAGCTGGTCCAATTGCATGGCCTTGTCAACCCTCTTTAGCTTTCCTTGAGCACTGTAACAACTCTCATTGCACCAGGTTCTCATGCTTTGTTGTTCACACTGCTTCAGAATTATGGCCAAGTCCATCTTGGCCTCTCTTGGACATCCTGTAAGCTTATACCTTGGTCCAAGCAGCCCCAGTTTTGTAACCTTGGACTTTGATACCATTTTTCATGTCCTCAGTCACCTCGGTTCCCTTCAGAGGCGATGGGAGACAACCCTTGGATCTACCTGCTATTTGTTTTTCCAAGCAGTCCAAAGGTTCCACAACTCTGCACCCACATTGATCTTCAGTCCCCAACCTGCAATCGGAATTCAAAAGTCAAACTTCAGATTATAACTCCGACGAATTCACCCCTCTGAATTCCACATTCCCCAATCCGCAGTGCGGGAATCAGAATTCGGAATGCCAATTCGCTACTCCCACAAAAATATCCTCTCTGAATTCCACAATCCGCAATCCTCCTTGCAGGAATCAGAAGTCAGAATCCCCAATCGCACATCGTCGAAGGAATGCGCGTCCAAGATCCGTAACCCACCATTCCGCAATGCGAAAATCAGAAATTGGAGCGCCCAATTACACAGTTCCGAAAACCACGTCTCTAAATTCCGCAGTCGACAATCCGCAATGTGGAAGTCAGAAATTAGAGCATCAATTTCACCACCTCACCAAATTACCTAATCGAATTGTGCAATCTGCAAACCGCGTTGCAGAAGTCAGAAATTGGAAACTCCAATTTCTCAACTTTGACGAATTACCTTTCCGAATTCCGCAATCTCTAATGTGGAACTCAGATGTCAGAACTCCAACTTCACCAACATGGGAAAATTACCTCCCCATCTTCTGTAATCCGCAATCCACATGCGAAACTCGGAAATTGGAACTAACATTTCGCAACCCTGTAGAAAATTCCCTTCGACTTCCTCAATCCACAATCCACATGCGGGTTCGGAAAGTCGGAAGCTCAACTACACAACTTCTCCACCCCATAACTTCTTCATCTTAAGTCCATTTTGGGAAAGTCCAGTACTGTTGGAAATCACTTGGTGAGCCGTATGCAGCTTCTTGATCTTCATCCACACCTGATAACATTGATCCTTCCCTTCTTCCACTCCAAAATATGTCCTTAAACACCATCTATACCTCTTTACCACTCTGGAAGAAGCTCTGCTCCATTCTACCCTGTCCTCTCCCCTTCATCTGGTCCACGGGGGTCATGAACACCACAAGGGTGTTTATTCCTTTCCCAAGTCCTGGCTAGAATATCTTGCACACTTACTAGGCTTAGCCCTAATTCATCAATGGATAATTTAAAGACATTACACCCATGGAAATGCAAATGTGCAGAAGTATAATAAGTCACTAGTGTATGCATATTCATACACCAATGAACACAGGAGGATGAAACATTATCTACACACATAGAATGGAATACATCAACCAATTTCTCCCGAGAATATTGGTGATCTAACATGTTGATACTTAGCCCTACTCCTCAAGCCTAAATACATATGAGTGCTAACATGGTATACAAATGCATAGGTGTAGAATTATGGCAATGACATGGACAACAAAATGAAAATATAATGCATGGGCATTCATCCCTATCACTCATTTGGATCAAATCATACATTTTGACATAAATAAACACACATGAATAGATGTAGAATAGACATCATTCAAGGCACAAGGAACACTTATCTCTTTATTGAAATTTCCAACCAAACTGGCTATGGACTGCAACGTTCCAACCCAACCATAGGTCTCTTCCCATCCTGTATTATTTCAGCACTCGGAGACCACCCCCGAGATAGTCTATGTATCCAATAAGGATTCCCAGTTAGGTTCACTCAGAACTTGGTTCACAGTCAATTAGGGTCATCAACACATGGATAGATTTTTCAAGTGAGTGGGGAAGGAAGGTAAGGTTTTTTGGGTCAATAGACTCCTACAGAGGGCTATGGGTATATCCCAATGACCCCATCCAGTTCAGGAACCCCCATCACCTGCACTTTCATCTTGTGTAAGGTCCCCTTCACTACTACACACTCTCTAGGGAACCCCTTCCCTTAGCACTGATTTGGCAAGTGTGGTTAGTCTTGACTGCTAAATCAAGATAATTGAGTCCTCATTGGTTCAAGCATGCAGCACGAAACCTTCCTAGTCTCTTCTCACTGATTTTCTGGTTGTCTCACCCCCTCTGCAGCAACCGTATCCGGTTGGCTCGTTAATAGTCGAATCCAACTCTCATATTGAATAATAAGTAAGAATAATATATTAGATGATAGGATAAAATATGATATGTTACAATGATGGCCCTGCCTTAAATATGGCTCGAACATTTGATGTTGAGGAGATGCCTCATTTCATAACCTAACTTTAGTTAACATAATTATTAATTATTTAATTATTATCTTATTTTATGTTTGTAGCATTGCCACTCTCTTAGAAAGGCTTTGTCCTCAAAGCCTTATAATGTTTCTGCATCATTTTATGTGGTGTCGTAGATGACGAAACATGTCGATACGAATTGATAAGAGTCGAACATAACTTCTGGTATGTCAACGGATCAATCCATTTCAAATTGATTTGTTGTGGACTGATGGGATTCCCAAATGATCTGTCGTCAGGAGATTTGATCACATTAGTACTATTATCTTTCGACATTTCCCACTTTTTCGAATTTCGGTTTGTACGGTTGCGGTGTTGATAGGGAACTTTCACGATGTCATTTTTGTTTACGAATGTCATCTTTTGAGCATTGATCTAAGCTGGAAGTTGTATTTTCATCTCTTGAGGATTTAAGTTTTTGTTCTGTATCTTTTCCAACTTGTTTTCTAACTGCCTGTTATCATTTTGAAACTTCTTAATCAATTCAACTTGCAATTTTTTGTCATCTTCAGACGTTTTAAGTTGTTCCTTAAGATCTTCATTATGACTTCTGATACAACTATTTTCTTCCTGCTTGTCTAGAAGTTTCCCTTGAATGTCGTCCATAGATTGTTCTATCTTCCGGCTATTTTTCAACTTCTTAATTTTTGTGACTAGTATCTTGTTATGATTTCTTAGTCTGAAAATTTCTTTAGCATTGTTCGCTAATGCTTTATTACTCTTCGCGATCTTTGACTTATGTTTCTTTTTAGAGTCGCCATTTTGTTGTTGAAGAAATTTTATCTGTTGTCGACATTGGCCGACCTCTGATTCTTGACTTTCTAATTTATGTCGTATCTACGATAGTTCTTCATCTTTGTCGCTAACGATTTTGTTCAAGTGTATTATTTCTGCTTTGTAATTATTTATTTCCTTCTTTATATCTTGATTTCCTAACCTCTGATTGAATTCATTTTTCGGCTTTTAATTCATCAATTTGCGCATTTAATTTTTCTATATGCCTTTCTTGGTTAGATATTTTTATTTCCTTGCACCTTTCTTGTAATTCAATTCTTATTTATGAACTGTTGTTTATGTCGCAATTCTTCATTATCTTTTCGATAACGTTTTAACATGGCTTCTAATTCCTCTATTTGTAATCGCAAACCGTCTTCCATGGTCTTAACTTCTTCGGTGATAGATGGTCTTTCTTTGATTTCTTCAGCGATAGATAGTATTCGACTTTTTCGATGATAGAGGGTCTTGACTTTTTGACGAGTCTTCCTTGATCTTAACTTCTCTGAAGATAGATAGCCTTGACTTATTTTCTAGGAGGGAGTCTTCTTTGACTTCGTCGATTTCATCTTCAACTTCTTTTGACAAGGAGTCTTCCTTTGATTTTGGCTTTCCTTTGTCTTCTTTGCTTTTGTCCTTTTTTTTTTTTTCTTTGATTTTGTTCTCTTTGTATTAGGTTAAATAACTCCTTTTTTTTCTTTTTTTTTCCAAAAATAATTATTATTTCAAATTAATAATATTAATATTTTTTTCCAATAGTTATTATTAAGGATAATAACTATATCTATAATAATACAAAATATATGTTATTATAAATAATAACAATATTTTATAAACTTGGATTTGAGTATTTCTTATAATAACAAATGTTATTATTATAAACTTATATATGTAAGGTTTAGAAAAGTTAGAATTTTTAATAAAAATCCAATATTAATAATTGTTTTAATATTGAATTTGATTAGAATTAGGGTTTTGGTGAATGGAGGAAGGATGATGGGGGGAGAATGGCGTAAGGGGTAAGTTGGTGGGGAAGGGCGTGAGAGTGAAAACTGGAGTATAGAGGTGGTTGAGGAGATGGAGACGAGGGAAGGGAAGGTCGCGGCGGTGAGGAGTGCAAACAGAGGTGGAGTGGTGCGGATACGGTTGGGGAAGGCGTTGGAGCGAGTGTGAGAGGTGCAGGTGATGGTGGCTGTGAGGGAGCTGTGGAGAAGGGTGGCATAGAGGGGTGGACATAGTGGTGATGGGGAAGTGACGATAGAAGAGTGCAGTGGGAGGGACGGCGCAGCAGTGGGATGGATGTGAAGTGCGTGTATGCGGAAGGGGAAGGTGCAGGGAAATGGTGAGTAGGAAGGCGTGGGAAGAGGCAAGGCATTTATGGAGGCGGTGCAGCGGTGAAGGATAGATTCGTGGGGGTGGAATGCGTTGGGACGCGTTGGTGCAGGTTGGAGTAGGGAGAATGAGTGGCGTAAGAGTGAACATGGAAATGAGCAGGGAGGTATGGAGTGAGGGAGCTCATAGGTGGATCAGTGTGGGAAGTAGTGTGCAGGAAGGAAAAGAGAGAGGGGACGAGAGCTTGGGCGCAGGGGAAGCTAGAGCAAGGGTGTGGGAGACGAGTGCAAAGGATAGGTGTATGAGGACGACGGGGAAGAGATAAAATGTGGAGAGAGCTGGAAGATGGAAATGAGTTGGAAGAGTTTCAGAAAATATGATTTCGCTAGCCACGGACCTATTTTCAGAGAATCTCTGATGATATTGGTTAAAAACCAGAATTAGTGAGGCCCAAGGAAGGGCAAGCTCTGATACCAAATGCAGCAACCGTATCCGGTTGGCTCGTTACTAGTCGAATCCGACTCTCATATTGAATAATAAGTAAGAATAATATATTATAGGATAGGATAAAAGATGATATGTTACAATGATGGCCCTGTCTTAAATATGGCTCGAGCATTTGATGTTGAGGAGATGCCTCATTTCATAACCTAACTTTAGTTAACCTAATTATTAATTATTTAATTATTATCTTATTTTATGTTTGTAGCACCCTCAAATCCACCCAAGGATTTGGGTCTATGTATTTTTCATCGATCTTCCTTTCGATGCCAATTTCTATACAATCTTAGCTCTGTAATTCATGGCCTTACTTAGGATAACGATTTCTGGTTTTCTTCTTCTCTCCTCCGTCTGCTGGGTCACATAAGGGTTCAATTGGTGCTTGTATGATCAACCCATGTATTGGGATGAGGAATTCATCCTCCATGAGGTAGGGTGGATTATGGGACAAGCAATCTGAGCCCCATACCCCACCTTATGGATTTTAGGGTTGTCTCACACTCTATCTACCTCATGAACAATTCTCTGCAGTACTTACCTTACAACATCATTCAATGAAAACTAGGAAAGTCAAAGGGGTTCTCAAGGTGGCATATGGTATCCCGGGGTTCCCTTCCCCAAACCCCTCACCACTCCATAGTGGATACACATAGCTCCCTCATTTAGTTGCATCCATAGCCATCCTTTGGTATTTTTATTTGCATGGTATTTATTTACATCATTTACAATTTATGTGGCTCACTAGCACATTGGTAGCATAATACCAAATAATTTCCTCTGTAAGGATGAACATTCACTAGCGAGGCCTTGGAATTGAGCTCCACGCTAGGCCCATCATACATCACATGCATACAATTATTACATTACAGCCAAAATGTCACAAGGGTCAAAATGAGGGACATTACACAAAACATGTGCACATTTATGTCTTCCTAGCCTACATGTAAATTTACCTATCAAGATTGGACTCCTCCAATGCTAGCGTCACGAAACATGCATGCATTTTGTTTTTGCAAAGTGGAAGCATGTTTTTCAAAAATACAATTGCATCCAAAAGGTCCCTCAACTTCATGTAAGTGCGCAATAGGCCACTAACAGAGAATATTAGCTAGGTAGGGACCCCAAAACTTACTAGCAAGAGCATTATCTTTGACACTTTGATGTTCATTTCTTGTGTCATCCTCTCAACAATTTGTAAGAAGTTCTTCATCATTGGAAGATTTTTTATATTCCATGTCACTTATTTTACCCACCTCAATATTTTTCTTTCCGCCTTCATTGGATATCACACCATCTTATTGCAAGTAAAACTTTTTTGTCATGTACCATAAATTGTTTGCCTCTACTTGATGTACACCATTTGAAAAAGAGGAGCACTTGTTCCAATTTCAATTCTTACTTCCTGCTTAATACAATCCTACTCAAATACATATACCATGATAGCAAAGGTTTCCTTTCATGTTCAATAGTGAGAAAAGAACTAAAACCTTCCCCAATTAAACCTCATAATAAGTAATGTGCCTTTGATTTACTTCAAAGGGATTTTCCAATACCCAAGAGGAAAACCATACATAATCCTAGAGGTTATGAAAAGGGGAGATTCGGGGGTGGGGTATGGGTAGGGTTGTAGGAGGGGAATTATTGGGAGGAAAAGGGAGGATGTTTACCAACACGAACTTAGTCGACAAGGGTTCGCCTTACTGTCGACACATACCATAGTCTCCCTGGGCACCGGCCCGAGCAGGTTTGAGCCCACCCAGTAGCACCCACAGAGCGGATGAGGTCTCACCCGAGGCATCCAGGAAGAGCAGACAGAACCATGTTTCCACCAAGGGAGGAGGAGAGTTGTGCTGCACAGGCTAACTCTATTGCGGTACTTAAACAAAAACTTTAAACATTTGGTAATGAGTCATAACATATCATATTCATCGCAGCATTTATCATCACATTCTATAGAGAACATATTACTTAATCACATCATTTATCATCACAGCAACAGTAAGCAGGAATTGCATCAATCAACATTCACATATTGCAATATTGCACAAAGATAGTACCAAGACATCATTATATTACTGTCGTGATCATATACCAGAAGCAAAACACAGTTCTCGCACATCATTGGTCTTCTCTTTCTATCTTCGTCTAATTCTGCCTATCCCCCTCTAACAGTTACGACTCTCATGTATTTATAGGCCTCTACCATTACAATATTTGTCCACTTACAACTGACTTCCTAACTGACACTATGGACAATTGACCCAATATCTAACTGACTCGGTCCAAATGACCCCAAAAAATGCAAACCGCGGTACACTTACTCACTATTACATACTTTGTGGTCCAAGTGACCTAAAACCCGCCAATTGCGGTATTCTTCAACAAAAAATACTCCTTTTGCGCCCTCCTCCGGTGAGTTGCAGCTTCAGTGGTATCGTGACATTTCCCCATCAAACTGCCTACCAATAGGCCCCCAACACAATCTTGTGACTCGTCCTTGAGCCACGTCAACTGCTGGACATAGTGCACGAACTGAACTATGTTTCGATAACTGTTCTTGTTGTCTGGATCATGCGGTGTTGGCCCACTCCTTCTACTACACTGATCGTCGACTCATTGGGCTGTATGTTTACCCCAAAATCATCATCGCCCGACTTGCTGTCATGTACTTCTCAAAATCATCCTCGAGTCTCTTGGAAGTGTACTTACGGGAAGAAAAAGAGGATGAACAGTACCAAGGTGCGAAATTATTAGATGACTCTGGCTCATCTGTTTCGCACCAGCAGCTGGTTCCTACTGTGGGCAGGGAGCTACCGCCCCAACCCGCTCAGGGGTCAAGAAGAGCACAATCCTTCGAACATCTACTGCGTACTTAACCATGTTGAACCGGCCCTTGGATCAGGCATACTACAGTGTAAGGGCACCCACCATATCAAGGTGCTAAGGGACACTCGGAATTCGGGCTTGCAGGGCCACTGGGGTGCTAACATATGAAACGAAGTGAAGCATTTCCATAGCCTCCTTGGAATTCCTCACAACTCAACTTGCAAACTGATCAACCAATATAACCTCCTTATTTAAAAACAACTTCGTGGTAGCGAACTATCGGCTGCCTCGGTTATCGTCTTGTGGTAATCTGGCTGAATCTGTCAGGTGCAAGCATGTATAGGAATGATGGGCAGTGGTGGAACAGTAGTCACAACACTACCCCGTACCTCCCAAATCCTCCGTAATCATCCCAAAAATCCTTCAACAAAACTTGTTGTCGGTTTTGGTCGCCATACTGCCATGAATATCCGACTGTTCCAAACTTGCGGCACAAGCCTCCCTACTTCCGCATACCTTCTTCTGTGGGTGCACTGTCGGCCACCAAGCAACCTGAAACACATTTCTTTTTTTTTTTGTTGCATCTCAGACATCACACTACTCCAATCCTGAGCGATAGGGCTTCAACCATGGCCAAACCTTCGTGTTCTGTGGTAGTGTGATTGCATTCTGCAGAGGAAAGCTTCCGACTGGAAAAAGAAATGGGATGATCAAGGTCGCCTTCTCCTGGTTGAGCCAACACAACCCCTAATGCAACCGATGAAGCATCAACATGGACATGGAATTCCTTACTCAGTCCGGAAATACCAAGATTGGGGTTGATGCCATCTTCGATTTGAGCATTTCAAAACTATCCTGACATTCTGGGTTCCACTGGAATGCCGCATCCTTCTTCAACAAATTTTCCATAGGGGCAGTAATCGCAACATACCCCCTAATGAGCTTGCAATAATATCCCATGTGACCCAAGGTCGCGCGCAACTGCTTAATGGTGGTCAGCAGTTGCAACCCCAAAATGAGCGCAATTTTGGCTGGATCAACCAGCAATCCCTGCTTACACATGATATGACCCAGCAATATCCCAAATGGTGCACAGAAAATACATTTCTTCAACTTCAACGATATCTAGTGCTATCGGCATCGGTCAAGCATTAACCGTAGATTGGCCAGATGATCACAAATCAATCCATAAACAGTCCAATCATCCATATATACCTGTAAAAACTTCTGAATAAAATCTTTGAATGTGGCAACAACGACATGGGAGAATATCGCAGGTGCATTCTTCAAACCAAACGGCATTACCGTGTACTAAAAGCAACCCCATTAAGTAATGAAAGTTGTCTTATGGTGATCTTCCTTGGCAATGCGAATTTGATGATAGCCAGAGAATCCATTAGTGAAAGAGTACATCTCCTGGCCACCCACTCCTTCAAGTACTTCATCAGTAAACGGGGTTGGAAAAGGGTCATGCAAGTACGTATCGTTCAACTTCCGCAAGTCGACACACATGCGCACTTCACCTGTTTTCTTGTTATGCACCACCATAGGACTGATCCATTCGAACTCTTCCATAGGTTCGATAATACCGACATCCAACATCCGATCAATTTCTGCCTTGACCTTTTCTTTATGTTGTGGATTCAGCCGATAAGGTTGTTGTCGGATTGGCTTAGCATCTGAATTCAGTGGAATCTTCATCTCGCCTAAATCACCTAGGATTCCCTTCATTTCGGAAAACGTCGTGGGAAACACATCTTGAAACTCATGAAGTAACTCAGTAACCTTACTCATCATCTCATCGTCCCAATAATCCCCAACATTAGCAAACTTGGGAGTAGCCTCGGTTCCGATATTCATCTTGCGAAGCTGCAATGGTTGACTGAACGGATTACTTGGCGCAACAGGTGGGACCACATCGCGACTTCCTTCAGATTCAGGAATGTTAACATTCCAGGGATCATCATCATCCTCCAGGCCACCACTGATGTTGAAGCACTCCATGAGAGACTGCATCTGATAGTGTGTGTGCGGGTAGACAGGGTAGGCCGCTGGAACAACCTGAAATATCACGTCGCGGATGAGCTGCAGGGCATTATGGACATTAGGGTTGGCATTTGCAAAAGTGAACGTATGAGTGAAACAGATCGTCAACTCCCCCCATGTTGTAATGTCTTAGTGCAACTCAGCTGCAGTGTACCACGAGCGCGGTATCTCATCCAAAGTATGGACAAAAGCATGGACCCACTCATCTTTGGGTCACGCTACCCATAAGCATTGGCACTCCATCACATGATCACTGGGATCGATCTGGCCATCATACTTGCCAGTGTGATAAACTTTAGTATCTCCGAACCGAACCATCATCAGCCTTCGACACTGTGACCAACCTTTAATGAATCTTTTATGTGTCACCCACCATCGTGATAGAGTAGCCTTCAGGGCTTCATCCAACGTCAGCAATCGCTGTGGTTCTGGGATGCGTTCTTCAAACTTTGCTAAAAAGGTGTTTAGTCCAGGAAACCCCTCATAGATAGGTAATGTGATCATTTATGTCGCAACACTACATAAGGATTGCGTAACTAAGCCACATTTCCAGAATGGTACTTCATGCATTCGGTTCTGCCAATGTTCCAAGGCATCATCAGAGTCGAAAGATGCAGAACTCTCGCTGCACCACTCCAACTCACCGTGGACAATAGGATGAATGTAATATTCAGAAATATTGAATGCATGGTCCCGTCCAGCGAGATCAGCGTCTCTTACAGGTTCAACGTATTGGTGTCCTTCAGCCGGATCCAACGAGGCTATGACCCAGAAATCGCGATTCTCAAAGGTCATCATGTGCTTCTTGAAGTTGATTACAGCTCCACTATCTTTATCCCATCCAATCCCCAAGAGCACTGGATAAGAGCTTCCTCCCTCAACCACTTCAATAACATCAAAGTCATCATAAGTCTTCATGCCCTCAATATCAATCGTGAGCTGCGGAACTCGCCCAATTGGTGTTACCTTCGCATGGTTGGCCAACCAGAGCTGCACAGGAGACCAGCTCAATGGGGGACTCCCCATCTTCTGCCACGCCTGCTTGGTTAAGATGTTAACATCTGAACCAAGGTCAAGAATCACAGAGTCAACATCATAGTCACCAATCTGAATATTCACTCGCATCTCCTTGCCAGTCTTTCATCATTGTAGGGAGTTTACTGCCAACTCCTGCCATCCTTTCAAAAATCGCTGCAACCATCCCTCAATCTCAACCAGGGAAGCCGGGTCTCGTGCCAATGATAGACAGCTTTCAAGGAATTTTTGCAATGTCCCCGGTGGTGGTGGTCGATCAGCGTCTGATGTAGCATCAAAGACAGGCAGCATATCACAAACAACATCCTTACCGCGGTCTTTCTCCAGAGTGCAACGTGCCTCCAGGAATGTCTCTCGCTCCGTATCAATGTCGAAGGGTACTGTCTTCTGACCAGCCAACCAAATCAGTGGTCGCGAACCATCTTCCCCAGTCGTCTTGCCTCCACGAGTGACAACAGCCACCGAAGCATCTTGTGTTCGTGGTTTTGCAGAAATGGTCGTAATATTTGCACCCTGCATCTCGTTCTACTGCGAATTCCCTAGTTGATTGACATTTTGATTGGCGTTTGGCAGTGGTTGCGGGGGCTGGTTCTATAATGGTACTGTACCGGGTTCTATACTGGTTGCTATGGTTGGGCCTGATTCTGTAGCTGCGGAGTGTTCCCATCCTGCCATCGTGCAATCAACTGTGGACAATTCTCAGCCGTATGATCATTACCAAAACAAAACATACACTGATTCTGTAGCAGTGGGAAATCACGCTGATAATGCCCCCATACCGCACAGTGGTAACATTGAACAGGTCCATGACCACCTTGGCCTCCTCCTCCACGACCAAATCCGCCACCGCATCCACCCCTGTATCCTCCTCGGTAGCCGCCCTGCTATTGATATTGTTGTTGCATTGGTGCTGGTGGAATCCCTTACCCTTGTGGTGCATACTACGGTTGCTGTACATATTGTGGCTGTGGGGGAGCCGTTTGCATCGGGTTGTATTGCGGCATGAACTACTGCAGTTGTTGTTGTTGTGGTGCAAACTGCATCTATGGCTGCCGTAGCGGCTGGGCTACCTGTGGTTGCATTTGTGGTTGTTGCATAGCGCACTGATCATTCTTTATGTAGAATGAATCACACATCCTCTCCTGTAGCAACCCATATGCATGGAAATCCTTATCATTGTGACCCACCGACTTGCAGAATGTGCAGTAAATAATTCGCGGGGTTGTTACCATTTTCTGCATATATGGGCAATTATCATGACTATGCCCAAACATGTGACAAACACGACACCAAGGCATACTGCCGCCATTCAACGGGTTTGGCACACCTGACACCAAATAATTATGGAAATCCGGGAAATTATCCTTCATATGCCCTTCTCCTCGGCATTGCGTACACCATACTTCATCATGTTGTTCCTTGTTCTTCTTCAAATCTTGCAATTGTATAGTCAGGTTAGCGAGCTGTGTCTGTATCTGCGACATCTCAGCTGCATTATCTCCAATCGGTGATGCCTCCAATCGCATTGCAATCTCTAAAGCTTTACTAGGCGTCGATATGTTTTTCTGCATCAGCGGCAGCCGAATGTGGGGTAACAGTGCTGCATTGAACCATTCTTTGTGTTGGACAGCGCTCATATCGAAACTAACCTTTGACATCAGCGTCTTGAATCGCTGGTCGAAATCCCATACCATCTCATTGGGATACTGCTTAATTTCCTTCAATTCAGTAATATATTGGACCTCGGACTTAGGCCTTCTTAATTCAACAATCATCCCATCCCAAATCTCATCCAGTGACTTCTCTGGGGCCCCCGTGGGGACTAAATTAAACTTCATGAACCAATCTAAGGCACGACCTCGCAAAGTCATGGCTAACTATCCTTTCTTAGCATTGGCATCAGTGATCTGTTTCATGGTCTAAACTGCTTCACACAAAAACCAATACTGTTTTGGGTTTCTTGTCGCACTTCCGTGGAACAATGGTAACTTAGCATCATCGCCCGCCATTCTAGGCTTCCTTCCTCCTATCGTTGTGCTACTACAAATTAACGTCTGTGATATTGACAAACATGGCGGTGTCGAAGTAGTATTTCTTGCTGGTTGAGAGTCAGTGAGTGGAGGTGTAGGTACGTTGGTGCTGGGGTTTGGTCCTGCCTCTATCCTGGGCGTAGCCTGGTCGTTCCTATCAGGACTATGAGGTCGGTTCGTCCCATGTGGTATTCCTTCACGGTTTTGTGGTTCGATCGCAGCAGGGCCTTCTCCCGTCCTCTACCTCTTCTCCTGTCAAAACCTCGCTCCTCCTCTTGTAAGACCACTTTCTTCCTCAGCTTCGCTCACAATCTCCTCATGGTCTGCACCCATCTACCCCTTACCATTCCATATACTGCCCCCCAGCAGTCGCGGTACCCACGGCCTCCACCCACCAGGATGTCTACTGATCAAGGTGCATCTTTAATATACCCTTTCACAGATTAGCATCTTAATCGACAGTTGGAGCGATAGCAAAAACTTTCCCCTCGGTCCTCGAAAGAAGTATCTTTCAGCTTCACTATAGGATTTCTTTGTGTCAACCGCAAATTCAGTGATATATCCTTCCAAGATGCTATCAAGCCAAACTTCGACAGCCCGCGATGCCTTATTATCGACTTCCTTATTATTGACTTCCTGCAGCTCCTGAATCAACTCTGGGGTCCAAGCCGTCGGCTCACCACCCTGGAAGTTCCTCTTCTGGAAGGTTAGCTTTGACAACCATTCATACAAAACGACCAGGAATTCACAGAAAAACCCTTTGTGCAGATCGTCATGATTATATCTCCCCAGCCAGTGATCTACTATCAGTCACGTGTTCCAGCTTTATTCTTCAACAAAATCCTGCAACTTCTGATCGAACCATTTCTGTATCTCCGGCTTCGTCGGGTGCCACAACATGACCTCCTTCTACTCTGCACACGGTCTCGGCAACGGAACCATTTGTTGACCGACGCAACCTCATTCGATAGGGGTTCGCCTTACTGTCGAAACATACCGCAGTCTCCCTGGGCACCAGCCCGGGAAGGTTTGAGCCCACCCAGCAACACCCGCAGAGCGGATGAGGTCTCACTCGAGGCATCCAAGAAGAGCAGACGGAACCATGTTTCCGCCAAGGGAGGAGGAGAGTTGTAGCTGCGGGGGCTAACTATATTGCGGTACTTAAACAAAAACTTTAAACATTTGGCAATGAGTTATAACATATCATATTCATCGCAACATTTATCATCACATTCTACAGAGAACATATTACTTAATCACATCATTTATCATCACAGCAACAGTAAGCAGGCATTGCATCAATCAACATTCACATATTGCAATATTGCACAAAGATAGTACCAAGACATCATTATATTACTACCACGATCATATACCAAAAGCAAAACACAGATCTTGCACATCATTGGTCTTCTCTTTCTATCTTCATCTAATTCCGCCTATCCCCCTCTAACACTTACGACTATCATGTATTTATAGGCCTCTCCCATTACAATATTTGTCCACTTACAACTGACTTCCTAACCGACACTATGGACAATTGACCCAATATCTAACTGACTCGGTCCAAATGACCCCAAAAACCCGCAAACCGCGGTACACTGAATCACTATTACATATTATGTGGTCCAAGTGACCAAAACCCGCCAACTGCAGTATTCTTTAACACAAAATACTGCTTTCATGCCCTCCTCCGGTGAGTCGCAGCGTCGGCGGTATCGCGACATTTCCCCATCAAACCGCCTGCCAACACAGCAATATGGGTAGGGAGAGAGAGGAGGGGTGGGGCTAGGTAGTAGGGACTCAGCACACACACACACACACACACACAGACATGGAGGTTAGGGGCAGGTGGAGGGGTAAGGGATACTTATTCTGAAGAGAGAGAGATAAAAAGAATAACTATTAGAATATGTTACAATAAGAATATTAAACTCTTATTGTGCTCACAATATGTTTATACACTACAAACTTTAAGTGTCATTGGTACAACAATCTCATAATGTACGCGCCTCCAACCCATGACTCATGATCATACATCGCATCTCTAATCCTAACAATTTTTTATATAGTCACCTCCAAATGGTTATATTAATGTCTCTTTCATTTTAATTATGTGCAATTTTCAAATAGTATTTGGAGTCTTAAACAACCATGCAAGACAATCTTATTCTCATGTATTGTTACTACAACATGAATGTACCATTCCCTCAATTCTTAGGTTCACCTAAATATATATTTCAATACACCAATATATAGGGATCAAATTGAGGAGCATCAAACCAATTAGTTTGCATGCTTCTTATAGCATCTTTGAGCACTCATTCACAGATTATTAGTTTAAAATATTAAGCACACTGTACATAAGCATGGATGTTAGGGGAAGGGGAAAGAGTGGGGTGTCAAGCTAGGGGAGGGTGTTGGATGGTAGGGGGTTAATGAAGAGAGAGAGAGAGAGAGAGAGAGAGAGAGAGAGAGAGGTGGTCATGGTTAGGGGTAGGTGGAGGAGTAGGGTAGACTAATCCTAGAGAGAGAGGTAAAAATAATAACTATAATAATATGTTACAATAATAATATTAAACTCTTATTGTGGTCACAATATATTCGGACATTGCAAACTTGAAGTTTCATTGGTGCAACAATCTCATCATGTACCCGCCTCCAACCCAAGGAAAATTTTAAGGATCCATAATTTTATTAAAGTTTAGAAACCTTAGTGAATCTTACTAATTATCAGATTTCCAACCATAAAATTGTTGGCAATATTTTGTATCAAAAATATTCAAATTTCCAAGGGTTTTATATATTTTTTGGACAACTTTGGTGATTTTTAGAGTAAAAAAAATTAATCTTGTGGAATTTGGGTGAATCATATTGGAAAAAATGGAAAATGGCTAATTAAAAAAACCCTTGAAAATTAGCCCATGGGCTAAATTTCGCCCCTAAAAGTTTCCCTGCTCCAAACGGTGACTGATGATCATCCATCCTATCACTAATTCCAATGACATTTTATAGAATCACCTCCAAATGGTCATATTAATGTCGCTTTCATTTTAACTCTATGTAATTTACAAATAGTTGTTGTAGTGTAGACTCCACAAGACTGGTATTTAAGTATGTATATTTTGATATTAATATAAAATATATAATGGCTTCAAAGGAAGAAGGATGGAGAAGAGATGGGGGCCTTGATTCAACAAGTGGGGAAGTGATATTGGGCTAAGGTAAATGACCATAAGTGGGGAAGTGATAGTGGGATAATGGAAATGAACCTAGTGGGATTAGCTTATATCCTAAGCCTTATCCATTTAACGTAAATTTCCTAAACCTTGATTAAAGTTCATGCTTTAAATACAACATTATTTAATGATCTTTAAGAGGGGAATAACTGGCAAGAAGTGGTTCCATGTGGAGAGGCCATATGGCAATCTAAACTATGTTTATAAATTTAAGAAATTAATCTTGGGAGCCATTCATTCCTCATTCATATTCCAACCATTCAAATTTCATTGCTTTTCCTTGGCGTAATTTTGGAATGTCAAATTTGTGTACCTATGATAGAGGATCGAGATGCCATTGTTGAGTATAAAATAACCATGCCATTAACACACTACCCTTATGAGCTTCATTAAATAATAGAGTAGTTATTCAAATGGATAGGACAGATTGGAGGGCGTGTGGATTAAATTCCATAGTTTGAGAGGGCTTCCTATGCAATTTGGGGGAAAATTATAGTTGGAATGCTAACTATTCGAAGAAATGTCCCTATGCAATTCTAGTTTCAAGCACCTGAGTTTATTTTGAGAAATGGTAAAGTAGCCTATATAAATTTTATGATAAAAATTCATATCACAAACCATTATCCAGTGCCCCTACAACCACTCATCCTCCCCTTTACTACTGTCACACCCACAAGGTGCATCTAGGGCCCTGGAAAGACAGGTAAGTGCCTTGGGGACCAATCAAGAGCTACCTTGTGGCCATGGGACCACTATGATGTCATCTAACTTTCTCAAAAACAAATTCAATGTATAGGAACGAATATAGAAATGCAATTTGGCACCCAATATTGGTATGGTATTTTACCGTTGAATTTGATAATATACTAGAATTGAAATTGGAACCCTAGGATTGGACCTGCACACTCTAAAATCAAATTATATTCAAGATATTTAGTAATGTCCAAACAAATTTAAGTCCCTAGGGATGACTTTGTGTTTAAAAAAGGTCGATTGCGAGTGTATCTTGTTGAGAGATATAGTCGAGCTGGGGTGCTTTGCATCGGAAACCAAGTACAATATCTCTTATTCATATTTGGAATTGAAGAAAGTGAAATTGTTGAGATGCTCTAACATATCCACCTTTAGGTACTAATCACATCTCTATCTACTTTATCCCAATGAAATTGTGAGATGGAAATTTAAATTTTCATGTTTTGGAATTCTTAAAAATATGTAGTGTGTGTAAAGAAAAACTATGTATGTGTTCAATTGTCTACTTGTTTCCTGATGTTAATGGCCAAGCATTGTGATATAGAAATGCAGGGACAATGTTTTTTCTTTTATGGTGAAAGGAAACCATTACACCAATGTATTGGGATTTTCTAGGCTGCTAGAGTATTTCCTTCATTCCTTTTAAATCCACTTTGTTTTGGATGAATTTTAAAGAGATCGTAATTGTAGGTAGCTTGATTAATTGATACGCCTTCACCAATGGTTTATTTGTTCTAGTTTTCTATTTTTATGCATTATAATTTTCTGCTAATATTCAATTTTTAAGAATTTTAATGGTCATAGTTAAATAAAATGAACATATATGCCACACTTACACTGGATATCACACAATTTCCTTTGAATAGATGAATATATCTTTCAGAATCCCAATGATAAATCTTCAAATAATCATGTTTGATGAACTTGATCTTACAAATCTCGGTAAATTGCAGTCATATCTCCTTGGAACCATAATTTTACTGATATATGATCTTTACTAATTAAATTATGTAATTTTTTTAATGATTTACGTTAATTTTTAAAATTTTATGTTATAAATTGCAATTTTTTTATGATATAAATTTTAATTATTTTTGTTATCTTATGTTTATTATTATGAATGTTTTGTTTTTAAATAGTTTTTTTTAATTTAAAGAATAATACATGAAAAATTGAGGAAAAATTAAAAAATTAATAATAACATTAACGTATCAAATATTTGAAAAATTGTCACTCGTAAGTTTGAAGGATACGTAAAACAACAGGCTTGAAAAATCTTCGGAAGTTCATTGTTGACTTGAAAATGTTGTGAAAATTTGTCAAATACATATTTAGATGGAAAAAAATGTTCTAAATGCCGTCAAAACAAGCATAAGCAATAATTGGAATGTAGTAAATCGCAGGTGTAAAATGTCATTTCACCGACATAAAAATACATAAGAGTTCATATTTTATTCAAAAATATAAAAATAGAAGTGCACAAGTGGTTGGACTAGATTCATTCAAACACTGACAAAAAAGCTATTAAAAGGTGAGGCTGCTTCCAATCTCGATGTGTGTGAAAACAAGCTGGCTTGAATCCAAAATCTAGCCATTAGAATGCTGGATTTCTGGCTATTCTCCCAAATCTATTGAATTAAAAATTGGTGAAATTGCATATTTTAGTTGCTCAAATTGTGATTTCATGCACGTGAATAGCTTCAAAGCACCTATTTTAGTCTAGATTTGAAATTTCCAATCACGGTCACATCATGCTAATATGCATGAACCTTTAGAGTGGATCTATCCCATCCATCCACCCAAAGGTTAGTTATCATAAGGTCTCTCACACGTAATCTGATAGAACCCATTTTTTTGAATACTTTCACATTCATTTTTGGCAGTGTTGTAGTTTTCTTCATCTTCAGCGATGCTAGTTTTTCTTTTGTTTTGGCTCATGCTTGTTTATTAAATCAATTATTCTCCTCTTCCTTGGTGCTTGTTGGAAATGCTAGCTAACGTAGCTCTAGTTTCGATGGTTTTTCCAATCCTCTTCTCTATTTGGGTATTACAGGTTTAAACAAGGGTATGCAATGGATTCTAACTAGTGCTCTGTTTAGGCCTATTTCCTTATTTTATAATGGCGGATGGTAGGAGTCATGTCCATGTTGGATGGATTAGCGATAGTGATGGGACGTGTCAAAGAGTAAACAAGTTGGAAAATAAGATTGCATAACTTTGAAAGAGGATCGAAGGAAAATGCGACAAAAAAGACTTGGAATCCATGGAGAACAGAATGGGGGACAAGTTGGACAACAAGTTAGCAGGCTAGAGTGAACCATTGACTGAACAACTAGAAAGGCTTCTCATCGAACATGACATAGCCAACCAAGCACAATGTGATGTTGAGAGGATCCCATTGACTTCGGTATGATCTCGACATTCCTCTCCAGTTGATAGGCCTCCCTTAGCGGAAAAATAAATGGAGATTGATTGAGGGAATGATGTGGCTAAATATCACTTTTTTCGATTGTCTGTTAGTTTTTTTTAATATTCGGGCTCTTTTTTTCTTTCGATTGTCTGGTAGTTTCAGTTTTATAGGAATAATATAAGAATAGAACATAAGGACTGTGTCGTATTTTGTAAAGGCCCTAGTTCCATTCATTTTGTATAGGAAGGATTTTTGTAAGGATTGTAGTTTTAGAGGGATAATAGAAGAATGGAAGAAAGGAAGGACAGTATTAGACTGGCCTATTTTTCAAAGGCTCTTCCATTCATTTTGTATAATTGCGATCAAAATAGATTAATTGTTTTATCTTGTTGTCCAGTTCGACTATAGCACTTATGAAATTTATTGGATGAATATAATGTAATTATTACATGAGTAGTTTGCACTATTTGGTTGTATGCGTTCATTTCTTCTTATTTGTTTCTCCATACCAACATGTCTATGCTTGTAAACTATATTACATTTTCTTCAACCTCTGCATCGTTTTGTGTTCATATGTTTCCATGTTTTAATATCAAGATTTTTAATGATACCTTCCACGAATAGTATGAAAAAATTGTTTCCCTTGCAAAATAGATTTGAAATAAGAAATTGCTTGTAAATAATAAAGTGAGAATCATTCCACATCATTGGAAATGAAGGGCTATTACTCTTATAGCATGTCAATGGTTAGTTAATTATTAAGAATGAGACTAAGTGTAGTTGTAAATATCAAAATTGTACAATATATTATTGATACATTAAATTAGTAGTTGGTGTTATTCAAGAGATGTGCCAAGAGATAAAAGGAAAAATGACTAGGGGTAGAAGGAAAGGAGAGCATAGGACTGCAGGATGAATCGATTCTTCGATCATAAAAGGGGCTAAAAGAAAATCCAATAGATCGTGATAAGGACTTGACATATCAATGACCAACATCCATAGTGCATTGTGAAGATGCAAGGAAGTTAAAAGTGACCCTAGGAGCCGTTGTCTTGAAATGGCTAGGACATATGGAAGCTTTTTTATTGATAATAGTTATTTGGAGCAATTTTCAAAACTACTCTAGTCCCAAGCCATTACCACCATGGTTTGAATGAAGCAGTTTTCGGATATGATCACGAAAGAAAAAAGGAATATTCCAAAAAGGAAAGATGAGGTGAGATGGAACCCACATGTACCACCCATGGATTGACATGTGTCAAGTGGGCCCGGGGACATTATATGACATCAACGTAACAGCACCCAATAATTGCAGTTAAGAATAACCAAAGCCTGAAACATCATGATAGCAAGTAATGCAATTCAGAAAAACCAAATCCTAAAATAACATGAAAGCGAAACAAAGGAGTACAACTGGAAATCATTTAGAGCTAACATAAACTTTTTCATAATTCCTCTTCCATATAAAGGCAATTCGAGCTCAGAAAAAAGGTTGGCAGTTTATTGAGAGGGCCTCTAAGCGTCTACGGAGTCAGTCGTACTATTTTTTTATACGAGAATCGTTACAGAGATTAAGACTTTGATGTGTTTCAAAAATGTTTTCCTCATTTTTAATTTGTCTCCGTCGTTGTTTCCAAATCTATTTTTTTTTCTATGTCGACTTTCTTGAGAATAATAAAGTTTTGATTAAAATCTTACACTATACTGATAATGTGAATGTATTGTGGAGTGGTAAGATTGAATTTGATATTTCAAATATTTTACCTCTATTCAGAGTTTGATGTTTACATGATTAAATAGTAATTGAAGGTTTCTCTTACTCATTATTGTGTTCATCAATACTACCATTGATTTAGTAAAACATCAAGAATAGTTGTGCACTTTTTATAAACTACTAAACTCTTTCCAAAAAGATCAGTACATTTGCTTCCATTGAATGTGTTAAATTTGTTCTTAAGGAACCTCATATAATTCTTTTTGTCCCATCTACTAAATTTGTTTTCATACATAAATGCTCAATAGACACCATTGAATCCCTTTATAATAAATTTTTGTATCAAAGTTAGTCTAATATTATTCACACCTACAAATAGATTCAAATAAAATCAAATTTATATCATAGTCTAATAGATTAAGCTCTAAATATTTAACAATTGAGCCTCATCATGGCTTGGCATATCCTAATTTTAGCCTAGAACATATCAGGGGTTAACACCTTCACTATATTTAATATCCGGTGGAAGTGCAAGAGCCCATGGAAATAAGAACCAGGGCTGCAAATCACTTGGAAACAAATTTAATTTTCCAACCAATTGGGGAAGTTTATCTATTCCCCCAAAAATGGGGGGATGGGGCATCAAACATATGGACCGGTTTAGTTCTACATTAAGTTTAAAGACCTTATGGAGAGGAATTTTCGGTACATGACTTTGGAGTGAGGTACTAAAAGATAAATACCTGAAGAAAAGATCAGTTGTTTAGTGGATTAGGACCCCAAATTTTTTTTTCAAATGCATCTATTATTTAGAGGGGTTTGATTAGAACTTATCCTTGGATGGGTGAATGGCTCTCTTGGACGGTAGGAAATGGTTCAAAGGTCTGTACTGGTATAGATCCTTTTGTGGAAGGAGAAATTTTCTATCATATTTTTTTATGACCTTTTTTTATATCTGCAGGAGATTAATATTCAATTTCTAGCTTGAATTATAAGAATTGGCTATTATGATTCCTCTTATCCCTACTGGCTCTTTTCAAATGACTTGGGGATGACTAGACATAGTTCTATGGAATGGAACACATTATTTCTAGGACTGAAACAAGCAAGTATTAGACTCAAGGATAGAGGTGGTTTCTTAATTTGGGCATGGAACATATTAGATGGAAAGATTACTGCAAAGATGGCTTATACTACAATATCTGAGGGATTTGTGGAGGTAACAAAAAAATGGTGGAACAATACTTTATGGAAGTGGCATGCCCCTTCCAAATTAAAGTGTTTTTTGTGGTTATGTTTGGAAAACAAAATTTTAATGTGGGAAACCTTCTTAAGAGAGGGTTTGTTGGACCTGGTATATGCAGTTTATGCAGACTTGAAAATGAAACTATTTCTGATTTATTTGTCCATTGTTCTTTATTCAAGATGGTTTGGGATGAAGTATGTAGGAGCCTGGATATTATTGCTTCTTAGGATTCTACTACTCTCATGGATTGCTTGGAAGATTGGCTTCAAAAGACTTATCTAAACAAGGAACTCCAACTATTTTTTATTTGGAGTGTCTAGAAAGCTAGGAATTTGATCATATTCAAAGACATCAAACCTTTATCTTTTCAGATCAAATTCAATAGTAGTATGGTTTTTTAGTGGTTATTAGCATCATGTATCACTTTTGAGATCAACAATTTTAGATGTTAAATATTTGTATATGTTAGAATTTTGGCTTTGTATAGACCTAGAGATTTTAAGATAGATTCAAAGTTGATGCTTACTTGAGATCAACAAGTAATATAGCTAACTGGTTTTGTAAAGAATTTATAACTTTGGTTCTACCTTGAATATCAAGCTATTTATTTCTTTTCCATCGAAAAAAAATAAAACCTTCAGCTTTTGGTGTATGCACCAAGTCTATTAGTTATTTTGTTGAGTTTTACAAGAAAGAAAGGCACATAAATGTTAAAAAAAAAAGTATGCCTATTTTTTATGATGATATACCCATAGGTTTTTTTATGGCATAGCTTCATATGGACTATGTGGGGAATTTATACTATTAAAGTTGATCCACTTGCTTTGTGGCATCTAAGTTCTCTGGTTTGAAAATTATAAAGGTATTGATCATATACAAGCGGCAGGCGATTCGAGGGTGATCTAGATTGGATTGCATAAAAATCAAATCTACAGGTCATAAATCAAGAACAATGATGCTCTAGAGTTTTGGAACTAAAGAAGTTGTTTACTGCCATCTCTTTCTCACATGGTTTTAGACAATTGAACATGATTGCTGACAAATTTTCAAATAAGGCTATGGGTTTGATATATGGGTATATACATTTTGAAGAAGATGTGGAAAACACTATAAGTTTAGAGGATCGATGCATCTACACTAGTTTTGGATAGTTTCGATGTTAATTGATGTAGTATTTAGGGAACTAAGTACAACATTTTGGAGTGAAGCTTAGTCTGGAAAGTACGTTTTTTATTTGTATAAGTTTTTCATAGTCAGAAAGAAAGAATGGATTGTTACTAAAGCAAGTGCTCAAAAGGTTGTAACTAGATTGTTATCTTTGATTCTCCCAATGTATGGATGAATAACAAGTTAATTGTTTTTCTTAGTGAAAAAAGAACTAGGGATGAGCGCAAGAACCGGGGGTCAAAAACCAAGCGTTAAAGGAATAGTGACTGGGCTCTAAGGAAAATGAGATCATAGGACCAAGTGCTCGAGCATAAGGATGTTAACGTGCTAACAAGCTTATGAGATAATTGCACTAGGGGTCAAACATATCGACGGTGAAAATAAATAGTGCATTGTGGTGGTGCGAGGAGGATAAGAGAAACCCGATGAGCTGTTGGCTTGAAATAGATAGGATGTGTGGAGATTTCCTATTGGTAATGGCCACTTAAGACACTTTTCAAAACCACTATATGGTACAACCGTTACCACCCTAGTTTAGAAAAGGGTGGTTTTCCTCCTATAGTCATAAACACATAAAAAGGGTATCCATAAAGAAAAGATTGGGTGAGTTGGCATCCATGTGTACCACTAAACAAGAAACCATGTCTGGAGGGGCCTAGTGACATCATGTGACATCATCTCATAGTCGCCCAATTTATTAGGAACTCTTCTTCAAATACGTTGTTCACAAACTAAAATTTTCTTAGAGAATTCAAGCGACCAATCCTTCCTCAAGAGGCTCTATTTTGAGGGTGGGAAAGTATATTTAGGAAATTTACCCACAAATTTCTTAGGAAATTTTATTCAAATAGTTTGTTGGAAAATGGAAATTTTCTTAGAGAAAGAGGAGCCGCTCCTTCCTCAAGGGGTTCTATTTTGGGTGTGGGGAAAGTATATGGTAATAATAAAGAGCAACCACACTTTCCCCAAGTAGGTCCATTTTGGAGTTTTTGGAATTTAGTAGATAATATTTTCTTTTGGTGAATTTGGGTCCCTAAAAAGACCTATCTTGGGGTTGGTGGACGGCATGTTCCTTGAATGACTAGGAATTATTCACTCATGCAATCTATCCTTTTTCAATGAACATCCTTATATGTATGGACCCTTTGAGAAAATAAAATTCTCAAAGAAAGAGTAGTTGCTCCATCCTCAAGGGGTTCTATTTTGGGGGTGGGGAAAGTAGATGGTAAGGAGAAAGAGAAGCCTCTCTTTCCCCAAGTAGGTCCATTTTGGAGTTCTAGGAATTTAGTAGATCATATATGATTTCAGTGAAGGTGGAAATCATTTAAAGAACATCCACCCCTTCAAGGAATATGGGTGATGGATAGAGAAAGAGTGTTTGTCCTTTCCTGATATTGTTGAATAGAATTCATAATTCACAGACATAAACAAATTGATACATACACATATATATAAATAAAGAGAGAGAGAGAGAGATGTTACTAATATATTATTAGTATAAATATTGCTAGGCTTTATGGTCCAAGCGATGTTTTTAGGAAGGAACAGTTGCTCCTTTGTCAAAGAGACCTGTCTTGGGGTTTTTGGATGATGTGTTCCTTGTATGATTAGGAATTACTCACTCATGAAATCTATCATATTTCAATGAATTTCCTTATATGTATGGACCCTTTGAGAAAATAATTTTCTCAGAGAAAGAGCAGCCACTTCTTCCTCAAATGGTTCTATTTTGGGGGTGGCGAAAGTAAATGGTAACGATAAAGAACAACTACTCTTTCCACACGTAGGTCCATTTTGGAGTTCTAGGAATTTAGTATATCATATATGATTTCGGTGAAGGAAGAAATCATTTAAAGAGCGTCCAACCCTACGAGGAATATGGGGGATGCATGGTGAAAGATCGCCCATCCTTTCCTAATGCCATCGAATAGAATTTATAATTCATAGACATAAACAAATTAATTTATATACCTATATACTACTAATATATTATCACTATAAACATTTCCAATATTTATGGTTCAAGCAACCCTTTTAGGAAGGAATGGTCACTCCTTCCTCAAACAGACCTATATTGGGGTTTGTGGATGACATGTTCCTTGTATGATTTGGAATGAATAACTCATGAAATCTATAATTTTTCAATTAACATCCTTATATGTAAGGAACCTTTGTGAAAATAATTTTCTCAGAGAAAGAACAACTACTTATTCCTCAATGGTTTATATTTTGGGGGTGGGGAAAGTAGATGGTATGGAGAAAGAGCAAACACCCTTTCCCTAAGTGGGTCCATTTTGGATGTCTAGGAATTTAGTATATCATATATGATTTTGGTGAATGTGGCAATCGTTTAAAGATCATCCACCCCTTTGAGGAATATGTGAGCTAGAGGGAGAAAGAGCGCTCGTCCTTTCCTGATACCGTCGAATAGAATTCATAATTCACAAACATAAAAAAAAACATATATTATAGACAGATGTTACTAATATATTATCACTATAAAATTTTCCAAGCTTTATTGTCCAAGCGACCCTTTCAGGAAGGAATGGTCACTCCTTCCTCAAAGAGACATATCTTGGGGTTTGTGGATGACATATTCCTCATATAATTAGGAATTAGTAACTCAAGCAATCTATCCTTTTTTATTTAGCATCCTTATATGTATGGACCTTTTGAGAAAAGAATATTCACTTGTTCTCATATTGATTTCTTTCAGTGGAAAATTTGAGGGAGAGTACCTCCTATCATGGTTTTGGATATTTTCAGGGAACCACAATAGTTGATCTTTCAGAAAACAATAGAAGAGTACAAATTCAGTAAAGAGCACATGTCCTTTCCTAATCCCTTCCAATTTAATTCATCATCCGTAGATATACATAAATTGATATATCATAGGGATGTTTCTAATATATTATAATTATAAGGTTTACTTTCTAGTCTGAGAAACCCATACTATCTATTTTTTTCAATGAACTTCGATATGGAACCCTTTGAGAAACTTGATTATTCATGCATTATGATAATGATCGTTTTTCATATAGAGATAAGGAAACCCTAATTAGTGAGATGTACCTCCTTCTATGGTGAATCTCTTTTGGGTTAGCAACATATTTGACCTATTCATGGAGGAGAAGACATCCTTTCTTCAGCGATCCATCATCGGAAAACAATAACATAGTACTACACCTTACAGAAGGAATAAGTACGTCTTCTTTGATGGATATTCTCATAGAAAACCGCTACATTGCATTTGTTTTAGGAAGGAGTAGAGAGTCTTTACTAGTTTGAACCTTTTCTAGTAAATGTTTATATTGAACTGTTTGATAGGTTGTTTAGTTAATGATAGGTTTGTCCTTAAGGGTATGATAGATTATAACCCATGGAAAATTAATTCATGATATGGGATCTTTTGAGGGGGGATTGTCTTATCGTCATCGCATTGAGTTCCTTCCCTTGAAAACAACAGAGGAAATTTTGTGGATTGAGAGGCATCTGCTTACCTCATGGATCCATTATGTGTGACAATTATCTTGGAACCCTTTAGGAAGGATCATCCACTCCTTCTGTGATCAATTCCTTCTCAAAAAATTAAAAACAAACATAGTACATCTTCAAGAGGGAGTTGTTACTATTTTTCAGAACATTTTCTTCTTAGTGAGGAAAACAGGTATCATGTTTGAGTAAGGATTAGTCATTATTTATCCAATCGCTTCTTTCCCTTTTAGGAAATATTTCTTTTTCCATTCTTAGATTGATCATATTATAGAGAATGATAGCATACAATAATATTATTATCCTAGAGAACACAGATATAATTGATAATATATAGTGGAAAATATTATTCTCTTTATAAATTAAGTGATTGATTTTTTAAAATTATATGTATTTTCATTGTGCTCCTGTTATTTTGTATTTTAGAAATGGCATCTGAAATGGATCTTGGTTTTCAACAATGTGTAGACCTACTTTTGAATGGATTAAAATTTTATGAGGTAAACTCTTTTCCAGAAAGAAATATATTGCATAATATTGGTATTTCATGATGGATGTCTTGTTATAAATGTTACCAAGGTTTTAAATGAAAATATTCAATATACCTATCCATCAGAAGGTGTAGATACATTTTCACAGACAATTGGTGGTTATTGTTGATGTATTTGTAACTTTGGAAGATATTCACTTGTATATTACATTTGTACTTTATTGTATTACCAACGGAGATGTATTATTCCTCCAGTTCGAAGTGTCGTCATTTGTATTTGCAAGTGTCGCAAGTTATATTGTAAGTGTTATAAATTATATTTGATGGGTTATTAGACCACCTTAGAGGGGTTGTCCCAGTGTGGGTCAAAGGGTTATTAGACCACCCTAGTGGGTTCATCCCAGTTAGAGTAAAAGGCAAGTCAAGTCATTGTATAAATAGAGATTGTGTCTCTCTCATTCTATTCATTCATTCACTCACTCACTTCAAATTAGTGAGAGAGAGGAGGAGTGCACACAAGTGGAGGAGGAGCTGCTGCTAGGAGACTATCTCTTATCTTGGGGTTTGATATTTGTGATCTTTGTATTGGTGCTCATTCTATCTCTGAGGAAGTTGTGGGGTTTTTCACCTTCTTGGTTTTCCCCAGTGAAATGCTTTGTGTCTCTTATCTCTTGTGTTTGATATGTTGTACATGTTGTTCTCTAAGTTAAGATCCTAGATCATATTAAATTAAATGATGAAAAACTAACAGTTATATTCAATGGCATACATCTAACATCATTAACAACAATGGATCTACTCTTCAACATAATGAGGTGAATGATATACCAGTTTCTACTTCCACAACTGGAGAACATATTATTCTAAGTGATGAAAAATCTTCTTTTATCATGAGAAAAGTCAAGTTGTTACATAAATGTTTAGAATGCAAGGATTGCATTTCCATTGATTTCATAACAAACATCAATGACAAAGATTTTGTTGGATTCCAACGTTTTTGGGTGCTTTCTCCTTTGCTATTCTGGTGGATGAAGTGTTGTTTTATTGTATGGGGATTCTCTCCAGGATTAAGTAGTGGAGGTATTATAGTATGCCAATTAAAATAATCATATATTTTAATACAATTACATTATTATTTGTTGAAAAAAATTTCAACAATAATCAATCTGAAGCTGTAGAGAAAGTATCAAGTCAAAATGACAATATCAAGTTTGTGGGATAGAGGGTTAATTTGATACATAAATGTTAGTTAAAGCCAAATTATATTGCTCAGGGAATAGTTTCAAGTGTTCTTGAAGGAGTTATAGTACAATTTAAACCACTACATGTTAGTGAGTTTGGTATTTTAGTTCAGAAAGTTTTCTGCAATTGTGAGGATTGTGGTTTATTTGAAGGTTCTCTTGTAATATGGTATGCAAATAATTTGCTTGAACTCAATGATGTTCCTTTATATTTCATTCTAAAACCGAACACGGAAGAAGACCAGGTCAATATTTGTAAGAGTGATGAAGAATGTCCTTTGCAGATGGTCCTTCCAGGCACTCCCCATTGTGAATATATAGATGTCAAAGTTATGACAACAAGGCCATACAATTTTGTTAAGCAACAAGATGGAAATAAAATTTCTAAAATAAAGTCAAGCTCAATACCTTATCGGATTGGATTTGATGAAGCTACATTCCTTTCAAACATTGGCACTAAACATTGTTGTTCAAATATTTGTATATCAAAAATTTCACTTGAATCGATAGTTGAAAGTGTGAATAAATTTCATAGTATGAATGAAAATTCAAGAAGACAATATATTTTAAATTCTATGGCATCAAATGATCCTATTGCCAATGAAGGAGCTGAGAAAACAAGAATTTTATTTTCAATGAGATTGGACACAATAGATGTCTATCAAAATGCATCGTATAAATTCCATGGAATAAAAAGGAGCACTTTCTACAATTATAAAATATTTTCTTGAATGGTGATGTGAGAATTGTGCATTGTAACACTGGATTGGAAAAATCTAGGGAAAATACTGTTGCATTAGTAGCTAATATTAATAAAATTGTAGATTAGAATTCAAACAAATCTCCACATCTTACAGGATTAATTAATGAAGATGGACCAAGGATGCACTTCAAATTATTTCCATCTAATATGTCCCATGGTTTTTTGTGAAAAATGGAAAATGAAGAAAGCAAACACATTGGTTTTCATCAAGTATCACAATCCTCCTTTAGCAATGTGATGAGAGAATGTTTCCGCTATGTTAGAATTTCTAAAAGTACCTCCTTTGCAAGGTGTAATGAGTGCATTCCAATATAGTATAAGCTACAGGGGACCACTGATCCAACTAAAGTGGAAAGGTTGCGAGGAATTCAAGAAGCCCATAATAAATATTTTGCAAGTTGTTAGCAAATGTATTACTCTCATAGATTAGCTTCACAAAAAAATCCAAAGACTTATCTGAGTATTGTTCATGAAAAAATGGATAAGTCAAATACTTCCATTCCAAGTATGGGTACGAAGGAAAATGTTTTTAGTAATGTTATGAATCTTTCCATATCATTGAATGGTATGTTGACTCATGGGCACAAGACTGGAGGATGTGTCCCTTTCAGCCTCCCATTTTTAGAGAGGAGATCAAATTTACTATGACATCACTGGCTAAATGCTTAAGGAGTCTTAAAGAACCAATTGTTGATAAAAATGGATATTTTCTCTACAAAAGTGATATAAGCACCAATTGCATGATGCTCTATTGTAATCGGGGTCATATGAAAAGTGTGTGACCTACAAACAAGATGTTATGCAACATGATATATTTTGTGTTGATGATATAGATCAATGATGCAAGCCAAATAGAAATCCACCACCCATATTATTGTTGCAAATGGATAATTGTTCAAGCAATAACAAAAACCACTTTGTATTTGCATTTTTATCTCTTTTAACAACAAGGAGAGTGTTTGTGATTGTTGAAGTTGGATTCCTCCTGGTTGGACACACCCATGAAGACATAGATAGAACTTATGGAAGGTTATCAACAAAGCTAATGCACAAGGATATATTTTCACTCTCAGAGATTATAGATACGTATAGGACATGTGAAGACCAAAATTTCTATGTCTCTTTTCTAATTGATGAATCTTATGATTTTAAGAATTTTGTGAAACCCCACCTTTTTGTGAAACTTACCAATGGGGTATCGTAGGTTATTAAATCTACAATTAAAAAGATGTTTAAACATGGACGAAATAAAAAAAGGAATAGAAACATATATTTCATTTTGAAAGTAAGGGATCGAGAAGGGAGGTGAATAGTTTTGGCGTCCCAAGTTATGTTATTGGGATGCTATATATAAAGATTTGTATATTCCCTTCAAGAGTGTCGATCCGTCAACATAAAAATTTTGGCCATCAACAAGCTAGGATATACATAATAGTGAACGTAGAAAATATTCACATGAAATTATGGATGCCTACTCCAAGAAAAATGTTCCTGCATTTGAGGATTGTTATGTTGGACCCACATGCAATAAGACTAGAGATGAATTCATTCCGAGAGTGGATGTTGTAAAGGGCCAAATGGTCATTATGCAATCAACAAATCCATATTGTGCAATATGGTTGGGTAGGTCGATTGGTGATATTTATTAGGATTCATATACTAGTACTCTTAAGTCTTACAAAGTGGAGGTGCGATGGTGGAATAGAAAGTAACAATGGGTTGTTGGTACAGAAAAAAAATATGATGATCGATGTAAATAACATCATATGGGCATGATCACCAAGGCTAGGATGGACATGAGAGAGAATAAGAATAAACAAGAAGGTCCTTGCAGTAGTATTGATGGGTCAAAATGACCCGAGGTCAAAAGTATGGATTTTCCAAGGTAAGAAATCCCAATTATACCTCAAACCATTTTCGGTAGGGAACCCATCAGGATTATGGCCCAAGAACCATTCCTTATTGCATTTTACCAATTGCAGCGCAATACACCATCCATGGTTTTGAAATTAAAAGATGAAATGGAAGTTAATCTAACCTAAAATGCGATTCCTAACTAACCCAATATATCCTGAGAGTGAAAATAACAAGTGTGAGTAGTGAAAGAATGATGGGACACCCGCATTCAGAATTCAGTTAGTTGTTTTAAGAAGTAAAGAAAAAACTAGCAGAACAAGAGCATAAACATAACAATAGTCCTACAAGTTCTCTCATTCTGATTTCACTACTCATAGGAAGCAAGGGAATAGGAACAACACCTATGAAACAAGAAAGAGAGAACTATAGGAATAATCCATTCATCAAATATGAAAGAATATTACTTCATAACCATGCATGAAAGAGCACGAAATAGTTCAAAGCATTCATCCATGCAACAATAGTATTCATGTGCAAAAGGTTATCCAAGGCTTATTTTCTTACATAGTTTCAGCAATAGTACATCCAAAGTTGCAGAGCCAAAAGCCTTGTATTTCCTCAAATGAGGTTACAATATATAGGATAAGTCTAGGTGACCCTTGTCCTTCCATATCCCATTCAAACTTTTAGAATTCTCTAAATAAATTTATCACAACAATTGATTTAATTTAGCTTTGAGTGACCTTTTCTATCCCATTAGTTATCCTTGAGTGACTTTTGCAACCTAGGAAATTTTTTTTTGACATGGCATGTTGAATTTATTGATTCTTTCTTCCATAGATATGAAAGATAAGATTTCGATAAATTAAATATGATAGAGTGAATTGATCATTTGTAGATTCCATATCCTTTCCTTGATCCACGTTCTTCATGGTTGTTCTTTGACATTCTTCAGTGTACTCCTTTGTTTCAATGCTTCTTTCAACGCATTGGGACCATTTTTATAGTTGTCTCGGAGCCTCTTCTTGGTTTTTGTTGACACATGTTTATGTTTTCCCTTCGGACATGATATTTCCTACCAATAAAAATACCCCTTTATATATTTATTAATAATCATATTAAAATTTTATTGAAACAAAATACATTAAACCAAAACAAAAGTTGAAATATAACAAAATTAAATATAATAAACAAAAATAAATTAAATTTTAATATAACAAACATAAAGTGCAACATAATAAAATAAATTAATCAATCTAGTTGTAATCATAATCACCTCTCAACTAACCTACATTCTTAACTTTATTGAATTCCAACAATTTTTTTTAAAAACGGTTAAAAAGCTATACTTTAATTAAAAGTATATGTAAATCTACAAAGTCTCCAATAGTGTAGGAATTTGGGAAAAATCCAGCCCGTCAAAAGTGACAGTTTTGATACTAAATATAAACGTTTTATTGTTTTCTTTGTTTTTTTTACGGTTAATATGAAATATAGGTCGTATTTGATGGGAAAAATGGCCCATGACGGGCATTTTGCCCATCAAATTCCATCCCTTGGACTCTCCAACAGTGTAGGAATTTGGGAAAAATCCCTCCCATAAAAAATGACGGTTTTCACACTAAATACAAACGTTTCATTGTTTTCTTCATTTTTTCTTACGGTTAACATGAAATATAAGCCATATTTGATGAGAAAAATAGCTCATGATGAACATTTTGCCCGTCAAATTCCAACCCTGCTATCCAATATCACCCACATCAACCAAATATAATCAAAGGTCAAATCTAGTCAACCAAATAACTTTATGAATAAGTACATACACGATTTTTCTTTTCCTTTAAGCCTTTTTAAAGATAAGTATTCACGTGTTCCAAGAGGTCATATCTCTCCTATTATATTTACTAGCATTTGCCTCTTGGGAGGCAAAATGAACGCCGGTAGGGAAAAAGGAAAGTTAGAAGGAACAAAAACATAGGCTGAAGCACTGAAGGATACTCGTAGGAACATTAAAAAGTGTGATTGCATGGAGCTTCTGCTACGTGGGGATGGAGTGTCTAGGAGCTGCGCTTCACTTGAAGCTACTATGTATTATATTTTCTATCTTGTGCTAAGAAGTCTTCCTGCATTGAAGATCTTCCTGGGCTTCGAATGAACGACCACAAAGTCCAATCTATGGTTGGGATGATGGTGGATGTCTATTTGCATTGGCATTAATGCTATCAATGATGAATGCTCTATCTTCCTAAAGCAACCAGTGAAGAATAGCGCGGATCTTTGAATGTTGAATGAGCTACTTTTTGTTGTTCACATTATTGCCACATGATCTTGTTTTAGTGATATCGAAATAAAAATGCTTCCTTGAATGTGTAAGTTGTCAATGGTTTGTATTGGTGAGTTTTTGTGTGCACATTTCCTTCTATTTCTTAATAGAAACAATCAAATCCAAGAGTTGAAAAAGGTCAATGTTCCATAGAGCAATTGCCCCCATGAGGGGCAAAAGGAACGTGAGTGGAAAAGAACATAAAGAAGGAAAAACACTTATCCTAAATTAGTGGTAGAAGGTTCAACAAAGTAAATTTTAATTAGTGGGTCACTTCAACATATGTACCATTGGATTAGTATTCCTTATGGAATTCACTATTTTGCTATATCCAATTCAGGTTCATTTTTTTTCAATTCGTTGTGACATTTGAATCAAATTTCCATGGAATATTAGACCTTTAAGGACCATTTGGCCAAGCACTTCAACATGTCAAAAGACTTTGGAATATGAGTTTTAATGTATAACTTAAATATTGAATAAATAATCATAACATTATATTATAATGAAAATGACTAAGAGAGACAACCTTCAAACGAATGAACAACTCAAGTAACAAGTAGCATATCCAATAACAACCTCATAGGATTAAATGAGCCATTAATATATACAACATCAAAACTTTTATTACAACATAGAACTTAACAATATTCAAGATTACATCAAGGGCTAACGAGAGTTGAGAACCTCACACTTAGTCCCTTCTCATATGCAAAGACTAATCAATAAAAACATTAGCCACTCTGGTATAATAACATAATCATCCAAAAGAAAAGACATGGATGATGGAAGCCTCACATATACTTTTGTTGATACCTTTACTTCTTCTTTTTAAATGTTTAAATAGTTGAAATACAATGTAGATTTAAACTTGATAATTATAAATATTAAATATTAATTTTATTTAAAATATCAATTTTAACAATTTTGTTTAGAATTTCTCTAAAAATATAAAATTGAAATTGATAATCACAAATAAAGATAGTTCACCTCTTATAATAATATAAAATCTATATTCTTAAGCACAAATAAAATAGTTTTAAATGAGACTCTAGCATTGAAAGGTTTGACCCTAGAGCAGTTGACCTGATTTCATAATATGATTGTATGGTGGCTTTTGTGACAACCTTCATAAAGTCTAGATCTGCAAAGAAAAGAGTGATGTCAGCAATATACCATGGAGAATGTAATGCCCCTAAAAAGACTATGGACTTTAAGAGCACCTGTCGAGTGACCTGCTGTAACAGACTTCAATAAAGTGGCCCTTCGAGTTAGGATGTGTCTTAATAAGGGAGAATCACCTGATGATGTGCATGACTATAGTTGATAAATAAATTAATGAATTGAATTATATGTGTGGACTGGGTTAATTGATTAATCAGTTCTTGCTTAAATGCTTAGCCTTGATTGATCAAGTCAAAGTGCAGTAGGATAGTTACAATCCTAGCTATGCGACTTGGGAGGACGCAACTGAGATGCGTCGTAGCTTTCCATTTTATTCTGAACTTCGGGACGAAGTTCTAAATAAGTAGGGGTGTATGTAGTGCCCCTAGACTTGTGTAGACATTGAGGGCACCTGCTGAGTGACCTGGCTGATTGAAACATTAATTAAATAACCTTTTGACCTTATTTTTGAGTATGTGTATCTGAACTGTTGAGGTAAATGAATAATTGAATATGTTAAACGATTAGCTATGACTATGGAAAAATTATGTTGATGGATAATGCTTAACGACTAGCTGTATGGTGATTATGTATTTGGCGACGAAATGTATACTTAATAAGATGAATGAGCAGTTTCAATAAATCATAAATGTTTAACAATGCTAGAGTTAGAAACCAGATGATGATTGTTGAGAACAGTGCTACAAATAATTTGTTGTGAGAAGTGTGTGTAGAAACAAGTGAGACGGTTCACCAACGGACACACAAAGGAACATGGAGGGTCGTAGAGTACGGGTAAATCACACACAAGGGAAGCGACGACGATGTCGACTTCCGACAAGAATACCACGCATGAGCAGATAAGCATTGATCCGCTTGCTCAAGAGGAATGCGTGAGGGCGTACGAGGTGGGCCACGACGGAGCTGGTCACGTACGAGTTGAGGGGCGCGCAGTGAGAACGGACTCACTCCTCAGCGCCATTAGTCCCTAGATAGCATGTAGACGGAGGATGGATGGTAACGATTCCTAAAATCCCTACAAGAGTTCCCGCAAGTCAAAACGGAAAGATGGTGGCAGAAGGGCCCGACGATGTGGTACCCTGTCGAGAAATGAAAGAATGGACGCAAGGACCCAACGATGTGGTACCATGCCAAGGAATGGAAACCATGGATGACTGGACCCGACGGAGTGGTGCCATGTCAGAGAATTAAGTTAAGGAACCAGGAGCCCAACGGTGCGGCATCGTGATCCTAGTGAGTTTGATTGTTAAATTAAACTGCATAAAAACTTAGGAGAATAACTCTAGATTATTACTTAGCAAATGCATAACAATAGCTTAGACATTTGCACATGAATAGTTATTTTGTTGAGCATTTAAAATAATAGAAATTATTATTTAGGAGCAAAATAGATTAGACACCTAGTCAACTAAAAGCTAGGAGTTGATTAAAATATCTGGGGGACAAACTAGAGCAAATTTAGGGGTGTAGGTGCACTTCCCATAGAAACTGACACTTGGATGGGTGAGTGTTTTAATTAAATAGTTAATTAAAAATATTTAATTATGCATGAAACGACACGTGTCGCACGAGATTTTCCTTTATAAGGAAGGCTCAGGGAATGGGTAAAGGGCCCATAATTTGGACGATTGTCGTAATTTTTGAATGCCTCAAAGACTTGCTGCTATCTAAGGGTTTGGCTTAGAAATCCTGGTGGGAAGGGAAGCCCAAGCTGAATTTCTGAAATACTTGTGTGAGCTCTACGACCCAAAGCTCGGGGGAGGCCATGCGACTGAAAGCATGAGCCTATGGTTGGGTGGCGAAGCTAACGGTTGCTTCGCCTATGGTTAAACGAGCTTTGCTGGAGGGATCCTACGGAAGACGAAGGCGACAATGGACCAACCGGATCGGGTTGACAGGTTAAAGTTTTGCTTATTTTTGTTAAGTTATTCATGCTTTTTATTTTATTTTTCCAATAACTATGATGGCTAATTTGTTTGTATGAAGTTTTTAAAGTTTCAGGTATATTTCAAGGGGACCCTAAAGGAGGGGTCTTACAGAGAATACTTCTGACTCAGTTCGACCTTTCTTTATTGGTCACAGGTCATACAAATAGGAGTGAATGGTAAAGGAAGGTGGCACTTTTTATTGCCGCATTGGTATGGAGGGTTCATATAGAGTTTTCTTCATTTTCTTTTTGCAGGCAATGGAATGGATCTCTCCTCAAAAAGTAAAACATAAAAATTTATAAGTTTTTGTTTAATTTAATTTTAAAATTTTAAATATGAATGGCTTAAAAATATTCTCAAAGTAAAAAATTCTTTCTCACATTACGTAGTAAACATGTGTGTTCTCATGTTGTTTTTTATATTCATGCTTTGATTCTCATATTTTTTTTTATAGAATTTCATGTTGTTTTTATATTCAACGTTGATTCTCATATTTTGTATAGAATTGATATATGATGATTTTTATATTTTTATTATTATTTATTTAACAATTTTATCTTCAAGTTATTGAAATTGTAGATATAAGCTTTTTTTTTTTGCTTAACAATTTTATTTTCAAGGTATTTAAAGTATAGATATAAGCTATTAAAATTGCATAATTCTAATAAAATAGACACTAAATCTATTTCTATTTCTACAATAAAAATGTTTGAATAATAAAAAATAAATAGTAAAAAAATGAAAACTAAAAAAAACAAATTATTTCATGCAATTTATCCAATGATCACTGGAAAAACCCAAATATCCATTTTTTCCACACTTTGTCAAAAATACCATGTGTGAGTTAAGTATGAACATGATGCCCAACTAGCTTGCTTCAACAATAATGATTTCAATTGACTTGACAATTCTCCTTCCAAAAAAATATTTTCCATTTATAGGCTTCCACAAGACAAAAAATGGCCAAGCTTTGCTTTCACCATGACACCATGTTATGGGTTTTAGATTGAATCAACATGTGTCTTTGCATCCTTGTGTGAATTTCCATTTGGGGATTTTGGATTTCGCACTAAGGCTATTATGTAAGCTATGTTATATAAACATCCATGCTTTCTCTACGATTGATAGATACATGGTAAAGATGTTGTGATATAGATTTTTGTGGTTGAAAGTAGAAATATACATCAAACTAAATCCATAAGCAGAAATATCAATGACTCCTAAACCTGATGCAAATAATTTATATTGTGGACTTGAAATTGTTCCCATTTTATTTATATATATATATATAACATTTCCAAAACTATAAATATTTAAAAACTAAAAAAAAAATTTCAAACAATAAATATTTAAATTTAAAACATTAAATTTTTTTAACATTCCAAAATATTTTTGTATTTGTTTGCCCCAGCTAACCCTTCTTACTTCATCCATCTCCCTCTACCCTCACCGTGCCACCGTCAATCTCCCAACTCACGTCCATTAGTCATCTCCCATTCCCTAGCCGCCCGAAGGCCCATGCCACCCTTCGCCTCACCATGGTCCAATCGGCCCTAGGGAGCACGCCGCGGTGGACATGCGATAGACTCGGTCAGAAACGACAAAGGAAATTTTGTCGTTGACATGAAAAGGTTGGGTTGGCAGTGGATGGGATAAAACTCTAGACTCCTTTGGCGGAAGATAGTCTTGAATTATTAATATTAATAATATTATATAGAATTTGTTTTGGCCACAATGGTTATTAAAAAAATTAAAAAAAGAACAATTTTTGGCCCAGGAATAGTCTTCAATTTGATGGGTGGCATGATCATTAATCTTTGGGCAAGTTTTATTTCATATTTCATAGAATAGATTTTAAGGCTGACTCTCACTATATGAAAAAACGACAATTATTGAAAAAGATACAAAAAGAAGGACTTTCCTTATCATTGCAAGCAACATCTATTCATGACACTGCGAGGTTTCTAATGGCAATCACTAAAGTGCACATGCTTTACATCATTAATTTCTTGGAATGTATAAGCCATAGGATTCAATGCACCAAGCCAAAAGAGAACATACGTTTCATTGTACTCACAAAATGACATCGCTAATTCAAATTAAAGTTTGTTTTGCCTCTAAACTTTGATTTTGTTGATATCCATCTTAATTTTAATAATATTTTGAGACTTTTAACAAGACCAATTATTTAAATGAAATGAAAATATCTATCATTTGAATTTGTGAATAAATAAATATCCTTTTGAATATGAAAGAAAAAAGAAATGCTCAATTGTAAATTGAAGCAATTAACACTATTTTTAAAACCCAATATTTATTATTTATCTCAAAATTTAAAAACAAAACCTATTATGTCAACTTAAAAAGTATCATAAAAAATTAATTAAAACTTAAATATGATTAATGTTTTTAATATGTAAAAAAAAAAATATATATATATATATATGTTCTATATTCACTCATAATTTAATAATATTAATATTGATATTAATATTCTTTTTTTTCAAACATTCAATAATATTTAGAATATATATTTTAAAATATTAATAATATTATTTAGAATTTGTTTTAATATTAATAATATTATTTAGAATTTGTTTTAATATAAATAATATTATTTGGAAAATATTTCATTATTGCGTCGAGAGGCGCTCAGCCCAGTATGAGGGAGATCTTGTAACATATGTCGAGTGTTTGTCGAGTTTGTCAAGTGTTTGTGGAGTAACAAAATAATACAATGTAAAAAGTAATAAATATTATGTCGGTTGTTAGCACTCGGATTTTCCTTGGGATGTATCAAAGAAACCCCGAGGTAACCTATTTTGAACCAATCTTTAGACTGAAAAGTTGGCCTCTTTCAGCCAGAGAGGGCTCTGTCAGCAAATCTGCTATCCAATATCACCACGACAACAGTTTGACAATAAACTCAATGGCCAAATTGTAAAATAATAAAAACTTTGTAGGCTTTAAATAATGTGGTTAGATCGACAGGAAAAAGATACCATTGGGAAAATGGAGTCGAAAAAGAGAAAGAATATAGATCAGCAGATAAACAGACTCTTATACAAAGGCAAGGTAAATGAATGCTGAGGGGCTAGTCGCTTGTCGGCGGTCGGAGGTGAAGAGTGAATTGTGTGAATTGTGTGGCGAAGTCGGAGGTCAAGGGTGAAGTATGCGACCAAGTTTTATATGGTCAGTGGTCGTAGGTCGGAGGTGAAGGGTGAACTGTGCCACGAAGTCTCATATTATCACGTGAAACTCCGAGATGTGGTCGATAGTCGACAGTCGGAGGTGAAGCGTGAACAAGTCACAGGTCAAAAATCCAAAGAAAGCTTAAAAATTTGTCCAAAATACAAAGGATTTGTTGAATGAGGGGTTATAATAAAAATCAAACAACAAAAAACCCATAAGCGCTATAGTCCAAAAGAAATTTTTGGGAAGATTAAATTCCGACGAAGTTCCAACGGCGGAGATGGCTCAAGAAAAGATCGATGGTTGTCGTGGATTCTCGCGTCGCCAAAAAGCTCCTGTGAAAACCATGGTGAGTGGTTGCAGATACAATACCATTGGAATACATGGTGCAATGCTATTGTCCCACATCAACGCGATAGTGGTATCACAAACCACTGAAGTGCCATGCGGAACAGCCAAAGAGTAAAATGTGGAAGCGTGGGCCATGGCACGTGGCGGATGCAGAAATACATGGGAGATGCACCATATATTGATGATGATTGGACGGATGACATGCATTAAGAAAATATCAAGGGATGAGACCCATTCGCATCAGTGGAAATGCACACTCGATAAGGGAAAGGGTGGTTGTGGTAAACAAACCACCTTCACAGGTGTCACGCGATGGTTGATACGCATGCAGTCGAAACCAGGAAGGAAGACCACTATCTAGGATCGTGGATACCGCCATGGAGAATAAAGGGCACAAGATATGATGGATCAAATCATTAATATGTGCGATCAACGACTGGAAAGAAAATACGTCCAAAAAGTTGCAAGAAAGATAAGAAAAAGAGCTTATATAAAACAAAAGGGTTTTCAAAAATGGCATTTTGTCTATGTGTCGCTGTTCTCGCGAGTTTTGAAGACCAGTGGAAATTGCCAATTACATCAGAAGGATAAAGGACGTGTCTGCACAGGTAGGGTTTGGTGACCTATCTCGCATATTTTAAAGGAAGAGATTAAATTCTGGCGAAGTTCCAACGACGAAGATGGCTCAAGAAAAGATCGATGGTTGTCGTGGATTCCTGCATCGCCAAAAAGCTCGTGTGAAAACCATGGTGAGCGATTGCAGATACAATACCACTGCAATACGTGGCGCAATGCTATTGTCCCGCATCGACGCGATAGTGGTATCACAAACCACTGAAGTGCCATGCGGAACCGCCAAAGAGTAAAATATGGAAGCATGGGCCATGGCACGTTGCGGATGCATAAATACATGGGAGATGCACCATATATTGATGATGATCCGACAGACGACATGCATTAAGAAAAGATCAAGGGATGAGACCCATCTGCATCATGGGAAATGCACACTCGATAAGGGAAAGGGTGGTTGCGGTAAACAAACCACCTTCACAGGTGTCACGTGATGGTTGATCCGCATGCAGTCGAAACCAGGAAAGAAAACCACTATCTAGGATCACGGATACCGCTGTGGAGAATAAAGGGCACAAGATCTGATGGCTCAAATCATTAATACGTGCGATCAACGACTGGAAAGAAAATACATCCGAAAAGCTGCAAGAAAGATAAGAAAAAGAGCTTATATAAAACAAAAGGGTTTTCAAAAACGGCATTTTGTCTATGTGTCACTGTTCTCGGGATTTTTGAAGACCACTGGAGATTGCTAGTTACGTCAAAAGGATAAAGGACGTGTCTGCACAGGTATCTCGGTATTGAGATCCATCACAAGCTCAAATGGAACTATAGTATTGAGAAAAGAATCAATGGTGGTTGGAAAGTTTACTTTGGCTTTGAAAAAAATTGTAAGTTAGCTAACCTTGTTATTTTGGATAAAAATAAATTTTTTTTCGAAACTCTTATCATTTCCGTTATCTTATATGGTTGTGAATTTTGGGGATGCATAATTTCTAGGGATTCTTGGAGAAAGATTGAACAAATCCAGAAGCGTTTCATAACTTATAACCTCAAAATTAAAAGTAATACGCCTTACCCTATTCTCCTTATTGAAGTAGGTCTTCCCCCCATTGAGAGCAGAGCCATGATTAGATTCCTAATGTACAAGAACAAGATAAATAATATGGGAAATGAGAGACTTCCTAAAGTTGCTTTAAATTCAAGCCAAAACTGCATGTGCCTCAAACGAGGTTGGTATAAAGATACCAGGTCCTAGTTAAACCACTAAGGCATTAATGAAATTGACACTTTACAGGATATAACAATTAGGAAATATGAAATATGAAATTTAGGAAAAGATAATGTAATATTATATTTCATGATTTCTTTTTTTATGACGACATGAACCTGAGGAAATACAAGTAAGACCATGTTTCATAATTTATTAATGGAAAAAGTTAATGTATGGTTTACATTTCATAACTCTTTATGACATGGTTTGAAAAGATAGATGTATTGTTATACTTTATAATGCATTTATGTAATAATATAAACTTTAGAAAAAGCCAATATTATATTTATAGATTCTTTTATGACATGAAATTGATGAAATACAAAGTAATATTATGTTTCATATTTTTTTAATGGAATAACAAGGAGTAAAGGGAAGGCTAATACCTTGATTTTATTTTATGATTATTTATGGGATAGTATGAAAAGATATTGAATTTTTTATTGAAATAAAATTAAATAAAAATATATTTTTTAAATATTTTATTAAGTTAATTTAAAATATTAACTTAAATTATTTTAATAACAAATAATAATAATAATATATAATATTTTTGAAAATATAATTTATTTATTTTATTTTTATCTTTTATGTATAATAAAATCATTTAATTTATTTTTTAACCAGCATAGATCCAAATCCTAAGCTCTATCAAGCGTCGAGAGGGATCAAATCTCCCGAGGTGCAAACCTCCGCTCAGGTATTGCATTCAAGGAGCTATTCAAGGAGAGCTAGTAAAAATAAATTACTATAGCTGACATAAGAAATAGAAATTACACAATCTCTCTCATATTTACTTTTTACTTTGTATTATTCTTTTTTGTTTATGGCCAACATAATATTTATTACTTTTTACTTTGTATTATTCTTTTTTGTTTACTTTGTATTATTTTGTTACTTGAAAAACACTTGACAAAGTTACAAGATCTCCCTCATATTTACTTTTTACTTTGTATTATTCTTTTTTTGTTTATGGCCGATGTTAACACTATTTTATGTTCATGGGGGCTGGTATTATCACCTTATAAATTTTGAAAGAAAAATCCACAGGTCCTTGGTAATTTCGAGGTTTGATTCATTTGATAAGGAGTTTTTGCAGGTTTGACAAATAAGAGGAGTTTCTTATTTTGTTCTCAGGTGCAAAAATATAAAAAAAATATAAAATTTTTGGCATTTTAAAACCTAATTCAAATGTTCATTATTATTGGTTGATTTTTAGCAAAAATATTGGGTTTTGACACCAATCTCCAGTTATTTGCTAAACTCCACAAGTGACACACACAATGTTGAGCATATGACCAAATCCAAGACCTAGCACACAAGTGCCAAACTCCAATGTCAAAGCCTTGGGATCACTTCATCGAACTATTGTAGGAGCCGTGATATATATAACTTCTTCCATGTCTTTCTGCAGGGTAAATGTGGGATAAATACCCATAAGGTAAAACAACATAAAGTGCAAAGAAACCATGATTAAAGTGCACATCCGTCAATTCTTTTGGTGATGTGTGAAGGATCTCCACTGCTTGTTGATGCAGCATGCAGATTTCAGTCAAGCGTTTAGCCATGAAGGATTCACTAGCGAGGCAATATCATATCACATCCATTCATATTGGGTGTTTGAATACTCTTAAAAACCTAAAAAGTATATTGCCTCATATTAAGGGGTCAAGGGGTTTTTTTAATTTGACATAGTAATATAAATTTTGGGGGTTATTTTATTTGGGTGGTTTGAGGAATAACCTCCAAATTGTGGGAGGGATTCATACCTCTAAATCATGGGCTCAATTCATACCCACCTAAAACATAAGGACCCTCCATTTTTATTGATATTTCTTATGATCCTAAGTTTTGCATAAATACGATAATAGTGTACCAATGATAATATTGATGGAAGTCTCTTTGGATTATTGGCATTGCGAAATCCTCATTTAATAGCTTATTTAGGCTTGGTTTGAAATGATGTTATATTTTTTTTCATCTTTAATTTAAGAGGTGTGGCTAATCGGGAGTTCTAGAGTTGAACAATTGTATTGTATTTTTTGTAGGAAGTCGAGTAAAAGATCTAACCAGTCATTTTTTAGGTTGGGGTTTAGGTGGGTATTGAGATTCAATCAAACCTTGCTCCACAACAACCAAGAAAAGTGAGATCAATATTTCTTGGCTCACTCGAACCAAGAAAATTTAGATCAATATTTCTTAGCTAATTATTTATTCCAACTTTTTGTATTATTCTTTAACATTTTCACATTGGCAGTTAGGAATAGTTGTTAGATTGAGTTATATTAGGCACATTCATAATTGTAATTTAAATTTCTATATGCAAGGAATTCATCTTAATATTGTATTGGAACTGACATGAATATAGGTGAAAATATAAATCCTTATTTACATACCCTATGTGTTATCGTTACCATGAAATTCTATCTTATAAGTTTCACCATTTGTGTATCTTTATAACTACTGCATGCTTGAAACCTAACACTGTATATCTTTCCCTCTCCTGTAACGATTAAAAAAAACTAGATATCACCCAAGAAAAAGTAACTAAATGTTGTTAATTCCCTTGATTGTAAGAATAAATGTAGATGAAGTGGAGGCAATTCATTGCATCATGTGAATGACCCAAATCCAAGCTATGCACATGATCATATGGTGTTATTGGAAATTAAGAGCAATTTTTCTATGTTCAATTGGGTTCAAGCATCAATGGTGTTTGTTTTGGTAGGAAGGTAGGGGAGTCTATCCACATAAGGGTTTCAATTTTGCATTTTTATGGAGTTTAATTTATTAAGCTTATAAAAAACATGAGCTCTCTATGGCTATACTTGTATTTACATTATATAAAATTGGTAGATTGGTAGGTTGTGGTGTGAAACATATGCAATTATCCGTATTTTCTAAGCATTGCACTAACTATAGGACTGATAATATTTTACATTCTTTGTTATGTTGATCCCTTGAATGGGTTTCCTTTTACACATTTTTCCTTCCCCAGTACTATTTCGTTGGGTCTTCTACTATCCAACGCTACAAATTGATCAGTCGCACCTACAATCTTGGTGGGATCATTATAAGAATTATACTATTATTTTATTTAACATCATGTTTTCTTATAATAAGATGTGTTAGGGATCCTATTTGTTACAACTTGGTAATATGATATAAAGGGGGTATTAAAAATGGGTTGATAAAAATGGATAGCTACAATATATGGTGAAGCTAGGGGTTTTCTTAATTAGAAATGTGTATTGGGAGGGGGTTCAATAATATAGTTTTAGGAGGAATTTTCCAATATTTAGTGAAATTAGGGATATTCTTTAATATCATGTGAACGATCGTGTTATGTAACAAGTTCACTGAGTGAACCCCCCGTGCGTTTAGCAAGAATAATGAAATATAAATATGGTAAAATGACGAAAGAGTTTGTGTATCCATATCAAAACCAGGGTGACTTTGACATTGTTTGTAGCGGCTGAGACAGAATTGAGACTCCTGAACAGTTCAGGCAACCGGATGAAAATATACTGAAAATCTTGATTTAGATGATCTTGTTTTCATTGGTGGGGATGATTCAAATACAAATGTTTGTCTTCTTAAATAAATTCAGGGATAAAAAATTAAAACATGGGTGATTGGTTGTCCAAAAGCAATTGATGGTGATATTAAGTCTAAAGAAGTTCCAACAAGTTTTGGGTTCGACACAGCTTGAAAGATTTATGCAGCGATGATAAGGAATGCGGTCCACGTTCCACATTAAAGTTGCTTAGTTTACAGCATGAAACATTTGATACAAAAGGTGGAGAATATGAAAGAGTCCGCATGCTAGACATGGGCACTAGTCGGAGAAGATTTTTCTTATGATCGTAAGATGTTTAGTTACATTGCTTCTTTCAAACAAGGTGTTTGTTGGAAGTTGCATATCACTGGTTAGTACTGATCTATATCTGAGAATGAATCGAATGTATTTTTGATAGAATTTGATTAAGATCGTTGCTGAGATTAGTTTAATTTTTGTGAGAATCACTTATGAGGTAGGTGTGAAGAAACAAACTCTTAAAAGTGTCACAGGTTACATTACAGATGTGATTTGTAAACAAGCAGACCGTGGATACAATTATGGTGTTGTAGTTATACCAGAGGGTCTTATCGACTTCATTCCAGAGGTGCAATGGTTGATTACTAAGTTGAATAATATTTTGGCCCATGATGTAATAGATGAAGGTGGCCTTTGGAAACAAAAACTGCAATCTCAATCCCAAATGCTTTTTGACTTATTGCATGGAAGTATTCAGGAGCAATTGATGCTTGAAAGGGATCCTCATGGAAATGTGCAAGTCGCAAAAGTAGAGATTAAAAAATGCTTACATCGATGTTTGAAACTGAATTGGAAAAAAGAATGGATGCTGCCCTCCTGGCTGATACAAATGCTTTACTTTGGGAGATAATAATAGACAAGGGTAAATGCTGCAGCCATCTTTTTGTAGCCGAGGAAGAGACTGTTGGGGTTGGCGCCATTGTTTTTACCACCTTTAGTTAATATAATTTGCACATATGATCCTAGTGTCCAAAGCACAACCGTTTGATGAAGATAAAGAAGAAATCGACGACTCATGATGTATTCCGCACTGTCTACATGCTTGAGAGATAGAAAAATTAGTGGTTGCAGAATATAAACAACCATCGCACGTGTCCATTCTTGATATATCCACATGTGGGAAAGACGGTATTGGAAACCATCCAAAGGCCATGCAGAAACCACCCTTTGCATGTGCGAAAAGACCATTTTGGGATCGTTGTCGCAGCCTAAAAACATATCACTGGAAACTCGCTAGAATGTAGCGACGCGTTGCCAGGAGCAGATCGGGAGAAGCATAGCCTTCGACATGGCACGATTCCATTGGCTCTATGAGCGAGGAATATTGCTGATGTGGAAGTAATGCTTCTCCATGATGAACGCCTACGGCGTAATTAGCAAGCTCCCTTTCCTAGACAATTCTTTATATCATGTTCCTTTTTCATAAATACATGTACGGGATCTTCCTTTTCCTTTAAGCCTTTTTTAAGATAAGTATTCACGTGTTCCACGAGGTCATATCTCTCCTATTATATTTATTAGCATGCTCCCTTTCCTAGATAATTCTTTCATCTCATGTTCTGTTTTCATAAATACATGCACGATTTTCCTTTTCCTTTAAGCTTTTTTAAGATAAGTATCCACGTGTTCCAAGAGGTCGTATCTCTCCTATTATATGTATTAGCATGCTCCCTTTTCTAGATAATTCTTTCATCTCATTTTCCTTTTCTAAGAGGAAAAAAACTGTGACTTTGTTATTTATAAAATCAAAAGTTACATCTCCATATTACCTAAAGGATAATCTCTTCTGTCAACATATTTTATCAGTTAAAAAAAAACTATCATAGCTCATTCAGTACATAGAATCAAAAAAGTTCCAAAGATAAAAGGATTATTTAGTATATAGAATCAAAAAATGCCAAAGCAAAAAGACAATTGCATAGATAGTATGAGATCATATTCAAAACTAACGATCAGTGTTGGAATTTGGTTTTCATTCTACCTGTTGGATTTTTTTTTTTTACGTTTTGGGTTTTTATATTATCTGTCAAGAAACATTTTGTTTAAAATTTTACCCTTCAACAATGAAGTCTTCCCAATAAAACTACCCTTCAATAATTTAATTTTGTTGATTTTTTTAGAAAAAAAATTCCTTGACTTTTTTATATTAAAATTAAAATAATCATTATTAATATGTATCACTTATCCATTAACTTGATTCACATTCATTTTATTTACCATTTATGTACTAAATTAATATTATATAAAAATATAACTTAAAAAAGAATAAATATGAATACACTTCATAATACGCAAAAATAAATAAATAATAAAGCATAAATAAACAAAAATTTGTTTTATAATTTTGCACAATTATGCATATAAAAACAAAACAAATATCACATAATTACTTTTGTTTGCAAAATAGTTATCATAAAATGGAGGTCAGAGTTACATTATATTTGAATTGAATCAATATGCCCATTGGAAAGCTATATATCAATATGTTAGTCATTATTGTTATAAAAAATGCTTGAGCCTTTGTAAATATATGGCACATGTAATCATAATCCATATTTTTAAATAGATGCAAGCCTATGTAAATCGAATCGTTATAAATATTGAATGAAAGACTCTACAAAATATAGCTCTATATGCCTTTTTTGTATGTATTGTTTATTCTACAAACTGCATAGGCAATTTTCATTCCAAATGTTGCACATAGATTTCATGTCTCTCAACCCCTTATTTAGTACTTGCCTTCATTTAAATTCTGCATCCCTCGCTGAAATTGAAACGTGAGAGAAATATAAGAGATGTTCATTTCAATTTCAATGGGAGTTGGATAATTAACCAATACTCTTTGAGTCCAATTATTGAAATTATGGGATAAATGACAAAATACACATGCAAAAAAACAGTGCAAGAATTACCTCTATAATGCAAATAACTCTCAACCTTTGTCTCCAAGGCCCTCCAACTCCCAACTTCCAACTCCAAAAGTTGTTGCAGCATGCTAATATAATCAATGAGAATTGAGCACTGAAATTTGTAGACTGTAAACGCCCATTGCACTAATAAGAAAAAAAAATACGAGTTTTCCTATTTTTAGGAAAAATCAATGCAACTTGCCAATGGAAAGGCATGGAAATAATTATAATTTAATAGATGTTTCTATTTTTTTAATAAATGTATTCTTTCAAAGTTGGAACTTAGAAAGTATAGATTAACAAATCAATGCAACTTGCACATGGAAATAATTCTAATTTAATATATGTTTCTATTTATTTAATGAATGTATGCTTTCTAAGTTGGAATTTAGAATGTATAATTTATATAACATAAATATATTAATACTACTATTAAATTAGTAATAAAATTTCCGCTTACATTGGTAAAAGCTGTCTTATTGGGAATCCCTGTCTATTGGATGTCATTGCTTGAAGTCCTAGCCTTCATCTTAAATGTCATAAGAAAGCTAATCTTCAATTTTCTGTGGACTGGCGGTATAGATCGAGCTAATTTGGTTATGACAGGGTGGGAGACTCTATCTCGGCCTGAGAAATTTGGGGGATGGGGGATAAAAGACTTATGTACCTTTAGTATGGCTCTTAGAATCAAGAGTCCGTGGAGGTGTCTTTTTAACAGCACTCTTTGGTCTAGGGTTATCTTTGTTAAGTATATCAAAAAGGATGTTACCTCCTGGATCAGAAATTCGATGCCTATTGGAGGAGGTATTTCTCCTATGTGGCGTGGTTTGCAAAAAGTCTCCGATTGGATTACTGAAGATATGAAGTGGCAGGTTGGGAATGGCGAGGATACCAGGATTGGAATGGATAAAATTCTGGGTATGGAGGATAATTGTTATCTTCCTAATAGATTGCGGGATTATTTAAAGATTTATGGGATGACAACTCTAAAGAGTATCAGAAACAGTGCTTGAGATTCTTACTGGCTTAAATCCAATGATTTGGGTTTGGATGGTAATGATACTTATGCTCTTAATGCTGCAGGTTGTATATTGACTACTCAAAATGATAAATTGGTATGGAGTGGGAATGGTAAATCTGGTTTGGTCACAATGAAAACAGCTTATGATAGAATTTTGCAAGAGAAATATATATTTCCACAAAATTGGTGGTATAAGAGGATTTGGAAGTGGGACTTCCCGTTAAAAATCAAGTGCTTTTATGGCATGCTTTGCAGGGTACATTGAAAACTGGGGATAATCTTGTGAAGCGTGTATGGTGTGGCCCAAATTGGTGCATTCTCTGCAAGGAAAACTCGGAAAGTATTAGTCATCTGTTTGTTTTTTGCCCCTTTGGTAAAAAAGTTTGGGATTTATGTTGTGCAGAATTGAAAGTATTTAATGTATGGGATGTTGAAGATTTTGGTCAGTCACTTCTCAACTAGTATAGAGTTAAAAAGGATTCATTATTGCTACCCATTTTTGTTGCTTGGGCACTCTGGTATGTCAGGAATGGTGCTACATTTCAAGGAAAAAGGCTGGAGACAAAGGGGTGTGGGTTTATTGCTTTAAAATTAGCTCAACAATTTAATTATGAGAATGTTACTGCAGGTGATAGAAGGATTGGACAGTTTTCTTTCAAAGTTGAGAAACCCATTCTCTTTTTTGATGGGGCTTCTCAGCATGGTATCTGTGCAACTGGTGGTGTGATACATTTGAATGAGTGTCACCATTTCACCCTTCGTCTAAATTGTGGTAAAGGAAATAACATGAAGGCAAAGCTGTTAGCATTGTGGTGTGTTCTAAAATGTGCAAACATTTTTGGTTTAGTAAATTTAAAGGTTTTTGGTGACTCTCGAGTCACTATAAAATGGGCAGAGGGGGAATTTGAGCTAAATGTTTTGGCCCTTAATCACTGGTGTAGGAGCATTAGGGAGGAGATCGATAAGATTGAGCACATCTCTTTCACTCATATTTACAGGGAGCACAATGGAATGGCTGATAATTTATCTAAGCAAGCTCTTCAAGGTACAGAAGGCCACTTGTTATGGGAAGAATGGATGAATTCCATTTTGCTGGACAAGGGTGATGTTTTTTTCTTTAACTAACTTATTTCAGAGTTTTGTCTATCAATTGTATAGTGTGACAGGAACTCTGGTCTATCTTCTCTATTCTGAATGTATTTTTTACTTCACAGGAGATTTTGTTAATCTGGCTTGTAGCCATGAACATGATGAAAAAAACCTTGTTTTATAAGGTTGAATATCTGTGTACTATTTGATTCCACGAATAGCAATAGTACATTTTTTTCAATTGAAAAAAAAAACATTTTAGGAATTTTTTTGTCCTTCAAAAATAATAGTAATATAATGACGGTTTAGAAATTGTATTGCCCTTCGAAAATAAGTTATAGAAATTTTATCACTCTTCACAAAAGATGGTTAGCTAAAATTTTAAACCGTATTTGACGGTCAAAATGCTCCATGACGGCCATTTTGCGAGTCAAATTCCATCACTCAATGGATCTAATCATCTAAAAAAGAATGGAGCCGTGAAACTCCATCATGTTATCAATCCATTCTTCCCATTGTAAGAAGCCTTCATGCATTGAGAATACCTCTTTTGATTATTTATCCACAAATTTTGAGCTCCCTATAAATATATTCGATGTACCAATTAGATAGGGAGGAGAAAAGTGAATAGACACCAATGTTGTAAAGAGAGCATCTTGAGGTTGTATTTTTTTTTGCCCAGTTGACCACCAACATCGACTTGCCAAATAATCTCAATATATCCCTACCAAATATGGAAGCTATCTTGAAAGTACACCATAGACCAAGAAATTCATCCATTGTGTTGGTACCCCTACCAATGTTTAGCTTTAACTTCAAGATATGGGATTTGTTAAGGATGAGATAAACTCCAGCTGCACAGTTGCCATTCCTAGTCGCAACATCAAAATAAGCAGTAGGTAGATCAGCTTCTGGAATAGCATTGATAAGACGTCCATGCTTCCTAGGATAAACCTGATTTGAGTAAGACTAGAACATACCCAATGCTTTGGCCGCAATCTGTATTGGAATAGACTTTTTATCTTCACATAATAATGATTCCTTGCTTTCCAAATTAACCACAGAATAAATGCAGGAAGAGTTTTGTAATTTTTGTGATATTTAATCCACAAAGATAATGAAGTGTCCAGATCGTTTTTCCCCAGTTGTTTTTTCATCTCATGCTCCTTATAAGGTATGCGCATACTCTCATAAAAAGGTAATTAATTAATGGTGTCCCCCTTATTATCCTTCATAGTCCATCCCATCCTTCGTCTCCTCGAAACTTAGCTCCACTACAAGTGACTTCGATGCTACGTATGTCCCTAGAATCATAGGAATTACAGCCAAATATACACATGAATCATAACACCCCAATTAAGAGCGGAAAATGCTTCATATCAAATGACGCTAGTTCCAATACAGACGAGATATAGGTGGTGTGAAGCTCGGAGTCAGCTGATAATTATGTGCAGGAAGTAATTAATATAGCTCCTGTACTGAATAAATATTGGACTCCGGTGGTGGCAAATTGTGTTGTCTTCAAACAATTGATGAAAACCGTGCTTGCATTTGTCTCATCTCATGCTCAATATTTGTAGAGTCCTCTCCCTCATGCGACGTGGAGCTTAGAAATCCCCGCCCGTTGCGGCCACAAACTTAGAAATCTACCATCATTATAGCCACCAACTCAGAACTCACGCTGCGCTCTCGAAGAAAATTGATGAGTTTTTTCCGATACACATCGGTGAAATCCACACCGGCGAAATCTTATGATTTTTTGCCGATACACTTTGCATTTTCCCATGATTAACACTGTCGTGAAACATAAGACTCTGTCGATCATTTCGGTCAAAATATTTCCATTGTTGCTGTCTGAACCGTGAATTTTTGGCCAATCAATTAATTCGTGTGACTTGTGAGGGTTTATGTTGGTCCAAGTTTATTAAAAGACAAGAATGTGAATTCATTTAACTTCATCATTATATATAATATGTGATGTATATATTACATGCTAACATACCTTTGAAGTTTGGAAATGAAATGTTGTTTAAAATGAGATAAATTTGTGTATATGTAGATAATGTAAGTTTACGTGTTGAAAATAATTATAGTGAATCTATGGAAATTATAGTGCAAATATTAATAAGCAATAAATAGTAACCCGTGCAATAAATAGAAACCAATGTAATCAATGACAAGTAAAATAAAATTTCCATTAATTTGTCATAAGAGAAAGTATACACACATGTACTATAATTAGATTTATCAAATTTAACTCTAATTATATTGGCAAGCAACATTGATATATTCATTTGGTATGGAGAGTGCAAGGATTGAGGGATGCAATTTTATGTGTGAAAGGGAAAGATAGTGAAGGAATGCCTCTTCCTTTTTACGAAGGGTGACATATGAAGTGTATTTCATCTTTTCATAGCAATCGAAGGAGAACGTTGGTGCAATTCATATTCCTTATAATGTTGTAGTGTATGACATTGTGGTGAAGGTCAAGCCTTCACGTTCAGTGTTACCAATGTCAATGGTTCACCTTCATAATGTCCATCCTTGGGATTTATGGATAGCCAATATTAATCTCCATGTCGGGATGTATCTTATGATTCGCATCCTCATCTCTAGATGGTTTCTCATCATCAGTGGGTATAGGGATGTGATCAACATGCCATGCACAATAGGTATTTGGTATGTGCTCCTAGTTTGACAGAATGTCATGTTTTGTAAGGCCTATGTATTTAATGATGGAACAGAAGGGCTTATATGAAAGCATATCACTCCAACATAATTCAAAAAAGGCATTGGAATCTTTGGTTGGAATTGAAGTAAATCGCGATTAGACATGGATGATTCCAAGAACAATTCTCTCCTTCCACTCTTTAATTTTGCGTCCCTGGTTATATGACCATTGTTGTGAAAGGTATACAAAGCAGAAAGGGTCCAAAGTTGGAGAGTGTTGCAAGTAGGAATCTATGAAACCCGAGCCAGATAAGCAATTGACCAAGTCAAGAAGTACACCACAAAATATTTGGCGACCAACATTTAGTTTGGTGAAGGACCAACTACATGTGACAAGTGGTAATTTTTGCAGCATATGGTAAGTTTCTTGAGCACTAATGTCTCAGTCAACAATTGATTATGAGTGCAAATGACGATAGGCATATGAGGCCGGGTAATTTTTTAATTTTGTATTCAACTACAAACGATGAAGCTGAGTAATTTTGTAATTTTGTATTCAACTACAAACAACGAGGCTGGGTAATTGTGTAATTTTTTATTCAATTAAAAAGGATGGTAGGAACTAATGTCTTTGAGTAATATCATAAATGAATTTGACAAATTGTTTATTCCCTAGAGTTTCATTATGTGACGAAAAATCAATATGTCCTTGTTTTATCTTCATATGGCATATTTGATTGGGCATCAAATAATGATGGGATCCTTGATCAGTGTTGAAGGAACATAGTAAGAACATTAAAAATATGTAATGCCTTGAAATGGAGGCAAACATGATGCATTGGTTATGGATGTGGTCCTCTATATATGTCTTGAATCAACATAGTATGTAAAGAATAAGAATATTTAATGCTTTCAGATGGATGCTAATAGGATGCATTGGTGTAAGTTGAGTTTTAATTACGGACATTTAAGATGATAAGATGAATCCTTTTAATTATACATATTTGTATAAAATGTTCCATTTAACTAATGATAAATTTGTGTTGAATCAAGATAGTATGTAGAGAATAAGAATATTTAATTCTTTGAGATGGATGAACACATGTTGCATTGGTGTAGGTTGATTTTTAGTTACAATCATTTAAAATGATAAGATGAATTCTTTTTCCTATACATATTTGTATAAAACGTTTCATTTAACTAATGATAAATTTGGTTATGTACATAATAGGCATTTTGTATTAAAATGCTTAGCAGCACAAGCCAATAATGATTAGCTTAAAAACATCTAATAGTTTGTGTCAAGATTGTACAGGAGAATACAACTTATTAAAATTGTCATTTTGACATATTATAAGGAAGAAAAATTCTTAGCATAAAAACAAAACAACCATAAAGCGTTGTCCTTGGGATTAGACTTGCATCCAAATGAGGATCATATTTTGTCATGTATCATCATTTGTTGGATTAACATCTAGGATAGTTGGCTATTGAGCAACATGCAATGCATATATTTTCGCAACAATAGTAGAAACACTATGTTGTTGGACAGAATGTAATGCAACACTTTACTCACAACTACCCCAATGAATTTTGCATTTCCAGCTCTCAAATATATTTTTCTTTTACCTTTAAAACTAAAGCTAAAAGTCTCTCATTCAAACGCATGTTGCAATGTGCTTTCCCTTTTCTATCTTATTATATCATATTTAATATTATGTATATATTATATTATTTATGAACTTTGATGTGAATAACATTAATATTTAAATTAAATTAAAAACTCTGAATGTGAAAAAAATTATGTTGGACATTATCTACTTCTAACATTTATGACGAATGCCAACAATATCGCTAATAAAACCAAAATATTTAAATTAAAAATAAAAGGACACACATTATATAACACCCTCACATTTTAAGACAATTAGTAAATAAGTTAAGTCAACCAGTGGAGCAGAAAATGTTTCCCTTCCCACCAGGGTTCAAACATGGCTGGCCCTTGATTCCAATATTGAATAGTAGGGCTAGAATTTCCGTGAAAAAAAGTTATAATAAAAATATAAATAATATCCAATAAAAATTAATTTAATATATAAATATAGTATTCACAAATGCTTTTGACCTCTTTATCCTATTTGTGTAATATCCCGAATTTTGGACTGACTATTTTATGATATATTGGGCCACGACCCCAACACATATGATTTATTCTGATTATTGGGCATGAGCCCTAGTGCATATGATTTATTATTTTGTAGACTGACATATTGGGCATGGACCCTGACTGAATTTCATTATTTTATTATATACTAGGCAAGGAAGCCCCAATGTTCTGATTTATGTTTTTACCATATGATGTGGGTACAAAACCCTAATATACTGAGATGACCTTTTCTTACATACTGTGCAGTGATGTGAATGACATAATTGACTTATATGGTGTGTTGAGCGTGGACTCAGAAACACACAGATTACCTACGTACTGGGCAAAAGTCCCAATGTACCTAGAGGAAATATGATGTACATTGACTATTGGGCATAAGCCCTGGTGTTTATGTATATGTAACTTCGGAATGTATTTCATATATATTTATTGTACCCTTATTAGAGATGTGTTATTCCTCTATAAGGAAGTGTCGTCATGTGGATTGACAAGTGTCGCAAGTGTGTGTCGCAAGTGTGTGTACTTGCCGATGGGTTATTAGACCACCATGTGTGGGGTCGGCCCTAAAATATATATTATATTGTGGATGTATCTAGATAGACAAGTCGGCCCCATAGTGTAACTGGGCAAACAGGTTAGTATAAATAGAGATCGGGAGATCTTTATTTTGATCATTCGAAAAGTCACACTTCTCTCACTCAGAAAGTGGTGCACTAGTGAGGAGGAGGATCATCTGCTACTAGGAAACTATCTCAAGTGTATTTTGGTTGTACTTTGGTTGAGCCATTGCTCTCTCTATCTCTGAGGAAGTTGTGGGATTTTTCACCTTAGGGTTTTCCCCACGGAAACTCTGTGTCTCTTGTCTCTCATGCTTTTGATTCTTGTGATGCTTGTCATGCTTATTGTGATTGTTATGCATTGATATACTGTATATTTTATTCTCTCAGTAAAGATCCAAGAGTATTGTGAATTAATGCTCAAAATTTAACATGGTATCAGAGCTAACCTGAGAAGAAGACATTTTGCAGTGACGAAAACTTGAGTTTCTTGTTTATTGGGTTTCTCTCCACAGTTTTTGGAAAAGTAGTATAGTAGATTGACTCTACGCATCAAGGAGAATCTATCTGTCCAATCAGAATTCAATTCTGAGCATTTTCAGATTTGGCCCTAAAAATTAGGGTTTCCACAAAAATAAGAATTTCTGAAATCTGAAGACATAGCTGGAAGCTCCTTGCAAAAATCAAATTTTAGAGCTTTGGATCGATATTTTTGGCTTGGTAGATCTCCGAGAAACTCAAACCCTAATTCAGGGCTCTCCCTAGTGAACCCAGGAGGACAAAAAGACAAATCTGAAGGGTAAAGCTTTGTTGATCTCAAACTCTAAATACACCAGGCTGATCAGCTCATCTAGGCACATCTTTCTATCCTTTCAGAAAGTTGAAATTCACATTTTGAATTTTTAGGGTTTTTTCGACAAACCCTAATCCGAGACAAGATCCAGTTTTCAGCATTTCAAATGGTAAGACCTAAATCTTTTCTATTTCCATTTGAAGTACTCTTTAAGATGTCTCTCCACACCAAGCTTGAGGATAAGCTTGAAGGGGCTGATAAATTCCGAGCTTGGCAGTATAGGATTGGGTTAATCCTGGAAGAGAATGAGTTGGACTCATATATAAAAGAAGACATCCCTATCCCAGAGGATGAAGAGGCTAAAGTATTGCATAAGAAGAACTTGGTCAAGGCAAAGAGAATCAATGTTGATTCTATAAAAGACCATCTCATCCCCCATGTGTCTTCTCTAAAGACATCCAAAGAGATGTATGACTCTTTGACCAAGCTATTTGAAGGGAAGAACATAAATTGGAAGATGACCTTGTGGAACCAATTGAAAGGAGTAAAGTTTCAGAATGGAGAAACCATTCAATCTTATTTTTCAAGGGTCTCCCAGATCAAGGAACAACTACAAGCAGTGGATGAAATGGTGGAGAATGGTGAAGTTGTCATGACCACTATGAATGGCTTACCTAGGTCATGGGACTCCTTCATTCAAGGAATCTGTGCAAGAAATCAAGCAAAGAAGAGAACCAAATCACATACCAGCTATGTTGCTTTACTCTGTGACATCATGAATAAAGAACCTTCTAGATATGAAGAAGCAGTGGAAAAGAAAGAATGGAAGGATGGCATGGTTGAGGAATACCAATCAATAATGAAGAATGATGTTTGGGATGTTGTCCCAAGACCTAAGGAGAAGTTTGTTGTGACTTCCAAATGGATCTTCAAAATCAAGCATGCTGCAGATGGCAGTGTAGAGAAACACAAGGAAAGATTCGTAGCTCGTGGCTTCTTTCAGAAAGAGGGAATAGATTATGAAGAAACTTTTGCACCTGTAGCCAGGTATACTTCCATCAGAACAGTACTTGCCCTGGCTGCAGCAATGAAATGGAAAATACACCAGATGGATGTCAAGACTGCTTTCTTGAATGGTGTAGTTGAAGAGGACGTATATGTGGAGCAGCCACTCGGTTTTGAAATACATGACAGAGAGTCATATGTGTGCAAATTGAAGAAAGCCTTGCATGGCTTAAAGAAGGCTCCCAAAACATGGTATGGTAGGATGGACAGTTTCCTATCTAGTTTGGGCTTTACCAAGAGTAAAGTGGATTCCAACCTTTAATACAAGGTTTAGGAAGGGAATCTTGTGATTCTACTCCTATATGTGGATGACTGATTTGTAATAGGAGATGACAAATTGATTGCAGATAATAAGAGGAAGCTTGTTGCTGAGGTCGATATGAAAGATTTGGGAATGATGCATTATTTCCTAGGTATGGAGGTGTGGCAGAAGGCAGGTGGGATCTTCCTTGGTCAAGGGAAGTACACAGTAGATATCCTGAAGAGATTCGAGATGATGGATTGCAAGTCCATGGCCACACCTATGACATCGAATCTGAAGCTTCTATGTGATGCTTCATCTGAGCCGGTTGATGTCTCTATGTATCGTCAGATGATTGGGTCCTTGATGTACCTGACGAACACGAGACCAGATATTTTCTTTGCAGTGAACACATTGAGCCAGTTCCTGACGGATCCGAGGAGTGTTCACCTGGTTGCTGTAAAGCATGTTCTAAGGTACCTAAAGGGTATAGTGGATTTTGGGCTCAAGTATGAAGCGAATCAAAAGTTTAACCTGCAGGGTTATGTTGATTCAGATTGGGCTGGTAGTGCTGTAGATAGGAAGAGCACATCTGGATGCTACTTCAGTATGGGATCAGGTGTGATCTCTTGGTTTAGCAAGAAGCAGTCCTGCGTAGCACTGAGTACAGCTGAGGCAGACTATGTTGTAGCCTATTCAGCTAGTTGTGAGGCAGTATGGCTATGGAAGCTACTGTCTGAGTTATTTGATCTCCCATTGGATGCCACTAGTATCTTCTGTGATAACCAGAGTTGTGTGAAGATGTCTGAGAATCCAGTGTTTCATGACAGGTCGAAACACATAGAGATCAAATATCACTATATTAGGGATATGGTGCAGAGAGGAGCTGTGAAGCTCCTGTATGTTGTGACGAACGAGTAGATTGCAGATGTGTTGACGAAGCCACTAGCCAGGGTGAAGTTCGAGTACTTCAGGGAGAGGCTTGGTGTTGTTCAAATCAAAGACACTTTGAGGAAGAAGTGATGGACACATTTGCTGAAGCCATTCCAAGCATGTTGGAAGGAGGATCCTTCACATGGCTGTGGATGTAAGCGCTGGATGATGAGCATCAGGATGATGTTCTAGTTTCTGCTTTGTATGATCAGTTGGATCTTTATATGTATATGTATGTACGCATCATGTTGGATGTTGGATATGACCGGTTGGATCATTTGTATGTATTTTGTATATGCATCATGTTGGATGCTTGGACCATGTATCTGTATATGTATCAGGTGGACACATTGTATGATCAGGTAGATCATGTATATTGATATGTATTAGGTATGATCAGGTAGATCATGTATGTTGATGGATAAATTGTGTGGATCATGTATCTATGTATTAGGTGGATACACTGTGTATGATGATATGTATCAGGTAGATACTTGGTGTGCATCAGATGGATGCATTGTATGATCAGGGTGATCATGGATGATGAGCTTCTCTAGATGACATGCAGTAGGATGTTGCAGTGGTGATGATCAGGATGATCAAGTGTACATCAGGATGATGTATGGTGAGTATCAGATGATACTTTGTGGCCGTGGATCAGGTTGTGCAGATGAGCATGTCCGGGAGATCCTATAGGTCGAATTTGCGTACCCATAACAGCCTGGGATGCTATTTCGAGACATTGCTCTGGGAGGACATGTAATTTGTGCCCTGGGAGATCTTCAGGTCGGAGTTGTGTACCCGTAACATCCTGAGATGCTCTTGCGAGGTTTTGTCCTATGGCATGTAATTTATTCCTGGGAGATCTGGACAGGATGAAAAAGGCCTCAGATGCTTTAGCCAGGTATTTCCATGACCACATGTAATTTGATCCTGGGAGATCTGGACAGGATTAAAAAGGCCTCAGATGCTTCCACTAGGTTTTGTGGTGGACCACATGTAATTTGCTCCTAGGAGATCTGGACAGGATGAAAAAGCCCTCAGATGCTTCAGCCAGGTTTTGTGGTGAGATGACATGTAATGTGCTCCTGGGAGATCCGACAGGTAGAGCTATGTGCTTGTAATAGCGTGGGATGCTTCAACTAGGTTTTGTGATGGGTCAAATGTAATGTGTTCCTGGGAGATCCGACAGGTAGAGCTGTGTGCTTGTAATAGCCTGGGATGCTGCAGCCAGGTTTTGTGACGCACGTAATAAGTCCTAAGGATTCCACAGTATGTCCAGTGATGATGAAGACCTACAGGTGGTGGGCCTACATCCAGTATGAAAAAGGACTAGCTCTGTAGAACTTCCTATGACGAGTAGAGTTAGAGATTGGTTGAGATAGCAGCAACAGTGATGATGATGATGACGATGATCCCGAGAAGAATACTTGTCTAGCATAACTGTGTCGAGAAATACCTTCCTAGTTAAGAGGGAGTGTTGATGTATATGTAACTTCGGAATGTATTTCATATATATTTATTGTACCCTTATTAGAGATGTGTTATTCCTCTATAAGGAAGTGTCGTCATGTGGATTGACAAGTGTCGCAAGTGTGTGTACTTGCCGATGGGTTATTATACCACCATGTGTGGGGTTGGCCCTGAAATATATATTATATTGTGGATGTATCTAGATAGACAAGTTGACCCCATAGTGTAACTGGGCAAACAGGTTAGTATAAATAGAGATCGGGATATCTATGTTTTGATCATTCGAAAAGTCACACTCCTCTCACTCAGAAAGTGGCACGCTAGTGAGGAGGAGGATCATCTGCTACTAGGAGACTATCTCAAGTGTATTTTGGTTGTACTTTGGTTGAGCCATTGCTCTCTCTATCTCTGAGGAAGTTGTGGGGTTTTTCACCTTAGGGTTTTCCCCACGGAAACTCTGTGTCTCTTGTCTCTCATGCTTTTGATTCTTGTGATGCTTGTCATGCTTATTGTGAGTGTTATGCATTGATATATTGTATATGTTATTCTCTCAGTAAAGATTCAAGAGTATTGTGAATTAATCCTCAAAGTTTAACACCTGGAGCACTCCAAGATTGATAAATGAATACCAGATCTGAGGCAACTTAAATATTCTAGATGTGCCTCACAACCACATTCTAGCACTAGTGTTGAGCAGGGACTCTGGAATTGCACTAGAGTAACGCCCATGTGAGAGCGTTGAGTTAAATGGCTCTGAAGAGCACTCAGGGTTACAGAGTTTCAAAGTGTTGAGTCAGAAAGACTCTGAAGAGCACTTTTATCACATTTATTTAATTTGACTAAATGATTCATAATTTTATCCATCATCACCTACTGCGGGAGCTACCATGTTAAATGAGGGAATCCGACATGCAAAGAGAGAGACTAGAGGTACCTAACCAAGCTGACCAAGATTGTCCAAAAGAAGTGGACTGTGTCCCTAAAAGTTAAAGAGAAAAGAGTGTCATGTGATGACACATAACTAAATAAAAGACAATTACCAATAGTCTTTTATGACTAACCTGAATAAAGGCCTCCAAGCTATTATTATTATTAGGAACTTTAATAATAATGGTGTTGTTATTTAATTATGGAATATAATTAGTATATCTTATTTATGCATTATTTAATATTATAAATGGTGTATTAATAGTTAAGTGAAATGTATTTAATATTCGAATAATCATTAGTATAATTGTTGTTATTATAATTATTATTAATAGCATAAACCAAAATGACTTATAGTCAAACAGTTGGAAAAGTCCTAGTTCAAGAGGACTAGATATTTAATTAAATAATATCTTTTAATTATTAATTATTGACTTTAAAGAAACTAATTACTTCAACAGTCCTAATTCAAGACTTCCCTACTTAAAGAGGGCAGATCCCAAGTTTTGGGGATCATCTCTCATTCTTGGTTATTATCATTCTCTTATGGTAGTCCAAGAAAAATTATTCTGCTCCAAGAAGCTAAAGCAGCCTTACCTAGAAATTCTCATATTTGAACCAGCAGTGGATCTACGGCCTCTACCTCCCATTACATGTTGGAACCAATCTCGGGGGGATCCAGATAGAACCAGAATGGTTCAAGGGTCAAGGTTGGGAGGAACGTGGTAGCCCCAAAGTCATTGTAACATATCAACTTAGCTCAGAGGGCTCTACACTAATTATTGTTTGAATGTGCAAGTTACATCAGGAAGGAAGCAAGCTACAAAGTAATCAGGTTACTTCAGAAAGGGAGAAAGCTACCAAGTAATCAGGTATGAAATATGAATCTTCCGTTTCAATTTATAATAGATGGTTAGATAAGTAACATAGGATGCTGCCCCATCATCATTTAGCCTAGTTTCTTCTTCCATCCTAAACTTGTTTAAATACAGACTTTCTGATAGGAACAAATAGAGAGCATTGTTGTAAGCTAGGATTACGTTAACCTGGCAGCTAGGATCAATAGAATGTCTAGCAAGTTCCTGTGGTAGACATCCTAGCAAACTCATAACCTAGAAATCGGTTCTCAAGAATTTAAATAAACTCAGATTGCTCCTTCAGGGTAGAATTATTGTATTTATATATATGTTCTCCCATTTTTTGAAACAATGTTTGATTTTCTTTATCTTCGTATAGCTAATATGTGAATCATGTTCATATTAATATTTGTATTTCTGTTGTTTCCAATAAAACCCTATCTCAGTTTTAAAACATCAATACATCTCGAAACTACTAGCCCTTACAGGAAAACAAGCTCAGACTTTGAAATCACCAGATATTGAATGCATCAAGTTCTGGAGGCTCAAGACTACACACTATTATTACCACTTACTGTGACGATCAAAACATAGAATTTGCTCATCATCCATTGACAAAATCTATTATTGAAATCATAGTTCCAAGCAATAAAACAAAATACAGTATACTCCCAGAGCGTTTCTTTATCAACACGTCAGTCAACCACTACAACAAAAGAATCACAGTCAACACATCACAAAGTTTTAATGCATCACACAGGCTTTACGATTTATAAACTTAGTAACATACATTTCATTCCTACAACCTAAACTTTTGAAGAAAGTCCCAACAATTTTCATTTCAGAAATCAAATAGTCCACAACATTCAATATCATTAACATAAGCATTTCATGGGTTGTGAGATCGAACCCCATCAAAACTCTGCTATTTCACTAGATGCCACAAGCATAGTATTTGTACAACAACCCATACCCTCTCAAGGGTCAAACCATATAGCAGCTAGGGTCACGACTCTAAATTAAAATGCAGAAGGGTTACATCATATTCATCAAGTAAAATTCACACAATTTATACAAAGAAGCATTATTCACCAATGATGGTACAAGGATCAATTCCCACTACCTTTCCATTTAAAACCCTTTGGTTCTCTACCCACTTCAAATCACCAGAAACGTAACAGCAAAATACCCAAATATTAGAGCATGGAAGGAATATAAATTTAGCCCCAAAGTCACGAATTGTACCATCGAAACATTCATAATAGCAACCGACATCTCACGAAAACCTTAGATACAGATATCACCCATATAAATTAAAACGCAGAGTTTAATAGGGTACCAAACCCTTATGAATTTTACATAGAAAGACGATCCAATACCCATACAAATACATTATGCAAACATAGGTAAACCCCAATTCATTTGGGTACTATCGTTAACATCGAGAGTTCAATAAAATTCAGACATAGAGCCGGATGGCCAAAATCTCCCACTAAAACCTTTAGAGTCTGCAAATAACAATATATACATTGTTTCACAACAGTCCAGCCAACGGCGACTTACAAGAAACTCAAACTTGTCACAGTGAACTCAATCGAGCTTATCAATTTCCCCATAGCAAATGCAAGACACTCCACAAAGGTGAGAGGAGGAGGGAAGTTAATGTGGACTCTGGACTTGCCAGTTGAAGACGCCTCCAAGACTAAGTCATGATCATTTACCAGTACCCACGCAGATGAAGGAGTCCAAACCACTTACCTGTCAATCAAGTAAACATTTCAAGTCAGAAACTGTTCATTATCGTCACTATCAAAATATAGAATTTACAAGTGAACAAGGAGGATATTTACTTTCTTCCATCGTTAGGTCTGCATTACGAAACCCTCATAAGGGACAGACCATGAGCCAAGCTCAGGTCAGACCACCAAACCCTCAGACGCATTCAACATACAGACAGAGGTAAACGAGCCATGAATATCGAAACCCTCAATGGCGTAGTATCCAAGAACAACCCATGGCTTAGCTAGGAGTCATTGGCATGTGTTATCGTAGTGTGGCTTTAATTACCACCACCAACCCCAAATATTCGCTACAAAGTCGTGATCTCCATAGTGGTGAGGGCATTCACGACCCCAATATAATTTAAACACAAGGGTGTTACAAAGACCCCAAGTGGGATATAAAGTCAACAAGTAATTATAAGGCCCTTATGTTATGAAGGCTCAATGAGGACTTCAACATTTCCCACCAAAAATTTCAAGTGACAACCACCACACTTGATAAACAGTAGTATTAATTAAGTGTGGAACTTGCGAAATGAACACCACAAGTAGGCACCTCCATAAGTAGACCTGCAAACTAGGAAAAGAATAGAAGGTATTAGCGAAAGCGCTAAGTAAGTCAAGAGCCTCAATTTTCTTACCCCTACCTCTCGGCAGCCCTGCCAGGGTACCTTGCCATTTTAAAAGACCAAGTATCACATCATGAGCATTAATCGCCACCAATAAAGGATCCATTCCACCTGAATTACCAGTGAAACTTTAATACATATGCATTCAAACCTTTACAACCGTAAGAAGGAGATTCACATTATTGCATTCAATACATTGTACACATGCGACAATTCATACATCTAAAAACATTTAAAAAACACTTCCGCAAAGCTGTAGAACTTTATAATCAGCAAACCATGATATTTATGAAGCTAAGACATTTCAAAGAGTAGAAATCAAATATCAGTACAGTAACTACTTATAATTGTTGAAGTTAGTATTCATCATATCTTTTCCAGTTTATTCTAGTGACGAAATTTTTTAAAATTTTTACTATTTTAGGGACATTACAAGTGGTATTAGAGCTCAGTTACAAAACTAAGTGACCTATTGGGATCATTAAAAACATCCGCTACAGATACACAATATACAGAAACATACATTTACATTTTATTTTGTTTCATGTGAGAATAAACTAACATGATTTTCTATTCTCTATACTTATATAACATTTCAGGTACAAACACTATCTGAAAAATGAATGCAGAACAAGGCAGCAACATTCAAGGAAATCTTGACTCACCACCCCAAGAGCAGGAGGTGGTGGTCGAACTAAACTCATATTGGAGACAGTCTATGCAAAACCTACAGGCAGAGTTCCGAAGCTTCCGAGATGAAAACATGCAGGAAAGAAGAGAATAGCAAGCCATAAATGAGGCACTGCTTCAGACCTTAACAAAGGCTAACCCTCTCGGACAACCCACACTCTTAGTCAACACCCCCAAAAAGGGAAATAGTCACACAAAAAGGACTGCCAGCTCTAAAGGAGAAGAGTAGGTAGAACACATACCGGAATCAATGGAAGAGCACGGTAAGAGCTCTTCCAACGATAAAGGTTCACTGCCTCCTTGCAAGAAAAGGAGAAAAAGTGACGATAGCCTGTAAGGGGAATTCTGAAAGATAAAAGCCCCAACATATGACAGAGAGATTAACTCTAGGGAAAAGGATGAGGAGTGGCTGCTAGGGATGAATAAAGACTTCAAAGTTCACAATTACTCCAGTGAAATTCAAGCCCGACTAGCCATATACAACCTAAACAATAAAGCTGCCAGATGGTGGCAGGACTTGAAACACACCAAAGGACAAGAGATGAAAGATATAACCTGGGATACTTTCAGCAGAATATTCCAGGACAAGTATATGTCTGAAAGATTCTTTGATAAGAAAATAAAAGAATTCCATCAGTTAAAAATTGGCTCCCTAACTATGGAAGCATTCATAAACTGATTCTTAGACTTTCTGCACTATATGCCTTATATTAAAGACGAGAAGGTAAAGATTCAGCAGTTCTTGGGAGGGATTCCACCAAACTTTAGAGAAAAGATAGAGTTTGACATGCCCAAAACCCTTGATATAACCTTACATAAAGAAAGGTTGTGTTATGAACACAGACAGCAAAGGAATGACAACATCAACAGAAATAGAGATAGGTTCAGAACCTTCTCAGACAATCGCAGATAGGGTTTTAGGCCTCCACCTTATCAGAAACATAACAACAGTTTTCTACCCAATAGAGGCTTCAACCGACCCCAAGCACAACCAAGTGCACCCCCACCACCTATCAACATGCCAACGTTCAACAAAGGGACCAAACCTATCCCACCAACCGTTTCTTGTTGGAAATGCCAAGGGCTCCACTACTACAGAGACTACCCCAACAAAACGAATGGAGTTCTACACAACATCCAAACAGAGACTACCGTAGGAGACATGGCAAAGACACCAAGGATCTATGCCGCTCTCGATGGTCGATAGGCACATCACCAAGCCACCAAGGTGGAATTAGAGGGTAAGATATCTAACACTACAGTTTTAGTTTTAATAGATCCCGGCGCTTGCTGAAGGTATATCTCCCCTAAGTTAGTGGACACTTGTAAGTTGAACCGAGAACCTCACTAGAAACGATAGCTGGTACAACTAGCCACCAGTACCAAATGAACGATCTTCGAGCTAGTTAAAACTTGTGAGATAAACTTAAACGGATTTCAAACTAGGTTAGATTTAAACATTCTACCCCTAGGGTCGTACGATGTACTCATCGGCATGGATTGGTTGGAAGAACACCATGTCCTACTAGACTGCTTACACAAATCCTTACTTTGCAGGGATGACCAAGGGATTCAGAAGATCATTCAGGGTATCCCTAAGAAAGTGTCGGTAAGACAGATCTCCACCTTACAAGCAAAGAAATGTATCAGAAGGGTTGCAAACTCTTTGCCGTCAATATTTAAAACATAGAAACTGATAGTGATCCGGATTTATGCAGGAATGAAATACGATAGCATATACAAAATCATATACATAGATATATTGCAAAGAACACAGTGATACAACAAACGCACATTCTATTAAATAGTGGAAATAGAACAAACTGTAAAATACAATAGTTGGAATGGGGGTAGCTATCTCTGAGAAGAGATGTGGCCGCTATGCCCATTCGTACCAAGATGAATACAAAGAGAGGCCGAAAGGGCCTATTTATCATAAGCATGAGGAAAAGAATCCTAAACATCCAAAAACCTAACCCTAGGAGATGAAGCGCCAAAAGTCATGTGGGCACTGTTTGGGTAAGTTAGTACATCAACTTCCCGGGGTCGTAACTTTTGCATACGATATCCATTTGGGGTGTACAATAGCTCGTTGGAAATATCTATCCGATAACTATAGATATAAACACAATATCTCATTAGGGAGTACAATAGCTCATCGATAAAAGATACCCAAAAAAACATCATTTAGGGCCTCAAAACAGCTCTCGAAGTTTAGGACCCAAAAAAAAGCTAAAAATAGTAAATTACCAAAATTGCCAGAAGACTGTTTGGAGCCAGTAGGAAGAGGTGGGCTGCCACCGATATCCACTTAAATCAATCCTCCATCCTTAGGAAGCCATGGTCTCAATTGCGTTAAATCCCTTATCATATGTCGAACTGTGTGTTGAGTTGAGTTTCTGGTGCAGCGTTTGCTAAAGCAAAAAGGTTGCCTTTCTATGAAATCTTCAAAGGGTTGTAATTGTTGTTGTTGGTTGCGCTGGAGCTGTTCAACAGTTTTGGTTGTTGTGGTATCCTTGGTCTACACTGGTGTGGATGGTTTCTTTTTGGGGAAGCACCTTGAATGCATGGCCTTGCACTACAAAGGTACTTGAATAGGTGATGCTGCACTGAACTTCTGTTTTTCTTGTTTCTGCTGAGTATAGGGATAATAGGCAGAGGTTGTGGATGTCTCTGTGATATGATGTTCTCCTTCAGTGGCAATTGTGAATAGAGAAAATTTCCCAGTGTGGGAGATTATCTTCCTACTCTGCTTGGTTGGGGTAGGTGCAACTATCTCTGGTATCCTATAGAGTTGTCCTCCCAAAGTGACAATGACACTGCGAGGTCGTGATTCATATATAGCATGACATTTCCACATATATGGTGGTCCTAAAAGAACATCACCTACTTCAAGTGGGGCCACATCACACAATACCTCATCTTTGAAGGGCTTGATGCCGTATGGTAGGAAACATTGGTGACTGACGCAGATCCCTCATCCTTGGCTTAGCCATCCAATAGTGTATGGTTGTGGGTGTGGTGTCATTGGTAGATCCATCTCTGTTCATATGTACTGGTGTAGGCCACTACGATATTTCAGTGCTAGGTGCCGCTCGGAGTCCTTGATACCTAGCTTTGTGCACAAGGTATGAAATTTGTTGGTGTACTCTGACACCATTTGGTCCCTCTCTTGGTGCAGAATGGTCCATTTTGTGTACTAGTCATCATAGTTTCCAAAAGGGTAATATTGTTCCTTGACGGAATCTATAAAGGAGGCCCAAGTGGGATTGGAATATTCAAATAATCCAGACTCGTCTGATGAGTTTTGCTCACAATAAGTTTCCCACCAATTTTTGACATGGGGGACAGCCTTGAGGAGCGCAAAGACGATCTTTTCCTTGTCGAAAAAATTGTGGACAGAGAAATACCCTTCTAGTAGATTCAACCATTTATCTATGGCATCGACATTGATCTGGCCTTCAAATAAAGGGATATCAAAGTTAACTTGTACCTTGAAGGGAGTCGCATCTCTGAAACAGCTGCTTGTCGAAGGTGTATCTGTTGTTGTCAGCATGCATTGAAGGATCTGGACAAAATTATCCATCATCTCGTTCCTCTATCGCTTGAGGGCTTCCTCGAGCAACGACTTGATAGGATCTATTGCTCCGTCATCTCTCTTTTCTTCCACCATGGGAGGCCATTTGGGGCAGCGAGAGTGGTCTTCCCCAAGTGAAACTAGTTCAAGACCCAACTCTCTGTATCCCGACCTTGTCGGGGACATGCATCGAGAAACAATCAAAGAGTAGACCGGTCTGATACCGCTGATCCGGATTTATGCAGGAACGAAATACGATAGCATATACAGAATCATATACAAAGATATATTGCAAAGAACACAGTGATACAGTAAACGCACATTCTATTAAATAGAGGAAATAGAACAGACTGTAAAATACAATAGCTGGAATGGGAGTAGCTATCTCTGAGAAGAGATGTGGCCGCTATGCTCATTCGTGCCAAGATGAATACAAAGAGAGGTCGAAAGGGCCTATTTATCATAAGCATGAGGGAAAGAATCCCAAACATCCAAAAACCTAACCCTAGGAGATGAAGCGCCAAAAGTCATGTGTGCCCCGTTTGGGTAAGTTAGTACATCAACTTCCCACGGTCGTAACTTTTGCAAACGATATCCATTTGGTGCATACAATAGCTCATTGGAAAGATCTATCCGATAAATACAGTTGTTGGGGTGAATTTGATCATCAAATTCATCCGTAAAAGATACCCCAAAAAAAATCATTTAGGGCCTCAAAATGGCTCCCGAACTTCAGGACCCAAAAAACTGCTAAAAATAGTAAATTACCAAAATTGTCAGAAGACTATTTCGAGCCAATTGGAAGAGGTGGGCCGTCACCGATATCCACCTAGATCAGATAGGGAACAAAAGATCGAATACTTTCCAGTCCTCATAGAATTCAAGGATGTATTTCGCGAAGAAATACCAGGATTATCGCCTAAACGAGACTTAGACTTTTCCATCGAACTGACACCTAGGTCAATACCAGCTTCTAAAGCCCCGCACCGCATGAGTACACCAGAATTGGTGGAGCTCAACATTGAGTTACAAGAACTAATTGACAAAGGGTACATCCGACCTAGTCTGTCCCCTTGGGGCGCACCGATACTCTTCGTCAAGAAGAAAGACGGCACGATGCGAATGTGCATCGATTACCGCCAACTCAACAAGATGACCATTAAGAACTGCTACCCACTCCCTAGGATCGATGACTTGTTTGACCAAGTCAGAGGGGTAAATATTTTCTTGAAGATCGACTTACGATCCGGATACCATCAACTGAGGATCCGTGATGAGGATATCAACAAGACCGCATTTCGAACCCGTTACGACCACTATGGGTTCGTAGTGATTCCCTTTAGGTTGGCGAACACACCGACGAACTTTATGTGCATGATGAACAGTATATTTAGTAAATACCTCGACAAATTAGTTCTAGTATTTATTGACGACATTCTGATCTCCTCCAAGAACGAGATAGAACATGAGGACCACCTCCGAATTGTTTTACGAATACCAAGAGAACATGAGCTTTACGCTAAGTTTAGTAAGTGCAATTTCTACAGACCCTAGATTCAATACTTAGGACATATCATTTCCGAGAAGGGAATAGCCATCGACCCTGAAAAGGTCAAAGCTATCGAAGAATGACCCACACCTACTTGCATATTCGACATAAGGTCGTTCTTAGAATTAGCTAGCTACTACCGAAAGTTCATTGAGAACTTTTCACAGATTGCATGTCCCATGACCGCCTTGAAGAAAAAAACAAACAAGTTTATCTAGACGGATAAGTGTGAAGAAAGCTTTCAAAAGCCGAAGCAACGACTGATTAGTGCACCGATTCTATGTATTGCGGATCCCAATGGGGACTTTGTTGTTTGCACAGATGCAAGTAAGGAAGGACTCGGGGGAGTCCTTATGCAAGACAATTTTTCCATATGCTGCGAATCGAGGAAACTAAAAGAACATGAGCAGAACTACCCTACTCATGACCTCGAACTAGCCACCATGATCCATGCTCTGAAGATGTGGTGACATTATCTCATGGGAAAGAAATTTCTATTGATGAATGATAACATGAGCTTGAAATACCTTTTCGACCAACCCGACCTAAATGCCAGGCAGGCCAGGTGGCTAGCCTTCCTTAGTGAATACCATTTCTAACTAAAGCATATAAAAGGAAAGGAAAACAAGATTGCGGATGCCTTAAGCCGTTGAGCACATATGCTTTACGAGGTCACAGTAAGCCAAACCAACTCCGACTTACACCATAGAATTCAAACGACATGTAAGAGTGACCGGTATTATATGGAAATCCTCGCAAAGATCCAGGAACACAGACTTTTCCAACAGCAAAAAGAATATAAGATAGACGAAATGGGACTACTGTGGTCGAAAGACCGACTTTATGTCCCACAGAGTGGAGAAATTAAATCAAACATTCTCACCGAATTTCACCAGAAGCCTTATTCAGGACACCCTGGATATCAAAAGATGATATTGGCCCTACAGAAACATTACTTCTAGCCTAGGCTGAAAGCTGACATCGCAATGTTCATCGCGAAATGTCAGGAGTGACAACTGGTCAAAGCGGAACACCAACACCCATCCGGATTACTTCAACTTTTACCCATCCCAGAATGGAAATGGGAGGTAATAAGTATGGACTTCATTGCAGGCTTACCCAAGAGTAAGAAACTGAATGACTCCATCTTCGTAGTGGTAAACAAGCTGTCTAAAGCAACCCACTTTATACCGGTGAAATCTACCTACAAAGCAGTTCACATCGTGAAAATATTCTTAAAAGAGATCTTTCGATTGCATGGGATACCCAAAGCAATCATTTCCGATCGAGACACGAAGTTCACTAGCAAATTCTGGAGAGCATTATTCTCTGGTCTTGAAACCCAGTTACAATTCAGTACCGTGTACCACCCCATACCAATGGACAAACAGAACGAGTAAACCAGATCCTCGAGGACATGTTGAGGATGTATGTCATGAATAACCCCACCAAGTGGGAAGATTATTTGCACCTAGCAGAATTCGCATACAACAACGGTTATCAAACCTCAACCAAAATGAGTCATTTCGAAGTACTCTCCGGTAGGAAATGTTGAACCCCCGTGACTTGGGATAGTCTAGTAAACAGACTTATGTTAGGACACAACCTATTAAAGGACTTGGAATAGCTAGTCTCCAAGGTACAACTAAACTTGAAAGAAGCACAAGACCGCCAAAAGAGTTACGCGGACAAGAAAAGAAAAGACAAGGACTATCAAGTCGACGAACATGTGTTTCTAAAAATAAAAGAAAAACGAAGCTCGTTGAGCTTGGGACGTTGCGGGAAACTAGCCCCAAGATTTTGTGGACCTTTTGAAATACTGGCCAAGAAGGGCCCAGTAGTTATGAGTTGGCCTTACCAACACATATAAAAGTTCATAATGTTTTTCATGCTTAATTATTAAAGAAATATGTATACGATACTAAACATGTTATTGATTGGTCCTTATTACAAGTGGAGCCCGAAGGGGAGTTCACACCAGAACCACTCCACATTCTGGGCAAGAGAGAGGTCCAGCTTAGGAGGAGGACCATTACTCAGTTGAAAGTGCAATGGAGGCACTTTGGACCAGATGAGGCTACTTGGGAGAATGAGGCCACCATGAAAGAGGCATACCCCGCCTTGTTTCATGACCTCATTCCTAGTCCCTAGAAACACCAGGATGGTGTTGTTCTAAGCGGGGAGGGATGCAATATCCCGAATTTTGGACAAACTATTTTATGATGTTATATTGGACCATGGCCCCAACACATATGATTTATTCTAATTATTGGGCATGATCCCTAGTGCATATGATTTATTCTTTTGTAGACTAACATATTGGGAATGGACCCTGACTGAATTTCATTATTTGATTATATACTGGGCAAGGAAGCCCCAATGTTATGATTTATGTTTTTACCATATGATGTGGGTACAAAACCCTAATATACTGAGATGACCTTTTCTTACATACTGTGCAGTGATGTGAATGACATAATTGACTTATATGGTGTACTGAGCGTGGACTCAGAAACACAGAGATTACCTACGTACTGGGAAAAAGGCCTGATTTACCTAGAGGAAATATGATGTACTGGGAGTAAGCCCTGATCTACATTGAGTTTTGGGCATATGCCCTGGAGCACTCCAAGCTTCATAAATGAATATCGGATCCAAGGAAAATTAAATATTCTAGATGTGCCTCACAACCACATTCTATCACTAGTGTTGAGCAGGGACTCCGGAATTGCACTAGAGTAATGCCCATGTGAGAGTGTTGAGTTAAATGGCTCTGAAGAGCATTCGGGGTTACGGAGTTTCAAAGTGTTGAGTTGGAAAGACTCTGAAGAGCACTTTTATCACATTTATTTAATTTGACTAAATGATTCATCATTTTATCCATCATTACCTACTGTGGGAGCTACCATGTTAAACAAGGGAATCCGACGTGTAAAGAGAGAGACTAGAGGTACCTAACCAAGATGACCAAGACCATCCAAAAGAAGTGGACCGTGTCCCTAAAAGTTAAAGAGAAAAGAGTGCCATGTGATGACACATAACTAAATAAAAGATAATTACCAGTAGTCTTTTATGACTAACCTGAATAAATGCCTCCAAGCTATTATTATTATTATTAGGAGCTTTAATAATAATGGTGTTATTATTTAATTATGGAATATAATTAGTATATCTGATTTATGCATTATTTAATATTATAAATGGTGTATTAATAGTTAAGTGAGATATATTTAATATTAGAATAATTATTAGTATAATTGTTGTTATTATAATTATTATTAAGAGCATAAACCAAAATGACTCATAGTCAAATAGTTGGAAAAGTCCTAGTTCAAGAGGACTATATATTTAATTAAATAATATCTTTTAATTACTAACTATTGAATTTAAAGAAACTAATTACTTCAATAGTCCTAATTCAAGACTTCCCTACTTAAAGAGGGCAAATCCCAAGTTTTTTGGATCATCTATCATTATTGGTTATTATCATTCTCTTATGGTAGTCCAAGAAAAGTATTCTGCTCCAAGAAGCTGAAGCATCCTTACCTAGAAATTCTCAGAATTGAACCAGCAGTGGATCTAGGGCCTCTACCTCTCATTGCATGTTGGAACGAAGCTAGTGGGGATCCAGATAGAACCAGAACAGTTCAAGGGTCAAGGTTGGGAGGAATGTGGTAGCCCCAAATTCATTGTAACAAATAAGCTAAGCTCAGAGGGCTCTACACTAATTATTGTTTGAGTGTGAAGGTTACTTCAGGAATGGAGCAAGCTAAAAATTAATCAGGTTACTTCAGGAAGGGAGAAGCTACCAAGTAATCAAGTATAGAATATGAATCTTCCATTTCAAGTTATAATAGATGGTTAGATAAGTAACATAAGATGTTGCCCCAGCATCATTTATCCTAGTTTCTTCTTCCATCCTAAACTTGTTTAAATACAGACTTTCTGATAGGAACAAACAGAGAGGATTGTTGTAAGCTAGGATTACGTTAACCTAGCAGCTAGGATCAGTAGAATGTCTAGTAGGTTCTTGTGCTAGACATCCTAGCAAACTCATAACCTAGAAATCGGTTCTCAAGAATTTAAATAAACTCAGATTGCTCCTTCAGGGTAGAATTTTGTATTTATATATATGTTCTCCCATTTTCTGAAACAATGTTTGATTTTCTTAATCTTCGTATAGCTAAGATGTGAATGATGTTCACATTAATATTTGTATTTCTATTGTTTCCACTAAAACCCTATCTCAGTTTTAAAACATCAATACATCTCGAAACTACTAACCCTTAAAGGAAAACAAGCTCAAGGGTGTTACAAAGACCCCAAGTGGGGTATAAATTCAACAAGTAATGATAAGGCCCTTATGTTATGAAGGTTCAATGAGGACTTCAACATTTCCCACAAAACATTTCAAGTGACAACCACCACACTTGATAAACAATAGTATTAATTAAGTGCAGAACTTGTGAAATGAACACCACAAGTAGGCACCTCCATAAGTAGACCTGCAAACCAGGTAAAGAAGAGAAGGTATTAGCGAAAGTGATAAGTAAGTCAAGAGCCTCCATTTTCTTACCTCTACCTCTCGACAGCCCTGCCATTTTAAAAGACCAAGTATCACATCATGAGCATCAATCACCACCAGTAAAGGATCCATTCCACCTGAATTACCAGTGAAACTTTAATACATATGCATTCAAACCTTTACAACCGTAAGAAGGAGATTCACATTATTGCATTCAATACATTGTACACATGCAACAGTTCATACATCTAAAAACATTTAAAAAAACGCTTCCGCAAAGCTGTAGAACTTTATAATCAACAAACTATGATACTTATGAAGCTAAGACATTTCAAAGAGTAGAAATCAAATATCAGTATAGTAAGTACTTATCATTGTTGAAGTTAGTATTCATCATATCTTTTCCAGTTTATTCTAGTGACGAATTTTTTTAAAAATTTTACTATTTTAGGGACATTACAATCTGGAAATTGGAACATTCTACATACCATTGACATCATGTGCATTTTGTGTTTCAATGAAATAATAAATATTCCTAGGAACATCTTCTAAATGAGGAAGTGTGCGGCTAAGATCTAGTTAAAAACATAGGCTTTTGATACATATGTTATGCTATCGTAATATACGTGGCTACCAAGAGAAAAATATTTCTTTTTTTTTCTTAACATCTATGGTGTACATATATGCAAAGAAAAATATTTTTTTTGATTGATGACATGGGGTAGCTCCTCATAGGATTTCAATAGACGACGAATCCTCCATAGGAACCGGCCCCTTAAACAATGCCTTTGACGTAATAATAAATGCATCTTAAAAATTTATACAACTTGACGAGAACTTTATATGAGTTCAAAATGAGAACGCTAGCCATAAAAACCCATAATTTTGCATAAAAACACCAAGAAACCACCCTGAATCAAAAAGTGGTGCTACGAGTAGCACCACTTTTTGATTTGGAGTAAAAAATATAGAAATAAACCAAAACATTTTTTATTGGTGTTTGAAAAAACCTTAAAATCAATCTCTAAATTGAAAACTAATGCTACCGATAGCACACTTTTTCAAAAAATGGCATTATTATATGATTTTATCAGAATTGAAAATTGTGCTTATTTAATCTCTTAGTAACACTATATAAAAATTGCACTGAGTTAAATACAAATTATTCAAGAAATAATTTGACCACTCTTTTCATATAAAATAAAAAATTATGATATTCATCATAAACTCCTATATTAAACCATAAGACGTAGAAATAATTCATATCAAAATTCAAGCACCCCTTTATAGTTGCCATACAAACAATGGCATATTAATAAAAAAGTCAAAATTTTACATGTTCAAATATTCAAATCAACACATGGATTCTAACACACCATCAGAAGCTACATTTTCTTCATATGAATGACTGGATGAAGATGTAGATGGTATGTATTCTTCGTACTATCAATGAATGGACCATCTGAATCTTCATGTACGCCCAAAATTTCATATGCGATATTCCTTCTAGATCTATGCCTTGGTTTAGTAGACTCCCATGTTGCAACTATTTATGGTGCCAACAATATTTTGATAATCTCTATAGTCTTGGAGCTAAGAGTCCCTTTCTTTGTTAAATGGAAGTCATAAACTAGTATGTAAACATCATCTAATTTCAAAATGTCTATGCAATGATGATTTTCATTTTGACCCTTTATTTTTCTCTTTTTGCAAACGTTTTTCTCAATCACCATCTCCGGCTTGTACACACCATCAAATGTGTGTGTGTCTATTGCATACCAATGTACTTCAAAATATATCAATTCTTCATTTTTTTTATTGACCTTCATAAATCAATCCAGAAGGGATAACCACATGTACCTTCTATGGCAAAAAATGCAATCATGCAACCCTCCTTAATATCTTGTATTGAGCCCTGTAAAGGTCTTCCATCGCCTCACGTCGTGCAGATGATCTTCTAGACCCAATGTACATTTCCCTTTCTTCTGGTTGAGAAGAATCAAAACCTTCATGCTCAACATTTTTTTCCTCATTTTCATTTGACATACTTTGTGGCCAACTAAATGGAATCTTCAAAAAAATATCTCCATTTGTAGAGTTTGAAATTATGTCATTTTTATCGATGAAAAATGACTCCCACCAAACAGAATGGACAACATCAAAATAGTCATATGTATCTTGGATAGACTTTTGTATTTCTTCCAAGCATTGAGAAGAATCAACATCTCTATTGTGTCGGCATGCATTTTGAATATCAACAACTAATTGCAACAACAATAACTTTGAATCATACATTTGACGACTTAGGATGAATTTCAGAAATGATAAACCTAATGTAGGCCCCCATTATGCACTTGTTGAGTACTTCTTACCCCATATTAGTGTTTTCCCATCAATCATTTTTATACAGAATTGATGTTGAAATCTAATGTCATTAATTTTCTCAATGCACCTTTATTAACCATGCGATCCCAAAATAAATCTTCGCATGTCAATAGTTTCCTCCAATGTTAGTACAACATGCTCTGGACTATATTTTTTTCTAATAATTTCAATTAATGATGGAAAGATCCCAACATTCTTCCTCCCCAATGTCACTACAAAACAACTAAATATTTGATCAATATGGTCATGTGTATGCCCAACAATAAGGAAACCAAATTTAACCTTCTGAAAAATTCCCAATTCAGAAAGCATGTTCAGATAACCAAACACGATCTGATTTTTGTTTTTCCAGTTGGTGTTGTCCAATTGCAGATATAGAACTTGAGGAATATTACCATACCAATGAGTTAGCACATGGTGAATTATAGTAATGTTCAGATTTCTAATTATGAATATTGGGATCTATAAAGTAAACCCTTAGAGACATTTGACGATTAAAAACCATACAACCAACCAAGTGAAACTGAATAAAATTTTCCTCCTTTAAATTCTTTGGTACACGAAAAAAATGTGGCAAAAGTGTTTTTTTTTTCTAATCCATGCCATCAATTACCAAACCCATATACTTGTGTGGTTCATCATAACACTTCTTGCGATGTTTGTATAAATTGTTTTGTTCAACTGATTGTTGACTACGATGTGCTTGAAGTTCTTTAATAACCGAATCTACAAATAAAATAAAAACAAAACATTGATGACCTTTCGTAATAGATATTTATTCCAAAAAAATTAAAGTTGTTAGAGACATACCTCTCTCTATCCCTTCTAATTTATCCCTTCTTTTCTTAAGATAAGAACATATATTGCAAACCCCCATCCTTGACCTCTTAGGAATACAAACATTGTTGAACTCTATTTTCCATAGTCTTGTAAAATATGCATATCTAATGAAATTGTTATTTCCTTCAGCATCTTGAACAAATGCGTTGTACAAGTTGTAGATTTCCTTCGTTGAGAAATTATCTGGAATGTGTATGGTTTCTCTATCTGGCATACTCTCTCCATGATTATAAAAGAAGTCATGCATCCATGACATTGAAATGTTTGTTATTGGCCCACTAGCTCGAGCATGATATTCTTTAAAATAAAATGTAGGATCCTTTTCTAGTCTTGTCTGGATTCTTGATAATCTAATATTATCAATTGAGTGGATTCTTTTGAATTCCCTTATGTAAAGCAAAATACTTCCAATCCGATAACCATAACCTGCCTTTGTAGAAATCATGCACCCTACCAAATATGAATTTTGCATATTTTTGTTCATTGATAAATATGCTTCCTTTTCTCTATGGCATAATTGTAGTGTATTTTTTTCAGACAAATGTTTTGGCAACACTCACTTGAAATCAAATCAGTAATAGAACTGGGACTTGTGAGCAAATCTTTTCTAGACCTTGTATAACTAGAATGTTTTGGATTGATATAAAATGGCCTAGTCCTACACTTAATATTGCTCATTGGTACAATTTTCCTTTTTGTTTCATGAATCATTAAATCATCCTCATTAGAATGAATATCCTCATCACTATGCGGAATATCATCCCTCTCATTGAGATTATCATCACCAAAATTAGTGGGAGAATGATTATCCTCATCAGTATCAAGTTTAGCACTTGAGATTAAATCAACATCATTGGTGGGTTCATCATCACAAAAAACATCATCTATCCTATTAAAATCCTCGCTTGGAGGAAAATCATCATCAATGCCATCAAAATCCTTTATTGGAGGAAAATCACCTTCACCATTATTGGTGCCTTCATTATTAGACGAGAAACATTATTAGTCCCATTAAAATATTCGCTTGGAGAAAAATCATCATCAATGCCATCAAAATAATTGCTTGAAGGAGAAACATCATCAATCCCATTAAAATCCTCGCTTGGAGGAAAATCACTATCGATGCCATCAAAATCCTTGCTTGGAGAAGGAACATTATCATTCCCATTAAAATCCTCGCTTGGAGGAAAATCATCATCCGTGCCATTAAAATCCTTGCTTAGAGGAAAATCATATACACCATCATTGGTTCCTTCATCCTCACCAAAACTATTATCGATCCCATCAAAATCCTCACTTGGAGGAAAATCAAGTTTGTTGTCTTGTAAATCTTCGCTTGGAGGAAAATCTTGGCTTGGAGGGAAATCGTCATTTGTGCCTTGAAAATCCTCGCTTGAGGAAAATATTGGCTTGAAGGAAAACCATTTTTAGTGCCTTCAAAATCATCGTTTGGAGGAAAATCATTGTTGGTACCTCGAGAATAATTTCCTTGAGCAAAATCATCATTGGTGCCTTGAAAATCATCACTTGGAGGAAAATTGTCATAATCTTCCTCGGTGTCTTTAAAATATCCACATGGAGGAAGGTCTTCATCATCATCATTAATGCCTTTAAAATCCTCACTTGGAGGAAAATCATCACCGGTGCCTTTGAAATCCCCACTTAAATGAAGATTTACACCATCTCCATGTACATCTTCAGACATTGAGATTGATTCAAACGAGTCCATGACTTTTCACTAGAAAGCATAAGAGAATTAAATTTTCTCACACTCCTCACCAAAAAGTACAATGGTGCAACTGTCAACCCCCAACAATATTAGAGCTAAAAGAACGAAATTTTCCCTCTCAAATATTCCCTCCAAAATTGTCTCTCCTAAGCATTCCCTCCAAAATTTTCCTCCAAATTTTCCTTCAAGATTTTCCCTACAAAATTTCCTTGCAAAATAAATCACACATTTATAATGCAATCATAACACTATTAAAAATAATTTAATTTATCGTATAAAAATTGTAATAATATGAATTAAATGACATGTAAACAATGCTATACAAAAATTTTAATACAATATTAGTTATTTACATTAATTTTGTAAACCAACAGTCATAACACTAGTCAAATATCATTTAATGTCTTCTTCTCTAAAATTAGAAATAATGCATTATCTAATTACCCATCTTTTAATCCCACGTTCGTAAAATGAATAATGTTAAAGTTGATATTAGCCATATAAACTATTTTGGTTTTCTATTCTTCACGTTTGAAATTTCGAGCAATTTAATAATGATTTGAAGGTTAGTTCTATTTTTTTTAAATAAATGTTTCTATTTTATATTTCCTTTGGTAATGTTTTCTCTGTGCTTTTGTCATTTTTTTTAATCCTACATTCATAAAATGGTAATAAAAACAACTCATTTTATGTTATATTAATGCAGTTTGGTTTTTTACAGTCACACTTTGCAAACAACGATCCACAAGGATTTAAAGACCATCGAAGAGCTTCAAACATTGTCAAGGTTAGTTAAATTATTTTTGGAATGTAAATGTTTATTTTTAAATAATTTTAATTTCTAATTTTTTAATGTAATATTTTTCCTTTGGCCTATGGCATGCCCTCTGTAAAAACCTGGGTAATTTTTTTTTGGGGGGCACAAGGGCTCATGCTCCCAAAGGATGGCCCTAGGGAATGCCCCTTTAGGTGCACGAAGGAGGAGATAAGCTACTACCCTCGAGCTCCTTTGAATGGGCATTGGACACCCAAAGGATTGTCCCAATGCATAGCCCATGGGATATGAAATGGGATTTCCAAATGGCACCCAATGCATAGCCCGTGGGCTATGCATTGGGTTCCGTATGGGCATCCCATTGCATAACTCACTGGCTATTCAATGGGCCACCCTTTGGGTTCCCATTGCATATCCCATGGGATATTCATTGAGCAACCAAAGGGCGCCCAGGGGAGCTCCTCCACCTGGGCCCCCTTTGGGTGCCCACCCGACAGGTGCTACAAGAACCCAAAGGGAACTGAGGGGACGAGCATAAATCCTCCCTAATTCCCAAAGCGGCAGGCTTCCCGTTGCTTTGGGAAGCTGGGAGTATTTCCCCCCCCCCGAGTTCCCTTTGGGAACCTATAGCATAGCCCAAGGGATATGCTAGGAACATGGGCGTGCCCAATTCATATCCCTTGGGATATGCTATGTGGCAGGATATGCATTGGTACCCCGCGCCAAGTTCATATCCCCTAGGCTATGTTATGGGGTGCCCATAGCATATACCAAAGGATATGCATTGGATGTGGGGCACCAATGCATAGCCCTTGGGCTATGCTACAGGTGCCCACATAGGATGGCCCAAGGGCTATGCATTGGGTGCAGCCCACAAATGCATAGCCATTAGGCTATGCTACATGAGCACATGTAGAATATCCCAAGGTCTATGCATTTGCGTGCCTAGCATAGCCCAAGGGCTATGCATTGGGCATGGAGCACCAATGCATAGCCCCTGGGCTATGCTATGGGTGCCCGTAGCATATCCCAAGGGGTGTTCCCAAAGAATATCCCTTGGGATATGCTATAGGCTCCAAAAGATATGCATTGGGTGCGTCCTACCAATGCATAGCCCTTGGGCTATGCTATGGGTTCCTGTAGCAATGCCCAAGGGCGATGCATTAAAAACAAAAATCTTGAGCCCCCGCTACAATTAAAAAAAAGATTACATTTTTTATAACTATAAGTTAACATTTTTTTAAGTGAAACTATTTTTTTAAAACATACACTAAACTTTTTTTGTTTTGTTTCTGACTATAGGGAAAATGACATCAAGAAATCTATTTGTAAACATCTCTGGAGTGAGATCGTCAATGAAGTTATCAAAAACAATTGTTGATCCATTTGAGAATGTTGCGCGTGATGAAGTTGTATCTAGTGATGATTTAAAATCCAAGAATGCTAGAGAATGGAAACACGCACCAGATAAAGAGAAAATGGACTATTCTTTGTTTCTTAAAGAGAAATATCAAGGCAACCTAGACAGTATTCACTTATATTGTGTTGCATTTGCATATCTTAAAAATGATTATCACTCATTGGGATTGTTGTGAGATATTTGTTTGGTGTCCGATAAAGACATTGTTTATGCACTAGTGAAACAAGCTAAAACCTTTGTAAAAATCCGATATTCTTTGAAGGTTTCAAACTATAAGATCGACAAAAGTTTCATAGAATTTTGTGCAGGATTCGTGCATGATATTGAACGCAAGAGTGTAAGTTTCTATATTTTTATATCTTTATGAAGTTCTTAGAGTTTGAATTATATGACCATGTAATAGATTTAATACAATAATGTTTTTATTTTGCAGGATTTTTCTATGCCACTTTCCCATATTCTCAATGGAATTTATTCTAAAGAAGAAAACCCGATGGATATCATTAATGCCCTTCTTCATAAGGGAGAAGCACCAAATAAGGGAGAAACACCAAAGCATAAACGAGTGTGAAATGTTCCTAAAGAATTACAAGCACAAAAAGGAAAAGGAATCCAATCAAATGAAGTACTTAGGAAGGTTACATTCAAAAGGATATCTCACCCAACTGAACATGATCGACAAATTGTTGGTGATGAGGATGTTACTTCTGCGAGTAAGAGTAAGAGACACTCTTCTAAAATACATATGGTTGAGGGTGTTTCCATTCCTTAACAAGTTTTTCTTTTAGATACAACTGCTTCAACACATGAAAGGAGGAGACAAGATGTTCAATCCAATTTTGAAAATTATAGTGAAAGCTCGGGGGACAGTTTGGAAATCATCACTCTAGGTGGTGATCTAGATGATGATGTCACATACCCCAATTTTGTAAAAATTATGTAATTTTTTTATTATATTCCTGAGACATTATGTTGACTTTAATGCTAAGTAGGAATTGATGACTCAGTAGAGTCACTAGAAATGGAGTGTAATTCAGAATATTTTATTATTAATAAATAAATTGTGGAGACAACAACATGGGAGAGCTGTTAAAAAGAGGTTACTGGTCAAACTGGTGGATGGAACTAGGTGGAAAGGAAAAAGACAAGTGGCAGCATCCTCAAACACTTCCTAAGTTGCAGGTGGCAACTTCCCTATATTTGGGGTCATGATTCCCCAAGAAAGTGGAATCAGAGCAGGTGGCTCATTAATGACAGTTAACCCAACAAAGACCTAGGCAATCTTTTAAATAGAACTCAATGAACAGAGCTGGGGGTTCGAATTTTTCCAGAGAGAATACATTTAGGTGAATGTTATTTAGGAAATTCATTGAGGAAGAGGGAAATACAGTAAGGGAGTTGTTTGAGAGGAATGCTGCAGTAACTTGGTTCCATTATAGTTGTTTGGGCTGAGAGAATTCACTTTGCTGCACCTAGTTCCAGCTAGGGAGACCAGAGCAAGCTCGGGGGTCCTGAGAAGTTGTTGTCTGAGCACTCTCCAGGAGTTTGTAGGGAGGAACTGCCTCCCATTGCTGTTGTTGTCCACAGAAACAGGTTCTGCCATTGATTTCATTATGTTTATTAAGTATGAATGGATGTATGATGAGTTTATTTTCTTTATGTCTGAAGAGTAATTAGTTAGTAAAGTTAGTATATCATAATAGCAGTAGATAGATTTGGTAGAGTTATTATGTTTTTCAGCATATCTTAGTAAGAAGTAATGTAGTTAATGTATTACTAATATTGTGTTTATAATGTGTACAATATAAAACTAACACAGTAAGTAATAATTTATGATTGTACTTATAAACCTAGTTATTTGTACTTGACGAGATAATAAGTAAGAGTTAGGTACCAAATATTTATACGCTGTGTTTTACAAAACCAAATAGATAGTTATAGGAGATAGTATTAAAATATAACCAGATAAATTACAGTATTGATATCATTATCAATAATGTTGCAGAAAAATTGTAGCCACAGTTAGAATATGTATGTCAGGGTACAAACCCTAGTCAAAGTTTGATCAATCTTAATCTATTAATTAAATCAATGCACAAACCCTAGTTAAAAATTATCCAGTCATTACTTATCAATCAAATCAATGTGCAAAAACCCTAACAGAAATTCATCACAAGCAATTTATCAACAGTTAAATAAACTAGTTATTGTTTTAAAAACAAAAGAAGTAACAGAACAATATCTAGCTCGATATCGAGCTTAAACGATATAGTATTATCCTTCCTTAAAACTTTCATTTACCCACAGAATCATAATCGAAATGACAGAATAAGCAATCAAATAGAATCACAACTGTAAATTTTGGATCGAGCCCTATCATTTATTCAGCTCACAAATATCAACAGAGTCGTATTGTAATTGATAGCTTAAGCATTCGAACTGAAATACCAACTGTAAAATAGTTCGGGTCAAACCCTACCAGCCCCACTTGTACAAGCAAAGCTAATGCTAAATAGCTAAGACTATGTTTTCACCTACAGCCGAGTCACAGGTCCACTGTATAAGTGGTTTAAAAATTTAAAAATTTACTTACTACTGTACATAGCATAGAACTAAAAACGCATGCGATAAACAAGCCCAATGTACAGGAAAAACTTTATAATAAGTTAAATTTCATAACCCTGGGTGATAACCCTGAAACAATTAAGAGTGCAGTAAAGAAAATAAGACTACGAGGCCGTAACCTCATCTCCAGGCAGGCTTATAGCCTTCATTTTCTTTTATACACAGTTTCCTTCTTTATAGAAAACACTTAATACAACAGAAAAGCGAATGATTTCAACCCTGACCGAAGCCATAACAACCCTTCACAATACAGTGTTAAACCTGCTAAGGAACTTGTTTAACAAGCAGTTAAAAGACCAATCAGAACGGTTGTAACCACAGAGTTACTCATTCCAAGTCCAAACCCTAACCATCCTAACAACCAGCAAGGAGGAAACGCCATGGTGAAAACTAGGCTTACCAGGTTAAGCAACCAACTGCCGAAGCTTGTGTTATCCACACTGCAAGTAGAGCCAGAAACTACAACGAAAGAGTATTATTAGTTAACACTTAATTTTTTGTTGTTTGAGTTTAAACAAATTCTTGTAATCATAAAACGAAGAACAAATCCTGTAGCTTACCGGTGATTTAAATGAAGTTCAAATACAGTAAATGGCTTGATAGCCACGAGCTGAATAAGTGAAAACCCCACCCTTGTCACCAAAAGAACGAGCTGGCAGAATCACAGGATGCCTTCCACGATGGAAGTCTTGACATAAGCAAGTCGAACGATACCCTCATGCCATGACCGGACCAGTAAAGGTAGCAAAGGGATAAACCCTAGGTTTCAACAAACTTATAGCTGCCATCAACAAAATCTAATGGCTCCCAAACGAAGCAGTCAACAGGCACAAAGCACTGAAGCAGCGTAGAAGCTGCTACCAACAATGTATCAGCAAGGCTGGACCAGGAGGGTTCACAGAGCAACCGAGCCCGAAGGCAAGGGAGACATGGCCAAGTAGGGTTAGTCAACCGTTTTTTATCCCAAAATGCGTGGCTCTGGAATGACCACGTATCACTTTAATATTTCCCAAGCAGTGGGTCGACGTTCCAAAGTCTCACAATGAGATTCCAATTATTTCTTTTTCAATTAAAATCATTGCGTGGGTAAACCAAAATCATAACATGGATATTCCACTATGGTCATGGCACCATAAGTTTAAACCTGCCATATATATATTTCATGTTAGAACAATGCCTCGAAACTTTATATAGTGAAAATTTACACCTTGCCTTATATTCAATAAAACCTTGCATTGTCAATAGCATTCGAGATTAAGTCTAGGAGTCTATTTAAACATAGAGAATATGATCATTATTATAAAATCATAAGGAGATAGGTTTCAAGTATGTTATGTTGTTCGTAAAACCTACCACTATATTTCCCTGCACATAAATTCTCTTGTGAACAGACATAGATCATTACTTTCAAATCCATAAGATAATAGGGTGATGTCAAGAATAGTTACTTACAATTCTACTAACTAAAGTGCCATTGGCTATAGCCTGTGCAGATGTTATAGAAATTGTTATTCTTCTTCTGTGTTTTTAACTTGAAGAACTAAAGCTAAATAACTCACAATTTTGGATTAGGGTTACTCTAAAACATTTTCACTTGATTTTAAAATATAGTAACAATCTCTTAGTAGTTCCAGATTTCTTATAACAAGTAGACATTTGTTATCCTTAAAACCCAATGAGTTAAATCACGATAGCTCATAGTCTCTATTCCATTGTCAATCATGGAAATAGGAGTAGTTTCCAATCCAAGCAAAACCTTTAAAATGTTAAAAGAAGACATGTAACTGACAGAATACCTGGTAAATGCTAGAAACAAGCCAAGTATATATTGATAGTTCCAGATCCTGTATAATTGAAATTGTAAATCAAAAATATATTTTAACTTAAAAACTTGGCTTGATACGATAACATTGGATGAGTAAAAAACTAGTCTGAGTATGGTCACCCAGTTGTATTCTACAGTGCTAGTTATGAAGTATTTTGCATTACAGTCATATCATCAAAGGACAAATATTCTACAGAGTTACTCAATTCAATTGTTCTCAAGAAACATAGCTATCATATTCTCCAGTAATTCTAACTCTCTATCAGTAAGATTATAAGAAGATTACAGGAAGGGTTCTACCTTTAAACACTTGATAACCTGGCTAGCATGCTTAGGATTTTACTGAATAATTTGGTATAGCTAATTGATTTATAATACTTTAAGGATTTGATTGCAGCGACCCGAACATTACCTGTATATCTGTAAGAGAAAGAAAACCTGTTGCATTAGCTCGGAAGCTAAGTAAGCCCAGTCTGCTATGGCAATTCTCCCTTGAGGTTGCAAAACAGAAAACAATCAGTAACTATAAAGAAACTCATATTAAAATTTAAGTATAATAAAATATCATTCAGACACCTTTATGAACACTTGAGCTAATCAAACAGTTAAATGACTGTTTTTAATAATTTTACATGCTATTTTAAAAATTTTAAATTTTTCGAAAAATTGGGGTGTTGACAGATGGTGTTGTTAAGACAACAGAAAATGCTATTTGAGATCGATTGCAGAGGGATAAGCTGGTTCAAAATGGGAATACATTTGATTTAAATGTGAAACAACATTATAGACACACAGAAGGCCAAGAGAAGTATCAAATTAGGAAACCACATCGCTTGCATGTTCATAACTTGAAAGCATTTATGATGCACAATCCCTATGCACATGTGGTTGAATAACTAGTTCTTGTTGACCCAAAAGATGTTCCTGTTAGAGATGCATTTGATGAATCAATATATTTTGATTACAAATACTATGTTTTGGGGGTAAATCATTCTATGGAGGCTAGAATAGAATTGATGCAAGAGTTTCCCAAAAACCCTATTTTTCAAACAATGAAATACATCATTTACGTTGGTTTAATAGATGTGGAAGCAAAACTATTAGCATGGGATCACAACACAGATAGTGACTATAGTATTTCAATGACATTCATTCAAAGGGCTATATTTATCCACAATGAATTTGAACAAATATGTGGTGAGGATAGATCGAAAGTTGATGCAGATTTCCAGAAACAATGTTGAATGGAAATAGGTATTCCTATTAAAGAAGACAATGTGAAACATGAAGGTTTGAAGGGAAGTGATACATTCATAGCTGTAGACAACTATTTTCAGTTGGAATTTAGAATAGGGCCCATATGGGATTTGATTGATGACATATTTAGCATGTGGGAGAATATTGGCATAAAAAATCAAAGGGTAAAAAAAAATAAAGCAATTGAATGGAGCAGTAGTCAAGGAGGCCCTAACGTCAAGAATTTTCTAGAAGATATGACTATAACACCTTGGAGATCATTGCAAGGTGCAAAGGATGAAACACTTATATCTACAATACTGTCACATGTAAATTCAGTTGAATTATCCATGGGGGAAATGTGCAATGAATTTGAAAAGTAAGTTTAAAGGTTGTTTTTTTATTTTTTGAGTTTAATATTTTTTATTAAATAAGCATTGTGTTATTATTAGATGCCATTGTAAATTCCATTTATTTTTACATCATGTAGTCATAAGGTTTACATGAAAAAACAAGAGGATATGGTTATAATGTTGGGTAAGAAGATTTGAGAAGATGCCAAATGCAACTATCCAGATTCAAGCTCCATGGAAAACTTAAAATATTTTTTTGTTGCATATAAAAAGGTATGATGATTTATGATAGTTTCTATTTTATTTATTTCTAAGTGAATTAATTTATATTTTATTACTTATAGATATAACAAAAAATTCAAATATGTCAAAGAAGAGTACAGTAACAGACTCTTTCAAAATTCATATTGAAAGAGCCAAAATAGAACGATGAAGAATACAATATCTTGCAAACATTGAACTTGATGACACCCTTGATCATCACGTTTGGAATGGGCTCGACACTGTGCAATATAAAGTGATTTTTGGGTTATTGTGCAAACATTGCAAATCTTGTTCCCAAAAAGGAGTACTCCCTAGTTATTGCAGATATCTCTCATGGATACAATATCAAAAACATTACTTATGATTGTGAGTCTTATACATACTAGTCATTCAATAATGTGGTTTCACGATTTCTGGATGTCACAACATCACTCCTATGGATATTTCTTGTTTTTCATTCATATGTACAATGAGGAGCAGTGCTAACAACCTTAAATGATAAAGAAAACTCAAAGAAACAACTGTATTGGTAAGATATTTATAGTATATTATTAAGCATTTGAATTTTGAAACCAAAACTATTTTTCTATAACTTAATTAGATTCTTATCTATTTATGTTATCGACATAATCCTAACATTCATAGCTGCAGAACTGATCCATTGATGAGTGATACTGAAAACATACATCTTACATGTTGGACAAAAGATGAGACCTGTGAATTTGTTTTAATCAATGCAAAGAGTGAAGGAAAATATAGTCAAATATTGTTTTATAATGTCGTGGTTAACAAGTTGACATATGAAGAAAGAGATTTGAAAGGAGAGACTGTAAACATCTACTAGAAGCCACAAGCATTGATTAATTATATTATAGATATTTTTTCAAAAGGAGATTAGGTTTTATATTTTTTCTCGGGATTAGGTAATATTTATGTTATTACATATGAAACTAGTGTTGTAATCTAAATCCAATAATATATATATTTTAAATTTATGTTTCATTATGTTATTTAACTTTTTTTTGTTGTGTATGTGGTGATTAGGTACAACAATATCATGTTCGTTACAAAATGGAAGAAATTGCATATCAATTGAGAATGATCCACTATAGTGCAATTATATCAAGCAAAGAATTAATGCTATGAAAGTTCTTCCAGATGAAATGCAGGAAGTTGGTTTGAATAAAGGAGAATTTAGTGAGTCACTTGTGGCAAAGATGTCAAAAGAACCTCAACCTCTTTTAAGAGGGGAGTTTAGAAAAGATCACTTTGGGCATTTTGCAGAAGTAGAGGACCCAATGGAAGAACACATTGAGGTCGAGGAAGAGAGCCAACCAGCAGAAAATGTCAATTTTGATGAAGATTTCAGCCTGCATGATATTGTTGATTAGCTTCATATCGTTGAGGAAAATGTCAAAGTTCAAATTTTTTTTATAAGATATTTTTGAAATGTTTTGAATGTAAGATTTTATTTTGAGAAGAACTGTTATGTTTTTAATATGCTATTCAGAAATATATGTTATACACTTTTTTTGAGTTTAGATGAATCGTCACTTTATGAAAAATAATGTTGAAGAGTATCATTTGGATACCCCAAATAGAAGAAAATATGTCGAGAAATGATTTTTTTATTTTTTTAGAAAAATTCCCCAAAAATGACGACTTTAAAATAAAATTTTAACGAAAAAGCTTTTAAAATGCATATATTTTTCGTTCTAACTAGCTTCTAAATCTTAAAAAAAATAAAAAATGTATGTATTTTTTTACTATAACTAGTTATTAAATGTAGATTTGTTTTGTAAAGTTTGGAAAATGGCCCTTGTAAATAAAAGTTATAGTTTTCTTAAGACCAAGAAGTTTCAAACAAACAAATGGCTCAAAATGAAAAATGGTGCTACCAGTATACACACTTTTTGAAACGGAGGTAAAAATAGCTACTAAAATTGACCCCCCAAACAACGAGAACAATTTCGGGTTCTCATCAAGTTGTATAACTTGTTTCTTGTTTTTTGATATTTTATTTTTTTAATTATCATTCCCTCTTTTACTTATATTTTATTTATTTTCCTTATTTTTTGCTGCTTCTTTTATTATTATTATTTAAATTCAAGAAGTTTCACAGGTTTAGTGTAAAAAGGGGCTTCATCAATAAAAGTGCCATCTAAAAGATGGTGAAGATGCAAGCAATAATACGAGGTTAGGGGGTGCAATGGTGCAACAAATTATTTTGTGAAGGGGAAAAATTCCAAGTGACGTAGGCTGATGGCTAGGTTTGTCGAGAACTCGTAATAAGTGTTTTGGAATTTTGGGGTCTCGGAATCAAATTACATGAGTTGCATTTGATTCATGATGGTAAGCTTATCAAACATGGCAAGGTTCTCCATCAAAATTTTCATTTTCACAAAACCCAAAAATTGTGTGCAAAAACATTTTTTAATGAAAGTTGAGGTCGCGTACTTACAAATGGCTTACCGAAAATTAATTTTGTCACCTTCCCAAACTCTTTTGTTATATAGTATTTCAGTCCATTAGTAGGGTTTGACACAAATCGACACCATTTGAAATATTTTAATCCTTGAACGAGTCCATTTGATCACCCATCGCACCTCATGTCTGACAGCAGTCGAAGGATCAAGTTTCTCTCAGAAACAGTTCTAAGTCAACCACACGGTGATAAAAATTGCCTAAAGATGATCTAAGATGATAGATATTCTTAATCTAAGTAAAATCCACCTATGATTGAGTTACGATGATCAAAACTATGGTCCATAGGCCCACTAGCCGCAACTTGAATGAAGTTGCGAAATGCATTGATTTCCTTATGCAAGGCTTTAGCAATCGATAAAACAACCTTTCCAAATATGTGACTGATCTCATAGGGAAATTGACATATCACAACATAAATCAACATATATCGGCTCGATTATTTCTATGCAGTTGGGAATGTTAGGTTGCAATCAAAGATTGGGAGGAAATGATTATGGATTGCATACAGGGGGCTCAAGTGTGTAGTTCATGATTATGAAAATGACATTTCAACCATCGACATGAAATCAACCTTCTATTAGAGGGTAAATCAACCACATGGATAGTTCAGATGACTCATTCAAGGATGAAGATGACAATTGATAAAGATCATCATGAAGGAATAAACAAACACTACGACAGTCGTACTTCATTCAGATTAGTTGTTATTCACAGCTCGATTCCAGTTGCACTCATGATGCCAAGATTTAGCTGAGGGGAGGCCTATTTTTCTACTTTGAGAAATATAAAAGTAGGCTCGAACGTTGTGGCCACAACAATTAGAGAACCACTAGAAGAACCAATTATCTCTTTATAGATCACCAAAATACCTACATGCATCTAAGTGTTAAAGATAAGCTCTTAAGAAGCTTATAATAGTTCTTACGTTCATGGTTCCCACTTCGACAAGTATTCAAATTTTCAATAAGATATGGATCAATGAAAGCAGAGCTAAGATAATCTTATGATTATTCTCTAGGAGCGAGATTATGGAATTTATTTACTAAGCTTTAGTCCAACATGCACTTTGCACTAGGAATAACACAACATAACATAAATCATAATTTAGACGAGTGCATAAAGTTTATTCCTCATCTCCTATACCACATGCATGGCTCTACCTCCTGCAAGCATCCATAGCCTCGACATAGTTTCATTTTAAGCCATTTTATGGCTGAACGGTCTTGTTCCATTTTTATCTTTTGGTTTGCATATGTAGATACATAATTATTTTTTATCTCTTATATTTTCTACTGTTGGGCTTGGCCCAAGTGGGGCATTTTTGTGCAAGTCAAGTTTTGGCACTGCAAAGTTAAGCGCAGTAAAGTTGAATAATTTTTTAACAAGTTAATTTTTGAGAGCTGCGAAGTTGAGGGCAGCGCAACGTCGAAAGAGCTGTGAAGTATAGAGCTGTGAAGAGGAGCATAGCGCAAAGTCAAAAGAGCTACGAAGTACAACGCTACGGAGGAGTTACCACTATGAAGAGCCCGATCTATGGAGATCCAGCAAGAAAGAAGGTGGATGGAAGATGGAACATATTCCGGTTATACCATCAGCATTCTATTTTTGGTAAAGATGCTCCAGGATTACCAAGCGGTAGGTAAGGAGTAAAGGGAAAGAAAGAGACCAGTCGCTCAAGCAAGGAACCACTACATGAACCGGCTGCACGAAGCCATTAGAGAAGGGACAGCATGAGAAAGCAACCTATTGGCGTGCATGCAACAGGGGGGCTGATAGTGACGTGACCATGCGCAGAGGACAGCCATGACATAAGATTCACTACCAAAACCAGCAAGTCTGGTTAGCTGAAAACCGCGACAGTTTTGGAAACCCTTAGAGTTTCGCCCAGCTATTGTAATGACATGACCTATGAGCATGATCTATAAAAAGGGCATATTTTGTAAGGGAAAGGGATAACCTATCGTTGTTGTTGATGCTTAGTATTGAGAAATCTTCTAAGTGTAAAGACTAAATAGATATTTGTTGAGAGACAATTTTGTTAAGGCTTTGCAAGCTATGTGCGCATCGACCTATTGAGAGAGAAGAGAGTTTGCAGCTGAGTGCGCAGACTGGAACTGTTGTACCCTTCCCAAAGACTAATATGACAACAGTTCATGTGGACGTAGCTCCCATACTGAGGGTGAACCACGTTAAATCTTGTGTAGTGTTATTGTTTATGTGTTTGCGCTTGTATGTTCACTTACAATGAATGCTTGAGATCTCATTTATGAGATGATATGTTCATGATTTTGTATGTATTCGCCATGAGAATGAGATGGGAATAATATGTTAAGTACCACATGTATGGATGAATGTTGAATGCACAGTATTTCTGAGTTAAAAAATGCATAAGTCATTTAGATAAGCACCTAAGTAGGAGAGCTCGCATCGTGCAACTCCCTTGAAGCGCAACACCGGAGGTGCGTAGAACCATATGTTTCACCTTGTTGCATAAATCGTAAGGTTAAATGGTCTAATGCAAGTGATGAATGAATAAAAGCACTAAGTAAAATAATCAAGTTTGGTTAAGTCCGAACGGGAGGCGTATTTGTTAGTTGCGTTGTCCTGTCATTGAAACCTATCTGAGTCACGCAGTCCTTGGATGCGTTGGTTGTGCAAGTGCCTGAACTTGTGGAAGTGTCAACCACGAAGTTTCCTACGTCGCGCAGTCATCAGTCCGCAGCGCTAGCCCCATCGTGCACTTCTCTTTAGTTAGCCGAAACTCACATCACCAGGTTGTGGAAACCTGATTCCGCAGCCACCCCCTCAACTTCACCTCGGGTGAGACCTCAGTCTATCCGCAGATTGTTGCTGAAAGGGTTGGTGAAAAGGGGTTTTGTTTTCCATGTCCCTGTATCATCCGCAAGCAAATGGAATTTTTGAAGCATTCAATAAGGTATTGGAAAATGCGCTAACAAAGATATGCAATGTCAATAGGGATGACTGGGACCTGCACATTCCAGCTGTTTTATGGGAATACAGAACTACTAGCAAAAAGTTGACTGGCCATACACCTTTTAGGCTAGCCTATGGACAGGAAGTAGTAATGCCAATGGAGTACATTGTTCCCATCTTAAGAATAGTTGCATTCACAGACATGGCAGATCACGACATGGTAGAGGAAAGGCTTCTACACTTGGTTGGTCTGGAGGAAGATCGCTTTATTGCAGGCTTTCACCAACAAGTGCAGAAAGAAAGAGAAAAAGCATGGCATGATCGCCACATCAAGAACAGGTCCTTTCAGGTAGGTGATCTAGTCCTCCTGTATGATAGCAAATTTATGAAGTTTCCTGGAAAGTTTAAAATGCATTGGCTTGGCCCATATATTGTTTTACATGTAACTAACGGTGGCGCAGTCCAGTTAGCCACGTTAGCAGGAGATAAATTTCTCAGTCTAGTCAATGGAAGCAGACTAAAAACCTATAGGGATAGTCCTACTTCGCAGAACCCTTAATGATCCGGAAAGGAGGAAGTTTCTAAGTGTCAAAGTACAGTTGAAATTGGGCACTAGAAACGGGAAAGAGTCTGTACACGAACTGTGATGAAGAAAATGTATATACCGCACAACACTTGTTAAGAAGTGAAGCTGCGTAGAAAAAAAAAAGAGAAAAAAAGTGAAAAGAGGAACTGCGCAGTTGCAAAGGCCAAAATGGAACTGCGAAGATCAAGTTGAACGAGAAAAGAGGCTAAGTTCAGAAGCAAGAAATAAGGCACCGCGAAGTAACTGCATCGGAGTAGTGACAACCCACTGCGCAGTTCGATGCAACACTCCAAAAAAGTAGCCGTTAGAATGTCGGTCGCAAATATACCCATTATACAGTACTTTTTCCAGTGACCACTTGAGCATTTAACGTAGAAATAGTCGTTCGGAACGACTTAATGAAGGAAAGGATGAAAATATTCGCTAGATTTGGCCAATGGATACCACATTTAATGCTTATCTATCCATTGAAGGGCGCAGAGGAGGCTAGTTGCGCCTATAAATACCGTTGTATTTGGACTCACGGGCGTTACCGAAACCCTTGAATTTTCTTGTGAGCAATACTTTGTGATTGTTTGCCGTAAGTTATCAGCAATCTCATTGTTCTGTCTAGATCCATCTAGTGAATGTCTAATAGGTCCTCTATTGAGCAAGAGTTCACGGTCCAGGAGACTATGAAGGTGTTTAGATATGGAGGAATCGAAAGGTTTATGAGAAACCCCACCAAGAAACTTATAATAAAGCAAGGTCAGGCTTCCCGAAGATCACCAAGACACACTGCAACACTGCAAGATAAAGGCAAAGAACCAGCGGTGCCGAAAATGAAGATAAAAATGATGAGTTCCACAGTGCCACAAGTTCCATTGGGCGACAAGGAAATACCATTGAAGCTAACCCCTGAGTATATCTCGTTGCATGCACAAGACGCACCAACCATTAAGCTATTGAAAAATGCCAAGCATGAGATTCTTCTCTCACCTATGTCGAAGCATGTCGAATTGGGAGGAAATCTGTTGGGTAAGATCCTAGAATGTAAGTGGGAAGACTACGATCTGCTTCAGATGCAGAAGGACCCCAATGAACCTAAGTATCCACAGTTCTAGCCAGACAAGTACATGTGCTGGAAGAAATACGTGAAAGGAAATATTGCCTTGGTCACAGAAAGTTGGTTATCCAGAGTAGTCGATTCAAGACTGCTCAACTTGTTAAGACTACCGCACTTCGATAGAACACCAGAGCTGAATGCGGTGATGAGAACTCTTATGTCGCACATTCACTAGGGATATCTATGGCTTGATCGCAATATCGACCTCAACATTGACTTGATCCACCAGATCACTGAATTAAGCAAGAGAGGCGCATAATTAGCTGAAGACTCCACCTGATCAGCAATAGCTGCGAGCAGAAGAAGTGAAAGTTGAGGTAGAAAGTATAGCCAGTGAAGTGGCTAAGTTCCATAATCTGCTGAACGAGGAGAAAAAAATGTTTACTGCACTTGAAGAAGGCCCAGAGTTGCTGGAACTCAAGAACACCCTGAAGGATAAGCAGGCCGCATTAGAATTGCTAGACGTAGAGGTCAAGGATTTGCCACCAAGAGACCACCTTTGTAGATATCATGAAGTCAGGGATTTGAAAAAATAAGTGCAAGTGTTGAGAGAAAGGGAGACTGAGGTTGGGGATAAGTCACAGCCCCTCCAAGAAGAAGCCCATGAACTAACACAGAAAATTGAAGTAGCATTGAGGGAACTCTGTGAAGGGAAGTATTCAGTACAAGATCAAGTAGACGATGAAATAACACCTGATGTGTTGGAGACAATCAAGCAGATTGAGTAAGACAACAAGGAAATGGTAGAAAAGTTAAGTACAAGATATCAAGAGTTCATTGCGAAGTTAGTTCCGCGGGAGTAAGAATAGCTAGAAGAAGTAGAAGTTGAAGGTGGCCCTAGGATGAGCCACATGTAAGTGTTAGGGCCCTGTTGGGCTTGCCCCAACTGGGGAATTTTTGTGCAAGTCAACTTTTAGCACTGCGAAGTTAAGCGCTGTAAATTTGAAGACTTTTTGAACAAGTCAGTTTTTGAGCACTGCAAAGTTGAGCGCAGCGCATCAATAGAAGAGATATGAAGTATAGAGCTGTGAAGTGGAGCACAACGCAGCGTTGGAAGAGATGTGAAGTACAGCGCTGCAAAGAGCCCGATCTACGGATATCCGGCAAGACAGAAGGTGGACGAAAGATGGCACATATTTCAGTTAGACCATCGGCAGTCTATTTTTGGTAAATATGCTACAGGATTACCAAGCGACGGGTAAGGAGTAAAGGGAAAGAAAGCAACCAGTCGCACAAGCAAGGAACCACTACATGAACCAGGCGCACGAAGCCATTAGAAAAGGGACGGCTCAGTGAAAGGGACCTATTGGCGTGCGTGTGATAGGGGGGATGATAGTGATGTGACCATGCGCAGAGGACGACCATGACGGAAGATTCACTACCAAAACCAACAAGTCCAGTTAGCTGAAAACCACGACAGTTTTGGAAACCCTTAGGGTTTTGCCTAGCTATTGTAAAGACATGACCTACGGGCATGATCTATAAAAAGGGCATATTTTGTAAGGGAAAGGGTTAATCTCTCGTTGTTGTTGATGCTTAGTACTGAGAAATATTCTAAGTGTAAAGACTGAATAGATCTCTATTGAGAGACATTTTTGTTAAGGCTCTGCAAGCTGTGTGCGCAGAGGCCTATTGAGAGAGAAGAGAGTCTGTAGCTGAGTGCGTGGACTGGAACTGTTGTACCCTTCCCAAAGACTAATATAACAACATATCTTGTGGACGTAGCTCCCATCCTGGGGGTGAACCACGTTAAATCTTATGTACTATGATTTTTTATGTTTTTGTGCTTATATGTTCACTTATAATGAATGCTTGAGATCTCATTTATCAGTTGATATGTTCATGCTTTTGTATGTATTCTCCATGAGAATGATATGGGAATAATATGTTAAGTATCATATGTATGGATGAATCTTGAATGCACAGTATTTCTGAGTTAATGAATGCATAAGTAATTTAGATAAGCACCTAAGTAGGAGAGCTCGTGTAGTGCGACTCCCTTGAAGTGCAGCACCGGAGGTGCACAAAACCATATGTTTCACCTTGTTGCATAAATTGTAAGGTTAAATAGTCTAAGAAAAGTGATGAATGAATAAAAGCACTAACTAAAGTCATCAAGGTTGGTTAAGTCTGAAGAGGAGGCGTATTCATCAGTTGCGTTGTCCTGTCATTGAAACCTATCCGAGCCGCATATTCCTTGGATGCATTGGTTGTGCAAGTGCCTGAACTTGTGGAAGTGTTAGCCGCGAAGTTTCCTACATCGCGCAGTCATCAGTCCGCAACGTGAGCCCCACTACGAGCTGCTCATCAGTTAGTCGAAACTAACATCACCAGGTTGTGGAAACCAGATTCCGCAGCCACCCCCTCAGCTTTGCCCCAAGTGAGACCTTACTCTGTTCACAGATTGTTTCCGAAAGGGTCGGTGAAAAGGGGTTTTTTTGGTTCATTGAAACCACGAAGAACCTGGGTCTACATTGGAAACCTCTAGAACAGTATTGTAAGCCAACATCTACCTTTGTTGTGAGTAGATGGGGAGCAATTTCAGTAAGCCCCTTAAGGGCATGGGATGGTATTTTTAGAATCATTTTGATTTCTTACGCATTGTCATCCCTCCAATTCTACCTATGGTTTGACCACTAGAAAACATCATAATATTTATCTGATTAAGTGTGTGAAGTGGAAGGAGATTGCTAGAGAATAACCAAAAGACACTTGGAGTCTTACTAATTTTTTTCTTGTATAATCCCTTTCAATTATGTCAACATTCCACCATGACAAGGATTCCACTATACACTTTTGAATAACTTGTAATAATGCTCATATGAAATGCACTAGTGCTAATCAATTATGATATATGTCTTTTAGGTAGTGCCATTGTTGGTTGTGGAGCCTGATCTCCCAGATTCAGAGATATTATTATTCATTCGTGTTTGTAACCCAATATTATATGATATGCAGGTGGACTGTACACTCACCCCAGTAGGGGGTTTTGGGGGGCATCGCCCCCCACAAGGTTCCATGGGGGGCCATACCCCCTAGCTAGGGGGTTCGGGGACCAGCAGAGGTTTGGGGGCGAAGCTCCCGAAGGAAATTTTTGGGGTTGTTTTACATGCCCATGGTTTTGGGTAACTCGTGGTATTTTTCCATGGTATTCCCCTTTATAAGAAAGACATTGTAATACGGCTAGGGTTTAATTATTAGGTATTATGCATTATAAAGATCTTTAAGATCGTGAAAGAGAGACTGTGAGACAATGAAGAGGAAGTGCAACAGATGTGTTGCAGGTTGTATCCCTTCATTTGTTGGATGGTATAATAATAAGGACTGACAATTTCAGTGTGGATGTAGCCCATCTTGGGTGAACCACAATATATTGGTGTCTCTCTTGTAATATGTTTGTGTGATTGTATTTGCATCTTGTTTATTGTTTATTGCTTTGCGATCCTGTTTTTCTAACAACCATTTCATAGACCTTAACCCTTGACACCCCAACATATTAAGTCATGAGTTTTGAATGACCTTTCATGTTACCTGATTCCAAAGGTTTGAATTACAAGTTTGAGCAACAAAGGAAAAATAGAGCATGAGGCAAGGGAGAGAAATATGTATAATCAAATAAATCCATCGTGACTGACCACAAGGAAAGGGAGGGAATTATAAACCAAATAAGTTATTGGATGCAAGTTGGGAGAATAAAAAGCAGATCATGAGTTCATCTTAAATCTAAGCACAATCAATTATTTTCATATTTTCTTTAAAAACCAAGGTGACAAGCAAAATATTGAGAGAAAGTTCGAATATCAGATTATCAAATCCAATCATGAATAAATGAAGTGATGTAAATGCATATGTTTGGGGGAAAATATTAGGAAACATGCCTAGTCGGATTATAAGCATCACTACCCCCAAATTTTAATTTCCCAAGTTGATTCATAATGTCAATGTTGTTCTGAAGTAACTTGCCACTTGTATTCTCCTCATTTCTAAAAATTTGTCGTGCACATAGTTGATTCTCTGTGTCTTTTACATAAGCCTCGGTCACCTCCCAAAAAGATGTTCTGACAATATGATGCCAAGGGTTGTCTCAATAGAGAGGTCATTATAGTCACCTAAGGATATCAAAGTTGGATTGATCATTAGCACCAATGAATGGCACGATAGGACAAGATACTCTCAAGGGATCAAAAGGGTCTCAACATCAAAGATTCCAAAGAATATTCTAAGAGTGTGCATGCGATATCAAGGGTGATTGAAGGATATTTTATGTTTGATTGTTGTTTTTTATTACAACATCATATTCATTAAAATTTTTGAAACAAGAATCATACAGTTTCAAAATATTTAAACAATGTTATTGAAAATAAATTATTAGGGATTAGATTTTTAGATCATGGAATAGTTCCCTATGAATATGAGCTAGGCATATCCTTAGTTTCCGATTGTATGGTGCGTATCCTTTCAAGGGATATCTACATCAAAAGTGGAAACAAATAATAACAATGCAGATGTAAGAGACAATAAAACTGTGATCAAACTCCTGTTGTTCTTACCTTTCACTGATGAGCATTGATAATCAATTTCCACTGCAAAATCACGATATCTTTTAATGAAACATTTCCAACTAGATTTATAAATTTAATTTCAGAATGCATTTCAAATTATATGCACTAAATTTAGTAGGTGTCACTCATAATTTATGGGACAGTAGGAGATATCGAAAAGATAGAATGGAGACCATACTTCCTAGCCACCTTTCAATACTACAATCAATATTTTTAGAGTCTATCTGATGTGACATTACACATATCCTACGGTTGAGTTGACAATACAATTGTACTCATAGGAATGTTTCAACCCTAATCGAGTACCCATTACAAATTCAGAAAATCTAAGGCTTTATGAATTTCTCTCCTGTAAATATGGCTCTCTGGGTTATATTCTTCCGATGAAGACTATCTTCATTCCTTTTAGCTAAACTTTGCTTCATGACCTTTGTCGGATCAAACTTTCCAGCTAGTGGTCTATGGGGCATCAAATCTTAGAACCATTTTCACCCATTTGTATTGACAAATTTGTCTCACCATGTTGTGATGAATATAAATTCTAATGAAAACATCCCTGTCCCATCTACTCTTTCAAAATTCCTCATGACAGTATTTTGATTCTCCATCCGGTGCCTCAATGATTTCTCATCAATGCTTTAACCTTTAATAGTGCATTTTTTCTCTTTTTCCACCGTCACCTATATCGTTAATGGTATCAACACTAATATATATGCAATGATTTTCCTTCACTTTCTATTTTTGTTGTTAAATTTTATCTTGCATCCTACTGTCATAGTGTCAGTGTGAATCTTACTCGTATTCCGCAACTATTTAATGCTTTGTCAAAGTCAGAGAACGTCTTTTCTCAAACCCATAATTTTGTAGATCCAAAATTTCTTCAACTTGGAAAGATTTTGAAAGTGTCATCCTTCACAAAACACATATGTGCTCATACTAATTCTCATAAAGACATTAAATGCATCGAGAACATTTTATTCAGAGAAAGGAAAAATTTAAGGATCCATAATTGTTTTAAAGTGTAGAAACCTTGGCAAATCATACTAATTCTTAAATTTCCAACCATAGAATGTTTGGTGATACATTTGTAAAAATGTTCCATTTTTTAAGGATTTTATATAGTTTATGGACAAATTTGGCGATACTTAGAGTAAAAAAAGTATCTCCTAGGGAATAGGGGTGAATCATTTTAGAAACAAATGGAAATTGGCAAACCTTTTTTGGAAAGAAACCTCGAAAATCATCCCATGGGCTAAATTTTGCCCCTAAAATTTTCCTTGATGAGAATGAAACAATAGGTAACGAATAATGCAGGGAAGAATTTAAACCTTTATGGATTCCCAATGTAGTTGTGGGGAGTTCCTCTAGATCTTTCAATTTCAAAAAAAAGAAGAAGAAATAATCCTTGTACTTACAAATAAATCAGCCTTAAATGATAACATGATTTGCAAAGGTGTGTTCATTGGTAATGATAGCCAAATAGCCTTGAAACTATATAGGGTTTGGCTCGGGATAATTTTGTTGAGAGTTGTGTGACGAGAATGTCGTAATGGAATATTACCTCAAACCTTGTTCTTCAATCTCGAGGTATGAGCTCCAGTACGAGTTCATAATATGACTTCAAAGTGTGCACTGTCCATATTCCTTCATTAACCCTATTAGTCTGGGTTTTTAGAGTTATAGATCTAGCTAAACTAGCTTACCTATCTAAGAAATCAATATCATATCAACATAAATTAGAACAGAAAGAGAACAAGGAAAATAATACACCAGATATAGGTGGTTCACCCAATTGGGCTGCATCCACAGGAAGATTGTCTTCTATTATCTCCAGAAATCTCCTTCAATCTTAAAATAGAGAAACTACAAATAACCCAAATACAATATAGAAGAGAGCTTGTGAGCACAATACAATGTGTTGTGATAGTATGATGGAATGTTGTGTATAATGGATGTGACTGCCTTGACCCTATTATATACCAAGAGATGTGGAGGAATTACTCTCACATATTGCATGTGTGATAATATAATTCTCCATAATAACATCTCTTTATATAACAATGGATATCAATAGTATACTTTACCATAATGAATATGGGATATAATGTATTACTCTTTTACATAAGATTATGGATAACTTCCAACATAATACAAAAACATTATTGCCTTCCCAGGAATATAAAATATCTCAACACTCCCCCTTAATAATGGATGGGAGAAAATCCCTCACTAACACTAAGGAAGGAAGGAGTCATTATTTCTCCCCCTTGATGACAAATTCCCTAATCCCAAGCAAGGAATGAGATGCACATAATTCATTGATGTTAAGGATTTGGTGAAGATATCGGTTTCCTGCTGCTCAGCAGGACAATACTAAAGAGAAAGAATACCATCTACGATGAGACATCGAATGTAATGAGAATCAAGGTTGAGATGCTTTGTCTTGGAATGATATATCGGATTATAAGAAAGCTGAATTGCACCTTGATTGTCACATTTCAACACAGTTGACGATTTTGGAACCAGACCAAGATTACTGAGAACATGTTGTAACCAAAATTCTTCTTTAGCTGCTTCTTTGGATGCTCTATACTCTTATTCACACGAAGATAAATAAAGAGTCTTAACCTTCTTGATGGACCAAGAAATCAGACCTGAACCAAGTTGAAATATATAACCAACAGTTGACGGTCGATCAGAACTGTCACCTACCTAGTCAAAATTTGTATATCCAGAAAGTGAAACTATAGCACTACTCGAATAAAAGACACCATAGTACAATGTCCCCTGTAAATATCTCATAATTATCTTGGTTTAGTGCCAATGACTTTCATGAGGTTGTTGCATGAACCGAGAAACTGTACTGACAACAAAAGAGAGATTTGGTCTATTGTTAATTAAATATATCAAACTTCCCATGAGATGACGATAAAGAGTAGTGCAACAAGAGGAGTGGTACACTCAACAGTTAACTTTACACCGGACTCAAATGGTGTAGGAGCAGGTTTACAATCACTCATATGGAAACGATACAATAAGTCTGTAGCATACTTCGACTGAGAGAGAAAAATACCATCTTCCATATCCCATATTTGAAGACTCAATAAATAGTGCAATATACTGAGATCGGTCATTTGAAATTGCTTTTGAAGTTCACATTTCATACTTTGAATTAATACAAGTTGGCTGCCAGTGATGATAAGATCATCCACATATAACACAATAATGAGAATATTATCACCAAAGTTCTTAACATATAAATTTGGATCAGATATACAATGCTTAAAACCATTGTTCAAGAAATATGTATCAATTTTATCATACCAATCCCTAGGTGATTGTTTGAAATCATATAAAGACTTGTGTAATTTGCATACAAAACTTGATGTTTCAACATTAATAAAACCAGGATGTTGTTGCATATAAATGTCTTCATTAAGATCACCATTTAAAAAATCACTTTTAACATCCATTTGGTGTTTTCCCATTTATAAGATGCAACAAGACATAAGATGGTTCTTATTGTATTCATTTTAGCAACAGGATAAAAAGTTTCATTATAATCAATACATTCCTGTTGATTAAAACCTTTTGCAACTAATATAGCTTTATATTTTTCAATATGTCCTTCTGCAGTAAACTTAGTTTTATAAACCCAGTTACAAGCAACTAAATTCTTTCGTGAAGGAAGAGGAACAAGAGACCAAGTCTTGTTCATCATAAGAGATTCATACTCAGTATACATAGCTTGTTCCCAATGAGGTTTACCCTTATCTTAAGAATAAGAAGTAGGATCGTCTATGGCAAAAACTTTGGTCGTAAGAGAAAAGTTAGATCTAGTTCTATGAGTATCGGAAGGATTACCGATCTCACTACCTGCAGATTCAATAGTTTTCCAGGAAAAGACATGAAGGTTAGAAGGAACAGAAGTCACTTCAGAAGCTTCAAGACATTTAGGTGGAACATAGGCACAATACTAATATTAGTTCACCCTATTTCGAGAAGAAGAGGGTGAACTAATATCAACAACAAACATAGTACTATAAGGAGTAACATATATAGGAGTAATAGGAGACAATGGAATATTCAGGGTAACATGAGGTTCTACAGACTCAAGTGGTGGAGAGATTTCAATAAATTGAACATCTCTTCGGATTATGACACTCTGATTAGAAGGATCAAATAACTTGTAACCCTTGGAATCCTCAGCATAACCAATGACTATACACTTGTGAGACTTGGGTTCTAACTTTTTTTGTTTGTCATCAGGAATATGAGTCCAACATTCACAACCAAACACCTTAAAGTTACTAATATCTAGTTTTCTACCATTCCATTTTTCCTCGAGGGTAACATGCTTAATATATTTTGTAGGAACTTTGTTTAAAATAAAGTTAGCACAACTGATGGCTTCAGCCCAAAATTTCTTGTGTACTCCTTTAGAATAAAGCGTACATCTAGCCATTTCAACTAAAGTTATGTTTTTACTTTCAACAACACCATTTTGTTGAGGTGTGTAAGGAACTGTCTTTTGATGTTGAATTTCTTGTTTAGATAATAAAAACTTCAAATTATTTCTTAACAAATTCCCCCCCATTATCAGATCTCAAAGTATTAATATTTTTACCATAATCATTCTCAACCAAGGATTTAAATGCTTAAAACTTAGAAAAAGTGTCACTTTTATTTTTCAAAAAATAAACCCATGATTTTCTACTAAAGTCATCAATAAATTCAAGAAAATAGACTACATGAGATATACAAGGAACTTCAAGAGGACCACAAATGTCACTATGAATTAATTTCAAAGGTTCTTTAGCACGCCAAGCTTTACCTTTATCAAACATTTCTCTATGATGTTTACCAAGTACACAACCTTCACAAACATCGTTAGTAGACGAAATATTAGGCAAGCCAACTAATTTGATTTAACATTTGCATTTTACCATAATTCAAATGACCCAATCTTTCATGCCATAACTTACTTATTTCATTAGCATGAGCAACATATGAATAAAAGGGTTGTCTTTTAGTTGAATTAAAACCAACAAATTTATATAGACCCACAGTATGATCAACATGACCAGAAGAAACTACTTTAAAATCATGGTTGATATCTGTAAGAACATATTTATCAGGCCAAGATTCAAATTTATATCCTTTTTGACATGCACGATAAATAGAAAGCAAGTTTATGGGCATGTGTTCAACATGAAAAACTGTCATCTTCCAATTGACCATTAGCAACATTAACATTACTAGAACCAATTACAGAAATTTGTTTACCATCACCTATAGATACTTTATGAGATGTGTACTTATTATTGTCATAAGATGTAAATAAAGAAGCATTGCCATTGATATGTTTAGAAGCACTAGAATCCATTATCCATTCCACATTAGAAGAAGAACTACTACACAAAACAACAGATGCACATAAAGATACTTGCGATTCATTAGAACCTTTCTTTTTAGCCTTAGACATTAAAGATTTCACTTTAAAGCAATTCTTTTCAGGATGGTTAGTTTTACCACAATGCTTACAAGGATCATACACATTCTTCTTCTTACTATTTTAATGATGTGCATTAGAAGCATGACCAAGTTTATTAGTATGATTTGAACAAGAACTTTTATCATTATTAAAACTTTTCTTAGGATTCTTATTATGCGCCATAAGAACCTTATTAGGTGAGACATGTCCTGAAAAAATAAACCTTTCTTGCTCATTTATCAACCCTTTACAAAAATCATCGAAGGTAGGTTTCGTGGTATTTTGAGACAATTCAAGATCCCTATTCCTAGTTTGGATTAACATGTCAAAACAAGATGGCAATTTTTTGTTCTACAAGAATTATAAGAGCGGTGTCTATCTTCTTGTAATATTTACCACAATTATTTAATTTTTCATTTAAATTTTTCACATCAGCAAGATATAATTCTACTCTTTCAAAGTTAGTAGGATCTAGCTCAAAAATCTTCTTTTCAAGGTAATAAGCAGAAACATCATCATATTTATCAAATAAAGAAGCAAGAATTTTCCATACCTCAACTGAGATGTCTTCTGCCTCAATACTTACCTCAAGACTATCTAAAACTGTTTGACCAGTGATCCCTCTTTCTTGATCACATTTATCTTCCCATATAACCACATCTTTAGTATCAACATGTTTCTTGTGTTCACCATTAACAATCCTCCATAGATTCTTACTCCTGAGAACATCAATCATTTTTCTTTTCCATGCAAGTTAGTTAGCACCAACAAGTTGAGGAACAAAAGCTACTTCTTAAGTCATAATGATAGAAATATTGACAAGAAAATTAAACCCAAATGCTAGAAATGACAAGAGAAAAAGGTGAATAACAGAAAACTAATACACTTTACCATTTTGATCTGAAGAAACACAGTAAAAAAATAGAAAATTTACTTACTGCCCTTAAAAAAGTGCTAAGAAAAGTCACTTGCAGGTGTGTCACAAGAAATGCGAAAGTAAATCTGATACTCGCGGGTTCTGCACAGAACAGTTGTGGGTTACTCGCGGTTTTACAATAGAGAAATACACGGGTGCGTGGGTCTGTCAAATAAAAGACGGTGGTCCTGAAAAGTTATTCACAGGTTCGCAATCATCAAGGTGCAGGTACTCACGCTGTCTGTAAAGAAAAAATCACGAGTGTCTAGTTTTAGGTTGAAAAAGTGTTGATTATCCGCTGACGAAAACCTGCAAAAAATATACCAAACTTGGATGAAAACAACAGATTTAAAAACCAGAAGATAGATCTCCTTGATGAGAATCCAAAAATCATATAGATCTATAGAAAAAAAAACCATTAAGAGACCCTTGAAAAAATTATGCAAAGATCTACACAACAAAGTTAGGGTTAGGAGTAAAAAACTGCAGAATCATACCCAGATCTCTAGAAAGAAAATATGCAAAAATAAACAATTCCCATATGATTATAGTTATTGATTGAAATATATAGAAGGTTCTAGGTCATAGAAACCATCTCTGATACCATGTCAAATTTATAGATCTAGCTAAATTAGCTTAGCTATCTAAGAAATCAATATCATATCAACATAAATAAGAATAGAAAGAGAACAAGTAAAAGAATACAACATATATATGTGGTTCACCCAATTGGGATACGTCCACGGGAAGGTTGTCTTCTATTATCTCCAGAAATTTCCTTCAATCTTACAATAGAGAAACTATAAATAACCCCAATACAATATAGCAGAGAGCTTGTGAGCACAATACAATGTGTTGTGATAGTATGATGGAATGTTGTGTACAATGGATGTGACTCCCTTGACCCTATTATATACAAAGATATGTGGAGGAATTACTCTCACATATTGCATGTGGGATAATATAATTCTCCATAATAACATCTCTTTATATAACAATGGATATCAAGAGTATACTTTACCATAATGAATATGGGATATAATGTATTACTCTTTTACATAAGATTGTGGTTAAATTTTGACATAATACAAATACGTTATTATTTTCCAAGGAATATAAATATTCCAACAGATGTGCAGCTCGCTCAATCCAAGTGGATATACTATAACTCTTGGATTATAAATCTTGTAAGCCCTCCAATGATTCTAAGGCCATAGAGTTGGAGCAATTGTCAGACTTGGAAACTACTCTAGATCCCATAAATACTCAACTAGCTAACATACCTACCATGCATTAAATCGGAATTAAATACCATGTGTATCAACATCAATATGATAATTCATAATTATCTCAAATGTTCACCTATGCCATGAGAAAGGATCATACAAATGTTAATACAAACTCTAATGGGAAGGATACTACATTCTCAGATGAGCATGGGGATTAAATAATTATATAATATCACAAGTAGTTGAAGTTACAAAGTTAAAAGGTGGTCCTTTAATCCAATGAGTGTGATGGTTTGGGGACCCTCCAAAGGTTCTTACCCGTGTTGATATAACTCACATTACATTAATAAGGAGCTCATAGAGGTATGATTTAAAATTAGTGAGTCACCACCCTTTCATGAACCAGCTAGGATGACAGGATGCAACATAATAATCTTAAGTGTAAGAAGACTAGAAGCAAGAGCTAAGATACATTATGAAACTCTCCATTTTGTAAGTAGAGTTTGTAAAAGTTTTGAACTATTTCCAGAATATGTATCAATGTCGCAAGTACAAAGCTAACTATAAATTCATAAACATGCAACATAGTACTTCATATATTACTAATCTTAAATATAAAAAATGTGTGTATACGATATCATTACTATCAATGAGAAAAATATACCAACGTCTCGAATGGCCAAAAGTCCGTCGCTAAGAGGTCGAGAAGAAAATTAAAGCATTTTTGCATTGTGGTGCTTTGGTCTGGTTTGGATATTTTCCCATACTTGTACATGATTGTTGCAAAATTGGATGTTTTGGTCTTTGAAAATCATTTCTTCTATTCCATATAGTTACTCTATTAGATCCGATCTCTTTTTGTAAGATCCAATCATTTCTGAATCAACATTCGAGGAAGGAATTACAACAATTCCTAAATGCCAGTGAAAAGAATCCATCCTTTTATTTCATGTCTAGCCTAGTTTCCTTTATCACCCTATAGTTACTTATTTAGTTAAGGGGAAAAGTAAGAAAGTCCAATGAATGAACTAATTCATTATAAAAATGCATATTCAAGCATACAATGCAAGATTGAAGGCAAATTGAGCCATAATTGAATCTCATCAACAAGGATAATAAAATTTCCATTTTTTGTAATAAGAAGTCTAAAATATTCCTTATCCAACCAATCATGATTAGATTTAAAAGAAAATGAAGGTTTTCTATCCTCCTTATGAATAAGTAAATGATCATATTTAAGTAATTTCTTCCTACCCAATAGTTGTATCTTTCAACCTCCTTCACCAATTTTTCTATCGTTAAGAATATATCCACCATATTAGAGATGCTTGTTCTTCCATGTTAGCACACAAAATAACATCTTAAGATTGAATTCCTAAAATCAATGGTAGCTTATGGACAACTAAGAGGGAGGCCATTGTCACCACACCTAACCTTTTTTGTCTATTTAAGTTATCTCTTCTTTTGCTTAAAGGTGGAGTCCCTAAGGTAGGATTACTAGAGTTTTAACAATTGAGCACATGGTGAAAGTGAAGCATAACTTTAGAAAACAAAGTGTTTTGGTTTTTGTAAAATATAAGAGTCATGAAAGATTTGAAGACTGGTCTTTTGTACAATGAGAAAATGGGGTCAACCAAGGATTGCATGAGGCTTTCTTTAGGAATAATAGAAAGGGACAAGGTTGAAATGCACAAACTTAGAGACTCTCTATTGGATGGGTTGATTTTAGAGATCACACAAAAGGAAATTTCTAGAGAAAAAAAAATTCAAATGGACTGAAGGAGGAGAATTACATTGAAAGGAATAAAAAAAGACATGAAATATGCACCTAAACTACACTTCCAATTGATAACAATCAAATAAAAGATAGAAATCATAATCCTTCATTACCTCAATTCCATTAACAATTTGAATATCCATTAACCAACCAAGCACATGAGCAACATGAAATCCCTTCAATAGAGCACTAGCATCAACCATCCTACATCCCAATTGAGTATCCCTTATCCATCAAACTCAATACATACTTTGTGCCCTTGTCCCTTATTTTTTCCTTTGCCTCATCTCCATTGCTTCTACACATAATGTAATAAAATATACCCTAAATATTTGTATTGTCATATAACATACTTAAGACTCCTTGGCCCCTTAATACAAGGCAATATATTTTCTCATTTCAGTATCATAGTTTATTCCGGAATATAAATGGACGTGATTGGATATTGCTTACCAAGTGACCCCATTCTACTTTCCACATTAAATTCTTAGCAAATCTCTTAGTGATATTGTAAATTAGGGAGAATGAATGTTGACAATTTTGGATTATATTTGTTAAAAGATTTTTTTATAGTTTTCTTATTCATTTCCTACATTATTTAGATTTATAAGAAGGTGGCTATGAGGAAATAAAGTAATAAAATTAAGATTTTAGTTCTTATTAATTATCTTTTTTGGTTTTTATGGGTTTTTTTAAATAATGTATATATGTTTGGTGTAAATAAAATCCTTATTTATTTCATTATTTTGTGTATGTTGTTTCTCTTACAAATTGTTTAGTTAATACTTTCATATTTTGTATTTGTTTTTGTCATTCAATTAAAAATTTACTTGTCATAGAAGAGTTTTCCTTTTCTTTAGATGGAATGTTAATTGATGACATTTTGTTTGTAATTTCAAATTATGTCGATTTTTAAAGTTTATTTACACTTTTCATACCTACAATATTAATGTCTTTTTTATTCTAGTTTTGAACAATTCTCAAATTTAATTCAATGCCATATGTTTATTAAAACATGTCACAACCAATTTGTCTTAGTTAAATTTACTTTGATATGATAATTATATCTCTAATTCTGATGAACTTGGTTAAAAAACTAAACTAAATCAACATGGATAAAATTTGCTATAAAATATGCACAATAATTATCATTAATATAGATAAATAAAGTTATAAGTACAGTTCTTTCATTAACTAATTATAGCCACAAGTTTGAAAGGCCATTGTACTTTTAACATTGCCTAAAATTATTGAACCAATTTTGAAACTATAAGATACATTTAGAAATCTGCTTTGTAACACCCTTCCTTGGGAAGGGGTGTTAGTACTATTTACAAGAAGGCAATTGTAATTAAATGCAAGCTTTACTAAGGATTGAGCTTGATGCGATTGAGATTTGGAAAACACTCCAACTTCAGCTAGAGGGAAAAGGTATCCTACTTCTTTTAACTAAGTCATTTAAATTTAAAACTGGTTATTTATATAAGGTAAAAACTATACATTTAATGTAAACTATGCTATTAGTAATATATAGTATTTATAAATATTATATAATATTATGATTTACTATAAATTTAGATGAAATTGTAAATTTGCTATTAATAGTTATGCATTTAGTACTATTTACAAGAAGACAATTGTAATTAAATGCAAGCTTTACTAAGGATTGAGCTTGATGCGATTGAGACTCCAACTTCAGCTAGAGGGAAAATGTATCCTACTTCTTTTAACTAAGTCATTTAAATTTAAAACTGGTTATTTATATAAAGTAAAAACTATACATCTAATGTGAACTATGCTATTAGTGATATATAGTATTTATAAATATTATATAATATTATGATTTATTATAAATTTAGATGAAATTGTAAATTTGCTATTAATAGTTATACATTTTTATAAATATAAAATGAAGTTGACTATGTATAGAATTTATGTACTTGTAAACAATTAAGAAATTTTCTCAAACATGCAATACACTACTCACATAGAAAGAGTTGACACTCACCACTAGAAGTTAGCTAAGCTATTTTGTATTCACATTTTTAATATACAGATAGAATTACAATAAATGCGCAATTTACATAATTTATATAAAAGTATCGAGCTCAACCTCACAATAAATGCGTAATTTACATAATTTATATAAAAGTATCGAGCTCAATCCTCAATAAAGCTTGCATCTTAGTACAGTTTCTTTCTATTTTAGTAAATGGGACTAACACGGTGTTACATACTTTATAATTTTCTACATATTTTATAATTTATAAATTTGATTGAAATTTTCTATATCTTTTTAGAAACAACTAAGTAAATGATTGAACCTACTAATAAATACACAACCGTAACTTTGTAACAGCTATGTAAACTGTGAAACCTCCTCATGGAAATAATATATGACATCAATGTTCCATAGTTATGGAAAGGCATAGTTACGAAAAGAGTAGTAACAAAACTGTAACTTTAGCTATGTAAATTGTAAAATCTTTTATGGAAATAATGTATGCCATCCAGGTTGTATAGTTATAGAAAGCATAGTAGCATAATTCAATTATGAATGTTGATAAGAATATGATTAAATACGAAAAAAGTATGTAATATAAAAATTTAATACGGAAATAGACTATTTATATATAATATTTTAATCCAATATTCATTTATATACTATAAATGTACATAGGCATTTATGTAATAAAATTAAATATATATAAAAAATCCCAACAACGTTTGGCCAGTATGAAACAACAACTATTTATTAATAATTATTTTAATAATCAAATACGAAATTGAATGATATTAATGTTTTATAGTGTTTAAATAATTAAAGTTTGTTTTTTTTAAATTGGTTTTTAAAATTTAATTATCTAACCCCTATCGTATTACACCTACACAGAATATTCAAATTCAAATTTATTCAAAAATTTTGTACACAAAATGACAGTACCACAAAATTATGCTGCATTAGAAAAAGCAATAGCACATCAATGATATATAATTATGGAAAGAGATATACCTCCTCTTCACATCTAAACCTTCGAATCACCAAATGAAAGCAGTAACTCTTTCATAAATTTTGAAAAAAACATTTAATACAGTTGATTGTTCACAGTATCTCTCAATTTCCCTAACACAGTTGATTGTTCACCAATAATGTTCAAATTTCTCGATTTTTCCTACAAATCTCAGCCTTCGTTGTAGTATATGATAGAATATTCTGGTATCCGTAAATCTTGGGGCCATTTCCGAATTTTCTTTCAAAAATACCTAATCTAAACAAAGTTTACTGTAGCATACTTTCTGTAACTATGTTCTAACATTCATAGACATATGCAAAAAAATATTATAATGAAGCGAGTATGTTGGTATGCATGTGCCTTACAATTCAATTCCATCAATAACGACAATATATGTAGAGTACAAGTGCATGTGCGGCCTGCAAGGTTTCATGTGTTACTTTTGATCTTCTTCCGACGGAATACCGACAAATTGCCGACAATCTGTAGAGTCTGCTTTCATACCGTGTCATGGCCCATTTTGCCGGTTGGATATGGCTTAAATTTTAAATTAATCGTCAAAAAAAACTGTGAAAACATTCATCTATATTCTGAAAACTGTCATTTTTTACGGATGAATTATTTTCAATAATTGCTTCTGTGGGATGCCTTACAAATCAATTTCATCAATAACGACAATATATGCAGAGTACACAAATGCCGGGTGGCTGGGGCGGTCGGCTGTGGCTGTCCCCACCCAGGTTCGACCCCGTGACCCAGGCAAATTTGGCGCTCTCGTATATTGGGCTTACTGGTTTAACTACTATGTGAAAAAAAAATGCAGAGTACACAAATCAATTTCATCAATAACAACAATATATGTAGAATACAACTGCATGTGGGGTCTGCAGACTGCGGGGGGTCTGCAGACTGCGGGGTTTCATGGGTTGCTTTTGATCTTTTCTCAGACGGACTACCAGATTCTGTATTGACGTTTCTTTGAAAAAAAAATCCAGATTGTGTTTTGACGTTTCTTTGAAAAAAAATGGTATTACAATTTGCAGGTGATCCCAGCAGAGTGGACACAGAGATGATTGTGTTGAGAGAACGATGCAAGAGCTGAGACTGCAGGAAAGAAAGTAGGGCCCAGCAAAGTACTGGATAAGGATAAGGTGGGCCGTGGGAGCAGGCCTGGAATTTCAAATTTCTTGTGTCTGTCAAATTTTTTTTGACGACAGTTTCAAGTTTTTGGTGCCTATCATTTTATGGTTTAGGCAATTTCATTGAGTGTCAATTTGTTTCACTGAGTGTCAATTTTTTTTATGTTATATGTAAATGTAATTAAAATATTTCTATAAAAGTTTACTCCATTCTAAATATGCAATAAAAAAATTCTAAAATCATAACAAAAAAAATTCATAAATTCAAAAGGAAAAAATATGAGATTCTGATTAGGCTACAACTCTACGATGTAACGCTGCATGGAGGCTGTAGCATCGTTTCTAAAAACTTCAAGAAAATCCGAAGGCCAACTGAGAACTAATAAAGCACAAAATCTAAATAAATACATGACACCTAAATGCAAATTTAGAAATCCACCCTCAGCTTTACGCTTTATTAGAATAACTGAAAATAAAGTAAAAGAAACACAAAAATTCATGACATTTCAAACTATTTCACAAAATATATTCAAAACAAAGAAACACAAAAATTCATGACATTTCAAACTATTTCACCAAATATATTCAAAACAATATTTACAGAAGTGTCTATATATATATATTACAGATTGTCCTTTTAATTTACATATTTAATTTATTTATTTTTAATTTAGATTTAATGGTTTGATCCATTTATGCTGAAAAGTGAGAAAAAATTTAAAACATCCAAACTTGAACGATTTGATGGGCTTATGCTGAAAAATGAGATAAAAATAAATTGCATCGAGCCTTGGAAATGGAAAAAGAGACAATTAAAATTCAGATAAAAAAAAAAAAAAAAAGACCAAGAGCAAGTTAAAGATAAGAGGCAATGGACCTGTAACTTAATATCCGTCATTTTCCATGAGAATGCTCTCGTAACCCTCACTGAATGATAAAAATGCATGCTGAATCGCCTTTGGAACCCAAGCAAAAACACAAACGACACCGCTAATCAGCACCTCTCGCGCTAGAGACGGTGATATTTTCAAGGGAATATCTGTTCAAGACTTCTCAAAATGTCCACTTTACAATCCCTCGAACAAGTAAATATATTAAGCGAGCTATCTAGTACTTGAGCTTTGCCCCTGAATCCTCGGTCTAGAACAGCGAAACGGTTGCCACCATGAAGTCAATTGCAAGAAAGCAAAGACTGAAGTTTTTAATGGATTGTTTTTTCCTTAACTGCGGCAAAGCTTTACTGATTCTGTTCAGAAAATGGCACCGAACAAGACCTCTTAAGCTTTGACGGAAGGGAATTTGACTGTTTTCGTCCAGAAATTCAGTTCGTCGGTCATCGTGTACTGGACAAGGAAATGCTATTACTACAATCTGAATTCATGGGGTCACAGCCATAGAGCGATCCAAAAAACTGAAATCCAGCTAAATATCATACTGTCACACTCTATATCAAAGATTATTCACTATTCGTTTTGTTGCAACTTGCCTGGCAACCAAGCCCTAAACCGAAGGTAGCAGAAGTTAGTGGTTCAGAGAACCAGAATGGCTATCCGTGAGGGTATCCCACTGGGGGATTAGTATTCCCCATTTATTGACAAGACGGGGCGTGCATGGAAAGAAATTGGCATTGGACATTAGGCAGGAAACTGACAAGTATTAAGTATACAAAATAGAAACTAAATATTTTGAATGACTCACGACTCACGAGCAGCACAGAGTAGTGCTGGAGCGGGTACAGCACAATGGCCAAGGTATAATAGCTATTAAAATTTATGACCGGAAGTCTATATTCATAGACGTCAAATATAAGTTTTAAATATTTTCTTACCTATCACGGTTGACGTGTTCATTTCAAACTTACATGTCAAATATGTGCTGGAATGAAAAAAACATTCTGTGGGTCGTCAAATTCCAGGCCTGTGTGGGAGTAATGGTCGGTATCGGGGAGTTGTCTACAACGTCTACGATTTCGCCCGGACGGTGGGAAAAATTCGGCAACGGCGAACCCCTCCGGCACCTCACTCGGACCCTCCTCTCCGTCGTTGACACCGCCACCACTGACATGGACAGGGACGTTAGATCTCCCTGTTGGATCCTCCCGAACGTGATAGGCTGGACGCAATCCCCAGTGGGCCATCCACTCCCTCCTTCGTCGACGTCCGGAGCAGCATGGGAATAAATGCTCCCAGCCTGGGTCGGTGAACTCGTAGACGCTCCCTCCCCGAATGTGCAAAACCATACTTTGTATCAACTCCGGCTCTCTGTAACTCCCTCGGCTCACCTCTGTACCTATCCATACTCAAAAACCATCACGCAGAGCTCCAGAACTCGGGGGTTAAAGCATTGGTAAGTGGCTTCGAAACCACGATTTCTGTTTGATCATCCTCACCTGTGAAACTCTGGTCGATTGGAATTTAAGTTGTGTAGGTTAGCTCATTCATATTCACAGTTTCTTATTTTTGGCAGGTTATTACAACATTCATCTTAACAGTTTCTCAGTTTCCAAAGAGCGTTATGAGGATTCTTATTCATTTCCACGGGCGTTCTGAGGAGCATTGCTGGTAAGTTCTGGACTTCATATTTGCATATGTTAGTTTGTGCTTCACTTAGTTTCCATGGATAATGCAACGAATACAAACGATGAACCCCATGAACCCCATCGAGTAAGCAAAGAATCCTGCAATTAAACAAGGGAACTAATGGCCAAAGCTTCTACAGTTTCGTTGCAAAAGATCAATGACACGTGTTCCCTATAGGTTCTTCAAATTCTGTCTGAGTGGACCAGATTTCCCTACAATGTCTAAGCTATCTGCTTGAATGATGGTCTCTGCATTCTTGAAGAGCCAGGAAATCCAGAGGAGACAACATTGCTGCTGTTAATTCCCGCATAGCCAATGCCAGAACAATGATTCAAATCACGCTGCTTCTTCCACCTCCCTTTAACATCTAGCCTATGGCCCTCAGCTCCATCTCTGGTTCACTCCCTTACGCTCTCTCCTGAGAAGCAAGCACTAATAGCACTGAAAATTATTTTCTGTAGAAAACTGCCTAAAGAAACAAACAAACATGCCTAAAGAAACAGACAAACATGCCTACAGAATACAGACATTAAGGGACATGGTAATGGGAACACAAGTGAAGCAAAGATGCTATGGAAAACTCAAACTTTCTTCAACAAGCTCCTTGGGTGAGGCCCGCGATAGGTCGAATGAGGAGATTTACTCTTCTCATTTGAGTTTGGGTTGACCCTACATGCATACATAATACATAGGAGTATATAATTCTATTCATTATAGTGGCGTAGCATCAAAGATCAATGCCGATGTCTCCTTATTCATTCACTCCCGGAGATTGAATTTTTTATATGCATGTGAGTATTAGGTTAGAGAGATTATGTTTTCCAATCAATTACCCCTTACTTAAGGAGTGTAAGGCTATAGATTTTTGGGGATATCCCAACCTACACAACCTTCTTTCCAAGAAAGGGTTTGAAGTGAAAGGTCTGAGTGGGTTGGGGCACTTGTCTGGTGTTATATGTATTTGTGGGCCTTATTGCTTAGATTGCTCAAGTCACTATTGAAGAAGGGAATGAGTGTGGATATTGACCTGAAATTTATTGGTGTTGTTACATAGGTTGGTTGCTCATCAATTGAGATTCAAATGATAATAACTCAATTGAGTGATCTAAAGGTATTCAAACCACAATGCATCACAATTTTATATTACTATTGATATTGAATTCTAAATCAGACTTTCACTAAATCCATTTTGTAAATTTATTATAGATCATAGCAACTAGGTTAGGTGTAAAATCCCAAGAGCTACAAGTATGCTAATTTGAAAAGGAATATGTGTGTAAAATTTACCAAGAGCTATAAGTACCGTAGTTCAATTTCGAAATAGAGAGATAGCTACTTGGGAATTTGGGAGTTAGTTTCACTCACATAAGTCTTATAGTTTCTTTGTAGAAAGACAAATGTTAGAGCACTTACCGGCATCAACAAACAAACCATTACATATGATATGGTTTCATTTTGGAGGTTTCATTTCAAGTGCAAGCCATGAAAAATCAAGAGCAACAAGGAGGTGACATGAGGGTTGTTGGTTGACTGAAGTGTGTTCTAATAGCCAAGCATCAGGGCAATTAAAGAAACCACAAAATATACAATTAAACTTATTTGGAAAGGAAGAACCAATCAATACCCATTGCCACAATTTCCCTTTGACATACATAAAGTTAGTACACATCACCATAACCCTATGGCATACAAAATTTCAATACCCATGCCATGGCCATCTTTTGGCACATATAAATTGAAGTAAATATAAATAAAATTACATCATTGTAGCATCATCAATTGACATCAAGAAAAACTAACTTGATGATTATCCCTTTTAATGAGAGATGAAGAGATGAAGGCGGTGGTATGAGGGTGGTTCAATAGTGAACCATTTGGCCATTAGATATTGAAATTCCAATATCAGTTAAGAGTAATTCTAAATAATTTCTAGCATTAAAAGTTAAAAGTAATGCTAAATAATTTCTAGCTAGTTGCATAGAAAAGACCGCCATTGTTTAGTCAATAAAGAAGAAACTTGAAAAGTTGAAGCCGTTGATTTGAAGAGCCACATGTTGCTTATAATTTGTGAAGAGTTATTTAATTTCTCCATTGATTTGAAGAGCCACATGTTGCTTATAATGTGTGAAGAGTTATTTAATTTATAAGAGAATAGGGATTCAGCCATGTAGACAATAGATCCTCCATTAACTTGAAGATTTTTAGAGGATGCTTTTTGGTCACCTGTATTTAACCTATAATTGATGATCATTTTTTTTAGCTGTTTGTAGCATGTCTTTTACAGTTGGGATATGCATATAACATAGCAATAAATTAGTTGCTTTTGATAGTATAGTTGTTTTACCAGTGATATTTTCACTTGGATGCACCTTTATCTTCTCATTTATTTTGGATAGGATCCTGATGGGCAGATTGGAACTTTGTTAATATGCATTCTATCAAGAATTGACTAATTAATGGAGTTAAATTTATTTTGGAATGTCAATTTAAGGCAGAATTTCACATTTACTAGTCATGTTGTGGGACTCTTAAATAGAATTCTCAACTGATACTTGGAAGGTAGTACACTTATCTTATACAAAAATTCAAAATATGCCTTAAAAACATGCCTGCACATCCCTCCCTGTGCAGTTTTTGAGAATTTTCACACATAGTTGCTTGAATAGTTATATGGGGTGGAAAATCCATGTCTCAGTTTTTCTTAATTTGGCCTTAGTTGCATGCAAACAATGTGTAAAAAGTGCCCCTGAATCAGATTTCACAGTTCTGAAATTTTATGTTGGCTTTTTGGTTTGACTTTTCATGAGTATTGTTTTCCCATGGAATTGAAAGTGACATCAAACATCATCTTAATACAATGTCAATACCCATGCCATGGCCATCTTTTGGCACATATAAATTGAAGTAAATATAAATAAAATTACATCATTGCAGCATCATCAATTGACATCAAGAAAAACTAACTTGATGATTATCCCTTTTAATGAGAGATGAAGAGATGAAGGCGATGGTATGAGGAGGGTGGTTCAATAGTGAACCAGTTGGCCATTAGATATTGAAATTCCAATATCAGTTAAGAGTAATTCTAAATAATTTCTATCATTAAAAATTAAAAGTAACACTAAATAATTTCTAGCTAGTTGCATAGAAAAGACCACCATTGTTTAGTCAATAAAGAAGAAACTTGAAAAGTTGAAGCCGTTGATTTGAAGAGCCACACGTTGCGTATAATTTGTGAAGAGTTATTTAATTTCTCCATTGATTTGAAGAGCCACATGTTGCTTATAATGTGTGAAGGGTTATTTAATTTATAAGAGAATAGGGATTCAGCCATGTAGACAACAGATCCTCCATTAACTTGAAGATTTTTAGAGGATGCTCTTTGGTCACCTGTATTTAACCTATAATTGATGATCATTTTTTTGAGTTGTTTGTACCATGCCTTTTACAGTTGGGATATGCATATAACATAGCAGTAAATTAGCTACTTGTGCTAGTACAGTTGTTTGACCAGTGATATTTTCACTTGGATGCACCTTTATCTGCTCATTTATTTTGGATAGGATCCTGATGGTCATATTGGGGCTTTGTTAATATGCATTTTATCAAGAATTGACTAATTAATGGAGTTAAATTTATTTTGGAATGTCAATTTAAGGTAGAATTTCACATTTACTAGTCATGTTGTGGGACTCTTAAATAGAATTCTCAACTGATACTTGGAAGGTAGTACACTTATCTTATACAAAAAGTCAAAATATGCCTTAAAAACATGCCTGCACATCCCTCCCTGTGCATGTTTTGAGAATTTTCACACATAGTTACTTGAAATAGTTATATGGGGTGGAAAATCCATGTCTCAGGTTTTCTTAATTTGGCCTTAGGTGCATGCAAACAATGTGTAAAAAGTGCCCCTGAAGCAGATTTCACAGTTCTGAAATTTACGTTGGTTTTTTGGTTTGACTTTTCATGAGTATTGTTTTCCCATGGAATTGAAAGTGACATCAAACATCATTTTAAAGACAACAATTTTAAGTGCTTGAAGTTGGACATGGTGTATTTTTACCTTTTCTACCTTATTGCAATTCCAAATTTTCATTTTGACGAAGAAAAACCCCTGCTGTACAAAATACTTAAACTTTGGCTTACTTGTGCACCTGAAGTTGGTATATTATTTCTTCTAGAACGCAACACTTCACACTTCACTTGCATGGTTCTGCGTGGTGATAATTTCTAATGTGTTTGCATATTGTTGGTAGGAATTGGTACAAAATGGGCAAGTGAAACAAATGGGAGGCTATCATGGATCTTCAGGTATAAGACATCAAAGACAAGACAACCTTTTCTAGTAAAGATTTGGTTTGGTCTGATATTTATCATGAAAATGCGAGCATCGATCGTGTTGCTTTAGTAACTTTACTCAGAGTTGAGGACTTTATCAAAGGGGAGGAAACAAAACCCGATGCACCATGCACTTTCCTATGGCGACAAAGCAAACTACCATGAAAAAGAGATAGTGTTGCATTACGATATGAATTGTAAGTATTTTGAAAATGCATTGGATACATATTATTGTTGATATTGCATTTATCATCGATAGTGTTTACTAATGTTTCAAAATTACATGCATAGATATCAATGTTCATATGGACCAAGTGACAAAAGAGGAGAGCAATTAGCTAAACGAAGGACCTCACAGAAGAGGGACTTCCAATGCCATTTCATTGTGACGGTTATTGTTCAATCCCCTCATATAGCAATTTTAACTTACAATATGTATGAGCATCAAGATGAGGACAGATGACCCTGTTATGGAAAACATGACACTTCAAGTAATGCGAGGACATTGTGTAAGCCAAAGCTTTCCAAGGACACTATTGCCTATGTGGAGAGTTGTTACCTTCTAGGAGTGTCCATTGATTTGACTTACAAAATGCACATCGAGAGACATGTTGACATGGACCCGACAGCTCGAGATAGGAATTTCTTCCTACGTAGGAAAGATATTGTAAACATATACACTCGGTTGATGAATAGTAAATACCAACTTGACAAAAAGGATGAAACGAGCATCAACTTATGGTATCAAAAGCGACCGAAAGATTTCTCTTTTTACCAAAATCCCAATGGTCATGGTGTCCCTTTTATCATTGGAATTCAAACAAAATGAATGCTGGAGACCATGGTCAAGCTATCCCATAATAGCATAATAGCTATGGATTCCACGTTCAGTACAAATAAATACGGAGTAAGTCGAATGTCAATGATTAATTTGATATACATACTTGAATTGTAGCCATTCAATATGATCGGTCACTTGAATTTGACGTGACATATTTTTTGAATATTGCAGTATTAGCTTCACACACTCATGGCATTTGATGAACAACAAAGCGGGGTTCTAGTAGCATGGGTTGTGGCAGAGCGAAATACAACAGCTGATATTGCACTATGGTTGCAATAGCTCATGCAGAGGTGTTACCAGATCCATCCTGACTGGAAAGTCAATGCATTCATGGTCGATGATGCATTGGCTGAAATTTCTGCTTTGAGGTAAATTCAATGTTCTTATGTTACAATATATCTTGCATTTATTCCAAGAATCTCACACTTAAATGCTCTAAATATGGCAGGAGGGTCACAGGGTGTGAGGTGATCTTGTGTGTTTGGCATATACGGAGGGCGTGGAAAAAAAATGTGAACTACTTGATTAAGAATAAAGAAAAAACCGATAAGATATACGATGATCTAGGTTTCATCATGAAACACAGTTCCAATTATGATGTGGATGATGCAATCAATGCATTTTTTAGCAAATATGAAGATGAGGTGAATTTCATAGACTACTTCTGTAGAAACTAGGTTGTTGGTGATAAGCTTCGTAAGTGTACAAAATCTCGATGGTGTTTTTGTTTTTATCTTTCATAAACATGCTATACATGTTCACTAACTTGTTTATTTACATTTAGGGATGTGGGTGAAAGGATGTTGGGATTTCCCTCATGCCAATCAAGAGACCAACAATTCCATTGAGTCATATCATTGTTACCTAAAGACTAGCTTTCTATGTGATAGAAGGAAGAAATGTGTCAGACGATGGATTGGCTAGTGTACATGCTCCTAACAAGTGTCGAACCTTGTTACCGGTACAAAGAAATTTTGAAAGAACAAGGATACTTGAACAATTATAAGAAAGAGAAGCTATATGAATCATCATTGAAAAAGGCCAAAAGAATTCCAGACAATGATTGTTGTCCTCATGAGAGTATAGCTAATGCTTATTGGGTGAGAAGTCAAAGTAATCTTGATAAGGTATACCTTGTCAAGTGGTATAGTGAAAATTTTATAATGTGCGATTTCCCATGGTCTATTCGTGGGAATATTTGTAAGCATTGCATAAAGGTCAACTGGTTATATTTCAACTCGGGAAATTCAGAACCATTACTTCATCGAGATGCAATGTCCAACACACTCAATGACCCTCCCGAAATAAGTATTGAGCCCCACAACCTTAGTGTAGATGTCAACACTGATCTTGTGGCCACCGATACTATTGATGCAGATGTGGAGGCACTTCATCTTGCTAGGGAGGATTTGTTTAGATACACACGGTTGATTGAAAATAGCCCCCCTACTACTGTGAGCAAGACCAAAGAATTGACTGATATGTTGAAAAAATGGTTGGAAGAGGCCAACAATCAACACATTATGGATTTTGAATTCACGGTTGGGTTGGATGGTCTTGATTTGTCTTTGAAGAGAAAGAAGAGTTTCCTAAGCCCTACGAAAAAACAAAAAAGAAAAAAATAAGATAGTGGAGTGGAAATTGATTTGAATGTCCCTGCATGTGAACATGAACCATTTCAATTTCGGCACCTCAACAAACATGGGCATCCTCCAGTAAACAAAGCACTACCTATGGTCCCAGGTTAGTGTCATTGATTGGCTAGAAGAATGGGCTTAGAATCTTATATTACCCTTTTTAGCCATCACCAATAATTAACATGTTTTGTCTTTATATATTGCAGATGTGCAACAACCCACAATGGCGGCCTCAATCCAAAGACAAATGGAAATGCAAAACCATCCAGGTACATTTCATGGGACTTTTCACATGTTGTGATAGTGAATTGTTTTTATAATCATATGTTGAATATCCATTCATTGCATTCATGTTTGCAGAGGTTCAACAATCCGCAACCATAGACTCAATTCAAATCCATATGGAGTTGCAACATGCCCAGTTGCTTGACAAGTCTCTAATCAGTGATCTCCAAGGTTTGCAAAAGGCTATGTTTTCAACTCTGTTGCCAATGCATTAATTTTTTTGCAATCTGGTGAGGGGTTGTCAATAGTGACTATTTATTTTTTTAATTACAAATACAAGTAATTTACTGATGGGTTGTCCTCCTTCCAAACATGCCCAACCAGTTGACAATTCTCCTATTGGTTATCTACAAGGTGTGTAAAGCTTTGTACTCATTTTCAAATACCCTTTATGCATCTCCATCCTTTAAAATATGATGTGTTGATGTGTGCAGATGTGCAACAATCCCTGACCCTGCCACCAATCCAAGGCCATGGGGATATGCAAGGCCATCATCCTACCGAACATGCTTGGTTGATTGCCAAATCTCAATTTGCAAAGAGAAACCAAAGGGAGCAGAGCAGTTCTACAAATGCTTTGCCACATGCTAACACACAATGAATGAATTATGTATTGTGAAAGAAAATAAGTAATGGACTATACTGTGATAATTATTTGCTACTGTCATGTGTGTTTATGTAGCAATTGTGAATCTTTTTGGTAAATACATTTGAGTATTGGCTATTTTACATTTTGTAGGTGATAGTCTGCTTGAGGTTTTGATAGTAAATAGCAGATCACAAGGTGTTTTAAACTTATAATTTTAACAGAAATCCATATGTTATGGGTTGAAAATATAGAAAATTATGAATATGATTTCTACAATTCTAGCCTATAGGAACCTGTGCAGCTGATTGAGCTATCCCATCATGTGTGTTGTGAAGATAAATATCAAGTGAGATATGGCCTGTATATCTTTATTTGTAAGTTATCCATATTCTGTTTACAAGGCAAAAAAGCATTTGTCCAGATGTACATGTTAGGATGTTTGGGTACTCTTTTATGTATATTAGTGTCTGTGTATCACTACCTATGTTGCATCTTCTGCCCTTCTCTCTTTTATAATGAAAAACAGTGGCACTCATGGGGTGGATGGGAAGTGTTTTGCATAGTAAGGTGACACATGCAGACATATCTATTTTAGGAGATTCATTTAATTTAGCCACAAGGCATGGAGATGGTGTTTTATCTTTTTTTTTTTTACAGTTCATACTGTTTGTCATATTACAATTGTTGCAATATGTGTACACATTTTATGTTTTATTAACTATGTTGTGAGGAATTGTAAAATTTGGTGTTCTTTGACTATTTGATGGTCTCTTTTGTTGGAAAATAAACCTTTTTTAGTGATTTCAACTTTAAGCAAACACATATTTTTGGTGATTGTAGGTTCTGTGCCTAGAACTGTTGCGGATAAAGGATGGTGGGAGGAAACAGAGAAGAATTGTTCTGTGCCCGAGAAGCTGGTCCTCCAGAACTGTTCTATGCCTGAGAAGCTGGTCCTCCAGTAGTCATGAATCCGATTTCCAGGCAAAACTTCATAGTGAAAACATCACCACCAGAATCTTGAAGACTATTGTCGAGATTGCAAGATTTATATGAAACAATGCCTATTTTTCTTCATCTTATCCTACATCAAGGGAACTGGTTTTTAAATTTCTTAATTTGCTTGACATGTCTTAAAACAGAGGCATTTTATCCATGTCATGACAAGAGACCAATCTAAATGACGTTGCAATTTTATTACTGCAATATTGCAATTTTTTGGTTTGGGGTATTGTATCTTATTCTCCCTATTAAATTTGATGTATAAATATGCAATCAATATGGAAGGGGAAGAGGGAGGGGGAGAATAGGACTTGAATTTGATTGATGAATTCAGGCACATGTACTCTTTATCATTTGAAATGGAAGTTGATTTCATATATGCATAGTGTGTTGATCTACCGAATTCGTGAGTAATGTGAGAGGCTTGCTGCTGAGTAATATTTTCTTTTCTGTATAGTTATATTTTGAATTGTGTGTTCAACTATGAATTTATCATTGGTATGAATTAAATTGATTTGATTGCAATTTGATTTAATGTTGGTTTGGTGTGATGATTTGGATTCTGTAAGCAAAGAACTTTTCATGTTTTGAATTTTGTTAATCATAAATAGAAACAAGCACGAAGTCTTCTAGCAACAAAATAATTGTTCTACCTGTGGGTATACAAATCACTTGTTGTTATTTCGCAATGATTAATGAACTCTTCAACATAGGATCTTGGCTTACAGAAACATGGGTGGGTTTTCAAGTTTGATTTCTATTTTATTTGGCCGAATGCATCTTATAGAGTATTGTCAGCTATAAGAATAATAGATGCTGACCTGAGTTTATACCCTATACGTTTCATAGCTAAACATTGTCATTTTCAGAGAGTTACGTTTTCTAGCTGGTTCTTTAGTTTTAGATTTAGTTTATATTGGATATCTTTTTGAGTGTTCATTAAATTCATCAAGTGGGTCTAATAGAGTATTGTCAATAACAAGAATGTGTAACACACCTGCATTTCTACCTTAGAAGCTAAAAATAAATATAGTCAAACTCATGAAGTGATATCTCTTGCTTAGTTGAATTGGTTTCTAAATTTCAGATTTTTCTTTGAGTGGATGTGTTTTTGAGTCTTGATTTTCAGCAGAATTCCAGTTCCTGAAATATTTCTTGCACTCAGTTCTGATTTTTTTCTAGTTTTAGTATGAATAAAAGTGCAAGATGAGCAAGATATGATGTAGAGATATTGCTTAATTTGTCTAAGAGAACATCAGAACCATGAACCAACATTTGACAAAGGCATGAAAAGTAAGCAATCAGGTATATCTTTTGCTCCAGAGCATAATTTGTTGCAGCAATTTATAGCTCAGATTTTTCTCTAAGCTTCCTCAAGGCTTCCAGTCCACTATCCTTCATTCAAGAAAAACAGTCAAATCAGATTTAAACAAAAAAAATTGGTTCCACAAATCAATTGTCTTGTTTTTACAATGTTCATTTACCTTTTTAAAGATAAGGCAATGTGCAAGAGTAAGCTTTTAGTCGTCCATGTTGGAAAGCCAGAGCCATTTGTTTCTAAGCTTTTAACGGGCCTTATACCCTAGATGATCTTCAACCCATCACATAGAATTCAAGTTGAATCAGGTCCTAAAAAATGGGAGAAATATTCTCAAGGATTAATGGTTGCTGAAATAATAATCTAGACAAAGGATTGACTATCCAAGAATCCATCCTGCACATAGAATTCACAAGCAAAAAGGGAACTTCATATTCCTATAGAATCCAATTATTATTAGAACCATTCTTAGGAATTGGTAATATTCAGAAAGTGCCAACAGTATACACCACATGGAAAACAAGATGAAGCAATGGTTTGTCAGTTACCTTCAGGTAGAAGTCTTGCAACAAAGAACACTGCAAAAGAATAGCAGCAAGGGATCAAAATTTGTAATTCTACAATAGTCAATGGGTATAAACAGGCAATCAACTTGTGGCTTGAGTTTTGGGAAAATGGAGCAAAATCATAAAAATCCACCAAAAAGCCACTTGCAGAATATGCCCAATTAAGTTCATCGTGAGGCGTTTTCCAAAATTCAGAAAGTATTGGGAGAAATATGGTTTTTTCTAAAGAGAAATTTTCCAGAAAATCAAGTTGCGACCGGTTCTCTACAAACGCCAATGCCAAGTCATATGCCCAGCCAGCATGGAGGTCGGATTCCTTGGTTAAATATTGTTAAGGAAGAAAGTATTTGGAAGTCTAAACATGGGTATAATAGTGAACACCAATGCGGATAATTTTTGGACAAAGCTTGAGAAGGATGGAATCAATTCATATCCCAGTAGTATATCGATGGTCATCTATCAAGTCTAAAGGATATTTCTTGCTGCTACTTTGAGTGGTAATTAAGTGCATTGGAAGGGGTATGTTGATAGTTATTATCGTGCATATTTTCAGTAATGAAAAACAACACTAAAATGTTCTTGGAGTTGATGAGATCACTTTAGAAAGTAAACTCCCTTGTTGTTTGAGTTTCCAGTTTCCACGATGCAATATGCCTATAATTTGCATTAATAGTGCATGTTGTTCCAAGGCCACATACTCAGAATCCAAGCTCTACAATTTAATTGAATGAACAGGTTTCAAAGGTGTATAGAAAACGATAATGCAAAATAGAGATGGGGTTTGTTTTCAGAATTTCTGAAGGTGGCCATTTTAAATCATCATTGATCCACATTTGAAGCATTTTTTCTTGTGGCAATGGTAGAAGTCTATTTTCTTAGCAAATCGTAACAAGTAAATATTTGATATGATAGCAGCATTGAACTCTCTTAGATGGTGGTAGAAAAACTTACAAGCAACAAAAATGTTCCAGAACCCAAGGCTAAGGCTGAATCAGTTTGAATGTTGGGAGAATATTTTCAGGATATGTTTGGTGTCTCTTGTGTTCTTGACAACCCTATGATCTGTTGGGTGAGAGAAGGGAGTTTTGCATGAGAAGAGATGCCAAAAAATAAATTGTGATCGTGGGCCTAGTTAGTTTTCTACTTATTTTTGCATGAGGACATGCCAACCCTCGAGTTTGGGGGAGGACCAGGAGAAATGATGATGTCAGGCCTTCATTTGCAGCACCAGCATGCACAACATCAACATTTTCAGCGCAACCAAGTATTTTTTTTGGACATTCTGTAGAACTGCTTATTCCTGCAGCATATTTGGCATCCCTTCCATGCTTTCAATATTTGTAGTATCTTTGGGAAAATTTGGGGACATGAGTGTTGTTCTTAGAACCCCAACATGAATCCTTTCTATTCAAAATGCACCAATTCCACACATATTTTTTCATTAAATTCATCAAGTGGGTCTAATAGAGTATTGTCAATAACAAGAATGTGTAATACACCTACATTTCTACCTTAGAAGCTAAAAATAAATATAGTCAAACTCATGAAATGATATCTCTTGCTTAGTTGAATTGTTTTCTAAATTTCAGATTTTTCTTTGAGTGGATGTGTTTTTTAGTCTTGATTTTAATTTGATTATTCAAGTGAAATCTATAGAGTACTGCCAAGTGCAAGAAGAATGTACTATGCCTACATTTCTACCTTTGTGATTCAAAACTTAATTAGTGGAAAGTTCAGAAAAATAATGAGTACAAAGATCGGCATAAAGAGCACTTTGACATCAGAACACATTCATCCATGAGATACTTATATTAATCGCATCGTAGAACATCCATGGCATAGCATCATGTAGTTAATTGTAGGCATCATACATCCTCTCTACAACAGCTAAACCAAACAACATTCAAGCAAGAGACATCATACATTCGCATAGACAAGCACTTCAATGAGACATGATGACAATATGATTAAACGCCTCCAGTACGTGAAATGCATACAACGGTTCCTAAGTGTGGCCTCATAAGTTAGAAGGCAGCAAAATGGTATGTAGGAGGAGTAATACGAGATGTTCCCAGGATGAGCCCTCACCGCCCCATAGGCAGGAGAAGAGAGGTGCAGCAATAGAGAGTTGAAACTGGAGTGTCTCTACCTCTACTTTGCAATCTTCAGTACTCTGCCTCTACTTTGCAATGAGCATTATGAAACTGGAGTGTCTCCTGAATTTACATTTCAGTGCTCCAACAATTCTGAGAATCAATCTATTGAACTTAAAGCAATTGTTTTGACATCCTTCAATTAATGTACATCAATGTCATTGATGATAAATTCGCTATAAACTGTTATGTATTTTATTTGGCATCGATGATAAAGTCGCTATAAACTGTTATGTATCTTATTTGGCAACCCTGTAAAAAGCAAGGCACTATTTTATACAGAAATTCTGGAACACGACCATTTTAGCCAATCACAAACCCTCCATCATGTATTTTATCTGTTATTGATACTGAACATAAAGTCTGGAACACGATCATTTCAGCCAATCACAAACCTTCCATCATGTATTTTATATGTTATTAGGACCTTGTAGTTTTGTTGGAATGAAATCTAGAAAAACATGTATATTTTATCCCGGGTTACACTCATAGGAGTTGCCACAATGCTCAAAATACATTATCCTGGGTTACAGCATTAAAGATACAATTAACTTGACATGCAAAGCATCTCAAATTTCAGTAATGATAGAGTCTCTTTTTTGTAAAAATGTCATCACAGAAGCCTAAACAAGTTAAAAATTATAGCAACTAAGAGATGATTCATAGAGAAGCAAAGTTGATGGTTACAAGGGCATTGTTGTGTAAACTTCCATGACATTCTGAAATATTTTTGTGGTTCCTAATTCGAAATTCTAAATTACTATCATAGGTCTGTACATTATCCAAGGGAATTCACTAACCGAGATCTTAGACCAGGAGTCCTTTCCCTTTTGGGATTTTTACCAATTTTGAAATGAAAAAAAGAGACCCCATAATTACCTGCTTCATGGAGGTTGTTGAGAGGTTTCACATCATGACAGTTTCGCATTAACTGACTAAATGTGTTAATGTTTAACAGAAATGCATAGTACATACATTAAAATGCATAGTACATGCATCAATTTTTATTCAACCCTTGCTTCCAAAATTTCCAGTTTGCAAACTTCGAGCTTAGTTATTCAAAGGATTCAGTATATGTACAACAAAGAGGATTAGTCCAGTTAACTCTTTCTTAATCACAAACATGAAAGGGTGGTCAGCTACAAAGTCCTCAAGAGGCTCTAAGCACTAGAATGAAAAAGTGGCTGACTATAGTAGTAGCTGCAGCTTTAGTTCCCTTTGGTATTTTGCCGCTAGGGTATTACTCTAAGCAAAATTTAAAAAGTTTTAGTAAGTGCAAAGGGAGCTCCAATGCAAAGAACTCATATTGGAGAACGCAAAGTCATATTCAGGTTATTAGAAATTTCATGAGTAATGTACAACCAAAGGGCAGTGAAGCCAATATAAATTTTCTCCATTAGAGAACTCTTTCATGCTCTTCTATTCGATTAAGAGTCTCATAGGCTGTACATCATGTAAACCAAAATTTAAATATCCTGGACTGTGAATTTGTGAAACCATTTGTGAAATAATCCTCCACAAAGATCTATTTTTATCACATTATGCAAATGAGATCGACTTGCCAAAACAAACTCATTAGATGCCATTGCAAAAACTTTAGCATCAATATCAGCTGGATGCTTTCCTATGGGGGTTCTACAAGACATTCTGTAGAAAATGGCCCATTGCATAAAAAGTATATGTATTTGCAGCTCTAGTGATCTCAAGATGATATAGACTGTCCATATTAATGCATGTAGATCGATATGACATAATGAACAGATGATTAGCCATTAATAATCATTATCCATTTCCTATACATCATTATACATATGCAAGCATTAAGAAAGCTATTTTCACCGAAATATACACAGAGGAGCTGTTTGTTTTATTACTGAAATTTCTACAAGTTTACAAAATAAGGCCAATGGAGCCTCTCATACACATAATAGCCATACCATTAGAGGCACCAAAATAAATATAACAAGAAACGATACACATATTAGAGAACCATAACTATGTCCATCAGAAAAATTTGTTGGAATAGGACTTGGTACCAAATCACTTCCTCCCTGCCCCTCCCATGATGTAGACGTTGCCCCATACAGTAGATCATAGGACATCCTATCAATGTCGCTATGGTGAGTTATGGTGAAGGAGTGAAATTTAGAAGCAACTCTTCTAGCTTCCTTATGAAGCTGTTTCAAATGCTCCTTTTTGACTTGGTATGTGCCTTTCATCTGGTTGCATACCAGTTCGGAGTTTGTGAACACACATATGTGATTGGCACCATGTTGTAGCGTTGTTTGTAGCCCTTCAATAAGTGCATGATAATAGGCTTCGTTGTTGGTAGTCCTCCCGCATACATCCCTTTTTTTATGGAACACTTGGGTTGTAGCCTTATTTTGTAGGACACAATAAATGGTTGCTTGTCCTGGATTGGGCACACAAGACACCTAAATGCATAACGTCCAATTATGAAGCATCCTGAGTGTTCCCAATGCACTGCAAAAAACATAACATAATCATGGGCCCGTAATGCTATTGATTTCAATAAAGTGAATTAAAAAACATAACAGATCCATTGAATGTGTATTAAAATAATCATAAATCATAATTAATTACAATAAAATGATACAATTTCATTAAAAATAAAAAAAAATAGAAGTCCATTGTCATTGTCGAGAAACGATGGGTTTCACATCAAGTTTAATCTCCACATTGTTCATCACCAGTGAATCAATATCAACACCTATGAACACGAATTACTCTCCGATGACTCTATTGAACTTGAATCCTGTTATTGGAGTGTTGTTACTCCAACAAGTTCAATATGAACGAAACAAATTTTAGTAATAGTTTGTCTATCTGAAATGTGTAGTTGGTTCAGACTGCAGGCACACCAAGAAATTATATGAAATTCCTAAAGTTGTTTGTCTTGCATCTATGGCCAGGATGATGGCACTGTAATTGTTTGAGAGAGGTATTATTGGCCAATTTACCGCAATTTGGACATCTCCTAAGTTCATGGAGATATGGATACAAAAGAATTGGATAGTTTTGATCTCAGGAAAAATGACACATTACTTTTATGGAAAAGGTTTTTATGTATTTATGTTTGAATTCAAAGAAGATAGAGATTTAATATTAAGTGGCCAATGAAATTTAAACAGCTGGACACCAGAATTTGATCCTAACTCAAGTATCCCCTCAATAGTTCCAATGTGGGTAAGATTACCTCATCTTCCACTTCATTGTTGGGGTAATAAGTTCTAAAAATTTTGATATCCATTCCTCATATTTAATGGCAAATATGCAAGTCTCCAAAACCATCTTTGATGGAAAATATGCAAGAGCCTCCAAAAAAATCCATAGCGATTCATTTTCAAGAATCTGGAAATCAATTTTTCCCTTTACTTCAAAAACGCCATACAGTATCTTATAAGGAATTTGTAGCACCAACAATTAAGGAACCTAGTTCAGTATTTACCCTGAGAATATTAGTTATTCTACTGGAGACAAATGTCAACATTGTCAACATGGTAGGAATTAGAAATGTTCAAGAAGAGGGAGAGAAAGATCAGGAGGAGTAGGTAGAATCCAAGAAATACAGCCAATCAAAGGTACCAGGGTTTCAGTCGAAGGAAAGCATACGGTTAGTACCTAATGTTAATACGCTAACTCCATTTTCAATGAAAACAACTAAGAGTAAAGAAAGGGAAGATGATTTGTATAAAAAAGTTGGAAAAATAGAGAACAAGAAAGATAAGCAGGAAGTAGTTACAGGGGTCCAAACAAGAAAGAAAGCTCTTCAAGGGACAATCAAGGTGGAGAAATAATCCTTGGAGGGAGAGGATAGATCCTCTAGAAAGGTTCAACGAAAACTGTCAAAAGAACTTAGGGAGGAAATAATAAATAAGGAGAAGATGCTAGGTCTATAATCCACCTTGGATAAGAATATGATCTCAGGACAAAAGAGTCAATTGCACAAAATTATAGGGATTATGCTTCAACCAAGCAAGGGAGGTTCTAAAACTTCTCAAAATAAGTAATGAATCTATTTTGTGGGAGGATTTAGTATCTTGATATGTTGCATTTCATTATGTATATTGAAGAAATCCGGAAACAAGGGGTGAGCAGGGACCTGTACAGGAGCTTTGGTATTTGTCAATTTAGTGGCCAAGGGAGAAAGTCAGAGATCAGGAAAAGCATAGAATTCTTCTAGAGGAGTCTGGATATTGGGTTTTCTAAGTGGGAAAATTTTAAGGTATATAAGTGGAACAGAACTCCGAGTTGTTTTGTTGTAAATTGCATATCATCTATTTGGAAGTTTTGGAAACAAAGATTGAGCAGGAACCTAAATAGAAGCCTTGGTGGACACTTTCATGGATTTGAATAAATCTTTTTTTTTTTCTATGAAATTTGTCAATTAAGAGTTCAAGGAAGGAACTTGTAGCATAATGAAGACTCGGAGTTGAGAACTAAAGATTTAAGGAAGAGCCATCTTAGTAATAAGTAGGAGGTAATATCCGAAAATGATCTTGATTAATGTCATAAAATTCGGTTTGTAACTTTGATCTAGAGTGGTCGTTTCTATCAATTCTTGTTTATTTTGAGAAAACAAAGAATTTAATCAGTTATATAACCCATATTGGAGTCTAAGTGCAAGTAGCATTAGATATAGAAGTAGAACTAGTTCTTGTTATATAACCGAGAAATTATGTTTGTATATTTGGTTAAAATGTCTTCTTCTTCAAGAAACTTTGAAATCAATGAAAGTAAGGAATCGATGTTTCAAGATGGTTCAAATCACTAAATGCAAATGGGGATACAAAAACTTGAAAAATGGAAAATGCAGTGGGAGGGAAAGTATGAATGAGATCATATAATTCCCAAGATTAAGTTTGATCACCTTTAGGCTCAGGCAAAACACAGGCATTACAAATTGACTATGGCAGAAGTGGAGATCGATTATTGGAAAGGGAAAGCCGCAGCTCAGGAAGAAAAAATCAATTAGCCTCAGGAGGCAGTCGAGGGTAAAGATCAAGAGCAAAACATAAGTATGGAGTGAGAAAGTCAAAAGCCAACTGGGAAATTTTTATGATGCAAAGGAGAAATAAAAGAATGAGATCGGAGAAGCTTCTCCTCCCCATGGCATGCCAAACTCCAACCAAGAAACATAAGTCTCTGCTCGTTGTAGCTTAGAAAATCGTCACATGAGGCTGTTGTTTCTATTTTCTTATGGTATCTGAATGAGATGACGATGATGGCCAAGAGATGTAAGGCATGTTTTGCTCTATTTCTTCAATGCACAATGCCAACTAATTCAACTAAATTTGAAATTTTGAAATTTTATCTGTATTTTTGGTTATCAGTTCGAAAAAACCTTGGAGTTGAATAATATATTGAAAACCATAAGAATTTTACTTCTTATGTGAGGGAGCATCTTTCCTCCATTGGAGTATATCTAGGGAAATGGAGTGTTGGTGAAGGTATTGGTTTTGTCCGAAGATGATGATGCCAGGTGCACTTGTGGCAGAAAATTCTTCGAGCATGTACAGACTATTAGGCAGGAAGAAAGTTTATGTAAATAATTCTCAAACTTTCAATAATTTTGTCACTGGAAAAATTGTACATACTTCCAAGTTATTGCCAAGATGGGATGAATTATAGATTTCATGACAGATGATATTTTTTGGTTAGATCGAGAATGAAAGTAGGTAGCTGTGAATTCATTTAATAGATGATTTGCAAACCTTTTTATTTCTGGAAGAAAAGGCTGAATATCAATAACAACATGTGGAAATCCCATGGTAAGGATCTACTATTTTATTTGAATGAAACACCATAGAACCTTGAAATAAAATAGTAGATCCCAGCATTGTTATCAACTAACTTGACCAATTTTTAACATCCTGCCAAATTCTCTAGAAAAACGAAAACCAAAAAAACTGTGCTATAATACATTTTCAACTGATTAATTAGAAGCACAGCTCTGAATGGTCCGCAATTTCAAAATGAAATGTAAAAGACATCACTTCAATTTTAATTGTGCTTCTAGTGACTCGGCTTCAAACTTCCAATCCGAGAAATATGGACATATTACTAGAAAAAATCATACCTCTAAATGCGAATTCTTAGAGATCAGACGGTGACAGATCACAGGAGGAGTATTAAACATCAAATTCAATATCAAACACGGTGTTACGTGACATTAAATATACTGCAAATTGAGCACAATTTTGCAAAATGCATTTAGATAAAAACAGAGACAACAATTTCATGGAGAATGTGCTGGAAAAAATGCAAAGTTTCTGAAAATAAATCATACCGGAGTCTAGATCAAGCGCGTATGAGTGAATCTCTCTTCTGATAACCGAGATTTACTAGATTCAAATAAATTAATTACAAATGCACATGATACAAACAATCAGAACTTGAAAGACCTAACCTGTTATCAGGTCCAACTCCAGAAACTCATACCCAAAACTTGAAATAAAAAGGACACCCGGGACACCCACCTCGCTACTCGCTACTTCTTAGCCGGAGAAAAGAAGGAGTTAGGGGTTCAAGTACTGGAGGGATTACATGGAAGGGAGGTACGGTTCATGGGGTTCATCGTTTGTATTCATTGCATTAATCATGGAAACTAAGTGAAGCACGAACTAACATATGCAAATATGAAGTCCGGAACTTACCAGCAATGCTCCTCAGAACGCCCGTGGAAATGAAGAAGAATCCTCAGAATGCCCGTTGGAAACTGAGAAATTGTTAAGATAATGCTGTAATCACCTACCAAAACTAAGAAACTGTGAATATGAATGAGGAAACCTACACAACTTAAATGCCAATCGACCAGAGTTTCAGCAGGTGAGGATGATCAAACAGAAATCGTGGTTCTGAAGCCACTTACCAGTGCTTTAATCCCCGAGTTCTGTAGCTCTGCCTGATGGTTTCCGAGTTCAGACAGGTACAAAGGCGAGCCGAGGGAGTTACAGAGAGCCGGAGCTGATACAGAGTATGGTTTTGCACATTCGGGGAGGGAGCGTCTACGAGTTCACCAACCCGGGCTGGGAGCATTTACTCCTATGCTGCTCAGGATGTCGACGAAGGAGGGAGTGGATGGCCCACTCGGGATCGCATCCAGCCTATCACGTCCGGGAGGATCCAGCAGGGAGATCCGACGTCCCTGTCCGTGGAGGCGATGTCAGCGACGGAGAGGAGGGTCCGAGTGAAGTGCCGAAGGAGGTGCCGGAGGGGGTCGCCGTTGTCGGATTTCGCCCACCGCCCGGGCGAAATCGTAGATGTCGTAGACAACTCAGTAGGTTATGTATGCTTCATACATTTGTGACTTCTTGGATGGTGGCAGAATATCTTGACTTACACCAGACCCACATTGCATTTGTGTTGCTACTCGTCTTTTCATGATTTGAAATCTCGGCTCCTATGATTTTGACTGACACCAGGGCCAAAATAAGTTACTAATTCTAATATCTCTGCATTGTTGAGTCCCATTAATCCAGTTAATGGCATTAATAGAGTCACCTTTGAGATTTTTATATTATAAAATGTGTGCATTTTAATTTTTTTAATTATTAGATAATGAGGAGTTTAATTTTTTTTAATTTCGGTTTACCTTTTCAAATTTACAAATAGTTTAAAAAAATAATATTCAGTTTGACTTTTCCAAATTTATAAAGAGTACAAAAATAATGGTCATTTTTTCAATAATGGGATAAATGTGGATTGAAGATTGGGATATAAAAAAATAAATAAAATAAAATTTATGATCTTAAACACATAATTAAATTTAAATATTTTAACATAAAAGTGAAAGAAATATAATATGTTATAATTTAGTTAGCAAGAGCGTTTAGATTGGGTGCTTGAGAGCTTTGGTTGTAATATTCCCTACCCAAGTTCAAATTTAGCTCACAACATGTTATGATAGACATTTAAATACCTTAATTCTTAGTGAATACATATATTTGTTCTTTCTAATGTCATGCCAGTGAGCCACACTTAAAACAAAAAAAGTTGGCAACACAAGGATTCTTTGGGACTTCTATTTGCCTAGATGCGAGGTTTATCACCGAAAGTTTGTAAATTGGTTTAACATTGGGTAGATTGGGTTTTCAAAGTGCAAGACATAGATGGATCACTTTTTACCATATTTACCATCCATGAATCATAAGCAAGTACTATAAAGATTTTGAATGGGGTTGTTCTTACTTCATTTACTATACATAATTATGAATAAAATTATTCTTTAGGAAAATAATATTTTTTCGAAAAGTATATATTTTTTCTCAAACACAAATGTTTAATAAAATTTGGAAAAAAATTACATCCCAAACTTTATATATTATAAAAGCTTAAAATCTCTAAAAATTATTACATCCCAAACTATGTATAATCTAAAACCTTGAAATAAAGCTTAAGCATAATAGAATAATCCATCTCAAATCCATTTCACACACACCTACCATATTGTTGGTATATAATCCCTCTCAACTACATTTCACACACACCCAACATATTGTTAATTCCATTTGAGACACACCCAACATATTGTTGGCATAGTTTAGATATTGAATCGTTGGTATAGTTTAGATTTTGAGGTATAGTTTAGATATTGAATCCACACAAGAGTGTGGGTATACAAGAATGTGGGGATGAAAGGGGTTAAAAGGGTTCAAATATCATTAGTCGAAGAGGTTATAATTGTGGGTTTACAAGAATCTGGGGATGAGAGGGATTAAAATGGTTCAAATATCATTAGTGGAAGAGGTAATAATTAAAGAAGATATAATTATGGCAATGCTCTCTTCTTATAAATGGTGGAATGTGCATAGTTGCATTGAAATTGTGACAAATGGATATCAATGAAGAACATGGTAATGTTTCTAAGTGGATCCACTATCTAGTGTTATGATTATCAACCCAACAGAAGTTATAAATTCTTTCACAAAATATTATCCAATCATTCTAGGATATTTTCTATTGAATATCATAATCTTTATAGATTAGAATCAAGAATCCTAAAACCAAGAAAGTATGCAAAATATTTCCATTGAGTTGTATGATTTTAGTTAGAAGCCAAGGCATGATCTATATAAAGAAAAAAAGAATTGAACGATACCATAGAGACCTAATTGCCAAAGCTTTGATGGCTATCATAATTAACACATGATAGAGAGGATACTTTGATGATTTTCTATGCTTTTTTTTGTAAGGTTCGTAAAATCTATTAATTCAAAATAAAAAGATTTTACATGTCCAATTTTCTCAGTTGGAAGATGTCTAAAAAGCCATGCAAAACGCGCCTAAGACTTCCAGTTTTCCTAAGACTAAGGATTATCAAAAATACCAAAAACAACAAGTGTTGCAAAGTGACAAATTCCCTCCACTATAATAACCTCAAAATATATTAAAATTTGAAAAATTAAAAAATTAAAATTACTTTTCTTGTACTTGACAATTCACCACAATTTTGTTTATATAATTATGGAATTAATTAAAATAGGACTTTACATTTTTAATATCCTTCCTTCAAAAAAAATATAAATATGCAAAATTATAAGATATATGACATTACCCTTGAGTGGCAAGAATCCAAACTAATAAGAATTTCCAAAGTATATATATATATATAGCAGTAAATCAACGAAAAAGGAGCGAAAAGACCTTCCCTAAAAACCGGCACCATATAACGCTTTATCGATGTAGCAGTAGATCACAAAAGATTTCAGTGAGAATAAGGATTGATACTTTTATTGGTATAATATAATATCGGATCTATACATCAACTCGCAGAGAAGAGGCATACGATATTCACTGACAGAATCACTTATATTTATTTCAATTTCATGACGTTTCAAGAGAAAGCCAAGCATTGGCTTTATGTACAAATATCAGTCTCATCGCAAATCAGATTATTTAGGATCTACGCACGGCTTGGTTTTTAAATCACGTCTTTACAGTACACTACTTGATGAAAGACGGTTAAGGTACTCAGATTTTGAAATCTTAATTATTATTATATAAAAGGTCTCTCATTTCGATAAAATAATTATTAAAGAAAGAATGACCTATTGTATTGCTTGTGAAGAGATAACTTTTTAGTTGTGTATTATATGAAGCAAGATATAAAGTAGGACCTCAAATTTCAACCATGCTTGAAGGGTTTTGAATGAGATTGTTCTTCGAAAAAAACAAAATTGAATGAGATTGTTCTTTTGAGAAAAAGGAGAATTTTATCTTAATCCCAGCAAGGTTAAACACAAATAATAGAAATTTACTCCATTTAACATACATAATCATAAAGAAAAATTCAGAACAAAAATATTCTTAAAAAAAAAAAAATTAAATAAATATTTATTTTTATAATATCTCAAACACAAATATTTAATAAAATTCTAAAATCATTCATCTCAAACACAAATATTTAATAAAATTCTAAAAATCATTCATCTCAAACACAGATATTTAATAAAATTCTAAAAATCATTATATACCAAAATATATATAATCTAAAAGCTCTAAATGAAACTTTAATAAAATAATTCCTCAAATATTTAATAAAATTCTAATAATTCCTCAAATATTTAATAATATTCTAAAACTCATTACATCCCAAACTATACATAATCTAAAACCTAAAATCTTGAGATAAAGTTTAATAAAATAATCTCTCTCAACTCCATTTCACATACACCCAACATATTGTAATTCCATTTCTCACGCACCCAACATATTGTTGTAATGATGGTTTAGATATTGAATCGTTGGTATAACATATGTTGGCATAGTTTAGATTTTGAGGTATAGTTTCTAGATATGGAATTTATACAAGAGTGTGGCATGAGAAGGATTGAAAGGGGTTTAAATATCACTATTGAAAGAGGATATAATTCTGGAAATGCTAAGGAACGTGTATAATGGTAATGGAATTGTGACAAATGGATGTCAATGGAAAACATGCCAATGTTATTAAGTGGATCCACATGTCATATGCCATGGTTAATCACAAAACATTATCCAATTATTTCAATAGATTTTATATTGAATATCATAATATTCATATATTAGAATCTAAGAGTCCTAAAACCAAGCAAGTATGCAAAATGTTTTTATTGAGCTACACTTTCACTCAAAAACCAAGGCATGATTTATATAGAGAACAAGAATCATGAGGTGGCAATGTCCTCGACATTGCCATCAACTTTGTTTGTGGGTAGCTTAGGGCCTAGAGTGATCAAAGGTTGTAACAAATGCAATGCATAACAAAAAACTTGAAAGTTATTTTAAAAAAACACTAAAAAAGTAGAAGTCAAAATTTTAAAATATATTATTCATATAGAAAGGAATGCAACATCATTCATCTAAAATGTTTTTTTTTTTATATATATTGCATATTTTGATAATTGTTTCTATATGAAATCATTCAAGCCAACGTTTTTTATGCTTATTAACTGAAATTTTGTGGAGGAATTAGACACTCATGAGTTTTTTCCCTAGGCTTTCCTTGAGACAGCTTTTTCCCAATGTGCATTCTTGTGTTACTATGCAAAATTATCCTTATATTAGTAGAGAAGATTCAACTTAATTAATCAATGCATCAAATTGATGACATGAAATGCATTTATGTATTCTATTCTTCTTTTCCATACATGGATTCCACTTTTCATCTAGAAATATGTGCTTGGCAAATTCAAAATAGTAGGAATAAAGTTTCCTTAGCTCATAAAAGTTGGATAAAAGCAAGATAAAGTAGAAGTACAACGCTCTAACTCATAAAAGCATGGTAAAAGATCGAACTAAAGCACAAGAGGGCTCTATAGTGGATAAAATTGACCAAGGTGGGAAAATAATGTGCTAGGTAGCTAGCTAACATAGTTGTAAACACCTAGGAAATCAAATAATGGCATAATACTAAGGTCTAGATGGTTAATTATTCCAACGGTATGATAAGAAATTGGTCATATTTTACAATTCGACCAAAAATAAGTATTGAGCCGGAGTGGTCGACCAAATACAATATAGATGAAGTCACTTTGTAGTGAACTTGACCAAACTTGAGGATCGACCAAAGTGGTCGACCACATACATCACTTATACTTGACCAAATTTGACAATTCTCATGAGCCATATATTATCGAGACGACCATGAAAACACTCTACCAACCATTTTTAAAAGTCGGCCAAACTCAACTTTAACATATACTATGCAACGAAGTGATAGGAAATCTCGATGAAGAGAAACTTAAATTGACAAACCATCGCAAAACACATGCCAGTTTTCCATTCGCTCTATGAGTGAAGAATCTAGCCGACATTTGTTTTTCTTGAATGAAAAGCGTTGATAAACTTATGCATGCTTTTGTTGACCTGAACGTGAATCCGACCTTGGCACTAACAAAAAAAATTGACCATCTATAGAATATGTTATGTCGGCCATAACATCTTTCATCAGCATAATCACTCAATATTCAACAAGAGATTGCCAACCACTCTTCACCAGCTTGTGCAATTGCCTGTTGGGTATGCCAAAGCAGTCGACCACTCTTCACGGACTTGTGCAGTCGCTTGTCGGTTATGCCAGAGCAGTCTTCCGACCACCTCAGTCGAATTAAATCAACTCATAACAGATGCAGGATTAAAATGTTACCGTGCTAATTTATTATTAGTTTTACAATTTTGAAAATTGTTTCTTTTATAGTCTGTCTAAGACGTTTCAATCAGGACCCTAACTTTATAAGGATTTGAAATGCTGATAAATTTTTTTTCCTAAAGAGATTTTGCCATTTTCTGTCTAATACCATTTGCAAAAATTTTATGGGCCTCGTTATGGCCTTCTGAGCTCACGCAGTTCTCAGAAGGATATGGATAGAGCGACTTTGGTCGATCCTCAAGTTTGGTCGAGTCCACTACAAAGTGAATTTATCTGTATCAACTTTATCTGGCGACCATTTTTCAAATTCGACCATACTCAACTTTAACATATACTATGCCACGTGTATCGACAAAAAATTTCTTCTGGTCGCATATTCTCAAATAAAATGACTTATCACTTGACCAAATAGCATATCATTTTTTGTATCGACCATATGATGTATAGACTCAAACTACATGTCCCAACAATGTTACATTGACCATATTTTTAAATAATTAATCGACTAGTTTTATAGACTCGACCAATTAATGCGTAAGATAAACATTAGATGCGACCGAATTAGTCATATTCATTACATGCCCTTCATAGCCATTGATCATATTTTACAATTCGACCAAAAATAAGTATTGACCCGGAGTGGTCAACCAAATACAATATAGATAAAGTCACTTTGTAGTTGACTCGACCAAACTTGAGGATCGACCAAAGTGGTCGACCACATACATCATTTATACTTGACCAAATTTGACAAGTATTATCAACCATATATTATCGAGACAACCATGAAAAAACTCTACTGACGATTTTTAAAAGTCGACCAGACTCAACTTTAACATATACTATGCGACGAAGTGACAGGAAACCTCGATCAAGAGAAACTTAAATAGACGAACCATCGCAAAACATGTGGCAGTTTTCCATTCACTCTATGACTTAGGAATCTAGCTGACATTTGTTTTTCTCAAATACCCAAATCGACCATAATGTGAGAGTTCGACCAACAGATCTCGACCATACTTTAACATGTGATCGACTTTTTACAGAAGTTGTTGGTTACCTCGGCCATAACATCTTTCATCAGCATAATCATTCAATCTTCGACAAGAGTCTGCCGACCACTCTTCTCCAAGTTGTGCAATCGCCTGCCAGTTATGCCAAAGCAGTTGACCACTCTTCATCGACTTGTGCAGTTGCCTGTCGGCTATGCCAAAGCAGTCTAAAAGTTGACGAGACTCAACTTTAACAAATACTACGCCAAATATATTAATCAAAACTCTCTTTTAGTCGCATATTGTTTTGACCCGTTTCTAGATTTGACATATTTCACCTCCTGGATGTCTACACCCAAAATGTAACTTAAAGTTGCAGAGAGGCCAAATTAGGGTAACCACAAAACCACTTTACATTATATTCTGACCTATACAACCAGAAACAGAAAAAATGTATATAAAAAAAAGTTATTTGTCACCATCCACTTTGTAGAGAACTTCAGACTTCATGATCGCAGTATATATGGTTGAATAAAATAGGACTCGATCCCTTGTCCCTTTATTTGGCGTAACTCTTGAAGTCGACGGACTAATTGTGAAAGCACCAGTCGGTTAAATAAAAATGCCGAAATACCAAGTCGACAAATAATTTTCGTGGTCATTTCGCATCGGTGGTTTTTCACCAATGCTTCCATTATTCTCCCACATCGAGTAGTAACCCCGGCTTCAACAGAAGTAAAATCAGGGCAACCAAATCTGTAACTCATCGGAGGTCAACCACATGTGTAACTCATCGGAGGTCGACCAAATTTTATATCAGACCTATGCGTCGACAATACCAAGGCTTTCAAGATGGAAGTTTCCAAGTCTCCACACATACAAGTCGGAATCACCATATTCATTACAATCGATAGCTTAGCCATACCCGACATGATCAGAAGAAAGATAGAAGGCGACAACCTTCCAACATAAATGCAAAAAGTAGTTGGGACGACCTACCAGTATATGAGCGGAACTAGCATCCACTTATTGAGGCACGGATATCCTATCAATCAAAATTAACTCTATCATCAAATCACTCTTTATTACAACCATCTACTAAAAAGTCACACGTGTCGAGCTTGTCTTCTTTAAATCTTGAAGTCGAGGATTCCTGGATACTCTTCTAACAAGAGCTAGAAAACCATACTTCAGAAATACCAGAAAACCTCTGCGATCTTTATAATTGCATAGAAACCATGGCATCCAAGAGGGTTCAGACAACCACTCGTTCAGTCGTAGCTAAATTCCATGAGTTAGAGAAAGCCCAATCACCGTTGGAAACCCACTTGCAGCAGGTTCGAAATGCTAAGGTACAGGAGTCACATTGGCAAAGAACTTGGAAAGACATTCTAATTTGGGGAAAATATTCACAAGGCCATTGGAGAGAGGAAGCTAAAAAATTGTGGGCTGTTACAGTTCTGAACTGCATGCAAGCACCTCTACTTGAATCATTTGGCGGACTGGAGGATATTATTGCTCAATTCATAGTTAGCAGATTTCATAATGGGAAATTTTATTTTGATACCCCAGTTGAAATAAATGGTGCACTTATTAACAAGATTACAGGATTGTCAAATAAAGGCGAACGGGTACCCGTTCGATATAGGCCAGAGTTGATTGAAGAATTTACAGAGCACCCTAGTGGAAAAAATTCTAGAGGGTTAGTGATAAGTCAGATGAAATATGAAAATTTTAAGATAACTGCTCAAATCATTTCGACCGCTTTATCAACTTTCGGTCACGGTTCAGATCTAAAAACTGAAATGCTAGAGGCAATACTGAACATGGCAGTAAGTGGAAAACAATACAACTAGGCAAACTACTTAGCCGGGATTATCCGGACGATATGCTCCAAATGTCAAAATGATGGAGCAGCCATTCGGTACCCATCTCTAATTATCTGGATTGCCATGACGCATCTAAGACCATTAGGAAATAAAGACTTTTCTCTAGAAAGACCCATGTTAATGCAAAACTTCAAGTCTTTTACATTTGGAGGAAGTCAACTAGGCCCCTCAACTGTAAAAATTTGGCTAGAAGTTTGGTTTCAAAACCTAAAAACTGTATCCAGCAGATGGAGAGTACCTTAAAATGTTCGAGGAAGTCTTCCTTTGTTGGCACACATCCAACTTGAGCTGGATCACACATCAATCTGGCACCTGCAAGGCATAGCTGGCACCGCAAGAGCCCTTGACTTTTACCCTTCCGATGACGAAATCTTCAATGAGCTCAGCAGACAAAGCAATACAATACTGACAATTACTGCTGAGGCCTGAGAGGTCAACGTCCCCGTAGTTGAACCTCTAACAAATCCATAAAAAGAGGAAGAGTATGAAGGCCACCTATATATGCACACCTTTGTATTTGAAGTTGAACCTATGACCTCACAACAACCTCTAGCATTTACTCTTACACCACATGAAGACCCTCTGGATACAACCAAACATTCAGATGAACAAAGTCACTCTGAAAACCCAGAATATGCTTTGACGAGTGACAACATTCAACAGCTGGCCGACAAGTTAGAAGAAGCTCAACAAACACAAAATGTACAATTGCATCGGAAGGGAAAAAGAAAAATGATCATACAGGAGCTGACTGAGGAAGATGATGTAGAATTGTTCGATAGTGCAACACAAATTCTCGAGGATGTAGCTAAAAATAAAGTACCAGTCGACAAGGAGTTTAAGATATTTTTGGAAGCTGAGCAATCTCGTAGCCGACCACAACCAAAAAAGAAAGTTCAGCTTATGATCGAGGATTCTATCAACTTGACTGTAAGTTCACCCGCAATGTCTTCAACTATTGTGACAGAAGACACTATTTTCGCTACACCTATAAGTACTCCACTTGCACCTTTAGCATTAACTCAGTTTTCAAATGTTACACAATCTCTTCCTCTCCCTCTTCGTCAAACATTTCAAGCTGAACAAGACCTAACGCAGTTCATAACCAATCTTCCTAATATGTTCCCACATTGGCGAGATTTAGTGACCAAGAAATCTGTCGTCATCGACAATAACCCATCGACTAATTCCGCCCCTCTTGGTGCTGAACCAACTAAACTATTGAACCCTCCGAATACTTCAGCACGAGAAGAAATTGGTATGCATCCTAGACATCTTCAGTGTAATTTGGACCCCACCAGTCCCATTTTTTTAGACGAAACTTCATAGTTTATCCCTTTTCCAGTGAACTCGTTGGTGCAAGCCCATTCACCTCCCTGACCTGTCGTCAATCCACTAGAGCAGACCCCAGAACTTGAAGTTTGAATTGAGTCAAACCATTGATACCTGAAGTGTTGTCTCATGTCACCAGTCCGGAACCGTCTACCGACTTCCTTTCCATCCCTCCTCCTCGAGTCAAAGACACACTAGCTATTAATGTGTCGTTCCCTACCCCTGCTGACGGAACCAATACTCCATCTGAAGTAATTCAAGAATAAGAAGCACCAGCTCCATAAATCTTCGAAGCAACAGCCAAACCAACAGCACAAATCACTAAAGCACCCATGGAACTAGCAGCTGAAGCACCAACACAAATCACTCAAGCAACCACGGAATGAACACAAGAAGAAAATCAACCAGTGGTCGCAGAAGCACTCCTGACAAATACAACAATCGTACCAAGTAGCTCAATACAAGCAGAACAAAACATTGACAAAGCACAAGTGGAAACACAACACTCACGCGAAGCATCCGAGACACACAAAGACTCAGAACAGCAACTAGAGCCTCCAAAATCTCAAGGGAAGTCCAAGAAAAAGCAGCATAAAGACAAACAGCCCCAGGATAAAGAGCTGCAGCAGCAACAGCATCATCTGGATCATATCTCTCAGCTGGGTCAATTATCTGTACATCTCGACCAATTCGGGCCCATCTCGACATACAAGCCACAAGAAGCAACACAAGCAGAGTTCGACTTACTGGTTGATCCAATTAATCGAGAGAAACAACATCGACGACTAGAAGCCGAAGACCACATACACCGATTACAAGAGGACCAGAATGTATTTTTGGCTAAGTGTCAGTACTTAGCGCAAGAAGTCGTTCCTCTTCCAGCCAACTCTGACATGACTAGCACACTTGATAAAGCTCTTCAGTTATTCCAACCGCTCGTGTTGACATTGCGAGAGGAACTCATCAGGGACCGATAGGAATAGGCCACAATAACAACATCCCTGATGTCGGCACAATATGAAGCATTTAATTCAGCATATGATCAGCTCGACCAGTATAATGACCAAGCAGCTACTATCATTGATTTTATCCACAATTGGTACAAACACTATTGCAATGTATTCACACAAATGCGGAAGACAAGTGGCTTGATTGATAAAATTCATAAGCAACGCCGAGTAGCTAACGACACCATGAGCAAAACCATCGAAGATCAAATTCTGATAGAAAATAGCAAATTGGAGAAATTAGAAAAAAGTGAAGATCAATTGTTGAGCCAAGCCCGAAACAACCTCTTCAAAGTGGAACAACTTCAACCACATCTCCAAACCTTGCTTACAACCGCCAATAAGAAAATTGAGCTATTTGGTCCCGACTTAATTCATCTACAGAGCAAGACAACAGAGAAAAAGATGACTGAGTTATCAAGCCTGACAACACTTACCATTGACATCCAAAACTCACTGCGCCATTGGGAAAACTTCCACCACCATCTATTTGTCTTCGCTGAAACAATTGTTCAGGTCTATGCACAACAAGAAGCAATAGCCAGTTCCAGTCATAAATAAATTTGCAATGTAAGTCGGCAAGCTGTGTGGACCAGTCGGAATATGTCGGTCGGTTCTGGCGACCAATAAACAAAACTAACAATTTATATTCAACAACCTATATTGTATGCACTATTCATGCATTTTTGTGGTATTTGGCAACATAGACTAAACCCAGAAATATTTATACATATTAACAAGTTACTATTTACATTTGCAAGATCCTAAGTTATTTCTCTTTGGTTTTAAAGCTTCCTTTTTGAAGATTTTATGCTAAATCAAATTGATGGTTTCCAGTATTTACTTCATCTACTTGAACTGGTTAATAACAAATCGTGGAAAAAGGTTACAACAACTCTGTTTACAAATAATACTACTTTACTGGCGAAGGACACAAATGATCGCAGTTTTTGCTCGCTCTCTAGTTTTGCTATAAAATCAATCAACTCGGATTACATACATATCTGAAAGTTATATGTTGATGTTGATAAAATATTGAATAGGCTACTGTTATTTGATGAATGATATTTGCATATCTAGTTGCTATATCTATTTGCAATTTGGTGCTACACTTAGTTGATACTTTATTGGTCAATGAATTATTTGACCTTGGATTATTTCGTGCATTTTCATTAATCAAATAATTGAATGACAGTGACATTTATCCCTTAATGTATATTTGCGTTGAATTAGTTAATTCACCTAAGTACTTCTATGCTTATGTTTTTCTTCCTTCTAACTTGCCTCTTCTCCTAACGGCGTTCATTTTTGTCCCTAAAGGGGCAAATGCTAGTATAATGAAGCGCGTATGTATGGGCCATTTACCACCCCCAAGGAAACCGTGTATGTATGAGTATTTTATTCATATCTCTATTGGTATGCATGTTCCTTACAATTCAATTCCATCAATAACGACAATATATGTAGAGTACAAGTGCATGTGCGACATGCGGGGTTTCATGTGTTGCTTTTGATCTTCTTCAGATGGAATACTGAAAAATTGCCGACAATCTGTAGAGTCCGCTTTCATACCGTGTTCAGGGCAGGAATTTGACAGCCATTCTGTCCGTCATGGTCCATTTTGCTCGTCAAATATGATTTAAATTTTAAATTAATTATCAAATTAAATAAAAAAACTGTGAAAATGTCCATCTATACTGGCAAAAATAAAGGATGAATTGTTTTCCAAATTCTGATCGCGTATGTGAATTACAAATCAATTTAATCAATAACGACAATATATGTAGAGTACACGTGCATGTGCGGTCTGCGGGGTTTCATGTGTTGCTTTTGATCCTTTTTCAAACGGAATACCAGATTCTGTATTGACGTTTCTTTGAAAAAAGTTCCAGATTTTGTTTTGACGTTTCTTTGAAAAAAAAATACAGATTTTGTTTTGAAGTTTCTTTGAAAAAAATGATATGCAGGTGATCCAAGCAGCGTGTACGCGAAGATGATTACGTTGAGAGAACAGATGCAAGAGCTGAGGCTGCAGGAGCTGAAAAATGCAGGAAAGAAAGTACGGTCCAACAAAGTACTGGATAAGGATAAGGTGGCAGGAATGGTCGATTGTGAGTCTGTGACCCCTTGGGGTGTGGGATAACTGGCACTCAAATCGCCTCATTTTTCTGGCCATCCGTTCCCTAGATCTGGTTATAAAAATCCGTGGAATCGTAATTCTACCTTATTGACTGCAGAATAATGCTATGGAACTGTGCCCCAAGGGTTTTGGCCCATTTTAAGACGACCTAGATCGTCAAAATTCCAAAAAAATTACCAGAAATGGTGGAACCGTGCCTCACCGAAAAAAATTTCGTCGTCAGTTGCCGGAATACCAGGGCGATTTGAGTGCGAATTATCACACGCCCTTGGCCTTTTCGATGGTGGCAGAACGTTCTTTGACTTACACCACACCGTCATTACATTTGTGTTGCTACTCGTCTTTTCATGATTTGAAATCTATGCTCCTATGATCAGATTGGCTATGGCGTTTATGACCGAATTATTAGATTTGTAAGGCTGCAACGTAGCTTTTTCGCAGACCATATACAATCCAAACGTCATTCGTGATATCATCCAAACAACCATATCTGATGTAATTTACGTGAATACGGATAAAAGTAACAGTAGGTGTGATGGAAGTTATAAGATATAAACATGTAGGTATGAACATCTTAACCATTGCTCATGGATGTCACACGCAATGATTCCTTGGGATTTCTATTTGCCTAGATGCGAGGTTTTTATCACCGAAAGTTTGTAAATTGGTTTAACATTGGGTAGATCGGGTTTTCAAAGTGGAAGACATAGATGGATCACCTTTTACTCCATTTACCATTCATGAATCATAGACAAGTATTATAAATATTTTGAATGAGGTTGTTCTTTCTTCATTTACTATACATAATCATGAATAAGTATTTGAAACAAAATTAATCTTTAGAAAAATAATATTTTTTCTCAAAAACAATTGTTTAATAAAATTTGGAAAAACATTACATCCCAAACTTTATATATTATAAAAGCTTAAGATGATTTTTAATAAAATAATCTCTCAAATATTTAATAAAATTCTAAAAATCATTACATCCCAAACTATACATAATCTAAAACCTTGAAATAAAGCTTAAGCTTAATAGAATAATCCCTCTCAACTCCATTTCACACATACCCACCATATTGTTGGTATATAATCCCTCTCAGCTACATTTCACACACACTCAACATATTGTTAATTCCATTTGAGACACACCCAACATGTTGTTAGCATAGTTTAGATATTGAATCGTTGGTATAGTTTAGATTTTGCGGTATAGTGTAGATATTGAATCTATACATGAATGTGGGGATGAAAGGGATTAAAAGGGTTCAAATATCATTAGTTGAAGAGGTTATAAGTAAAGAAGATATAATTATGACAATGCTCTCTTTTTATAAATGGAGGAATGTGCATAGATGCGTTGAAATTGTGACAAATGGATATCAATGAAGAACATGCTAATGCTATTAAGTGGATTCACTATCTATGGTTATGCTTATAAACCCAACCGAAGTTGTTTCTTTCACAAAACATTATCCAATCATTATAGGATATTTTCTATTGAATATATCATAATCTTTATAGATTAGAATCAAGAGTCCTAGAACCAAGAGATTATGCAAAATATTTCCATTGAGTTGTATGATTTTAGTTAGAAGCCAAGGCATGATCTATATAAAGAAAAAAAGAATTTAACCACAAGGTTGAGAATGGTAGTGGAATTAAAATGAGGGGATTAAAATATGAAAGGAAAAAAAAATGTTCTTAAATTGAGCATTGATAACCCCACCATTGAGACATAATTGCGAAAGCTTTGATGGCTATCATAATTAACAAATGATACAGGTTGATGAATGGACAAGAGAGGATACTTTGATGATCATCTATGCATTTTTTTTGTAAGGTTCATAAAATCTATTAATTCAAAATGAAAAGCTTGTACATGTCCAATTTTCCCAGCTCGAAGATGTCCAAAAGGCCATGCAAAACTTAGAAAATAGAAACTAATTGGAGCTTAAGACTTACACACCAAAAATACCAAAGACGACAAGTGTTACAGAGTGACAAGTGTTGTAATAACCTCAAAATATATCAAAATTTGAAAAATAGAAAAATAAAATTACTTTTCTTGTACTTGATGAACTTACAATTCACCATAATTTTTTTTATATAATTAAGGAGTTAATTAAAATAAGACTTTACAAAAACCTTAATATCCTTCCTTTAAATTTAAAATATAAGAATGCAAAATTTGAAGATATATAACATTACTCTTGAGTGGGTAAGAATCCAAACTAATAAAAATTTCCAAAGTATATATATATATGTATATATATACACTTTTTATTGAATTACCTGATATTAAAATATGTTTCATATTTATTAAAGGCTTTAAATAATTACCTTAGCCAAATATCACATATTATATATTTAATTAGAAAAATCTTTGCAATTTAAAAATTAAATACAATGTATAAACATTTATAAAATGTGTCCGTATATTTTATAACATGCTTCCACGTGATAATTTCATTTATGCAATTCCCACAAAGTATATGCTAACATAAGAAATGTGAATCTAAAAACCAACATGCCATATACATGGAAATACTAGCATAAGAAATGTTAAACGAAAAGCCAACATGTTATCTACTGTTATATATATAGAACCACCCCAATCGATTGAGGCTCAGGTGACTCAACAAGTTAATAACTCTTCTTCTGGTTTCGGATGGTTACCGAAAACTGCCAAAGAGGTAATTCCTTTCAGTATTCATCTTAATAATGAAGGGGCTAGTGAACTGATGTTGCAACAGGAGTCTAACTCCAGGATATGGGTGAATTCCGATACTAGTCTCGTCTCAGACAAAGGAAAGAAGGTAATGAACCAAGAATCTCTAGCTCAGGATTTCCAGGAAATGGATTACGATTCCAAGCGTATTAGAGGTACTACTGTCTTTAAATTCTTTAAAGGATTTAGATATAGACCATCAGAATTTCCTGGTTAGTCCACTGGATGCTTTTGGTTTCGTCAGTCTTGGTTTAAATTTAAGGAGATGTAAACAATTGCTCAGAAGTGGGAGTGTTGGGCATAGAGCTGTTGGGGTTCGGGACATGAATAAGCTCTCAAATGAATCATTACACAATTATGGACTTAGGTCTATGCGGAAGAAGAGTTTCGAGTCATTAAATCCTAACCTTAAAGTGGGGAACGAAGACGATACTAGGAAAAGTCTACAGAATGCTTTTGGAGGTTGTTTGTTTTCGGTCCCAGCTGGTAAGGCTCTTAGAGATAAGCCTCTGGTTAAGGTACCTCCATGAAATCAATCTCTTTCAACTGTAGAGGGTTAGCTATCAACCCAAAATTGCTAGCCTTGGGGAGGGTCATGGAATTAAATCATCCGGTTGTTTTAGTTCTGCAGGAGACTATGAGTAATGGAATTAGATTAGTGGCGAAATTGATCAAGATGTGTCCGGGATGGGAATTTGTTTGGGCAGACGGGGAGGGCCTGTCGGGAAGTTTGTTCACTGGGTGGAGGGGGTCGGTTACCCTTTTAAACAGTTATGGTATCCGTTCTGGTTTGGCCACGTCGTTCTGTAGTCAGGCTTTAGGGTTGGATTTTAATCTGTTCAATATGTATGGCCCATACAATGGGAAACTACCCTTCTGGAAAGCATTATTTAAGCACTCCTTTCTAATGGATCTTCCCTATCTGATCGCAGGAGATTTGAATTTTACGATGCATAGCTGGGAAGTGTGGGGGCCGGGAGCTAGAATGGACCCTGCACAGGTTATGTTCTGGAACCTGCTGGTAGAGGGAGATGTATTTGATCTTGAACCGGTGGAGAAATTCCCAACTTGGTTCAACCGCAGAGCCGGACTCGCAGCGATCTCTAAAAGACTTGATCGTTTCCTTTGTTCTGGTTCGCTGATTGGTAAGGTTGATAGTTTGAAATCCTGGAGGCTAAGTGGTGGCATTTCAGACCATGTTCCGATTATCTGCAATTTGGAAAAAGGAGGGAAAAAACCTGGATCCCCCTTTACGTTTAACTCGCATTGGCTTCATAATTTGGAATTTGTAAATATGGTTAATACTCAATGGAGAACTTTTGATGAGCAATCCCAGGAAACTTGTGAAGCACAGTTTGTCAGAAATTTACAGAAACTTAAGGCTAATACGGTAATTTGGGCCCGAAAGTTGAAGCTATCGATGGAGGAACGATTAAAGAAGATGGAGGCAGGTATTAAGTTGTTACACTCGAATCAGGACGGAGGACTGAGAGAGGAATCTCTCTGTGAGCTAGCTAGTCTAGAGTCCAAGCGGAATGCTATACTAATGGAGCGGGAAGCGAAACTTAGATTGAAGAGTAGAGCGGTTTGGTTATCTCTATGGGATGAGAATACTGCCTTTTTTCATAAGATGGTTAATTATAGAAAACGGGTGAACACTATTAGGTCTTTGCAAAATGGCAGTGGGGAGCAGATGGAGGGTTTTGACCAATTGGCATCAGGGGGAGTAGATTTCTTCTCCTCTTTTTATCAAGCTCCGGTAGGTAATAATTTTCTGGAAATGGTGGAATCGGTGATGAAGTTTGATCAGTGGGTAGAAGTGGATGATCTTATAGCTTTAAATGCTCCGGTGACTGTGGATGAACTCAAATCATCTTTATCCAAGCTAAAAAAAGAAAGGAGCCCTGGGCCGGACGATTGGACAGCGGAGTTTTACTTGTTCTTCTTTGATCTGTTAAAAAATGAAATGCTGTGGGTGGTGGAAAAGAATAGGATCCAGGGGGTTCTTAAAGCTAGCATAAACTCGACCTTTATAGTACTGATTCCTAAGGTGGAAGAGCCTAATTCGTTTGGGGATTTCCGCCCCATTTCCCTGTGTAATGCTTTCTATAAAGTAATAACGAAGTTGATAACAGATAGAATCAAACCAATACTAGCCAGACATATTTCAAAGGAACAATATGGTTTTTTACCAGGTAGGAGTATTCATGAGGCCATCGGATGTGCCCAGGAATGTATTCACTCAATCAAGACGGGAAAGATTCCGGCAAAGGTTCTTAAAGTGGATCTGTCAAAAGCATATGATCGCACCTGTTGGCATTACCTCAGATTAGTTTTAATCCAAATAGGTTTTGGGACTCCTATAGTAAATTGGATCTGGTCTTGTATTACTTTTGTTAGTTTCGCAGTTCTTATAAATGGATCGGCTTCGAGCTTTTTCAAGCCAGCTCGGGGACTTTGTCAGGGATGTCCGTTATCACCTTACCTGTTTCTTCTAGTTATGGATGGTCTAAGTAGAATGATTACTGAGGCAGTGGAAAATAATGAGTTTGAGGGTCTCTGTTTTGGAGCCACTCAGATCACCCATGTGTTTTTTGTTGATGATGCTTTAATGTTCTTGGGGAATTCAGTAGGTGAGGCCCGAGTAGTAAAAAAATTATTTTGGCTGTTCAGTAAGGCTACGGGTATGGAGGCCAATATGGATAAATCTTCCTACTATATAAATAAGTTGGAACCTGAAGAAGTGCTAAACTTTACAGAGATTTTGCCGATGAAGATAGTCCCGCTCGATGAGGGTTTCAAGTACTTGGGTTTTCATCTTAAACCCAACTGTTATGGACTTAAAGATTGGCAATGGCTGGTGACGAAAGTGGAAAAGCGTATTCAATTTTGGTGCAATCGGTACCTCTCTAGGCGAGGGAAAGCGGTCTTGATTAAAAGTGTGCTTAGTGTGCTTCCCATGTATTGGATGATAAATGCCAAGTTACCTCAGGGTACTCTACATACTCTTCGAAAGCTATTCTTCAATTTTCTCTGGAAGGGTAAGGAGGACAGAAGTATTCATTGGGCTTCATGGGAAGTGGTCTCTAAACCAAAGGATGTAGGCGGATGGGGTTTCAAGAATCTGTTCTATTTCGGGAAGGCATTGGCGTCAAAATCGACTTGGCATTTCATATCCAAACATGGCATTTGGAAATCAATTCTCAGATATAAATACCTGGGGAATGACACTATTATAAACTGGTTAAGACATACGGAGAAGACTAGCAAAGGCGGATCACTATTTTGGAAATCTATTATAGCAGCTCTGCCACTAGTGGAGGCGAGACTGGTTTGGGAAGTGGGAGACGGGAAGCAGGCCAAGATTGGGAGTGAACTCTACAGAGGAGTAAAGAAAAGTTATGATTTCCCAAAGGATCTGATAATATGGTTGCAGTCGAAAGGATACAGTGTACTAGCTGATGTTGCTATGCACAATCAAGGTCTTAGGCAGAATTGGCTTACAGCGGAGAGATTGATGATCCCGGATGAATGGGTGGAAGTTTGGACTACTTGGACAGAAGAATTGAGGAGAGGTTTCATTCGATTGAGGGAGGAAACAGATGTACTGTGCTAGCAAGGAAAAGAGGAAGGGGGCATTTTTACTGTAAGAGCAACATACGATGCTATTATTAATCACAGAATAGTGGATAAAGCGTGGTGGGGTGCTCGGTTATGGAAATCACTAGCTCCGCATAAAAGTAAGATCTTGGTTTGGCTAGTAATTCAAGACAAAGTGCTTACATGGGATAAACTGAAAAGACAGAATCTGGCAGGTCCAGGAAGATGTAGCCTTTGTATGAAGGAGGACGAAGATGCTCAACATTTATTTCTTAAGTGCCCATATATAAGCCAGGTTTGGACAGAGGTATTGGACAAGCTTCAGTTGGGGAAGATTAAGGAAGTAGACAGTATTGAAGGCTTGGTAAAGGTTTGGTTTGAGGAAAAGAAGCTAAAAAATATGAGATGTATCCTCTTTTTGGTGATCTGGCAGATGTGGGTGGCTAGAAATAATGCTATTTTTTAGGATAAGTTGATCCCGAGCTTCGTAGTTACAGCACAAGTATTTTCCATGTTTAATTTTTTCAAGGGTCAAGAGCGAAAGGAGAAGGTCAGAGTAATGAAGGTTATGAACCATGAAGATGGAGTTTCAGTAGGTTATTTTGATGGAGCCTGTGCCAACAATGTTTGTGGTTTGGGAGGACATTTATCCCATCAAGGTAAGGAGGTGTTTTTTCAAGCCAACGGAGGAGATGGAACAAATAATAGGGCTGAAGGACTTGCTTTATTATTACTTCTGATTTCGGCGGAAGCACTTGCTGTGGCTGATCTTAGAGTATATGGAGACTCCGAACTGTGGATCAAAAGAATGAATAAGGAAATCAGCTTTCAAAATCACGCTCTGCAAAATCTTGGCTATAGGGTAGATCTTTTGGTACAAAAATTTCAGAAGGTGGACTTTGTACGCATTTTCAGAGAACAGAATGACAGGGCTGATGGACTCTCTAAACCAGGTCTTCTTGAAGATATGGATATGTGCAAAATTATATCAAACTTTCAGGAAACTAGGGAGGAAAAGTATAGTAGGCTGGTTTCTTTTTTGTACTAACTGTTTTGAATGGTTAAGCTTTTAGAATTTTAGCCAAAGCTCATTATTTTTTGTAAAGTTTTAAAAATGGCGATTATGTCAAATAGCTGAAAACAAGGAAGAGATATAGTAAAGCAGACATCCCATAAGTCTTTTTGTTAATTTTTATAAAGGCTGAAGTAGCAACAGTTAGTAGTCAAGTGAATCTTGTATAGTGCTTGTTACAACACCTGAAGAATGTATTCAGATCTCTTTATCTCTTTATGACGAATGAATATGATTTTTTTTCTGGAAAAAAAAGTTGCGTTTAAAAAAGACTATTAGGTCCGCTATTGTGTCCGCCATGGATCCATGTCCATTGCTTTCCATTTTTCAAATTTCAAATAAGTGAATGCAATGCCCATAACATTTTCATCAAATTATGATTTATATCATAGAGAAAGTATACACAACATTTACTTTGAGGTTTTTATTATATTACAAAGTATATGCATTTTAATGTTTTAAATTATTACATTGTAAGTACTTTAAATTTTTTCAAATTTCGGTTTACTTTTCTAAATTTATAAATAGTAGAAAAAATAATATTCAGTTTTACTTTTGCAAATTTATGAAGAGTAAAAAATAATGGTTATTCTTTTAACATAAGGTGGTAAATGTGGATTGAAGATTGAGATATAAACAATTAAATGAAATAAATTCAAATATAAAGAGATAATTAAATTTGAATATTTTAAAATAAAAATGAAAAAAATACAATAGGTTATCATATGATTGGCAATCACATTAAATGAGAAATGCAGGTTTATAAGATCATAACCATGTAGGTATGAAGATTTGAATCATATAGATATGTTGACAAAAACATTATTATAAGAAAGATATTTTTTATAATTTTCTCTTTAATTTATGGATTGAATTTTCTCTTTAATTTATGGGTTGAATTCTCTTGATCCTTTGGTTAGTTTTTGTAATAAATTACCTTATTTACCATTCTTATTTACTATCCATGAATTATGACGAAGTAATACGAGGCAGTGTTAAAATTTGAAGGGTAAATAGTTATCATTCGTCATTTTAGTCAACTTATTGTCACTTGATAAAATTAAATATTATTAATGAAGTGTAAATTTTGATTTCACTATTTATTTTGAAGTATTTATATCCCAACTCTATATATATATATATAATATGGAAATTTTGATTTTTGTCATGGTCTAGTTTTTTCTCATTATTAGTTAAACTTGAGTAGGTAATGGTTTTTTGGGACCATGGTATTTGGTGGCCCATGTTAATGGCCCATGGTAATGACAAGATATAAGATAGGAAGTCAAATTTCGACCATAACTGAAGGGTTTTGAATGAGATTGTTCTTTGAGAAAGAACATAATTGAATAAGATTGTTCTTTGAGAAAAAATGAGAATTTTCTCTTCGGAACAAAAATATTCTTTAAAAAAAAATATATTTTTAAATAAATATTTCTTTTTATGATATCTCAAACACAAATATTTAGTAAAATTCTAAAAATCATTCATATCAAACACAAAAATTTAATAAAATTCTAAAAACCATTATATTCCAAAACATATATAATCTAAAAGCTCTAAATGAAACTTAATAAAATAATTCCTCAAATATTTAATAAAATTATAAACCTCACATGATCTAAAACCTAAGATCTTGAGATGAAGTTTAATAAAATAAACTCCATTTCGCATACACCCAACATATTGTTAATTCCATTTCTCACGCACCCAACATATTGTTGTAAAGATAGTTTAGTTATTGAATCGTTGGTATAACATATGTTGGCATAGTTTAGATTTTGAGGTATAGTTTAGATATTGAATTTATACAAGAGTGTGGGATGAGAAGGATTGAAAGAGGTTTAAATGTCATTATTGAAAGAGGATATAATTCTAGAAATGCTAAGGAACTTGCATAATGGAAATGGATGTCAATGGAAAACATGGCAATGTTATTAAGTGGATCTACATGTCACAAACATTATTCAATTATTTCATGATATTTTCTATTGAATATCATAATATTCATATAATAGAATTTAAGAGTCCTAAAACCAAGAAAGTATGCAAAATGTTTTCATTGAGCTACACTTTTATTGAGAAACCAAGGCATGATTTATATAGAGAACAAGAGTTATGAGGTGGCAATGTCCTCGACATTGCCACCAACTCTATTTGTGGGTATCTTAGGGGTAACTTAGGGCCTGGAGTGATCAAAGGTTGTAACAAATGCAATGCATAACAAAAAAATTGAAAGATATTTTAAAAAAACTCTAAAAAATAGTAGTAAAAATTTTAAAAAATATTATTCATATAGAAAGGAATGCAACATCATTCATCTAAAATGTTTTTTTTAATATTTTACATATTTTGATAATTGTTTCTATATGAAATCATACAAGCCAACGTTTTTTATGTTTATTAATTGAATTTTTGTGGAGGAATTAGACACTCATGAATTTTTTCCCTAGGCTTGCCTTGAGACAACTTTTTCCCACTGTGCATTCTTGTGTTACTATGCAAAATTATCCTTATATTAGTAGAGAAGATTCAACTTAATTAATCAATGCAATGTATTTATGTATTATATTATTCTTTTGCATACATGGATTCCACTTTTCATCTAGAAATATGTGCTTGGCAAATTCAAAATAGTAGGAATAAAATTTCCTTAGCTCATAAAAGCTAGATAAAAGCAAGATAAAGTATAAGTAGCGCTCTAACTCATAAAATCATGGTAAAAGATGGAACTAAAGCACAAGAGGGTGCTATAGTGGATAAAATTGACTAAGGTGGGAAAATAATGTGCTAGGGAGCCAACTAACATGGTTGTAAACACCTAGGAAACCAAATAATGGCATAATCCACTTTTCATCTAGAAATATGTGCTTGGCAAATTCAAAATAGTAGGAATAAAATTTCCTTAGCTCATAAAAGCTAGATAAAAGCAAGATAAAGTATAAGTAGCGCTCTAACTCATAAAATCATGGTAAAAGATGGAACTAAAGCACAAGAGGGTGCTATATTGGATAAAATTGACTAAGGTGGGAAAATAATGTGCTAGGTAGCCAACTAACATAGTTGTAAACACCTAGGAAACCAAATAATGGCATAATACTAAGGTCTAGATAGTTAATTATTCCAACAATATGATAAGGAATTAGTCACTCCTTATACTATCTATTTTTTTCAATGAACTTCCATATGGGACCCTTTGAGAAACTTGATTCTTCGCGCATTATGATAATGATTTCTTTTCATAGAGAGAGAGGGACACCTTGCTTAGTAAGAGGTACCTCCTTCTATGGTGGATCTCTTTTGGGTTAATGACATATTTGACCTCTTCAAGAAGAAGAAACCACCCTTTTTTCATCGATCCATTATTAGAAAATGATAGTAGTGTAATACACCTTACAGAAGGAATAATTACGTCTTCTTTTATGTATATTCTCATAGAAAATCGCTACATTGCATATGTTTTAGGAAGGAATCGTGAGTCTTTACTAGATTGAACCTTTTATAGTAAATATCGAACCATTTGATGGGTTGTTTAAGTAATGAAAGGTCTGTCCTTAAGGGTCTGATACAATATTACGCAATGAAAATTTATTCTCTATATGGGATCTTCTAAGGAGGGATTGTCTTATCATCATCGCATTGAGTGCCTTCCTCTGAAAACAACAAAGGACCTTTTGAGGATTGAGAGGCATCTCATTACCTCATGGATCCATTCTGTGTGAAAATTATATTAGACCCTTTAGGTCCTTCTGCGATTGATTCCTTCTCAAAAACTAAAAACATAATACATCTTGAAGAGGGAGTTGTTGCTATATTTCAGAACATTTTATTCTTCTTAGTGAGGAAACCATGTATCATGTTTAAGTAAGGATTGGTCATTATTTATCCAATCGCTTCTTTCCCTTTTAGGAAATATTGCTTTTTCCATTCTCACATTGATCGTCTTATAGGGAATGATAGCATACAATAATATTATTCTCATGGAGAACATAGATATAATTGATATTACATAGTGGAAAATATTATTCTCTTTTTAAATTAAGTGATTGATTTTTAAAAATTATATGTATTTTCTTTGTATTCATGCTATTTTGTATTTTAGAAATGGCTTTTGAAATGGATCTTGGTTCTCAACAATGTGTAGACCTACTTTTGAATGGATTAAAAGTTGAGGGAATCTCTTTTCCAAAAAGAAATATATTGCATAATATTGGTATTCATGATGGATGTCTTGTTATAAATGTTACCAAGGTTTAAAATGCAGATCTTCAATTTCCCTATCCATTAGAAAGTGTAGATACATTGTTAGAGACAATTGGTGGTTATATTCAATGGCATGCATAAGAGATCGTTAACCATAATGAATATACTCGTCAACATAATGAGGTGAATGATATACCCATTTCCACTTCCATAACTGGAGAACATATTATTCTAAGTGACAATAAATAATATTTTATCATGAAAAAATTCAAGTTGTTACATATTTAGAATGCAAGGATTTCATTTCCATAGGTTTTGTAACAAATGTCAATGAGAAATATTTTGATGGAGGAACGTTTTTGGATTCTTTCTCCTTTGCTATTAAGGTGGATGAAGTGGTGTTTTCATGTATGGTCCTTCTCTCCAGGATTAAGTAGTGGGGGTATTGTAGTATGGACAGTTAAAATAATCATAGATTTTAATATAGGTACATTATTGTCTATTGAAAACAATTTAAAAAATAATCAGTCTGAAGCTGTAGAGAAAGTATCCTATCAAAATCACAATATCAAGTTTGTGGGGGAGAAGGATAATTCGATACATCAATGTTATTTAAAGCCAAATTATATTGCTCAAGGAATAGTGTCAATTAGTGTTCTAGAAGGGGATACAGTGCAATTTAAACCACTAGATGGTAGCGATTTTGGTATTTTAGTTCAGAAAGTCTTCTGCAATTGCGAGGGTTGTGGTTTATTTGAAGGTTCTCTTGTAAGATGGCCTACAAACCATTTGCTTGAACTCAATGATGTTCCTTTGGATGTCGTACTAAAAATCAACACAGAATAAGACATGGTCAATATTTAGAATATTGGTGAATAATGTCCTTTACAAATGGTTGTTACAGAAACTCCCCATTGTGAATATATAGATGTCAAAATTATGACAACAAGGCCATACAATTTTGTTAAGCGGCAAGCTGGAACTAAAATTTGTAAAATAAATTCAAGATCGGTACCTTATCAGATTGGAATTGATGAAGCTACATTCCTTTCAAACATTGGAACTAAACATTGTTGTTCAAATCTTTGTATATAAAAATTTTCACTGGAATTGATGGTTGAAAGTGTGAATAAATTTCATAGTATGAATGGAAATTCAAGAAGACAATATGTTTTAAATTCTTTGGCATCAAATGATCCTATTGCCAAAGAAAGAGATGAGAAAAGAAGAAGTTTATTTTCAACGAGATTGGACACAATAGATGTCTATGAAAATGCATGGTATAAATTCCATGGAATAACAAGGAGCACTTTCTACAATTATAAAAATATATTCTTGAATGGTGATGTGAGAGTTGTGCATGGTAACGGTGTATTGGAAAAATCTAGGGGAAAAATTATTGCATTGGTAGCTACTATTAATAAAATTGTAAAGTAGAATTCAATCAAATATCCACATCTTACATGATTAATCAGTGAATATGGAGCAAGGATGCACTTGAAATTATTGCCATCTAATATGTCCTATGGTTTGCTTTGAAAAATGGTAAATGAAGAAATTGAACACATTGTTTTGCATCCAGTATCACAATCCTCATTTAGCAAGGTGATGAGAGAATATTTTCAAGATGTTATAATTTAGAAAGATACCTCCTTTGAAAGGTGTAGTGAGTGCATTACAATACAGGATAAGATAAATGGAACCATTGATCCAGCTGAGGTGTAAAGGTTGCGAGGACATCAAGAATCCCATACTAAATATATTGCAAGTTGTTGGCAAATGTATTATTCTCGTAGATTAGCTTCACAACAAAATTCCAAAGCCTTATTTGAGTATTGTTCATGACAAAATGGATAAGTCAAATACTTCCATTCCAAGGATGGGTAGAAAGGAGCATATTTTTAGTAATGTTATGAATCTTCCCATATCATTGACTGGTATGTTGACTCATGGGAACAAGACTTGGGGATTTGGCCATTTAAGCCTCTCATTTTTATAGATGGGATCAAATTTCACTGTGACATCCCTGGATAAATGCTTAAGGAGTCTTGAAGAACCAATTGTTGATAAGTATGGATATTTTCTCTACAAAAGTGGATAATCTAAACACCAATTGCATGATGCTTTGTTGTAATCAAGGTCATATGAAAAGTGTGTGATCTACAAACATGATGTTATGCAACATGATATATTGTGTGTTGATGATATAGATTAATGCATGCCAAATAGAAAACTACCACCCATATTATTGTTGCAATTGGATAACGGTTCAAGCAATAAAAAAACCACTTTGTATTTGCATTTTTATCTCTTTTAACAACAAGGAGAGTGTTTGAGATTGTTGAAGTTGGATTCCTCCGAGTTGGATATATTTTCACTCTTAGAGATTATGGATACATATAGGACACGTGAAGATCAAAATTTCTATGTTCCTTATCTAATTGATCAATCTTATGATTTTAAGAATTTTGTTAAACCACACCTTTTGGACAGGTATGCCAAGATCATTGGTATAAAAAAATACCAGTTTTTTTAGATTTCCGCTCATAGATAACATTCTAGCCATGCAATGTAGGGCATCACTTTAGGTTGAAAAGTGGTAATATCCTATTCATATGTGGCATTCATTTCCAAATGGTAGTGAAGAATTACCAATGGGTAACCTAGGTTATTAAATCTATAATTAAACAGACCTTCAGACCTGGACAAAATCATGGGGGCTTCACTACAAGGAAATATAATATCACGTTCATTCATATTGTGGTATTAAATATTCATGAAAACCTAAAAATTGTACTACTGATATATTAAGGGGAAAAGGGTTTTTTTTATTTAATGTAACAATACAAAAATACTTTGGGTCTTTTTTATATGGGCGGGCTGACAAATATCCACCAAATGGAGATGGCGGGATCACGATCGAATGAGAAATCAGGATGAGGCAAGGCTCGGGCTTACCAATACATAATGGAATCGCATCTTGAGGCATGCTTGAGGCCAGGGGTTTCGTGGTGAAGTGGGTTTCCAGTTGATCATAGTTGAGAGACAGTGGTCATTGACAGCCAATTGTTACCAATAGCACTCAACTAGTTGTTACCAATAGCCTTGGGAGGCTCTAAGCCTCCAGGGCCTGTTATAGGCCCTCGATAGGCCTTGGGGGCTTGAATACCCAACCACTCATGCCTATTAAAGGCCTTGGGAGGTTTATTTAGCCTCCTAGAGCTTGTTACAGGCCCTGGGGTCTTGGATACCTAGACCATACAGGCTTAGTCAGCGATTGGGGAACTGCAACATGCAATCTAAATGCTGTACTATGTGCATTGGATCTAGTGACATACAAGAAGTGATCTCCTATATCTTCATCTAGACCATTAGATGTTGCAAATCATAATGATATGTGGTTGAGTAATTGCATTGTGGGTGAAGTAATTAATGTGCATCCACAATATACATCGAAAAAAGCAAGGTGCATTGTAAAATGCATGTGGGGTCATAAGAGGGGTATCATATCAATATACGAGGTAGAAATATAAAGGGGTATAAAAAATGTTAATGAAAAAGTTGATACATACAATATCTAGTGAAAATAGGGGTTTTTCTAAATTGGGAAGGCATATTGGGAGGGGGTTAAAAAATTGATTTTGGAAGGTATTTTCCAATATTTAGTGAAATTAGGGGTATTGTTTTATATGCCACGAACGAACGTGCTATGATAGCGGTTTATTGAGTGAAGCCCCTGTGGAAAAAATAAAAAATGAATACAAACATATATTTCATTTTGGAAGGAAGGGATTGAGAAGGGAGGTGAACAATTTTGGCATCCCAAGTTACGTTATTGGGAGGCTATATATAAATATTTGGATATTTCCTTCTAGAGTGTTAATTATTTAGCAACTAAATTTTGGTCACCTGTTAGAAAAATAGGATCATAGAACAATAACATAAAATAAGATGCATAAATAAAACACATAAACACAATACAAGAGAGACACCAATATACCCGGTTCACCCAATATGGGCTACGTCCATGGAGAAATTGCTAGTCCTTTTATTATATCATCCAAAAAATGAAGAGATAAAACTTGCAACACATCCACTGCAACTTCATATTCAGTCTCTCACAATATCTCTCACACAATCACATAGATCCTCTTTCATAATAATTTATAGCTGCAATACATTTCTCTCATACATAAAGAGGGTTTCCTTCTAGGGATAAAATCCCCAACATAACTTCTACTGTCAAATCCGAGATCAAATGAACGGTTCAGATTGGCTATGAAATTACAACATTTTACAAGGAAATAAAAGTTCCTTTTGGGGGATTGCCCCTCGAACTCCTTTTCTCTAGGGCGTTGGACCCTACACCCCCTACTAGGATGAGTGTACTGTCCACCTACACAACATATAAAAATGGGGTACAAACACAACTAAACAACAAGATCTCTAAATCAGGAAGATAATCGAGCTCCACAGCCAACAATCTCTCACTTGGACCTGAAAAGTTTCTCATCTTCACCTTCATTCTTGAAGTCCAACTCAAACTGAGAAGGAGCCTAATTTCTCTCTGGTTACTACCTTTTTCAACATGTCTATAGGATTCTGGATAGTATGTATCTTTTCCAACTTCAACAGTTCCTCTTCCAAAAAATATCGTATGAAATGGTACTTTATATGTATATGTTTAGTCTTAGAAAGGAAGGTTGAGTTCTTTGGAATATGAATGACACTCTAGCTGCCACTGTACAACCTACTATTCTCCTGCTTCTGACTCAATTCCTCCATGATCCTCTATAGCCAAATCATCTCTTTACTAGCCTTTGTAGCAACAACATACTCTACTTCTGTTTTTGAAAGTGAAACAACCTTTTGTAGTATCAAAATCCAACTTATTGTTGTTCCACCTACAGTAAAAAATACCCTGTGGTGCTCCTCCTGCTATCTTTATCAATTGCCATATCTGCATCAGCATATCCTTGTAGAACAATGTAAGAACCTCCAAAACATAATGCATGAGTAGTAGTTCCTCTCAAATACCTAAGAATCCACTTTACTACCTCCTAACGTTCTTTACCTGGATTGTTCATATATCTGCTCACAACTACCACTGCATGTGCAACATCTGGTCTTGTGCACACCGTCGCATACAACAAGCTACCAACTGTTGATGAATAAGGGACCTTGGACATGTATTATATCTCCTCCTATGTCTTGGGACACATATCCTTACTTAGTTTGAAATGGTTGGCCAAAAGGTGTACTAACTGGTTTTGCATCCTGCATTCTAAACCTCTCTAACACCTTTTCTATGTACTCACCTTGAGACAATGTCAATTTGCGATTTTTCTTGTCTCTTGATATTCTCATACCAAGTATTTTCTTTGCAACATCCAAATCCTTCATCACAAATGAATTAGCTAATTTCATTATGAGCACATTTATATACTACATGTTAGACCTTGCAACAAGCATGTCAGCCACATACAATAACAGGATAATATATCGTCCATTATCTAGCCTCTTTAAATAAACACAGTGGTCAAAATGACATCTACTATAACCTTGTTCTATGATAAACCTGTCAAATTTCAAATACCTTTGCCTTGGAGCTTGCTTCAGGCCATATAAGTTCTTCTTGAACTTGCATACTAAATTCTCATTCCCTTTGACCTCATATGCATGTGGCTGTTGAATATAAATCTCTTCCTCCAAATCCCCATCGAGAAAGGTTTTTCTTACATCTAATTGTTCAAGACGCAAATATTCTATTGCCACTAGACTTAAAAGAGTTCCAGTTGAAGTCATTTTAACAACAGGGGAAAATGTTTCATGAAAATCTATACCTTTCTTTTTTGCAAACCCCTTTACAAAAATTATGGACTTGTACTGCTTCTTACCTGCATCTTCTTCCTTCAACCTGTAAACCCATTTATTCTGTAATGTTCTTTTACCTACATGAAACTTAACCAAATCCCATGTCTTGTTTCTTACCAAGGAGTCCATCTCCTCATTCATTCCTTTCTCCCACTTATTTCTAGTTTGCACCTACATTTCTTCTTCATAACATTTTGGTTCAGTAGAATCATTCATTAATAAATAATCTAGTGAAGGAGAGTAACATTCAGGGGGTCTACTTAACTTGGTAGATCTTTTAACACTTGCAGGAGTTAGAGGTACATGTTGTTGTTATTAATTTCTTGGCAGCTTTAGAGTTTCATTTTCTTTGATTTCATCAAGCACTATGTATCCCGTGGTTTCCTTTTCCCGTTTCTTTCCCTGTAGTTGATCTTTATACATGACCTTTTCATTGAATACTAAATCTCTACTCCTAATTATTTTACTATTTTCATAATCCCATAAGCGATAACCAAAATCAACAACACCGTATCCAATAGAGGCACACTTCTTGGATTTAGCCTCAAGCTTTGTTCTATTTTCTTTATCAATATGGACAAATGCTTCACACCAAAAGTTCTCAGAAATGACTAATTTACCTTTTTACCTGTCCATGCCTCCTCTGGAATGCCACCATACAAAGAGCTTGAAGGAACTCTATTTATCAAGCAAACAATACTCTCTAAAACATCTACCCAAAACTGTAAGGGAAACCCTGCATGCAATCTCATACACCTTGCATGTTCCATGATTGCCCTGTTCATTCTTTCTGACACACAATTTTCTTGTGGTGTTCCTAGAACTGTCTTCTCTCTATGAATCCCATGCTATGAATAGTAAATATCAAAATCCATGCCACAATATTCACCTTCATTATCATATCTGAGAAACTTCAACTTTTTTCCTGTCTCATTCTCAACCAAAGCTTTTCATTTCTTAAAAGTGGCACAAACATTAAATTTTTGTTGAATGCAATAAACCCAAGCTTTTCTAGTTGCGTCATCAATAAAAGAAACATAATAACGAGAGCCACCAAGATATTGTACCTAAGCTAGTCTCCATACATATGTATGCACAAGCTTTAACTTTTCACTCTTGTTTTGTTTCCCAACCCTAAGAAATATGACTCTCTTATGTTTTCCATAAACACAGTTCTCATAGAATTGCAAATTAACCTACTTCAAATTTAGTAGCAACTTCCTTGAATGGAGTATTTGCATCCCCTTCTCACTCATGTGACCAAGCCTATGATTCCATAATGCTGCATCTATTCATGTGGAAGCTAAAGAGATAGAATAATCAATATTGTGAAGACATAAATACAATAGACTTATCATGTCTCATTTTTCTATCACCAATGACCCTTTAGTGATCTTCCACCACATTTCTCCAAACATAGATAAGTACACAGCATCTCCCAACTTCCCTGTTGATATTATATTTCTTTTCATAGCAGGAATATGCCTTACATATTTTCACAACCATTCATTTCCATTTTTTAACTTTATCTGTACCTTACCCATTCCAACAATTTTACATGGTTCATCATCACCCAATAAAACATGTCCAAAATCACCTTGAACATAATTATAAAGAAATTTTATATGGGGTGTAGCATGACATGAAACCCCTAAATCTACTATCCAATAATCACTAGTATTATTCAATGCAATAATCAAAGCATCTCGTAACACATCACCTGCTACATTTTCTTCCCGAGTAGTCTCCTTCTATCCATCTCCTTTCTTCTTTAGAGTCTGCAGTATTTATTTATATATCCTTTCTTTCCACGGTTTCAACACTCTATTTTTCCCAGTCTCGACTTGGATATGCCCTTACTAGACTTCCCACAATTACATGGGTTCATTCCTCTCTCCCTACATATTCCCCTACTCTCTACGGTCAATGCATTACCTAATGTCTCACCTGTGATTTTCCTTCACATTTCCTTGCTAAGAATAACACCAACAACATCATCAAATTTTAGAGTGTTTGAACTAGAGACATAGTTACTTACAACCATGATAGAGCCATTCTAGCTTTCTGGCAATGAGCACAAGATTAGAATATACCTGACCTCATCATCGAAGTTCACTCCTATGGAAATTAGATGATTAGTAATCGTATCGAATTCATTTAAATGGTCAACAACAAACCCACTTTCTGACATCTTCATATTAAATAAAATTTTCATTAGAAATACCTTGTTGGAAGCCGAGGGTTTTTCATACATTTTATCCAATGCATTCATCAGATCCTCCATTGTCTTTTCTTTTGAAATATTGATATCCATCGATGAATCCAAGCATAGCTGTAGTGTTCCTAGTACCTCTCTGTCAAGAACCTCCCATTCTTCATCCTTCTTAGACGTCGATTTACTTCCTTTTCTGCCAAATGGTAGGAATATATCATTCTAATATAGACAATCCTCCATCTACATCTTCCATATCTAGTAGTTTTGGCCATTCAAATTTCTCAACCCTAAATTTTCCTTCTTCCTCAATTTCTCCCATTAGAACCAAGAACCCTTCTTTCCTACGATTTTATGTGCCAAATAGGTCTTTGGCTTTGATACCAATTGCTCAAAAAACATGATCGCAGAACAATAACACAAAATAAGATGCAGAAATAAAACACATAAACATAATACAAGAGAGCCATCAATATACGTGGTTCACCCAATATGGGCTACGTCCACGAAGAAATTACCAATCCTTTTATTATACCATCCAACAAATGAAGGGATACAACCCACATCACATCCACTGCAACTTCCTCTTCACTCTCTCACAACCTCTCTCACACAATCACATAGATCCTCTTTTACAATACTCTACATCTGCAATACATTTCTCTCACACATAAATAGGGTTTCCTTCTAGGGATAAGATACCAAAACATAACTTCTACCGTTAGCTCTAAGATCAAATGAACAATTCAGATTGACTACGAAATTACAACATTTTACAAGGAAATACAAATTTATTTCAAGGGTTTCTCCCCCAAACCCCCACTGAGATGAGTGTACAATCCATTTGCACAATATATAAAAATGGGGTACAAATACAGTTGAACAACAAGATCTCTGAATTAGAAATATAATTAGGCTCCACAACCAACATCATCGACAAGCTAGGATATAAATAACAGTGAACCTACAAAATATTCACATGAAATTATGGATGTCTACTTCAATGAAAATGTTCCTTCATTTGATGATTGCTATATTGGACCCACATGCAACAATCCTAGATATTAATTCATTCCAACAGTGGATGTTGTAAAGGGCCAAATGGTCATTGTGCAATCAACATAGACATATTGTGCAATATGGTTGGGTAGGGAGATTGATGACATTTATTAGGATTCATATGCTAGTACTCTTGAGTCTTACAAAGTAGAGGTGCAATGGTGGAAGTCAACATGAGCATCAAAGGACCTCAAGATATTGTATAAAAAACACTTAAATAAAAAGCAATAATGGGTTGTTGGTGCAGAAAAATATGATGATCAATGTAAATAACATCATATGGGCATGGTCACCAAGGCTAGCATGGACAAGAGAGAGAATAAGAATAAGCAAGAAGGGCCTTGCAATGTAGTGTTAAAGGGTAGAAATGACTTGGGGTCAACAATAGGGTTTATCCTAGGTCAGAATTCCCAATTATAACTCAAACCATTTGGGGTAGGGAACTTGTTAGTGAACCATTCCTTATTGGGTTTTACTAGATGCGACCCGGTCCATCGTTCAGGTTTTAAAATTAAAAGATGAAATGCAAGCTAATCTAATCTAAAATGCAATTCCTAACTAACCTAATCTATCTTGAGAGTGAAAGTAACAAGGGTGAGTAGTGAAACAATGATTGGACACCCATATTCAAAATTCATTTAGTTGTTTTAAGAAGAAAAGAAAAACCAATAGAATGAGAGAATAAACATAAGAATAATCCTATGAGTTATGTCATTCTGATTTCACTAGTCACGGGAAGCAAGAGAATAGGAACAACAATAAAATAAGAAAGAGAGAACTGTAGGAATAATCCATTCATGAAATATGAAAGAATCTTACTTCATAATCATGCATGATAGAGCATGAAATAGTTCAAAGCATTCATCCACGCAACAACAATATTTCTGTGCAAAAGTTGATCCAAGGCTTCTCCTCTTACAAAGTTTTAGCAAAAGTACATCCAAAGTTGCAGAGCCAAAAGCCCCTTATTTCCTCAAATGAGGTTACAATATATAGGCTAAGTCTAGGTGACCCTTGGCTTTCCATATCCCCTTCAGAATTTTAGAAATCTCTCAATAAATTTATTACAATGTTCAGTTGATTTAATTTAGCCTTGAGTGAACTTTTGTATCCCATTAATTGTCCTTCAGTGACTTTTGCAACCTAGCAAAATTTGTTTTGACATAGCATGTTGACTTTATTGATTTCTTATTGCGAAGCTTTCTTCCATAGATACGAAAGATAAGATTTCGATAAATGAAATCCGATAGGGTGAATTGATCATTTGTAGCTTCCATACGACTTCCTTGATCCACCTTCTTTTTGGTTGTTCTTTGACGTTCTTAAATGTATTGCTTCATGTCATAATGCTTCTTTCAAAGCATTAATTTTATGCAGACATTAATCACTAAAATATTCGACTTAGTCTTCATCATAGATATATTCAATGCTTTTCTCTGCTCCACAACTTGAAACCATTTTTACGGTTGTCTTTGTTACTCTTGTTAGTTTGTGTTGACACATGTTTATGTTTCCCTTCGATCATGAGATTTCCTACAAATAGAAATAACCCTTTATATCTTTTTTTTTTTCAATCGAAAAAAAAAGAGTACTATTGCTATTCATAGAATCAAATAATACAAAGATAGATCAACCTTGTAAGTCAAGGTTTTAATCACCGTATTCTTGGCTGCAAACCAGTGAATTCAAAATCCCCTATCGGTTCAAAATTACATTACAAAATATACTAGACAGTCCAGTATTCCCTTCTCAAAAAACTATCTACAGAAGAAAGTCTGTTGTAGCTTAATTATGGAAAAAAACATCTCCCATATCCAGCATAGTGGAGTTCATCCACTCTTCCCAAAGCAGGTGGCCTTCTGAACCTTGGAGTGCTTGTTTTGAAATATTATTTGCCATATCATTGTGCTCCCTATAAAGATGATTGAAAGAGATGTACTCATGCTTATCAATCGCATCCCTAATGCGCATACACCAGTGTCTTAGAGCCAATATATTTAGCGCATACTCACTAGCTTCCCATTTTATAGTAACACGTGAGTCTCCAAAACCCTTCAAATTTACTAAGCCAAAAATTTTAGCACATTTCAATACACACCACAAAGCTAACAGCTCTGCCTTCATGTTGGTTCCCAAGCTGCAATTAAAACGTAGGATGAAATAATGATTCTCATTCAAATATATCACACCACCAGCTGCACAGATACCATACTGAACCACCCCATCAAAAAAGAAAATAAGCTATTCAACTTTAAAAGAAAACTAACCAATCCTTCTAACACCCTTTATATCTTTATTAATAATCATATTAAATTTTATTAAACTAAAACAAAGTTGAAATATAACAAAATTAAAAATATAATAATAAACAAAATTAAATTAAAACAAACATAAAGTGCAACCTAATAAAATATATTAATCAATCTAATCGTAGTCGTAATTACCTCTAAACTAACCTTCATTCTTAACTTTATTGAATTCCCCCCAACTTCATGAATAAGTACATGCACGATTTTCTTTTTCATTTAAACCTTTTTTAAGATAAGTATTCACGTGTTCCAAAAGGACTTATCTCTTTTATTATATTTATTAACATGATCCATTTCCGAGATAATGCTTTTATCTCGTGTTCCTTATAAGGTATGCACATACTCTCATAAAAAGGTAATTAATTAATGTTGTCTCCCTTATTATCCTCCATCCCATCCTTCCTCTCTTCTAAACTTATCTTCACTACAAGTGACTTCGATGCTATATATGTACATAGAATCATAGGAACGATGGTCAATTATCGACAAGAATTATTTCATATTTGATATTGGTTTATCTATTTATATATTTTTTTCAATCCAAAATAATCACCTAGAATACTATACTTAATTATAATATTAAAATCCTTAAAAAATATCTTGAGATTCATGATTGGGAGGAAAAAATAATCTAAATCAAAATGACTAGTATCAATATGACCTAAATATAACTAGTGTGAAGCTTGGAATCATCTGATAAGTATGTTCAGCCTGTAATTATAAATGTTCAGGATGTAATTATAGCTCCTGTACGGAATCAATATTGGACTCCAGTGCTAGCAGAATGTGTTGTCTTCAAACAATAGATACACAGTGATGACTCGCATCTGAAGGTGAATTGATGAGAACACTTATTGCATTTGTCTCGTCTCATGCTCAATATTTGTAGAGATCTTTCCTTCATGCGACGTGGAACTCAGAACTCTGGGCCAGTTGCGGCCACAAACTCATAAATCTACCACCATTGCAGCCACCAACTGAGAATTCACCCAGTCTTGCCCCGCTCTCGACGAAAATTGATGAGTTTTCTTTGATACACATAAGTGAAATCTTGTGAATTTCTGCCGATCCACACCGGTGAAATCTTATGAGTTTCTGCCGATACACTTTGCAATTTTTCCATGATTAAAACTGCCGTGAAACATAAGACTCTGCCGACCGTTTCGGCACAAAAATAAAAATATTTCCATTGTTTCAACCGGAACCATGAAGTTTTGGCTGATCAAATAATCTGTGTGACTTGCTAGGGTTTACGTTGGTCTAAGTCTATTAAAAGAGAAGAATGTGCATTCATTTATCTTCATCATTATATATACTAGCACATACACATTAATTATGTGGATGATAAACGCCTATAGGGATCACTGTTCGGTATATCTCTGTCCATTCAATTTTTTATTTACTTCTGATTCTGTCACGATATCAACTAACATGATATCTAATGGATGCCGAGAATGGTTCAAAGCAACTATTGGATATAATTTTTGGACAAGAAAGAGAAGAGCAAGAGGCTGGGAACCTACCGTATTCTATAGTGAAGATAAGCAATGTGCCATCTGATGCATGGTTTTCTTGCGCCTACTCTCCTTCAAAAGGCATTCCTTACAATTTACTCTCGTTCAAAACGTATTCCTTACAATTCAATCTGCTTTGCTATTCCATCTCAGGTGGCTACAGTACCACGGCTTCTGGGTGTTGTAGTGCCACAGTGTCTATGGTTCAAGTTCATGCCTTTTCCAATTCTTCACCACAAATAATCCCTTTGTATTTCCGTTTAACAAAATGGAGGCAAATCCTATCTCAGGTTCCAAATAAACTGGTGGCCATCCATCTCCTAGAAATGTTGGTGAGATCTCTAACATTGGAAGTGGAGAAGCTTCCAATTCCTTATTGTGGAGACGATACGCGACTAACTGCAAGCATTACATGGACCACTCTTCCTATAGAATCGGTAAATAAATATTCAAATAACCTTAAACAATAATGGTAAATAGACAATTGGTTAAATATGGATCCTCCATTGTGGACACGACAAAGAATATTTAGAGTACATTTAATCCTATCTGTTGATAATTGAAAAATATAAAATTATGGAAATCCCACTTCACCCAAGGTTAAATTATATGCCTATAGGCGTAAATATATATACAATATATAATATGTGATGTATATATTATATACTAGCATATTCTTGAAGTGGGGAAATGGAACGCTGAAAAAGAAATTTAGTTATGTCTAAAATGAGAGAAATTGTATGTATGTAGGTAATATAAGTTTATGTGTTGAAAGCAAGTATAGTACATTTATGGAAATTATAGTGCAAATATTAATAAGCAATAAATAAGAACCCATGCAATAAATAGAAACCAATGTAATCTATGGTAAGTAAAATGAAATGGACCTATTAATTTGTCATTTAAGAGAAAGTATACATATGTATTATAATTGGAGTTATCAAGTTTAAATCTAATTACATTGGCAAGCAACATTGGTAGTTTTATTTGGTACGAGGAGTGAAGGGATTGAGGGATGAAACACCGGGGGTTTAGGGATTGACGGATGCAATTTTAAGTGTAAAAAGGAAAAAGAATGAAGGCATGCATCTTCCTTTTTGTGAAGTGTGACATATGAAGTGTATTTCATCTTTTCATAGCGATTGAAGGAGAACATTGGTGCAATTCGCATTCCTTCTAATGTTGTAGTATGTGACATTGTGGTGAAGGTCAAGCCTTGATGTTCAATGTTACCAATGCTAATGCGTCACCTTGTTAATGTCAATCCTTGGGATTTATGGATAGCCAATATTCGTCTCCATATCGAGATGTATCTTATGATTGGCATCCTCATCTCCAGATGGTGTCTCCTCATGAGTGGGTGCGGGGATGCAATCAACATGACATGCACATTAGGTATTTCCTATGTGCTTCTAGTTTGACAGAATGTCATGTTTTGTAAAGCCTAGATGTATTTAATGAAGGAATGGTAAGGCTTATATAAAAGCATCTCATTGGACAATAGTATTCAAGAAAGGCATTGAAATCTTTAGCTGGAATTGAAGTATATCGCGGCTAGACATGGATGATTACAGGAGCAATTATCTTCTTCCACTTTTTAGTTTTGCATCCATGGTTATATGACCATTGTTGTGCAAGGTCTATAAGACACAAAGGGTCCGAAGTTGGAGTGTGTTTCAAGTAGGAATCTATGAAACTCAATCCGGATAAGAAATCGATCGAGTCGAGAGATACACAACAAAATATTTGGCGATCAACATTTAGTTTGGTGAAGGACCAACTGCATGTGACAAAAGGTAATTTTTGCAACATATGGCAAGTTTCTTGAGCACTAATGTATCGGTCAACTATTGATTCTGAGTGCAAATGACAACAGGCATACGAGGTTGGGTAATTTTGTAATTTTTTATTCAACTACAAATGACAGTAGGAACTGATGTCCTTGTGTAATATCATAAATGAATTTGACAAATTGTTTATGCCCTGCAGTTTCATTTTGTGACAGAAACTCAATATGTCCTTGTTTTATCCTTCATATGACATATTTGATTGGGCATCAAAGAATGATGGGATCCTTGATCGGTTTTGAATGAACATAGTAAGTAAAGAATAAGTAGCACATTAAAAATATGTAATGCTTTGAAATGGAGGAAATAGGATGCATTGGTTATGGATGTGGTTCTCCATATATGTGTTGAATCAACATAGTATGTAAAGAATAAGAATATTTAATGCTTTGAGATGGATGCCAACATGATGCATTGGTGTAAGTTGAGTTTTAGTTACACACATTTAAGATGAAGCCTTTTTCCTATACATATGTGTTGAAAATGTTTCATTTGACTGATGACAAATTTGTGTTGAATCAACATAGTATGTAAAGAATAAGAATATTTAATGTTTTGAGATGGATTCCAACAATATCCATTGGTGTAAGTTGAGTATTAGCTATATACATTTAAGATGATAAGATGAATCCTTTTTCCTATACATATTTGTATAAAATGTTTCATTTAACTAATGATAAATTTGGTTATATACATAATAGGCATTTAGTATAAAAATACTGGGCAACACAAGCTAATAAAAATTAGCTTAAAAACATCTAATAGTTACTGTCAAGATTGCACACAAGAATAGAACCTATCAAAATTGTCATTTTGACATACTGTAAAGAAGAAAAATTCCTTTGAAACCACTTACCATAAAAACATAACAACCATAAAGCATTCTCCTTGGGATTAGACTTGCATCCAAATAAAGATCATATTTTGTCATATATCATCATTTGTTGGCTTAACATCTAGGATAGTTGGCTATTGAACAACATGCAATGCATCTATTTGCTCAACAACGATAGAAACATTAGGTTGTTGGACATAATGTAATGCAACACTTTGCTCACAACTACCCCAATGAATTTTTCATTTGTGCTATCAAATATATTTTTCTTTTTATTTTTAAAACTAAAACGAAAACTCTCTCATTTAAACACCTGTTGCAATGTGCTTTCCATTTTTTTCTTATTATATCATCATTAATATTATTTATATAATATATTATTTATCAACTTTGATGTGAATGACATCAATATTTAAATTAAATTAAAAACTATGAACATGAAAAGGCTTAGACATTGTCTACTTACATTTATGATGAAGGTCAACAATAACACTAATAAAACCAAAACCTTTAAATAAAAAATAAAAAGACACACATTATATAACACCCTCACATTTTAAAAAAATTAGTAAATAAGTTAATATATTGGGCATGCCAACCAGTGGGTTAGAACAATATTTCCATACCCACTAGTTTTCAAATCTGGCTGGCCCTTGATTCCAATGTTGAATAGCAGGGATTGCATTTCAGTGAAAAAAAAGTTATAATAAAAATACAAATAATATCCAATAACAATTAATTTAATATATAAATACAATATTCACAAATTCTTTTGATCTCTTTTTCCTATCTGGAAATTGGAATGACCGACGTACTATTGACATCATGTTCATTTTTTTTTCAATGAAATAATAAATGTGCCTAGGGAAAACGTCTTCTAAATGGGGCAGTCTGAGACTGAGATCCAATTGAAAACATATGCTGTCGATACATATGTTCTGATATCGTAATATATGTTCTGATATCGCTTTGTTTTTTCTCAACATCTATGGTGTACATATATGCAAACAAAAATATTTTTGTTGATTGATGACAGTGGGTGGCTCCTCATAGGCCATCAATAGATGACGAAGCTACCAGAGGAACCAACCCCTTAAACAACACCTTCGACGTAATAATAAATGCTTGAAAAAAAAAAAAATTCATCTTGTTTTTGAGATTTTTTTAAATTATTATTTCCCTCTTTTACTTATGTTTTATTTATTTTCCTTATTTTATGCTTCTTTTTTTAATTCAAGAAGTTTCACAGGTTTAGCGCAAGAGGGGATTCATCAATAAAAGGGCCATCTAGCAAATGGTGAAGATGCAAGAAATAATACTAGGTTAGGGGGTGCAATGGTACAACAAATTATTTTGCGAAGGGGAAAACTTCCAAGTGACATAGGTCGATGACTAGGTTTGTCAAGAAATCGTAATAGGTGTTTTGGAATTTTTGGGTCTTGAAATCAAATTCCAAAAGTTGCATTAGATTCGTGATAGAAAGATTATAAAACATGGCCAGGTTCTCCATCAAAATTTTCATTTTAAAAGAACCCCAAAATTACACATAGATACATTTTTTAATGAAAGTTGAGGTTGTGTACTGGAAAATGGTTCACCCAAAATTAACTATGTCAGATTCTACAACTCTTGTGTTATATAGGATTTCAGTTCGTTAGCATGGGTTGACACAAGACATCATCATTTAAAATATTTTAATCCTCAAACCAGGCCATTTGATCACCCATCGCACCTCACGCCCGACAGTAGTCAAAAGTTCAAGTTTCTCTCGGAAACAGCTCTAAGTAAACTAGAGGGTGATAAACATTGCATAAATATGACCTAAGCTAGAAAATATTCTTAATTTAAGGAAAATACACCTACAACTAAGTTACGAGGATCAAACCTATGGTCCAGAGGGTTGTTGGTCGCAACTTGAATGAAGTTGCAATGTGCTTTGATTTCCTCATGCAAGGATTTAACGATCGATAAAAAATCCTTTCCAAATATGTGACTCATGTCAGAAGGAAATAAACATATCACAACAAAGATCGGCTTATCTTGGCTCGACTATTTTTGTGGAGTTGGTGTTGGGATATATTACCCATCTAGACATCAGGCATAAAAAATTATTTGTTTTTCCTAGTGCATAGACCCCGTAGTACTAGTGCATGTATTCCTCATTATTCTCATTGTATGGACTACATGTTTTTCATTTTAGCCTTCATTATTCACACATGAATGAAGATTGGGATATAATGCACCAGTCTCCTTGATTTTAGGGATTTGCAGTGCCCTCCTTAATTGCATGCCATTATGGAGTTACAATGGCAATTATGACATCTTCAGTTAACTAATGTGCCCTCTTGAGATTCTCTCTTCTAGTTTTTAGCTTGTACCTCCCTCATGTGCCTTCTTGGTCTACCTTCCATCACTTAAACTCCTCATGTTTCGTCTAGGTTCACCTACCATCAGTTAAATGCCACCTACAATCAATTAAACTGGCCACATCTCAAGTGTTACAACTAAAACTCATGTCTAGTGATAAGAATCTACCAAATAAGCTTGCCACATGCATGGATTTCAAATGCCTCCCAAGGCTCATGCATTTCTCTCTTGAGAATGTATTATAAATGTACACACATTGGTGAATAATAGATACATGGAGAGTATTCCAATTGAGTTCCAAATCTCTTGTGTTCTAGCACATTTTTTCTTCTCAATTTTCATGTGCATCTTTGTGAAACTAAGTGAGGATTATTTTTGCCTCTCAATCTACTATGCAAAATTTCACATGGTATTAGAGATTTGTTGAGCAAAGTAGTCTTCTAGAGTGTTTTGCAAGTGTAGTTGCTTCCATTTTTGCACTTGAAGTAGTGGAGGGTTCACATAATTCCTGGGGAAATTGCCTCCGGTCATTTTGGTTTATCCAATGTGGCCTTCCCAGGTGTGATGCACTCCTGAACGTGCATACTAATGAAATAAGACATCTTTGCAGATCTTTTTTGTAGGTTATTGTTTCACTAGGAGCGCATTAGCAAAGCATGGATTAGATTCAAGCTGTGATTCTGAATCCTTTCAATTATTTCTAATGAAAGGCCAAAATGGAAGTCCTACTCCAAATTAAGGGGCTCTACAGAGTCACTATGACACTAGAGAATGAACCAAATGCTGTTATTGAGAAAGCTAAGTGGTTTAATAGAATGGATGAAGCTTATGGTTTGCTTTGTCTCAACATCTCCCAAGATCTTATATATTTCATATTGATGGTTTGACAACTCCAAATCATGCATGGACCAAGCTTGAGTCCCTCTTTGGAAAACGATATTAGCTAAGAGGTCATCTATTGGGGAATACGTTGATCTCATTGAGTCCAAGTAGTTTCTACACCATGCAAGATTTCATCTCAAAGTTCAAGTCACTAAATTGCTTTAGCTCAAGCAATGTGGGATTGAGAAGAAAGAGGAACAACTCATTCTTTCCATCCTATCAAAACTGGGTCCTGAGTACTTAGTGTTTGTCTCTACATTCTACAAAACCTGTTAACAATCAAATTAACACCCTTAACAAGTGAAGGTTGGAAGTACATTTTACCATTCACCCGCAACATGAAGACTGAGAATATGGAAAATTGAGAGTTTTAATCTCTCATCTAACCACCACTTCCACAAATGAAGAAGTATGTGAAAACAAAGGATGCTATAAAGAGGAAAAATCCAGGACCACTTATGGACTGAAACTCAGTTTCCACAATTCTTATAGTGGAAATAATACATGTCACATGTATATTAATTGTCTTGAAAATCCTGAAAAAATCAAGTAGAATGCCTGGAAAACTAAGTAAAGTGGGTATTTTGATGAAAAATAATCAAAATTCATGAAAAACTTTAGTCCCACATTCATGTTTGGAAATTGAGTGCACAAATCCCGATGCTATATAATAAAGGCATTTGGGGCAATGTAAAATAGATAAAGTGATAGTAAAGGCATGCTGGAAGATTGAAAGGTTGGAAATTTCCTCTTCTACACAAAGCATTTGGATGATCAAAGGCATGGATGGAGAAGGATGGATCAAAGCAAAGGAGAAGGGATTCACTTCCAAGGCAAGGTTGTAAGTATCATTCTCCTTTGAATTTATATGAAGTAATTCAATTTTCCCCCAATTTTTGAGTTTAGATTTTTCCCTCCAAGTTATTTCAAATTCAAATTTGGTAGTTAGTTTCAAGTCTTTTCAAGTTATTGTTGATAGAAGTATAGTTAAGGATTCAATATTGAGGTAAGAATGCATGGTAAGATGTTGGATATGGAGGCCTAAAGGCTTGCAAATCTCAATCATCAAGGATCTTCATCAAGTGGCACGCTTCAAGAGGTAATTTCCTCCTTTCCCCCCTTCTCAAACTCATGAAAAATGCTTTGATTCATAGGAAAATAAGATAATTTCATTCATATTTATTTCAATTAAGCTTCACCAACTTATAGTAAGGATAGATAATGGAGTAGACAAGTCCCTACAATAATATCTACCAACAAAACCAAGCAAGTAGTTTTAAATTGAAAGATGTCATCCTTAAGCGGATTCATAGAGTCTATCAACAAAGAAAATGACAAGTTGGTACATATGGGGGATTTGAGATCCTCCAAGGAACATGCACTTGCAAGTTGTGGAGCCAAAAATGCAAAAGAAAAGAAAAAGTTGAAAGAGAAGAAGTTCTCATATGATGAGGTTTCCAACTCAACTGATGAAGGTTCCAATTCCGAGAAGAAGAAAAAGAAAGGGAGATCCAAGTGTTCTTATTGCAGCAAAGGTTTCCATTCTAATAAATATTTCATGAAGGAGAAAATGGACATCAAGACTCAATTTCTTGAAATGCATAACATTGATGTTCCTGATCTCACAAGGAAGAAGGAACCAAAAAATACTGTTGCTGGCCAAGAACATTGTCTCATTGCTACGTCTAACCAAAGTAATAATTTTTATGCTTTGAGTGGTCAGTTAAAAACAAATTCGTATGCTTCTTATAATTTTGATTTAGATGCACATTCAGATATATCTGAATCAGAAATATCCATTCCTTCTTTGGAATAAATCCCAAACAGTTCACCGAAACCACCTCTCAATCCTTGTGTTTTTTCACATGTTTTTGACTTGCCTCCAAAAATATATTTCCAAGTCCATTCGAATCCTTCCTATCATATCTTTAAATTTGATGCAGAAGTTGATAATATGGTTTCATGTCCCACACATCCATATTTCCCACCATTTGATTCAGGAAAGACTCCTCAACCCCCAAGTGCACCAGTTGAGAAACCCATGGTTTCTGAAACTATGTCATGTGTTTCAATTGCATTCCAATCTTTCATATCTTTCATTGGTTTGTTTTCCAAAACATTGGCTCTCTATGGACTATTATTCCACATGTCTGGACTTGGTCTCACCTTTTCTAGTTCAAAGTTCAAGGTTACACAGTCTAAAGACCCTGTAGGTTCACTCAACAAACACTGCAATTCATCTACACCATCTTTTCTTTTTGTGATCCTACTTGCTCATGGAGACACTTCACCATTGATGTTTTCTACTCCATATGGTTCCTATTTTGTTTTTTCATAGCATCATAAAATTTATTGTGAAATTAGGAAGGTGATCAATCTATTTGAAAGGAATATACATGGCTACATTGTCTATTATGGAACTATGTATGTTACTTATCCTGATGAGTTAATTGATGCATTCTAGATAGGAGAGTGCACATTTCTCTTGTCCATATTTGATTATCTATTCAGATATGATTATGTATGTGTTCACATCAAGAAGCATTCATATGAGTCTCCTCCATCAATAGAAGATGACTTCAAAGGGGATCCTACACATGTTTTTTGGCTACACTACATTGAAAAATTGGTGCATGATCAAGGAATCTACAACATCTTCACCAAGTCTCTCACCAAGAAGTAGTATATTCAACTCATTTAAGTGAAGAAGAAGACATTGTGAATACCTTTTTTTTTAATTCTTGTGCCATGTCATTTTTTAGGGGGGGGTTTCTTTCCACTAGGTTTTCCCTCTTTCCTTGGTTGATATGGATAAATAAAGTCATTTTTGATGTAAAGGGTGACCTTTGATCTTTGTTACGAGGGCCCTATTTTTGTTTTTACTCACATAAGTTAGGATTAAGGGGGCGTGTTGGGATATATTACCCATCTAGACATTAGGCATAGAATATTTTTTTCCTAGTACATAGACCCCCTAGTTAGTTTACTAGTGCATATTCCTCATTATTCTCATTATATAGACTACATATTTGTCATTTCAACCTTCATTATCCACACATGCATGGATATTGGGATATAATGCACCAAATTCCTTGATTTTAGGGATTTGGAGCACCCTCCTTGATTTCGTGCAATTTTGGAGTTACATTAGCAGTTATGACATATACAGTTAACTAATGCGCCTTGTTGAGATTCTTTCTTCTAGTTTTTAGCCTATAACTCCCTCATACACCCTCTAGGTCTACCTACCATCATTTGATTGCCTCATGTACCCTCTAAGTTCATCTACCGTCAGTTAATTTCCACCTACCATTAGTTAAAGGTGCCACATCTCAGGAGTTACAACTGGCACTCATGTCTAGTGAAAGGAATCTACCAAATAAGCCTGCCACATGTATGGATTTCAAATACCTTCTAAGGCTCACGGATTTCTCTCTTGAGAATGTATTATAAATGTACACACATTGGTCAATAATAGATGCACAAAAATTATTCCAATTGAGTTCCAAATATCTTGTGTTCTAGCACATTTTTTCTTCTCAATTTTCCTGTGCATCTCTGTGAAACTAAGTGAGGATTATTTGTGTCTCTAGATCTGTTGTGAAAAATTTCACAATTGGGAATGTGAGGTTGCAACCAAATATTAGGAGACATTGGTTATGGATTGTGTACAGGGGGATCAAGTGCATAGTACATGATCATGAAATTGACATTTCAACCATTCGCATCAAAGCAAGCTGCTAGTAGAGGGTAAGGCAACCAAATGGATAGTTTAGATGGCTCATTCAAGGATGTAGATGGAAATTGACAAAGATAATCATGAAGGAATAAACAAACACTATGAGATTCATACTTCATTCAGATCAGTCGTTATTCAAACATAAATTCCTGTTTCACTCATGATGCCAATATTTAGCTGAAGGCCCCCCTGTATTTCTAGTCTGAGAAATAGAAAAGTAGGGATGATGTTGTGGCCACAACAATTGGCGAACCACTAGAAGAACTAGTTATCTTTTCCTAGCTAAAAGATGTACATTCATCTAAGTGTCAAAGATAATCTCTTTAGAATATTATAATAGTTCATGTGTTCATGGTTCCCACTTCGACAGATATTCAAATTTTCAATAGGACATGGATCAATGAAAGAAGAGCTAACATCATCTTATGGTTATTCTTTAGGATCGAGATTATGGATTTTATTTACCAATATTAAGTCCAACATGTGCTTTGTACTATGCATAACACCACATAGCATAAATCATAAGTTAGACGAGTGCCTAAAGTTTCTTCCTCGTCTCTTAGATCATAGGCATGGCTCTACCTCTTGCAAGTGTCCATAGCTTGAACAAAGTTTCCTTTTAAACCCTTTTTATGGCTGAATTCTCTTGTCCCATTTTACTCTTTTGGTTTTCATATGTAGATACATATTTCTTTTTTTATCTCTTAGATATTTTATGCTTTTGCTATGAGTAGATGGGGGAGCAGGTTCAATAATCCCCTTAAGGGCATGGGATGGTTTTTTTAGAGTCATTTTTATTTGTTGCGCACCGTCATCCCTCTAATTTTATCCATGGATTGACCACTAGAAAAAATCATTGTATTTATCCAATTAAGTGTGTGAAGTGGAAGGATCTCGCTAGAGAATAACCGAAAGACACCTAGGGTCTTACTGACTTTGTTCTCGTGTCATCTCTTTTAAGTTTGTTAGCGTTCCACCATGACAAGGATTCTTCTATACACTTTTGAATAACTTGTAATAATGCTCAGATGAGATGCACTCGTGCCAATTAATTATGATAGATTTATTTCGAGTGGAACCATTGCATAGAACTTACCCCTTGACAACCCAACAAATTAAGTCATGAGTTTTGAATGACCTTTGATGTTAACTGATTCCAAAGGTTTGACTTACAAGTTTGAGAAACAAAGGAAAAATAGAACATGAGGAAAGAGAGAGAAATATGTATAATCAAAGCAATCCATCGTGACTGGCCACATGGGAGACAATTAGAAACCAAAAGAAGTTACTTGTTGTAAATTGGCAAAATCAAAAGCAGACCATCAGTTCAACTTAAATCTCATCACAACCAATTATTTTCATATTTTCTTTAAAAACTAAATTGACAAGCAAAAGACTGAGAGAACGTTCAAATATCAAATTATCAAAGCCAATCATGAAGAAATGAAGTGATGTAAATGCATAGTGTAAGGGGAAAAAGATTAGGAAACATGCCGAGCTAGATTATAAGCATCGCTTCCCCCAACATTTCATTTCCCAAGTTGATTCATGATATCAATGATGTTCCAAAGTCACTTGGCACTTGCATTCTCCTCATTTCTACAAATTTACTGTGCACATAGCTCATTCTCCATGTATTTTATGCAAGCCTCACTCACCTCCCAAATAGATGTTCTGAAAATATCATGCCAAGGGATGTATCAATAGATAGGTCATGATAGTAACCTAAAGAGATAAAATTTGTACTAATCGTTAGCGTGAATGAATGACACGATATGACAAGATACTCTCAAGGGATCAGAAGGGTATCAACATCACAGATTCCAAAGAATATTCTAAGACTGTGCATTGGAGATCAAGGGTGGTTGAAGGATATTTTATTTCTTATTGTTGCTTGTTTTATTACAAGATCCTATTCATTAAATTTTCTGAAACAAGAATCATACAATTTCAAAATATTCAAACAACAATGTGATTGAAAAGAAATTACTAGGGTTTAGTTTTTTAAATCATGGAAAACTTCCTTGTGAATATGAGCGAGATATATTCTTAGTTTCCGATTGGATGGTGCATATCCTTTCATCATATATATGCCAAGAAAATGGAAACACATAATAACAATGCAAATGTGAGAGACAATAAAAATTGCGATCAAACTCATGTTGTTCTTACCTTTCACTGATGAGTATTAATAATCAAGTTTCACTACAAAATCACCATGTCAGTTAATGAAACATTTCCAACTAGATTTATAAATTTAATTTCAGAATGCATTTTAATTGATATGCACTAAATTTTGTAGGTGTCACTCATGATTTATGGGACAATAGGAGATAGATTGATAAGACATAATAGAGACCCTACTTCCTAGTCACCTTTCAAAACTACGATCAAGCTTGTTAGAGTCTCTTTGATGTGACATTACACATATAATATGGTTGAGTTGACAATACAATTGTACTCATAGGAATGTTTCAACCCTAGCCAAGTACCCTTTACCAATTCAAAAAATATAAGGCTTTATGAATTTCTCTCCTCTAAATATGGTTATTTGGGTTATATTCTTCTGATGAATACTATCTTCCTTCCTTGCAGCTCAAATTTTCTTTATGACCTTTGTATGATCAAACTCTCCAACTAGTGGTCTATGGGGCATTAGATATTAGAACCATTTTCACCCAGTTCTATTGACAACTTTGTGTCACCATGTTGCAATGAATATAAATTCTAATGAAAACATCCATGTTCCATCAACTCATTCACAATTCCTCATGACAGTGTTTTGATTCTTCATCTCGTGCCTCATTGATTGCTCATCAATGCTTTAACCTTTAATAGTGCATTTGTTCTCTTTTACCATCATCACCTATATCGTTAATGGTATCAACACTAATTTATCTACAATGATCTTCCTTCCCTTTCTATTTCTGATGTTAACTTTTATCTTCCATCCTGTTGTCATAGTGTCAGTATGAATCTTACTCTCTTTGCACAACTACTCAACGCTTAGTCAAAATCATAGAATGTCTTTTCTTAAACCCATAGTTCTGCAAATCTAGACTTTCTTCAACTTGGAAAGATTTTGAAAGTGACATCCTTCACAAAACACATATGTGTTCATACTCATTCTCATAAAGACCCTAGAAGCATTGAGAACATTTTCTTCACAACAAGGAAAATTTTAAGGATCCATAATTGTTTTAAAGTGTAGAAACCTTGGCGAATCATACTAATTATTAAATTTCTAAACATAAAATGTTTAGCGATACTTTTCTAAAAATGTTCAATTTTTTAAGGATTTTTTATATTTTCTAGACAAATTTGGTGATATTTAGAGAAAAAAAGTATCTCCTATGGAATAGGGGTGAATCATATTAGAAAAAAAATGGAAATTGGTAATATTTTTTTAAAAACCCTTGAAAATCAGCCCGTGGACTAAATTTCACCCCTAAAAACCTACCAATGTCTTAGATGGACAACAATTCGTGAGTTAAAAGGGCGAGAAGAAAATTGAAGCGCTATGTGGTGCTTTGATCTGGTTCAGATACTTTCCTGAATATGTACATGATTGTTGCAAAATTATATGTTTTGTTCTTTGCAAATCATTTCTTTCATTCTAGTTAGTGTCCCTATTAGATCCAATCTCTTTTTGCAAGATCTGGTCATTTTTGAATCAACATTTGAGGAAGGAGTTGTAGCAATTCCTAAAGGGAAGCGAAAAGAATCCATCCTTTTTTTCATGTCCAACCTACTTTTCTCCATCTCCCCGTAGTCACTTATTTAGTTAAGGGGCAAGTAAGAAGGTCCAATGAATTTACTAATTCATTATAAAAATGCATATTCAAGCATACTAGGCAAGATTGGAGGCAAATTGAAGCATAATGGAATCTCATCAACAAGGATCATAAAATTTTCATTTTTTGTTATAAGAAGCCTAAAATAATCCTTAGCCAAACAATCACGATTAGATTTAAAAGGAAATGGAGGTTTTCAATCCTCATTTTCTAGTTGTATAAGAATAAGTAAATGATCATGTATAAGTCATTGCTTCCTACCCAATAGTTGTATCTTTCAACCTCCTTCACCAATTTTTCTACCATTAAGAGTATATCCATCATCTTAGAGATTCAAGCATCTTAAGATTGAATTCCTAAAATCAATGATAGCTTATGGACAACTAAGGGGGAGGCCATTGTCACCACACCTAACTTTTTTTGTCTCTTTAGGTTATCTCTTCTCTAGAACAAAGGTGGAGTCCCTAGGGTAGGATTACTAGAGTTTAACAATGGAGCACATGGTGAAAATGAAGAGTAACTTAAGAAAATCTGTGAAACCTGGTTATAGAGAGAGTAGTATCAATAGTGCATCAATGCTGCATAGTTATGGAAAAAGTAGTAACAAAATAGCTATAAGTGTGCATCACCTATGTAAATTGTAAAACCTTCTAATGGAAACAATGTACGACATCAATTTTGCATAACACAATTGATTGTTCACAAAAACACTCAATTTTCCCTAACACAGTAACAGACACTCAAATCGTCTCGGTATATTGGTGACAAAATTTTTTATGGCGAGGTATAGTTCCACTCCTTCTGGTTATTTTTTTTGGAATTTTGATGAATTGGATCATCTTAAAATGGGCCAAAACCCCTAGAGACATGATTCCGCAGTAAATGGGTGGAACTACAATTCCACCGATTTTTATAACGGAATCTAGGAAACAAATTGCGAGAAAAGGAGAGCGATTTGAGTTCCAGTTATCCCAGGCCTTTACCGCCATGTACAAAACAATATTATAATGAAGCGCGTATGTATGGGCCTTATACCACCCTAGGGAAACCACGTATGTGCCTTGCAAATCAATTTCATCAATAACGACAGTATGTAGAGTACAAGTGCATGTGCGGTCTGCGGGGTTTCATTTGTTGCTTTGGAACTTCTTCGGCTTCCCCGATTTTGTACCCTCCATTCCGTCTGCGTTCTCTTTTTCCCCTACCAGATTCATCTCGCCACCGCTTGATATACCCAGGACAAATTCCCTTCGACTTTGCCCTCTCTGCACGATAACAATAACGCCATTAATTACGCCCTAGGTGCTCCTCCTCCATTTGAACTCTTACTAAAATATTGCAATCACAATTATTTCTTATCCTCATCACTTATCATCACTTAGTCAGAGAAAATTAGAGTTAATGACTTGATTAAAAGCAATGGCTGTAAGGGCTGCTACTGCCATGGCCGAAGCTAGCAAAGATGTCCGTGGAGCAGCAAGTTTGTGTGGGTTCAATTCATAAGAGGTCACAAGCTGATCACAGGATCATCTTCAGAATAGCTGCTGTTAAAAGCCGCCAGCTCTAGCGGCAGCCATGACGGCTCAGGTATTTTGATCTAAACATTTTCAGCTTTCAAGTTTTCATAAATAAACATCTAAGCAATCAGTGTTTGTATGTCTACTAAGCTGTTTTCTTTAAAAAAAACTGCTATTGCAGGTGATCCAACCAGAGTGGACACAGAGATGATTGTTTTAAGAGAACGGATGTAGGAGCTGAAAAATGCAGGAAAGAAAGTACGCTCCAGCTAAGTACTGGACAAGGATAAGGCGGAAGGAGTAGTCACACATTTTGTGACTTCTCGAATGGTCGCAGAACATCTTTACTTAGACCAGACCCGCATTCGTCGTCGCTTTCTTTGGGTTTGATATAGTTGAGCTTCTTTGCATATAATTGGCATTCAAATTGCCCTACTTTTTCCTGTTTTTCTGGTGATTTTTTCTCTAGATTCGGTTATAAAAATCAGTAGAATCGTAGTTCCATCTCATTTACTGTGGAACTATGTAATAGAATTGTGTTTTTAGGGATTTTAACCTATTCTAAGACAATCCAAATCGTTAAAATTTAAAAAAAAAAAAATGATGAAACTATGTTATAGAATTGTGTTTTTAGGGGTTTTGACCTACTCTAAGACAATCCAAATTGTTAAAATTTCAAAAAAAACAAAAAAAATGAAATTGTGGAGTGTGTCTAGCCGAAAAATTTCCATCCCCAATCACTGGAATAACAGAGCGACCTAGACCGAATGCACCTTTACCGGCGATTTTCACCGGAATCCGGCGAATGGGAAATTGCTGAAACTGCAATTTGGGTTGTTCAAATTGCAATTTTGGTTGCAGGAATGGCTTCAACGACCTCGATTACCCTTGGGGCACCCCGATTATGCAATTGTAGCAACCCAAAACTGTCATTTAAAGAATTTCAGCCGGATTTTCGCCGAAAAAATCGCCGAATTCTTGGTGCATTCGGTCTAGAGTTTAGCTTACTCTGATTTGAATGCCAATTATCACAGACCGATTTGTAAGGCTGCAAATTAGTGGTTTCGCAGACCGTATACAATACAAACGTCATTCATGATATCATCCCAAACAGCCATATCTGATGTAATTTACGTGAATACCGATAAAAGTAACGGTAGGTTGCCTTCATAGAGGACTATTGTGTCGGTCGGTCGGCCATGGATCCATGTCCATTGCTTTCCATTTTTAATTTTCAAATAAGTGAGAAAATATAATCTATCAAATATCAAATCTAGATGAATGCAATGCCATAACATTATTCATCAAATTATGATTTATATTGTAAAGAGTTATATCAGTATTCATCAAATTATGATTTATATTGTAAAGAGTTATATCAGTATTGACTCTAAGATTTTTATATTATAAAGTATAAAATATTCTAAAATAGTATAGATTCAATTTAAATTTACATTTATTAAGTATAAATAGGGATCCAATTTTTTGAGATGTAATTTTTTACTTTATTTTTATTTTAAGTTCAAAAAATTTGACTTATCTTGTTTGATAGATCTAGTTTAAGTTTTAATTTTTAATTTTATAGGTCGATATAGATTTTTTTAATTACTTTTGATAAGAAAATTATTTTATGAGTCAATATGAATTTTAAAATAAACATAATTTTTTAAAATTATTTTATAAGCCAATATGAATTTTTTTAATTATTTTTATATTTTTTGTAATGTACCACTACATTATTTTACAATATATCCTCATACTAAGCTTACCTGACTCCTTTAATGCAATTATTAGATTGTGAATAAGTTTAATATTTTTACAAAGAGTAGAAAAAATAATATTCAATTTTAATCTTCCAAATTTATAACGAGTAAAAAATAATGATCTTTTTTAATGGTGTGATAAATGTGAATTGAAAATTGAAATATAAAAAATCATAAAAAAACATAAATTCCTTAGACATGGAGAGATAATTAAATTTGAATATCTTAAAATAAAAGTGAAACATATTAATATAGTTCGCAATCACATCAAAATCATTTGATGAGAGTTCCATGGAGGTTTATAAGATCATAACCATGCAGGTATAAAGATTTTAATCGTTGGTCATGGATGGCACATTAAAAAGGTCTAGTGCAAAAGGGACATGGGAGGATTCCGGGGACTTCTATTTGCCTAGATGTGAGGTTACCATCAAGAGTTCGTAAATTGGTTTTGCAAAGTGGATTTTTTTTAATATAAGGTAGATTGGATTTTTAAAGTGGCACCATGGAGGACGTTAACAAAACCCAAGGTCAATGAGGCAAGTTATATATATTCTAAGGAAAACAAATCAGCTAATGACGTAACTTATAAATATTTCAAGGAAAACCAGGGTTTGTGTTATTTAATCAATCATTAATTATTATGATGATGATGATTAATGTTTACTCATATCAACTTTGGTCTATTGGATTCTAAAAAGGGTATTATTTGGTTTATTTTAAAATTTATTTCTATGCTCAAAAAGCTTGGCAAGAAGCTTTCCCAACTCACTATAGTTTTGGCAAGTAAGGAGGTTAAAAATATTTGTATTATAACAAATACGATGAAACTCAGATCTAACGTGCTTGCAAGCAGTGCACTATAACAAAAAGTGATTTTCATCCTCAACTCTCATAGACTCACAAAGATGGAAAACCCTTTCAACCCACATAGTTTTAGGAATAGACTAGTGCCCTGTTTCGCTATGGAGTTCATGGGAGTTTGTTCTTATTTTGGCTATATTAATTTTCTTCTTTGGACTACTTAATACCAAGAGATACTTCTGATCCTCAGATTAGGGTTAATGACCTCCTTATAGTATCTTAATTTATGTTTAACCTCTAAGTTTTTCTCACACCACAGTTTCTCTTTAAACTTAGATTTAATAATATTTTTGACATTATCATGCAAAATGTAATTTTCGTCAATTTCCCAATAGTTTAACCAAGCCATATAAACATGTTGATAAAAAAATTATTATAAGAAAAAAATTTTAGAAGAAATTTTTTTAAATGGAGGATATACTTATTATAAGGAGAATAAATTTAAAAGGTTATTTCAAGTGGTCAAGAGCCAAACACAAGATATCTCTTCAATTTAGGTGTTTTTATGATGTTTTATATTTACCATTTATGAATCATGGGAAATATTCAAAGATTTTGAATGAAATTATTTTTTTTAGAAAAAAAAGAGTATTTTCTTTTGATCCTTTCAAAGCCATTTTCCATATTATGAAGAAGTATTTGGAACAAAATTATTCTTTAAGGAAAAAAATATTTAAAAAATAAATAAATATTTCCTTTTTATGATATCTCAAGCACAAATGTTTAATAAAATTCTAAAAATGATTCAATCCAAACATAAATATTTAATAAAATTTTAAAAATCATTAAAACCCAAACTATAAAGCTTAATAAAATAATCCCTCAAATATTTATTAAAATTCTAAAAATCATTCCATCCCAATCTACATATAATCTAAAACCTACCTTGACTTAATGAAATAATCCCTCTCAACTCCATTTCACACACCCCAACATATTATTAATTCCATTTCACAAACCCAAAATATTGTTAGCATATTTTAGATAATCCCGGTCAACTCCATTTTACACACTCCCAACATATTGTTAATTCCACTTGACACACCCAACATATTGTTGTAATTATAGTTTAGATATTGAATCGTTGGTATAACCTATTGTTGTAATTATAATTTATATATGGAATCTTTGATATAACATATTGTTGGTATACTTTAGATTTTGAGGTATACTTTAAATATTGAATCTATACCAGAGTGTTGGGATGATCGGGTTGAAAGGGGTTCAAATATTATTAGTGGGAGAAGATATAATTATGACAATGCTCTATCCTTTTATAAATGTAGGAACGCGCATAGTGACAAATTAATCTTAATGGAAAACATGCCAATGTTATTAAGTGGATCCATGATCTAATATCATGGTTATTAACAAAAGTTGTTTCTTTCACAAAACATTATTCAATCATTCCATGAGATTTTCTATTCAATATCTTAATCTTCATAGATTAGAACCAAGATTCCTAAAACCAAGAAGGGATGCAAAATGTTTTCCTTGAGATACACTTTCATTGAAAAACCAAGACATGATGCAAAATGTTTTCAATGAGATACACTTTCATTGAAAAACCAAGACATGATTTATAGAGAGAAAAAATGGATTGAACCATAAGGTTGAGAATGGTAGTGGAATTATAATGAGGGGATTGAACCATGAAAGAAGAAAAACATTGTTCTCATTGAGCATTGATAACCCCACCATTGGGACATAATTGCAAGATGGCTACCATAATTTTGATAGAGGACGATGAATGGATAATAAAGGATACTTTGAAGAATGTCTGCATATTTAGAATAAGAAGCTGGGAAAAGACATAAATAAATAATAAATTATTATTATGATTATTATTATTATTTATCTAATGTTTTAGTTTTAGTATTTTAGTGATATATTGAAAATAATATTAATTAATTTTATTATTTATTTGATGTTTTAATGATATATTGAAAATAATATTAATTAAATTTATATGATAAAGTATTGAGTTTTAATTTTTAGATATTAAAAAAATATTGAGTTTGAGATTGATTAGTTCAACTATGTAATTATTATGTTGATAAGCATAACATAGCTCTTATAATTTGGGGTGGAGTCATATTAATAGACTAAAATAGACTAAAGGAAATACATGCCTAAGTGTATTACCATGTGCACCATGTGAATGGATTACATGGCCATGGTCCAAATTGCAAATATACAATTTTCAAAAAAATTAAAATGTTTATTTTATACTTATTCATCATGGCCACCAAATGAAAAACACTAAGAATTTGTGTGTTTACATATGTCTCATGATTGCAGATACATACAAACTAGCATGACCATATAAAGTGGTTGATATAAATTGATAAATGCTAATATTAGAAAGGGTGGAAAATGGCATCAATCAATGTATAACAACCACTTTAATTATATGGTTGTGCTAGTTGACGGATGGCATCCATGGGGAGGAATAGTATATTTATGAATTAAAATATCAATATCAATATTTTAAAATATCTATGATATTCGATTATGATTGACCACGTTCGACAAAGGTTGATGGTTGACCTAGGTTGAGCATGGTTGGCCAACTTTTGCTAGGGTTCACTATATTTAACCATGGTTGACTACGCTCAACCATGGTAGAGTATGGTTGAAAATTTTTAACGATAGGTATCTATGTTTGAATAAGGATGACTATGTTTGACTATGGTTGACTATAGTACACCTTGCTTTAATATAGTTGTTATGGTTAATGACAATCTAATATGACAATCTAATTTGGATGACCATGGTTGGCCATGTTTGATGTGTGATCATGTTTCATTGTGGTTGACTTTGGTTGACTATGGTCAACCAAGGTTAACTAGGGTTAGAATAGGGATTTCCATAATTGTTTGTAGTTAGCTATAGTTAAATTTGGTGATCCATGTTTGAATATGTTTAATCATGGTTGACCATGGGTGACTAAGTGTTACCATGGATGACTAAGTTTGACTATCATTAACCATCACTACAAGAAAAAAGGTCATTGGTGAGGGTCATGCCTGTGACAGACCTTTAAAGGTCATCACCAATGTCGCATATGATGATGGTCCTTAAAACATAATCATTATAAGTGCCTTTTGAGATGTTCAGGTTTGTCACTAAATCTCTTTTTAGTGACACTTTTGGTGAGGGTTGTTTAAGGCCCATTGCTAATTCTCTCTTTGGTGACACTTCTAGTGACGATCTTTTATTGGGCCTCACCAATACTCTTTTTTGTTACTTTTTGTGACCGTAGAATTTTTTTGTAGCCATTGATCATTCTAATGAGTTTTTGATGATGCTATGTGACCGTCTCTATAGTTTTTGACAAAAGATAGTGGTTTAATACTACTGCTATGGAGTCTTTGTCATTATGTGTCCAAGGTCATAGTAGTTAGAGTCAATCAATTTCTTAATAAGTTAGTGTGTCAATGGTATTAGGTGCAATATCACTTATCTTGGGGGGTTAAGTGTGATACTTATGAGTATCACTTATGTCTATAGGTTAAGTGTGACATTTATGAATATCACTTATTGCTTCCACTACTTTTACATTCGATATTTTTCTGCAATTCAGCTGCCATGTTTGCACCATCCAATCTATTCTCATGAGAGCAAATGCCAATAACTTTTGATTTTTTTAGGAGTTCTTGAGAATATGAAGCTTATAAGTCCGTTTCCTACTTATTTTCCTTGTCACTTGACAATTGGCTCAAAATTAATCTCACTTACTTTGTCAGAAATGATGTCAAGTTTGGGGTTTTTTACAGCTTCATTGCACGTGACACTATCAATTCTTTGTTCATTAGACACTATACTTTTATTAGTTTCTTTGTCACTTGTGTTAACATGTAAATTCCTTCCATTTTTATAAACATAATAATTTCTATCAAAATTATGTTTACCTATTATGTCTTCAATTCTTTGCTTTGTTTCTTCAATTTTATCAGTGGCATGAGGGGTATCATTTCCCTCAAGTAATGAGAATTACTTAGTTGGCCTTTGATTCAACATATGACTCAAGACTCTTAGGTTTATCAATAGAAATTTCCCTTTAGATGAAGTTCCACTAGTATGTGTAGGAACCATATTATTTAAGACACAATCAAGTCGGTTAATTCCAATAATGAACGAGACTAAATTTCTAACTATCTACGTGAAGGTTCCCCTTCATGGATAAATTATTAGAGGGACTATGGCCATTTAGGCCATGGAATTTTGAGACAATAACAGGTCTGCGATGCCCTTATATGTTATGGGTTGGATTCAGAAAAAGTAGTTGATTCTCGAGTTGGTGCCCCCTCAATTCATCAGTCTCTCCAAATAAATTTTGGAGCTTGACCCAAACCTCATTAGGAGTGGTAAGACCATCTAGATCGAATAGAATATCCTTGGATGTGCTGAGACACAAGAGACCATAAGACTCATATCTTTTGTTATGCCACTTTTACTTCTCCATGATTGTAGTAGGCTTAGTTTCAGTAGCCATAGTCACCCTATACAGGACTTTGATACTCAAATTAGGTCTCCATCTATGCATTGCAATCAAAGTAATTGAATGGAGTGAGCATGATGTTTTGTGACTGGTACATGGCTGCTCTTACTTTCACCCCTGGGATGCTTGGTTGTGCCCTCTAGGATCCTAAATTGTTCATTAGATATTACCACCCCCAAAATGTATCCTAAATAAGAAATTGATTAAAAATTAATTAAAAGTTAATTAACACCACTAATCAAGTATTTTGTCAAACCCTTATTTCCCTTGAAATATTTTTCGGTTGCACAAGAAATAATGTGGAGTTTGGATCATGTTACGATGTGGGGTTAATTCAAAATTTTTGAAACTGGGTATCAATGGAAAAATCCCTCCAATTTCATATTTTTTTATTTGCCCCAAAATATCCGGTTTACCCAGACCCAAAAACCAAATCTGCGTCTGTAGTGAATTTACCCTACTCGAACAAAAGCCATGCGACTGTCAACAAACTCGGTCTATGATCAAACCAAACTGGATCTTGTTGAAACCATCTAAAGACAGTTTATGCTATAGTGATCGATTGGTAAGAGTTTTTTTTCCAGTTTTTTGTGCCCTAGGTTGTATATTTTCGAAGATTTTTTTTTCCAGAGCCTATCGTAAGTAAAGAGCAACATTCTATTGCTTACAGAACATGCATTGCAGAGCGACCCTCTATTGCTTACAAATATTACTTATTTTGTTTTATATCTTACCCTGATCAAAATATTCGAACTCATGCTTTTTTTAGATCCATCCCTGCTCGAACCGTCAACACACTAGCTCTCTGATCAAACCAAATTGTACCGTGTTGATATCCTCTTAGCAAAATCATTTGCGTGGTGATACGACTGGTAAGTATTTTTGTTTTTTAGTTTTTCTATGCTTTATTTTTTTTACATTCTTACCTTGCTTGAAAAAAATATACGAACCCATCACAGGTATGCGATCAAACCAAATTTGATTGCATTGAAATATGATGAAAAAATTGATGGTTTAGTGGCCGAATGACAATACTTTTTTTTACTTTTTTCGTTGATCGACTGGTGTAGTGATGGAATGTTTATCAACCAATTGATTAAACCCATAAGCTATCTGATCAAACCAAATCAGACTGCGTTGAAATATTCTGAGCAAAATCAATGGTGTAGTGATACGACTGGTAAGAATAATTTTTTTAGTTTCTTGTGCTTAAAATAATTTACATTTTTACCCTGCAATAAATTTTTTAGTTTCTTGTGCTTAAAATAATTTACATTTTTACCCTACAATTTTTGTATTTAAGCAGTCTGTAAAATGATTTATTAGATACTGTATATGTAGAGTAATTAAATTCACTCTTTATTATTTGATGCAGATATCAGTTTGGACCATTGGATGTGAATCTAAAATCTTGGTTGGAAGGGGAATATAAATCAAAGGTGTTTACAAAAGGTTAGAAATGTAGTATTAATATTATGCCTTTATAAATACTCTATTTTTCAGTCTTGATTTCCAATTAAGAGATCACGTGTAACTTGTGTTGTCCTTTCTAGCTCTCTGTCGTGATTGTAGAATTTTACTTCTTATAAATTTGATCATGTTCAATACAGACCCTTATCCGTTTCCACATAAAGAACGAAAGTCATTGCCTCTAGAGGTTGTGGACAAAGATTTTCGAATACTTGCTAAAGAGGATGCTGAACGAGAAAAGAGACGAAAAATGAAGCAACAATTGTCTATACAGCGACAAGAGTCACGAAAATTATATAGACTTGCAAAAACAGATTGTTGGAGTGACGATGATGTATCCAGCAGTAATGGTGTTGAGACCCAACCTAATGATAGGGATATACCTTATCAACTCCGATGTCATTCAAATCTGCAGTATGTTAAGGGAAAGTCTCCAAACTTTGATACAATTGTTGTTCTTAAAGGAGAAAATGGTTTAGAACAAATTGTTATCTGGAAAGTTATAGATGATTCACATACAAGAAATGTATGTTGGATCCTTGTGGTGATGATCCAATTCTTTACATGGATAGTACCAATGACAAATGGACACATGCTATGGATGATCTTATGCCTGTTCAAATGGTGTATGCAGATGAAAGTGGAAATCTTATGTTGTAGCATCCTTCAATTTCTAAAATAAAATCACAATTATCTTCAAGTGGGCTAGATGAAAATCATAAAAAACGTTCCACTGTAGTCATCAAGCGAGGGTTTTATATGGGATCTTGTTTAGATGTGACTCCCCTATTGACTCAAAATGGTCATTTTGTGAAGATTGGTAGACGAAAATTCATTCAAATGGATGGGATATTGTTGCGCAACACAAATCCATTTGATTTTACCATAAAGGAAGGCCTGCATGTTCGTATTTATTATGAAAAATTTCCTGGTATGTCTGAAGATGAGTCTTTGAAAATTCCATATCCTGTAGAAGTGTTGGATTGTCTAGTAGATGTTTCAGCTAGTGGGAAATTTTGTTGGGTAAGAATATTTGAAAATCATGTAGATGATTTTGGTAGAGGCCACTATATTCTTGAAGGTGTGAATTTGCATCCACATGAGGTGTTTTACAAAAAACAAGCTATGTTGATACCAACTGAAATAATTGATGTTGAGTATACATGTGTATCTTTTAATATATATTCTTCAACTCATGTGTATCTTTTGAGTATACATATGTTTTTTATTTTTATTTATTTATTTATTTATTTATTTTCGGTTTACTGCTACGAATGATGATAAGCACACCAGTTTTCAACTTCTTGCAAAAGGTGACAAGGAAGTTGTGACTGCTAGATTAGCTGCATCTACAGAATATGGAACACACAATGGATTGCCATCATATATCAAAGTATTGCACCCCAATCGAGTACATCGTCACACTCTTCATCTTATTTCCTACAAATTTTTCAATCACATAAGGTCTCTACACATTATACGCAGTGAATCGTATGTGGAAATTCCTTGTTCAGATGAAATTTTCATGGTTACTTTTGAACTAATTGTAATGCATTCTGTACCTCCCGGGATTGTAAAGAAAAATAATTTTGCAGAGTTCATCATATAAGGCTATGAGAATCTTAAGGAGGCATTTTTCTATACATGGCCAACCTTTCCTGATAGCTATCAGCCAACTTCAGGCTCAAGTGATCAGACTCAACCTCTTGGTAAATGGAGAGTGGGACCAAAATTTCGATTTCACTATTTGTATAATAGCCTACAACCTCGTGTACAAGTACACTTTTCATGGGATTCACACAAATGTGACCCTGTCCATCAGTGTTATGGATTAGGGATGAGCTTTGGTGTACCCCATTTGGATTTGTAAACATTTTTCCTTTCAATGATAAATTTGTATACTGTTTGGTGTAATATGTATGGTGAATTATATTGTTTAGTATATATGAATTATTTATTTATTGCATTAAATTGTTTTATATGTACATGCACTCTGGTTCTATAGTAGCTGCTCCAGGATTAGATGTGTTGATCATTTTGGACTTTCAGTCTGCTGAAGAAGCTTGGGGTCTTTTGATAGAACAATTTACAGATTGTTGAATAATGTACTATATTTCAGCTTGAAATATAATAGGCTTATTTCTGACGGAAAAATCAGTGGTGTTTTACCTTTTTAATCCAAGGACTAAATTCAGATTATTTAATCTAACACAGAAATAAAAACATTCTTCATGTGCTAGTAAGAATGTTACATAGTCAAATTGAATGATATGAGTGGAACATGATGTGTATTAACAGTCGCCACTACACTATCCAATATTTTCAATTTTATCCTAAAAATTGCTATTGTGTAAAAATATTGAAAATCAGCCCTGAAAATAGGGTTCAATTTTTGGCTTGTTTTAGTGATTCATATTGGAAAATGTGAGTTTTATTGTTCTCTGTTTTTTTACAGTTTCATATTTTCATTTCATATTTGCAAATACTAGGGAATTTTGCTAAGTTATTGTCATTGACAACAATGGCTAAGTACCATGGAATTTTTGCTGAGTTATTCTTTGTTTTTTTACAGTTTCATTTTTTCATTTCATTTTTTTTCCTTGGAAAAAAAAGTTACGTCCATGCCAATTGATGAATTTACCAGCACAAGGACACCTCCTGGCGGGCATTTCCAAATGGTCCCCTAGCCTTTTGATTTTAACACAATCAAATTTCTTTTGTTCTTAATATGCAAAACAATATTTTTTATTTTTCCTACTTTGGCAGATTGATTTCTTGCACATGTGACTATCAGGAAGTAAACTGAAACCATGACTAAATAGCTACTTGAACAAGGAACAAGTTCACGTCAAATGATGAATTTATCCCCACAAGGACAGTTCCTGGCAGGCATTTCCAAATAGCCCCTTAACCTCGTGATTTGAACACTTAGCCAAATTTCACTTGTTCTTAATATGGAAAACAAGTTTTGTCTTACTTTGGCAGGTTTATATCTTGCACATGTGACCATCATACGATAGACTGGAAGCATGGCTAGATAACCACTTCAACAAGGAACATATCCATGACACCCTTTAAATTTGTTGATACACACACATCATCTGGCGGGCATTTGAAACTAGCTTTTTAAACTACTAATTCAAAACTTGGACAAAAAATTGTCAAACCCAAGGGTAACATAAGATTTTTATTTTCATCAAATTGGAAGTGTGAGACACCCAATGGATAGAGGCCAACAAGTTGATTCCATCCAGACCAATTTCATCCTTTGAAACTTCTTTCTCTCTCCTCGGCGGGCATTTTTCTGGAGTAGTGCAAATCAAGTTAGGAGGCACTTTTGGTAGATCAATATGTTCACCTACAGAGACTCTTTCGACAAACTAATTATATGGTTGGATGCACCAATCATTATTCTAGAGACCCATACCCTCAAAATATTTTAAGACATCAACCACAGGAAATGGCGAGCATTTTACTGAGGTCACTCGGGATTTTTTACTAGTAATTTTATACTTAGACAATTTTTGCATTTTCTTGGACTAGAGCAATCTTCCTGAAACACTGTTTTGGAAGACCCATAACTTCCTCCTCAGACACACCCAAGACAATCTGAGACCATGGTTAGGTAGACAAATCAACAAGCTGTAGCTTGACACTTGTTCATTGTGGAGCCTGATCTCTGGATTCAGAGATATTATTATTCAGCCATGTCTGTACCCCAGGTTTGGTTATGATCCCGACACGATCCCCAGGGGGTTTGGGGACGTAGCCCCCAAGGAAATTTTTTGGGGCTATTTTTGCCAACAGTTTTCGGGCCCATGGTTTTGGGTAACCCGTGGTATTTTCCCATTGTATTTCCCTTATAAAAGAAAGACATTGTAATATGGCTAGGGTTGATGTATTAGGTTTTATGCATTGTGAAGATCTCTGAGATCAAGAAGAGAGACTGTGAGATAGTGAAGAGGAAGTGAAGTGGTTGTATCACTTCACTTTCCTGGATGGTAAAATAATAAGGACTGGCAACTTCAGTGTGGACGTAGCCCATCTTGGGTGAACCACGATATATTGGTGTCTCTCTTGTAATGTGTATGTGTGATTATATTTGCATTTCTGTTTATTGTTAATGCTCTGCGATCCTGTGTTTCTAACAACACTATGGGGCGGGAATTTTCCTTAACCTATCAATTATGGCGGGCATTTTCCTGAGGCCACTTAACCTCGTGATTTTAACACTTATCCAAATTTCACTTGTTCTTAATATGCAAAACAATTTTTTCTCACTTTGGTAGGTTTATATCTTGCACATGTGACCATCATAAGGCAGAATGAAAGCATGGTTGAATAACCACTTCAACAAGGAACAAATTCATGTCACCTTTTAAATTTGTTGATACACACACATAATCTGGCGGTCATTTGAAACTAGCTTTTTAAACTACTAATTCAAAACTTGGACAAAAAATTGTCAAACCCTAGGGTAACATAAGATTTTTATTTTCATCAAATTGGAAGTGTGAGACACCCAATTGATAGAGGCCAATACAATGATTCCATCCAGACCAATTTAATCTTTTGAAACTTCTTTCTCTCTCCTCGACGAGCATTTTGCTGGTGTAGTGCAAATCAAGCTAGGAGGCAATTTTGGCAGGTCAATATGTTCACCTATAGAGAGTCTTTGGACAAACCAATTATATGGTTGGATGCACCAATCAACAGTCTAGAGACCCATACCCTCAAAATATTTTAAGACACCAACCACAGGAAATGGTGGGCATTTTACTAAGGTCTCTCAAGCATTTTTAACAGTATTTTTATACTTAGACAATTTTTGCATTTTCCTGGACTGGAGCAATCTGTCTGAAACAATATTTTTGTAGACCCATAACTTCCTACTCAGACACTCCCAAGACAAACTGAGACCATGGTCAGGTAGCCAAATCAACAAGCTGCATCCTGAAACTATGGGGCCGACATTTTCCTTAACCTATCAATTATGGCGGACATTTTCCTGAGGCCACTTAACCTCATGATTTTAACGCTTAGCCAAATTTCACTTGTTCTTAATATGCAAAACAAGTTTTTTCTCACTTTGGCAGGTTTATATCTTGCACATTTGACCATAATAAGGAAAACTGAAAAACATGCCTGGATAACCAATTCAAAGGGGAACAGATCCATTTCACCCTTTATTATTTCGATACACACACATCATCTGGCGGGCATTTGAAACTAGCTTTTTAAACTACTAATTCAACACTTGGACAAAAAAATTGTTAAACACTAGAGTAACATGAGATTTTTATTTTCATCAAATTTGAAGTGTGAGACACCCAATGGATAGAGGCCAACAAGGTGATTCCATCCAGGCCGATTTCATCCTTTGAAACTTATTTCTCTATCTTCACTGGGCATTTTTCTTGAGCACCGCAAATCAAGGTAGGATGCACTTTTGGTAGATCAATAAGTTCACCTACAGAGACTCTTTGGAAAAACCAATAATATGGTTGGATGCAACAATCAATAGTCTAGAGACCCATACCCTCAAAATATTTTAAGACATCAACCACAGGAAAAGGCAGGCATTTTATTGAGGTCACTCAGGAATTTTTACCAGTAATTTATACTTAGACAATTTTTTTGCATTTTACTGGACTGGAGCAATCTGCCTGAGACACTATTTTGGAAGACCCATAACTTCCTCCTCAGACACTCTCAAGACAAGATGAGACCATGGTCAGGTAGACAAATAAAAAAGCTACATCCTGACACTATGCAATGGACATTTACCTTAACCTATTATCGAGGGAATTTTCTTGAGGCCCCTTAACCTCGTATTTTAACACAGCCCAAATTCACTTGTTCTTAATATGCAAAACAAGTTTTTTCTCACTTTGGCAGGTTTATATATTGCACATGTGACGATCACAAGGAAAATTGAAAGCATGGCGGGATAACCACTTCAACAAGGAACAAATCCATGTCACTCTTTAAATTTTTTGATACACACAAATCATTTGGCGGGCATTTGAAAATAGCTTTTTGGACTACTAATTCAAGACTTAGAAAAAAAATTGTTAAACACTAGGGTAACATGAGATTTTTATTTTCATCAAATTTGAAGTGTGAGACACCCAATGGATAGAGGCCAACAAGGTGATTCCATCCAGACCGATTTGATCCTTTGAAACTTCTTTCTCACTCCTTGGCAGGCATTTTTCTAGAGTAGTGCAAATCAAGCTAGGAGGCACTTTTGGTAGATCAATATGTTCACCTACAGAGACTCTTTGGACAAAACAATTATATGGTTGGATGCACCAATCAACATTCTAGAGACCTATACCCTCAAAATAGTTTAAGACATCAACCACAAGAAATGGCGGGCATTTTACTGAGGTCACTCACGCATTTTTATCAGTAATTTTATACTTGGACAATTTTTGCATTTTCCTAGACTGGAGCAATCTGCCCGAGACACTGTTTTGGCAGACCCATAACTTACTTTCAGACACTTTCAATTCTATTTGAGACCATGTTCAGGTAGACAAATCAACAAGCTCCAACCTAACACTATTGGGCAAGCATCTACCTTAACCTATCAATTATGGTAGGCATTTTCCTAAGACCCCTTAACGTTGTGATTTTAACACTTAGCCAAATGTCACTTGTTCTTAATATGCAAAACAAGTTTTTTCTCACTTTGGCAGGTTTATATCTTGCACATGTGACCATCATAAGGAAAAATAAAAGCATGGCTGGATAACCACTTCAAAGGGGAACGGATACATGTCACCCATTAAATTTGTTGCTACACACACATCATCTGGCCGGCATTTTAAACTACTAATTCAACACTTCGACAAAAAAATTGTCAAACATTAGGGTAACATGAGATTTTTATTTTCATCAAATTTGAAGTGTGATACACCCAATGGATAGAGGCCAACAAGGTGATTCCATCCAGACCGATTTCATCCTTTGAAACTTCTTTCTCTCTCCTTGGCAAGCATTTTTCTGGAGTAGTGCAAATCAAGCTAGGAGGTACTTTTGACAGATCAATATGTTCACCTACAAAGACTCTTTGGACAAACCAATGATATGGTTGGATGCATGAATCAACATTCTAGAGACCTATACCCTCGAAATAGTTTAAGACATCAACCATAGGAATTGGTGGGCATTTTACTGAGGTCACTCAGCCATATTTATCAGTAATGTTTTACTTAGACATTTTTTACATTTTCCTGGAGTCGAGCAATCTGACTGAAACATTGTTTTGGCACACCCATAACTTCCTCCTCAGAAACCCCCAAGACAATATGAGACCATGGTCAGGTAGACAAATCAACAAGCTACAACCTGACACTATGGGGCAGGCATTTTCCTTAACCTATCAATTATTGCGGGCATTATCCTGAGGCAAATTAACCTCACTATTTTAACACTTGGCCAAATTTCACTAGTACTTAATACGCAAAACAAGTTTTTTCTCACTTTGGCAGGTTCATATCCTTCAAATGTGACCATCATAAGGAAAACCTAAAGCAGGGATGGATAAGCACTTCAACAAGGAACAAATCCATGTCACCCTTTAAAATTTTTTGAAACACACACAGAATCTAGTGGGCATTTGAAACTAGCTTTTTAAATTACTAATTCAACACTTGGACAAAAAATGTCAAACCTTAAGGCAACATGAGATTTTTTTTTCATCAAATTGGAAGTGTGAGACACCCAATGGATAGAGGTCAACAAGGTGATTCCATCCAGACCGATTTCATCCTTTGAAACTTCTTTCTCTCTCCTCTGCTGGCATTTTTCTGGAGCAGTGCAAATCAAGCTAGGAGGCACTTTTGGCAGATCAATATGTTCACCTACAAAGACTCTTTGGAAAAACGAATTATATGGTTGGATGCACCAATCAACATTCTAGAGACCCATACCCTCAAAATAGTTTAAGACATCAACCACAGGAAATGATGTGCATTTTACTAAGGTCACTCAGGCATTTTTACTAGTAATTTTATACTTAAGACAATTTTTGCATTTTCCTGGACTCGAGCAATCTACTTGAGACACTGTTTTGGAAGACCCATAACTTCCTCCTCAGACACTCTCAAGACAAGATGAGACCATGGTAAGGTAGAAAAATCAACAAGATACAGCCTGACACTATGCAGCGAGCATTTACCTTAACCTATAAATTATGGAGGGCATTTTCCTGAGGCCCCTTAACCTCGTGATTTTAACACAACCAAATTTCAATTGTTCTTAATATGCAAAACAAGTTTTTTTTCACTTTGGCAGGTTTATATATATTGAACATGTGATGATCACAAGGAAAAATGAAGGCATGGATAGATAACCACTTCAACAAGGAATAGATCCATGTCACCCTTTAAATTTTTTGATACACAGAAATCATCTGGTGGACATTTGAAACTAGCTTTTTAAACAACTAATTCAACAGTTGGACAAAAAAATTGTCAAACACTAGGGTAACATGAGATTTTTATTTTCATCAAATTTGAAGTGTGAGACACCCAATGGATAGAGGCAAACAAGGTGATTCCTGCCAGACCAATTTCATCCTTTGAAACTTCTTTCTCTCTCCTCGGCGGGCATTTTTCTAGAGCAGTGAAAATCACACTAGGAGGCACTTTTGGAAGATCAATATGTTCACCTATGGAGACTCTTTGGACAAACCAAAGATATGGTTGGATGCACGAGTAAATAGTCTAGAGACCCATACCCTCAAAATATTTTAAGACATCAACCATAGGAAATGGCGGGCATTTTACTGAGGTCACTCAACCATTTTTACCAATAATTTTATACTTGGACATTTTTTGCATTTTCCTAGACTGGATCAATCTGCTTGAGACACTGTCTTAGCAGACCCATAACTTACTTTTCAGACACTTTCAATACTATCTGAGACCATGTTCAGGTAGACAAATAAACAAGATACAACCTAACACCTTGGGGCGAGCATCTACCTTAAACTGTAAATTATGGTAGGCATTTTCCTAAGGCCCCTTAACCTTGTGATTTTAACACTTAGCCAAATGTCACTTGTTCTTAATATGCAAAACAATTTTTTTCTCACTTTGGAGGGTTTATATCTTTCACATGTGACCATCATAAGGAATAATAAAAGCATGGCTGGATAACCACTTCAAAGGGGAACATATACATGTCACCCTTTAAATTTGTTGATACACACACACATCATCTGGCGGACATTTGAAACTAGATTTTTAATCTACTAATTCAACACTTTGACAAAAAAATTGTCAAACACTAGGGTAACATGAGATTTTTATTTTCATCAAATTTGAAGTGTGAGACACCCAATGGATAGAGGCCAACAATGGCCAAGTACTGAAAAGTGATAGCTTATGTTTATGCGCTTTTTTAAGTCAAAGTATAACCACTTTATAAAATTCCAAAGTATAATCGATTTATAAAAAATGAAAGCTTATGTTTGTGCACTTTTTTATGTCAAAGTACGACCAATTTATAAAATTCCCTTCGATGACAAGGCCTTAAAAATCTTAAAAGTTGGATGTCAGCATTGGGAAAAGGGCATGCCCAAGACATGAATTAAGAAGTGGAAATACACTCAAGCAAAGCGTTTTGTTGCTGAAATACTCTTTGCGAGCATAATTTGTGAGCATGAAATATAGTCTGCGTGCATCACCTCACCTCTGCTTCAAACCTAGACAACCATGGCCGAAATTGAAACAGAGTCGTCCTCTACCATGAGCGCAGTTGAAATGCAGGCATCCTCCTCTGCAACTGCAGTTGAAATGCAGGCATCCATAGATGATAGGGTAACAATAAAAAAATTCCAAGAGTATTCTGATGTATGGAGAGATGCAAATATTTGCCCACTAGGTATGGAAACTATACTGAGGAAAGCAGAAGTTTTTGACTTTTTTTTTGGAATGTTCAATTATGTTGATGAGGAGATAGATGAGGCAATTTCGAAATATGATGCTTAGAATATGGAACTCATAATTTTTGGGAAGCGGGTAAACCTCGACCCTAATTTGGTTTCCCGAGCTACAAATATTCCATGCAGAGGGGGAGTGATTTTTAGCTCTTGGAAAACCCCCAGACAGGAGAAGAACTATATGGCTAACAAAACTTGTGGGAGAGAAATATGTGTTCCGAGGAATGGATTAAGAATGCAAGATGTCCCTCCCGGAATATACAAAACATTGATTCATATTGTCCTTAGGATGATTCTGAATCATCACAGGTCGGACATTTTGGGTGAATGTATGCGTGTAGTGACACTTTGGGTGGAAGACATACCTGTAGATATTCCTTATCTATTGGATAAGAAAGTCCACTCTGCCCTGCAAGAGAGCCAATTAAGGAACTTTAAATTTAGTTTCTTGGGAACACTTCAAAAAATTATTGATTTATGTCGACCCCATGCTACTGAAACAGATATTGGTGATATCAACCAGCATGAAAACATATCTTTTCCAAAACCACCTATTCATAAAACATATGTTAGGAAACATAATAATAGGGAATATAATGAGGAATTTCCAGTACAGTCTCCTCAACAGAATGAGGAATTAGTACAATCTCCTGAGCACCATGGGGAATTACCATCAAAGCCTCTTGAACAAAATGAGGAATCGCCAGTACAAAGTGTTGAGCACCATGACGAATTAGGAGTACAGTCTCCTGATTTTGTCACAATTGATGTAGTTCATGCTGCCACAACTTTGAAAGAGTTACATGGGCATGTAGATAGAGGTCATTGGGAGGATGTGTCAGGCAACAAAATGGAACAAACTACTGCTCACTTTTCCATTCCTCAAGAGGTTCTTGATATAATTCCTCCTAAACAGTTGGCAATTGAGTATGATTTTGCTTCCAAATCTTATTCAAGGGGTTTCGCTATGCATGAATACATTCCATCATATAAGTTTGATAGTGGTTATGTGTTCATCCTATATGATAAAATGGAGCATTTCAAGGAACAACTTCCTATATATGCAATTGGGCGGAAGAGAGCTTGAGGAAAGATAATAATATTATAGAATGCCTCAAATAGATAGCAGTTTTGCAAAATACAGTTGTGGATAATCAATTCAAATCTAACATAATTATAAAAGGGAAAGAATAAATGGTTGAACTGTTATCCAAAGACGTAGACAAAATCACTGATGAAGATGAAAATGAAATTGAGTCAGTGAGGGTTTTGTATAAAGAGGCTTTGGAAAAAGCTAATGCTGGAGTGAGTGAACTCAAAGAAGAGATGAAAAAAAGACCACCTATTTTCAATGTACCACCAATAAGGACAGAAAGTGGTCCTTTACAAGAATTGGAAAATAAAATTAACGACTATGAACAATTAATTCAAGAATATCAGTCGAGGATGAAAGAGTGGGAGGGAAGCCATGCACAAAAAGTTGGAGAATTAGAATCAATAATTTCGAATTTGAGAAAAACAACTTCTAAGCAAGCTGATAAGCTGAGAGGAAACAGGTTCGAAAGGATCTCTGAAACTCTGCAACTTAAAAACCAAAGGAGAGGAAAACAAAATTACAATGAGGAAGGTGGTGAGGGTGAAGGAAAGGGTACCAAAGAAGGAAAGGGTAAGGGTAGAAGGAAAAAAAAAATACAAGTACAATGTACTTAGAAGAGCGAGAGAAGTCCTTAGCAGATCGAGAGAATATGCTACAAGAATGCTTTCCAATGAGCATTGCACTAGGTGATGTGTTTGGCACGTCACCATTATATAAAGAAATGAAAGAGACAATGGCTGGAAAATATGCAAAAATAAGAGAGCTAGAATCAAGACTCATCAATGGACGAAAAGTTCAGCATTTGGGATGTGATATGGAAATTCAACAACCTAAATCCACAATTGTTGATTTGTAGGAGGAATTACAAGGTCCAACTGCTGTGGTGATAGCAATTCTAGTTGTTCCCAATGAGACAGAGATGAGGGAGAAAGAGCACGAGAAAGAAACACAAAATATGAAATGTGAATGCTCTGAAGTTAAAGGTCAGTTGAAAAATATTAGACAACAATTGGAGGGAAAGGAAAAAGAGGAATCAATGAAGTATAAGAAAAATGTGGAAATGTTGAACAAACTGATGGAGGAAAAAAAATTGCTTGGAAATTTAAAAAAAGTTATCCAAAGAGTTAATGAGCTTGAAAACAAATTGCAAAATGTGACAACTTGTACAGCTCCAAAACAATTACAGTCTTCTACAAAAGGCAAGAGAGACCGGCAACAACTAGATTTGTCTTCAGCTCAAGAGGAGGGATTGAAGCCATCTCAGAAACAAATAGACATGTATAAATCAATGTATATATGTATTTATCTATAGAAATGGGAAACCCATTTTTTTATGATGGTGTTTTGTATTTATCGACAAACAACGAAAAATGCATTTTTTGTGTGATGGAGTCTTGTATTTATCGACAGATAATGAAAACGAATTTTTGTATGAAGGAGTTTTGTATTTATCAGCATATAATGAAAAATTCTTTTTAGTTGTATTAATTTTTATGTCCAGGAGTTAGTGGTTCTACAGTCAATGTTTATGAAGTATAGTATTCATGTTTATTCAGTTCTCATTCGTATGGTATTCATGTTTATGAAGTCCTCATTTTTTTATTGAGATTTTCTTTATGATGGATTTTATATGCACAGGTCCATAGAATGACAGTAAGTAGCATTTTCTCAAATCTGGGTACATTATGGGTTTAAAAATAAATTCTCAGACCTATTCCTAACCTCCTAATAGAATTGAGAGGCATTTATGGGTTAATTATGGGCAATTTGTGCACGATTCGAACCTCAAATAAGCAGTAAAACTCATTGTTTATAAATCTGGGCATGTTCTCGGCATAACAACTTGTTATTCTAGAACATTCTCTTTGATTTTGGATTCTGAAAGCACCCGGCAATCATGGCAGCCCCAATATCCTTCAACTTGTGCATGTTTTAGCCTTCTAACAACCTAATAATAGAATTAATTCATAACTATATCCAACAATAATAGGTCTCTTAATAGATTAAGAACATATGAAAGCCATTTCATGACAAATGCTATGTTCTTCACCACTTTGGATACAGTGTTAATTATTAACATTTTGGACTTTTCAACAAAACAGGTCTCTTAATAAATTAAGGCCATAAATATCACCCAAAAATCAACAAAAATAGGTCTCTTAATACATTAAGACCATATGAATTCCATTTCGTTACGAATGTTATGTTCTTCACCACTTTGCATATAATGTTGCTTTATGACTATTTTGGACTTTTCAACAAAGTAGGCCTCTTAATACATTAAGGCCATAAATATCACCAAAATAGGTCTCTTAATACATTAAGAACATATGAATGCCATTTCATTACGAATGTTATGTTCTTCACCACTTTGCATACAATGTTTCTTTATCACTATTTTGGACTTTTCAACAAAACAGGCCTCTTAATACATTAAGGCCATAAATATCACCAAAATATCAACAAAATAGGTCTCTTAATACATTAAGAACATATGAATTCCATTTCATTATGAATGTTATGTTCATCACCGCTTTGCATACAATGTTGCTTTATGATCATTTTGGACTTTTCTCTTTTTTGGTTGTCTCATACTTGGTTTATCAAAATCGGTTTTAATATGATTATTAGATTCCAATACTTGGATTCCAAGAGCTGTCCCTTGAATTTCTTGTTCATCAGCACTCCGTGCTACTACATTTATTGAGGATGAAAGACACCTTCTATTGTGAATCATAGATTCCATCAATGGCATATCAACAATAGTTGCTCCATTCAATTCTTGTATGCCAAGAGCTGTCCCTTGAATTTCTTGTTCATTACCACTCCACACTGCCCCATTTATTAAGGATGAAAGACAACTTCTATTGTGAATCATAGATTCCATCAATGGCATATCAACAATAGTTGCTCCATTCAATTCTTATATTTGACTGGTCTCCAATGCCTCTTTTGTCAATGATGAAAGACCCAAAGTTTTATTGTTATTGTCACCAACCATGATGAGGGTATTTGAACCAAGTTCCCCTTTTATTTGTTGTGTTTGATCACACCAGACTGGCTCATTTCCTGTAATCAACGAGGTGGACAAAGTCAGAGTTCGAGCAAAAGATGTAACTTCAACCATAAATCAACTAGATTGATAAAGACATGATGATATTTAATGAATTGAACTAATTCCAATACTCACCATTGGAGGGAAAGACAGGTTGTTTTTGTTTGTTTGTTTTGCCTCCGTTTTTTGCCTTCCGCTTTCCAAAGCGATGTGATTCAAGATAAGCCTCTTCTCGATATTTGCTGATTAGTTTTGATCTCAGAAGATAGTTATTGAACTGGTAGGACATATTAATAATTAAACACACACATTATGACTCCTCATGCTATAAAGTGAAAATCGAACAAGATAACATATAAAATTAAGAAAAACTTACTGTTGGTGGCGCAATCAATGATTTCTTAGATTGATTTTCCCATGTTTTAAATAGTTGTTTATCCAATGAACCTCTCTCATACCAATTTGACTACAAATAAGAGAATGACATCTAAAACAACATGAGACATCAAATTGTAATTAGATTTGAAACATACATGAACAAATCATATTTATGAAAGGAATAATGTCTGATATTTATTAATGAATGAATCAAGTACATCAAATTATACCTTTCTTCAAGCATGGCACTTCGTGAAACCAAGATTCAAGGTCTCTTGCTCCTCTTCTCCAAGGTTCCCAACCTCCGATCAGATGTGCTAGTGTTTGTAAGCAACTAGGGTACAAGTGAGGGGGATGTGAGTCCCAATTCCTCGAGTGTAAAATTAAAAATGGGCTTGATATCCTTTTCATGGTACCTCTCCCTCTTTTATATAGTAAGTGAAGAAGTTAGAGTCGAAGAGGAAGTAGTTATAACCAAAAGAGAAGGTTCCAAAACCACTCGAACCACACATTTTTTAATATTTTATATATATTTTTGGGTATTTATGAGGAATTCGTGACTTTAAAATGGACAAAAATCGGGTGAACCACGACTTTACAATTTGAAACTAGCATATTTTTGGCAAACCCGTAGGTGAAGAGCCTTCCACCTGTGTCTTTGTGGAAAAATTAAAAAAAACAACCTTTTCTGGGGGTTTTTTGGAGAAATTTTGGTCTCCAAAATTGTTCCTAAGGTTCCTATCTATCAAATGGGCCATGAATTAGGGAATTCCATCTTTCTGAAGTCCCAAATATGGCTCCTCGATCCACTAATTTCCTTTTGTGTGACTCACAGTAATCTCATGAACTGTCATCATGTGACCAAAATATGCAAGTGTCGTCAAGGACGAAGAAGTGCCAATTTTGGCTATTAAAATGTAGTTGTTATCTAGTCATATGTTATCAATGTGTTTTGATAAAATATGAATAAAATAATTATTTTAGGTCAAACATGTAACTTCTAAACCTATTTATTTTCACGTCTAATATTATTTTTGTATTTAAAGGGATCTCACAATATTTTTTTTGTTTGTAGGGTCAACCATCATTCCCAACTTCAAAATCATGATTGGAATGAAAAATATGTCTACTTACATATTTTAATGGTGCGGTGAAGGTCGCAAAGGGTTACATAAGAAGCATTGATCCAAACAGTGCCATGTTCAATGAGGGAGAATTAGGAGAAGGATATTATTATGTGTGTCCAAAATCACTTTTGATTGATCCTAATTATGAAATTAAGCTTAATCATAGAAGTAACCAGTGCGAGTATTTAGATTATGCACTTAACAAATTTATAGCCTAGAATACAAAGGAAATTACATTGGTCAATGACAATGAATAATGCCAATGAATAATTGCATTCCTTAATAGAACAATTTAATACTCTTATGTCTAATGTCTTATTAATAATACTCAAATTTCAATTTCTATGATGTGGGGGGTTTATTTTATTTCTTAGATTAAATGTGTAAAATAAGTGCCACTCAAAGATTATTTAGTGAAAATTTATAGAGCCACTCAAGGATTTGAGAATATCAAATGAAAAGAATTTCATCCAGTGATATAATGGAATATAGAAGAGTGTTGTTGGAATGTTCATCGAGCCCTAAAAAAAGCATCCATCGTACAGTTGGATTTAGGTAAAGAATAAGGTTCTCATCAATACTAATACTACATATTTCCTTCAAGGGTTTTTAGGATACAAACTTGCTTTTGAAGTGGCATTCTATATCCTTTGGTGGATTTAAACACCCCAAAAATTTTGTAATATACTTCCATGGATTCTACTCTAGTAAATACTATTATTACTATTGGGAGGTATTTCTCATGCTCCTAGACATCCTTCCTGATTGGCAAGTTGTAATGCTTATGATGAAAAAATTGATCTTATTGGCTTTGTTGATGGACAAGTTGTAAATGTTTATCATGAAATGACTAGTGTTAAAAGTTTGTGCTTACATATTTGTACCTATTTTAGTGCCTAGGAGTTTCCTTTGGCACTCTCATATTTGTTATAACCCAAATCGACACTTCTTCGTCCATGATGACATTATAGTTGTTAATCACACAAAAGGATAACATGGATTGAAGAGCCTAGATTTAGTGTTAGGTGTGTTGACCTTGATCATTCATTTATTCTCCAACATAGATGAATTTTACAATTGGATGTTAATATAAAAACGTTCATGGTGGTTATGCAAACTATGTGTTACAAATTGGTGGCCTATTTCCCACCAACATTTTCAACAAGATGTTTAAAACACATCCCACTCTTGTATGAAATACGTGTAAAGCACATGTTTCCCTCTTCTCAACGATGTTTTTCCCCCAAAAATCCAAATAATAAAATAAAATTTGAAAATGGGGCAATTGGATTGCTTTTGATAACTACTCCATTGGTTGCAACATCTCCTCATTCGAGCCTATCTACCCACACTTAGTATAAAAACATGGCATTAGAGGAAATTTCAACTTAAAATGGGCCTCCTAAGGAAAATGACACATCAAAGACATATATGCCACATCACACTGCCATGTAAACTAATATAATATTAAATTATGCATCGAGAATTAAAATTAATATTTATTATATGGTACTATATAATATATTATATACATATTTTGTAAGGTAGTATCCATGGAATTTAAAACCGATGACCTAGCACAAGGAGTGCCTTAACAGTACACACATTCACCATCTATTATATGCCATGTAGGCTAATATATTATATTATATATTTTGCTTTATAGTGTCTATATATATATATATATAATGAGATAGTTTATTATATGGTACTATATTATGTTAGGATATTCCTATTCTCCATCCTAGTCCTACCAGCATTGCATTCAGTCATGCATGCATTTTGGCATGCAGGCATGCAATTGCATGCATCCCAGTCATCAGTACGGTGTCTCCCAACACCCAGTGCTTAGTTTACTAGCCTCGGGATCCTGTTTCCACTAGGTTCCAGCCCTCCTAGTAAGTGATACGCCCTCTTTTCACCTACCACATGTGAAGTGCACCCTCTCTCACCTACCACCAGTGACACACTCAGTTAGTAGCTTGATTTGTGGATCTCTCCTTGATTTGAGGATAGATTGACTAGTTAAATCACTGAAACACTCCGATGGAGCTCCAGAGAGACTTGGTTGACTATTCTGACTGCAGTTAGCTCCTCATGCTCCCTCTTTGGATTCTCCTTCACTACATTAGTGCTCCATGCATCAGTTACACCTAATAAGTTCAGTTAGACTCATTTTGACACATGGTTGATGGTTACTTGTGCATTGATGACACTCTATTGATCTGATGATGAGTTCATGTAGGCCAATTTGAATTGCCACCTTTGCATTTGAATCCTGTCCATTGTATTATTTATTGTTCATATTATGATTAATGAATTAGTGTGATGTTATTCTGCTTCTATCTGAGTTCTACTGTATCATAATTATGCTGCTCTTTTACAGTACATTGTCCACTCTTCTTCTATTTTCCTGCTTAATCTTTCTTGTGAGGTATACATCAGCTCTTAGATCTGCTATGAGGATTTTCACATGATATCAGAGAATGTTGAGAGTATAGTCTATCTACATTCCTGAGAGTTTTTTTTTGCAGGTTATTACGAAGATTTCGAGTGTAGCAACAGTTTGTTGCAGTTTTGCAGCAATAGCAGTTGCAGATATTCTCTATTGTTTTTTGCAGGTCTTATGCAACGGCTTCCATGAATCTTGAAGGAATTCCTCCTCTCTCTCCATTCAACTATGATGAGTGGAAACCAAAGATGATAGCACATTTGAAGAGACATGGTCTTTTTTATTATTGTCTTGAAAGAGAGTTTGAATCCTCTGAAGAGGAGAATGATTGGTTAAATGAAGGTGACAGAGCCTATGGAGCAATGTTGGCTGCTATGTCTCGTTGAATGTTAATCCACTTCCATGATTCTGATGAATCTCCAAAAGAGCTATGGGCCCATCTGGATGAAAGATTTGGAAAAAAAAATGAAGGGATTGGTGCAAACTATTTGGAGAGAAAGCCCAGTGATGCATTCTCCCTCCTTGATGGTCTCTCTGATAATGATTCAGCATCAAACATATCTAATAATGAAGTTGTCCAAAAAGAAGAAGAACTTGCAGATTCAACACTCATGTTCTCAAACTATTCTATTTCAAATTTTTTGCCATCTCACACTCTAGAAACTAAAGAGGTTCTTAAATCCTCTCTTGCACAAGAGTCTGTTGGTTTGCATAATGATGATCTATTGAATGTTTCAGAGGTTAAATCAGCTCTTTTAGTTGATGCATTCGCTCTCCTTGATCACTTACCTCTTATGTACTACTATATGATCATTTCTACATGCTCTCAAAAGTTCATTGAAGATGTAGGGCATTGGCATTCCCTTGGGGTCATTTCTCATGCATATCATGGTTTATTTGGTTTTGATCTCACCCCTGCTAGTTCAAAGGAGATCTCAAGAAACCATTCATCATTTCTTGGAGCTGATTTGAAATCCAAGCCATTACCATTGTTTCATGGTTCATTTGGTTTTGATCTCACCCCTGCTGGTTCAAAGGAGATCTCAAGAAACCATTTATCAAGTCTTGGAGCTGATTTATTTGAAGTCCAACAAACCACTATCATGTGATGGTTCTTTTGGGCATGATCTCACCTATGATGGTTCAAAGGAGCTAACAAAGGACTATATACACATTCATGGATTTGATCCTACCTCAGCTGATTCGAATCACAAGTTCCAGGATCATCCTCATACCTTTTGATTTGTTCTCATCACATTCGGTTTGAAGAGCAACTACAAGCACATCTCTCCAGATTCGCTTGCATCCACTGAAGGGGAACACAAGCACATGTTTTTGGAGCATGAACCACTTCTTCTCAAGAATAAGATACCTCCAGACATATGACGAAGCATCACACCTGCTTGAGTTTGGAGCATTTATTTTTTGGTGTGCCTTATAGTCTCTTTTGAGGGGGGTATTTTTCCCATGAGGTTTTTCCCTTTTCCTTGTTTCATGGACTATTCTTTATTATTCGTTGTATTGGGTGACCTTTGGTATCAGTTACCAGGGCCCAGGATGGATTAAGGGGGGGTGTTAGGATATTTGTATACTCCATGCTAGTCCTACTAGCATTGCATCAGTCATGCATGCATTTTTTCATGCATCTTAGTAATCAGTATGGTGTCTCCCAGCACCTAGTGCTTAGTTTACTAGCCCCGAGAGCCTCTTTCCACTCAGTTCCATCCCTCCTAGTACGTGATGCGCCCTCTTTTCACTTACCACATGTGAATTGTGCCCTCTCTCACCTACCACCAGTGACACACTCAGTTAGTTGCTTGATTTGTGAATCTCTCCTCGATTTGAGGACAATTTGACTAGTTAACTCACTGAAACACTTCGATGGACCTCCAGAGAGACTTGGATGACTATTATGACTGTAGTTAGCTCCTCATGTTCCCTCCTTGGATTCTCCTTCACTACATTCATGCTCCATGCATTAGTTACACCTACTACATTCAGTTATACTCAGTTTGACACATGGTTGATGGTTACTTGTGCATTGATGACACTCTACTGATCTGATGATGAGTTCATGCAGGATAATTCGAATTGCCACCTTGGAATTCGAATCCTCTCCATTGTATTATTTATTGTTCATATTATGATTAATGAAATAGTGTGATGTTATTCTGCTTCTATCTGAGTTCTACAGTATCATAATTCTGCTGCTCTTTTAAACTGCATTGTCCACTCTTCTTCTATTTTATTGCTTAATCTTTCTTTTGAGGTATACATTAGCTCTTAGATATGATATGAGGATTTTCACATGGTATTAGAGCATGTGGATAGTATAGTCTATCTCCATTCCTGAATTTTTTTTTTGCAGGTTATTACCAAGATTTCGAGTGCAGCAGCAGTTGCAGCAGTTTTCTGCAGTTTTGCAGCAGTAGCAGTAGCAAATATTCTTTATTGTTTTTTGCAAGTCTTATGCAACAGATTCCATGAATATGGAAGGAATTCATCATCTCTCTCCATTCAACTATGATGAGTGGAAACCAAAGATGATAGCATATTTGAAGAGACATGGTCTTTTTTATTATTGTCTTGAAAGAGAGTTCGAATGCTCTGAAGCGGAGAATGATTGGTTAAATGAAGGTGACAGAGCCTATGGATCAATGTTGACTGCTATGTCTCGTTGTATGTTAATCCACTTCCATGATTCTTATGAATCTACAAAATAGCTATGGGCTCATCTGGATGAAAGATTTGGAAAATAAAATGAAGGGATTGGTGCAAACTATTTGGAGAGAAAGCCCAGTGGTGCATTTGCCCTCCTTGATTGTCTCTCTGATCATGATTCAATATCAAACATATCTCATAATGAAGTTGTCCAAAAAGAAGAAGAACTTGCAGATTCAACACTCATGTTCTCAATGTATTCTATTTCGTATTTTGTGCCAACTCACACTCTAGAAATTGAAGAGGTTCTTAAATCCTCTCTTGCACAAGAGTCTGTTGGTTTGCATAATGATGATCTATTGAATGTTTCGGAGGTTAAATCAACACTTGTAGGTGATGCATTCGCTCTCCTTGATCACTTACCTCTTATGTACTACTATATGATCATTTGTACATGCTCTCAAAAGTTCATTGAAGGTGTAGGGCATTGTCATTCGCTTGGGATCATTTCTCATGCATATCATGGTTTATTTTGTTTTGATCTCACCCCTATTGGTTCAAAGGAGATCTCAAGAAACCATTCATCATTTCTTGGAGCTGATTCAAAATCCTAGCCATTACCATTGTTTCATTGTTCATTTGGTTTTGAAATCACCCTTGCTGGTTCAAAGGAGATCTCAAGAAACCATTTATCAAGTCTTGGAGTTGATTTGAATTCCAAGCAACCACTATCATGTGATGGTTCTTTTGGGCATGATCTCACCTATGATGGTTCAAAGGAGATAAAAAAAGACTATCTACACATTCATGGATTTGATCCTACCTCAGCTGATTCGAATCACAGGTTCCAAGATCATCCTCATACCTTTGGATTTGTTCTCATCACATTCTGTCTGAAGAGCAAGTACAAGAACATGTCTCCATACTCGCTTGCATCCACTGAAGGAGAACACAAGCACATGTTTTTGGAGCATGAATCACTTCTTCCCAAGAAGAAGATACCTCGAGACATATGAACAAGCATCACACCTGCTTGAGTTTGGAGCATTTATTTTTTGTTGTGCCTTACAGTCTTTTTTCAGGGGGGGTATTTTTCCCATGAGGTTTTTCCCTTTTCCTTGTTTCATGGACTGTTCTTTTTTATTCATTGTATTGGGTGACCTTTGGTCTTAGTTACCAGGGCCCAGGATGGATTAAGGGTGGGTGTTAAGATATTCCTATACTCCATGCTAGTCCTACCAGCATTGCATTCAGTCATGCATGCATCCCAGTCATCAGTATGGTGTCTCCCAGCACCTAGTGCTTGGTTTACTAGCGTCGGAAGCCTGTTTCCACTCAATTCCAACCCTCCTAGACGGTGATGCACCCTTTTTTCACCTACCACATGTGAAGTACACCCTCTCTCACCTACCACCAGTGACACACTCAGTTAGTTGCTTGATTTGTGGATCTCTCCTTGATTTGAGGACAGATTGACTAATTAACTCACTAAAACACTTCAATGGACCTCCAGAGAGACTTGGTTGACTATTCTGACTGCAACTAGCTCCTCATGCGCCCTCCTTCGATTCTCCTTCACTACATTAGTGCTCCATGCATCAGTTACACCTACTACATTCAGTTAGACTCAGTTTGACACATGCTTGATGGTTACTTGTACATTGATGACACTCTAATGATCTGATGATGAGTTCATGCAGGCTAACTGGAATTGCCACCTTGGCATTCGAATCCTCTCCATTGTATTATTTATTGTTCATATTATGATTAATGAAATAGTGTGATGTTATTATGCTTCTATCTAACTTCTATTGTATCATAATTCTGTTGCTCTTTTACACTGCATTGTCCACTCTTCTTCTATTTTCCTGCTTAATCTTTCTTGTGTTGTATACACCAACTCTTAGATCTACTATGAGGATTTTCACATGGTATCAGAGCATGTTGAGAGTATACTCTATCTCCATTCCCAAGATTTTTTTTTTGCAGGTTATTACCGAGATTTCGAGTGCAGTAGTAGTTGCAGCAGTTTTCTGCAGTTTTGTAGCGGTAGCAGTTGCAGATATTCTCTATTGTTTTTTGCAGGTCTTATGCAACAACTTCCATGAATCTGGAAGGAATCCTCCTATCTCTCTATTCAACTATGATGAGTGGAAACCAAATATGATAGCATATTTGAAAAGACATGGTCTTTTTTATTATTGTCTTGAAAGAGAGTTCGAATCCTCTGAAGAGGAGAATGATTGGTTAAATGAAGGTGACAGAGCCTATGGACCAATGTTGACTGCTATGTCTCGTTGTATGTTAATCCACTTCCATGATTCTGATGAATCTCCAAAAGTGCTATGGGCCCATATGGATGAAATATTTGGAGAACAAAATGAAGGGATTGGTGCAAACTATTTGGAGAGCAAGCCCAGTGATGCATTCGCCCTCCTTGATGATCTCTTTGATGATGATTCAGTATCAAACATATCTCATAATGAAGTTGTCCAAAAAGAATAAGAACTTGCATATTCAACACTCATGTTCTCAATGTATTCTATTTCAAATTTTGTGCCTGTTCACACTCTAGAAACTGAAGAGGTTCTTAAATCCTCTCTTTCCCAAGAGTCTATTGGTTTGCATAATGATGATCTATTGAATGTTTCGAAGGTTAAATCAGCACTTGTAGGTGATGCATTCGCTCTCCTTGATCACTTATCTCTTATTTACTACTATATGATCATTTGTACATGCTCTCAAAAGTTCATTGAAGATGTAGGGCATTGTCATTCGCTTGGGATCATTTCTCATTCATATCATGGTTTATTTTGTTTTGATCTCACCCTTGTTGGTTCAAAGGAGATCTCAAGAAACCATTCATCATTTCTTGGAGCTGATTTGAAATCCAAGCCATTACCATTGTTTCATGGTTCATTTGGTTTTGATCTCACCTCTACTAGTTGAAAGGAGATCTCAAGAAACCATTTATCAAGTCTTGGAGTTGATTTGAAGTCCAAGCAACAACTATCATGTGATGGTTCTTTTGGGCATGATCTCACCTATGATGGTTCCAAGGAGATCAAAAAAGACTATCTACACATTCATGGATTTGATCCTACCTCAGCTGATTCGAATAACAGGTTCCAGGATCATCCTCATACCTTTGGATTTATTCTCATCACATTTGGTCTGAAGAGCAACTACAAGCACATCTCTCCATACTGGCTTGCATCCACTGAAGGAGAACACAAGCACATGTTTTTGGAGCATGAACCACTTCTTCCCAAGAAGAAGATACCTCCAAACATATGACCAAGTATCACACCTGCTTGAGTTTGAAGCATTTTGTTTTGTGTGCCTTACAGTCTCTTTTGAGGGGGGGTATTTTTCCCATGAGTTTTTTCCTTTTTCCTTGTCTCATGGACTATTCTTTATTATTCATTGTATTGGGCGACCTTTGGTCTTAGTTACCAAGGCTTAGGATGGATTAAGGGGGGGTGTTAAGATATTCCTATACTCCATCCTAGTCCTACCTGCATTGTATTCAGTCATGCATGCATTTTTGCATGCATCCCAGTCATCAGTATGGTGTCTCCCAGCACTTAGTGCTTAGTTTACTAGCCTTGAGAGCTTGTTTCCACTCAGTTCCAGCCATCCTAGTCAGTGATGCAACCTCTTTTAACCTACCACATGTGAAGTGCGCCCTCTCTCACCTACCACTAGGGACACACTCAGTTAGTTGCTTGATTTGTGGATCTCTCCTTGATTTGAGGACAAATTGACTAGTGAACTCATTGAAACACTCCGATGGACCTGCATAGAGACTTGGTTGACTATTCTGACTGCAGTTTGCTCATCATGTGCCCTCCTTGGATTCTCCTTCACTACATTAGTGCTCCATGCATCAGTTACACCTACTACATTCAGTTAGACTCAGTTTGACACATGGTTCATGGTTACTTATGCATTGATGACACTCTACTGATCTAATGATGAGTTCATGCAGGCCAATTCGAATTGCCACCTTGGCATTGGAATCCTCTCCATTGTATTATTTATTGTTCATATTATGATTAATGAAATAGTGTGATCTTATTCTACTTCTATCTGAGTTGTACTCTATCATAATTCTTCTACTCTTTTACACTGCATTGTCCACTCTTCTTCTATTTTCCTGCTTAATCTTTCTTGTGAGGTATACATCAACTCTTAGATCTGCTGTGAGTATTTTCACATGGTTTCAGAGCATGTTGAGAGTATAGTCTATCTACATTCTCGAGAGTTTTTTTTTGCAGGTTTATTACCAAGATTTCGAGTGTAGCAGCAGTATTCTGCAGTTTTGCAGCAGTAGCACTTGCAGATATTCTCTATTTTTTTTGTAGGTCTTATGCAATAACTTCCATGAATCTAGAAGGAATTCCTCCTCTCTCTCCATTCAACTATGATGAGTGGAAACCAAATATGATAGCATATTTTAAGAGACATGGTCTTTTTTATTATTGTCTTGAAAGAGTGTTCAAATCCTCTGAAGAGGAGAATGATTGGTTAAATGAAGGTGACAAAGCCTATGGAGCAATGTTGACTGCTATGTCTCATTGAATGTTAATCCACTTCCATGATTCTAATGAATCTCCAAAAGAGCTATGGGCCCATCTGGATGAAATATTTGGAAAACAAAATGAAGGGATTGGTGCAAACTATTTGGAGAGCACGCCCAGTGATGCATTCTCCCTCCTTGATGGTCTCTCTGATCATGATTCAGTATCAAACATATCTCATAATGAAGTTGTCTAAAAAGAAGAAGAACCTTCAGATTCAACACTCATGTTCTCAATGTATTCTATTTCGAATTTTGTGCCAGCAAACACTCTAGAAATTGAAGAGGTTCTTAAATCCTCTCTTGCACAAGAGTCTGTTGGTTTGCATAATGATGATCTATTGAATGTTTCAGAGGTTAAATCATCACTTGTAGGTGATGCATTCTCTCTCCTTGATCACTTACCTCTTATGTACTACTATATGATCATTTGTACATGCTCTTAGAAGTTCATTGAAGATGTAGGGCATTGGCATTTCCTTGGGATCATTTCTCATGCATATCATGGTTTATTTTGTTTTGATCACACCCTCGCTGGATCTCAAGAAACCATTCATCATTTCTTGGAGCTGATTCAAAATCCAAGCCATTACCATTGTTTCATGTTTCATTTGGTTTTTATATCACCCCTACTGGTTCAAAGGAGATGTCAAGAAACCATTTATCAAGTCTTGGAGTTGATTTGAAGTCCAAGCAACAACTATCATGCGATGGTTCTTTTGGGCATGATCTCACCTATGATGGTTCAAAGGAGAGAACAAAAGACTATCTACACATTCATGGATTTGATCCTACCTCAGCTGATTTGAATCATAGGTTCCAGGATCATCCTCATACCTTTGGATTTATACTCATCACATTTGGTCTGAAGAGCAAGTACAAGCACATGTCTCCATATTGGCTTGCATCCACTGAAGGAGAACACAAGCACATATTTTTGGAGCATGAACCACTTCTTCCCAAGAAGAAGATACCTCTAGACATATGACCAAGTATCACACCTGCTTGAGTTTGGAGGATTTATTATTGGTGTGCCTTACAGTCTCTTTTGAGGGGGGGTATTTTTCCCATGAGGTTTTTCCCTTTTCCTTGTTTCATGGACTATTCTTTATTATTCATTGTATTGGGTGACCTTTGGTCTTAGTTACTAGGGCCCAGGATGGATTAAGGGGGGGGTGTTAGGATATTCTTATACTCCATCCTAGTCCTACCTGCATTGTATTCAGTCATGCATGCATCCCAGTCATTAGTATGGTGTCTCCCAGCAGCTAGTGCTTAGTTTACTAGCCTCGAGAGCCTGTTTCCACTCCGTTCCATCCCTCCAAGTCAGTGATGTGCCCTCTTTTAACCTACCACATGTGAAGTGTGCTCTCTCTCACCTACCACCAGTGGCACACTCAGTTAGTTTCTTGAATTGTGGATGTCTCCTCAATTTGAGGACAAATTGACTTGTGAACTCATTGAAACACTCCAATGGACCTACAGAGAGACTTGGTTGACTATTCTGACTGCAGTTTGCTCCTCATGCGCCCTCCTTGGATTCTCCTTCACTACGTTAGTGCTCCATGCATCAGTTACACCTACCACATTTAGTTAGACTCAGTTTGACACATGGCTGATGGTTACTTGTGCTTTGATGACACTCTACTGATCTGATGATGAGTTCATGCAGGCTAATTTGAATTGCCACCTTGGAATTCGAATCCTCTCCATTGTATTATTTATTGTTCATATTATGATTAATGAAATTGTGTGATGTTATTCTGCTTGTATCTGAGTTCTACTATATGATAATTATGCTTCTCTTTTATACTGCATTGTCGACTCTTCTTCTATTTTCCTGCTTAATCTTTCTTGTGAGGTATACATTAGCTCTTAGATCTGCTCTGAGGATTTTCACATACTATATATTTTTACTATTTAATTATATTATATTATATATATATAGTTTAATTATATTATATACTATTATTTTTTTAGTTATAGTTTGTTAGGTTAGTTTATTATATGATACTATATAATATATTTTTAATTTTTAGTTATAGTATATTATCTATTTTTACTTTTTAGTTATATTATATTATTTATTTTTACTTTCTAGTTATAGTTTGTTACAATTAGTTATATTTTTTTAGGATTTAATATATATGTTGTTTATTATGAATTATTATATATTATTATATATTTAAATTAAATAATTAAAAATTATCATGTAATATTAAAGTGTTTAGTCATACTGGCACCTCTTTTAAATTTTAAAGGATTTTGATTGGCTTACACATTATGACATGGATTTTCTTTAGGCTCATTTTGAGTTTAAATTTCATTTAATGGGGATAAGTCCACGAGGAGAGTCTTTTTCCCCACAAGCAAGGATATGCTAGAAGAATTGTGTGCTATCCATCCCATTAACCCTTTGCATGTGCTATATGATACCCTTGCTAGACCCAGAGATTGATCTGGAGTGTTGGAGAAGAGAATCAAGGAAATCCATATTTGAGGTTTTGTGAGGAACAAAAATAGTATTAGGTAATCTTGTACTTGTTTACTGTTATCAATAAAGAATTGACAACTTTTCCTTCCATAATTTTGAGTTTATGATTTGGTTGGTAGAATGATTAATATCTTATGTTGAGAATAGATTCATTTGATTATATTCTTGTTTTGTTCTCGATATTTTAATTATTTCATTATGGTCAAAATCTTTTGAGGAAGGTGTTGTTGTGTTTTTATAGGTCCTTAGATCAAGAAGTTCAATGTTTGGATAAAAAATAAGGAGCAACAAAATATTGGATCAACTGACATAAACAAAGTGCATCATTTTATCTTTTAAACTCCTAGTTTTGATTTTGTTTGAATGCAAACACTTATTTGATCTATACAAAACCCTAGATTCCTTTCTTAGTAACCTCGATATGTTGGTGAACTCAACCCCTTTTATAGGATAGAATACCTCACAATAGAATTGACGAATCCACTTGGGAGATGACTATTTTCTTTGTTGTTTCTAGTCTTGTTCTTCAAGTCTTTTTGATTGGTTTGTGTCAGTTTTCTAGTCTACTTTGGTCCTCCACCCTCAATGTAATCTCATAATTTTGTTTACTAGTTGGCCCTTTTTATTTTTGAACTATTCAAGACAAAAACGTTGTTGGTAAAACTTGTTGAGATATTGTAACTTCTAAGAATATTATATTTGTACTTTGTTATTCCGGAGATGTTTCATTCCTCCATGAAGATCTTATTGTATATCCGGAGATGTTTATTCCTCCGTCGGAATTTGGTAACTTGGGTTATTAGACTTCTCTAGTGGGGGTCGACCCTGTATGTGTTATGTGGGTCAAAGGGTTGTTAGACCACCCTAGTGGGGTCAGCCCAGTCAGTTGTAGTGGGGTGTTTAACCCAGTGGTAAAGTTGGGGCTGACCTAGTTAATATAAAGTACAAGTCGGAGATGTGTATATATAGAGGAGGTGTGTTCCTCATTTAGACACACTTCCCTCACTCAAAATGTAGCGCACTTGTGAGAGAGAGGTTTGCTATGGAGGAGGAGGAGATCATGTCTTTGGTTTTCATCTTTGCATATTGCTGGTCATCTATATTGAGGAAGCTTTGCAGGGTTTTCTACCTCATGAGGGTTTCCCAGGATAAATCCGTGTCTCTTGTGTTTATGCTGTGCTTGTTGTTTCTTCAATGATCCTGTATATGATATTATTGTGAAATGGAATGTATTGCTGATATTTTATGTCTTAGCATATTAAATATTAACATGGTATCAAATCTAACCTGAAGGAAGGCAATGTATGGCACTTACGACACTTGCTTCACTTGCGACAATTTGAAGGTTTGGGTTTTACATAGTAAAAACCAGTCATCGTGGAACTTTCGCTATAAATCCATTTCTGCGAAGGCTTAAGATCTGAAAAGTTGAAAAGTCGTAGATAACAACCCTAGGTACCTTGTGTCCAAAGGACACTCTCATATTCGTTGTACTTTGTGAGTTATGATCAGTACAAGTTAGGGTTTATGCCTCTTCCATATCTTAGTCAAAATCAGGTGACCTAGGAAAAAGGTCATAACTTGGGATAGGAAGCTCCAAATGAAATTTAGTAAAAAGTGACAAGTAGTACACAGACTGTACTATCTCAGGAAACATTTTCAGAGGCTGAAGTTGAACCAGTGACACGTGGCACGCCGTACAAATTCGCTCTCCTGTTTTATCCCATAAACAAGTCACGTTACGACACTTGGCATAACTCTCTCTTAGAAAATCCAATTGAGGTCAGACCTATCGAGATGTAAAGAAGACAGGTCTGGCTACCACAAAAAAAATTTCATACCCCGTGGATAGAAACATTTGTAGTTACAGCAGAAACAATCAGGTACATATTTCTGTCAAAACAAAATTATTTTTAGAGCACCTTCATTCATGGCTTCCGAAATTTAGGGTTTCGAAGAAAGTTAGAATTTTTGGAATCGGAGTCCACGGCTGAATGCTACTCAGGAAAATCAAAATTTAGAGACCAAGATCGAATTTTTTGGTTGGGTAGAAGACCGGGCTTGATCAAACCCCAGTTCGGCATTTTGATCGGAAAGATGGAAAATTAGGGCTTCAGCAAAAGTTGGAATTTTTTAAGTCTGTGACCACGGCTGGAAGCTCCTCATAAAAATAAGATTTTAGGGCCTTGGATCGAACCTTTTGATTGGGCAGAAGGGTGGGCTTCATCAAACCCTAGTTTGGGATCCTGTCAAGAAGACCCAGAAGTTTCAAAGGCAATTTTGAGGGGTCAAATTTTGGAGATTTCAAAATTGAAGTATGCTAGTTTGATCATCTCAGCAAGACACATCCTTCCATCCATTCAGAAGTGTGAAAGTCAAAGATTGAATTTTTAGGGTTTCTCTAGCAAACGCTAATCAAGCTCCAGATCAAGTTTCAAGGGGAGTTGAGGCTAAGGCCTTACATAAGAATACTATAAGAAGTCTCGATAGGTATGACTTGAGGTTTAGGAATGTCTTGAAATGTGATTCCTGATTAAGTTCATATTATGTTTGTCTTCATATTATTTATTAGTAGAATCTTGATTAATGTTAGAATTGTCTTATCACCCTAGTAATAGTATGAATGCATGTGAATGGTAGAAGACATTCATTGATTAGGGCTATATGATTGTACTAATGCACTGTGGTGTTGTATGAGGTTGATGTTGTCTGCTAACAAGATACAGGTACATCACGAAAGACAAATCAAGTTCCATGACCATGACAACATAATCTTTGATCACATAGAAGTTCTACTTATGAGGTATGTATGACTTTGTTCTATTATGCTTAACCCATGAGATATGCAGGTTCCAACACAGGATCTCTAAATCATTGAAGAGAACAAAGAAGATATTGATTAGGTATGTTAGACATAACTAAGCAGGTATACTAATCCAGGTATGTTTTCCTATGTCATGTTAGAATCTTACCTTGTGTTAGGATCCCTTATATAAGCATACTTGGTATGATTGGTTATGCTTATTCATAAAATTAAGGGCTTATGCACATTATGTCTCTTATCTTGATTGATGATTTAACTAACCAGAAGAGTCCTATGATCAAACAAGAATATGCATGAACAAAAGAAGACTTCTTTGAAACCTTGAATACTAATGTTTATTATCTATGATCATGACTACACATATTCAAGATTATTTAGAATTATAATGTTTTGATAATATTGAGAATATACTAATGAATTTATGTTTGTGTATGAGATCATGAGGATGACACTAGTGCACACTTGAGCATGCACAGTGGTATAGAATGAATAGAAGTTCAAAAGACATATAGAAGATCAAGTGGGAGGCAACCACACAAACATAAAAGATAAGTATTTGAGTTGTTATTTGAAATAGTAAATGATATTGCTTGTAATAGGTTGTATGCATATTTGTATTCCTAGAATATATCATGCTGAGTGTAAACATTCATAGAGCATTGAACAATATACTACTAGTATGCATATGATTGGTAAGTTGGACAAACATTCCACTGTTGCTTGTCTAGAATGAAACCTCTTTGCTGACATGCTGAGAGCTGTCCACACTCTCGATAGTATGTTCTGGTAGAGATGGAAGGCATCTAGATAGCCATTGTATGCATACAGGATAAGGAAAAGTGTTGTGCCAAAGCATTTGTCAGGATAGTAGCATAACTATGTAAATCATATCTGTATGCATAATATGTTATCATGTCAACATGATTTCATGATTATGAAGTATTACTAATCATACACTTAATTTTGATTTGTAGGAAAGATCATGAAGAATGATGAACACCGAACAAGTGATGGATGTTCAACAAGAAGATTTACAAATCAAACAAAATATAGAAGGCTCATGGCTAGAAGATTCTCTTAGAAAGAAGAAGAGAATCATGACGGGATGTTTGCTCCAAGTGGCTAGATAAGACCATTCTCTTAATGGTGTAATTAAAGAAGAAGTGTGAATCATGTTCTGTATGGGTACCTAGGATCGATAATCAATTGATGAGCTTAATGATCACCATGGGTGATGTGGATCTCAACCTTTGCTACAAGGTTGAATATGGTTTCTATACACAGATGACATGGATGCAAGAAGGAACTCATCACAGAGTTCGAATGATATTGAGGCTCATATCAGTAGACCCATCTGACAAGAGATGGCACAGATAGATATGTAGAAGATCACTCAATACAGAGTGTGAATGATGTTCAGTCACAAAGGGAGAATTGACAGTTTCTTGATAAGCTTGGGCTTTACCAAAAGTAAAGCTGATCCATTACAAATGCTGAACTTGTGATACTATTACTGTATGAGGATGATCCATTTTTACAAACAGTTCATGAAAATGAAAGATCTCATATTGATGCATTACTTCCTAGGTCTAGAAGTATGGCAAGGCTCAGAAGGAGTCTTTTTCAACCAGGGAAAGTATGATGAGAAATATTAAAAGGACTTGATGTGTTAGAATGGCCACTCTCATGGATTTCAACTTGAAGCTGTTAGCGGATGACTCATCAGAGTTAGTGGATATAACTTTGTACAGACAAATTATTGGGTCATTGATGTATCTAATGAATACTAGGTCAGATATATGCTTTGCTGTGAACACCTTGAGTTAGTATGTAGTGGAAACTAGATGTGTTCACCTGTTAGTTGCAAAGCATGGGATGAGGTACCTAAAGGATACGCTAGACTTTGATCTATGTTATCTTGGAGATCATGACTTCAGATGGCTACACATATGTTGATTAGGTAGGAAGTGTATCAGACAGGAAGAGCACATCGATAGGATGTTATTGTCTGGGATCACCCATGATCTTGTGGTTTAGTAGGAAACAATCTAGTGTGGCTCTCAGCACAAGCGAAATATATGGCTGCTTGCTCTGCTAGTTGTGAAGTGGTATGGCTTCAGAATTGTTTGACTTAGAGATGGACCCAACTGTGATCCTATGTGACAAATAGAGTTGTACCAAAATGGCAGAGAATCCAGTATTCCATGATAAGTCAAAGCACATAGAGATCTGACATTTCTATATACGAGATATGGTGTAGAAAGGAATTAAAGTTCGAATTTTGTAACAAGTTACCAATGTACTAACCAAACCTCTACCTCAAGTAAAGTTTTCTGAGACAAACTTAATATAGTTCAGAAGGACCCTCCTCGAAAGGGGGAGTGATGTGATCACTTATGATGAGATTGCCTGCATCGACAGTGAGGTCGATGATGTGGATACATATATTGGTGATACCGACAGAGAGGTTGGTGGATGGTCCTTAGATAGGGTCTAAGTTGACAAGGGGATTGCATCATCCTTGAACACATGTTCTAAAAGGATCCATAGACATATGTCTCCGAGAAAGAAGAGGGATTGCATCATCCTTGAACACATGTTCTAAAAAGATCCGTAGACGTATGTCTTCAAGAATGAAGTCCTTGGTGGACATGTGGGGATTGGATCATCCCTGGACTTCAGTCCTAAAGAGATCCGTAGACGTATTCCTTCGAGAATGAAGTCCTTGGTGGACATGTGGGGATTGGATCATCCCTGGACTTCAGTCCTGAAGAGAGCTGTAGACGTATGTCTTCGAGAATGAAGTCCTTGGTGGACATGTCGGGATTATATCTTCCCTGGACTCCGGTCCCATAATTGATCTGTAGACAAGATGTCTCCGAGAATGAAGTCCTGAATGAACAAGTAGGGGATTGTATCTTCCCCGGACTTCGGTCCCAGAATTGAGTCATAGACTGGTTCCTCGATAATGAAGTCTTGAATGAACAGGTAGGGGATTGTATCTTCCTCGGACTTCGGTCCCAGAATTGATCTGTAGACTGATGTCTCCGAGAATGAAGTCCTGAATGAACAAGTAGGGGATTGTATCTTCCCCAGACTTCGGTCCCAGAATTGAGCCATAGAATGGGTCTCCGATAATGAAGTCCTGAATGAACAGGTAGGGGATTGTATCTTCCTCGGACTTCAGTCCCATAATTGATCTGTAGACTGATGTCTCCAAGAATTGAAGATAGGACTGCCTCGTCCTTGGACCTTGGTTCAAAATGTACGTGAGGATTGCATCGTCCATGAACTGGGTTCAAAATGTGAGAGGACTGCATCGTCCATGAACTGGGTTCAAAATGTACGTGAGGACTGCATCGTCCATGAAATGGGTTCAAAATGTACATGAGGACTGCATCGTCCATGAACTAGGTTCAAAATGTACGTGAGGACTGCATCGTCCATGAACTGGGTTCAAAATATACGTGAGGACTGCATCGTCCATGAACTAGGTTCAAAATGTACGTGACGACTGCATCGTCCATGAACTGGGTTCAAAATGTACGTGAGAGGACTGCATCGTCCGTGAACTGGGTTCAAAATGTACGTGATGGGATTGCATCGTCCCTAGACATAAGACTTGTCTTAAAGTGATAAGGATTGATCATCCTGGAACTTGATCTGGATTGTATCATCCATGGACCTATGTCCTAAAGAGAGCAGGATTGATCATCATGTAATATGATCGTGTGTGTTGCAGGGTATGCTGCTATGCATACTTGACTGATGAGGATACTTGTATTGATGTATTGATACTTGTATTGATGATATGTATTGATGAGAATACTTGTATTGATGATGATACTTGTATTGATGATATGTATTGATGAGGATACTTGTATTGATGATGTGTATACTTGTATTGGTGTGGATACTAATACTAATGATCTAGATGATGATGCTGCTGATCGTGTTGATCTAGATGATGATACTACTGATTGTGTTGATCTAGATAACGATGCTGCTGATCGTGTTGATCTAGATGACGATGTTGCTGATCATGTAGATTCAAATGATGATCTAGATGCTGTAGACTGATATGATCTAGATGTTGTGGATTGAGATGATGTGACGACGATGCTGATGATCGTATGACGACAATGCTGATGATCATGTGACGATGATGTTGATGATCGTATGACGACGATGCTGATGATTGTGTGATGACGATGCTGATGATTGTGTGATGATGATGCGGATGATTGTGTGAAGATGATGATGATGATCATGTGATGACGATACTAATGATCGTGTCATGACGATACTGATGATCGTGAGGATTCAGATGTTGATGTTGCTGTAGCTGTTTGAGTGTTGTAGAAGAGAAAGACTCAGTACTGAAGATGTTGATGTTCCAGTAACTGGTTGAGTTACTGATGATGTTGAGAAAGCTTCCAATGATTTATAGATGTATCATGTTGATGACTCCTTGCTCCTACATGTGTTGTTATAATATCCTTCTCATTAAGGGGGAGTATTGAGATATTGTAACTTCTAAGAATATTATATTTGTACTTTGTTATTCCGGAGATGTTTCATTCCTCCGTGAAGATCTTATTGTATATCCGGAGATGTTTATTCCTCCGTCGGAATGTGGTAACTTGGGTTATTAGACTTCCCTAGCGGGGGTTGGCCCTGTATGTGTTATGTGGGTCAAAGGGTTGTTAGACCACCCTAGTGGGGTCATCCCAGTCAGTTGTAGTGGGGTGTTTAACCCAGTGGTAAAGTTGGGGCCAACCTAGTTAATATAAAGTAGAAGTTGGAGATGTGTATATATAGAGGAGGTGTGTTCCTCATTTAGACACACTTCCCTCACTCAGAATGTAGCGCACTTGTGAGAGAGAGGTCTTCTATGGAGGAGGAGGAGATCATGTTGTTGGTTTGCATCTTTGTATATTGTTGGTCATCTATATTGAGGAAGCTTTGCTGGGTTTTCTACCCCATGATGGTTTCCCAGGATAAATCTGTGTCTCTTGTGTTTATGCTGTGCTTGGTGTTTCTTCAGTGATCCTGTATATGCTATTATTGTGAAATGGAATGTAATGCTGATATTTTCTGTCTTAGCATATTAAATCTTAACAAAACTTATAGTTGTGATTAACCTGCAAAATGCGGGTAGTAGTATGCACAGGTGCTTGTTACATGTTGTCGGCGGGATAGATAGTTGCATGTTCTCCTGTAGGTGGCAGTTGTATTACAAATGACTCAAACTTCATATTTTCTTGAATTTCTCCTTATTTGGTTGGCTTCTCTTAGTATTATTGAGATGCTTTAGAGGTGTTTTTCTTCATGAAAGTCTAGTTTGATTTATTTACAAGAGCTTGCTCAATTAAAAGTTTATTTGGGAATATTTATGCCCATGTTGATTTCATCATTGTTTTAGAAGGAATGGAGATTTTTTTACTGTCAAGATGTTGTTATGAACTTTTAGAGATTGTTTCTCCACTTGTTTGAGCCAGTTCCAGTTGAATACTTTAATTTGCATGGGATTTGGATCTTTTGAGTGATGTTTGTGACCTTTATCCTTTCCACCCCTTGTTTATTTCCTTTTCCAAAACATTGACTATTAATACCTATAAGAGGTAGTGTCTCCTCATTGCGTTTGTTTTTTCAGTCAGTCTTTTAGTGTTTGTTGAGTGGAGAATATCTTTCAAAGGCTCTTTAGTGTCAATACTTTTTCATTTTATATTCAATATCCTTTTTAAGTATCAAATTGTTTATGCATCACACAGACCTTTAATAGGTATTGTGGTTAATTTGCACTTTCATTTCAGTATGTGCTTTCAAATTATTAATGAAAAAGTCTTAAATATAGTCTTGCATTATTAACATTTATTTTCATCTTTTCAAACCTAGTGCTTGTGATTGCTCCTTGAAGTGAAATCTCAGGGCTGTATTTGGGTTGTTTCTAGTGTTGATGTAATTGTAACTTCGGAATGTATTTCACCTATGTATATTGTAATCCTATAGAGATGTTATTATTCCTCTATACGGAAGTATTTTTATTCCTATAGAGATGTTATTATTCCTCTATACGGAAGTATTTTTATTCCTATAGAGATGTTATTATTCCTTTATACGGAAGTGTTGTTATTTATATTGTAAGTGTCATAACTTATACTTGATGGGTTATTAGAACACCTTGATGGGGTTGGCTCTGTATGAGTCATGTGGGTAAATGTCATGTCCCAAATTTGGCATTGGGTCACAATGGCCAAATCACATTGGCCCTGTTCATTAGAGTTTGTCAAATTGATGCTAAAGGTCAAATAATTGCCAAGGAGGAAAATTACTAGTTTCTTAGGTTTGGGGTGGAAGCTTTGGGATTTGGAATAATGGGGATAATAAATGATGTTTGAACATTAGAACGGAATAAATATTTAATAAAGGAGCTAAATAAATATATACAAGTGAAATTCAAAGTGGAATTTGATCATGAAGACACATGGTGGAAGTGGGACCCACATATGGCTAGATTTCCCCACTACAGTTGGAATCATTCTCTCACCAATTCGAATTCAAGGTGAATGGCAACATACTTGGGGGATTCCAAAAGGTATTATTCATGGCATGACTCATCCAAGGTCGAAATATAGAGGAAGAGTAACTCCCATGGAAGAGGAAGAGGCAATTTGGAGCTAGTGAGACACTTGGGCTAGATTCCCTAACTCTATGACAACAATAAAGAAGATGCTATGACACCTATGACACAAATCAGACCTGAAGGCTGACATATGACACATATGAAATTTCAAGGCTAAAAATAGACTCTAAGAGGGCGCTCAAGGGTGTTAGGGAATCTAAGATGCTTCCACATGTGATTTGGTGGAAGTGGGAGACTAGAAATTGTTGTACAAGTGGCGTTCTTTGGAATCTCTTCCCAACTTGAGTTGGCATGAGTCTCTTGGAAGGAATTCGACCCATGGAGGAAATTAGAACTTTATAAATGTCAATAACAAAGAATGAAACCATCTTTTGATCATCTGTATAATTTTCAATTGCATTTGTGAAGAGGGAGAGCTAGTCGATGACTAGTTGCTTGCCTTAGCCAAATTCGAGGGTGAAAGATTCCCATCCAAGTTGGCAATTGGAAATGCCATTCAGACATTTCATTTGGAGATTTAATGGATCCTTTATTTGCAGTTGTAAGCTATAGGGAAGCTCATGGTTTCTTCTATTTCAGCTCACTCCTTCAACCATTTCTAGTTTTGATGGCATATTCTTGATCCTTGAGGGAGGGCATTTTTTGTGAGATATTGTAATCCTTGGGGGAGATTCTAATGTGCCATTTCTTTTGTAATATGAAGTAAATACTCTTTTCTTAATATCCAAAAAGTTTCAGGTCGAAATTCCAAGTAGAAATGTATAAATCTCATTTTTAATGAAAGGACGGTGCCATTTCCCCACTACCTTGTTGCGAATCAATGTAATGCTAATGATTTCAAATGAATGGATGATTATATGATGAATTTGTGATTAATGGACTGCCATGGATGTATTTTACAAGTTTCATGTATTGTACTTGAGCATTTGAAGTATTTTTACTCAGTTTAATTGCATTGGGAGAAGAAATAGTGCCATTTCCCCAAGGGTCGAATTGGTGATTTTTGCAGTTGAATGGGAGAGGGTTGGAACAGATATAACAATAAATTAATGGTGCACATGAGACCTTAATAACATATTTAATACATTCCATACCTCTGTTCATAAATTTGAGTGGGTTTGGAGGCATTTGGGAAGCCATTTTCAGTACTTACCCCGGGCGGATTTGAACCCCAAATTACTAGTAAAATTGCATACTTGGTACAGAATATTAAGAGAGTTTGCAGAGGTCTTTTGGTGGCCATATGTCATCCCTGAACATTATATTCAAGTTCTAATATCATTCATACACCTTCCTTGAATATTTGAAGGCATTTGGAGTCAATTTGGGACCTAGAGACCAATACTAGTCAAAGGGAAATCACTAGTAAAGTTACCCACATTGACCAGAATTGAAAGAGGATTTGAAGAACTATTTTAAAGGTACAAAGGAATCCTTGAAACACATATTTATGTTCTAATATCATTCATATACCTTCTCAAAAGATTTGGGATCATTTGGGGCAAATTTGGGACCTAAAGATCAAAACTAGTCAAAGGTCTAACTAGGAAAAAAAGTGAAAAATTGCCATTTTAATAAAATTCCTAACTAGGGATATTACAGTAAAACGGTTATTAGACCACCCTAGTGGGGGTCGGCCCTGTCAGCATTATGTTATGTGGTTATGTTAAGGTCGTGTGAGGCACCTGCAACAATTAATTAACAAGAATACGCGAAATAGCAGAAATGACAGAACTCAGAATCACTTTTGTATTGATCACAGGCCACTTCGAGGGGGCAACCTCCTTTGAGCAAGCTCAATACAAATAACTTCACGGTGCCTTCAATGACCTCAGCACACACTTATATACTAAGTCTATGCCCAATACTATGAGTCAAAACCATGGGACATATAATACTACGGGATGACTTACAAAGCATATGCGTCCAATACTATGGGTCAATACTATGGGCTAATATAAACTACGGATCAACAAATACTACGGGACGACTTACAAAGCATATGCGTCCAACAACAATATACTAACATAGTAAAGAGAAGGGTTGACATGGGTTCCTAACATCCCCTCTCCCTTAGAAAAAGCTTTGTCCTCAAAGCTTTGGTTGGAGAAATTGCTGCAGAATTTGAAGGAGTGGTTCCCCGGTAGCATCCTCGGTTTGCATTTCGGGCCACTGACGCCTTTGGACTTTCAAGGAGGATTGCTTGGAAGGCTGTAGATGAAGAAGAACCCTGTCAGCTGCGTGGAAAATGCGCTCAAAATGGTGCTGATCGGCTTGTTGTTTCAGGCGAATTCTGGCCATGTGAAGATTGTCCTGCAGAATGAGAAGAATCTGATCGCGGTTTCGAAGAACCGAGTCAATTTCCTGAACTAGAGAGCTGCTAAGGGTGTATGGAAGAAGAACAGGTGGTGTTTTTCCATAGACTGCTTCATATGGTGTCCTTTGAGATGTGGTATGGTACCACCAGAGCGCTGCCAGGAAATCCATAGAAATAGTTGGCCAAAGCTGTGTAGAGATGGGCGCATGTTTGAGCAATCCCGAAAGGAGTGTCGTTTCCTCCTTGTTGACTTGGAAAGTATCATCATCAGCCACCATCTGTTGAATTGTCATTTTTAGTCCCGACCAGAAGAAGTTACATTGTTCTCGGTCATACATTTTGCAGAACCCAAAGTGCCCTGTTGAGGAAGAAGCATGGAGTTCATAGAAGAGATAGCCCTGTTGAACATATTGCAACCAATTTGGAACAAGCAGAGAAAGAGCTGTAAGAGAAACTGGGTCATCAATTGTGCGAGAAGGAGCATCTTCCACCATATTGTCCTTACCCTTCTTGTAAGTGATCACATAGGGACAACCCATGAGTTGGATAACCCATTGCAGGTGTGTTGGGGAGGAGACCCATTGTTCCAAAAAAAATTCCAAACTCGGGAGATCAGTCTTGATGCAGAAATAATTCCCTAATAGGTATGGCTGCCACTTCTGTATTGCATGCAAAATAGCCATCATTTCCTGCTGAGAGGTAGATGTGGCTACATTCTTACCGGAAAGGTCTCTTGAAGGGATCAAGCGCATTGGTTCAGCAAAGATACCTGCATATCTATCCAAGGAAGTAGTGGAGACTGTTGATGGGTGCATCTGAATGGAATTGAGCTGAGTGATGACACCATGTGAATTCGTCTTAAGGATTTTTTCCAGGCGATGTGAACTGATGATGCGGAGAGACCCTGGTTGTAAGCCCATAAATTTGTGTTGTGCCCCATTGACTTTGAACTGCATCCAAAGTTCTGCAAAATCCCATAAGATGGGGCCAAGTGTGCGTAACCATTGAACGCCCAAAACCACATCACATCCGCCTAAGGACAAGGCAAACATGTCAGAGCGTAGGTTATAATCTTCCATAGAGATACGCACATTGTGACACTTCCCCTTGCAAGGTAAGGTACCCCCATTGGCAACCATGACTTCAAAGTTGGAGCAAGGATGGACAAAACAATCAGCATGTTTGGCAATCCGAGGGTCAATGAAGTTATGAGTGCTACCAGAATCAATGAGGATGGTAAGAGGGAGCTTCTTGAAGTATCCCCTGACTCGCATTGTTTGTGGGGTGGTGACTCCGGTTACAGCATGGAGAGAGATCTCGGGTGGGTTGTCCTGAGATGGGGTGTCAACAGGAAGGTGTTGAATGTCGACCTGATCATCTACTGTATCTATAGCTTCTTCACCAAGTTCTAAGGCAGGTAGAGAATCCACATCCAAGAGATAGAGCTTTTGTTGAACACATCTATGTCCCCGAGTGAATTTCTCATCACAATTATAGCAAATCCCTTTTTCTCGGCGTGCCTGCATTTCTATTTCAGACAAATGCTTGATAGGAGTTGGTTGAGGAGCAGGCGTGATGGAAGGTCGTTGGGAACCCATATTTCTGAAGGGAACAAAGGTGGGTTTGGACCGTTGTTGAGCTGCGATCTTGTCCTCGGCCAGCTTAGCCAACCCTAGGACTTCCATCATTGTGTTGGGACAAAACATTTTGACCTCTGAGCGGATTTCATCCTTGAGACCACTGATAAAACAACTCCTGTAGAATTCATCAGACAATCCTTCTGTGTGATTGGCTAGTTTCTCAAATTGCGTCTGATACTCTCTCACTGTGCCAGTTTGGTGAAGTTTAATGAGTGCTCCTGTGAAGTTGTCAAAAGAACTAGGACCAAATCGTGACAAAAGGAGTTCGCAAAAATCTGTCCAGTGTGGCTCGGGATGAGCTTTGATGTACCAACGGTACCATTGAAGGGCTTCCTATTCCAAATGAAAGGATGCAAGTGGAACTTTCTGAACATCAAAAGTATTATGCAGACTGAAATATTGTTCTGCTCGGTATATCCATCCAGTCGGATCCGTACCATTGAAGCGAGGAAAATCAAGCTTCGGCCTACGAAAACTGCTGGAAGAAGAGAACCCAGTGGCTGCAAAAGATTCTAGCTGTCTGGTATTGTTCATGGCTGAATGCTGAAGATGGAGGCTGAGAAATTTTTCATCCAGATCTTGGAGTTTGGTTTGGATGGCTACAAGTGCTTCCTCCATGGTGTGTGCTCCTGCACGGGTTACAACCATAACCAAGTCTTTTTTTTTTCTTCTTTCAGAAATGGATCGGCAACAGCGGCGCGGAAGGGATCCGCAACAGATGGATCTGCAACGACGTGGAAGGGATCGAAAACGGCTGGATCTGAAATGGCGACTGGATCTGGAACAACTTTCAGAATAGATCTTAACGGCCGGAGCTGGAGCGGAAGTGATCGGCAACAGTTAAATAGATATGGACCCCAAGTATGAACGGCTTCCTAACAGTTCAGGTGTTTCACTCGACCACCAATGCTGTCTGACGGCTTGCGTATTGGGGCAGTACCCCTCACTACACGGCTCAGGTAAAACTGATAACCGCTTGGCCACAAACGACAGCTCTTGGTTTACCTCACGGGTGGGAACTAGTCAATCAGGTAGGGGTCGTTGCCCTTTTCGCTTGGCAGGTCCTCTCAATGGCCATCTACTTTGGGGTTCCTGTGGTACTCCTCACAATGATTTTTAGGGCTTATGCCCAAGTACTTCCCACAGTTAAGCGGATAGGGATTATTCCCAGATCCGAACCTGCAACAGAAAAAATTTGGGCAGAAATTCCACCAAATGTTCACGCTATTATAGCATGTTTCCGGAACTGGAACAACCACTCTGCTTCTACCCATAAAAGCGGAATAGAAATCTGGGCACTCGGTCAAAAGATTTTCTCGCCGCAATTTCCGCGGCCGTCACCGAAATTCTGAAAAATTGTTGATTTTAAATCCGCGATATCTCCACTTTTAGAACTCCAATTGAGATGATTTTTTTTTTTGAAACTGCGTATTTTTGAAAGAGGAATTCAGATATGCAATCGGTTTCTTCTGATTTTGTACAAAAAGTTTCAGAAATTGATCTGAAATTCGCCGCCCAAAAAAAAGAAAAAAAAATTTCCCACTAGTGCCAAGGAAAGTGCTCTGATACCAGATGTGAGGCACCTGCAACAATTAATTAACAAGAATACGCGAAATAGCAGAAATGACAGAACTCATAATCACTTTTGTATTGATCACAGGCCACTTCGAGGGGGCAACGTCCTTTGAGCAAGCTCAATACAAATAACTTCACGGTGCCTTCAATGACCTCAGCACACACTTATATACTAAGTCTATGCCCAATACTATGAGTCAAAACCATGGGACATATAATACTACGGGACGACTTACAAAGCATATGCGTCCAATACTATGGGTCAATACTATGGGCTAATATAAAATACGGATCAACAAATACTACGGGACGACTTACAAAGCATATGCGTCCAACAACAATATACTAACATAGTAAAGAGAAGGGTTGACATGGGTTCCTAATAGGCCGACCTAGTAAGGTTATTAGGCAAGTCAAGTTAGTGTATAAATAGAGTGCGGGAGGCACTCTATTTGATCATTCACTTTCTCACTCACACACTCATTGGAGAGTGGCACACTAGTGGAGGAGGAGAAGCTGCTACTAGGAGGACTATCTCTTGTACTTGGGTTGTATCATTGCTCTATCTATCTCTGAGGAAGTTGTGGGGTTTTTCACCTTCTTGGTTTTCCCCGGTGAAACTTTGTGTCTCTTGTGTGCTTGCATTATTGTGTCCATGATTGATATGCTGTAGATATGCTGTAGATATGTTGTACATGTTATTCTCTCAATTAAGATCCTAGATCAGATTGAAATTTCTGAAAAACTAACATGGTAACAGAGCTCGCCTGAAACAAGGCATGGTATGGCATTTATGACACTTGTTGCACTTGCGAAGCTAGGGCTTGATATAGAAAAAACCTTTCATTGTAGAACTTTCGCTATAAATTCATTTAGGCGAGGTTTCAAGATCTGAAAATATTATAGGTCGAAGATAAGATCCCCATGTACCTTGTGTCCAAAGGAGAGCCTCTAATTAATTACAATTTTAGATTTATGATCTGTACAATATACGGTTTCTACCTCTTCCAGATATCAGTCATAAACAGGCGACCTAGGAAAAAAGGTCACAACTTGGGCTAGGAAGCTCTAAATGAAATTTTGTAAAAAGTGGCAGGTAGGGAATGGACTGTACGTTCATAGATATGATTTTCATTGGCCAAAATTGAACCAGTGACACGTGGCACTCTGTACAAGTTCGTTCTCCTGTTTTATCCCATAAACAAGTCACGTTGCGACACTTGGAATAAATATCTCTCAGAGAATCCATTTGAGGTTAGACCTATGGGGTTGGAAATATAACGGGTTAGGCTACCACAGGAAGAATTTTCAGACCCTGTAGATTTAAAATTTTGGAGTTACACCAGAAACAATCGGGTGCATATTTATGTCAAAACATAATTGGATTTTGAGCACCTTCGTTCATGGCTCTGGGAATTTAGGGTTTTAGAGAAGTTGGAATTTTTGTAATTGGAGACCACGACTGGATGCTCCTCATCAAAATCCAAATTTAGAGACCAAGATCGATTTTTTGGTTGGGCAGAAGGCCGGGCTTGATCAAACCCTAGTTCGGGACTTTGATCGGAAAGGTGAAAAATTAGGACTTCCGCAAAAATGGAAATTTTTGAAATCTGTGACCATACCTGGAAGCTCCTTGGAAAAATCGAATTTTAGAGCTTTGGATCAAACTATTTGGTTAGGTGAAGCTCTGGGAAACTCAAACCCTAATTCACGGTCCTTCCTAGTGAATCCAAAAGATTGAAAAGCAAATTTGAGGGGTGAAACTTTGCAGTTTTCAAATTCTGAGTATACTAGGTTGATTAGCTCATCAAGGCACATATTTCTATCCTTTAAGAAGTTTGAAATTCAAAGTTTGAATTTTTAGGGTTTCCCTGACAAACCCTGATCTAGCTCTAGATCCAGTTTATGCAAATCAAGTGGATTGGGTTAATCCTAGAAGAGAATGGATTGGTCACCTGCATAAGTGAAGAAGTTCCTGTTTCAAAGGGAGATGAGGCTAAGCCCTTACATAAGAAGATTACAAGCAATCTCGATAGGTATGACTTATCCAGGTATGTTTCGATATCTGTTCATGATTAAGTTTATGTCATGTTTGTCTTCATTAAGGTTAGTACAATCTTGATTAATCGTATCACCTTAATAAAATTATGAATGTAGATATTCATTGATTAGGGTTTTGACACTTATGATTGTACTAATGCATTGCGGTGTTGTATGAGGTTGATGTTGTCCGCTAACATGAAAGGTACATCAAGAAAGACAAATCATGTTCTAGTTCAAGAACATATGACCATGGTGACATGAAGACAAAGATTCATCCATTGTCATGGATCACATAGAAGATCTACTTACGAGGTATGTATAATTTGGTTCTACAATGCTTAACCTATGACATATACAGGTTACTAGCACAAGTCTATGAAGAGAACAAGAAGACATTGCTAGACATAACTAGCAAATATGATAACCAGGTATGTTTTTCCTATATAAAGTTAGAATCCTACCTTGTGTTAGGATCTTATAATGTTGTATGGTTGATAATGATTATTCATGAAGTTAGAAATGTAAGTAATCAAGGGTTTATGCATATTATGTCTCTTACCTTGATTGATGATATGACAACCAGAAAAGTCCTTTGGTCAAATAAGAATATCCATGAGTAAAAGAAGTATTCCCTGAAACCTTGAATACTAATGTTTATTATCTGTGTTTGAAATGATCATGACTATACATGTTTAAGATTATTTTGTTTTGATAGTATTGAGATTATACTAATGAATGTATGATTATGTATGGGATATTGAGGACGACCCCATGATGATACTAGTGTACACTTAAGCATGCATAGTGGTCAAGGATGGATATAAGCTCAAAGACAGGTAATCCAGGAAGCAAAGATCAAGAGGGATCCCACTCCAGTAGTTCCTGCAAGGAAGCAAAGATTGAGAGGGAGTCCACCCAACAACAAACAAAAATAAGTATTTGAATTTTCATTTCTTGTATATTTGATTATTTAAATAACATTGTTCAATGATGTATATGCTTATGTTCCTAGACTTAGGTTGTGTATTATGCATATTAGAATAATTGCATTAATGAATAGTATACTACTAATACGCATGTAATGGGTAAGTGGCCTATGGAACTATACAACATTTCATTGCTACTTATCTAGAATGAAATCTCTATGCTGACATGTTGGGAGTTGTGCACACTCTTAATAATGTTTTGGTAGAGATTGGAAGGCATCTAGAAAGTTACGGGACATGGATAAATGTTGTATTGAAGCATTGGCTAAAATAATTGCTTGACTGTATGACATATTTCTTTATGTGTAAGAATTTGTTTTGAAAACTATGAGATGTTTCTAATCATGCAATTTAACTTGTCTTGTAGGAAAGATAGTATACCATCACCTATAAAAGAAGGACTACAACATTTGTTCCAGCAACAAAGTTGTCTATTGAAGAATCTAAAGTTCCCAGGATTTGGGTTACAGTAATGAAAGAATGCCATGATCGAGAAATACCAGTCGATCATGAAGAATGATGTTTGGGATGTGGTCCCAAGACCTGAAGGGAAGTTTGTTGTGACTTCCAAGTGGATCTATAAGATCAAGCATGTTGTAGATTGTAGCATGGAGAAATACAAAGTGAAGTTTGTACCTCATGGCTTCTCCCAAAAAGAGGGAATAGACTATGAAGAGATTTTTGCTCCTGTATCCAGATATACTTCCATCATAACAGTACTTGCTCTGGCTGCAGTGATGAAATGGGAGATACACCAGATGGATGTCAAGACAACTTTCTTGAATGGTGTAGTCAAGGAGGAAGTGTATGTGGAGCAGCCACTTGGTTTTGAGACACATGACAAAGAGTCATATGTGTGTAGGTTGAAGAAAGCCTTGTATGGCTTGAAGCAAGCTCCTAGAACTTGGTATGGTAGTATAGACAACTTTCTATCCAGTTTGGGCTTTACCAAGAGTAAAGAAGATTCCAACCTTTACTACAAGGTTGAGGAAGGAAATCTAGTGATACTACTCTTGTATGTGGATCACCTGCTTGTTACAGGTGATGATAGATTGATTGTCGACACGAAGAGGAAGCTTGCTGCCAAGTTCGAGATGAAGGAATTGGGGATGATGCACTATTTCCTAAGCATGGAGGTGTGGCAAAGTGCAGATGGAATCTTCCTTGGACAAGGGAAGTATGCAGTAGAAATACTGAAGAGGTTCGGGATGATGGACTGCAAGGCCATGGCCACACCTATGGCATCAGACCTGAAGCTTCTGTGTGATGCTTCATCTGATCGGGTTGATGTCACAGTGTATCGTCAGATGATTGGGTCTTTGATGTACCTGATGAACACGAGACTAGATATTTTCTTTGCGGTGAACACATTGAGCTAGTTTCGAACGGATCCGAGAGGTGTTCACCTAGCTGCTGTAAAGTATATTCTGAGGTACCTGAAGGGTGCACTTGAATATGGGCTCAAGTATGATGCGAATCAAAAGTTTAACCTACAAGGTTATGTTGATTCAGATGGGCAGGTAGTGCTGCAGATAGGAAGAGCACTTCTGGATACTGCTTCAGTATGGGATCAAGTGTGATCTCTTGGTTTAGTAGGAAGCAGTCCTGTGTAGCACTGAGTACAGCTGAAGAAGAGTATGTTGCAGCTTGTTCGGCTAGTTGTGAGGCAGTATGGCTGAGGAAGCTTCTTTCTGAGTTATTTGATCTCCCGTTGGATTCTACTGGTATCTTTTGTGACAGCCAGAGTTGTGTGAAGCTGTTTGAGAACCCAGTGTTCCACGATAGGTCGAAGCACATTGAGATCAACTATCACTATATCATGGATATGGTGCAGGTAGGAGCAGTGAAGCTCTTGTATGTTGCGATGGATGAGCAGGTTGCAAATGTGTTGATGAAACCACTAGCCAAAGTGAAGTTTGAATACTTCAGAGAGAGGCTTGGTGTTCTTCAGATTGACGACACTTCAAGGAAGAATTGATGGACACATTTGCAGGAGCCATTCCAAGCATGGTGAGAGGAGGATCCTTCCCATGGATGTGGACGTAAGCGCTGGATGATGAGCATCGAGACGATGCTCCAGTTACTGCTTTGTAGATGCATCATGTTGGATGCTTGATCTAATCAGTTGGATCATGTATATGTATATGCATCATGTTGGATGCTTGTTATGATCAGTTAGATAATGTATATGTATATGCATCATGTTGGATGCTTGATATGATCAGTTGGATCATTTATTTGTATATGTATTAGGTGGATAAATTGTATGATCAGGTGGACCATGTCTGTGATATGCATAAGGTAGATGCATGATATGTATCAGATGGATACACTGTATGATCAGGTGGATCATGGATGTGATATGCATTAGGTAGATGCATGATATGTATCAGATGGATACATTGTATGATCAAGTGGAGCATGTATGTGATATGCATCAAGTAGATGCATGATATGTATCAGGTGGATACATTGTATGATCAGGTGGATCATGTATGTGATATGTATCAGGTAGATACTTGGTATGCATTAGGTGGATGCATTGTATGATCAGGATGATCATAGATGATGAGTATCAGGATGATGCTCTAGATGATATGCATCAGGATGGTGCAGTGACGATGATCAAGATGATCACGTATGATGAGTGTCAGGACGATGCTCTAGATGATATGCATTAGGACAGTGCAGTGACGATGATCAGGATGATCACGTATGATGATTATCAGGATGATACTCTGGATGATGTACATCAGTATGATGTACTCTGTGATGATGATTAGTATGATCATGAGCATCAAGATGATGCTTCATGCGATGACGATCAGTTGGATCATGAGTATCAGGTTGATACTTGGAGGTCAGAAATGATATGTGGCAGGTTGTGCAAGTAGCATGTAATCAGTCCTCAAAGATTCGATAGGTTGAGCTATGTCCTCATAATCAGTCCTGGGATGAGGTATTGCTATGGAGACATGTAATCAGTCTTGGAGATCCGAGAGGTTGAGCTGTGTGCTCGTAATAAGTCCTGGGATGCTCTTTAGAGATCTTGTCGGTCATACTACAGTACATAAATGTTCCTGGGATGCTGTTTAAAGGTATTGTCTATTCACATGTAATCAGTCCTGGAGATCCGAGAGGTTGAGTTGTGTGCTTGTAATAAGTCCTGGGATGCTCTTTAGAGATCTTGCCGGTCATGTTGCGGCACATAAATGTTCCTAGGATGCTCTTTAAAGGTATTGTGAAGGGGATGCATGAAATCAAGCCTGGGATATCTTGCCAGTCATGCTTAGACACATAAATGTTCCTGGGATGCTCTTGTTAGGTATTGCATTAGCACATAAATCAGTCCTGAGAGACCACCTCTATCAGACTGTTCGCACAGATGATGAAGACCTACAGGTGGTGGGCCTACATCCAGTATGAAAAAGGACTGGCTCTGTAGAACTTCCTATCATGAGTATATCGGATATTGTTTGAGATAGCAGCAGTAGTGATGATGACGATGATTCGATGTCGATGATCCAGTGACGATGATCCAGAGAAGAAGACTTGTTCTAGAAGACCTGTGTCGAGAAATATAGTTAAGAGGGAGTGTTGATGTACTTGTAAATTTGGAATGTATTTCACCTATGTATATTGTATTCCTATAGAGATGTTATTATTCCTCTATACAGAAGTATTTGTATTCCTATAGAGATGTTATTATTCCTCTATACGGAAGTGTCGTCATTTATATTGGAAGTGTCGTAACTTATACTTGATGGGTTATTAGACTACCTTGATGGGGTTGGCCCTGTATGAGTCATGTGGGTAAAAGGGTTATTAGACCACCCTAGTGGGGGTCGGCCCGGTCAGCATTATGTTATGTGGTTAAGTTAAGGCTAACCTAGTAAGGTTATTAGGAAAGTCAAGTTAGTGTATAAATAGAGTGCGGGAGGTACTCTATTTGATCATTCACTTTCTTACTCACACACTCACTGGAGAGTGGCGCACTAGTGGAGCAGGAGAAGCTACTACTAGGAGGACTATCCCTTGTACGTGGATTGTATCATTGCTCTATCTATCTCTGAGGAAGTTGTGGGGTTTTTCACCTTCTTGGTTTTCCCCGGTGAAACTTTGTGTCTCTTGTGTGCTTGCATTATTGTGTCCATGATTGATATGCTGTACATGCTATTCTCTCAGTTAAGATCCTAGATCAGATTGAAATTTCTGAAAAACTAACATCTAGCCCCTAATTGCATTGGTTGGGTGCAATAATCAAGTCTAGCCAAACCTAGAAACCTAGTAGGTATGTTTTCCCAATGGTGCTTGAGTGTCACTTCATGCACTTTCTTTTGCTTGGCTTATTGTATGACTGAAATATCTTGAGTTTGAGGATGCTTTCACTTGTGTGTGATAGGGTTGTCAAGAGTGTGTTTCTTTTGTTTTCTTTTGTAATTGTTCAAGGGTGTGTTTGTGTGTTTTGTTTTGAAAAATGAAAAGAAAAACTAGTTGGTCCTTTTGGAAAGTTGAATTTGTGGTTGCTTTGCAAGCTTGTAGGATAATGCATTTTGCATTTTTAGAAATAAAAAAAAATTGTAGTTTGTTTCTTTGTAGAGTGCATCAGGTTTAATTTTGAGTAAATATTTGTATTTTGTATATCAAAAAACAAGAAAAATATTTGGTTGCATTTTTTCCTTTGGACTTGCTTCTTAGGACAAAGTTTGCATTTTGCATATAAAGTATAGTGTTCATTTTGCATTAAAAAAATTGCATTGTAAATTTTTTGAAATTTGCATTTAAAAGCTTGCATTTCACATAAAAATTTGGAAAACTAAAATTTGCATAGTAGGTGGTGCTCCATCTTACAGTTGAAAAGGAGTGAAATTATGCATTCAATCTTTTATACTTATTTTTAGGTGCATTTATTTTATTCCTTTTCAAATTTCTTAAAATAATATTTTTAACAAGCAAAAGTAATCAGTATAGGCTACTAGGTTTTCTTCTTATCAACAAACACACCTAATTGTCTAGGGTAGGATTTTGGAGATAGGGAGTTAATCACATAAAAAATGGAAACTAGGAAACTATTAAAGAGTGTTAAACCAATCAGTATCCTAAGATACTTGTCAGGAAAGATCCACTAAAATCGACGTCAAGCGCTAGGTAAACCTCTTTCAAGTATACATAGTACCCATGTTGCTTGATTGAGGGGTTTTATGCATGTCAGTAACTGATCAAGTGTGGGAAATCCTCGGGGTGACACCAGTTTTCATTAATAGTTTTAGGTCCAGGAGTTGTTATGCAAGGCCTAAGTTCCCTTCCCATTCGTAGAATCTCCATCCAATGACCGTTCCACCCAACTATTGAGTGTGAGGTGGTGACCTTAGTTTCTATCCCTAGGTACCTCCCAGGTTTCCATAAAGGGATATCTTGTGGGACATGATATATACATTGAATCTTCATCTCCTTATGAGGGTGTTGGCGGAAGGCTAATAATTAAACCTTTGGTTATTGAAAGGTTAGTGTAACTATTTTTTATCTTCGCTAGTTGTACTTAGGCCCTAATAATCCCAGGATAATTTTTAGAAGATCCCATATGTGGCTCTTCATTGAATGGTGCTTACAGCCAAGTACTTTTCATTGTGAAATTTGTTTGCTTGTTGTAATATTTTTAGGGATTTTCTAGCAAGTGTTGTTTTCTAGTGAGTTTTGTTTGTTGTTTTATTATTTTTAGACTTATCCTTTATGTCTTATGCGAGCCACCGTGGCCGATCAACCTCTACATAGGTCTTGAAGAATTCAATGAAACTCTCCTAATAGATAAAAATCCCTATGCCCATGCAAAGACTGGATTATAATAATCCAACCCCTAAGGGGGCAGAGGAAGAAAAACTAAGACAAACCAGTGAACAACCAAACAAAGAAAATAACTACATTTATGTAGAGTCTGAATCCTCATTAGAGGAAAGAAACACTTTAGTAACGTGAAAGAAAAGTTCAATAAATATTCTCTAACAGTTTCTTCTCATTCCGAGGAGAACATATATTTTCCCTCTATTGATGAAATTATAGATCCTTCAGGATTGTTTAACCCTCTAGAAGACCCAAACTCTAGCCAAAGAGTTGAGTTTTCTACTTCTAGGGTAAGGGATACATCATTCCAGTGGGATGTCATGGAAAACAATGGTGAAGTGTCATGTAATGGGGAGGTAACTCCACCAATTAATACTTCTTTTGGAGGAGGAACCGATGCAAATGCATCGTGGGCTGTAGGTTATGGTTTGAGTCGAACATCATCAATGATTCTAATGAGAGGACCTTCTCATGGTTTTCAAAGTACAAACCCTTTTTATTTTGGGTTGAAATTCCTGGGATTCCAATCTATGCATGCATCCATGCCTCCTGCATCTACATATACCATTGCCGTAGGTAGTGGTCTATTAGTACCCTTTTATGGACACATGTCTACCCCCAACCCTACCCTTTTTTATGGAGTTGTTAGTGGTTCCACCATGCCTCATATTAGTTTTCCTTATCAATTAGTGGGAAGCATAGGCACTAATAACCCATTTTTATCAACCATTTTGTATGGTATCATGTTTGGACAAGGGAGCAATAATGTCGAATTTCCTTGGGGGTAGAATCCTCCATTTGGAAATATTCCCTTTTTTGGGATAGATGGTCCAAATATGGTTAACCCTGCACTTAATTCTATAATTGAAGGCCATCATATGGGAGCTATTGGGGGTAATTCAGGAGGATTTACCCAACCCCTCTCACAACTTCAAGTTGGATATAATTTTGGTCACTATAAACCATTTTTCGCCAATGTTAACAAAAATCAATGGGAAGATAATGCTCTTGGATCTTGGATTACCATGGACCAAAAAATGTTTCCTTGATCTCGTAGATCCACTTTGAAGTTACAATAGACTTCCATTCTTGTCTTAGAACTATCTCCCAAGAATCATTCTTCATAATCAACTGGTACTCCTCTATCATGGAATCCTTCCATTCTTTATTCTGTGTTGCTTCCTCGTAGTTGGAAGGTTCTTTATCAATGATGTCACATAGCAGGGCCACATAGCTGGAGTATGGCGTAGGTCTCTTTATTTCTCTATGCATCCCATCTAGAGCACCATACTTATTTGGATCTTGTATTTCCTCTCGTGCCCATGCTGGTCTCCTCTTGCGGGAGTTCCTCTCAAGTGGTGGATCTACAAGTTCTTGTGGTTCATGATATACTGGAATCGCTTCTTCCATCACTGATTCTCTAATCCTGGGAACTTCAAGTTCTTCAATCTATTCAATATGTAGTTTTCTTGATTTGATGTATGCTAAGTTTTCGTCCCTTATTCTTCGAAACATGTCTCTCTTGTAGGTTATGGTACATGATCTTTCCTACAAGTCAATTTAGTTGTGTGGTTAGAAACATTTCATAATTTTCAAAACAAATTCTTATGCATAATGACATAGGTCACACAGTTATGAAACTATCTTATCCAAGGTTTCAACACAACATTCATCCATATACCATATTCATATGGTAACTTTCTAGATGCCTTCCATCTCTACCAGAACAATGTTAAGAGTGTGCACTACTCCCAACATGTAAGCAAAGAGATTTCATTCTAGATAAGTAGAAAAAGGAATGTTTGTACAGTACCATAGGCCACTTACCCATATTAGTAGTATTGTGTTCATTGTTCTAACATACATAATCTAGAAACATAAGTATGTACACAACTGAACAATATCATTTACGTAATTAGATATTCAAGAAATGACAATTCAAATACTTATCATTGTTTTTTTGTTGGGTGGACTCCCTCTTGATCTTTGCTTCCTTGTAGGAACTACTGGAGTCTCTGACAGTGTTCTCTACTTGATCGTCTGATTATGAGGTCCTGTTCCTTTCTTGCTTATGATAGGAAATGTTGAGCAAGTATTCTACACTTGTTCTTGTGTTGGAGTAGACTTTGTGTGTCCTTCCTTTCTTCTCCATCCTAACCAATGTTGAAATGGATGAGAGGCTTCTATAGACCATCGATCTTTATTTGTTTTCCGGATTCCAACTCTGTAGTAGCTTCTCCTACTCCTTTCATGTAATATTGAAATTCATATCTAGATTTACCTTATGAGGTGGAACGTTCTGAATGAACCCTTGTAACTGGTTACCTTCATTACAATACATATTCTTCATCACTTGAAGAATCATCTATTTCTTCTCTAGTTCTTTTCCTTGTGGGTTCATCATCTTCCATGATGTGAGCATGTTGTCTCTTCTTGCAGGGAACTCTATTTCTAGGAAAATATATGGAGTAGTGTCCCTTCTAATCACATGTCTAACATCTAATGTTGGATATATATCTTCTAGGTCTCTTTTTTCTATCGTAGTTCTCCCTCTTATTTTGATTGTTGTTTTCCCTCTTGTTGTGATGGTGGTTCTCCCTCTTGTTGTGATTAATTCTACCGTGAACTGTGAGAGCTTGATCATAATTTTCTCCCATCTTCTCTTCTCATGCCACAAGTTGAGCTTCTTCTTGTGTACATTCTTCCCATAGTCTGTTGAATGTGATCAAATTCTTCCTGGCACATATCCCTTGAATGAATGAGTCCCATGATCTTGGGAGACCATTCAAGGTGGTCATAATGATCCCTCTTTCTTCTAACTTTTCTTCAATTGCTTAAAGTTGCTCCTTGATTTGCAAGATCCTTGTGAAATCAGATTGCATGGTATCTGAGTTCAGGATATTTATGTTCTTGAGTTGGTTCCTTAATGTCATCTTCTGATTGATGTTCTTCCCTTCGAATAGCCTTGTCAATGCATCGAACATCTCCTTGGGTGTCTTCAAGGATGACACATGTGGGATGAGATGATCCTTAATGGAGTCTGCAATAATTCTCTTGGATTTAACCAAGTTCTTCTTATGGATAGCCTTAGCCTCATCTCCCTCTGGTGCTAGAACCTCTTCACTAACATATTTGTCCAAGTCATTTTATTCAAGGACTAGAGAAATCCTATACTTCCATGCTCAGAAGTTATAAGCTCCCTCAATCTTATCCTCAAGATTGATGTGGTGAGACATATTGAATGAGTACCTCAAATGTAAATAGCAAATATTTAGGTCTTACCAATTTGAGATGTCCAACCTGACTTTGGAGCTAGTTAGCCTAGGGTTTTTCAAAGAAACCCTAATTTTCCAAAGATGGAATCTTGAACTTCTGATTTGATAGGAATATGCGCCTCCTCAAGGCGATTTGTCCAATGTACTCCTTTTCCCAAATCTATGGACATAATCCCAAAATAACTGATGCCCTACTTTCAAAAGTGATAGGGCCAAAAATGAAAATTCTCGGATTTGAATTCTGCTTCCACGGGAAAATGCGCCCTCCTAGGGTGAGTTGGAATAACCTCCTTTTCAAGATAATATGTGGAGGAAGGTTCCTGGAAAAAGAAGCCCTAGTTTCTCCCAGTCCCAATGACAGGGTCAAAAATAAAACTTCTCATAATTGAGTTTTGCTTTCTCCAAAAGATGTGTCGTCCTAGGGTGAGTTAGCCTAGCCTCCTTTTCTTGATGATCCGTGGAGAGAAAACCTCAAACCAGGAAGCTCTGGTTTCTTGATGTTGCACAATGTCTTATTTTCAGGTTAGCTTTGATACCATGTTAGAGTTTGTACGTTAATTCAATATTATCTAAGATCTTTAACTGAAAGAATAACAAGCACAACAAAACACAATAGACAGAATATTTTTCCTCGAGGAAACCATAAAGGAGAAAACCCCACAACTTCATCAAAGATAGATTTGTCACTAATACAATATCAAGCCATAAGTGGAAAAACCAAAATATGTCTTATGTAGCTTCTCTCTTTCTCCACCAGCAAACTTGTCTTATCTCCTTTGCTATGCGAACTTGTGTGAGAGAGTAGTGTGTCCAAATGAGAGAGCAAGGACCTCTATTTATACTTTACTTTTAACTTGACCTTTTACCTAACCAGGCCAGCCTCACTAAAACTGATTGGGCCAACTTCTCTAGGAAGACTCAATAACCCTTTTACATTTGACTCTAGGGGATCTATTGCCCAGACTTACAATGGATGTTTTACCTCAATGAATTTGCATGACCAAACATAATAATGACATCCCCGACTGGAGGAAAAACATCTCCGTCGGATGTACAAATAAAATACAATAATAATATCAATATAAAATACAAGTGAATATATTTCGAAGTTACATTTACATCAACACTTAGCATTTAGTTTGGACAATAAATTCCTCCCTAAGGGATATTGTTGGCTTCCGTTGAATCCCACACCTCCTAGGTGTTGTACAACTATACCATTGGGAAATACAAAAGTGGTTTAGCATATCTTGGATTGTTATTAGAGTTTTCATTCTCCACCCCATCTATTTTATTTTGCTTTTTATCAATATTTCTTTGTTTGCTTGTGAGTTACTCTAACAATCTATTGCGGGAACACTAGGAGGAATACCAACCACCCCACACAAGGGATTCAAGGACGGGCCCCTTGCTGCAAACTACAAGGATTAGCCCCTTACCAAGTGGAAGAGTGCACTTGTGCAATTTTTTCCACAAAGTTCTAATGGTGACCATACTTATTTTTATTCATTTCTCATTAAACTAGGTTGTTTTATGCTAACTAGTTGTCACTTGCAAGATAACATATATTACACCTCTTGCTTCCAGAATTTGTCCCCAAGATGGCCCCAATTTGTTTTAATATAGTAGCATGGATCTTGGCCTCTCGACTACCTTGATAGTGCAGAAACAACCAGCATAGTCGCATGGACCACGCAGGTTATCCATGTTCAACCCACACTATCCCACCAGGATAATCTATGCGGCAGGTCAATGTACCACCCATGATGTTCAATGCTTATGTTTTGAATTGACCTGCATGATCCGCATACAAGAAGGTGGTTTATCAGCACTACCATTATTTAATTTGTTTTTTACCTGCATAGTTTAGTTTGGCAGTCCAAACATTGCTTACAAGTGAACTTAAATTAAGGCTAATTCACATAAATACTTAAATTTGTAGTAATTAGTTCACCTAGACCAATATTAAGAAGTAAATATTTCATCTCTCTTGAAACATACCTAGGTTAAAAACTTTGAGGCTTTCAATGGGCCCCATCGTTGTCACTATTATTCGAGACCATTTCTTGTTTATGCACAACTGACATGTGTTTGGTATCAATGCTAGTGTAGAATACACTTTTTGCACACAAGCTAGGACCTAAAGACTCTTGTCTCCCATAGTATGCTCTCCACCTTGCACTTCATGTGAGCTTGGTGAATCAAAAAAGGGTGAGAAGTGTGAAATACCTCCATTGCACACTTATCTCTTAGTTAGCATTCTTGATTTTGCAAAGCACCATGAGCATCTCTTAGAGTAAAATGTACGTATTACTTGATATACTCTTCTAGTTAATTTTTCGATAATCAATTTGATTTCATCAATGTGTTTGCACCACTAGCACACACTGAAGAGACCTAAAGACTCCCAATCCTAGTATGCTCTTCACCTCACACTTCATGTGAACTTGGTGAATCAGAAAGGTAGGGACTGTGAAATACCTCTCTTACACTCCATAAGTGAACACTCAAAACCCTTAAAATCAACATTATAATTGTCTAAACCAACTAAAATTCTCCACAGGAGGTCAAAAACAACATTTTAGTTAGGTAGGATTGATTGGGATAGGCATCCAATAATTCTCACTAGTCTAGTCTCATTAGCAACATAGCATTGTTGTCTCACATGGTACTTACAAAATCCTGCTATAAGCAAGTGTTAAAAGAAAACCCGGATCAAAAATTTGCCATGACGAAGGAGATGAACTTCAAGGTATAGCTTCTCTTCTCTCCCCTACAAGCCACTCATCTTGTTGTAGGGAGACAACACTATACTATGCAGGTCGAACCATAGATCCACACTTGACGCAAGGTAAGACTTAGTGGCCCAAGTTAGGATATCACCATGGAGCAATCGTGAGTGAAATTTGTCTTGAATTCATCTATTTCCTTTGGTAGGTGTTTCCAAGTCTTCTTGATTGGAACTTTGGCCCCATCGCTGATAGAGCTAGCTCTTTGTTACCTCCACTAGTCTATTGGTGAGTGGATACCATTATCACCATCAATTTTTCTTTTTGGAGGCCGAGGTAAATTTGAGAGGAAGGATGTTAGGTATTCTAGGGAATTTACAATTATTTTCTTTTTAAATACAAGTTCACTAAACTCATAATAAAAAGAACCTACATGTGGGAACTCATTCACTAAAACCAACATTGCACATATCACTCACTTATTGCACCATTTTGCATCTGTTGTGGTTGGCATATTTTTGCATTTGTTCAATTGTGTTTAAAATCCACTATCACTGTCGTTTGACACAATTACTTCACCATTGAGGAACAAAAAAACATCCCAAGACAGTCTCGTATACTGCAAGGCATATACTCTCTCTCAAGGGGTATTTTTACACCTTCTTCCCGCAATTCAAAAGGAAGGTACCCTAGCCAAGGTCGTTCCCAGGACACATTGATAGGATCATCTAGTCGAGGAAAATCCTTGATAGGTGCATCTTCTCATCCTAGAGAAAGTATTGATTACACCACTTCTCCCCCCATTATAAGAGGTACCACTCTAGCTTATCCCCTTGGAGATCCCTCATTTCCCTTTGACCCATCCTCTCTCATAGTAGGTGAGCCGTTGTTTACAACACCACCTGGGTCTCCCCCTCGTAGAAATCACATCCCACACACGATGGAAAGACCAATGGTCCCTACCTTACCATTCATGGCTAGTTTAAATATACCTCGTTTGTCCAAATTGATCAATGATTCCATAGCTCATGATCCCACATGGCCGGCTATGGCAGATAAAATTCCCTTCAATATACACAAATTCTAAGGAAAGCAGGTGAATGGTCCCTCCAACCATGTCATGTATTTCTAGTTATGGTATTCATCTGATAGCATATTAGATGATCCTATGAGGATTCGTCTCTTTTAGTGTACTCTCACAGCCATGGCAAAAAAATGTTATGTCAACCTAGAAAGCACAACTCGTTCCACATTCACAACATTGGCCACTGCATTTCTTACTTACTTACAACTCCCGATTTTACATGACCTTGACCTCGAAATTATCATAGAGTTTCACCAAAACATGTCTACCCACATTGCGTACCACATCCACGAGTGGTGTAGGCATCACACATTGTGCAAGATCGATATACAACCTCCCTTTTTGATGGATTGGTTTATCAAACCTCTCCAACCCACCATAGCAAAAGATGTCTCCACCTACATGCGAAAAAGTGAGGAAGAGGTTATTCTGAAAGAAAATCATTTTGATCTCATATATGCACAATCTGGATACCTTTATACTATCCTCCCTGATGCCCCTTAACATCAGTCGTTGGATCCTACACCTTCAGGATAATCACATTCTGTGGATGGTATTATTGGGTTCGTTTCCAGCCATTTAAGAAAGGTTGCTCCTAACATGTTGACTCCATTCAACATGGTTCCCCACTACCCATCCATGCCACCTGTGTTGATACCCCCTACTTTGGTACCGACCTTACTAGTTGGGAAATTACAATATGGACCGTATAGTCCTACATACCCAAACGTTATCCAAGCGATGACGGTTCCTACACCACCAATGGAACAAGCCATTCCTACGTCCACCTCTTATGGAGCGCAAAACGCATTTATCCCACCCATGGGGTATAACCCTTCTTATCCTTTCCCATGTCCAACTAGTCAACAACCTGCCCCCCATATGGGAGTTAACCTAGTTCAAGATGTTTACATTCAACAACCTCAACAATTTGAGCAATTGAACACTGCCAACCCCCAGAATATGCAGAGTCGGGGGGGAGAATAAAGGTAAGAGAAAACTAAATCAGTAGTTGGGGAAAGGGAGAAACCCCCCTCCCCAAAAAAATGAAAAATACGAGTAACCAAAATACATGGACTATCAATCCTCCTAAACAAGGGAAGAATCCCACCCTTAGGACAAATTACTATTGCTCCATTTGCGGCGATTATGGTCACTACATGCATCATTTTCCTCTTATCCCTGATTGACAACAATTAGTTGAATCCAAAAAGAAGGCGATAACGAACCCTCCTCATGAAGCAAATCATCCCCAGCCACAAACCATCGTATTGCAACACCCCTTTGCAAATCAAGGTGTAGTTACACAACAACAATATCCTCGCCCACCCGGTGATGGATCTTTTCAAAATATCTATACATTGGATGTAAACCTTAAGACACGATCCATAGGTTATGATGGGCCTTCTACCCCCCAATTGGAATACGTTCCCATCCCCTCAGGGTCCATCTACAAATACCACACCCGAATACAGAACAAATCCCATGGATTCTGAAGGTTCCACTTCGGCGTACCCCTAATAACCTTCACATGAAAGATGCCCACAATTAATGTATTAGGGATGACTTAGCTCAATCCCTTGCAGCCATGTCCACATTATAAGTGTTACAGTATTTCCAAACACAATGAAAGGCATTACTTAATGCACTCAGTGTCGTCGATCCCTCTGCCTCGCACCTCATGACCTTTGATCTCGACAAAGGTGATCCACGACTACCGTCATCAATCACATTTCAAGTTCCAGTTACTGTAAAGAATGTCATGATCCATCGATGTATCATCGACGAAGGTGCCTCCACTTGCCTCATGTCTGCAAAAGCCTAGAAACAATTAGGGTCCCTTGAGTTGGTCCCCTTGCCTATCACTCTTCGTGCATATGATAGGATACCATCCCAAGCAAGAGGATTGTACCAAAATGTCTCCATAGAGATGGGGGGAAAGATGGTTATGATCGATATCAAAGTAGTCAATGTTGAACTTGACTACAGCATCCTCTTGAGGCGTAGTTACATGCATTCCATGAAGGAAGTATCCTCATCGGTCTTCCATATCATGATGTTTCCCTTAAATGGGAAGGTATTTACTCTCGACCAACTTAACTACTATGACCCCAACACCACAAGCAACCCCGACAATGTCCTACCAACTATACTAGGAGATGATGAACCATATGTTGAAATTTCCCCTGGTATGTACAAGGACTCTGACTTGTTAGGAGTACATTTGGGATCACCCCCAAGGATCCCTATAGTAACCGATCGCCTGATGTGCACAATTTTCACCACTGAAAATGGCGTCGCCTCCACCTTGACACCATCATCAACACCCACTGAGTCATGGAATTGAACAAATGTTGAGCTCATTGGTACCACCAATTTTCAAATCAAATTCTTGTATCCTCCCATGGTTGTACAAGGGACACCGTTTATGGATCAATTAACTCTACCTGGGATAACTTTGGGAATACCGGTATGGTACCTTACACCACCCTGCCCAGAGATGGCCTCTAAACCAATTTCCCATTATGATCTTGTCCTTGTTTCAGCTGCTATGCCTACAAGGCCCATAACACATTCAGTTATGACATCCCAACCAATGACATCCACAACTAAACAACAATCGGTCATCACTAAGATCGCCAATGGGGGCACCAAACAACCAAAGTTGAAAGGACCCCTATTACCTAACCCAAAAACCAATCCAGTGGAAAATGCTAAGCCTAAAGTAGGGGGCACCAACCAACGGGATTGAAAATCCTAGGTTATGATCAATACTTCCAATCAAAGGGTCACACCACCGTGTTCTGTTTGTGGGAAGCAAGGCCACGCAACCAAATTATGTCCTACTTTTCCAGATCTAAGGAATTTTCTCAACACCCCTATGAGTATAAAACATGCTCCACCAATGGTAAAAGGGGTCACATCTCCCTTTCCCACAATAAATTCCAAGACATTGAGTACAAATCATGCATGTTCCATATGCACTTAGTACAGGCACTACACACACCATTTCCCCGACCTCCCTCGATTTCAGGAAGCATTGGAAAATATTAGGCTCACAAAAAACTTGGAGGATGTCCCCTCCCATCACCATAGGAGGCCTCTAACAAAATACCAATTAAGATGATCCCGAATAACTCATCCCCGCAGTGAGCTAAATCCATACCTAACCAATAGTCACAAAAACGACCACAAAGCTTAGCTATTGTCCTAAACCAAACCAATGCCACTCGACCATGTCGTTCATGCAATTTAATGTCTCATCATTCATTCCAATATCCTCTAGTCATCACATTCCTCACTTTGTGTGCAACTCAAATTCGATTATCCGATAACCTCACCCCTTGTCGGACCACGCTCCCAACGGTAATTGAGGAGGATATTGAACCAATGGAGAACAATGTTGGCACTAACACTTTTCTTCCGTTAGATCAACCGAGAGATATTGATCCCCCATAACTAATATCCTGCAATGTGCTAGATCCCTTAATATTTCTTCAAGAAGAGATTCTAGCACGTACCCCCAGTACTTATGGATATCTCGACATCCTGCATCTCGAGTCAACCCCTCTCCCATCCCATAATGAAGAACCTATTTCCTAATATGAAGATATGTTAGCATAATACATCTTCTCTACCGATGAAGAGATATTCGAGGCCATGAACACTAACGAACCTCCATGGGACTCCATCCATCATAGGTCCTTAGCAATTAGTAAGTAGGAACCACACACGCTACTCGCCGAACGACAATATACAATCTAGTGAAAAGACTTTCTACCCCCTAGTCATATCGATTGGTTTAAGAATCTTTTTCCTACCCCTGATGCATTCAAATATAGTAAAATTTCCAATATCTCCCCTACCACACAGGTCAACATATCCATTACACTAGGAATCATCGAAAACATCTCTATCGGGGCTTCCTGCTCACCATAGGAAATTATTGACTTTACTACTCTCTTCAAAGAATTATGCAACGTCTTAGCATGGTCATACATAGAAATGCCAAGTCTTGACCCAACAATTTTCAAACATCACATTGACACTTGGGACGATTCCATCCCCATCTGAAAAAAAACAATGCTTGGTCCACCCTTATAAATCCCCCACAATCAAAGACGAAATCGAAAAACTCTTGCAAGTGGTATTTATTTTTCCCAGTGTCTAACCCCGTCCTAGTTAACAAAAAGCATGGAACTATTAGTGTCTGTACTGATTCCCAAGACCTCAATTTATCCTGCCCCAAGGAAACATTTCCCACACCATTCATCAACCGAATTGTTGACTCATGTGCTGGTAGTGAAATGTTTTCCTTCATGGATGGGTTCTCTAGATACAACCAGATATGTATATTTCCCCAAGATCAGTACAAAACTACATTTACTACACCATGGGGCACCTTTTACTACAAAGTTATACCCTTCGATCTAGATAATGCCAGAGCCACTTTCCAGAGATCAATGGCAGACGTTTTTAATGACTTGGCTCACATAATCCTTGTCTTTTAAGAAGACCTTACTGCCTAGTCCAAAAAATGATGTGACCACCTTCAAGATCTTTGTACCATTTTCACAAGATGTCACAAGTATAATATATGCTTAAAATCCTTGAAGTGTGTATTTTTCATTACCGATGGTCGCCTCTTAGGATTCATTGTCTCCAAAGATGGCATCACTGTCGACCCTTCCAAGGTTCAATCCATCTTGGAATTATCACCCCCACGAACACCATGCGAGTTACAAAGTGTCCAAGGGAAGGCCAAATTTCTTCGTCATTTTATTCCAGATTATGCCACTCATGCGCATGGATTTTTAAGACTTCTTAGGAAATATCTCCCATTTAAGTGGAATGATTATGCCTTGTTGAGGCCCTGGATGTGATGCTAGAATATTTTCCAAGGAAATCAACAGAAGGTGACATCCCAATCTTAAAGGCTTAAAAAAAACCTACGCAAGAGTGCTTCTATCCCCAAATTGTTTGGTGTGACTGACTCTTACAGATATTAGGCCTCCGCAGGCACTTATGTGAATGGATCCTGGTGGATCTATATTCTTGTTAGGGAAGATTAAAAGGTGTTCTCTGTATAAAGGGTGAGTAGTGTTAGCTTAGGAAATATCTAATTAAGTTAGATCCGGATTAAGAAATATGACTTGAGTTTGCAGAACAATCAGATCTTGATTATTTGACAAGTATATTACCAATTAATAAACATATGAACTGGATCTGTACTTATCAGCTTTAGACCAAACCAAACAATGAAAATTGAATAATTTTACCCAAAAAATTAAAACATATATGGGACTGTTCTGTTATGATATGCTAATTGAAAAATCAACATCACTTTAAATATATTGTTGTTTATCAGTTGCAGAAATAGAAAAAATGAGCTGAACAAATAAATTCATTTAACACATAATAATACATTAATCATATGTTAAGATAAATCCAACCTATAGATCGATTCATTCATAAAATTTGCAACATAAAACAAAGTTGATTCAATAATCGAAGTGAGAAATATGAACCTCTCAATGAAATTTGACAAATTATACAAAAGAGATGGCCAAGAGAAACTGACTGTATTTCATTAAGTTTGCAAAACATTACAATGTATCAAAGAAACAAAGCATCTCCAGTTCTCCTTTGGTGATTTTCTCCTCCTCTTCCCTATGAGATCTAATCCCCTTAAATAATAATTACATGAAATTTATACAAAGGACATATTTTCCCATAAAGACAAGGATTACAAAATATTTCTAATCTAAGACTGGCCAAGGGCAATTGGCCACTTGGCCCACACATCTAACAAATCTTCCACATCCTGATATTTGGCCAGTTCGAGTGCTAGCTGAGTATTACAAGTGAAAGACTCAATCTTGTTTTTCTTCACTTTATGCCATGCATGCAGAAAAAGGTTGATATTTATCCCTAAACTGATGGGTTTCTTGATTAATTCCTCTACCTCACAAATCTGTATGTACTCCAGCTATTGAATTCACTCTTTGGACTATGAACATCTCTGATCAACCTACTCAATTGTAAGCTTAGGTGGGCAAGCCTTTTCGATGAGGTCCATGGTTGGAAATTCTAGCATGATCATTATATTATTAGTTGCATACCACCTCCTGCCACAAACTGTTTATGCTTTCTGGATTGTGGCCTCAACTAATTCACAAGCATGTTCCCACGAATCCAAAGAGATTATAATCCTTCTGAACTTGATATTGTTCAGAACAGGGATATCTTCGGGCTTGTCCTCTATGTACTTCTTCCAATCTACCACATCTTCAATAGCCCTAGTTTCTTCTCCCCTTCTCTCATTATGTTATTCAAAGACATAAGAATGATGCTCAAAAACATTGTATGTCTTTTGAATTTCATTCAGGGATTCAAATAGCTCAGTCAAGAGTTTCTTATGATCTTCATTTATTTTAAGAGCTAGCTCCTTGAATTCTTCCTTGGAAAATCTAGAGAAAGAGGAGGTAGCTGCCTTGGCCACTGAATCCTTCAAATGCTACTGAAGTACTGTGATCTTTTCAGCATAGCCAATGTTTAGCACTTGTGCTTCCTGTAGCTGTTGCTGGAGAGACGTGTTTTGCGCCTGCAGGTCTTTCAACTGACTGTCATGATCATCTCTCAACTCTTGAAGTTGAGATTGATGTTGTTCCTTGATTTAATTCTTCTCATGCCTAAGCTTTTGCAGTTCCTACTGCTTGGCCTCAATCTCCTTGTTTAATGAAGTAATAGAGTCATAATTAGCCCTTGTAAAAGCTCCCATTGCTGCAGTAGTTTCAAGTGCTTCTTGCTGCACATCAGTAGATTTTTTCTTCCATATGACTTGGTTGGGAAGAGGACCATCCATAATAGTCCCTTACCTCTGTATTTTAGTTCCTCTTTTCACTATTGCCTTCTCAGACTTGTTGTAGAAATATTCTCCCAAGGAAACCACAACATCTTCCTTGAAATATGCCACTGTGTCCACTGTGGAAGTGGACACATCAGAAGTTGCAACCAAAGGTGTGGTTTGAGAGAAAACAAAAGTTGGAATATGAATGGTGATTTGGGTGGTGTAGATGGAAGGGGAAATGGTATTAGAAACTGATGGCAAAGAGGAGGAAGTGGAAGGTAGAGAAATGATCTCAGTTAGTGAAACAGAAATTGGAATCACAGGTGATTCTAATGAAGTGGTGGGAACTTGGGTTTGAACATCTAGTGTAAGTGTGACAGAAATTGGGACCACAACTGGCTTTTGTGAAGTCACCATGGGGGTTAGTAGTGTTTCAGTTGATGTGAGTTCAGGAGTTATGATATTAGACAATGAGATGGAAGGTAAAATGATTGGAATGTCTAATGATATAGGAGATGTTATAGCTATTGCAATGCTAACCTATGGAAAGTGAAAATCAGGAACATAGGCATCAACATTTATGTCCTCCAAGAGGTCAGAAGAGGATGAAGTGATAGAAATAACGTCATGTAGAGTGTTAGGAAAGACAACAGAACATGAAAATTTAGAGGGAATAGTTTCCTCATCCTCATCACTTTCTTCTATGTGGAGCATAGTCACATCGGGCATAGGCCCTTCAACCTTTTGGTTCTTTTCCGAAGTGGTTGCAGCAACAGTCTGAGTTTCAACCTCCGAGGTTAGTGCTTCCAATTCCCTTTTCATCTCAGTACCTGGCTGAATCAGAGCATTGAGATTTTCCAAAGGCCTGGGCTATGGTGTGTCTTCAATTGGGGCCTTTCCTTTGTCATCATCATGGTAGGTCAGCATCAAGGGGGTGCTTGCTTTTTGAGCTTCTTTCTCTGCCTTGTCTTTCTGAACCTTTTCATCAAGTGATAACTCAAACTTTATGTACTGCAAGACCTTATCCTTGAGCTCATGTTGATAGTGAAAGATAAAATTATTTTCTTCCAAGGAGGAAGTCTTATTCAGAACCTCATCAAATGAATTGACACCCTGGTAAATAGATTCATCAGGATCAGTCTGATGAACATACTCACTTTTCATGTGTTCCTATGCAAAATGATTTACCAAAAATGGCTTAGGACCATGCATCCTCTTTGGAGATTTCCCAAGCTTAAGGGAAACAATATTCTTTCCAAGTATTCCAGCATGGGTTGAATTCTGAATTGATAGAGTTACAAGATGAAGTGGGAACTTGGGCCACCCTCTTCTTTTGGCTCTGGTGAGTTTGGGGAACACACCATCAGTGACAGTCTGAAAAGAAATCTCTTCCAAAAACAGTCTGTCTGGTACAATTCTGGGCAATAGATGTGTTGTGTTGCTGCCCCCAAATCCTGATAGAAGAGAAGTATTCTCCTACATGCCAGTCACCCATAGTAGAGACAAGTGCCTCTGCATGTTCAGAGAAGGTGGGAGCATTGTCTTGGAAAATAATCAAATGAATTGAGCCAACAAAATGATCAAAGATATCATATATAGGAGGCATGAAATTGCCTTCCCATAATGCATAGCAGTAAATAGGAGGTGCGAGCAAACTCCAGTTCCATCCCATGGAAGGAAACTAAAAATCCGAACGAAAGATGTCCATGATATAATCTGAATAGAAGAATGGAGGTCTTCTGGTATTTCTCAATTGTTACCTTGTTCTCTACTGATAGAATTTGAGCCTAATTGAAGGAATCTCCTGTAGTGAGTACATGGTGGGAAAGGGGTGCCCATTTGGCCTTAAATACTCAGCAATATGGTAACCCATGTAACTGAAAAAGCATGGCTGCTAGTAGGGAGAACGACTCTTTGAAACAGGAGATGGGGTAGGATTTGTTAGCCTTGGGCGTGAAGCTTGTAGGATTATTCATCCATGATTTAAGCATTTCATTTAAGTTGAATTAGGTGTTGGTGGAGTCCAGGAATTTGGCATTCAACAACTGGTCGGGTTGTCTTAGGGCATAAGCTCTAGTGAACGCTCCGGGCAGGAAGGAGGTTAACTATGCCCCAGACTTTTCATTGAAAGGGCGGGCTTGAGGGCTAGCATGGTCAATCATCCATTTGATAGCGTCGGTGTAAGTCATGAGATCTGGTCTGGCCGCAATGGCATGCAGTTGATATTTGCTAATGTTTTCGTAGGAAGACTGGTTATGTTGGATTTCAGACATGTCATCATTGTCGAAAATGGAGTAAATCCTCGACCAATCTAAGTGATAAATTTCAGAGACCCCTCCATTTGTATCAGAGAGGATTCCATTGTTTGGGTGTTTATTTTTAAGTTCCCTTAGGGCCGTTTTGGAGTGGGTATTTTTCGACATGGTGGGGAAACTTGAAAATCTAATAAAATGAGAAAAATAACAAATCAATACAACAAATTTTAACTCTGAATTATCACCAAAATGAATATGCAAGTGTCGAAAACCAACCTGTGTCGAAGAAAGGAATACAATGGCAATTCTGGTAAAAATCCGCAGTAAAAATATTTCGCCCAAGTGAAATTCATAAATTCGAAAAACAGTGGAAAAATTGTAAAAAATGGAAATATTTAAACGACAGTGGAGTCAATCCAAACTGTAAAATTTAAAAGGAATCGACGGCTTAGATTCAAAAATGCGTAAAAGCGGAAAAGAAATGCGGGAGAAAAATTTTGTATTTTGTATTTTAGATTTCCACAATCCGTAATTCGCAATGCTGGTTGTGGGTTGTGGAAGTGCAAGTTTGAAATTTTAAATGTTTCAATGTTTCCGCAATACGAAATCCGCAATGGGAAAAACGAAGCGGCGGAAATCTAAGGGAAAAATCAATCTTCTGCAATCCGTAATGCGGATTGCGGGTTGCAGGTTTACATTTCTCTTTTGCTTATTAAGATTTCTGATTTCCGCAATCCGTAATGCGGGTTGCAGAAATGTAAATGTTTATTTTCAGCTATTAAGTGCTTTCCGCATTCCGCAATCCGCAATTTGCGGTTTGAGGGTTGCGGAAAGGAAAATTTTTAGTTTTATTTAACTAAATGACTTCCGCATTCTACAATCTGCAATTTGAGGGTTGCGGAAATAAAATTTTATTTTACTAAAAAAGGTTTCCCAGCATCCACAATCTGAATTTGCGAGTTTCAGATTGTGAAAAGGAGAAGTTTATTTTCTAAAAAATTTCAACATCCGAAATCCGCATTGCGGATTTTGGATTGCAGATCGAAGGTTGTGGAAACGACATGATTTGAAGAAAAAGTAAGTTTTCCGCAATTTTCAAAATGCACAAAATAAAGGTTCTTTCAGCAAAGTTTATTAAATACAAGGCATGGAAACAAAGGGGATAAGGAAAACAATAAAAAAACACCCCAAAAATGAATAAAGAAATTCTAAGCTACCTTAAAAATTGATAGTGGGGTTCCCATTTTCATTGACAAAAATGGGATCTATTGTGCCTACAACAGATGGCGACTGGCTGGGCAAAGCAGTTATCTCTGTAAACATAATATTTAGTTTTGAGGGGGGGACATGTCAGAATGAAAGAGGTTTCAGCCTTCAATTTAGAATTTTTTTTTCACAAAATCACAATCAAACAGGAGGGTCAATTTAATATGATTGATATGTCCCCGTCCGAAATCACTTAAGATGATGTTCATTTGAAAAGGAAGCCTAACGGTAAAGAGGTAATCATTGAACCATTATGTAAACATGAGAGGGTAGTTTGAGATAAACCTTAAAACCAACTTACAGTTATTCCAAGTCACCAAATCATGAGTCACCTTGAATTATTAATTATTAATTTATTGTATTTATTGATTACATTTTTTACTTTTTTTAATTTTTTTTTTGCCAAAAACATATGTACAAATAAGACTTTGTTGCAACAAGGCCATTTCCCTGACTTGGTGATCAGTTTTTGGCAATGCCATACCTCACTTGGAAACTGAACAAGCTAGCTTTGTAAGGAGACTCCTTATCATGTAGATTTGACACTAAAGGCAATTATCATGGCTTGGTGACCATATAGTAATAATTCAGTCCAAAATCAAGTTCATGATCATGGTCAGGATGGCTTGCAATAAGACCCCATGTTCTTGAATACAACAAGATGTCTTAACAAAAAAAACAAAGTTAATTTAAATGTAAATTACAAGACATTACCGTGGCTTGGTGACCATATTTCAGTAGTGTTACTCACTGATACTTGTGGATCATGAATGGATAGACCTGTGATAGGATCTTCCACCTTCCAATAGTAGTTTAAAGCCACCTCCCTAGTTTGATGAGCAATTCTGGAGATGTCATTCCACTCTGCATATATGAATGTAATGGGTTGGCTTGTGATAAGAACCCCCATCTTGCAATTTACAGTTATTAAAGTGCATTTAATTTCAATATGATCATGATGGGATCTGAAACGGATAAAGGTTGACTAGGCTATAAATATTTACTGCCAATCACTAATGGAACACAAGGTAGGAACACCTGGTCACCCCTATAACTTCAATTATCAAAATGAGACATCCTTAAATATGGTGATTCAAATGGGAAAGTATCAATTAAAGCTCTGCATAGATTGGTTGTTATATCTCATGAAAAGACACCTTCACATATAGATTGAGTAAAGTGAATTTGACATGGCTACCTTAAATCTTGAGACTGAATTGATCTGAGATGAACTGAATAGAAACCTATGCCGAATATTTGGAATTAGTATGATTCAAAGAAAGGAAAATCTCAAAAAGAAACAAACAAACCAAAAGAAAAAAGAAAAACAAACCTCACCTATGTACAGATAAGCCAAATGCTTATCTTAAATGAAATACTTCTTGAGTAGTTTAACATTGTCTAGATAGGTTTCGGAGACACCTTCCAGTGTTTGTAGTTGGAAAGTGCTAGGGCCAAGCTTTTCTGTAATAATGAATGGCCCTAGCCACAAGCGTTGAAATTTGGTATAGTCATTCTTATCTTTATGTTGTTTATCGCATTTTAAAACCAAATATCCCACTGTGAAATCCCTATCAGTTGAGGACTTTTCATCAAACCATTTCTTAACTAATTGTTGATGTTGATATATCTTATTCTTGGATTTCTCCCTATCCTCTTCCAATTTAAGTAATGTGCCAATTCTTTGTTGAAGGGGGAAGAGTCATCATGTTGCATTGAATGAGCTAATTGTAATGAAGGGATCAAGAGATTAGATGGTAAGATGGACTCCTTACCGTAAACCAAACAGTAAGAGGAGTTTCCAATGGCAGATTTTGGGGTTACACGGTCTTCCCAAAGAGAATTGAACAGTTGAGTGTTCCAATTCTTGTGATGCGTGGCTACAGTATGTTTCAATATGTTGATCAGGTTTGCTGAAACATTTTATGTTTGAAGAAAACATTATCTTAACTTTTATTATAAAGTTTTATATTTGGCCAAGTGGCCAAGGATGACTTTAACTACACAATATTATTATTTAAATAAAATAAAATAGGAGACACTCACCCAAAGAGACTATTGAAAGAGTGTTTACTGACCCACTAGGTGGAATGGAATCTGGGGTAGAAGGCAATGGACAAGTGGCAGCATCATGAACTCAGTAACTAGCTATTGTTCTGTGACAACTCCCTTGAATTGTGGTCATAGTTCCTTGAAAGATGGGATTGGAGCTTGAGGCTCATTTATTTTGGAAACTGATCACTAGAGACCTAGGCATCTTTATAAAGCCATCGAATTGAGCAGAGGATCACACTTTTTCTGACGAGAAAATTTACCTTGTTGTTCTGCTGTATGCACACAAGAGATTAAATGACGGGAAGCTATGTTTTGAGTTGTAGTGTAAGTCTATTCCATTTCTCTAGATGTAGATTTATTTCTTGCTTAAGGCAGAGGTTTTGAGGTGTATTGCAAGTCTCCATTGATTGTTGGTAGTACAACCTGAGTGCCTTGCTTCTACACAGAGTCTTCTTTCTAGTGGTTCAGTAAACAGGATCGGGGGTCCAAAGGAGCAAGTGATATTGGCTGCTTCTTCTGGAGAAGGTTGGGAGGAACAAGCCTCTTTGGGTGTTTGTCCACCCTATCTATAGTTGCAGGTTCTACTTTTCATTTAAGTTCCTAAGTAGTTATAATTTATTTCTGTAATTGTTGATTTAGGATTTATTATTCAAATGTTGATAGTTATCAATTTGCAGAAGTAAATGTTTAATTTCCTGAATTGATTATGATTCTATAAATTATTGAGAAAATTATATGAAATGATAGAATAGATTTCTCCCCTACATTTTCCACGTACTATTCTTGTACCATACTCTAGTACAGGGAAGGGTGTTTAAAAATAGATAAGAATGATGTTATGCAATAGACAAAATGATTGAATAACTATCATAGATAGAAATTTGCTATGCTACTGTAATTTTTCTAATATGTCTTCATTTTATATTTAAATTTCTTATGTTGATCAATCATAGAAATCTTCTAGAAATACTTCCTCTATGAAGACATTATAATAATTTTTTTATAATTATAATAATAGAAGCAACATCTTTTATTCTGCACAAAACCTATGGTTTACTTATAGGTTAATTTATTTTCCTTTGGCAAGTAATTATTGTACATTCTCTTATCATTTTCTTCCCATCCTGTTAATGTAACTTATCTATAGATTGTTATCAATCTTCATAAGTTTAAAGCAGCTGTCGAAAAAGTAGTAAACAAACATAGACATGTTACAGAGCTGCTAAGCATTTATCTCATCATTATTATCATACAAAACAGACACATACAATATCTATTTGGACGAATGTCTTAAAAATATCAAACCCTCATATTTCTCTTTAAATTGGATTGACTTTTCTTATCATTTCGAAAATAGAATTTACAAGGAAGAACTCACTATACATAGATTTATCCTTATAGTCTATACCTACAGGATTACTTTTGAAACTCTTAAGAGAACTAAAATAACCTTAGTATCGAGACGAGTCCATAATCAACCTTACGGCCGAACACATGACATTTCTAAACACCAACTTATTGTAACATGGTTCCAAACAAGATACATTGCACATGGTCATCATTACATAACACACACACGATTTGATTTACATGTACAAAGCCAAAACCTAAATGAAGGAATACATTCAACAGTAAACAGTTGAATAATTTCTAGTTTAACTTAAGCGAAACCACCATTCAACAAGACAGTAGACCTATAAGACTAGGTCTAAACATTGTGGTTGTCTTCACAAAACCTTCAAAGTTAAACTCTAAACAAAACGATTCAAGGTTTGATTTACAAAATGAGGCATTTAGCCTTTAACTCTCGGCTATTAACAAAACAAAACATAGCATAAACAAGCATTGAAGCACTGCTCACAGACACGGCACACTTAAACCATATTATGTTACAAATACAAGAACTCTTTCATTTATAAAAATATTAGAAGGTTGAACTCTTTTAACAGTTACCATCCCTACTATCCCTTACTCAAATAAAACCATAACTGACCTTTGCTCAGTAACCAAACAACATTGGAATTTTACAGTAACAACATGAGGTTGAAACCCCAACAGTACTCCTAAATCAACAATGAGTTCAAAACCCATAAGTATCTTTTATTTTCATTAAACGACCAAGGGTTACAGCCTTCACACAGCTGTTACATTTCTTTCAACAAGTTACTTCACAGCAAAACGTTGGAGAATTAATACCAAGGTAGGGTGAGGATCCCATCCTCCCTATGCTTGTCTCATAGCCTAAAAAAATTACAATGGTGGCCACATCCTCAGCCAAACCAGAAAAATCGAAAAGCTTCGGCTAAAACAGCCAACGACCAATAGTTGCCAAGAGAAACCTACAAGAAGAACCACCGAGTCTTAACGATATTATTTAGCAGTATTCGAGGTAAGCTTTGAACATATAGACCTTTAAACACGTAATACCTGCCAAACAATATAGGGAGTGGTCAAAAATAGTCTAGAAGCTCAAAACAATACTGATATTTGCAACTACGAAATATCCATAGGGACCTTACCTTTAAAGAGAAACCTGTTCTGAACATTCACTCCTGCAACCGACGAAAGCACCAAGACATTAAAAGATCACCAACAACGGAGCCAAGAGTGGATCGGATCTAAGAACGCACGGTGGAAGTTGTTGAAGTAATAGGTCACGGGTTCGAAACTTGGAGAGATGCTTCCAAAAACCTGCTACTAACCCTAAGAACTTGCAGGCCTGTCGGCCTCTCGACAAAACCACCCACTGCATAATGAAAACCTAACTTATGCTTTCGAAACAATAAACTCCAGGCAGTTAATGAAGCACCACAACCCAAGAAAACTCCACGTGAAAGTTAGCCATGGTGGATGACAACAGGCATTCCACCAGCATTACTTTAATGCACTTTAATACGCATATCCACCACTAGTACATCGATCTACCCACCAAGAACCAAGGATATCATTCGGACCTTTATCAAATCGATCATTATCATTGCAATATAGTTTGGGTCACACTATTTCAATGGTCAACTATTCCATATAATTCGCATCATACCATAAGATAAAGTCTCGACCATCCACGATGGCGGGACTTATAAACAATATGCTATGATCACATTTCATTAACACCAAGCTAAGGTGGCATATTGCCAATCCATACATATAAGAAATTAAATAATACGAAAACCATCTTTATACATAGTGTTTAAACTATAAACACCCTATCAATACTATGGTTTAGTTACAATGTTAAATATGCTCTAGGCACTATAGTATTAATGGTACAAACTATAGAGGAAGCGCACATAGTAACTAATTTATAATTGTAGATACTATGACCATACTGTAGCATTAAAATGACCATTACATTACGGGTTAAACATAAAATGTATGGTGTCAAAGGATAGAATTAGAATTACAATAAGGATATTCAAACTTAGGATATAATCCTCGTACCATAGATATTTAATATTGATTATAAATCCTTTGAGTAGGATTTGCAATACTTAATATTGTTTTCAGTGCTCATCATCGAACAAATACATGTGCATTAAAATGACATAAATACTGAAGGTAGAATGAAATGACTTTAATGTCATATAAACAACACATTACAGATTTTTAACTGAAGAAACAATCGTAATGGATCTCACCCTGACGTTTTTGCAAGATATTCTATTTTTCTCTTTTTACAACCTGAAAAACTAACTGACAATAAATAGGATCTCCGTATTTACTTTTGAAACACTTTTTTTCTTACCTGTGATCTGCGACAAGAACGTTCAAATGCTTTAGCTAATAGCTAAGTAAGGCTCGGGGTGCCCATAGGACCCCTTCATTATCAAAAAGAAGAACAACCAGTTAGCGCATATAAACAATAGTAAGGAAATGGATGGAGCATTGACATAAATTTATAAGTAATCTAGGATGCACAACTGAAGCAAGAAAACACCAATAGCATACTAATGTAGAAACAAATACATTTCACACACATCGTAAAACAATACACATGCATTATTGTTATAACATCTTATTCCAGGTGTCGTTTAAAAGAACAAACAAGCATTTGATATATTTCCGCACAGCAAGTATAGTATTTAATGCTACGTTGAATTTTTTTTAAATTTTTGTGAATTTTCAAGATGTTACATGTGGTATCGGAGCGCTAGTTCAAACTCTAGGCCTCAAATAGGTTCACGTGCGCAAAATAGAAAATGAAAACAGAAACTCTAGTTACTAACTTTTATTTAAATTTGTTTCTGTACAGAACAGCTTGACATTTAATTTGTAGCTATGGACATACAGGAGGAATCAACAGAGGACAGATCTCCTCATCAGGGTAATTTTTAGGGGCAAAATTTCGCCAATTGGCTATTTTTCGGACTATTTTTAAAAAAATAAATTCGTTATTTGGTAATTTTTAGTCTCTAATATCGCATATATATACATCAAATATGTTTTTTTATCATAATTTTCGCCAAAATTTACAAATTTGAATAGTGAATTTTGTATGTTTCATATTTGATATTCGCCTACCTATCTATAGATATGTTTTTTTCAATCCAAAATAATCGCCTAGAGTTCTCTACTTAAGTATAATATTAGAATCCTTAAAAAATACCCCGCTCCTCATAATGAACTTAATAATGACAATCATGAGAATATTAATGAAGAAATCTACGTAGAACTTAATGATCAATCATTTGAATTATTACGTACTAATGAGGATTTAACAACTGAAATAAAAAGTGTTAAGGAAGAAAACGGAAGGATTTTAAGAGCACAAGAGGAATTGAATCAGATTTTATTGGATAAGTACCGTCAAGATGAAAAAGATAAGACGACAGAAGCAAAAACTGAATCTGGAACAATGTCCTACAAACATAGAGATAAGAAAGCAAAATACTATAAACTTAAATTAATTCTTCTTCTTCTGAATCAGATGATAAAACTTATCGCATAAAATATAATTCTGATTAGGACAGTAGTGACAGTGACTGTGGTCCTAACAAAAGACATCAAAATTATGAATAAATTTTAGGAGAATTTAAAAAGATAAAACCTCCAACTTTTAATGCGAAAATGAAAAGGGAGAGGTAGCTGAAGCATGGCTGTCGAGAATGAAGAAGTATTTTCAGATCTATGACTACTAATCTCAATTAAAAACTAAGATGACCATATACAATCTGACTGGAAGGGCAGATGTTTGGTGGAAAGATATGAAAAGAGTTAAAAATCTTAAGGACAAAGATATAAAATGGAGTACATTTAAGAACATGTTTAAGAAAAAGTATTTATCCGAACAGTAATACGAAGATAGGTCAAGAGAATTTTATGATTTAAAGATGGGTTCTATGACCATGAAGGATTTATGTAGCAAATTTCTCATCCTATTAAGGTATGTACCTTACTTAGCTAAAGAAAAACCTAAGATACAAAGGTTTCTAAGCTGCTTACCCTTCCACATAAAGGAAAAAATTGAATATGATAACCCTTCAGCTTTAGAAGAGGCCATGAAGAAGGCTAATTTCTGCTTTGAACAAAACAGAAAAAGAGAAGGAATATCTGGTTGGAGAAGTAATAAGACTAATAATTTTGAGCATAAAAAGAAAATTTTTAATCAAAATTGTAGAAGTTTTAAGAAAAAATTTAATAACAAAAATTTTTCAAGTAATAATTACAGGGGTAATGCACCGCATACTTTCACAGCTGTAAGGAATGTATCTGGTAATAATAACAATAATAATAACAGTAATAATAATACTAGACCACCTTTAAAATGTTATAACTGCAGTGGACCACATACTCGAGCTAATAGTCCACGCAACAGAAAGACAGTCAGCAACATTCACACCATGCAAGCAGAACCGACAATTGGTGATGTAGAAAGAGAAATGCTCAGGATTAATGCAGCACTAAAAATCGACAAGCAGACCATCAAACTTCTATGGTTGAAATCGAAGGTATGATACAAAAAAAATCTATTTCAATTTTAATAGATCCAGGTGCAAGTTTGAGTTACATTTCACCTGATTTAGTGAAAAGCTGCAAGTTAAAGGTAGAAAAAATTGATAATTCATGGTTAGTTCAGCTAGCAACAGGCACTAAAAGAAAAGTTACAGAATTTGTCAAAAGTTGTGGTTTACTTATGAGTCAGCTGAAAAACGCAAGTTAATTTGAACGTTTTTCCATTAGGGTCATATGATGTGTTAATTGGCATGGATTTTCTTGAACAGCATAGAGTAGTACTTAACTGTTATGAAAAGTCTTTTACCTGTTTGAATAATGAAGGTAACACCGAAACAGTAAAAGGAATTCCTAGGAAGACATCTATAAGACAAATTTCTGCTCTACAAGTAAAGAGAGTTGTAAGAAAGGGCTGTAAAATATTTGTTGTGAATATGATTAATGATGAATGTTCATCTAAAGAAGATAAAATAAAAATGGAAGACATACCTATTCTTAAGGACTTTTCTCATGTGTTCCCAGAAGAAATTCCAGGACTACCTCTGAAAAGGGAACTTGATTTCACCATTGAGTTAGTACCGAGAGCGGTACCAAACTCAATGGATCCTTATAGAATGAATATTCTGGAGTTAAATGAACTAAAATATCAGCTGAAAGAATTAATAGATAAAAAATACATAAGGCCAAGTGTGTCTCCTTGGGGAGAACTAGTTATCTTTGTTAAAAAGGACTATACTTTGCGACTGTGCATAGATTACCGTCAACTCAATAAAATGATTATTAAAAATCGATATCCCTTGCCCCACATTGACGATCTATTTGATCAGGTACGTGGAGCAAAGATATTCACTAAAATTGATTTAAGGTCTGGATATCGTCAAGTTAAAATAAAGGATGAAGACATATTCAAAACTGCTTTCACAACTCGTTATGGACACTACGAGTTCGTAGTTTTTCCTTTTTGGATAACTAATGCACCGGCAGTCTTCATGTGTTTAATGAATAACATTCTGCATAAGTACCTAGATAAGTTTGTAATTGTGTTCATTGATGATATTCTAATTTATTCAAAATCTAAAGAAGAGCACGACAAACACTTAAGAATAATTCTGTAAGTTTTAAGGGAACATCAGCTTTATGCTAAGTTCAATAAATGTGACTTTTATAAAGATAAAATACAGTACTTAGGTCACATAATATCTAAAGACGGAATTTATGTCGTCCCAAATAAAATAAGAGCAATTAATCAGTGGCCTGTCCCTAAAGACGTAACAGACGTATGGTCATTTATGGGAATAACAAGTTACTATAGAAAGTTTATTGAAGGATTCTCTAGAATTGCGAATCTCGTAACTTCTTTGTACAAGAAAGGGAAGAAATTCAACTGGGATAAAAATTGTGAAGAAAGTTTTAAGAAGTTAAAAGAGTTATTAACAACAACACCTATATTAAAAATTGATGATCCTAATAAGGACTTCGTTATATGCACCGATGCATGTAACGATGGACTTGGAGGGGTCTTAACTCAAGAAGGTAACGTTATTGCTTATGAGTCAAGGAAGTTAAAAATCCACAAAAAGAACTACGCAACTTATGATCCAAAGCTGGCAGCCGTTATACATGCACTAAAGATGTGTTGCCATCACTTAATTGGAAGAAAGTTCACATTAATGACAGATAATAAAGGCCTAAAATATTTGTTGAATCAAACAAATCTTAACGCAAGGAAAGCTAGGTGGATAGCTTTCCTTAGAGAGTATGATTTATAATTCAACACATTAAGGGTAAAGAAAACAAAGTTGTTGATGCCTTAAGCAGAAATGCAAATTAAGTTTTGTGCCAGCAATCAACACATTTAAGACAGATTTGGAAAATTAGATCGAAGAAGGAATTAAGCAAGATGAAAATTATCAAAAATTGCATGATAAAGTTGCTGAAAATTGATCTGAAAATTTAATAACAGATTACAGCATTAATGAAAAGGGCTTAATGACTTATAAAAATGGAATTTATGTACCTAGTGTGTCAAAAGTTAAACTGCTGATTTTGGATGAAGTTCATAAAAGTCCTTATTCGGGACACCTTGGTTATCAGAAAATGATAACTATGTTAAGAAAGGATTATTTTTTGCCCAAAATGAAGAATGAAGTGGCTGAGTACATAGCTAGGTGTTTTGAATGTCAGACAATTAAGGATGAACATCAACACCCAGCTGGCCCATTGCAGCCATTTCCAATTCCGGAATGGAAATGATAAATTATAAGTATTGATTTTATAACAGGTTTACCTAAGAATCATAAACAGAATGACTCAATCATGGTGGTTGTGGATAAAATTAGTAAATCTGCTAATTTTATTCCTGTTAAGACTACTTTCAAAGAAGCTAACATTACAGACGTGTTTATGAAGCAAATCTTTCACTTACACGGAATTCCAAAGGTATTTATTTCTGATCAAGATTCCAAGTTTACTGGAAATTTTTGGACAACATTATTTAAGGGATTAAATACTAAATTAAATTTCAGTACTTCTTTCCATCCACAAACTGACGGAAAAACTTAAAGGGTTAATAAGATTTTAGAAGACATGTTAAGAATGTATGTTAAAGATCAGCGAACAAAGTGGGAAGACTATTTGGATTTAGCTAAATTTGCGTACAATAATCATTATCAAGCATCTGCTAGAATTAGTCCATTTGAGATTTTATATGGAAGAAATGTTGTACTCCTATTTCTTGGGATAACCCTGTTGACAGATTAATGTTAGGACCATATTTGTTAAAAGAGATGGAGCTAACTGTGGAACAGGTACAAGGCAACTTAAAAGTTGCACAAGATAGACACAAAAGTTATGCAAACTTGAAACGCACTGAAAGAGAATTTCAGGTTGGAGATCATGTCTTTGTAAAGGTAAAACCCAAGAAAAGTTCTTTTAAGCTTGGGAGTTGTGCTAAACTAGCACCAAGGTACTGTGGACCATTTGAAGTACTATCAAGGATTGGACCTGTTACATATCATTTGGCTCTGCCATCTAATTTAAGAATCCATAATGTTTTTCACATTTATGTTTTAAAGAAGCATGTGCATGATGCTACTCATGTTCTGAATTGGAATGACATCCAGGTGGAACTCGAAGTAGATTTTCAGGTGGAACCGGACTGTATTCTCGACAGGACGGAAATTATGCTCTGGAATCATACCATAGGGTAGGTAAAGGTGCAATGGAAGCACCTTATCCCTGATGAAGCTACCTAGGAACTAGAACGTAACATGCGAGCAACATATCTAGTTCTGTTCTAGGGAGGCTCCGAGGAAGAATAAGCAACATCGAGGATGATGTTGAGCTTAAGTGGGGATGTTTGTAGCATACCCCTTTGCTGAAACATTTTATGTTTGAAGAAAACATTATCTTAACTTTTATTATAAAGTTTTATATTTGGCCAAGTCGCCAAGGATGACTGTAACTACACAATATTATTATGTAAATAAAATAAAATAGGAGACAAACACCCAAAGAGACTATTGCAAGAGTGTTTACTGACCCACTAGGTGGAATGGAATCTGGGGTAGAAGGAAATGGACAAGTGGCAGCATCATGAACTCAGTAACTAGCTATTGTTATGGGACAACTCCCTTGAATTATGGTCATAGTTCCCTGAAAGATGGGACTAGAGCTTGAGGCTCATTTATTTTGGAAACTGACCACTAAAGACCTAGGCATCTTTATAAAGCCATCGAATTGAGCAGAGGCTTGAACTTTTTCTGATGAGAAAATATACCTTGTGGTTCTACTGTATGCACACAAGAGATTCGATGAGGGGAAGCTATGTTTCGAGTTGTAGTGTAAGTCTGTTTAATTTCTGCTAGATGCAGAGTTATTTCCTGGTTAGGGAAGAGGTTTTGAGGTGTATTGCAAGTCTCCATTGATTGTTGGAAGTACAACCTGAGTGCCTTGCTTGTACACATAGTCTTCTACCTAGTGGTTCAGTAAACAGGCTCGGGGGTCCAAAGGAGCGAGTGATATTGGTTGCTTCTTCTGGAAAAGATTGGGAGGAATAGGCCTCTTTGGGTGTTTGTCCACCATATCTATAGTTGCAGGTTCTAATTTTCATTTCATTTCCTAAGTAGTTATAATTTATTTCTATAATTGTTGATTTAGGATTTATTAGTCAAATGTTGATAGTTGTCATTCTATAGAAGTAAATGTTTGATTTCCTGAATTGATTATGATTTTGTAAATTATTGAGAAACTTATATGAAATGATAGAATAGATTTCTCCCCTGCATTTTTCCACGTACTGTTCTTGTACCGTACTCTAGTACAACGAAGGGTGTTTAAAAAGAGATAAGAATGATGTTATGCAATAGACAAAATGATTGAATAATTATCATAGATAAAACTTTGCTATGCTCCTGTAATTTTTCTAATTTGTCTTGATTTTTTATTTAAATTTCTTATGTTGCTCAGTCATAGAAATCTTATAGAAATACTTACTCTATGTAGACATTATAATAATTTTTTTATAATTATAATAATAGAAGCAACATCTTTTATTTTGCACAAAACCTAGGGTTTACTTATAGGTTAAATAATTTTCCTTCCCATCCTGTTAATGTAACTTATCTATAGATACATTGCACATGCTCAACATTAAATAACATAGCCACGATTTGATTTACCTGTACAAAGCCAAAACCTAAACGAAGGAATACATTCAATAGTAAATAGCTGAATAATTTCCAGTTTAACTTAAGTGAAATCACCATTCAACAAGACAATAGACGTATAAGACTAGGTCTCAACATTGTGGTTGTCTTCACAAAAATTTCAAAGTTAACCTCTAAACAAGACGAGTCAGGGTTTGATTTACAAAATGAGGCATTTAGCCTTTAATTCTCGGCTATTAACAAAACACAACATAGCATAAAAAAGCATTGAATCACTACTCACAGACATGATGCACTTAAACCATATTAAGTTACAAATACCAGAACTCTTTCATTTGTCAAAATAGTAGAAGGTTGAACTTTGTTAACAGTTACCATCCCTACTATCCATTACTCAAATAAAACCATAACTAACCTTTGCACATTAACCAAACAACATTGGAATTTTACAGTAACAACACGAGGTCAAAACCCCAACAGTACTCCTAAAACAACATTGAGTTCAAAACCCTTAAATATCTTTTATTTTCATCAAACGACAAAGGGTTACACCCTTCACACAACTATTAGATTTCTTTCAACAAGTTACTTCAAAACAAAACGCTGGAGAATTAATACCAAGGTAGGTCAAGGATCCCATCCTCCCTATGCTTGTCTCACAGCCTAAAAACATTACAATGACGGCCACATCCTCACCCAAGCCACAAAAACTGAAAATCTTCGACTAAAACAAACAACGACCAATAGTTTCCAAGAGAAACCTACAAGAAGAACCACCGAGTCTTACCAATTTTATTTAGCAGTATCCCAGGTAAGCTTCGAACATATAGACCTGTAGACGTGTAATACCTACCAAACAATACAGGGAGTGGTCAAAAACAGTTTAGAAGTTTAAAGCAATACCGATATCTTCAACTACGAAATATCCATAGGGACCTTACCGTTTAAAAAGAACCTTGTTCTGAACATTCACTCCTGCAACCGACGAAAGCACCAAGACATTAAACAATCACCAAAAACACAGCCAAGAGTGGCTCGGCTCTAAGAACCCACAGTGGAAGTTGTTGAAGTAATAGGTCACGGGTTCAAAACTTAGAGAGATGCTTCCACAAACCTGCTACTCACCCTAAAAACTTGTTGGCATGTCGGCCTCTCCACAAAACCTCTCACTGCATAATGAAAACCTAAGTTATGCTTTCGAAACAATAAATTCCAGGCAGTTAATGCAGCACCACAACCCAAGAAAACTCCACGTTAAAGTTAGGCACTGTGGATGACAACAGGCATTCCACCAACATTACTTTAATGCACTTTAATACGCATATGCACCACCAGTACGTCGATCTGCCATCCAAGCAACAAGGATATCATTCAGACCTTTATCAAGTTGATCATTATCATTGCAATAAAGTTTGGGTCACACTATTTCAAAGGTCAACTATTCCATATAATTCACATCATACCCTAGGATAAAGTCTTGACCATCCATGATGGCAGGACTTATAAATAATATGCTATGATTACATTCCATTAACACCAAGATAAGGTGTCATATTGCCAATCCATACATATAACAAATTAAATAATACGAAAACCATCTTTACACATAGTGTTTAAACTATAAAGACCCCGTCAATACTATGGTTTAGTTACAATGTTAAATATGCTCTAGGCACTATAGTATTCATGGTACAAACTATAGAGGAAGCGCACATAGTAACTAATTTGTAATTGTAGATACTATGACCATAGTCTAGCATTAAAATGACCATTACATTAGGGGTTAAACATAAAATGTATAGGATCAAAGGATAGACTTAGAATTACAATAAGGATATTCAAACTTAGGATATAATCCTCGTACCATAGATATTTAATATTGATTATAAATCCTTTGAGTAGGATTTGCAATACTTAATATTGTTTTCAGTGCTCATCATCGAACAAATACTTGTGCATTAAAATAACATAAATATTGAAGGTAGAATCAAATGACTTTAATGTCATATAAACAACACGTTATAGATTTTTAACTGAAGAAACAATCGTAATGGATCTCACCCTGACGTGTTTGCAAGATATTCTATTTTTCTCTTTTTAAGAGCTGGAAAACTAACTGACGATAAATAGGATCTCTGTATTTACTTTCGAAACACTTTTTCTCTTACCTGTGATCTGCAACAAGAACATTCAAATGCTTTAGCTAATAGCTAAGTAAGCCTCGGGGTGCCCATACAACCCCTTATCATCAAAAAGTAGAACAACCAGTTAGCGCATATAAACAATAGAAAGTAAATGGATTGAGCATCGACATAAATTTATAAGTAATCTAGGATGCACAACTGAAGCAAGAAAACACCAATAGCATACTAATGTAGAAACAATTACATTTCCCACACATCGTAAAACAATACACATGCATTATCGTTATAACATCTTATTCCAGTTGTCGTTTAAAAGAACAAACAAGCATTCAATATATTTCTGCACAGCAAGTATAGTATTTAATGCTACGTTGATTTTTTTAAAATTTTTGTTAATTTTCAAGATGTTGCATGTGGTATCGGAGTGCTAGTTCAAACTCTAGGCCTGAAATAGGTTCACGCATGCAAAACAAAAAATGAAAACAAAAAATCTAATTACTAACTTTTATTTAAATTTGTTTCTGTACAGAACAGCTTGACATTTAATTTGTAAGTATGGACATACTAGAGGAATCAACAGAGGACATATGTCCTCATCAGGGTAATTTTTAGGGGCGAAATTTCGCCAATTGACTATTTTTTGGACTTTTTTTCAAAAAATAAATTCGTTATTTGGTCATTTTTAGTCTCTAATATTGCCTATATATACATCAAATATGTTTTTTTATCATTAATTTCGCCAAAATTTACAAATTTCAATAGTAAATTTTGTATGTTTCATATTTGATATGTGCCTACCTATCTATAGATATGTTTTTTTCAATCCAAAATAATCGCCTAGAGTTCTATACTTAAGTATAATATTAGAATCCTTAAAAAATACCCTGCTCCTAATAATGAACGTAATAATGATGAACATGAGAATATTAATGAAGAAATCTACGTAGAACTTAATGATCAATCATCTGAATTATTACATACTGTTGAGGATTTAAGAACTGAAATAAAAAGTGTTAAGGAAGAAAACGAAAGGATTTTAAGAACATAAGAGGAATTAAGTCAGATTTTATTGGATAAGTACCATCAAGATGAAAAAGATAAGAGAACAGAAGCAAAAACTGAATCTTGAACAATGTCCTACAAACACAGAGATAAGAAAGCAAAATACTATAAAACTTAAAGTAATTCTTCTTCTTCTGAATCAGATGATAAAATTTATCGCATAAAATATAATTGTGATCAGGACAGCAGTGACAGTGACTGTGGTCCTAAGAAAAGACGTAAAAATTATGAATAAATTTCAGGAGAGTTTAAAAAGATAAAACCTCCAACTTTTAATGGCGAAAATGAAAAGGGAGAGACAGCTGAAGCATGGCTGTCAAAAATGAAGAACTATTTTCAGATCTATGACTACTCATCTCAATTAAGAGCTAAGATGGCCAAATACAATCTGACCGGAAGGGCAAATGTTTGGTGGCAAGATATCAAAAGAGTTAAAAATCTTAAGGACAAAGACATAAAATGGAGAAAATTTAAGAACATGTTTAAGAAAAATTTTTTATCCGAACAGTACTACGAAGATAAGTCAAAAGAATTTTCTGATTTAAAGATGGGTTCTATCACCATGAAGGATTTATGTAGCAAATTTCTCAGCTTATTAAGGTATGTACCTTACTTAGCTGAAGAAAAATCTAAGATACAAAGGTTTCTAAGCTGTTTACCCTTCCACATAAAGGACAAAATTGAATATGATAACCCTCCAACTTTAGAAGAGGCCATGAAGAAGGCTAATTTCTGCTTTGAACAAAACAGAAAAAGAGAAGGAATATCTGGTTGGAGAAGTAATAAGACTAATACTTTTGAGCATAAAAAGAAAAGTTTTAGGAAAAAATTATGGAAGTTTTAGGAAAAATTTTAATAACAGAAATTTTTCGAGTAATAATTACAGGGGTAATGCACCGCATAATTTCACAGCTGTAAGGAATGTATCTGGTAATAATAATAATAATAATAATAATAACATTAATAATAATACCAAACCACCTTTAAAATGTTATGACTGCAGTGGACCACATACTCGAGCTAATTGTCCACGCAACAGAAAGACAGTCAACAACATTCACAGAATGCAAGCAGAACCGACAGTTGGTGATGTAGCAAGAGAAATGCCCAGTATTAATGCAGTGCTAAAAATCGACAAGCAGACCATCAAACTTCTATGGTTGAAATCAAAGGTATGATAGAAAAAAAATCTATTTCAATTTTAATAGATCTAGGTGCAAGTTTGAGTTACATTTCACCTGATTTAGTGAAAAGCTACAAGTTAAGGGTAGAAAAAATTGATAATTCATGGTTAGTTCAGCTAGCAACAGGCACTAAAAGAAAAGTTACAGAATTTGTCAAAAGTTGTGGTTTACTTATGAGTCAGTTGAAAACGCAAGTTAATTTGAATGTTTTTCCATTAGGGTCATATGGTGTGTTAATTGGCATGGATTGGCTTGAACAGAATAGAGTAGTACATAACTGTTATGAAAAGTCTTTTACTTGTTTAAATAATGAAGGTAATACCGAAACAGTAAAAGGAATTCCTAGGAAGACATCTCTAAGACAAATTTCTGCTCTACAAGTAAAGAGAGCTGTAAGAAAGGGCTGTAAAATGTTTGTTGTGAATGTGATTAACGATGAATGTTCATCTAAAGAAGATAAGATAAAACTGGAAGACATACCTATTCTTAAGGACTTTTCTGATGTGTTCCTAGAATAAATTCCAGGACTACCTCTGAAAAGGGAACTTGATTTCACCATTGAGTTAGTACTGGGAGCGGTACCAAACTCAGAGGCTCCTTATAGAATGAATATTCAGGAGTTAAATGAACTAAAATCTCAGTAGAAAGAATTAATAGAGAAAAAATACAGAAGGCCAAGTGTGTCTCATTGGGGAGCACAAGTTATCTTTGTTAAAAAGGTAGGTACTTTGTGACTGTGCATACATTACTGTCAACTCAATAAAATGACTATTAAAAATCGATATCCCTTGCCCTGCATTGACGATCTATTTGATCAGGTACGTAGAGCAGAGATATTCACTAAAATTGATATAAGGTCTGAATATCGTCAAGTTAGAATAAAGGATGAAGACATATTCAAAACTGATTTCAGAACTTGTTATGGACACTACGAGTTCGTAGTTATGCCTTTTGGGATAACTAATGCACCGACAGTCTTCATGTGTTTAATGAATAACGTTCTACATAAGTACCTAGATAAGTTTGTAATTGTGTTCATTGATGATATTCTAATTTATTCAAAAACTAAAGAAGAGCACGACGAACACTTAAGAATAATTCTGCAAGTTTTAAGGGAACATTAGCTTTATGCAAAGTTCAGTAAATGTGACTTTTATAAAGATAAAATACAGTACTTAGGTAACATAATATCCAAATACGCAATTTATGTCGTCCCAGATAAAATAAGAGCAATTAACGAGTGGCATGTCCCTAAAGACATAACTGGCGTACGGTCATTTATGGGAATAACAGGTTACTACAGAAAGTTTATTGAAGGATTCTCTAGAATTGCAAATCCCATAACTTCTTTGCAGAAGAAAGGGAAGAAATTCAACTGGGACAAAAAATGCGAATAAAGTTTTAAGTGAAAATATTTACTAACAATAGCACCTATATTAAAAATTGTTGATCCTAATAAGAACTTCATTGTATGCACCAATGCATGTAACGATGGACTTGGAGGGGTCTTAACTCAAGAAGGTCATGTTATTGCTTATGAGTCAAGGAAGTTAAAAATCCACGAAAAGAACTACGCAACTTATGATCTCGAGCTGGCATCTGTTATACATGCACTAAAAATGTGGCGCCATCACTTAATTGGAAGAAAGTTCACATTAATGACAGATAATAAAGTCCTGAAATATTTGTTGAATCAAACAAATCTTAACGCAAGCAAAGCTAGGTGGCTAGCTTTCCTTAGCGAGTATAATTTATAATTAAACACATTAAGGGTAAACAAAACAAAGTTTCTGATGCCTTAAGAAGAAATGCAAATTAAGTTTTGTGGCAGCAATCAACACATTTAAGATAGATTTGGAAAATCAGATCGAAGAAGGAATTAAGCAAGATGAAAATTATCAAAAATTGCATGATAAAGTTGCTGAAAATTTATTTGAAAATTTAATAATAGATTACAGCATTAATGAAAAGGGCATAATGACTTATAAAAACAGAATTTATGTACCTAATGTGTCAAAAGTTAAACTGCTGATTTTGGATGAAGTTCGTAAAAGTCCTTATTCGGGACACCCTGGTTATCAGAAAATGATAACTATGCTAAGAAAGGATTATTTTTTTCCCAACATGAAGAATGAAATGGTTGAGTACATAGCTAGGTCTTTTGAATGTCAAACAATTAAGGCTGAACATCAACACCCAGCTGGCCCTTTGCAGCCATTTCCAATTCCGGAATTGAAATGAGAAATTATAAGTATTGCAAGTCTCCATTGATTGCTGGAAGTACAACCTGAGTGCCTTGCTTCTACACAGAGTCTTCTACCTAGTAGTTCAATAAACAGGCTCGGGGGTCCAAAGGAGCAAGTGATATTGGTTGCTTCTTCTGGAAAAAATTGGGAGGAATAGGCCTCTTTGGGTGTTTGTCCACCATATCTATAGTTACAGGTTCTAATTTTCATTCCAGTTCCTAAGCAGTTATAATTTATTTCTGTAATTGTTGATTCAGGATTTATTAGTCAAATGTTGATAGTTGTCATTCTACAGAAGTAAATGTTTGATTTCCTGAACTGATTATGATTATGCAAATTATTGAGAAAATTATATGAAATGATAGAATAGATTTCTCCCCTGCATTTTTCCACATACTGTTCTTGTACCGTACTCTAGTACAGGGAAGGGTGTTTAAAAAGAGATAAGAATGATGTTATGCAATAGACAAAATGATTGAATAATAGTAGAAGGTTGAATTCGTTTAACAGTTACCATCCCTACTATCCATTACTCAAATAAAACCATAACTAACCTTTGCATAGTAACCAAACAACATTGGAATTTTACAGTAACAACACGAGGTCAAAACCCCAACAGTAGTCCTAAAACAACATTGAGTTCAAAACCCATAAATATCTTTTATTTTCATCAAACGACCAAGGGTTACACCCTTCACACAACTGTTACATTTCTTTCAACAAGTTACTTCACAGCAAAACGCTGGAGAATTAATACTAAGGTAGGTTGAGGATCCCATCTTCCCTATGCTTGTCTCACAGCCTAAAAACATTACAACATTGGCCACATCCTTAGCCAAGCCAAAAAAACCGAGAAGCTTTGGCTAAAACAAACTACGGCCAATAGTTGCCAAGAGAAACCTACAAGAAGAACCACCGAGTCTTACCGATTTTATTTAGCAGTATCTAAGGTAAGCTTCGAACATATAGACGTGTAGAGGTGTAATACCTGCCAAACAATATAGGGAGTGGTCAAAAACAGTTTAGAAGCTTAAAAAAATACTGATATCTACAACTACGAAATATCCATAGGGACCCTACCTTTTAAAAAGAACCTTGTTCTCAACATTCACTCCTGCAACCGAGGAAAGCACCAAGACATTAAACAATCACCAAAAAAGCAGCCAAGAGTGGCTCGGCTCTAAAAACCCACAGTGGAAGTTGTTGAAGTAATAGGTCACGGGTTCGAAACTTGGAGAGAAGCTTCCACAGACCTGCTACTAACCCTAAGAACTTGTAGGCCTGTCGACCTCTCCACAAAACCATTCACTGCATAATGAAAACTTAAGTTATGCTTTCGAAACAATAAATTCCAAGTAGTTAATGCAGCACCACAACCCAAGAAACTCCACGTGAAAGTTAGCCACGGTGGATGCCAACAGGCATTCCACCAGCATTACTTTAATGCACTTTAATATGCATATGCACCACTAGTACGTCGATCTGCCAGCCAAGCAACAAGGATATCATTCGTACCTTTATCAAGTTGATCATTATCATTGCAATATAGTTTGGGTCACACTATTTCAAAGGTCAACTATTCTATATAATTCAGATCATACCATAGGATAAAGTATTGACCATCCACGATCGTGGGACTTATAAATAATATGCTATGATTACATTCCATTAACACCAAGCTAAGGTGGCATATTGCCAATCCATACATATAACAAATTAAATAATACGAAAACCATATTTATACATAGTGTTTAAACTATAAAGACCTCGTCAATACTATGGTTTAGTTACAATGTTAAATATGCTCTAGGCACTATAATATTAATGGTACAAACTATAGAGGAACTGCACATAGTAACTAATTTATAATTGTAGATACTATGACCATAGTCTAGCATTAAAATGACCATTACATTAGGGGTTAAACATAAAATGTATAGGATCAAAGGATAGACTTAGAATTACAATAAGGATATTCAAACTTAGGATATAATCCTCGTACCATAGATATTTAATATTGATTATAAATCCTTTGAGTAGGATTTGCAATACTTAATATTGTTTTCAGTGTTCATCATCGAACAAATACTTGTGCATTAAAATAACATAATATTGAAGGTAGAATCAAATGACTTTAATGTCATATAAACAACACGTTTCAGATTTTTAACTGAAGAAACAATCGCAATGCATCTCACCCTGACGTGTTTGCAAGATATTCTATTTATCTCTTTCTACAAGTGAAAATCTAACTAACGATAAATAGGATCTCCGTATTTATTTTCGAAACACTTTTTCTCTTACCTGTGATCTACGAAAAGAACGTTCAAATGCTTTAGCTAATAGCTAAGTAAGCCTCGGGGTGCCCATAGGACCCCTTCATCATCAAAAAGAAGAACAACCAGTTAGTGCATATAAACAATAGTAAGTAAATGGATGGAGCATCGACATAAACTTATAACTAATCTAGGATGCACAATTGAAGCAAGAAAACACCAATAGCATACTAATGTAGAAACAATTACATTTCACACACATCGTAAAACAATACACATGCATTATCGTTATAACATCTTATTCCAGATGTCGTTTAAAAGAACAAACAAGCATTTAATATATTTCCGCATAACAAATATACTATTTAATGCTACATTGAAATTTTTTTAAATTTTTGTGAATTTTCAAGATGTTACATGTGGTATCGGAGCGCTAGTTCAAACTCTAGGCCTGAAATAGGTTCTCGCGCGCAAAAAAGAAAATGAAAACAGAAAATCTAGTTACTAACTTTTATTTAAATTTGTTTCTTTACAGAACAACTTGACGTTTAATTTGCAAGTATGGACATACCGGAGGAATCAACAGAGGACATATCTCCTCATCAGGGTAATTTTTAGGGGCGAAATTTCGCCAAATGGCTATTTTTTGTACTTTTTTTCAAAAAATAAATTCATTATTTGGTCATTTTTAGTCTCTAATATTGCCTATATATACATCAAATATGTTTTTTTATCCTAATTTTCGCCAAAATTTACAAATTTCAATAGTAAATTTTGTATGTTTCATATTTGATATTCGCCTACCTATCTATAGATATGTTTTTTTCAATCCAAAATTATCGCCTAGAGTTCTATACTTAAGTATAATATTAATATCCTTAAAAAATACCATGCTCCACATAATGAACGTAATAATGACGAACATGAGAATATTAATCAAGAAATCTACGTAGAACTTAATGATCAATCATCTGAATTATTACGTACTGTTGAGGATTTAAAAATTGAAATAAAAAGTGTTAAGGTAGAAAACGAAAGTATTTTAAGAGGACAAGAGGAATTAAATCAGATTTTATTGGATAAGTACCATCAAGATGAAAAATATAAAAGAATAGAAGCAAAAACTGAATTTGGAACAATGTCCTTATACAAACACAGAGATAAGAAAGCAAAATACTATAAAACTTAAATTAATTCTTCTTCTTCTGAATTGGTTGATAAAACTTATCACATAAAATATAATTCTGATCAGGACAGCAGTGACAGTGACTGTGGTCCTAAGAAGGGACGTAAAAATTATGAATAAATTTCAGGAGAGTTTAATAAGATAAAACTTCCAACTTTTAATGGCGAAAATGAAAAGGGAGAGGTAGCTGAAGCATGGCTGTCGAGAATGAAGAAGTATTTTCAGATCTATGACTACTCATCTCAATTAAAAGCTAAGATGGCCATATACAATCTGACCGGAAGGGCAGATGTTTGGTGGCAAGATATCAAAAGAGTTAAAAATCTTAAGGACAAAGACATAAAATGGAGTACATTTAAGAACCTGTTTAAGAAAAAAAATTTATCTGAACAGTACTACGAAGATAAGTCAAAAGAATTTTATGATTTAAAGATGGGTTCTATGACCATGAAGGATTTATGTAGCAAATTTCTCAGCTTATTAGGGTATGTACCTTACTTAGCTGAAGAAAAACCTAAGATACAAAGGTTTCTAAGCTGCTTACCCTTCCACATAAAGGACAAAATTGAATATGATAACCCTTCAACTTTAGAAGAGGCCATGAAGAAGGCTAATTTCTGCTTTGAACGAAACAGAAAAAGAGAAGGAATATCTGGTTGGAGAAGTAATAAGACTAATAATTTTGAGCATAAAAAGAAAATTTTTAATCAAAATTCTGGAAGTTTTAAGAAAAAATTTAATAACAGAAATTTTTCGAGTAATAATTATAGGGGTAATGCACCGCATAATTTCACAGTTGTAACGAATGCATCTGGTAATAATAACAGTAATAATAATACCAGAGCACCTTTAAACTGTTATGACTGTAGTGGACCACATACTCGAGCTAACTGTCCACGCAACAGAAACACAGTCAGCAACATTCACACCATGCAAGCAGAACCGACAGTTGGTGATGTAGCAAGAGAAATGCCCAGGATTAATGCAGCGCTAAAAATCGAAGGTATGATACAAAAATAGTCTATTTCAATTTTAATAGATCCAAGTGCAATTTTGAGTTACATTTCACCTGATTTAGTGAAAAGATGCAAGTTAAAGGTAGAAAAAATTGATAATTCATGGTTAGTTTAGTTAGCAACAGGCACTAAAAGAAAAGTTACAGAATTTGTCAACAGTTGTGGTTTACTTATGAGTCAGCTGAAAACACAAGTTAATTTGAATGTTTTTCCATTAGGGTCATATGATGTGTTAATTGGCATGGATTGGCTTGAACAGCATAGAGTAGTACTTAACTATTATGAAAAGTCTTTCACCTATTTGAATAATTAAGGTAATACTGAAACAGTAAAAGGAATTCCTAGGAAGATATTTTTAAGACAAATTTCTGCTCTATAAGTAAAGAGAGCTGTAAGAAAGGGCTGTAAAATGTTTGTTGTGAATGTGATTAATGACGAATGTTCATTTAAAAAAGATAAGATAAAACTAGAAGACATACCTATTCTTAAGGACTTTTCTGATGTGTTCCCAGAAGAAATTCCAAGACTACCTCCGAAAAGAGAACTTGATTTCACCATCGAGTTAGTACTGGGAGCGGTACCAAACTCGAAGGCTCCTTATATAATGAATATTCTGGAGTTAAATGAACTAAAATATCAGCTGAAAGAAATAATAGATAAAAAATACATAAGGCAAAGTGTGTCTCCTTGGGGAGCACCAGTTATCTTTGTTAAAAAGGACGGTACTTTGCGACTGTGCATAGATTACCGTCAAATCAATAAAATGACTATTAAAATTCGATATCCCTTGCCCCACATTGACAATCTATTTGATAAGATACGTGGAGCCAAGATATTCACTAAAATTGATTTAAGGTCTGGATATCATCAAGTTAAAATAAAGGATGAAGACATATTCAAAACTGCTTTCAGAACTCATTATGGACCCTACGAGTTCGTAGTTATTCCTTTTGGGATAACTAATGCACGGACAGTCTTCATGTGTTTAATCAATAACGTTCTGCATAAGTACCTAGATAAGTTTGTAATTGTGTTCATTGATGATATTCTAATTTATTCAAAAACTAAAGAAGAGCATGACGAACACTTAACAATAATTCTGCAAGTTTTAAGGGAACATCAGCTTTATGCTAAGTTCAGTAAATGTGACTTTTATAAAGATAAAATACATCACTTAGGTCACATAATATCTAAAGACAGAATTTTTTTCATCCCAGATAAAATAAGAGCAATTAACGAGTGGCCTGTCCCTAAAGAGGTAACTGACGTACGGTCATTTATGGGAATAACAGGTTACTACAGAAAGTTTATTGAAGGATTCTCTAGAATTGTGAATCCCATAACTTCTTTGCAGAAGAAAAGGAAGAAATTCAACTGGGATAAAAAATGCAAAGAAATTTTTAAGAAGTTAAAAGAGTTATTAACAAGAGCACCTATATTAAAAATTGTTGATCCTAATAAGGACTTCGTTGTATGCACTGATGCGTGTAACGATGGAGTTGGAGGGGTCTTAACTCAAGAAGGTCATGTTATTGCTTATGATTCAAGGAAGTTTAAAATCCAAGAAAAGAACTACACAAATTCTGATCTAGAGCTGGCAGCCGTTATACATGCACTAAAAATGTGGCGCCATCACTTAATTGGAAGAAAGTTCACATTAATGACAAATAATAAAGGCCTAAAATGTTTGTTGAATCAAACAAATCTTAACGCAAGGCAAGCTAGGTGGATAGCTTTCCTTAGCGAGTATGATTTATAATTCAACACATTAAGGGTAAAGAAAACAAAGTTTTCGATGCCTTAAGCAGAAATGCAAATTAAGTTTTGTGGCAACAATCAACACATTTAAGATAGATTTGGAAAATCAGATCGAAGAAGGAATTAAGCAAGATGAAAATTATCAAAAATTGCATGATAAAGTTGCTGAAAATTTAGTAACAGATTATAGCATTAATGAAAAGAGCTTAATGACTTATAAAAACAGAATTTATGTACCTAATTTGTCAAAAGTTAAACTGTTGATTTTGGATGAAGTTCATAAAATTCCTTATTCGGGACACCCTGGTTATCAGAAAATGATAACTATGTTAAGAAAGGATTATTTTTTGCCGAACATGAAGAATGAAGTGGCTGAGTACATAGCTAGGTGTTTTGAATGTCAGACAATTAAGGCTGAACATCAACACCCAGCTGGCCCATTGTAGCCATTTCCATTTCCGGAATGGAAATGAGAAATTATAATTATTGATTTTATAACAGGTTTACCTAAGAATCAGAAACGGAATGACTCAATCATGGTGGTTGTGGATAGACTTAGTAAATCTGCTAATTTTATATCTATTAAGACTACTTTCAAAGCTGCTAACATTGCAGACGTGTTTATGAAGCAAATCTTTCACTTACACAGAATTCCAAAGGTAATTATTTTTTATCAAGATTCCAAGTTTACTGGAAATTTCTGGACAACATTATTTAAGGGATTAAATACTAAATTAAATTTCAGTACTTCTTTCCATCCACAAACTGACGGATAGACTGAAAGGGTTAGTCAGATTTTAGAAGACATGTTAAGAATGTATGTTAAAGATCAACCAACTAAGTGGGAAGACTATTTGGATTTAGCTGAATTTGCGTACAATAATCATTATCAAGCATCTGCTAGAATTAGTCCATTTGAGATTTTATATGGAATAAAATGTTGTACTCCTATTTCTTGGGATAACCCTGTTGACAGATTAATGTTAGGACCATATTTGTTAAAAGAGATGGAGCTAACTGTGAAACAGGTACAAGGAAACTTAAAAGTTGCACAAGATAGACACAAAAGTTATGCAAACTTGAAATGCACTGAAAGAGAATTTCAGGTTGGAGATCATGTCTTTGTAAAGGTAAAACCCAAGAAAAGTTCTTTTAAGCTTGGGAGTTGTGCTAAACTAGCACCAAGGTACTGTGGACCATTTGAAGTGCTATCAAGGATTGGACCTGTTACATATCAGTTGGCTCTGCCATCTAATTTAAGAATCCGTAATTTTTTTCACATTTATGTTTTAAAGAAGCATGTGCACGATGCTACTCATGTGTTGAATTGGAATGACATACAGGTGGAACGCGAAGGAGATTTTCAGGTGGAACCGGACTGTATTCTCGACCAGAGGGAAATTATGCTCCGAAATCGTACCATAGGGCAGGTAAAGGTGCAATGGGAGCATCTTCGCCTTGATGAAGCTACCTGGGAACTGAAAAGTAACATGCAGGCAGCATATCCAGTTTTGTTCCAAGGAGGCTCCGAGGAAGAATAAGCAACATCGAGCACGATGTTGAGCTTAAGTGGGGGTGTTTGTAGCATACCCATTTGCTAAAACATTTATGTTTGAAGAAAACATTATCTTAACTTGTATTATAAATTTTTATATTTGGCCAAGTCACCAAGGATGACTGTAACTGCACAATATTATTATTTAAATAAAATAAAGTAGGAAACACTCACCCAAAGAGACTGTTGAAAGAGTGTTTACTGACCCACTAGGTGGAATGGAATCTGGGGTAGAAGACAATGGACAAGTGGTAGCATCATGAACTCAGTAACTAGCTATTGTTATGGGACAACTCCCTTGAATTATGGTCATAGTTCCCTGAAAGATGGGATTGGAGCTTGAGGCTCATTTATTTTGGAAACTGACCACTAAAGACCTAGGCATCTTTATAAAGTCATTGAATTGAGCAGAGGCTCGCACTTTTTCTGACGAGAAAATATACCTTGTGGTTCTGTTGTATGCACACAAGAGATTCGATGAGGGAAAGCTATGTTTTGAGTTGTAGTGTAAGTCTGTTCAATTTCTACTAGATGCAGAGTCATTTCCTGCTAGGGCAGAGGTTTTGAGGTGTATTTCAAGTCTCCATTGATTGCTAGAAGTACAACCTAAGTGCCTTGCTTCTACACAGACTCTTCTACCTAGTGGTTCAGTAAACAGGATCGGGGGTCCAAAGGAGCAAGTGATATTGGTTGCTTCTTCTGGAGAAGGTTGGGAGGAACAGGCGACTTTGGGTGTTTGTCCATCATATCTACAGTTACAGGTTCCAATTTTCATTTCAGTTCCTAAGTAGTTATAATTTATTTCTGTAATTGTTGATTTAGGATTTATTAGTCAAATGTTGATAGTTGTCATTCTACAGAAGTAAATGTTTGATTTCCTGAACTGATTATGATTCTGTAAATTATTGAGAAAATTATATGAAATGATAGAATAGATTTCTCCCTTGCATTTTTCCACGTACTGTTCTTGTACCATACTCTAGTACAGGGAAGGGTGTTTAAAAAGAGATAAGAATGATGTTATGCAATACACAAAATGATTGATTAATTATCATAGATAGAACTTTTCTATGATCGTGTAATTTTTCTAATCTGTCTTCATTTTGTACTTAAATTTCTTATGTTGACCAGTCATAGAAATCTTATAGAAATACTTACTCTATGCAGACATTATAATAATTTTTTTGTAATTATAATAATCGAAGCAACATCTTTTATTCTGCACAAAAATTAGGGTTTACTTATAGGTTAAATTATTTTCCTTCAACAAGTAATTATTGTACCTTCTCTTATCATTTTCTTCCCATCCTGTTAATGTAACTTATATATAGATTGTCATCAATCTTCATAAGTTTAAAACAATTGTCGAAAAAGTAGTAAACAAACATAGACATGTTATAGAGCTGATAAGCATTTATCTCATCATTATTATCATACAAAACAAACACAGACAGTATCTATTTGGACGAATGTCCTAAAAATCTCAAACCCTCATATTTCTCTTTAAACTGGATTGATTTTTCTTATCATTTCGAAAATAGAATTTACAAGGAAGAACTCACTTTACATAGATTTATCCTTATAGTCTATACCTACAGGATTACTTTCGAAACTCTTAAGAGAACTAAAATAACCTTAGTATCGAGACGAGTCCATAATCAACCTTACAGCCGAACCCATGACATTTCTAAACACCAACTTTCTATAACAGGGTTCCAAACAAGATACATTGCACATGCTCAACATTAAATAACACAGCCACGATTTGATTTACCTGTACAAAGCCAAAACCTAAATGAAGGAATACATTCTACAGTAAACAGTTGAATAATTTCTAGTTTAACTTAAGTGAAATCACCATTCGACAAGATAGTAGACATATAAGACTAGGTCTCAACATTGTGGTTGTCTTCACAAAACTTTAAAAGTTAAACTCTAAACAAAACGAGTCAGGGTTTGATTTACAAAATGAGCCATTTAGGCTTTAACTCTCAGCTATTAACAAAACACAACATAGCATAAACAAGCATTGAATCACTGCTCACAGACATGATGCATCTAAACCATATTAAGTTACAAATACCAGAACTCTTTCATTTATCAAAATAGTAGAAGGTTGAACTCTTTTAACAGTTACCATCCCTACTATCCATTACTCAAATAAAACCGTAACTGACCTTTGCATAGTAACCAAACAACATTGGAATTTTACAGTAACAACACAAGGTGGAAACCCCAACAGTACTCCTAAAAAACCATTGAGTTCAAAACCCATAAATATCTTTTATTTTCATCAAACGACCAAGGGTTACACCCTTCACACAACTGTTACATTTCTTTCAACAAGTTACTTCATAGCAAACGCTGGAGAATTAATACCAAGGTAGGTCGAGGATCCCATCCTCCCTATGCTTGTCTCACAGCCTAAAAACATTAAAACGGCAACCACATCCTCAGCCAAGCCACAAAAACTGAAAAGCTTCGGCTAAAACAAACAACGGCCAATAGTTTCCAAGAGAAACCTACAAGAAGAACCACCGAGTCTTACCAATTTTATTTAGTATTATCCTACGTAAGCTTCGAACATATAGACCTGTAGAAGTGTAATACCTGCCAAACAATACAGGGAGTGGTCAAAAACAGTTTAGAAGCTTAAAACAATACTGATATCTGCAACTACGAAATATCCATAGGGACCTTACCTTTTAAAAAGAACCTTGTTCTAAACATTCACTCCTGCAACCGACGAAAGCACCAAGACATTAAACAATCACCAAAAACACATCCAAGAGTGGCTCGGCTCTGAAAACCACAGTGGAAGTTGTTGAAGTAATAGGTCACGGGTTCGAAACTTGGAGAGATGCTTCCACAAACCTGCTACTAACCCTAAGAACTTGCAGGCTTGTCGGTCTCTCCACAAAACCACTCACTACATAATGAAAACCTAAGTTATGCTTTCGAAATAATAAATTCCAGGTAGTTAATGCAGCACCAAAACCCAAGAAAACTCCACGTGAAAGTTAGCCACGGTGGATGCCAACAGGCATTCCACCAGCATTACTTTAATGCACTTTAATATGCATATCCACCACCAGTATGTCGATCTTCCAGCCAAGCAACAAGGATATCATTCGTACCTTTATCAAGTCGATCATTATCATTGCAATATAGTTTGGGTCACACTATTTCAAAGGTCAACTATTCCATATAATTCACATCATACCCTAGGATAAAGTCTTGACCATCCACGATGGTGGGACTTATAAATAATATGCTATGATTACATTCCATTAACACCAAGCTAAGGTGGCATATTGCCAATCCATACATATAACAAATTAAATCATACGAAAACCATCTTTATACATAGTGTTTAAACTATAAAGACCCCGTCAATACTATGGTTTAGTTACAATGTTAAATATGCTCTAGGCACTATAGTATTAATGGTACAAACTATAGAGGAAGCGCACATAGTAACTAATTTATAATTGTAGATACTATGACCATACTCTAGCATTGAAATGACCATTACATTAGGGATTAAACATAAAATGTATAGGATTAAAGGATAGACTTAGAATTACAATAAGGATATTCAAACTTAGGATATAATCCTTGTACCATATATATTTAATACTGATTATAAATCCTTTGAGTAGGATTTGCAGTACTTAATATTTTTTTCAGTGCTCATCATCGAACAAATACTTGTGCATTAAAATAACATAAATATTGAAGGTAGAATCAAATGACTTTAATGTCATATAAACAACACGTTACAGATTTTTAACTGAAGAAATAATCGTAATGGATCTCACCCTGACGTGTTTGCAAGATATTCTATTTTTCTCTTTTTACAAGCTGAAAAACTAACTGACAATAAATAGAATCTCTGCATTTACTTTCGAAACACTTTTTCTCTTACCTGTGATCTGCGACAAGAACGTTCAAATGCTTTAGCTAATAGCTAAGTAAGCCTCGGGGTGCCCATAGGACCCCTTCATCATCAAAAAGAAGAACAACCAGTTAGCGCATATAAACAATAGTAAGTAAAAGGATGGAGCATCGACATCAATTTATAAGTAATATAGGATGCACAACTGAAGCAATAAAACACCAATAGCATCCTAATGTAGGCACAATTACATTTCACACACATTGTAAAACAATACACATGCATGATCATTGTAACATCTTATTCTAGCATGTCGTTTAAAAGAACAAACAATCATTTAATATATTTCCGCACAACAAGTATAGTATTTAATGCTACATTGAAATTTTTTTAAATTTTTGTGAATTTCCGGGATGTTACAGCAGGGTTAATAGGAACAACAAAATCCAGGCCCCATTGTTGGAAAGGGAACTGGATAGTAACTGGATGAAGGGGAAAGGAAGGTTTCTTGACTTTGGCAGCACATTTTTGGTAGGATTCACATTTCCTGGAAAAGGAATCAACATCTTTGAATCAAATTGGCCAGTAATAGCCCACTCTTAGGATCTTGTGGGCAGTAGTTTCCCATGAAAAGTGTCCTCCTGCGAGTCTTGCATGAAATTCCAACAAAATATTGCCAGTTTCGGTTTTTTCCAAACATATAAGAAAAACACCATATCATAATTTTTCTTAAATAGCACACCATCAATAAATTGATACAGTGCAAATTTCAATCTTAAATCCATACGCTTTTTAAAATCCAGGTTTTGGGGAGAAAACCCATGTGTAAGAAAAAACTTGATGTTGTCATGCCATTCAGATGTTGGTGTAGAAATAACATTTACAGAACTTTCAGGAATACTTTCTTCCTGATTCCACTCTAGTTGTTCCTGTACAGGGTCATTAAACTGAGCAATAAGTAAGCACAAACCTTGTCCCTTTACGATTTTAGCAGGTTTAATTTCAAGGTCGTATTCTTGAAGCATTGTCATCCAGTGACCATGTTGTTCACCAAGATCCTTTTGAATTAACACATTCCTTATTGTTGCATAGGGAACAATAACTTTAGTCCTAGATTTCAAAAGATAGGATCTGAAGTGCTTAGCAGACTTATAGACTGCATAAGCATGTTTATCAATCTGGGAATAATTCAACTCAACCCCCTTAAAATTGGAGCTCATGAACGAGATAGGGATCTCAACATCATCCTCATGTTTTTGTGTAAGAACAACAGCCTAAGAGAAATCAGTAGCAAAAGTATACAAAATGAAATCTTTAGTAAAATTGGGATGCAAAAGCATTTCTCTACGCATCGGACCATTTGAATTATGCATCCTTCTTGATCAACTCTTGTAAGGGTTTAACAATCTATGCAAAATTAGGTACAAATCTTCTAACAAAGTTAATCTTACCTAAGAATGACTACAGGGATTTTCTGGAGCTAGGAAGTCCAATTTTGGCTATGGCATCTATCCTTTCGGGATCAATGACCATACCGTGCTTTAAAACAATAAATCCCAAAAGCTTACTCTCTGTAACAACAAAAATGGATTTCTTTGGATTCAGTGATATCCCATACTTTCTGCACCATTCAAATACCTGTTTAAGAGAAAACAGATGATCATGCCTCTTTTTGGAATAAATTGTAATATCATCAAGATAAACAACAACAAAGCTATGCATTAACCCCCTGAAAGCTATTTTCATTGCCCTTTGGAAAGTGGCGCAAACATTTATCAAACCAAAAGGCAGTCTTCTATAGGCAAATGTTCCCCAAGGTGTTCAGAAAGCGGTTTTCAATTGATCAGTAGGGGAAACTAATACTTGATTGTACGCCAAAAAACCATCTAGTAAGGAGAACATTTCAGCACCTGCAACTTTCTGTAATATTTTCTCCATAGGAGGGACAGGGTAATTATCATTTTGAGATGCTTTATTGAGATTTCTGAAATCTACACACAATCTAATTTCCCCACTCTTTTTCCAAACAAGGACTAGGTTTGCAATCCATTAGGCGTGTCTCACTGGAAATACAATTCTGGCTACTAACATTTTCTCCAATTATTTTTTGATAGATGGTTCCAAACTGGGATGCATCTTTCTTAATTTCTGCTGGTAGGGTTTTGCATCAGGTTTCATGGGAATATTGTGGTGCATGATGTGGGTATTAAAAATCTTGCGATCGTCATAGGTCCAAGCGAACACATATTTAAATTCTCTGCATAGTTTAATGAAGGCTTTTCTCTCATCTGGTGAGCAATCAATCCCCAAATTAATCAACTAAGGGTTTTGATCGGTTCCTAGATTAATGTGTTGGTAGTTCAGAGAGGAACTATGTGTCTTACTGTTGGTTTTATGCTTAAATTTGTCTTGCAAGTCATAGTATTTCTCCAAATTAATGATTGATTTAGGAATGAGGTTGGAAGGAAATTAGGATCAAACAAAGATTTTTCGTGATTGGCCTCGTCTATGGCTACATCTTGGAAAGTGTCTTGTGATGTGAGGAAATCTAAAATCTATTGATCATCATCGAAAACTTTCCAACTTGTGACATTATCGGGGATGGAAGGTTTGTACACTAATTCAATGGAGAAAGTATCAGGGGGAAAACCTTCTGGAGGGGTGAGTCTGGAGGTAGTGTTGGCTAACAAGTCTGCATCAAACGTTTGGGACCTAGGGACTTATTTAATATTGAATGCAACAAAAGAATTAGTCAGATCCCTAACTAGTTTTTGATTGTTTACTAAACGTGGAGATATACAATGAATTTTATTCCTTACATGTTTCACAATAATTTCATAATCCCCTTAGCATTCTATTATCTGAGCACCCATATTAATTGCCTTCCTGAGTCCCTGAACCAGAGCCTCATATTCAACAATATTGTTAGTGCACTCAAAGTCTAGTCTGCATGAAATCATTATGTTGGTCCCCTTTAGGTCTATTAACACACATCCTGCACTAGCTCCACATTTAGATTTTGACCCATCAAAGAACAAAGTCCATGCATTTTAATCTATTCTAAAATTAGTATTCACATTATAAACTCTATGTACAATAGAACTGGAGAATGGGACAAAAGTAAAATTGACAATTTCAGATTGGTTCTGAACACTCTCAGCAGGTGATAAGTCAGTAGGTAGATCCACGAAGAATGTATCAAAAGTGTAATTCTCAATGTGTTAGCTAAAGTAAGCAGCAGGTTCACTGGAATCATTTAGATCAGGGACTATCTGTTTCATGTATGGATCTCTACTAATTTTGATTTTGTTAGGTCTTCCATTGTAGCGGATCCATAAATGGGACCAGCCAGTAGAAAAATAAACTTTAAGATTTTATGACCAATCTCTACTTAGCCACATTCCATATGCCTCAGGGATATCAGCCACAACTATGTCAATGGTTTGGTGGATTCTTGGATCAGCAGATACTGTCAAAAGAACATTTTTCAATTCTCCTACTACCCTAACTCTTGATCAGTCAAGATGGACTATCTAGGTAGGGAAGGGTTCCCAAGATGCATTATGTTTCTTGCAGACAGACAGGGGCATTACATTTGACGAAGCACCTAAGTCTATCATGCAGTTATGTACATTCCTATTGAAAATCTTGAAGGTGAGCAAAAAAGGAGGCATTTTCTTTCCACCGGGATTTTGGATACCAGGTTTGGAATAAGTCTCTAAATGGTTGTTTTGAACTTCTCTAGGTTTGTTCACAATCATGCTTTTAGAAAGACTGTCTCTCATGGAGGGAATTTTCAAAATTTCAAAAAGAGACATGTTATCCTTTACCCTTTTCATGTCATCAACTAAACTATATTTAATCTTAGGAATGATAGTCTCTTTCTGTGTTACTGTTTTTCCTTTGTTAGGGGTATATGTTGAAGTGGAAGCCTCATGTGAAGATTGTCCTTTGCTCCTAGTGTTATAAGGATGCTAGATATTGAAAAAAGTCTCAGGCTCATCTTCCTCTTCATCCATGGGGAGTTCTGAAAAATAACTGATGGTGTTGACCTGTTGGTACTCTTCTTCATTAGGTGGTTCTGGATCCTGGTTCTCTTTAGTGTTTTCATCAGGGTGATCAGGAGCATTCTGGGTTTCAGTAGCCAGAGGTTTGAAAATGGAATAGATTTCTTCTGAAGTTAATCCTTCATCAGGGTTAGGTGGAATTTGATTCTGAGGGGGTTGGTAAGGTCTCTTGAAAGGTGGCCTTACAAGTCCACGATTATTAGTTTTTATTTTCGGTATTAGTCTTTTTCAAATTCACCATTTCATTTGAGATCTTCTGTAGAAATTTCATCATGTCATTGATTTCAAAAGGATCTTTAATTTGCATAGTAGGTTTAGGAGGGTTCTCTTGTTTCTTGCGGGACGTAGAAGGTTGATCAGATTGAGTGCCAGGATTATCTTTTAAGCAAAACATGTCCTTTTCTACCTGGATGACTTCGAAAAAAGCCTCTTGGAAGTTATCCTTATGAGCTCTCTTCACCCACATGGCAATAGGGATAGGAAGTACTTTAAAGTAATATGCAACCAATAATTCTTCCACAGGAAGAACATTGGTTGGAATTCTGTCTTTTAGGTAGGATAACCTCTGATTGAAATCCTTAACCCTTTCTTTTCCTTTTATTTTCATGGAGGATATATAAATGACCAGATCCTCAGGAGTTTTATCATCTCCAAATTTTTGGATAAATTTGGCTTCAAAATCATCCCAAGAAGAGATAGATTTGGCTTCCAGGGAAAAATACCAGGTAGATGCTTTCCCTTCAAAGGTATAAGGGAACAACCTACAGACTACATATTCATGTATCACACTTCTTAGCGTGATAGCTTGCATGGTCTTCTGCAGGAGATTTATCATCTATATTAAATTTAGGAAGCCATTTTTCTTGATTTTTGGGAAGTCTATGTTGGTATCCAACAATGAATATAGAATCCTGGTCTAGCCAAGGTCTATTTTGACTCTCTCCCATTGGTCTATATTCTGAAGAAGAAGAACTTGTGGATGATTCATTGTCTGATGATTCATCAGATGAGGATGATGATGAAGAAGGAGGTGTTGGTGGTGGCCCACCTGATGCTATGTTGGGTTGTGGGGTATTATGATTTCGATCTGTTTCTGCAAATAATGATTCGATTTGGATGTTAGGAAATAGTTCCTGTTGAGCTGTGTTCTAATTATCTACGTTTTGAGTATCTTAGTTTTGGTTATCAGTATCTATCCATGAATTGCTAGGTTGACATTGTTGGAATAGTATCTGTCTCAGGTTCCAATTGACTTCAATTCTCTGCTCAACCCAGGAAATGATATCATGAGTATTTTTCCTTAATTGTTCAAGGGTGAGAGTCCCTCTAGTAGGTGATAGAAAGATAATTTCAGGCCTAGGTGTTTCTTGTCCTATTATAGGAGTAGTAGGTACTACAGTTGGATCTTGAACTGATTGCTCCATGGATGTGGATGCTTGAGTTTAGCTCCTAGTAACAACCAGTATTCTTGCTGGAGGAGGTCTACTAGTGTTTTTTTTAGGCATGGATGGTCATGGACCTCCTTCTAGCACCATTTGTTGAGGCCCCGGATGTGATGCTGGAATATTTTCCAAGGAAATCAACAGAATGTGACATCCCAATCTGAAAGGCTTCAAACAACCGTACGCAAGAGTGGTTCTATCCCCAAATTGTTTGGTGTGACTGAATCATACGGATATTAGGCCTCCGTTGGAACTTATGTGAATGGATCTTGGTGGATCTGTCTTCCTGTTAGGGAAGATTAAAAGGTGTTCTCTGTCTAAGGGGTGAGTAGTGTTAGCTTATGAAATACCTAATTAAGTTAGATCCAGATTAAGAAATATGACTTGAGTTTGCAAGACAATCAGATCTTGATTATTTGACAAGTATATTACCAATTAATAAACATATGAACTAGATCTGTACTTATTAGCTTTAGACAAAACCAAAAAATGAAAATTGAATAATTTTACCCAAAGAATTAAAACATATATGGGACTGTTCTGTTATGATATGCTAATTGAAAAATCAACACCAATTTAAATGTATTGTTGTTTATCAGTTGTAGAAATAGATAAAATGAGTTGAACAAATAAATTCGTTTAACACGTAACAATACATGAATCGTATGTTAAGATAAATCCAAAATACATATTGTTGCATTCATAAAATTTGCAACATAAAACAAATTTGATTCAATAATTGAAGTGAGAAATCTGAACCTATCAAAGAAATTTGACAAATTATACAAAAGAGATGGCCAAGAGAAACTAACTCTATTTTATTAAGTTTGCAAAAAATTACAATGTCTCAAAGAAACAAAGCATCTTGAGTTCTCCTTCAGTGATTTTCTCCTCCTCTTCCCTGTGAGATCTAATCCCTTAAATAATAATTACATGAAATTACAAAGGACAGATTGTCCCATAAAGGCAGGGATTACAAAATACTTATAATCTAAGACTGGCCAAGGGAAATTCGCCACTTGTCCCACACATCTAACAAATCTTCCACATCCTGATATTTGGCCAGTTCAAGTGCTAGCTGAGTATTACAAGTGAAAGGCTCAATCTCATTTTTCTTCACATTATGCCATGCACGCAGAAAAAGGTTGATATTTATCCCTAAACTGATGGGTTCCTTGATTAATTATTCTACCTCTGAAATATGAATGTACTTCAGCTGTTGAATTCACTCTTTGGAATGTGAACATCTCTGATCAACCTACTCAATTGTAAGCTTAGGTGGGAAATCCTTTCCGATGAGATCCATGGTTGGAAATTCTAGCATGATCATTATATTATCAGCTACATACCACTTCCTGCCACAAACTACTTGTGCTCTCTGGATTGTGGCCTCAACTGATTCATGAGCATGTTCCCACAAATCCAAAGAGATTCTAATCCTTCTGAACTTGATATTGTCCAGAACAGAGATATCTTCAGGCTTGTCCTTGATGTACTTCTGCCAATCTGCCACATCTTCAATAGCCCTAGTTTCTTCTCCCCTTCTCTCATTATGTTGTTCAAGGACATCAGAATGACGCTAAAAAATATTCTATGTCTCTTTGAATTTCATTCAGGGATTCAAATAGCTCAGTCAAGAGTTTCTTATCATCTTCATTTATTTTAAGATCTATCTCCTTCAATTCTTCCTGGAAAAATATAGAGAAAGAGGAGGTAGTTGCCTTGGCCACTAAATCCTTCAACTGTTTCTCAATTACTGTTGACATTTCAGCATAGCCAATGTTTAGCACTTGTGCTTCCTATAGCTACTGCTGGAGAGATGTGTTTTGTGCCTGCAGGTCTTTCAACCGTTTGTCATGCTCATTTCTCAACTCTTGAAGTATAGATTGATGTTGTTCCTTGATTTCAGTATGCTCTTACCTAAGCTTCTGCAGTTCCTGCTACTTGGCCTCAATATCCTTGTTTAATGAAGTAACAGAGTCATAATTAGCCCCTGCAAAGGCTCTCATTGCTGCAGCAGTTTCAAGTGCTTCTTGTTGCACATCAGTAGATGTTTTCTTCCAGATGAATTTGTTGGGAACAAGACCATGCATAACTGTCCCTTCCCTCTGTATTTGAGTTTCTATTTTCACTACTGGCTTCTTAGACTTGCTATAGAAATATTCTTCGAAGGAAACCCGAGCATCTTCCTCAAAATATGCCACTATGTCCACTGTGGAAGTGGACACATAAGAAGTTGCAACCAAAGGTGCGGTTTGGGAGACAACAGAAGTTGCATTAGGAGTGGTGATTTGGGTGGTGGAGATGGAAGGGGAAATGGTATTGGAAACTAATGGTAAAGAGGAGGAAGTAGAAGGTAGAGAAATGATCTCAGGTAGTGAAACATAAATTGGAATCATAGGTGCTTCTAAAGATGTGGTGGGAACTTGGGTTTTGCCATCCTATGTAAGTGTGACAGAAATTGGGACCACAAGTGGCTTTTGTGAAGTCACCACGAGGGTTAGCAGTGTTTCATTTGATGTGATTTTAGGAGTTATGATATCAGACAACGAGATGGAAGGTGAAATGATTGGAATGTCTAATTATATAGGAGATGTTGCATTTATTGCAATGGTAACCTATGGAAAGTGAAAATCAGGAACAACGACATCAACATTTATGTCCTCCAAGGGGTCAGAAGAGGTTGAAGTGACAAAAATAACCTTAGGCAGGGTTTTAGGAAAGACAACAAAACATGAAAATTTAGAGGGAATAGTTTCCTCATCCTCATCAATGTCTTCTATGTGGAGCATAGTCACCTTGGGCATAGGCCCTTCAACCTTTTGCTTCTTTTCTAGAGTGGTTGCAGCAACAGTCTGAGTTTCCACCTCTGAGGTTAGTTTGCCAATCCCTTTTCATCTCAGTAGCTGACTGAATCAGAGCATTGATATTTTCCAAAGGCCTGGGATGCGGTGTGTCTTCAACAGGGTTCTTTCCTTTGTCATCAGCATAGTGGGTTAGCATCAAGGGGGTGCTTTATTTCTGAGCTTCTTTATCTACCTTGTCTTTCGGAGCCTTTTCATCAAGTGACAACTCAAAATTTATGTACTGCACGACCATAGCCTTGAGCTCATGTTGATAGTTAATGATAAAATTATTTTCTTCCAAGGAGGAAGTCTTGTTCAGAACCTCAACAAATGAATCGACACCCTGGTGAATAGAGTCATCAGGATCAGTCTAATGAGCATACTCACTTTTCATGTGCTCCTGTGAAAAATGATTTACCAAAAATGACTTAGGATCATGCATCCTCTTCGGAGCTTTCCCAAGCTTAAGGGAAACAATCTTCTTTCCAAGTATTCTAGCATAGGTTGAATTCTGAATTGACAAAGGTCCAAGATGAAGTGGGAACTTGGGCCACCCTCTTCTTTTGGATCCAGTGAGTTTGGGGAACACACCATCAGTGACAGTCTGAAAACAAATCTCTTCCAACAGCAGTCTGTCTGGTACAATTATGGGAAATAGATGTGTTGTGTTGTTGCCCCAAATCCTGACATAAGAGAAGTATTCTCCTACATACTAGTCACCCATAGTAGAGACAAGTGCCTTAGCATGTTCAGAAAAGGTGGGATCATTCTCTTTGAAAATCATCAAATGAATTGAGCCAACAAAATGATCAAAGATATCATATATCAGAGGCATCAAATTGCCTTCCCATAATGCAGAGCAGTAAATATGCGCAGGAGGTGCGGAAAAGTCCAGTTCCATCCCATGGAAGGAAACTGAAAAGGCGAACAAAAGACGTCCATGCTATAAGAAGAATAGAAGAATGTAGGTCTTCTATAAGCTGGGGTCTTCTGGTATTTCTCAATTTCTTCCCTGATCTCTATTGATAGAATTTGAGCCTAATTGAAGGAATATCCTCTACTGAGTACATGGTGGGAAAGGGGTGCCCATTCGACATTAAATACTGAGCAATCCGGTAACCCATATAACTGGAAAAGCATGGCTACTAGTAGGGAGAATGGCTCTTTGAACTAGGAGATGGGGTAGGATTTGTCAGCCTTTGGCATGAAGCTTGCAGGGTTATTCATCCATGATTTAATCATTTCATCAAAGTTGTATTGAGTGTTGGAAGAGTCCAGGAATTTGGCATTCAACAATTGGTCGGGTTGTCTTAGGGCATAATATCTAGCGAACGCTTCAGGTTGGAAGGAGTTTAATTGTGCCCCAGACTTGTCATTGAAAGGGTGGCCTTGAGGGATATCATATCCATTTGATAGCGTCAGTGTAAGGCATGAGAGCCGGTCTGGCCGTAATGGCATGTAGTTGAGATTTGCTAATGTTTTCATAGGAAGACTGGTTGTGTTGGATTTCAAATAGATCATCGTTGTCGAAAATGAAGTAAATCCTCAACCAATCCAAGTGATAAGTTTCAGATACACTGTCGTTTGTATCAAAGAGGATTCAACTATTTGGGTCTTTATTTTTAAGTTTCCTTAGGGTCGTTTGGAGCAGGTGTTTTTCAACATGGTGGGGAAACTTGGAAATCTGATAAAATGAGAAAAAAACAAATCAATACAACAAATTTTAACTCTAAATTATCACCAAAATGAATATGCAAGTGTTGAAAACCAACCTGTGCCGAAGAAAGGAATAAAATGGCAATTCGATTAAAAATCCGCGGTAAAATTATCTCGCCCAAGTGAAATTTGTAAATTCGAAAAACAATCGAAAAATCGTAAAAAATGGAAATATTTAAACGACAGTGGAGTCAATCCAGACCGTAAGATTTAAAAGGAATCGATGACTTAGATTCAAAGATGCGATAAAGCGGAAAAGAAATGCAAGAGCGAAATTTTGTAGTTTTGATTTTAGATTTACGCAATCTGAAATGCGGCTTGCGGATTGCAGAAGTGCAAGTTTGAACTTTTAAATGTTTTAGTGTTTCCGGAATCGGAAATCCGCAATGGGAAAAACGGAGCGGCGAAAATCTAAGGGAAAAATCAATCTTCCGAAATCCGCATTGCGGATTGCAGGTTGTAGGTTTACATTTCACTTTTGCTTATTAATATTTATGATTTTCGCAATCCACAATGTGGGTTGCGGAAACGTAAATGTTTATTTTCAACGATTAAGTGCTTTCTTCATTCCGCAATCCATAATTTGCGGGTTGCGAGTTGCGGAAAAAAAAATTGATTTTATTGAAAAAGGTTTCCCGGCATCCGCAATCCGAATTCGCGGGTGTTGGATTGCGAAAAGGTGATGTTTATTTTCTGAAAATTTTCAACATCCGCAATCAGCATTGCGGATCGAGGGTTGCAAAAATGACATGATTTGAAGAACAAGTAAGTTTTCCACAATTTTCAAAATGCACAAAATAAAGGTTTTTTCAGCAAACTTTTTTAAATCCAAGTCATGGAAACAAAGGGGATAAGGACAACAATAAAAAACACCCCAAAAATGAATAAATAAATTCTAAGTTACCTTCAAAAATGATATTGGGGTTCCCATTTTCATTGACAAAAATGGGATCTGTTGTTCCTACAACACGCCCAAACTGCCTTCGATTCCCTGAAACAAGCATTGTCTTCAACCCCTCTCATCTCTCCTTAGAATTTTTTTTCTTAACTAGGGAAATCATAAAATAGAGTTGGGTTGGTACTTGCATGACACAGGGTCCAGGGATCCAATCACGCTACCACTATACACTTGGGTGCATCCACAAGGTCTGAACCATGGCGCACAAGTAAGTTTGGGGGTATTTGAACACATGACCTTCCATTTACAACCAATTAGAAATTCTCATCGTTACCCCTTGAGCTGCCCCTCATGGGAATCTATCCTCTAGACTTTGACAAAGATTTCATCTTATATATATCTATGCCAGCTTCCATTGTGTCCAGCGTACTAGTCCAACTTGTCGAGGACCACCAATAATATGTCATATATTATGTCAGCAAAAAACTAGTCGGACCTGCACTCAACTACATCCATGATGAGAAGCTTGTGCTTGCAGTCATCCTTTTTGTACAGAAATTTTGCCACTATATTTTTCCCCGGAAAACAACCGTCGTCACTGATTCCAACCCCATGCAATACATACTTAGCCATAGGCTTATCAATAGTAATTTTGCACATTGGATCGTTATCTTATAGGAATTCAAGCTCAAATTTTTTATTCCCAAAATCAATAAAGCCATTGCCTTAGCCAAACTCAATGCATACCTCCCATCCCGCACCACAAGCGAGTCTATCCAGGACCAATTACCTGATGAGAACCTCTTTCTCATCACAACCGACGATCCTTCGTATGATAATGTTATCCTTTCTCTCCACACCCATAAATTCACTCTCCACTTATCCCACGATAATCGCCGCAAAATCCGTCACCAGGCACCGCAATACCTTCTCATCGATGACATCTTATACCATCGCAGCATGGTTCTTCTTCAACCACATCATCTCCCACTTTGGAATCTGCAAACAAACTGTCTCTGACAACAGTAGACACTTCCACAACAAAACGTTTGAAGAAATATTGCAGCTGTTAGGATTTAAACATGAATTTTCAACCACTTCCTACCCTCGGGAAAATGGCCATGTTGAAGTTGTTGAAAAAACCCTAAAAACTATGCTCCGATGCACATTATATAAAAATAAAACTAAATGGCACCACATGCTATTTCCTTACCTTTGGGATTACCACACGTCGGTCAAGACTCCCATAGGATTTACCCCATTGCACCTTGTTCATGGTGTAGAAGCCATCCTCCCAATCAAGTGTCAAATCCCTGCCCTACAATCTGTCATTGAGTTTCTACCCGACACCCCTGCACTGGAGAAACGCCTATTCACCTTGGAACACCTTGATGAAGAACAACATGACTCTCTTCAAAAAAATTAAGCCATAGAAGTTCCTTCCAAGGCACACTATGATCGGAAGGTCCGACCCTGCTCATTCAACGAAGGAGACTTTGTTCTTTCATTCAACGCCAAGAAAGATGGTAAACTGGGACCTAGTAAATTTGTATCTAAATGGACATGCCCTTATGTTTTTAATAAGTGTCTCCCCAAAGGAGAATATATCTTAACTTACCATGAATGCATCATCCTCAACCACCCGTTTAATGGTTTGTACCTCAAACGTTTCTACCCTTAATACTCTAGTACCCCACGGGTATGCCTTGTTTTCTTTATTTCTGCATTGTCAATACCTTGGTCATGTTCTTCACTACACTTGGATATGTGCGCCGTATGTGCAGGATGTCGACTAAGAAAAATTTACAACCCCTTGTTTTTATAAGAACAAGGTTCCATGCTTCATGAAATGGCACAAAGAGTTCATAACACGAGTACCACCCTGAAACTGGCATACAAACACTAAGTTACCCTCTGTTTATAATGCATCTACGAGTATTCTCGTTGTTGACCATAGGGCCCTCATTTATTACCTTGATTTTCCATCGATATAATTACCGTGAATAGCATGTTCCCCCATGGGTGTGCACACCATTTCGATCCCATTCATCAATTAACACCCATGATGTTAACCCCCCACAAGTTCGAGGAATCTGTCCCAACTTCAAAACACCCTCCCTTAGAGTATCATTTTACAATTGTACATTTACTCCACCAAGTAGACCTCGTTAGACCCCTTGGCACATGTTACAAGAACGATTCACAAATCCCTCTCATGCCTCCATGAGCACTTTACCCTTCACAATCCCCCTTGTATCATCACCTCCACAAAGACACCTATGGGTCGCCCACCCTCACAAGAAACCAATTCCATTCAGTGATCTCACATGTATACATTGCATGGCATCGTTTCATGGGGCACTCATCTTTGCATCTACAATATAACCCTCACTTCATCATTGGAAAGTGTTACCCGATCCAGTCAAAACCATGGGGACTCCGCCCATAATCAAATTGGTCCCCCGATACACCCAAAACTATGGGGACCCCACCAATATTATTTATGTACAAACATGTTCCCTCATCACCTCACATTGCAGGAACACCATATTATTTTGGCATCAACCCATGGTCACCTTTGATCAATAGATTTGAGTCTCAATATATTCAACAGTATTTGTAGTTGATGGTGACCTTTACTCTTTGTTGTGTGTCTCCATCAACGCCCTTTCATTCATAGTTTGTCTCCATCTATTTCAATCTGTACCATTCTGAAAGGGAATATGTCATCCCTACTCCCTATGTCTACATTGATCAAAGGAATTTATGATCCCCACACTTATCAACCATTCTTGTGCCAAGTATGTCCATCCACCAATTGGTTACAATATGATCTCGGTTCTCGGGATAAGACTCTCATCTTATCATGTACTTCAGCTCTCGTCGACATCAAAACACTACATTCTAAGAGTTGTAGTAGTTGTAATTGGACCTTGAGGTCCCTTCCAATCACTATAAGGGATCACCTTGAACTTAGTAGGGAGAGTATTCAATGCTCCCTCACTAAGTGGTTTCCCCTATGATCGACGTCAACACATCATCACATAAGGGGGAAACGTACTTTTGAGGGTAACGGTGTTCACATTTGGTGATCATGGTAGAAGTCTATGTGGTATAGTGAGGCTCGCAAGCATATTCACATACCAATTTGGTCCCCCAACCCTGTGGGCTTATCATGGTCACTAGTAGTTCCACTTCTTCAACACCCCGCAGTAGTTTGTGGGTCATTTTTAATCAAACATGGATTGAATCTGCCTTCAACCATGTCCCAACAGTATAGTAGAGTTGAGTCGTTGGTCCTCTCTCATTGTAATTACTTTGACAGCATTTCACGAGCATGGGTATGCCCACCTTGTATGTATACAAACTATTCTTTACTACAACTCCAACGGTCATCACCAATCATATTCCCCATGGGAGAATCCTATTTTTCCACATATGCTTTGTCGTATAGAACAGGAGAGAAACAACATAAAACATGATGCATTATCAGCTCTACAGTACCCTCTGAACCTCATACATCAGGGGTCATCTGTTAACACCTAAAAGTCGCACACATGCGACATTTTGGCGATTCTTCTAGTAAGGCATCATCAACATAAATAATGCATCTCACCACATGCATCCCCAATAGATCCAAAATATAACATGAGTCCATAAGTGTAAAAAAGAAGTCAAAAGAAAGGGTAGCACAAGTAATAGATTGTTAACCCGCACTATAGCGCAAGTTACCTTAACAATGCCCATGCTACACCCGCACAACTTTTCCTTTGATAGTTGTGCTACTGTCAAAACGGAGGGACCAATAACTCTAAGCGATGCATTGAATGCTCAACCCTCTCCAAGGATCTGAATTCGGTTCGTCACACACTTGGAATTAGCCCCCCTTATGTACCTTGGAACTAGTTCATGAAGAAGATGAGTTCACATTTGGATTTAGTTGTTTGTTGGCCACCTCTTGGCATATAAAAGGAAGCCATTAACATGCATTTGGTAGAGATAAATCAAGATCAATTTTATGCTACTAGATTTGAGTTGGAGTTTCCTCATAGTCCACCATTTCCTATCATTATGAGCAGTGCCAAGCTTGTTAAAATTCAATATGCTAAGACAGAAAATAGCAGCATTACATTCCATTTCACAATAATAGCATATACAGGATCACTGAAGAAACAACAAGCATAGCATAAACACAAGAGACAAAGATTTATCCTGGGAAACCCTCATGGGGTAGAAAACCCAGCAAAGCTTCCTCAATATAGATGACCAGCAATATACAAAGATGCAAACCCTGAGCATAAGCTCCTTCTCCTCCATAGCAGACCTCTCCTCCACAAGTGCGCCTTTCTCAAGTGAGTGAGTGTGTATAATGAGGAACACACCTCCTCTATTTATACACTACTCTGATATGTATTTTACACAAGTACACGTAGGCTCGTATTTAACCAATAGGTTAAATACCCCACTACAACTAATTGGGCCGACCCCTCTAGGGTGGTCTAATAACCCTTTGACCCACATAACACATACAGGGCCGACCCCTACTAGGGAAGTCTAATAACCCGAGTTACCACATTCCGACGGAGGAATAAACATCTCCGGATATACAATAAGATCTTCACGGAGGAATGAAACATCTCCGGAATAATAAAGTACAAATATAATATTCTTTGAAGTTACAAAATTCAACACTCCCCCTTAACGAGAAGGATATTATAACAACATCTGCAAGAGAAAGGAGTCATCATATATGATACATCTATAAATCATTGGAAGCTTTCTTCAAATCATCTTCATCAGTAACTCAACCAGTTACTGGAACATCAATGTCAATAGTGTCGATATCACTATAATCATCGGCATCGTCATCAGCATCATTTATCTCACGATCATCAGCATCGTCATCACACGATCATCAGCATCGTCATCAGCATCGTCATCACACGATCATCAGCATCGTCATCAGCATCGTCATCACACGATCATCAGCATCGTCATCACACGATCATCAGCATCATCATCACACGATCATCAGCATCGTCATCAGCATCGTCATCACACGATCATCAGCATCGTCATCACACGATCATCAGCATCGTCATCAGCATCGTCATCACACGATCATCAGCATCGTCATCACACGATCATCAGCATCGTCATCACACGATCATATTCCTAGGATGATCAATCCTGCTCCTTTTAGGACATAGGTCCATGGATGATACAATCCAATATTCAGTTCTCGGAGACTTCAGTCTACGGATCAATTCTGGGACCTCAGTCCGGGGACGATGCAATCCCCTGCCTGTTCATTCAGGACTTCATTATCGGAGACCCAGTCTACGGTTCTATTCTGGGACCTCAGTCCGGGGACGATGCAATCCCCTGCCTGTTCATTCAGGACTTCATTATCGGAGACCCAGTCTACGGTTCTATTCTGGGACCTCAGTCCGGGGACGATGCAATCCCCTGCCTGTTCATTCAGGACTTCATTATCGGAGACCCAGTCTACGGCTCTCTTTAGGACTGAAAGTCCAAGGATGATCCAATCCCCTCAACTGTCCACTAAGGACTTCATTCTCGGAGACCTCATGTATACGGCTCTCTTTAGGACTGAAAGTCCAGGGATGATCCAATCCCCTCAACTGTCCACTAAGGACTTCATTCTCGGAGACCTCATGTCTACGGCTCTCTTTAGGACTGAAAGTCCAGGGATGATCCAATCCCCTCAACTGTCCACTAAGGACTTCATTCTCGGAGACCTCATGTCTACGGCTCTCTTTAGGACTGAAAGTCCAGGGATGATCCAATCCCCTCAACTGTCCACTAAGGACTTCATTCTCGGAGACCTCATGTCTACGGCTCTCTTTAGGACTGAAAGTCCAGGGATGATCCAATCCCCTCAACTGTCCACTATGGACTTCATTCTCGGAGACCTCATGTCTACGGCTCTCTTTAGGACTGAAAGTCTAGGGATGATCCAATCCCCTCAACTGTCCACTAAGGACTTCATTCTCGGAGACTTCACGTCTACGGCTCTCTTTAGGACTGAAAGTCCAGGGATGATCCAATCTCCTCAATCTGTATTCTCATCAATACAAGTACAAGTATCCTCATCCATGCAAGTACATAATCAATATCTAGCATCAGCAGCATGTATACATCATACATCAAAAGCATGTATTCTTACTAATACATCTAAAAGCATGTATACATCTGTCATCAAAAGCATGTATTCTTACTAATACATCTATCATCAAAATCATGTATACGTCTAACATCAAAAGCATGTATACATCTAGCATGTATTCTCACTAATACATTTATCATCAAAATCATGTATACATCTAACATCAAAATCATGTATACATCTAACATCAAAAGCATGTATACATCTAGCATGTATTCTCACTAATACATCTATCATCAAAATCATGTATACATCTAACATCAAAAGCATGTATACATCTAGCATGTATTCTCACTAATACATCTAACATCAAAATCATGTATACATCTAACATCAAAAGCATGTATACATCTAGCATGTATTCTCACTAATACATCTAACATCAAAATCATGTATACATCTAACATCAAAAGCATGTATACATCTAGCATGTATTCTCACTAATACATCTAACATCAAAATCATGTATACATCTAACATCAAAAGCATGTATACGTCTAGCATGTATTCTCACTAATACATCAAAACATGTATACATCACATCTAGCATGTATTCTTACTAATACATCTAACATCAAAACATGTATACATCACAACTAGCATGTATTCTAAGTATAGGAGTCCTAAATCTAAATATTTCTAAGTAACTGGGTGTAGAGAACAGGTTACCTCATCAATGACCTTGTTGTTTGATGAGACAATCTCATTGGTAGTGACTATACTACTCCCCCTTTCGAGGAGGGTCCTTTTGAACTACACCAAGCTTGTCTCGGAAGTATTCAAACTTCACTCGAGACAGAGATTTGGTTGGTAACTTCTTCACTTGACGTAGAGGCTTGGTTAGTACAACGGTAACCTGTTACAAATTCAAACTTTTAGAGTTCCTTTCTGTGTCATATCTTGTTAGTTCCCTATGTTCTTTGACTTATCATGGAACACTAGATTCTATGTCATCTTGATACAACTCTAATTATCACAAAGGATCTCAGTTGGTTCTATCTCTAAGTCAAACAACCCTAAAGCCAAACTTCTTCACCACTAGCAGAGCAAGCAGCCATATATTCCGCTTGTGCTGATAGCCACACTAGACTGCTTCCAGCTAAACCACGAGATCATGGCTAATCCTAGACAATAACATCCTCTCGATGTGTTCTTCTTGTCTGAAACACTTCCTGCCCAAACAGAATCTGAATAGCCATCTGAAGTCATGATCTTCAAGATAGCATAGATCAAATTCTATCGTGTCCTTTATGTGCCTCATCACATACTTTGCAACTATCAGGTAAACACATCTAGTTTCCACTAGATACTAACTCAAGGTGTTCATAACAAAGCATATATCTAATCTAGTATATGTTAGATATATCAAAGACCCAATAAATTGACTATACAGAGTTATATCCACTAACTCTGATGAGTTATCCCCTAACAGCTTCAAGTTGGAATCCATAAGAGTGGCCATTCCAACACCTCAAGTCATATTTCTCATCATACTTTCCCTGGTTGAGAAACATTCCTTCTGAGCCTTGCCATACTTCCAGACCTAGGAAGTAAAGCATCAAAATTGAGATCTTTCATTTTCATTTCTGCATTGAATGATCTTCTGCATATCTATCTGTGCCATCTCTCGTTAGATGGGTCTACTGATATGAGCCTCAATATCATTCGAACTCTGTGGTGAGTTCCTTCTTGCATCCATGTCATATGTGTATCATATTCAACCTTGTAGCAAAGGTTGAGATCCACATCACCCATGGTGATCATTAAGCTTATCAAATTATTATCGATCCTAGGTACCTATACAGAACCTGATTCATACTTCTTCTTTTTTTAATTACACCATACTTGGAGCAAACATCTTGTCGTGATTCTCTTCCCCTTTCTAAGAGAATCTTCTAGCCATGAGCCTTCTATATTTTGTTTGATTTGTAAATCTTCTTGTTTGAACATCCACCACTTGTACGGTGTCCATCATTCTTCATGACCTTTCCTACAAATCAAAATTAAGTACATGATTAGTAATACTTCATAATCATCAAAAGATAACCCATTATGCATACAGATATCATTTACATAGTGATGCAACTATTTTGACCAATACTTTGGCACAACACTTTCCCATATCCTGTATGCATACAGTGGCTATCTAGATGCCTTCCATCTCTGCCAGAACATACTATCGAGAGTGTGCACAACTCTCAGCATGTCAGCAAAGAGGTTTCATTCTAGACAAGCAATAATGGAATGTTTGTCCAAACATATGCACATTAGTTGTATATTGTTCAATGCTCTATGAATGTTTACACTCAGCATTATATATTCTAGGAATACAAATATGCATGCAGGCAATATCATTACTATTTCAAATAGCAACTCAAATACTTATCTTTTATGTTTGTGTGGCTGCCTCCCGCTTGATCTTCTGTATGTCTTTTGAACTTCTATTCATTCTGTACCACTGTGCATGCTCAAGAGTCATCCTCATGATCTCATACACAAACATACACTCATTAGTATATTCTAAATGCTATCAAAACATTATAGTACTAAATAATCTTGAAAACGTATAGTCATGATTATAGTTAATAAACATTAGTATTCAAGATTTCATGGAAGTCTTCTTTTACTCATGCATATCATTGATAAAAGATATAATATGCATAATCCCTTGATTACTAACTTTATGAATAAGCATAACCAATCATTCCAAGTATACTTATATAAGGGATCCCAACACAAGGTAAGATTCATGGGAAACATACCTGGATTAGTATACCTACTTGGTTATGTACAACATACCTAAACAATCTCTTCAATGATTTAGAGATCCTGAGCTAGAACCTGCATGTCTCATAGGTTAAGCATAATATAACAAAGTCATACATACCTCGTAAGTAGAACAAAGATTATGGATGAGTCTTTGTCTTCATGTTTTCATGGTCATGGAGCCTGATTTGTCTTTTGTGATGTACCTGTATCTTGTTAGCAGACAACCTCAACCTCACACAATACCATAATGCATTAGTACAATCATAAGTGTCAACACCCTAACCAATGAATATCTTCTATCATGCATTCATAATTTTGTTAAGGTGATACAACAAATCTAAAATCAAGATTGTACTAACTGTAATAACATGAAGACAAACATACCATAAACTTAATCATGAACAAATCTCAAAACATACCTCAATGAGTCATACCTGTCGAGATCGCTTGTAATCTCCTTATGTAAAGCCTTAGCCTCATCTCCCTCTGAAACATGAACTCCTTCACTTATGTAGGTGATCAATCCATCTTCTTCTAGGATTAACCCTATCCACTTGATTTGCAAGAACTGGACCTGGAGCTGGATATGGGTTTGTCAGAGAAACCCCAAAAATTCAAAATTTGAATTTCAAACTTCCGAAAGGATAGAGATATGCGCCTTGATGGGTTGATCAAACTGATATATTCAGAATTTGAAAACTGCAAAGTTTTACTCCTTAATTTTGCCTTTGAAACTTTCGGATTCACTGGTCGTGACCCTGAACTGGGGTTTGATGAAGCCCACTCTTTTGCCCCATCAAAAAGTTTGATCCAAAGCTCTAAGCTTCTATTTTTCTGAGGAGCTTCCAGCCGTGGTCACAGATTTCAAAAATTCCCATTTTTACAGAAGCCCTAATTTTCCGCTTTTCTGATCAAAGTCCCGAACTAGGGTCTAATCAAGCCCGGCCTTCTGCCCAACCAAAAATTCTGATCTTGGTCTCTACATTTCTATTTTGATGAGTAGCATCCAGCCGTGGTCTCCGATTACAAAAATTCCAACTTTCTTCAAAGCCCTAAATTCCGGAAGTCATGAATGAAGGTACCAAAAAATAATTCTGTTTTGACAGAAATATGTACCTGATTGTTTCTGGTGTAACTCTGAAATTTTTGATCCACAGGGTCTGAAAAAGTTTCCTGAGATAGCCTGACCTGTTAGCTTTCCATCCTGACAGGTCTGACCTCAATTGGATTCTCTGAGAGAGAGTTATGCCAAATGTCGTAACGTGACCTGTTTTGGGAAAATACAGGAGAGCGAACTTGTACGGCGTGCCACGTGTCACTGTTTGACCTTCGGCCTCTAAAAACGTTTTCTGATATAGCTCGGCCTGTTAGCTTTCCATCCTGACAGGTCTGACCTCAATTGGATTCTCTGAGAGAGAGTTATGCCAAATGTCGCAACGTGACCTGTTTATGGGATAATACAGGAGAGCGAACTTGTACGGAGTTCCACGTGTCACTGGTTCAACTTCGGCCTCTAAAAAAGTTTTCTGAGATAGTGCAGACTGTGTACTACCTGTCACTTTTTACGAAATTTCATTTGGAGCTTCCTAGACCAAGATATGACCTTTTTCCCAAGGTCACCTGATTTTGACTCAGATCTGGAAGAGGCAGAAACCCTATATTGTACAGATCATAAATCACAAAGTACAACGAATTAGAGGTTTTCCTTTGGACACAAGGTACCTGGAGATTTTATCTTCGTCCTATAACAATTTTAGATCCGAAAACTTCGCCAAAACGGATTTATAGCGAAAGTTCTACGATGACTGGTTTTTGCTATGTAAAACCCTAACCTTCAAATTGTCGTAAGTAAAGCAAGTGTCTTTAGTGCCATACCTTGTCTTCCTTCAGGTTAGCTCTGATACCATGTTAAAATTCAATATGCTAAGACAGAAAATAGCAGCATTACATTCCATTTCACAATAATAGCATATACAGGATCACTGAAGAAACAACAAGCATAGCATAAACACAAGAGACAGAGATTTATCCTGGGAAACCCTCATGGGGTAGAAAACCCAGCAAAGCTTCCTCAATATAGATGACCAGCAATATACAAAGATGCAAACCCTGAGCATAAGCTCCTTCTCCTCCATAGCAGACCTCTCCTCCACAAGTGCGCCTTTCTCAAGTGAGTGAGTGTGTATAATGAGGAACACACCTCCTCTATTTATACACTACTCTGATATGTATTTTACACAAGTACACGTAGGCTCGTATTTAACCAATAGGTTAAATACCCCACTACAACTAACTGGGCCGACCCCTCTAGGGTGGTCTAATAACCCTTTGACCCACATAACACATACAGGGCCGACCCCTACTAGGGAAGTCTAATAACCCGAGTTACCACATTCCGACGGAGGAATAAACATCTCCGGATATACAATAAGATCTTCACGGAGGAATGAAACATCTCCGGAATAATAAAGTACAAATATAATATTCTTTGAAGTTACAAAATTCAACAAAGCTCCCTTGCCACCTTCCTTAAAGGGGCAATTATTTCTCTCCATTGTTCTACCATCTACTTAGCATTTAGTTTGGACAAGAATAGCCTCCCTAAGGGATACTTTTTGCTTCCCTTGAATCCCACACCTCCTAGGTGTTGTATGGCTATACCATTGGGCAATACAAAAGTGGTTTAGCATATCTTGGATTGTTATTGGAGTTTGCATTCTCCCCCGCATCTATTTTATTTTGATTTTTATCAATATTTCTTTGTTTGCATGTGAATTAATCTAACAATTTATTGCATCATCACTTGGAGGAATACCAACCACCCCACACAAGGGCTCCAAGGACTGAGGCCTTACTACAACCTACAAAGTTTAGCCCCTTACCAAGTGGAAGAGTGCACTTGTGCAATTTTTTCCACAACAATATGCTTTCCCGATGTGCGTAGGATGGAATGAAGTGAAACCTTTTTCCTGTAGTGCTCATGATGATACAAGACTAAGTATCAATATAGGGGAGGACCCACCCTATTACTTCGGCACAAGGAAATAGTTCAGGCCTTATTGTAGCCTTATGAATGCTAACTTTTTGATATTCTGATAGATCAGGTCTTCTTCAATGGTGGCTTCTGGGACAATATGGCCTTTGATCAAATTATATATCTCACCCCATTTGAATTCAGGAGCAATGACCATGATGTGTTGTGTATCATCGAATTGAGCCTCCAAGAATACTTCCTAAATTGTTTCATTTTCTAATGCTACCTCAAGTACAGTCTTATATGAGCGTTTAGAGCTCCTTTTTGACATTTCAGACTCCTATATGATAGTGGAAACATAATTATATTGGGAATAATCCATCGAAACCATGAAATGACATGCAATTTTTGTAAAAACAAGAAAACAACTACAAATATTTGTAAGAAATAAATAAATTCTTTCCATGCAAATAAATAGGATTGTTCATCAAGCTAAATCTAGAAATATCCAAGTTCATTCACTAGGGTTTGAATTGATTCGTTTGCTAGCACGCAAAGGGGGAAATGTAGCGGCCCGTGTGCAGTTGAGACAGGCTCAGAGGATGATGACGAGTTCTTAGAGATAGGGTTTAAGGTGGGGTTCTAACGGGAGTGAGAGAAAGCTCCAAAACAGGAAAATTTTAGGGGCGAAATTTTGCCAATTGGTTATTTTTGGGGATTTTTTTCAAAAAATAAATTCACTATTTGGTCATTTTTAGTCTCTAATATTGCCTATATTTACACAAAATATGTTTTTTTTATCATAATCATTCACCAAACTTCACATGTTCTAGTAGTAAATTGTATGTTTCATATTTAATATTCTCCCACCTATCTATATATATGTTTTTCTCAATCCAAAATAATCGCCTATAATACTATACTTAAGTATAATATTAGAATCCTTAAAAAATACCCTACTCCAAAAGCTCGTTTATTTAGGGAAAAGAGGCACGGGCAAAGCTCTAGGGAAAAATATACTCTCTGCAAGTTTGGTGGCTCGAAACCCTTGGGATCAAAGAAATAAATTCAACGAATGGAACCAATGAAAAGGGAGGAAAATGGCCAAGTATGAGACCAATAGTATCATTAAACCAATTATGGGCCATCCCTCCAACCACAAAATGCCAAGTGAAGACTAACATGTTTGATACCACCAAACTAGGGAAAAAGGGTACTTACTTAGAGAATAAATGACAAGTGTGCAAGATTGGTTGATATTTGATGCTGGGCATACTCGGTGAAGAATCTTGTCCAAGTGGAGTGGGATCGAATGGATTCACGTGGCAACAAAAATGGGGCAAAATGATGTTTTCTCCTACTAAAAGATCCTTGAAAACCCTAAGTCTCTCAAATGGGGATTAAAAGGTGAAATTAGCGCCTTTTTTGAATTTTTATCATCTTGTTTCGGCGAATGAAGGCGAGTTGCCCCAACGCATGTTGGCACAAAAATTTAAGTTTATGCGATAATGTGTTTCCGCTAGAGAAGCTAAGTCGATGCAACCAGGGATCAAATTTGAAGGGTAGGGTCCCATTTCACTTTGAAGGGCTATGAGATATTGAACCCTTCAACATTGACATGTAAAAATAAATAATTCTTTTCATTTGAAAATGTAATTATATATCAAAATTTCATTATTTATTAAAAGTAATGTATTTAAATTCTTTAATATAGTAATAATATTTGCAATATTCAGTTTTAAGATTTTAATAAACAATGTTTATAATAAATTGTTTGTTTTGAAAAAAATTATTCAATGGCATTTTGACTGTAAAACCTTCATCAATTTCATAAAAATCTAAGTAGTTTTTACTCTTCCAAATAATGTCAATAGAAATAGATTTTTATTTTTATTTTTATTTTTCTTAAACTTTGCCAAAATCATTTTGAAATTGAAAAAAACTCTAATATCATAACAAAAGAACATTTTGAAATTGAAAATACCTCAAAAATCACAACAAAATAACATAGTATGATATATGCAAAGTGTGAGCCTCTAATAGCTACAATCAGTAGTTTTACCCTTCTTCAAACTTCGTTTGGTTGTGCTCACTAGTCATAAAGATAGGGCAATTGGTTGTGCTAACGGGTAAGGATAGGGTAATTTAGAAGTGAAGGAAAATTTTATAGAAATATGGAAAATAAACAAATTAATAATGAAAATAACTAATTGGATAAAAGAAGACATTATTTTAAATTTTAAATTTGTAAGAAAAACAATTGAAAAGTAAAAGCAAAATATTGAAAAGATTCTCAATCTAAAGAGGAGTTTGTTAATGATGGTTGCACCAAACCAATATTTATGGAAATTCATAAATTGAAGTTATTTGAATATTGATTTTGGAAAAAACCAGCAAAGAGAACAAGATATTAATGCTTAATTTATGTCAAAATTGAGTTAAATGGGTGTGTAAATGATTTTTTTTTAAAAAGAGTTGTCTAAAAATTTGAGGACTTTACTTTTCATTCTTCATAATTCATAATAGATTCCTCTCTCTCAAAATCCCTGTTCCATCTTGATTGTGCCATTTCAACACCTTATATTTAGAATGTCAACAATTCCAACTAGATTTTGGTGAAAAATATCATTAAAAAATCAAATCTTTAAATTATGAAAACATGACTTTCTCTTCTTCAGAATCCATTTTTGATTGCATAAATAACATAAATAGATTTAGGACCTACAAAAACCCTGATTGTGATATCTCAACCCCTTATTTTTACTATGCCAACATTTCCAACAAACTTTTTGAAAAAACCAATATGTTAAGAAAAAATACATACAAATCATATAAACCATGTTGAGATTGATATCTATGAAGATTTCTTACAGAGTTATTATTACATGAAATTTTTATTTTTTTCAGAAAAGGGTAATGCCAGAAGGAAAACATGGGTTAGACAGTGATAGTCTAATGTATTCATTTTTCTACCTCAAAAATTGCAAGAAACCAGATTTTACAATTGCTCCTACAAGTTAAATTGAATTCGACTAAAACATATACGTTAAGTATTTTACTTCAAGTAGGAGATAATCTCCTTCAAGGATTTTACAGATAAATTAAAATTTAAGGTAAATTTCCATTTCGTTTGCCCCTAAATTTTTTAGGTCAAGTTAAACCAAAAGAAAATCAAAATTAGGTCTCCGACTGAAATTTAAACTAAAATTATTTTAATCACCATTGGAAAACATCCGAATTATTTTAAACGCAGAGAAGCTTCTTATAAGAGGTTCAATGTTAAATCTAGCATGCTTATTTTAAGCATAACGTTCAAGAAAAGGGGAACTGTGGTTACCTTGGTGTCCAAACTTAGTGAAAATATCCAACGAAGAGTAAATGATGGACTACGAACTTGCAACAACATCCAATTTGATTCACAACAAAGTAGACCAAAGTTGTAACTTTAATATTTAAATAGCTTTAATCCAGAAGAGAAAACTGCAAAAAATAATGTTAAATAGCTCAAATTTTATAGCTAAGCAAATGTCACTCCGTCGGATCAAATAAATCTACAATCTAAAAACAGAGCAGAGCATTTCAACTTGAAGGGACAGCTGACAGTCCAAAGTAATTTAGTTTATTGAAAACCTAATCCATCCGGACGTAGGAACTACAAAACGTAACATGTGCAAAGGGATGGAGAAAATCGACATATCTCAACGAAAGCAAATAGAAAAAGGGTCAAATATTACCCTCTAGATTCTAGTGAGGAGTGGACCTGCCCTTTGAAACTCCATCCAACAGATGCAATCCAGAGTTGAATGTATAAATGCAACCCTGTTGTTGAATGTGCATCCGACCACCACATTTCCACACTTGTAATCTGTTATTCCAATCTTTGAAGAAATGTTGTAGTTTTTGTCTTCATCCTTGTAGCTAGGGTTTTACCCCTAGCTTGTGCCAATGAGCACCTACTAAGGAGAATGGACTCCTTAGTAGCAGTTCAGTATATTAAACTAATTAAGCTAAAACATAAATTAAATTACTTCTAAAGCATTGCATGAAACATAAACATCAAATGAAAAGAATGACTTTTTCTATTAATGTTACCTTGAGTGTCAAGGTTTGATGAAGCCCTTTGCAGTGTCCAAGAGGATGCTCCAAGCTTCAAGATGCTCCTTCTCCTTCTCCAATGATGGGAATGGGCCAAAGGTGGCTCTCAAGGTGAAAATAGTTCAAAGGTGAACTAGGGTTTCGAGAGAGATTTTGGCAGAGTAAGGGTGCTTGTGATTGTGGATATGGAATAAGGGATCTCCATCACCTATTTATAGTTTTTTGGTGGTGGAGTGCTGACCCATGGCTTTAGGAAACACATGGTTTTATGCAGTTGTATAGGGTTTTTTTTCTCCTTTTCCTCATTATTTTATATTTTTTATTCCCTTTTTAGGGGATTTTTGCTATTTTTGGAGGAAAAGGGGGTTTTTTAGCCTTTTTTAGGCTATTTTGAGGGTTTTATGGCCTTTTGGAGGCATTTTAAGCCTTTTGGAGGCTTTTTAATGGGATTTTTTGGGATTTTTAATGGAAATATGGTAGGAAAATGGACAAATGAGCCATATAATGTGGTAAATGAGCTAGTGAGCACTTTTTGGGTGTTAACAGATTACCCCCTGATGTGCGAGGGCAGGAGCTCATCGTATGGCCGATGGACATCATAAGTCGTGAATGGTTTTCCTGGGATGTGGAGAGAAGAGAAGAAACAAACTGGAGCCCGGAACAACGATCCCGAACAACTGCAAGAACTAAAAGTACATAACCTCAATAAAGGATGAGGAATCATCTGATCATATGGACGAGGCGGGCATTCCCATGCTCGTATCAGGATATAACATAATAACAATGGGGTCCAAAAAATGGGGACCTGAAATATTCATGACCTCAAATACTGAATGAGGAATAATCTCAATGTATGGACGAGGCGGGCATACCCATGCTCGTATCAAGATACATAAACATAACTGTGAGGCCCGAAAAGGGGGACCTGTAAGATACATGACCACTGTGTACATCATAAGAGTCCAGAGGGGACACAAATCTGGGACATACTGCTGAGCGGATCATGTGTAATCTGAAGAACTGGTGCACTGGAATCTCAACAGTGCTGCTGAATGTGGTACCAAAGGAACTGATGGGCTGCTGGATCATAGTGACTGGGAGCAACAACCTCGATGGTACACTGAACTGGGATAAACCTGGGTACTCAAGGAAGCATATAGCTGGATGGCTTCCGAATACAATCGCCAACGCAGCCCGGACATCCACGGGAACATATAACTGGGTGTTCCGAAGTGACTCACCAATGTGCTAGAGTCGGGGGAAATACGGGGTCTTCGACAAAAAACTGATGGGATATAATCCTACGCGATCCTCAACGATGCGATCAAGGTGCTGAAGTCGAGCATGTGAGGAACAACCACTCGGAGAGGCAATGATGTCTCCTCTCAGAATGATCTGTAGGCACTTACCACAGATGGTGATAAGTCCAAGGCGTAGGGACCTCTGGGCCTATCCTCTGGAATAGAGGAGCTGTCGTCGACAGAGGGAGACCTGCAACTATCAAGGAAATGATGTTTCCTTGACAGGAGCGCGAGGTACAAGACCGAAATGTGATAGTGCTGATGGCAGGACTGATAAACTGTGGAGGGACAACTGGGAAAGTAGAGTGGGTGGACTCAAACTTCCTTTGTTCAGAGTATGATAATGGGAATGATCTGGCAGCATATGAAACTGACTGAGGGGAAAGGGATCATAGCTGTAATGGATCTGGGAGGATAACTGGCTGAGGGAGACTCAAGCTGGTGTAACATGGCAGGAGACTGCAGAATACTCTGAACAAAGGCGACCTAATTGGGGGTGCTGCCGAGATGATTGATCATAGTGCCATGAGGCACGGGAGGATACTTCTTCATGGGTTAAGGGACTAGAAGAAGTGTGTGGATAAAATGATACTGTCGTGTGGATTTTACGAGCCCAGGACAGTTCATGCTCGTGGTTGCTTTCAATTTTAAGGAGTCTGAAAGTGATAAGAAGACTCTGAAATGATGGAATGGTACTGTCGTGTGGATTTAACGAGCCCAAGACAGCGTATGCTCGTGGTTGCTTTCAATTTTAGAGAGTCTGAAAGCAAGTAAGAAGACTCCAGGGGGTTGCTTTTTCGTAGATTTAGTCTCCAAGGCCCAAAGAAGCATAAAAGGATGCAATGAAGAACTCTTCTAGCCGGTGTGACTAGAGTATTCCTTTTTCGTAATTAGTCTACCAGGTCCGGAAAAGGGTTAAACTTATACCAGATAGACGCCCTTTCAGGTACTTTAGCGAGCATGAAAGGAAGCAAGATTGCTCGGCGATCTCTTCATTCTTTTAGGAGTCAGAAAAGAGCTTAACGGAAACTCCCTAAGTGCCTTTTTCGTAAAGGACTTGTCCGGCCCGAAAAAGGGATAAAATTATACCGAACAAAGGAATGGCCAGGCAAGGAGGAAGTGTTCAATCAAGGTTTAGTAATGATGACCAAGAACGAGGGTAGGTGGGAACACTGATGGACCTCCTTGCGGGGTAGATGAAATGGTGGCAAAATAACGAAACATTTGCAGTATGACAGGAGTGAATGGCTCATGTAAAAATGTGGAACAATCCGATGGCAGCCGATGTGGCACGCAAACCGAGGCAGCAAGGTGTTGGGACACAATGTTGAAATTGTACCAAGTGAGAGCGAGAAATGATCTCAAGCATCATCACGAGCTCGGAAAAATGAATCCGACGAAATAAAGGATGTCAAAAACGGGTAACGGCCGATGTGGCACGCAAACCGAGGTGACGGGGGCATTTTGAAAAATGCCCAGAAGATCTGAAGGTGAGGGCGAGAAATGATCTCAAGCATCATCACCAGCGCGGAAAAATGAATCCGATGATATAAAACATGTGAAAAAAAATGGAGAACGGCCGATGTGGCACGCAAACCGAGGCGACTAGTGGCGTCTGAAAAATGGGTAAAAAATGACAGGACAAAAATAATGCAAAGAGGTGACCATAATGACGGTCACGTCGCGCTGATTCCAGTGGTGGAAACGGTTTGGAAAAACAAAAACAAAAAAGAAAGTACTGTACAACGCAGACCAATGAGGCCGTGGGTTTCTTTTTATGGGTAAAAACGCTTAAGATACAACCCATTACGAGGGTTGCGCAAAGGACGGCCTTCAGAGTCAGCTAAGATGTATGCCCCCTTGCCGAGGCAGGTCTGCACGACGTAAGGGCCTTGCCACATGGATTCGAACTTCCCTTTACCGGTTTTGTCATGGGCTTGGTCGTAGGCGAGGACTAGGTCCCCTTCGCGGAAAGTTCGAGGGTGAACATGTTTATCATAGTCGGCTTTGGAGCGTTTTTTGGCAGCTTCGATGTTCTGGAGAGTGGCCCGACGGTCTTCATCGGCTTGTTCGAGGTGTAGCAGACGCTGCTCGAGGGGGGTGGTGTCAGGGAGAAGCTCAACGGCGATCTGTAAGGCAGGGATCTGACACTCGATGGGGAGAACAGACTCTATACCGTGAACTAAATGAAATGGTGTAAAACCAGTGGCGGTCTTAGTGGAGGTGCGATAAGCCCACAAAGCAGGGAACAACATGTGGTGCCAATTGGACTTATGCTTGTCAACTGTTCGTTGGAGGATGGTTTTAAGGATTTTATTGATGGCCTCTACTTGGCCGTTCCCTTGGGGGTAGTAAGCAGAGGAAAATTGGTGCTCATACTTAAGGAGGGTGGATAACTCATGCCAGACGGCATCTTCGAAGTGTGAACCATGGTCAGAGACTAACTGCTTAGGAACCCCGAATCGGGCGATGACATGGTTGAAAAAGAAGCGGGCAGCAGTGTCAGCGGTACAATTGAAGGTAGGCATGGCTTCCGCCCATTTGGTGAAGTAATCAACAGCGACAACAATATATTTGTGGCCGTTGGCAGACTGGGGTCTACATTCCATGAAGTCTATGGCCCACTTACAAAAGGGACCAACGGTGACGACTGGGTGTAACGGAGCAGGAGGTGTCCGGGCCTTGGGGGCAAAAAGTTGGCAGTTATGGCAGTGTTTGACCGCAGTGATGCAGTCAGTGAAAAGTGTGGGCCAGAAGTATCCGGCGCGGACGACCTTTTGGGCGGTGGCCATCCCTGAGAAATGGCCTCCGCAGGCGCCGCTATGACAGTCATTAAGAACGTGTTCAGCTTCCTCATGGGTAAGGCAACGACGAAGAATTGTGTCAACCCCGCGCCGGTAGAGGACATCGCCTAAGAGGAGATATCGAGAGGCCTGGTGGCGGATGCGACGGCGTCCATTTCGTGTAACTTTGGGTCTGAACTTTTGCGTGCGTAGGTATAACAAGATATCACCGTACCATGGGTCATCGGACGAGATAGTGAACAGGTGATTGTCGGGTAACTCATCGGAGATTGGTTTGGCCGGGAGAAGGGAAGGGAGATCAGTAATGAGCTGGGCAAGCGCGAGGGCTTTAGTGCTCTTAGGTGTTTTGAAGGTAAGGTCATATTCTTGGAGGATAATGACCCATTTGGCAACACGACCTTGGAGTAGCCGCCGGTTTAGAAGATATACCATGGGGTTAGAGTCGGCGACGACTGTGGTATGACTCATTAAGATGTAGTGTCGCAATTTTTGAATGGAAAAGACCACTGCTAGGGCAAGTTTCTCCTCATATGGGTAACGTAGTGGTGGACCAGACAAAGTATGGCTAACGTAGTAAATGACATGCTCCTGGTGAGAAGCGTCTTCTTGAACTAAGACTCCAGATACGGCATGCTCGGAGGCCGACACGTAAAGGATGAAGTCTCGAGTGAAATCCGGAGGGGAAATCAGAGGGGCTTGTGTGAGGGCCTTCTTGAGGGCCTCGAATGCAGCTTCTGCTGGCGCATCCCAGACGAAGGGTACGTGGGTGCGGAGCAGGCGCAAGAAACCGTGAACCGTGGTGGCATAATCAGGAATGAAGCGTCGAAGGAAGTTAGATCGCCCCTGCAGGCTTTGGAGCTGCCGGAGCGTGCGAGGAGGGGGGAGGTCTAAAATAGCTTGGACCTTTAGAGGGTCAACAGTAATTCCTTTCTGGGAAACAATGAAACCCAACAATCGGCCTGCCGGTACGCAAAAGACACACTTGTGTGGGTTCAAGCGAATTTGGTATTTGCGACAACGCAGAAAAACTTGCCGAAGGTCGTTAAGGTGGTCTGATCGTTTCCGGGAACGAGCTGTGAGGTCATCAAGGTAGACTAACAGGATATGGACCAAGTCGTGGAAGCAATAGGTCATGGCCCGCTGGAAAGTGGCACCAGCATTTTTGAGGCCGAAAGGCATGACGCGATAGGCAAAGGTGCCCCATGGGGTAGTAAAGGCAGTTTTGTACTGGTCTTCCTTACGGATCTGAATCTGATTATATCCGGAAAAACCGTCCATGAAGGAGAGGACCTCATGCCCCGCACACGCATCTATGAGTTGATCGATGAACGGCGTGGGGAAGTTGTCCTTGGGACAAGCATGGTTTAAGTCACGGAAGTCAGTGCATACGCGGATGGTCCCTTGCTTTTTGTTAACTGGAACGGGGTTTCAAACCCAAGTGGTATAGGCAATAGGATAAATGAACCCTGCCTTGCGCAGCTTCTCAATCTCGGCTTTGACAGCTGGGAGCTTTGAGGGATGAATGGGGCACTGTTTCTGACGAACGGGGGGTACATCAGGACATGTGTCAATGTGGTGCTCTATAATTGCGGGGTCAAGACCAGGCATTTCGGTATAAGACCAGGCAAAGACATCATGGAATTCTTTGAAAAGGTGTATGTAGTCCTCAATCTCTTGTTTACTGCAGAATGCTGCTATAGTAATGAGTTCAGGGGCACGTCCTGGGGCAGCGATATCAACTTGGATGACAGGTGAGATGTTGGCCATGTTACCTTCCTCGAAGGCATCAGGAGCAGGAATAGGGTCCTTGAACCATTCAACCTTAGTGGGGAGGAAGTCTTTGGATTCGACCGCGTATTGGGTAGCGGAGCTAGAGGAAGACGCTTCTGGGATGAAATAGGAACGGTGGTGCATGTCATCCCAGGGATAATCTGGGGCAGTTAGGGCCTCAAGAATCTCCTCGTCAGTACGGAAAGTTTGCGTCGTCAAATCGGTTGACAAGGGAGTAGTGGTGGAAGAGATCATATAGATGGTATTAACCTCTCCGGAAGGTGAAGAGTCTGGGGGATAGATCTCCTCAATGGTAGGTGGTGCTGTCTCAAGATCCAGATTGTTCATCTCATAGAGATCCGCTCTGTAATCCGGGAGATCGGGACAATGATGTGAATAGTGCCCGTAAATACCGCAGATGGCGCAGGAGTGGTTGGTACGTAGGGACTTATCTTTAGGCTTAGGAGTGGGGTTTAGTTCGACAGTTGGGATGTTGGGGTCATCATCGAGCATTTGCATGTGCTTCTGCAATGCGGGTAACTGTGGGCATTGGTGGGTCGCATGGCCCAACTCGTCACACAGCGAGCATTTGGGAGGAGCACGAAACACTGGAGGGTTCTTGACTGTCTTTGGAGGTGGTACGACAGTGTAAGGTTGGGGACCTCTGCCCCCAGTGGGTTTGGGAGTAGGAGGAGGTGTCGTGGAGGACGAAGGGGTAGAGACACCGGGAGGTGGCTGAGTGGTAGTAGCCATGGGTTGCACCGGCTGGAGGACGACATCTGGTGTCGGCGGGCGAACGGGAGGCGAAAGATACCATACAGGTAATCCCAAGGTTAACCCAGGGAGGCTAAGGGTAGCCATGACCGGGGCGCTTACTACTCCCGATGGAGGGACTAGGAAGGGGATCGTATGGATCGGTGTAACACCAATGTGGCTAGGTACCAGTGGTGGTTTTGGCAACAAGGGTGGTTGAGTGTTAGGTGGTAGGATGTCGTGGGACAAGGTACATAAATCAGACATTTCGGGCGTAGATGACGGCGGAGGAATGGATTGAAAGGTGGAGGTCATCGGCGCGTCTGAGTAGACTCCAGGCCCCGTAGAGGAAACAAACGAGGTGGTGGCAGGAGAAACAGGTTGTTCAACCATGGGGAGAACATTTTTCGGTGCCGCCGGAGCACTGGGATCATAGTAGGTGAGCTGGTCAATCTTAACCACGTGTCCTTCATGGGGGAACATCATGGTGCGAAAGACAGAAGAGGCAACCGCCCGCATGGCATACATGTAGCTGCGGCCAAGTAGAAGGTTGTAATCCAATTGGGCATTGATTACCTCTATGTCAATAAGGATTGTTTTACCACCTAACTGGACTGGAACGTTGGGTAGAAGGCCTTGGGGCTGGGCTGAACGACCGTCGTAGGCACGTAACGCAGTGGTGGACTGCTGGAGAGGAGGGGATCCTAGCTTCTTCCATACAAATGTAGACATAACGCACGTGGAGGCACCCTCATCGATGATGCACCGATGGATAACAATATTCCTAACGGAGACAGTAACTTGGAAGGCTAAGCTGGAAGGTAGGCGTGGTTCAGACTGGTCTAAATCAAACGCCATCAAATGCGAATCAGTTGGGTCAATCCCCCCAATGGCGGAAAGTAAAGTCTTGTGCTGGGAAGGGCAGTTCTTCAAGACTTCTAATGCAGACATGGCTGCGGGAGATTGGGCTAGGTCGTCTACGATGTTGTAGTTTGACGCAGCGCGCGCGTTAGGGTTATTGTTCATTCGGCGAAGTGGGAAACGAGGTGCTTTCACAGCGCCATCTATGGGAGGCGGAGGTATACGTAATGCCTGATCGGTGGGATGGGCGTTAGTAGGTTTATCCGTGGGAGTGGCTTCAGAGGTGGAGCCATATTGGTTCCGACGAGTCTGGAGGTTGACGTCAGTGGATGACATCATCAGTAAGTGGTGGGTACCTGAGTCAAACATGGGTTGATCAGGAGCAGCGTAAGTGATCTGTTGTTGTTGGGGTGCATTGGCTTGATGGGGAGCCAACGGCTGAGTGTTCACTACGCCTTGGGTCGGTAATGGGTTTTGCAGTACCAAAGGGGGTTGCTGAGGTTGGGGGGGGTTGGGCGGTGCTTGGGGAGCCGCATGCCCTTGGCGATGGGCCTCGTCAACCCAGAGCTGCCGAGCTCGCTCCAAGTGTGGGCAAGCATGTGTGTAATGTCCATAGACCCCGCAAATAGAACAAGGGTGGTTCGTTCGCAGATTGGGGTTTTTAGCCTGCTTGGGCGGGCGATCAGGGTTCTGATTAGCGGGGGCCGCATTATTGTTGTCGGGGGGATTAGCCTGCTGGCTAGCTTGGTCGGCAGGTTGATTGTTCCCACGATTACGGCCTTTGCCGCGGTTCTGTTGGCCTTGGTTATGTTGGTGATTCTGGTTTTGCTGCGGGTTTTGTTGGGCGTAAACTTGCCCTTGGGCAGCAGGTGGATTTTGAGGTTGCGCAGGTGCAGGAGCAGGCTGCGGAGGATGATATGTAGGTTGAGGCTGAGCAGGTGCAGCAACTTGAGGGGGTTGCTGATAGGACTGCGGAGCAGGTTGTGGATGTGCCGCAGGGGCTGCCTGGGGCGGATAATAAGCGGGTGGGGCTTGTGAAGGCGCAGGAGCTGGGGCAGCCTGCTGATGGTAGTAAGGCTGAGGGGCGACTGGAGGAGCATAAGCATGGTAAAATTCATCGTGGCCTTCTATGAAAGGTAAAATGGCCTTTGAAGGGCATTGAAGGCTTCAAATTTGAAGCCTGGATGCGACCATGTCGACAGAAAACTACAATTCCCGCTGATACATTTCAAAGTGAAATCAACAAGTCTACTGAAGTTACGTCTCGACACAAAAAATTGAGTTAGATCGGCGAGAAGACAAAAAGACGTCGACCCGTTTCGGCAATCATTCAGAAATTTCAGTGATACATTGGCGAAAAGACGTGTTTTGGCAATCTCAAGGAAAATGCTTTGACGTTTCGACGGACTTTTAAAAATTTTCTGGATTTTTAGCGACAAAAGTTGAGTTACACCGACGTTTCGTCGAGAAATCAGAAGCTACGCCAACGTTTTGGCTAAATCAGAAGCTTTGCCGACATTTCGACAGACTCAAGCAAACTCGATGAAATGATAAAACTTAGAGAAAAAAGTCGATTAAGGAAAACCCAAAAATTGGGTAAGTTTTTTCTCTTTTTGTGAACACCAACGTTGTGTAGCATTTGACTTAGTTTAATAGGGATCCATATGCTCTAAACAAGTATAAGCCAAAATCAAGGAGGGGCCAATCTTTTCAAAAGAAAATAATGGGGAGGGTTGTTGCAGTTGCAACATGTTTTTCATTGCAAATATTTTGGTATCTTCCAAGCATATGTGATGTTTAGTTTTAACTAAATACTCCGCTAAGGTTGAGGTGTGAGCCCATTCTCTCCAAATATCAGCTCCATGTTCTTTGATCCTTACATTGAAGGAGAGTCTTGTTTCTCTAATATAGTACTTATCGCAAGAGCACATAACCTTGTAGACACCCTTTCCTTGTTGTCAATTAATGTCATCTTTCTCCTACCTCATTATCTATTTGATTGTTACCATGGGCTTGAATGAGGTAGAGATATCATTCTTTATTAGAATCTTTGGGATCCTATATGCAACTCCTTGAATGTACGAAAGGTATGCTTTCATGGTTGAGGGTTGTTCATTGCAAGGCATGGGCTTGTTTATGCTCTTTTGACAGCTTTACTAATATTATTTTTCTTATATCCAATGTTCTAAAGGACCTTGTTTAAGTGGGTTTTTTCTTACTTGATATGCTCCTCATTAGAAATTCTAACAGCCTACCACTAGAGTGTTAAGGATACGTCAAAATTTTGAGAGGGGTGGTGAGGATAATCAACATGTCGATAGCTCTTTGTATGAGTCTTTTTTTGTATACTCGGTGGCCTATAGTCCTATCATTATTCCTATTGACAAACAAATTATGTATGCCAAATATTTTTCAAATCAAAGATTAAAAACATAAGCAATGCAAATATAAAAGTATGACATACTAACCTCGTTTAAGAAATTATCCTAAATAGGATTCTCTCCTAGTCCATGACAAGCATTTCATCAATGCCATAATTGATGAGAAGCAACTAGCCTAGAGCTAGAATGTTTATCCTAGAATGTTTATCCTGGCTAGATGAAGAGCTAACATTAGGTGACCTAGCAACCGCAAATGATGTCTTTCAATAAGAAGATGCTATAAACGAACCATGATGTACTAGACTATGTGTCAAGGATGATACCACAATACTAGTAGCTCAAATCTTATCATGTGTTTTCTACATGGTGGGAATGTGCACTAGTCCATGCAAATATGCCTCCTTCTCGTATTAGGTGGTTGTTTGGTTCTAGGGTTAATGAACAACTAAACAATTGATTATTTGGTTATAATTATTCAAATTTTAATCTCTTCCTTACCAATCCCACTAGAATAACACTCTATCATCCTCCCCCTATATTCGAATAATCAAATAATTGGTCATGGGCATGGCCAATGGAATCAACAATGCTATCGATGGAACTGGCTAATGAAAGGTAGGATGGTTTTTTTGTGTTCCTACGCTCCTCAATTAAGTTTCTAAGCTTATCTAAACTTTTATTTATTTCATTGTATGGGTATTGTGAGGGATAGAGTTTTGGTTTGTGTTTTGATCAAGGTTTTTGATTGTGTTTGGATGGGATTTTTGTCATCTTTGTGGAATAAGAATTAGTATTCAACAATTAAAAAATTATTTAGAAAAAAAATATAAAAATGGTAAGACAAATAAAATTTTCATCACTATATCTCCTCTTGGAACATGCTTGCAGGTTTATTATACATACCAGAACGTGCATGCTTATAAGGACACATGCACATGGGTTGATAATTTGTGTGCACACTTTGAACTTCAAAATTATGTGGAATTTATATTGAATGTGGCCTCCGGCTGCATGAATATTCCGGGGCAGGGAAAAGTTGTTTGATTAAAAGGAATGCTGAACCTTCTTAGAAGTGCACATGCATTTTCTATTTAGCAACTAGCATGTTCTCTCATTGTTCTATTTAGCAATTAGTGTGTTCTCTCACTGCAATGACATGGATCTAAACAATTTTTTGGGATCCCCATTTGAATTATTTAGGGTTTTTTTCTTACAAGGTTTAAGTCTCATTTTTGGTACTTTTGTTACTATTGCTGGCGTTGGCATTACCCAATGCTGTCAGCTTGTGTGAATTAAGCTCATGTAGATGCTCTCAATTTGCCAGCTGATCCTAGATATTTATTTAGCTGTTTGTTAGGATTCCTCAATCCTATAAATTGAGGTATCTTACTTATTATAATAATTCACTTTAATACAGTTTTCTGGATTATCTTGCTAAATCTTTACATGTTATCAGAGTACATTCACGGCTCTCTCGCCTGAGAGGCTGTGATCAAATCTGCTCTCTACATGCTACATGCTATCAGAGTACAATCACGGCTCTCTCACCTGAGGGGCTGTGATCAAATCTGCTCTCTTCTTCTTTGACTCTTGTGGCTTGGTTGAAGATCATCACTATTTCTCTCTTCTTCTTTGACTCTTGTGGCTTGGTTGAAGATCATCACTATTTCTCTTTGGCTTTGTGTATGTGGTTCTTTGAACATGATCTGCATGAAATTTCTATAGATCCAGATCTTGTGTGCCCTTCTGCGATTGGGAGTGTCTACACAGATCTTGGCCGGGTGTGGGTTCTCTTGGATGACTGGGCTCTCTTGGACGGCTAGGAGTTTTAGATCGTGGTCGTATTTAAGGGAGATCCAGTCTATGGTTGTGTTTTTTACATTTACACCTTCTGGCAACCGGTTACAAGTTTGTGGGCCTTGTCAGTGGTAGTTTATCCCCGGGTCTTTACATGGTCAATTCTCTCTTGCGACAGAGATCTGATTTTCACGTGTTGACTCTGTCTGCCTTAGCTCGCTAGCCTCCAATGAGTGCCCTCTTTGCAGATCGTTGGGAGATCCAATTGGAGTTGATCCTGGATCCTTGCGGAGTTCACCTGCGATACTATTCGTGATAGATTCGAACGCAATCTTCACCTGCCATATTACTGGTAGATGCAACTATTCATTAAATGCAGTAGAGGAATGAAAAATATTCATTAAGCTCGTAAGCTCGTAACGAGAAAAACAATCATAAAGAAGCAAATCTGGGTGAAATGCAGCCATTCTTTGGAAAGAGAGCATAACACTCTTCATAACACCTCAAACGATAAGGAAAATAGAGAATCCAGTGCAAAGTGTTATGACAAAAACAATGTTGCCAATAACTTTTTACAATAAAATTGGCAAAAAAATAATTATGCCAAAGGTGGCTCCATAATATAAATATTTGCATAATATGGTTCACCTGATCAACGCTTTTGTGTTGGGAGTTATTTTAGAGGATCATTTTATTTTGAAGGTATGCATTTTGCTCTCGTTGCCTCATTAGTTTGGATGGTGTGCATTCAATACTCACTGCTTCATTAGTTTAAAATTTGCGACCTTGATATCTAAATGTATCTTTGATGACATTAACAATGTGAGGTTTCCCGAGCCTCTTTAGAATTTTGACTATTCCTCCTGTTTGGATATTTTAGTGTCAACGAGCCTCATTACTTGGTTGTTGGTGTTCACTATTGTTTGAATCATTGTCTTGGTTCCTAACCATCACCTATTTCCTTGTATCATTCATCTGGTGGTTGTCAATTTTTGCCATTTTCATGCCTCTGCAACCTATCCAATCCATCAAAGTTTGACCATGTTCATTGAGATTATTTGGCTTCAGTCTTCTTCAGAGTTTTGGTTGGAGCTTTTAGCCTCGACGGGTCCCCTCCTCTTTCCATTCACGATATCATTGTGAGATCATCATCAGTTTCAACTACAATGCCTTTTCTAGCATTGGCGTTTTTCAAGGGAAATTTTAAAGGATGCATAATTTTCTTAAAGTGTATAAACCTTGGCCAATCTTACTAATTACCAAATTTCCAACCATAAAATGTTTGGAAATATATTTTAAAAAATACTAAGTTTTTAACGATTTTATATAGTTTTTGGATAATTTTGATGATTTTTTTAGTAAAAAATTTTAATCCTATAAAATTTGGGCAAATCATATTGTAAAAAAATGGAAAATAGCGAATACTTTTTTTGGAAAAAAACCTAGAAAATTAGGTCATGGACTAAATTTCACGGCTAAAATTTTACATAGCGTTTTTGCCCTACAAGTTTTTCTCCTTTTCTCCAATTATGAGAATTTGTACATGTGACTACCTTATTAAGCCTTGTTATCGCGACCCATCTTTGTTTTCTTTTACTTCCTCACTAAGTTTGGTTTATGGGGATTGTTGGCGCTGACATTTCCAATGGTGACAGCATGTGTGCGCTAAGCTTGTGTAGATGCTCTGAACTACCCAGCTAATCTTAGCTATTTGTTGGGTTGTTTCTTGAACTTCCTTAATCCTATAAATTGAAGTCTCTCATGTATTATAATAATTCAAAATTTATTTTTTTTAAGCAAAAAAACAGAGCATCATTCTATTACGGAAGTAAAATCACGAGTAATGATCTTTACAAAATCCTGGGGGATGGAACTGCCATCCCAGATAACCAACCAGTTCTTGTCAACATAGTTCCATGACCACCAACTACCCATATCCAACCACTCAGAGTACGTAGAGCTACAGACCTTAGCAGAAGTAGAGAACCAGCTATACAACAAAGAGTAACTTAAAAGACACATATACATATGCATATGAAAACACCCACCTATCCAAAATAACACCCATATCTATTACAAAAACGATGCCAAGGAGACAGACATCTAGGATCGGAAACAGACTAATACTAGAGTCAATAGAGTCCCACCCATATATCCCATAAACAACACCAACACAGACTTCATGGTTGAAACCAAACCAGAGTAACCATGTCGCATCAGGACCCAAAACAGTACTGACCTTCTTCCTTGCCATTAGCAGAACAAACATGTCGAAGAACCCCACCGGCAACCGAACACACGAGACCGCGGGCTAGGAGAGACTTAAGCCGAAGGGCCAATCTCATCGTCAATATTCACCACCAGAGGTGTCTTAGCTTCCTTTGCTTTGCCACCCATATGAACCACCCGAGGATTATCAACTTTATTAGTCGGGGAAAGGTAAGAAAAACCCAACTTGGCCACAAGATCATCTAATTTCATATGAATCCATTTAGATTCCTCAGCATGTTCCTTACACAAATCCTCCAATTGAGTCATCCTCAATGAACCCGCCAGAATGTCCATTTGATTTTCCGTCGCCTGGGCAAGAAGGGTTTTTGTAACCCAAAGCATCACAACACACTGATTATAGAGAGCCATACGACCCCGGGTATTCCCAGGGTCGTGAATCCATTCGACCATGGCTGCAGCCTCCGACGGAATTTCCTCCGCACCAACCCTACACCACAGGGTGTCTTCCAAGTTTTCAACCACCCTCTACACATTCTGAGGGAAGTAACGACGAAAAAACAGCGCAGTAGTAGCCGCAGTCCACTGCTCACGACTAGGACCATACTGGCCATCAAACCCTCTTTCCTCATTCCCCGGCTCCACATGATTACGTCTACCTCTCCTAGTGAGACGCCCTCTCGACAGCATAGTATTGATGCTCTTAAGTAAACCCTTCCTCCCACTGTTAGAGTAAACACACTTCGACCCAAAAACAATAGAATGGATAGAATTACCACCTTTGCTCTCGACAACAAGCAATTCCTAATTTAAAGGCAAGCCGCCTCCTGTGTTCATTAAAGCCATTATGTCCAACCATTTCTTGTAATTATTCCAACTGTCCTGCAGAACCATCATATCAACACTCCTCTGCTCCGAAAGACCCATCATAATAGTAGAAGGCTGATCCCAAATAAGCGTTGCATGCGCCATACCATGAAACCAGACCTTATCAGACGAAGGGAGATCTATAGAGGGCCGATCCCTGGCATAAATGAAACAAAATGCTAATAACCACTTGTCCTTTTTACCCTACATGAGGTACCATATGTTAATTCTCATCAGAAGCGGTGAGTCTCCTTCTGTCACCACACTGTGCCACGCCACCACTGTCACTTTTAGTGATCATCAAACACTGTTGACGATAGCGAACTGATGGAATGTCCAGAGCATCACCGTCCCACCCGTCAGTCTGGTTAAGAACCCCATGATTAGCCAGAGCATCCACAAGCCCATTGGCGCTTCTCCTAACATGTTGGAAAGAGACAACGTTAAACGAGGTGATGAGTTGGCCAAGGCACGTCAACCTCCACGCAAGCCTCCATGACCTTGCCAGCTTCGCAGCCTGGGTCCCATGGGTAAGTTTAACAGCTGTTTGAATCAACATGTTAGAGTCACCCTTGACGATTAACCTGCTCACGCCACAACGCACAACCATGCCTAACCCATGCAGCAATGCTTCACACTCAGAGACGTTATTGGTTTCACGCCCCAGGTATCCGAAGTAGCAGAAAAGAATCCTGCCATGCTCGTTTCGCAAAACACCTTTATACCCAGCTTGCCCAGGGTTCCCTTTAGACGCTCCGTTGAAGTTTAGTTTAAGCCACCCTTTCAGTGGTGGAGACCAAGACATCGGGCTTTCAGGGGGATGACCACCAGCTAGGGGCCGACCAATATAACGAGGGATTCCAACAATATCCCAGGTAAGCAAAATTTGAAGCTCATTAGTAGGGATTTTTAGATCCTATTCATTCCATCTGGTTAATTTGAGATTTTCGATAATATTAAGATGAATACCCTCCCAAACCATCTTCCAGGACTTGATCTTATCACTAAAAATACGTTGATTCCACTCCTTCCAGGCTCCCCATACAAGAAAACTAGGGAAAAGTTGCCAAACACGGTTAAGAAGTATTCCTTGAAAGGGATCAACTGCCCAACTTTTAACAGTGTTTTTAGGGGCATCTCTAACTCTATTAGACATACGGAATCTCATGGCTCCTTCATCCCACAGTGTAGAGGTAAAACAGCAGTCATCCAGCAGGTGCGCTGTAGTTTCTTCATAGATGCCACATAGACTACAGCAAGATGGTCCTTCAAAGGTCCTTTAAATTCACGTTTTTGCCATCAATTTTGATCCAAAGGTTGATACCAAACCTAAAGCTCAACAGTATTCGGGCTCAACAATATTTGGATATCTTTGTTTCAGTAGGAAGGATCTGAAGCTGCGCGGGGACATAAAACAGGGCACAGGAGGAGCTAGTGGAAATACCGGTGCACGGCATCGCAGTGGGTTTCAAACTTGTTGTGGTCTACCCTATACAAAAATGGCTGAGTATCGAAGGGATGATAGAGCAAGCAAGCTCCTGTTTAAGTCGTTAAACCCGGTGCACACCAGATAGAAGCACTTCCAGAAATAAAATAAAAAACTACACATACTCGGCCTGCTAGAGTTCAGGATTTGGAGGCTTTGCAGGCCCGCCAGATTTCTGACTCGAATGCCGTAAATCCACTTTCAATAATGGAAGGGTGGGCCTTTGGGATCAAATTCAATTCTTTTTGAGCCAGAATCGTTTCAGCATGGATATTTTGCCTAGAGAAAGGTAATAAACCCTTGTGTTCAATGGTGAAGTTCTGTAATTACACCCCAAAACACTTTGGAACAAATTTACAATAGCCCACATCCTTGATCCTGGCTTTGCTTTCTTATGTTTTTATTTTGGAACATGGTATCCTAAGACCAGGCATTTGCCAAGCTTTTGCTCTCTTTTTCTCTCTTCGCAAGCTTTTGTTACACATTTTGCATTGAAATTTAATAGCCCACATTATAGATCTGGTTTTCTTCTTCTCTTTCTCACAAGATGGTGGTTGTAACTCTTGGTGTTTGCCACTATGTATTGGATCACATATATGGGTTCTTCATGCATAGAATGATATTGACTCCTCCATTCTTCTCAGCTGGGTGAAGAGGCGCCAAGCTCGACCTTTTGGAAAAAATGATGAAGCAGTTGCTTTCTCAGGGTTTGGCAGAGGTTGCTACATAGCGCTGGCCGCCGAGGATCATTCAACCGCTGTGGAAAACAGTGTGGGAAAGCAGGGCTGCTCATCTGCACGAAGGGGTTTGTAAGACTCCATGTGATGAGGAATTGCTCGATGCTTTGCCTATTGAGAGTTATACTGCCAGGGTTTCCTTCATGACTCCTAAATATGTACATGCTCACAGTATGGCCTGTGTTGTGCATCTTGCAGGTAAATACCTTATCTTTAGCTGCATGTCCTTTTTTCCATAGAAAAAAAGCATATTGTATTATTTCCAGGAGAAAATTACAATACATTTAGTATTATACCCGAACCATAAGATCCAACTATCTAGCCTAATACCACGAAAACAAAAAGTGTTCCAATACAACAACAACAAAAAACACTAAGCAGAGCTCAAGAAAACACCCATCCTGAATTATCAAGAGAAGCAATACAAAAACCTGACTCAAGGTGTCCCTAGCCTGCACAGGTCCATATACTCCTTGTGGTATTAATAAACAAAATTGTCAAAAAAACCCACACAAAACCTATTCATGATGAAAAGAAGTGAACCCTACTGAAAATGAAGAGGGGAATAATTGAAATTACTCCTTTTTCCTCTTGGATATGGATTGAACTAGCCTCCAATGTCACCCCTCCTTTGGAAAGGGAATCTTCTTTGCTATTGTGTTCTCTGAAGATGTGTCTGAAGGAGATCAAGTGGAACTTAGCATTCATCTCTGAAATCTGATCCATTACCGTATGAAGAGCTAAATTCTGAATTCTAGATTTTCCATTTTTCCAATCCACATTAAGTTTGTAGTCACAATATATCTGAAGATTAACTATTCTCTTCTCAATAGCTATTCTGAGGAGCACTTCTAGGGCTAAAATATTTGTCCAACAATTAGATCCTACTCCCAAGCCCACTGAAAAAGAGATGTAATGGGTTGAGTTGAAGCAGAGACAACCACCTGCTCTACACTTCACCGTATTGTCCTTGGAAGCACCATCAAAGAAACCAAATGAACTAGAGTCATCTATCATTAACTGTTCTATTTGGTGCTGTGATGATTCCTTGTCAGTCTTGTTATATTCCTCATAGGAGAATTGTATCTTGTGGAAGACTTGTTCAGGAGTATAGTATAGGATTTGAAAGACGATTTTGTTCCAAGTGTGCCAAATAGCCCAGCTGACAGCAGTGAGGAAAACTTTATATTGACTCGCATCCTTGTCCTCACACCAACCTTTGAAAATACTGGACAATGATTACCCTGCCCATTTCCCTGTTTCTTTCAATGTCAGACAAACTTCCTAGACTTCCTTAGGAAAATGGTAACCAACAAAGAAATGATAAACAGACTCCTCATTTGATCTACACAACATACAAATACTTGGGCCTTGTTTAGCCCCTTTTTTACAAGAAACCCTAGGTAGACACCCTGTTTGAGAGGGCTAACTAGAAGAACAGCTTGGCCTTTTGAGCACCTTTCATCTTCCATATTGAATGCCATCACCACTCTTTTGTCATCTTCTGTGAATAAGGATGCATAACCTAGCCTAGTTGTATATACACCAGCTGATGGGTATTTGGACCACAACACTTCATCCTATCTGGTCTTTAATTTCACACTCACAAAAGTGTTTATGAGTATTTGAGTGTACACATCCCATTCTTGAGCCATCATACCTTCCACTGCCCAGTCCTCAAACACTAGCAGTCTTCCACTCTTTAACTCATGTGCTTGTTTGAACAGCAGTGGATGCATCTCCAATGGTGTAAATATTTTGTCTATAGAGCTATTGTGCAGATACTGACAGTTTATAATTTCCCTTTACTCCCTCCCATGGGTCGACACCCACTCTTACTTTCCTTCCATACATGCTTTTCCAGGCCAACTACGATCCAATGATTGGATATGATTCCACTAGAGCTTTCCACACTATTGAACAATTATGGTGCACCTTTGGTTCCTATCAAAGCCGCTCGTAAAAAGATAAAGGCTCTATATATTTCAATCACATGATTTGGTGCCACATCAATTCTACCTCTAGAGGCTTTTTGTTGCTAAGGCTCTATTAAACATTTGGATGTTCTTCAAATCCAGACCCTCGAATTTCTTCGACCTAGATAGTCTTTGCCAATTAACCCATGCAATAACATCATATTCTTTCCCGCCTCACCATAAGCATTTGAACACTTTTTTTCCCAATCTTCATTTGGATCCCAATTGGAATATGTGCTTTGATGAGGGCGAGTCTCCTCAGTCTTTGAAGCTTGATTCATTTCTTTCAAATGGAAACCAAGATACTTTATCCACTTCTGGAAGGGGACCTTTGTGAATTTAAGATGTGTGAATTTAAAACGTTTTGGAGAAATCTGCTCTATCCTTTAGATATCTTCTGTAAGATCATCGAGGACTTTTGTGCATTGATTTGCATACTAGTTGGCTTCATATAAAGCTCAAGGGTGAAAATGAAGTTGGAAACCAATTTTGGCTTGTTTTTTACAAACAAAACTGCTAAATTTTATGTTTTTCAACTTCAACCCCTTCAAACCCATATCTCCCTTAGGAATTTCAACTTGAAGTAAACAAAAAGGTTTTAGAGAATTGAATTAGCTTTCTACTCGTATTTTTTTTTAATTTTTTTATGGACATATCGTGGGACAAATTTGTTTTCAACATACGGCATATACTTGAAAATTTTAGGTATGGATAATGAGTGACCTGTGTTGACGACGGTTTTTTGATAGATGGTTATTCATTTTAGGGAAAAAAATTATAGGATCATAATCTACACACACTACACTGGATCCTGGACTCTATTTTGAGTTTTTTAAGACTTGGGAACTATTTTTTATTATTTATCGAAACAACGTATGTTTAGAAAATGGTGCATTATCGACACATGTTTTTGTATTCACATTTTCTTTCAAATATGACTCTTATTGGAAAAACTAAAAGTACCCTTTTGAAGAGGACGAGCCAATTATGATCTCTATGAAATTTCAAATTTTTTGGTGTTGTCTTTGTTATGATATTGAATTTTCATTTCGGGTGATTTTCAAAGTAATAAAATTCTTAAGGGATAAGGTTTAGAAAAAATTTATTAATAAATAGCAATTCAAATCAAAATGAAACAATTATTATATCATTGGAAACTAGATTCAGAGATGAATCCATTGCTACCAAGTTCGACAAATAATACTTAAAATTTGTAGGGGTTCAGGCTTGCTGAAGTTGCAGGTTCCAGAAAGATGCCTAATATTTTCGCAAGTTTTGTTGACCATAAACTCTCAGTTGAAAAAATATCTTCCAAACTCTCAGTCGAGAGTTTAGTTCAAACTCTCATCCTAGAGTTTTTTAAAAAATACAGCGCAACGATTGGTTCAAACTCTCAGCCTAGATTTTTTTATACTCTCGAGCGAGAGTTTGAAATCTCAAAACTCTCAGCCTAGAGTTTGAGGTTGACTTATTTTCGCGTGATCATCTGCCCACGCTCTGTTTTTTTCACTCCGTTTGTCACAAAAGTGTTTACCAGGTTCTCGATTTCACCCTCAAACATCTTTGGTTTATTACCTCCGCTATTTACTTGTGTGAATATTGGGTCTTCAGGCATTCTGATTTTTTCTTGCCCTTGTCTTTGCATACCCTCCTTTGCTAATAGGTCCAATGTAGTGGCTGATAGGTAGTGGTGTAAGTGTTCTCTCAGCACCCATCCTACGAAATTTTGAATTTGTATTGTATGTTCTTCTCCTTTTATTTCCTTGGAAGAAAATGTAATTTTATTAAAAACAAAATTATACTTTTCAAATGCCCAAGGAATTCTGTATGCTCTTTTCGTAGTTGAGATTCCTTTCATTTTATATTATGTTATTAGCAATTATTTTTAGGATTTTGTCGTGTTTTTTGACATCTCCAGACACTGAATTTTAAAATTTGTTTATTTGGGAGCCTTTTGTCATTTTGGTCAATTTAAGTGACCTATTAAATATCTTGCTAATACTGCTTCTATGGGTTACAGATATCCACTTCAAAAAGGAAGTCTATTTACCTCTGGTGGCTTGTGTTTTTGGACATCATAGTAGAGCACATTCTTGAAGCACTGCTGGAAATTTTGTATGATTTAATTGTGGTTTTTCTGCAGGTTAATGATCTATCACTAGTAGATTACATTTGTTCCACACACAGCTGGGCGTTACTCAGTGAAACGGTTTCGGAAGGCTCAATGTCCTACTGTTGAACGATTGACCAAGTCTTTGATGATGCATGGGAATAACAATGGAAAGAAGTTGATGGCTGTAAGAATAGTGAAACATGCTATGGAAATAATTCATCTCCTTACTAATCAGAACCAATTACAGGTCATAGTAGATGCTATTATTAACAGGTAAGATAATCTTTCCTAGTGTTTTTCTGTAGATTTTCCATATGGTGTTTAACTTACCCCTTATCGTTATTTTCCATCCCTTGGAAACTTACAATAAAAATGGTCTCCTTGTTCGTTAATAAGTCTGTCTAAATTTTGGCAGTGGTCCAAGAGAAGATGCAACTCAAATTGGTTATGCTGGTGTTGTAAGACGTCAAGCAGTTGTCATCTCTCCTTTGAGACGTGTCAATCAAGCAATATTTCTACTCACTACTAGTGCCAGAGAAAGTGAATTCTGAAATATAAAAACAATAGCTGAGTGCCTTGCAGATGAGCTTATCAATGCTGCGGAGGGATCTTCAAACAGGTATAAGTGCTTTTGTTTATATTTCCTTACACAATTATTTTTATAATCACGAGTTATTTTCTTATTACTCTCATGCCATTCTCGTGTACAATATTTATGATTTTAGTGATAATTAATGGCACTAGAATGACTGCAACATTTTCTCTCTGCAGTTATGCGTTCAAGAAGAAGGATGAAGTTGAGCGTGTTGCTAAGGCAAATCGTTGATCAATTACTGTTATTTATTTCCTTAAAATTGACAAGTGTAAACATATTCATATGGAGTTCTATTTTCTGTGAAAATAGTTAGTTCTACTATCATGCACGGTAGTATGAGGAATTGTTTGAAGGACAAGTTTGATTATAGTAGTAGGATTAGGGACTAGGAATGGCTTATAGGTGTAACCATTTGATTTTCCAATGAATTTTTGCCGTCTAATTTACATTGAGGAATTCTCATTGCATTTGTTCTTAATGAATTAATATTTTTTCCTGGGATTACTTTTTTTGTTATGAAGTTTTCACCACTAATTCCAATGCAATAATTTGGCATCAATAATGCAAACCTTTTTTGTAGTATATAGTATTGTTAAGCCCTGCACATCTTTTAGTTGTTTCCTCCAAAGGATAAAGTTTTATATAACAGAAGTCATTATATATGCTAGGATAGTGCAGTGAATATCTTGGAGTTGCTTTAATTTTGACAATTCTTAGTCTTCTTAGATCAGGGTCATATTTTTGTTATGTGCTTATACATCATATCTTAGCTCATTGAGTTTCACTGCCTAGCACTGTATTCGTTGGATGCATAATTAAAGTGAGTAAACTTGTATTTTAAAGATATGCTGTCTACTTGTTGTTTACATGTAATACTAAAAGCTCAATTGTTTTTATGTTTAAATTCAAATTAAGTTCATCTTCCTTAGTTTATTTCAAAGGGAATATTTGCAACTTTATTTGAGATGAAAATTTAATTACATTTCATATGTATCTTCAGCACTGGCAAAAGCTCCACTGTTTGGAAAATATTTTTGAAAATATAGACTATAGAAGCTTCATATCACATACTTTCTACCCTTACATCTTTGGCACTTCCATTTCAAGAATAAAAGGGTAGACTGCCATTACACAAATTAATTTTATTTCTAATCTAGATTTAGATCTAGATTTAATTTTTAATTTTTTTTTTTCAGTTTTGGATCTAGATTTATTTGCATGTTTATGTTTTAATGGTTTTTAAGTGTTGGTAGTGTTAACTCTATGGATTTGTACAGAGATGTGTGTTGTATATAGGATTATTGGAGATAAGATTTGGCTCTTTCTCTCTATATTTATAATGCCTCATATTATGAGGGTTTGATTCATGCGACTGTATGCTATCAATCTATTTATGACTGTTCAAGTTTTGTAAATGAAACAAACTGTGGACAAATCAATAGTTAGAACTTATTTGGTAGTCGATTGAGTTTTAGATAAAACCTTGTGTATGTGTTTTTAAATTACCTCAAGTAAAAAATCGATGGATTGTGGGTTGAATCCGGTTGAGCTGTGGTTGATTGATTTTAAAAGTTTGGGGATTGTGTGTGATCTCAGTCGAAGCAGTGGTATTTTGAAACCTGTGCAATGCATATTAAATCCATTCATCCACGGATTGTAAAAGCTATCATTTTGCAAGGGTTTACTGTTAGGAGGGAGTTGGTGGTTTTCTGGTAGTTCTCCAATTTTTCCATACTTGGCGGCCACATAGTTTCCCTATCCCTCGTGAGATATTCCCGTGAAAAGATCCATCTTGGAATTAACCCAGGAGCATAGACAGTCTTGATGACAGGTCGCCATCCCTGCTTTTATGTGTTTTCTGCTCTCTAAGTTATCATGGATTATCTTACAAATTTTCAATGCTTTTGTGTTGATTGCCTGTGATTTGGAACGTCTTTGTGTATTACCAAATAATTACAGCTATGATATTTTACTCTATTTATAAACATGAGCTTCTAACTCATTAGACTTCCATCACAGGCTGATGTAGACAACAATGTTACAATTGATTATGGAGAATTCATTGCTGCAACTTTTCATTTGAACAAACTAAAGCATGAACAACATTTATTTGCTGCATTTTCATACTTTAACCAAGGATGGAAGTGTTTATATTATAGTTGATGAACTCCAACGAGCATGTTTAGAGCATAATCTAACTGTTGTTCATATTGATGACATTGTTTGTGAAGTAGATCAAAACAATGTAAGTACCCTGCATCACTTGCTTGTTGCATTTGCTACAAAGTAAACAAATATCAGTTCTACCTTAAAACATCAAATAATTTAGTACAATAAAAAAGAACCCAGGGGAAGGGACCAACTCCAGTTATAAATGTAAGATGCTTGTCATTACATTGTTTATGGGAAGAGATTCATGGGTCAATTTTTGAAATTTTGCACAAATTATTAATGAAATGTCTTCTTATTATCCCATATCCATTTTAACTTCATTTAACCTGATAGATGAAGATCTACAGCAATGTACTTTTCAATTTCAACTTTCCTGTTATCAAATATAATTGTGGATTTCATTGGGCTTGTACAACATTTCCATTATAAGTTATTTATATTTTCTCCCTTTTCACAGGGAAATGGTAGGTAAATCAATATTATTAGAACTAGAACCAGAATTGAACTAGTCCACCCCAGAAACTAGAAACAAACTGGAAATAAAATGACTCAACCAAAACCTACTTTAAATATTCAAATTTTGATACAACACATACACACAACAATGCTAATCCAAACCATTAGACACAAAATTTGAAAAGTTGTCTCATGTACATAGAAAGTAAGGTTGAATATAACAAACTAGCTCCAGGTGTAATAGATATATGAACCAAAATACATAAGCATTGAAGCTCTAAATGGCCTCCATATTTAAAAAATAATCATACTACACTTTACAATCAAATCACCCAAATCTAGATCGTCTACATCCTCTTCAAGGGTATCGTCAGGAAGCACTCTGAACCAGCCCAAGTAGCACTCAGAATCAACACAATAATAGCACCAAAATGACACTCCTTGTTGCAAATGCCAAACTCTTTAAAGGCTCACAAATGAATAATGCGAAGCATGTGAGTGAAATAGCTGTGGGGCATCATTAAATAGATGAAAATTAGGTTTTAGGTTAGGTTTAGGTTTTTTTGTTATTTTAAATTTAATTTTTTATTTGTGGGTGGAGCTGTGCTGCATGGAACCAGTTCCCTACAGAATACAATTATCTTATTTTATCTTATTATCTATAAATGAGGACAATTTTTTATTGTTTTGCACCATTATTTGTTTATGTAGATATTTCATTGCTTGAATGCCATTCAATGTTAACCTTGTATTATTTTTGTTAAATGGTTTAACAATGTATAATTTTTTCCAGGTTCTTAATACTGAAACGACCAAAATTTCCAATGATGCTACCAAAACAAATACCCCTTTGGATGGTAAAGGAAACCAAATGAAAGAGGGACAACTAATCAAATCAACCAGTGGCACCAATAAGCATAAACTACAGGCATCGGGTCAGGATACTGATGGTACATCTACAGGTGTCAGGCAATGTTGATTGTTATCAATCCATTGGCAGCTTAGATATAGCTCCTAATTTATTAAAAGTTGGTAGAATTGACATCCTACTAGAAATTGAGCATGATGGTTGCAGTTTAGATTCCAAGAGAGTCATAGGAGATGAGGCAAGAAGCAATGCCAGCAAAGAAACACTAGAGTGTATCCTGGATAGGCTATTTGGAAGGGCCTCTGTTGATTTTGATAAACAAGATGTTTCCATTCCAGACGAGATTAATATTTTAGAAATTTCTAACTTCCGTCAAAGTTCAAAAGAGAAAGGGATTTTAAGCAAGAGACATGTTTAGTTTATATATTGGCAGAAAGATAAATTGGGTAAAGCAAACTTATTAACAATTGTGAAGCAGGCATCAACAACTGTTGTCCTTTTTTCCTTTCAAATAAAATTTGCTTTTTATGATTATATTATTGGTTATTGCTTTTGATGTTGTAGTTCAGTTTATATAATTGACCTCGAATTTGAAAGACTGTTCATTGTCATGAATCGTTGCTCTATATTATTATTGATTAATATAAAGTTTGTAACCTAATTGTTAATTTAAGGTAAAATGACAAACTTAAAAGGTCAAAGCATATAGATTTAAGGTGCTTATATGATATCTACTATGGGATTTCAATTGTTGTTGCATCACCTATTCATTTTGATATTATCGAAGGCATTTGTGACTCTTTTGGACCACTTGTCAATTAATATTTTCACATTTGGGAGTGAATTTTGACTCCAAGAATGTTTTTTGGATTCGACTATTAAACTTCTAAGTTTTCCTAAGATTGTATCACTGAATATTCTTGGCTTACCATATTTATGTTTTTAACTACGCTTTGTTTGGTAGGAAACAAATATCCCCATGTATTTTTGCCTGATTGCTATTCATGGCACTTTAGGTATAGAAACTCGGTGTGCAAAGGGAGCTTGATATATATTTTCGTTTTTACTCACAGAAACTGCGCATTTATCACTTTTTCTATTTCTTATTTGAAAGTGTTGAACGTTGTCGTGTTTCAGAACGTGGGCATTAGGGTTGATGTTTGAGAGTTTCTTTCGTTTCTTAAGAGACGAATCTAACGATTTTCCTAATGAATTATTTGCAGGATTCCAAATATGCCACTCATTGGGAGGAGGCACAGGCTTTGGAATGGGAACTCTTCTTATTTCTAAAATTAGAGAAGAATACCCAGATAGGATAATGTTCACATTCTTAGTTTTTCCATCTCTCAAGGTATCTGATATAGTTGTTGAGCCTTACAATGCTACCTTGTCGGTCCATCAACTGGTGGAGAATGCAGATGGGTGTATGGTTTTGGACAATGAATCCCTTTATGACATCTGTTTTAGAACTTTGAAGTTGACTACCCCAAGCTGTAAGTATTCTTACTATCTGATCTTTTTACATCTCCATTTCATGGCAACAAATTATACCCTTAATCAGCTACCTTACTATTTATGAGACCTGATTTGTCTCTTTTTTTGTAGTTGGAGATTTTAATCACTTGATCTCTGAAACCATGAGTGGAGTGACCTGTTTCCTGAGGTTCCCTAGTCAACTCAACTTAGATCTCTGGAAGCTTACTGTAAACCTCATTCCATTCCCTCCTCTTCACTTCTTCATGGTTGGTTTTGCTCCATTCACTTCCCGAGGCTCCCAACAATATAGAGCACTCACTATTCCTAAGCTGACTCAGCAAATGTGGGATGCCAAGAACACGATGTGTGCTGCAGATCCTTGTCATGGTAGGTACTTGAAAACATCTGCCATGTTTAGGGGAAAGACATGAGTACTAAGGAGGTTGATGAGCAAATGATTAATGTCCAGAATAAATGTTCCTCTTATTTTGTTGAATGGATACCCAATAATGTAAATTCTAGTGTTTGTGATATAACCCCCAAGGGACTGAAGATGTCTTCCACATTTATTGGAAACTCCACCTCTATTCAGGAAATGTTTAGGAGAGTTAGTGAATAGTTCACTACTATGTTCAGAAGGAAAGCTTTCATGCATTGGTACACTAGAGAGGGCATGGATGAGATGGAATTCACCGAGGCTAAGAGCAATGTGAATGATTTGGTATCTGAGTATCAGTAATACCAAGATGGAACTGTTGATGAGGAGGGTGAGTTTGATGACAAGGAATCACTTGACGGAGTAGTAATGTAGGCTACCTACAACATCCTGTTGAGTTGTTGCTTGTAAATTTTACTTTTTACAGCTTTTCTTACTTGGAATAGAATATTGAATCAGATCGGGTTTAAAAACCATGTGTGAAGTCATTTTTTTCACTAAGCAGAGCTAAGGAGTGGCGTTTTTAGCATGTTTCAATATGCATTATCTATGCAAACATTTAAGGTTGTACCCACTGTCGATTTTAATGTTATAGAAACTTTTTTATTTCTATTTCATTATGGAGTTTCAAAATCTTTATAAATTTGAAATTTTGCTATGCTTCCTTATGTAGTCAATCTAAGCCCTACTGCTTGTTTTGTTGCTGCACATCATACAAGTAATGTTATTCTTTCTTATCAGTCAAGCTAAGCCTTTATTGTTGTATTTCAACGGATGATGGAACAGAGATCCTTTTAGGGGAGCGCACACCTCATGATATATTTTATGGTAAGGCCGCACAAGGGTTTGAAAGATGGATGAGCATACCTCTGGCTTATCATATACACGTAAATTGAATGAGAACAACTTGGTGCAGGTGTGGCTTGACAAGTTGCCATTACTTTTCTTACTTTTCTTGGCATTACATACCTATTCGTCATAACAGTGGAGGAGATCTGGGCTTCATCTCATTCATATGATGTTTATCTCATAGACTAGCTTACAACTCGGACAATTCATTTATATTGAAAAAATAGTGCCTGGAACCCTTGGTCCTTATATCCAAGGGTTTCAGCCTATTCCAAATCACCCAATCCTCCGCAGTCCTGCTGATTTAGTCAATAAGATCTCCTCTCTGAAAAAATTTCCCAATTTTTTTCTCATATCAGATGTTTGAATTGTTTTGCTTTCCCTAAGCTTGCATTGTATTGAAGGAGAGGTTAAATCTGCAGATGTTGTTAAAACTTAAAACTTTTAGCGTTGCATTTTATCGACTGGGAGCTTAAATCTGCAAATGATTTGAAACTTCTAATGGCGCATTTGAATGAGAGGTTAAATATACTGTTAAAGCTTTCGACGATATATTTATTTAATGAGAAGTTATATCTGGAATTTTAAAACTTTTAACCATGAAATGTTAGATCTGCAATTTTTGTTAGTTTGTATTGGCTTAATCATGAATTGTTCTTAGCCACATGAATGGATTTTATATTCACACAGAATTTGTATCGGCTTAATCATGAACAATCCCTCTATTCACTATAAGCACTTTATAAATCTGTAGCTCTGGTAAATTCATGTTTTTGTTCTTTGATTTATGAATATGAATACAATACTCATAGTAATATGCCATATTTCATTTGCAGCCAAAGGCCATGATAGACATTGTGCACCCTGAATCGTAACTATATTTGTATAACTGATTAATGTGATGGTTTCTATACCACTTAGTATTCCATGGTTCATAGTTTCTTTTTTATTGTTATTGTACATACATTTTGATATAAGTGATATTCATAACCGTTTAATAATGATTTAACTCGGGATACAAATCTGTTTTTCCCTTTGATCAATAAATGCGCAAAGAGATGAGCCTTGGCCAACGACTTACGTTTTTCAGATGTGTATTCATCGGATGAAGACCGAGAAATCAGTAATGAAGGTAGCGGCTTTAACAAGGTATTATCCATTGCCAGGGATTTCCATAGCCTCCCTATTGAAGAATCAAAGGCAGCACTGGATGATTGTGGTTTCATTCCTTCATGGTCCAGAAACTTCTCTGTAGACTTCAACACGATGGGAAGACTACATTCATAATTTTAATTTTAACTATTTTCTTTTTAATTTTATTTTCCCTTTGAACATTCCTTTGCACCTTATGAGACAATTGCTAATTATATTTACAATTTTCAAAAGGACATTATAATCTTAGCATTTCCTAAAATTATTAACCAAAATTTGAATTCAATGCTCCCTCTAGGCGGGAAATTTGTCATTGTTTTACATTTTGGCCCTAGTCAAAGGCCTTAGTCGTCATTCTTACTCCTTTGGCAAAGGTTAAGATTTCAAGCTATGTCGTCATGGAATTCGATTTCGGTTTGTTAACGGGAGGATTTAAGAGGATTTGTGAAAATCGAGTAAAAATTAATAAAATAACACTTATGAATATAACAAAACAAAGAAAAAATTATTTAATAAGAGCTCGGTGCGCATTGTCACTTTATTTATAATTTCTAATTCCTTTGATCATGTTAAAAAACTTTATACAAAGTCAACATTGATAGATTTGTTTTACAACCATCACAATGATTATTATTAGTATTAGATAAATAAAGTTATAAATACGCTTCTTTTATTGGCTAATTATATTACAAGTTCAAAGCATATTCTAATCTTATTAGTGTTTAAAATTATTATCAAAATTTGAAGTTATAAAATATATTTAGAAATATATTTTATAATTTTTTTATAAATTCTATATATTTTTAGTAATTTTTAAAGTTTATATAAAAATTTTACAATTCTTTAAAAACAACAATTTAAATGGTAAAACCTACTTATAAAAACAACCATAAGTATGTAGTAGCTATATGAACTATAAACCTTTATAAACCTTTTTAATGGAAACATTGTATGACATCAATGTTTTATGAAAATAGCATCACCACATCAATGTTGGATAAGTATGGAAAAAGGAGTACCAGATTAATTCTTGCATTTACTAATTGCAGCCAAAAGTTTGAAAATACATTGTATTCTCAAAATTCCCTCAAATTATTGACCAAACTTGACATTACAAGATATATTTAGAAATTTATTTTATTTTATTATTTCTTATAAATTTTATTATTTATAAATTCTATATATTTTTTTTACAATTTTCCAGAAACAAATATGTAAATAGTTAAAGCTACTAATAAAAACAGTCTCCTAATAAAAACAATATAGGACATCAATGCATAGTTGTGGAAATATATGACATCAATGGAGAGTTGTGGAAAAAGTAGTACCATTACTACAATTATAGAAAAACTAAACAATAACATCAATATAGAGTTGTGGAGAGAGTTGTACTTATACTACAATTCTATAGAAGCAATATATGACATCAATGCTCCATAATTATGGTGAAAACAATATTGTACTCATTAATTAAACTTCCAAATTTTAAATTACATTGTACTCTTAGCATTGCCTCAAATTATTGATTAAAAATATAATGTATATTAAAAAAATTATTTTACTTTATAATTTTTTATAAATTATATGTATATTTTATAATTTATGAATTCTATATAATTTTTCTAGAAACTTATAATAAAAACATAACTATATAGTTTATATATTTTATAATGTATAAATTCTTTATAATTTTTCTTATAAATCTATAAATAAAAATAGTAATAACTATATATAGCAGTTAGATAAACTAGGTTTTACAGCTATATAAAATGTTAAACCTTTGAATGAAAACAATGTATGGCATCAATACAATATATTTATAGATTTAAAGTAGTAACACATCAATGCTGCATGCAGCAATAGTATGAAAAGGAACTATACCTCCTCTTAACTTCTAAACTTTGGAATCACAAGTGAAAGCACTAGTTTTTAACAATACTCTAACACAGTTGTCAGAGTAATTTTCAAATTTCTAGAGTTTTTTTACAACTTATATGACTAAGAATTTGGTATGTTAAACCTAAGCATTTGGTCGATCAAAGCTAAGCATTGAGCTGCTGCAGAACATTAAATGCGGCAGCTCAGTGCTTAGGGTCCGTTGGATTTAGAGATTTTCCTGATCCTGAGAATCTCCAAATCCAACTGACCCTAAGCACTGAGCTACCACATCACATGCGCCTACCTCTTAATCGGCCTTTTCCAAATTATCTTTCAAAAATACAAAAAAAAAAATACACAATCTGAACAAAGTTTACTGTAGCATATTTTTTTTAATTATGTGGGTTTGTGTAAAATGATATTATAATGAAGCGCGTACGTATGGGCGTTGTACAAAAGCAGGGAAACTGCGTATGTATGAGTATTATATTCATATCTTTGTTGATATGCATGTGCCTTACCATTCAATTTAGGGTACAAGTCCATGTGCTCTCTGCGGCCGACAATCTGAGTCCGCTTTCATTCAGTGTCTGCAGCGTTTGTTTTGACCTCCACCCGTGACTTCATACAGTGTCTGCAGCGTTTGTTTTGCCCTCCACCCGTGATTTCTGTAGAACGAAGAAATGCCAATGCAGAGGGAGACGCTGGCCGCTGTAGCAGTAAAGTGGTGCTTATAAATACATTCCTCTCCATCGTATTCATTTCATAGCGGGGACGCTTAGAGCGTAATTAATGGTGTAATTGCTACTGTGCGGAGAGGGCAAAGTCGAACGGAATACGTCCAGGGCATATCTAGCAGCGGCGAGATGAATTTGACGGGGGAAAGAGAAAACGCCGACGGAATGGAGGGTATAGAATCGGGGAAGTTGAACTTGGCGTTGGGGTTTCTGACGAAATAAACTGCGGCATCTTAACCGCCGGGATAGCTCAGCCTATTTGCAGGAGCGGAGACATATCTTCGCTCTGGTTTTGAGCATCCGGAATTTGGAACCCCAACTTACCCATTTTGGCTTTGGGATTTGTCTGGGGCGACCTAGGTTATTGCCGAACTAGAAACCCTAACGCCAAGTTCAACTTCCCCGATTCTGTACCCTCCATTCTGTATGCGTTATCTCTTTCCCCTGCCAGATTCATCTCGTTGCGCTAGATATTCCCGGGACAAATTTCCTTCGACTTTGCCCTCTTTTTGCACAATAACAATTACGCCATTAATTACGCCCTAGACGTTCCTCCATTTGGATTCTCACTAAAGTATTGCAATTACAATTATTTTCATAAGACGTCACAAGCTCATCTTCAGAATAGCTGTTGTTAAAGCGGCGAGCTCTAGCGGCAATCACGACAGCTCGGGTACTTCGGGTAGTTTGATCTGATCATTTTCAGCTTTCAAGTTTTAATAAATAAAATTCTAAGCAAGCAGTGCTTGTATGTCTAGCTGTTTGTGGGTAATAAATCCAGATTCTATTTTGGCGTTTCTTCTTAAAAAAATGCTATTGCAGGTGATCCAAGCAGAGTGGACGCGGAGATGATTGTGTTGAGAGAACGGATGCAGGAGCTGAGACTTCAGGGAAGAAACTACATTCCACCAAAGTACTGGAAGAGGACTGGTCCGTTATGTATGCTTCAGACATTTGGGACTTTTCGGATGGTCGCAGAAAATCTTGAATAACACCAACCGGCATTTGCCATCGCTTTCTTGGGGTTTGAAATAGTTGAGCTTCCTCGTATTTGTTGGCAAGCAATATTCATCTCGCAGTAGAGTCGGCATATTTTTGTTTCGTCAAATGTTGACTAAGCAAGCACCCACACCTGCACCTGCAGTAAGAGACTTTGCTATTGGGTGGATATTGCAGTAAAAATCTTAGTTACTTTGCTGCCCGGTAAATATTGCTTGCCGTATTTGTGTTACATCTCATCTTTTCATGATTTCAAATCTTGGCTCTTATGATCGGATTGGCTATGGCGTTTCTGACCCAATTATTATATTTGTAAGGCTGTAAGGCTGTAAACATCATGATGATATTATCCCAAACAGGTATATTGGTATCTGTTTCACTGCCCCGACATTTTTCCTTTGCTGGTCTATATCTGATGTAATTTACGTGAATACCGATAAAAAGAAACGGTGGGTTGGACTATTCTGTTGGCCATGGACCCATGTCCATGGCTCTCCAGTGTAAAAGTTCAAATAAGTGAGAAAATATAAACTTTGAAATCTTTATCAATGGAATGTTCAAATTATGATTTATATGATTCAGAGGTATATACAATATTGACTTTGAGGTTATTATATTAAAAACTATATGCATTTCAATTTTTTGAATTGTTCCCTGAGGAGTTTAAATTATTTTCATATTTCTTTCCATATTTATTTGGATTTCTATGACAAATATCTGAACTACAAAGTTCAAGACACATTCACCTTATAATACTCATCATTGTTTTTCATGTGGGGCGACTGTACAGCTTTTCTCAATATCTGTTCTGTGGCACACAAATTATTATGCTGTGAAAATATTTCCATATCATATATTGCACTGAAAAATAATATAAGATATTTAATTTATTGATGTTTTGATGACAGATTTATTTTAATAAGATAGACATAAAGAGAAGAGATTTAAACAAACAGAGGAGACTTTAAATTTATAGTTTGGTTTACTTTTCCACTGGTGCTATTTTACGCATTGATTTATTTTTCCAAATATACAAAAAGAGTAGTTATAGTGTGGAAAATGTGAATAGAAAAAGAGTATTTATAGTGTGGAAAATGTGAATTGAAGAATGCAATATAAAAAATTCAATGAAATAATTTGTATCATTATAAATAGCTAATTAGCACTGCTTACTCACGGAAGGTGAATTTTCATAGGGATCAAATCCCATTTCCTTATCGGCGTTCACCCGAGTTAGCGTTTAATCGTTTTCCATATATATATTCCATATTTTATATATATATATATATTTTTTAAAGAAATTTCTCATGGATTCACATTTCGGCAGTGACCATACTCATTACTGTGTCCACGCGGTTTGGGAATTGATGGGATTGAAATTTGTCATTGATTTACATTTCGGCCCCACTGAGAGTCCTTAGTATGGTAATTCTTACCCCTCCCTCCAGGTTTAAGATTCCAAGATACCTCGTTATGGCATTCGATTTCGGTATGGATTTGAGAAATTTGACGAAGTAAAAACTTTCAATGAGATAGTTTAATAGCTAATTTTGAGATCATCCATGGAGGTTTATAAGATCATAACCATGAAGGTATAAAGATCTTAATGGTTGATCATGGATGTACTTGTATTTGCTTAAGATGTGATGTGAGGTTATCATCACCTAACTCAAGAGTTTGTGAATTGGGTTTGCAAAGTGGAATTTTTTTAGTACGTCGGGATATTTTACCATAGCTACAATGTAAATCATTCCAATGGTATACGTACACATAACCCAAGATAAAATAAAATTATTTCAATGCCATAATGTAAGATACTTCATTAAAACATCAATTAATTCAATGTATTGCTTTCACGCATTTTTCAAGGATAAAGTAAAATAAAACAAAATTAGTTCTCTTAAACAATATATATAAAGCAATAAAAAAACATGTTTCGACAAATACTTGATCAATTTGAAGAAATTCCTGAAGTAGTTGTCGCACTATCTGATCAACTCCTCATGAAATCATTGGCTTACCCCTCGATTGACCTCCCTACCACATTGGAAGTATTCTTTTTCCTCCCAGTCCCCCGAGCAAAATAGGGGGTCCCAAGAACATACAATCGTAAACCCTTAAATGAGATCTCCCAATCCCTAGAGCAGTTCTCAGCCAAATTCACATGGACCACACTTAATCTCAAACTTCCATTAAGTAATCCATCGAGCATGAGGGAGCAAGAGATCATTTTCTTTTCATTTTCCATTTTTTAAATAGAAAAGTTTTGGATGACATGTGTCATCTCATGCAAAATTAATTTAATTTATTAATTCTCTAATATTTATTCTCATGAAACCATATGTTACTCTCACATACTAGTGCACATAAGTTCCTCAATTATCTCTTAGTTGTCTCCCTAGTCTAAAATCTCAATCCCTAGATGAGTGGGTCACGTGGAGTTAAACTCTAGATATTTTCTAAGGGTCAATCCACGAAGGTGGTTCACGATTTTTGGCAAGTGGAGCGCCAAAAATTTGTGCCGCGAACCCTCGATCGAGCTTTTTTAAAGCCCTCGATTGAGGTCTTAAAGCCTCGATCAAGGGTTTTAAAATACACTAATCGAGGGCTTTAAAATACCTTGATCGAAGGTTTTAAAATACCTCGATCGAGGGCTTGGTTAAACACTCGATCAAGGGCTTGGTTAAAACCTCGATGAGCAATTGCTCGATCGAGCTGTTGAGACAAACAACAAAATAAAAAAACAGGGCTGCAGCCGACCGACCCTATTTCAATGATAGCGACCCCCAACAAAAAAGCTCGATCGAGCAGTTGAGACCACACCACGCCACACCACGTTGCAATGCCACACCATGTCATCCACTCCACTAGGTAAGTGGACCATAAACCCCCATATTTATTTTTTAAATAAAATTTAGTTTCTTGTTTTTTTTTTGTATAAATTTATATCAACTGACAACATTTATGATGCCGGTTTTATTTCTAAATGTGTATTGGAAAGCATAAATGTTGCTGAATTACACATTTGGAAATAATGTTGCCGGTTTTTTTTTTCGATAAATTGAATCAAATTGTGTAAAAAAACCATTGAAACCTTAATTTTTTAGACCTATGAACCTTGGAATGAGCAAAAGCCATTTGAAAACATGGATTGAAAACATGTGCAGCAAAACCATTTACATTACATTAAACATGTTTAAAATTTAAAATTTATGTTGTATTTATTTTTTCAAGTTATTAATATTTATGTTTATATCAACCGATAGTGTTTATTTTACTGGTTTATTTTAAAATGTGTATTGGCAAGGAAATGTTGTCCGTTTTTTTTTTCAATTATTTAACAATGCCAAGAGGATTGAAAAAAAAAAAAACATATTTCAAAATAAAACCGACATCATAAACGTTGCCCGTTTTTTTTTTCTAATATAACCATGTAACAAAAACCATTAACATTAATAAAAACATTTGAAAACCTTTGAAATTGAAATTTTAAATTAATTTATTGAAATTGGAAGTTTAAATTAATTTATTGAAATTGGAAGTTTAAATTAATTTATTGAAATTGAAATTTTAAATTAAAATTGAAATGTTAATTAAGGTTTCAATTGCAATTGGAATTGCAATTGAAATTCCAATTGGAAATTTAAATTGAAATTGCAATTTCGATTTGAAATTTGAATTTGATATTACAATTGAAATTGAATTTGAAAATTGATATTTGAAATTGAAATTGGTATTGGAAACTCGAAATAGAAATGTAAATGGAGTTGAAATTGGAAGTGGAAATTGAAATTTGAAATTTAACATGTGACTTTTGGGTGTTCACCGATCACAATTGCAATTTGAAATTTCAAAATTGAAAATGAAAATGAAAACCAAATTGAAATTGAATTTGAAATGTAAATGAAAATTAGGAATTGGAAATGAAATTAGAATTTAAAATCGAAATTGAAATTGAAATCCAAATTTGAAATTGAAATTGAAATTGATTTTAAATTCGAGATTGAAAACTGAAGTTGAAATTGAAATTGAAAATTGGAATTGGAATTGGAATTGAAATATAAATTTGAAATTGAAAATAGAAAATAAAAAATTGAAATAAAAATGAAAATTGATAAATGGAAATGGAATTGGAATTGGAAATTGAAATGGAAATTGAATTTAAATTTAAAATTGAAATTGAAACTTGAAACTTGAAATTTGAAAAAACTGAATATGAAATTGAAATTCCAAAATGAAAATGAAAATGAAAATGATATTGAAATGGAATTTGAAATTTGAAATGAAATTGAAATTACAAATTGAAAATTGAAATGGAAATGGAAATGAAAATTGAGAATTGGAAATGGAATTAGAATTGGAAATCGAAATTGAAATTGGAATATGAAATTGAAATTGAAATTGACATTAAAATTGATTTGAAATTTGAGATTGAAAACTAGAGTTGAAATCTCTAATAGAAATTTGAAATTGGAATTGAACCTGAAATCTCTAATAGAAATTTGAAAATTGAAAATTGAAATAGAAATGAAAATGGAAATGGAATTGGAATTGGAATTTGAATTGGAAAATGAAATAGAAATTGAATTTAAATTTCAAATTGAATTGAAATTGAAAATTAATTTGAAATTGAAAACTAAAGATGAAATTAAAATTGAAATTCAAAATTCAAAATTCAAAATTCAAAATGAAATTGATATTGAAATTGAATTTGAATTTGAAATTAAATTGAAATTAAAATGGAAATAAAAATTGGGAATTGGAAATGGAATTAGAATTGAAAATCAAAATCAAAATTGGAACTTGAAATTGAAATCTAAATTTGAAATTGAAATTCACATTAAAATTGATTTGAAATTTGAGATTGAAGTTGAAATAGAAATTTAAATTTAAATTTAAATTTGTAAATATAATTGAAATTGAATTCAAAATTGAAATTTGTAATAGAAATTTGAACTTGAAAATTGAAATAGAAATGGAAATTGGAATTGGAATTGAAATTTGAAATTGAAATGGAAATGGAAATTGATAAATGGAATTGGAATTAGAATTGGAAATGGAAATTGAAATAGAAATAGAATTTGAAATTGAAATTGAAACTTGAAATTTGAAATTGAAAACTAAAGATGAAATTGAGATTGAATTTGAAATTGAAAATGAAAATTAAATTGAAATTGATATTGGGGCATGTGAAAGCTAATGATGGTCACTTTTGGCACGTTAGATGCAATAGAAAACTGAAAAATCAGGCATCCCTCAACTTACTTGGTTTTTTTAGATACTTACACAAGATATCTTGCATCGAGTAAAAAATATGAAACTTAGGAAATTGAGTCACATTTCCGAATATATAAGTTTTAAGTATTGAAAATTTACATAAATATGTCAAATTTCATTTTTTCTAATAGTCACTTTTTATTTTTTTGACAAATGATAAGGTATATGTTTTTGTGGGTGCAACCTTTCAGTGCCCAAATGACGATACGTCAAATGTGAGTGTATCCTTTGAAGGTATTAATATCATTATTTCGAATTGGATTTTATAGCATGTAGAGGTCGCTGTCTACTAGTGCAACATGCATTTTTTTTTTAAATGGTTGTTAAATAAAAAGGCTATGGAATAAACACTAACAATATGTTTTTTGACTTAAGGAGTGATGACACAAGAAAATTAGGAAATAAATAGAAAATATCAATATTTAAAAAAATATACGTATTTGGAATCTGTATAAAAAATTCTATCTATGCCTAAAATTTCGTCGATAATGGTCATGTATGTCATGCTGTAGAGAGTGGTGAAAAACAGGCATATTGAGAAAAATGGTGGAAATTTTTAATTAGCTATGGTTCAATAAATTCCATAGCACAGGATTGGTAAGTCCGAACCAACCACATAATACTGTGGCTGACATGTGGGCGCGGGATAAGTGGTTGATTAGGTGCTCAAGAACGCGCGCACATTATATTTAAATTCACATAGCGTGCGTGCGTTATAATTAAATTCAAATATTTTGGTTGGCGCGCTTAATGTTAGACGAAATGCGAGTGCGTTTCTACTTTATAAAACACGTGAGTATTGTGTATATACATAACGCGCACACGTTAGTAACTTCACAAATTTATTTTTTAAGTGTTGGATGGAGATAGAGGGGGTGAGAGAGAGAAGAGACATACGATCTTCATCATCATCATCATCACCATCACCATATTCATCATCATCATTGTCGTCACCATGATGATGATGATGATGATGATGATGATGATGATGAAGACAATGAAGATGATGATGACGATGATGATCATGATGATGAAGATGACAACGACGCAATGATGATGATGATGATGGTCATGATGATGAAGATGATGATGATGATGATGGTGATGATGATGAAGATGATGATGATGATGATGATGATGATAAGGAAGAGGGTGATGACGATGATGATGATGATGATGATGATGATGATGATAATGATGATGAATATGATGATGATGATGAAGATGGTGATGATAATGATGATGATGAAGATGATGATGATGATTAAGATGATGATGATGAAGATGATGATAATGATGATGAAGACGATGAAGATGATGGTGATGAAGACCGTAATGATGATGATTATGATGATGAGGAGGAGGAGGAGGAAGATGGACACGACAATGATGATAATGAAGATGGTGATGAGGATGATGATGATGATGAAGATGATGATAAAGATTATGATGATGAATATCATGGTGAGGAAGATGATGATGAATATGATGGTGAGGAAGATGATGGTGATGATAAAGAAGAATGATGATGATGATGATGAAGATGATTATGATGATGATGATGGCGATCATCATCATCCTCATCCTCATCATCATCATCCTCATATTCATCACCAACATCATCATCATCATCATAATCATTGTCATCATCCTAATCACCATCTTCATCATCATCATCATCATCTCCTTCCTCCTCCTCCTCCTCCTCCTCCTCCTCCTCCTCCTCCTCATCATCTTCTTCTTCATCATCATCGTTGTGGTCATCATCAACATGATGATGATGATGATAATGATGATCATGAGCATGATAACGACAACGATGATGATGGTGATCATAATCATCATCATCATCATCATCTTCGTCATCCTCCTCCTCCTCCTCCTCATCACCATCACCATCACCATCACCATCACCATCACCATCACCATGATCATCTTCATCATGATATTATTCATCATCATCATCATCGTTATCATCGTCTTCCTCCTCCTCCTCATCATCATCATCTTCATCATCTTCATCACCATCATCTTCATCTTCATCATCTTTTTCATCATCATATTCATCGTCTTCATCATCATCATCATCCTCATCACCATCATCGCCATATCCATCTTCCTCCTCCTCCTCCTCCTCATCATCATCTGCATCATCATCGTTGTGGTCGTCATCACCATGATGATGATGATTATGATGATGACGACAATGATGATGATGATGATGATGGTGATGAGGATGATAATGATGATGAGGACGATGAAGATGATGATGATGAAGATGAAGATGATGGTGATAAGATGATGATGAGGAGGAGGAGGAGGAGGAGGAAGATGATGATGATGATGATGATGAATATCATGATGAAGATGCTAATGCTAATGGTGATGGTGATGATGATGATGATGATGAAGATGATGATGATGATGATGATGATAACGAAGATGATGATGATGATGATGATCATGATGACGATGATGATCATGATGATGATATGATGACAATGATGATCATGATCATGATGATGATGACGATGACGACGATGATGATGATGAAGAAGATGATGATGATGAAGGTGATGAAGATGATGGTGATGATTACCACAACGATTATGATGAAGATGATTAAGATGATGATGATGATGATGATGATGATCAAGATGGAGATGGCGACGATGATGATGATGATGGTGATGAGTATGATGATGATGATGATGAAGATGATCATGACGATGACGATGATGAAGATGAAGATAATGGTGATGAATATGAGGATGAGGATTATGATGAGGATGATGATGATGAATATGATGAAGATGATGATGATGATAATGATGATCATGATCATGATCATCATCCTCATCATCATCCTCATATTCATCACCATCATCTTCATCTTCATCATCATCATCATCATCCTCATATTCATCATCATCTCCATCATTGTCATCATCCTCATCACCATATTCATCATCATCATCATCATCTCCATATTTCTCATCATCATCATCATCACCATCATCATCATCATCTTCATCATCATCGTTGTGGTCGTCATCACCATGATGATAATGATGCTGCTGTTGATGATGATGATGGCGACGACGATGATGATGATGATGATCATCATCATCATCATCTTCGTTGTCATCATCATCATCATCTTCGTTGTCATCATCATCATCATCAGTAGCATCACCATCAGCATCAGCATCAGCATCAGCATCAGCATCATCATATTCATCATGATATTCATCATCATTATCATCATCATCATCATCATCGTCTTCCTCATCATAATAATCATCATCATCATCTTCATCACCATCATCTTCATCTTCATCATCTCAATCATCATCATCTTCACCATCTTCATCATCATCATCATCATCATCATCATCACCATCATGGCCATCTCAATCTTCCTCATCATCATCATCGTTGTGGTCATCATCGAAGATGATGATGATGATTATGATGAGGAAGACAATGATGATGATGATGATGATCATGCTGAAGATGATGACGACGACGATGATGATGAAGATGATGATCATGATCATGAGGATGATGACGATGATGATGAATATGATGATGATGATGATGAATATGATAATGATGATGGTGATGACAACCACAACGATGATGATGATGATGATGATGGTGATGAAGAAGATGGAGATGGTGATGCTGATGATTATGATTGTGGTGATGATGGTGATGAGGATGATGATGATGATGAAGATTATGATGAAGATGAAGATGATGATTATGATGAAGATGATGGTGATGAATATGAGGATGAGGATGATGATGAGGATTAAAATGATGATGAAGATGATGATGATGACAATGATGATTGTCATCATCATCATCCTCATCATCCTCATCATCATCACCATCTTCATATTCATCACCATCATCATCATCCTCTTATTTATCATCACCATCATAATCATCATCATCATCTTCATCACCATCAGATTCATCTTCATCATCATCATCGTCATCTAAATCATCATATTCATCATCATCATCATCCTCATCACCATCTTCATCATCATCATTGTCATCTCCATCTTCCTCCTCCTCTTCATCATCATCATCTTCATCATCATCATTGTGGTCACCATCACCATCATCTTCATCCTGATCATCATCTTCATTATCATCATCATCATCATCGTCGTCATCATCATCATCATGATCATGATCATCATGATCATCATCATCATCATATTCATCATCATCATCATCATCACCATCTTTCTCATCATCTTTATCATCATCATCATCATCATCATCATCATCACATCATCATCATCATCATCGTCGTCATCACTCTCTCTTCCCTGGATCTACATCTCTCTCTCTCTCTCTTTCTCTCTCTCTCTCTATAAACCGCTCTCCCTCTCCCTAAACACTCCCCCATCCCTAAGCATCCTACTCTTTCTATCTCTCTACTACTCCCCTTAGCCCAAAACCCCCTCCTCTCCCTAGCTCTTACTAACCCGGGCTCTCTCAATCTCTCTCTCTCTTCCCTACACCTCCAACTACCTCTAACCACACCTCCCATATCTCTTTCTCACTCCCTACAACTAACACCCTCTCCTCTCTCTCTCTCTCCCTCCTTTTCCCCCCTAACCATTACTAACCCCATCTGTCAATCTCTCTCTCTCTTGCTCCCCCTCGCTAACCCCCTTTTGTGAGGAAAATACACCTATAGTTCAGGGGAGAAACTACCAACTTACATGGATGAAAGATAGAACTACAAATGTTCTGCAAGTACAACTAGTAAGCAAAGAGATTAAGGTTAGAAGGATATGTACCTTATTCAGAAGGTTGATCCAAGAATTCTTCTTCCTTGCTCTTCAATGCTATTCAGTGTCACAATGTGTAATGTCCCTTGTTAGGAATTTTATTAAAATGGCAATTTTCACTTTTTTTCCTAGTTAGACCTTTGACTAGTTTTGATCTCTAGGTCCCAATTTTACCCCAAATGATCCCAAATCTTATGAGAAGGTATATGAATGGTATTAGAACATAAATATGTGTTTCATGGATGCCTTTGGACCTTTAAAATACTTCTACAAATCCTCTTTCAATTCCGATCAATGTAGGTAACTTTACTAGTGATTTTCCTTTGACTAGTATTGGTCTCTAGGTCTCAAATTGACTCCAAATGCCTTCAAATCTTCAAGGAAGGTGTATGAATTATATTATAACTTGAATATGATGTTATGGATGGCATATGTCCACCAAAAGACCTCTGCAAACTCTCTTAATATTCTGAACCAATTATGCAATTTTACTAGTAATTTGGGGTTCAAATCCCCCTGGGGTAAGCACTGAAAATGGCTTCCCAAATGCCTCCAAACCCACTCAAATTTATGAACAGAGGTATGTAATGTGTTAAGTATTTTATTAAAGTCTCATATGCACCATTAATATATTATTACAACTGTTCTCACCCTCTCCCATTCAACCGCAAAAATCCCCAATTCGACCCTTGGGGAAATGGCACTATTTCACCTCCCAATACAACTAAACTGAGTAAAAATGCTTCAAATGCTCAAGTAAAGTACATGAAACTTGTAGAATACATCCATGGCAGTATATTGATCACAAATATATCAGATAATCATCCATTCATTCGAAATCATCATCAATACATTGGCTCACAACAAGGTAGTGGGGAAATGGCATTGTTCTTCCATTAAAAATGAGATTTATACATTTCTACTTGGAATTTCGACCTGAAACTTTTTGGAGATGAAGAACAGAGTATTTAATTCATATTAAAAAATAAATGGGGCATTAAAATCTTCCCCAAAGAGTACAATATCTCACCAAAAACGGCCTCCCTCAAGGATCAAGAATATGCCATCAAAACTGGAAATGGTTGAAGGAGTGAGCTGCAATAGAAGAAACCATGAGCTGCGCTGTAGCTTACACCTGCAAATAAAGACTCCATTAAATCTCCAAATGAAAGGTCTGAATGGCCTTTCCAATTACCAACTTGGATGGGAATCTTTCACCCTCGAAATTGGCTAAGGCAAGAAACTAGTCATCCACTAGCTCTCCCTCTTCACAAATGCAATTGCAAATTCTACAAATGATCAAAAGCTCCTTTCCTCTTCCATGGGAGTTACTCTTCCTCTATATTTCGACCTTGGATGAGTCATGCCATGAATAATACCTTTTGGACTCCCCCAAGTATGTTACCATTCACCTTGAATTCGAATTGGTGAGAGAATGAGGCCAAATGTAGTGGGGAAATCTAGCCATATGTGGGTCCCACTTCCTCCATGTGTCTTCATGATCAAATGCCAGTTTGATTTTCACTTGTATATATTTATTTAGGTCCTTTATTAAATATTTATTCCATTCTAATGTTCAAACATCATTTATTATCTCCATTATTCCAAATCCCAAAGCTTCCACCCCAAACCTAGGAAACTAGTAATTTTCCTCCTTGGCAATTATTTGACCCTTAACATCAATTTTACAAACTCTAATGAATATGGCTAATGTGATTAGGCCATTGTGACCCAATTCCAAATTTGGGACATGACACAATGCCCACACCTGCAAAACAACTTCATACCTTTCTCAAATACATTTGACTACATATATAAGACTGATATTCATGAAAGAAGAAGACATCAAACTATAAGCAAACTGTAATTAAATATGAGACACACATGAATAGGTCATATTTGGAAAGGGAAGAACATATGATATTTATTAATGAATGAAGCAAGTACATAAAATTATACCTTCCTTCAAGCTTGGCACTTCACGAAACCTAGATTCAAGGTCTCCTGCTTCTGTTCTCCAAGGATCCCAGCCTCTAATCAGTTGTGCTAGGGTTTGTAAAAAATTGAGGCACAAGAGAGGGGGATGAGGGTCTCCATTCCTCCAACATAACATTGTTATGGGCTTGGTTCCCCTCTCATGGCCCTTCTACCTTCCTTATATAGTCAATGAAGGAGAGGAAAAGCAGTTATAACCAATCAGGAAGTTCCCAAACCAACCCAATTTGATCAAAATTCAAGATTTTGACTGATTTAAGAAAGTGCCCTACTCTTCCTACTGTAAACCTGCACCCATGTGGGAATATGGCCAAAAATAGGATTTTATGATAGTTTTCAAGAGGTGGTTTGGTCTGGAGATCTGTTCCTAAGGGTTATGACCATCAAATGGACAAGGAGTGAGGTAATTTCAACCATGTTAAGTGTCCCATATGACCCTTCCATCCATAAGTGTCTTGTTGTGTGGCTAAGCTTGATCTCAAGAAGTGTTGTCATGTGACCAAAGGATGCAAGTGTCGTCACGGACAGAGAAGTGTCATTTTAAGCTATAATAGATGCCCCCTAATGTGTGAGGTCAGAGGGAGTGAGGGAAATGATGGCCGAAATACATTATAAATAATAAAGAGTTGAATCATGGAAGCGGAGTAACTGGAGAAACCAAGAATCATAGGCTCAAATGAAGTACTTGAAAGCAAAGGCAATGTCAGACAAACTCATCCTTGGGGTAACTGTCCATGTTCAAATAGTGGAACATGACCTCCAAGAGGATACAATAATGATCCAAATACAGATGCATATATCATGGCCACTAGAATACAAGCGTGGATCCATGAGGAACATAACTGTAAACATAGCGACATAAATACAAGGTGGATCTATGTCAAAACTAGAGAACATAGCCATAGAGAACAAGATGGATCTATTTCTCATCAAGAGCCAAAAAGAGTGTGGCTCAGTCTTACGCAACTTGGGCGATAACATAAATAAGGTGATGCTATTGAGGATCCCAAGGTCTTCATCCAAAAACAACCCAAAGTACAAACCTATCCATGTGAATAAATGAGTTGATGTCAAACATGGGAGGTATCGTTTGATTACCGATCATTGATGTATACAGTTAACAAACACAAGGGTGTCCACCAATAATGAAAGTGGAATCCAAGGTACCTAGTACATTGAAGCAAGTGCAAATAAATGGTCTTGCCATCGAACGCTTGAAAAATCCATCAGATAGGAGACGTTGATGTATTCCCATCTATCCAATAGTGAGGGAAACTGCCACTAATGACTACAATCCCCAAGGTACTAATCGAAACTCTAAACTTCATTCCCAGAGCACAATGAGTTGAAGTCGATGGGAAGATGTCCGTTGGAAGGGAGGCTTTAAGGAATTCTCCATCATCCAACACGAGGGACACTCAACAGGTATGAGCTAATTTGGAGTAGGATTTAACACATGATGAAACATACTGACACTAAGAAATGGCCGACGCATGAGGTCAAGGCAACTGTAGAATGGTCGACACAGGTTGTATCCTTGAACAGTGAACACGACACAAGAGTGACTTAGGTAACTTTTAACACAAAGAGAACATGATGCGAATCTGCAATGTAGGAGACATTAACAGATTCTCCATATGATTAGAAGACTAACCAAATTGAGGAGTAAGAACTCTGAGATCAGGTTTACCCTAAGGCCGACACTAGAACCCAAATTGTTTGATAGACTCAAAACAGGTGCTTTGTTCAAGGAGATAGTTGACTTGCTGCCATCATATTAAAAGATATTTTAACATTCTTCCCTTCCCTTACCTTTTTCATTTTTTAATGAGCTTGACAAAGAACTAAAGCATGCTTGATGGTATTTTCATATTTAAGGAGTCTGAAAAACCTAGAAGAAAAATCCATACACCTATTCGTGGAATTTATATCGAGTCCTGATTGGTCTGTGCTCAGCAATGTTTTCTTGCTTATAGAGTTGAAAAACTTAAACAGTCCTCTATCAACCATCTCATGGATTTCACATTGAGCCCGAGTAGGTGAATGCTCACTTGGTATTTTCACATTTTGAGAGTCTGAAAACCCTAAATACGACTCCAAAGGTCCTTTTTTGTAAAGTTAGTCTCCTTCTACGAAAAAGTGTAAAATAATGGAAGAAGAACTCTTCTAGCGCATACCAGAGTATACCTAGAGTATACCTTTTCTGTAAATTATCCACCAAGGCTTGGAAAAGAGGTAATTCTATACTTAAGTGGATGTTAGTTCAGTTATTTTAATGAGCCCGAAAAGACAGCTATGCTCGGCAAACTTTTCCTATTTAAGGAGTCTAAAAATGGCTTAAAAGAACTCCATAGGGATCTTTTTCGTAAAGGTTTAAGAAGCCCGAAAAATTAAACTCATGACCTCCTTACTATTTTTAACGAGCTCAAAGGAGAGACGGAAGAATGCTCAAAAAGTACTTACTGTTTTTAACGAGCTCGAAGTAAAGGTGGAAGAATGCACGTAACCTACTTACTGTTTTTAACGAGCTTGAAGTAAAGGTATAAGAATGCTCGAAATGGGAGGAGACAAGTGTTAGGGACATGTGAAACTAGCTCCAAGCGCATGGAACAAAGCTATGCCTAATGCAAGGAACATGAGCATGATAAGGACACTCAGGGTGTGTCTTCTCCAGGTAAAAGGTGTCAAATTGTGAAGGAAAAATGATACAGGGCTTGGCAGAAATGAGATTAGAGATGGAGGATTATATAACGAGCTAAAAGTGTGGAAGCTGGCATCAAGCTCATCAGCGCTGTTAGGAACCCACGTCTTTACTTTGTTAGTATATTGTTGTTGTATGCATATGCTTTGTAAGTCGTCCCGTAGTATTTGTTGATCCATAGTTTGTGTTATTGTTGTTGGCGCATATGCTTTGTAAGTCGCCCGTAGTATTGTTGATCCATAGTTTGTAGTGGCCCATGGTTTTGACCCATAGTATTGGCGCCTAGACTTAGTATATAAGTGTGTGTTGAGGCTTATGAAGGCACCATGAAGTTATTTGTATTGAGCTTGCTCAAAAGAGGTTTCCCCCTCGAAGTGGCCTGCGATAAATAAAAGTATTATGTGATCTGATATATTGTGTATTTTCGTCAATTAATTGTTGCAGGTTCTTCACATCTGGTATCAGAACACTTTCTTGGGCTCGCTGGGTGAAATTTCTGTCAAATTTTTTTTTCGCATCTATTGCAGGTTCAGATTTGGGAATAATCCCTATCCACTTAACTGTGGGAAGGACTTGGGCATAAGCCCTAAAACTCATTGTGAGGAGTACCACAGGAACCCCGAAGTAGCTGGCCCATTGAGAGGACCTGCCAGCGAAAAGGGCAATGACACCTACCTGATTGACTAGTTCACACCCATGAGGTAAACCAAGAATTGTCATTTGTGGCAAATTGGTTATCAGTTTTACCTGAGCCGTGGAGTGAGGGGTACTGCCCCAATATGCAAGCCGTCAGACAACATTGGTGGCCGAGTGAAACCTCTGAACTATTAGGAAGCCGCACATACCTAGGGTCCATATCTATTTTCAGCTGAATTGTTGCTGATCACTGCTGCGCCATTTCAGATCCAGCCGTTCAGATCCATTCTGAAAGCCATTCCAGATCCAGCCGTTTCAGATCTATTTCCCTTGAAACTTCCCTGGAACCTTTGTACTCCCCAAAAAAATATTTCCCTTGAAACTTCCCTAGAACCCCTGTACTCCCATTCTGCATATTTCATTCATGAGGACCCTATCCCCAATTCCACTTCCCAAAGCCCAAAATCCCACATTTGTCTATTTTTAGGGTTTTCCATAACTTCCTTGGATTTCACCCAATCAACTTCAAATTTTATCACAGAGTTCCTTTCCTAATTCTGCTTCTTTGTCTCTCTCTGCCAAATTTTCCCATTTTTTCACCCCGCTTCTGAAATCCTCATTTTCTGCTTCCCTATCCATTCGACAGTGTCCAAAACCTAGTCAAACCCCAATTATCCTTCAGATTTTTTCCCAAATCCAGATTTTCCTTTACTGAAACAATTTCTGTTTTTGTTTTTCTACCCAGTCAACTAAAAAAAAAAAAAAAACTCCTGGTTATGGTTGTCACCCGTGCAGGAGCAAAAACCATGGAAAAAGCACTTGCAGCCATCCAAGCCAAACTCTAGGATCTGGATGAAAAATTTGTCGGCCTCCATCTTGAACATTCAGCCATGAACAACAATTGACAGTCCAAGATTTCATCAGACAATGGGTTCTCTTCTTCTGGCAATTTCCATGGTTCGAAGCTTGATTTTCCTCGCTTCAATGGTACTGATCCAACTGGATGGATCTATCATGCAGAACTGTATTTCAGTCTGCATAATACTTTTGATGTCAACAAAGTTCCACTTGCATCCTTTCATTTGGAACAGGAAGCTCTTCAATGGTATCATTGGTACATCAAGGATCATGAAGAGCCAAAATGGCCAGACTTTTGCCAGCTCCTTTTGTAACGATTTGGTCCTAGTGATTTTGATGACTTCACAGGATCCCTCACTAAACTTCACCAAATTGGCACTATGAGAGAGTATCAAACCGAATTTGAGAAACTAGCCAACCACATTAAAGGATTGTCTGATGACTTTTACCAGAGTTGTTTTATCAGTGGTCTAAAGGATGCCATCCGCTCTAAGGTCAAAATGTTCTGTCCCAACACAATGATGGAATTCCTGGGGTTGGCTAAGTTGGCAGAAGACAAGATTGCAGCCCAACAACGCTCCAAGCCCACTTTTGTTCCCTTCCAAAATATGGGTTCTCAATGACAACCCATACCGCAGGCTCCTCGACCAACTCCTATCAAGCATTTGTCTGAAACAGAGATGCAAGCACGCAGAGAAAAGGGGCTTTGCTATAATTGTGATGAGAAATTCACTCAGGGACATAGATGTGTTCAACAAAAGCTCTATCTCTTGAATGTGGATTCTCTGCCTGCCTTTGAAATTGGTGATGAAGATCCAGATACAATGGATGCTCAGGTCGACATTCAGGAACCGCCTATTGACCCTCCCTCTCATGATGATCAGCCAGAGATATCTCTCCATGCTTTAGCTGGAATCACCACCCCCCAAACAATGCAGGTTAGGGGTTACTTCAAGAATCTTCCTCTTACAATACTCATTGATTCTAGTAGCACTCATAATTTCATTGACCCTCGGATCGCCAAACAAGCTGATTGTTTTATCCATCTTTGCTCCAACTTTGAAGTCATGGTTGCCAATGGGGGCACCTTACCTTGCAAAGGGAAGTGTCTAAATGTGTGTATCTCTATGGGAGATTATACCTTGCGCTCTGACATGTTTGCCTTGACCTTAGGCAGATGTGATGTGGTTTTGGGCGCTCAAAGGTTACGCACACTTGGCTCTATCTTATGGGATTTTGTTGAAGTTTGGATGTAGTTTTCCCTCAATGGAAAAAAACACACATTGACAGGATTACAACCAGGGTCTCTCAGCATCACCAGTTCACATCGCATGGAAAAAATCCTCAAGAATAATTCACATGGTATCATCGCTCAGATCCATTCCATTCAGATGTAATCATCAGCGGCCTCCACTACACCTTTGGATCTATAACAAATTCTGGATTGATATACAGGTGTCTTTGCTGAACCAGTGGGATTGCCACCTTCAAGGCTAGAAGACCATCGTATTCAGCTCCTTCCTGGCAGCATTCCTCCCAACATTAGGCCCTATCGCTACCCATTTCACTAAAAAATAGAGATTGAAATGCTCATTTGGGACTTATTGAAGCAAGGTATTATTCACCCAAGCACTAGTTCCTTTTCTTCTATAGTTCTTCTTGTCCGCAATAAAGATGGGTCATGGCGCCTTTGCATTAACTTTCGAGCACTTAATCACCTCACCATCAAGGATAAGTTTCCAATTCTTGTTGTTGATGAGCTTCATGGGGCTCAATTTTTCTCCAAGTTGGATCTTTGTTCTGGGTATCATCAAATTCAGGTTCATGAGGATGATATCCCTAAAACAACTTTCCGCACACATGATGGCCACTATGAGTTTTTGGTCATGCCCTTTGGCCTCACTAATGCTCCTTCCACATTCCAGGCCTTGATGAAAAAAATATTTCATCCCTACTTGCGGAAATTCATTCTGGTATTCTTTGATGATATCCTCATCTACAGTAAAACATGGGTTGAACATCTCCAGCATCTGGATCTTGTCATGCAACTTTTCTCTGATCATCATCTCCACGCCAAACAGTCTAAATGTGTGTTTGGACAGAAGGAAGTTGAGTATCTTAGGCACATTATCTAAGCATAAGGGGTTCACGTGGATCCTGCCAAAATCGATGCCATGAACAATTGGCCGCATCCTCAGACACTCAAGAGCCTTCGTGGTTTTTTGGGGTTGATTGGCTACTACCACAATTATGTCAAGGATTATGGGAAGATTGCAGCTCCATTAACTGCTCTATTGAAAAAGGATGCTTTTACATGGACACATGCTACTCAGTGTGCATTTGACAAACTGAAACAAGCTATGTGTACTACACATGTTCTAGCTATGCTCGATTTTTCCAATCCTTTCACGATTAAGAGTGATGCTTGCAGCAATGGACTTGGTGATGTTCTCCTTCAAGATGAACACCCCATTGCGTTCACTAGCAAAGCCCTTTCGGGTAAGAATTTAGCTGCCTCTACATATGAGAAGGAAATGATGGCTATTTTGCATGCAGTACAGAAGTGGCGACCATACCTATAAGGGAATCAGTTCTGCATCAAGGCTGATCACCAGAGTCTGAAATATTTCTTGGAATAGCATGTCTCCTCCCCAGCACAACAGAAATGGGTTAGAAAACTCATGGGTTTTGACTATGAGATCACTTACAAGAAGGGTAAGGACAATATTGTGGCAGATGCTCTTTCTCACACATTTGATGCCCAAGGTTCTCTTTCAGCTATTTCTATGGTTGTTCCAAATTGGTTGCAATCTGTTCAACAGGGTTATGTCAATGACTCTTCCTTATCTCAAATCATGCAACGCTTGACCAACAACTTTTCTGTTGTACCACATTACTCTTGGGATGGTGCTTCCCTAAGATACAAGGGTCGTCTGGTGCTTCCCCAGAGAACAGATCTTCAACAGGTCGTCTTCTATGAAATCCATGCTTCTCCATTGGCAGGGCACTCTGGATTCCTGAAAATGTATGAACGGGCACGACATAACTTCTTTTGGTAGGGCATGAAAAGGACAATTCAATAGATCGTGGTTGAATGTGATACCTGCCAGCGCAATAAGGGTGAAATGACACTCCTTTCAGGATTGTTCGAACCCTTTCCCATACCCACAGATTTGGACAGATATTTCTATGGATTTCATTGAAGGGCTCCCTAAATCTGGCGAGAAGACAGTGATTCTCGTTGTGGTTGATCGCCTCTCCAAATATAGTCATTTTTGTGCTCTCATCCATCCCTATATAGCCTCCTCAGTCGCTCAAATTTTCCTGGACCAGATCTTTCGTCTTCATGGAATCCCTTCTTCTATTGTCTCGGATCGTGATGCGACTTTCACCAGTCATTTTTGGACAGAACTATTTCGCCACACTGGCAACAAACTGAAGATGAGTTTAGGGTATCACCCACAAATAGATGGTCAGACTGAAATTATCAATAAATGCTTGGAAACTTATCTTCGTTGCTTCACTTATGAACAACAACATCAGTGGGAAAAGTGGCTCCCTCTCACTGAATGGTGGTACAATACCTCTTACCACACTGCCTCTAAAATGACCCCATATGAAGCAGTCTATGGTTAGGCACCTCCAGTTCTTCTTGCATACACCCCTAGCAGTTCACCAGTTTTGGAATTTGACATGATCCTTTGAAACCACGATCAGATTCTTCGCATTTTGCAGGACAATCTTCACGTGGCAAGAAATCGCATGAAGCAATAAGCTGATCAGCACCGTTCTGAGCGCACTTTTCAAGCAGGCGATATGGTTTTTCTTCATCTCCATCTGTACAAGCAATCATCCGTGAAACTCAAAGGGAATCATAAGCTCGCTCCAAAGTTCTATGGGCCATATCAGATTCTTCAGAAGATTGGGTCCGTTGCTTATAAATTGGAACTTCCTCCTTCTTTCCACATTCATCCAGTATTTCACGTCTCTTGTCGGAAGAAAGTTGTTGGCACAAAAATCAATGGAAAAACTATTTTACCCGAACTGGATAATGAAGGATCCATCCTTTTGGAGTCGGAGGCCGTCCTCAATCAGTGCAATCGAAAAATTCACTCTCGCTCTATCACAGAGGTCTTAATTCAGTGGCACGGCATGCAACCAGAGGATGCTACATGGGAACCACTCCTTCAAATTCAACAACAATTTCCACATCTAAAGCTTTGAGGAAAAAGCTTTTTTTAACGGGGAGGGGATGTTAGGAACCCATGTCTTTACTTTGTTAGTATATTATTGTTGGACGCATATGCTTTGTAAGTCGTCCCGTAGTATTTGTTGATCCATGGTTTGTGTTATTATTGTTGGCACATATGCTTTGTAAGTGGCCCATAGTATTGTTGATCCATAGTTTGTAGTCGCCCATGGTTTTGACCCATAGTATTGGCACTTAGACTTAGTATATAAGTGTGTGTTGAGGCCTATGAAGGCACCGTGAAGTTATTTTTATTGATCTTGCTCAAAGGAGGTTACCCCCTCGAAGTGGTCTGCGATAAATAAAAGTATTCTGTGATTTGATATATTGTGTATTTTCATCAATTAATTGTTGCAGGTTCTTCACAACTGCAAGTGGGATCATAATAGATGCATATGCAATTTGAACACAAAGATGGGATCCTTATCAGGGATGGCTAGAAATATATGAGGAATAAAGATATGAGGCTTCTTCTCAAAGTCATGGTAAATCTAAAAAAGCTCCCGAGCCTATGAGAAAAACTCAACATGGGCACCAAAATGGCATAAGGGTGTTGACTAGGGTGACCCATTTTAGGTAGGCTCTGCTATTGGACTGGTGCACAATGCATAAAGAGATGGCCAACACACCAATATCCAATAGGTTCAACCTTATGGCGAATTCAGATGGCAAAAGGTTCAAATGCAACATAATAGCGGGGAATCCTCAACCTATATGCAAGGTTCCGAATATACCTGACATGGTCGCACAAGGTGTCGAAAAGGACTAGTAAGAAAGTATAAATCCAGCTAAGAATCCTATCTCCAAGAAACATTAGTACCAAGATCATATCTAAAACATAGGTAAAGAAAGACCCGATACAAGTCACTGTGGTAGAAATACTTTCAACTTCACTATCATCAACAGTAGGCATAAACAAGGCAGAGTTTTCAAATGAAGACTCTATGGTACCCAAGCACGAGGACTTACAATCAACAAGATCGACTTCAGGATGAAGATCAAAGTTGAAGGACATGATGGAATCTACAGAAACAAATTCATCATCACGGGAGTTGAAAATTCTAGAAGCAGGATCAAACTCAGCAAGAACACCGATTTGCGGATCTATAGGAGAGTCCAAAGACTCAACAGTAGGAAGATCATACTTTAAGGTCAAACCGAGGATGGACATAACTGCGACTAGATCAACATCCAAATGAATGTCAAACTATACTATGGACTCTAGGAAAACTTCATCAAAAGGAAGTATATCGTCCCAGATAGAACACATATCTAAACATTCAGATGGAGGTGTCACTTGGTCAAAAGCTGGGACTAAGTCCCGAGAAGGTAAGCATGAACTCAGAGACTTCTTCTTAGTAGCAGCTGAACTCAAGGAACAGTATGTCACATAAGTCCCATGTGACATAGTAGTGCCTAATGACGAGGGATCTGACTAGTCTATAGTTGGGTAATAAGGAGGATCAACAAATGCAAGTTGGTCGATAGTGACGATGCTTTCATTATGAGGAAAATACATCACACGAAATATCGTAGACACCATAGCATGCATAGCATAAACGTAATCACACCCAAGGATCATATCAAAGTCTACAGGGTTCTTTAAAACCATAAAATCAACTAAGATTGTTTTTCCACCCAAAGTAACAGGTACCCGAGGGAGGAATCCGAACGGTTCACTAGGTCTTTTATCGAAGGTCAATGGCCAATTAACAGTTGGAATAACATTAGGGAAACCCAAATCTCTCCAAGCATAAGTGGATAAGATACTAACAGAAGCTCCTTCATCTATAATGCATCAATTAACTGTATGGTTCTCGATATCAACCTTTATCTGGAAAGGTGTCGAAAAAGGAATATGAGGCTCGGCTAAACTATTCCAATCAAAGGAAACGATCCTAGGGCTTGGTAGGGGTTCACATGGCATAGATGAAGTGCCCCCTTTTTCAAGAACATCCAAACTGGTAATGCAGAAGACTTCCGTAGTAGGTGCATCAATCTTTGCAGGACTGATGGGATCAGTCGAAGATTGCATTGATTCGATCACTTCACTCTCTGAAGGAAGAGTGGGTTTGACCAAGAACTCTTTTGGTTCAACCACTTTATCAACCAAAGGTTGATATGACTGTAGGGAATGTATAGACAACTTAGGAGCAGAGATTCCTTCAGACATGGACCACACTCTTTGTGCCTCTAGAATGGCAGGGCATCGGTGAGTAAGGTGATCTCCCTTACAAAGTTTACAAGGGAAATTTGGTTTCCATCCTATAGGTTAAGACTCCTTTACAACATCAGTACTCTCAGCATGACTAGCATTGGCTGAAAACTTGCCCCCAGCATGACTTGCAGTGGTTGGTTGCTTAGAAGTAGAAGACTTTTGAACTAAGGACCACACTTTTTGGACTTCTGGAAGTACAGGGCACAAGTAAGTAAGGTGGTCTCCCTCACAAAACTTGCAAGGGAACTTATGCTTCTATTTATTGGGTTTGTCGACAATGTCAACTCCCTCAGCATGACTTGCAGTGGCTGATCTGGTGTCTCTAGTATGACTCACAAGAATTGGTGACTTGTCATTAATATGACTAGTAGTGATTATTGTCATGTCCTCAACATGAATGCCAGTGGTTGAAGACAAACTTTCAGTGTGATTTTTAGTGACTAAAAGTTTTCTCCCAGCATGACCTCTAGAGGCTAGGTAGGTGCCCCCTACATGATTTGCATAGGCAAGGTACTTTCCCCAGCATGACTTGCAGTGGCTGGGTTGTTGACCCCTTGTTTTGGCATCTTCTTCCTATTCTTCCTCCGTCTATTCCTTTTAGACTGTTGGTTAATAGTATTGCTACTTTCACCACATGAGATAGAAGGAGGAGAAGAAGATGTTACTGGCAAAGAAGGCACAGGGTTCTGATGCTCTTGATTTGAGGTGCTTACAAAAGAAGCATCAGGAGCATGCAAGGCATTCGGAGTGGAGAACAACCAAACCGACAACCCTATAGTGAATCTAGGAAGATTCAGAGTAGCCATTAAGGGAGTACCAATGTTTCCAATGAATGGAATAACACAAGGATCCCCTAGAATAGGGCTACCTTGATTGGCGCTCACCGGAATGCTAGACATAGTTTCCTGCTTAAATGAGCAAGAAGTTCTCTAAGAAAAACTAAGACAAGTAGCACAAAGAGCACACCACTAAAAAGGTCCTAAGTAAATAAAACTAGGAAAACAGATGCCTTCTGGAGAAGAGTAACGAAGGAAGAAGGATAGTTACCTGGGGTCCACAATACAATGACTAAGGGTGCAAGCACTAGAATCACCCAATCACCTTCCCAAAGACCTGCAAGGGATTTCCTCCCACATTTGTCCTAGGTACAACAGAAATAACACTCCGTCGTCACTTGTGTATGATCCTATGGTCAGATACTAAGGATACGACCACACTGAAAACTCCTGGCGGAATAGTCTCTGGTCGAATCAGAAGGCGTGGGCAGGGTAACTGAGCTTGAAACTCAAAAGAGTCCCCAAAGGCGATCTGATCCTGGTATATGCTTGAAACATAAAGTAGGAGGTTTATTCCCAACAATCTGATCTCACAAGACCTACTACATAGATCCCAAGCAAGTTTTGAATGAGGTGGGTTTACCTGTGATAGTTGAACTACAATTTTTGTGTAATGTGTGATCTCGGGTGGTTTAAGTTGTTTTAAAGCCAAGATCCTAACCAAAACTAGTTGGTGAATAGTGTAACCTAGAAATGAAAATGTTACTAGTACATTTTATTAGGGTTCATTTTAAATGTTACTTGCTTACTCAAAAAAGGTAGTGGGTGTGTGAGAGTGGTTATAATAGAGATAGAATACTGAAATGAAATGTTTACCACTAAACAATTTTTTTCTTTTCAATGCAAGTCCTAAAGATATGATCTATAATGCATATGCAAATGCAATTTTTAGTCTTTTCGAATGCAAAAAGGTAAAAAAAAGTCTAAATGTACCAAATTAAACTCAAAACCTAAGAATGCAGCTACTCAAACAAATAAGTATGCAAAATAAAACTTCTTATTTTTTTATGCAAAGCACTCTTAAATCCTTTAAGCCACTTGCAAGGTATTCTACTCAGAAAATAAATCAAATTTTTTTATGCTTTTCAAAGGTGAGAAACAAAACAGAAATTGAAGGTAACCTACTATCAAAGCAAAAGCAAATGACTTTCAGATTCTTATTGATGTAAGCATGCCAACCATTGGGAAAAGCATACGAAACCTAATTTTAGACCCAAAGAAAGCAAATGAACTACAAAGAAGTATGGTTTGGTAAAGTTAGGTCTGCACATAAACAATGCAGTCAAGGTCCTGAACAGCAGCAAAGACACTTGAGCTTTCACTACAAAAATAAAACTAAAAGCATAAGGGAGGATAAGAAACCAATCTAAAGAGAAATTTCACTCAAATAGACACAAAAACGGTCAATTAGACTTGGTAGGTTTCAAATCTAGTGGAAATGGAGCAAGCAGATTCAGTCAAACTCAAATCAGGGTACAAAACACCATAATGGTCCACAACCCCCCAACTTGGGTCAACAAGCCCCAAAAATTTCCAAACAAGCCCAAAATGATCAAAGAAGGTCCAAATAATGAACATGGGATCAATACAAGGACAGGAGACCACTTACAGTGGTTTAACTCATACCTAGGGTCATTAGGGGCCCCAAAAAATGCAGCCACGGGCCCCCCAAATAGGTCAAAACTCAAAAAACTCAGTTTCGAGATGTGTGCACTACTGACTATGAGGAAGACCAATGCACAAAGAGGGGAATGTGCCACTATACTTCACAACAGTAGTGCACATGTGGGAAAAGTTGAACAAATAGGGAACCCCCCCCCCAAACCTGAGCCAGTAAGGGTCTGTAAGGGCTAGGAAGGGTCTGTAAGAGCCAAGGAGGGTCAAACAGATCCTAATAACCGATTCTAATCAAGAAATTGAATAAATACGTTCATACAAAACTGAAGAAATGACCTTGGATACCCCTAAGCAGATAGGCTAATCCCCAGCAGAGTCTCCATTCTGTTGTGAGGAAAATACACTTATAGTTCAAGGGAGAAACTACCAAATTACATGGATGAAAGATAGACCTACAAATGTTCTGCAAGTACAACTAGTAAGCGAAGAGATTAAGGTTAGAAGGATGTGTACCTTATTCAGAAGGTTGATCCAAGCCTTCCTCTTTCTTGCTCTTCAATGCTATTCAGTGTCACAATGCCCACACCTACAAAACAACTTCATACCTTTCTTAAATACATTTGAATACATATATAAGACTGATATTCATGACAGAAGAAGACATCAAACTATAAGCAAACTATAATCAAATCTGAGACACACATGAATAGGTCATATTTGGAAAGGGAAGAACATCTGATCTTTATTAATGAATGAAGCAAGCAAATAAAATTATACCTTCCTTCAAGCTTGGCACTTCACGAAACCTAGATTCAAGGTCTCCTGCTTCTGTTCTCCAAGTATCCGAGCCTCTAATCAGCTGTGCTAGGGTAGGGTTTATCAGAAACTGAGGCACAAGAGAGGGGGATGAGGGTCTCCATTCCTCCAGCATAAAATTGTTATGGGCTTGGGTCCCCTCTCATGGACCTTCTACCTTCCTTATATAGTCAATGAAGGAGAGGAAAAGCAATTATAACCGATCAGGAAGTTCCAAAACCAACCCAATTTGACCAAAATTTGAGATTTTGATTGATTCAGGAAAGTGCCCTACTCTTCCTACTGCAAACCTGCGCACTTTTGAAGGTGTGCGCTACTCTCTGCATATGATACCTGTGCCCATGTGGGAATATGGCCAAAAACAGGGTTTTCTGATGGTTTTCAATAGGTGGTTTGGTCTGGAGATGTGTTCCTAATGGTTATGACGATCAAATGGATTAGGAGTGAGGTAATTTCAACCATGTTAAGTGTCCCATATTACCCTTCCATCCACAAGTGTCCTGTTGTGTGACTAAACTTGATCTCAAGAAGTGTTGTCATGCGACCAAGGGATGCAAGTGTCGTCACGGACGTAGAAGTGTCATTTTAAGCTATAACACCCACCTCCTAGCCCCTTACCCCTAAATAAGCCCCCCTCTTTCAATCTCTCTCCCTTGCTTCTACACCTCTCTCTCTCTCTCTCTCTCTCTCTCTCTCTCCTGATCCCCTTTCCCCTACCAATAACCACCTCCCATGTCTAATCCCTAAGCCCCTAACACCAAATCCCTATTTAACCTCCTAACCCATAGAAACTATTAAATAAACTATTGAATAAGGTTTTGATGATTACAATAACGTTAGTGCATCTTTGCATGAAGAAATGCTCGCGCGTTTTGTGCAAGTAGGCATTATTTAGCCTTGCACCAAACATATTAATAACCTAGGATTTTTTTTAACATTCTAGAAACATGCAGGCATTTTGTTTGTCCATAATGCTAGCGCATGCATTTGGAATTGAGGATTCCATATTCACAATTAGCAAGATTCAAGAGGATTCTACATTCACAATTTCAAGCTTCAAGAGGATTCTACATTCACAATGTCAAGCAAGCTTGATGAATCTATATGAACACAATTGAAGAAGAATCTACATTCACTATTGAGCAAGATTGAAGAATCTATATTCACAAATGAAGAATTTTCTATATTCACAAGTGAGGTAGAAACTTTACTTTCACATTTGAGCAAGATTGAGGAATCTATATTCACAATTGAGGAAGTATCTATATTAACAATTGAGCAAGCTTGAAGAACCTATATTCACAATTGAGAAAGAATTTGATATTTGAATAGTTGAGCACACCTCTAGAATCTGTTTTCTTAGTATTGCTCATTGTGGTCATGGGGAATTCACGCAATCGAAAAAGGAAATCGGCAAGGAAAGAGAAGCCTCAAGAAACCATGGAATAAGTTAGAGAAAATAAAAGATTGGACATGTGGAATCGAAGGAATTCCATGGAAACTAATCCAATTCCAACCGTAGATGATGCCACAGTTGTTCCTACCCATCCACCTCAAGAAAAACAAAGAAATTCATTAGAGGGGCCCTCAATTTCAACATTTGATGAACAAGCACCCCATGGCACTAGTCAAGAAGTAAGATGTAGGTGCTCATCGGGGGATGTTTCAATTCCCACGTCAAGTCAACCTCGGAATATGGTAGTGAATGACTTGTTGGGTAGTGGTTATACAAGCGACGAAGTTAGAGAGGCATAGAATGAAGGATTTACAATGGAAGAAGAAAATGTTATGGAGACCATCCAAGAGAAAGTCCAATTTCCCACATCCAACTACCAACAAGAGAATGAAAGACAAGAGGCTCCTATTGAAACGACGAAGTGTCCTGGTGATGTTGTACATGCTCCAGTTCCAATACCCTTACCTGCATTATCAACTGCACGGTCAAGAACTTCAAAACGTGTACAAGTTGATGAGACTCTCATTAGTTCATGTGAAGGTACGTTGTCTAAACATGCTATTGCTTATCAAACTCGACAAATACTTGATAAATATTTTTATTCTAAATGTGATGTGGACAAGTGCAAATTATTTTTATCATTGTTAAAATCTAGGTCTATGGTTGTTGTTAGAAGAACATTAAGGATAAATATGACCAAAAAGTTAGAACCAAGTTCTCATATTGTTAGAAGTTTAGTAGATTGATTTAGTACAATTGGAAATAAATCTCGCTCAAAAGATCACAATGCGGCTCACCATGTGTTGTCACAATCAATTGTGAACAAAAACACTAGGGCACTTCGTTTTCTTAAACCTACCTCCAAAATTATTAATTTTAATGTGAAGACACTTTGTAGGTATTGTGTTAGAAGAGAACAACTTAAAACCGGTCAAACAAATGTTTGGACCTTCATTGGCAGGTTGCCATTCTCTGATATGAAGCTCATTGATGCAGTAAAGGGATTAGTGCAACCTTTTTGGCATGACAGCACTAGACCTTTTTCCAACCAAAAATATGTATTAAAATTGAGAAGGGGTTCAAAGGATCGTGAACCACACATTAAACATTTTCTTGATACGAGAAAAACATAATTATATGAGAGATTTAGGAATGAACATAACGAACTTGACTTGGGCCAAAGATCCTTGGAAAAATGCAAACCATGGTAAGTTAAAATAAACACAATTCGTAACACAAGTTGTTTTTGATACCACATTGAGTATGGTTACTATTATGACACATATACATATATTTTTCGTGTATTGAATAATAGTCTTATGTAGGAATGCTCAGCTACATTACCACTGATTTCATCTAGAGACTTTATTCATAGCCGCTTTTGTGTATCAGGCCAAACGATTGCACATTTTATCAAAAAACTTGCATAGATGGGACACGCCCAGGGTGTGGTGGATTGGCATTATTGGAAAAATGCATACATGTGACCGATGAGCGTGAACTTGGGAGGTAGGATGTGAACTTCCAGTCATTCAAATATGTCATGTATGATATTGATGGGGGGAATGAAAGAAAAAAAATATAATTGGTCACTTCTCGGGTTGGTAATGAGTTATTGGATACTATCTTTTCTTCATATTGCAATTTCATATGTAACAATCTATTGATATATGTCTTTATTGTTGATCTACCAGGTACGGATTTGCGACTTCATGGAGGAATTCTTTGAAAAGACACAACATTATGTAAAGCATGTACATGTGGCTCATTGGCAAGATGAATAATTTAGAACGTGCAGGGATACCTTTCCTATTGGGACTATCCTTTCATTGGTCGATTTTGCGGAAAACTACACTCTTCAACCGCAAAATGAGATTTAGAGTCAATACTATCACTCAGACCAGGTCAGCATAATGGTCCATATCACCTATAGACATGGGGCAGATAGTATTGAAGACAATAGGGGTATATTGAAGGAGCATCGCTTCTACATAAGTGATGAAAGGTGTCACAACTTGGATTTTGTACAACACAGCATTCAAATGTTCTACAATCACTTGAAGGATAATAGTATACAGATGGAACAACATTGGATTTGGTCTGACGGTTGTGTAGGGAAATTCAAAAATTCACGTGTCTTCCAATGGTTGTGTATACTCCATAAAAGGCACAAGGTGCCACATATTTGGATCTATTTTGAGACCAAACACAGAAAAGGTGAACATGATCGAGCAGGTGCTTGCATCAAGACTGCATTACGCAGGAAAGAAATGAAGTTCACAAATGTACCACTCATCCGAGATGAAAAAACCATCGTTGAATAGTGTGCTTCAGTCATGGGGGAGGGAGAAAGAAGGCAGGAAGATCACTCAACCAGGAAAGCACATGTACATAGATATTTTTGGGAGGTGGTGGATGTATATCGAGCATAGTTATATCGAGCATGTACATAGATATGTGCAAGACCATCCAAGGAACTCGTGCATTTCTTTTAGTTAGAACGTCGGACAATGCTATACTTGAAATGTGGACAAGGAAACTCTCATGTTTTTTTTTTCTCCATGCAGTAGTTGTGAATGGGACGAATGTGAATCCATGTATTGGGTTGATAGCTAGGACTGTGTATCACTCCCCATTGGTCGACAGATAGCTACAGAGTTATCCCAATTGGAGGAGGACCAATCAAGTATTTTACTAGACTATGACCACATATCAGATCTTGTACAACCAGGTTCGATTAATATTTTGATATTTTTGACAACTAGTTGTGTCTAATTAGCTATGTATATTTTTGATATTTTTGACAACTAGTTGTGTCTAATTAGTTGACTGAAACATTGGAACTATATTTTCTCTAGGGAACATATATGCAGTGGTTTCCCCAATATGCAATGCATGGTGCACCGACTATTGGGTGGCACATTGCTTAGAGGGGAAGCAAACCCTAAATGTCCCATTACGGGAATATGAGGCCAATGATTTTTCGATTGGGTCGATGGTTATAAAGGGATAATATTTGAACCAGGTTTCCCACTCATAAAATAGAAAAGGGTATACATATCAATATTATAGACTAGGGGAGATTGTATACAATTATACAAACTTAGTTATTGGCACAAATCTCCAGTTGCAAACAATGCCAAAGAAGAACTCATCAAAGTCACGATACTTATTGCCTTACACTGAGCACGAGAGGTTAAAGGAAAACATTGGTATTCGAGGTGATACGGATGGTCTAGTCGAATGACCATAGGTAGGTAATCTGGTATGTGGTTTGCATGTTTTATTGTGTACTACGTTATAGGTATGTGGTGTACATGTATGCTATGATTTTGTTTCGTGGTCAAATTGAGTATTGACATTAATATTTTGACTATTGCAGCCAGACATTGATAACTTGATAGATTGATAAATTGCATAGACTTGTTACAACTTGATAAATTGCACAAGTTTCATCCTGGATTTTTTTTCTTTGTTTTTTTCTCCCATCTAAGTAAACCATAATATCTGCATCAGCATACCCATTTTCATGCTCACTAGCACCATCACCATCTCCATGCTCATTATCACTATCCCCATGCTCATTGTCACCATCACCATGACACCATGGACATCACTACCATGCTCTTCCTACCCATGTTGTCACCATCACCATCTCATTTTTCACCATAATATTCTCATCCATCATCCACACAAATATCACTGTTAGATACCTAATTTAGAAACCCAGAAACCTAGATGCCCAAGACTTGATCATGGTGTCCATATTCAACTTGAATTCCAAATACTCCTATGAGAGGGATTCTGTCATGGTGTTTGAGCTCAAGAATGTTAAGTTTGGAATTAAATCCATTGTCCCCCTAACCATGTTTATTCCTCAACACTTATTTATAGTGCACAAAACCTACTAATGAAACTTGTATCCTAGTTAGATGTTATATGCTCCATAAAAAGTTCTCATTTTCTATTTAAAGGAATTTTCCAATGCCCTTAAGCTTTAGAAAATTTAATATGATCATAAATCACTTGTTTCATCACTTGATGATGGCTAAGGCCCCACAATGCATTCATTGTCCTATGTGGAGGTTCAATGACACATTGATGAAGGTTGAGCCTAAGAAGTTATATTTAGGGCCTAAGGTTGTTGGTTCCCTCCTCTGAGCATGGTCAAGCACCTAAGTCTATTGTTTCCCTTCAATGATCATGGCCAAGGCATGAGTACCCATATGTGGAGTAAAAACATCTTATTGGAACCTGTATCCAACTAGGGTTTTTCTCATTAAGAGGTAAAGAATATTTTGCATTAAAAGGTCAAATTCATAAAAAATTTGCATGAGATTTTATGGACATTGCACTCATGTTGATGTATCCCAAACACACTTTCCAAAAATTACAACATTCAATTTTGTTGCTTGGTTTGGTTATTATGCCCAAGGATGAATTTTCCATCTCTCCTTGAGACACTTGACCTAAATGAAATTGGAGGAACGAATGAAAATTGTGCATGAAAAGGACATGTCATTAGTTGCAATACATCTATTCCAGTAGGGCCATCCTCCCCATTCAATCATAGAGGTTGAACACATTTTCTCTAGAGTTTAAACGGGCCTAGAAATCCAAGCCAGACATTGATAGCTTGATAGATTGATAAATTGTGTAGACTTGGTACAACTTGATAAATTGCACAAGTTTCGTCATGGATTTGTTCTCTTTGTGTTTTCTCCCATCTAAGTAAACAATAATATCTGCATCCTCATTCCCATTTTCATGCTCAATATCACCATCACCATCTCCATGCTCATTATCAGTATCCCCAACTCATTATTATTTTGTTGGATTTTCTCCTCTATAGCCATCTGTACGTGTCCCTGAAAGCCTTTAGGGCGTGAGTTTAAACGGGACATAGAATGGTAGTCTTTGCTCGGATCGACAAAATGTCAACTCTATTGGATTCAGAACATCTAGATAGTGCTAAGGGTGCCCCTCTCCTCTGGTCCCATGTCCCAGGTGTAATCTTTTAAGTCCATTTAGGAAACTAGGGTTTTTCTCAGTAAGGGAGTGTGCAATATTTGCACATGGAGGTCAACTTTGAAAAAACATCGACAGGGACTTATGGTTGGCATTCCCAGCTGAAACCTTCCTAGACACACTTGCATGACTTCCCAAAACCTGGTTTTGTTGCACGGTTGGAATTCTATGCCCTCGATAGGTATCCAGCAGGTGTCCCTGAAGGCCTTTTGGATGCGATATGGAACGAGCCATAGAATGAAGATCCTGGCTCAGATCGACAAATAGTCAACTCTGTTGGATTCAAGAAATCAGGATAGTGCTAGGGGTGCCCCTTTCCTCTGGTCCCATGGCCCAGGTGTCATCTTCTAGGTCCATTTAGGAAACTAGGGTTTTGCTTAGTAAGGGAGTGTGAAATTTTTGCACATGGGGTAAACTTTGCAAAATCATTGACCGAGGTCTTATGGCTAGCGTTCCCAGTTGGAACCTTCTTAGGCACACTTGCATGACTTCCTGGAACCAGTTTTTCTTGCACGGTTGGAATTCTATGCCCCCGCTAGGTATCAAGCATGTGTCCGTGAAAGCCTTTTGTATGTGAGATGGAATGAGCCATAGAATGATGACCGTGGCTTGGATCGACAAACCGTCGACTCCGATGGATTCATGACATCAAGATAGTGCCAGGGGTTCCCCTCTCCTCTGGTCCCATGGCCTAGGTGTCATATTCTAGGTCCATTTAGAAAACTAGGGTTTTGCTCAGTAAGGGAGTGTGCAATTTTTGCACATGGGGTCAACTTTGAAAAATCATCGATAAGGGACTTATGGATAACATTCCTAGTTGGAAACTTCCTAGAAACACTTGCATGACTTATAGGAACCCGGTTTTGTTGCACGGTTGGAATTCTATGCCACTGGTAGGTGTCCAGTAGGTGTCCCTGAAGGCCTTTTGGATGTGATCTGGAACGAGCCATAGAATGACGACCGTGGCTCGAATCGGCAAATTGTCAAATCCGTTGGATTCAATACTTCGAGATAGTGCTATGGCTGCCCCGCTTCTCTGATCCCATGGCCTAGGTGTCATCTTCTAGGTCCATTTTGGAAACTAGGGTTTTGCTCAGTAAGGAAGTGCAATTTTTTCACATGGGGGTCAACTTTGCAAAATAATTGACCGGGAACTTATGGCTAGCGTTCCCATCTAGAAAATTCCTAGACACACTTGCATGACTTCCTGAAACCCATTTTTGTTGCACGGTTGGAATTCTACGCCCCTGGTAGGTATCCAAGAGGTGTCCCTGAAGGACTTTTGGATGCGAGATGGAACGAGCCATAGAATGACGACCATGGATTAGATCGGCAAACTGTCATATCCGTTGGATTCAGGACATCGGGATAGTGCTAGGGGTGCCCCTCTCCTCCAGTACCATGGCCTAGGTTTCATCTTCTAGGTCCATTTAGGAAACTAGGGTTTTGCTCAGTAAGGGAATGTGCAATATTTGCACATTGGGGTCAACTTTGCAGAATCTTCAACCGGGGACTTATGGCTAGCGTCCCCAGCTGGAACCTTCCTAGACACACTTGCATGACTTCCTGGAACCTGGTTTTGTTGCACGGTTGGAATTCTATGCCCTTGGTAGGTATCCAATAGGTGTCCCTGAAGGACTTTTGGGTGCGATATGGAATGAGCCATAGAACGATGACCATGGCTCAGATCGACAAACCATCGAATCCATTTGATTCAAGACATTGGGATAGTTCTATGGGTGCCTCTCTCCTCCAGTCCCATGGCCCAAGTGTCATATTCTAGGCCAATTTTGGAAACTAGGGTTTTTCTCAGTAAGGGAGTGTGCAGTTTTGCACATGGGGGTCAACTTTGAAATTTTTTTATTTTGATTATAGAACTAGAAATTCAAAGAGTGGGAATCAAACCTACCACACTGCACCCTTGGTAGATTGCTATGTCCTTAGTGTGCCACGTCATTTAACAACTCCTTAGTGTTCCACTATATTTGGATTTTGAGTAATCAATGTCATTTTTAATAATTCAAAGTTCCAAATAAAAAAGGGAGGTAATGTTTAATCAATGATATCCCTCTAATCCTTGCTAGCTTTGTTAGGTCAAGGTCACCATGAACCTTTGCCATCAAGTTATGGTGTAATACTTTCCAGATCACAATGAACAACCATTACATCATCGTTTGTATCAATCAAGTACATTCAATTTTAAATACATTTTCATATGAGGATAATCCATCCTTTTTACAAACATAGGACCATGAACATCTTATTTTCCTTCATCAAAACAACATTATCAAGGAAGATCATTAAACTAGTTAGGTATTTGATTTTCCATGGATTATGTATGATTACTTTTGCATTATGACAAGTGGAAAATGGACATATGAAAGAGGTAAAGCACAAACGAGGGTCTTACATACTAGGGTTTAGTAAGGATAGGGTTTATATCTTCAACGATTTTGTGAGAGTGAATTCATGACCAGCTATTGGTTAGCATATTGGAACAAACTAGGGTCTTACAAACTAGGGTATATTTGTTACATATATTTGACCATATGTACATGAAGGCACAATGAATTTTGTTAGTCTTTAGTTATGCATTCCTTGCCATTTAACTTGATACATTGCCATTGCTTTTAGCATCCTAGAGTAGGAACACTTCAACCAAACTTCATAGATGCTCATGTACATATCGTTTGATGAAATATAGTAGCATTGATGAAATGTGTAGCATCTATTAGACTTCCTCTTATTTTGTGAAAATGTCATAGGATTACATTGATGATATGCGTAGCATGTTACTATTATGACAGAGGTTTTTCAAAAATATTTTGACTGATTTTGTTAACTTTTGTTTTTTCCTTGAGACATATTTTCCTTGCAACCATAATCCTGATCAATGGGTATGAACCCTTGGAGTTGACAAAAAACACAATTTTAAATTAGATATCAAATTAGCATGCATGTGCTAAGTTCATTGAACTATTGAAAGATATTATTGTTGATGTATATGTAACTTCGAAATGTATTTCATCCATGTATTTCATTTATATATTATTGTACTCCTATAGAGATGTGTCATTCCTCTATACGAAAGTGTCGTCATGTGTATTGACAAGTGTCGCAAGTATGGTAACTTGCCGATGGGTTATTATACCACCATGTGTGGGGTCGGCCCTAATTTATATAATATATGGTTGATGTACCTAGCTAGACAAGTCGGCCCCATAAGGTAACTGGGCAAATAGATCAAGTATAAAGAGAGATCGCGAGTTCTCTATTTGGATCACTCAGAAACTCATTCTTCCTTCACTCGGAAAGTGGTGCACATGTGAGGAGGAGGATCATCTGCTACTAGGAGACTGTCTCTATGTATTTTTGTTGTACTTTGGTTGAGCCATTACTCTCTCTATCTCTGAGGAAGTTGTGGGGTTTTTCACCTTAGGGTTTTCCCCACAGAAACTCTGTGTCTCTTGTCTCTCATGCTTTTGATTCTTGTGATGATTGACATGCTTGTTATGATTGATATGCATTGTTATACTTTACATGTTATTCTCTCAGTAAAGATCCTAGAGTATTGTGAATTAATGCTCAAAATTTAACATGGTATCAGAGCTAACCTGAGAAGAAGACATTGTGCAGTGATAGAAACCAAGGGTTTCTTGTTTATTGGGTTTCTCTCCACAGATGTTGGAAAAGCAGTATAGTAGATTGACTCTACTCATCAAGGAGAATCTATCTGTCCAATTAGAATTCAATTCTGAGCATTTTTAGATTTGGCCCTAAAAATTAGGGTTTCCACAAAAATAGGAATTTATGGAATCTGAAGACATAGCTAGAAGCTCCTTTCAAAAATCGATGTTTAGAGCTTTGGATCGAGATTTTTGGATGGGTAGATCTCTGGGAAACTCAAACCCTAATTCAGGGTCCTCCTTAGTGAACCTTGGAAGACAAAAAGGCATTTCTGAAGGGTGAAGCTTTGCATATCTCAAATTCTGAATACCCCAAGCTGATCAGCTCATCAAGGCGCATATTTCTATCCTTTCAGAAAGTTTAAATTCACATTTTGAATTTTTAGGGTTTCTCTGACAAACCCTAACCCAGGACCAGATCCAGTTTTCAGCAAGTCAAGTGGTAAGACCTAAATCTTTTCTATTTCAATTTGAAGTACTCTTTAAGATCTCTAATCACACCAAGATTGAGGATAAGCTTGAAGGGGATGATAACTTATGAGCTTAATAGTATAGGATTGGGTTAATACTGGAAGAAAATGAGTTGGACTCATATGTAAAAGAAGACATCCCTATCCCAGAGGATGAAGGGGCTAAGATATTGCATAATAATAACTTGGTCAAGGCAAAGAGAATCATTGTTGATTCTATCAAGGACCATCTCATCCCCCATGTGTCATCTCTGAAGACACCCAAAGAGATGTTTGATTCCCTATCCAAGCTATTTGAAGGGAAGAACATAAATTGGAAGATGACTCTGCAGAACCAACTGAAAGGGGTAAAACTTCAGAATGGAGAATCCATTCAATCTTATTTTTCTAGGGTCTCTCAGATCAAGGAACAACTAGAAGCAGTGGATTAAATGGTGGAGAATGGTGAAGTTGTCATGACCACTCTGAATGGCCTACCCAGGTCATGGGACTCCTTTATCGAAGGAATATGTGCAAGAAAGAATTTGGTATCCTTCAACAGACTACGGGAAGAATGTTCACAAGAAGAAGCAAGGCTTGTGGCATGAGAAGAAAATATGGGGAATGAAGATCAAGCTCTCACAACTCACACCAAGAAAGGGAAGTCCAAGAGAGAGCCATCTCACTTCAAGAAATATTCACATCACCATAAAGAAAGGAGAATATGCTTCACCTGTAATGAAAAGGGACATATTGCCATAAATTGTCCCAAGAATAAGAAGGACAACAACCACTTCAACAAGAAGAAGAAGGGAAGCAAAAGAAGGTACCATGCTCATGCTGCCGAGGATGATGAACCTCCCAAGAAGAAGGCTAGAGAAGAAAATGATGATAATGACTCATCAAGCGAAGAGTATGTTCTAATCTTTGCTCTCACATGTACTATCTCTCATGGTTGTAATGATTGGCTTATTGACAGTGGGGCTTCAAAACACATGACTAGGTTTAAGGAATCCTTTGCTAATCTATCTGAACATGAGTCACCCCACAAGGTGAAACTTGGGGATGACTACCAATACCCTATCAAAGGAAGTGGTGAGACCTCCTACAATCTAGACTCTGGGAAGTCTTTGAAGATGAAAGATATTTTGTATGTACCTGGGTTCAAGAAGAACCTTCTCTCCATATCTGCATTGGATGCAAAAGGTATGAGGGTTGCATTTGTGGATGGCCAAGTTCTAATGTGGCAAAAGGGAAAGACCATAGATGATGCAGTAGTGATTGGAGAGCAAGAGGGAGGATTGTATAAACTAAAGGGACGACCTAAACATGCCATGGTGCATGAATCCATGGAGCCAAGTGAACTTTGGTATAGAAGACTTGCTCATATGCACTATAGGGCACTTCCAATTGCAAGCAAGGCTATAGAGGGTCTTCCTCAAATCAAGACCAAACATGAAAGTGTTTGCAAAGGATGTGCAAAAGGAAAGAACATAAAGAAAGCATTTCCAAGCAGTGAAAGCAAGGCAAAAGATATCTTGGAAATTATCCACTCCGATGTTGATGTATATGTAACTTTGGAATGTATTTCATATATATTTATTGTACCCTTATTAGAGATGTGCTATTCCTCTATAAGGAAGTGTCGTCATGTGGATTGACAAGTGTCGCAAGTGTGTGTACTTGCCGATGGGTTATTAGACCACCATGTGTGGGGTCGACCCTGAAATATATGTTATATTGTGAATGTACCTTGCTAGACAAGTCAGCCCCATAAGGTCACTGGGCAAACAAGTTAGTATAAATAGAGATCAGGAGATCTCTATTTAGATCATTTAGAAAGTCATCTCTCTCTCACTAAGAAAGTGGCGCACTAGTGAGGAGGAGGATCATCTGCTTCTAGGAGACTATTTCAAGTGTGTTTTGGTTGTACTTTGGTTGAGCCATTGCTCTCTCTATCTCTGAGGAAGTTGTCGGGTTTTTCACCTTAGGGTTTTCCCCACCGAAACTCTATGTCTCTTGTCTCTCATGCTTTTGATTCTTGTGATGCTTGTCATGCTTATTGTGATTGTTATGCATTGATATACTGTATATGTTATTCGCTCAGTGAAGATCCTAGTGTATTGTGAATTAATGCTCAAAATTTAACATGCCACCAGAGCTAACCTGAGAAGAAGACATTTTACAGTGGCGAAAACTTGAGTTTCTTGTTTATTGGGTTTCTCTCCACATATTTGGGAAAATAATTATAGTAGATTGACTTTACTCATCAAGGAGAATCTATCTGTCCAATCAGAATTCAATTCTGAGCATTTTCAGATTTTGCCCTAAAAATTAGGGTTTCCACCAAAATAGGAATTTCTGAAATCTAAAGACATAGCTGGAAGCTCCTTGCAAAAATCGAAGTTTAGAGCTTTGGATCGAGATTTTTGGCTAGGTAGATCTCCAGGAAACTCAAACCCTAATTCAGGGCTCTCCTTAGTGAACCCGAGAGGACAAAAAGGTAAATCTGAAGGGCAAAGATTTGCTGATCTCAAATTATGAATACACCAGGCTAATCAGCTCATCAAGGCGCATCTTTCTATCCTTTCAGAAAGTTGAAATTCATATTTTGAATTTTTAGGGTTTTTTCGACAAACCCTAATCCGGGACTAGATCCAGTTTTCAGCATTTCAAGTGGTAACACCTAAATCTTTTCTATTTCCATTTGAAGTACTCTCTAAGATGTCTCACAACACCAAGCTTGAGGATAAGCTTGAAGGAGCTGATAACTTCCGAGCTTGGAAGTATAGGATTGGGTTAATCCTGGAAGAGAATGAGTTGGACTCATATGTAAAAGAAGACATCCCTATCCCAGAGGATGAAGAGGCTAAGGTATTGCATAAGAAAAACTTGGTCAAGGCAAAGAGAATCATTGTTGATTCTATCAAAGACCATCTCATACCCCATGTGTCTTATCTAAAGACACCCAAGGAGATGTTTGACTCTTTGACCAAGCTATTTGAAGGGAAGAACATAAATCGGAAGATGACCCTACGAAACCAATTGAAATGAGTAAAGTTTCAGAATGGAGAAACCATTCAATATTATTTTTCAAGGGTCTCCCAGATCAAGGAACAACTAGAAGCAGTGGATGAAATGGTGGAGAATGGTGAAGTGGTGATGACCACTCTAAATGGCCTACCCAGGTCATGGGATTCCTTTATTCAAGGAATTTGTGCAAGGAAGAAGTTGATCTCCTTCAACAGATTGCGGGAAGAATGCTCTCAAGAAGAAGCTAGGCTTGTGGCCTCAGAAGAAAATATGGGAAATGAAGATCAAGCTCTCATAGCACATTCTAGGAAAGGCAAGTCCAAGAAGGAATCATCTCATAACATAAGATTCTCACACCACCATTATCATAAAGATAAGAAAGATCTCATATGCTTCAATTGCAATGAGAAGGGACACTTTACTTCAGATTGTCCCAAGAAGAAGAAAGACAACAACAACAACTTCAATAAGAAGAAGAAGAATAACAAAAGAAGATATCATGAACCCCCAAATAAGAAGGCTAGGGCAGAAAGTGATAGTGATGATGACTCATCAAGTGAAGAAGAATATGTTCTAATTTCTGCTCTCACAGGTACTATCTCCCATGGTTGTAATGATTAGTTGATTGATAGTGGGGCTTCCAAACACATTACTGGATTTAAGGAATCTTTTGTGAATCTATCTGAACATGAATCACCCCATAAGGTGAATCTTGGGGATGATTATCAATACCTAATCAAAGGAAGTGGTGAAGCCTCCTACAACCTAGATTCTGGAAAATCTTTGAAGATGAAAGAAGTCCTTTATGTACCTGGGCTCAAGAAGAACTTACTCTCCATCTCTGCATTGGATGCAAAAGGTATGAGAGTTGCATTTGTGGATGGCCAAGTCCTAATGTGGCCAAAGGGAAAGAACATAGATGATGCAGTAGTGATTGGAGAGCAAGAGGGAGGTTTGTATAAATTGAAGGGACAACCTAAACATGCCATGGTACATGAATCCATGGAGCCAAGTGAACTTTGGCATAGAAGACTTGCTCATATGCACTATAGGGCACTTCCAATTGCAAGCAAGGTTGTAGAGGGTCTTCCTAAAATTAAGACCAAACATGAAGGTGTTTGCAAAGGATGTGCAAAAGGTAAGAACATTAAGAAGGCTTTCCCAAGCAGTGAAAGCAAGGCAAAAGACATCATGGAAATCATCCACTCAGATGTATGTGGTCCTATGTCATCCAATTCTCTGAGTGGGTATGTTTACTATGTCTCATTTATTGATGACTTCTCCAGGAAGACTTGGGTATACTTCTTGAAGAGCAAAGATGAGGTGTTTGATAAATTCAAGGAATTCAAAACCTTGATGGAGAATCAAAATGACAAGAAGATCAAAACATTCAGATCCGACAATGGTGGAGAATTCACCTCAGGTGACTTCAAGAAGCTTTGTAGTGATTCATGGATTAAGAGGGAGTTGACTGCTCCTTATAATCCTCAACAGAATGGAGTTGCAGAAAGGAAGAATAGAACAATCATGGAAGAAACAAGGGCAATGCTACATGACCAGGATCTACCTATGCATCTATGGGCAGAAGCAACTAGAACAACTGTATATGTGCAGAACAGAACACCCCACAAGATATTGGATAACAAGACACCAGAAGAGGTATTTTCTGGTAAGAAACCTGGAGTCAGCCATCTCAGAATATTTGGTTGTCCAGTATACACTCATGTCCCAAAGGAAAAGAGGACTAAACTAGATCCTTCAGGAAAGAAGGGTATCTTTGTGGGTTACAGTGAAAGCTCGAAGGATTACAGAATATACTTTCCAGGGTTCAAGAAGATTGATGATGTTAGCAGGGATGTAACATTTGATAAAAACTCAGCATTCATCAAATCGAGGAAGGCACCTATCGAAGTTTATGAAGAACCTAAGGAAACTAGATTTCAAGACACTACCATGATTGAAGCAGTTCCAGAAGTTGTTCGTGAGTTTGAAGATCCGCAAGAACCTGTAGATCGACCCCATGAGGATAACTCTCACAAGAGGAAACCTGCATGGGCTAGAGAGCTCATTCAAGATGCAGAAAGATTTGGCATTCCAGAAGAACACAGAGCAAAGAAGAGAACCAGATCACATGCTAGCTATGTTTCTTTACTCTGTGACATTATGAACAAAGAGCCTTCTAGTTATGAAGAAGCAGCGGAAAAGAAAGAATGGAAGGATGCCATGGTTGAGGAATGCCAATCAATAATGAAGAATGATGTTTGGGATGTTGTATGAAGACCTAAAGAGAAGTCTGTTGTGACTTCTAAATGGATCTGCAAAATCATGCATGCTGCAGATGGCAGTGTACAGAAATACAAAGCAAGATTCGTAGCTGGTGGCTTCTCTCAGAAAGAGGGAATAGATTATGAAGAAACTTTTGCACCTGTAGCCAGGTATACTTCCATCAGAACAGTACTTGTCCTGGCTGCAGTGATGAAATGGAAAATACACCAGATGGATGTCAAGACTGCCTTCTTGAATGGTGTAGTTGAAGAGGAAGTATATGTGGAGCAGCCACTCGGTTTTGAAATACATGACAGGGAGTCGTATGTGTGCAGATTGAAGAAAGCCTTGTATGGCTTGAAGCAAGCTCCCAGAACTTGGTATGGCAGGATGGAGAGTTTCCTATCTAGTTTGGGCTTTACCAAGAGTAAAGTGGATTCGAAACTTTACTACAAGGTTGAGGAAGGGAATCCTGTGATTCTACTTCTGTATGTGGATGACTTATTTGTAACAGGAGATGACAGATTGATTGCAGATATGAAGAGGAAGCTTGCTACTGAGTTCAATATGAAAGATTTGGGAATGATGCATTATTTCCTAGGTATGGAGGTTTGGCAGAGTACAGGTGGGATCTTCCTTGGTCAAGGGAAGTACACAGTAAATATCTTGAAGAGATTTGGGATGATGGATTGCAAGGCCTTGGCCACACCTCTGGCATCGAATCTGAAGCTTCTTTGTGATGCTTCATCTCAGCCAGTTGATGTCTCTATGTATCGTGAGATGATTGGGTCCTTGATGTACCTGATGAACACGAGACCAGATATTTGCTTTGCAGTAAACACATTGAGTTAGTTCCTGACAGATCCGAGGAGTGTTCATCTAGTTGTTGTAAAGCGTGTTTTGAGGTACCTGAAGGGTATAGTGGATTATAGGCTCAAGTAGGAGGCGAACCAAAAGTTTAACCTATAGGGTTATGTTGATTCAGATTAGGCTAGCAGTGCTGTAGATAGGAAGAGCACATCTGGGTGCTACTTTAGTATGGGATCAGGTGTGATCTCTTGGTTTAGTAGGAAGCAATCTTGTGTAGCACTGAGTACAGTTGAGGCAGAGTATGTTGCAGCCTATTCAGCTAGTTGTAAGGCAGTATGGCTATGGAAGCTACTATCTAAATTATTTGATCTCCCGTTGGATGTTACGGGTATCTTCTGTGATAACTAGAGTTGTGTGAAGTTGTCCGAGAACCCAGTGTTTCATGACAGGTCGAAACACATAGAGATCAAATATCACTATATCAGGGATATGGTGCAGAGAGGAGTTGTGAAGCTCCTCTATGTTGCGATGGATGAGGAGATTGCAGATGTGATGATGAAGACACTAGCCAGGGTGAAGTTCGAGTACTTCAGAGAGAGGCTTGGTGTTCTTTGGATTGATGACACTTCGAGGAAGAAGTGATGGCAACATTTGCTGAATCCATTCCAAGCATGTTGGAAGGAGGATCCTTCACATGGCTGTGGATGTAAGCATTGGATGATGAGCATCATGATGATGTTCTGGTTTCTGCTTTGTATGATTAGTTGGATCATTTTTATATGTATGTATGTATGCATCATGTTGGATGCTGGATATGATCAATTGGATCATTTATATGTATATATACGCATCATGTTGGATGCTGGATATGATCAGTTGGATCATTTATATGTATGTACGCATCATGTTGGATGCTTCGACCATGTATCTGTATATGTATCAGGTGGATACATTGTATGATCAGGTAGATCATGTATGTTGATATGTATCATGTATGATCAAGTGGATCATGTATGATGATATGTATCAGGTAGATGCATTGTATGATCAGGATGATCATGGATGGCGAGCTTCAGGATGTTGCTCCAGATGACATGCAGTAGGATGTTGCAGTGATGATGATCAGGATGATCATGTGTACATCAGGATGCTGTATGGTGAGTATCAGATTGATACTCTGTGGCCGTGGAATAGGTTGTGCAGATAAGCATGTAATTTGTGCCCTGGGAGATTTGTAGATAGTCTTTCGAGGTTTTGCCTACGGCATGTAATTTGTACCCTGGGATATGTGGCAAATGCTCTTTCGAGGTTTTGCTTGGGAGGACATATAATTTGTGCCCTGGGAGATCTGCAGATAGTCTTTTGAGGTTTTTCCTATGGCATGTAATTTGTGCCCTGGGATATCTGGCAGATGCTCTTTTGAGGTTTTGTCCTATGGCATGTAATTTGTGCCCTGGGAGATCCGATAGGTTGAGCCGTGTGCTTGTAATCAATCCTAGGATGCTCTTTCGAGGTTTTTCCATGACCACATGTAATTTGTGCCCTGGGAGATCTGATAGGTTGAGCCTTGTGCTCGTAATCAGTCCTGAGATGCTCTTTCGAGGTTTTGTGGTGACCACATGTAATTTGTGCCTTGGGAGATCCGATAGGTTGAGCCTTGTGCTCGTAATCAGTCCTAGGATTCTCTTTCGAGGTTTTGTGGTGGGGTCACATGTAATAAGTCCTAGAGATCTGGACAAGATGGAAAAGGCCTCAGATGCTCTTTAGGGTTCTTGCTAGTTAAGAGACTCTTTTAAGGTTTTGTGACGCACGTAATAAGTCTTGAGATTTCCACAATATGGCCAGTGATGATGAAGACCTGTAGGTGGTGGGCCTACATCCAGTATGAAAATAGACTGGCTCTGTAGAATTTTCTATGACGAGTAGAGTCAGAGATTGGTTGAGATAGCAGCAGCAGTGACGATGCATCAATGACGATGATCCCGAGAAGAAGACTTGTCTAGCAGATCTGTGTCGAGAAATACCTTCCTAGTCAAGAGGGAGTGTTGATGTATATGTAACTTCGGAATGTATTTCATCTATGTATTTCATATATATTTATTGTACCCTTATTAGAGATGTGTTATTCCTCTATAAGGAAGTGTCGTCATGTGGATTGACAAGTGTCGCAAGTGTGTGTACTTGCCGATGGGTTATTAGACCACCATGTGTGGGGTCGGCCTTGAAATATATATTATATTGTGAATGTAGCTATCTAGACAAGTCGGCCCCATAAGGTCACTGGGAAAATAGGTTAGTATAAATAGAGATCAGGAGATCTCTATTTAGATCATTCGGAAAGTCATCTCTCTCTCACTCAGAAAGTGGTGCACTAGTGAGGAGGAGGATCATCTACTTCTAGGAGACTATCTCAAGTGTATTTTGGTTGTACTTTGGTTGAGCCATTTCTCTCTCTATCTCTGAGGAAGTTGTGGGGTTTTTCACCTTAGGGTTTTTCCCACGTAAACTCTGTGTCTCTTGTCTCTCATGCTTTTGATTCTTGTGATGCTTGTGATGCTTCTTGTGATTGTTATGCATTGATATACTGTATATGTTATTCTCTCAGTGAAGATCCTAGAGTATTGTGAATTAATGCTCAAAATTTAACATCCGATGTATGTGGTCCGATGTCATCCAGTTCTCTGAGTGGGTATGTTTACTATGTCTCTTTCATTGATGACTTTTCCAGGAAGACTTGGGTCTACTTCTTGAAGAACAGAGATGAAGTGTTTGATAAGTTTAAGGAATTCAAAACCTTGATGGAGAACCAAACTGATAAGAAGATCAAGACATTTAGGGGTGATTCCATGAAGATGGGTAACTCTTTTTGGCCAAATATGATGGTGAAAAACAGAAATTTTACCCATGTATTAAATTGAAGCCCTCGAAACTCATACTTGCCACATGAATTTCGACATGCAGTTGAAAAACGAAATGTAGATAATTATGTTGGATTTCCAATGATATTTTTTTTGAAATATACCAATGCCATATATCATGTCGAATTTTCATTTAATGAAACGTGTGTACTCAAAAATTTGAAGAGTAATTAACAAGTAGTTTGTGTGCGTGCACAATAAATTAATGTTAAAGTAATAATTTTACAAAATGAAATATGTGAACATGTTCTAGACAGAGTGCATTGGGGATTACATATTTTTCTTTTAATTTTTCTCGAAAAATTATATTTATTAATATTTTTCGAAACTTACCAATGAATATTTAAGTCGCATTTTGCACACCTGTGTGTGCATGCACGAAATATTTTGATTTTTTACATAATTTGCAAAACTAAAAATACCCTTTTAAAGAGGACGTGTTTATCTGGGTCTTGTGTATTTTTTCAAATTATTTGGATGTGTATTTTGAATGTTGTGGATTTATCTTTGAGCTCAATCGAAGTTGTCGGCATGGTTTTTTAGGGCAAGTTTTAGTAGAAATTTAAAAACAACAGACATATGAAGATAAAAATTCATAAATTTTATATATCTGGATAGAGGATTCATTGACGAATCCAATGGTATCAAGTCTGCTCATTAATAAGCATTTAATGGCATGGTTTAACTCTGTGGAAGGAAGACAAAAATTTCATTCTGCAGTGAAAAGGGCTCTCGGCCTATTTTTTAAGCCCTTGATCGAGCTAAATACCTCAATCAAGGGTTTGACAACACCTTGATCGAGGGTTTAACAATACCTCGATCGAGGTATTTTAAAACCCTTGATCAAGGGCCTAAAATGAGCCTTTTTATGTTTTTCAAAAGCTAGATTGAGCTTTTGCATGCTTTTCAAAAGTTCGACCGAGCTTTTACGAGCTTTTCAAAATCTAGATTGAGCTTTTGCGTGCTTTTCAAAAGCTTGATCGATGTTTTGCGAGCTTTTCAAAAGCTCGATCGAGGGTTTTAAAACCCTTGATCGAGGTATTTTAAAACCCTCAATCGAGGTATTTTAAATCCCTCAATCAAGCTTTTAAAACCCTCGATCGAGCTTTTAAAACCTCAATCGAGGGCTTGAAAATACCTCGATCGAGGGTTCGAAAAACAATTTTTTTAGCTTCCATCCGCCAAAAATGGTGAACCAACTTCATGGAATCACCCTCAGATCCGACAATGGTGGAGAATTCACTTCAAGTGACTTCAAGAAGTTATGCAGTGATTCAAGGATTAAGAGGGAGTTGACTGCTCCTTACAATCCACAATAGAATGGAGTTGCATAAAGAAAGAATCGAACAATTATGGAAGCAGCAAGGGCAATGCTGCATGACCATGATCTACCTATGCATCTATGAGCAAAAGTAGCTAGGACAGCTGTATATGTGTAGAATAGAACACCCCACAAGATATTGGACAACAAGACACCAGAAGAGGTCTTCTCTGGTAAGAAACGTGAGGTCAGCCATCTCAGAATATTTGGTTTCCCAGTATATACACATGTCCCAAAGGAAACGAGGACCAGGATGGATCCTTCAGGAAATAAGGGTATCTTTGTGGGTTACAGTGAAAGCTCGAAGGCTTACATAATATACTTTCCAGGGTTCAAGAAGATTGATGTCAGCAAAGATGTAACGTTTGATGAAAAATCAGCATTCATCAAATCAAGGAAGGCACCTGTTGAAGATTATGAAGAACACAAGGAAACTAGATTTCAAGACACTACCATGACTGAAGGAATTCCAGATGTTGATTGTGAAATTGAAGATCCGCAACAACCTGTAGATCCACCACGTGAGGACAACTCTCACAAGAGGAAAGCTGCATGGGCTAGAGAGCTCATTCAAGATGCAGAAAGATTTGGCATTCCAGAAGAAGAACACAGAGCAAAGAAGAGAACGAGATCTCACACTAGCTATGTTGCTTTACTCTGTGATATCATGAATAAAGAACCTTCCAATTATGAAGAAGCAGCGGAAAAGAAAGAATGGAAGGATGCCATGGTCAAGGAATACCAATCAATAATGAAGAACGATGTTTGGGATGTTGTCCCAAGAACTAAATGGAAGTCTCTTGTGACTTCCAAATGGATTTACAAGATCAAGCATGCTGCAGATGGCAGCATAGAGAAATACAAGGCAAGATTCATAGCTCGTGGTTTCTCTCCAAAAGAGGGAATAGACTATGAAGAAACTTTTGATCCTGTAGCCAGGTACACTTCCATCAGATCAGTACTTTCCCTAGCTGCAGCGATGAAATGGAAGATACACCAGATGGATGTCAAGACTGCCTTCTTGAATGGTGTAGTCGAAGAGGAAGTATATGTGGAGAAGCCACTTGATTTTGAAACACATGACAGGGAGTCACATGTGTGTAGATTGAAGAAAGCCTTGTATGGCTTGAAGCAAGCTCCTAGAACTTGGTATGGTAGGATGGATAGTTTCCTATCTAGTTTTGGATTTACCAAGAGTAAAGCAGATTCCAACCTTTACTACAAGGTCGAGGAAGGAAATCCTGTGATTCTACTCCTATATGTAGATGACCTGTTTGTAATAGGAGATGACAGATTGATTGTCGATACAAAGAGGAAGCTTGCTGCCGAGTTTGATATGAAGGACTTGGGAATGATGCACGATTTCCTAGGTATGGAGGTGTGGCAGAGTATAGATCGGATCTTCCTTGGACAAGGGAATTATACTGTAGATATCCTTAAGAGGTTCAGGATGATGGATTGCAAGGCCATGGCCACACCTATGGCATTGAATCTGAAGCTTCTATGTGATGCTTCATCTGAGCCGGTTGATGTCTATATGTATCATTAGATGATTTGGTTCTTGATGTACTTGACAAACACAAGACCAGATATTTGCTTTGCAGTGAACACATTGAGCCAGTTCCTGATGGATCCGAGGAGTGTCCACCTGGTTGTTGTAAATCCTATTCTGAAGTACCTGAAGGGTACAGTTGATTATGGGCTCAAGTATGATGCGAATCAAAAGTTTAACCTGCAGGGTTATGTTGATTCAAATTGGGCAGGAAGTGCTGTAGATAGGAAGAGCACTTCTGGGTGTTGCTTCAGTATGGGATCAGGTGTGATCTCTAGGTTTAGCAGGAAGCAGTCCTGCGTAGCACTGAGTACAGTCGAAGCAGAGTATGTTTTAGCTTGTTCAGCTAGTTGTGAGGCAGTATGGCTGAGGAAGCTACTGTCTGAGCTATTTGATCTACCATTGGAGGCTACTGGTATCTTCTGTGACAACCAGAGTTGTGTGAAGTTGTCTGAGATCCCGGTGTTCCACGATAGGTCGAAACACATAGAGATCAAATATCACTATATCAGGGATATGGTGTAGAGGGAAGTAGTGAAGCTCCTGTATGTTGCGACAGATGAGCAGATTGCAAATGTGTTGACGAAGCCATAGCCAGAGTGAAGTTAGAGTACTTCATAGAGAGGCTTGGTGTTTTTCGGATCAACAACACTTCGAGGAAGAAGTGATGGAGACATTTGCTGTAGCCATTCCTAGCATGGTGGAAGGGGGATCCTTCACATGGCTGTGGATGTAAGCGATAGATGATGAGCATCAGGATGATGTTCTAGTTTTTGCTCTATATGATCAGTTGGATCATTCATGTATGTACGCATCATGTTGGATGCTGGATATGATCAGTTGGATCATTTATGTATGTACACATCATGTTGGATGCTGGATATGATCAGTTGGATCATTTATGTATGTATGCATCATGTTGGATGCTTGGATCATGTATCTGTATATGTATCAGGTGGATACATTGTATGATCAGGTAGATCATGTATGTTGATATCTATCAGGTAGATACATTGCGTGGATCATGTATCTATGTATGTATTAGGTGGATACACTGTGAATGATGATATGTATCAGGTAGATACTTGGTATGCATTAGGTAGATGCATTGTATGATCAGGATGATCATGGATGATGAGCTTCTCCAGACAACATGCATCAGGATGATGCAGAGATGATGATCAGGACGATCATGTGTACATTGGGATGATGTATGGTGAGTATCAGGATGATACTCTATGGTCGTGGAATAGGTTGTGCAGATGAGCATGTCTGGGAGATCCTATAGATCGGAGTTGTGTACCCATAACATCCTGGGATGCTCTTTCGAGACATTGCTCTGGGAGGACATATAATAGCGCCCTGGGGGATCCTTCAGGTCGAAGTTGTGTACCAGTAACATCTTGGGATGCTCTTTCAAGGTTTTGTCCTATGGCATGTAATTTTCTCCTGGGATATCTAGACAAGATGAAAAATGCCTCAGATGCTTCAGCCAGGTTTTTCCATGACCACATGTAATTTGCTCCTAGGAGATTTGGACAGGATGAAAAAGGCCTCAGATGCTTCAACCAGGTTTTGTGGTGGACCAGATGTAATTTACTCCTGGGAGATCTGGATAGGATGAAAAAGGCCTTAGATGCTTCAGCCAGGTTTTGTGGTGAGTTCACATGTAATGTGCTCCTGGGAGATCCAACAGGTAGAGCTGTGTGCTCGTAACAACCTGGGATGCTTCAACCAGGTTTTGTGATGGGTCACATGTAATGTGCTCCTGGGAGATCCGACAGGTACAGCTGTGTGCTCGTAACAGCCTGGGATGCTACCGCCAGGTTTTGTGACGCACGTAATAAGTCCTGAGGATTCCACATTATGGTCAGTGATGAATACTTGTAGGTGGTGGGCCTACATCCAGTATGAAAAAGGACTGGCTTTGTAGAACTTCCAATGATGAGTAGAGTCAGATATTGGTTGAGATAGCAACAACAGTGACGATGACGATGACGATGCATCGATGACAATGATCCAGAGAAGAAGACTTGTGCTAGCAGATCTGTGTCGAGAAATACCTTCCTAGTTAAGAGGGAGTGTTGATGTATATGTAACTTCAGAATGTATTTCATCCATGTATTTCATTTATATATTATTGTACTCCTATAGAGATGTGTCATTCCTCTATACAGAAATGTCGTCATGTGTATTGACAAGTGTCACAAGTATGTTAACTTGCCGATGGGTTATTAGACCACCATGTGTGGGGTCGACCCTGATTTATATAATATATGGTTGATGTACCTAGCTAGAAAAGTCGGCCCCATAAGGTCACTGGGCAAACATATCAAGTATAAATACAGATTGGGAGATCTCTATTTGGATCACTCAGAAACTCATTCTTCCTTCACTCGGAAAGTGGCGCACATGTGAGGAGGAGGATCATCTGCTACTAGGAGACTATCTCTATGTATTTTGGTTGTACTTTGGTTGAGCTATTGCTCTCTCTATCTCTGAGGAAGTTGTGGGGTTTTTCACCTTAGGGTTTTCCCCACGAAAACTTTGTGTCTCTTGTCTTTCATGCTTTTGTTTCTTGTGATGATTGACATGCATGTTATGATTGATATGCATTGTTATACTGTACATGTTATTCTCTCAATAAAGATCCTAGAGTATTGTGAATTAATGCTCAAAATTTAACAATTATTAGTTTTTTCCATTAAGATAATGTTTTCATAATGCAATGGTGAGATGTTACTTGATCAATGCAATAAATGTAAGAGAATAAATATTGCTTAAAATGTAATTATATAAATTTCAATAGCATAATTTATCAATTTGTGGAAGAGATAAATCATCAGAAGCACAAGTGAAAACTCAAGAGAAAATATTGAATATATTGTATCATGCATTGATAGCCAAATGTTTGTAATACAAAATATGGCAAAGTAGTCGGCCCTCAAATGGCCTGTCAATGTACATGTATCCCTAAGTACAACAATGTGTGTACATGTATGTCAAAATAAATATATACAGGACTATGCAACATCAAAAATCAATCTTTCGCTTGTTTTTCCTCGACTTTCGTCTATCGACCATCTCCATGGAATTGCTTTCAATCTCAGGAGTCTGCAAAAAAAGGATCATTATTTTTATCAAATAACTACAGTAATACCCTACCATTAACAAACTTAAAAAATTAACTTATGGCCAAATTATTTATGGCAAACCCTCACGAAATCCTCATGGGGTATAGATGTTTGTGATGTGCTCATGGAAGGCCTCTCTATAGTTGTGCTCTGCAAATAAAATATCATATCTCAATTAATTCAACAATTCAACATTGATCAACATGTTTGGGTAAATTGAATAAAAAAACTTGGTCATTAATGAACATCTCACCATAAGAGGAGATCTGGTCAGAACCATGGATTGAGTAGAGGGGCTGGGCACTTCTGCCGCTAATGGCTACAATCACCAAATGGGGAAATAGTTAGACATATATAAATAAACAATATAGTAACATGGTTAAATACTATGCATTGTGATTGTTGAAATAGTTACCTTTGTATGACTTGTGGCTATTACAAATGTGGCACTATGTGCATTGGCTCTAGTGACATACAAGAAGTGATCTCCTATCTCTTCATTAGACCATTAGATGTTGCAAATCATAATGATATGTGGTTGAGTAATTGCATTGTGGGTGGAGTAATGTGCATCCACAATATATCAAAAGAAGAAAGGTGCATTGTAAAATGCATATGGGGTCATAAGAGGGGTATCATTTCAATATACTAGGTAGAAATATAAAGGGGTATAAAAAATGTTAATGAAAAAATTGATACATACAATATCTAGTGAAAATAGGGTTTTTTTTAAATTGGGAAGGCATATTGGGAGGGGGTTAAAAAAATATTTTGGATTGTATTTTCCAATATTTAGTGAAATTAGGGGTATTGTTTCATATGCAGAAACGAACGTGCTATGATAGCGGTTTATTGAGTGAATCCCCCATGCTATGGGAACACTATCAGTTGTATTCCCACCAGGGGGGAGCTCACTAGATGAAATCATTTCCCTCTAATGGGGATCTACAACCTACAATTTAGAAATTGTAAATATTAGATCGTGTAGCATTAATTAAGTAACAAGTGATAACAAACTAACATGTATTAAAATAATGTCATGTTGAAATAGTTACCTCAGCATGAGTTGTTGTTGCTGAAGGTACGACAACATCTTGTACATCAGAAGGTTTTGATGCATGAGCCTCTTGCCCCTCATGCCCTTCTTGTAGAAACTACAAGTTTTAAAATCATTAAAAATAAATTAGCAATCTATATATGTGTATAGTAAGGAAAAATAATTTACAAATGACACTAAATTGTTAACCATTTACTCATGTATTAAAATAATGTCATGTTGAAATAGTTACCTCAGTGTGAGTTGTTGTCACTGAAAGTATGACAACATCTTCTAGATTGGACGGTGCTGGTGCATGAGCCTCTGGACTATTCTCTACATCATTAGTGGAAAGGTATTTAACCTCTTGCCCTTATTGTAGCAACTACAAGTTTTAAAATCATTAAAAATATTAGCAATCTATATATGTGTATAGTAAGGAAAAATAATTTACAAATGACACTAAATTGTTAACCATTTACTTACCTATGTAAAATACGCAGTAAAGGTATCATCTGTTTGGATAGGACCAAATCAAGGATGGCCGCATACTGTGCATGGGTGGGTCTCTCGGCTGTGCTCATGATGTGCAGGTCTAGTTCCACTACTAGATGCGCCTCGACCACTAGAACATGGTGGCTCTACCCCACCTGGAGGTGGTGGATCTACCCCACTAAGAGGTGGTGGCTCTACTCCACCCATAGATGGTGGCTCTGATGGCCCTTCCTAGTACTTCGTTGAAGATACATGCTATGGAAAACAACTTCCTGTGCCAACAGTAGGAATGAATCCTGTGTCTCTGGGACCAAATGATGTGCAGGCAGCACATCTGGCATGGGTAGCTTCCTATGAGGTGGAGCTACTGGGAGATTAGGATCTATGTTCCTCACATTGGGATGTTGTTGAGGCATCCCCATCCCAATGCCCTGGTACTCCAAGATATAAAAATATTTCACATGCTTCCCCAAAACAAATTCTACATACATCTTTCTCAGAAAATATAGAGTCATTTCCTTGTTGTTATGTGGTGGTTGATCAAACGCCATTTACCATCGGTCCATCCAATTATGTATGAATGGTTGATATGTGCACCACTCAATAGAAATATGCCTTTTGTTTGCATTGGGGATTTCACCCGTCCGTGGATCTCTAAAGAGGAAAAACATATGTTGTTTTGTTATTTTCAACTTCTTAACTTATTTGTAGCTAATTCCATCAACATATTGTTGCCTCTTTCTTTCTCTGAATGTAGCAATATCTTGCAGTGCACCATTAGACCTACTAAAGGTCTCTATCATTGCATCCAAATTGGATCCAAGCATACGATGCCTATCATCAACAATAGTTATTGAGGCTTGAATTTCTCTGAGCCTCTCAATTTCTCTTTGGATGTCTGAATGTGCATCCATGGTCACCATTGCAATAAAAAATAAAAATAAAAATCATTAGACATGTATACATGTACTATAATGACATCTCTCACAAATGAAAAATGTACAAACTTTGTGCAAGAAGTAATACATTACAAACATAAATATCATCTCAAAATACTATAATAACAACTACATGCAAACCAAAGTGGAAGGGGAGGTTCAACTACATGTAAATCAATTAATGTTTGATGGTGGAGAGCTCCTAATTTAGTTATTAATGAAGGATCGAGAAAATGGGGACCTTAAAATAAATTTATGTACACCTTTCTAGAGCCGAGGTATTTGTGAAGATGTTATTGGTCATGCTCTACCTTCATAAATTTATCTTTTGTATCTAATTCATTTAATGTCTGTGGTCCTTTCCTTGCTTAGAATCTAGTGTATGATGAGGAGGATTTGGTGGTGAAGTCCTCTGCGTCATTAAGAAGGGGAAATATTTTGAATGTGAGGGTCGATATATGCTTGTTCCATGAAGTAAATATCTTATCGGTTTCTAGGTATGAAGACCCAAAACCATTGATTGAGTGTCTTGGTGGTGAAGGAGGTCAAAAAAGATGTGGTATTTCATCTTAGAAACAAAGTAAGTGATGTGGCTGCAAAGGAGGGGAACCTAGTCCCTTGGTGTTTGGGGGATGATGTAAAATCCATCATGCCATTGGGTTGGCTTGACAAGAATTGGTTGGAAATTTTTAGGGTAAAAGAATGCGTGGGAAAAAAACATAGGGTTTGGTTGAGTCAAGTCTAGAAACCAAGCCTAGGTTATAGTCCATAGTTCCTCCTCCTAGCCAAAAGGTGGATGGTTTTTTTTTCCAATTTGCAATATATGTGGAAAAAATATTGAAGAAAAGTTGGTGTTGGGATTCAAATCGCTTATTTCTTGGGTGGATGTAAAATTCATTAAGAGGATTCATAGTACGGAGGAATTAACTTATTGCTTGGGTGGATGGAAAATTAATTAAGGGGATTGAATTTTAAACTTTTTAGTTTTGGAATTTCATTTACAATGATTTTTAATTTGGGGAAACATAAAAATTTATATTTTTAATGATGAAATGAGGAAAGATTTTGGATGCTTACCTTGGAAATCAACCTTGCAAGATGAAATCTCCCTCGTTGAGCTTCGAATTTGGCCTCCCTTCACTTCTCCTTGTTTTTCCAAGTCGTAATCACTCGAGCGTTCCGGTTTTGAGTGGGTAAATAGTGGCCGCGATCCACGGACTGTTTATTTTTTTGGTTATATTAACCAAAATGCACATGTGTTATAGTGATACATAACGCGTGTGTGCTATGTATCACTATAACACGCACGCGTTATGGAATCCTATTCTACATGTTAAGTTACATGGAAGGCTCGGAGCCCGCCCATGACTAGTTCTAAGAAATGCTCATGCATTTTGTTTTTGCTGAATACTCATGCATTTTAAGAATGCATGATTGCGTCTAAAGGGTCCCTCAACTTTTTGTGAGGGCCCATTGGCAATTGATATTGAAAATGAATCTGAATTTGAATTTTTGAAAATAAATTGAAAATTGAAATTGAAATGGAAATGAAAATTGAGAATTGGAATTGAAAATCAAAATTGAAATTGGAATATGAAATTGAATGAAATTAAAATTGGAATATGAAATTGAAATCGAAATTTGAAATTGAAAATCAAATTAAAATTGATTTGAAATTTGAGATTGAAAACTAAAGTTGAAATTGAAATTGAAAATTGAAAATTGAAAATTGAAAATTGAAAATTGAAATTGAAATGGAATTTGAAATTGGATTTGGAATTAGAATTGAACTTGAAATTTGTAATAGAAATATGAAATTTGAAAATTGAAATATGTTAAGTTTAAACTAATTTGACTAGCAAGATCACTGAAAGAAACATAATCACAAGATAGACAAAGATTTTACCCTGCGAGACCCTCATGGGGTAGAAAACCCAACAAAGCTTTCCTCAATAAGATGATCAACCAAAATACAAGATGTGCTCCAAGACTTGACCTCCTTCTCTACCTCCTATGTAGACCTCTCAAACACAAGTGCACTAATTTCTGAGCTGAGAAAGTGTGAGATAAGTGAGGAGCAATCTCCTCTACTTATACTATTTCCCGACTGACTAATTCCCTTATGGGGCCGACCTCTCCTAGTGAAGTCTAATAACCCCTAATTAATTAACTTACGGCCGATCCCCACATGGTGGGTCTAATAACCCTGGTTACCACAATCCATCGGAGGAATAAACATCTCCGGATACATAATAGAATTACCTTAGAAGGATGAAACATCTCCAAAATAATAAAGTACAAATATAATATTCTTAGAAGTTACAATATTCAAGACTCCCCCTTAACGAGAAGGATATTATAGCAACATCTGCAGGAGCAAGGAGTCATCAACTACATCAAACATGATACATCTATAAATTATCAGAAGCTTTCTTCAATACATCATCATCAGTAACTCAACCAGTTACTAGAACATCAACATCATCGTCATCGTCATCGCATGATCATCAACATCGTCATCACACGATCATCAACATCGTCATCACACGATCATCAGCATCATCATCATACGATCATCAACATCGTCATCACACGATCATTAGCATCATCATCACATGATCATTAGCATCGTCATCATACGATCATCAGCATCGTCATCACACGATCATCAGCATTGTCATCACACAATGATCAACATCGTCATCACACGATCATCAGCATCATCATCACAACATACTCTGCAATATACATGATCATATTACAGGATGATCAATCCCTCTCTCTTTAGGACATAGGTCCATGGATGATACAATCCAGATCAAGTTCCAGGATGATCAATCCTTATCACTTTAAGACAAGTCTCATGTCTAGGGACGATGCAATCCCATCACGTACATTTTGAACCAAGAGTCCAGGGACGATACAGTCCTATCATCAATTCTCAGAGACAAATGTCTACGGATCATTTCTGGGACCAAAGTCCAGGGAATATACAATCCCCTACCTATTCATTCAGGACTTCATTCTCGGAGACCTAGTCTACGGCTCAATTCTGGGACCGAAGTCCGAGGAAGATACAATCCCCTACCTATTCATTCAGGACTTCATTCTCGGAGACCCAGTCTACGGCTCAATTCTGGGACCAAAGTCCGGGGAAGATACAATCCCCACCCTGTTCATTCAGGACTTCATTCTCAGAGACATCTTGTCTATGGATCAATTCTAGGATCGAAGTCCGGGGAAGATACAATCCCCACCCTATTCATTCAGGACTTCATTCTCGGAGACATCTGTGTCCGGATCAATTATGGGACTGAAGTCCAGGGAAGATACAATCCCCACCTCTCCACTCAGGACTTCATATTCGGAGACATTTGTCTACGAATCCTTTTAGAACATATGTTCAAGGATGATGCAATCCCCACAGTATTCTCATCAACACAAGTATCATTAGTACATCATCAGTACAAGTACATATATCATCAATACGAGTGTCCTAATCAATACAAGTATCCTCATCAATCAATACAAGTATCCTCATCAATACATGTATACATATCATCAATACAAGTATCCTCATCAATACATGTATACACATCATCAATACAAGTATCCTCATCAAACAATACAAGTATCCTCATCAATACATGTATACATATCATCAATACAAGTATCCTCGTCAATATAAGTTCATATATCATAAGTATTCTAAGTATAAGTATCCTAAATATAAGTAATCTAAGCATAACTATAAATATCTAGGTATAATAAACAGGTATCCTCATCATCGACCTTACTGTCGATGAGGGAAACCTCATCATCAGTGACTATATCACTCCCCCTTTCAAGGAGGGTCCTTTTGAACTACACCAAGCTTATCTTGGAAATACTCAAATTTCACTCAAGACAAAGGTTTGGTCAATATATCAGCAATTTTTTCCTCAGTGCTCACATACTCGAGCTTAATAGCTCCTCTTTGCACCATATCTCGTATATAGAAATATCGGATCTCTATGTGTTTTGACTTATCGTGGAATACTGGATTTTCTGTCATCTTAATACAACTTTGATTGTCACACATGATCACAGTGGGATTCATTTCTAAGTCAAACACTCTAGACAATAGTTTCCGAAGCCACAATGCTTCACAACTAATAGAGCAAGAAGCTATATATTCTGCTTCAGCAGTACTGAGAGCCACACTAGATTGTTTCTTGTTGAACCATGAGATCATGGCAGATCCAAGACCATAATATCCACCTGATGTACTCTTTCTATCTGAAACACTTCCTACCCAATCAGAATCTGAGTAACCATGTAATCTGAGTTCATGACTTCCAAGATAATATAGACCAAAATCTAATGTACCCTTTAGATACCTCATTACATGCTTTGAAGCTATTAAGTGAACCTTTCTAGGTTCTACTAGGTACTGACTTAGGGAATTTACAGCAAAGCATATATCTGGTCTGGTATTTGTTAAATACATCAATGACCCAATGATTTGTCTATATAGAGTTATATCCACTAATTTTGATGAGTCATTAACTAAAAACTTCAAGTTGGAGTCCATGGGAGTGGCCATGGCTTTACACTCCAACATATCGAATCTTTTTAGAATCCCCACAGCATACTTACCTTGATTTAGAAAGATTCATGTTGGTTCTTTCCATACTTCTAGACCTAAGAAGTAGTGCATTAATCCGAGATCTTTCATCTCAAATTCTGAAGAAAGCTTCTTCTTGCATTCGATAATTTGATTCTCATTTCCTATTAGAAATAGATAATCTACATACAATAGTAATATAACAGGTTCATCATCCATAACTTTAAGGTAAAGATTAGGATCAGCTTTACTCTTGGTAAAGCCCATGCTTGTTAAGAAACTATCAATCCTTCCGTACCAAGCTCTAGGAGCTTGCTTCAATCCATACAAATCCTTTTTCAGCTTGCATACATGTGTTCTTCCATCTTTAGCCTCAAATCCTTGTGGTTGTTCTATGTACACTTCTTCTTCAATCACACCATTCAGGAAGGCTGTCTTAACATCCATCTGGTGTAATTTCCACTTCATCATAGATGCAACTTCCATGATAGTTCTAATTGAAGTGTACCTAGCAACTGGTGCAAATGTTTCCTTATAGTCAATTCCCTCTTTCTGAGATAATCCTTTGGCTACAAATCTTGCCTTATATTTTTCAATGCTACCATCTGCAGCTTGTTTTACCTTGAATATCCATTTGGAAGAAACCATGCTGTTATCTTTTGGTTTGGGAACTATATCCCAAACATCATTTTTCATTATTGACTGGTATTCTTCTGTCATTACTTCTACCCACACTTTCTTCTGAGCTGCCTCTTCATAGCTAGTAGATTGTTGATCCACAAGATCACACATCAAGGCCACATAGTTGGATACTAGCTTTGGTTTCTTTCTTTCTCTAGTGAAGCCTTCAGGAGCTCCATATTTTTCAGCTCCTTGAATAATTTCTCTAGCCCATGCTGGCCTTCTTTTTCTAGATAAATTTGTAATGGGGTGTTCTTGTGTTTCTAGCATGTCATGGTCCTCTGGTGCATTATCTTCAGGGATGGGTACAGCTTCTGTGATTCTAGGAGGTGTATCTTCTTCATAGATTTCTTCAAGTTGGCACTTCCTAGATTTCTTGAGAGCTACTTCTTCATCAAATGTTACATCTCTACTTATTTCCATATGATGAAAACCAGGTATGTAAATTCTGAAAGCTTTGGATGATTCACAATATCCAACAAATATTCCCTTCTTAACAGAGGGATCCAACTTGCTTCTCTTTTCTTTTTGAATGTGAATGTACATTGGAGATCCAAATATTTTGAGATGGCTTACCTCAGGATTCTTTCCTGTGAATACTTCTTCTGGAGTCTTGAATTCAAGAGCATTATGGGATAGTGTATTTTGTACATAGAATATTGTTTTAGCTGCTTCATCTCATAGATACATGGGTAGATCTTGGTCATGTATCATAGATTTTATAGCTTCCATGATGGTTCTATTCTTTCTTTCAGCAACCCCATTTTGTTGGGGATTGTAGGGAGTGGTTAGTTCCCTCTTGATTCCAACTTCCTTATAAAAGTCTTCAAAGTCCTTTGAAGTATATTCTCCGCCATTATCGATTATGAGAATCTTTATTTTCTTTTCTGAGTGATTTTCTATTAAGGCGTTGAACTCTTTGAATTTCCCAAAGACTTTATTCTTTCCTTTTAGAAAGTATATCCAAGTCTTCCTTGAATAATCATCAATGAATGTGAGATAGTATTCAAAACCACTTAGGGATGTGGTGGGCATTGGTCCACATACATCTGAATGTATTAACTCCAGAATGTTCTTAGTCTTTGTTTCACTCTTAGGAAAAGGGTTCTTGACATTCTTCCCTTTTTCACATCCTTTGCATGAGCCATTATGATCAATCTTCAAGTCTGGTAGTCCTATAACTACCTTGCTTACATAGGGTAGGGCTTTGTAGTTAATGTGAGCTAGTCTTCTATGCCATGGCTCACTGGGGCTAGAGGTTTCATGAGCAAGGGCAACTTCTGGATGTCCCTTGAGCTTGTATAGACCTCCTTCCTCTTCACCAATGACAATTGCATATTCAATTGATTTTCCTTTCAGCCACATAAGTACTTGTCCATCTATGAAAGCAACTCTAAAACCTTTCTTATCTAGTGCTAAGATAGAGAGTAGGTTCTTCTTCAAACTTGGTACATATAAAATTTCTTTCATCTTCAAGGGTGTTCCAGAATCAAGCTTGTAGCTTGCTTCACCAATTCCCTTGAGGGGATGTTGATAATAATCTCCTAGAGATACCTTTTGTGGATAAGAATTTTCTTCAAGTCTTAAGAGAGTTTTCTTTTGACCTGTCATGTGCTTTGAAGCACCACTATCAATGAGCCATGTATCTTCTCCAGGAGACACAGATCCAAAGAATACAGAAACTAGGACATATTCTTCTGGATCTTCTTTATTTACTTTAGATCTTTTCCTTCGAGGCCTTTCCTCTTCTTCTTCTTCTTCTTCTTCTTCTTCTTCACTATCATCTTCTGCGATATGTGCATGATGTCTTTTGTGAACAAACTTCTTCTTCTTTTCTGGTAAAGTACAGTTTCTAGCATAGTGTCCTATTTTAAGACAATTGAAACATTGGACTGTGGAGAGGTCTCTTTCTGAGTTTGTTCCTCCTTTCCTTTTGAATCTATGAGAGAGTTGAGACTTCTTGTGGTCCATTTTCTTGAAGTGACCCTTTCTTCCTCTTTTGGTGTGTGTAGCCAAGGCTTGGTCATCCTCCTTGAGAAGGGATTCTCTATTGGCTACCCTAGCCTCTTCTTGAACATAATCCTCCCATACTACATCAAACTTCATACTTTCTTTTCTGGCACACATAGTTTGTATAAATGACTCCCAAGGTCTAGTGAGACCATTTAGAGTAGTCGTCACAAGTTCATCTTCATCAAGAGTATCTCCAATGGCATCTAGTTGTTCCTTGATTTGTGAAACCCTTGAGAAGTAGTCTTGAATGGATTCTCCTTTGTGCATCTTGGTACTCTTCAACTGAGTTCTTAGGTTCATCTTCCTATTTATGTTCTTTCCTTCATACATTCTTCCTAGGGAATCATACATTTCCTTTGGAGTCTTCTTGGAAGCCACTTGGGAATCAAATGGTATTTAATAGAATCAGCTATGATTCTCTTTTCCCTAATCAAATCCTTCATATGCTTCTCTTTGGCTTCATCTTCTTCAGGTTATACAACTTCATTCTTGATATATTGAGCAAGATCATTCTCTTCAAGAATGAGACCAATTCTGTATTTTCATGCCCGAAAATTCTCTATACCTTCTAGCTTGTTTTCAAGCTTAGTGCTTGGAGCCATCTTCTCTTGGGAGAGTCCAAGAGATAAGAGATGGAGTAGTACTTACCAGGAGACTTTAACTTTTCACTTTTTCGGATATGCAATAGAATTTCTGGTTTATCGCACTTTTGGTAAAACTAGGGTTTGACTTTCCCGGAGTTCTACCCAACCAAAAGCTTCGATCCAGGGCTCAAAAGATAGATCTTTAGAAGGGCTATTCAACCATGCACCCATAATCAAAAAATACTAACTTTTGTAGAAACCCTAATTTTGGGAGAGAGAGAGAAATATAATTTCACCTTGTGAAAGATGTTCTATTCAGGCTAGCTCTGATACCATGTTAAGTTTAAATTAATTTGACTAGCAAGATCACCGAAAGAAACATAATCACAAGATAGACAAATATTTTACCCTGGGAAACCCTCATGGGGTAGAAAACCCAGCAAAGCTTTCCTCAATAAGATGATCAACCAAAATACAAGATGTGCTCCAAGACTTGACCTCCTTCTCTACCTCCTCTGCAGACCTCTCAAACACAAGTGTGCTACTTTCTGAGCTGAGCAAGTGTGAGATAAGTGAGGAGCAATCTCCTCTACTTATACTAGTTCCCGACTGACTAATTCCCTTATGGGGCCAACCTCTCCTAGTGAAGTCTAATAACCCCTAATTAATTAACTCAGGGCCGACCCCCACATGGGGGTCTAATAACCCTGGTTACCACAATCCATCGGAGGAATAAACATCTCTGGATACATAATAGAATTACCTCGGAGGAATGAAACATCTCCAGAATAACAAAGTACGAATATAATATTCTTAGAAGCTACAATATTCAACAAAATAGAATTGGGATTGGAATTAGAAATTGAATTGAAATTGAACTGAAATTGAAACTTAATTTGAAATTGAAAATGAAAATCAAATTAATATTGAAATTGAATTTGAAATTTGCAATGAAATTGAAATTAAAAATTGAAATTAAAATGGAAATGAAAATTGGGAATTGGGAATTGGAAATGGAATTGGAATTGGAAATCAAAATTGAAATTGAAATCTAAATTTGAAATTGAAATTTACATTAAAATTGATTTGAAATTTGAGATTGAAGTTGAAATTGAAATTGAAATATAAAATTGTAAATATAATTGAAATTGAATTCGAAATTGGAATTGGAATTAGAATTGAAATTGAAATTTGTAATAGAAATTTGAAATTGAAATGGAAATGGAAATGGGATTTGTAATAGATTTGGAAATGGAAATTGAAATAAAAATTGAATTTGAATTTGAAATTGAAATCAAAATTGAAACTTGAAATTTGAAATAGAAAACTGAAGATGAAATTGAGATTGAAATTGAAATTGAAATTTGTAATAGAAATTTGAAATAGAAATGGAAATTAAAATTGGAATTGGAATTGAAATTAAAATTTGAAATTGAAATGGAAATGGAAATTGAGAAATGGAATTGGAAATAGAATTGGAAATGGAAATTGAAATAGAAATTAAATTTGAATTTGAAATTGAAATCAAAATTGAAACTTGGAATTTGAAATTAAAAACTGAAGATTAAATTGAGATTGAAATTGAAATCGAAATTGAAATTCAAAAATGAAAATGAAAATGAAAATGAAAATGAAATTGATATTGAAATTGAATTTGAATTTTGAAATGAAATTGAAATTGAAATGGAAATGAAAAGTGAGAATTGGAAATGGAATTAGAATTGAAATCGAAATTGAAATTTGAAATTTGAAAATGAAAACTGAAGATGAAATTGACATTGGAATTGAGTGTGAAATTGAAATTTGAAATTAAATTGAGATTTGAAATTGAAATTTGAAAATTAAATTGAACATGAAATTGAAATTGAAACATAAATTTGAAAATGAAATTGAAATTTGATTTTGGAATTTGAAATTTGAAATTGAAATTGAAATTGAATTTGAAATTGAAATTTGAAATTTGAAATGTGAAATGCGAAATTGAAATTGAATTTGAATTTGAGTTTGAATTGAATTTGAAATTTTAATTTGAATTTGAAATGTGAAATTTGAAATAGAATTAGAAATTGAAATTGAAATGTGATGCAGAGAGTTCTCAAGAGAGAGCTTCATTGCTTCGTGCTCAGTGGAGCATGAGAGGATCCGACATTGCCCAACAGGGTGGCCATCAACAACGCTCTCGTTCATCGAGGAGTGAGGCCACACTAGGTTCAGCTGCCGTTGGTGGAAACGACATGAGAGATAGTGCATCGGTTCATCCCAACTTTGTAGATCTTGATCCCTAGGAGGAGGATCAATGGCAAGACACAGGTACATCAGGTGCATATGTTTTGTTAGATAGATTTTCAGTAAATTTTTAATACATAATTCATTGAATTTCACTTGCAAGTTATAATATATATTTTCACTAACATTTGTGTTTTGGTTTGTATCGTAGGTGCATCGGGTGGATCATACAACGATAAGGTTGCATGCATCACTCTTGGGGATATTACCACCCAACGAGAGTGGGTGCACTCATGCGTGTGCACACTTAGGGAGGATTCTCCTACTAGACGCTCATTATTCATGATGTTATTAGCAGCTGATGATTTGTTGTCCCTCTACAATAAAGTGGGACCTCTTAGTGACATCTGGCGTTTTAGATGCCAGAGGAGAAGACATGATGTCATGGGCCCCCATAAATGGGTGAATGTCAAAGGCACCAGAAGAGGGCATGACTTCAAGGGTACTTTGTTCGACATCCCTCTTGACCACCCTGCCGATCAACTGCTTAGACTCAAGGATTTTAAGCTTGAGGTCACTGCACCATATGTGTACGATAGATTCATTGGAGTGTGGGGCATGTTCCCCCACCATGACTAGGTCCCGTTGTACTTTGAAAAACATATATATGCAGATTTTTTTCTAGACATGCACCCATACTACACGAACATGGGATCCAAGTTCTTTGGTGCTAGTAGGGGACGCTCCTACCAACGTACTAGATCTCGTAGAGACCCTACTTTCATTCCACCCCCTCTGAGGTTGGTACCCATTCCAGATAGGATGGTTATGAGGTCATAGGACGTGACACAATTGTTGGAATATTCTCACCATCATCATTTGTATTTGCATGATTGCATATTGTATGCATCCAGTCATCAGTATGGTAGTCTCTCAACACCTAGTCCTTATTTTTGAGCCCCCTGGAGCCTGTTTTAGCCATCAGTATCCCTCCTACCTCCCTAGTGCACATTGTTTTAATCATCTGGATAGTAATGTCCCTACTACACACTTATAGGACCTCATCAGTTAGTTCATGCATTGATTTCTCAATTAACTGACTGTAGCTTCCAGTTTCCTATATCAGAGTGCCACTTGACTACTGACAATCTGTCATGCGCCCTTTGGAGTCTCCTTCCCTATAGTAGTGCTCACATGCATCAGTTAGACTAAGTTAGAATCATTTTGACTGACGTTTGACTATCGGTGGCCATTACCACTGATTGGGTGATGTTTCCAATGCAGTCTAAGCCATGCCTTGAGGAGAATTCAAATCACCTTCACTGATATTGAATTCATTCTATTATACTCTCATATTTTTTCCATCTTGTAGCTAATGGATGTAACAAAACAGTTTTCCACATTCTTTGAGTTTCATGTGTGAATTTTGATCATATTCTATCTCTTCTTCTCTACAATTCTTTGAGTGAAATTGTGAGGTTTGTTCAAGCTAAAGTGATCTCCACTAGTATCATTTCACAACAATCATCCCACCTTGCTACAGAGGCTAGACAGGGGATTGTAGGCTCACTGTTCACTGCCATGGGAAGTGCTATTGTTGTTGTGTAGGGAGAGAGGTCTAGACCACCCCTTGCACATGCACATCCAGAGATAGAGTGGGTCGACGATGACCTGCTCGATTTTTTGGATGATCAGGCCATACAGGGGTATGCTCGGTTAGCCCGAGATGCATACTTTCATATGTATCGTAGATACAGTGCTCTAGGACATGCATATTTTTGTACAATTATGTATATATGCTTTCATGTTACATCATATTATATGTCGTAAATTGAATGCTCAATAGTACTTAAGGGGTGTATTTTATTTCTCCATGCAGGGGACCACATACATGGATGAGCTCTTTCCTAGTGAGCCATCTGTTGGTACATATGCTCGTCCCAACCGGTCGAACACAGTAGTCGAGATAAGTTATAATTTGGGGCATCAGGTTTCAGCTACGGGACCCTCCAAATCATGCCTCAAAGTCACGAAAATGATGCTATTGTGCCATCTTTGGAGCTAGGGTTTTGCTTAGTGAAGGCCATGCCAATATTTCTCAAGGGGGTCATTTCTAATCCGAAGGCTCCCAGGTGTGTAGAAACATTGTGAAAACTTCCACAATAGACACGTTCACGTGTAGGAGCTGAGGAAACTCGAGTCCGCTCATCGGTTTGGGTCCTGTGACCCCAGAGCAATTCCTCAAAGTGTCCCTGAATGACCCTAGGGTGCCCGACGAAAATTCCTACAGCAGCAAAACCCTAACTTCAATCTCAAATCCATCAATTTCGATGGATCCAGGATGCCAGGTTTCATTTAGGGGACCCCCCACACCATGCCTCAAATGATCAGAAATGACACTATTGTGCCATCTTCGAAGCTTGGGGTTTGCTCAGTGAAGGCCATGCCAATATTTCTCAAGGGGGTCATTTAGGATCTGAAGCATCCCGAGCATGTAGTGCCATCGTGAACATGTCCAAAATGGCTACGTGCAGGTGTGGGAGCCGACGGAACTCGAGTCCATTGGTCGGTTTGGGTTCCGTTCCCCTCGAGCAAATCCTCACAGTGTCCTTGAATAGCCCCGGGGTGCCCGACGAAAACTCCCCTAGCAACAAAACTGTGACTCTGATCGTGAATCCGTCAATTCTGATGGATCCAAGACACTGAGTTTTAGCTAGGGTTCCCCCACACTATGCCTCGAAGTCTTGGAAACATAGATATTGTGCCATCTTCGAAGCTAGGGTTTTGCTTAGTGAAGGCCATGCCAATATTGCTTAAGGGGGTCATTTCTCATCCGAAGCCTCCAAGGGGTGCAAAACCATCATGAACATGTCCATAATGGCCATGTGCATGTGCGGGAGCCACGGAATCCGAGTTCGCTCATTGGTTTGGGTCCCATGACCTTGGAGCACTTCCTCAAAGTGTCTCTGAATGACCTCGGGGTGCACGAAAAAAATGCCTGCAGCAACAAAACCATGACTCCGATATCAAATCTGTCGATATCAATGGATTTGGGGCATCGGGTTTCAACTAGGTTCCCCCACACACCATGCCTTGAAGTCTCAGAAATGATGCTATTGTGCCATCTTCGGAGCTAGGGTTTTGATCACTGAAGCCCATGCCAATATTGCTCAAGGGGGTCATTTATGATCCGAAGGCTCCCGGGTTTGCAGTTCCATCATGAACACGTCCACAATGGCCACGTGCACATGTGGGAGCCATTGAAACCAAAGTCCACTGGACAGTTTGGATTTCGTGCCCCCAAAGCAAATCCTCAAAGTGTCCTTGAATGCCCTCGGGGTTCCCGACGAAATGCCTACACCAACAAAATCGTGACTCCGATCATGAATACGTCAATTCCGATGGATCCAGGATGCCCGTTTTCAGCTATGGGACCCCCCACACCATGCCTTGATGTCTAAAAAATGGTTCTATTGTGCCATCTCTAGAGCTAGGGTTTTGCTCAGTGAAGGCCATGCCAATATTGCTCAAGGGGGTCATTTCTCATCCAAAGGCTCTTGGGAGTGTAGTGCCATCATGAACACATCCACAATGGCCATGCGCACGTGTGGGAGCCGATGGAACCCAAGTCTACTCGATGGTTTGGGTCCTGTGACCTCGGAGAAATTCCTCAAAGTGTCCCTAAATGGCCCCGGGTTGCCCTATGAAAATTTCTGCAGCAGGAAAACGATGACTCTGATCTCGAATCCATCATTTTGATGGATTTGAGACACTGGGTTTTAGCTAGGGGTCCCTCCAAACCGTTCCTCGAAGTCTTGAACAAGGTGCTATTGTGCCATCTCTATAGCTAGGGTTTTGCTCAGTGAAGGCCATGCCAATATTGCTCAAGGGGGTCATTTCTCATCCGAAGGATCCTGGGCATGCAGCGCCACTATGAACACAACCAAAATAGCCATGTGCATGTGTGGGAGTCGACAGAACCCTATTCCACTCGTCGGTTTGGGTTCCATGCCCCCAGAGCAAATCCTCAAAGTCTCCCTGAATGGCCCCAGGGTGCCCAAAACAAATGCCTGCAGCAGCAAAACCGTGACTCTGATTGCGAATCCGTCGATTTTGATGCATTCGAGACGTCGGGTTTCAGTTAGGGTCCTCCCCACACTGTGCCTCGAAGTCAAATAAATGGTTCTATTGTTCCATCTTCGGAGCTAGGATTTTACTCAATGAAGCCCTAGGGTCACGGGACCCAAATTGGCAAGCAGACTTGGGTTCCGTCAGCTCCCGCACATCCATGTGTCCATTGTGGACATGTTTAGGATGGTGCTACATGGTCGGGCTCCTTCAGATGAGAAATGATCCCCTTGAGCAATATTGGCATGGTCTTCACTGAGGAAAACCCTATCTCCAAAGATGGCACAATGGCACTGTTTCTGAGACTTCTAAGAATGGTTTGGAGGGACCCCTAGCTGAAACTCAGCATCCTAGATCCATTGGAATAGACGGATTCACGATCGAAGTCACGGTTTTGCTACTGTGGGAATTTTCATCGGGAAACCCGGGGCCATTCAGGGACACTTTGAGGAGTTACTCCGAGGTCACAGGACCCAAACCGACGAGCCAACTCGGGTTCTGTCAGCTCCTGCATGTTCACATGGCCATTATGGATGTTTTCACAATGGAGATACATGCCTGGGAGCCTTCAGATGAGAAATGACCCCCTTGAGCAATATTGGCATGGCCTTCACTGAGCAAATCCCTAGCTCCGGAGATGGCACAATAGCACTATTTTTGAGACTTTGAGGCACGGTGTGGGGGGTACCCTAGCTGAAAACAGGTGCCCCAGATCCATTGTAATCGACGTATTCATGATCGGAGTCAGGGTTTTTTTGCTTCGGACATTTTTGTCGAGCACCCCGGGGGCATTTAGGGACACTTTGAGGAATTGCTCCAGGGTCATGGGACCCAAACCTACTAGTGGACTTGGGTTTCGTCGACTCTCACACGTGTAGGTGGCGATTGTGGACTTGTTCACGATTATGTTGCATGCCCGGGAGTCTTTCGATGAGAAATGACCCCCTCGAGCAATATTGGCATGGCCTTCACTAAGCAAAACCCTAGATCCAGAGATGGCACAATAGCACCATTTTTGAGACTTTGAGGCATAGTGTGGGGGGGCCCTAGATGAAACCTGGCATCTTGGATCCATCGGAATCGATGGATTCATGATCGAAGTCACAATTTTGCTTCCATGGGAATTTTCGTTGGGGACCCCAAGGCCATTCAGGGACACTTTGAGGATTTGCTCCATGGGCATGGGACCCAAAACGGAGAGCATATTCGGGTTCCGTTGGCTCCCACACGTGCACGTGGCCATTATGGACGTGTTCATGTTTTCTCTTCACGCCCGGGATCCTTCGGATGAGAAATGACCCCCTTGAGCAATATTGGCATGGCCTTCACTAAGCAAAACCCTAGCTCCGGAGATGGCACAATAAAACCATTTCCGAGACATCGATGCACAGTTTGGGGGGGGGGGCCTAGTTGAAACCGGCATCCTAGATCTATCTAAATTGACGGATTCGTGATTGGAGTGATGTTTTTGCTGTTGCGGGCATTTTCGTTGGGCACCATGGGGTCATTCAGGGGCACTTTGAGGAATTGCTCTAGGGGCACGGGACCTAAACCGGTGAGTGGACTCAGGCTTGTTGGCTCCTACATGTGCATGTGGCCATTGTGGACATGTTCATGATGGCCATGCACGCCTGGGAGCCTTTGGATGGGAAATGACCCCCTTGAGCAAGATTGGCATGGGCTTCACTGATAAAAGCCCTAGCTCTGGATATGACACAATATCACCATTTTTGAGACTTCGAGGCATGGTGTGGGGGATCCCTTTGCTGAAAAATCGGTGTCCTGGATCCATCGGAATCAATGGATTCATGATTGGAGTCATGGTTTTGTTGCTGTGGTAATTTTCGTCGGGCACCTTGGGGTCATTTAGGGACACTTTGAGGATTTGCTCTAGGGGCATGGAACCCAAACCAGCGTGTGAAACAGGGTTCCGTCGGCTTCCGCACGTGCATAAAGGAGCTTTCAAACTACCATATAGGACATGTCTTAGGGTTTTTTGGCTCCCAAATGTTGATACATAAGAAAAATGGCTAGGTAAATGTTGGTAATGAGATGAAATGAGGGTTGTGCTTGCTTAAATCCCTAAGGGCACACCTCACAGAAGAGGTCATACACTGAAAACCATTGGTGTTTTAATCATTGTTGTGAAAGCCCTATAGTTTTTTTCCTATATATTGAAACCATATATGAATTAAAATTTGTTTAGAATGGGTGAAGCAAGTGATTATAGCCTTTCTTTACATATGGATCCACCTAGAAACATAAATTATGAGTGTCTATAGGTTGGGATTGTTGCAAAGAATAGAAGAAAATCAAATTGTATTAAATCGATGAAGCAAGATAAGCATTACATCCTTTCTTTGCATGCAGATCAAATTGTATTGAATGGATGGTGCTTCCAGATATTCTTTATCATTCTCATATGATGTACGGTGGGCATTTCCCCAAGGAAACTTGGACCAATTTTCCAACACTTAGCCATTTTTCATAATTTGTCCAAATTTTATTTTGAACCCCTGTTTTGGTAGACCTATAACTTTGTCATAAAGCACTCTTTTGCGGAAATGAGACCATTGTTAGATAGCCTATTCAACAAGGTATAGCCTGACAAGAAGGTGCGGGAATTTGCTGTTGAGATATTGTAACCTCTAAGAATATTATATTTGTAGTTTATTATTCCGGAGATGTTTCATTCCTCCGTGAAGACATTATTGTATATCCAGAGATATTTTATTCCTCTGTCGAGATTGTGGTAACTTAGGTTATTAGTCTTCCCTAGTGAGGTCAGCCCTGTATAATTCATGTGGGTTAAAGGGTTATTAGACCACCCTAGTAGGGTCGGCCCAGTAAGCATTATGTTAAGTGGTTAAGTTGGGGCTGACCTAGTTAGTGTAAAAGTCAAGTTGGAGTTGTGTATAAATAGAGGAGGTGTGTTCCTCATTAACACACATTCACTCACTTGTGATTGGCGCATAGGAGAGAGAGAGATCTGTTATGGAGGAGAAGGAGATCATGTTTGGGGATTACATATTTGTATTTGTTGGTCATCTATATTGAGGAAGATTTGCTGGGTTTTCTACCCGATGAGGGTTTCCCAGGATAAATTGTGTCTCTTGTGATTATGATGTGCTTGTTGTTCTTTCAATGATCCTGTATATGCTATTGTTATGAAATGGAATGTAATACTGATATTTTATGTCTTAGCATATTAAATATTAACATGGCATCAGAGCAATCCTGAAAGAAGACAATTTATGGCACTTACGACACTTGTCTCACTTGCGACAATTTGAAAGTTAGAGTTTTGAATAGCAAAACATAGTCATCGTGGAACTTTGGCTATAAATCCATTTTGGCGAAGGTTCAGGATCTGAAAATTTTATAGGTCGAAGGTAACATCCCTAGGTACCTTGTGTCTGAAGCACAACATCTAATTCATTGTACTTTCTGTTTTATGATCCGTACAATCTAAAGTTTCTACCTCTTCCAGATCTCAATCATAAACAGGTGACCTAGGAATAAAGGTCCCAACTTGGTCTAGGAAGCTCCAAATGAAATTATGTAAAAAGTGACAGTAAGAGAACACACTTTAGTTTCACAAGTAAACGTTTCGGAGGTCTAAGTTGAACCAGTGACACATGGCACTCTGTACAATTTCGGTATGCTGTTTCATCCCATAAAAAGGTCATGTCACAACACTTGGCGTAACTCTCTCTCGGAGAATTCATTTGAGGTAGACCTATGGGGTTGGAAATATGATAGATCAGGCTACCACAGGCCGAAGTTTTAGACCCTGCAGATCCATAATTTCAGAGATGCACCAGAAACAATACGGCACATATGAAATGGCTCAACAAAGGAAATCTAAGAAGAGGAGGAAGAAGCTCTCACGTAGGGTTTCTCAGTTTTAGTTCTGGAAGGACCTGATACAATGTTGGAGACAACTAATACAACATTGGAAGCTTTGATAATGGATTTGGAATCCATTCATTGATCCTCCATCAAATGTTGTGGGAGAAAGGAGATTGAAAATTAGGGTTTCCAAGTAAGAAGAAACCCTAGCAAATTTGGGAGTCTCATAGGGAGGCGATGAAGAAGGTTTAAATGGAACTGATATTTATCATCCTAGAACCATGATCATATACAAGATGTTTTCAAATTAATCTACCTTGAATGGTTAGGTTTTTACCCTTATAGAGAAGACTACTCGTTCGGTATGATTTGCGAAGACACAAGCATGTTTTGAAATCTGATTCTTGATTAAGTTTGTCCTCATATTATTAAGGATAGTACAATCATGATTAGTTTTAGATTGTCTGATCACCTTAGTAAAAGTATGAATGCATGTGAATGATAGAATACATTCATTGACTAGGGTTATGACACTTATGATTGTACTAATGCACTTGTGGTGTTGTATGAGGATGATGTTGTCTGCTAACAAGATATAGGTACATCAAGAAAGACAAATCAAACTCTATGACCATGATGACATGAAGACAAAGACTCATACATATTCTTTGATCACATATAAGCTCTACTTACGAGGTATGCATGACTTTGTTCTACTATGCTTAACTTATGATATATGCAGGTTCTGGCACAAGGTCTCTAAATCATTGAAGAGAACAAAGAAGATATTGTTTGGGTTTGTTAGACATAACCAAGCATGATAATCCAGGTATGTTTTCCTATATCAAGTTAGAGTCCTACCTTGTGTTAGGATCTTAGGTAAGTATACCTGTGTATGAAATGATCATGACCATACATACTTAATATTATATAGAATCATAATGTTTTGATAGTATTAAGACTATACTAATGAATGTATGATTATGTATGAGATCATGATGATGACACTAGTGCACACTTATGCATGCATAGTGGTCCAGGATGGATTGAAGTTCAAAGACATATAATCATGAAGGGAAAATAGAGATCAAGTGGGAGGCAACCACACAAACATAAAATATAAGTATTTAAGTTGTCATTTGAGTTACTTCGTGAATCTCTGAATAGTCAATGATATTGCTCGTAATAGTTGTATGCATATTTGTATTCCTAGAATATATCATGCTGAGTGTAAGCATTCATATAGCATTGAACAATATACTACTAATATGCATATGATTGGTAAGTTGGACAAACATTCCATTGTTTCCTGTCTAGAATGAAACCTCTTTGATGACATGCTGAGAGCTGTGCATGCTCTTGATAGTATGTTCTGGTAGAGATGGAAGGCATCTAGATAGCCACTGTATGCATATAGGATATGGAAAAGTGTTGTGCCAAAGTATTGGTCAAGATAGTTGCATAACTATGTGAATCATATCTGTATGCATAATAGGTTATAATGTCAACATGATTTGATTCTTATGAAGTATTACTAATCATGTAATTAAATTTGATTTGTAGGAAAGATCATGAAGAATGATGAACACCGAACAAGTGATGGATGTTCAACAAGAAGATTTACAAATCAAACATACTATAGAAGGCTCATGGCTAGAAAATTATCTTAGAAACAAGAAGAGGATTATGATGAGATATTTTCTCCAAGTGGCTAGATAATACCATTCTCTTAATGGTGTAATTGAAGAAGAAGTACGAATTGTGAAAACTCCCAGGATTCAATTGAAGAAAGCTTTGTACGGGTACCCAGGATCGATAGTCATTTGATGAGCTTAATGATCACCATGGGTGTGTAAAATTAGTCACAGCAGATCTAATGAACAAGTAAATCAATCACAACAGATGAACATAGAAAATATGGTGCAAAACTGTGCAAAACATGCAGCAGTGCTCAATATCCCAATAAGGGTGAATGAATTACAATAGAATACAATTACTGTCAATGAGAAATTCGAATTGACTAAGTAGGCCATTCGAATCACTGAATGGAGTAGCTTGACTCCAACTAGGAGTCCTCATCATCAATCGGTGGTGGTCATCAATGCACAAGAACCAGTCATCCAGGTGTCAATCTGAGTCTAACTGAGTGTGTCATGTGTAACTGAAGTGTGTAGCACTGATTAAGGGAAGGAGGCTCAGTGGGGGGCGCATGGGAGACTAACTGAAGTCAGAACAAGTCATCTAGTCAAACTGGAGGTCCAACGGAAGTGAAACAGTCAGTCGGGAGTGAAACTAGCCTCAAATCAGGGAGAATCGGAGCTAACTAAATGTAACTGAAGTGGAACTGCAGTGGTAGGTGAACAAGTGCGCCCTTCTCTGGAAGTAGGTGAGAAGTGGGCGCTTTTCAGCCTAGGAGGGATAAAAATCTGTAGTAAGTGGCTCCCGGGTCCTAGAATAAGGTGGATAAGGTGCTGGAGGCATCAAACTGGTGACTGGGATGCATGCAAGTGCATGCAGGTGCATGCAAACCCTAGATTTTGCATGCAAACCCTAATTGCATGCAAGATCCTGAAAAAGATGATGTGGATATCCGAACACCCCCCCTCAAGCTAGACTATGATGTGCAAAAAATAATGTGGGGCCCTGGTAACTAAGACCAAAGGTCATCCCGATACAATAATCCAAAAAAATGTTGAAAATAAACTAAGTGAGGAAAGAGGGAAAACCCAATGGGAAGAAAGCCCCCCCTCAAGCTAAAGCATAATAATGAATCAATCTATCTCCACCATGATGGAACTAACCCCCAACAGTGAACGGAGGTAGCAGAACTTCTTCTCAGTGAATCTCTTGGTGAAGATGTCTGCAATTTGCTCATCAGTAGGGCAATATTGCAGAATGATGGTGCGGTCATGCACCAACTGTCGAATGTAATGCATATGAATCTCAATGTGTTTGGTCCTCTGCCGCTGAACTGGATATGTGGAGATCTTGATAGCACTTTGATTGTCACAAAATAGGACAGTCGAAGTAGTTCCACCAAAACCAAACTCGGAAAGAATACCCTGCAACCAAACTGCCTAAATGCAGGCATTGACTGCCCCTCGATACTCTGCCTCTGCTGAAGAAAGTGCAATGGCTGCTTGCTTTTTGCTGGACCAGCAAATAGCACCATTACCAATCATGAAAACATAACTGGAAGTGGAATTTCGATCAATACTATCACCTGCCCAATCTGAATCAGTAAAACCAATGAAATCTAGCTCAGAATCTGCAGCATAATGGATGCCAAACTGTCTCGTACCTTGCACATACTGCAAGATCCACTTGGCTGCTTGCCAATGAAGCTCATGTGGCTGCTGCATATATCTTGACATGGCACTCACGGCATATGAGATATCAGGCCCTGAGTGTGTCAAATAAAGTAGTGAACCAATCAACTGTCGATACATACTGCAATCTGCAAGCGGTGTGGAATCTCCCTCCTCAAGACTGATTCCTGAGAGGAATGGGAATGGGGATGCCTTACATTCAGCCATATTAAACTTCAATAATAGTTCGGAAGCATATTTTTGCTGAGATATAGTGATCCCACCAAAATTTTGAGCTATCTCCAAGCCCAAAAAATGACTCAGCAAGCCCAAATCGCTCATGTCAAAAGCTAGATTTAAGGCATATTTTAGCTTGTTTATTGAAGTAAGTGTGCTACCAGTAATGAGAAGATCATCAACATAAAGTACAATAACCAACAAATTATCTTTAACTCGCTGAAGATACACATTCGGATCAGATTTGCATCTTTGGAAATTCTGAGAAAGAAGGAAGGAGTCCATCTTTGCGTACCAAGCTCTTCGGGACTGTTTTAACCCGTACAAAGATTTCTTCAATCTACAAACCAATGATGGATCTGATGTATAACCCTCTGGCTGCTGCATATAGACCTCTTCAGCAAGGTCTCCATGTAAAAATGCACTCTTCACATCCATGTGGTGCACTTCCTAGTGCTTGGATGCGGCAATAGCTAAAACAAGGCAGATGGAATCCATCTTTGCAACCGGTGCAAAGGTCTCAGTGTAGTCCACTCCTTGGACTTGGGAAAAACCTTTTGCCACCAACCTTGCTTTATATTTGCTGATAGTTCCATTAGCAGCAACTTTAGTATGGTAGACCCATTTACACTTGACTAATTTTCTTCCAGGTGGAAGAGAAACTAGCTCCCATGTGTTGTTCTTTTGAAGAGAACTGTACTCTTCATCCATGGCACTTTTCCATCTCGGATCTCGATGAGCTGAATAGTATGATGTAGGATCTGAACCAGCCATCAAATAACAAATCTCAGGAAGAAATGGATCAGCAATAGAAATAGCCATACCTTCTCTTTGAAAGTCTCCTCTTGTTCGTCTCGGATCAGCAGGATTTCCAAGATTCGAACCAGCAGAATGTAGAGTGTTTTGGGCCCACTTTGGTAACTGAGGAGGATCATAATGGTCAGATTCTGAACCTGATATGTCATGATCATCATATGCTGCTACAATATCAGAAATATCATAACTCATACCTTCATTATCGCTGCTCGGATCTTTTTCTGGTGAAGGCGGTGAATCGACAGTCTTCTCCTCGACTAGTTGCAATTCTTGAAGCGGTTCTTCAAATTGCACACTGCGCTCGATGAATATCTTTTTAGATCTGATATCCATGAGTTTATATGCTTTTGATTCTTCCCCATATCCTATCAATATGCACTCGATACTTTGTGGATCCAAAGCTCGTCTCTTCTCAAAAGGAATTCTAGCCCATGCAGTAGAGCCAAAAACTCTCAAATTTGACACATCCGGTTTGTGACCAAAGAATGCTTCGAAAGGAGTCATACCTTTCACGGATGAATGTGGAACATGGTTCTGTATGTATGCAGCAACATTGATTGCTTCAGCCCAAATATTTGCATCCAAAGATTTCGATTCAATCATGCATGTAGCCATCTCTTTCAGTGACCGATTTTTCCTTTCCGCTACACCGTTCTGCTGGGGTGTGTAGGGAACTGTATGTTGGATCTTAATTCCGCTTTGGGAACAAAGTTGCAGCAACTCAGACTTGATATATTCCACACCATTATCAGATCTAAGAGCTTTCATCTTGCTCTCAGTGGTGGTCTCAACAGAAGCCTTAAAATCCTTGAATTTTCCAAGCACTTCTGACTTGTTTTTGAGAAAGAATACCCATGTAAAGCGGGAAAAATCATCAATAAATGTCAAAACATACCTTGAACCATTTAATGACATATGGGCCAGCGGACCACTGATATCAGAATGGATCAATCCCAAAATAGTAGAAGCTCTGCTAGCTTTGCCGCAGTCGAATCTGTGCTCGGGGTGCTTCCCAATGATGCAACCAGTGGATATTCCCTTCGAGGAACAGAGTTGTGGGAGCCCATCTACCATGGATTTGTTTGATAACAGCAGCAAATACTTATAATTAAGATGTCCAAATATTTCATTCCAAATCCTACTAACCTCATTACCATGTGTGCGAAGAGCGGTGGGCTTTGCAAGCGGAATAAAGTGTGAAAACTCATAGCATTTTGCAGTGTGATTTGCCTTTCCGACTGCAACTAGTCTTCCACTTTTGATATCAGAAATTTCAACTGTATTAGGGCTGAATGTAACTTGCTTTGGTTCACCAGTGTGTGTCATTTGATACACAGAAAGGATATTTGAAGCCAAGGAAGGCACATAGAGAACATTCTGAAAGCTTCCATGTTCTACATGAATCGTACCCTTGCCCTTTGAAGAAATTTTTTAGTCATCTCCCAAATGGATGGGGATGGAGCTGTTTGGATCGAATGAGGAAAAGGAATCAATATTTGCAGCCATATGATTTGATGCACCCAAAACTATCAAGAGAGTAGTGGGCTTCGAAACCGTTTCCATGAGTGCTTGTCCTCTTTCATGATCATCATTCCGAAAGGAGGGCCATTTGATCTATAGTCTTCTTCATACATGAACTTTCGGGATGAAAGCCACGGTTACAATAAGTACATTTAGATTTTTGGTTACCTTCTTTGCCCTTTTGCTTGGATTTCGAACTGGATGGTGCATCCGTTTGCTTGCCTTTGTCTTTTTGCTTGTGAGGCTCAAATTTGGGCTTCTCCTTCTTTTGCTTTCCTTTACCATTCGAGATCTTGGGTCCTTGAACATATAGGGCTGAATCTTTGGAGCTTATGGACCCCATTTGAATCAACTTGTCATGCTCTTTTGCGACGGACTCAATGAAGGCATTCAAGGTAGGCATCTTCCAATTCGGGGTAGCTAGCCAACCGGAATTGAAAGTAGAGACAAATACCGAATAATCTTTCCCAAGCTTGCTTAGAATGGAGAGGACCAATTGTTTATCCTCTTTGATAACTCCACTGTTCTTCAATTGCAAGTTCAAGTTCTTGAATTTTGTGAAGAATTCATTGATGGTCTCGAATTCTCAGGACTAAGGGCAATCAATTCATTCTCTAATTGAAAAGCCCTAAGCTCATCCTGCTTGCCAAATAGTGTTTCAAGTTGCTCCCATATAGCTTTTGGAGTCTTCAATCCACTAAGATGGAAGTGAATATCTTTGGAGATGGAGAGACAAAGAAGACCATATGCTTCATCAAGCTTGTTGTAATGTTTGGTTCTATCTGATAGATTGCTTGGCTCCAATTCAAGACCAACAGTGACTCGGTAGTAACCTTTTGAACGTAATATGATCTCCATATCATCTTTCCAATCAAAATAATTGAATGGGGTGAGGATAGGCTTTGAAGAAGAGTATTCCATTGCTAGGAGCGAGTCAAACTGATGTAGATGAGCTTGCATGCAGAGAGTAGCGAATGCAAAAGAGGAGTTTGCATGCACAGTGTAGCGAATGCAAAGGAGGAGCTTGATAACCTACAAATCACAATCAAACCAAGAACCGTAAGGTCGAACAATCCACCCTTTTAGAGTTGCATCACACCTGGGATTGGAGATCAAACAATGTTGAATGGGTCCCATGTATCAGATCCAGGAATTATGTGGAAACTCAAGCTTCTGGAGTTGTATTGGAATAATTTTCAAGCTTTGCATGCACAGGAGCGAATGCCCTTGAGATATCTCATGCCAAAACTTTTTGCAATTTGAGCAATTCAGTCAAATCTTCTTGTACAAACACCTGTATAAAAGAGATCTTGTCCCTGCAATGGCTCTGATACCATTTAAAATTAGTCACAGCAGATCTAATGAACAATTAAATCAATCACAACAGATAAACATAGAAAATATGGTGCAAAACTGTGCAAAACATGCAGCAGTGCTCAATATCCCAATAAGGGTGAATGAATTACAATAGAATACAATTACTGTCAATGAGCAATTCGAATTGACTAAGTAGGCCATTCGAATCACTGAATGGAGTAGCTTGACTCCAACTAGGAGTCCTCATCATCAATCGGTGGTGGTCATCAATGCACAAGAACCAGTCATCCAAGTGTCAATCTGAGTCTAACTAAGTGTGTCATGTGTAACTGAAGTGTGTAGCACTGATTAAGGGAAGGAGGCTCAGTGGGGGGCGCATGGGAGACTAACTGAAGTCAGAACAAGTCATCTAGTCAAACTGGAGGTCCAACGGAAGTGAAACAGTCAGTCGGGAGTGAAACTAGCCTCAAATCAGGGAGAATCGGAGCTAACTGAATGTAACTGAAGTGGAACTGCAGTGGTAGGTGAACAAGTGCGCCCTTCTCTGGCAGTAGGTGAGAAGTGGGCGCCTTTCAGCCTAGGAGGGCTAAAGCTCTGTAGTAAGTGGCTCCTAGGTGCTAGAATAAGGTGGATAAGGTGCTGGAGGCATCAAACTGGTGACTGGGATGCATGCAAGTGCATGCAGGTGCATGCAAACCCTAATTGCATGCAAGATCCTGAAAAAGATGATGTGGATATCCGAACAGGGTGATGCGGATTTCAACCTTTGCTACAAGGTTGAATATGGTGTCTATATACAGATGACATTCTTCTCTTAGATGGATGCAAGAAGGAACTCACCACAGAGTTCGAATGATCTTGAGGCTCATATCAGTAGACCCATCTAACGGGAGATGGCCCAGATAGATATGCAAAAGATCACTCAATGTAGAGTGTGAATGATGTTTAGTCACAGAGGGAGAATTGATAGCTTCTTGACAAGCTTGGGATTTACCAAAAGTAAAGTTGATCCTAACCTTTACCTTAAGGTTATGGGTGATGAACCTGTCATACTATTACTGTATGTGGATGATCTATTTCTGACAGGGAATGAGAAACAGATCATGGAAAGCAAGAAGAAGCTAGCTACAGAATTTGAGATGAAAGATCTCAGATTGATGCATTACTTCTTAGGTCTGGAAGTATAACAAGGCTCAGAAGGAATCTTTCTCAACTAGGGAAAGTATTTGATATGTTGGAATGCAAATCCATGGCCATACTTTTACTATATGTGGATGATCTCTTTCTGACAGGGAATGAGAAACAGATCATGGAAGGAAAGAAGAAGGTAGCTACATAATTTGAGATGAAAGATCTCGGATTGATGCATTACTTCCTAGGTTTGGAAGTATAGCAAGGCCAAGAAGGAATATTTCTCAACCAAAGAAAGTATTTGATATGTTGGAATGCAAATCCATGGCCACTCCCATGGATTCCAACTTGAAGTTGTTAGCTGATGACTCATCAGAGTTAGTGGATGTGATTCTGTATAGATAGATTATTGGGTCATTGATGTATTTGACAAATACCAGGCCAGATATATGCTTTGCTGTGAACACCTTGAGTCAGTATCTAGTGGAACCTAGACGAGTTCACATGATAGCTGTAAAGCATGTGATGAGGTACCTAAAGGGTACGATAGATTTTGGTCTATATTATCTTGGAGATCATGACTTCAGATTGTATGGCTACATAGATGTTGATTGGGAAAGAAGTGTATCAGACAGGAAGAGCACATTGGGTGGATGTTATTGTATGGGATCTGCCATGATCTCATGGTTCAGCAGGAAACAGTCTAGTGTGGCTCTCAGCACAGCTAAAGTAGAATAAATAGATGCTTGCTCTGATAGTTGTGAAGCGATATGGCTTCGGAAGTTATTATCAGGATTGTTTGACTTAGAGATGGACCCCACTGTGATCCTGTGTGACAACCAGGGTTGTATCAAGATGAAAGAGAATCCAGTGTTCCATGATAAGTCAAAGAACTTAGAGATACGATATTTCTATATATGAGATATGGTGCAGAAAGGAGCTATCAATCTCGAGTATGTGAGCACTGACAAACAAGTTGATATATTGACTAAACCTCTGTCTCGAGTAAAGTTTGAGTATTTCCGAGACAAGCTTGGTGTATCTCAGAAGGACCCTCCTCGAAAGGGGGAGTGATATGGTCATTGATGATGAGATTGCCTGCATCGACAGTAAGGTCGATGATGTGGATACCTGTATTGATGATATTGACGATGAGGTCAATAATACCGATGATGAGGTCGATGTATGGTTCTTAGACTTTGTCTAAGTGGATGTGATAGGACTGAATCGTCCCTGAACGTTTGGTTCAAAATGTATATGATAGGATTGCATCGTCCCTGAACATTTGGTTCAAAATGCACATGATAGGATTGAATCGTCCCTAAACATTTGGGTCAAAATGTACCTGATAGGACTACATTGTCCCTGAACGTTTGATTCAAAATGTACATGATAGGATTGCATCGTCCCTGAACGCTTGGTTCAAAATGTACGTGATTGGATTAATCATCCTTAGACAATAAATCCAATAATTCCGAAATGAAGGATAGTCTTAAATATTGATTGAGATTGGACTAATCATCCTTAGACAATAAATCCAGTAATTCCGAAAGGAAGGATAGGCTTAAATGTTGATTGTGTTTGGACTAATCATCCTTAGACAGTAAATCTAGTAATTTCGAAAGGAAGGATATTCTTAAATGTTGATTGTGATTGGACTAATCATTCTTAGATAGTAAATCTAGTAATTCTGAAAGGAAGGATAGTCTTAAATGTTGATTGTGATTGGACTAATCATCCTTAGACAATAAATCCAGTAATTCTGAAAGGAAGGTTAGTCTTAAATGTTGATTGTGTTTGGACTAATGTGAAGAACCTACAACAATTAATTAATGAAAATACACGAAATAGCAGAAATAACAAAACTCATAATCACTTTTATTGATCGTAGGCCACTTCGAGGGGGCAACCTCCTTTGAGCAAGCTCAATACAAATAACTTCACAGTCCCTTCATTGGTCTCAACACAAACTTATATACTAATTCTAGGCGCCAATAGGATGAGTCAATACCATGTGTCAATAAAAAACATGGGCCAATACAAACTATGGATCAACAATTACTATGGGATGACTTACAAAGCATATGTGTCCAACGACAAGAAGAAAACCTATGGATCAACAAATACTACGGGACAACTTACAAAGCATATGCATCCAACAACAATATACTAACAAAGTGAATAGAAGGGTTGACATGGGTTCCTAACATCCCCTCTCCCTTAGAAAAATCTTTGTTCTCAAAGCTTTAGATGTGGAAATTGATGCAGAATCTGAAGGAGTGGTTCCCCTGTAGCATCCTCGGGTTGCATTCTGGGACACTGATGCCTTTTGAGTTTTAGGGAGGGTTTTTTGGAAGGCTGTAGATGAAGAAGAACCATATCAGCTGCACGAAAAGTGCACTCAAAACGGTGCCGATCGACTTGTTGATTAAGTCAAATTCTTTCCATGTGAAGATTGTACTGCAGAATGAGAAGAATCCGATTGCGGTTTCGAAGAACCAAATCAATTCCCTGAATTGGGAAGCTGCTGAGGGTGTATGGAAGAAGAACGGGTGGTGCCTGTCCATAGATTACTTCATATGGTGTCCTTTTATATGTGGTATTGTACCACTAGAGCGCTTCTAACCACTTATACTATGAAACAAGAACTAAATACTATGAACGAGAACTCTAGCCATAAAAACGATGATTTTTGCAAAACAAACACCAAAAACACCCCCTAAATAGAAAGGTGGTGATACCAGTATACATGTATTGTATTTTCATGATAAAAAATAGAGCCATGGCCTAAACATCCCATACTGTTGTTTACAAAAACCTTAAAATCAACCCCTAAATTGAAAAAAAGTTTTTTTCCTTCAAGAGATAAATTACAACTTTTTGGAAACTTGCATATTAAACAAAAAAACAAATTTCATAAATAATTTCACCACTCTAACCATATAAAAACAAACAAATTATGATGCATTTCATAATGAAATAATATATTAGACCATACAAGAACAAATGGTTCATATAAATATTCAAAAGCTCCTCTAGAGTTTCAATTACAAACATCATACTAATAAAAAAACATATAAAATGCTTAATGTGAAATTATTCAAATCCATCTATGGATTTTGACACCCCATCAAAATCTAAATTTTCTGCAAATAAAGGACTGGACGAAGATATAAATGAACCATATTCTTCTCTATTATCAATGGGTGCACCATCTGACTCTACATCTATGCCCATCATTTCAGATGTCACATTCCTTCGGGATCTACGGCTTGCTTTAACAGACTCCCATCTTGAAACTTCTTGTTTTGGCAGCAACCTCTTGATAATCACTATAGTCTTGGAGCGAAGAGTGTCTTTCTTTGTCAACTTGAAATCATAAACAATATATCAACTTCCTCTAATTTCAAGGTGTGAATGCGGCGATGATTTACTTTTTTGACCCTTTCTTTTTCTCTTTTGGCTAATGTTGTTATAATAAACATTTAAAAAAATATAAACTAACCTAACTACATTATAATTAAAAATTAAAAATAAAATAAAACTAACAAACATTATAAACTTTGAAAAAATTAAAAACTAAAAATTTAAAAACATTTAAAACTAAAAAAAAAACTAAAAACTAAAAATTAAAAAAAAACTTAAAAAAAAAATTAAACTAAAAATTAAAAAAAAACTAAAACTAACAAACATTATAAAATTTAAAAACTAAAAAAAAAAAAAAACTATAACTAACAAACCATATAAAATTTAAAAAAAAAATTAAAATCAAAATTTTAAAAAACATAAAACAAAAAATTAAAAACAAAATAAAACTAATTATGGGCAGAAGAGAGGGCGGCAGTGGAGGTGGAACAGAGGGTGCCAAAGGAGGGGGAGGTGTGGGGGCTCAGGGAGGTGGAGGGAGGACGGCGGTGGAGGTGGAACGGACGGTGCGCGAGGGGGAGGTGTGGGGGCATGGGGAGGATGGATGAGGGGGAAGGGGAAGGCCGTAGAGGGATAAGGGTGGAGGAGGAATGGGAGTGTGGGGGCATTGGGAGGAGGGAGGAGGGGGAAGGGGGAAGTGGAGGGGAGCGGGGAGGAGGGAGGAGTTGGATGGAGAGAGAGCTCCGCCCGCTTGGGAGCCAAACGGTTGCCCCTCACGAGTGGCGTGATGCCCAGCATCGCACCACTTGTGAGGGGCGGCCCTTTGGCGCCCAAGCGAGCGGAGGGCTCAGGGAGGTGGAGGGAGGGCGACGGTGGAGGGGGAACGGACGGCGTGCGAGGGGGAGGTGTGGGGGCATGGGGAGAATGGATGAGGGGGAAGGGGAAGGCCGCAAAGGGATAAGGGAGGAGGAGGAGGGGGAGTGTGGGGGCACCGGGAGGAGGGAGGAGGGGGAAGGGGGAAGGGTGCGCTAGGAGGGGGAAGTGGAGGGGAGCGGGGAGGAGGGAGGAGGTGGACGGAGAGAGAGCTTCGCTTGCTTGGGCGCTAAAGGGTCACCCCTCATGGGTGGCGCGATGCCCAGCATCGTACCGCTCGTGAGGGGTGGCCCTTTGGCGCCCAAGCGGGCGGAGCTTCGCTCGCTTGGGCGCCAAATGGCCACCCCTCACAAGTGGCGCAATGCTGGGCTCCGCTTGGGTGCCCAGCATCGCGAGGAGGGCGAAGTGGAGGGGAGCGGGGAGGAGGGAGGAGGTGGACGGAGAGAGAGGTCCGCCCACTTGGGCGCCAAACGGTCACCCCTCACGAACGGTGCGATGCCCAGAATTGCACCGCTCATGAGGGGTGGCCGTTTGGCGCCCAAGTGGGCAGACCTCTCTCTCCATCCACCTCCCCCCTCCTCCCTGCTCCCCTCCACTTCCCCCTCCTCCCTCCTCATGCCCCCTTACCCCGCCACCCCCTTCCCCCTCCTCCCTCCTCCCGGTGCCCCCCACACTCCCCCTCCTCTTCCTCCCTTATCCCTCCACGGCCCTCCCCATCCCCCTCCTCCCTCCTCCTGGTGCCCCACCACTCCCCCTCCTCCTCCTCACTTATCCCTCTGCGGATATCCCCGTCCCCCTCCTCCCGTGCCCTCCCTTCCACCTCCACCTTCGCCCTCACTTCCACCTCCCTGTGCCCCCACACCTCGCCCTCCTCCCGCGCCCTCCATTCCATGTCCACCGCCAGCCTCCCTTCTGCCCACTACCACCCTCCCTTCTGCTAATACTTGGTTATATATATTTTTTTAATTTTTAGTTTTAAATTTTTATTTTTAAATTTTATATGGTTTCTTAGTTTTAGTTTTTTTAAATTTTTAGTTTTAAATTTTTTTAAAGTTTCAGTTTTTAAAGTTTTTAAAATTTTATTTAAATTTTATATGGTTTGTTCGTTTTAGTTTTCTTTTTAATTTTTAATTTAATTTTTAGTTTTAAATTTATGTTAATTTTATAATGTTTGTTAGTTTTAGTTTTTTATTTATTTATTTTTAGTTTTAAATGTTTTTAAATTTTTAGTTTTTAATTGTTTTTAAAATTTTATAATGTTAGTTTAGTTTTTTTTAATGTTTTTTTTTAATTTTTAGTTTTAATTCTTTTTAAATTTTTAGTTTTAAATTTTTTTAAAATTTTATCATGTTTGTTAGTTTTAGTTTTTTTTTACATTTTTTATATTTTTGTTATAGGCAAAAGCCTAATGTTTGTAGCTTTAGCAATGATCAATGCCTGAGTGATATTGAAAGCATACATCATGCAACTTGGACAAAAGATGAGACTTATGATTCTCTTATAATCAATGAAAAGAGTGGAGGAAAACATAGTCAGTTGTTGAGTTATAATGCCATGGTAAAAATATTAACATATGAAGAAAGGAAATTCCAATTTAGATGAATTTGGCATGCATGATATTGTTGATTGGTTTCATGTTTTGAAGAAAATGTTAAATTTGACAATTTTTTTATAAGATATATTAGTAATGTTTTGACTTTCAGACTTAATTTTAGAAATAAAATTTTTGTATATAATGTTTTAAATATTTTTTTACAAATAATTTGTATAGTTTTTCCTAAATTTATGTGAATCGACACTTTTCGATAATAATATGAAATAGTATCATTTTTATACAAAAAATCTTTGAAAATTGATTGAAAATGGTTTTAAATGTCTTTATTTTCTAGAATTTTTTACTATTTTGTCAATAAAAGTGTCTTATTTTGTCCATAAAAATGTCTTATTTTATAGAAAAATTTGCAAAATGTATATGTTTTTCATTATAAATTGCTTAAAAATGTATGTTATTTTGCTAAATATCTAAAAAAAACACCTGAAAATAGGAATTAATTTTTTTTTACGATAAAGATAATTCAAAGTCCCAAAAAAATGTCTCGAAATGAAAATGTGTGATACTGGCATCACCCCTTTTTGAAACGGAGCTAAAAATAGCTACTAAAATTAGGAGAGAGAAAAACGAGAACTATGTCGAGTTCTCGTTTCATAGTATAACTGGTTTTCTAGGAAATTCATAGAAATAGTTGTCCAAATATTTATAGGAATTGGAAAGGGTTCGAGTAGTCCCAAAAGGAGTGTCGTTTCACCCTTGTTGACCTAGCAAGTATCAAAGTCATCCACCATCTGTTGAATTGTCATTTTCAGTCCTTTCCAAAAGAAGTTACATTGTTCCTGGTCATAAATTTTGAGGAACCTAGAGTGCCCTCCTGATGAAGAAGCATGGAGTTCATAGAAGAGATAGCCCCATTGAATAGATTGCAACAAGTTTGGAACAAGCAGAGAAATAGTTGTAAGAGAAACTGGGTCATCAAATGTGCTAGAAGGAGCATCTGCCACCATATTTTCCTTACCCATGAGTTGGATAACCCATTTCAGGTATGCTGGGGAGGAGACCCATTGTTCCAGGAAATTTTCCAGACTATGGAGATCAGTCTTGATGCAGAAATAATTCCCTAATAGGTATGGCTACCACTTCTGTACTGCATGCAAAATAGCCAACATTTCCTGATGAGATGTAGATGCAACTAAATTCTTACCGAAAAGGTTTCTTGAAGGTGACAAGCCCACTGGTTCAGTAAGGACACCTGTATATCTATCCAAGGAAGTAGGGGAGACAATTGATGGGTGCATCTGAATGGAATGGATTTGAGTGATGACACCATGTGAATTCTTCTTAAGGATATTTTCCAGGCGATGTGAACTGATGATGCAGAGAGACCCTTGTTGTAAGCCCTTAAATTTGTGTTGTTTCCCATTGACTGAAAACTGCATCCAAAGTTTAGCAAAATCCCATAAGATGGGGCCAAGTGTGCGTAACCATTGAATGCCCAAAACCACATCACATCCTCCTAGGGACAAGGCAAACATGTCAGAGCACAAGTTATAATACTCCAGAGAGATACGCACATTGTGACACTTCCCCTTGCAAGGTAAGGTGGCCCCATTGGCAACCATGACTTCAAAGTTGGAGCAAGGATGGACAAAATAATCAGCATGTTTGGCGAGTCAATGAAGTTATGAGTGCTACCAGAATCAATGAGTATTGTAAGAGGAAGCTTCTTGAAGTAACCCCTGACCCACATTGTTTGGGGGGTGGTGACGCTGAATAAAGCATGGAGAGATATCTCTGGGTTTTAATCCTGAGATGGGGGGTCAATAGGCGACTCTTGAATGTCGACCTGATCATCCATTGTATCTGGAGCTTTTTAAAAAAAATTAGAGGCAGGCGGAGAAGCCATATCCAAGAGACAGAGCTTTTGTTGAACACATCTATGTCCCTGAGTGAATTTCTCATCACAATTATAACAAAGCCATTTTTCTCTGCGTGCCTGCATCTCCGTTTCAGACAAATGCTTAATAGGAGTTGGTCGAGGAGCTGGTGGGATGGGAGGTCATTGAGAATCCATATTTTGGAAGGGAACAAAAGTGGGTTTGGAGTGCTATTGGGCTGCAATCTTGTCTTTTGCCAACTTAGCCAACCCTAGGACTTCCATCATTGTGTTGGGATAGAACATTTTAACCTCTGATTGGATTTCATCCTTAAGACCACTGATAAAACAACTCCTGTAGAATTCATCAGACAATCCTTCTATGTTATTCGCTAGTTTCTCAAATTCTGTCTGATACTCTCTCACAGTGCCACTTTGAAAAACTCGGATGGGTAATGGGGGTTTGACTAGGTTTTGGACACTTTCTAATGGATAGGGAAACAAAAAATGGGGATTTCCGAAGCGGGGTGAAAGAATGAGAAAATTTGTCAAAGAGGGACAAAGAAGCAGAAATAGGGAATGAACACAATGGAAAAATTTCGAGGCGAGTGGGTGAAAATTGAAGAAGTAATGGCAAAACCTAAAAATAGAGAAATGTGAGATTTCTGGCTTTGGGAAGTAGAATTTGGGATAGGGTCCTCAGGAATGAAATATGCAGAATGGGATTGCAGGGGCGTCCAGGAAGTTTCAAAGGAAACAAAGTTAAAACAAGGGAGACATGGAGAAAAAATGGAATTTTTTAATTTTATTATTATTATTATTATTATTATTATTTCAAAAATGGATCTCCAACTATGCAGAAGGGATCATAATAATTGGATCTGAAACGACGCGAAAGGGATTGGCAACAGATGAACATGAAACAGCACTTAATGGATCTGAAACGACTGGGAATGGATCTGAAACAATGCAAAAGTGATCGACAACAGTTCAACTAAAAATAGATATGGACCCTAGGTATGTTCGGCTTTCTAACAGTTCAGGGGTTTCACTCGATCACCAATGCTGTCTAACAGCTTGCGTATTGGGGCAATACCCCTCACTCCACGACTTAGGTAAAACTGATAACAGCTTTGCCACAAACGGCAACTCTTGGTTTACGTCACGGGTGGGAACTAGTCAATCAGGTAGGGGTCGTTGCCCTTTTCGCTGGAAGGTCTTCTCAATGGGCCAGCTACTTTGGGGTTCCTGTGGTACTCCTCATAATGAGTTTTAGGGCTTATGCCCAAGTACTTCCCACAGTTAAGCGAATAGGGATTATTCCCAGATCCGAACTTGCAACAGATGCAAAAAAAAAAATTGGTAGAAATTCCACCCAATGAGCCCAAGAAAGTGCTATGATACCAGATGTGAAGAACCTGCAACAATGAATTAATGAAAATACACGAGATAACAAAAATAACTGAACTCATAATCAATTTTCTTGATCGTAGAACACTTCAAGGGGGAAACCTGCTTTGAGCAAGCTCAATACAAATAACTTCACGGTCCTTTCATTGGTCTCAACACAAACTTATATACTAAGTCTAGGCACCAATACCATGGGTCAATACCATGTGTCAATACAAACCATGGGCCAATACAAACTATGGATCAACAATTACTACCGGACGACTTACAAAGCATATGCATCCAACAACAATAAGACAAACTATGGATCAACAAATACTACGGGACGACTTACAAAGCAAATGCTTCCAACAACAATATACTAACAAAGTAAATAGAAGGGTTGGCATGGGTTTCTAACAACTAATCATCCTTAGACAGTAAATCTAGTAATTTCGAAAGGAAGGATAGTCTTAAATGTTGATTGTGATTGGACTAATCATCTTTAGACAGTAAATCCAGTAATTCCAAAAGGATGGATAGTCTTAAATGTTGATTGTGATTGGACTAATTTTTCGTAGACAGTAAATCTAGTAATTCTGAAAGGAAGGATAGTCATAAATATTGATTGTGATGAGATTGATCCTATAATTCCGAAAGGAAGGATCATGTGTATTGCAGAGTATGCTGCTATGTTGATGTTGTTGATCAAGAGGATCCAGATGATGACGCTGTTGATAGAGAGATCCAGTTGATGCTGTTGATCGAGAGGATCCAGATGTTGATGCTATTGATCGAGATGATCCATATGTTGATGCTATTAATCAAGAGGATCAAGATGTTGATGTTGTTGATCAGGAGATCCAGATGTTGATGTTGTTGATCAAGAGGATCCAGATGTTGATGATGTTGATCGAGAGATCCAGATGATGATGTTACTGTAGTTGTTCGAGTGCTGCAGAAGATGAAGAGTCAATACTGAATATGTTGATGTTCTAGTATTGAAGATCTTGAAGATGCTCCAATAACTGTTTGAGTTACTAATGATGTATGAAGAAAGCTTCCAATGATATATAGATGTATCATGTATCATGTAGTTGATGACTCCTTGCTCCTGCAGATGTTGTTATAATATCCTTCTTGTTAAGGGGGAGTGTTGAGATATTGTAACTTCTAAGAATATTATATTTGTACTTTATTATTTCGGAGATGTTTCATTCCTCCCTGCAGACCTTATTGTATATCCGGAGAAGTTTTATTCCTTTGTGGAGAATGTGGTAACTTGGGTTATTAGACTTCCCTAGTGAGGTCGAGCCAATATGAGTCATGTGGGTTAAAGGGTTATTAGACCACCCTAGTGGGGTCATCCCAGTAAACATTATGTTAAGTTGTTAAGTTGGGGCCGACCTAGTTAGTGTAAAAGTCAAGTTGGAGTTGTGTATAAATAGAGGAGGTGTGTTCCTCATTTAACACACATTCACTCACTTGTGATTGGCGCATAGGAGAGAGAGAGATTTGTTATGGAGGAGAAGGAGCTCATGTTTGGGGATTACATCTCTTTATTTGCTAGTCATCTATATTGAGGAAGATTTGCTGTGTTTTCTACCCCATGAGGGTTTCCCAGGATAAATTGTGTCTCTTGTGTTTATGTTGTGCTTGTTGTTCTTTTAGTGATCATGTATATGCTATTGTTGTGAAATGGAATGTAATACTGATATTTTCTGTCTTAGCATATTAAATCTTAACATTTTCCTTAACCTATGAATTATGGCGGGCATTTTACTGAGGTCACTTTAGGCATTACCAGTGATTTTACACTTAGACAATTTTTGCACTTTCCTAGACTTTGTCCAATCTGCCCCAAACAATGTTTTGGCAGATCCATAACTTCTTCCTTAGGCACTCCAAAAACAAGATGAGGACATGGTTAGATAAACAAATCAAAAACCCATAGGATGACCATATGGTGTGGTCATTTTCTTCAACCCACAAACTATGGCAGGCATTTCCCTAAGGCCACTTTGGCAGTTTTGCTACTTTGGTGTAAAAGCAACCTGAAACCTTGTTTTGGTAGGCTATTAAATTTGTCATCAAACACCTTCTGTGAAAACTAAGACCATGGAAAGATATCCTATTTGACAAGCTAGGGCATGATAGTTCCAGATAATTTTTATCATTCTCCCATGAGGTACGGCGGGCATTTTCCCAAGGCCACCTGAACTCGTTTTCCAATGCTTAACCATTTCCAAGAATTTCTCCAAGGTTTATCCTGAAACCCTATTTTGGAAGACTTATAAATTTCTCCCCAGACATGCATATGGGAAACTGAGACCATGGTTAGATATCCACTTCAACAAGCTATATCATGATATGATGGGGCGTGCATTTTTCTCAAACCTTGAATTATGGCAGGCATTTTCCCAAGGCCACCTACTAGTTTTCCAACACTTAGTCATTTTCAAGAACTTCTCCAAAGTTTATCCTGAAACCCTATTTTGGAAGACTTATAACTTTCTCCTCAGACATGCTTATGGAGAACTGAGACCATGAATAGATATCCACTTCAACAAGCTATAGCCTGATATGATGGTGCGTGCATTTTTCTCAAACCATGAATTAAGGCGGGAATTCTCTTAGAGAAGTTTTGACTACTTTTTCCATACTTTGTCAATTTCCAAAGTTTCACAAACTTGCCAAACTTTTCAAGAATGATGTCAGATTGCAACACTGAGTTAATGATTGCACCAGAACACCATCATGTGTCTTTCCAAATTCATCACACATGTCACATCATCATACGTGCCACACCATCACTTGTAGGTCCATGTTAGAAACTATGGTTTTGCTCAGTAAGGGAGTGTGCAATTTTTGCACATGGGGATCAACTTTGAGAAACCATTGACCAGGGACTTATGGCTATCGTTTCTAGTTGGAACCTTCCTAGACACACTTGTAGGACTCCCCGAAACCCATTTTTGTTGCACGGTTGGAATTCTATGGCCTCGGTAGGTATCCAACAGGTGTCCCTGAAGGCCTTTTGGATACAAGTTGGAACGAGCCATAGAATTACGACCGTGGCTTGAATAAAAAAAAAAAAAAAATCCATTGGATTCAAGACATTGGGATAGTGCTAGGGGTGCCCCTCTCCTCCGGTCCCATGTCCCAGGTGTCATCTTTTAGGTGCATTTTGGAAACTAGGGTTTTTCTTAGTAAGGGAGTGTGCAATTTTTGCACATAGGGGTAAACTTTGCAAAATCGTCGATCGAGGACTTAAGGATAACGTTCTCAGCTAGAACCTTTGTAGATACACTTGCAGGACTTCTCGGAACCCTGTTTTGTTGCATGGTTGGAATTCTATGCCCCCGGTAGATATCCAACATGTGTCCCTGAAGGCCTTTGGGATGCGAGCTAGAATGAGCCATAGAATGACAAATGTGGCTTGGATCGACAAACCATTAAATCCATTGGATTAAGAACATCAGGATAGTGTTAGGGGTGCCCCTCTCCTCCGGTCCCATGGAACATGTGTCATATTTTAGGTCTATTTTGGAAACTAGGGTTTTGCTCAATAAGGGAGTGTACAATTTTTTCACATGGGGTTCAACTTTAAATTTTTTTTATTTTGATTCCAGAACTATACATTCAAAGAGAGTAAATCAAACCTACCACATTGCTCTTCGTAGATTACTATATCCTTAGTTTGCCATGTCATTTAACAACTCCTTATTGTTCCACTATATTTGCATTTTGAGTAATTAATGTCATTTTTAAGAATTCAAAGTTCCAAATAAAAAATGGATGCGATGTTTCATCGATGATATCCCTCTGATCCTTGCTAGCTTTGTTAGATCAAATTCACCATGAACCTTTTCCATCAAGTTATGAGGGAATACTTTCCAAATCACAATGAGAAACCATTGCATCATCGTTCATATCAATCAAGTACATTCAATTTTAAATACATTTTCATATGAGGATAATCCATCATTTTTACAAACATAGGACCATGAACATCTTATTTTCCTTCATCAAAACAACATTATCAAGGAAGATAATTAAACTAGTTAGGTATTACATTTTCCATGGATTATATATGATTACTTTTGCATTATGACAAGTGGAAAATGGACATATGAAATAGGTCCCTCAACTTCGTGTGAGGGTCCAAAAGCAATGCGAGATTTCTTTAGAACTTTCATCTTTTTAAGAAAATAATAGATCCATAAGCAATCAACTTATGACCCATCTCTTTCATCAACATGGATGCTTATTGTGGAATTCAAATTTAATTATATCTTCAATTAGTCTTTTAATGTTGAGTTCAAAATTATATTTAATGAGGCTAAGTTCAAACTCCTTGCCCCTATTCTAGTTTGGTTTTCAATCTTGGTCAGTTTCCTTACCTTCACAAGACCAAATATCGACAAAAATTAGATATTAGTATTACTATTTAATTTATATTTTATTTCTTATCTATCTATCTATTTATATATCTATCTATCTATATATCTATCTATCTATCTATCTATATATATATATATATGGGGATTACCCCATCCCTACCATCTTGACAAGTTCAAATGCAAAAAAAACCCCACATTGTCTCACTCAGTCTACACATAGAGGGGAACTCCATAAGTTCTCGACCCAGATCGACTCCTTTTTCCCAACTCCACATCTGTTCTAGGGTTTTCCCATAGACACTTGATAGAGACATTCCTCGTTGAAAGTGTCTCTATCAAGTGTTTATGGGAAAACCCTGGAAACCCAGATCCTAGCCTAAAAACCCTAGTTTTGAATCCAAATAATTATACACTTATATGCAAAGTTTCTAACATGTATATAGAAAGGGTGCATACAACTAAAAACAAATCAAGTGCAATCCATATCTGGCCCAAAATACATAAACAAAGATGCCAAATGGCCTAGACTCCAATGAGCATGATGGCGACAATGGTGACATTGAGTACAATGATGACGATGGTGATAATGGGCATGAGGATAGATATGGTGACGGTGACAATGAGAAAAATTGCATTCAATTGATGGTGGATGATGGATGATTGGTTGGGACGAGGATGGTGGCACCACGAGCAAGAGGATGACGAGGCTTGATGGTGATTGTGGTAGTGGGCATGGTGTTGGTGACAATGTTGCCATGATAGTGGAGTTCAACATTAAGCTGGTAACCCTAGAGCTTGGAGCCTATCCTAGAAACACGAGAGCCTATCCTAAAAACCCTAGTTGTTAGCATAAACCTTAGCTTGTATTCTAATCACAATGAAACCCTATTACGTAGCCTAATCCCTTGCCTAAATTATAATACATGTCAAAAGTAAATCATTTTCATTGTACATATATATTCATGTGCACACATTTGAATCCAAATCATTATACACATATATAGAACAAAACTCGAACACAACTATATATAAATCCATGAGATAAAACCATATTGGAACAAAACTCGAACAAATATACAAATTTTCAGGAAAATAGTGGAACATGGTTCCCAATGTACATACAATGGCAACTCGTGCCCTATACAAGATCTGACAACTCGTGTTGTAGATCCAAAATACATGGAAACTCATGCCCTATACAAAATCCGACAACTCGTGCCGTCGATCCAAAATACATGGCAACCTGTGTCGTAGATACAAAGTACATGGAAATTGGTTCCCAAAGGTGCCACATCGTGGCTAATTTACATAACATGGTGTGTCAAGCATTGTGACCACCCCGATCACTCCTGGGCGCATCTCCAAAATCGATCTTCCTCTTCTTGGAGCTAGTGGAATCTTGGGTCTTCTTATGTCTAGGAGTAGACTGTTTATCCATGCTCTTAAACAAATGACATAAGATACCATCATTTTCAAGCATTTGTAACATTTACCACCTTTATAAAATGAATGTACAATTCAAATCTTAAATAACTCACTGCTAATGCGCGTTGGAGAAAAGAGGTAGGTGTCTTGGATCTGCTAAGCCTCTCAGCAATTCCACCATACAACATTTACGACAATCATTTCATTGAAAAATAATAAGTGCTTAAATTAATTTTGGTTAATGCATCAAAACATTTTCATAAATTAACGTGATTTTCACCGTGAACACCTCCGACAATGGACATGGATGGGCTTCTGGGATAGCAGGTGGAGCAGTTGGCTGGACAAATTGCTCTGATGCAGTCATGGGGTGGTCATAGATGTAGATGCAACAACTATGGGTGCAACCAATATAGATACATGTGTAGATAATGGAATAGTAGTTTCCACAATAGTGGCAGGAACTGGAGATGATATGGTGGAAGAGGACATGGTGGTATGGGGTGGAGGAGGACGTCCTGGATGATGAACCCCTACTGGATGTACAATAGGGGGTATCGAATCAAAAGGGATAGGGGGGATGTTGAGGTATGGTGAATGGGAGGGTGGTCTTGGATAGAGGGAGGAGGATGAATAGAAGCGAGGTTGTGGACAAAGGGGGGAAGTTGGATGGAAGGGGGTGCATAGATGAATGTGGGAGGATAGATAGACAAGGGGCATGGATGAATGAGAGGGGATGTATAGATGTGGGGAGTGGACAAATGGGGGAGGATGGATGGAGGGGGGAGTATGGACGGAGAGGGGAGGGTGGATGGAAGGGAGGGGGTGGACGGAGGGAGGGGTCTGGATGGAAGCAAGGGGGTGAATCATGGGAGAGGGTGGAAACATGTGACTAAAGTGGCCTACAACTGTTGGCGGCCCCTGCATACAATTTTGTAATATCATAGTTTAGTAAAAAAATAAAAAATTAAACCATATTATTTTGTAATATTTCAAATTAAAACCGTGCTTTTAACTGAACATTGTACCTATGTATATGGTGATGGGGACGAGGATGGTGACACCACGAGCAACAGGATAACGAGGCTTGATGGTGATTGTGGTAGTGGGCATGGTGTTGGTGACAATGTTGTCATGATAGTGGAGTTCAACATTAAGCTGGTAACCCTAGAGCTTGGAGCCTATCCTAGAAACACGAGAGACTATCCTAAAACCCCTAGTTGGTAGCATAAACCTTAGCTTGTATTCTAATCACAATGAAACCCTATTATGTAACCTGACCCCTTTCCTAAATTATAATACATGTAAAAAGTAAATCATTTTCATTATACATATATATTCATGTACACACATTTGAATCCAAATAATTATACACATATATAGAACAAAAATCAAACAAAACTATATATAAATCCATGAGATAAAACCATATTGGAACAAAACTCGAACAAATATATAAATGTTTAGGAAAATAGTAGAACATAGTTCCCAATGTACATACAATGGCAACTCGTTCCCTATACAAGATCCGACAACTCGTGTCATAGATCCAAAATACATGGAAACTCATGCCCTATACAAAATCAGCCAACTTGTGTCATAGATCCAAAATACATGGCAACCCATGTCGTAGATACAAAGTACATGGAAATTGGTGCCCAAAGGTGCCACATCGTGGCTAATGTACATAACATGGTGTTTCAAGCATTGTGACCACCTCGGTCACTCCTAGGCACATCTCCAAAATCGATCTTCCTCTTCTTGGAGATACTGGAATCTCGGGTCTTCTTACGTCTAGGAGTAGACCATCTCTCCACACTCTTAAACAAATGACATAAGATACCATCATTTTCAAGCATTTGTAACATTTACCACCTTTATAAAATGAATGTACAATTCAAATCTTAAATAAATCACCACAGATGTGAGTGGGAGACAAGAGGCAGGTGTCCTGGATCTGCTGAGCCTCTCAGCAATTCCACCCTAAAACATTTATGACAATCATTTAATTGAAAAATAATAATTGCTTAAATTAATTTTGGTTAATGCATCAAAACATTTTCATAAATTAACTTGATTCTCACTGTGAACACCTCCGGTAATGGACATGGATGGGCTTTTGGGATAGCAGGTGGAGCAGTTGGTTGGACAAACTGCTCCGATGTAGTCATGGGGGGGTCGCAGAGGTAGATGCAACAACTATGGGTGCAACCATTGTAGATACATGTGCAAATAATGGAATAGTAGTTGCCACAATAGTGGCAAGAACTGGAGATGATATGGTGGAAGAGGACATGGTGGTATGGGGTGGAGGAGGACCTCGTGGACGATGAGCCCCTATCGGTTGTATAATAGGGGGTATCGACTCAAAAGGGATAGGGGGGATGTTGAGGTAAGGTGAATGGGAGGGCGGTCCTAGATAGAGGGAGGAGGATGAATATAGGGGAGGTTGTGGACAAAGGGGGGCATGGACGAATGGGGGAGGATGGATAGACGAGGGGCGTGGATGAATGAGGGAGGATGTATAGATGTGGGGAGTGGACAAATGGGGGAGGATGGATGGAGGGGGGAGTATGGACGGAGAGGGGAGGGTGGATGGAAGGGAGGGGGTGAATAGAGGGAGGGGTCTAGATGGAAGAGAGGGGGGTGACTCATGGGAGAGGGTGGAAACATGCGACTAAAGTAGCCTGCAGCTATTGGCGGCCCCTACATACAAATTTGTAATATCGTAGTTTAGTAAACAAAAATAAAATTAAACTGTATTATGTTATAAGATTTCAAATTAAAAGCGTGCTTTTAACTACACATTGCACCTGTGTATATGGTGATCTGTTGAATGTTAGAGGAGATGGCTGATCATCGTAGTCTGTGCATACCTGTGGACACTAAAACACATTCACATTATAAACATATTAAAAAAGTGATTATTTAGTCAATAAAAATATTAAAAAATATTGTACAAACTATCATCATGTGTGTCATAAATATAAATACATAAAAATAGAAATGCCATAAGTAATAACAATATTGCGTGGGGTACTGAAAATACCTCCTTGTGAGGTGCCGTAATTTCAGTTGTAGCTACCATTGTTGCATCCAGGTTGGGAGATGCTGCGTTCTCCCATGACGGCGTCTCAGCTCTAAATAGTTGTACATTGAAATAATAGTTTAAGTCAAGCACAAATACTTTAAAATTACTTTACAAATTTTCAAGTGATGATTGAAAACATATTAAAAAAGTGCTAACCTGCTCCATATAGCAGCCCTTCATTGAGCCAGGGAAAGTGTGCCTACAATGGGGACAAAGATGTGGCATTGTCCCCGTCGAACTAGAAGGCCCAACATGGATACCACTAATGACATGTCTATCTTGACTCTATCCTGAAGGCCCTGCATCTGTGTCTCTATCAGGGTTAGCCTATATCTCCACTGTAGTAGCTGCTACAAAGGAATTGTGTCTAAGCAGTCCCCATGCAACACTCCTCATCGCGTCCTCGATCTGATCAAGTTTGTGGAGTAACTGAAGCAACTGGGGAGAGCGGTTGGGATCACGCTTAGGAGTTGGTGGCCCTCTCATTGGGTTCCTCCTAGCAGCAGGTTGATCTTGGGCAGAGCCACGCCCAACACCCTAGAACTTGGTTATTTTAAAATAGTTGACTTGTAAACCGAGTGCAAACTTAGCCCACATTTGTTGAAGGAAGTACTGTGGAACCTCCCTATTATTGCAGGGAGGTTTAGCGTAAACCATGAACCACCTATGCATCTAATTGTCCCTCCATGGTTGGAAATCACACCAATCCATGCAGACACATGGATTTCTAATCTATGGTGGTTGTTTTGTTCTTGGATCGGTGAACATATTGTACAATTGGGCCTTTGTAATATTCAAATCTATTATTTCCTCCTTGGAAATTCCCATGGAATAATACTCCACATCCTAGCTCTATATTCAGTCATGTTAGCCAATTGGCAATGTGCACGGATGAGGGAGTCAATTGAGCTCTCAATTGAGGTGGCAAGAGACACTTGAGATGGTTCCCCTATGTTTCTTAGATCTTGAGTGTGCACTCTCATTTCATTTACATAATGGTTCAAGTCATCTTGGTCAAAATTTGGTTGGGGGTTTTGATTTTCTTGGGCATTTGGATTTTGTTAAGAGTTTTCATTGGTTCCAAGGTTAGTGTTTTCTTGTGTTCCACCGGAATCCGTGTTAACATTTTGTTCATTCATTGTGTGGGTTTAAACTTTGCAATTGAAAATTTCTCTATTATTTAAATAATTTGGGAATTATTACACATTTAATAAACAAAAGACAATGAATAAAATGGCAAAAACAATGAATAAAATGACAAAAACAATGAATAAAATGACAAACAACATGAAATTTACCTATCCAATGCAATTGGTGGATGGATGAAGATGGTTTTTGAGTGGGAATGTTGAACTTGGTTGGTTGTAGCTCCACGCACGTGGTGGTTGATTCATGCTTGGCCAGAATGGAAATAATAAAACAAATCTAGTTTTTTTTTAACCATAATAGGGGCCCGTGCACGCATTTGTGTGCGCACGCGCCCCGGTTCGGTACTGAACCTAATGACGCATGCGCACTACCTTAGGTGTGTGCGTGGGTTTGTTTTTTCCTTGCTAGCGTGGCCTTGTTCCAACACTTTTGGGGAGCAACTTTGTGTACTTGTCCTTTAGCCAAATTTAGTCATCTCCCATACAACATATTTTATCAATTTACAAAACTTTAAATTATTTCAAAATCATTAAAACCTTGGTGGGAGAAAGTTAGAGAGCAAATTTTCATACTATAAAGTTTTTTTAGATCAATTAAAAAGAAAATGCATAATTTAAATTTTAAGCAACATTTTATCAATCCTCTCAATAAACAACTCTATTAGAAGTCAATTAATAACTAATTTTGGGTCATAAGGGAGCGCCATGAAAGTTGGTACAACTAGCAACATTGCCCCCATTCTAGACAAGTAAACAACAAGTTTTTCACACTTGCACTTGCAATCTCTGAAGCGGAGAAACCCTTCGAGGAGCAACAAATAAAAGCAATGCATGGAAAATCAAAGAATTAATTTTGGTTCATGAGGAAGCTCATGAACGTTGGTACAAATAGCCAGGCACCAAGTTAAAGTTCCAAGGCTTGAAAAGTATTTTATGTGCAAATGTTATATTTAAGCTCATACAAAGCTTATGCACATGTTTATTGAACTTAAAAAACATTTCATACAAATGCTATATTTAAGCTCATACAAAGCCCATGCATATATTTATTGAACTTTATGTATGTAATATTGTTTTTATTCTTAATATTTGTTTAGAGACATTACCACCTAGTGACCAGTAACTCTTGTTAAAATCATATTTACTTTAATATTTGTAATTTCACTTTATTAAAATATATATATAATTTTATGAAGATTATTTTAGTATTACTAGTTAACATAAACAAAATTTTATTTAATTATATGACTTTTAACTGGATTAAAATGATATTTATTTTAATAATTTTAATTTAAAAGATATAAATAATCTTTTGAAGATTATTTTATTGTTATTGGTTTCAAGGTATTATAAAAAAAATAAAAAAAATTAAATGAAGTTCCGATTCTTTTGGAGAAAATGAAAAGAGAAACCAAAGTCCATTTAATTTAAATGCACTTTCGTTTTTTTGGAAAAGAAATGAAATAAAAGTCAGCTTGATGTAAAATTGTTCAATGTGTTTCCACACATAGAAGTGTTAAATGTATTAAAAACATTTTTTATATGATTCTTTTGGCTATGCAAATTAAAGGCGATAAAGGCGTGAGTGATTATTCCGAAGAATAATGATAGTACGCGTAAATACAGTGTACGCGGAGTGTTCTCCGTCCACATGACTGGACCAAGAAATGGAGTAGCCTAATGGTTGCTTGCTTATAAATATATTCGTCCCCAATCGCATACAATTGGATTCATGAACGCACTTCTCCTCGTTGGAATTGCAAATATTATTTTTCATATTCCTCTCATCACTGAATGGAGTATTATATACCAGTTGATAAAAGTATGGATGTAAGAACTGCTTCTGCCATTGCCCAAGCTAGCGGAGCTGCCCATGCAGTAGCAAGTCTACGCAGGTTATCGCCTTTTCAAACAAAATTTGGAACATCAATTCGTAAGAAGTCACAAACTAATTACCAAATTGAGTACAGGATCTTCACGAGAAGAGCTGCTGTTAAAGCTGCGAGCCCAAGTGGCAACCAATTTGGCTCAGGTACTTTGATCTGCCCATCTGCAGCTTTCTAGTTTTTGTAACCAAATACCTAAGGAAGCACTGCTTCTATGTCTAGCTGTTTGTGACTGACAAATCCAGATTTTATTTTAACGATTTTTTAAAAAACACTGGCATTGCAGGTGATCCAAGCAGAGTGGATGGAGAGATGATAGTGTTGAGAAAACGGATGCATGAGCTGAGAATGCAAGAAACAAATCACAGTCCTCCAGAGCACTGGATGAAGTGGGAGAAGGAGTGGTCCGTTACGTACGCTTCAGACATTTGTCAAATCCTCCGATGGTTGCAGAACAGCTTGATTAATACCAGACCCGCCATCGCCATCGCTGCTTTGGCTCTGATACTGTTGAACGTCCCTGCATTTCTGCTGCTTCTCCTCTTTCAAGTTTTAGGTCCTCTGTGCGAATTGGCTATGGAGTGTGTCACCCAATTATTAGATACGTAAGGCTGGAAATTAGCTAGAAATTAGCTATATCGTTAAAACAGGTTTTTAGCGCAATTTTCTCCAAATTTAATTTGACCTGCCTCTTTGCTAGGAGTAGATTCTATGCACGGATGCACCTTGACTCGGATCTTTGCTAGGAGGAGGAGTAGATCCTATGCACAGATGCATCTTATGTGGCATACTTCATATCGATGGATTTGTCAAAGAATTTATCCATTTAAAGATAATTTTATATGTTTTTTGTTTTTGAGTTTATATGATAATTTTTTATTATCAAACTTACATTTAGGAAACTATGTCGAACCTGCAAAAAGAAAAATTTACACATAAAAAATAAACAACAAAAAACAATTTTAAAATATATATATATATATGCCCGCTTCCTCTTCAAAAGGTTTTTTTTTCTTTTTGATTTTTGTAACTAGTAAAAAAGAGTTTACGTACACACAATGTGTATGAAATGCAATTAAAATTTTCAATGGTTAGTTTCAAAAATTAATACAAAAATATAGTTTTCTAACTTACATGCCACTTGTTAAGTTTTCCTAAAATTTACAAGAACAACAAGCTTACCATTAATACAATTTTGGCATATTAGATAATAATATATATTTGTATAATATAAGTGAAATACTACTTATCTATAATTTGTTTTTTTGTTGCATGTCGTAATTCACAAGGGATATATGAGTTTTGAGAGTTCAGTTTAATAAATAAATAAAAAACAAAATTTCACCATTACTTTTGGCCAAAAAGTATTACACATCGTCATGAATTCACCCCTATGTAATAAATTGCACATGATTAAAATATCCGTGAGATCCTACAATGAATGAATGTTCTATGCAATAGTATTTTCTTGCGAAAGAAATTTGGTAATTTTGATCTCATAAATGTTGTGTTAATGGTTAGGTCGATATTTAAAATGATGTGGTCTTAAGTGTTGAGTTAATATTTAAGATGAAGTGACCTTGTCTTCATGTTATGTATGGCATCATATAGATTATGTTTAAATTAATCACCTAACTCTTTAGAGAATTAAATTAATTTATATAGACAAGTGAAACAATCTCAATTGATAATTTTCATAAAAATATTAATTTCTACCATGTCTCCATATTGATAATAAATGGCTCACAAGTGCATTCATCTATACAAATACCCTTATTGGTATTAAGGGGTTGTTGGCAAATTCTAATATCAATAAATAAACAATGTGGACAAAATTATGCAAGTTGTTTGAATCATGACAAAATTTACGATGTTATTCTTTGCAGAATCTATTTATTATGCAAGGTTGTCTTAATAAAGACAACCTTGCGAGAGCTCGGACCATATCGTTGACGAAACTAACGAACCAATAACTCATGAAATATAAATTATAAAATTTAGAGCAATACCATGCATACACATCAATACCAATCGTAAAAAATTATGATATAGACAATATCACAGAAAATGCAGGATATTTGAAACCAATTGATGTGGATATTTTCTCCCCGTGACTTGTCCGCCTAGCAATGCTACATAGGCGCTGGAACCCACCAGTCTTGTGCCCAAGTGACAATGCCAACCCGACGCGTTTAAATCTTCCCGCGATCCGTTTCAAGTCCCACATGTCCTATTTTTTCTCCCTGATCTTTAATTATTCAGCGTTTAATTTTTGTTCCTGAGAAGTTATCAACAATGTTATTCCCTTTGTTTTTTCTATAAAAAAAAAGCTATCCAATATACTTTACCTAAAACATGATTTATATAAATTATTTTTATAATTTATTAAAAGACATACCATTAAATCTTACCTCATGTGTACCTTTTTACAAATTCATTTTATAAGTATTTGTAAACATATCATAAGATCATTTAATATTATATATAAATAGAAGATCATTTAATATAATATATATATATTCACCACATAAATATGTATTAGATATTATTTTATACGTTGATATAAAACTTAATTATTTGCTTTGATATTTAAGTTCTCATTTTGTTAAATAGAAAAAAAATAAATTATTTTGTAAGTGATTTGTTTTAAGTTATAATAAACATTAAAGTCATTGATAATTAAAAATTTATAATTAAAATTTTGATTTTTGAATTACTTTATGAAATTTATAATGTCATCATAATGTTTCTTTAGGTATTTCTTGTTTTTGGGGTAGCGGGGTTTGTCAAAAGTGTGTAGTGCAGGTACTTTATGAAATTAAATTCCACATTCAACGAGTGCTCTCGCTCAAAATTTGAGTTAAAACACGAGGAGAGATGTTGAAAATATGAACAAAAAAATAGTTTTTTTCTTTCTTCCTCCAAAATTAATAACTATTATTTTATTATTTTCCTTAGGATGCCCATTTTAGACATCAAATTTCCTCTAATCAATTGAAAACATGGAATTGAGGAACACTTTTTTGAATTAGGGTTTTGTGGTTATTAAATTTTGGGAGAGCCAATATTTATAAGAAAAAACATTTAAAAATGGTATCCATTGCATATATTCCTATATTTTACCATTTAAAAGTATTTTAGTCAAATCTAATTACTAACTATGAAAATGTTTTGGGGCATATGAAAATGAAATTGTCAAAAAACATGCAAAAGTGTTATGATCATGTTTGACTATGGTTGACTATGTTTGATCATGGTTGACAAGGGTTGGTTATGGTTTTAACTAACTATGACCATGTTTGAATATGATTCACTATGATTGGGGTGGCAGGTGCGGGTGGGATTCTCTTTGATCCCGGAAGAAATAAAATTGTAGCCTTCTCTTGGGGACTAGGTAGAAAGACAAATAACGAGGCTGAATGGTTGGCTCTTGTCTTCTCATTAAACTTGGCTTCCTCATATAGCATTGACAATCTTAGAATTTATGGGGACTCCAGACACGTTATCCAAATTATGAGAAGGGGTACAGGTCCTCAAGGTTCAAAAGCTCATAGATATATGCAAAGAATTAAAGCCAATGCTCATCTCTCCAAGGCTTCTTTTTTCCACATTCGCCGAGAGAACAACAAGCTAGCAGATTTAGTGGCCAACAAAGGAATTTTGCTAGACATCGGGCACGTTGAGGATATCAATGGTGTCATGGGGTTTCAATACATTCCCTAAGTGAAATGTCAAAGGATAACATCATTGCAAAGATCAAGAAAGGGCCCTTTGGTTACACAAGGGTCCCCCTCTCCACTCCTTCAAATGTCGGTAATGTGCCTCCTCCCTCCGTTGCTTCTGCCACACGCCACCCGGGTTACCCTCGATGTTGGCACATGGCTCTTTGCTCTAATGTCAGCTCCCACGAGCCAGTATTTACTCCCTCACCCGCTCCGTTTCCCTCTTTCTCTGCAATGGCTCCCCCTCCACTTTCCAGTTCCTTGAGCCGACTCTCCCTCTGCGAGCTCGACTCTCCTCCCTCCCATCCTCGCTTGCTGTCAACGCTTAATATCGGCGCAATGCAAAGCATTATGGCGGCCATAGCCGCTCTGAATCGCACTATAGTGGACATCAAGCTTTCGGTTCGTAGTACTTACAATGCAGTCTGTACCAGCGTTAAACAAAATGAGGAAATGGCTATGGATCTTAACCACACGGTTTCCCAGCTCTCTTGCCAGGACTCGAGGATTGACGACTTGGAGAGGAACCTGTTTGAGCTGATGGGAAAAGTAGATATGCTTCAGGAAGACATGGCCATTCTCACCGCGAAAACTCAGGGAAGCTGCATGCAGGAAAATCCAACGGTCAACCAGGAGATAAACCAGGCAATGGTGGATGCAGCCTCTGCCCAGTTCAAGAATAATGGATAATTTCCAGTTTTAGTCCAGGTTTCAAATTATGTAAATATTTTTCCTATGTATTTCTGCACTATACTCAACAAACAGTTTATCAGGGTTTATTCCAGTTCTTTTTTGAACAGTTTTAGAAAGACTAGGTCCAGAAATTACCCAGCCATGTTGATAGAAATGATAGCTGTAATCTTTCAGACATTTGCTCCTTTGTCAAAACAATTTTGGATGCATGTAATGAATAGCTATGCACAGCTTTTATAAATATATCTTCTTCCTCTGTTACTGTTAAAAAAAAAATATGATTCACTATGATTGACTTTGGTTACCAATGGTTAATTATGGTTAACCATGGTTAACTATGTTGACAATTTTTAAAAATGGTTGGGCATGGTTTAATGTGGTTGGATATAATTGACCGACAGTGGTTTCACAATAATTTTAATGCCATCATCACATTGAAGTAATTTATTAGGTTAATATAATATTATAAAGGAAATTCTCAAATTTTCTTTTTCTTAACCAATTGTAATTTATGCATCATCTGGCATGTTGTAAATAGTCACTCTTCGAGAAGTTAGAAATAACACTTGTATCAATTTTTGTTCCTTGTTATTCATGATGAGTTATCAACAATGTTATTCCATATTTTATGGGCAAACTATCAAACTTTACAATGCTACAATATTTTTTCAATTTTTGCAATTTAAACTCACATAACAATAATAGGTTATATAACACTATCCAACTATTGGATGTCTTCTTGTCTTTATTTTATGTGATGATTTCTAAACCAAGGATAATTTTATCGCCGGAATTTAACCCATAGGCTATTTTTCCAGAAAAAAATTCGTCAATTTACATTTTTTGAAGCCCCATTTCACCCAATTTTGATGGGGTAAATGTTTTTCACTCTAAAAATCGCCAAATTATTATATAAACTATATAAAATCCTTAGAAATTGAAATAATTTTAGACAAATATTGCCAAATATTTTATAATTGACATTTTAAAAATTGGTAAGAGACTATCTTTCTAAAAATCCTTAAAATTATCCTTTTTCTAAACTATCTTTCTAATTTATGGTTAATTGTCACAATGTGTAATTCAACATTACCCATTGCTAGTCCTTTATTATGCTATCACAAGCACAACCAATTCAACGTTTTTTTTGAAAAGTGTCTATGTTCTATGGGTTGTTATCTTCTTGTCTTTAGTAGATCATTTTGATTCCAAAGCAATATGCTTTAAAACATGATTTATACGAATGATTTTTTGTAGCTCATTGAAATACATGACAAAAATATATGATATAAACTACTTCCTATATATAAGTAAGAGTAAGTTTAATTGTATGCAGGGATTATTTCAAGTATATTAAATCCTAGGCCATTTACCTTTTCACCAATTGATTTTTTAAGCATAGGGGTGAGTGCAAACTAATGATGGTCACTTTTGGCGCGTTAGATGAAACTGAAAACTGAAAAAATAGACATCCATCATCTTTCATGGATATTTCGAGACACCTACACAATGAATCTTGGTTTCAGTAAAAAGGATGAAATGTAGGAATTCAAATCACCTTTCTGAATATATAACTTTTATTTATTGAAAATTTTCATAACTAGCTCAGTTATGATTTTTCTAACATTAACATTTTTTTTTGAAAAATTATAAGGTATATGTCCTTGTTGGTGCATCCTTTGAGTTCCTAAATGATGAAATCAATATACAAAAACTTGCAAACATGTAGATAACAAGTAGTTCTAGTGCAGTGTTATTTTTCCAAAATAAAATTAGCATGTTTTCAATTTTTTATAATTATCTGCATAAGGAGACCTTGGAATTAGTTCACCAAGTGTTGGTGCAATTTTTGAAGGTCTTAATGTAATGATGAAGGATTGTATTTTTTATAGGATGTAGAGGTAGGTGTCTAGTAGTGCAACATATAATTCTTTATAAAATAGTTGAGAAATGAAAATTTTATGGACGAAACACCAACAAGATGTTTTTTCTAGTAAGGAGTTACAACACAAGAAAAATATTAATTTTTTTTTTGAAAAATACTTTTTTCTTAAAAATTACATATTAGTAATTTGCAAAATAGACCTTCTATCTATGTCTGCAATTCCATCATCCATGATTTTTTGTAACATACTGTAGTGAGGCTTGAAATGTGGAAATATTGATAAAAGAGAAAAAAATGTCACACTAGCCATGGTTTAGCTAGGTCCATACAACAGGATTGTTTACTTCGAAGATAAATCCACAACATAACATTAGGATAGGAGGTGACACGTATATATGTGAGTAGGAGTGTTTAAAGTGTTATATAACACATGTGCATTATGTTTAAACTCAATTTATGCGTCTACTCCATGTCAAGTGTTGTACATCACAAGCATGTTATATTCCCATGTGTGCGCGATATGTAAGCTTTACATGCACAATATATATGTAATTGATTTTTATCCTAGCATGTGTTCATACATCAAAGTTTTACAACAATTAGTTTGCACATTCCATGGAAATGCTATCTATCTTGCAAACAAACATCATAATTAGACATTCCTTAGACATGAGTATTGGATAATGTAACATACAAGTCCTAGTGGGGGTCCATGTTTGAATCCCTATGGGAAAAAACTTACAAAGTGGAGGGGAAATAGCATACAACAATGTAGATTTCATAAGGTAGAGGGGACATGCTTCTAACACACACCCACATGAATATTGATGTTCTCACCAAAGGAAATTAGGGCAAGTCTACCCTCAATAGAGTCCCAAAATAAACACATGACACCCCTAAAACCATGAATGCTCCCAGAATTATGGGTATCTTTTCTGGAATTTAGAGGCAATGAAAACTTGGGTAATTTTTATGATATTATGATATTGGATGGAATCACATGGCTCTTGATTAAAAATAAAATATATGGTGGTCAAAGTGCATAGCAAATAGAGTCCAAAGAAGAAAACATATCCCATTACAATTCCACCACCCAACTAATATCTTGAATACGTTGAGGGAATTTTTTGATATTTCCAAGAGGATTCCACCTCGGTGTGGTTGAAATATCAAATAACCACTCTAATATCTTTGATAAGAGCCCATTTTCCAACCTTTCATGCCATTGCAACATGTTCTTTGTATTGTTTGGACTCGACAACTTGGGACTATGTGAAGTCAAAATCAAGGAATATATGTTGGGGGGAGTTTCCACTTCACCTAAAGGTCTTGTATTCAACCTCTTAAGGTATAAATAAAAATAAAAGAATGTATTTTAAACCAAACCATGCACTCTTTGGTTTTAGGTCAAAATGACATAAGGAATCCTAAAGAAACAAAACCCGTCCCTGCATGGGGTATAAAGTAGTTAAGGGTAGAGGTGGAAGTCATCTCACCTTCATGTTTAGTTCACAAGATTACCTACTGCACTCTTATATGAGTTTTTCCTCAACTATGTCTTCAACCACCATGCCATGCGTGCTTTGTCTCTTCCCTTAATTGAGGGGTTTTCCTAAGTCTCATTCTCTTGTTTGAATAACTCTTATTCGAAACATATTTCCTCGTGTTTAATTCTTCTATTTGGTACTTTCATGTGGATAGAATCCATTAAGGAATGAATAATGTCCTATATTTTGGTGTCATGAACCTATTGTTTGAGAATTAAAAATTTGGATTCCAATTATAAGACTATGTGGGTAAGAGACTGCACATTTCGTTGTAATTTGGAACTCATGAATTCCACATTCTTTATTATTTGAAACAAATCTTGGATCTCAATTTACAATGTGATATTCATCCCAAATTACAAGTTTGAATATTATATTTGTGTAATCAAACTATCCATGACCCAGGCTACTAGGCCTATCTTGTCTTCTTCCTGAGCTACTCATAAGTTGTTGGTTGATAGGACATATCCTATTGGGATCCCATAATATGAGTGTTGTGACTTGTAAAGAGCCTAGAAGTTGAGATTAGGGTCCCATATCCTACATGGATGTAAAATTACAAAGGGAAAGGTGGAATATGGAAAGAGGGAAAAATATAGCATGATTATCCACATTGGGGCTACAATGAAAGGGGAACGAAGGGGTGTGAGAGGTTAAGTGGATGTACAACAAGTAGTTAATGTGATTGAATTGGAGGAGGAATATGGAAGCGGAATGTAGGTAGAGTGAAAAGTGACTAAGAATGGATGGGGGTGTGTGGATTGGTACATAGCCTATTTAGTAGGGACTCGGGAGGGGGTAATGATGAAGGAGTGGTAAAGGAGGAACATAGTTGATAGGTTGTGAGTGGAGAAGCCATGGACAAGGGAAAACATGGAGGGATCACAGATGGAGAAACCATGAAGTAAGCCTCCTAAGATCACATTATCTAGCATAGGGGGTGAGCAAACATGGGGATTAGAGCACCATCATTGTACCATCATAGTTAGAGTACCATCATAGTTAGAATACCATCATAGTTAAAGGCTTGAATCATGGCACACGATCCATATAAACTTCCCTTATGCTATATATGGTCTAACTTTCATCCCTCAATCATCTCAAGTCCCCAAGACCCATCCTTAGAGTGAGAACCCTACTAATGGAGTGCACATCTCTAATTGGTGTGAGAATAATCCTCTAAAGAGGTCATGCATGTTGCATTTAGGCCTCCTTCAATGAACTTGATCCACATAAGCTTACCTTAGAGAATGAGGCCTTAGGTTCCTCATCCAACATTGGTATAATCCACAAATACCTTCCCTAGTGCTCAAATCCTTAAGTTGGTGCCCATATGAGAAATCATAGACTAAATATCCCCTAAAGAGGTCTTTTTTGGTGGTTGAATGCCTCTTCAAGGTCCTTGTGCCCTATAATATTAAGATATTAAGGCCCTAGTTTCCTCTGATTACCATGGTCATGGAATTTAGACCCATTTTGGGTACTCAAAACCTCTTAGTGGAATCTAGTTCCCTAATTAAAAGCGAAATATCCCACATATAGGTATCTTGTAGTTGTTTAATTCCTTTCTCATCTTTTTGCAGGAAAACAAGCTTCATTTAGGTTATAAGTAATACGTTTCCCCCATTAATCATGGTAATGGACCTGAGACACATCCATTATGCTCAAAATATCCTCATGACACCCATCCTCACTTAAGACAAGAAACCTCATTGATAAATCTTGTGTTATAGTTAGAGTCTTCATTCATGGCCCACGGTCCCTAGAATCTTACCTTATGCTATACATGGGAAAAATTTCATCCCTCAATTGTGCTTAAGGCCCAAATACCCATACTTAGAGAGAAAACCCTCCTAATGTCATGCATATATCTCATTGGATGTAACAACAGTCCTCTAAAGAGGCCATGCATGTTTCTTTTAGGCCTCAATACAATAACATCATCATCATCATTGTCATTGTCATCATGATCATCATTTTCATTGTCATCATCATCATCATATTCATCATCATCATCATCATCATCATGATCATCATGATCATATTGATCATCATCATTATCGTCATCATCATCTTCATCATCATCATTATGATAAACCTCACCATTTTCATCCTCATTGCCATCCTTATCATCGATGTCATCACCATCATCATCATCATCATTGTCGTCATAGTCATTGTCATCCTCATTGTCATATTCATCATCATCATCCCATCAATCGCCTATTGTGGAGAGAATCCCCCCATGGTTGTAGGTAGATAATTCACCAACATTATTCCTCCAATGATTTTCAAATAGAAGAATTAATAGTTAAACAATAATATGGACAACTAACAATTTGAGTTGTAATGGCCAACCAAGTTTATGTCTTGAGACAAAAACATGAACATCAATTTCATGTTAATTCATTGATCCTGGAGATGTTTGATGGAACCTAGCAAGAATGCCAACAAGAAACCCATGAAATTTTGTCTCCATTGGTTTTATGGTTGGTTAATTCTTCTATTTGAATGATAATTTACCCCAACCTTTGGTTTAGTTTTAGAATAATGGTTTTCAACCTTATTTTCAGATTGTGGTTTATATTTTGGCACCTCAATATTTTCAAATTTTGCTTCTATGTCTAAAAAATAGGGTTCAAGGCTATTACATCTTCTTCCATACCTCAACCAAAGGCTCACACAACACACCCAACAAAATGGCTCATAGGTTTCATAGACCTCTATGTATAACAACTTGTCCCTTAGTAGCCGCAATGTTATTTCACAACAACACAACATCCATGATCTAGTTATCCAAAGGTACCTTCTCTAATCCAACTATATGTTTTCCTCTCTACCAAACTCACAAACCATCTCTTCCTCTAGTCATATACAGTGACAAAAAAATGCTCATACCAATCCATCACATCTAAAACAATGTGGACCACAACATATACCCATAGCATGATCACCTTCTACAACACCCCAATTCCAAGATTTCAACAATAGGATTCACTATTGTTTTCTTAGTGGACAAGGCTCCTCATTTATATTTATAGGAGTGCAATAATTTTATAAGCAAGCCTTCCCCTCTGTAGGTTCTATTCATCCAACCTACTCAAATTAGTAGCATTCCAAGGACTATTTTCTCATGGAAACCTATTGAGATGCTCTTATCTTTGGGCTAGTGTTAGATTTTGAGCATTAATTCAATATGATCTAGGATCATATCTGAGAGAATAACAATCACATTATCACAATCACAAGAGATAATAGACACAGATTTTCCTTGGGGAAAACCAAGAAGGTGAAAAACCCCAATAACTTCCTCAGAGATAGACAGAGCAATGATACAATAACCCAAGCATAAGAGATAGACTCCTAGCAGCTTCTCCTCCTCCACTAGTGCACATCACTCAATGAGAGAGATAGATGAATAAGTGAATGATCAAATAGAGTGACACCCTCACTCTATTTATACACAACTTGACTTTCCTAATAACCTAATAGGGATGACTTCTCTATGAGAGTCTAATAACCCATGGTAGCTCAACTCAGGGCCGACCCCACACTTGATGGTCTAATAACCCATCTTGTATAAGTTACGACACTTGCAACACTTTTAAATACAAATGACAACACTTCCGTACAAAGGAATAATAACCTCTCTATAGGGATACAATATACATATATGAAATACATTCTGAAGTTACATATACATCAACACTCCCTCTTAACTAGGAAGGCATTTCTCGACACAAGTCTTCTAGCAAAAGCCTTCTTCTTTGGATCATTAGATCATCGTCATCGGATCATTGTCATCATGTCATCGTCATCGTCACTGCTGCTATCTCAATCAATCTCCAATCTACTCGTCATAGGAAGTTCTACAGAGCCAACCCTTTTTCATGTTGGTTGTAGGCCTAGCCTCCATGTAGGTCTTCATCATCTCTGGGAGCAAGCCATTAAGTAAGTACACCTCAGGACTGATTATATTGCCTCTGCAAAACCTGCAAGATCTCTTAGAACTGATTACACTACCTCTTCAAAACCTACAAGAGCATATCAGGATCAATTATATGCCTCTACAAAACTTGTACACCATACTGTCACCTCGTCGTCTTTAGATCATCATCATCATCCACGGAGAACAACCCAGATGCACACACACAACACTTACACTCACCGGCATGGAAGGAATTTCCTCTAACTGTCCAGGAAAGGCTCAGCACTTACATCAACGACCATGGAAGGACTTTCCTCTGACCATATTGGAAAGGCTACAACAATTAGATCAATGACTATGGAAGGACTTTCCTCTAACCATGTCGGAAAAGCTCGACAATTACATCAACGACCATGGAAGGACTTTCCACTAACCACGTCGGAAAAGCCACGACAATTACATCAACGACCATGGAATGAATTTCCTCTAACCATGTCGGAAAATCCATGCCCAGCCCTTACATCTCACCATGGGAGGACTTTCCTACCACCATGTGAGAATGGCCCAGCCCTTACATCTTACCATTGGAGGACTTTCCTACCACCATGTAAGAATGGACCCAGCCCTTACATCTACACCATAGGAGGACTTTCCTACCACTATGTGAGAATGGCTCATGTGCATCTGTGTCTCCGAACTCATCACTTCCCCTTGGAAGGAATCTCGATCTGAAGTACACCAAGTCTCTCTCTGAAGTACTCAAACTTCACTCTGGTCAGTGGCTTGGTAAACACATCAACTATCTGCTCATCCATCGCAACATACATGAGCTTCACTGCTGCTCTCTCCACCATATCCTTGATATAGTAAAATTTGATCTCAATGTGCTTCAACTTGTCATGGAACACTCGTTTCTCAGACAGCTTTACATAACTCTGGTTGTCACAAAAGATACCAGTAGCACCCAACGGGAGATCAAATAACTCAGACAGTATCTTCCTAAGCCATACTGCCTCACAAATAGCCGAATAAGATGCAACATACTTTGGCTATACTCAGTGCCACACAAGACTGCTTCCTGCTAAACCAAGAGATCAGAACTGATCCCATACTGGAGTAGCACCTAGAAGTGCTCTTCCTATCTGCAGCAATGCCTACCCAATATGAATCAACATAACCCTCCAAGTTAACCTTTTCATTCGCATCATACTTGAGCCCATAAACAACCGTACCCTTCAAGTACCTCAGAATATGCTTTACAACAAACAAGTGAACACTTCTCAGATCTGTCAGGAACTAGCTCAACGTGTTCATAGCAAAGCAAATATCTGGTCTCGTGTTCGTCAGGTACATCAGGGACCCAATCATCTGACGATACATTGTGACATCAACTGGCTCAGATGAAGCATCACACAAAAGCTTCAGGTTTGATGCCATAGGTGTGGCCATGGCTTTGCAAGCCATCATCCCGAACCTCTTTAGGATCTCTACTGCATACTTCCCTTATCCAAGGAAGATCCTATCTGCACTCTGCCACACCTCCATGCCTAGAAAGTAGTGCATCATCCCCAAGTCCTTCATCTCGAACTCAATAGTAAGCTTCCTCTTCGTGTCGGAAATCAACCTATCCTCACCTGTAACAAACATGTCAGCCACATACAATTGAAGTATAACTAGATTGCCTTCCTCAACCTTCTAGTAAAGGTTGGAATCTGCTTTACTCTTAGTGAAGCCAAAACTGGATAGGAAGCTATCTATACTACCATACCAAGTTCTCAGAGCTTGCTTCAAGCCATACAAGGATTTCTTCAATCTGCACACATATGACTTCCTGTCATGTGTCTCAAAATTGAGTGGCTGCTCCACATACACTTCCTCTTCAACTACACCATATCCATCTGGTGTATCTTCCACTTCATCACTGCAGTGAGAGCAAGTATTGCTCTGATGGAAGTGTATATGGCTACAGAAGCAAGAGTCTCTTCATAATCTATCCCTTCTTTCTGGGAGAAGCCACAAGCCACAAACCTTGCCTTGTATTTCTCTATGCTACCATCTGTAGCATGCTTGATCTTATAGATCCACTTGGAAGTCAGAATAGAATTCCCTTCCGTTCTTGGGACCACATCCCAAACATCATTCTTTATGATCAACTAGTATTCCTCAATCATGGCATTCTTCCATTACTGCATTCCAAATCCTGGGAACTTCAGATTCTTCAATATCTTCAATAGATAGTTTTCTCGAACTTTGTTGCTGGAACAAATGTTGTTGTCCTTCTTTTGTAGGTGATTGTACATGATCTTTCCTACAATTCAAATTCAATTGCATGATTAGAAACTTCTCATAAAATATTACGCATAAAAGTATACATGTCATACAGTCATGCAATTATCTTAGCCAATGCTTCAATACAACATTCATCCATATCTCGTAACTTTCTAGATGCCTTCCATCTCTACCAGAACATTGTTAAGAGTTTGCACTACTACCAACATGTTAGCAAAGAGGTTTCATTCTAGATAAGTAGAAATGGAATGTTGTACAATGCCATAGGCCACTTACCCATCACATGCATATTAGTATTATATTGTTCATTAATGCAATTATTATAATATACATAATACACAAGCTAGGTCTAGGAACATAAGTATATACATCATTGAAAAACATTATTTAAACAAACATAATATACAAGAAATGACAGTTCAAATACTTATCTTTGTTTGTTTGTTGGTTGGACTGCCTCTGAATCTTTGCTTCTTCGCAGGAGTTGTTGGAGTGTGAATCTGAAGTAGCTTCTTCTACTCCTTTCTGTTGTGGATTGTAAGGAGTGTTCAACTCCCTCTTAATCCCTGAATAACTTCTTAGAGCCCCTTGAAGTGAATTCTCCACCATTGTCGGATCTAAAGATCTTGATCTTCTTATTAGTTTGATTTTCTATCAAGGGTTTGAATTCCTTGAACTTATCAAAACACTTCATCTTTGACAGGATTTCAGGAAGACCTTCTACTGCTTCACTTGCAATTGGTAGTGAACATGTGCAAGCCTTCTATGCCAAAGTTCATTTGGCTCCATGGATTCATGTACCATGGCTCATTCAGTTTATCCCTTCAATTTATACAATCCTCCCTCTTGCTCTCCAATCGCCACTGCATCATCTATAGTTTTACCCTTTGGCCACATAAGAACTTGGCCATCTATAAATGCAACCCTCATGCCTTTTGCATCCAATGCATATATGGAGAGAAGGTTCTTCTTGAGACCTAGAACATATAGTACATATTTCATCTTCATAGACTTTCCAAAGTCTAGCTTATAGGAGGCTTCACCACTTCCTTTTATTGGATAATGGTAGTCATCCCCAAGTTTCACTTGATGGGGTGATTCATGTTCAGATATTTTCACAAAGGATCCCTTGAATCCTGTCATATGTTTGGAAGCCCCACTATCTATAAGCAAATTATTGCTTCCATAAGCAATAGTACTAGTGAGGGAAGAAATCAAAACATACTCTTCATCACTTGAAGAATCTTCACTTTCTTCCATATCCCTCTTCCTAGGAGGTTCATCATCCTCTGCAGTGTGAGCATGATGTCTTCTTTTGTTGCTCTTCTTCTTATGAGAGGAATCTTTATTATTTCTAGGACAATCCCTGAAATGGTGTCCCTTCTCATCACATGTATAACATCAGACATAGGACATGTTTCTTCGAGGTTTGGGGTTACCCCTTTGATTCTGATGGTGGTGCCTTTCTTTCTTACTATGATGATGCCATTTCTTGTCATCATACTTCTTGGAGTGTGCTGTGAGGGCTTGATCATCATTCCCCATCTTCTCTTCTCGAGCTATAATCCGAGCTTCTTCCTGTTGATGTATAACTTTGGAATGTATTTCATCTATGTATTTCATATATATTTATTGTACCCTTATTAGAGATGTGTTATTCCTCTATAAGGAAGTGTCGTCATGTGGATTGACAAGTGTCGCAAGTGTGTGTACTTGCCGATGGGTTATTAGACCACCATGTGTGGGGTTGGCCCTGAAATATATATTATATTATGGATGTATCTAGATAGACAAGTCGGCCCTATAGTGTAACTAGGCAAATAGGTTAAGTATAAATAGAGATCAGGAGATCTCTATTTGGATCATTCGGAAAGTCACACTTCTCTCACTCAGAAAGTGGCGCACTAGTGAGGAGGAGGATCATCTGCTACTAGGAGACTATCTCAAGTGTATTTTGGTTGTACTTTGGTTGAGCCATTGCTCTCTCTATCTCTGAGGAAGTTGTGGGGTTTTTCACCTTAGGGTTTTCCCCACGGAAACTCTGTGTCTCTTGTCTCTCATGATTTTGATTCTTGTGATGCTTGTGATGCTTATTTTGATTGCTATGCATTGATATAATATATATGTTATTCTCTCAGTGAAGATCCCAAAGTATTGTGAATTAATGCTCAAAATTTAACATGGTATCAGAGCTAACCTGAGAAGAAGACATTTTGCAGTGACGAAAACTTGAGTTTCTTGTTTATTGGGTTTCTCTCCACATATTTTGGAAACACAGTATAGTAGATTGACTCTACTCATCAAGGCGAATACATCCGTCCAATCAGAATTCAATTCTGAGCATTTTCCGATTTGGCCCTAAAAATTAGGGTTTCCCCAAAAATAGAAATTTCTGGAATCTGAAGACATAGCTGAAATCTCCTTGCAAAAATCGAAATTTAGAGCTTTGGATCAAGATTTTTGGCTGGGTAGATCTCCGGGAAACTCAAACCCTAATTCAGGGCTCTCCCTAGTGAGACTGGGAGGACAAAAAGGCAAATCTGAAGGGTAAAAATTTGCTGATCTCAAATTTTGAATGCACCAGGATGATCAGCTCATCAAGGCGCATCTTTTTATCCTTTCAGAAAGTTGAAATTCATATTTTGAATTTTTAGGGTTTTTCTAACAAACCCTAATCTCGGACCAGATCCAATTTTCAGCATTTCAAGTGGTAACACCTAAATCTTTTATATTTCCATTTGAAGTACTCTTTAAGATGTCTCACCACACCAAGCTTGAGGATAAGCTTGAAGGGGATGATAACTTTTGAGCTTGGAAGTATAGGATTGGGTTAATCTTGGAAGAGAATGAGTTGGACTCATATATAAAAGAAGACATCCCTATCCCAGAGGATGAAGAGGCCAAGGTATTGCATACGAAGTGTGAAAATCCTCACAGTAGATCTAAGAGATGATGTGTACCTCACAAGAGTAATTATGATTAAGGAGGAAAATAGAAGAAGAGTGAACAATACAGTATAATGAGCAACAGAATAATATGGTACAGTAGAACTCAGATAGAAGCAATAATACTTCACACACACTAATTAATTAATCACAAATGGACATATAAATAATACAATGCATGAGGAATTCGAATGCCTAAGGTGGCAATTCGAATTAGCCTTCATGGAGTGATCAAAGGATCATTGGAGTGTCATCGAAGCACAACTGGAAGTCTTCATCATCATCAGTGGAGTCATCAATGCTCAAGTAACTATCAACCATCAGTCAAACTAACTCTGGTAGGTGTAACTGAGTGTAACTAAGTGTAACTATGTGTAACTTACTGTAACTGATTGTAACTGAGTGTAACTGACTGTAACTGAGTGTAACTAAGTGACAACTGGACTGGTAGGTGAAGAAGGGCGAATTTCTCCCTAAAATCAAGGAAGAAGGGTGCATTAAGCAACTGGAGGGCTAAAACTGAATAGTGAGAAGCTTGTGGGGGTTGGCTAACTGAGGGCTAGGTGCTGGACTGATGACTGGGATGCTCTTTGTTTGAAACCCATAAATTGTGCCAACTCTTCATATACTTCCTCATCAAATGAAGCTGGCAAACGATGCAGCTTTCTCTCGTATGGTGAGAGAATAAAGTAGCTCTTGCCAATTTCTTCTCTTTCAGGCCCTTTTTCCCACTCATAAACCTTCCTGAACTCGCCGAGCATATTAGCCCATTTTGTTCCAGCATTGTTTCCTTTCTTAATGAATTTCCCTTTATTAAAACGAGACTTTTATTTAGGTTTATTTAGTTCTATGAGAGAATGAACTAAGCAACTCGACACTGAACACGGCTAGGGTTTCCAACCTTGGCCACTTCCATGGCTACCTAAACCTATTCATTTTGAGAAGGTCAAGGGTCTAGTTCCCTTGCAAAAGGTGTCACCCAAACTTATTAAAGTAATCAGACTTGATGAGGTGACCAAATCATGAAACACACCAAGGTTTGGTGATTTTGACCAATGCTTGGATAGCGTGCACAAATTTGATTCACTTAGTGAGTTTGACCAACAGTTGAAAAGCTTGAACTATTTTGATTCAGTTACTTAGTGAGTTTGATCATTTTGATAGATTTTGACAGAATTAGACAAAAATGGCCTATTTTAAGCATTTGTTGAGTTTTTTAATTTACTGAATTTTACGCCAAGTTCTTCCCGAATTTCTCCTGGTCCAATTCATGCTCTTACTCCTCGGCTTTGCCTATTCATTCATGAGTCCAAGTCACGTGGATTACAAGATGAAAAGAACACTTTCTACTTCTACACAAAAATGAATCGATCCATAGCCAGTTATATTACCATTTTTTTGTGTCAATTTGAGAAGCATTAACATAGCCTCCAATTCTCGAAAGTTAAATAGCTAACGGCGAAATTAAGTGAAATATTTCTTAGAAAATTATTGTTTTCTATTAACAGGATTGAAAACCTTATTCGTTTGAAAATCCTGCATATTGAAGCAGTGAGTTTCAAAAAAAAAGCTTGAAATCATAGAATCTGGCATTTCTTAATTACAAGCATAAAAAGCATCATAATTTATTCCGAACTAGTTAATTACAAAGCACTCTTTCAAAACCTCAAGCCTCCCCAAAGTAATCTGAGCTTTTTCAAATAGGATTTTGCAAACTCATAGATCAACCTTCTAATTTCTCGTTTGCCAGCGTTGAATGAATTAGGGATCCTTTTTGGGCGTTTTTTTTGTGGGTGAGAAATGCACTTTGCATTAGCAAATACTCTTAGTCAAATTTGGTATGTGGGTGTTGGCAGTTTTGTGTTAGGTTCTTTTAAAAGAAAGGTAATTATCTTGGAGGTTTATTGCAATCTAAGTTTCATATGTTTTGTAAATGGTGGATCCCGAAAAACTACATATCTAATTTTATCAAATGAAGCTGGAAAACGATGCAGCTTTCTCTCGTATGGTGAGAGCCTAAAGTAGCTCTTGCCAATTTCTTCTCTTTCAGGCCCTTTTTCCCACTCATAAACCTTTCTGAACTAGCCGAGCATATTAGCCCATTTTGTTCCAGCAGTCTTGGCATCATGGTTAACTCCATGCTTGTTGACGACTGGGGGACCTCCTTATCTTTCTCTGCTCTGGTTTTGTTTTGTTTAGCATATGTATCAACTGAAAAACTCCCCTCCAGCGTAATATCCTGCTGGGATTTTGATGGGTCTCCCAGGTATTGGATTCGCCAAGCCCTGCCCACCCATAACATCTCATAGGGCTTCCATACTGGAGAAACACGTACAAAAATTGTATTTCATAATAGATAGAAAGTGTTTTAGAATGCAATTATTTTGTCAGCACGTTGGATTTTTAAATACTATTGAATCGTTTTCATTTTGTTTTTGGTGAATAGCTTTTAGATTTTTGTTGCGCGGGAGGGCAATATAATTTTTTATTTTTGTTTGTCATTTTCCAACATAGATTTCAATGAACCTTGATGTGCAATGGAGCTGTCCTTGCAGTATGGAGTTTCGGAAATAACGTCTTTATCAAACATAAAGATGCACTTACTATAGTTTTATTTTATGGAATACCATTCTTGTACACCAAGGGATTTCGAGCCTTTTGACAGTTTTTTAATGACATATCTAAATTGCATAATATATAGTTTTTATCTAACAAGTCTCACTTACTTTCTTTTTTAAATATATTTCTCTATTAATCATATGTAAAAGAAGTAACCCATAAGGGATTAAAAGATATTAATTAACACCTACTCCTTATACAAAGTTTTAAATTTTGAATTATCAATTTTATTGGTATAAATGCATTTTGAGTTTTGCAAAGTTGTGTTAAAAAAAATACTTATTTATGATAAGTTTATTTAGTATTTAAGGTTTTTATTTTAAGAAATTAATAGGTATTTGGTTGTATTGTATTGATTGTGATTGTTTATACATTTTAGTTTTTTTTAAATCTATAAAAATTTGGGATTATAGATTTGTGTTAAAATAAATTAATATATACATTAAATTAAATTAAAGTTTTTCTTTATTAAAATTTTACAAAACTTTTGTTAGTATAATAATTTTTTTAACTGTTAATTTTTAATTATATACTACTATTACATTAAAATATTTCTAAGAGACAGGTATAAGTAGTTTTACTGCTAATTCCACTTGTTATTGGTTTCAACTTATTATATATAAAAAAAAAAAATTAAATGAAGTTCCAATTCTTTTAGAGAAAAGCAAAACAGAAACCAAAGTCCATTTAATTTAAATGCACTTTCGTTTTTTTAAAAGAAATGAAATAAAAGTCCGCTTGATGTAAAATTGTTCAACGTGTTTCCATACATAGAAGTGTTAAATGTATTAAAAACATGTTTTTATATGATTCCTTTGGCTATGCAAAATAAAGGCATAAACCAATCATATTAATCTGAACTTTAATAAAGGCGTGAGTGATTATTCCGAAGAATAATGATAGTACGCGTAAATACCGTGTATGCGGAGTGTTCTCCGTCCACATGACTGGACCAAGAAATGGAGTAGCCTAATGGTTGCTTGCTTATAAATAGATTCGTCCCCAATCGCATACAATTGGATTCATGAACGCACTTCTCCTCGTTGGAATTGCAGATATTATTTTTCATATTCCTCTCATAACTGAATGGAGTATTATATACCAGTTGATAAAAGTTTGGATGTAAGAACTGCTTCTGCCATTGCCCAAGCTAGCGGGGCTGCCCATGCAGTAGCAAGTCTACGCAGGTTATCGCCTTTTCAAACAAAATTTGGAACATCAATTCGTAAGAAGTCACAAACTAATTACCAAATTGAGTACAGGATCTTCACGAGAAGAGCTGCTGTTAAAGCTGCGAGCCCAAGTGGCAACCAATTTGGCTCAGGTACTTTGATCTGCCCATCTGCAGCTTTCTAGTTTTCGTAAACAAATACCTAAGGAAGCACTGCTTCTATGTCTAGCTGTTTGTGACTGAAAAATCCAGATTTTATTTTAACGATTTAAAAAAAAAAACTGGCACTGCAGGTGATCCAAGCAGAGTGGATGCAGAGATGATGGTGTTGAGAAAACGGATGCATGAGCTTAGAATGCAGGAAACAAATCACAGTCCTCCAGAGCACTGGATGAAGTGGGAGAAGGACTGGTCCGTTACGTATGCTTCAAACATTTGTCAAATCCTCGGATGGTTGCAGAACAGCTTGATTAATACCAGACCCACCATCGCCATCGCTGCTTTGGCTCTGATACTGTTGAGCGTCCCTGTATTTGTGCTGCTTCTCCTCTTTCAAGTTTTGGGTCCTCTGAGTGAATTGACTATGGAGTGTGTCACCAAATTATTAGATGCGTAAGACTGGAAATTAGCTAGAAATTAGCTATATCGTTAAAACAGGTTTTTAGCCCAATTTTCTGCAAACTTAATTTGACTCGCATCTTTGCTAGGAGTAGACTCTATGATTCTATGTACCGATGCACCTTGACTCATTTCTAGGAGGAGTAGATCCTATGCACGGATGCATCTTATGTGGCATACTTCATATCAATGGATTCGTTAAAGAATTTATCCATCGACATTTAATTTTCAATGATTTTTGTTTTTGAGTTTATATGATAGTCTTTGTTTTTTTCAAACTTACATTTAGGAAATCATGTCGAACTAGCAAAAAGAAAAATCAACACATAAAAAGTAAACAACAATTTTTTTTTTTAAATATATCAAAATATATATATATATATGCCCGCTTCCTCTTCAAAAGGGTATTTTTTTCTTTTTGATTTTTGTAACTAGTAAAAAAGAGTTTACGTGCACACAATGTGTACGAAATGCAATTAAAATTTGTAACGGTTAGTTTCAAAAATTAATAAGAAGATATAGTTTTCTAACTTAAATTAAAAAAAGCATTTTGTAAATTTGTTTTCAAACTTATGCATTTATCACTAAATTATTTCACATGAACACATGCCACTTGTTAACTTTTCCTAAAATTTACAAGAACAAGCTTATCATTAATACAATTTTGGTATATTAGATAATAATATATATTTTTATTATATAGGTGAAATACTACTTATCTACAATTTGTTTTTTCGTTGCATGTCGTAATTCACAAGGCATATATGAGTTCTAAGAGCTTCAGTTTAATAAATAAATCAAAATCAAAATTTCACCACTACTTTTGGCCAAAAAATGTTACACATCGTCATGGATTCACCCCTATGTAATAAATTGCACATGATTAGAAAATCCTTCATGAAGAGATCCTACAATGAATAAATGTTCTATGCAATAGTATTTTCTTGCGAAAGAAATTTGGTAATTTTGATCTCATAAATGTTGTGTTAAGGTTTAGGTCGATATTTAAAATGATGTGGTCTTAAGTGTTGAGTTAATATTTAAGATGAAGTGACCTTGTCTTCATGCTATGTATGGCATCATATAAATTATGTGCAAATTAATCACCCAACGCTTTAGAGAATTAAATTAATTTATATAGACAAGTGAAACAATCTCAATTGATCATTTTCATAAAAATATTAGCTTCAACCATGTCTCCATATTGATAATAAATGGTTCACAAGTGCATTCATCTATACAAATACCCTTATTGGTATTAAGGGGTTGTTGGCATATTCTAATATCAATAAATAAACAATGTGGACAAAATTATGCAAGTTGTTTGAATCATGACAAAATTTACGATGTTATTCTTTGCAGAATCTATTTATTATGCAAGGTTGTCTTAATAATGACAACCTTAATAATGACAACCTTGCGAGACCTTGGACCATATCGTTGACGAAACTAACGAACCAATAACTCATGAAATATAAATTATAAAATTTAGAGCAATACCATGCATACACATCAATACCAATCGTAGAAAATTATGATATAGACAATATCACAGAAAATACAGGATATTTGAAACCAACTGATGTGGATATTTTCTCCCCGTGACTTGTCCGCCTAGCAATGCTACATAGGCGCTGGAACCCACCAGTCTTGTGCCCAAGTGACAATGCCAACCCTGGAACCCACCAGTCTTGTGCCCAAGTGACTTGTCCGCCTAGCAATGCTACATAGGCGCTGGAACCCACCAGTCTTGTGCCCAAGTGACAATGCCAACCAGACGCGTTTAAATCTTCCCGCGATCCCTTTCAAGTCCCACATGTCCTATTTTTTCTCCCTGCTCTTTAATTATTCAGCGTTTAATTTTTGTTCCTATAAGTTATCAACAATGTTATTCCCTTTGTTTTTTCTATAAAAAAAACCTATCCAATATACTTTACCTAAAACATGATTTATATAAATTATTTTTATAATTTATTAAAAGACATAACATTAAATCTTACGTCATGTGTACCTTTTTACAAATTCATTTTATAAGTATTTGTAAACATATCATAAGATCATTTAATATTATATATAAATAGAAGATCATTTAATATAATATATATAAATTCACCACATAAATATGTATTAGATATTATTTTATATGTTGAGATAAAATTTAATTATTTGCTTTGATATTTAAGTTCTCGTTTTGTTAAATAGAAAAAAAAATATTTTGTAAGTGATTTGTTTTAAGTTATAATAAACATCAAAATCATTAATAATTAAAAATTTATAATTAAAATTTTGATTTTTGAATTACTTTATGAAATTTATAATGTCATCATAATGTTTTTTTAGGTATTTCTTGTTTTTGGGGTAGCGGGGTTCGTCAAAAGTGTGTAGTGTGGGTGCTTTATGAAATTAAATTCCGCATCCAACGAGTGCCCCCGCTCGAAATTTGAGTTAAAACACGAGGAGATATGTTGAAAATACGAACAAAAAAATTATTTTTTTCTTTCTTCCTCCAAAATTAATAAATATTATTTTATTATTTTAACTATTATTTTATTATTTTCCTTAGGATGCCCATTTTAGACCTCAAATTTCCTCTAATCAATTGAAAACATGGAATTGAATTTTGAATTAGGGTTTTGTGGTTATTAAATGTTGGGAGAGCCAATATTTATAAGAAAAAACATTTAAAAATGGTATCCATTGCATATATTCCTATATTTTACCATTTAAAAGTATTTTAGTCAAATCTAATTACTAACTATGAAAATGTTTTGGGGCACATGAAAATGAAATTGTCAAAAAACATGTAAAAGTGTTATTATTAGTGTTGGTTTTTCCCATCGGGGTTTTCCAAGGTATATTGATGTCTCTTAAATTGTTGATTTTTAATTTATTGTTCTCTCATTATTATATGTATGCTCGTTGTAAATCTAATATGTGGTTGACCATGGTTGAATATAGTTGATCATGTTTGACTATGGTTGACTATGTTTGATCATGGTTGACCATATTTCATTATCGTTGACAAGGGTTGGTTATGGTTTTAACTAACAATGACCATATTTGAATATGATTCACTATGATTGACTTTGGTTACCAATGGTTAATTATGGTTAACCATGGTTAACTATGTTGACAATTTTTAAACATGGTTGGGCATGGTTTAATGTGGTTAGATATAATTGACCGACTATGGTTTCACAATCATTTTAATGCCATCATCACGTTGAAGTAATTTATTAGGTTAGTATAATATTATAAAGGAAATTCTCAAATTTTCTTTTTCTTAACCAATTGTAATTTATGCATCATTTGGCATGTTGTAAATAGTCACTCTTAGAGAAGTTAGAAATAACACTTGTATCAATTTTTGTTCCTTAGTATTCATGATGAGTTATCAACAATGTTATTCCATCTTTTATGGGCAAACTATCAAACTTTACAATGCTACCATATTTTTTCAATTTTCGCAATTTAAACTCACATAACAATAATAGGTTATATAACAGTATCCAACTACTAGTTGTCTTCTTGTCTTTATTTTATGTGATGATTTCTAAACCAAGGATAATTTTATGGCCGGAATTTAACCCATAGGCTATTTTTCCATTTTTTTGTCCAGAAAAAAATTCGCCAATTTACATTTTTTGAAGCCCCATTTCACCCAATTTTGACGGGGTAAACGTTTTTCACTCTAAAAATCGCCAAATTATTATATAAACTATATAAAATCCTTAGATATTGAAATAATTTTAGACAAATATTGCCAAATATTTTATAGTTGACATTTTAAGAATTGGTAAGATTCGCCAAGGTTTATACACTTCTAAATAAGTATGGGTCCTTAAAATTATCCTTGTTCTAAACTATCTTTCTAATTTATGATTAATTGTAACAATGTGTAATTCAACATTACCCATTGCTAGTCCTTTATTATGTTATCACAAGCACAACCAATTCAATGTCCTTTTTGAAAAGTGTCTATGTTCTATGGGTTGTTATCTTCTTGTCTTTAGTAGATCATTTTGATTCTAAAGCAATATGCTTTAAAACATGATTTATACGAATGATTTTTGTATCTCATTGAAATACATGAAAAAAATATATGATATAAACTACTTCCTATATATGAGTAAGAGTAAGTTTAATTATATGCGGGGATTCTTTCAATTGTATTAAATCCTACGCCATTTACCTTTTCACCAATTGATTTTTTAAGCATAGGGGTGAGTGCAAACTAATGATGGTCACTTTTGGCACGTTAGATGAAACTGGAAACTGAAAAAATAGACATCCCTCATCTTTCATGGATATTTCGAGACACCTACACAATGAATCTTGGTTTCAGTAAAAAAGATGAAATGTAGGAAATCAAATCACCTTTCTGAATATATAACTTTTATTTATTGAAAATTTTCATAACTAGCTCAGTTCTGATTCTTTTAACATTAACATTTTTTTTTGAAAAATTATAAGGTATATGTCCTTGTTGGTGCATCGTTTGAGTTCCTAAATGATGGAATCAATATACAAAAACTTGCAAACATGTAGATAACAAGTAGTTCTAGTGTAGTGCTATTTTTCCAAAATAAAATTAGCATGTCTTTATTTTTTTATAATTATCTACATAAGGAGACCTTGGAATTAGTTCACCAAGTGTTGGTGCAATTTTTGAAGGTCTTAATGTAATGATGAAGGATTGTATTTTTTATAGGATGTAGAGGTAGGTGTCTAGTAATGCAACATATAATTCTTTATAAAATGGTTGAGAAATGAAAATTTTATGGACGAAACACGAACAAGATGTTTTTTCTAGTAAGGAGTTACATCACAAGAAAAATATTAATTTTTTTTTTGAAAAATACTTTTTTCTTAAAAATTACATATTAATAATTTGCAAAACAGACCTTCTATCTATGTCTGCAATTCTATCATCCATGATTTTTTGTAACATACTGTAGTGAGGCTTGAAATGTGGACATATTGATAAAAGAGGAAAAAATGTCACACTAGCCATGGTTTAGCTCGGTCCATACAACAGGATTGTTTACTTCAAAGATAAATCCACAACATAACATTAGGATAGGAGGTGACATGTATTTATGTGAGTAGGAGTGTTTAAAGTGTTATATAACACATGTGCATTATGTTTAAACTCAATTTATGCATCTACTCCATGTCAAGTGTTGTACATCACAAGCATGTTATACTCCCATGTGTGCACGATATGTAAGCTATACATGCACAATATATATGTAATTGATTTCCTTCTGTTAAAATTCAATATGCTAAGACAGAAAATAGCAGCATTACATTCCATTTCACAATAATAGCATATACAGGATCACTGAAGAAACAACAAGCATAGCATAAACACAAGAGACAGAGATTTATCCTGGGAAACCCTCATGGGGTAGAAAACCCAGCAAAGCTTCCTCAATATAGATGACCAGCAATATACAAAGATGCAAACCCTGAGCATAAGCTCCTTCTCCTCCATAGCAGACCTCTCCTCAACAAATGCGCCTTTCTCAAGTTAGTGAGTGTGTGTAATGAGGAACACACCTCCTCTATTTATACACTACTCTGATATGTATTTTACACAAGTACACGTAGGCTCGTATTTAACCAATAGGTTAAATACCCCACTACAAATAACTGGGCCGACCCCTCTAGGGTGGTCTAATAACCCTTTGACCCACATAACACATACAGGGCCGACCCCTACTAGGGAAGTCTAATAACCCGAGTTACTACATTCCGACGGAGGAATAAACATCTCCGGATATACAATAAGATCTTCACGGAGGAATGAAACATCTCCGGAATAATAAAGTACAAATATAATATTCTTTGAAGTTACAATATATCAACACTCCCCCTTAACGAGAAGGATATTATAACAACATCTGCACGAGCAAGGAGTCATCAACATCATATATGATACATCTATAAATCATTGGAAGCTTTCTTCAATTTGTCTTCATCAGTAACTCAAACAGTTACTGGTACATCAATGTCAACATCAATATCAGCATTACGATCATCAGCATCGTAATCACACGATCAGCAGCATCATCATCACACTATCAACAGCAGCACGATCAGCATCGTCATCGTACGATCATCAGCATCGTCATCACACGATCATCAGCATCGTCATCACACGATCATCAGCATCGTCATCATACGATCATCAGCATCGTCATCATACGATCATCAGTATCATCATCAGCATCGTCATCAGCATCGTCATCACACGATCATCAGCATCGTCATCAGCATCGTCATCATACGATCATCAGCATCGTCATCACACGATCATCGGCATCGTCATCGCACGATCATCAGCATCGTCATCATACGATCATCAGCATCATCATCATACGATCATCAGTATCGTCATCAGCATCGTCATCACACGATCATCAGCATCGTCATCATACGATCAGCAGCATCGTCATCACACGATCAGCAGCATCGTCATCACACGATCAGCAGCATACATGATCCTTCCTTTCGGAATTACTGGATCAATCTCATCATAATCATATTTAAGACTATCCTTCCTTTCGGAATTACTCGATTTACTGTCTAAGGATGATTAGTCCAACTACAATCATATTTAAGACTATCCCTCCTGGATTTGCTGTCTAAGGATGATTAGTCCAATCACAATCTCATTTAAGACTATCCTTCCTGGATTTACTGTCTAAGGATGATTAGTCCAACTACAATCATATTTAAGACTATCCCTCCTGGATTTGCTGTCTAAGGATGATTAGTCCAATCACAATCTCATTTAAGACTATCCTTCCTGGATTTACTGTCTAAGGATGATTAGTCCAACTACAATCATATTTAAGACTATCCCTCCTAGATTTGCTGTCTAAGGATGATTAGTCCAACTACAATCATTTTTAAGACTATCCCTCCTGGATTTGCTGTCTAAGGATGATTAGTCCAACTACAATCATATTTAAGACTATCCCTCCTAGATTTGCTGTCTAAGGATGATTAGTCCAATCACAATCTCATTTAAGACTATCCTTCCTGGATTTACTGTCTAAGGATGATTAATCCAATCACAATCGTATTTAAGACTATCCTTCTTGGATTTACTGTCTAAGGATGATTAATCCAACCACAATCGCATTTAAGACTATCCTTCCTGGATTTACTATCTAAGGATGATTAATCCAACCACAATCGCATTTAAGACTATCCTTCCTGGATTTACTGTCTAAGGATGATTAATCCAACCACGTGCATTTTGAACCAAGGTCCAGGGACGATGCAGTCCTATCCTCTATTCTCGGAGACCTCACGTCTACGGCTCTCTTTAGGACTGAAAGTCCAGGGATGATCCAATCCCCTCAACTGTCCACTAAGGAATTCATTCTCGGAGACCTCACGTCTACGGCTCTCTTTAGGACTGAAAGTCCAGGGATGATCCAATCCCCTCAACTGTCCACTAAGGACTTCATTCTCGGAGACCTCACGTCTACGGCTCTCTTTAGGACTGAAAGTCCAGGGATGATCCAATCCCCTCAACTGTCCACTAAGGACTTCATTCTCGGAGACCTCACGTCTACGGTTCTCTTTAGGACTGAAAGTCCAGGGATGATCCAATCCCCTCAACTGTCCACTAAGGACTTCATTCTCGGAGACCTCACGTCTACGGCTCTCTTTAGGACTGAAAGTCCAGGGATGATCCAATCCCCTCAACTATCCACTAAGGACTTCATTCTCGGAGACCTCACGTCTACGGTTCTCTTTAGGACTGAAAGTCCAGGGATGATCCAATCCCCTCAACTGTCCACTAAGGACTTCATTCTCGGAGACCTCACGTCTACGGTTCTCTTTAGGACTGAAAGTCCAGGGATGATCCAATCCCCTCAACTGTCCACTAAGGACTTCATTCTCGGAGACCTCACGTCAACGGTTCTCTTTAGGACTGAAAGTCCAGGGATGATCCAATCCCCTCAACTGTCTTCTCATCTATACAAGAGCAGTTATCACATTAGCATGTATTCTCACCAATACATCAAAACATGTATACATCACACCAAAACATGTATACATCACAACTCGCATGTATTCTTACTAATACATCAAAACATGTATACATCACATCTAGCATGTATTCTTACTAATACATCTAACATCAAAACATGTATACATCACAACTAGCATGTATTCTTACTAATACATCAAAACATGTATCCATCACACAAAAACATGTATACATCACAACTAGCATGTATTCTTACTAATACATCTAACATCAAAACATGTATACATCACAACTAGCATGTATTTTCACCAATACATCTATCATCAAAAGCATGTATAAGTAAAGCTAAGTATTCTAAGTATAAGAGTCCTAAATCTAAATATTTCTAAGTAACTGGGTGTAGGGAACATGTTACCTCATCAACGACCTTGTTGTTTGATGAGACAATCTCATCAGTAGTGACTATACTACTCCCCCTTTCGAGGAGGGTCCTTTTGAACTACACCAAGCTTGTCTCGGAAGTATTCAAACTTCACTCGAGACAGAGGTTTGGTTGGTAACTTCTTCACTTGACGTAGAGGCTTGGTTAGTACAACGGTAACCTAAAGCCAAACTTCTTCACAACTAGCAGAGCAAGCAGCCATATATTCCGCTTGTGCTGAGAGTCACACTAGACAGCTTCCAGCTAAACCACGAGATCATGGCTACTCCCAGACAATAACATCCTCTCGATGTGTTCTTCTTGTCTGATACACTTCCTGCCCAAACAGAATCTGAATAGCCATCTGAAGTCATGATCTTCAAGATAGCATAGATCAAATTCTATCGTGTCCTTTATGTGCCTCATCACATACTTTGCAACTATCAGGTAAACACATCTAGTTTCCACTAGATACTAACTCAAGGTGTTAATAACAAAGCATATATCTAACCTAGTATATGTTAGATATATCAAAGACCCAATAATTTGACTGTACAGAGTTATATCCACTAACTCTGATGAGTTATCCCCTAACAGCTTCAAGCTGGAATCCATAAGAGTGGCCATTCCAACACCTCAAGTCATATTTCTCATCATACTTTCCCTGGTTGAGAAATGTTCCTTCTGAGCCTTGCCATACTTCCAGACCTAGGAAGTAAAGCATTAATTTGAGATCTTTCATTTTTCATTTCTGCATTGAATGAACTTCTGCATATCTATCTGTGCCATCTCTCGTTAGGAGGGTCTACTGAAATGAGCCTCAATATCATTCGAACTCTGTGGTGAGTTCCTTCTTGCATCCATGTCATATGTGTATCTTATTCAACCTTGTAGCAAAGGTTGAGATCCACATCATCCATATTAAGCTTATCAAAAAATTATCGATCCTAGGTACCTATACAGAACCTGATTCATACTTCTTCTTTAATTACACCATACTTGGAGCAAACATCTTGTCGTGATTCTCTTCCCCTTTCTAAGAGAATCTTCTAGCCATGAGCCTTCTATATTTTGTTTGATTTGTAAATCTTCTTGTTTGAACATCCACCACTTGTACGGTGTCCATGACCTTTCCTACAAATCAAAATTAAGTACATGATTAGTAATACTTCATAATCATCAAAAGATAACCCATTATGCATACAGATATCATTTACATAGTGATGCAACTATTTTGACCAATACTTTGGCACAACACTTTCCCATATCCTGTATGCATACAGTGGCTATCTAGATGCCTTCCATCTCTACCAGAACGTACTATCGAGAGTGTGCACAACTCTCAGCATGTCAGCAAAGAGGTTTCATTCTAGACAAGCAACAATGGAATGTTTGTCCAAGCATATGCACATTAGTTGTATACTGTTCAATGCTCTATGAATGTTTACACTCAGCATTATATATTCTAGGAATACAAATATGCATGCAGGCAATATCATTACTATTTCAAATAGCAACTCAAATACTTATCTTTTATGTTTGTGTGGCTGCCTCCCGCTTGATCTTCTGTATGTCTTTTGAACTTCTATTCATTCTGTACCACTGTGCATGCTCAAGAGTCATCCTCATGATCTCATACACAAACATACACTCATTAGTATATTCTAAATGCTATCAAAACATTATAGTACTAAATAATCTTGAAAACGTATAGTCATGATTATAGTTAATAAACATTAGTATTCAAGATTTCAGGGAAGTCTTCTTTTACTCATGCATATCATTGATAAGAGATATAATATGCATAATCCCTTGATTACTAACTTTATGAATGAGCATAACCAATCATTCCAAGTATACTTATATAAGGGATCCTAACACAAGGTGAGATTCATGGGAAACATACCTGGATTAGTATACCTACTTGGTTATGTACAACATACCTAAACAACCTCTTCAATGATTTAGAGATCCTGAGCTAGAACCTGCATGTCTCATAGGTTAAGCATAATATAACAAAGTCATACATACCTCGTAAGTAGAACAAAGATTATGGATGAGTCTTTGTCTTCATGTTTTCATGGTCATGAAGCCTGATTTGTCTTTTGTGATGTACCTGTATCTTGTTAGCAGACAACCTCAACCTCACACAACACCATAATGCATTAGTACAATCATAAGTGTCAACACCCTAACCAATGAATATCTTCTATCATGCATTCATAATTTTGTTAAGGTGATACAACAAATCTAAAATCAAGATTGTACTAACTGTAATAATCATGAAGACAAACATACCATAAACTTAATCATGAACAAATCTCAAAACATACCTCGATGAGTCATACCTATCGAGATCGCTTGTAATCTCCTTATGTAAAGCCTTAGCCTCATCTCCCTCTGAAACATGAACTCCTTCACTTATGTAGGTGACCAATCCATCTTCTTCTAGGATTAACCCTATCCACTTGATTTGCAAGAACTGGACCTGGAGCTGGATATGGGTTTGTCAGAGAAACCCCAAAAATTCAAACTTTGAATTTCAGACTTCCGAAAGGATAGAAATATGCGCCTTGATGAGCTGATCAAACTGATATATTTAGAATTTGAAAACTGCAAAGTTTTACTCCTCAATTTTGCCTTTGAAACTTTCGGATTCACTGGACGTGACCCTGAACTGGGGTTTGATGAAGCCCACTCTTTTGCCCCATCAAAAAGTTTGAACCAAAGCTCTAAGCTTCTATTTTTCTGAGGAGCTTCCAGCCGTGGTCACAGATTTCAAAAATTCCCATTTTTACAGAAGCCCTAATTTTCCACTTTTCTGATCAAAGTCCCGAACTAGGGTCTAATCAAGCCCGGCCTTCTGCCCAACCAAAAATTCTGATCTTGGTCTCTAAATTTCTATTTTGATGAGTAGCATCCAGCCGTGGTCTCCGATTACAAAAATTCCAACTTTCTTCAAAGCCCTAAATTTCGGAAGCCATGAATGAAGGTACCAAAAAATAATTCTGTTTTGACAGAAATATGTACCTGATTGTTTCTGGTGTAACTCCGAAATTTTTGATCCACAGGGTCTGAAAAAGTTTTCTAAGATAGCCTGAACTGTTAGCTTTCCATCCTGATAGGTCTGACCTCAATTGGATGTTCTGAGAGAGAGTTATGCCAAATGTCGCAACGTGACCTGTTTTGGGAAAATACAGGAGAGCGAACTTGTACGGCGTGCCACGTGTCACTGTTTGACCTTCGGCCTCTGAAAAAGTTTTTTGAGATAGCTCGGCCTATTATCTTTCCATCCTGACAGGTCTGACCTCAATTGGATTCTCTGAGAGAGAGTTATGCCAAGTGTCGCAACGTGACCTGTTTATGGGATAATACAGGAGAGCGAACTTGTACGGCGTGCCACATGTCACTGGTTCAACTTCGGCCTCTGAAAACGTTTTCTGAGATATTACAGTCTGTGTACTACCTGTAAATTTTCACTAAATTTTATTTGGAGCTTCCTAGCCCAAGTTATGACCTTTTTCCCAAGGTCACCTGATTTTGACTCAGATCTGGAAGAGGCAGAAACCCTATATTGTACAGATCATAAATCACAAAGTACAACGAATTAGAGGTTGTCCTTTGGACACAAGGTACCTGGAGATCTTAGCTTCGTCCTGTAACAATTTCAGATCCGAAAAATTCTCCAAAACAGATTTATAGCGAAAGTGCTACGATGACTGGGTTTTGCTATGTAAAACCCTAACCTTCAAATTGTCGTAAGTAAAGCAAGTGTCTTTAGTGCCATACCTTGTCTTCCTTCAGGTTAGCTCTGATACCATGTTAAAATTCAATATGCTAAGACAGAAAATAGCAGCATTACATTCCATTTCACAATAATAGCATATACAGGATCACTGAAGAAACAACAAGCATAGCATAAACACAAGAGACAGAGATTTATCCTGGGAAACCCTCATGGGGTAGAAAACCCAGCAAAGCTTCCTCAATATAGATGACCAGCAATATACAAAGATGCAAACCCTGAGCATAAGCTCCTTCTCCTCCATAGCAGACCTCTCCTCCACAAATGCGCCTTTCTCAAGTGAGTGAGTGTGTGTAATGAGGAACACACCTCCTCTATTTATACACTACTCTGATATGTATTTTACACAAGTACACGTAGGCTCGTATTTAACCAATAGGTTAAATACCCCACTACAACTAACTGGGCCGACCCCTCTAGGGTGGTCTAATAACCCTTTGACCCACATAACACATACAGGGCCGACCCCTACTAGGGAAGTCTAATAACCCGAGTTACTACATTCCGACGGAGGAATAAACATCTCCGGATATACAATAAGATCTTCACGGAGGAATGAAACATCTCCGGAATAATAAAGTACAAATATAATATTCTTTGAAGTTACAATATATCAACACCTTCCTAGCATGTGTTCATACATCAAAGTTTTACAGTAATTATTTTGCACATTCCATGGAATTGCTATCTATATTGCAAACAAATATCATAATTAGACATTCCTTAAACATGAGTATTGGATAATGTAACATACAAGTCCTAGTGGGGGTCCATGTTTGAATCCCTATGGGAAAAAACTTACAAAGTGGAGGAGAAATAGCATACAACAATGTAGATTTCATAAGGTAGAGGGGACATGCTTCTAACACACACCCACATGAATATTGATGTTCTCACCAAAGGAAATTAGGGCAAGTCTACCCTCAATAGAGTCCCAAAACAAACACATGACACCCCTAAAACCATGAATGCTCCCAAAATTATGGGTATCTTTTCTGGAATTTAGAGGCAATGAAAACTTGGGTAATTTTTATGATATTATGATATTGGACGGAATCACATGGCTCTTGATAAAAAATAAAATATATGGTGGTCAAAGTGCATAGCAAATAGAGTCCAAAGAAGAAAACATATCCCATTACAATTCCACCACCCAACTAATATCTTGAATACCTTGAGGGATTTGTTTGATATTTCCAAGAGGATTCCACCTTGGTGTGGTTGAAATATCAAATAACCACTCTAATATCTTTGATAAGAGCCCATTTTCCAACCTTTCATACCGTTGCAACATGTTCTTTGTATTGTTTGGACTTGACAACTTGGGACTATGTGAAGTCAAAATCAAGGAATATATGTTGGGGGGAGTTTCCACTTCACCTAAAGGTCTTGTATTCAACCTCTTAAGGTACAAATAAAAATAAAAGAATGTATTTTAAACCAAACCGTGCACTCTTTGGTTTTAGGTCAAAATGACAAAAGGAATCCTAAAGAAACAAAATCGGTCCCTGCATGGGGTATAAAGTAGTTAAGGGTAGAGGTGGAAGTCATCTCACCTTCATGTTTAGTTCACAAGATTACCTAGTGCACTCTTATATGAGTTTTTCCACAACTATGTCTTCAACCCCCATGCCATGCGTGCTTTGTCTCTTCCGTTAATGACACAAACCTAAGAATTGAGGGGTTTTCCTAAGTCTCATTCTCTTGTTTGAATAACTCTTATTCAAAACATATTTCCTCGTGTTTAATTCTTCTATCTAGTACTTTCATGTGGATAGAATCCATTAAGGAATGAATAATGTCCTATATTTTGGTGTCATGAACCTATTGTTTGAGAATTAAAAATTTGGATTCAAATTATAGGACTATGTGGGTAAGAGACTGCACATTTCGTTGTAATTTGGAACTCATGAATTCCACATTCTTTATTATTTGAAACAAATCTTGGATCTCAATTTACAATGTGATATTCATCCCAAATTACAAGTTTGAATATTATATTTATGTAATCAAACTATCCATGACCCAGGCTACTAGGCCTATCTTGTCTTCTTCCTGAACTACTCATAAGTTGTTGGTTGATAGGACATATCCTATTGGGATCCCATAATATGAGTGTTGTGACTTGTAAAGAGCCTAGAAGTTGAGATTAGGGCCCCATATCCTACATGGAAGTAAAATTACAAAGGGAAAGTTGGAAAAGGGAAAGAGGGAAAAATATAACATGATTATCCACATTGGGGCTACAATGAAAGGGGAAAGAAGGGGTGTGAGGGGTTAAGTGGATGTACAACAGGTAGTTAATGTGATTGAATTGGAGGAGGAATATGGAAGTGGAATGGAGGTAGAGTGAAAAGAGACTAAGAATGGATGGGTGTGTGTGGATTGGTACATAGCCTATTTAGTAGGCACTCAGGAGGGGGTAATGATGAAGGAGTGGTAAAGGAGGAATATAGTTGAGAGGTTGTGAGTGGAGAAGCCATGGACAAGGGAAAAAATTGAGGGATCATAGATGGAGAAACCATGAAGTAAGTCTCCTAAGATCACATTATCTAGCATAGGGGGTGAGCAAACATGGGAATTTGAGCACCATCATTGTACCATCATAGTTAGAGTACCATCATAGTTAGAATACCATCATAGCTAAAGGCTTAAATCATGGCACACGATCCATATAAACTTCCCTTATGCTATATATGGTCTAACTTTCATCCCTCAATCATCTCAAGGCCCCAAGACCCATCCTTAGAGTGAGAACCCTACTAATGGAGTGCACATCTCTAATTGGTGTGAGAATAATCCTCTAAAGAGGTCATGCATGTTGCATTTAGGCCTCCTTCAATGACCTTGATCCACATAAGCTTACATTAGAGAATGAGGCCTTAGGTTCCTCATCCAACATTTGTATAATCCACAAATACCTTCCCTAGTGCTCAAATCCTTAAATTGGTGCCCATATGACAAATCATAGACTAAATATCCCCTAAAGAGGTATTTTTTGGTGTTTGAATGCCTCTTCAAGGTCCTTGTGCCCTATAATATTAAGATATTAAGGCCCTAGTTTCCTCTGATTACCATGGTCATGGCATTTAGACCCATTTTGGGTACTCAAAACCTCTTAGTGGAATCTAGTTCCCTAATTAAAGGTGAAATATCCCATATATAGGTATCTTGTAGTTGTTTAATTCATTTCTCATCTTTTTGCAAGAAAACAAGCTTCATTTAGGTTATAAGTAATACGTTTCCCCCATTAATCATGGTAATGGACCTAAGAACCATCCATTATGCTCAAAATATCCTCATGGCACCCATCCTCACTTAAGACAAGAAACCTCATTGATAAATCTTGTGTTATAGTTAGAGACTTCATTCATGGCCCATGGTCCCTATAATCTTACCTTATGCTATACATGGGAAAAATTTCATCCCTCAATTGTGCTTAAGACCCAAATACCCATACTTAGACAGAAAACCCTCCTAATGTCATGCATATATCTCATTGGATGTAACAACAGTCCTCTAAAGAGGCCATGCATGTTTCTTTTAGGCCTCAATACAATAACATCATCATCATCATTGTTGTTGTCATCATGATCATCATTTTCTTTGTCATCATCATCATCATCATGAACATCATGATAATATTCATCATCATCATCATCATCATCGTCATCTTCATCATCATCATTATGATAACCCTCACCATTTTCATCCTCATTGCCATCCTTATCATCGATGTCATCATCATCATCATCATCATCATCATCCTCATAGTCATTGTCATCCTCATTGTCATATTCATCATCATCATCCCATAATTCACCTATTGTGGAGAGAATCCCCCATGGTTGTAGGTAGATAATTCACCAACATTATTCCTCGAATGATTTTCAAACAGAATAATTAACAGTTAAACAATAATATGAACAACTAACAATTTGAGTTGTAATGGCCAACCAAGTTTATGTCTTGAGACAAAAACATGAACATCGATTTCATGTTAATTCATTGATCCTAGAGATGTTTGATGGAACCTAGCAAGAATGTCAACAAGAAACCCATGAAATTTTGTCTCCATTGGTTTTATGGTTGGTTATTTCTTCTATTTGAATGATAGTTTACCCCAACCTTTGGTTTAGTGTTAGAATAATGGTTTTCAACCTTATTTTCAGATTGTGGTTTATATTTTGTCACCTCAATATTTTCAAATTTTGCTTCTATGTCTTAAAAATTGGGTTCAAGGCTATTACATCTTCTTCCATACCTCAACCAAAGGCTCACACAACACACCCAACAAAATGGCTCATAGGTTTCATAGACCTCTATGCATAACAACTTGTCCCTTAGTAGCCAAAATGTTATTTCACAACAACACAACATCCATGATCTAGTTATCCAAAGGTACCTTCTCTAATCCAACTATATGTTTTCCTCTCTACCAAACTCACAAACCATCTCTTCCTCTTGTCATATACAGTGACAAAAAAATGCTCATACCAATCCATCACATCTAAAACAATGTGGGCCACAACATATACCCATAGCATGATCACCTTCTACAACACCCCAATTCCAAGATTTCAACAATAGGATTCACTATTGTTTTCTTAGTGGACAAGGCTCCTCATTTATATTTATAGGAGTGCAATAATTTTATAAGCAAGCCTTCCCCTCTTTAGTTTCTATTCATCCAACCTACTCAAATTAGTAGCATACCAAGGACTATTTTCTCATGGAAACCTATAGAGATGCTCTTATCTTTGTGCTAGTTTTAGATTTTGAGCATTAATTCAATATGATCTAGGATCATATCTGAGAGAATAACAAGCACATTATCACAATCACAAGAGATAATAGACACAGAGTTTCCTTGGGGAAAACAAAGAAGGTAAAAAAACCCCAATAACTTCCTCAGAGATAGATAGAGCAATGATACAATAACCCAAGCATAAGAGATAGACTCCTAGCAGCTTCTCCTCCTCCACTAGTGCACATCACTCAATGAGAGAGATAGATGAATAAGTGAATGATCAAATAGAGTGACACCCTCACTCTATTTATACACAACTTGACCTTCCTAATAACCTAACAGGGCCGACTTCTCTAGGAGAGTCTAATAACCCATGGTAACTCAACTCAGGGCCGACCCCACACTTGGTGGTCTAATAACCCATCTTGTATAAGTTACGACACTTGCAACACTTTTAAATACAAATGACAACACTTTCGTACAAAGGAATAATAACCTCTCTATAGGGATACAATATACATATATGAAATACATTCCGAATTTACATATACATCAACACTCCCTCTTAACTAGGAAGGTATTTCTCGACACAGGTCTTCTAGCAAAACTCTTCTTCTCTGGATCATTAGATCATCATCATCGGATCATCGTCATCGTCACTGCTGCTGTCTCAATCAATCTCCAATCTACTTGTGATAGGAAGTTCTATAGAGACAACCCTTTTTCATGTTGGTTGTAGGCCTAGCCTCCATGTAGGTCTTCATCATCTTTGGGAGCAAGCCATCAAGTAAGTACACCTCAAGACTGATTATACTGCCCCTGCAAAACCTGCAAGATCTCTCAGGACTGATTACACTACCTCTTCAAAACCTGTAAGAGCATCTCAGGATCAATTATATGCCTTTGCAAAACCTGTGTACCATATTGTCACCTCGTCATCTTTAGATCATTGTCATCATCCATGGAGAACAACCCAGATGTACACACACAGCACTTACACTCACCGGCATGGAAGGAATTTCCTCTGACTGTCCGGGAAAGGCTCAGCACTTACATCAACGACCATGGAAGGACATTCCTCTGACCATGTTGGAAAGGCTGCAGCAATTACATTAATGTCTATGGAAGGACTTTCCTCTAACCATGTCGGAAAAGCTCGACATTTACATCAACGACCATGGAAGGACTTTCCTCTAATCACGTCAGAAAATCCATGACAATTACATCAATGACCATGGAAGGACTTTCCTCTAACCATGTCGAAAAAGCCACGCCCAGCCCTTACATCTCACCATCGGAGGACTTTCCTACCACCATGTGAGAATGGTCTAGCCCTTACATCTTACCATGGGAGGACTTTCCTACCACCATGTAAGAATGGACCCAGCCCTTACATCTACACCATAGGAGGACTTTCCTACCACTATGTGAGAATGGCTCATGTGCATCTGTGTCTCCAGACTCATCACTTCCCCTTGGAAGGAATCTCGATCTGAAGTACACCAAGTCTCTCTCTAAAGTACTCAAACTTCACTTTGGTCTATGGCTTGGTAAACACATCAGCTATCTGCTCGTCCATCGCAACATACATGAGCTTCATTGATGCTCTCTACACCATATCCTTGATATAGTAATATTTGATCTCAATGTGCTTCGACTTGTCATGGAACACTCGGTTCTCAGACAACTTCACACAACTCTGGTTGTCACAAAAGATACCAGTAGCACCCAACAGGAGATCAAATAACTCAGACAGTATCTTCCTAAGCCATACTGCCTCACAAATAGCCGAACAAGCTGCAACATACTCTACTTTGGCTGTACTCAGTGACACATAGGACTGCTTCTTTCTAAACCAAGAGATCACACCTGATCCCATACTAGAGTAGCACCTAGAAGTGCTCTTCCTATCTGCAGCAATGCTTGCCCAATATGAATCGACATAACCCTCCAGGTTAACCTTTTGATTCACATCATACTTGAGCCCATAATCAACCGTACCCTTCAGGTACCTTAGAATATGCTTTACACCAACTAGGTGAACAATTCTTGGATCCGTCAGGAACTGGCTCAATGTGTTCACAGCAAAGCAAATATCTGGTCTCGTGTTCGTCAGGTACGTCAAGGACCCAATCATCTGGCGATACACCGTGACATCAACTGGCTCAGATGAAGCATCACACAAAAGCTTCAGGTTTGATGCCATAGATGTGGCCATGGATTTGCAAGCCATCATCCCGAACCTCTTCAAGATCTCTACTGCATACTTCCCTTATCCAAGGAAGATCCCATCTGCACTCTGCCACACCTCCATGCCTAGAAAGTAGTGCATCATCCCCAAGTCATTCATCTCGAACTCAGTAGCAAGCTTCCTCTTTGTGTCGGAAATCAACCTATCCTCACCTATAACAAATAGGTCATCCACATACAATAGAAGTATAACTGGATTGCCTTCCTCAACCTTGTAGTAAAGGTTGGAATCCAATTTACACTTAGTGAAGCCCAAACTGGATAGGAAGCTGTCTATACTACCATACCAAGTTCTCGAAGCTTGCTTCAAGCCATACAAGGATTTCTTCAATCTGCACACATATGAATTCTTGTCATGTGTCTCAAAACTGAGTGGATGCTCCACATACACTTCCTCTTTGACTACACCATATCCATCTGGTGTATCTTCCAGTTCATCACTGTAGCCAGAGCAAGTATTGTTCTGATGGAATTGTATCTGGCTACAGAAGCAAGAGTCTCTTCATAATCTATCCCTTCTTTTTGGGAGAAGCCACGAGCCAAAAACCTTTCCTTGTATTTCTCTATGCTACCATCTGTAGCATGCTTGATCTTATAGATCCACTTGGAAGTCATAATAGACTTCCCTTTCATTCTTGGGACCACATCCCAAACATCATTCTTTATGATCGACTAGTATTCCCCGATCATGGCATTCTTCCATTACTGCATCCCAAATCTTGGGCACTTCAGATTCTTCAATATCTTCAATAGATAGTTTTCTCGAACTTTGTTGCCGGAACAAATGTTGTTGTCCTTCTTTTGTAGGTGATTGTACACGATCTTTCCTACAATTCAAATTCAATTGCATGATTAGAAATATCTCATAAAATATTACGCATAAAAGTATACATGTCATACAGTCATGCAATTATCTTAGCCAATGCTTCAATACAACATTCATCCATATCTCGTAACTTTCTAGATGCCTTCCATCTCTACCAGAACATTGTTAAGAGTTTGCACTACTCCCAACATGTTAGCAAAGAGGTTTCATTCTAGATAAGTAGAAATGGCATGTTGTACAATGCCATAGGCCACTTACCCATCACATGCATATTAGTATTATATTGTTCATTAATGCAATTATTCTAATATACGTAATACACAACCTAAGTCTAGGAACATAAGTATATACATCATTGAAAAACATTATTTAAACAAACATAATATACAAGAAATGACAATTCAAATACTTATCTTTTTTTGTTTGTTGGTTGGACTCCCTCTGAATCTTTGCTTCTTCGTAGGAGCTGTTGGAGTGTGAATCTGAAGTAGCTTCTTCTACTCCTTTCTATTGTGGATTGTGAGGAGTGTTCAACTCCCTCTTAATCCCCAAATAACTTCTTGAAGTCCCTTGAAGTGAATTCTCCACCATTGTCGGATCTAAATATCTTGATCTTCTTATTCGTTTGATTTTCTATCAAGGGTTTGAATTCCTTGAACTTATCAAAACACTTCATCTTTGACTGGATTTCAGGAAGACCTTCTATTGCTTTGCTTGCAATTGGTAGTGAACATGTGCAAGCCTTCTATGCCAAAGTTCATTTGGCTCCATGGATTCATGTACCATGGCTCATTCAGTTTATCCCTTCAATTTATACAATCCTCCCTCTTGCTCTCCAATCGCCACTGCATCATCTATAGTTTTACCCTTTGGCCACATAAGAACTTGGCCATCTATAAATGCAACCCTCGTTCCTTTTTCATCCAATGCATATATGGAGAGAAGGTTCTTCTTGAGACCTGGAACATATAGTACATCTTTCATCATCATAGACTTTCCAGAGTCTAGCTTATAGGAGGCTTCACCACTTCCTTTTATTGGATAATGGTAGTCATCCCCAAGTTTCACCTTATGGGGTGATTCATGTTCAGATAGTTTCACAAAGGATCCCTTGAATCCTGTCATATGTTTGGAAGCCCCAATATCTATAATCCAATCATTGCTTCCATGAGCAATAGTACTAGTGAGGGCAGAAATCAAAACATACTCTTCATCACTTGAAGAGTCTTCACTTTCTTCCCTATCCCTCTTCTTGGGAGGTTCATCATCCTCTGCAGTGTGAGCATGATGTCTTCTTTTGTTGCTCTTCTTCTTACGAGAGGAATCTTTATTATTTCTGGGACAATCCCTGGAATAGTGTCCCTTCTCATCGCATGTATAACATCGGACATATGACATGTTTCTTCGAGGTTTGGGGTTACCCCTCTGATTTTGATGGTGGTGCCTCTCTTTCTTACTATGATGATGCCCTTTCTTGTCATCATACTTATTGGAGTGTGCTATGAGGGCTTGATCATCATTCCCCATCTTCTCTTCTCGAGCTATAATCCGAGCTTCTTCCTATGATCATTCTTCCCACAACCTACTGAATGTGATAAGTTTCTTTCTAGCACAAATTTCTTGGATGAAGGAATCCCATGAACTAGGAAGGCCATTAAGAGTGGTCATCACCACTTCTCCATTCTCTATATCTTCTCCCACAGCTTCAAGTTGTTCTTTTATCTGGGATACCCTTGAAAAGTAAGACTGCATGGTCTCTGCATTCTAGATCTTGACATTCTTTAGTTGATTCCTCAAGGTCAGCTTCCAATTTATGTTCTTCCCTTCAAATAGCTTGGTCAAAGAATCAAGCATCTCCTTAGGTGTCTTTAGAGATGACACATGTGATATGAGATGGTCTTTGATAGAATCAACAATGATCCTATTAGCCTTAACCAAGTTACTGTTGTGTAAGGCCTTAGCCTCTTCTCCCTCTGGAACTGGAACCTCTTCACTTATGTACGTGTCCAATTCATTCTCTTCCAGGATTAACCCAATCCTATATTTCCATGCTCGGAAGTTATCATCCCCTTTAATCTTATCCTCAAGCTTTGTGTGGTGAGACATCTTAATGAGAAACTCAAATGGAGATAAAAGATTTAGGTCTTACCACTTGATTTGCTAAAAACTGGATCTAGAGTTGGATTAGGGTTTGTCAGAGAAACCCTAAAAATTCAAACTTATAATTAAAAACTTCTGAAAGGATAGAAAGATGCACCTTGCTGAGTTGATCAAGCTGGTATACTTCAATTTTGAAAATTGCAAAATTTGACCCCTCAAAATTGCCTTTGGAACTTCCGGATCTGCTAGACAGGGTCCCAAACTAGGGTTTGATAAGCCCATTCTTCTGCCCAACCAAAAAGTTCGATCTTGTTCTCTAAAATTCAATTGTTCTGAGGAGCATCCATCCATGGTCACAGAATCCAAAAATTACAACTTTCTCTGAAACCCTAATTTCCCGCAGCAGTGACAGGACAAAAATTGAAAGTGCTCAGAATGGCATTCTGTTTCAACAGAAAGATGCACCCTTTCAAGGAGATTCAATCTAGCCTTCTGCCTTTAAAAATCTGTGGAGAGAAACCCAAAAAACAAGAAGCCCTAGCTTCCACAATTGCACAGTGTCTTCTTCTTTGGTTAGCTCTGATACCATGTTAGATTTTGAGCATTAATTCAATATGATCTAGGATCTTATCTGAGAGAATAACAAGCATAATATATCAATCATAAGAGACAATAGACATGGAGTTTCCTTGGGGAAAACCAAGAAGGTGAAAAGCCTCAATAACTTCCTTAGAGATAGATAGAGCAATGATACAATAACCCAAGCATAAGAGATATAATCCTAGTAGCTTCTCCTCCTCCACTAGTGCGCATCACTCAATGAGAGAGATAGATGAATAAGTGAATGATCAAATAGAGTGACAACCTCAATCTATTTATACACAACTTGACTTGCCTAATAACCTAACAGAGCCGACTTCTCTAGGAGAGTCTTATAACCCATGTTAACTCAACTCAGGGCCGACCCCACACTTGGTGGTTTAATAACCCATCTTTTATAAGTTACGATAGTTGCAACACTTTTAAATACAAATGATGACACTTCTGTACAGAGGAATAATAGCCTCTCTGTAGGGATACAGTATACATATATGAAATACATTCCGAATTTACATATACATCAACAGCTAGGCCATCATTCTCGCTATCTTATTTTTAGAAGATCTCACACTACCTTCGCTAGAACCTTTAATTTATTTCTATCTCTTACCATTAGGACCCAACATACAAAAACTTAATGACCCTCTCATTGATCATGTGTCTCCATGTCAATACCATCCTAATCTATTTGGTAGGCTCAAGACAAAGTCTTATGTTTATGGGATATTTTATTCTTAGGCTTGGCACACATACTTTTCCTACAAAGGATGTACAAAATCAACTAGTGCAACAATTCCCACGTCCACAATATACCCACCAAAACTAACACAACATTCCTAGATGCTTTTCTAGCATATCTTGCCAACATCTAGTGTTTTCTCTACATTTCTAATGCCAGATTATGATGGGGATCCCTTGTCCAATCCAAGGAAAAATCACTTTTAGCCAAGTTCCTCACAATCCTACTAACCAGTCTCATGGAAGATCACTCGATCAACATCAAAATCTTATCGTTGAAAGCCTTAAATCTGACTTCAAGTAGGCTACTTTTAAATTAAAAGTCAAAGTCAAAGTAAATAATCCTATTTCTATTGTCAAATGCTACTTTAATATATTAATTTTTACTTTTTATTTCAAAAGAGTGATTTTCATTTTCAACCCTCCTACTATCATAAATATGATGTAAATATTTGTTGATGTATGACATTTGGAATAAATGAAACTTTTCTATAATTTATTAATATTACTATGTAACATGTTTCTAATGATATCTTTTTTGTGCTTTTTATTTGATATACGGATCACAATGCTAAAATATTGAGAGAGATTGTATCTCTTAGAGGGATTAGCAGGTATTTAGCGTTGGAGACCCAATTTGGCACTCTCTTTCCTATACCATTGATAATAACATTGACATGATCAAGAAAGAAAATGGTGCACTCTATATATTATTTTCTTACAGAGAGAGGAAACAAATGAAGTATGGCGATGGATTATACCACTATGCCATAAAAATACTAAAGATAAGCAAACAAGAAATGTTTTCCCTATTCAGAGACTCTAGAATAGGTGAAGTCCTAAATACCAAACATCCCCACATTTGCATCGAATGGTGTACATGTAAGCCATTCAATGATAACTAGATGGATAGGTGGTACATGGTGTTTGATGTGGCCTCACACAATGATAGGGAAGTGTGAGGAACCTCCAATAATTAATTAATTAAAATGCATGATATATTAGAAATAACAAAACATAGAAGAGATTCATTAATCGCAAGGGGGCAACCTCCTTTAAGGAAGCTCAATACAAAATAACTTGTGGGTGCCTTCATTGGCCTCAACATGTACTTATATACTAAGTCTATGCGCCAATACTATGGATCAATACCATGGAACATATAATACTACGGGACGACTTACAAAGCATATGCATCCAATACTATGGATCAATACCATGAAACATATAATACTATGGGCTAATACAAACTATGGATCAATACCATGGAACATATAATACTACGAGGTGACTTACAAAGCATATGCGTCCAACAACAATATACTAACAAAGAAAAGAGAAGGGTTGACATAGGTTCCTAACATCCCCCCCCCTAGAAAAAGTTTGTCCTCAAAGCTTTAGATGTGGAAATTGATGTTGAATAAGGAGTGGTTCCCATGTAGCATCCTTTGGTTGCATTCCGTGCCACTGAATTAATACCTTTGTGATAGATCGAGAGCGGAGATGATGAGTACGCCTATTGAGGATGGCCTCCGGCTCCAAAAGGATGGATCCTTCATTATCTAGTTTTGGTAAAATAGTTTTTCCTCTAATGTTGGTGCCAAGAAATTTCTTCAGACAAGATACATGAAATACTGGATGAATGTGGGAAGAAGGAGGAAGTTCCAATTTAAAAGAAACGAAACCAATCTTATGAAGAACCTTATATGGCCCATAGAACTTTGGAGCAAGCTTATGAATCCCTTTGAGTTTCGGGGAGGATTTATTGTAAGGTTGTAGACGAATAAAAACCATATCACCTGCCTGAAAAGTGCGCTTAGAACGGTGCTGATCGACTTGTTGTTTCATTCAATTTCTTGCCATGTGAATATTGTCCTACAAAATGCGAAGAATCTGATTGTGGTTTCGAAGAACCGTGTCAACTTCCTGAATTGGTGAACTACTGGGGGTGTATGGAAGAAGAACTGGTGGTGCCTGACCATAGACTGCTTCATATGGAGTCATTTTAGATGCAGTGTGGTAGGAGGTATTGTACCACCATTCAGGGAGAAGAAGACACTTTTTCCACTAATGTTGTTGTTCAGAGGTGAAGCAACGAAGATAAGTTTCCAAACATTTATTGATAATTTCATTCTGACCATCTGTTTGTGGGTGATACCCTGAACTCATCTTCAACTTGGTGCAAGTGTGACAAAATAGTTATGTCCAAAAATGACTGGTGAAAGTTGCATTGCAATCTGAGACAATGGAAGAAGGGATTCCATGAAGATGAAAGATCTGGTCTAGGAAAATTTGTGCGACTGAGGAGGCTCTATAGGGATGGTTGAGGGCACAAAACTGACTATATTTGGAGAGGTGATCAACCACAACCAAAATCACTTTCTTCCCTCCATATTTATGGATCCCTTCAATGCAATCCATAGATATATTTGTCCAAATCCATGTAGGGAGGGGAAAGGGTTCGAGCAATCCCGGAAGGAGTGTCGTTTCACCCTTTCTGCAATGGAAGGTATCACATTCAACCACCATCTCTTGAATTGTCCTTTTCATTCCCTGCAAAAAGAAGTTACACCATGCCCACTCATACGTTTTGAGGAACCTAGAGTGACCTGTCGATGGAGAAGCATGGAGTTCATAGAAGACATCCTGTTGAATATTTGTGTTATGGGGAAGCACCAGACGACCCTTGTATCTTAGGGAAGAACCATCCCAAGAGTAATGTGGTACAGCAGAATGGTTTTTGGACAAGTGTTGGATGATTTGAGATAATGAGGAGTCATTGACATAGCCCCGTTGAACATATTGCAACCAATTTGGAACAGGCGTAGGAAGAGCTAAAAGAGAAACTTGGTCATCAAATCTACAAGAAAGGGCATCCACCACAAGATTGTCCTTACCCTTCTTGTAAGTGATCTCATAGTCATAACCCATGAGTTTGCTAACCCATTTTTGTTGTGCTGGGGAGGAGACCCGTTGTTCCAAGAAATATTTCAGACTTTGGTGATCAGTCTTGATGCAAAAATGATTCCCTAATAGGTATGGCCGCCACTTCTATACTGTATGCACAATAACCATCATTTCCTTCTCATATGTAAAGGCGGCTAAATTCTTACCGGATCGGGCTTTGCTGGTGAACGCAATGGGATGTTCATGTTGAAGAAGAACAACACCAAGTCCATTGTCACACGCATCACTCTCAATAGTGAAGGGCTTGGAAAAATCGGGCATAGCTAAAATAGGTGTAGTACACATAACTTGTTTCAGTTTGTCAAATGCAAACTTAGTAGCATGTGTCCATGTAAAAGCATACCTTTTCAATAGAGCAGTTATTGGAACTGAAATCTTCCCATAATCCTTGACAAACTTGCGGTAGTAGCCATTCAATCCCAAAAAACCACGAAGGCTCTTGAGTGTCTGAGGATGTAGCCAATTTTTCATGGCATCTATTTTGGCAGGATCCACACAAACCCCTTGTGCTGAAATAATATGCCCGAGATACTCTACTTCCTCCTGTCCAAAAACACATTTAGACTATTTTTCATGGAGATGATGATCAGAGAAAAGTTGCATTACAAGATCCAGATGCTGGATATGCTCATCCCATGTTTTACTATAGATGAAGATATCATCAAAGAAGACCATAATGAATTTTCGCAAGTAGGGCCGAAATATTTTATTCATCAATGCCTGGAATGTGGAAGGAGCATTAGTGAGGCCAAAGGGCATGACCAAAAAATCATAGTGGCCATCATGTGTGCGGAAAGCTGTTTTATGGATATCATCCTCATGAACTCGAATTTGATGATACCCAGAACGAACTTAGATCCAAATTGGAGAAAAAATGAGCACCATGAAGCTCATCAAGAAGCTCATCAACAACAGGGATTGGAAACTTATCCTTGATTGTCAGGTGATTAAGTGCTCGGAAGTCAATGCAGAGGAACCATGACCCATCTTGTTTTCAAATAAGAATAACTGGTGAAGAAAAGGAACTAGTACTAGGGCGAATAATACCTTTCTTCAGTGAGTCCCGAACGAGCATCTCAATCTCTGTTTTTTGGTGAAATGGGTAGCGATAGGGCTTGATGTTGGTATGAACGCTTCTAGGAAGTAGCTGAATACAATGGTCCTCTGGTTTTGAAGGTGGAAATCACACTGGTTCAGCAAAGACACCTGCATATCTATCCAAAATTTGTTGTAGATCCAAAGGAGTAGTGGAGACCGCTGATGGGTGCATCTGAATGGAATGGATCTGAGCGATGACACCATGTGAATTATTCTTAAGGATATTTTCCATGTGTAACATCCCCGTATTTCCGAGTTGATATTTATAAGAAAAAGGGGTAAAAAAAAAATTATTTCCTCTAAAATTTCAATTTATCATAGTTCAGTATGTAAACATAAATGCCAATTATAAAACTTTGATGCGTTAGACAAGATAATATGCTATAGCCACATCTAAGCAACTTTTATCGATTCGACAGGTCAAAGTAGATACATCACCTTATACATGTGTCTACCCATAGAACGTTACTTCAAACAACTGATAACATATATAAAATAATCGTTATCAAAGAGCTACTACAATCCTCGTGGGTACAAGCCCTTAACACAATCATTTGAACAAAATATCTTCATAAGAGTGTATAAACAAATAACAAAGGGATTAGTGACCATTCCCTAGACTTCCGAATGATGAGCAAATTGTACCTTACATTAATTCATAATACACCAACTTTCAATGTACGTTTGACCCCTTTAAAAATATACATACTTATCTCGATAGGAAATGACAAGCCTATCTCTACAACACTAACAAGTCCTATTATAACGACTACCGTGCATTCATTTATACAATAATATTTTCTAAACTTCATTATGAGCACTAAAGATGAGAATCCATTGATATAAAAATGACTTAGATGTGGCTATAACATATTAGCTTGTTTGACGCATCAAATTTTTATAATTGTCATTTATGTTTACATATTGAACAATGATAAATTGAAATTTTAGAGGAAATAAATTTTTTCTTTACCCCTTTTTCTTATAAATATCAACTCAGAAATATGGGGATGTTACATATGGTATTAGAGTCGAGGTTGCAGCACTCAGGCCAATGTGGGCTCAAGAAGGTATGAAGCATGTTGAAAACTAACAAATTGATTTTTGTTTGACCTGCATGAGGAATGGACGAAAGGATGAGTAAGCTCCAAGTTCTCTAAGAGGTATTTTTACTGCTTTACCAACACAATGAGTGAGATCGAAATCTGTAAGTTTCCAGTAGTACCTTCATTTTGTTTTAAAAGTATCCTACTTATACAATGAATAATTAGAATTGGGTTATAATATAATCCTAAGGTATTCAAGAAGAAGTGTGGTTGAGACTTTAGAAATATTTTTTCCATATATATGATTGTAGGCAAAGGATTCCATGTGGCAAGACCATAAGCCTATGAAATTTTCTACGAATAATTAAGTAAAGGTTTTGTAAATAAAGTAACCATTACAATATTGAAAGGACTATAAACTATCAAGTGGATTCCATTATGAAAGGTCGAACTAGAAATTGGATTTTGGTAGGTTAATGATATCTACATGGCTTGGACAACAAAAGAAGTATATATATGATTATGTATGAGATTATAAAAGGTCCAAATAAAGGTTGAAAGTGTATGATGTTAAATATCCGTTATTTAATCAAGTGCGATGAACTAAATTGGGTAGCAAAAAGACATCCTCTTTGTGACTAATTAAAATATATAGTTATAAGTAAAATTGGTTGTTTTGGACATTCTAGTGGAGTGATGCTTTCTATGACTGAGAATTGTCATCTTTACTACATAGGTTAGATAAGTACGTCATAACATTATATGAATATGTGTGGTTTTCTTATGGAAAGCTTTAAAACCTTATCACGATGATAAGAAAGGATGTAAAAGACTATACCCTTTCTTATATGAAGAATCTGGTTATTAGAATTTGTTGGTGTACAAATATTAGAAGTTTAACATGTTAGGATGATTGAATGATGAAGGAAGTAAGAAGGTAATCTAAGTAGTTACTACTATTAAGAAAGAATTTAGCATGTTCTTCACCTTGATGCTTGGTAAGTACAATTGAGGGCTTAGTTTATCAAAGAATTGATGTTGACTATTTTTGCTTGAGGGAAACAATTTTTTGAAGAAAATGTTACACTTTATTCCTTAAATATTGATATAGGTATGTCGCCATTCACTCTTAGATATCCAAAAAGGGAGATCAAATAAGAGATGATTAGATGTTATGGATGTTGTAAAGTGGTAAAAAGGTTATGTACTAACATTGCAAGATTACACCCTGAACATGACCAATCCAAGTGAATTGCTAGTTGTCAATTCATCGGTTTAGGTAGTTGAGTTAAAGCACTCAAGGGGAGTGGAGATTTACTTTTTACATCTTATGTAATGGGTTACAAGAATATTATGAACCAAAGATTAATGGTGAATGATGTTAACTATGTATTGACATTTCAGGATGTTGCCAGGATTATGATCGTTGTTGTGATCGAGGTGGAACAACGACTATAAATCCACTTGTATAAATAGGTGAAGCTAAATGGCTCAAGAGTGAGTAATGTTCTATATTACGCCTTATTATAATGTGGCTTATAGGATTGTATAAACCATGAATGATGGTTGATTTGTGTCAGGGTGTACCAATCATTAAAAACACATGAATGTGATAAGTAAATAAGTGAACTTATTTCATGTTATTATGTCAAATGTTGTAATGGACAGTAAATACAGACAAAATGCATAACAAATATGATAACACAATCATGGATTTTTTTTGTAGATCCTAACTATTTATAGGACTTGTTGAAAGACAAGATCATTATACATGTTATGAATAAAGTATGTCATAGAAATGGAGGGATTTGCTGTGTGAGCACAATGGTGTTAGGAAAATGATTTGTTGTGTGAGCACAATGGTGTTAGGCAAATGATTTGCTGTGTGAGCACAACAGTGTTAGGAAAATGATTGCCATGGGAGCACAATAGTGTTAGGTAAATGATTGCTATGTGAGCACATTGGTGTTAGGCAAATAAAGTGGAAAAATTTGATGATCCAACTCTACCTTGCTAAAGTAACTTTTCCCGGACTCAAGCAAGGAGGCTTGAGGGGAATTATAGAAGAGTATGTGATATCAATGGCAAGACCTAGGCACAAAGTTTGACATCTGGAAGATAGGACGCTATTTGATGTTTTTGAGGAGAAAACTTTTGACTAGCAACCAAAAGGGAGAGTAACCTCAAAGTATAGCCCGTAAGTCCACACATGAATTGGTGACAGATCTCGTGATCTGTGTTCAACAGAGGGTTGCTGAAGTTCCAAGAACTCAAGGAAGAGTTTGGTGATCAACCAAAGTGTTGTTGAAAGTTTTGCATCTTCATAATGTAAGAATAAAACACAAATTAACAATTTGCCTAGTAACTGGACAATTGAATGTCTAAATGTATGAATGTTATGAATACTTGAATAGGCAAAAATTCCTCAAGGGCAAGGATGGATGATGAATTTAGTTTTTGAATTATGTGAAATAGATGATGCTAACTTGTGAATGAAGGATATGTTTACCTCGATTTGAGGACTAGTTAAAATGCCCAAGTATTACAGGTAAAAGATGTCCTCCAAAAGATAAGTAAAGCTGAATTACTTGTGAATTCATTTTAGTTACATTGAAAAGCAATCTTGTATTTAGTTTTCTTATGATGATAATAATACAAAGAAAGTCTAGAAGATGTTCCATGAATAGTGAATGTGTTGTTACAAAAAGAACTCCTTGCTCATGTTCTTAATTGGATTATGAATTAGTGAAATGTTTTACTGAATCATGTGGAGAACCTGGTTTTGTTACACAAAAGTACAGCTATGAGCGATAACAGCTTGCAAAAATTGTGGAAATTTGAGGATTATCAAAACAAAGATGAGAAGCGAGAAAATGATGATGGAAGAACAAAAGACACGTTGTTGAACATCGAGGATGGTGTTATTCTTAAGGGGAGGAGGATGTAATATCCCTATTCTTCGCCCTACTATTTTTGTAAACATAGGATAGTAGAGATAGTGACGCAACAACGACGAGCAATCGAAATTCACTAATGGGTGAAAGGGAGATTTCTCGGCTAAGAAGCCATGGACGATAGTTGTTATGACTAGCTACCAAAGAGGGAGAAAATATTTTTGTCCTATGATTGAATGCAAAATTTGAACCACTAAGACTAATCCATTATCCTAACTACCTCAACTCAGGCATCAAGTGCCAAGTAGTATCTATAAGCCCTTACAGTTAAGTTTTCCTTAAGTGTTCTAAAAAAATCTAGCTGGTTATATAGTCTCCTTAAGATTGAGAAGGAAGGAAAGTGATTATATCTTATAATATATATGTATATCTTATAAAAGGATGTTATATTATAAGATACATAAGTCTATCCCTCTAAGAAGAAAGGAAATTATATATATACATATCATACAAGGATATTATAGGATACATAGATATATTTGATTTAGAAGGAAGGAAAATGAATCCTAACTATATATGTATATATATATATAGTTATCTATTAAGAGTTGGTTGACAATCATCTTCCTCTTAAGTGAGCGGAAACTTCCTTACAAAAGAACCAAGCCTCGGCCTTATGAAAACAAACCAAAAATATTTGCTTGGGATTCCATACAAATATATCAACCAGTATGGAAGTATGGTAATAAAATTTTGTAAGTGGGGTAAGATATGGAAAGGGCGCCAACCGAGTTTTAAGGGATTATTTCGGCATCCTACGAAATCAGATCCTTTTGTTGGTTACGTGTAACTAGGATAGACTCCCCGAGAAGGGTTTGTTTATTATTTATATTTATGGAGGCCTCAATAGTGAAGGGGGGGGATTTATGGAGTTGGTGTCTGCCTTCGGAATTGGCGAACTTTGGAAGGATGGATTCCGCCTGACTAGAGGAGTTTGGTCGATAAGTTCATCACATTAGACAATTGGAAAGCTTGACGCCCCTACCTGTAAGTACATGACATTGAAGTGTTTTATATTTTATTCCATAGAATTGTAGAACTTTGGAGTCGTTGTCTTGAAATTGCATTGTTCCTTATGCGGCTGCTTGTACTATATCACTCCCAGATACATAGATGCGTTTTCCCCATTCGTTTCCAGATCTTAAACTGATCTCTGCTTATTATCATTAGCATCGGATAGAGGCGTGTTACTTGCTGTTTTACCTTATGAATCTGGAACTTTATGCATTGTATGAGACCTACTCACAACATTATTTATATATATGCAATTTTCCAGTACTACATGGATCTTTGTATCCGACGTGGTTTTGGTTAATATTTAACTCGGGATTAGATAGAGCTGGCTTGAAGGTATACGAATACCTCAGCTTTTGAAGGATCCCTGTATCCGGTAGTATTTTGTTGATATCTTAAACCTATTTTGACTTCGCTGTGGAGTCTGAGTTGTATACATTAATCGACCTACCTTAGTGAATGGTGGGGACATGTTGTTCGTGGGGAAGTATGAAGTGTTTTTTTCTCCTGCCTCCTTCTTTCAATTCGATCTGACCTCTGCATCGGTATCGGTGAGGTCTGAGCTTATTCCTTTTGCTCTATTTTTTACTCAGGTACGATTTTGTTCTGAGCAATATCTACTTTTAGCATTGACAGGGAGACGATTCTCCGACGTCTGAGTTTGGCTCCTTTTAGTTTGATCTGCTCTTAGAAAGGATAGATCTACTTTTTATTTTTGTGTTGCTTACTGCGTTTGGGACACGATCCCTACAACTTTGTATTCATGTTGGTTGTTTATAAACGGATCCCTATCATCGAAGGGACAATACCTGAGTATTTTTTTATAGTTATGCTTGCTGTTTGCAATTTAGAAAACAATGGGACACGATCGCTGTAATGGTGATAAGCTCTGTATTATAACTTAATGTCGGCTACTTGTAAGTGGATCCCTATCATTGGAGTGATAAATCCGGTTTTGTTTATAGTTTAGTTGTTGTAGGTAATTTGTAAAACATTATGTTGATGCTTGCTGCGTATGGGACCCGATCCCTGTCATCAGTGGTAAGCTCTGCATTATTTTTTTTTAATGCTAGCTACTTGCAAAATGGATCCCTGTCATCTAGGGGAAAGTCCCGAGTATGATAGTTTATGCTAGTTGGTAAAATGGGAAACGATCCTTGTCATGAGAGGAGATATCTGCATTGATATTTTTAAAAGCTTGCTGTAGGAAATTTGGGAAACGATCCCTACCACCAGAGTGAATCCCTACTTTTATGTTTTAATGCTTGCTGTAATTAAAATAAGAAGACGATGTGTTCATACCCCGGTGTGTTTATATTATGTGATTAGAGAATGCTAGATCCCTGCTACTCTATGTAATGTATATGTTATGAGTTGCGATGATTATCCATGCTATATTTATGTATATATGATATGTCTATAAGGGAGATAGTATGAAGTGATCCTTGTACCCTTATTTTATTATGTTAGTCTTTCACTTCTCTTTGAAAGACAGAGAGGAATTCTGTGGAGGGATTGTGGAACCTCGTTAGGGTTACTCTTTTAATATTGAAACATATTTTGGATTCGAGAGACTGTGGAAGGTGGAAAAGGGTAATCTTGGAAACAATGTGTGTTGTAGTATGTAACTTACTATTTATTATAATAGTATTATATTCAGATTATTGAATCTCTCTTGTGAGAGGCTTGAGAAACAGAAAGTAAATTGTAAACACCTTGTAGGAAGGTGTACTCTTCTTTTGGATAAATAATACATGACAACTACTCTTGTGGACGTAGCCCAAAGGTCGGGTGAACCACCTATATTTTGTGTCTCTTGTGTTTGCAATTGGTGTGATTGACTTTACATTCAAATCTTGTGTTTGCAATTAATGTGATTTACTTTATGAAAGAAGTACATTCATATCTTGTGTTTGTAATTGATGTGATTTACTTTGTGAAAGATGTACATTAATATTAAGTTGAATTGATGCCTTCATAGGTTTATCTCATGTAGGATATTCAAATGGGTTAAGTATAGTGTATTACTTTGTGAAAATGTAAGTTTAATATGAAGTCATTCTTATTAAAGTGTAAGCTTAAGATTAAGTCATTTTTATATCGATGGATTCTCATCTTTAGTGCTCATAATGAAGTTTATAAAATATTATTGTATAAATGAATGCATGGTAGTCATTATAATAGGACTTGTTAGTGTCGTAGAGATAGTCTTGTAATTTCCTATCGAGATAAGTATGTATATTTTTAAAGGGGTCAAACGTACCTTGAAAGTTGATGTATTATGAATTAATGTAAGGTACAATTTTCTCATCATTCGGAGGTCTAGGGAATGGTCACTAATCACTTTGTTATTTGTTTAGACACTCTTATGGAGATATTTTGTTCAAATGATTGTGTTAAGGACTTGTGCCCACGAGGATTGTAGTAACTCTTTGATAACAATTATTTTATATATGTTATCAGTTGTTTGAAGTAATGTTCTATGGGTAGACACGTGTATAAGGTGATGTATCTACTTTGACCTGTTGAATCGATAAACGTTGCTTATATGTGGCTATAACATATTAGCTTGTCTGACGCATCAAAGTTTTATAATTGGCATTTATGTTTACATACTGAGCTATGATAAATTCAAATTTTAGAGGAAATAAATTTTTTCTTTACTCCTTTTTCTTATAAATATCAACTCGGAAATACAGGGATGTTACACCATGAGTGTGAACTAATGATGTTGAGAGACCCTGGTTGTAAGCTCGTTAATGTGTATTTTTTCCCATTGACTAAAAACTGCATCCAAAGTTCAACAAAATCCCATAAGATGGGGCCAAGTGTGCATAGCCATTGAGTGCCCAAAACCACATCACATCCACCTAAGGCCAAGGAAAACATGTCAGAGTGCATGTTATAATCTACCATAGAGATACACACATTGCGACACTTCCCCTTGTAAGGTAAGGTGTCCCCATTGGCAATCATGACTTCAAAGTTAGAGCAAGGATGGACAAAACAATCAGCATGTTTGGTGATCCGAGGGTCAATGAAGTTATGAGTGCTACCAGAATCAATGAGTATTGTAAGAGGGATCTTATTGAAGTAACCCCTGACCCGCATTGTTTGTGGGGTGGTGACTCCAGCTAAAGCATGGAGATATATCTCTAGGTGGTCGTCCTGAGACGAAGGGTCAACAGGCGGCTGCTGAATGTCGACTTGATCATCTATTGTATCTAGAGATTCTTCACTAATTTCATAGGCAGGCTGAGAATCCACATCTAAGAGATATATATTTTTTCTCAACACATCTATGTCCCCGAGTGAATTTATCATCACAATTATAACAAACCCCTTTTTCTCTACGTGCCCGCATCTCTACTTCAGAAAAATGCTTGATAGGAGTTGGTCGAGGAGCTGCCATGATGGGAGGTAATTGGGAACCCATATTTCTGAAGGGAACAAAAGTGGGTTTGGAGCATTGTTGGGCTGCGATATTGTTCTCTTCCAACTTAGCTAACCTCGAGGCTTCCATCATTGTGTTGGGACATAACATTTTGACCTTATATTGAATTACATCCTTTAGACCACTGATAAAATGACTCCTGTAGAATTCATAAGGAAATCTTTCTTTGTGATTGACGAGTTTGTCAAATTTTGTCTGATACTCTCTCACAGTGTCAATTTGGCGAAGTTTAGTGAGTGCTCCTATGAAGTCATCAAAAGCACTAGGACCAAATCGTTGCAAAAGGAGTTGGAAAAAATACGTCCATTTTTTCTCTTTATGAGCCTTGATATACCAACGGTACCATTGAAGGGCTTTTTGTTCCAAATGAAAGGATGCAAGTGGAACTTTGTTGACATCAAAAGTATTATGCATACTGAAATATTTTTCTTCTTGGTATATCCATTCAGTTAGATCATTACCATTGAAGCAAGGAAAATCAAGCTTCAGCCCACGAAAATTGCTGGAAGAAGAGAACCCAGTGTCTGCAGAAGACTCTGGCTGTTGTTTATTACTCATGGCTGAAAGCTCAAGATGGAGGCCAAGAAAATTTTCATCAAAATCTTGGAGTTTTGTTTTGAGGGCTGTAAGTTCTTCCTCCATGGTTTTTGCACCTGCACAGGTGACAACCATAACCAGTAGTTTTTTTTTTTTTTTTGAATGGGTAGAAAAAAAAAACTGCTTTAGTAAAGGAAAATTTGGATTTGGGGAAAACACTGATGGGTAATTGGGGTTTGACTAGGTTTTGGACACTTTCGAATGGACAGGGAAGCAGAAAATGGTGATTTCAGAAGTGGGGTGAAAGAATGGGAAATTTTTTCAAAGAGAGACAAAGACGCAGAAATAGGAAATGAACACTGTGGAAAAATTTGAAGGTGATTAGGTGAAAATTGAAGAAGTTATGGCAAACCCAAAAAATAGACAGATGTGAGATTTATGGCTTCGGGAAGTGGAATTTGGAATAGGGTCCTCAGGAATGAAATATGTAGAATGGGAATGCAGGGGAGTGAGTGAATTTTCAAGGGAAACGGAGTTAAAAGAAATAAGATATGGAGAATTTTTTTTTTTTCTTTTTCGAAATGGATCTGCAACGGCTCGGAATTGATCTGCAACAATTCTTGACAAATATAATATGCTATTTATTCAGGTATGCTCGGCTTCCTAATGGTTCAGTGGATTCACTCGGCCACCAATGCTGTCTGATGACTTGCGTATTGGGGCAGTACCCCTCAGTCCACGGCTTGGGTAAAACTGATAACCGCTTTCCCACAAATGACAGCTCTTGGTTTACCTCACCGGTGGGAACTAGTCAATCAGGTAGGGGTCATTGCCCTTTTCATTGGCAGGTCCTCTCAATGGGCTAGCTACTTCGGGGCTCCTGTGGTACTCCTCACAATGAGTTTTAGGGATATGCCCAAGTACTTCCCATAGTTAAGCGGATAGGGATTATTCCCAGATCCGAACCTGCAATTGAAATAAAAAATATAGATGTGAATTTTTTTTTTGGCAGAAATTCCACCCAATGAGCCCAAGAAAGTGCTCTGATACGAGATATGAAGAACTTCCAGCAATTAATTAATTAACATGCACGATATATCAGAAATAAGAAAACACAGAAGAGATTTATTGATCATGGGACACTTCGAGGGGGCAACTTCCTTTAATCAAGATCAATACAAAATAACTTGTGGAATCCTTCATTGACATCAACACGTACTTATATACTAAGTCTATGCGCCAATACTATGGATCAATACCATGGAACATATAATACTATGGGCTAATACAAATTATGGATCAATACCATGGAACATATAATACTACGGGATGAATTACAAAGCATATGTTGTAATGCTCCTAGAAGGGTTGTGGACCTTAAGTGCACCTGTCAAGTGATGTGGCTGAACAAATTCGATATAGTGGTCTCTTGAGCCTTGTTATGTATTAAATGATTGAGAAAAACTTGAAGATGCGAATGACAGAAATAATTGATAAATGAATTAATGAAATAAATTATATGTGTGGAGTGGGATAATTGATTGATTATATCTTGCTTAATTATTAGCCTTGATTGATCAAGTCAAAGTGCAGTGGGACAGTGACAGTCTTAGCTCTTTGACTTGGTAGGACACAACTAAGATGCGTCATAGCTTTCCACATTTATTATGAACTTCAGGATGGAGTTCTAAATAAGTAGGGGTGTATGTAGTGCCCCTAAACTACTGTAGACCATGAGAGCACCTATTAAGTGACCCGACTGATTGAAACATTACTAAAATGACCCCTTGATGTTATATTGAGTATATTCATGACTACAACTGATTGTGAATCAATAAAATAATGATATATGTGTATTTGGATAGTTGATGTAAAAGAATGATTACATGTTGTTTAACGATTAACTTTGATTATGAAAAATGTACATGTGAATGATGCTTAACGACCAGCCGCATGATTGATTATGTGATGAGAACGAAAAAATTAAATATTGATGAGATGCATTTTTTATTAGATGAATGAGTAATGTTATGAGTAAACTATAAATGCATAACGAAATAGCAGATTTAGGAATCATATTATGATAATTGAGGATAATACTATTAATATATGTTTGTGAAAAATGTGTATAGCGGTAGGTGAAATGGTTCAACGACGAATACACAAAGGAATTGAAGGGTTGTAGAGTACAGATAAATCACACACAGGGAAAGCGATGACGATGTCGACTTTCAACGGAATGCCAGGCATGAGTAGAGAAGCATTGATCCGCTTACTCAGGAGAAGTGTGAGGTCGTGCGGGTGGGCCACAATGGAGTTGGTCATGTACGAGTTGAGAGGCGCGTAGTAAGGATGGACTTACTCCTCAGCGCCATTAGTCCCTAATAACGTGTAGACGGAGGATAGAAGGTAATGGCTTCTAAAATCCCTACATGAAGTTTCTACAAGTCAAAATGAAAGGATATCGACAGAAGGGCCCGACGATGCGGTACCCTACCGAGAATGGAAAGAGTGGACGCAAGGACCCAACGATGTGGTACCTTGCCGAGAAATGGAAGCAACATATGACTGAACCTGACGTAGTGGTTCCATGTCGGGGAAATGAAATTAAGGAACGGGAAGGCCCAATGGCACAGTATCGGGATCCTAGTAAAAATGATCATTAAACTGAATTGCATAAAAACGTATAAATTTGTACCTAGGGCATTTACTTAGAAAAATGCATTTTAGTATTGTAAACAATAGAAATTAGTACTTAAGACAATTGCACATAAAAGATTATGTTACCATTTAAAATAATATTAATTATTGGTTATGCATTCGCACATAAAATATTATTTTGGCATTTAAAATAATAACAATCATTATTTAGGCATTTGCACATAAAAAAATATTTTGAGTATTTAAAATAATATAAATCTTTATTTAGGAGCAAAATAGAATCCCAAGCATAGACACCTAGTCAGCTCCACCTTCACCACAAATTTAGGAGTTAGGGGAAATATCTTGGGGACAAACATGAGAAGACTTAGGAATGTTGGAGCATCTCCTAGAAAAAATGACACATGGATGGGTGAGTCTTATTTAATTAGAAATTTAATAAAATAAATATTATTGCTTGGAGCGACATGTGTTGCAAGGGATTTTCCTACTTAAGGAAGGCCTTGGGAAGGGAGAAGGGACCTAGTTTTTGGATGGATATCGTAATTTTTGCGATAGATGCGACTTGCTGCTATTAGGGTTTGGCTAGAAATTCTTGTGGGGGGGAAACCCATTGAAGGGTTTCTTGAGAGGTGTGTGTGAGATTTACGACCCAAAGCTCGGGGGAGGCCATGCGACTGAAAGCATGAGCCTATGGTGGGGTGGTGAAGCTAACGGTTGCTTCACCTATGGTTAAACGAGCTTTGTTGGAGGGATTCGACACAAGATGCGGACGACAATGGACCAGCTGGATCAGGTTGACAGGTTATGGTTTTGTTTATATTTGCTAAGTAATTTAGTTAATTTATTTTATATATCTAGTAATTAGGGTTTCTAATTTATTGTGTAACAAGCTGTTGAGTTTCAGGTTAAGATGGAAGGACCCTACAAGAGGGGCCCTACATTTGGTATCAGAGCCGGTTGAGTCTTGAGGGCACCGGACTCAGATTTGTTTTAGGGGTCCATTAGTGACCATGGTGAAAGACGACGAAATTGGAGCTGTAGCATTGGAGGAATTTCGTCTTCGACTAGAAAAGCTACTCTACAGGTTCTAGTTTACTAAATATTTCATATTGCATTTCTGCTTGAAATTTATATTTGAATCATTATATTTCATGAGTCGATGTGAAATTTCTGAGATCTATGAAATTGCAATCCTGTTATGAAATTAGTGAATGAATAATTCATTTTCTGAAATTGGTAAATTTAGTTATTATTCTGCTTTGAAATTTTATATTTCGTGAGAGTCGATGTGAAATTTCGGAGATCTAGGAAATTATATTTCTGTTATGAAATTAGTAAAGGAATAATTTTTTTTTTTTTTTTTGGCTATGAAAATGATATCTGGAATATTATACTTCCTGAGTCGATGAATAATTTTAAGATCCATGTATTCTTGTTTTTGCTACGAAAACTGGTAAACTAATATTTTTATATATTCCGAGATCCATGAATATCTGAATATTTTCTGCTATGGAAATGGATACTCCGTTTATTTAATTCCTGTAGCTTATTTCATAACACTGCTATCTGTTGGAAAAATTCACGGCTCGGTAGCTGGGAAGTCCCTTCCTTTTTCTTTATTATTATTATTATTAAGATACTTTAAATTCTTGCCTACCTTGAAAATCTCAGTCGTGTAAATTCCGGCGACATTTCATTATTATTGATTCTTATTATGATGGCCGATGTTCAAACTCAAACTGAACAAATCCCACCTCAAACGCTACCAAAAATTTATTGTTGACTAAAGCATTCCTTCCAGATCGGTTAAGCCCTAACTTGACTCAGGGTAAATTGTTCATAACTGTCCCTGCTTAGCCAACGCAGCTACTTCTTATCAAATTGATTCTACTCCAGACTCTGCATAATTCCTAATTCCTTTCTTTATTAATCTTCTGTGGGCTAAGGCATTGAAGTTGTGCATGACCTGATAGATTGAACTCTTTCTCACATCAACCCATGGTTTCTACTTCTGCACTGCATGTAACGCTATCTACAGGATTGCTGTAATCAATATAAACTAGACACTGTCACATTAATGTCTATTTCATGAGATCCCTGAAATCAAACCGAACCTGCAAGTCTGTGGTGTTATCGATTCCATTATGTAAGGACCTCGGCAGTAACTCCTGCCATATTGATGTTCTAATTTAACCTCTGATTTCGAATCCACTTTGAACTCTGTAATTTCCATTTAAACTCTGCAAAGTATCTGAATGTGGGGTATTCATTTATCCTCTGTCGCAATTATGTTACCCTCATCTCCGGTGTGTTAGGAATTTCTTTCCCATGGATACCATACACAGATCATTTGTTTTCATCGCATCTCATGTTAAAAACCACATTTCAATCTCGTAAGGATATTGATTTATCTCCGGATTAGTGAAAGGTCGATTCCGCAGCTTCTTAAGATTTGTGCTTATCACCCAAGTCCGTCCTCACCTATAAATACCTGTATCCTCTCTCTCGCATCCTGTAGTGGAAGTTTCAAACCAAGGTAATGATCCGGGGAAAGTACCCTCGTTTATGGCGGTAAGTGATCACAGTAGAGCAGATTGAAGTTGATCCCTTGATAGGCGTTTATTACAACCTGGAAGTGATTATGCCATCCATCTGAAAAGGATAAATTAATTCCACAACCTATGTAAACACCTGACTCCAGTAGCGAGGGAGTAGATGGATACCTTGACAGATGTCCATTACGTGTCACACCTTCTTGGTTGAGATCCCTTGCTTAAACTTGACTTCCCTTGAGTTCGATGCCGTTGGAGCTGAGACCTCGTAGCTATTAATGAAGCCAGTTGTTTTAATGATTAGTTCGATACCGTCGACCTCTAATTAGGGGATTGTCTAATTGAAAATCTTGTTAATACTGTCACCCGATATATGCTATCGTTGCGTCAATTATTTGTTGACTGTAAGTGCTTACTGTCTCATGCATAAGGTATGGTTCCATTAAGAATTTAGTTGGTTGATGTGCATGAATTTATTTTTAACTTTATGCTTCTTATTGTGCGTGGACGGATCCATGGAGATGACAGTCAACATTGTTTCATTTTGCTGTTTTGCTTCCCTCTCTGCCCATAAAACAGTCCGACCCAATTTTCCCCATGTTTATGGTTTGGTTTGTTCTACCGTGTTGATGATGGCGTGAAACCTTCGTTTGATCCCCATGGTATAAGATAGGGGTTCGACTGTTCCTTTTGATTGATCTCCCTTCGACCTTTTCGGAGTAGGTCATTAGAGCTCTGCGCTTTGGCCGTAGATATGCGTGATGTTTTTTTGTATACTTTTGTCTTCTTTTCTGATATTGAAGTCGAACTCCGTCGGTAGAAACTCCTCCTTGGTTTTTGCGTCCTTTTTTTCCTATTTTTTGGGGTGGTTGTTTTGTTCTGGCCATCTTGTTTCTCTTATCATTAATCACCGAGTTTAGATCAGGGTGAAGTTGTTGTTAAGGTATGCGGTGATTGCGCTACCCTCGGATGTGTCGAGTGAACCGGCAGAGTTCCTGCGCGGTTGTCACCTTCCAGCCAAACCCGTCACGAAGTTTGCACACTCAGCGACCTCCCCTAATTTGATAGGCTATCGGCGTTTTATCGTTCTATGTTTGATTGCCAGTGCCCATCCCCGTGCCAAGTTGGCTGCCAGTGTATACTCCTGTGCTGTGTACATACATGACGTCTGCACCATGTTATGCCTGGATCGGCGGTCTCCATTACGCTGGATGAGTGGTACGTAAGATGTGGTTATGTCTTACTTTTAATCTTTGTAACCATATTATGATCCTTATCAGTTGTGTTATGTTAAATGGTTATTAAATATGTTGTGAAAATTTTCCGACGTGGTATGCTAAAGATTTGACAATTACGTTATGTTATGTTAAATGGCTATTAAATATAATGGGAATGAAACGATTGTATTTTTAATTCCTTCTTATGTTCAAGAAAATATTGTTGTACTATTACATAAAAATATTTGAACTCCTATCTTGCCAGTATTCCAGTTCTATCGTAATAAGCTGCGGAACAGTTGTGAATCTATTTTCTGTGATATGCTGTCCACCGGTACTTAAAGATCGCTGGGAGAATGCCACTGTAGATATGGTGAAACGTTGGTGAAATTAACCCTTGTTGTGCTTATATCGCAGCGGAACTAAATAAAGGGTACATGTATGTAGGATAAAATCAATTACATTCGTTGAGTATGGCTTGATGTTAGAATAGAATGCTTGCATTGACTTGAGTAGATTAAAGAAATTATAAATGCCTCATTTTATAGACTCATGATATATGAGTAAATTTTAGAATATAATTTAGTTGAAGCTAATTCAAGTCATAGATAATACATACGTTATAAATGTTTTTATTTTGATATATAAGGAAAGGGGTGCATAAACTATGTTAAAAGAATTAAATAGTAATGCACACATTTAGGGATTCCAGTTCATATGTATTAAGAATGTCGAAACGAAATCAAATGTAGTCCATATATGCATATGTGGTTTTAATATGGTATCAAAGTATAGTTAGTTTTTTAAGTATAGTTAGTTTTTTAGAAAAAAATCAATATATAGGTGTTATATAAACAAGAGCTACAAGGTGGCAATGTCTCCGTAGTTGTTTTCAGTAATTGTTAATAAGTAGTCAACAATAGATTTGGAATGTTATGTTAGATGTGGAAGATACATATGGAAAAGAGAAAACAACAAGTTTGCCTTTTTCGAGAAAACAACAAGTTTGTCTTTTTGGAGAAAACAAGAAGTGGATTACTAGGTTAGACACGGGTTTAGCATTTATGAAATGTGGGTTTAATCACTTGTAATACAAATGAACCACTATAGTATCAATTATTTCCGAAATCCAAGACTTGTTGTTGACATTAAAAGTAGTGTACATCATGAACAAGAATCCTCAGGAAACATGTTATTATCATTCACGGCACTACAAATGTTAATTCGAATTGTAGATATCAATCCCATTTTGGTGCCACTTGTATAGCCAGTGCAAGACAGGTGTCGAATGAGTCAATGTGGTGTGAATACTCATTTAATTCGAGGGCCAAAGAAACTATTAGGTTTATTTCTAAACAACCAAATGTTGTTTAATATTTTTTCTTATTTCATTTTAAAACTAACAAATTTTGTGGTATTTGTCATACACATAAATTATTAGGTTTATTTTTAAACAACCAAATGTTGTTTAAGATTTTTTGTTATTTCGTTTTGAAACTGGGCACTGAATGCCCAAGATGGGGTTTGTGTCTCCAAGATCCACCACATAAAAGTCATCAGTCAATGTATAGTTCCCCAATGTTATGCTCAGGCATGACATTATGGGCCCGTGCTCCCACCAACCAATTAAAATATATTCGCCATCTAGTTCCTACCTATAGCTTGGTAGGCTTCTCATTCACACCAAGATATAATGTTTCCACTATCAACATGCTTGCACAATGGAGTACGTATCCTTGTCGTAGGTGGGATGCCTATGAATAGCATCAGAGAGTGTCTCCAATGATAGGCCATCACCGAGATAATGTCTCCAATGGTTTTATTAAGCGAAATCGCTGAGTCCCTTCTAGTTAAGGTGATTCTTTATGCGAATGAATTACAAAATGATATAATATTCCGCATGTGTGATAGGAAGAACATAGGGTTTCCTATAGAGTTTAGACTTTCACCCCGATAGTCAATATAGGCTCAATAACCAAAACTCACAAGCAAAAAAGGTCCTACAAGCAAAAAAAATGCTTACTTAATTGTTGTATAATTCTACCTGCATCGCAAAACACTCATAGTTAATTTGTGAACGATTTATTTATTATTAGTTAGTACCATTGCCTTAGCTTTAGAAGAGGGAAAATACATAACAATGATCAGGTGGCATACTACACGCATGATTGATTGATCGATTGAGTCACAACCGGGGATATTAAAAAGATAAACTACAAAAAGGGGCTGTTGGATGCAGTCCTTGCGAAAACGAAGCAATCAAATGATAAATTTCTGGGCTTTCATTCTTGGCATTTAATTCCAAAGCATGCATTGTATGGTTTTCTGTGTAGCATTGAATGATTTTTAAACAACCAAATGTTGTTTAAGATTTTTTCTTATCTAGTTTTAAAACTGAAAAATGTTATGGTATTCGAAAATTGGTTGTTTACGATTTTTTCTTTAAAATTGAAAAATGTTATGGTATTTAAAAATTTATTATAGACTAGATAAAACATCGTTAATATGAAAACCTAAAATATTGACTCTCGCGGCCGATCCAACTGCCATGAGTAAACAAAATGATGCAAATAACGAGAAAAATTTCAAAATTTAAGTTGGGAAGCTATAAATATACTTTGTAGACTTTGCCGACTTTGTTAAAATGTTACCAAATGTTATATGCTTTGGTATAGCACAAGAATTAGTGTACAAAAGACCAACAACAAACCATCAAACCCTCAAGAAAATCGTTTCCATTAATTCCATGGAGTAGCGCTTTCATGTACCACATTATTATGATGAATTTGCTCAATGAGAGTTTACTCAAAGCCATAGCAATAACAAAATGACTTATATCATACTGCTGGAGTTGGAGTTGTCACATTGCCGTCGCCGTGCCCTTATATCATACTGCTGGAGTTGGAGTTGTCACATTGCCGTCGCCGTGCCCTTATATCATACTGCTGGAGTTGGAGTTGTCACATTGCCGTCGCGGTTGTTGGCTCAGGCGTTCCCATTTCCAAGTCCACATCTACCATAAGTAATCTGATTGGCCAAATCAAGCATACAATAGGTAACTTCGTTTCAAAACTAACAATTAGTATAAGAACTAACTTACTATAAGACTAACTATGAGACTGAAATGAAGCTAGGTATAAGAACTAACTTACTATTGAGAATACGGTTAAATTTAAACCTGTATATAGTAGAGAAAAAATTAATTATCATATATAGATATATACAGTGCATTAAAATGAAATATATGAATACATTGAAGAAGGATCTATTCCCTTAAAATTGCTTAGTTTAGAGAATGAATTGAAGAGTAAATATCTTATTAAAAATATAAATAAAGGAATCAGCGTTTTTGTTCCTTCCATTAAAGAGGTTCAATCCATAGAAACTAAGAGAAATATAGCTATTAAACTACTTATGATTGACACTTGGATGGTGGGAAGAGTTGGAGGGCGGTGGTATCCTCATTGGTGAAGCCAAGCCTCATTAATCAAGGGAGTGGAATTAATCCCCAAAGACAACTTTCATGATTATCCGAAAAGTTTGTCCCATTTTCGAAGAAGAAGGAGAAATGACGCCAAATGTTGGATTCGATGGTGGCAGAAAGGAGAGGGCGCAACCCTTGATCTCTGGGATTTGGTCCGATCACTACGATGGGAGTTAATAGAAATCTCTGCCACAAGTAAAGGGATCTCGACAAGAAGTGGTTGGTAAGCGTTAGTATTGTGACCTTCAGATTATTGATGTTTGTATTATTTTAGCTCTGCATATATATATTTTAGTGATATCTTCTTGCATGGATGGACATAGTTCTTAATTATAGCAGTAACCTTCACATTATTAATGTTTGTATTATTTTAGCTCTGCATATATATTTGTAGTGATCTCTGCTTGCATGGATTGACAGAGTTCTTAATTATAGCAGCAATCCCTGTATAAATTACTTGACCTCAATAGCGATCTCATTTATGTTGATCTATCCTATCGTTGTCAGATTTAGCAACCCCGGTATATATGCATATTATTTGGACTGAAATTTGAGTTTTGATCTCGCATGGGATGGGACGGCTCTATAGGGTCCTGATACCATTGCTTCATATATATATGCTACATTTTGATATGGAGAAAACAGAACGATCCATCTTTTGAGAGGATCGATCCATCTTTCGAGAGGATCGACCCCAGGACCTATTGCATTTGACTGCATTGCCTTTAGGATGGGCGTGATAGACCTCTGTGTAATGCATGGCCGACTCTTCTACGCAATCGCTGAAAGGCGATCTCTAGCTTGACAGAAATATGGTTTGTGTGACTGAAAAATTTGGTTAATAATAACCCGTTTACACTTTTAGCTTTCTTAAACCATCTAAAATATTGAATAAATGGAAGACTAAAAATATATGTAGCCTGGGATCTGGAAGTAATCCCATTTGCTATTCTCTCTAACTATTACAAGATCACAAAAATACTCATGTATAGATTAAGCTACATTAGAAACTGATTACAAGTTAATACAATATACTCATGTATACATTAAGCTACGGTAGAAACTAAAGATGGGTATTATAAGTACCTTTGAAGAGTCCGAAGAGGAGCATAAAATGGTGAAAACTGTTATGCTTACTTTACTTCAAATGGAGAAAACTGTTAATACCTGGGGCATAAGAACCTACTAATTATCCAATATTTGTCTAACCCAATATATGTCTAGGAGAGTGCGCCAGTGGACGCGTTATGATCATCAACATCAAGAGAAAAATTGGTCTTAGCTTTGTGGCCGCGCAATCTCCTAGTGTCATTATCATAGGCATGGGTGGCTTCCTGGGCAGTTTCAAATGTCCCTTGGATGCTTGAGTTTAGGCAGAGCACTGAACTTGATCAAACCGAAATTGTTTTTCACAGAGAGAGGTCTCTGATTTGCATGGTCGTGTAAGTGGCAAGAGCTATTGATTTGAGTGCATGGGCCTGTAGGTGGCAAGAGCCAACGATCCAGTGAGACTGCAGCTCAAAGCAGATGCCCTAATCAAGCGACTGTAACAATGCAGAGTTGTCAGAGCAACAAACAGAGTTGTGATTCAGAAGAGCTTTGTATTGTTGTGAAAAAAACATCTCACAATTTACTTTAGTTAATCGATTTGATTGCAGCAGCCACTCATACATACATGCACAAACCTCAAATTTTCACTCTTTTCTTTTCGTGATCTTGAATTGAAATTAAAATGTAAAGGTTACTTTTGCATAATAGAAAAGTTCTAACAAAAAACACATTGAAAGTAAAGTGCTCGTAAAAAGCACGTTGGATTTGCATTTAGAATAGGTCTGTATGGTGTCGGGAAGGTTTGCCATTAAGTGCCGTGTGGGGACAAATTGAAAAAATCATTATCTTTTCGAATGATATTACAACATCTCTGAATAATTTTACACGTTCCAGGATTATTGATGGTGTCTGGTGTCTGGTCTCTGGTCTCTTTCCTTGTGGATTTAGGCAATCCCGCATCATGCGCATACATCCCTGCATACTCACGCCATTGACTCCATAACTTGGATGGGATAATCTTATTAATGCATCCAAATCAATCTAGGGAAAATGAAAAATTGATATGTCGGTTGGGTTGTAAAACATGTCATTCCGCGCCTCCTCCCGGGAAGAGGGAAAAACGAGAATGACATCACATCTTCCAACTAATAATATTTCAAAAAAATTCATTTTTAAAAATTTTGTTAATTAAAAGATATTTTAAATTATAAAAAAACTATAAAGTAGATGAAAAATTTATAGATCAGGTAATTAAATAATAGGGACTTGGTGAAACATATATGTTCCCCTCCATGGACATAAAAAATGTTGGATAGGGGAAATTGAAATTTCAATATATAGTGAAAATAAAGGTATTGTTGTGTATAAGAGTTTTATTATATATATATAGAAAGGAAATATCAATGAATCTAAAAGGATCTCTACAATCCTTCTGTAACATGTAATATTTATATGTATATTTTGATTAAGAGAGAAAAGGTGTATTATTTCATAGTTGAAATAAAGATGTGGTTTGAGTATGTATAAAAGTGTTGTATATGTGGATTATAAGCTTTCTATTTTATGTATTTGAAATTTCAATTAAATTTATATATACTTAAAAGGGAGTCGTAAATGCATCTTTAACATATATATAGGCATCGTTAGCATATATATATATATGTGGGTGGATATTAAGATAAAGGGGGCATGTTTATATGAATGGACTTCTTCTGTAAAATCCTACTCATTTATGGCATGGACATAAAAAATGATAAATTGTATAGGAATATTTATTATGAAAGGAGTGTTATTCTTTTTATTAAGAAAGGGAAGTATCATTTCAAACATATATAGGAGCTTTATTTATTCTCTAAAAAGAAATATATATATATGTAAAATCCTACTCATTTATGGCATTGACATAAAAAATGATAAATTGTATAGGTATATTTATTATGAAAGGAGTGTTATTCTTTTTATTAAAAAAGGGAGGTATCATTTCAAACATATATAGAAGCCTTATTTATTGCCTAAAAAGAAATATATATATATATATATATATATATATATATATATATATATATATATATGTTTGGGACTCTTAAAATCATAGCTTAATATAAAGATAATGTTTTTATATAGTTGGGAAAAGCTATCATATAGATGGTATATGATACTATCATAAAATTACACAAACAAGAGCTAGCAAATAAATTTAATTGGATGTGAATAGAAATGATACGATAACATAAATGATGAAATGATGTAAGAACACGATGAGATCCTTGATTTGGACATGAAAGTAGCGATGAAAGGACTAGGAGATAAACTTTAGTACATTCGACTCAGTTGCTAAGTTACGACACTTTCGTATCATATCGGGAATCTAACTCATGGAATTGGAAGTAGTCTTTTGGGAATTGGATTTTGGAATATTTGGTAGTCGCTCCTGATTTGTTAAATCCATGATTATATCTTACCTACCTATGTTTGACTATATGTCATATGATGCTTAACTTCTCATCTTGGAGGGAGGATAATCAATTAGATGGGAATCCTTGCTTAGATTTGTTATGCTAAATGATGATTTGATAAAATTTTGGGTGGCTATTGACGTAATGCAGCTTGTTAAAAAATTGGACATCGTAGACCCTCATGAATGAATAAGAGATATAGGAAATCTAGTTGGGACTGGCAATTATTGAATGTATTATCGGATTGATATCATATGAAATTATGATTGAGTTCCTTAGGAGGTATTGAAACCATGATGATAAAATAGAAAACTAATGATTAGAACCACCAACACTTATGGCCATGATTGCTTGAGAAAAATAGAAAAGAGAGACAATAGGATGAAAATGGGAAACTAAAGAAAAGCCTAGCGTCAAAATTACAACAAAAAAATTAACTTCGGGACAAAGTTCTATTTAAGAGGGGGTGTATGTAATGCTCCTAGAAGGGTTATGGACCTTAAGGGTACTTGTCAAGTGACCCGACTGAACAACTTCAATATAGTGGTCTCTTGAGCGTTGTTATGTATTAAATGATTGAGGAAAACCTGAAGATGTGAATGATGGAAATAATTGATAAATGAATTAAGGAATTAAATTAGATGTGTAGAGTGCGATAATTGATTGATTACATCTTGCTTAATGATTAGCCTTGATTGATCAAGTCAAAGTGCAGTGGTACAGTGATAGTCCCAGGACTTTGACTTCAGAGGATGCAACTAAGATGCGTCATAGCTATCGACATTTATTTTGAACTTTGGGACGGAGTTCTAAATAAGTAGGGGTGTATGTAGTGCCCCTATAATACTGCAGACCTTGAGGGCACCTATTGAGTGACCCGACTGATTGAAACATTACTAAAATGAACCCTTGATGTTATATTGAGTATATCCATGACTACGATTGATTGTGAATCAATAAAATAATGATATATGTGTGTTTGGATAGTTGATGTAAATGAATGATTACATGTTGTTTAACGATTAACTTTGATTATGAAAAATGTACATGTGAATGATGCTTAACGACCAGCTGTATGATTGATTATGTGATGAGAACAAAGAAATTAATTATTGACGAAATGCATTTCTGATTAGATGAATGAGTAATGTTATGAGTGATTATTAATTTGAACTTTAATAAAGGCGTGAGTGATTATTCCGAAGAATAACGATAGTACGCGTAAATACCGTGTATGCGGAGTGTTCTCCGTCCACATGACTGGACCAAGAAATGGAGTAGCCTAATGGTTGCTTGCTTATAAATATATTCATCCCCAATTGCATACAATTGGATTCATGAACGCACTTCTCCTCGTTGGAATTGCAGATATTATTTTTCATATTCCTCTCATAAATGAATGCAGTATTATATACCAGTTGATAAAAGTATGGATGTAAGAACTGCTTCTGCCATTGCCCAAGCTAGCGGGGCTGCCCATGCAGTAGCAAGTCTACGCAGGTTATCGCCTTTTCAAACAAAATTTGGAACATCAATTCGTAAGAAGTCACAAACTAATTACCAAATTGAGTACAGGATCTTCACGAGAAGAGCTTTTGTTAAAGCTGCGAGCCCAAGTGGCAACCAATTTGGCTCAAGTACTTTGATCTGCCCATCTGCAGCTTTCTAGTTTTCGTAAACAAATAGCTAAGGAAGCACTGCTTTTATGTCTAGCTATTTGTGACTAACAAATCCAGATTTTATTTTAACGATTTTTTAAAAAACACTGGCACTGCAGGTGATCCAAGCAGAGTGGATGCAGAGATGATGGTGTTGAGAAAACAGATGCATGAGCTTAGAATGCAAGAAACAAATCATAGTCCTCCAGAGCACTGGATGAAGTGGGAGAAGGACTGGTCTGTTACGTACGCTTCAAACATTTGTCAAATCCTTCGATGGTTGCAGAACAACTTGATTAATACCAGACCCGCCATCGCCATCGCTGCTTTGGCTCTGATACTGTTGAGCGTCCCTGTATTTGTGCTGCTTCTCCTCTTTCAAGTTTTGGGTCCTTTGAGTGAATTGACTATGGAGTGTGTCACCAAATTATTAGATGCGTAAGGCTGGAAATTAGCTAGAAATTAGCTATATCGTTAAAACAGGTTTTTAGCCCAATTTTCTGCAAACTTAATTTGACTCACATCTTTGCTAGGAGTAGATTCTATGATTCTATGTATGGATGCACCTTGACTCGTCTCTAGGAGGAGTAGATCCTATGCACGGATGCATCTTATGTGGCATACTTCATATCAATGGATTCGTTAAAGAATTTATCCATCGACATATAATTTTCAATGTTTTTTGTTTTTGAGTTTATATGATAATCTTTGTTTTTTTCAAACTTACATTTAGGAAATCATGTCGAACCAGCAAAAAGAAAAATCAACACATAAAAAGTAAACAACAAAAATTTAAAAATATATATATATATATATATATGCCTGCTTCCTCTTCAAAAGGGTATTTTTTTCTTTTTGATTTTTGTAACTAGTAAAAAAGAGTTTATGTGCACACAATGTGTACGAAATGCAATTAAAATTTGCAACGGTTAGTTTCAAAAATTAATAAGAAAATATAGTTTTCTAACTTAAATGAAAAAAAGCATTTTGTAAATTTTTTTTTCAAAACTTATGCATTTATCACTAAATTATTTCACATGAACACATGCCACTTGTTAACTTTTCCTAAAATTTACAAGAACAAGCTTATCATTAATACAATTTTGGTATATTAGATAATAATATATATTTTTATTATATAGGTGAAATACTACTTATCTACAATTTGTTTTTTTGTTGCATGTCGTAATTCACAAGGCATATATGAGTTTTGAGAGCTTCAGTTTAATAAATAAATCAAAATCAAAATTTCACCATTACTTTTGGCCAAAAAGTGTTACACATCGTCATGGATTCACCCCTATGTAATAAATTGCACATGATTAGAAAATCTTCATGATGAGATCCTACAATGAATAAATGTTCTATGCAATAGTATTTTCTTGCGAACGAAATTTGGTAATTTTGATTTCATAAATGTTGTGTTAGGCGTTAGGTAGTAATGATGTGGTCTTAAGTGTTGAGTTAATATTTAAGATGAAGTGACCTTGTCTTCATGTTATGTATGGCATCATATAGATTATGTGCAAATTAACCAACTAACTCTTTAGAGAATTGATAATTTTCGTAAAAATATTAATTTCAACCATGTCGCCATATTGATAATAAATGGTTCACAAGTGCATTCATCTATACAAATACCCTTATTGGTATTAAGGGGTTGCTGGCAAATTCTAATATCAACAAGAGCCACAAAGTGGCGATGTCCCCGACATTGGTAGTGGGGGCATTGTCAAGTGTATTCTATTTATGTGAGTTGCATAAAAAAGTAGTCAAGTAAGGTAGTAAATAATTTTTAATTTAAATGGGTATATAAAATGCAATGTAGAAAAAAAGAAAGAGGTAGTTCTTTTGCATGATAAAAAAAAGAGAGAATAATTGTGGAACTTGAATAGAAAATTGTAATTGTATACCTATTACATACTTGCATTTATATTAGATCTGTGAACAATTTTTTTCTTTATAACATACCTACATTGTATTATAGAACATGAAAATAATATTTTTTCTATGCGACAAGCATTTTGTTTCAAAGACCATGAACTAGTGCGTTTAGTAAAAAAGGCAAGGAAGATACAATGTCTTCAACAAAAACAACAAAAACTACAGGCATAGATCTGTTGGAGCCATAGCATATGCACTCTGCTTCAAAGGTTGAGGGAGGATGCGCTGTAGCAAAATCTGCAACACTGGTAAGATAAGCATATTGGAATACCATGGTAAATGTCTGTGATCGCTACAGATGTGGACTATTTTTAGTAGAATTGGAGAGACAATAAATGTAATTAGTAAATACAAAAGAAAACAATCAAGTATGGGGTCATTGAGACTCGACATTTGCAGGAAAACAACTTGTCTGAATTAGTTGGAGGATCACCGAGACTTTAGTGTATGCAACTTGCATGGGATATATTTTTTTGTTGCAAACACAAGCTGTGAGCACTAAAGGCAGGAAACAGCTAAGTGCAATATGAAGGGCTTGAATTGAAGCCATGTGCTTTTAACAAAATGGATGACACTAAGCAAACAAAAAGTCGACAGAAAAACATAATGCTCAGATGAGGAAATAACTCAGTGTAATTAGAAATATGGCAGAGCTGCTTGAATATTAATATAAATTCAAAGTATTTTGATCACTAACTAGTTCAGTTACATTCCATGGGTGATAAACAAACACATTGAAAACAAGATCACAAAAGCTTCCTGCCTTTCTCTGCTACAAATGTATATGCAAATATCCAAGAGTGAATTTATATTGAACTTTCCACTCTTGGGAAATGCTGCCAAGTCCAAAAAGCATTCGTCGGACTCATCATCAAGGACATTTGTACTTGTCCTTGATATAGATTCCGCTCTTGAAAGTTTGCTAGCATTTTGAAAAATTTGCTGGGGTTCATTGCCCAAAGAGCTCGCAATCATCTTGAGGGCAAGTGGTAAACCCTTGCTTTGTATTTGAACACCGAAAAATGCCAGCCATATTCAAAATTGCATTTTGCAGTGGCATAATCGGTGCTTTGGCAATGTTTTTTTCCTGCGCATTGCAAAAAGATAGTGAGCAATTATGTTTGCATGGTTTTTGCAATTGATCGTAAACTGAGTTTGCAAGGAAGCTTATCTCTTCTGATTGAAAACCACACTATGTGTCAAACATTGGTATGGTCATTTAAACAAGTATCTAATCATGGCTTATCATTATCAAAATGTTCAACAAGAAATTTATATATTTTCAAAAGAAATCATTGAAAACGTGCAGATCATCAACATACAGAATCCTAGCTTCATGAAGTAATCAAGTGAATTTGGCATACCTGGAAGTAAAAAAATATTCAAGAGATGATATAAAAGTGATATTGATCTCCTGCATGGTAAACATAGAGTATATTTGGCTTCTGTTTCAATGGGTGACTACTACCTTCAAAGTCATTGAAAAGAATTTAGCATTCCAGTTACATAATGAATAACAAATACAAAATTATAAATAATAAGTAGAGTGTATTGACAAAGACTTTTTTACCTGAACAAGTCTTAAGGAGGTGGAATTGTCACAATTGGTTGTATAATGCTGAAGCGTTAAGCCATGCGAATTCCTGTATGGTTATCAAGTAACCGAGACAAATGATAAACTGCTCCATATAAGAAATACCTGAGTTCATAAGATTAATAATAGATATGCCTGGAAGATAAGCTTTTATATCCGAATGCCTAATTTTCAACAGATACATCCCTTATAAACGTTATTTGTACATCTTTCGAGATAAGTTTGATTGAAGAGGATCTATTCTAATTTAAACCTCCCGGCGAAATGAATTAAATTAATGGGTGGCTAAGAATTGAAGCAGCTGCACAGTGTAACAACTATTGATCAAATTTGCTGCTACTGAAGCCTACGTTTTTACCCTTCGATCAATCCACTGCTGTGGTCCCATCCTCCTCAAAACCTTGGGGGTAAACATAGAGTATCGTTGGCTTCTGTTTCAATAGGTGACTACTACCTTCAAAGTCATTGAAAGGAATTTAGCATTCCAGTTACATAATGAATAACAAATACAAAATTATAAATAATAAGTAGAGTGTATTGACAAAGACTTTTTTACCTGAACAAGTCTTAAGGAGGTGGAATTGTCACAACCGAGACAAATGATAAACTGCTCCATATGTTAAATATTAAACTAGCAATGCAGCACCCTGCTCAAGTTTGGTTTTGCACCTGCATTATGTGTTTTAGCATATGTAGATGCAATATGTTGTGATGACTGCAGGTTATCGCCTTATAAACACTGTCATTAAATAAGATTATTTGATTGCATTTGGCATTGAAAATATAACAACACAATTATAAGACATAAATAAATGTATAGGTACAAGTTTGAGATAGAAAATGACCTTATCTTTGAGCAGAGCTTGATGTCTGCGTTTAAAATAATAATGTACTTCTTTACAAAAATAGATGCTGCCAAGTTTGCACCATGTTCTTCTTCCTATCTTGAGTTGTTGTCAGCTACGATCATGCCTGGAGAAATTGTGTTTGCATGGTTTTTGACCAAAACCAAGGATCTTAAACTTCATATTAGTGTGTACTGTTACAATGGGGAGTCCTTGGAGCACTTGTTTTGTCTGAAATGAGGCAAGAGAACTTGACATTTCAATTGTTAAAAAATAAAAATAAAGGTTGCATGACATAAATCCAAGGTAAGCATGTCTGGAGTTAGATTTTATGTTTTACCTTAGTGGAATTAATCTTCCATGGATTGTCAACATCTTGATTCGGCAACAAAAAATCAATGACAGCACTTTGGTTGATGAGCATTGTTGTTGACAGATGTACACAAAATGGTAACAAAGCAGTAAAACTTCAAATATAATTTCTGTAGTAACTCTAAAAGACGTAAAACATAAAAAATCATATTGGTCATGATTGAATGCATGACGAGTTAAAACCCTTGCTAAGTATCATTTAGAAAATTAACTCGCCCAGCATATGGCAGAAATAAATTACATTGAAAGAAGAGTTACAATTCAACTTTATTTTTGAACAAAACTAAAAAGGCAAAATATTTAACAAAGTATTTTAGCGATTAGTTCTTTTCTTGTTGGCCAGATTTGGCTGTGTATCTGTATTGATTAAAACATGAAAATTGATAATGAAAGTTAGCAAAAATGAATATCATTAACAGTTTTCTGATGCATTGACATTTTAAAAGAGCAAAAATGTGTAATTCCAAACTAATTTATACAACTACATTTGAAAACTCTACTACTGAGAGAGCAATGCTGCTTAGAACGTTTTAACAGTCCTGAGGCAAAACAAAGAGAACAGATAAATGATTATTATTGTTACAAGGCCATACATGTATTCAGCTATTGATTCTAGAAATCAAGAACATTTTCAAGAATCAGGAAGACACAAAAGCAAAGCAGTTACTGCTACATCACCACATTTGATTTATCGACTGATTATAAATAGCATTCAAGAACCAAGAACATTCGGAATCAAAACTAATAAGAATGAAACCCAAGAACTATAACTAAACCAAACTAATTGAAAACATAGCAGAAAGTTAGAAACCATCATTAAGAGAAAACTAGAAAAATTCAGGGACAAAGTGAAACTAAATACACATCAAATACTTAGCATTTCCAGATATCGAGCATCCCTAGATATAACAGAAACAAAAAAGCCTCAAGCATATATTAAATGTAGCTACTGTAACTACACTAAAATAAAACTCCAAGATGACAAACAATCCATAATCATGTCAAACAAACTGCTATTATGCTAAAAAATTGAAGCGCAGCCCAGATAAAGCTCCAACAAACTAAAATAGTCAAAGCCAACTTAGATAAAGCTTGGAGAAGTTGACACATTCAAGCATGCATCAAACAGAAATAAAAAATATGCAATGTACAATAGAAAAACATCAATTTTCAACAAAAATGCCAGAAGATGATTTGGATTCCAGTCCTTATTCTGAGATGATTTTATAATTCAGGTACAAACAAGTACAATGGCCTGAAAAAATCATTCAGGGAATTGTCTGAGAGTTCTTACCAGACTGTGTAAAGAAAAAGATCATTATCGCAGTGAACACTGTGATGGCTGGGAACCGGGAAGTGGAAAGGAAGAGTCTATGAACACACAATAGAGTGAAGTGGCCTGATCCCTGCAAGTTATCATGATACAATCACTGTCATTGTGTAAGATTGTTTGATTTCATTTGGGTATTCAAAATATAATAAGACAATTAGAAGACATAAATAAGTGTATATGTACAATTTTGAGATAGAAAATGACCTTATCTGTCAGCGCATGTTGATGTTTGGTTTTAGAATAATGAATGTACTTCTTCGAGAGTTTAACAGCGATGTTCTCATTTTTGGAATGCATTGTTTTAGAGCATTCAGAAACAGCAACCATGATACCTGAAGATGTGATTAACTCTGCCCTTTCTTTCATAATTTGAGTTTTTTAACAAAGTTCAATTTTCATTCTTCCCAAACATGAAGAATGGACCAAAAATCCAAAGAATGACTTATACTTTTTTTCTTCTGGTTTATCTAGCTAAAGCTGAGAATCAATCAGGGGAAAAACAATGATGAAAATGTGCCTCAGGCAAGAGAGGTAGCCTTTTTGATGAAGTGAACTTATCCAAGATTTAGTATTTGTTTCAAGTCACAACGGTAAATCCATAATCATGATCACAAGGGTAAATTCATCATTCTAACTCATAATGACAAGGGTGAATTCATGAAATAATTCCTATCTAGCTGGCATTGAGCAATATATGGTTTTCATATAGAGGCAAAGTTTGCACATTGCATGGCATTTTTCAGAAAACATTGCAAAGGTTTGAATTGCAAAATCAGATTCAACATTCACCATTCTAACTCATAATGACAAGGGTAAATTCATGAAATAATTCCTATCTAGTTGGCATTGAGCAATATATGGTTTTCATATAGAGGCAAAGTTTGCACATTGCATGGCATTTTTCAGAAAACATTGCAAAGATTTGAATCGCAAAATCAGATTCAACAACAATGAGCAGAATCCCAAATCCGAGACCAAAATCACTAGATAAAGAAAAAGCAAAGCAATTAAATGACCGGAATTGTGAATCTAGTCAATATAATGTATCAATAATTCTATATCATTTTATACAGCTTTAACAATTTGATAACCATGAAAGAGGTAGAGAAAAAAACAGTTTAGCAATATTTTAATGGAAGTTCTTTTAGTTGCATTAAGTCTATAAATATGTAAAAGGCTTTAAAACCACATAAATTTATGAAATGTGTAATGAGAACATGCATTTGTTCAAGTCATAGCATATGCACTTTGCATCAAAAGCTAAGAGAAGCCACGCTTTGGCAAAATCTGGAGCAGTGACAACATAAGGCATGTTGCAGTAGCACGTGCAGTTTCTATCATCCCTCCATATGGGCCGTGCATTACTATCAACAATTATGCAAAGAGTATAAAAACAGATTTGAAAATAAGATATGTAGCAAATGCTAATTTAAATGAAAAACAAATACTGTTGACTGTTATATTTCTGTCTTTTTTTCTTTCGCATACATTGGCCATTGGAATGGACAAAATATTAAAAAAAAAAACAATTGCGAGACCTTTGCGATTATGGAAAGAATATAAAAATAGATGTGAAGATAAGATATGTAGCAAATGCTAATTTAAATGAAAAACAAATACTGTTGACTGTTATATTTCTATGTCTTTTTTTCTTTTCCATACATTGGCCATTGAAATGGACAAAATATAAGAAAAAAAAACAATTGCAAGAGCCTTGTGATTGACAGTAAACCGATGCAAAAGGCAAAAAATCTATTAAAAGTGAACAGGGTTTTGGTAATCTTATACTAGGGATGATTCCTCTGCTTTTACTAGGGTGAGTGCTTTTTGCAATCTTCAAATAAATGAACACAGCAACAAAAGCGAACTTCAGATACATTAAAATTGAATCTTCAAAAAGCCGTTGAAGTTTATTATTGATTAAACAATAAATAGGACAACTGACAGATATATAAGCGATGAACAGGATTACAATGCAAGGGTTGTGTGAATGGGAAAGGAAAAATTATTTAAAATTGTGTGTATTTTGTAAAAAACAGGTTCAAATAAATCATAAAAGAAGTTGCAATAGAGAGTGTTTGTAATCTATTTTGAAATATTGAATCGAAGCTGAAACAATTGGAAAGTTGTTCAAAGTGTTTGAACAAAAAGGAAAATTATGATCATACCTTTTGTTCAAAATTTTTTGACTTCGACAATTCTGTTGTTCATTGCCAAAGTGTAAAGCCCTTGTTGCTTCAATTTGCGAAGATTGTAAATGGCTGAGTAAACACTATTGGAGTATTGTTCATAAGAAATAGCTAAAACATCGGGACAACATTCTTTTAATTGTGTACCCCGAAGTGTACATTCAATAGTCCCTTCTTGAGTCTCTAGCTTACATTGTAATATATGTTCATAAGTAGTTGGTGTTTCACGATTGCAAAATGTACAAAAAACGGTGCTTTGTATCATTGGCAGTTTACACTGTGTGCAAATGCACTGATAGGGTGGTGCAAAAACATTTTTTACTTTCAATGTCCCATATACCTGTTCTAGCCAAGTAAACATAAAACATAAAAAAACATTGCAATGAGCATGTTTTGATACAAAGGCCATGCTACGGAAAAGCACAAAATCGAATTTATGAAAACATGTTTGCAAATGCAGGTTTTGCAACATGGTGTTTGAAAACATATCATTGTACTGAGTTGTGTTGCTCCTAATTGGAATACTAAATCTAGAACTGTAAAGAAGACATTTTGACAAGTAAAAAGTCTATATTTTGTTCATATCAGAAGCAGAAAACTTTGATGTCAATAATGCAGCAGGCTAAACATTTAAGAAAAAATAAAATTTGCTTTAATAGCTGTGAAATTGCTGAAACTACATATAAAGAACTTGCTTAATTGACAATGAAATGACAAAAAAACATTTCAAGTGACATTATAGGAGACATTGTTCATATCTCACCTGTGTTTTAGCTTCAATTATTGGAAGCAAGCTTTGTATTGCGAAGTCATCATTTAGGGGATCTATAAAAGTTGCTTGTGAAGCCTTCATAAGATGAGTTCCTTTTGCACCTGGTCTTATGATATTTTTTATTAGATACAGAGGCGGTTCGTCAAGTGCAAGTTGTTGTTGCACTCGGACAAAGAAATTTGTATAGCTTTCATTAACCTGAAACTGAACATGAATAACTGAAGAAGAATTAGTGAAGAAGATGGGAATAGACAAATGTTTTTTGTTATGGGTTCTATCTTTTTTTTTGTTTGTATATCCATCTAGCAGTAGATACAGCAGGAAAGAAAAAACATAAAAAAATGAAATCAAATATACTGAAAAAAAATTGTTTAAAGAGAATGCACTTTACAGTTGCATAGTCATTTGCACTTTCACCATCTCTTGTGTAGAAGTCCAATTGCTTATTTTTGTATTCACAGGCAACAACTATGACTGCAACAGAACCAACGACATATGCCTCATCTGATGTAACCAGCTCATTGATTGTTGTCTCTGGTGGAAGGCAATGCATTTTGCATACTTGGTCAACTGTCTCTATGATACTTGTTGGCAATATTTCTATTGAATTTATTGCATCTCCTCGGGCATATTGACCTTTCTTTTTCAGTTCAAAACCATAAATTCTAACACTTTTGCCAGGCAAAAAGAAATTGCCAAAGCGATTTATCAAACTATCATTAATTGTAATTGTCATTGTCATCAATCCATTTTTGTCAACAACATCTGCATGTAGAATCTTTGTCTTAACAGGGGAGTTTTGATTACGATTTTGTGCAGGTCCATAGACAACCAAAACATCCCCCTCAAATACATGCCTATGTGTTGCAGTACATAGCTGTATTATTGATGATGGTTCAACTGCCATTTGCTTTAATCTGTGCACATTTAAAAATATCAAAAAGTTAAAGAACAAATGGATTAGTGTTTGATTGAATGTTGAATTTTGTATCGAATACATTAAAATGAAATTAGTAGAGAAGCTGAACTAGATGATTCATTCAAATGTTTGAATTTGTGTTAGGTACAAGATAAAGTAATCTAGTCAAAGATATTGAATCAACAAAGCTGTTGGATAGGAACATTACTTTTTAGCACTGTTTGTTGGCTGCAACAATATTCCCATTGCAATAGTCTCTGGAGCATCTTGTGAAGAAGACACATTTCTTTCTGTTGAAGGACGGTCTGATGTCATAGACATAGCTAAATTCTCTCCTTGGGCGAGAATATTGTTTCTGATTAGTTGTTTTTTTGAAATGCTGTATTTTTTTTTTCCCAATTGGCACATCCAATGAAGACTCAGAGCATGTTAAAATATTCAAGAATATATTTCAAATAGAAAAGCATCTTAAAAAAAGACAAGAAACAAGAAAGACAAAAAGCTGTATCAGTTGTTATATGCAACTTGCAGGTACTGATAAGATGCTAGTAAAATGATCTGACCAATATGCATCAGAAATGGTAAATGAAAGCTTGTCAATGTCTATGTTTGTTCAAAAATGGTCAATCATAGAACCATATTCTGTTGTAGCTATGTTTGCTTTTAACTATAGACATTTACTCTGCATAAACAATGCCAACCTCCTTTTCGATATTGTTTCTTTGTACATGTCAATGTTAAAGTCACCAGTTATAATGGTTAGCATTTTCTTGTTGTTGTGTAAGATAACAGAGTCCAAGACATTAATAAGGTTGTTAACAAGATTATTTGGTTTGTTATAAATATTGACAAGCTGGAGGATATTGTCAGGGAGCATAATGCAAGTGAAGAATATGAATTAGGTGTCGAGCGAGGAATATCAACTGATTTTGCCTTGCCCTTCTAGGATATATATAATATTTTTATGGTTAATTGACAGCACAGTGAACTAATGAAATGCTAGTTTCTTGTGAAAGGTGGTCTTCGAGACCCTGCACAGTAGTGAGCCTTCATATGTTTTTTGATCATTATAGATATAAACTTCACTAATTTAGTTGCAAGCTTACATGTTTAAAACAAGCAAATACATAATTATTAAGCACCATGTTGAATATCAATACATGGCATGAACAGTGCCTTGAAGGACATGACAACATGTTGCAGCTCACAATTTACCCTAGTATACAAATATCCAAATGCATATTTGTAACCACTAAGATAGGTTTTTGTGTCATTTGCATTCAAAGGTAGAAAGCATAGAGCACATGCACATGCAATACAGTAACAGTTTCCCAACTTGCATGTAGTTAGATGACGTGATTACAGTGCAGGGTTATAAACATTTCTTGAATGATTTGAGCAAAAAATCAGTGTGCAAAGAAAAATTTAATAAAAAACAACAATTCCATAGCAATCAAACAACTTTAAGGTAGTATGTGCCTTCCCTGTATAGCTAATAATACTGAACACAATTCACATTAGTTCCACAACACAAATTCCAATAGAAACAACAAAAACAAATTTCCAGAAAAAAAAAATTCCATGGATATACATTAGTTAGTCTAAATACTTACCTCTTGAAACCAAGAACCCCAAAAGTACAACCCATAAGTTCTTAACAGAGGCTGTTTGGTATATTCAAAACTGTAATAATGAGTTACACTGACAAGCAACCTAAAACGATAAACTATTAATATTCAGTAACATGTAATAAAATAAACATACATATCATATAAAAAAAAAGAGATATAGTTTAAGATACCAACTTGGGTGTGAAACTATTCTTGAAAATATACTCAGAAGTGTTACTTTCAGAAAAGACTGTTTGTGCCTCGGAGAGGTCAGTCTTCTGTAGGAACCAGCTAACCCTACAAGAGGGTGTGTACAAACCAGAGAGAGAGAAATGAATGGAGTTAATTAGGGCAATGACAGTCAAGCGCAGTACATAACTCAACACAAATAAAGTCACAAAAATTATAAACTTAAACCAAGTCTCAGGATAAAAGAAGTGATTACCAACACATCACAACTGACCATAGGTGATCAAAGTCAAGTACTCTATAAGATCAAAAATTCAACAAGGTGGTATTAAAAAAATGGAGGAGGGTAAATGTTTGCATTAACCACAAGTCAAAGATAAGGTAACAAAAGTCCAATAATAACTCAATCAAGGTGGAGAAGGTGCAACAAGTATTTAATAATTCAATTAGTAACAAGCAATAAAATAAACGTATTGATCATACAACAATAAGAGAGGTATAGTTGAAGATCTCCACGTCAACATTAAACTAAAAATACAACAGCATACATGTCGATGGTAATTTGTTCGATCCAAACCTATCAAGTGTACTTTTACGTCAGCAGTATTCTTTTCTCTGAATTGTAGCTATAGTTCGGAGCCAAGAATACTACTGACCTAAAAGTATAGTTGATAGCTTTGAATGGAAAGCATTTTCAATGTTGATGCCACTACCCTCTTTATTGTCTTACAAAAAGGCATGAAAATGAGGAAAAAGACTTAAAACTATGGACTTCACATTCAAAGAGTTCCTTACAATCACATTAATATGACGTGCCACAACCATTTCTCTTGACACCCACTCTTCATTCATTCTATATGCATTTCACTATGCAACCGTCTCAGATACTGACTGCGTTTTGCCTCGATTAGTTGATCAATTCAGTATGACCCACAACTGCTGGCAACACTCCTCGAATGGCGGGCATGGGTCAAACTGAATTGATAAACTAATCGAGGGAAAATGTAATGAGAATCTGAGACGGTTGCATAGTGAAATGCATACAGAATGAATCAGGAGTGGGTGTCAAGAGAAATGGTTCTGGGACGTCGTATGAGAGGAAATGGTAATGGGAATTGAAAGGTCAAATTAAATTTGCATGGTGGTAATAAACTACACTTGTGTCTTCCATTGTCAGCTATACTTCAAGCCTGAAGGTGGTGGCATTAGTTGGGGTGGCAAAAATCGCGGATATGAAATTGCAAAGTTTTTGATAAAGTTTATATTTATTTGTATTTTTTAATTTTTTTTAAAGTTCATTTTACATGGTTGTGGTTTCATGCTTACGCAGTGACGTTGACCTGGGGCTATGTGCCCCAGGTCCCGGTGGCAAGATGACGTTTTCCGTTTTAAATGAGGTTTAAATGAGGTTTAAATGGTCTCGGGACTGAAGACTCCTGACGCATGACCCTTAGAACCAAGGGTATGCTCCAAATGTGGCCAAACAACCGTAGTATTGGATAAGAGCAAAACTTCAACAACGTGGTTTTAAAAAAGTTACTCAAGGAGGATAAATGATCCTATTAAACACAAGTGAAAGATAAGGTACCACAAAACCAATCATACTCAATCAAGGTGCGGAAGGTACAACCAGTCATATCTCTCTCAAATGTACAGTCGTCCAATATAGCCTAAAAGCTCATCGTCATAGTATAGGGAAGGGTGGTGGGATGCGAAATTGAAATATCGCTCATTTCTCTCTATTGATCAAATAACAATAAAAGAGGTGCCAGTGAACATCTACACATCAACATTAAATCAAAAATCAGATCTGAAGTGTGGGTACAAATATAGTTCCTTGTTCTATAAAAAATAAAAGCCACCTGTGTTACCTTTCAATCTAGCAATATGATTTACAGAAGCAAAATTTTCTCACAATTACCATTGAAATTTTTGACTAGCGCTAAAGCAATAGCAAAATAATTTATTACAAAATTTTGATCTCTATCAACTTGAGCACTCTTGTGTGGTCCCTGTGCTGAAGTTGGTCCTTGAGATGTAAGTTGCTTACACAGATAACCATTGCATGACTGCACAATCTTCTAAACACATATAAAGTAGATAGGAAACAGCAAACATTAAATGCGATACATACCCTGGCTTTGTCTTGCATATTTGTTTCCTATGGCTTAATTTATGAGGATGTATGTGTTGTTATAGTCTTATCCTATAGCTAGATCTAGTGCTTTAACCATATCAAGAAAATTACGATTTGCAAACATCTTCAATCAAATGAATTAACAATCATCCAAGGATAAGCAAATACACTTGAAAATGCTTGTTTGTAAATGCTTGCTTAGTATAGTTATTCACATTTGCACTTTGCAAATGAAATGAAAGAGTTGGAAACCAAGAACAGGTTTTTGGTGCATTATTACATAGTTTTAAATCAACATTTAGTTGTGATGATTATGCAATAATGAGTACTCATTCTTTTGCATGAAGCACTTATATTTTCTATTTTCCATTATTAAGGCCTATAACTAAGCATTATAGACAACTGCTTTGCAGAAAGAAATTCTTAACAACAACTAATTTCTCTAGATTTATCCCTAACGTGAAATGAATAATAAAATCTAATTAATACAGTACTGAGCAATTTAAGAAAAAATTTGTAACCAGATTTCGTAAATAGGAAATTAATAAATTATTTATATTATTAAATAACAAAAATCCCAATTTTCAGACCTCTTTTATTTACTACAAAAAACAAAGACGTTTTGCACAAAATCTAAATCTTACTCACACTCAATCTACACTGAATTTTCTGGATGCTATGTGATTCTGAAATTTCTATATGTTATATGACTCTGAAATGTCTCTATCCTAAAGGATGTCTGTACTTGGGATATGTGTGCAGAAATTTAAATATATACACATTTTGACCAATTGCAGCTAACAAATCCAGATGCAGTTTTGGACAAAATTAAAAAGTGTTTTTAGCACATGTCATTTTAACTGAAATCATCAATGTTAAGCGCAAGAAAATTGTGGTGATTACTAAGTGACCTATCCCCAAATCAATGACATCATCAAGCGGATTTCTTAGTCTCGTACACTACTATAGAGGTGTGTTTTATAACTCAGGCAAATTGTAATGTTCACATCTATATAATGTATATAGCTTTTAAATTCGTAAAAACTAGGAAAAAAATCACATATATTTTGTTAATAATAACAATAATAAATTTATTAATTTGCATCCATAGATATGTATATGTTTGTATGGAGTTTCAAGAGTGATTTCAATTGGTCGAATCATCAATACAAGGTATTATGTTGATAACAGGCCGTAGTTCATATGATCAAATCTGGTCAAATCACTTGGGATTATTAGACACTATTGTTGTTGGTGCTTGAGTTTCCCTTGATTTACATAATCTAGGAAACAGGGGGATGTCGTGAGGTTTTCCTTAGAAACCCCTCTAGTGGTGGCTCAAATGGTTGAAGTGTACACGCAAAGAATCATGCCAATGGAAGGTCATAGATCATATATACAAATTTGATCAACTTTCTTGGGGTTACCATCCACTATTATAGATGGTAGTTGAAGCACCCTCCAAATATTTCGAGGAAGGGTGGGCATCCCACAAGGTTTTGCTTTAACACATAGACAAACAACCCATGCAAATAGCTCAACTACTTGTTGCAATGTTGTTGGATATTTAGACAACTTTTTGCTAGAAGGTGCTTAGTTTGCATCTCTTTAGATGAGACATACTAGTTTACACTAATGAATTTATTAGAGATGTCATCTACAAGATTGATTATCAGAAATAAGCTCATTAATATGAAAAAAAAATATTGTCATCAGTCTTTAAGTGTAAATCGGTTCATCAAATTTGAACATGTATTGCTTAGTGATATCAATTTGGAAATATCAAAGCTTTAAGGGGAACCCATTGCATAGAGAGGAGGAATATTAATTTGTTAATTGGCCAACAATGAAGAAGCTTGCAGAGATGACATGATGAGATGTTAAGAATATATGTTATATTTTTTAATTTAATAAAAATTTATTATATATGTTTTAGATGATAAATATGAACAACGTCAGTGCGTAAGGATGAAACCACAACCACGTAAAATGAACTTTAAAAAAATAAAAAAATACAAATAAATATAAACTTTAACAAAAACTTTGCAATTTCATATCCGTGATTTTTGCCACCTCAACTGATGCCACCCAACTCAAAACTATATGTCATGAACATAATAAGAACACTGAGAACACGCACACAAATTGTGACACTATTAACATCACTATTTAAAACTGATGCCTTTATATGGGATAAAAAAGCTAAAGACTATTTTGAAAGGTTGAAAACCTTAATGACATTCACTCTGGTCTTGAAAAATCCAGATGTTAGGAAAACATGTGTCCATGAATACTATGTTTCAGGGACATGCTTAGGAGTTCTGCTCATAAGTGATAAACATCTCATTTCCTTTGAGAGGCAAAAATTACAACTGAATGAGCATATAAAGTCTACATACGATGGAAAGACGTTGGCAATAACAACACATGCCTTGGTCAAGTGGAAGCAGTACTTGTTGCGAGATAAATTTCTCACGATGTTGCAGTTGGCGTATTGATGCGGTATGCTACAGGGTTTTGTGGTGTTAATGCAGTATGACGCGGGATAACGTTTACTTCTTTAAATCAGGTTGGTGGTCTCGGGACTCAAGACTCCTATGCGATTTATTCACCAGTCTTGTCGATTTATCGTTCGTTTCGCCGAGTTCTGTTGTGTGCCCGCTAGTATTGGGTTGAGGTGTTTGTATGGCGATAACCTACAGCAATCAGAGCATATTGCATCTACATATGCTGAAACGCGTAATGCAGGTGCAGAAGCAAACTTCAGCAAGGTGTTGCATTGCTAGTTTAATATTTAACATATGAAGCAGTTTATCACTTGTCTCGGTTATTTGGTAAGTCATCAAAGCAGCTGAGCAAATCTAGGTTTTTTACTTCGACATTTTGTGCAAAAAGGCTAAGAAAAATCTAGCTGCAAACGGCTTATTAACAAAGCTAGATGCATCTAATTAGGAAATGTGAGTTGGGTTCATATTTCTGTTTGTGCAACCCTCCTAATAATTATGCATGGAAACATTTTGATACATGAACAACTGATTTTAGTGAAAGAGATTAAAACATCTTCGTGAAAGCGATTGAAAAAATCATGACTACACCAAGTTAGCAAAATAAAAACTAAAAATAAATTATGCTCTAATTCAAACACTGGCATATTCATGCAACACTGCAGGTTTAAATGAGGTTTAAATGAGGTTTAAATGGTCTCGGGACTGAAGACTCCTGTGTGATTTATTCACCAGTCTTGTCCATTTATCGTCTCTTTCCTCGAGCTCTGTTGTGCGCCCGCTAGCGTCGGGTTGAGGTGTTGCAGGGGTTTAAACGTGTTGTAGTTGGCATATTCATGCAACATTGCAGGTTTAAGCGAGGTGTTGTGCGCCTGCTAGCGTCGGGTTGAGGTGTTGCAAGGGTTTAAACGTGTTGCAATTGGCGTATTCATGGAACACGTGTTGCAGTTGGTCCAAGGTTTCGTGTGGGCCATTAACCTTTGTCTTGGTGTCAAATCCCTGTCCACATAGACCAAAAAAGTATACATCTACATTATTGCGACAAATTATAGATCACTCGAGCATACCCAAGCTGACCAATGCAGTCTATGGTAGCCTAGCAACAAGCTGATCTGGTTTCATCTAAAGAAAAAGCTATTTTCAGATTAGATATTTCATCAATTTTTGCTTAAATAAAACAGCAGTTTGTCAATACCATCATCACTGCATCTAAGAGTTTGTTAACGTTCATGTTTCTTGTAACAGTATTCATGACAAATAAAAAACTTTGCCAATATAGGGCTCTCTAAATATTCACAGGATTCCTGTGAATTTACAGGAGTGTTCTCTTCCAAACACTGTCCACGTTTTCTCCTTTAGATGAAACCAAACCATCTTCTTGCTAAGTTATCATAGACTTCATTTCAGATTAGATGTTTCAAAAATTTATCCTTAAATAAAACAGTAGGTTGTGAATCTCAGCATCACTGCATCTAAGGGTTTCCCCTTCAGCCACATATGGAACTGAAATACTTGTTAGTCGTTACCTCATTTGGCATATGTCAAAGTCAAAGACAATGAAGTATCTCGCCAAAGATCCAGATTTTATACTGCACCCGAAATGCCATTTGTCTTATATGCACACTTGCCAAAGGCAATGGAAAATGACCACCCCTCTCTTAAGCTCCCGGTCTGTTGTTTTGGGGTAGAATTCTATTGTCAAGTACAGATACCTAGGTTGAAAGTGCTTTCTACTTCTAGATTCAATAAATCTGTATAGTATCTGTTTTCTGAGAAAACTTGAAAAACAGATCCATGCGAAAAGCAAAACCACTTAAACGAAGCAGACCAAAGAACCATTTAAAAATATCACATTCATACCACATGGCATAATGGAAATGGAAAAAGAACAAAGCAAAATAAAACAAATACAAACAGATCTGTAAATTTAATTAATAATATAATATAATGCCATTTATTTGCTACCCGGTGCCTGGGTGGTAGGCTGGTATTAGCATTTAATCCCAATGCCGACGCAGCCCATGATATCATGACCCATTCCATACCTCACCGAAATACCCGAGATGGAGGGAGGTTGCTACTCTTGGCATTAAATGTTCAGATACATACATACATCCAATTCCGTTCCCCGTAGATTCATTTCAGGGAGTCTAGGTCATTACCCAAGAAAAGAAATGGCAATGACCAATTACGCAGTCTTTGTGTTTTTTAAACCACAGTCACAAACAATTCCTATGGAATAAATTATGCAACAAAAGTTTGAACAATATTTCTTGACACAGATTGTGAAACGAAAACCATACATTTGTAAAATTCTTACATTTATAAAATTTTATAACCAATTAATCGTAGAGTATAACAAAATCAGATTTTTTTCATAAAACAAAAAACACAAGTCTCAGCTGAAGAGAAAATTTAAAGAGTTACCCGTCCAAAGAACCCGTCAATGAAATTGCAGAAGACACAGCTCCTTGCACCAAGAAACCGCTCCACACGTTCAGACACGAACATCGCAAATTACTGGATCAATGAAGCGCATTCAGACAGCAATACCCACCACCAGAAACCACTCCACCTTCGCTGGACCACCGCAAATAAGCCACAAACAGAACAAAAGTTTCAGCAATATTTCTTGACGCAGCTTGTGAAATGAAAACCATACATTTGTAAAATTCTTACATTTATAAAACACAACAAAATCGGATTTTTTTTCATAAAACAGAAAACACAAGTCTCAGCTGAAGAGAAAATTCCAAGAATTACCCATCCAAAGAACCCATCAATGAAATTGCAGAAGACACAGCTCGTTGAAGCCCATTCAGACAGCAATACCCACCACCAGAAACCAGCCCACCTTCGCTGGACCACCGCAAATAAGCCACAAACAACCACGCCAGTGCAAAAAATCCAACAAAAACAACCACAAGACAAAAGCAATTCGTACGAAACAGAACAAGCTTGAACACCAGAGAACTTCTAAAATATAGCTTCAGAGTGCTCCATCACCCAAACAAGGAGACCGTCCTTCACCCCTGCAAACAGCGACCACACCGCATTAAACCCCTGCAACACCTCAACCCGACGCTAGCGGGCACACAACAGAGCCCGACGAAACGAACGATAAATCGACAAGACTGGTGAATAAATCACACAGAAGTCTTGAGTCCCGAGACCACCAACCTCATTTAAACCGGCAAACGTCACCCCGCGCCATACTGCATTAACACCACGGAACCCTGGACCATACCGCATCAATACCCTAACTGCAACACCGTTTAAACCCCTGGAACACCTCAACCCGACGCTAGCGAGCGCACAACAGAGCTCGAACTGCAACACCGTTCAAACCCCTGGAACACCTCAACCCGACGCTAGCAGGCGCACAACAGAGCTCGATGAAAGGGACGATAAATTGACAAGAATGGTGAATAAATCACATAGGAATCTTGAGTCCCGAGACCACCGTCACCCCCGCGCCATACTGCATCAATACCACGAAACCCTGGACCATATCGCATGAATACGCCAACTGCAACACCATTTAAACCCCTGCAACACCTCAACCCAACGCTAATGGCCACACAACAGAGCTCGACGAAAGGGACGATAAATCCACAAGAATGGTGAATAAATCGCATAGGAGTCTTGAGTCCCGAGAGCACCACCACCCCACACCAACAGAGCTCGACGAAAGGCATGATAAATGGACAAGACTGGTGAATAAATCGCACAGGAGTCTTGAGTCCCGAGACCATTTAAACCTGCATTTAAACCTCATTTAAACACGTTTAAACCCCTGCAACACCTCAACCCGACACTAGCGGGCGCACAACAGAGCTCGACGAAAGGCACGATAAATGGACAAGACTGGTGAATAAATCGCACAGGAGTCTTCAGTCCCGAGACCATTTAAACCCCTGCAACACCTCAACCCGATGCCAGTGCACAACAGAGCTCGACGAAAGGCACGATAAATGGAAAAGACTGGTGAATAAATCGCACAGCAGTCTTCAGTCCCGAGACCATTTAAACCTCATTTAAACTGCAACACGTTTAAACCTCAACCAGACGCCAGCGGACGCACAACAGAGCTCGACGAAAGGCACGATAAATGGACAAGACTGCTGAATAAATTGCACAGGAGTCTTCAGTCCCGAGACCATTTAAACCTCATTTAAAACGGCAAACCTCACCCCGCCGCCGGGGCCTAGGGCACACAGCCCCAGGCCAACGTCACTGCGTCCGGATCAAACCACAACCACGTAAAATAAATTTACAAAAAAATACAAAAAATATAAACTTTAACAAAAACTTTGCAATTTCATATCCACGATTTTTGCCACCCGAATTAATACCACCCGACTCAAAACTATATGTCGAGGACAATATGGACAAAATTATGCAAGTTGTTTGAATAATGACAAAAATTACGATGTTATTCTTTGCCAATCTATTTATTATGCAAGGTTGTCTTAATAATGACAACCTTCTTAATAATGACAACCTTGCGAGACCTTGGACCATATCGTTGACGAAACTAACGAACCCCATGAAATATAAATTATAAAATTTAGAGCAATACCATGCATACACATCAATACCAATCGTAAAAAATTATGATATAGACAATATCACAGAAAATGCAGGATATTTGAAACCAACTGATGTGGATATTTTATCCCCGTGACTTGTCCGCCTAGCAATGCTACATAGGCGCTGGAACCCACCAGTCTTGTGCCCAAGTGACAATGCCAACCCGACGCGTTTAAATCTTCCCGCGATCCCTTTCAAGTCCCACATGTCCTCCCTGCTCTTTAATTATTCAGCGTTTAACTTTTGTTCCTGACAAGTTATCAACAATGTTATTCCCTTTGTTTTTTCTATAAAAAAAACCTATCCAATATACTTTACCTAAAACATGATTTATATAAATTATTTTTATAATTTATTAAAAGACATAACATTAAATCTTACCTCATGTGTACCTTTTTACAAGTTCATTTTATAAGTATTTGTAAACATATCATAAGATCATTTAATATTATATATAAATAGAAGATCATTTAATATAATATATATAAATTCACCACATAAATATGTATTAGATATTATTTTATATGTTGATATAAAACTTAATTATTTGCTTTGGTATTTAAGTTCTCGTTTTGTTAAATAGAAAAAAAAAAAAAATATTTTGTAAGTGATTTGTTTTAAGTTATAATAAACATCAAAGTCATTAATAATTAAAAATTTATAATTAAAATTTTGATTTTTGAATTACTTTATAAAATTTATAATGTTATCATAATGTTTTTTTAGGTATTTTTTGTTTTTGGGTAGTGGGGTTTGTTAAAAGTGTGCAATGCAAGTACTTTATGAAATTAAATTCCGCATCTAACGAGTGTTCCCGCTCAAAATTTGAGTTAAAATATGAGGAGATATGTTGAAAATACGAACAAAAAAATAGTTTTTTTCTTTCTTCCTCCAAAATTAATAAATATTATTTTATGATTTTAACTATTATTTTATTATTTTCTTTAGGAAGCCCTTTTCATACCTCAAATTTCCTCTAATCAATTGAAAACATGGAATTGAGGAACACTTTTTTGAATTAGGGTTTTGTGGTTATTAAATGTTGGGAGAGCCAATATTTATAAGAAAAAACATTTAAAAATGGTATCCATAGCATATATTCCTATATTTTACCATTTAAAAGTATTTTAGTCAAATCTAATTACTAACTATGAAAATGTTTTGGGGCACATGAAAATGAAATTGTCAAAAAACATGCAAAAGTGTTATTATTCGTGTTGGTTTTTTCCATCGGGGTTTTCCAAGGTATATTGATGTCTCTTAAATTGTTGATTTTTGATTTATTGTTCTCTCATTATTATATGTATGCTCATTGTAAATCTAACATGTGGTTGACCATGGTTGAATATAGTTGATAATGTTTGACTATGGTTGACTATGTTTGATCATGGTTGACCATATTTCATTATGGTTGACAAGGGTTGGTTATGGTTTTAACTAACTATGACCATGTTTGAATATGATTCACTATGATTGACTTTGGTTACCAATGGTTAATTATGGTTAACCATGGTTAACTATGTTGACAATTTTTAAACATGGTTGGGCATGGTTTAATGTGGTTGGATATAATTGACTGACAGTGGTTTCACAATAATTTTAATGCCATCATAACGTTGAAGTAATTCATTAGGTTAATATAATATTATAAAGGAAATTCTCAAATTTTCTTTTTCTTAACCAATTGTAATTTATGCATCATCTGGCATGTTGTAAATAGTCACTCTTCGAGAAGTTAGAAATAACACTTGTATCAATTTTTGTTCCTTAGTATTCATGATGAGTTATCAACAATGTTATTCCATCTTTTATGGGCAAACTATCAAACTTTACAATGCTACAATATTTTTTCAATTTTCGCAATTTAAACTCACATAACAATAATAGGTTATATAACACTATCCAACTACTGGATGTCTTCTTGTCTTTATTTTATGTGATGATTTCTAAACCAAGGATAATTTTATTGCCGAAATTTAACCCATAGGCTATTTTTCCAAAAAAAAATTCGTTAATTTACATTTTTTGAAGCCCCGTTTCACCCAATTTTGATGGGGTAAACGTTTTTCACTCTCAAAATCGCCAAATTATTATATAAACTATATAAAATCCTTAGAAATTGAAATAATTTTAGACAAATATTGCCAAATATTTTATAGTTGACATTTTAAGAATTGATAAGATTCGCCAAGGTTTATACACTTTTAAATAAGTATGGGTCCTTAAAATTATCCTTTTTCTAAACTATCTTTCTAATTTATGGTTAATTGTCACAATGTGTAATTCAACATTACCCATTGCTAGTCCTTTATTATGTTATCACAAGCACAACCAATTCAACGTTTTTTTTGAAAAGTGTCTATGTTCTATGGGTTGTTATCTTCTTGTCTTTAGTAGATCATTTTGAATCCAAAGCAATATGCTTTAAAACATGATTTATACGAATGATTTTTGTAGCTCATTGAAATACATGACAAAAATATATGATATAAACTACTTCCTATATATGAGTAAGAGTAAGTTTAATTGTATGCGGGGATTATTTCAAGTATATTAAATCCTAGGCCATTTACCTTTTCACCAATTGATTTTTTAAGCAGAGGGGTGAGTGCAAACTAATGATGGTCACTTTTGGCACGTTAGATGAAACTGAAAACTGAAAAAATAGACATCCCTCATCTTTCATGGATATTTCGAGACACCTACACAATGACTCTTGGTTTCAGTAAAAAAGATGAAATGTACGAAATCAAATCACCTTTCTGAATATATAACTTTTATTTATTGAAAATTTTCATAACTAGCTCAGTTATGATTTTTCTAACATTAACATTTTTTTTGGAAAATTATAAGGTATATGTCCTTGTTGGTGCATCCTTTGAGTTCCTAAATGATGGAATCAATATACAAAAACTTGCAAACATGTAGATAACAAGTAGTTCTAGTGCAGTGCTATTTTTCCAAAATAAAATTAACATGTTTTCAATTTTTTATAATTATCTACATAAGGAGACCTTGGAATTGGTTCACCAAGTGTTGGTGCAATTTTTGAAGGTCTTAATGTAATGATGAAGGATTGTATTTTTTATAGGATGTAGAGGTAGGTGTCTAGTAGTGCAACATATAATTCTTTATAAAATGGTTGAGAAATGAAAATTTTATGGACGAAACACCAACAAGATGTTTTTTCTAGTGAGTTACAACACAAGAAAAATATTAATTTTTTTTTTGAAAAATACTTTTTTCTTAAAAATTACATATTAGTAATTTGCAAAACAGACCTTCTATCTATGTCTGCAATTCTATCATCCATGATTTTTTGTAACATACTGTAGTGAGGCTTGAAATGTGGAAATATTGATAAAAGAGAAAAAAAATGTCACACTAGCCATGGTTTAGCTAGGTCCATACAACAGGATTGTTTACTTCGAAGATAAATCCACAACATAACATTAGGATAGGAGGTGACACGTATTTATGTGAAACATACCCCCTCCTCAAAAAATAGACTGTAAGGCACACATAAAAATAAATTCTCCAAACTCAAGCATGTGTGATGCTTGGTCATATGTCTGGAGGTATCTTCTTCTTGGGAAGAAGTGGATCATGCTCAAAAAGCATGTGCTTGTACTTGCTCTTCAGATCGAATGTGATGAGATCAAATCCAACAGTATGAGAATGATCCTTGAACCTGTGATTCGAATCAGCTGAGGTAGGATCAAATCTGTGAAAGTGCATATAGTCTTTTGTCTTCTCCTTCGAACCACCATGGGTGAGATTATGCCAAAAATAACTATTACATGTTTGCTTGAAATCAAAATCAGATTTAAGACTTAAAAAACAGTTTCTTGAGATCTCCTTTGAACCAGTAGCGGTGAGATCAAAACTATCATATGCATGAGAAATTATCCCAAGCAGTAATTGCTTAGAATCCAAATTAGATTTAAGACATGAATCATGGTTTCTTGAGATCTCCTTTGAACCATGAGAGGTGAGATCAAAACCAATAGATGCATGAGAAATTATCCCAGGCAAATGGCAATGGCCATATTCTTCAATGACCTTCTGAAAGCATGGAATTATGATTATATAGTAGCATAAAAGAGGAGTTAACTGGAGAGGAGCGAATGCATTACCTTTAAAAGCTGTTTTGACCTCCGAAATAATCATGTGATCATGATGCAAACCAACAGACTCTGGTGCAAGAGAGGATTTAGGACCTTCTGCAATATCTAGAGTGTGAGCTGGCACAGAAAGAGAAGAAATTTTGAGCATGAGTGTAGAATCTGCAAGTTCTTTGTCAACAACTTCAATATGAGATGATACTAGTGCATGATCTGAGAGACCATCAAGAGGAGCGAATGCATCACTTTGTTTTCTTTCGAATGGGTTGGGACCAAGTCCTTCATTCTCTTTGCAAAATTTTCTATCCAGGTGAGCCCATATCTCTTTTGGAGTCCATAATTACTTTGGAGTTTCAACACCATTACGGTATTTGAATTGGAATATCTGGCATGCAAACAAAGAAAACATTATTGCTTGAAAGTGCATGTCACTTTTATTTAACTAGTCAATCTTCTCTTCAGGGGATTCAAACTCTCTTTCAAAATAACAATAAAAAAGATCATGGATCTTTAAGTCTGCTATCATTCTTGGTTTCCATTCATCATACTTGAGTGGATCAAGAGGAGTAATTCCTAATGAATACATAGAAGTTGTAGAGGACCTGCAAAAACAATATAGAATAACTGCAACTACTATTGCTGCAAAAATGTAGAAACTGCTGCAACTGCTGCACTCGAAGTCTTGGTAATAACCTACAAAAAACTCTCAAGAATGGAGATAAACAATACTCTCAACATACTCTGATACCATGTGAAAATCCTCATAGCAGATCTAAGAGATGATGTGTACCTCACAAGAGTAATTATGATTAAGCAGGAAAATAGAAGAAGAGTGAGCAATACAGTATAATGAGCAAGAGAATAATATGGTACAGTAGAACTCAGATAGAAGCAATAATACTTCACACACATTAATTAATTAATCAGAAATGGACATATAAATAATACAATGCATGAGGAATTCGAATGCCTAAGGTGGCAATTCGAAATAGCCTTTATGGAGTGATCAAAGGATCACTGGAGTGTCATCGGAGCACAACTGGAAGTCTTCATCATCATCAGTGGAGTCATCAAAGCTCAAGTAACTGTCAACCATCAGTCAAACTAACTCTGGTAGGTGTAACTGAGTGTAACTGACTATAACTGGCTGTAAATGATTGTAACTGAGTGTAATTGAGTGTAACTGACTGTAAGTGAGTGTAACTGACTGACAACTAGACTGGTAGGTGAAGAAGGGCGAGTTGCTCCCTAAAATCAAGGAAGAAGGGTGCATTAAGCAACTGGAGGGCTAAAACTGAATAGTGAGAAGCTCCTGGGGGATGGCTAACTGAGGGCTAGGTGCTGGACTGATGACTGGGATGCATGCAAACCCTAAAGGTGCATGCATGACTGAAAATGTAAATGATCAAAATACTGGTGGGACTAGGATGGAGTATAGGAATATCCTGACAAGAAGAACTTGGTCAAGGCAAAGAGAATCATTGCTGATTCTATTAAAGACCATCTCATACCCCATGTGTCTTCTCTAAAGACACCCAAGGAGATGTTTGAATCTTTGATCAAGCTATTTGAAGGGAAGAACATAAATCGGAAGATGACCCTGTGGAACCAATTGAAAGGAGTAAAGTTTCAGAATGGAGAAACCATTCAATCTTATTTTTCTAGGGTCTCCCAGATTAAGGAAAAACTGGAAGCAGTAGATGAAATGGTGGAGAATGGTGAAGTTGTCATGACCACTCTAAATGGCCTACCTAGGTCATGGGACTCCTTCATTCAAGGAATCTGTGCAAGAAAGAAGTTGGTATCCTTCAACAGATTGTGGGAAGAATGCTCTCAAGAAGAAGCTAGACTTGTAGCTCGTGAGGAAATGATGGGAGGTGAAGATCAAGCTCTTGCAACTCACACCAAAAGAAGCAAGCCCAAGAAGGAGCACTCTCGCTACAAGAGATCCTCTCAAAAGAATAAGAATGATCTAAGATGATTCACATGCAATGAGAAGGGTCACTTTGCTTCAGATTGTCCCAAGAACAAAAGGGATAATAACAACAACTCCAGCAAGAAGAAGAAGGGCAACAAAAGAAAGTTCCATGCTCATGCTGCTGAGGATGATGAACCTCCAAAGAAGAAGGCTAGGGAAGAAAGTGATGATAGTGACGATGACTCATCAAGTGAAGAAGAGTATGTTCTAATCTCTACTCTCATAGGTAGTATCTCCCATGGTTGTAATGATTGGTTGATTGATAGTGGGGCTTCCAAACACATGACTGGGTTTAAGGAATATTTTGTGAATCTATCTGAACATGAATCACCCCATAAGGTGAAACTTGGGGATGATTATCAATACCCAATCAAAGGAAGTGGTGAAGCCTCCTACAACCTAGATTCTGGAAAATATTTGAAGATGAAAGAAGTCCTTTATGTACCTGGGATCAAGAAGAACTTACTCTCCATCTCTACTTCGGATGCAAAAGGTATGAGGGTTGTATTTGTGGATGGCCACATCCTAATGTGGCCAAAGGGTAAAACAATCGATGATGCAGTAGTGATTGGAGAGCAAGAGGGAGGTTTGTATAAATTGAAGGGTCAACCTAAACATGCCATGGTGCATGAATCCATGGAGCCAAGTGAACTTTGGCATAGAAGACTTGCTCATATGCACTATAGGGCACTTCCAATTGCAAGCAAGGTTGTAGAGGGTCTTCTTGAAATCAAGACCAAACATGAAGGTGTTTGGAAAGGATGTGCAAAAGGTAAGAACATTAAGAAGGCTTTCCCAAGCAATGAAAGCAAGGCAAATGATATATTGGAAATCATCCACTCAGATGTATGTGGTCCTATGTCATCCAGTTCTCTAAGTGGGTATGTTTACTATGTCTCATTTATTGATGACTTCTCCAAGAAGACTTGGGTATACTTCTTGAAGAACAAAGATGAGGTGTTTGATAAGTTCAAGGAATTCAAAAACTTGATGGAGAATCAAACTGACAAGAAGATCAAAACATTCAAATCTGACAATGGTGGAGAATTCACCTCAGGTGACTTCAAGAAGCTTTGTAATGATTCAGGGATTAAGAGGGAGTTTACTGCTCCTTATAATCCTCAACAGAATGGAATTGCAAAAAGGAAGAACAAAACTATCATGGAAGCAGTAAGGGAAATGCTGCATGACCAAGATCTACCTATGCATTTATGGGAAGAAGCAGCTAGAACACTTGTATATGTGTAGAACAGAACACCCCACAAGATATTGGACATCAAGATACCAGAAGAGGTCCTTTCTGGTAAGAAAACTGAAGTCATCCATCTCAAAATATTTGGTTGTCCAGTATACACTCATGTCCCAAAGGAAAGGATGACTAAACTAGATCCTTCAGGAAAGAAGGGTATCTTTGTGGGTTACAGTAAAAGCTCGAAGGCTTACAGATTATACTTTCCAGGGTTCAAGAAGATTGATGTTAGCAAGGATGAATATAAGTTCAAGGACAGGTAATCCAGGAAGCAAAGATCAAGAGGGAGCACACTCCAGCAGCTCCTGCAAGGATGCATATTTTCAGAGGGAGTTGACCATATTCCTACATTCCACAACAGAAAGGTGTAGAAGAAGCTACTTCAGCAGCTCCTGCCAGAAAGCAAAAACTTAGAGGGATTCCACCCAACAAACAAACAAAGATAAGTATTTCAATTATCATTTCCTGCCTATTTTTGCTTAAATAATATTATGCTTATGTTCCTAGACTTAGGAGATGTATTGTGCATATTAGAATGATTGCATTAATGAACAATATACTACTAATATGCATGTGATGGGTAAGTGGCCTATGGCACTATACAACATTCTAGTGCTACTTATCTAGAATGAAACCTCTTTGCTGACATGTTGGGAGTAGTGCAAACTCTTAACAATGTTCTGGTAGAGACTAGAAGGCATCTAGAAAGTTGTGGAACATGGATAAATGTTGTATTGAAGCATTGGCTAAGATAACTGCATGACTGCATGACATATTTCTTTATGTGTAAAGAATTTGTTTTGAAAATTATGAGATGTTTCTAATCATGCAATTTAACTTGTTTTGTAGGAAAGACCATATATCTTCACCTACAAAAGGACTACAACATTTGTTCTAGAAACAAAGATATCTATTGAAGATATTGAAGTTCCCAGGATCTAGAATGAAGAAATGGAATGCCATGATCCATCGATCATGAAGATGATGTTTGGGATGCAGTCCCAAGACCTGATAGGGAGTCACATGTGTGCAGATTGAAGAAAGCCTTGTCTGGCTTGTAGCAAGCTCCTAGAACTTGGTGTGATACTAAGAGGAAGCTTGCTGCTGAGTTCGATATGAAAGATTTGGGAATGATGAATTATTTCCTAGGTATGGAGGTGTGGCAGAGTGCAGGTGGGATCTTCCTTGGTCAAGGGAAGTACACAGAAGATATCCTGAAGATATTCGGGATGATGGATTCCAAGGCCATGGGCACACCCATGGAATCGAATCTGAAGCTTCTATGTGATGCTTCATCTGAACCGGGTGATGTATCTATGTATCGTCAGATGATTGGGTCCTTAATGTACTTGACAAACACGAGACCGATATTTGCTTTGCGGTGAACACATCGAGTCATTTCCTGACAGATCCGAGGAGTGTTCATCTGGTTGCTGTAAAGCATGTTCTGAGGTACCTGAAGGGTACAGTGGATTATGGGCTCAAGTATGAGGCGAATCAAAAGTTTAACCTGCAGGGTTATGTTGATTCAGATTGGGCTAGCAGTGCTGCAGATAGGAAGAGCACATCTGGGTGTTGCTTCAGTATGGGATCAGGTGTGATCTCTTGGTTTAGCAAGAAGTAGTCCTGCGTAGCACTGAGTACGGTCGAGGCAGAGTATGTTGCAACTTGTTCAGCTAGTTGTGAGGCAGTATGGCTACGGAAGCTACTGTCTAAGTTATTTGATCTCCCGCTGGATGCTACTGGTATCTTTTGTGATAACCAGAGTTGTGTGAAGCTGTCTGAGAACCTAGTGTTTCATGACAGCTCAAAACACATACAGATCAAATATCACTATATCAGGGAAATGGTGCAGAGAGGAGCCGTGAATCTCCTGTATGTTGCGATGGATGATCATATTACAGATGTGCTGACAAAACCACTAGCCAGGGTGAAGTTTGAGTACTTCAGGGAGAGGCCTGGTGTTCTTCGGATTGATGACACTTCAAGGGAGAAGTGATGGACACATTTGCTGAAGCCATTCCAAGCATGTTGGAAGGAGGATCCTTCACATTGCTGTGGATGTAAGCGCTGGATGATGAGCATCAGGATGATGTTCTGGTTTCTGCTTGATATGATCAGTTGGATCATTTATATGTATGTATGCATCATGTTGGATGCTGGATATGATCAGTTGGATCATTTATATTTGTATGTATGTACACATCGTGTTGATGCTGGATATGATTAGTTGGATCATTTATATTTGTATGTATGTACGCATTGTGTTGATGTTGGATATGATTAGTTGGATCATTTATGTATGTATGCATCATGTCGGATGCTTGGACTATGTATCCGTATATGTATCAGGTGGATACCTTGTATGATCTGGTGGATCATGTATGCTGATATGTATCATGTACTTCTATTTGTATCAGGTGGATACACTGTATGATCAAGTGGATCATGTATGATGATATGTATCAGGTAGATACTTGGTATGCATCAGGTAGATGCATTGTATGATCAGGATGATCATGGATGACGAGCTTCACGATGTTGCTCCAGATGACATGCAACAGGATGTTGCAGTGATGATGATCAGGATGATCATGTGTACATCAGGATGATGTATGGTGAGTATCAGGTTGATACTCTATCGCTGTGGATCAGGTTGTGCAGATGAGCACATAATTTGGCCCTGGGAGATTTGCAGATAGTCTTTCGAGGTTTTGCCTATGGCATGTAATCTGGCCCTGGGATATCTGGCAAATGCGATTTCGAGGTTTTGCTCTGGGAGGACATATAATTTGGCCCTGGGAGATCTGCAGATAGTCTTTTGAGGTTTTTCCTATGGCATATAATTTGGCCCTGGGATATCTGGCAGATGCTCTTTCGAGGTTTTGTCCTATGGTATATAATCTGTCCCTGGGAGATCCGATAGGTTGGGCTATGTGCCCGTAATAAGTCCTGGGATGCTCTTGCAAGGTTTTTACATGACCACATATAATATGTCCCTGGGAGATCCTATAGGTAGAGCAGTGTGCTTGTAATAGCCTAGGATGCTCTTGTGAGGTTTTGTGGTGACCACATATAATCTATCCCTAGGATTTCCTATAGGTAGAGTTGTGTGCTCGTAGCAGCCTGGGATGCTCTTGTGAGGTTTTGTGGTGAGGTCACATATAATATGGCCCTGGGAGATCCTATAGGTAGAGCCGTGTGCTCGTAACAGCCTGGGATGCTCTTTCGAGGTTTTATGACGCACGTAATAAGTCCTGAGGATTCCACAATATGGCCAGTGATGATGAAGACCTACAGGTGGTGGGCCTACATCCAGTATGAAAAAGGACTGGCTCTGTAGAACTTCCTATGACGAGTAGAGTTAGAGATTGGTTGAGATAGTAGTAGCAGTGACGATGATGATGACGATGCATCGATGACGATAATCTCGAGAAGAAGACTTGTCTAGCATATATGTGTCGAGAAATACCTTCCTAGTTAAGAGGGAGTGTTGATGTATAACTTTGGAATGTATTTCATCCATGTATTTCATATATATTTGTTGTACCCTTATTAGAGATGTGTTATTCCTCTATAAGGAAGTGTCATCATGTGGATTGACAAGTGTCGCAAGTGTGTGTACTTGCCGATGGGTTATTAGACCACCATGTTTGGGGTCGTCTTTGAAATATATATTATATTATGGATGTATCGAGATAGACAAGTCGTCCCCATAGTGTAACTGGGCAAACAGGTTAAGTATAAATAGAGATCAGTAGATCTCTATTTGGATCATTCGGAAAGTCACACTTCTCTCACTCAGAAAGTGGCACACTAGTGAGGAGGAGGATCATTTGCTACTAGGAGACTATCTCAAGTGTATTTTGGTTTTACTTTGGTTGAGCCATTGCTCTCTCTATCTCTGAGGAAGTTGTGGGGTTTTTCACCTTAGGGTTTTCCCCACAGAAACTCTCTGTCTCTTGTCTCTCATGCTTTTGATTCTTGTGATGCTTGTCATGCTTATTGTGATTGATATACTGTATATCTTATTCTCTCAGTGAAGATCCCAGAGTATTGTGAATTAATGCTCAAAATTTAACACTTCCTGTGATCATTCTTCCCACAACCTACTGAATGTGATAAGTTTCTTTCTAGCACAAATTTCTTGGATGAAGGAATCCCATGAACTAGGAAGGCCATTAAGAGTGGTCATCACCACTTCTCCATTCTCTATATCTTCTCCCACAGCTTCAAGTTGTTCTTTTATCTGGGAGACCCTTGAAAAGTAAGACTGCATGGTCTCTGCATTCTAGATCTTGACATTCTTTAGTTGATTCCTCAAGGTCATCTTCCAATTTATGTTCTTCCCTTCAAATAGCTTGGTCAAAGAATCAAGCATATCCTTAGGTGTCTTTAGAGATGACACATGTGATATGAGATGGTCTTTGATAGAATCAACAATGATCCTATTAGCCTTAACCAAGTTACTGTTGTGTAAGGCCTTAGCCTCTTCTCCCTCTGGAACTGGAACCTCTTCACTTATGTAGGTGTCCAATTCATTCTCTTCCAGGATTAACCCAATCCTATATTTCCATGCTCGGAAGTTATCATCCCCTTTAAGCTTATCCTCAAGCTTTGTGTGGTGAGACATCTTAATGAGAAACTCAAATGGAGATAAAAGATTTAGGTCTTACCACTTGATTTGCTAAAAACTGGATCTGGAGTTGGATTAGGGTTTGTCAGAGAAACCCTAAAAATTCAAACTTAGAATTACAAACTTCTGAAAGGATAGAAAGATGCACCTTGTTGAGTTGATCAAGCTGGTATACTTCAATTTTGAAAATTGCAAAATTTGACCCCTCAAAATTGCCTTTGGAACTTCCAGATCTATTAGACAGGGTCCCGAACTAGGGTTTGATAAAGCCCATTCTTCTGACCAACCAAAAAGTTTGATCTTGTTCTCTAAACTTCAATTTTTCTAAGGAGCATCCGTCCATGGTCACATAATCCAAACATTACAACTTTCTCCGAAACCCTAATTTCCCACAGCAGTGACAGGCCAAAAATTGAAAGTGCTTAGAATGAGATTCTGTTTCAACAGAAAGATGCACCCTTTCAAGGAGAGTTAATCTAGCCTTCTGCCTTTGAAGATCTGTGGAGAGAAACCCAAAAAACAAGAAGCCCTAGCTTCTGCAACTGCATAGTGTCTTCTTCTCTGGTTAGCTCTAATACCATGTTAGATTTTGAGCATTAATTCAATATGATCTAGGATCTTATCTGAGAGAATAACAAGCATAGTATATCAATCGTAACAGACAATAGACATGGAGTTTCCTTGGGGAAAACCAAGAAGGTGAAAAACCTCAATAACTTCCTCAGAGATAGATAGAGCAATGATACAATAACCCAAGCATAAGAGATAGACTCCTAGTAGCTTCTCCTCCTCCACTAGTGCGCATCACTCAATGAGAGAGATAGATGAATAAGTGAATGATCAAATAGAGTGACACCCTCAATCTATTTATACACAACTGGACTTGCCTAGTAACCTAACAGAGCCAACTTCTCTAGGAGTGTCTAATAACCCATGGTAACTCAACTCAGGGCCAGTCCCACACTTGGTGGTCTAATAACCCATCTTGTATAAGTTATGACACTTGCAACACTTTTAAATACAAATGATGACACTTCCGTACAGAGGAATAATAACCTCTCTGTAGGGATACAATATACATTATATGAAATACATTCCAAAGTTACATATACATCAACAGCTAGGCCATCATTCTCGCTATCTTATTTTTAGAAGATATCACACTACCTTCGCTAGAACCTTTCATTTATTTCTATCTCTTACCATTAGGACACAACATACAAAAACTTAATGACCCTCTCATTGATCATGTGTCTCCATGTCAATACCATCCTAATCTATTTGGTAGGATCAAGCCAAAGTCTTATGTTTATGGGATAGTTTCTTCTTAGAGTTGGCACACATATTTTTCCTACAAAGGATGTACAAAATCAGCTAGTGCAACAATCCCCACATCCACAATATACCCACCAAAACTAACACAACATTCCTAGATGCTTTTCTAGCATATCATACCAACATCTAGTGTTTTATCTACATTTCTAATGCCAGAATATGATGGGGATCCCTTTTCCAATCCAAGGAAAAATCACTTTTAGTCAAGTTCCTCACAATCCTACTAACCAGTATCATGGAAGATCACTCGAGCAACATCAAAATCTTATTATTGAAAGCCTTAAATTTGACTTCAAGTAGGCTACTTTTAAATTAAAAGTCAAAGTCAAAGTAAACAATCCTATTTCTATTGTCAAATGCTACTTTAATATATTTATTTTTACTTTGTATTTCAAAAGAGTGATTTTCATTTTCAACCCTCTTACTATCATAAAGATGTTGTAAATATTTGTTGATGTATGACATTTGGAATAAATGAAACTTTTATATAATTTATTAATATTACTATGTAACATGTTTCTAATGATATTTTCTTGTGCTTTTTATTTGATATACGAATCACAATGCTAATATATTGAGAGAGATTGTATCTCTTAGAGGGATTAGCAGTGTATTTAGAGCTGGAGACCCAATTTGGCACTCTCTTTCCAATACCATTGATACTAACATTGACACGATCAAGAAAGAAAATGGTGCACTCTATATATTATTTTCTTACAGAGAGAGGAAACAAATGAAGTATGGTGATGGATTAGACCACTATGCCATAAAAATACTAAAGATAAGCAAACAAGACATGTTTTCCCTATTCAGAGACTCTAGAATAGGTGAAGGCCTAAATACCAAACATCCCCACATTTCCATCGAATGGTGTACATGTAAGCCATTCAATGATAACAAGATGGATAGGTGGTACATGGTGTTTGATGTGGCCCCACACAATGATAGGGAAGTGTGAGGAATCTCCAACAATTAATTAATTAAAATGCATGATATATTAGAAATAACAGAACATAGAAGAGATTCATTGATCACAAGGGGGAAACCTCCTTTAAAGAAGCTCAATACAAAATAACTTGTGGGTGCCTTCATTGGCCTCAACACGTACTTATATACTAAGTCTATGCGCCAATACTATGGATCAATACCATGGAACATATAATACTATGGGACAAATTACAAAGCATATGCGTCCAATACTATGGATCAATACCATGAAACATATAATACTATGGGATAATCCAAACTATGGATCAATACTATGGAACATATAATACTACGAGCCGACTAACAAAGCATATGCGTCCAACAACAATATACTAATAAAGAAAAGGGAAGGGTTGACACAGGTTCCTAACATCCCCCCCCCTAAGAAAAAGTTTGTCCTCAAAGCTTTAGATGTGGAAACTGATGTTGAATCAGAAGGAGTAGTTCCCATGTAGCATCCTTTGGTTGCATTCTGTGCCACTGAGTTAATACCTTTGTGATAGATCGAGAGCAGAGTTGATGAGTAAGCCTATTGAGGATTGTCTCTGACTCCAAAAGGATGGATCCTTCATTATCCAGTTCTGGTAAAATAGTTTTTTCTTTGATGTTGGTGCGAAGAAATTTCTTCAGACAAGATACATGAAATATTGGATGAGTGCGGGAAGAAGGAGGAAGTTCCAATTTAAAAGAAACAGACCCAATCTTATGAAGAACCTTATATGTCCCATAGAACTTTGGAGCAAGCTTATGAAGCCCTTTGAGTTTCAGGGAGGATTTCTTGTAAGGTTGTAGACAAATAAAAACCATATCACCTGCCTGAAAAGTGCGCTTAGAACGGTGCTAATTGGCTTGTTGTTTCATTCGATTTCTTGCCATGTGAATATTATCCTGCAAAATGCGAAGAATCTGATTGCGGTTTCAAAGAACCATGTCAACTTCCTGAACTGGTGAACTATTGGGGGTGTATGGAAGAAGAACTGGCAGTGCCTGACCATAGACTGCTTCATATGGAATCATTTTAGATGCAGTGTGGTAGGAGGTATTGTACCACCATTCAGGGAGAAGAAGACACTTTTTCCACTAATGTTGTTATTCAAAGGTGAAGCAATGAAGATAAGTTTCCAAACATTTATTGATAATTTCATTCTGACCATTTGTTTGTGGGTGATACCCTGAACTCATCTTCAGCTTGGTGCAAGTGTGACAAAATAGTTCTGTCCAAAAATGACTGGTGAAAGTTGCATTGCGATCCAAGACAATGGAAGAAGGGATTCCATGAAGATGAAAGATATGGTCTAGGGAAATTTGTGCGACTGAGGAGGCTCTATAGGGATGGTTGAGGGCACAAAACTTACTATATTTGGAGAGGTGATCAACCACAACCAAAATCACTTTCTTCCCTCCATATTTAGGGATCCCTTCAATGCAATCCATAGAAATATTGGTCCAAATCCATGTAGGGAGGGGAAAGGGTTCGAGCAATCTTGGAAGGAGTGTCGTTTCACCCTTTTTGCAATGGAAGGTATCACATTCAGCCACCATCTGTTGAATTGTCCTTTTCATTCCCTGCGAAAATAAGTTACGCCATGCCCACTCATACATTTTGAGGAACCTAGAGTGACCTATCTATGGAGAAGCATGGAGTTCATAGAAGACATCCTGTTGAAGATTTGTGCTATGGGGAGGCACCAGACGACCCTTGTATCTTAGGAAAGAACCATCCCAAGAGTAATGTGGTACAGGAGAATGGTTTTTGGCCAAGTGTTGGATGATTTGAGATAATGAGGAGTCATTGACATAGCCCCATTGAACAGATTGCAACCAATTTGGAACAGGTGTAGGAAGAGCTGAAAGAGAAACTTGGTCATCAAATCTATGAGAAAGGGCATCCACCACAAGATTGTCCTTACCCTTATTGTAAGTGATCTCATAGTCATCAAATCTTGAGCGTTGTTATGTATTAAATGATTGAGGAAAACCTGAAGATGTGAATGACGGAAATAATTGATAAATGAATTAAGGAATTAAATTAGATGTGTGGAGTGGGATAATTGATTGATTACATCTTGCTTAATGATTAGCCTTGATTGATCAAGTCAAAGTGCAGTGGTACAGTGACAGTCCTAAGACTTTGACTTGGGAGGATGCAACTAAGATGTGTCATAGCTGTCCACATTTATTTTGAACTTTGGGACGAAGTTCTAAATAAGTAGGGGTGTATGTAGTGCCCCTATACTACTGCAGACCTTGAGGGCACCTATTGAGTGACCCGACTAATTGAAACATTACTAAAATGAACCCTTGATGTTATATTGAGTATATCCATGACTACGATTGATTGTGAATCAATAAAATAATGATATATGTGTATTTGGATAGTTGATGTAAATGAATGATTACATGTTGTTTAACGATTAACTTTGATTATGAAAAATGTACATGTGAATGATGCTTAACGACCAGCTGTATGATTGATTATGTGATGAGAACAAAGAAATTAATTATTGACAAAATGCATTTCTGATTAGATGAATGAGTAATGTTATGAGTAAACTATAAGTGCTTAATGAAATAGCAGATTTATGAATCATATTATTATAATTGAGGATAGTACTATTAATATATGTTTGTGAGAAAAGTGTATAGCAGTAGGTGAAACAGTTCACCGACAGACACACAAGGGAATTGAAGGGTCTAGAGTACGGATACATCACACATGGGGAGAGTGACAACGATGTCGACTTCCTATGGAATACCACGCATGAGTAGAGAAGCATTGATCCACTTACTTAGGAGAACCGTGAGGACGTGCGGGTGGGACACAATGGAGTTGGTCACGTATGAGTTGAGGGGCGCACAGTAAGGACAGACTTACTCCTCAATGCCATTAGTCCCTAACAGCGTGTAGACGGAGGATAGAAGGTAACAGCTCCTGAAATCCCTACATGAAGTTCCTGCAAGTCAAAATGAAAGGATATCGACAGAAGGGCCCGACGATGTGGTACCCTGCCAAGAACGGAAAGAGTGGATGCAAGGAGCCAACGATGTGGTACCTTGCCGAGAAATGGAAATGCCATATGACTGGACCCGACGGAGTGGTGCCATGTACAGGAAATGAAGTTAACGAATAGGAAGTCTCGACGGTGCGGCACCGAGATCCTATTGAAAATGATTGTTAAACTAAATTGCATAAAGACATATAAATTTGCACCTAGAACATTTACTTAGAAAAATGCATTTTAGTACTGTAAACAATAGAAATTAGTACTTGAGACAAATGCACATAAAAGATTTTGTTAGCATTTAAAATAATATTAATTGGTAGTTATGCATTTGCACATAAAAGATTATTTTGGCATTTAAAATAATAGTAGTGGTTATTTAGGCATTTGCACATAAAAGAATATTTTGAGTATTTAAAATAATATAAATATTTATTTAGGAGCAAAATAAAATTCCAAGCATAGACACCTAGTCAAATCCACCTTCACCACAAATTTAGAAGTTAGGTGAAACATCTTGGGGACAAACATGAGCAAACTTAGGAATGTTGGAGCATCTCCTAGAAAAACTGACACATGGATGGGTGATTCTTATTTAATTAGAAATTTAATAAAATAAATATTATTGCATAGAGCGACATGTGTTGCAAGGGATTTTCCTACTTAAGGAAGGCCTTGGGAAGGGAGAAGGGACCTAGTTTTTGGATGGATATCGTAATTTTTGCGATAGATGCAACTTGATGCTATTAGGGTTTGGCTAGAAATTCTTGTGGGGGGGAAACCTATTGAGGATTTTCTTGAAAGGTGTGTGTGAGCTTTACGACCCAAAGCTCAGGGGAGGGCATGCGAGTGAAAGCATGAGCCTATGGTTGGGTGGCGAAGCTAACGGTTGCTTCACCTATGGTTAAACGAGCTTTGTTGGAGGGATCCAATGGAAGACGCGGACGACAATGGACCAACTGGATCAGGTTGACAGGTTATGGTTTTGTTTATATTTGCTAAGTTATTTAAATAATTTATTTTATATATCTAGTAATTATGGTTTCTAATCTCTTGTGTATCAAGTTTTTGAGTTTCAGGTTAAGACGGAAGGACCCTATAGGATGGGCCCTACACATGCGTCCAACAACAATATACTAACAAAGTAAAGAGAAGGGTTGAAACCGGTTCATAACAGGAAGTCCCTGTGTACATCCTTAGGAAGATGTATATTGATTTCATGCTGGGGAAGCATGTGAACTATTTCCATTCTTTTCCATTTCAAGGTGTTGGGTTTGGAGCTCCTTGAGGAAGAGGTTGAGACAGTCACCCATACCTTGTATGGGAAAGGTGAGTGTTTGAGATAAATTAATGATTAGTATGTTCTTTTTTGAGTTTGCTTTAATATTATTGAAGTAAAGCTCATAACTAATCAACAGAATTGTTCTTTGACTTCCAAACTCCAGATATGAACACAGATCCTAGACATATGAATTCTTGACCTACGTTAGGAAAAAACAAAAGAAATATTGATTTTGGATCCTAGGTGTACTTATGGGAAGCATATGCTTGAGCATGTTTATTGTATTCTAAAACAATGACTTATCATGTATATTTTATCATGGTAACCACATGGCATATCTATATATTGTACTAAAAGAATTTCAACTATATATAAAATCTACATTAATGTTTAGTATTTGTGCAAGTATTGTGTATTTTGTATTTCAATGCTACCTTGATGTTGTATTTTAGAGTATTTATGTGACACATATGTCAGCTTGCATATTTTTACAACCCGAATATTGATACACTACATACATGACATACAATACACACACAATATACACTACATATGACCCCCAAATTGATTCACTACATACACTATATACACAATGAATTCAAGTATATCAATCATGATACAAGTTATTATTAATTGTAAGTAACATAAAAACATCCTACAATGCATCCATCAATCTAAGGCATAATTCATGCAGTACATCCTTAGGCATGACATGGCATCACACAAATACATAACAATCTTCTATCTCTCCTCAGGCATGACATGGAATCTCATGATCTATTTCTAGTTTGTAATGAATTTGATGTTTAGACTTTAGATAGTACTAAGTAGAGTGAAAAGACAACTGTTTTTTGCATGTAACCTTCACATATCACATATGCTATTATTATTTATAGCTCTCTTTTTGTATTTATTTCCAATCTTATGTATGTATGTATGTATACTGATTGATATATTCGAAGCATATCATAGCCAAGATATTCTAAACATTTTCCATATTTGTTAAAGATACTATATATGTATCCATACGTAGAAAAAAAACACTATCTGATATTCTCATAGTAAAATCATGTCATTTTTTGTGTTCAATGGTTTACATGTTTAAAATTTGATTGTATCTATAAATTTTTCATTGATTTGAATATTTGCATATGTATATGACTTGTATATACATATAACATGTGCAATATCCATGGATCTCATTGACCATTCATTTACTGCTAGTCTTTTAGTAGTGAATTTTAGTGGTTGGAACTTTTTTATTTCATCTCATGTTTTTTTAAACTAGCAATAATTGGCTGTAGAATGTTCTAAATTGATCCATCATGATTATTTTGCATGTTTCCCCAAAGAAAATAGATCAAGTAAAATTAGGGTTGGGATAGTAATTTTTGCATTGTGCATTTCAATTACTCTAGTTTTTGCAATGATCCCTTCTTTGTATGATCATGTTTTGTAGAAACATTGAAAGCTCAAATTTAAAGAATTTTTTTTACAGGGAGTTGGTTACATCCAAGAAACATGATCCTTAGTTATATTGTTTCCAATATGGCTCATAAAACATCAAGAACATGTTGAAATTTCCTAGAATACATAGACATTGAGTGAAATGGTGCAAAATATAAAGGAATAACAAAGTTGACTAAAATGCCATATAAAGAGTCAATGGATTTTAAGGAGTTCCCTAGTGTTCTTTTTGGTTCTTCAGAAGTGTGATTTCCTATTCAAATATGTATTTCAGATGTTACATTATGGAGATAGTATTGAGTAAAAGGAGAGATATCATTAGAGGAAATTTGAGGTCTAAAATAGGCCTTATAAAAAAATTAGCCAACCATAATTTCTTGATGAGTTGGAATTCAAGAACCAATAGAATTTCAATAAAATGAGTCAACCATAATGGTTGACTTGAAATATTTGTCATAAAAAAAACTACTTTTTTTGTTCATATTTTCAACATATCTCCATTTGGTTTCACTCAAATTTCAAGTGGGAGCACTCGTTGGATGTAGAATTTAATTCCGAATCCAACGAGTACCCTCACTGCATACTTTTGATGGACCCTACTGCCCCCCAAAAAAGAAATACCTAAAAATGTCATGATGACATCATCATGATGTTTTTCAGGTATTTCTTGACATCATCATGTCATTTTTCAGGAAATTTTTTGGGGCAGCGAGGTCCTTCAAAAGTATGAAGTGTGGGTACTCATTGGATGTGAAATTAAATTCTACATCCAACGAGTGCTCCTACTCAAAATTTGAGTAAAAATACAGGGAGATATGTTGAAAATACGAACAAAAAAAGTAGTTTTTTCTTTCTTCCTCCAAAATTAATAAATATTATTTTATTATTTTCCTTAGGAGGCCCATTTTAGACCTCAAATTTCCTCTAATTGTACCTCTATTTTGGCCTCCACTACCTATATTTTAGTCATCCTTAAAGAAAAAACAAATATGCTTTGTTAGAACACTGTTTACTAATTGATATTCTTATATATTTAAAAATTTTAATACAACCATACTAAATCAGTTTAGGATTTGGGTTTTTAGAAATTATGTTCTTCAATTCAATCATTTATTAATGCTTCAACATCTTAAATGTAATTATACATTGAGTAAATCTATGTTGAGTACATCCTTAGGCATGACATCGCATCACATGAATACATAACATGGCATCAATTTACATCCTGGAATTTAGTTTAGTTAGAAAGCATCCTTACTAGTTTAATTTACATTTTATTACAATACATTTGCAATGTATATTCGGATTTAGAATCTAAGGGAGAAGTATTAAACCAAAGGAATTACAACTGAACACTTAATTATTTTTTCATTTACTAATCAACTCAGTTCTAAGCATATAACTCATAGGATTAAGGCCTATAATGCACTTTCAAAGAATCAAGGAGAAGAGATGCAATGAGTATGAGTAATTGGTGGGAGTGGGAGAGGGTGGAGGGAATCAAATGTTGGTAAAGAGGGTCAAGGATGAATATGTGAGTTAGAGGATGAGAGTAAGTAGTTATCATGGACATAGTGAGTTAGAGGATGAGAGGGGTAGAGGTTGAGGAGAGAGAAGGGGAAATTCTGTCTCAAGAGCATCAAATGATTCATTTTTCCATCACACTAGTCCTTTGAGGGGTTTTTATGAAAGTCTTTGTTGGTTACAAGTGTTGTTGGAGCACCATCGGTAATCCACCAAACCTCCACATATGGCCTCTATTGGTTAACAATCACCTCCAAGGGTTTTATGTGAGAAATCAAATCTTTTTTGTGCACATCAAATGTGTTTATATTTCTATTGAATGCCATAAGAAGAGACTAATAGGAATTGTTCCCTAAATGCAACTTATTGAGGCCAATCGCCATGAGTAAAATGTACAAAAAACCACACAAACCCTCTCAAAGGGTGTTTAGCATGAAGGTTATATAGGGATCACATGATGAAATTTCCCACATCAATGATGGGAAGAAGGGTCGTGAACATGGTTAAGGAAGGAAAGTAACTGCCTAGAGGGTATTGGTGAATCTTTTTGAACTCAAGATACTTGAATGAGTCCTTCTACCAACACTTGAATCCTTTGTATGGATTATTTGAAGGCCTTCAATTTGAAGCAAATACAAATGGAGAAGGGTGTAAACAAGCGTATTAATCCCTTATAGAACCTTATTAATCTCAATTTCCATGAAAACAATTGACCTCTTCATGCCAAAATTGCATAGTCTCTTACTGACCAAAACCCTAGTTCCTAAGATCATTGAATAAGATGAGAACTGATCAATGGACCCATGAGAGAGAGTTTCCCCTAGATATAATGGTTTGCCACAGGCCCAATGGAGTCAATATTTCATCGATCCAAGCCACAGTCATCATTTTATGGCGAGTTGCTTGTCGCCTCTTTAAGCCTTTTAGGGACACTTGGTGCATATGTTATTAGGGAATAAAAACCAAAGCGAGCATCAAAATTGGTTTCTTTAAGATCTTGCATGTTTGTTTGGGAATTTCCAACATGGGAACACTACCCATGGTCTCAAGGTTGGGTAGTTTCACTAGTTGACCTAATATTGCAAAAAATGCATAGTCTCTTACTGAGAAAAACCCTAGCTTTTGAGATCATTGAACAAGATGAGCATTGGGATATGGACCCATGGGATAGAGGTTCCTCTAGATTGAATGCATTGTCACATGCCCACTAGATTCAATGTTTCATCGATATGATCCACGAACATCATTTTATGGTGAGTTATGGGCTCCTCCTTAAGCCTTTTAGGGACACAAGGTGAATTTATCATTAGGGCATAAAAACCCAACTGGACATTGGAATTAATTTATGTAAGATATTGCATGTGTAACATCCCAAAAATTTGCAAAATTTAAAATTTCTTCTAGACATTAAAGTCAACATTAAAAGCTGTGCAGAAGTAATAAATGTCTAAAAGTAAACGTCTTAATTATAATTTAATTATGATATGTATTTATCTTTAAGGATCTTTAATTGTCTTATTGGAAATTAAAGTGCATCCCCTGCTCCTATAACAACTATAATTATTATATCTATTCAATAGTTTTGTCAATCGTCGACCTATGCATCCTATACCGGATGGTAATTATTATTGTGATAGTATAACTATGACTTATGACATTAACATGGTGTGTGATAAAATGATATGGTTCTTTATGTAGCTGCGTTCATAATACTATTTGACTGTATACTGAATTTAAGCCTACTATTTGATATTTATGATCTTATCTTCGATGAGGTGAGTTGTTATATAAAACGTATCTCTTGTTGGCAGTTAGATTCTAGTAGTGATTCAATGGCTTACTTAGCTTTAATCTAAAGCATTGTTTTGTTTAACTGTTCCTGTTATAGGTTGTAAACCTTTGTTTGATTTGCAGACTCTAGTGTGTTTTGAAGTTGTGATTGATAAGTTAAAAAAATGTGAAGTTACCAATTTGTCCTAAAGTTCGATAATGATGTGTGGAGTTAAAAGGGAGATGCAATAGGTTCATAAAGACCTAGTTTGAAAGGAGTCTCCTAGTGGAGAATCTACCATTAAGGCAAGGCCATGGGAGATACTCCTAACTAAAGTTTGTCATTATAAAGTCTAAGCAAAGGTGACTTGGGGTAAGTTGAAATGTCAAGACTTAAACTATATATTAAGGGGTTCTAAATTTTTCTTCTGTACTATACTTATTATATCCCAAGGATAAACTATAGAGATAAAGTTTTGTATGGTTTTCCATAAGTGTGATAATAAACTATATTATGGATAGACTATAGAGAGAAAGGGTCATATGAAATTCCATTAGCGCCACATCATAACGTAAAGGTATAAACCAAGGTTGAACTATAGTGTCATAGTTCTCTCGAATACCACGTAGGGTGGTAGTTGGATCATTGAATTTGGCCATGTGACAGTAGTAAATGCACCTTGGTAAACACAAAACCCCACTACGAGTTTATCGGGGTTTTTTGTCATTGTGTTATGTTGCATTAAGGAGGGGGCGACTGGCCCTTCTCGGTCGGCATGACTGTTGGTGGTTAGTCGCTCCATCCCTTGCAAAAGTTGGAAGTTTGTTAGTAATTAAGGCTTTGACAATGTGGGTGGAGTCTCCAGCCTTCAGTTCCTTCCTTGTCTCTGAGATTTAACTAAGGTAAGCTGTGTTTAAAGTCTTCCAAACCTTGACTTCCAGTTTACTGTATTGAGCTTCTCCTTTTTGGTCTTAACTTGTTTTCTGTTTATCTGACAGGGTTTTTAATGAAGCGACTACAGTCGAGTTTGTGAGTAGGGAAAGGGACAACCCATGAGGGTTTGGCTCCATCAATAAGCCTCGGATTGTCTAGAATATTCTATCAACAGGTTGATATGTTTTGGTTTTGTCAGTGTAGCTCCACTGGTCATGTGGTTTTTATACTTCGTTTTTCGCAAATGTTGTTTCAATGGGTAAATGCCCAAGATGTTTTCCTTGTTGTCTGTAGTGTAAATAGGAAAAGGGGTTTGTAAAGGATACTTGTTATTCTTCCGGCAGTTGGACTGCAATGTAAGCTTTACACTGTATAAAATGTGATATTTTGATGAAACTCGTCTCTGTGTATAAATTTTGTGGATGTTTTGTTTTTGTAGAAGAAGGGATAAAACCTAAATGTGAAATGGAACCCCTGTACATTTAAGTGTTTAAATTTTATAGTTTCGACTATCGTTTTTGTTTAGAAAATGGTATTTGGACGAGCTGGGACTTGAGCTTATGACCAAAATAAAGTTGACGTGGACTTATGAATTCATTTCTGTATAGTGCGTTTTCAAAATTGTTTTAAAGTCTAATCCATAAGGCTTCTAGCATGGGTGAGTTCGAAATGAGTCTCAAACCCTAGATTCTTTCAATGGCTGGTTAAATAAGAGTATAGAGTCGCCTCGTCAATTGTTCTAGTTTTGGTATTGAAACCGTGTCTATTTAAAAGGGTTTAAGCTTGAAACAAAAGGGTAGCCTCTCTTAACATGGAGCTCGACCCTTGTCTTCTAGTTTGGATTTTGCACAGTGATGTAATCGTTTAAAACACTTTCTTTAAGTTTTTAGGGTAAAACCCTTGGATGAGCCTGCACGGGTCTCGATCCCAACTACAGGTTAAGCTTGGTTTATAGGACTGTTCCCTTACTATACGTTTGTATAATATGAAATGATGTTGTTGCAAATCTAGGATGCTTGTGTGTTTGGTTCTCGATTCAACACTATACTGTATAATACGTTGAGTGAAAATTTGTATTAATGTGGAGAATATTTGATGCCTGTTTCAATTTTAGACATGGTAATAGTATATGGGTATTGATATGTGGTGATAATAAAATAATAATGTACCATGTTGATAATGTGCTATGTTTATTTCGAAGGGTTCGGACTTGAAAATTGTATACAGGGAATACTGTAATAGAAAAATGGTAATACACGATAAGTTTTATAGTTCAAGGTTTGTGTTGATAAATCTATAATATAGTTTTGTTGAGCTATTCGACAAGAAGTAGTATTTAGAATAAATACTTTTAGCATTCAGCTTACATATATAATATAGACTCTGTTTAAATATTATTTTTGGTCTTACGAAATGAGTAATGAAATAAAACTAGCAGTTTTTGAATTGCAAAAACATGTATAAGTAAGATTTTCGAATGGTTTTTTAAGATGATGAAACCCGACATAATTTTTTCTATATGTTTTACAGAAAGTAGCAAAGATGTATTGATAACAGAACTTGGAAATTACTATGGTGTAAAGTACAAATTTGTTATGATGTAAAAGTAGGAAAAATAAAGAGATTTCATTTGTTTTGAAATGTAAACTTCTATTTCTAATCAACTCATCTTCAAGGTTAATTATACACTTCCTGTACTAGAGTACATCATCTTTATGAAAAAAGGAAAAATACAAGAAGATATTTTATTCAACCACTTTCATTATCTCAATCATTTAAATAGAACTATAGAAAACAATTTATCTAGTTTAGAATATCATTCAGTAGTTTTAGAAACAAATTAACAGATATAAAATGAAAAGAAATAACAAGTAGAACCTGATAATTTTGCTAGGGTGGACAAACACCCAAAGAGGCCTGTTCCTCCCAACCTTCTTCAGAAGAATCAGCCAAATCACTTGATCCATTTGGAGCCCCAATCCTATTTACTGAACCACTAGGTAGAAGACTATGTGTAGAAGCAAGGCACTAAGGTTGTACTAGTCAGCAATCAATGGAGACTTGCATACACCTCAATAACCTCTGCACTCAGCAGAAGTGCAACAGACTTACAATACAACTCAAAACATAGCTTCCCCTCATCAAATCTCTTGTGTGCATACAACAAAACCAGAAGGTAAATTTTCTTGTCAGAAAAAGTGTGAACCTCTACTCAAATTCGATGGCTTAAAAAGATGCCTAGGTATTTTAGTGGTCAGTTTCCAAATAAATGAGCCTAAAGATCTAGTCCCATATTTCAGGGAACTTTGACCACAATTCAAGGGAGTTGTCCCATAACAACATCTAGTTACTGAGTTCCTGATGCTGCCATTTTTCCATTGCCTTCTGCCCCAGATTCCATTCCACCTAGTGGGTCAGTAAACACTCTTTCAGCAGTCTCTTTAGGTGAGTGTCTCCTATTTTATTTTATTAAATAATAATATTGCGCAATTGTAGTCATCCTTGGCCACTTGGCCAAATATAAAAATGTACAATAAAAGTTAAGATAATGTTTTTTCTCAAACATAAAATGTTTCAAGTAATGGGTATGTTACATTAAGCCTTTTAGGGACACTTGGTGAATTTTTCATTAGGGCATAAAAACCAAACCGAGCATCATAATTGAGTTCTATAATATCCTACATGTGTGTTTGGGTATGTCCAACATGGGAACACTACCCATGGCCCTAAGGTTGAGGAGTTTCACTAGTTGAGATAATCTTGCAAAAAATGCATAGTCTCTTACTAAACAAAACCCTAGTTCCTTAGGTCACTAAACAAGACGAGCACTGGGTGATGGACCCATGGAAGATAGGTGCCCTAGATAAAATGTATTTTCAGGATCCCAATGGATTCAATGATTCATCAATATGATCCATGGTCATCATTTTATGGTGAGTTGTAGGTCACTTCCTTAAGCCTTTCAAGGACACTTGGTGAATATTTCGTTACGGCATAAAAAACTAATCGAGCATTAGAATTGATTTTTATAAGATCCCACATGTGTGTTTTGGCATGTCTTACATGGGAAAACTACCCACATGTATGACATGGGAAAACTACCCATAGTCCCAAGTTCAGAGAGTTTCAATAGTTGAACTCATCATGCCAAAATTGTATAGTCTCTTACTAAGAAAAACCCTAGTTTTTAGGATCCATTAACAAGATGAGCACCAAGTGATGGACCCATGGGAGAGAGGTTCCCCTAATTAAATGAATTATCATGAGTCCATTCGAGTCAACATTTTTTCAGTTTGATCCACAATCATCATTTTATGGTGAGTTGCAACTCGACCCCTTAATCCTTTTAGGGACACTTGATGAATCTATCACTAGGGCATACAAACCCAATCGAGAATCAAAATTGAGTTCGGTAAGCTCATGCATGCATGTTTGGGCATGCTTGATATGGGAACACTACCCATGGTCCCAAGATCAGGGATTTTCATTAGGGTACCTCATCGTGCCAAAATTGCATAGTCTCTTAGGGAGTTGTCATGAAATTTCAAGGATTGTACAAGATACCTAAAGGACCAAACTAAATATCACAAAGAATACCTATGCATACCTAAATTGATGTTAATTATGTGATTCATCACACCATAACCCTCAAGGAAGGATCACACTTCATTCTGAGGGTCATATGTGTAAACTCAATGCACTAGTTGGGCATTCCCTACACACTAAGATGGAGGAAGACATTCTTATTCTCTATCAATTCCTTTCAATTTAGAACAAAATACTTATTTCCTCAACATTATAAAACAATATGATATAGTTAAAATGGAATATAAAATATAGATGGTTGGGAAGAGTGTGGAGTTTTAGACAGAGGTGAAGTTATCCCTAGTTGTTTACAATGTAGAGAATTAATGAATATGTGTAAGGGAACTAGAAATTTTTTCGTGTGCAAATAATTTGGATAAAAAAAATATTGAATCAATTATTTGAATGAGATATTAGAGTTAGATATAGGAACACTATGGGAGATGTCTCGTGATTATACAAGTGAGAGAAATGTCATGATATATCTCTAATGTAAGACAAGAAGACATATGAACTAGTTGTTGTGACGTGGTGATAGTATGTAGGTAGATTATTAATGATAGTAAAAAATACAGAGACGAGTAATATAACCCATGCCTCCTAGTTTTTGAAAGTGTCTAGAGGGAGGTAGGCAATTGGAATGGAACTTGTGTATTTGAATACTACATAAGTGTGGAACCCTATGTGAAATGGACATAACATTTTATCCAACTCTAGCATGTATCCTATTTGATTAAAATTGCTAAAAATATGCTTTTTTTATTGGCTAGAATTATAGAATATAAAATATGCCAAAAAGATGATTTATTGATTGGCTAGAATTGGTCAGGTTGTTTTGGAAATATTATTTTTATTATAAAGTAGGTGGGTGAGTCAATAAAAAAAAAATAGTATAGTCGGAAACATTTAAAATCCAAACCATTTCCAAGTAAAATTATGAGTTAACCAGCCGCTTTTCAAAACCAACTAAGTTTAACTTGAGTTAGATAGTGGAAATTTCTAAAAATGTTGAGTTTAATGTAGGTTATCTACTTGGAAATTGCAAATTGCATTAAATAACCACCACTTTTCCATGAGTAAAACTAGTAGTTAATATTATTTTTAATTCGGAAGTAGTTAAGATGGGTGTGGAGCAATTATGATAAGAGCAGCATTGAAAATCGATCCATTACGATTCCTAGTAACTTCTGGCCAAGAAAAAAAATTGATCCATCCAGTAATTTGGCGGATAACTTAAAAAAAATGGACTCACATATTTGTAGAGGGAAATTTAAAAAAATTCATGGATTGAATTAAAAGGGAGAATGTTTTTTAATATGTTTTTTGTTTTTGTTTTTGGCTTCCTATGAAATTCAGTAGGATAATGGCATGTAACACCAGCCGAATATTTTGTATCCCTTATTAGTTATTACTTTTGGCTTTCATCACATACCAGCCAAGTCTATTTTAAGTGTGTTGATCCAGATTCACATACCAACGCCCAAGTCAAGTTTGAAGCATATTGATCCAGATTCCAGATTGTGATCAGAAGGTATGCCATGATAGATTTATTGTAGGAAATTCACCAATTCGTAGGGTTCAAATCCAATTATTTTTTAGATGTTGTTCAGTCGATGGTCCAAATTTGAGGAATTTGGTTTATTTACAGCAGTGATCAATCTAGTAATTTCATAAACTATGACTCAATTTGTTTTTTAAACAGAAAATGAAGCCAAACATGGCAAAAAACCAGGGCCAATAATACATTCTACCTAATGTATAATCTACTTCTGCTAACTTACTAGTATATTGGACCTTGAGTTCCAACACCAAACTAGGATTATGTTGTAATAACAAGTATAATTCACCCTCAATTTCCTTTCCTCTTCTCCAGATCTCTTGAATCTTCTCTTGTTATGGCTGTTGAATCCTCTCTCATTGGTCATTTAATGCACCTCTCCTCTGGCTGTGTGAAGAGAATAAATTGATGTCTGCATGTGATTGCTTTCTTGCTTCTTGTTTTGTGTATCCTATAGGGATAACCTTCATAATCAATAAAATTGTAGGTGAATCTCCTTGGTAAATCGATCCCAATCCCACCTAGTAAGCATTTCTATGTGCTATGATAGTTGGCACAAGTGGTAAGTTGTTGAAAGTCCCCCGGATAAGAATTATGAATTGTTCTCCAACATCTTGTGATGCCATATTTCACAGAATCCCAGACACTTTGTATAAGATATGCGAGGACATAAAATTCAGTCTCTGCACCATTTAAATGACCTCAATCTGCATGCTCGAATTGTCCTGGAAAAGGACGATACCAATCAACCAGCTTGCGTCACTGATGACGCTCGAAATTTTTAACATTTGTCACGTAAAATTAAGAGGGATCTACTTTTTTGCAAAGCGAATTGGATCCAAGTTCATGTTTTCAAAAGGTATATATATATATATATATATATATATATTTTTTTTATAGCTGCTGGAATTTTAGAACTTGGATATCTTGTATAATCTTAAGTGTTATAGTATAGACCAAGAAATTCTATTTAATCAGGAGGAGAAAACCCATTACACATATCATATCGAAGTACATATCATCATTGGCTCATACATAATATTACTAATGATTGACGCTCGAACCTTTTAACACTTGTCATGTCAAATTAAGAGGGGTCTACTTTTTTGCAAAGCCAATTAGATCCAGGTTCATGTTTTCAGAAGTAATATATATATTTTTATAACTACTAGAACTTGGATATCTTGTATAATATTAAGTGTTACATATCAATAAATTCTATTTAAACAGGAGGATAAAAATCATTACACATATCATATTGAAGTACACAGCATCATTGACTCATATATAATTTTATTAATGATCATAGACAAAACATACCATCATTCAATATGGAATATCAGAGAGCCATATCATAAAATAAATAATCATATTCAACCATTACAAATTTAATTTTTGGAGCCTGCTGTTTGTAGAGATAGAGATAATTATTTTGAACTTCGTCAGCGAGCACCATATTGATGATATTTAGTCTCACTAGCATATAAGGTATAACGTGTAAAATCAAAGCTAGGTGCTTCGGTTGATTCTCATGATAATGTCAATTCAACATTAGTAAAATCCCTCCCATGTTGATATCGATACTCAGACTAAAGGACCAAAAATTAAATAACAATGTTTCTAGACATCTTGAGGTTGAAAGACATAATTTTCATTTTCAACAATACCTTTGAGTAAAATATCTAAGTTGTGTGTCTAGTCATGCTGTATTCCCACCATATATGCATATTTGACAATTCAAAACAAAGTTTCCACTTCCCAGTTTTCTTTGATTCTTCCACAAATAGATATGCATTGAATGAAATCCAATTTGAAGATAGAATATTTAACAAAAAAACATAAATAGGTATATTACATCCTTCTCAAAACATTTGATTCAATCTATATCCTTTTATACTAAAACTATACAAACCATGGATTCCATAACGAGAACAAAAATTTGTCTACAAATCAAAAGTAAAACCACTGTCCTGAAGATAGTTGCATTGTTCAGAAGAAGCTCAGTCAGATTCCTAAATTGATGTTTCATTTGGGGGCTTCAAAAACTTCGCACATTGTGTAAAAAAAGAAATAAAAATTAAAAAAGATTTACATTGTGTTGTGTAAAAAATAGTGTAAATTTGCTAAAATGGCTTAGTGAAATGCACGCCACAATATCTACATAGGTAAATAATTGGAAGTAAAACCAGAGTCCTAAAGATAGTTGTAGTTTTCACAAGAACCTCTTTCATATTCCTAAAATGTTGTTTCATTTGCTAGAAGTCAATCTACCAAGATGGAAAGTTTTCATTTTTGGACCCATCTTTACCCACTTCCATAAAATGCACGCCCAACCCTCATTATCGGGTCTTTTTGAGTGATTTTAATTGCTAGTAGTGTGGATTACTATTTTCCACCTTCTTTTACATCTATCTAATTTTTTTGGGTCTTCACAATCTTGGCACATTATGTCAAAAAGAGAAAAGCAAAATTAAACTAGATTTACGCGTGTTGTGTAAAAAACAAAGTGTAAATTTGCTATAATGGGATTAGTAAAATGCATGCCACAATATGTACTTTGGTCAATAATTAAAATTAATACCACAGACCTAAATCTAGTTCCATTCTCCATCAGAACATCTTTCATATTCCTAAATTGATATTTCATTTGCTAGAAATCAATCTTCCAAGATGGCAAATTTTCATTTCTGGAACCATTTTTACCCACTTGGATAAAATGAACACCCAACCCTCATAATTGGGTCTTTTTCAGTGATTTAAATTGGAAATGGTGTGGATTAATATTTTCCACCTTATTGTAGATCTATGTGTTTTTGTCGGGATTCACAACCTTTGTACATTGTGTCAAAAAGAGAAAAAAAAATTAAAATAGATTTACACTAGTGTTGTGTAAAAGGCCAAGTGTAAATTTGCTAAAACGGCTTAGTGAAATGCACACCACAGTATGTACATTGGTAAATAATTGGAAGTGAAACCAGAGTCCTGAAGTAAATCCAATTTGAAGATGGATTGTTTAACAAAGAAAATATAAATTGTATATTCCAACCAGTGAGAGTATAGCAGGATGTTAGGATATTTAGACACTTAGGAGTTAGTTAAGATCAACTTGTGTAATATATCCGTTAGGGATAGTGTGTTTCTTTAGTATGCATTAGTATGCATTTGTAAATACTTAATCCGACGGTCACGATATGTTTCCGACATAGAGTGATCCGACGGCTCAACTTCTCTTAGATCAAACCTAACCTTGATCCGTGGCTTAACACCCGATTGGTCCATGATCTCTATTTAAAGAGCATGGAGGGTCATTTTTTAGTTGATCGATTATGAGAAGCTCATTTGTAACTTTCTTTCTTTGCATAATAAATTGTCCCGTAGAAGCTATTTGGCCGGGGCCGTGGAGTGCTTCCTCGCTGGGTCCGTTCAACATGTGAAGCAGCTGGTGATTTTACCGGTGATCCTAGAGATCAACGTCGATCACGTTCTCAATTTCAGCGAGCCTCTTCTCTTTTGGCTCAAATTTTCGAGAATCATGATCCAGAAACTTTTGCAGAAGCTTCAGGGAATCCAGATTGGGATGCAGCCATGGATGAAGAATATCGTTCCTTAATGGAAAATGATACTTGGGATCTTGTCCCTCTTCCAAAAGGAAGAAAACTTGTCAGATGTAAATGGGTCTACCGAACTAAGTATGCATCAGATGGAAGTGTTGAAAGACTTAAGGCAAGGTTAGTTGCCAAAAGTTTTTCCCAAGTTGAAGGGATTGACTACAATGAAACCTTTGCTCCCGTCGCCAAAATGAACTCCATCCGCCTTGTTCTTTCCCTTGCAGCCTTACACAACTGGGAAGTCCATCAAATGGATGTCAAGTCTGCCTTCTTACATGGTGATTTACAGGAGGAAATTTACATGGAACAACCTCCTGGCTATGTTCAGAATAACTCTAGCCTTGTCTGTCACCTTAAGAAATCCTTATATGGCCTTAAGCAAGCTCCTAGAGCTTGGTATGCCAAAATGGATAACTTTCTCCTTGACACTGGTTTTTCTAGATGCCATTCTGACCCCAATGTCTATACCAAGAAAGTAGGAAACCATCTCATCAGACTTGTTCTATATGTTGATGACCTTATTCTTACTGGTAGTGACCCTAAGCTTATAACCCATGTGAAATCCAGTCTTAAACAAACTTTTGAAATGTCAGACTTAGGACATTTGCATTATTTTCTTGGTATCCAAGTTCTGCAAACCAAAGAAGGAATCTTTCTTTCTCAGTCTAAGTATGCTTGTGACCTTCTTCGTCGCTTTTACATGGAAGATTGTACACCAGCCCCTTCTCCCTTCCAGTCTGGAGTCAAACTTTCTGCCACTTGTACTTCACCTAAAGTAGATGCTACCTTGTATCGTCAGCTTGTTGGTAGTCTTTTATACTTGACTCATTCCCGTCCTGACCTTTCCTTTGCCGTTGGTTGAGTTGCCCGTTATATGCAGACACCTCATGAAAGTCACTGGAAAGTAGCTAAAAGAATACTTCGATATATTCGAGGTACAGTTCAGTTTGGGATTCATTACAGTACAGGGGGGAAACCTTTGTTGGTTGGTTTCACTGATTCAGATTGGGCCGGCGATCCTGATGATCGAAAGTCTACTGCAGGTTATGTTTTCAGTCTGGGATCTGGACCTATTACTTGGGCTTGTAAGAAACAACAAGCTCTTGCTCTTTCTTCAGCAGAGGCAGAATATCGAGCAGCAGTTAATGCCAGTCAGGAAGCTTTATGGCTTCGACAGATCCTTTCAGAGTTTGGATTCGAGCAGCAGCAGCCTACTCCACTTTGGTGCGACAATCAAAGTGCCATCAAGCTTGCCAAAGATCCAGTTCTACATCAACGCAGCAAACACATTGAGCTACATATGCACTTCATCAGAAATCTTGTTCATGATTGGGTTCTTGAAGTGCTCTTTTTCCCTTCAGATGATCAAGTTGCAGACATCTTCACCAAGTCTCTTACAGAAGCGAATTTTTCTAAACTTCGATCTATGTTAGGAGTTCAGGAACTTGTCATTAAGGGGGGATAGGCTCTAATGCCTCCTTCCTTCTCCTAATAGTGTCACTTTTGTAAATCCTTCAATCCTATCCCAAGTTGTTCTTAAGGGGGGATGTTAGGATATTTAGACACTTAGGAGTTAGTTAAGATCAACTTGTGTAATATATCCATTAGGGATAGTGTGTTTCTTTAGTATGCATTAGTATGCATTTGTAAATACTTAATCCGACGGTCACGATATGTTTCTGACATAGAGTGATCCGACGTCTCAACTTCTCTTAGATCAAACCTAACCTTGATCCATGGCTTAACACCCGATTGGTCCATGATCTCTATTTAAAGAGCATGGAGGGTCATTGTTTAGTTGATCGATTATGAGAAGCTCATTTGTAACTTTCTTTCTTTGCATAATAAATTGTCCTGTAGAAGCTATTTGGCCGAGGTCGTGGAGTGTTTCCCTCAAGAGGGTTTAAATCACGTCAAAACATTGGTGTGTTGATCTGTGATCTGTTTGTGTGAAGTGGTTGCTCTTGGTGTTCGGTCCTTTGGTAGTACCTTGTGTACCCGAACACAGGAGCCCAGAGGCCATGAGTTCTTGATAACAATATTCAGAATTACATTATTTCTACTAAGAAAAATAACAGAGAATTTATACTTGCATAATCCAAACCTAAACTTATACTAGACTTTATCTCTAATATAGACCTTAGAGGTCTCGACCACAACAAAATTGTCTAGAATATAGTGCATTAAATGCCATTACATACACACAAAAAAAACTTTATAGAACACCTGAATTACAGGTCCTAGAGATCCTCTGGTGAACAAAGCATATATCCCTGCTTTGGCTGTATGTAGCTTTGCGGCACAAATCCGCAGTTAGCACCCTGCAGAGGACTAAAGTGGATGAAACATTCATATTCTGGAGGAGATTCCAACTCCAAATTTTCTACTCGAGTTTGCATCATAGCCAGATAACCTTCTAACATTTTGACTTTATCATCCAATTCTTCATTATTAGCTTTCTATTTTTCTATTACATCTTCCAGGTCTGAAAAATTTTGGTTGGTCTCATCTCCCTCTTGTTCTCATTGCTCCTCTTCTTGTTGCAACCTCCTTTTGAAATTGTCCAGGTCTCGTCCAATACGCATTGCCAGTCTTCTCAAGTCTTTGTTAGTGTTGTTTTTCTCCTCCTCCAAATTCCATAGTTGTCGACAGATGCAGGCCCTTTTGAATTACCTGTCATCCCACCTCTTCATGGTTACGTCTTAAGACTAACAGACAAAGTAGACATATTTTTTCACCACCGTTCTCTCAAGTAGAGAAACCTAGATCCAGACATAATTCCCAAAAAACTATGAATACGAGCATCCATACTTCTTCTATTTAATTGCAATTCAACATAAATCGACATGAATTCCTCCTGCATGATGTAGTTTCATAGCTATTCCATAATCAACCACAATTGAGAGATAGCTTTTATTAATGGATCAGTTGTACAATACTTCTTTGTGTGACTGGATTGTTCCTTTATAAATCCGTTCAGGTGCATGTGATAGCATTTACTCTCTATGACGTCTCTAGCCTAGCCTTAAATCTGCATCTCTTCATTTTTACTCTCTATGGCATCTCTACGCCAGCCTAAACTCCATGTCTCATCACTTATTGATGGAGGGTTAATGGATTGGGTCCCATCTAATATTTCATTTTTGGACCCATTTTTACCCACTTGGAAAAAATGCATGCCCAACCCTCATTATTGGGTCTTTTTCAGTGATTTAAATTGGAAATGGTGTGGATTAATATTGTCCACCTTATTGTAGATCTATATATTTTTGTTGGGATTCAAAACCTTTGCACATTGTGTCAAAAAGATAAAGCAAAATTAAGTGTTGCGTAAAAATCCAATTGTAAATTTCCTAAAGTGGGCTTAGTAAAATGCACGCCATAATATGTACCCTAATCAATAATTGAACGTAAAATTAGAGTCCTGAATATAGTTATATTTATAACAAGTACCTCTTTCAAATTCCTAGAATGATGTTTCATTTGCTAGAAATCAATCTTCCAAGATGGAAATTTTTCATTTTTGGGCCCATCTTTACCCACTTGGGTAAAATGCACACCCAACTCTCATTATCGGGCCATTTTCAGTGATTTTAATTGCAAGTGGTGTGGATTACTATTTTCAACATTCTTGTACATCTATCTATATTTTTGTTGGGATTCACAAACTTTGCACATTGTGTAAAAAAGAGAAATCAAAATTAAAATAGATTTACATAGTGTTGTGTAAAAAACAAAGTGTAAATCTGCTAAAATTGGCTCAGTAAAATGCGTGCCACAATATGTACATTGTTCAATAATCAAAATTATAACCGCATACCTAAATATAGTTTCATTTTTCACAAGAACCTCTTTCATATTCCTAAAATGATGTTTCATTTGATCGAAATCAATCTTCCAGGATGACAATTTTTCATTTTTTGACCCATCTTTACCCATTTGGATAAAATGCACGCCCAACCCTCATTATCGGGTCGTTTTGAGTGATTTGAATTGCAAATGTTTTGGATTACTATTTTTCACCTTATTGTGCATCTATCTAAATTTTTGTTGGTCTTCACAAACTTTGCACATTGTGTAAAAAAGAGAGATCAAAATTAAAACAGATTTACACATTGTTGTGTAAAAAACAAAGTGTAAATTTTTTAAAATGGGCTTAGTAAAATGCATGCCACAGTATGTACATTAGTCAATAATAAAAATTAAAACCACAGACCTAAAGATAGTTTCATTTTTCATAAGAACTTCTTTCAGATTCCTAAATTGATGTTTCATTTGCTAGAAATCAATCTGCCAAGATGACATTTTTTCATTTTTAGACCCATCTTTACCCACTTGGATAAAATGCACGCCCAACCCTCATTATTGGGTCCTTTTGGTGATTTTAATTGCAAGTGGTGTGGATTACTATTTTCCACATTCTTTTACATCTATATCATTTTTTGGGGGGCTTCACAAACTTTGCACATTGTGTAAAAAAGAGATATCAACATTAAAATAAATTTACAGTGTGTTAGGATATTTAGACACTTAGGAGTTAGTTAAGATCAACTTGTGTAACATATCCATTAGGGAAAGTGTGTTTCTTTAGTATGCATTAGTATGCATTTGTAAATACTTAATCCGATGGTCATGATATGTTCTCGACATAGAGTGATCCGACGGCTCAACTTCTCTTAGATCATACCTAACCTTGATCTGATGAAATATGCGTTTCTGAAGCAACCGGGAACCGTTTTCGATTAAACGAAAACTATTTCCAAATGGAAACGATGCTCTGGACGTAATGGAACACCTCCCATAACCCAAAAATGTATAGAAAAACTAGAACCAGAAACCCTTTCGAGTTTCGGTAACAACAGTTCAAGATCTAGATCATAATCGGAAGCGACTCTTCATAAAAGCTCCGATACCATGTTCGGGTACACAGGGTACTCCCAAAAGACTGAACACCTAGAGCAACCACTTCACAAAAATAGATCACAGATCGATACACTGATTTTTTGACGTGGTTTAAACCCTCTTGAGGGAAACACTCCACGGCCCTGGCCAAATAGCTTTGTTGGTTGTGGAGCCAGATCTTCTAGTCTCATAGATGATATTGTATCAGCCGTGTTTGTACCCCAGTTTTATATGATATGTAGGAGGACTGTACAGTCACCATAGCGGGGTTCTAAGGGGGAGCATCCCCCTTGGCTGGGGGGTCCCTTGGCGGGGGTTCGGGGGCAGCGCCCCCGAAGAAAATTTTTGGGGCTGTTTTTGCTAGCTGTTTTGCGGGCCCATGGTTTTGGGTATCCCGTGGTATTTTCCCATTGTATTTCCCTTATAAAATAAAGACATTGTAATATGGCTAGGGATGATAATGTATTAGGTTTTATGCATTGTAAAGATCTCTGAGATCAGGAGAGAGATTGTAAAACAAAGAAGAGGAAGTGCAGCAGTTGTGCTGCAGGTTGTATCCCTTCACCTTGCTGGACGGTAATAATAATAAGGACTGAAAAATTCAGTGTGGACGTAGCCTAAGTTGGGTGAACCACGATATATCTGTGTCTCTCTTATAATGTGTATGTGTGATTATATTTGCATTTCTATTTATTGTTATTGCTCTGCGATCCTTCTTTTATAACAATTGGTATCAGAGCCAAAGGTCTATTTGGCAGTTAAACCCTCAGGAAGCTAAGGTTTCTGGTTCGAGTGGGAGCAATGATAGAAGAAGGAAGGTTTAAGGTCGAGATGTTTAACAGCCAAAACTTCGGGTTATGGAAGATGCAAATGGAGGACTATCTGTACCAGAAGGATCTATTCCTGACGTTGGGAGGAAAAGCGAAGCAGCCAACGGCTATGAAGGATGAAGAATGGGAGGTTCTTGATAGAAAGGCTCTGGGAACAATATGGTTGAGCCTGGCTTCGTCAGTGGCTTTCAATATCTCAAAATAAATGACAACAGAGGGTTTGATGAGCACATTGGGTAAGCTGTATGAAAAACCCTCGGCCTCCAACAACGTATTTCTAATGAAGCATTTATTTAATATGAAGATGTCTGAAGGTGGATCTGTTACTGATCATTTAAATGAGTTCAATACGGTTACAAATCAACTAAGTTCTGTAAGTGTGAACTTTGATGATGAGGTTAGGGCTCTTCTAATCTTGTGTTCATTGCCAGAAAGCTGGAATAGCTTGGTCATGGCTGTACGTAACTCTTTCTCTGGTTCAAACACCTTGAAATTTGATGATGTTATTGGTGTTATTCTTAGCGAGGAAATGCGAAGAAAAGCCACAGGTGAGACATCAGGTAATGCGTTGACCATGGAGAGCAGGGGAAAACAAAAGGAGAGAGGAAAGAGACAAGGTAATCGTGGAAAGTCTAAAACGGGCAGATCCAAGTCCAGACTGGGAAAGATAGAGTGCTGGAACTATGGAAAGAAAGGACATCTGAAGAAATACTGCAAATATCTAAAGAAGAAAGGAGATGCACAAAAGGAAACTACCCAGGAAGCAAATGTAGTAGGTGATGTGTTACAAGATGCTTTGATTCTTGCATCAGATAATACTAGTGATTATTGGGTAGTAGATTCAGGAGCTTCATGTCATGCTACACCCCATAGGAAATACTTTCATGAGTATGTTCCTGGCGACTTTGGACATGTTTTATTGGGTGATGATGAGCCATGTAAAATTGTTGGAATGGGTAAGGTATGGATAAAAGTTAAGAATGGAACTGATTGGTTGTTGAAATAAGTTAGGCATATTCCTGCTATGAAAAGAAATCTGATCTCAACAGGGTAGTTGGGAGATGGCGGCTGTCTATCTATGTTTGGAGAAAAGTGGTGGAAGATCACTAAAGGATCAATGGTGATAGCAAAAGGAGACAGAGTAGGTATGTTGTATTTATGTCCTCATAATACTGACCATTCTATCTCTTTAGCTTCCACAGGAACAGATACAACATTGTGGCATCATAGGCTTGGCCACATGAGTGAGAAGGGGATGCAGATTCTCCACTCAAGGAAGTTGCTGTCGGATTTGAAGTAGGTAAGTTTGGAATTCTGTGAAAACTGTGTTTATGGAAAACAGAAGAGAGTCAGATTTCTCAGGGTTGGGAAACAGAAGAAGAATGAAAAATTAGAGCTTGTGCATATAGATTTATGGGGACCGGCTCAAGTACAATCTCTTGGTGGCTCTCATTATTATGTTACATTTATTGATGATGCAACTAGAAAAACTTGGGTTTATTGCATTAGATAGAAATCTGATGTGTTTGCTACTTTTAAGAAGTGGAAAGATTTGGTTGAGAATGAGACAGGAAAAAGATTGAAGTGTCTCAGATCTGATAATGGAGGTGAGTACTGCGGCAAGGAGTTTGATAGTTACTATTCATACCATGGGATTCATAGAGAGAAGATAGTCTTAGGAACACCACAGGAAAATGGTGTATTAGAAAGGATGAACAGAACGATCATGGAGCATGCAAGGTGTATGAGACTGCATGCAGGGTTTCCCTTACAGTTCTGGGCGGATGCTGTAAATACTGTTGTTTATTTAATAAACAGAGGACCTTCAAGTGCTTTGGATGGTGGTATTCCAGAGGAAGCATGGACAGATAAAAAGGTAAACTACTCATTTATGAGAACGTTTGGTTGTGAAGCATTTGTCCATATTGATAAAGAAAATAGAACAAAGCTTGAAGCTAAATCCAAGAAATGTACCTTTATTGGATATGGGGTTGATGAATTTGTTATCGTTTATGGGATTATGAAAATAAAAAAATCATCAGGAGTAGAGATGTGATATTCAATGGAAAGGTCATATATAAATATCAGTTGCAGGGAAAGAAACACGAAAAGGAAAACATAGAGTACAAAGTGCTTGATGAAATTAAAGAAAATGAAGTTCCGAAGGTGCCAGAAAATCAAGAGCAGCAGCAAGTACCTGAAACTCCTGGTAAGAAGATCTACCAGGTTAAGTAGACTCCCTGAATGATACTCTCCTTCAATGTATTATTTATTGATGACTGATTCTGGTGAACCAGAATGTTATGAAGAAGCAATGCAGGTGGAAAATAGAAAGAAGTGGGAGCAAGGCATGGATTAGGAGATGGACTCATTGGTAGGAAACCAGAATTGGGATTTGGTTCAGCTGCTTGTTGGTAAAAGAGCATTGCAAAACAAATGGATTTACAGGTTGAAGGAAGAAGAAGGAGGTAAGAAGTGGTACAAGGCCAGACTTGTTGTAAAGGGGTTTGCATAGAAGAAAGGTGTAGATTTTGATGAAATATTTTCTCCTGTTGTTAAGATGACTTCAATTAGCACTATCTTAAGTCTAGTGGCAGTAGAAGATTTGCATCTTGAACAGTTAGATGTAAAAAAAACCTTCCTCCATGGGGATTTGGAGGAAGAAATATATATGTAGCAGCCACAAGGGTATGAGGTCAAAGGTAAGGAGGATCTAGTATGCAGGTTGAAAAAGAGCTTGCATGGCTTGAAGCAAGCTCCAAGGCAGTGGTATCTAAAGTTTGACAGGTTTATGACAGAACAAGGTTATAGTAAATGTCATTTTGACCACTGTGTTTATTTCAAGAAGCTAGACAATGGAAGATATATTATCTTTTTATTGTATGTGGATGATATGCTTGTTGCAGGGTCTGACATGCAGGATATAACTGTACTCAAAGGAAGCTAGCTAATTCATTTGCGATGAAGGATTTGGGTGCTGCAAAGCAAATCCTTGGTATGAGAATAACGAGAGACAGGAAAAATCACAAATTGACATTGTCTCAAAGTGAGTACATACAAAAGGTGTTGGAGAGGTTCAGAATGCAAAATGCAAAACCTGTAAGTATAGCTTTGGCTAGCCATTTCAGTCTAAGTAAGGAAATGTGTCCCAAGACACAGGAAGAGACAGATTACATGTCCAAGATTCCCTATCAATCAGCAGTTGGCAGCTTGATGTATGCCATGGTGTGCACAAGACCAGATATTGCACATGCAGTGGGAGCTGTGAGCAGATATATGAATAATCCAGGTAAAGAACATTGGAAGGCAATACAGTGGATTCTCAGGTATTTGAGAGGTACTACCACTTAGGCATTATGTTTTGGAGGTTTAAACACTGTTCTAAAGGGATATGTTGATGCAGATATGGCAGGTGACAAGGATAGCAGGAGGAGCACCACAGGGTATGTGTTTACTGTAGGTGGAATAACAGTAAGCTGGATTTCGAAACTATAGAAGGTTGTTGCACTTTCAACAATAGAAGCAGAGTATGTTGCCATTACAGAGGCTACTAAAGAGATGATTTGGTTGCAGAGGTTTATGGAGGAAGTGGGTAAGAAGCAGAAGGATAGCAGATCGTATAGTGACAGCCAGAGTGCCATTCACCTTGCAAAGAACTCAACATTCCATTCCAGGACTAAACATATATAGCTCAAGTACCATTTCATACACTCTGTTCTGGAAGATGAACTGTTAAAGCTGGAAAAGATACATACTAGCCAGAATCCTGCAGACATGTTCACAAAGGTAGTGACTAGAGAGAAACTGAGTTCATGCTCGGTTTCAGTTGGCCTTCTAGCATGAAGGTGAAGAGGAGAAATTTTCCAAGTCCAAGTCCAACAAGTGCAGCAGCGGTGGAGTTGCTGTGATCAGTCTCCAAGTGGGAGATTGTTGGTTGTGGATCCAGATCTTCTAGTCTCATAGATGATATTGTATCAACCGTGTTTGTACCCTAGTTTTATATGATATGTAGGTGGACTGTATAGTCACCCCAACGGGGGGGTGTGGGGGGGCATCGCCCCCCCATAGGGTTCCAGGGGGGTCTGGGGGCAACGCCCCTGAAGAAAATTTTTGGGTTTTTTTTCGCCAGCTGTTTTGCGGGCCCATGGTTTTGGGTATCCCGTGGTATTTTCCCATTGTATTTCCCTTATAAAATAAATACATTGTAATACGGCTAGGGATGATGATGTATTAGGTTTTATGCATTGTAAAGATCTCTGAGATCAGGAGAGAGACTGTGAAATAGAGAAGAGGAAGTGCAGCGGCTGTGCTGCAGGTTGTATCCCTTCACCTTGCTGGACGGTAATAGTAATAAGGACTGGAAAATTCAGTGTGGACGTAGCCCATGTTGGGTGAACCATGATATATCTATGTCTCTCTTGTAATGTGTATGTGTGATTATATTTGCATTTCTGTTTATTGTTATTGCTCTGCGATCCTGTTTTTATAACAAGCTTCTACGGGACAATTTATTATGCAAAGAAAGAAAGTTACAAATGAGCTTCTCATAATCGATCACTAAATAATGACCCTCCATGCTCTTTAAATAGAGATCATGGACCAATCGGGTGTTAAGCCATAGATCAAGGTTACGTATTATCTAAGAGAAGTTGAGCCATCAAATCACTCTATGTCGGGAACATATCATGACCATCAGATTAAGTATTTACAAATGCATACTAATGCATACTAAAGAAACACACTTGCCCATCTCATCATACTTGTTCTATATGTTGATGAGATTATTCTTACTGGTAGTGACCCTAAGATTATAACCCATGTGAAATCCAGTCTTAAACAAAATTTTGAAATGTTAGACTTAGGACATTTGCATTATTTTCTTGGTCTCCAGGTCCTGCAAACTAAAGAAGGAATCTTTCTTTCTCAGTCTAAGTATGCTTATGACCTTCTTTGTCGCTTTCACATGGAATATTGTACACCAGCTCCTTCTCCCTTCCAGTCTGGAGTCAAACTTTCTACCACTTGTACTTCACCTGAAGTCAATGCCACCTTGTATCGTTAGCTTGTTGGTAGTATCTTATACTTGACTGATTCCCGTCCTGACCTTTCCTTCGCCGTTGGTCATGTTGCCCATTATATGCAGATACCTCATGAAAGTCACTAGAAAGCAGCTAAAAGAATACTTCGATATATTCAAGGTACAGTTCATTTTGGGATTCATTACAGTACAGGGGGGAAACCTTTGTTGGTTGGTTTCACTGATTCAGATTGGGTCAGCGATCCTAATGATCGAAAGTCTACTGCAGGTTATGTTTTCAGTCTGGGATCTGGACCTATCACTTGGGCTTGTAATAAACAACAAGCTCTTGCTCTTTCTTCAGTAGAAGCAGAATATTGAGCCGCGGTTAATGCCAGTCAGGAAGCTTTATGGATTCGACAAATCCTTTAAGAGTTCGGATTCGAGTAGCAGCAGCCTACTCCACTTTGGTACGACAATCAAAGTGCCATCAAGATTGCCAAAGATCCAATTCTAATTCAACACAGCAAACACATTGAGCTACATATGCACTTGATCAAAAATCTTGTTCATGATCGTGTTCTTGAAGTGCTCTTTTTCCCTACAGAAGATCAAGTTGCAAACATCTTCACCAAGTCTCTTACAAAAGAGAAGTTTTCTAAACTTCGATCTATGTTAGGAGTTTAGGAACTTGTCATTAAGGGGGCATAGGCTTTAATGCCTCCTTCCTTCTCCTAATAGTGTCACTTTTGTAAATCCTTCAATCCTATCCCAAGTTGTTCTTAAGGGGGGATGTTAGGATATTTAGACACTTAGGAGTTAGTTAAGATCAACTTGTGTAATATATCCGTTATGGAAAGTGTGTTTCTTTAGTATGCATTAGTATGCATTTGTAAATACTTAATCCGACGGTCATGATATGTTCCCAAAATAGAGTGATCCGACGGCTCAACTTCTCTTAGATCACACCTAACCTTGATCTGTGGCTTAACACTCGATTGGTCCATGATCTCTATTTAAAGAGCACAGAGGGTCATTGTTTAGTTGATCGATTATGAGAAGCTTATTTGTAACTTTCTTTCTTTGCATAATAAATTGTCCCATAGAAGCTATTTAGCTGGGGCCATGGAGTGTTTCCCTCAAGAGGGTTTAAACCACGTCAAAACATCGGTGTATCGATTTGTGATCTATTTTTGTGAAGTGGTTGCTCTAGGTGTTCGGTCTTTTGGGAGTACCCTGTGTACCTGAACACAGTGTTGTGTAAAAAACAAAGTGTAAGTTTGATAAAATGGGGTTAGTAAAATGCACGCCGGAGTATGTATATTGGTCAATATTCAAAGGTAAAACCACAGACCTAAATATAGTTTCATTTTTCACAAGAACCTCTTTCATATTCCTAAATTTATGTTTCAGTTGCTAGAAATCAATCTGCCAAGATGACAATTTCTCATTTTTGGAGCCATCTTTACTCACTTGGATAAAATGCATGCCCAACCCTCATTATCGGGTCTTTTTGACTGATTTTATTTGCAAGTGGTGTGGATTACTATTTTCCACCTTTTTTAATAGATCTATCTAAATTTTTTTGGGATTCACAACCTTTGCATATTGTGTAAAAAAGAGAAATCAAAATTAAAACAGATTTACACAGTGTTGTGTAAAAAACTAAGTGTAAATTTGCAAAAATGGGTTTAGTAAAATGTACGCCATGGTATGTACATTGGTCAATAATCAAAAGTAAAACCACATACATAAATATAGTTTCATTTTTCACAAGAACCTCTTTCAGATTCCTAAATTGAGGTTTCATTTGCTAGAAATCAATCTACCAAGATGACAATTTTTCATTTTTGGAGCTGTCTTGACCCACTTGGATAAAATGCACACCCAACGCTCATTATCACGTCTTTTTGACTGATTTTAATTGCAAGTGGTGTTGATTACTATTTTCCACCTTCTTGTACATATATCTAAATTTTTGTTGGGATTTACAAACTTTGCATATTGTGTTAAAAAGAGAAATCAAAATTAAAATAGATTTACACAGTTTTGTGTAAAAATTGAAGTGTAAATTTGCTAAAATGGCTTAGTGAAATTCACGCCATGGTATGCACATTGGTAAATAATTGGAAGTAAAATCAGTGTCCTGAACATTCATTGTTCAGAAGAAACTCTTTCATATTCCTAAAATGTTGTTTCATTTGCTAGAAATCAATTTGCCAAGATGGCAAGTTTTCATTTTTGGACCCATTTTCACCCACTTCAAGGATAAAATCCATGTCTAACCATCATTATTGGGTCTTCTTCAGTCATTTAAATTGGAAATGGGGTGGATTAATATTTTACACCTTCTTGTATATCTATATATTTTTGTTGGGATTCACAAAATTTGCACATTGTGTCAAAAAGACAAAGCAAAATTAAAATATATTTACACAGTGTTGTGTAAAAAACTAAGTGTAAATTTGGAAAAACGGGCTTAGTAAAATGCACACCACAGTATGTATATTGATCAATAATTGGAAGTAAAACCAAATTCATGGAGATAGTTCCATTTTTCACAAGAACCTCTTTTGGATTCCTAAATGTTGTTTCATTTGCTAAAAATGAATCTGCCAGGATGACAATTTTTCATTTTTGGGTCCATCTTTACCCACTTGGATCAAATGCATGCCCAACCCTCATTATTGGGTCTTTTTGAGTGATTTTAATTGCAAGTGGTGTGGATTACCATTTTCCACCTTCTTGTACATCAATCTAAATTTTGGGGGGCTTCAAAAACTTTGCACATTGTGTAAAAAAGAGAAATCAATATTAAAATAGATTTGCACAGTGTTGTGTAAAAAATGAAGTGTAAATTTGCTAAAATGGCTCAGTGAAATGCACACCACTGTATGTACATCGGTAAATAATTGGAAGTAAAACTAGAGTCTTGAAGGTAGTTGCATTGTTCACAAGAACCTCTTTCAGATTCCTAAAAAGAGAAGTCAAAATTTAAATAGATTTACATAGTGTCGTGTAAAAAACAAAGTGTAAATTTACAAAAACGGGCTTAGTAAAATGCGCGCCACAGTATGTACATTGGTCAATAATTTGAAGTAAACTCATAGTCCATAATATAGTTTCGTTGTTCAAAGTAACCTCTTTCATATTTCTAAAATGTTGTTTCATTTGCTCGAATTCAATCTGCCAAGATGGCAATTTTTCATTTTTTGACCTATCTTTACCCACTTGTATAAAATGCACGCCCAACCCTCATTATTCAATCTTTTCCAGTGATTTAAATTGGAAATGGTGTCAATTAATATTTTCCACCATATTGTAGATATATCTATTCTTTTTGGGCTTCACAAACTTTTCACATTGTGTCAAAAAGAGAAATCAAAATTAAAACAAATTTACACATTGTTGTGTAAAAAGCCAAGTGTAAATTTTCTAAAATGGCTTAGTGAAATGCATGCCATAGTATGTACATTGGTCAATAATTGGAAGTAAAATAAAAGTCCTAAAAATAGTTGCATTGTTCAAAAGAACCTCTTTCAGGTTCCTAAAATGTTGTTTCATTTGCTCGAAATCAATCCACCAAGATTGCAATTTTTCATTTTCGGACCCATCTTTTACCCAATTGGATAAAATGCACGCCCAACCCTCATTATTAGGTCTATTTTAGTGATTTAAATTGGAAATGGTGTGGATTAATATTTTCCACTTTATTATAGATCTATCTATTTTTGTTGGGCTTCACAACCTTTGAACATTGTGTCAAAAAGAGAAAGCAAAATTAAAATAAATTTATACAATGTTGTGTAAAAAGCTAAGTGTAAATTTGCTAAAATGGGCTTAGTCAAATGCACGCCACAGTATGTACATTGGTCAATAATTGGAAGTAAAAGCACAGTCCTGGATATAGTTGCGTTGTTCACAAGAAACTCTTTTAGATTCCTAAAATGTTGTTTCATTTTCTAGAAATCAATTTGCGAAGAAGGAAATTTTTTATTTTTGGACCCATCTTTACCAACCTGGATAAAATGCACGCCCAACCCTCATTATTGGGTCTTTTTCAATGATTTAAATTGGAAATGGCGTGGATAACTATTTTTGACCTTATTGTAGATCTATATATTTTTGTTGGGATTCAGAACCTTTTCACATTGTGGCAAAAAGAGAGGAAAATTAAAACAGATTTACACTGATGTGTAAAAAACTAAGTGTAAATTTTTAAAAATGGGCTTAGTAAAATGCACGCCACAGTATGTATATTGGTAATTAATTGAAAGTAAAGCTATAGGACTGAAGTTAGTTACATTTTTTACAAAAACCTCTTTCAATTTCCTACAATGATGCATCATTTATTAGGTTTTAAAGTAAATGGAAACTCAATTGTTAGATTAGTATACTCTTTGGGAAGAAACATTTTCAGAGCTTCAGTTTGATTTGTACATTAGAGCTGGTTTACAGAAGAGTATCGATATAAATCTTGGTTGGATCAATATTTCCATTAATCGTTTGGGTAAAGTTGAACCTAGGAGAAATATTGTTGAGTGTTATGGAAAACCCTAAAGGGAAGAGAAACTTGGTTAGTCAAAATGATGAAGGGAGGGGATATAAAATTCAAGAGAATCTGATACGTATTGTCAATAGGTTCGTAAATCAGTGCAGGGATCTAAGGGAAATTATTCAAAAAAACATAAATCTTTCACAATATTCGTTTCATGTTGTTATTACCCAAATTAACCCCCAAGGTTGTGGGAGAGGGCAAGTCGGGGTAACCACTAACCAACTTTGGACTAATGCTACTGACCCAACACAGTCACAGAGGTCTCTCTCGGTAACCACATGAAAACTAGAAATAATCAAAGGTGTCAACGATGAAAACATACACCATCATTCATTTCTTAAGATAATCATTCAAACACATTTAGGAGGTAAGATTCCTAGTAGAACAGATTGGCTTTAAAGATTGTTGGTTGGAAAACAACATGGATTTCTATTGGGCCAATGGAGTCAAATTAAACAAAACATGAACATCATTGACAAACTTTGTAGATACATTCATATAGGGGCAAGGTAGCCACCAACTCACAGTCAAGAAGCTTTTAGTTGGTGAATTAGAAGAGAAATGAACAGTCCATCAATGTAAATCATGGTAAACATGAATTCTATATCGACTTTAGCAGAAAATAGTAGTGGAATGCTTGGTATGATCTGAATAGAGTATAATTTCTATGAATTCCATTCAAATACTACACTAAACCAAACATGAATAAGCAATTATAGAATGGATTGACAAAGAAAGGAACACAATTCACATGGGAAAATGAAAGAACAGACTGCAAGACCAATGACACAGGAATCCCTGATAAAAACACCTGCTCGACTTTGTCAACTTTTTTCAAGAAAACTCAAAATGTCTTACACAGAGCAATATACAATTCTCCAAAAAGTTTTCAACCCTTCTTATTTGAATTACATATCATATATAGTTGTCTAGGGCCTCCTACCTGACTCATTTGGACTAGAAAACAGTTACAACAAAAATGACACCTCATCAAGACATATTCGCTATTATCAAAACGGGCAAACAGGCCTAACTGTTTTCTTTCACATTTACCTGTCTTTTTTACTAAATGAAAACTAATCGTTAGGACAAAAACAAAATATAGTAAAGTAGTTGCACCAGCTGGCTATTCCCAATAGGCACCTCAAAAAATATCACAAATTACTTTAGAAATAAAAATGTTTCAGAAGTCTTTAAAAATAACAACAGTTCTTTTGAAAAATAAAGAAGCCTAACGACTACTATTTAGGATGGAGTGTGTATTTCCTCTTTCCATATCTTTCTATGGTGGTCCACAGCTCAGTAGATGGGAGGTCACAGTACACCATTTCCTTCACCTTGATCCTTATCTTGATGTGATCAGAATAAGAAACTAGAGGGAGTCGCTCGTCAATAGCGACCAATCTGTCGAGGATTTCAAAGTATTCTGCTATCTTTTCCATCAAAATTTTTCCGGTGAGTAGATGGCTCAGACGTTGGAATTTGGCATGATCCATTCTTACATTCCAAAGCAATTTTTTATATGTGGATTGGGAAATCATCTCTTGATTGCCATCAAAAAACGTCGGTAACCCCATCTCGACCATCTTTCCAAATTGTCCTTTGAACTCTACGGCATGCCTCCTCATTTCCTCAACCATGGCCTCCACACCTTCTACCTATGCATACTTCCCTAGAACCTTTCTTGCCGCCGACATTGCTGAGATCCGGTTTCCAATACCCAAGGTCGTCCTTTCCTCCTTCGATAGTCCATTTAGAAAAGCAATAGCATTTTGTGCCATCTCCTTGGGTCTTCGGCTTAGAGTTTCCCTTACAGCCACACAACTTGTGAAAGAATCACTAATTGTTTTATCTTTTGTGCTCATAAACTCCAGGTATGGCCTAAATTCTTTAGCTACTTTAATCATCCAATCCCACAGCAGATGTTTACATCCTTGCATAGCATCCTAGCCTATAACTTGATGAGCAAGCCTTTTATTAACTTCCCCTAGCTTGTCATATTTCTCTTGCAAGGCTCTTGTTTCTTGTTCCTTTTTCCTGCTCTCCTCTTCCAACCTCTGAGTTTTTTCCTTCAATTCTTTGATTTCAACATCTTTCAAACTAACATGGGACATAGCTTGCACTAGGATATTTGCACTATCTTCGTCTCCATTTTGGTTCGTATTGGAAGGTCGCATGTCCAAATTGGAAAAGTTACTTTTTAAATCTTCAAGGTGCTTTTCCAAGCCTATTATCTCCTTTTTCCAATTGTCTTCTTTACCAGCAAACTTTAACAATTATGCTTTATAGTCCCTCAATTCTTTAGATAAGGCATCCTTTTATATCTCTAGATTTTTTTCTTTTGGAGCCTAGATTAGCTGTATATTTCGGATCTTCGTCACTTTTTGTAGTTTCAGAATGAGTTTATCTTTATCTACCAACAACCGTTTATTGGTTTTGCCTCCGCCTCCACTTCCAACTAATTCGGCTTCTAGCTTCTTGACCTTTTGTTGCAAAGCTCTGTTTTCTAGTCTTTCCTTTTTCAATTGGCCTTCTAACTTTTTGACAACAACTTCCAAATTATCGGCTTTCAGTGATGCTCCTACGAAATCGTCATATATGCCTTCTCCGATCTACTTATGAAATTCGATTTTATCAAGCACTAAGATTTTCTTCCAATCGACCCTTACTTCGGTTTCCTTGTTCTCTGTACATATCACCAGGTTTAAAGTGTTTCTCTTCGAGTCTCTGCTTGTCATCAAGGAAACCCCAGAACTCGATAGCCCCCAGACTGCTAGCATCAGATTAAAAAGCTTCTGGTCAAAGGCTTGTTTGTTTTGCCCATATTGCTCGCACAGGACGGCCCTGGACAGAAATCTACCTGCACCACTACCTTCCTTTACCTCTTGAAATTGATATTCTTGAAACTTGACCTCTGGAACTGAACAACTACCTCTGTCACGTCCCCCATTTTGACCCTTATAATATTTTGGGCTATAATGTAAATATTGTATGCATATTATGTCTGATTCTTAGCATGGAGCTCAAGGCCAAGGCCCCGCTAGTTAATGCTCGACCTTGAAGAGGTAGGTATTGGATATTATGCTACCCATGTGCTCGTGAACCATGGGAATTGTAAATATGCATTTTAATATAAATTCCCACAACTAGCTGTAAAATGAAACAACAACTACCTCTGTCACGTCCCCCATTTTGACCCTTATAATATTTTGGGCTATAATGTAAATATTGTATGCATATTATGTCTGATTCCTAGCATGGAGCTCAAGGCCAAGGCCCCGCTAGTTAATGCTCGACCTTGAAGAGGTAGGTATTGGATATTATGCTACCCATGTGCTCGTGAACCATGGGAATTGTAAATATGCATTTTAATATAAATTCCCACAACTAGCTATAAAATGAAACAAGAGATGGGGGCATGATGTTTACAAGGAATTGGGAGGAAAATATTCAAACCCTTGAGCCAATCAAGTCAAGCCAAGTGTCAATGAGAGAACCCATCAACCCTCAACTACCCATGCTGAATTTTGTACCCAATCATTTACTCTCCCAAGAGTTGGTTGAGGTAGTTAATGCCTTGGGGAATGGAGAGGTATGCTGTCCAAATTTGGGTATGGGAAAGCCACCCTTCATGGAAAAACGTGTTTGGCTTCTTAGGCAAGAAAAGAGCCATGAATTGCTCCCCAAGCCATTATTTATCCATTAGTTTTTCTCTCTCACGAGTTTTGAGCTACCTGGGCATTTTCTTCCATGGTTTTGCTGTGTTTTTCTTCATTCTCCTAGTTGGGAAGGGTGTTTTTGTGTTGTATAATAGTGGGGAAGAAAGAGAAATCGATTTGGGGACCATAGAGGCTATTTTGTCCCATTGATTGCTTGTATATCTATGGGAGAAATCATTTTCTTCCCTATGGTCGATTTTCCCTCTCACAAATCCATTTTTGGTGTGCCTATGTTTTGGGGAAAACCCATGTCCATCTAGCTTCTAAGTCCCATTGCTGAGAGTGTGTTTCCAAGCCCATATCTGAGTTTTGTGTGCAAGAGAATTTTGTGGTTGAGTTGGGTATACATTGCTTTGGGATGTGTTGAAGCTTGAGAGCCCCTTTTCCTTATAGATATCATGCCCAGCTCAGAGGTGGTCTCTAAGTGCTGAAAGAATATAGGCTGGGCAGAGACCTATGTTTGGGTGGAACATTGCAGCGACATAGCTAGTTGCTTGGGACAACATTACATCAAGATGAGTATTTTATTGGGTTTACATCTGCAAATGTTTAATTTGATGGTTATTTTGATATGCTGGATGAGTATGAAATGTTTGTGGTTGATGTTTTATTCCACTATGCATGTTCAATTGATTTACATCTGCACACCTATGCATTTTACTGTAATGCCATATCCATTATTCATTATGAATTTGGCTAAGTTGTTCTAAAAGCCCAGATTTTAGTGCAATGTTCCCTTCCTTGCAATGGATAGATTAGGTGGGTACATGACAACCTCATTCTACGCTTCCACTTTGAGCCGCTTGTCTCCGCTCCCTTCTTCAGTTTCTACATCTTTAACTTCTTCTAAATCTCTTTTCCGACCCACTTCTGAAGTGTCCAGCCCCTGATCTATGTCCATTATCAAATCAGACATAATTAGGTCGTAATCTTACAAATCTACAACCTCCTCTACATTGGGCTCGTAGCAGAGAAAATTTCACCCCTTTAGTAATTCTTTCGTCTCTTTATGTTCGAAAGCCCTCAGATTACATAATTTCCTCCTCTTAGAAATAATATGCAGAGGATCATATTTAATTGCCACATCTTTCTTGAACCCCATAAGCTTTAATAACCTTTCTACGTCTGCTAGAGCCTCCTTGCTCTTTATGATGAATGGACCTACCTTCCATGGGTATTTTAGGTCAGTACCCTTCTTTAATTGAAAAAATTGCTCATCCTCCAGAATTAGCTTCTTCCTGACGAACTCAAGAGCAAAACCCCTCGAAGTTATGAAGGCAGGAAAAATATAGGGCTCGTGTGTGAAACCATATAACCTGATCACTGCAGCCTCTTTCAACAGAAACCAGTCTCCAACTGCCAGTTCATCTTTCAGCTACATCATAGCCTCCATCTCCGGCAAAACCCTGGGTAATATTTCCCCAAAAATGACTTCATAAACAGGGGGTAAAATATAGTTCAAGTAGTTAAAGACATTGTCTTCGAAATCCTCTGTCTCGAGCAGCGGTGAAAACTACAAACTCTCTGCACTGCCGGACATAACCATTTTCATCAATTGAGCATGATACCGGAAAAGCCTAGTATTGGGAAAAATGCTCAATTGCAAATGGATCCTTTCTGCTAGAAAATCCTCAAACCTGAGGGACAGTAATCGTGCATTTTTAGTTCCTTGCGAACTGACGTTGATGCTAAACAACAAACTCAGCTGTAATTCTATGACCCATAGGTCTGTATCTAAACCTAAAATCTGGGAAAACAATGAAAGGACAAATTTGGTATTTTCATTAAAAAGGTTGACATCCAATGGGTAAGGGGCTTCTGCAACTTCTAAATCAAATTTAAAGCAAGTGGCCAAAAATGCTTGCCGACCTTCAGGGGAAACTTGATGAAATAAAGCAATGACAGACTCTTCAGAAAAATCTTCGGACTCAATGTTTTCAGACTCAGGGACTCTTAAAGACCTCCTAACGATCGACGCATATACTGTACAGACAATTTTCGACTGTTGGGCATCCATGATAACTCGTTGGGGCTCTGAATAATTCAACGAACACCAAGACACAAACTCAGGAAAAGGAATAATCTAGTCTGGACAGAAGAAAAAGTAGGAAGACTAGAAAACCCTATGTATATCGAAACCCTGCTCGAGCAAGGTCCTCAGCATCTTCTTAACCTCCTACACAGGGAGCCAAACACTAGTGTCATATACATCGAAATCCCTATCCTCTAAAGAAATTTTAACCCTAGAATTGGTAGAAACCTACTCATCTTCCATTTTATGATTATAAACAGACCTAGTTTTGCATAGAATGGCGGTTACATGGTATTACCTTTCACTGGAAACCCTGAGCATGCCCTGTCGAAGGTCCTATCACCTTCATCATCTCCCACACGCCGAGAGGCTTCTGAATTCGACAGGTTCGAGAGAAAATGTCAACTTCCCACACCAACTCTTATATATATAAACACATTTTCTTTATCTTTCGAGCTTCTTCGCCACCTGTCCACTTCTGTCGCCCATCTATCGCTCGTGTATTGATCCCAACCATCGAATTCGATCTCTTTTTTAATTGCAGATTCGACAGCCAACTCTTTTCAACCATCGGATCATCCTTCCTGTGCTGATTTGCACCGTTCATTTGACCCATGTGTCTATGAAAGCAGTGTTTCATACACTTAGGTGGTTTCCAATACCACCCTTCCGTCATGCAGCAGGCCTTGGTGTTGACATCTGTCAAATGGGTCCCATTTGTCGCAACCACTCCTTCCTCTATCTAGCAGGCTACTCCCCAATGCCTCTATCGTTAGGAACCATTGATATGACTTTGCTTAGCATCCACAACGGGACAAATGACATGTTTAACCTCTCTGTCTCTTTTCACCAACTGGGTCCACCTTATCTATCCTCTGTGTAGCTTTATCATTACATCACCATTGATTTGACCTTACCTGCAACCCACACCATTGATCTCGGGAGACCTACAAGGTGGCAAGGCACACCTATCCAAAACCATCCGATATGAGATGATGGACCTCCGCCGTAGATCTCTAATGCTATGTCCCCACCATCGAGGCATCGCATGCACCTGAAACACTTTTCCTTGTCACTTTTCCTCCTTGTGACGTTCTCCAAATATGACACCTGTCCGGTGGTAATCCCCATCGCATTCGCCTACTCCCTTCCTTCCTTGCAACTTGGCCATGCGACGCTGAATGGGAGCTGTTGATCTTGCGCCCACGCCCGATCGACGATGCTAACCTGCGTAGCACTTAACCCTTCACATTATTTATATGCGGACTATAGGACTTAGGGTTGTTTTGGTCCTTCAAAAGGTCTTTTAACACATTCGTTTCCAAGTTTTCCTTATGATGCACCATGTTCACCCCTTCTACACCAATCTTTTCACACCTTAGCATCTAACCATGGAGAAAGAAGGGGACCTCGGGCCTCCAACAGGTAAAGTTTCTAGCCTTCCACCCTTCATTTTCAACATTTTATGCTGCAGATAGTTAGGTGCTAACAACTAGCTCCAAACAGGGATGTTATCCTCCCTGCGAGGTAACAAAGAACCCTTGGTAGACTAGTTCCTAATCCATTGGGTGAAGCTTCACTCTTTAAAACCGAAAACCCTTGGGATGAAAATCAAAACTGCACCCACTGCAAATCTAGGTCGACTACGCAAATAAAACTAAAACCTTGGCTACCCTTCGAGATCTTAGGGCCTTCACTTCGGGCTTCAAATCCTTAGCTTCACCATCAAAAATTTAAAATGACTGTTAAAATAAAAATATATACAGGCTATGGTACAAAAGTTACCTGTCTTTTAGGACAGACAGTGCTTCAAAAATATTCCATTGACCGGACCACTTGACCAGGGGGATCCATCCTGATGTTCTAGGATGAAAGAATTTACCCCTCGGTTTGCTGCAATAACATACGGCCCTACCCACATATGGTCAAATTTTATGTACTTATCTTCCTTAGGGGAATCCCACTCCAGGACCAGATCATTCACCTAAAACTATTCTTCTTTTAATTTCCTGTCAAAAGTGTCCTTCATTTTCTCTTGGTGCTTCTGTACTTTATCATATGCCCTATTCCTCAAATCATTTAGTTCCACTATCTATTTTACTTGCCTCTGCATGTGATTTGGATCTCCCTCTATCCCTTGCAACAACCTCATGACTGGTAAGTGGTGAGCTCTTAGAATGGATGCCTAATGAGGGTAGCTAGTCTAGGAGCCTACTTTCACTATCAACCCGGGGGACGTACAAACTTCAGAGGTGCAGGCACTATATGTGCTCTTATAGGATAGTATTTATTGTGGTTGGGTGTTGGTATCAATGTTTAAAGGTTTGCCTATAAAAGAAATTGAATAAGCTACGAAAGGATTGCCTAATCTATGGATGAGAAATACTTATGCTAAGAAGTTTTGAATGCTGAAAGCAGTAAATCTATGTTAAGAAGTTTAATTGCTGAAATAGTAAATCTAGCTTAAGAATTAACTTGCAGAAAGCAGTAAACCTATACTATGAATTTGAATGCTGAAACTTGACAAACCTGTTCTAAAATACCAAAAGCTAGATCTCTAATTAGAAGTAAATAGTGCAATTCAAATACATAAACTGGAGATCTGATCTAGAATATTTAAATCCCAAACACTAAGTTCATAATGCAATTATCTAATGCTATGAATTAATCATCAGTTAACCAAAGTACTGAAAGTAATCAATCTTCATGAGCAACTATAATAATGGGAAAGTACATGAGCTTCAAGATCTGGGTCACTATTTCATATGTAATGCAAACACAAAGGAAAATAAACTGTTGAAATATGTCTTGGCAGAATGCTGCTATAGGACTACAAAAACAACATTAACGAACTACAAAATGCTCTATAACTAACTACAGAACTAGAATGGTCACTTTACTACAGAAATTAAATCATATTGTTTAAATTCTATCAAAAATACTTTCACATGAGATATAGATTTAAATCAATACAGAGCACATAATGAAAAATACATGAACAGTAAAATCTCCTGATCCACGTGTTGGAGGGGCCCTCTCCAACCCATACTCAGGAGTGGAGAAAACTTATAGACTCCAAATTGAAAGCAACATCAAATCTTTATTCAAAATAGTAATTTCATAGTTCCATAAAAGGTCTATAACATGAATTGTATCAATGGTTCTCAAAAATGGCAACAGGCCCCTCTCACTAGCCTAGAGGCCCATATATATATGCCTCTAATGCTTAACTTAACTATATTTCTAATTGTCGATTATGTTTTGAACATGAGTTCTCTCTAGAAATCAGGGAAAAAGACATTGAGCTTTGTATGATCTTTCAGTGCTTTGCTTGATGTGCGTGTTTGTCCCTTAGTGTACATGGACCTACTCAATCATACTCGATTTTCATATAATTAGTTATTAAACACGCTTTCAAACATACAAGAATAATATTTAAAACAAATTCATTAAATAATCAAGGTAAATCATTTCTCCCACAAAACAAGTGCATTTCTTCACCCTTTCTTGTGATTTACTGTGAGGAAAAAGGCTATCAGATACCTGTAACTTGGACTCATCATTCTCCCCCATACTTGAAGGATTCACCCATCCTTGGGTGACATATTCAACTCTTTGATGACTTCTCTGATGTCCCATGCTACCACCTTGGGGGTCCCTTCCTGCCTCTAGTAACCCATGCTTTGATCCTCCTTGACCCATGCTCTTCTCTCTTCTTCCTCATTAATTTGTCCCTTAACAACCAGGGGAAGGAAAAAAGGGGGATTTAGCCTCATTCCAATCCATTTGAGCTGATTCTTTATCAAGGATTCCCTGTAGAGTTTGGCTTTTAAAAGGGCAGCTTCAAGTCTGAGAGGGGAGTGGAACTCTCTTCTTTTTAGATCACTTGCTACTCTGCGCCATCTTTCATTAATAGACTCATGAACCTCTTTCTATGTGCTTTGGAGAGTAACATCAAAGTGTGCCATAGCCTCCTACTGCTTCGCAAGGAGAATGGGGATCAACTCCTCATCCTGAGTGATGTTCCAGTGGTGGTAAATTATTCTTTCAGGGTGAGTCGCCTCTGCCCTGACCCATAATGGGTTTTGCCATTTTGCTGCAACATAAACATGGTAGTCTTGAGCTCGTTCAATTTCGTGATTCATCCATGAACACAGTGCCCTCAACTAGAAATCACCCATGTAAGTGTTTGGGGACCAGTTGGGGGAGCTAGAAACTACAAAATTGTGCAAGAAAAATTCACTTAGCCGGTCCTTCTCCAACTCTGTGGAGTCTAGATATATATCCACAAATTCCTTGGGGGATTTTATCTCTATCGGGAGTCCTTGTTTTAACCTTTGGAGATGGAATTTGCCCCACTTTTCTTGTAGATAAACTGCATAAATTACCAATGGTGGCCTAAGGTCCAGTAGTTTATCATATATTTTAGTGGTAGTAGCCAAAGCATCCCTCAATTAAACAATCTCTTGGTCATTTTGGGCCAATTCCTCCTGTGCCTCAGCCAGTTTCTCCTTAAGTGATGAATTTTTTTGGTCAACCAGTCTTAGCTCCCCTACATGATGCATTTTCAAAAAATTTGTCTTTTCAGGTGAAAATAGGGGAGACATTGGCTGGCTTCTAGATTCGATTTTCAATGTTGCCAGCTCCTCTCTGAGTTTTTCTAATTCTTCCCGTGCCTTAGCAAGTTGGTCAGTGACCCCAGGGTTTTCCTTGTGCTCAGGAGGGTTCCCCTGGAAGTTGTCTTGCTCTTCTTGTGCATCTTGTCTTTATTGTTCATCCTATTCTTGTTCTGCATCCTATTCTTCTTCTGCATCCTGTTCTTCTTGTTCATCATGTTCCTTTGGTGTACTGGGATCTTCCTGATCTACCCAATCATCATCAGACACATTTTTAACTAGGGGGATGGGTTCCGTTTTCTCATCCTTACTGATTTGGATTCTGGATGCCTGCGTGAATCTTTTAATCTGTCTCTTCAACCCTTAATTATTGGTGGGAATCCCTAGTTTCGTTTTGGGGGAGTCATCTCGTCAATGATTTATCTTCATCAGGGTATCAGCCACGCCATCTAGGTCGATTTTCCTCTTAGTCCCTTATGTATAGGCGATCTTGTTCTTTGATCTAGGAGGTAGGGGTGTATCGACTGTGGGTGTACCCTTCATTCTTTGAACATCCTCGGCCATTACCAACATGAATTCTTCCCAAGAAAGCTCTAGGATCTGCATTTTTAATTCCTCACAAATGATCAATTTGATCAACCCATGGTGGGCTAAAGCATCGTCTTTTCCTTTAATCACTTTCTTGCTCATTTTTTCCAGGGATAGGAGGAGATAGTATGGAATGCTAATGTTGTTGCTCGGTGGAAGATGGCTCCTGTGCCTTAACAATTCCATAATTCAAAAATGAAAAATAGGGACATAACTTAGCCTACCACTACATGTAATGTATTTCTGGATGATTAAGGCCATTTCATCCCATGGTGCCGGTATGGAGAGGCTTTTGACTCCATTTTTATCTTCATCGTAGACCTCTCCTTGCTTGAAAAATGTTTCCTTTTCTTCATTGTTTGCCTCCCGGTCATCCCTGCTCCAATGCGGACCCCTTGCTAGACCAGTGAATTTGGCAATTGATTCATCATCCAACCTTATTCGTAACCCCTTCAATTGGGTGACGAACTATTCATCCTTGATATGCTTTAAATTTCTTGCAAACTCTAGAGCCGCCTTTGTATTGTATCTTTTCAATCCTAAGATGAAAGGCACCCAGCCTGCATTGAGAATGATTGGCAGGATTCGCGGGCTCTGATACATAGCATTGTGTTCCTCTGGTTTGATTTTCTTGAAACCTTTTGTCATCCTGAAATCCTTTACTATAATAATAAACCAACACTTGGAGCATGGCTATCTTATCTCAAATGGTCGAGGTTGATTACAGGTTCGAGGGCTGGATTGCTGGCTGCAAGAACACACTAACTTCCAGTTCCTTTCTTCTGGAGAGTTCTGAGAGGTTTCGTATATGCAAATATGGCTTCTTGGAAGATTATGTAGCCTTACTTAACTACCTTTCTGCAGTTATCCTCATCAACGTTTGTTGTACTTGTTGCTTGATTGAGCCTTGCATTTCGTTCCATAATTATATCTTGCCCCATTTGCTCTGATTATTTGGAAGAATGGCGGCTAGATGCGGTTTTATCATTTGCTAACATGACGAAGGTAATAATCATGATTTATTGAGGCTGATATGACTTAGGTGGCAATCGTGATTTATTGAGTTCATTCTGAACTGAACCATGCCACTGAATGAATATGTAAGCTATCCTCAGCTTCAGATACACATGTCTTGAAGGATAATGATTTGGCCTTAAAAATAAAACAAATATGTTTAGAGATTACCTCATTATGTTTTAGCGTACCTGAGTTGATGATCTGGCCCGATTTTTATGTGTGGCGGATTTTTGTAGTAGATTTGGCATAGTCTATAGTGAATTTTGGCATGTCAGTAGTTATGTGCAATTGCTGCTTTTTCCTTTGGTTTGTTTGAATTAGCTGCTTTTGAACTTCGTGCCAGTTTTTTATTTGATTTTGTGATGATGCTTTTGCATTGGACTGCTGATTCTTCCTTGTGTTCTTGTAATCTAGGCTGGTTCTCTTGAATAGATGGCATGCTCGTGTGAAGATATTGCAGATATGATTGAATAGCTTGTTTGTTGGAAATGAATTCTGTAGTAGTTGATACCTTTGTTGTCTTCCTTGAATACCTGGCTAGCTTGCTTGGTTGCTGCAATGTTGATAATTTTCTCGCTCACTTGAATAATAGTAGGCTCACTTGAATAATAGTAAGTTTTTGAATAATGTCATGCTTGCTTGATTGAATTCTTTAGGGATTGATATTTCTGTTGGTTGACTTGAATACAATTGCTTGATATCTGGTTCTCTTGTTTTGATTCACCTGTGTGGGACTGTATGATGCCCTACAATTTTACCCGTGCTTACCTGAATTCATCATGTTTGATATTTATTTCAGTAATGTCTCTTTTTCTTTTTTCATTCATTTTTTCTTCTCTTTTTTTTCATATCTTTTCTCTTTTTTCAAAAAAAAAATTCATCATTTTTTTACTTTTTTCTCTTTTTTTCATTTTTTCATTTTGTTTATTTTTTATGAACTCAATTTCAATGGTCTTCTATGTTCTCTATCAGCATCAGTTGTTGCTAGTAGAGTACCTGTGTAAACTCCTCATTTGACTGTGGCTTCTTGTAGAGTTTGAGTCGATGTCCATTTACTATCATGGGGAACTCTACTTCATCAATTGTAATGATCCTTACAGCTCCATTTTCATAGATATTTTGAATTATGTAAGGTCCCAACCATCTGGTTGTTAGCTTTCCCTTGAATGTGTGAAACCTGGAGTCATATAGTAGTTCCCAGTCACCTTCCTTGAACTTTTTATCCTTTAGGTGTTTGTCATGCCACTTCTTCCTTTGCTGTTGGATGATTTCAGTATGGGTAAGTGCTTGCTAGCATTGCTCATCCGGTTGATTCAATTGTAGCATGCGTTCTTGTTGTGTATATGATAGTTCCATATTTAACTCTGCTGCAATTCTTAATGTCTTTATTTCAAATTCAATTGGCAGCATAATTTTCTTTCCATTTACTAGTTCATAAGGTGTGAATCCTGTTGTAGTCTTCCATGTGGTATTATAGTCCAAAACGGCCTCACTTAGTTGGTCAGCCCAATCTCTTTTGTGGAGTTGGACAATTTTGTCAAAATCCTTTCCAATTCTCTTTTTGTTACCTTAGCTTGACCATTGGCTTGAGGGTGATAGGAGGAGGATTGTCTGATCTTTACATTATTTCTTTTAAGCAAGTCTTCTATTAGATTTGATGTAAACTGTGGTCCTTGATTAGAAACTAGTTCTCTTGGTACTCCAAACCTGTGAAAGATCTGCTCAGTGGAGAATTTTGCCATGTTGGTTTCGTTTGCTACAGCAAGTGTTGCTACCTCAGTCCACTTTGTGAGGTAGTCAGTGCATACAAGGATGTAGCTCTTTTGATTTGACTGTGGTTTTATTGGACCAACGAAATCAAATCCACATTTTTTGAATGCCTCCAAGGATATTTGTGGATGGAGCGGCATTTCTTCTTTTTGTGTTGGTTTCCCCATTCTTTGGGAGTCATCACAGTGTGAAACATATTCATAAGCATCCTTATGGAGTGTTGGCCAATAATACCCTGTTTGCAAAATTTTATAGGCTGTCCTCTTTGCAGCATAGTGTCCTCCACATGGTTCATTGTGAGTGGCATGCATTATGTCATGCACTTCATCTTCTCTAATGCACCTTCTGAGTACTTGATCTGGTCCTTGTTTGAAGAGAATAACTTCTATCCATGTGTATGTGGCACTTTTCCTTATTACTTTAGTCTTCTCTTTGTAACTGTAATGCTCTAGAAATTTCCCAGACACTAAATAGATTTCTATGTCAGCAAACCATGGGCTTCTTGTTGATATGGAAAAAAGTTGCTCATTTGGAAAACTGTCATTGACCACTTCACTGTATTTTCCATGTGTGAGCCTAGATATAAAGTCAACCACTACATTGTGTTTGCCTAGCTTGTCTATAATTGTGATGTCAAAATCCTGTAGGAGGAGTAGCCACCTGATGATTCGAGCACTTGTATTAGGTTTGTTTGTTAAATACCTTATTGCTGAATGGTCTGTATGGACAAAAACTTGGTAACCTGTTATGTAGTGCCTGAACTTGTTAATGGCATGGATGACAGCCAAAAATTCCTTCTCTATCACAGTATAATTTAATTCTGCCCCTGCCAAATTTTTACTAATATAATATATAGCATAGGGCTTTGTGTCTCTTTCTTTTCCAAGGATAGACCCAATTGCCTTATCTGATGCATCTGAGTGGATGTGGAATGGAAGTTCCCAGTCTAGTCCTTGGAGTACTGGCGATGTAATTATCTTCTCCTTAAGGTTATAAAATGCTGTCATGCAATGGTTTGTCCATATGAACTCGGTGTCTTTTGTGAGAGGGGAAAACATTGGTGCAGCAATTTTGCTATAATTTTCAATAAATCTCGTGTAGTACCCTGTTTGTCCAAGGAAACTTCTCACATCCCTTTGTTTAACAGGTGGTGGTAGCGTTCTAATTACTGAAACTTTTGATTCATCAATTTCTATCCCTCTCTATGATATATGGTGCCCTAGAACGATTCCTTCTTGCATTAACATTCTTCATTTGTCATTGCTCAGACATAAGCTCATCTCAATACATTTTTTCAATACTAATTCAAGATGGTTCAATTCCTGTTCAAAGTTTTTTCCATAGGGTGTGAAGTCATCCATGAAGACTTCCATTTGATCATTTATGAAATCGGAGAATATACTTAGTATGGCCCTTTGGAATGTTGTTGGAGCATTACATAACCCAAAGGGTAGTACTCTATATGCATAAGTACCTTAGGGGCATGTAAGCGTTGTCTTATCTTGATTAGCTGGGTGTATTAAAATTTGGTTGTACCCACTAAAGACATCCAAAAATGAGAAATACTTGTTCCCAGCTAATGTGTCCACCACCTAATCTATAAAAGGGAGTGGAAAGTGATCTTTCTTGGTTGCTTTATTTAGTTCTATAACTAGTGGTGAGACCCATTCATTATCAGAGATGGGATATATGAACCCAACATCTAATAACTTCTGTAGTTCCACGTTGACAATGTCCTTTAAGGATGGGTTCAGCCTTCTTTGTGGTTTCCTGATAGGGATAGAACCTTCTTTGATGTAAATGTAATGTTTGCAGATATCAAGATGTATGCCTTTCATGTCTGCATATGTCCATGCAAAAGATCTATTTTGTTCTGATATCACTTTCATTAACTGCATTTCTTGCTCTGGCTTGAGATTGGAATTAATGTTGACAGTCTTTCTAGGCATAATTTCCACTGTCTTTGCTTTTTCTGATTGTTTTTCCAGAGATAGCACTTCTGTCCACATTTTATTTAAGTTCTGGTTTGAACTTTCGTTTGGTTGTTGTTATTCTGTGTCAAAATATCTTTCAAGACCATCACTGTTAGAATATGCATTTTGTATAAACCTATCTATATGACCATCTTTGTCTATTGATTTTAATGATAGTGCAACATCAATGGTTAGGACAGGTCGTAGGTTTTGATTTGGTGTGTCGTTATAATCATCAATCCAATTCTGATATCCTAAGTCTGAAGATTTCCTTGCTGGTGGGTAAATCGTGATTTTCTTCCTGGCATGTCCACTAGTGATAGTCATGTTTTATGATCTTCAACCTATGTAAGCATCTACAGTTACCAACCAAGGTCTACCTAGTATGATTGGATAACCACTAAGTTTACTTTTTACTTCTATGACTATGAAATCAGCTGGGTATTCAGGCAGGATTCTATATTGATTATTATGTCTTAGAGCATTCCTTCAAGTCTCACTGTGGATGTGTTAGCTTGCTGGAGTATTGTAGTGGTTGGTCTGACTGTTGATTGGAGTCCTAGGTGTATCATAGTATCCTTGGTCATTACATTTATAGTAGCTCCCAAATCAATTAAGATTTTGTCTATCTGTCTGTTATTGATGTTGACATTGACCACCAGGCTTCCTGGATCTAGATATTTGGGGTTAACAATGATGCCTAGCATTAGATCAACTAATTGGCCCACTACATTGATTGTTGGTGGGTCACGTTTTCTCCTTCCAGGTCTCTTCAAACAATTATATTTAATGAATTTGTTGCAGATAGGTACATCTCTAATGGCCTGCAAGATCGGAATTTGGATATTCCAGTGTTTCATTTCATTCATAATTGCGTTTTCCTCTTCATATTTGGTACTTCATGCAAGCTTGTTTAGAAATGGAGGGTTTCTGTTTCATATGAGTGGTCGAGTTTCTTCCTCTCGAGGGTTTGGTTCATCTGGATGCTAAATATGGGGTTGTGTCATTTGTTCGTGAGCCTCAGGTTCATGGATATTATGTGTGTGTGTATTCTGCGACGTTTTCCCAGATCTTAAATTAATTTCATTTATCTCTAGCGTGTCTACAACGTAGGTTGGAAACTGTACCATCTCAGTATTGTAGGCTTGTTGTTGTGGTGGCCTATTGTTGTTAGGGTCGGGGATTGGCTGGGCAGGAATTGGTGGAGGTCTGGGGGGTGTTTGATTTGGTGGTGGCGGCATGATGAGTGGTTGCTGCTGCTGTAATGGAGCTCTCCAATTCGATGATGAATAAGGATATGGATTGCTATAATTTTTGGTTGGTTGAGAAAAAGGTGGGGGGGTATGAAGAGTAAGATGTGGGTAATAAGGTTGCTGATACGGTTGGTTTTGCTGCCACCGATTTGGGTTTTACAGAGATGGCCATGGGGCTGGTACAAAGTTACAATTTTGCTAATTATTTCCCTGGTTGTAGTAAGGTTGGCTATTGGGTTGGTAAGGTCTAGGAAAATTATTCCTCCTTTGATTCACAAAACAGAGCTGTTCTATTGCACCCTCAGTTGTGGGCTCTTGAATAACCGCTTTGCAGGAGGGAAACATAGGACACTTGTCAGTAGAGTGATCATCAGTGTAGAGGCCACATATTTCGATTGTGTTTATTGTGCACTGCCCCTTCTCATGCTTCTTTCTACAACGAGGACAAGATACTGCCAAGGCATGGTTAATTTCATCGTGTTTCTTTTTTATTTGAAGTGCATCAAGTTGCATGTCTAAAGATTGTAAGATGTCGGTCTTCATGTCATCTAACAGGTTTCCTAAATCAAATTTTGTAAGGGTTGGTCCTGAAGATGTTGATCCACCAGTAAATGTGTGTGTATCCCTTGTCCCATTTTTACTTTTCCTAGATCTAGAGTAGCTTTTGAAGATTTGTAATATTTGGTCAAAAGATTTCTGGAATATATCTCGATCTCCTAGAAGGTTTAAGGCTTCAAAATTCTCTTCTTTTACACCTCTAAGAAGGACAAGTTTTAGTGATTCAGGATCTAAGGTGCAATGACTGGCTCATTTGTAGCTGAGCTGAAATATTTGGGCATAATATTCTAATGATTCCCTTTCTCCTTATTGCATCCTGAAGATTTCATCCCTTGTATCCTTTGCTTTGCAGTAGTCCCTATATTTTTCTAGGAATGCTTGTTTCATTTGGTCCCAGCTGAAAATACTACTTCCTTCTAAACTCATGAACCATCTAAGTGACAGATCTTTTAGTGTGGAGGGAAAAAGCCTCAGCTTTTGTGCATCAGTAGTGTAATCAAAGGATCTGCAAACTACCTCAAACTCAAACAAGAATGTGTCAGGATATTCTGAAGTCAAACCATGGAAATTGGGGAGATTGTTATGGTTGATATTCTTCATCCTGACATCTCCAAGAGGTATGCTAATGGGAAACGTGAATAGCTCTCTAGGTTTCTCTTCTTCGTCTGCCATAGTGGTGTTTGAGCTAGATTTGGCAAAGAAGTTGTCTAGGTTTGGGTCGTAGCTAGAATGAGTTTTTTCTTCTGAGCTAAGGAATTCAAATTGAGAGTTATCAGAATTGTTGTCGCTCATAGGACGAGCAGGTAGGAAGCGTCCAAATCTATCTCTCTGTCATCTTGCCATTCATGGTAGATTTTTTTTATGTTTTTTTTTCTTGTTTTGTATTTGAAGATGTTTCCTAAAATATTTAGCACCTCCCCGGCAATGGCGCCAAAAAGTGGTGAGCTCTTAGAATGAATGCCTAATGAGGGAAGCTAAACTAGGAGCCTACTTTAATTATGAACTCAAGGGATGTACAAACTTTAGATGTGCAGGCACTATATGTGCTCTTACAGGATAGTCTTTGTCGTGGTTGGGTGTTGGTATCAATGTTTAAAGGTTTGCCTAAAATGGAAATTGAATAAGATGTGAAAGGATTGCCTAATATATGGATGAGAAATACTTATGCTAACAAGTTTTGAATGCTGAAAGCAGTAAATCTATGTTAAGAAGTTTAATTGCTGAAATAGTAAATCTACCTTAATAATTAACTTGCAGAAAGCAGTAAACCTATACCATGAATTTGAAAGCTGAAACTTGACAGACCTATTCTAAAATACCAAAAGCTGGATCTCTAATTGAAGAAATAGATACTGCAATTCAAATACATAAACTGGAGATCTGATCTAGAATATTTAAATGCCAAACACTAAGTTCATAATGCAATTATCTAATGCTGCGAATTAATCATCAATTAACCAAAGTACTGAAAGTAATCAATCTTCATGAGCTACTATAATAATGGGAAAGTGCATGAGCTTCAAGATCTGGGTCACTGTTTCATAAGTAATGCAAACACATAGGAAAATAAATTGTTGAAATATGTTCTGGCAGAATGCTGCTACAGGACTATAGAAACAATGTTAACGAACTACAGAATGCACTATAACTAACTACATAACTAGAATGGTCGCTTTACTACAGAAATTAAATCGTTCTGTTTAAATGCTATCAAAAATACTTTCACATGTGATATAGATTTAAATCAATACAGAGCACATAATGAAAAATACCTAAACAGTAAAATCTCCTGATCCATGTGTTGGAGGGGCCCTCTCCAGCCCGTAATCAAGAGTGGAGAAAACTTATAGACACCGAATTGAAAGCAACATCAAATCTTTATTCAAAATAGTAATTTCATAGTTCCATAAAAGGTCTGTAACATGAATTATCTTAGCAGTAAAAATGTAAAACAATGGTTCTCAAAAATGGCAACAGGCCCCTATCGCTAGTTGAGAGGCCCATATATATATGCCTCTAATGCTAAACCTAACTATATGTCTAATTGTCGATTCTGTTTTGAATAGGAGTTCTCTCTAGAAATCAGGGAAAAAGGCACTGAGATTTGTATGATCTTTTTGTCATTTGCTTGATGTGCGTGTTTGTCCCTTAGTGTACCTAGACCTACTCAATCATACTCGATTTTCATATAATTAGTTATTGAAAACACTTTCAAACATACAAGAATAATCTTTAAAACAACTTCATTAAATAATCAAGGTAAATCATTTCTCCCACAAAACAAGTGCATTTCTTCACCCTTTCTTGTGCTTTACTGTGGGGAAAAAGGCTATAAGATACCTGTAACTTGGACTCATCAGTAACCCTAAGGATACTGGAAAAACCAGCTCAACCCCATATACTAGTTGAAAAGGTGACATCCTGATGGCCCTCTTGGTACTGATTCTGTCGGCCCAAAGAACATATTTTAACTTTGTGTGCCAAGCCCTCTTATTCTCCTCTAACAACTTCTTTATGATCTTTACTAGGCTTTTGTTTGAGGACTCTGCTAGTCCATTTTCATGAGGGTAGTATGTTGTGGAATGGTTCAGACTGATATGGTACTTGTGACAAAATTTTATCATCTTTTTTGACTTAAATGCTGGTGCATTGTCAGTCACATTCCTCTTGGGACACTTGAATCTAGACAAGATGTTGTTCTCTAAGAAATCCATGATTATTATCTCAGTTCCATTCTTGGTGGGGATGGCTTCAATCCACTTGGTAAAGTAATCTGTAGCCATTAAAATCCATCTATGCTGGCTAGAGGAATTAGGTTGTATTTCTCCAATGAAATCTAGCCCCTATTGCTAGAAAGGAGCTTCTACTATGATGGGATGAAGAGGAAGTGAGACAAATTTTCATTTTCCTTCAAAAATTTGGCACTGATGACAGGTAACAATCTCCTTATATACGACAGCAAACATGGTAGGCCAGTAGAACCCAGCCCTCAAAATTTTGTTGACTATCACTTTCCAGGAATGGTGTCCACCAAAATCTCCTTTGTGGAATTCTTTCTTGGTGTGTTGAGCCTCATCCTCTAGTAAACAGTTCAGCAACACACCTCCTAGTTCTTTCCAATATAAAAACTGATTCATGATACAAAATTTAGTAGCTTTCAACTTCACAGACCGGGCCCTTGTTTTGCTCAGCCCTGTAGGAGCTTGCAAATTTTGCAATGTATAAACTATGTTAGCATACCAAGGAGATGCAGAGAATTCTAGTCTAACCTGAGGTCATGCGTCTGCTTGATCTGGATAATCTTCCAAGAAATTCAGATGTAAAGAATCACAGTTGGCCTTAGTCATCAATTTTTCCAAACCTTGGCCCTTAACCAGCTTGGTGGGTTTTATCTCTAAGTCATACTGTAGTAGTACAATAGTCCATTTGGCTCTTCTTCCCTCGGGATCTACCTGGGTGAGGATACTTTTCACAGCAGTATTTGGAATATGAGTGATGATGTGTGAGTTGAGGATGTATACCCTAAAGTCTTTCAGTGACTTAATTAAGGCATAGGCCTGTTTCTCCATGATATAGTATTTTAACTTTCCATCCCTCAGCACCCTGTTGAAGAATGCAATAGGCTGCTCAGCATTTTGGGCATTCTTTTGTAACAACACTCCTGCCACTGTATGTTCAGATGCAGAGGAAAAAATTAAAAAATCCTTGGAGAAATCAGGACTAACTAATACTGGTGCCTCAATGATGGAATTTTTAATGCCTTTGAATGAATCCTTGGCCTCCTCAGTCCATTTTATCTGATTCTCCTTTCTCAACATATTAGTGATGTTTCTCATTACTTCTGCAAAACTTGGAATAAACCTTCTCAGGAAACCTACTTGCCCAATGAAAGATTGTACTTCCTTCTTACTTCTCGGCTCCCCAACCTTCTGAATAGCACTAGCCCTCTCAGGATCAATCCTGATACCTTCTTTGGAAATAATATCCCCAGGAGTTTGGCTTCTTCTAATGCAAAATGTGACTTTTTGGGGTTAAGAGAAATACCATATTTTCTGCATTTGATAAAAACCTGCTCCAGATGTTTTAGGTGCTCCTCATCAGATCTCGATATTACTGTTATATTGTCCATATATACCACCACAAATTTATCTTTCTCTTCAGCAAATGCTATGTCCATTGCACGTTGGAAAGTGGCTCCTGCATTCATTAGCCCAAAAGGTATTTTTGCATACATGAAGGTGCCCCAAGGAGTGGTGAAAGCAGTTTTTTCTTGGTCCTTTGGGCACACCTTAATCTGATTGTATCCCGAAAACCCATCCATGGTGGAGATCCTCTCTGCACCTACCACCTTCTATAAGATATGCTCCATTTTAGGTAGAGGATAATTGTCCTTCAGAGAAGCCCTGTTAAGGTTCTTGAAGTCTATGAAAATTTTGATCTCACCATTTTTCTTCCTCACAAGAACCAGATTGGCTATCCATTGGGAAAACCTCAGAGTTACAATGATTTTTGCATTGAACAATCTTCTGATTTCTTTCTCTATTATATGCAATAGTTTTGGATTTATTCTTCTCAGCTTCTGCTTGAAGGGTTTCTCCCCTGGTTTGATAGGGATAGAGTGCTGTATTATGGAAGTATCATATTCCTTTAGATATTCATAACTCCAGGCAAAAGAATCAGTGTATATCTTCATTAATTCTACATACTGTTATTTCTTCTTAGCATGCATCTTCTTGGACAAGTTCACCATCCATGGCTCTTCTTTAGTACCCAAGTTCTGGTCTTCTACAACATCACTGGCAGGTACAAACTTTGGATTTTTAGCTACATCATTCTAGTCAAACAACCCCTATAGGGGTATCAAACCCTTAGGGATATAATTACTCTTCAATTGAATGATATCCGTTCCACCTAGCATGTTTTTCCACCCTTTACCTTCAGCCTCTTCATCTTTTGACTGCTCTTAGTCCACAAGACCTTCCAAGTTTTCATTTTCGACGTCCATCTGAACATTTGCAAACTCATCAGACAATTGTAAGAACCTCTTAATCTATAGATCATCATCAAATACCTGGCAGTATTTAGAATTATCTGGAATAGATGGCCTATTCACCACCTCCACTTCATATTTCTCCTGAGAAAAGATAGCAGTCTTAAAACCACCAGTAGTAGTGGCCAGGGAATCTGCCACCTAATTCTCGCACCTGGGAATTACCCGGATCTTGTGTTCTATAAATAAATTTCCAAACATATCCCAGACTTCATTCCGGTAGGCCCTCATCCTGGGATGTTTGGTTTTATAGCTGTCATTCACTTGATTGACCACCAATTTTGAATCTCCAAACACTTCTATCCTTTTGGCTCCCAAATCCTTCATGGGCCTTAACCCCAGGAGCATAGCTTCATATCCAACCACATTGTTAGTGCATTCAAAAGTTAGCTTATAGGACAAAGCTCTAGACTCCCTGTCAGGAGGTATGATCCAGACCCCTGCTCTAGTGCCATTTTTACTCAAGGATCCATCAAAGTACATAGACCATATGCCTTCTTCATTTCTCTATCTCTTTAAGGCTTCGTACCTTGCTTCAAGCTGTTTATCTTCATTAACTTCATTATATGTGGGAGGTTTCGGATCAATATGGGGGCCATCATTGAAGAAGATAGAGGATCCTATGTCTGTGTCTACAGCATATACAGGGTAATTTTTAGGTTTGTCTATGCTACTGACAGCACAAGCCATCCTCTTCTCTCTATACAATCTTTTGTTGCTCCCAAAAAGAGGTATGGTGGCATAAGACAAGTCCATCTGCATAGTCCCTTTCAGTTTTGAAATCCAGGATATTGACAACAACATATCAAATTTAGCAGGCACATCAGCCACTACTACGTCCATCATAATGTTTTTAGCTGGGATTGGGTCAAGGGTCACCACCAGATTCTTTATTATCCCCAGACATTGCACCTTTCTATAGTCAAAGGAATAGAGTTATTTGTATGGTCTGGTAACTTCTATCCCTAATTGATCCATCACAGATTTTGGTATCAGATTGTGCGATGCCCCAGTGTATATTAATGCATTGTGTAATATCTTTCCATGGACATTCAAACTCAAATAAAATGGGGGAACTTCTTCATTGTCTGGCTCTTCAAGATTGGGCCCAAACATTATGGTGGGAGCATCTTCTGTCACCTCCAATATGTCATGCAGACAATCACCTTGACCCTTTACCATGCTAGCTATCTCTTCCCCATATTCATTGTTTCTTAATGAATCATTAAGAGGGATAGCAATCTTCACCTTGGACAACTTTGCCTTTAGACTGAAGGTTGAAACTGGTTTCACTACTTCAGTGACTTCTGGATGTCTGACTTCTTTGGAAGGTTTCCCCTTATCCTCTAGCGCATTCTGTGCAGCAACCTCATGCTGCTTATCCTTTGGCTTTTTTACCTCTTGCTGAGTATTAGAGGGCTGACTTTGGCCAGACTTTCCTTTGTTTGATGTTGTGTCTTGGTTCCTTAGCTTCATCCTTCTTTGAATGTCATCTACAACATTTTGATAACCCATTTGGTACTGCTCAGAATCTAACTTCGGGCCTTGGCTGGTGCCCTCCCTGGTGAAACAATCATGCTCTCTTTCGGTCAAAAGTACCTCATGGTCCAGAGATTCTAAGAGATGAATATGGTCACCCATGGGATCTTTAGGTCCTTCTTGATCAACTAAATTTTCAGGGAAAGGAGGCCTTATATGTTGTTCATTAGGGTTCCTCTGATTTCTTTGAGGGAGTGGCCTCCTAAAATTAGGATTTCTTATTTGGTTTTCAGGATGATCTCTAATGGGAGGGTTGCTCTCCAAGGCTAACCTATCTATCAATTTTTCCATATCCTTCATCATTGTATAGAACTTTGCATCACTAGAAGAAGAGGAGGTAGAGGCTTGGGTCTCTTGTCTCTTTTTGTGTGCTTTTGCTTTACCTTTTGTCTTTCCTGAAGCCATCATGTTTGCTTCCACCTCCATAGCATCTTTCAACAAAGCAGGAAGGGAGGCCGATTTTATTTCTCTTAATGTACATGAAAAATCTCCATCAAAGGCATCTGCATAATGAAGTTTTGCAGCGCCTTCTGAAGGCCTCAAATCATCAGGAATGGAATTGTATGCTTTCATAAACCTAGCAGAAAACTCATGCACAGATTCAAAACCTCATTTCTTCAAATGATTATATTGAGACAGGACTGTGGTAGGACTCCTTATCGTCTCCCACCTCTCTAAGAATAATTCCTTAAAGGTTGCAAAATCACGGATAGAAGCATTTGGCAACTGCCTATACCATTTCTTAGGTTCTCCAAACAAACTTTGGGCAAACTGCCTCATCTTAGCATCATGATAATCTACTTCCTCCAAATCAACAAAATCTTCAAATTTGTCTACATGTTGCCTGGCCGAATATTCTCCTTCTCCATCATAAGAGGCAATCCTTTGGGAATAGTTCTTAGGGAGGTCATGCAGAACAACTAGTAGGACTAAAGGTTCCAATCTAGCAACAGTGAGTGTAGATGTTGCTTGGTTTTTCAACCAAGCATGTGCAAGGATGCACCTGCTAACTAGTAGCAGTAGTCTCAAATAAAGCAATGTAAATAAGCAAATATAAACTATAGATTGATGGCAGTAAATAGTAAAATAAAGGATTCTAGATTAATAACAGTAAACAAAATTGATTCATAAGCATGTAAATAAAAATTAAAACTCTTGTATTACCTCAAATGGTGAGGATGGTGAGTTTCGGGTAGCTCCATGGTTGAGATGCTCCAATGTCCAATGGTCTCTTCTTCTCCAATGCTTCAATGGTTGGGCAAAACTCAAAAGATGGGCAAAGCTGAAGATGGATTTTGGCAGCATGAGGATAGGATGAAATATGGATGAATAATGAGGAACCCCTATCACGTTTTTATAGTTTTTTGGGTGATGGGTAATACCATTATGGTTTTAAGGAAACCAATGGTATGGACCAACATGGTTTAGGTCTCTTTTTCCCTCTTTTTCATTTTTTGAATATTTTTTGGGAATTTTGGACCCTTTTTGAGGGTGTTTTTGTCTTTTTTGAGGAAAAATACATATTTTCAGGGAAAAAATGGTATTATAGTCTTTTTGGTGACCTTTTGAAGGTTTTAGAGGCTCAAATGGTGGAAAAAGTGGACAAATGGGTCATGTGAATAAGGGAGTGAGCTAGTGAGCACTTTTTGGGTGTTAGCAGATTGCCGCCTGATGTGTGAGGGTAGGATCTCATCATTGTAATATCCCGCTTTTGACCCTATTGCATTAAAATTGTAGATGATGTAAATATCGTTATTTAATTATGGTGAGGAGCTCAAGGCCAAGGCCCCGCCATCAATTTAGCGTTGTATGTATCAACAATTAAAAATAGATGCCTATGGTTCTTGTGCTGGACATGCACAATGTAAATTAATACATCATGTAAATACGAATTTTAATGAAAACACCCACAACTAGCTATGCAATGCAACAAAGAGATGGGGCATGATTCTACAAGGAATAGGGAGAGAAATTATTCAAACCCTTGAGCCCATGGTGTTAAAGCATTTCATTGAGAAAACCCATAAATCTCAACTACCCATTTTGGGTTATGGACCCAATCATTTAATTCTTCCAAGAGCTGGTTGAGGCAGTTAATGCCTTGGGAACGGAGGGGCATGGTAGTCAATTTTCGTGTATGGGCAAGCCATTAATCTGGAAAATCATATATTTGCTTCTTGGGCAATAAAAAACCCACGAAATGGTGCCCAAAGCCAATCTTCACCCATGGACTTTGACCTCTCACACAGTTTGAGCTAGCTGGGCTTTCCCCATCATGTTTTTCACCAATTTTCTTGCATTTTCCATGCCTGGGAGCTCATTTTTGCATTGTACAGCAGCTGGGAGAGAAGGGCCACGATTTGGGACTGTGATGGAGGTCATTTTTGCCCCAAAATGCCCATGGACTTTTTTTTGAAAATGATTTCTACTCTCTAGGGTTGTTCCCCAATTGCCATTTCGTTTTTGGGCTTTCCCACATTTTTCTGAAGTGGTAGAAACCCCCTCTTTGGGAATCCCACTGAAGAAACGTTTTTCCTCATGCCAAGCAATTGTGGTTTTGCTATTATGAGCATCCTTGTTTTGGTTTGAACCTGTGAGCAAGAGATTTGGAGCGATAGTGGACAGAGTTGGCTTGATAAACCTAGTGGGGAGAAAAACCTCTCAAGAAGATCGAGAGGGCTAGCTACTCTTCTATGCACACCTGGGACACTCTAGAATTGGAAGGTATGGCCCGAGGGACTGTGAATTGGTGAAGGGAATACTTCCTTGAGTGGGGTGTGTAGGCATTGTGGGTGCCAAGCTAGATAGATCTTGTAGAGGTATCCATAGCTCTGTGGTTGAGCTCACTAGCTTAGTAATTCTTCCTTTCCATTTCCTAGTAGCCTGATAAACCCAATTGTAGATTGGATTGGCTCATTTTGGTGTATGTTTGGCTATGTGTGAGTCTGCTGTTCCCTGGTTCCTTGTAGAAATCAGTCCCAGCTCGGGTCTGGCAGTTGTATCAAGAGGTTGATAAGCACCACTGGCTTATGGTTGGGAGGAACGTTGCAGTTGCATAGCTATTTTCTCAGGGACTACTTTGTTTCAAGATAAGTAATCTCGTGTGCTAATTATGTATTGTTTTAATTGATGAATGACATGAACATCTTGAATGAATGATGGATGTGTAATAGAATTTAATTCTAATGTGTTTCAAATATTTATGTATCTGCATATGTCCATCTTCAGTTTATATGAATCTTTGTTTACTACGATTTGGGACTAGTTGTCCAGTATTATCATTAGTGTTCTTTCCATAGCCTTGGTAGGATGGGAGGGACACTACAATCATATGGCCAATAAACATCATAGTTCTTTTGTCTCTTTTCCTGGGGTTTGGAGAAGAGAAGAGACCGATTGGAGACTGGAACAACGACCCGTTGGAAGCTGCAAAAACTAAAAAAATACATGGCCTCAAAATGAATGAGGAATAATATCTGATAATGGACGAGGCAGGCATACCCATGCTCGTGTCAAGACATATACATAAGAATTAGGTCCAAGAAGGGGGGTATGAATAATGCATAAAAATCTGTTGGTATATCATAATGGTCCATAGGGGACATAGTGATGGAACGTATTCATGATCATACCATGATTGATCTCAATAACTGATACACTGGAAAAGAGCAACAACCATTTTGAAAAAGGTTTCAGAAGGGTTGATGAACTGTTGGAGCTAAAGGTGTCCAACATCTGTAAGGACTCAAAGACCGTGAGCCAATCTCTAAGGAATTTATGTAACTGTATACTCGAGGGAGTATAAAACTGGGGTACATCTTGAAAACTGTCACTGAGCACAACCCAGATATCCATAGGAATTCTCAAAAAGACTCATAAATGTTGTAGAGTAAGGTGATATACGAGTTCTTCAACAAATAACTGAAAGGACTAATACCCTGTACGAGTCTCGACGATGCAATTAAGGTGTTGAATTCAAGCATGTGAGAAACAATCATTTGGAGAGGCATTGAGGACTCCTTTCAAAATGATCCACAGGTACTCATCACTAATGGTGATGAGTCCAAGGCACAGGGACCTCTGGGTCTATCCTCTGGAATAGATTTGGTTGGTGTTGACAGAGGGAGACCGGAAACTACTAAGGCGATGATGTTTCGTTGACAGGAGCGTGAGGTCTACAACTGAAGTGTGATAGTATTGATGGTAGGACTGGCATACTGTGGGGATGGGGAATAACTAGTGTCATAGAGTGGGTGGACTCAAACTTCCTTTGTTCAGAGCATGATGACATGGTGGTTAACCTGACAGCATAGGAAACTGACTTTTAGGTGTGAGGATCATAGCTTATCAAGGGTATGTATTGATAATTGAAGTGACTCTGGGGGGAGAAGCTGATGGATGCTATTGGGAGACTCTCAGGGTGACATACTACAGAATACTCTGAACAAAGGTGACCAGAATGGAGAAGCGGCCATATGAGTAGACATGATCTATTGTGGCACCGAAAAGCACCATTGGGTCCTTCTTCGTGGTTTTAATGAGCTCCAAGAAGGGATAAAAGTGTGCTCTAAAATGGTACTATCTTGTGGATTTATGCGAGCCCAGGACTGTTTATGCTCGTGAGTGCTTTCATTTTTAAGGAGTCTGAAAATGATAAGAAGACTTTGAATTTGTGGATGAGTACCGTCCTGTAGATTTGTATGAGCCCAAGATGGTGATTGCTCGTGGTTGCTTTCAATTTTAGGGAGTCCGAAAGCGGTAAGTAGACTCCATTGGTGTTCTTTTTCATGTGTTAGTCTCCAAGGCCCGAAAAAGTATAAAATGATGTAAATGGAGAACTCTTCTAGATAATGTGACTAGAGTATTCCTTTTTCGTAATTAGTCTACAAGGTCCAAAAAAGGGGGTAAACTTATAGTAGGTAGACACCCTTTCAGATACCTTTAGCGAGTGTGAAAGGAAGCAAGATTGCTCGGCGATCTTTTCATTGTTTTAGGAGTCAGAAATGAGCTTAACAAAAACTCCCTAAGTGCCTTGTTCATAAAGGGATTGCTCGGCCCGAAAAAGGGATAAAATTATACTGAACAAAAGTAATGGAGAGGCAAGGAGGAAGTGTTCAATCAAAGGGCGAGTATGGGGATCAAGCACAGTGATAGGGGGGAACACTAATGGGGCCTCCTTGCGGGTTGATGAATGGTAGAAAAACAATACCATAATTGCAGTATGGATGGAGTGGTGGGCTCATGTATAAGTTGTGATGCGAAAATTTGTAAAATCTAATGGTTGCCAATGTGGCACGCAAATCTAGGGGACGACGGGCATGTGAGAAAGTTCCCAAAAACTCTGGGGGTGAGAGTGAGAAATGATCTCAAGCATCGTCACGAGCACGAAAAATTGAATCTGGTGATATAAATATCGTCAAAAATAGGCAACGGCCTATGTGGCACACAAACCGAGGCAATGAGGGGCATGGAAAAAATGTCTTAAAACTATGGTGGTGAGAGAGAAATGATCTCAAGCATCATCACAAGTTCGAAACACTGAATTCGATGGTATAAAAATCGCCAATAAACTGACAATAGCCAATGAGGCATGCAAATCGAGGTGCCATGGGGCATGGAAAGGATGCCTGAAATTATTTGGTGAGAACGAGAAATGATCTCAAGCATCATCACGGGCACAGAAATATGAATTCGACGATGCAAATGGTGCAAAAAATGGAGGTCATAAGGACTCTGGAATGGTCAAAGGAAATAACTAGGTTAAAAAATGGCTACAAATAAAGGTGATCCCACCAAGCCAAGGATGCAGTGGTGGGGAGAAATGATGACCCGTGGGGGAAGAATACTAGGTGTATCAAATCAAATCAAATATACAAGTGACACATGACCTTAAAAATGGTTGAGATCACAAATGTGAAAAAGTGAGCAGGGTTAATGAACCTCCCCCATGCTGTGTATGGGGTTTGTGATTGTGGATCACATATCTGTTGGTTTGAACAATGGGATCATTGAAATACTGATATAGGTGTGATGGGGAAGGTTCAAAATGATTGATCATGCCCCCTATCACAGTGACAAGGTAATATATTATGCCTCCTAAATCAGAGGTGTCAATGCGGTGTAGATGTTGTCTTAGAGAGGGATCAACAAGGCATTGACTAACTGCTGGCAGGGGGGTGTACCATGAGGATGTGGGCCATAGTGGCATACTGAAGTGATGATATGATGATGGGGGATTCCCCTTGCGGGGTGGATGCCCCCAGTATTGTTGATGAAAATGATGATGCTGATGAGTAGGCAAGGTTTTGGGCTTGCCCCCATGCTCTAGACATGTGGTTTCCTCGTTGATTTGAAAAGGTTGGAAATGTGGGTCGGAGAGATCAGTGGAAGGGGCCGACTAGACAGAGGGGTCTCCAGTGGAAACTGTGTAAATGGTGTTAATTTCTTTCGAGGAGGAATATTTTGGGGGATATATTTCCTCAATGAGAAGAGGGGATATCTCTAGGTTTGCATTATTCAATTCGTATAGAGCTGCTCTATAATCTAGTAGATCAAGGTAGTGATGTGAGTAATGGTCATAAATGCCACATATCGCATAGGGGTGATTGGTACGCAGCGATTTAGCACGCGGCTGAGGAGGTAGTTCAAGTTTTACCACTGGGATACCAGCGTCGTCTTCCAACATATTCATGTGTTCTTGAAGTGCTGGTAACTGTGGACATTGATGGGTGGCATGGCCTATGTTGTCGCACAAAGAGCACTTGGGGGGTATGTGGATTATTGGGAAATTCTTCACTAATTTGGGTGTCGCTAGGGGGGTGCGAGTTGTGGGTCCAGTGGTGTAGGTTTGTGCACCTATGCCCCTAGTGTTTCGAAGTGGTGGGGGAGCAAAATTGGATGTTGATGCAGTGGCCACTGTTGGAGGTGGTCAATTCTGGATGTTTGCTACACTAGGGGGTGGATGGTTAGAAGTATTGATGGGTTGCACTGGTTGTAAAATGACATTCGGTGTCGAGGGAGGGGTTGGGGCAGGTAGTTAGCACATAGGTAGTTGTAATGTTAATCTTGGGAGATTAAGTGTAGCCATGACTAGTGTGTTGATGGCGCCTGAAGGGGGAAATAAAAATGGTATAGTATGAATTGGTGTGGCTCCTACGTGAGTTGGCACTGAGGGTGGTTGCGGGAGTAAAGGGGGTTGTTGGTTTGGTACCTATGTGTTATGCGAGAGGGTGCACAAATCAGATATCTCAGTTATCTTCAAAGGGGGTTGTTGGTTTGGTACCTAATGGAATCGTGTGTGCAAGAGGGGAGCGTAAAAAATAATGGCACTCAGGCCAACAACCGAACTCAAAAACACTTACTATAACAACTGTGCTATAGTAAGTGGAGTAATAAAAAAGGGTGGTCAGAAAACCAACATGCAAATGGCTCCTAAAAATAGAAAAAATGTGTAGTCACTGATCAAAGGGAGGTAATAGAGAATGCAAACACCTAATCTAAAAAGTACTATGACTCAACAAGGTATATCCTTTGCAAGGTGATGAAATCCAAGTGAGACAAAATATATTATTGAATCAAAGGCTAGATATCCCCCTACTGGGAGGGACACCGAGTAGACAATCCTATAAGTTGGGCCACTAAGATACCCCATTCATGATATGTTCGGTTGGGTGAATCTGTAGTTTGGTTCTATTGTCACTGTACTCCCATAATGGTGGTACAACGAGAACTACAAGTGGTATCCTTCGGTTACTGAAAGGATTGTGGTATTCCAATCAGGTTTCTGGAACCACTTTGGCTACTTCAACCCTCCTAAGGGAGAGGCCTTCCTGATGAATTGGTGTAAAACCATGTCAACAAATAATAAGGGATTTTTGTACCCTAAAATTCAACCACTATGTCTCAACATGAAAAATGAGTGAGGGCTGTTATTTGGATGCTTATCCCCTCAGTCCTACCTAGCTACAAAATTCTTTTTGTGTTCCCCAAGTGGGGTTAGAATGTTGGTTGAGTTAAGGTAACTTTTAAGGCTCACTTGAAATTATTGTGACAGATTTTGTGCTTGTGTGGGTGTATATCAAAACAATTTTCCTTGCATGGGCAATTTAATCACAAACTAAAATAATGATTCCAATTTGCGAAAAAATGAAAGACATTTCAAATATAAATGCTTTAATAATCTTTTCAAAAAATATGGATTCTTTAAAAAGTTTTGTAAGGTAAAGCAAATAACGTATGTAAAAATAAATGGATTTCTAAAGTCTTTCTTGGGAAAAATATTGAGCAATTTAGGAATATGGTTCTAACATTGCAATGTATGAAACTTACAATGTCAGAAAATAGTTAACAAATCTTTCTTTCACTTAATTGAAAATTTTCAAAAAAATTAGTAAAGCATATAATAGAAAATAAATTGGATTTTTAATGCTGCAAAATAAAATAGTAGGCTGTCCAAAAATTACAGGGGAGATGGCTGGGAGAAATAGGCCAAAATGGGTGAACTGAAATGGTAAATAACACTAAAATAAAAAATTAGAGAAAATTCTATGAAAAATTTCTTAAATATAATAATATATTTGGATTCCTTGCTTGAAAACACCCAATTTAAAAAAAAAAAATCGTCTCAAACGGAGTTCAGGAGAGGGAGATAAGGGTGTTTGAAAGTTGGGTAGCGCTGTCAATAGAAAGCGGGTGTCTGTGGCAAAACCCGTGATATGGATTGCATCTGTCTGTGGAAAATCCCACTATTTGGATCGCGACTGTGTGCTAAGAATCCGTGATGTGGATCGCAGATGTGGGTCAAAATCGCACGATTTTACAAACGAAAAAAGTCGCTGAAAAACGAACCCAAAAATTGAAATTTTGGGTTGTTTTAGATTGCGGAAAGAGCCAATGGCTAGGGTAGCTATGAAGAAGATGACTAGTATGGTAGATCTATAGTTTTAAATGAGAAAAACAACTAAAATCAAGATCTAAAGGAAGAATTTAAAATTCAAAAAATAGCGGAGTCGCAAAAAACTGTTGCTTGGTTTTTCAACCAAGCATGTGCAAGAATGCACCTGCTAACTAGTAGCAGCAGTCTCAAATAAAGAAATGTAAATAAGCAAATATAAACTATAGATTGATGGCAGTAAACAATAAAATAAAGGATTCTATATTAATAACAATAAACAAAATTGATTCATAAGCATGTAAATAAAAATTAAAACTCTTGTTGTTAACACCCAAATTGACCCCCAGGTTGTAAGGAAGGGTAATTCGGGGTAACCACTAACCAATATTTGGATTGATGTTACTGACCCAACACAATATGAGAGGGATCTCTCAATAAACTAATGAAAAGCTGGAAATAATCAGGGTCGTCAGTCATGAAAAAGGACACTAGCATTCATTCCTCAAGATGTTCTATTTAAACATACGCAGAAGGTCAGATTTTTGTAAGACAAATTTTACTCTGGTAAACCATTGGTTGGAGAACAAATAGGGATCTATATTGGGAAATGGAGTCGATTCAAGTATAACATAAACATTATTATCAAATGCTCAGTAGATGCATTCACATAGAGGCAATGTAGCAACCAGCTAGTAGTTAAAGTGATTTAATTAGTGAAAAAGAAGAAAGATGAACAATCCATTGATATAAGGCATACACAGATGAATCCTATACCAACTTTAGTAGAAATAATTTGTGAAATACTTGGTAAGAAATGAATAAGGCATAATCTCTATGAATCTCACTTCGATGCTACACTGAACCAAGTACGAAGGAATATTAACAATATGGATTAACAAAGGAAAGAAACACATATCACATAGGAAAGGAAAAACAAACTACCAGACCAATTACATAGGAATATCTGAAAAATGCATGTAAGCTTCTGAAAACTTTATTCAAGGAATATCTCAAAATAACAACAGTGGAAAAAATATGTAGAGCTTCAAAAGTTCTCCCCCCTTTTTCATTTGAAATTACATGAAACTTATAGTGGCCTAGAGTCTCATACTCGACCTATTTGAAATAGAAATTAGTTACAAATTCAATGACACCTCATCATAGTTCAGATGTCACTATCATAAAACAAAAACTAAAACAAGATAATCCCAACCTATTTCTCGTATTTGACGGTATGCCGTTAAACAATATAAAAAATATTAAAGTATATGTCCAATGGTGAAACTTCATTACATAACGGGAAACCCACTGCCACGTCTTGGAAAATCAAAATACTAGATAAATCCTAAGATTTTTCTATCAAAAAATAAATTGGCATTTAAAAAGGCACAATTCTAGGATTTAAGAGGCAGCATATTCCAGAGGAGCACGATAAGTATATTTCATCTTCCTGTATTTCTCTACCAGTGCCCAAAATTCAGGTGTTGGGATGTTATAGCTTGTCATCTCCTTTTCCAGGACTCTTATGTTAAGTTGATCAACCGAAGAGATAGGTGGAAGCGCTTCTCCAATAAAAATCAATTTGTACAGCAAATCAAAATCTTCGTCCAATTTGTCTATTAGGATTTTTCCTGAAATTGGTTGGCTCAAATGTTTGAACTTGGAATGGTTCATCCATTTGTTGGTCATCAACCTTTTATGCTCACTTTGGGGGATTAACCTTTGCTTTTCATCCCAAAATTCAGGAAAACCTTTTTCCACTAATCCTTCAAACCGTCCTTTGAATTTCGTTAGCTACTAATCCATTTCACTGGCTTTGGCTTCCACAGCTTTGACCAATGCATATTTCCCGAGGATTCGTTTTGCCATTGCAATGGTTCATAACTCTGTCCTTGATGTTCAAATCTATGACATCTTTATCTGTCAAACTGTTCAAAAATATTATAGCATTATAAGCGGTCACTTTTGGCCTTTTGTGCAGCTTTTCCTTCATGGCAGTGCAGCTTCTAAAGACGTCAGTGACTATCTTCTCCTTCATTCTCATGAGATCTACATAGGACCTGAATCTCTCAGCCTCCTGGATAATTAAATCCCAAATTAAATGTTTGTAGCCTTGCATAGCCGCTCTCCCTGTAATCTACTGAGAAAATCTGTTGTTGATTGCCACTAATTCCTTATACTTTTGCTACAGTTCACTTGTCTCTTTTTCCTTTGCATCATTTTCCTCTTTCAATCTTTGATTTTCCTCTTTTAGTCCTTGTACCTCACCATCCTTTAGGCTGGTCTGGGACATAGCTTGCACAATGTTTTCTATATTATCCTTTTCTTCATGCAAACCTCTGCTTGCCTATTGTGCACATATGTTTGACAAATTGCTTTTTAACTCTTCGATCCGACTTCTTAGACTTATTCTCTCTTTCTCCCAACATCCTTCTGTCTCTGCAAACCTTAACAATTTTGCTTTATGATTGCTGATTTCCCTGTTTAAATCTTCTTTTTCCTGAATCAGCTTTGTCTCTTTAGGAGATTGTATTAACTGGGTGTTGGGAATCTTCATTCTCTTCTGTAGGGTCTGGATCAAATTGTCTTTATCTTTTAATAGCTTATGGCTTGCTTTGCCTCTGCCATCATTCTCAATTAAGTCAAACTGCAGCTTTTTGATATTTTGTTGAAGTGCTTTATTCTCTAATCTTTCATGCTTCAACTGGGCATCCATCTTATTTACATTGGCGTCCAATTTAGAAATTCTCAAGGCTGCTTCTACTAGATCGTCATATAGACCTTCTCAGATCTGCCCGTGAAATTGAATCCTATCTGGCAAAGGTATCTTCTTCCAGTCTATCTTTGCTTTCATCATTCTGTCTTTGTCAGACATCGTCAAATTGACTGTGTGACTCTAGATATCTCTGCTTGTTATCAAAGGCATTCTTGTTTTAGACAAATTCCTCATAGTGGGCATAAGTTCAAAGAGTTTCTGTGCAAAGGCCTGCTTATTTTTCCCATGATACTTAAACATGTCCTCTTGGGATTTAAATCTATCGTTCTCATTTCCTCCTGTCGCATCTTGGAATTGGTATTCATGGATTTGGATAACTGGGGCTGATGACCCTCCTTCCTGCTCATCCATGTCGCTTATCTGGATGGTTAACTCATCTGGTGTTTCCAATTTTAGTCTTTTATTTTCAATTTATTCTTCTCCCTCTGTTCCAATGACTTCTTGTGAATCTCTTTTCCCAGCTACTTCCTGGTTATTAAACAGCTGGTGGTTTCCATAGGATCATCATCTGTGATTAGGGCTTGTATTTGTAAATCTATATCTTTAGCCTCTTTGGGCTCATATTGCAATAAATTTTGCCTTTTCGGCAATCCTTCAGCTTCTTGGTGTGTCAACGCTTTCATGCCATTCTTCTTCTTTCTTTTAGCTATGCTGTGCCGAGGATCATATGCAATAGCTATATCCTTTTTGAACCCCATATTTCTCAATAATCTTTCTACTTCATTGGCAGCTTCCTTAAACTTAACAATGAAAGGGCCGATTTTCCAAGGGAGCTTTATATCCAATCCCTTCTTATATTTCCCAAACTGCTCATCTTCGGCAATCAACCTCTGCCAGATGAAGTTAAGGGAAAAAACTCTCAGGGTCAAAAATGCTGGCAAAAGGTATGGTTGATGGACGAAATCGTATACCCTTATTATTGTAGCATCCTTCATTAAGAACCAGTTGTCGATGGCTAGTTCATCCTTCAACTGCATCAGGGTCTACACCTATGGTAGTACTCTGGGTAGTTCTTCTTCAAACATAACTTTATACATAGTAGATAGAATAAAATTCATGTAATTGAAAGCGCTGTCTTCCAAATTCCCTGTAAAGAGTATCTGAGAGAACCTTAACTCTTTTGTACTGCTATATAGAACCATTTTGGTCAAATATGCCTGGAACTAAAAGAATCTGGTATTTTCAAAACAACTTAACTGTGCATGTATTTTTTCTGCCAAAATTTCCTCAAACTTGAGGGACGAAACTGGCTCACTTCCTGCCTCTGGGGAACTAACACTAACCCTGGATAGCAGGCTTAGTTGTACTTCAGTTATCCATAAGTCTGAGGCTAAACCTAAAAACTAAGCTACCAAAGATAAAACCAATTGGGTGTTGTCATTAAAAAGGTTGACGTCCAGCGGGTAAGGGGTGTCTACAATTTCTACATCGGGTTTTAAATAGGAATCTAGGAAAGATTTACGGATTTCAAGGGAAACTTGCCTGTATAGGGTAATGACTGACTCTTCAGATGCACTTTTGGGGGCTAGGGCTGGGGAATCTGGTATGGCAAGGGTATTCCGGATGACGGTCGGGTTAATGCTAAAGATGATTTTGGATTTCTTGGCGTTCATTATCACGCATTGGGGTTCTGAATAATTTACTGGGCACCATGACACAAACTCTGGGAAAGGAATTATTTTTTCTAAGCAAAAAAAGATGAAGTAAGACTGGTGGACTCTATGGACATCTAACCCCTGTTTGATCAGAAATTTCAGTCTTCTTTGAACCTTTGGTATGGGGAGCCAAAGGATCGGGTCAAACACATCACCGTCTTTGTCTTCTAGGGTTATTCTGGCTTTGGAAATGGTAGAGACTAGTTCGTCTGCCATTCTATGATTATAAAACACACTGCATGATATAAACAAAGGAGTTTGGGACCCTACCTATTATGGGGAGCTTGAGAGTGCCCTTTCACCTGTCGTCCTTTTCGGCTTCTTCACTTCCAGAAGCTTCCAACTTCGATAGGTCTAACAAAGAAATGTTTATTTTCCACATGCCGCATTATATATATAAAACTTTTCCGGATAACTTCTGCTCACCTTTGCCAGCTGTCTCTCCTTTCCATCCGTTGATCTGCTGGGTGTTGCTTCCGGGCCGTTGATTTGATTCTTCATTTAAACCTTTGATTTGACATCTTTAATATCCGACGTAGGATCTCCTACCAGCTTTAAATCTTAGCCATCTATTTCACTTAACTATACATAGGGGTATGGTGGTATCGCGACTTGACTCCTGGTTTTGGATTACCATTTAATCTCCCTTGCGAGGTGTTCAGAAGATCACACATGCCAGACGGTATACAACCTTGCGACCACCTTTCCTGCTTATCTAGGATGCTTCTTTACCTTGCGACGATCAATGAGGAGCGTTGATCTCGACTTTAATATATCTACGGTGAGGGGATATCCACATGCCTAGTCTTTGGTACTCTCGCAAGTGTTGATGTATATGTAACTTCGGAATGTATTTCATCTATGTATTTCATATATATTTATTGTACCCTTATAAGAGATGTGTTATTCCTCTATAAGGAAGTGTCGTCATGTGTATTGACAAGTTTCGCAAGTGTGTGTACTTGCCGATGGGTTATTAGACCACCATTTGTGGGGTCGGCCCTGAAATATATATTATATGGTTGATGTACCGAGCTAGACAAGTCGGCCCCATAAGGTCACTGGGCAAACAAACAAGTATAAATAGAGATTGGGAGATCTCTATTTTGATCACTCGGAAGCACACACTTCTTTCACTCAGAAAGTGGTGCACTAGTGAGGAGGAGGATCATCTACTACTAGGAGACTATCTCTGTGTATTTTGGTTGTACTTTGGTTGAGCCATTGCTCTCTCTATCTCTGAGGAAGTTGTGGGGTTTTTCACCTTAGGGTTTTCCCCATGGAAACACCGTGTCTCTTGTCTCTCATACTTTTGATTCTTGTGATGATTGACATGCTTGTTATGATTGATATGCATTGATAAATTGTACATGTTAGTCTCTCAGTAAAGATCCTAGAGTATTGTGCATTAATGCTCAAAATTTAACATGGTATCAGAGCTAACCTTAGAAGAAGACATTCTATAGTGACAGAAACTTGAGTTTCTTGTTTATTGGGTTTCTCTCCATAGATTTTGGAAAATTGTATAGTAGATAGACTCTACTCATCAAGGAGAATCTATCTGTGCAATCAGAATTCAAATTTGAGCATTTTCAGATTTGGCCTTAAAAATTAGGGTTTCCACAAAAATAGGAATTTCTGAAATCTGAAGACATAGCTAGAAGCTCCTTGCAAAAATCGAAGTTTAGAGCTTTGGATCGAGATTTTTGGTTGGGTAGATCTCCGAAAAACTAAAACCCTAATTCAGGGCTCTCCTTAGTGAATCTGGGAAGACAGAAAGACAGTTTTGAAGGGTGTAGCTTTGCAGATCTAAATTTCTGAATACACTAGGTTGATCAGCTCATCAAGGCGCATCTTTCTATCCTTTCAAAAAGTTGAAATTCACTTTTTGAATTTTTAGGGTTTTTTCAACAAACCCTAATCCAGGACCAGATCTAGTTTTCAGTGGTAAGACCTAAATCTTTTCTATTTCCATTTGAAGTACTCTTTAAGATATCTCACCACACCAAGATTGAGGATAATCTTGAAGGGGCTGATAACTTCCGAGCCTGGAAGTATAGGATTGGGTTAATCCTGGAAGAGAATGAGTTGGACTCATATATAAAAGAAGACATCCCTATCCCAAAGGATGAAGAGGCTAAATTATTTCATAAGAAGAACTTGATCAAGGCAAAGAGAATCATTACTGATTCTATCAAAGACGATCTCATACCCCATGTGTCTTCTCTAAAGACACCCAAGGAGATGTTTGACTCCCTGGCCAAGTTATTTGAAGGGAACAACATAAATCGAAAGATGACTTTGTGGAATCAAGTGAAAGGGGTCAAGATGTCGAATGGAGAAACCATTCAATCTTACTTCTCCAAGGTCTCTCAGATCAAGGAACAACTTGAAGCTGTGGATGAAGTAGTTGACAATGGTGAAATTTTTATGACCACTCTGAATGGCCTACCTAGGTCATGGGATTCCTTTATTCAAGGAATATGTGCAAGAAAGAAATTGATCTCTTTCAGTAGACTGTGGGAGGAATGCTCTCAAGAAGAAGCTAGGCTTGTGGCCCAAGAAGAAAAGATGGGAAATGAAGATGAAGCTCTCACAGCACATGCCAGGAAAGGCAAGTCCAGGAAGGAATCATCTCATAATAGGAAATTCTCACACCATTATTATCATAAAGATAATAAAGATCTCAGATGCTTCAATTGCAATGAAAAGGGACACTTTGCTTCAAATTGTCCCAAGAAGAAGAAAGATAACAAGAACAACTTCAACAACAAGAAGAAGAATAACAAAAGAAGATATCATGCTCATGCTGCTGAGGATGATGAAACTCCAAAGAAGAAGGCTAGGGAAGAAAGTGATGATGACTCATCAACTGAAGAAGAGTATGTTCTAATCTCTGCTCTCACAGGTACTATCTCCCATGGTTGTAATGATTGGTTAATTGATAATGGGGCTTCTAAACACATGATTGGGTTTAAAGAATATTTTGTGAATCTATCTGAACATGAATCACCCCATAAAGTGAAACTTGGGGATGATTATCAATATCCCATCTAAGGAAGCGGTGAAGCCTCCTATAACCTAGATTCTGGAAAATCTTTGAATATGAAGGAAGTCCTTTATGTACCTGGGCTCAAGAAGAACCTACTCTCCATCTCTGCATTGGATGCAAAAGGTATGAGGGTTTCATTTGTAGATGACCAAGTCCTAATGTGGCCAAAGGGTAAAACTATTGATGATGCAGTGGTGACTGGAGAGCAAGAGGGAGGTTTGTATAAATTGAAAGGACAACCTGAACATGCCATGATGCATGATTCCATGGAGCCAAGTGAACTTTGGCATAGAAGACTTGCACATATGCACTACAGAGCATTAGCCATTTCAAGTAAGGCTGTAGAAGGTCTTCTTGAAATCAAGACCAAGCATGAAGGTGTTTGCAAAGGATGTGCAAAAGGTAAGAACATTAAGAAGGCTTTCCCAAGCAGTGAAAGCAAGGCAAAAGATATCTTGGAAATCATCCACTCAGATGTATGTGGTCCTATGTTATCCAGTTCTCTAAGTGGGTATGTTTACTATGTCTCTTTCATTGATGACTTCTCCAGGAAGACTTGGGTCTACTTCTTGAAGAACAAAGATGAGGTGTTTGATAACTTTAAGGAATTCAAAACCTTGATGGAAAATCAATCTGATAAGAAGATCAAAACATTTAGATCCAACAATGGTGGAGAATTCACCTTAGGTGACTTCAAGAAACTTTGCAGTGATTCAAGGATTAATAGGGAGTTGACTTCTCCTTACAATCCACGGCATAATGGAGTTGCAGAAAGGAAGAATAGAACAATCATGGAAGAAGCAAGGGCAATGCTGCATGACCAGGATCTACCTATGCATCTATGGGAAGAAGCAACTAGAACAGTTGTATACGTGCAGAACAGAACACCCCACAAGATATTGGACAACAAGACACCAGAAGAGGTCTTTTCTAGTAAGAAACCTGAATTCAGGGATCTCAGAATATTTGGTTGTCCAGTATACACTCATGTTCCAAAGGAAAAGAGGACCAAGCTAGATCCTTCAAGAAACAAGGGTATCTTTGTGGGTTACAGTGAAATCTCGAAGGCTTACAGAATATACTTTCCAGGATTCAAGAAGATTGATGTCAGTAGGGATGTAACATTTGATGAAAATTCAGCATTCATCAAATCAAGGAAGGCACCTATTGAAGTTTATGAAGAACCTAAGGAAACTAGATTTCAATACACTACCATGACTGAAGCAATTCCAGAAGTTGTTCATGAATTTGAAGATCCGCAAGAACCTGTAGATCCACCCCGTGAGGATAACTCTCACAAGAGGAAAGATGCATGGGCTAGAGAGCTTATTCAAGATGTAGAAAGATTTGGCATTCCAGAAGAAGAACATAGAGCAAATAAGAGAACCAGATCACATACCAGCTATGTTGCTTTACTTCATGACATCATGAATAAAGAACCTTCCATTTATGAAGAAGCAGCGAAAAATAAAGAATGGAAGGATGCCATGGTTGAGGAATACCAATCAATAATGAAGAATGATGTTTGGGATGTTGTCCCAAGACCTAAACAGAAGTCTGTTGTGACGTCCAAATGGATATACAAAATCAAGCATGCTGTAGATGGCAGCGTAGAGAAATACAAGGAAAGATTCGTAGCTCATGGCTTCTGTCAGAAAGAGGGAATAGATTATGAAGCAACTTTTGCACCTGTAGCCAGGTATACTTCCATCAGAACAGTACTTGCCCTGGCTGTAGCAATTAAATGAAAAATACACCAGATGGATGTCAAGATTTCCTTCTTGAATGGTGTAGTTGAAGAGGAAGTATATGTGGAGCAGCCACTTGGTTTTGAAACACATGATAGGGAGTCATATATGTGCAGATTGAAGAAAGCCTTTTATGGCTTGAAGCAAGCTCCTAGAACTTGGTATGGTAGGATGGACAGTTTCCTATCTAGTTTGGGATTTACTAAAAGTAAAGCGGATTCCAACCTTTACTATAAGGTTGAGGAAGGGAATCCTATGGTTCTACTCCTATATGTGGATGACCTATTTGTAACAGGAGATGACAGATTGATTGCAGATACAAAGAGGAAGCTTGCTACCGAATTCGATATGAAGGACTTAGGGATGATGCACTATTTCCTAGGTATGGAGGTGTGGCATAGTACAGATGGGATCTTCCTTGGAAAAGGGAGGTACATTGTAGATCTCCTAAAGAGGTTTGGGATGATGGATTGCAAGGCCATGGCCACACCTATGGCATCGAATCTGAAGCTTCTATGTGATGCTTCATTTGAGCTGGTTGATGTCTCTATGTATCGTCAGATGATTGGGTCCTTGATGTAGCTGACGAATACGAGACCAAATATTTGCTTTGCAGTGAACACATTGAGCCAGTTCCTGACAGATCCGAGGGGTGTTCACCTAGTTGTTGTAAAGCATATTCTGAGGTAGCTGAATGGTACAGTTGATTATGGGATCAAGTATGAAGCGAATCAAAAGTTTAACCTGCAAGGTTATGTTGATTCAGATTGGGCAGCCAGTGCTGCAGATAGGAAGAGCACATCTGGGTGCTACTTCAGTATGGGATCAGGTGTGATCTCTTGGTTCAGCAGGAAGCAATCCTGCGTAGCACTGAGTACAGTTGAGGCAGAGTATGTTGCATCCTGTTCAGCTAGCTGTGATACAGTATGGCTTCGGAAGCTACTGTCTGAGTTATTCGATCTCCCGTTGGATGCTACTAGTATCTTCTATGATAACCAGAGTTGTGTGAAGCTGTCTGAGAACCCAGTGTTTCATGATAGGCTGAAACACATAGAGATCAAATATCACTATATCAAGGATATGGTGCAGAGAGGAGCAGTGAAACTCCTGTACATTTCGACAGACGAGCAGATTGCAGATGTATTGACAAAGCCATTAGCCAGAGTGAAGTTCGAGTACTTAAGAGAGGGGCTTGGTGTTCTTCAGATCGATGACACTTCAAGGAAGAAGTGATGGATACATTTGCTGAAGCCATTCCAAGCATGTTGGAAGGAGGATCCTTCACATGGTTGTGGATGTGAGCGCTGGATGATGAGCATTAGGATGATGTTCTAGTTTATGCTCTGTATGATCAGTTGGATCATTTACATTTGTGTATATATGCATCAGGATGATGCTGGATATGATCAGTTGGATCATTTATATGTATATGTATGTATGCATCATGTTGGATGCTGGATATGATCAGTTGGATCATTTATATGTATGTACGCATCATGTTGGATGCTGGATATGATCGGTTGGATAATTTGTGTGTATTTTGTATATGCATCATGTTGGATGCTTGGACCATGTATCTGTATATGTATTAGGTGGATACTGTGTATGATCAGATAGATCATGTATATTGATATATATGAGTTAGATGCATTTTGTGGATCATGTATCTATGTATGTATCAGGTGGATACATTGTATGATCAGGAGGATCATGTGTGATGATATGTATCAGGTAGATACTTGGTATGGATGAGGTGGATGCAGTGTATGATCAAGATGATTATGGATGACGAGCTTTAGGATGTTGCTCCAGATGACATGCAGCAGGATGTTGCAGTGATGATGATCAGGGTGATCATGTGTACATCAGGATGATGTATGGTGAGTATCAGGTTGATACTCTGTGGCTATGGAACAGGTTGTGCAGATAAGCATGTAATTTGTGCCCTGGGAGATTTGCAGATAGTCTTTCGAGGTTTTGCCTATGGCATATAATTTGTACCCTAGGATATTGGCAAATGCTCTTTCAAGGTTTTGCATGGGAGAACATATAATTTGTGCCCTGGGAGATTTGCAGATAGTCATTCGAGGTTTTGCCTATGGCATGTAATTTGTATCCTGGGATATCTGGCAAATGCTCTTTCAAGGTTTTGTCCTATGGCATGTAATCTGTGCCCTGTGAGATCCGATAGGTTGAGCTGCGTGTTTGTAATCAGTCCTGGGATTCTCTTTTGAGGCTTTGCCATGACCACATGTAATTTGTGGCCTGGGAGATCCGATGGGTTGAGCCTTGTGCTCGTAATCAGTCCTGGGATGCTCTTTCGAGGTTTTGTGGAGACCACATGTAATTTGTGCCCTGGGAGATCCGATAGGTTGAGCCTTGTGCTCGTAATCAGTCCTAGGATTCTCTTTCGAGGTTTTGTGGTGGGGTCATATGTAATAAGTCCTGGAGATTTGGATATGACGAAAAAGGCCTCAAATGATCTTTAGGGTTCTTGCTAGTCAAGAGACTCTTTTAAGGTTTTGTGACGCACATAATAAGTCCTGAGATTTCCACAGCATGGCCAGTGATGACGAAGACCTACAGGTGGTGGGCCTACATCCAGTATGAAAAAGGACTGGCTCTGTAGAACTTCCTATGATGAGTAGATTTAGATATTGGTTGAGATAGCAGCAACAGTGATGGTGATGATGACGATGCATCGATGACGATGATCCTGAGAAGAAGACTTGTCTAGCAGATATGTGTCGAGAAATACCTTCCTAGTTAAGAGGGAGTGTTGATGTATATGTAACTTCAGAATGTATTTCATCTATGTATTTCATATATATTTATTGTACCCTTATAAGAGATGTGTTATTCCTCTATAAGGAAGTGTCATCATGTGTATTGACAAGTGTTGCAAGTGTGTGTACTTGCCGATGGGTTATTAGACCACCATGTGTGGGGTCGGCCCTGAAATATATATTATATGGTTGATGTACCTAGCTAGACAAGTCGGCCCCATAAGGTCACTGGGAAAATAGACAAGTATAAATAGAGATCGGGAGATCTCTATTTTGATCACTCAGAAACACACACTTCTCTCACTTAGAAAGTGGTGCACTAGCGAGGAGGAGGCTCATCTGCTACTAGGAGACTATCTCTATGTATTTTGGTTGTACTTTGGTTGAGCCAATACTCTCTCTATCTCTGAAGAAGTTGTGGGGTTTTTCACCTTAGGGTTTTCCCCTTGGAAACTCTGTGTCTCTTATCTCTCGTGCTTTTGATTCTTATGATGATTGACATGTTTGTTATGATTGATATGCATTGATAAACTGTACATGTTGTTCTATCAGTAAAGATCCTAGAGTATTGTGAATTAATTCTCAAAATTTAACAGCAAGTGGAGCCCATCACGTTACCAACCTTGCATCTCCTGCATCCACTTAGTCGTAGATTTGACCTTTTCTCGTTGAGAGTTGTTGATCTCCCGGATCTCTCTGCTGACAAGACAACATATCCTCTGCATCATCATATCTCCAGGTTTTGCACTTTGCGCCGTTGATCTTTATCTCATTCCTCCGTTGCAATGGTATCGCAACCTCTTTGGTGGTTCTTTGTTACTGTCAAGTTTCGCTTGCGAGGTCTCTTCTGATTGCCACTTGTCCCGGTGATTTACCTGTCGCTATCACTTTTTTGTGGTTCCTTTCGCACAACTCCACCATGTGAGGATGATCTGCGGGCCGTAGATCTCTTTTGCGCTTCGAATCAATGGTTTGAACTTGTCTGTACCTTATCCTCCCCTTTATTTCCTTTCGTACCACAGGTTTTATGTATTTATACCCATTTTTGCTTATTTGGGCTATCTCCTTAGGCTTAAAGTGTCCAAAACCTTCATCTTCCTCACTACTTCCTTTTCAGCTGAGGTGTTCTTCTGGTTCCAGCAACCTGGACCTGAATAGGGATGGGTTTTGACCCTCTTTTCATGGAGCTGATCAGTGAGAAATAGTCCTTCTCTTAGGATTTTGTGCAAAAATTTATGGGTGCCAACAACTGGCTCCAGCCGGGGATGCTATCCTCCCTACGAGGTAGCAGAGAACTCCGTAGACTAAGTTCCTAATCTATTGGGTGGTTCGAACACCAAAGTCAACAACTTCTTCTGATTTCTTTAGAACTGCAACTATATCTGCCACATATCTAGGTTGCTCACACATGAAAAGAAAAAGGAGCCATGGCTAGCCTTCTAGACCTCATCTTCTTTTCTTTAGGGTTTCAAGGATTTTCAGGTTTGTCGTCAGGGATTTCAACACAACTGTAAAAAACAAACGAAAAATATATACACAAGCTATGATACATGGAATACCTGTTTCCCTTAGGATAGGTAGTGTTTTAAGAATCTCCCATTGACTGGCCCTCCCGACTAGGCATATCCGTCTTGATGTTCCAAGATAAAAGAATTTATTCCTCGGTCTACTGCAATAATATACGGCCCCATCCACATATGGTCAAAATTTCCATGTTTCTCTTCTTTAGGGGTGTTCCACTTCAGAACTAGGTCATTAACTTGAAAACAATCTTCCTTGACCTTTTTGTCGAAATCTTCCTTCATTTTCTCTTGATGGCTTTCTACTTTGTCATATGCCCTATTTCTTAGCTCATTCAACTCAACTATATGATTTACTCTTCTTTGCATGGGATTTGGTTCTTCTTCTATCCCCTGTAATAACCTCATGACAGGAAAACCCAAGGATGCCGGAAAAATTACTTATGCTCCATACACCAACTGAAATGGTGACATCCCAGTGGACCTTTTCGTGCTGATTCTATCATCCCACAGAGCATACTTTAGATTTGTGTGCCAGGACCTCTTATTATCTCCAAATAACTTTTTTATGATTCTTACCAAGCTCTTATTTGAAGACTCTGCTAGTCCGTTTCCTTGGGGGTAATAAGCCGTGGAATGATTTAGGCTGATATGGTATTTATGGCAGAAGTTAATCATCTTTTTGGAACAGAAAGATGGAGCATTATCAGTCACAATTCTTTTGGGGCATCCGAATCTAGACAGGATGTTGTCTTCCAGAAAATCCATGATTACTCCTTCAGTCACTCGCCTGGTAGGTATGGCTTCTATCCATTTGGTAAAATAATCAGTAGCCGTCAAGATCCATCTGTGTTGTCCAGAGGAGTTTGGGTTTATTTCCCCAATGAAATCTAAACCCCATTGTTGAAAAGGTGCTTCAACTATAATAGGATGTAGGGGGAGGGAAAAAACCTTTCTTTTTCCATCGAAAATATGACATTGGTGACAAACCATAGTTTCTATGTAAACATCGGAAAACATAGTGGGCCAGTAAAACCATGCTCTCGGGATTTTATTTACTGTCACTTTCCAAGAGTGATGTCCCCCGCAGTCCCCTCTGTGGAATTTTTCCTTTGTGTGTTTAGCCTCTTCTTCAACCAAACAATTTAGCAGCACGCCTCCAAGGTCTTTCCAATTTAGATATTGGTTCATGATACAGTACTTGGCAGCTTTTAGTTTTACAGACCTGGCTCTGCTTTTACTTAACCCTGCAGGTGCTTGTAAATTCTGTAGTACAAAAACAATGTCAGTATACCAAGGAGACTTAGATAATTCAGGCTTCATCTGCATGTTTGCATTTGGCTAGTTAGGATGCTCTTCCAAAAAATTTAGCTACAAAGAGTCACAATTTTCTTCAGTCATTGATCTCGCCAATCCCTGACCTTTTACCAGTTTTGTGGGATTTATCTCCAAATCATATTCCAGTAACACTGCAATCCACTTGGCCCTTCTTCCTTCCAGATCAGACTGAGTTAAAATAATTTTTATAGCACTATTTGGTACATAAGCAATGATGTGTGAGTGTATGATATAAACCCTGAAATATTTCAGAGATTTTATGAGAGCATAAGCCTGTTTCTCCATGATATCGTATTTCAGTTCCACATCTCTTAGTACTCTGCTTAAAAAAGTAATAGGTTGCTCGGCATTTTGATCATATTTTTGCAATAGCACCCCAGCTATTGTATGTTCAGATGCATATGAGAAAACTAGGAAATCCTTAGTAAAGATTGGGCTAGCCAATACTAGAGCTTCGGTGATGGCTATCTTGATCCCTCTAAAAGAGTCTCTGGCTTCTTCGGTCCACTTTATTTGGTTCTCTTTTCTTAACATATTTGTAATACTTCTCATTATTTCAGCAAAACTTGGTATGAATCTCCTTAAAAAACCCACTTGGTCAATGAAGGACTGTATTTCCTTTTTGCTTCTAGGCTCTCCTACTTTCTAAATAGAACTGACCCTCTCAGGATCAATTTTTATCCCATCTTTGGTGATGATATGTCCTAAAAGCTTAGCTTCATCTAGAGTGAAAAAGGATTTTTTGGGATTCAAGGAAATGCCATATTTCCTGCATTTTATGAAAACTCTTTCTAAGTGCTTGAGATGTTCTTCATCTGATTTTGAAAAAAATTTTATGTCATCCATGTATACTACTACAAATTTATCTTTTTCTTCAGCAAACGCAATATCCATAGCTCTTTGGAAAGTGGCTCCAACGTTCATCAAACTGAATGGCATTTTAGCATACATAAAGGTTCCCCAACGAGTTGTGAAAGCAGTTTTTTCCTGATCTTCTTGTCATACTTTAATCTGATTATATCCTGAGAAGCCATCCATGGTGGAGATTCTTTCGGCTCCTACCACTTGCTGCAAAATGTGTTCCATTTTAGGTAAAGGGTAATTGTATTTCATTGATGCTCTGTTCAGGTTCCTGAAATCAATACAGATTCTGATTTCTCCACTTTTCTTTCTGACTGGGACCAGATTTGCTATCCATTGTGAGAACCTCAGGGTAACAATTATCTTAGCATTGAAAATATTTTTGACTTCTTTCTCTTTGATATCTGTTAGTTTATGATTCATTCTTCTTAATTTTTGCTTAAAAGGTTTCTCACCTGGCTTGAGTGGAATGGTATGCTGTATGATTGATGTATCATACTCCTTCAAGTATTCATAGGTCCAGGTGAAAGCATCAGTGTGTCTTTTCATCAACTCTATATAGAATTTCTTTTTGTCCACTTGTAATCTTTTGGACAACTTCACCATTCGAGGATCTTTCTCTGTACCCAAGTTTCAATCTTCTACTGATTCTCGGGAGGGTTCAAATTTTGGATTTTTGGTTGCATCATCTTGATCAAAGAACTTTTCCAGGGGTATCATACCTTTAGGGATGTAATTATTCTTGAATTGAATAATATCCTTACCACCTATCATGTTTTTCCACCCTTGTTTTTTATCTTCTTCTTCAGCATTTTCTCCTTCCACAAAGTTTTCCAGGTTCTCATTTTTAGTATCAATATGCACATTTGCAAACTCATCAGAGAGTTCTAAAAATCTCCTGAGCTGTAAGTTGTCTTCAAATACCTGCCAGTACTTAGAATTATCAGGAATAGAAGGTCTATTTATTATCTCGACCTCATACTTAGCCTGAGAGAAGATCGGAGTCTTAAATCCTCCAGCAGTAGTTGCTAAAGAATCTGCTACATCATTTTCATGTCTAGGTATTACTCTAATCTTGTGTTCTATGAAAAAATTTCCAAAGAAATCCCAAGCTTCATTTCTATATGCCCTCATTCTTGGGTGTTTGGCTTGATAACTATCATTTATCTGGTTCACTACCAACTCAAAGTCTCCAAGCACTTCTATCTTCTTAACTCCCAAGTCTTTTAGGGCCCGTAATCCCAACAATAATGCCTCGTATTCAACAACATTATTAGTGAATTCAAAAGTTAGCTTGTATGAAAGTGCCCTAGACTTTCTGTTGGGAGGAATGATCCAAACCCCTGCCCCAGCACCATTCTTGCTTATAGAACCATCAAAATACATTTTTCACCAGCCTTCTTCATTTTTTTCTCTTTCAGAAGCTTCATATCTAGCTCCAAACTCCTTATCTTCATCAACATCTCTGTATGAGGGAGGGTTAGGATCATAACGAGGACCATCAACAACAAAAATGGAGCAGCTCATGCCTGTATCAACTGCATATATAGGGTGATTCTCAGGTTTGCTTTTGTTGCTGACAACATATTCCATCCTGCTCTCCCTATATAATCTCCTATTTGCTCCAAAAACAAGAATTGTGGCATAAGATAAGTCCATTTGCATAGTTCCTTTTATCTTTGAAACCTAGGATCTTGACAATAGCATCCCAAACTTTGTAGGTACATCAGCTACCACCACATCCATCATGATACTTTTAGCAGGGAGTTGGGTTAGATTTACTACCATATTCTTAATCAGTCCCAAACATGGTACCTTTCTAGAATCAAAGGAGTAAAGATCTTGGTATGGCCTTGTCACCTCTAATCCTAGCTCTTTCAGCACAGACTTTGGCATTAGGTTATGAGATGCCCCAGAGTCTATTAAGGCATTGTGCAAGATCTGATCATGGCCATTTAGGCTCAAGTAGAAAGGAGGGACTTCTTCATCGCCTGGGTCTTCCAACTTAGATCCAAAAATTATGGTAGGGGCATCATCAAACAACTCTAGAATATCATGTTGGTGTTCATCTTTTCGTTTAACCATCTTCATTATCTCTTCCCTATATTCATTATTTTTCAGTAACTCATTAAGAGGGATGTAGATCTTTACCTTTGACAGTTCAACTTTGAGGCTGAAAGTAGGGGCGGGATTGATTATCTATGTGATTTCTGGTGGGTTAACCTCTTTTGAAGGTTGACCGTCTTCTTTTTTATCTTCATGTCTTTTGTTTGCAATAGCCTTTTGTTGTTTCTCTTTCAGTTCTTCTGCAATTTGTTGGGTGATTGGAAGTTGGCCAAAGGAATCTTTCCTTTACTCATGATAACTTCTCTACTTCTCAATTTCATCTTTCTTTGAAGATCATCCACAACATTTTGATAACCCATTAGGTATTGTTCGGATTTTGACTCAGGTTTGTTACTAGTACTTCCTTTGTTAAAGAAGTCATGCTCCCTTTCAGTCAAGTATATTTCATGGTCTAGGGAGTCAAAAAAATGAATCTGGGCTTTGGTGGGCTCTTTAGCTATTTCATTGTCTACCATATTTTTAGCAAAAGGAGGGTGCATCGGCTGTTCTTCAACATTTCTTTGATTTCTTACAGGGGGTGGTGGTCTTCTAAAGTTTGGGTTTCGGATTTGGTTTTCAAGATTTTCTCGAAGAGGAGGCTTGGTATCTACGGTCAACCTATCCATCAATTTCTCCATGGTTTTCATCATGGTATCAAATTTAGCATCATTAGAAGCAGATGAGGTAGAAGTTTGAGTCTCTTGCTTCTTTCTCTCAGCCTCGGTTTTACCCTTTATTTTACCTAACGCCATCATGTTCGCCTCTACTTATGGGGCATCTTTTAACAAAACAGGTAGGGAGGCAGAATTTCTCTCTCTTAACATACATGAGAAATCTTCATCAAAGGCATCTTCGAAATGGAGTTTTGCAGCACCTACCGAGGGCCTTAGATCATCTGGGATAGAATTGTATGCTCTCATGAATCTAGCAGAAAATTCGTGCATAGACTCGAAACCTCCTTTCTTGATGTGATTGTACTCGGACAAGACTAGGGCAGGACTTCCTATCATTTCCCATCTTTCTAAGAATAGTGTCTTAAATTCTGCAAAATCGTTTATAGAAGCATTTGGCAGCAACCTATACCATTTCTTAGGTTCTCCAAATAAACTTTGGGAAAATAATCTCATTTTTGCATCATCATAATCCACTTCCTCTAGGTCAATAAAATCTTCAAACCTGTCTACATGTTGTCTGGTAGAAAAATTTCCCTCTGCATCATAGGAAACGATCCTTTGTGCATAGTTTTGGGGTAGGTCATGCAAAACAGCTGGTAGGGATAGAGGTGCAAATCTGGCAGCCATGATTACAGGCAGATTTTGTGAAAGGGGTGGGATATGCTGGGAACAGGGCTTAGCTTTTCTAGCTTTGATAGTATCTAGTAAATTACGCTAGATAGGATCTAACAAGTAAGATTCAGGATTATTTAGAACTCCTTCACCTAATATTAGACAAGATTCAGATCTTGATCTAGGTAAGGGCTTTCCAATGCCAATCTCTATATTTAATTCTTGAAAAATAGGGGATTCTTCTTCGGACACAACTCTTTCATTGTTTGAAGTATTAACTTTATCTTTTTAAGCTTTTCGTCTAAGAAGACTTTCCGTATTATCAACAATTAACAGAGTTTTAGGGATAGGGTTACCTCTGGTGTGGATCTTTCTTGAGGCCAGGATGCCTTGCCAAGATCTTCTTCAGAATTAGGATTCAGCTTCGGAGGTCTTCCCTAGTTGAGCGCTTTCTTGAATATGAATCTTTATGAGGGATTCGCCAGGGCAAAAATTGTACAACTCTTAAAGATATGGAAATCTCTGTTTTCCCATAGGGATCTCTATTTTCTTCGAATCTTTGTCGTTCTTGCAAGGAAAATAAGAAAACTTGTGCTCCCCAGCAACGACGCCAATTTGTTAACACCCAAATTGACCCCTAGGTCGTAAGGAAGGGTAATTCAGGGTAACCAGTAACCAATCTTTGGATTGATGTTACTGACCCAACACAGTTTGAGAGGGCTCTCTCAATAAACTAATGAAAAACTGGAAATAATCAGGGTCATCAATCATGAAAAAGGATACCAGCATTCATTCCGCAAGATGTTCTATTTAAACATACGCAGAAGGTCATATTTCTGTAAGACAGATTTTACCCTAGTAAACCATTGGTTGGAGAACAAATAGGGATCTATATTGGGAAATGGAGTCGATTCAAGTATAACATAAACATTATCATCAAATGCTCAGCAGATGCATTCACACAGAGGCAAGGTAGCAACCAACTAGTAGTCAAAGTGATTTAATTGGTGAAAAAGAAGAAAGACGAACAATCCATTGATATAAAGCATACACAGATGAATCCTATACCAACTTTAGCAAAAATAATTTGTGAAATACTTGGTAAGAAATGAGCAAGGAATAATCTCTGTGAATCTCATTCAGATGCTACACTGAACCAAGTATGAAGGAATATTAACAATATGGATTAACAAAGGAAAGAAACACATATCACATAGGAAAGGAAAAACAAACTACCAAACCAAGTACACAGGAATCTCTGAAAAATGCATGTAAGCTTCTGACAACTTTATTCAAGGAATATCTCAAAATAACAACAGTGGACAAAATATGTAAAGCTTCAAAACTTCTCCTCCCTTTTTCATTTCGAATTACATGAAACTTATAGTGGCTTGGAGTCTCATACTCGGCCTATTTGAAATAGAAATTCGTTACAAATTCGGTGACACCTCATCACAGTTCAGATGTCACTATCATAAAATAGAAACTAAAACAAGATAAAACCAACCGCTTTCTCGTGTTTGCCGATATGCCATTAAACAATATAAAAAATATTAAAGTATATGTCCAATGGTGAAACTTCATTACATAACGGGAAACCCACTGCCACGTCCTGGAAAATCAAAATGCTAGATATATCCTAAGCTTTTTCTATCAAAAAATAAATTGGTATTTAAAAAGGCACAGTTCTAGGATTTAAGAGGCAGCATTTCCCAGAGGAGCATCATAAGTATATTTCATCTTCCCATATTTCTCTACCGACACCCAAAGTTCAGGTGTTGGGATTTCATAGCTTGTCATCTCCTTTTCCAAGACTCTGATGTTAAGTTGATCAACTGAAGACATAGGTGGAAGCGCTTCTCCAATAAAAATCTATTTGTACAGCAACTCAAAATCTTCGTCCAGTTTGTCTATTAGGATTTTTCCTGAAAGTGGTTGGCTCAAATGTTTGAACTTGGAATGGTTCATCCGTTTGCTGGTCATCAACTTTTTATGCTCACTTTGGGGGATTAAGCTTTGCTTTTCATCCCAAAATGCAGGAAAACCTTTTTCTCCTAATCCTTCAAACTGTCCTTTGAATTTTGTTAGCTGCTCATCCATTTCACTGGCTTTGGCTTCCACAGCTTCGACCAATGCATATTTCCTGAGGATTCATTTTTCCACTACAATGGTCATGACTATATCCTTGATGTTCAAATCTATGACGTCTTTATCTGTCAAACTGTTAAAAAAGCTTATAGCATTATAGGTGGTCTCTTTTGGCCTTTTGTGCAACTTTTCCTTCATGGCAGTGCAGCTTCTAAAGACGTTGGTGACTATCTTCTCCTTTGTTCTCATGAGATCTAGATAGGGATTGAATCTCTCAGCCTCCTGGATAATTATATCCCAAATTAAATGTTTGCAGCCTTGCATAGCCGCTCTCCCTATAATCTACTGAGAAAATCTGTTGTTGATTGCCACTAATTCCTTATACTTTTGGTGCAGTTCACTTGTCTATTTTTCCTTTGCATCATTTTCGTCTTTCAATCTTTGATTTTCCTCTTTTAGCCCTTTTATCTCACCATCCTTTAGGATGATCTGGGACATAGCTTGCACAATGTTGTCTGTAATATCCTTTTCTTCATTCGAACCTTCGCTTGCCTGTTGTGCACATATGTTTAACAGACTGCTTTTTAACTCTTCGATCCAACTTCTCAGACTTATTCTCTCTTTCTCCCAACATCCTTCTCTCTTTGAGGACCTTAACAATTCGGCTTTATGATTGCTGATTTCCTTGTTTAAATCTTCTTTTTCCTGTATCAGCTTTGTCTCTTCAGGAGCTTGTATTATCTGGGTGTTGGGAATCTTCATTCTCTTCTGTAGAGTCTGGATCAAATTGTCTTTATCTTTTAACAGCTTATGGCTTGCTTTGCCTCCACCATCATTCTCAATTAAGTCAAACTGCGGCTTTTTGATATGTTGTTGAAGTGCTCTATTCTCTGATCTTTCATACTTCAACTAGGCATCCATCTTATTTACATTGACCTCCAAATTAACAATTCTCAAGGATGCTTCTGCTAGATCATCATATAGACCTTCTTTGATCTGCCTGTGAAATTGAATCCTATTTGGCAAAGGTATCTTCTTCCAATATATCTTTGCTTCCGTCATTCTGTATTTGTCAGATATCATCAGATTGAGAGTGTGAGTCTAGATATCTCTACTTGTTATCAAAGACGTTTCTATTTTAGACAAATTCCTCACAGTGGGCATGAGTTCAAAGAGTTTCTGTGCAGAGGCCTTCTTATTTTTCCCATGATACTTAAACATGTCCTCTTGGGATTTAAATCTGCCATCCTCATTTCCTCCTATCGCATCTTGGAATTGGTATTCATGGATTTGGATAACTGGGGCTGATGACCCTCCTTCCTTCTCATCCATGTCACTTATCTGGATGCTTAACTCATCTGGTGTTTCCAATTTTAGTCTTTTATTCTCAATTTCTTCTTCTCCCTCTCTTCCAATGACTTCCTGTGAATCTCTTTTCCCGCCTACTTCCTGGTTATTAAACAGTTGGTCGGTTTCCATAGGATCATCATCTGTGATTAGGGCTTGTATTTGTAAATCTATATCTTCATCCTCTTCGGGCTCATACTACAATAAATTTTGCCTTTTCGGTAGTCCTTCAGCTTCTCGGTGTTCCCATGCTTTTAGGCCATTCTTCTTCTTTCTTTCAGCTATGATGTGCCGAGGATCATATGCAATAGCTATATCCTTTTTGAACCCCATATTTCTAATTAATCTTTCTATTTCAGTGGCAGCTTCCTTAAACTTCACAATGAAAGGGCTGACTTGCCAAGGGAGCTTTATATCTGAGCCCTTCTTATATTGCCCAAACTGCTCATCTTCGGTGATCAACCTCTACTGGATGAACTCAAGGGAAAAAACTCTCAGGGTCAAAAAAGCCGGCAAAAAGTATGGTTCATGTACGAAACCGTATACCCTTATGACTGTAGCATCCTTCAACAAGAACTAGTCGCCGACGGCTAGTTCATCCTTCAACTACATCAGGGTCTGCATCTCGGGTAGTCCTCTGGGTAGTTCTTCTTCAAACATAACTTTATACATGGCAGATAGAATACAATTCATGTAATTGAAAGCACTATCTTCCAAATTCCCTGTAAAGAGTATCTGAGAGAACCTTAACTCTTATATATTGCTATATAGAACCATTTTGGTCAAATATGCCTCGAACCAAAAGAATCTAGTATTTTCAAAACAACTTAACTATGCATGTATTTTTTCTGCCAAAATTTCCTCAAAAGTTGAGGGATGGAACTGACTCACTTCCCACCTTCGGGGAACTAACACTAACCCTGAATAGCAAGCTTAGTTGTACTTCAGTTATCCATAATTCTGATTCTAAACCTAAAAACTGAGCAACCAAAGATAAAACCAACTAGGTGTTGTCATTAAAAAGGTTGATGTCCAGTGGGTAAGGGGTGTCTACAATTTCTACATCGGGTTTTAAACAGGAATCCAGGAAATATTTATGGATTTTGGGGGAAACTTTCCTATACAGGGTAACAACTGACTCTTCAGAGGCACTTTTGGGGGCTAGGGTTGGGGACTCTGGTACGGCAAGGGTATTCCAGATGATGGTCGAGTCAATGCTATAGATGATTTTGGATTTCTTGGCGTTCATTGTCACGCGTTGGGGTTCTGAATAATTTACTGAGCACCATGACACGAACTCTGGGAAAGGCATTATTTGTTCTAAGCAGAAAAAGATGAAATAAGACCGGTGGACTCTATGGACATCTAACCCTGATCAAGCAGAACTTTTAGTCTTCTTTTAACGTCTGGTATGGGGAGCCGAAGGCTCGGGTCAAACACATCATCGTCTTTCTCTTCTAGGGTTATTCTGGCTTTGGAACTGGTAGAGACCAGTTCATCTGCCACTCTATGATTATAAAACGCACTGCACGCTATAAACATAGGAGTTTGGAACCCTACCTGTTACGGGGAGCTTGAGAGCAAACTTTCACCTGTCGTCCTTTTCGGCTTTTGCACTTCCAAAAGCTTCCAACTTCGACAAGTCCAAGAAAGAAATGTTTATTTTCCACATGGTGCGTTATATATATAAAACTTTTCTGGATAACGTCTGCTCACCTTTGCCAGCTATCTCTCCTTTCCATCCATTGATCTACTGGACGTTGCTTCTGAGCCATTGATTTGATTCTTGATTTAACCCTTTGATTTGACATCTTCAATCTCTGCCATAGAATCTCCTACCAGCTTTAAATCTTAGCCATCTATTTCACTTAACCGTATGTAGGGGTATGGTGGTATCACGACTTGACTCCTGGTTTTGGATTACCCTTTAATCTCCCTCGTGAGGTGTTTAGAAGATGACACATGGCAGACAGTATACAACCTCGTGACCACCTTTCTTGCTTATCTAGGATGCTTCTTTGCCTTGCGATGATCAACGAGGAGCGTTGATCTCGACTTTAATATATCTATGGTGAGGGGCTATCCACGTGCCTAGTCTTTGGTACTCTCGCAAGTGGAGCCCATCACGTTACCAACCTTGCATCTCCTGCATCCACTTAGCCGTAGATCTGACCTTTTCTCGCTGAGAGCCGTTGATCTGCCTGGATCTCTCTGTTGACAAGACAACATATCCTCTACATCGTCAGATATTTGGATTTTGCACTCCGTGCCATTGATCTTTATCTCATTCCTCCGTTGCAATGGTATTGCAACCTCTTTGGTGGTTTTTGCTTACTATCGAGTTTCGCTTGTGAGGTCTCTTCCGGCTGCCACTTGTCCCGGTGGTTTACCTCTCGCGACCATTTTTTTGTGGTTCCTTTCGCGCAACTCCACCATGCGAGGATGATCTGCAGGCCGTAGATCTATTTTGCGCTTCGGATCAACGGTTTGAACTTGTCCGCGCCTTATCCTCCACTTTATTTCCTTTCGGACCATAGTTTATATGTATTTATACCCATTTTTGCTTATTTGGGCTATCTCCTTAGGCTTAAAGTGTCCAAAACCTTCATCTTTCTCATTCCTTCCTTTTCAAGTGAGGTGTTCTTTTGGTTGCAGCAACCTGGACCTGAATAGGGATGGGTTTTGACCCTCTTTTCATGGAGCCTATCAGTGAGAAATGGTCCTTCTCTTAGGATTTTGTGCAAAAATTTATGGGTGCCAACACTTTTATTACCTCAAATGGTGAGGATGGTGACTTTTGTGTAGCTCCAAGGTTGAGATGCTCCAATGTCCAATGGTCTCTTCTTCTCCAATGCTTCAATGGTTGGGCAAAGCTCAAAAGATGGGAAAAGCTCAAGATGGATTTTGGCAGCATGAGGATAGGATGAAATATGGATGAATAATGAGGAGCCCCTATCACCATTTTAGATTTTTTGGGTGATGGGTAATACCATTATGGTTTTAATGAAACAAATGGTATGGACCAACATGGTTTAGGTCTCTTTTTCCCTCTTTTTCCTTTTTTGAATATTTTTATATTTTTATTCCCTTTTAATATTTTTTGGTAATTTTGGACACTTTTTGAGGGTTTTTTGAGGAAAAATACATATTTTGAGGGGAAAAGGGGGTATTATGGTCTTTTGGTGACCTTTTGAAGGTTTTAGAGGCTCAAATGGTGGAAAAAGTGGACAAATGGGTCATGTGAATAAGGGAGTGAGCTAGTGAGCACTTTTTGGGTGTTAACAGTAGGTGGATTTTGGGCTTGAGGGATGATATTCTGAAGGATATTCTAGGCAAGATTATTGGCAAGGTTTATGGTATGAGGCTGGGGAATTTGAGAATGCAGTTTGGCACTTTCAGCTTTGACAATGCTTTTCATGCACCACATAGGATCTAGCAAATATAACTCAATATCATCGAAACCCACTTCGCCTAGGTTTAGGTATGAATCAGATCTTGATCTTCGCAACAGTCTCCCAAGGTCTATCTCTACATCTAACACTTGAAAAACAGATGATTCTTCTTTAGACACAATTCTTTCACTGCTAGAAATACTGGCCTTATCTTTTCCAATCTTATGTCTACGCCAACTTTCTGGATTATCCACACCTAGCAAAATTTCTAAGAAAGGATCACCTCGGGTATGGATCTTCTTGGAGGCCAGGATGCCCTTTGAGACTTCTTTAGAAAATGACTTTGGCACACTGGTCTTCTCTAGTGGAGTCTCCTTTGAATATAATCCTCAATAAGTGGAGTCTCTAGGGAAAAAACACACAACCTTATCAAACTCTGGAAACGTCTACTTGCCCACATAAATTTCTCTTTTCTTTGAAAATAGGACTTCTTTGTCATTCTCCCAGGGATGATAAGCCAATCCCTCCCCCGCAGTGGCGCCAATTTGTTATCACCCAAATTAAACCCCAAGGTTGTGGGACAGGGCAAGTCGGGGTAACCACTAACCAACTTTCAACTAATGCTACTGACCGAACATAGTCAGAGAGGGCTCTCTCTACAAACACATGAAAACTGGAAATAATCAAAGGTGTCAATGATGAAAACATACACCAGTATTCATTACTTAAGATAATCTTGCAAACACATTTAGGAGGTCAGATTCCTAGTAGAATAGATTGGCTTTAAAGATTGTTGGTTAGAAAACAACATGGATTTCTATTGGGCCAACGGAGTCAAATTAAACAAAACCTGAACATCATTGACAAACTTTGTAAATAAATTCATACATGGGCAAGGTAGCCACCAGCTCATAGTAAAAAAGATTTTAGTTGGTGAATTAGAAGAGAAATGAACAGTCCATCAATATAAAGCATGGTAAACATGAATTCTATATCGACTTTAGCAGAAAATAGTAGTGGAATGCTTGGTATGATCTGAACAGAGCATAATTTCTATGAATTCCATTGAAATACTACACTGAACCAAATTTGAATAAGAAATTACAAAATGGATTGACAAAGAAAGGAACACAATTCACATGGGAAAAAGAAAGAAGAGACTGCAAGACCAATGACACAGGAATCCCTGATAAAAACACCTGCTCGACTCTGTCAACTTTAAACAAGAAAACTCTAAATGTCTAACACAGAGCAATATACAATTCTCCAAAAAAATTTCAACCCTTCTTCTTTCAATTACATAGCATATATAGTTGTCTAGGGCCTCTTGCCCGACTCATTTGGACTAGAAAATAATTACAACAAAACTGACACCTCATAAAGACATATTCGCTATTATCAAAACATGTGTATAGGCCTAACTGTTTTCTTTCACATTTACCCATCTTTTTTACTAAATGACAACTAATCGTCAAGACAAAAACAAAAGATAGTAAAGTAGTTGCACCAGCTAGCTATTCCCAATAGCCGCCTCAAAAAATATTACAAATTACTTTAGAAATAAAAATGTTTAAGAAGTCTTTAAAAATAACAACAATTCTTTTGAAAAATAAAGAAGCATAACGGCTACTATGCAGGATGGAGTGTGTATTTCATCTTTCCATATCTTTCTACGGTGGTCCATAGCTCGGCAGATGGGAGGTCATAGTCCACTATTTCCTTCACCCTGATCCTTATCTCAATGTGATCGGAATAAGAAACTGGAGGGAGTCTCTCTTCAATAGCGACCAATCTATTGAGGATTTTGAAGTCTTCCACAATCTTTTCCATCAGAATTTTTTCGGTGAGTAGATGGCTCAGACGTTGAAATTTGGCATGATCCATTCTTACATTCCAAAGCAATTTTTTATATGCGGATTGGGAAATCATCTCTTGATTTCCATCCCAAAATGTTGGTAACCCCATCTTGACAAGCTTTCCAAATTGTCCTTTGAACTCTATGGCATGCTTCCTCATTTCCTCGACCATGGCCTCCACACCTTCTACCTATGCATACTTCCCTAGAACCCTTCTTGCCACCGCCATTGCTAAGATCCGGTTTCCAATACCCAGGGTCGTCCTTTCCTCCTTTGACAATCCATTTAGAAAAGTAATAGCATTTTGTGTCATATCCTTGGGTCTTTGGCTTAGAGTTTCCCTTACAGCCACACAACTTGTGAAAGCATCACTAATTGTTTTATCTTTTATTCTCATAAACTCCAGGTATGGACTAAAGTCTTCAGCTACTTTAATAATCTGTTCCCACACTGGATCTTTACATCCTTGCATAGAAGACTAGCCTATAACTTGATGAGCAAGCCTTTTATTAACTTCCCCTAGCTTGTCATATTTCTCTTGCAGCGCTATTGTTTCTACTTCCTTTTTCCTGCTCTCCTCTTCCAACCTATGAGTTTTTTCCTTCAATTCTTTGATTTCAACATCTTTCAAACTAACATGGGACATAGCTTGCACCAGGCTATTTGCACTATCTTCGTCTCCATTTTGGTTCGTATTGGAAGGCTGCATGTCCAAATTGGACAAGTTACTTTTTAAATCTTCAAGCTACTTTTCCAATCCTATTATCTCCTTTTTCCGATTGTCTTCTTTAATTGAAAACTTTAACAATTCTGCTTTATAGTCCCTCAATTCTTTAGATAAGGCATCCTTTTCTATCTCCATATTTGTTTCTTTTGGAGCCTGTATTAGCTATATATTTGGGATCTTCACCGCTTTCTGTAATTTCAGAATGAGGTTATCTTTCTCTACCAATAGTCGTTTATTGGTTTTGCCTCTGCTGCCGCTTCCAACTAATTCAGCTTCTAACTTCTTGACCTTCTGTTGCAAAGCTCTATTTTCTAGTCTTTCCTGTTTCAATTGGCCTTCTAACTTTTTGACAACAACTTCCAAATTATCAGCTTTCAGTGATGCTCCTATGAAATACTCATATATGCCTTCTCCGATCTGCTTATGAAACTGGATTTTATCAAGCACTAGGATTTTCTTCCAATCGACCCTTACTTTGGTCGCCTTGTTCTCTGTACATATCGCCAGGTTTAAAGTGTTTCTCTTCGAGTCTCTGTTGGTCATCAAGGAAACCCCGGAACTCGATAGCCCCCAGACTGCTGACATTAGATTAAAAAGCTTCTGGGTAGAGGCTTATTTGTTTTTCCCATATTGCTTGCACAGGTCAGCTCTAGACATAAATCTACCTGCAACACTGCCTTCCTTTACCTCTTGAAATTGATATTCTTGAACCTCGACCTCTGACACTGAAAGCTCCTCATTATCAACTCTTTCACCATCCATTGAAACAACCAACTCCTCTTTAGTTGTAGAAACCACCAACTCATTTTGAGTTGAGTCAACAACTACCTCATTCCGCACTTCCACTTTGGGCCGCTTGTCTCCGCTCCCTTCTTCATTTTCTGCATCTTTATCTTCTTCTAAATCTCTTTTTCGACCCACTTTTGAAGTGTCCGGCACCTAATCTATGTCCATTATCAAATCAGACAGAATTAGGTTGTCATTTTGCAAATATACAACCTCCTCTACATTGGGCTCGTAGCGGAGCAAATTTTACCCCTTTAGTAATCCTTTCGTCTCTTTATGTTCAAAAGCCCTCAGATTACATAATTTCCTCCTCTAGAAATAATATGCAGAGGATCATATTCAATTTCCACATCTTTCTTAAACCCCATAAGCTTTAATAACCTTTCTACCTCCACCAGAGCCTCCTTTCTCTTTATGATGAATGGACCTACCTGGCATAGGTATTTTAGGTCAGTACCCTTCTTGAATTGCAAAAATTGCTCATCCTCCAGAATCAACTTCTGCCTGACGAACTCGAGAGCAAAAACCCTCGAATTCAGGAAGGAAAGCAAAATATAGGGCTCGTGTGTGAAACCATATAACCTGATCACTGTAGCCTCTTTCAATAGAAACTAGTCTCCAATTGCCAGTTCATCTTTCAGCTGCATCATAGCCTCCATCTCTAGCAAAACACTGGGTAATCTTTCCCCAAAAGTGACTTCATAAACAAGGGGTAAAATATAGTTCAAGTAGTTAAAGACATTGTCTTCCAAATCCTCTATCTCGAGTAGCAGTGAAAACTGTAAACTCTCTGCACTACTGGACATAACCATTTTCATCAATTGAGCCTAATACTGGAAAAGCCTAGTATTGGAAAAACTGCTCAATTGCAAATGGATCCTTTTTGCTAGAAAATCCTCAAACCTAAGGGACAGTACTAGTGCATTTTCAGTTCCTTGCGAACTGACGCTGATCCTAAACAACAAACTCAACTATAATTCTGTGACCCACAAGTCTGTATCTAAACCTAAAATATGGGAAAACAACGAAAGGACCAATTTGGTATTTCCATTAAAAGGGTTGACATGCAACGGGTAAGGGGCTTCTACAACTTCTACATTAGGTTTAAAGCAAGTTGCCAAAGTGCTTGTTGACCTTCGGGGGAAACTTGACGAAATAAAGCAATGATAGACTCTTTAGACAAATCTCCGGACTCAATGTTTTGGGACTCAAGGACTCCTAAAGACCTCCTAATGACCGATGCGTCTACTCTACAGACAATTTTCAACTGCTGGGCATCCATGATAACCCGCTGGGGCTCTGAATAGTTCGACAAACACCAAGGCACAAACTCAGGAAAAGGCATAATCTGGTCTGGACTGAAGAAAAAGAAGGAAGACTGGAAAAACCTATGTATATCCAAACCCTGCTCGAGCAAGGTCCTCAGCCTCTTCTTAACCTCATGCACGGGGAGCCGAACACTAGTGTCATATACATCGAAATCCCTATCCTCTAAAGCAATTTTAACCCTAGAACTGGTAAAAACCTGCTCCTCTTCCATTTTATGATTATAAAGAGACCTAGTTTTGTAGAGAATGGCGGTTACATGGTCTTACCTTTCACTGGAAGCCATGAGCATGCCCTGTCAAAGGTCCTATTTCCTTCATCGTCTCCCACACGCCGAGAGGCTTCCGACTTCGAAAGGATTGAGAGAAAATGTCAACTTCCCATGCTGACTCTTATATATACAAACCCTTTTTCTTTATCTTTCGAGCTTCTTCGCCACCTATCCACTTTTGTCGCCCATCGATTTCTCATGTATTGATCTCGACCGTCGGATCCACTCTCTTTTTTAATTGTATATTTGACAGCCAACTCTTTTCAACCATTGGATCATCCTTCCCACGCTGATTTGCACCGTTCATTTGACCCATGTGTCTACAAAAGTGGTTTCACATACACTTAAGTGGTTTCCAATACCACCCTTCTGTCATGCAATAGGCCTTGGTGTTGACATTTGTCAAATGGGTCCCATTTGTCACAACCACTCCTTCCTCTATCCAGGAGGCTACTCCCCGATGCATCTATCGTCGGGAACAGTTGATCTAACTTTACTTAGCATCCATGATGGGACAAATGACACATTTAACCTCTCTGTCTCTTTCCACCGACTGGGTCCACCTTATCTATCCTCTATGTACCTTTATCATCACATCACCGTTGATTTGACCTTCCCTGCATTCCACACAATCGATCTTGGGAGACCTACATGGTGGAGAGGCACACCTATCCCGAAACCTCCGATCTGAGATGATGGACCTCCACCGTAGATATCTAGTCCTCTATCCCCACCATCGAGGCATTGCATGCACCTGAAACACTTTTCCTTGGCGCTTTTCCACCTTGCGATGTTTTCCAGAGATGACACCTGTCCATCAGTAATCCCCATCGCATCCGTCTACTCCCTTCCTTCCTTGCAACAATGGACAACAATTATCAATTTTTGAATATTTTAAATACAAAGACTATCATAAAGATGTTTTTAGGATGATTTTGGAACATACCTTTAGGGTTGGGAAAAAAATATCAAATTTTGTAAATGCATTACAATTCTATACTATTGTTAGGTAACCTATGTAGGATCTATGCTAGTAATAATGATTGTAATTCCAGTAGCAAACATGCAGTGATAAAATGAAAATATCTTGTAGTTTTTTAATATCCCCATAAACAATGTACATTCATCAAACTATGTGAACTGTGGATGTAATAGAAAGATGAACAATTAGGCTGCATCCTACTTTTCTTTTACAATTACAAAGAAACTGTTTCGGTTAAAAGAAAAAAACACAACTGATTTTAAATTTATATGGTTTGTCCTACAAATATGAAGAAAGTAATAGTGTTGTAAGTTTTTTGTTTTTGGAAAGTTATACTCTATGTTTTCTGTAAGTGCAGACCTTGACAAGGTATGTTAAATTGATTCTGGAAGACTATAATAAATTTTTTTTAGGACAGATTAAAAACAATACAAAAGCAAATTCTGAACATCCCACAAGTAAGAAAATGTATGTTATCATTTCAAACTTTCATGGTTTATATATAAATATTATTTTCCTAGAAGTTACATATCAATTTTGACATAACATTAAAATATACCATGACAGAAATAACATAATGTAACAAATAAATAACAATATATATTAAATTATAGAATTCACCATATAGATTTTGAAAAAAGGTATAAAAATATATTAGTTAAAGGTATAATGTTTACAACTCCAAATGGGGTACACCAATCCTCATCCCTAATCCATAATAATGATGGACATGATCCCATTGGTGTGAATCCCATGAAAAGTGTACTTGCACGGGAGGCTATAGGATATTATACAAATATCTAAATCTAAATGTTGGTCCCACTCTCCATTTAACATGGGGTTGATTTTGATCACTTGATATTGAAGTTGGATGATATATATCAGGGAAGGTTTCCCAGGTATAGAAAAAAGCATCCTTAAGATTCCCATAGCCTTCTATGACGAAATGTAATGAATTATTCTTCTTTACAATCCCGGGTGGTACAACATGAATTGCAGTTACTTTCAAAGTAACCATGAAACTTTCATCTGAACAAGGAATTTCCACATAAGATTCACTACGTATAATGTTCTGAGACCTTATGTGATTGAAAAAATTGTAGGAAAGAAGATGAAAATTGTGGCGATGTATTCAAGTAGCCTGCAATACTCCAAGATATGATGGCAATGCATTATGTGTCCCATATTCTATAGAGGAAGCTAGTCTAGCAGTCACAACTTCATTGTCACCTTTTTTTACAAGAAGTTGGAAAGTGGTGTGCTTAACATCATTTATAGCTATTAAATGGAAAAAAAATAATCTCCCTTTTGAGTGCTTGTGCCCCACCATTTAATAGAGCTCACAGTAAATAAAACATCAACAATACCTACAAAAAAACAAAATATAACATTAGATACTATAAAGCCTGAATTTTTTCACATATGAGTTGAAAAAGAAATATTAAAAGATACATATATACTCACCATCGATGATTTCAATTGGTATCAACAATCCTTGTTTAGTATAAAACACCTCATGTGGATGCAAATTCACACCTTCGGCAATATGGTGGCCTCTACCAATAAAATCTACATGACTTTCAAATGATCTTACCTAACAAAATGTTCCACCAGTAGAAACATCTACTAAACAATCCAACACTTCTATAGGGTATGGAATTTTTAGTGACTCATCTTCAGACATTCCAGGAAAATTTTCATAATAAATACGAACATACATGCCTGCCTTTATGGTAAAATCAAATTGATTTGTGCTGTGCACCAAAATCCCATCCATTTGAATGAATTTATTTCTACCAATCTTCAGAAAATGACCATTTTGAGTCAGTAAGGGAGTCACATATGAACAAGATCCCATATAATACCCTCGCTTGATGACTGCAGTGGAATGTATTTTATGATTTTCATCTGACCCACTTGAAGATAACTCTCTTTTTATTTGAGATAGTGAATTATTATGCAGCACAAGCTTGCCAATTTCATTTGCATACACCATTTGAACATGCAGAACATCATCCATGTTATGTGCCCATGTGTCATTGCTAACAACAATGTAAAGAATTGGATCATTTTCACAAGGATCCACACATGTCAACTCTAGATTTCCTGTATGGGAATCATCTATAACTTTGCAGATAGTTATGTCTTCTAAACCTTTTTCTCCTTTGAAAAGAGCAATTGTATCAAATTTTGGAGCATTTCCCCTAAAAAATGGCATAGTTGAATGACATTGGAGTTGATAAGGTATTTCCTTATAATTTGTTTGGATCTGGACATCTATACTGCTGGATACATCATCGTCACTCCAACAATCAGAATTTACAATTCTAGATCATTGTCGTGACTTTCGTTGCTGTATAGATAATTGTTGCTTCATTTGAAGTCTCTTTTCTCATTTGGCATGCTCTTCAACAAGTATTTGAAAAAATTCTTCTATAACTTCCGGTGGCAATGACTTTCGTTCTTTATGTGGCAATGGATTAGGGTCTGTATTGAACATGATTAAATGTATAAAAAGTAAAAATCTGCAATCATGACAGGATGCCCAAAAGGCCTACACATGTTACACATGATATTTCTTAATTGGAAAACAAAGAGCAACTAAAAAACAAAGTATTTCTATAGGGATAATATAAATAACTACATAGTAACTAACCTTTGGTAAGAACTTTCGATTTTCTCTCTTCTTCTAACCAAGGTTCTAGAATTGCACATATAGATGGTCCAAATAGATTTCTGCATCAAATAATAAAGGGTAAAATTGATTAATATGGATATACAGTATTTGACAAAAAACATTAAAGCCTACTTATTGACAAAAAATTGTATAACATAAATTAGAAAACCAAATTAACAGGTCTTATGAGAATATAACACCAAAAAATAGAGGTTCTTAGTAGTTACATTAGTTAAACTTCAAGAAAGGGACCGAGCATGGAATCATTTTTAAGATCATAATGGTTTTCCACAATAGCTTGAATCTATGTATACGGATGGACCAAACATATTTCTTCATCAAATAAGAAAGGGTAAAATTGATTCAAAACCTGACACTCATATCCCTTCATTGGCTGAATCCATATAAATTTCCTTCGATCCACTGGTAAATGTAGTAGGCGTGTTCCTTGACTAGAACATAAAATGTGCCAAATGTGAATGCATACCCTTCGTTGACTCTAGAAACCGTAACAAAAAATCAAACAATGGTTTCCTATCAAATCATTACACTCACCTTGTTGCTCACGAATCAATCATTACCCTCATCTAGATCCTCACCCAGTTTTTTATCTTGATCAGTAAATGTAGTACGAAAGTGCCCTGACTAGAACATAAAACATGCCAAATGTGAATGCATACCCTTCATTCACTACAAAAACTGTAACAAAAAATCAAACAACGGTTTCCTATCAAATCATTACATTCACCTTGCCTCTCATGAATTAATCATTACCCTGATCTTGATCCTCACCCAGTTGTTGATCTTGATCGCTAAAGTAGGGCATTAGACTTCATTTTTTCACAGGTTTTTATTCTTACTAGGTTCGTTCAAGCAGGGGATCGCACTTGGTTTGTTGATAGGTTATCCTGAAGAGTTTGTTCAAGTAGCAAAACGTCCTGGTTTGGTAATAGATAGAGTTCAAATTTTGGTAACAAATAGAGTTTGTTAAAGCAAGAAAATGACTGGGTTTGGTAACTAATTTTGGGGAAGATGAAAAGAAGAGGGATTTTGTAAATTGAAAATTTTTAATTAACCCGACATCATGTCCCATGCAAAATAAGTAAACCCAATAAGTTAACCCCACATTGTTTGTTGTGGAACCGGAAAATATTTCCGAGGAAAATAGGGGTTTGATTTTTTATGTGATTAGTGATTCTAATTAAATCTTAATTACTTTTTTAATGATTTCTTATTTAGGATACATTTTGGGGGTGGTAATTTCTTATGGAGGTAGTGTTTATATTTTTTGTTGTTGTAATTCTTTTCCAAATCCAAGTTATCATCCTAAACCTAGAATTACAATGAAAATATGATGTGTTCCATGCATGTAAAAAAGAATTGAAGAGGTGCAAGAATGTTGTGCATGTCTACTATTTCTACACTCTAAGTGTTTAAAAGGGATCACTAAATTTATGATCATCAAAGTGTTTGTGATAGATACTGTGTGTGTTCAAACTATAGAGGGAACTCCTTGGTAAGGCTACATGTACAAAGCAAGTACAAAGCATGTTAGTTTTTTATTCTTCATGATGAGATATTTGGTTAATATTTTGTATTAGAGGTTCAATTAATTCATCAACCACCAACTTGAGATTAATTTTGGGTCACATAGCTTCAAAATGAATTTGATAACCTCCTTATTAATGAAGCTAGTAATTGCATGACTCTAGGGGTCTCAATAGAAAGAGCGATAATGTTCATATAATAACCATGAGATACCAGCATAATTTAATCCATCTATGAAATTTCATCCATCATCCATATAAATACCTGGATAAAAAATTTATTAAGTCCTGAGCATATAAATTTGGTGTCTAAAGAGATTGGGTTCTTGATTTCTCTTTGATGTGTGTTATCTCTAGATTCTTTGTAGAACCTTGGACTACATAAGGATAGTATGGTTAGTATCATCATACCTTAGATTGAAAATAACAATTTGCATAAATAACATAATTGAACTTGCATTAAAAATAAATCAATGGAAATAACTCTTAAATAACATACCTTGTCTATCAACGTACTCCAACATGTCAACATGGATTTAAATTATCATACAATAAACCATCTAGATATCTATGACACTGATGGTATCCATTAGTTTATCGTTCTCATCATTTGGTAGGAAGTATCATACCCTTGAGGAGTTTCTTCTTGGAATCATTTGTAACTGAATTTTTGTACCAACAATTAGGTTCATAAAGTGATAGACACTTGCACCATATTTTTAATCAATATAAGCATATCCACCCTCTTTCTTGCATTGTTTTCTTGTGTCAAGAATTCCCCTTTGAAAACCATCAACCCAACTGGGAAGTTGTTGTTTTCATCGTCAATTATGGATATATTAAGGGTTTTCATTCCCTCTAGACAGCATGATAAACCAATAATCCCCACCCCACTTATTACCTTTTGGGGAAACAACTGCATATGTGTTCCCTGCAAAGTATAATACACAATGCTTAACAATATAGACCATTAATCTATGTAAAAAAATTAAGATGGAAATATGTACATTTAACATTCAAGATTTAAGATAAGGTTGTATCATACTAGGCTCTACAAGATTTGGGACACGATCAAAATATGGAGAAATAGTTGATTGGTCTACCTCAAATGGGGATAAATCTAAAATTGCACATTAATAAAGTGAAAGTGATACACGATCCAATTCATCAACCCAATATGATGATTCACACCTATCCCAATCACCAATGTTGCATGGGGGGTAGAAAAAAGCAAGTGTTCAATTCCATATTTCAAATACAAGTTTGTCGAAGCTTCAAACTGAGTGAAAACCATGATTCCCAAGAACACTCTTGCATTCCCACACATGTGAACGATCAAACTCAACCACCTCCCAAAAAAACATCCATGTGTCTCTTTTCCTTATTGATTATGCATGTCCTCTTGATCCTTCTCCTATTACTGAGGTTCACCACATGAGTATAGAATTAGCATCTTGAATAGAGGAATTTGTATATGATTTCAATTCATCCCTACATAGGGTTGTTTTGACACATGCCCCATATCCATCATTCTCTTCTTTATCATGTCCAGTCTCAAAATAGTTCCATGTATGTGACGCTATATTTTTTGTGCAATGAACACAACCATTGAAATATTCAGACATTTTTTTAACTAACCAACACATTCATCGAACCAAATCCAATGCTACTCCATTTGTATATTTCTCTCCTTCAACTGATCATAGAACATGTGGAGTCAATGACATACATACTGAAAGTCATGACACTTCTCATCACTTATGTAGAACTGGTATTGCTTGAGTATTTCTCATTTCTCTTCAGTACCATCTAGACCATGCCTATCTATGATGTCAACCATCAAGGAAACTTTCTCAAAATGGTAATAATGAATTTGAATCTCATTTTGGGGTTGGAGGGTGTAGTTCTCAGCAAAATCAAACACCGAGAGTATAGTACAAAGGGGAAATGTATCTATGAAAATTCTAAACTACTCATCCTACCATCAAGCTAGGTGGACATGTTGAACATCTTGATGTGTCCTTTCAAAAAATTTCTTCATGAAATGGCTAACTTGTACCTTGTGGAAAAAAATGATCACATAATTAGTTATGTTTATAGGTAAAGTTTGACTAAAAAATGAAATTAAAAGTTAGATATAGTTACTCACCTGGGATGTCACCAATTGTATCTTTTCGCTTTATTTTCCAAATCCTATGTCACCATTGATGTATTTGAAGCTTTTCATGTCTACCATTATTTTCCCAAAATTGTGATCTTCACTCTCATGAATGCATCGACTCAATAAAGCCATTCTGCCACACCTGGAGCATGTCCCATCTAAACAAGTTTTTGCATAGTATGTTTGCCCCTCTACCTTATTAGACATTATGATATGAATGGAGTCGCTTGATGAATTCAATGCTATTAACATTGAGCAATCTTTGACATGGTTGGTATGAAAAACACGATGAATATATACAAATGTGTCATAATAACAAGTATATTCTACATGGTATCTACAACAAAAGTGTTATGAAGTGTGTTTATCTAAACATACCAAGGCTTTCACTTCTAAAAATAAATTTGGATCAATTTCAATTCCTTGTGTTTGTTCTTGAATCTCTCATATAATTATGCTTGTGTTGTGTCAAGAAGGTGTTTAATGTGTGTTTCATAGTCTATAGAACCCCTTTTTATTTTTAGTACATCCTTTTGGTTTGAAGAAGGCATGGTGTTATCATGCCAAAAAAATTGCACTGGTCCATTAACTGCATTGATTAGTTTCCTATCCAAACATGATAACCTACCAATGAATGCCCAAAAATCCCTTTGGTCGATTGTGTCAAGATGTTCTCCTCTAATACAATACTTACGTATTTTCTTGATATTCAACTTGTTAAGTTTGTTTGTAGGATTCAACAAATGAAGATGTCTTATGTTCTTGTTTAATTGCTTGTGAAAATACATGACGAGCTGCATTGCAATATTTAGAATGACTTTTCTTACCAATTGTGCTAAAAGCATCTACAAGTATTTTAATAATATGACTACTTGGGACAAAATTGTTTATTACCTTGATGCCTAATTGTTTTCTAACAACATTAAAATACCTAGATTTTAACAAAGATAAAAATAACCTACATTTGTTAGCATCACATATTGAATGAAAGTAATAATTAATTGTTTTTTTAGTCTGATAAGAAATGGTACATTTAGATAAATTAATTTTAAGAGAACTAATGACACTTTAATCCACCTGGATACTTTTTGGAGTTCTTTGACACACTAGGGTTAGTTGAGGTAATGAGATAGTATTTGTAGCATGGAACACTTCGTTAGCAGGCTGTGATGATTCAACAGGAGCTTGTGGTTGTTCAACCCCTTGTTGGTAGCTAGATGGAGGAGTTTGGACATACTCATGGATGGTATCAAAAACATTTACTTGTTCAACAGTAGGTTGGGCCTCATGGGTGGTCTCAACAACATTTACTTTTTCTTCATCAAAATTCTCTTCATTATTTAAAATGTCATTATTTGCATAACCAAAATAGACAAAAAGTGCACATATTTGTTGCTCATCCAAATCATCTTCAAATGGTGGTATATTTGTTTGGAACTTGCTTGTTGTTAGAATTGCAACATACCCCAATGAGAACCTATGATTTACTTCTTGACTAGGGAATGAGGGGCTTCTTCATCCATTGTTCTTGAAAATGAGGTTTCCTCTATCAAATGTTTATGCCTGTCCTGTCGGAAATTGGTAAAGAGACTTGTATCATTTGTTGTGCTTGGAAATGAAGCATACCTTCGATTGACCATGTCTACCCTTGCGTTTTCTCTAATTTATTGGATGATTTCAAGAGGCTTCTTTTTTCTGTTTAACTTTTTTTATTCTATTATGTATGTTGCACAATGTCACAACAATTGATGTTAGTATATTGTTTTGGGTGCTTTATCAATCATAAGCCAATAAAACAAAACACTTAGAATCGTTGTTTTCCCAACATAAACTTATAGAACACATTTTTCAATCAGATTTCGACATAAGCAAGGTTGTGGTGGGACCACAGATATTTTTTATATCATCAAAAAACATGTGTGCGATAGTTACAAATTCCATGTGTGATATGTACAAAATGCGTGTATGATTTTGTACTTGTTCATCCATCCCATGCCTGTATGACCCATTTTTATAGCAAAAGAAACACATCCACACATTTAACTTATGTAGTTGTGTTTCTACCTAACTTGTATGTGTCTTTAGGCTTGCATTCATCACAACTAAAATTAACAAGCACATTACAATTAAAAAATAATCGACTTCCTTGTGTCATCAACCCTATTGTCTTGCAAGGCACCAATTTACATACAAATCCAATCTCAAGTTGTTATAGCAAATTGATAAGCACTTCTTCGTCATTTTTGGGTTCAATAAGCATGTATATTCTCATATGAAGATATCAATTGATTAACATAGTACACTTCTAACAATCATACATATCCACACAACACCATATTGATCGACATTTGTTCATGTGCCATGATTTTCCAAAGAACACTAAGAGAAACCTCAAGAAAATAAACTTCCCAAGCTAGGTCATTTATGCTTCTCTTGGAGATCAATGCCAGCTAGTCTAACCTAGATCTAAAAGGCACTTAATCTTGCTAACATATATTGTGTTCGATATTATACAAAACATCCATTGAGAAAATCACAATGTTTCACAATGCATAAGAAAGATACATTTCCTTCATCATTCCATAGTATTCTCTATCCCTAGAACACTATACACCATCTAAAAAATACCTAGGTGACTCTAGTGAGAGTCTATTCTACTAGGATGTTAAAATTATTGGAGAAACAAATATAATAATAAGATGATATGGAACATTATAATGTTCTCCCAAAGGAGGGTGTACCCACAATAGTTCCTAGCTCTTAGGAGATCACTCCTCTAGTTTCTAGTAGATTTAGTTAGTTAGATGCACAGTTTTATCCTTTGAGTCGTGCGCATTAGATTTTATTATTATTTAGCTCAAATGATTAGATATGTGCATCTTTGTGTGGACCCATTTCCAATCTATATAAATCCACTAGTCAAGATGAATAAGAATAATTTTTTTTTCCCTTGAGGCTCTTCATTTATATCGTTCTTTCTTTCTTGTTTTTGGGATATATTTATTCAATCTATGCTCTTTCTTCTCCAAGATAGTTTTTTTGGGTTCATTATCTTTCCAACATCAACAAATTTGTAAAATGATCAATGCATAGATCCTACATGTAGTAGACACTTAGTTTTTAGGGTCATTATTCATTATCCTACCACACCATATTTGGTAAAAAACCAACATCACCATTAAGGGATACTGGTTCCAAGACCTGTCATATTCAAGTCATTTCTTTGTTGATTGCCTCCAATTGACCACGGAGTATCACAACATTTTTGATAGTATCTCAAGAATCAAGGGAAACAATCACTTCGATCCTAGAATTCTTCAATATTTCTTAGTTAATCAAACTAGCATATACATTGTTACACTATCTATATGTACATTTCCATCTCATCTTCTCTCAAGTGTGTGCTTCATAAGTTTACACATAACCCCACCCTTTCTCTATACATGTGTAACCTCATTGATCCAACACAACATGTACTTATTGTCTTAGTAGTGACAACTACAAAACCTTACCAAAACATAGATCCAAATGACAATAATAAAATGTGAATCACTTAATGTTCCATCTTACCACTCTCTTTTAGGAAGACACAAGTCTTTGTCCTACATCACCACACTCAGTATTATTGGACATATCTTGCATTATAATATAGTTCTTATAAACGTTCAAATACCATCTTGATAGTAATAAATCGTGTGCACGATGTATACAAACTGTGTGCATGATATGTATATATCATGTGCACCATGTGTTGTCCTGGTCTACATGTCAATATGTAGCCAGGTTTGGAATTGCTAAACCTAATTCTTATAAACACAAGCACGATCTTATTTTTATAACCTAGACGGGTTTTGCAGTACCTAAAAATCCCAACAAGTTCATGCATATACCCATAAGATTTTAAATAATTAATCCAATTATCTATACTTAATAAAAAATTTCAACCTTAATCAAATTTTTATACAATCATTAGGTTACAACAACATTTTATTGTAAATAAATAAACTTATATTATATTTTTTAAATTATTAAAAATATGACAAATAATGTAAAAAAATAAATATAATATTTACAAATTACAACCATTATATCGTTATATCGAGAAGAACAAGTTTCATACCCATAGTTATCAATGATATACTCGGTTACATATGACATATTGTAAATCTATCTATAGTGATCAATGATATACTCGGTTCATATTGCATCTCGTAATCTATCTCTCTATATATTATATTGTGTACTATTATATGCTTATATAAAATATGAAGGTTCAATAATTCGAAATAGATAGATAACCCTTTTAATGAGTGATTTGTTAATTTGATAATTTAAAGTTTTCATTTTAAATTTAAAAATAAGTGATTATTTTCACTATATTTAAGGATAAAAATATGTAAGTCCAACAAAAATTCCGAGCTTAATTATGATAGCCAAAATTCCAAGCCCGGTCACATGCACTTGGTAATTTGTTGTATAGATTTGACTAGTGAGTTATCGTGACAGATTTTCTTTGTATATTTTCTATGGTTGATCTTAAGATTTAGGTATATGTCAAGAACAACAATTATTAATTATTAGTCACTGCCAATGCAGAGATTATAGTTTTCACTTAGAAGTCAAATTTAGTTTGAATTTCTAATTATAAAAAAAATTTGTATATAATTATCTAATATTTTATGAATTTTAATTATTAAATTGATTTTTTAAATAAAATTATAATTTTAAATTTTAATATTTTAATATTTTAATTGGCTTTAAAGTTTAATTTTTATTTTTTAATTGACTTTAAGGTTTGATTTGACAAATAAATCCTGTTAGAATGTGACTTTTGTTAAATAAAAAATTTAAAAAAATTATAAACTTGCCACTTGTTTTAAAAAGCTGTACACCTTTATTGTAAATTTAATCAAACCAACATCATAAACTACTACAAAGCTAAAATACTAAAAAGCATCAATGCTTGGATACGTAGAATGAACTTAATTACAATGACAATCTTTTCACTCCATAAAATATCCTTTGTTTAGGTATATATCTCCATCATAGCTTTACGCTCTATTAAATTATTATTAGAATATAAACTGGAAAGGACGTGGCTAATATTTTGCATCATTGTGTCTGTTTAAGGTCCACATGATGTAAAAGCAAAACATATACTAAACTGGAAAGGACGTGGCGAATATTTTGCATCATTGTGTATGTTTAAGGTCCACATGATGTAAAAGCAAACATATACTTAATGTTAAGTGTTCGGTCGAATCCATTTATTTGGCATTTTGGTTCTGACAACCAAATCTTGAGAGTTTTTTTTATAATTTTATAATATTGTAATTTTGATAATTCTCCATATATATATATGAATGCGAAAGACGGATCACGAGTGACTCCTTTTGATTAATGTTATTATATATGCCGAATGTCTATGGTCTTCATTATCCTAGTTCCTAGCTTTTACATTATCGACAGTGTTAAGCTCTCCGCATCATATTATTGCATTATCATTAATGTCTTTTCACCTTCATGGTATGGTAAGTTATATAAAATTAAAAAACATCGGATACCATAAGAATAAGCTAAGCTAAAGCTAATTCAGTGTAATTAGTTGCAAAGCTATTTATCCTCGCAAATAATAAAGGGATATTAAAATTTAAATATTGTGGAATATTTTTTGAAAATGAATAAAATTGTGATGATTAATGTTATTATTTAGGTAAGGTTTAAATTAAAATTAGGTTTATTTTCTTAATGTATTTTTTTTTAGATATTATTAGAATATTAAATTTTAGTTTTTTAAAATTTAAGTTTTATTTTATTTGAAAAAGGATATTGTATATGGTAAGAGAAAAAATTGCTATTCAATTTTAATCTTTCATCTTTAAAAAAGAAATGTTACCTAATTTCAACTTTTGCTTTTTATAATATTTTTATAGTATTTTTAATTGTTTCTATCTCTTTGTTTCACATCTTAACTTAGGTGAACTAACATTTAATTGTTTTATTATATATTTTATGTTTTTTTAATTGTTTCAATCTCTTTGTTTCACATCTCAGCTTGTGTGAACTAATATTTAATTGTTTTATTATATAAGATGTGAACTAATATTTAATTGTTTTATTATGTATTTTTAAGTTGTATGAAAATGGGTTTCAAAGCATGGATGGAGGACTGCCAAAAGGGTCGACAAAGCCTGAGTCACATCTCCTCATTCTAGCTATCCTCCACATCACCACCCCCATTGCTAGTGCTAACTCTAACACTAAAGTTAGTGAACCAAATTGAGTTTGGCATTTACTTCTCACAAGACTTATTACAAATGACCTATTTTTTCTACCACAGTGAGATCGATCATGCTTCACTATTTATTGTCATGCTTCACTATTTATTGTCTTTGTGGACAGATATCTCGTAACACTCTACGTTCTAAAAAAACACAATTTCCAATTCCCATACAATTTAAGGAACTCGAATGTAGCACACTAAGGTAAAGACTAGCTGCTTTGCAGCTATTTCACTTGTTTAAGTTAAAATTTGACTTGAAATGTACTTTGTAAAGCTCAAGGATGACACATTATTATGTTTTAAGTTAAAATTTAACTTGAAATGTGCTTTCCTACATGTGAAGAATGACACACAATATGTAAGTTAGCATTAAATGTGAAACGTACTTGCCTTGTTTTACATAGAGAAAAAGCGAAGAGAAAAAAACCAAAAATCTAATATATAGGCATGAAGGGATGGAGGAAATAAAAGCCTAATATATTGGTGTGAGAAGGTAGAGCTAAAAACCCTAATATATAGGAATGAAAGAACCAACAACCTATGGTAGGCCTAGGACACACATGTTATAGCTTGATTAAATCATAGCAACTAGATATATTAGATAATAATAACAAGAGAAATAGCTACAATGTAACAAATCCTTATCCTTGCTAATATGAAATAAAATGATTTGTTTATTTATTTGAATATGATAAAATAAAGAAAAAAAATCAATAAAAAAGTTAGTATATTATTTTTACACATACAAAAACAATCAATACAACAAAATATTTTCATTAACACTTATGTAACACTCTTTCAACATTCATTTTCTTTTTATTTTTTATTTTTTTTTAAAAGGTGGTTCGCCGTTTGTTAGAGGGCTAGTCCACCTGGGAAATGGTCACCACCTGCTATTCTAGAGAATCAAGGTGGCACAAATTACAATCATTACAATATGAGCTCAACAAGAGCAATATGTCACTTACAAGAATTGAACCTGGGTGGGGAGGGTAACAACATTCCTCCCAACCACCCAAGCTACAACCAATGGACTTCAACATTCATTTTCTTAAATATACACAAACAATTTAAATAACATAATGCAATTTACATTTTAAAATAAAATAATATATAAATAAACATAAATTGCAAAAATAAATGTATATGTTCTTATCTATAGTTGCATTTATGAAAAATAAATTTTATATTATACATCAACATTCATTTTGTTGAATATATATATAAACACGCACTAATGAATATTAGCATTTTGAATTATAATTATTATATCTCTCTCTCTCTATATATTTTTTTAATAATCCAACTAATTTACAAAATGAATATATATCTAAAACTAAATTATTTATTGTAAATCTGAAATACTAAAATTTACCATAAAACCTATACTATTAATATATGCAAATCTAATATATTTAACTATTATATTAAAAATTTCCATAAAAAATAAATAGTATAATTATTTTTTATTAATTTTTTCAATATCATTTTTTGAATATACACAAACATATGTTAATATTCAAATGACATATTGTAATTTTCATTTTAAAATAAAATAACAAAATAAATATAAATTTTGCAAAAATAAATATATAACATTGATGTATGTTTCTAAATTTATTAAAAATAAATTTTATATTTTTTCCAAGGAAAAAAGTTTAATTTCATTAGGAGTAATCAAATTGCATATTGCAGAAAGGTTTCTAGGAGCCCTTTCCAGTAACAACTTTTTAGCTTTATAGAATAAAAATTTGCAGGTACCAAAGCACCCTAGAAAATATAAAAACCTACATCTAAAACCCCCTAATTCAGGGCAACCATGATTGGCTCATATACAAAAGTAAGAAGCCGCTCATAAAGAGCTGCAGAAAAAGATTAAGAAAGAAGCCAAAAACAAAAACCGACCAAGGAAGATAAAAAGCGATATTCCCAGAACGCTTGTAGAAGGAGCAGAGCCACTAGCTTCTGTAATGAATCCGCAGTCAACCGCAATAGTAAAAAATCCCTTGAAAACCGACAAGTAGTCAGCTCCCCTCGACAAGTTAGATGCCACTTCCATCTCTCGATGTAGGAGCCCGTTGACAGTAGACAAAAGGATCATTTCTCCCATAGTTTCGAAGGAAGCAGTCGCCGCCATCAATGAGAAAGAGCCCACGTCATCGCAGAAGGGAGCCCATGCTCCACGAACACCCAATGTCACCGTCGCGGAAGGGCCATGGATGCCCCTACAACTTCCTCATCAAGGGAGTTGCCGCCGCCGACATTGGAAAACTAGAGCTTGCATGCTCAACTATCACCCGCTTCCCCCGTTGCCACAGTGCCAAGGACGCCCATCCCTGGTTCGGCTCCCTTCACCACAGTAAACCATCTTCGCCGCTACTATAAATAAGGAGGATCCTACTACCCAATGGGTCGCCACGTGAAGGTGCCGCCACCACTCCAAGCACAAGGAGAAATTGTTTATAAACACCTTCAAGCGACCTTGTCAGATAAAAACTCAGGGGAAAAGGTGGAAAAGGCGACCATGGAAGGAACCATGGCCACCAAGTTCATCTTGGTAGTCGACTCTCAAACCTTAGTTGCAGAGCTTCTCCCTAACTCCATTAGGATCGACCCCTAAAAAAATAAATTTTATATTATGTATCCAGCATTCATTTTATGGAATACAAGTTATTATAACTATTATATCTAAAAATAATAAATATACATTAACTCAATTCTTAATTTGTATTTGAATTAGTATTAGGCAATTCAATTATTATTTATAATATTATTTTATTTAACTAACTTCAAATAATTTTCTATGATTTGTTTTAAATAGTAAAAGTGACCTAAAGATACAAATTTAGTATCTCGATCCTATTTATTAAATAATTTTATATAATTTTAAGAAATAGTGCATATAAAACTACTCCACATATGAGTGCAATAGGAAAAGTAAAGATTAATAAAACAACAATTTGATAAACAATCAAACAAAAGAATATTAAAACTGCAAACATAAGAAAACAATGATATATAGTTTAACTATATGTGGTTTATACTATATTGTATTTATGGTTAAAGTCTATAAAAATGTGTAAAATAGTTTAATACAAAATAATCATTGTTTTTCAACAAGGGAAAGCTGCAAAGCAGCATATTCCCTGCCAAAAAATGTGAATCAAAATAGAAAGAACAAAGTTAAGAAAAATCCAATAGAAGTTCCAAAAGAAGAGAACGAGAATTAGTAGTTCGCGATATAAATTTTAAGCCTATGAAATAGTATAGGATACTTAAACATTGAACCTTTGAAATGAGAGATTGTTCACATAAATTTTAGCCTCCGTTGGAATGAACACTTATTCCTTAACCTCAGCAAATTGCAAGTAGGAGCGATTGCACTCTTAACTTATAAACCTCAGACGCGTCATGCCTTAAATCGTTAACCCTGTCTTGGTGCCATAGTTTTTAACCCGCCGATATGTGTTGAGACTTTCTAATTTTGTTGTTAACTCTTTGCTTTACTCGTTTTGTTAGTGGATGCATGTGCAGTGCATAGAAATAACAAAAGAAACAAAAAAAAAATATCGAAATGCATAGAAACCATGAAAATTATTTGTTAAAGATGGATGAAAATAGTGAAAATTAACCCAAAAAGCTGCGTTTAAAAGAGAAAAATGAAATGGTGAGAGCCAGATCCTCTGCGTTTAACAAATCCTCTAAGTGAAATCGTGCTTTAAGATGATAATTATCATGAGACTACCAACTATGGAAGCAGTGGTAGCGAACACGATCTTGATTATGTTTTCCTTCTCATATGATCCTGATTTTGTTTACCTTGTTGATATGGTCTATGATTTCATGGGAGAAGAAGACCTTAACATAGCTTGATAGATAGTTAAGGCAAGAGATCAACCAACTAGTTTATTGTAATGGCTATGGCCTTGACCACTGAATTTAAATTTGATGCCATTATTTTTAGAGGAAATCAATCATAGATTTTACAAAGAATAATACGAGGTCACTTGCGATTTTGTATGTTTCTAATGAATGCAAAACAGAGTGTCCATGTTATCCTTCAAAATCTATCAGGACAACGATGAAGAGGGTTTAAAGAAAATAGATCACAAATATCATAATATTGCCAAGAGAAAAGGAGATACGCTAGCTTGTTAAAGAAGGAACATTTATATAAAGTCAAATCATACTTTAATAAAATACTGCCATGTTGTTGAGGTTTGATAGTCTCAACAAATGAAGATACATCTCCATAAGATTACATTGGTCTTCTAAATCAACACTGTGTCTCCAGATCGATAAAGACGTAGTGCCTGCCTTAAAACGTGCCATGTATTGTCAAATATGTCACAAAAACTACTGCAGATAAAGTGCCATGGAGTATCTATTGATCGTTTCATCAAATAGCTGGAGAAGATCATTAAAAATTGCAGTAAAGACGAGGACTTGTAGGCAACTAGTGATCTATCAATGACAAGCACACCAAATATTTGGCCGTCTTCTCAGCCTCTACATCTCCTCCTACAGCCTTCAAGTAATACTTGGAAATAGAACATTGTGTGAGTTGTTAAAGACTAATGTTCTGTTTAAAATTTTTGAGATGTTAATATACTATGCAAGAATTACTAGAGAAAGGTAGCAGTAGTAGGTGAGGAGCATCAGTAATCCAAAACTTTAAGGACAATCCATTCCATTGTAACAACTTCTTGTCGCTTATATACGTTATTTATGACTGCAAATGTTTCCTGCCTGATACTGGAAATGCAATGCTCGAATTAATATATATGTTTCATTTTCTAAGAAGTTTGACAGGATTACAAATTTAAAAAGCATTTTAATATTGTAATGATCTAAATGCATTTTAATACCGCAAATAGAACTTGAAAGAAATAATATTTTGAAATTTATACCAATTCATAGGTTGATTCTCTTCAATTCTGATTGCAAGTGTCATGCAGACGATACCCAGGACTTGTATATGAGTATCGTTTGTAAAAGTCCCTTTAGACAAGAATTTGTCCAGTAAATTTGTGCTTAATAAGTGTTTCCCAATGAAGATGATACAAGGCTGTGTACTACACCACAACAGAAAATACGAATTAATTATTGAAACATCTAAGGACATTTTCAAAATTCCAATTCAATTTAAATTGTGCAAAAGTATTGCCTCCATCATCCAGTTAACCATAAGAAGACGTTGTTTTCCTATGGCATCGGTCAACTAAGTATCAATAAAGTCCAACAGATGACCTTGGAATGGAGGTTTCTTATGGTCTCTTGCTTTAAATTTCTGAAATGTCTCCTCGTCTTCATCCCCGGTGCATGTATAGTCCTGCAGATCAGTAGGAGAAACAAAAGCATTATGAATTGAAATTTCAAGAGTCTTGGATTTTCACATCTTGTTTCATTGCAAACTCATTAGAAATATCCTTTAAATAATATTAATTTAATCTTCCCCAAAGATGAATATGACACTGGAAAGAGATCAATGAACAACTTGATTTTCTAGTTAATATTTTAATTTACTATGATAAAAAACAGAAATTATCTCTGCAGTAAATGAAATTAGAGCCTAATGATCAATGATTTAAGCTTTACGAGTTCCTGATTCTCATTTTTTAGTGTCGAAAAGAGAATTTATTAACATAAACATAAATTTCCTCAACTAACGTTACCTACAAATAGTCTAAAAATACTTCATTACCACGACGAGATTCTGTAAATTCTTGGCATGCCAGATCAATTATACTAAATGGAAGCTCTGATAGGCCATTGGACCATTCGAAGAAGCATAATCACTCGACGACAAAAATTTCTCTTCAAATTTAGTAATTAATGGATAACAAGAACTAGCAAGGACTGAGGGTCGCACAGTGCCAAAATCAGCCTGTAAATCATCGCTTACCCTGGTAAGAAATAGATAAATCGAATATTCTTTTGAATTAGAAGAAGCTAAAAGGAAGGAAGGGGTCACATCCATAGAAATACAGGAAGAAGCATTAGCCTGCTCTTCATTGCATTTATCATCATCAAGTTTAGATAGGGCCGTTTGAATTTCAACATCAAATACGGATTCAGCTCACGACAGTTCCTCTTAATACACAAAACTTTGTCCAAAGTCCGGCTTCCAGGTTTTCTGTTTGTATGGAGACTTGGAAGGTGAAATTCGTTGTTTTGAATAGACTAGTAAGGAATATGTTTTCCACCTCGTGTGGTACTTTCCCTGCATGAACACTAGAGTTAATGAAATGAGATGGAATGACAGACACGACCGGATCGCAAGGACCAAACAGGACACATGTAATTTTTTTGGTTTTTTGTTTTAAAAATTAATTATATTTAATTTTAAATTATGAAAATAAAAATGTCTCCTGCAGGGATTTTGGTCCTATCGGAGTTGTACTTATCCAATTAAAGAATAAAAAATTCATAATTTAAAAATGATTAAAATTATATTTATTTTTCATAATATTATGTTTAATATTAAAAATATTCAAAACATTAAAAAAATAATAAAAATTTTTGTTTCAAAATAAAACTAATACAAGTCAAAGTGTTTTGACTTTTGAATGAAAAGTATATCCCTACCTTGGAAGGGAATAATAAGAAAAGATGTTCATAACACAAGTATAACATATGTATGTTTAATATAGTACCTTTTTTGTTGCTTTGTGGACTTTAGGAAAGTTTTTGATATAGTGCCTAGAAATAACGTTTGGAATAGGCTAAAGGAGCTTAATGTTCCTTTTGAGTTGAGAGATGCCGCGATAAGGTTATACGAAAAAGTCATTTCCAAATTTAAGAATTGTGAGGGCTGGTCAATGGATATAAACTGTAATATTGGAGTTAAGCAAGGTTTCCCCCTCTCCCATACCCTTTTTGGAATTTACATTGATAAAATAGAAACATGTTTAGAAGAAGAAGGTTGTGCCGGCACGATTTTCGCTATGATAGTTATCATCCTCCTTCTTTATGTTGGTGCTATTGTTATTTTGGAAAGGTGTCCCTTTGATCTTGATAAACAATTAAGAATTCTCAAATATTTCTACTCTAACATGGGTATGACTGTTAACACCGACAAGACAAAATTTATGATTAGAAAATCAAAGAAAGACACCTACACAAATTTTATTTTGTTAGGATATTCCTATACTCCATCCTAGTCCTTCTAACATTCCTGTCATTTACATTTTTAGTCCTGCATGCAAAATTAGGGTTTGCATGCATTTTACATGCATCCTAGTCATCAGCACCAGCACCTAGCCCTCAGCAAACTAGCCCCAGGAGCTTCTCTCGGATCAGTCTTAGCTCTCCTAGAGCTTAGTGTGCCCTCTTTTCAGTTATTGCATGAGAAGGGCACCTTTCTTCATCTGCCAGTCCAGTTTAGTTCAGTTATCTTCAGTTCTTCCTTGATTTAAGGATTAACTGACTCCTAACTGACCTTATCACTCTTTTGGACCTCCAGTGTGACTAGATAGACTGTTTTGACTCCAGTTAGCTCCATGAGCACTCTCCACTAAGTCTCCTTCACTATATCAGTGCTTCCATGTGTCAGTTACACCAACCGCACTCAGTTAGACTCAGTTTGACTCCCGGTTGATCACTACTTGTGCATTGATGACTTCGCTGATGATGAGATAGACTCCTAGTTTGGCACTGATGACTCTCCACTGATTATGGATCTGTGCATGAAGGATAATTCGAATTACACCTAGTGAATTCGAATCCTCATACTCAGCATTGTATATTTACCCGGTTACTATTCTGATTAATGTAGTGTGTGTAATTATTCTGCCTCTATTGGATCTATGTTCTATTGCTTCTCTCTTCTTCCTTAATTCCTTAATTCTTTCACTGTGAGGTTACATTATCTCTTTGGATCTTATGTTGGCAATCTAACATGGTATCAGAGCCATTTGAGAGTATATTCTACATCCATTCTTGAGAGGTTTTTTTTGCAGGTATTTCGAAGTTCTAGCAGTTGCAGCAGCTCTCTATTTGCACTTATTCAAGCAGTCAAGATGAGCAATTCGAATGCTCCTTCTTCTCCTATACTTCTCACTCCTTTCAATTACTTTGAATGGAGGGATGAGATGAAGATTTTCTTGATGACAAAAGGGTTTGAAAGATTGGTTTATGAAAGAGATGCCACACCACATATAGCTAGAGATAAAATCAAGCATCTAACCAAATTGGATGAAGCTTTTGGATACATATGCCTTTACATGTCCAGATATCTATTGTTCCATGCTGAAGGTTTGAAGTCTCCAAAAGAGTTATGGACCAAATTGGAGAGCCTTTTTGGAAAACAAGATGGGATGAGAGGCTACACTCTTGAAAATGAATTGGCCTCTCTACAACCTAGCAATTTTGAGAGCATTCAAACATTCATCTCAAAATTTCAGAATTTGGTTACTCAATGCAAGCATTGTGGCATCACCAAAAGTGATGAGCAATTAGTACTCTCCATTTTGAGCAAACTTGGATCTCAATTTTTTGTTTTTTGTCTCTACTTTCCATTCTGGGCGAATGTCAATCCCTGGATGGAAGTTTCCTACCTTGGAAAAATTTACTACTGTTCTCATTCAAGAAGAAGACAAATTGATTCAAATGGGTTCCATCACAATCTCCAGAGATCTAGCTCTTTTAGCTGGTGAATCAAGTGGAGCGAATGCAAGGGGGGGACAAAAAGGCAAAGGAAAGAAACCTTCAAGATCCAAGAATGACAAACAAAAGAGACCTAATTGTACCTACTACAAGAGAGGAAATCATCCTGAGCATTCCTGCATGCATAAGAAGATTGATCTTCTAACCAAGCTTCTTGAACAAAACCAAATTGTTGTTCCAAAAGAAGCAAAGATGTCTGATTCTAGAAGTGGATCTGATGATTGTCATGCATTGATGGCTGGTTTTTCAAACACAAAAGCTCTCCTCATAGATTCTGGAGCTTCCAACCACATGATGGCACAAAAAGAATCTTTCTCTTCTCTAGATCTCCATGATGGGCCTACCATTCACTTGGGAGACAACACTTAGGTTTCTGCAAAAGGAGTGGGTACAGTGCATATGGAACATGGTAAGTTCAAAAATGTCTTGTTTGTTCCTTCTCTAACTGCAAATTTATTATCAGTTTATCAGATGACCCATACAGGATCTCCAAAGCAAGTTACTTTTGGTCCAAACACTGTCGAGATCACAGAAATATCCACTAGAAAGGTTATAGCGAATGGGATTGCTAATCATGCCTCAAAGGCATATGAATTTTCTCACTTTATGCCTTTCTCTCCAAGTGTTTCTTCAGATTTCGATCAAGATCAGAGTGACTTCTCTTCTGATGAAGAAGAAGAGCAAGATTCTGATGTAGAAGTCATAGTTCAAAAATATTGCAATCCAGAATCAACACCTATTCTCAGTCCAGATACAAGGTCAACATGGGCTCACACAGCTCTTGCTACTACTGAGAACACTGTTGAGGATTATCACACTACCAGAATTCCACACCATGCCAACCTTGCATTATGCCATCCACCTCTCCATGAGAGATGTAGCATGATGATGGGGTTTACTCTTCCGTTCTTTGGGAAAACTCATCATGATACATTCGCTCCAGTGACAGAAAAGGTTCCTGAAAGACTTGCTACATTCAACACATTCTCTAGCACTTGCATTCGCACTTTACAGAGGATCAGCTTACCAAGTCTCTTTGCAAAGCTTTCACTGATGAAAGCTTGCTTCTTTTCTGCTTAGAGTGATGGCTCCTTGAGTTATTCAAAAATGAAAAAAAAAAAAAAATGAAAAAAAAAATTGAGGCAGTATTTTTTTATCATTTCATTGATTGTATGGGTGACCTTTGGTCCTAGTTACCAGGGCCCAGGATGGATTAAGGGGGGGTGTTAGGATATTCCTATACTCCATCCTAGTCCTTCTAACATTCCTGTCATTTACATTTTCAGTCCTGCAAGCAAAATTAGGGTTTGCATGCATTTTACATGCATCCTAGTCATCAGCACCAGCACCTAGCCCTCAGCAAACTAGCCCCAAGAGCTTCTCTCGGATCAGTCTTAGCTCTCCTAGAGCTTAGTGCGCCCTCTTTTCAGTTATTGCATGAGAAGGGTGCCTTTCTTCATCTTCCAGTCCAGTTTAGTTCAGTTATCTTTAGTTCTTCCTTGATTTAAGGATTAACTGACTCCTAACTGACCTTATCACTCTTTTGGACCTCCAGTGTGACTAGATAGACTGTATTGACTCCAGTTAGCTCCATGAGTGCCCTCCACTGAGTCTCCTTCACTATATCAGTGCTTCCATGTGCCAGTTACACCAACCACACTTAGTTAGACTCAGTTTGACTCCCGGTTGATCACTACTTGTGCATTGATGACTTCACTGATGATGAGATAGACTCCTAGTTTGGCACTGATGACTCTCCATTGATTATGGATTTGTGCATGAAGGATAATTTGAATTACACCTAGTGAATTCGAATCCTCATACTCAGCATTGTATATTTACCCGGTTACTATTCTGATTAATGTAGTGTGTGTAATTATTCTGCCTCTATTGGATCTATGTTCTATTGCTTCTCTCTTCTTCCTTAATTCCTTAATTCTTTCACTGTGAGGTTACATTATCTCTTTGGATCTTATGTTGGCAATCTAACATATTTATGATAACAACAAACTGGAAGAAGTGACTTCTTACAAATATATTGGAATTGATATTCATCACAAGCTCAATTGAAACCATAACATTGAGAAAATGATTAATAGAGGATGGAAAGTTTATTTGGGTCTTGAAAATAATTGTAAATCATCCAACCTGGTCATGTGGGATAAAAAAAAGTTCCTCTTTGAAACTCTTGTCATCCTTGTTATCTTATAGGGTTGTGAACTATGGGGGCGCAACATTTCTAGAGAATCTTGGAGAAATATTGAGCAAATCCAGAAGTGGTTGATAAGTTATAACCTCAAAATTGAAAGCAATACGTCTTATCCTATTCTCCTCATAGCAGTGGGTCTTTCCCCCATCGAGAGCATGGCTATGACTAGTTACCTAATGTACAAGCACAAGATAAATAACATGGGAAATGAGATACTTCCTAAAATTGCTTTAAATTCAAGTAAAAACCAACTATGCATCAAGCGGAGTTGGTGTAAAGATACGATGTCTTTGTTAGACCATTGGGGCATTGATGGAAATGACACTTTACCGAATGTCGATAATATCAAAAATATTATTACCTTTAAGTTTAAATAGAAATTGTGGTGCGAGAAAAAATTACCAATTAAGAGAAAACTATGATACTATAAGGAGGTAATTAACCCTAATTTAGAAGATCAGAAAGATCTCTCGATAGTAACTAGTTCAAAGAAGAAAATTAATATAGCCAAGATTAGAACGAATTCCCATGAGCTTCATAGCGAAATAGGGCATTGGTCTATTCCCAAAACTCCGTGGATGGAAAGGGTTTTTCATCTTTGTGAGTCTATGAGCGTTGAAGATGAAAATCACTTTCTCTTAGAGTGCCTTGCTTACACTCACATTAGATATGAGTTTCAGAATATTTACTACAACACAAATCTTTCTAACCTCCTAACTTGCCAAAACTATAGTGAGCTTGGAAAGCTTCTTACCAATATTTTTGAGCATAAGAATAAAAGTTTAAAACAAACCAAGTAATAACCTTCTTAAGGTCCGATAGACCAAAGTTGGTCTCAGTGGGTCTGTTAATCATCATCATCATCATAATCAATTGTAAAATACCAAAAGAAGAAACTACTCTATATCAATTTCTATTGTGCTAGATGATGTTTCTCTTTGAATAGAAATGGTACTTGGAAAAAACCTAGTACAAAGATGGTCATTGCAAATGTAATTTGATAAGATAAAAATGAAAATAGAATGTTATACAGCTTGTTGATTTCGATAATATATTATAAATGAACTTAGACCAGCATAGATCCATCTTAAACCCGTATCTATCAAGCACCCACAGCGATCCAATTTCTTGAGGTGTATTTCTTTTTTTAAATTTAAACTTAAGTTTTTATTTTATAAACGAACATCTATTTTTTAATTACTTTTCATAATATTTTATTTTATGAACCAACATGGATTTTTTAAAAATATTTTCCATAATTTTTTATTTTATGAGGTCACATGAATTTTTTTAATTATTTTTTAACTATTTTGTTAGTAACAAACATTACAACATCTCCCCCATACTTACTTTACTTTACTTTACTTCTTTTTACTTTACTTTACCTTACTTTACTTTACTTCTTTTTACTTTAATGTTACAAACGTTACTAATGTTACATCACGTTACAAGATCTCTCCCATAATATTAAGTATCACTATTACTTTACTTCTTTTTACTTTAATGTTACAAACGTCACTAATGTTATATCACGTTACAAGATCTCTCCCATAATATTCACTATCACTATTACTTTATTTCTTTTTACTTTAATGTTACATCACCTTACAAGATCTGTCCCATAATATTCACTATCAGTATTAATTTTGGCCAACATGTTACTAACGTTACTAACACTATCACACGCGTTATAACGTTACTACCATTATATCAAGTTACAGGATCTCTCATAATATTCACTATCAGTATCACTATTATTTTTTTACGCATTATAACGTTATTACCATTATATCACGTTACAGGATTCCCATAGTGGGCTGTAGGGCACCTCTCGACACAACAAGATTTAGCAGCAAAGCTACATATTCCGTTCCTTTAGATTTGATTTGGAAGCTTGAAGATGTCACAACCTTGTATTAGCCGAGATATACTCTACCACTAGATGTGCAAAACTAGTTTGAATACCGAACATCCATAAGTCATGACATATTCGAATGCAATAAAACTTTGAAATAAGAAACACACATGTATCAATTTATAGGGAAGTACGTCACCGAAACCCAATCAAATGTATCAATTTAGGGGTCTCATGCCGAAAAGATCATTTGGTTGTAGTCACAAGCCTTGTATTAATCCAGATATACTCTACTACTAGATGTGCAAAACTAGTTTGAGTACCGAACATCCATAGGTCGACATATTGGAATGCCCAAAAACTTTGAAAGAAAAAACATGCATGTATAAATTACTTTGAAAGAAGAAACATGCATGTATTAATTTATAGGGAACGGCCTAACTAAAACCCAACAAAATGTATCAATTTAGGGGGACGAGCCTCACTGAAACTGTAGCAATGAAAAGAGCAGAGAATTATAACCGATCTGGAAAGAGGAATTGATTGAGATGCATCTTACATAGGAAACGAGTTTAAACTAACAATAATTACTTAATTTGCGATGTATATTCAAGAGACAAAAATGTTCACAAATTATGATGAAGCTCTTGTGTGAACATAGGTATCAATATATGTTATTTATATTTGTAAAATATATAGAGTGAGAATTGACGATGTATATTTGTATATATGTTATTAATATATAAGATATATATAAAGAGAATTGGTATTTGTATATATAAATTATTAGTGCATACCAAATGTACATTCAATAAATATTATACAACTCGGTTGGCTAAATAATAGATCTTGACATAATATAATGTTCAATTTCATTAGAAGATAATATTGCTTACTCTTAATGATAGACATTGCGATTGATTTCAAAATTGCAATTGAAAGTCCTAAACTTGTATCTATGAGCAACAGACCATATGGGGTTTATCCATTTTCCTCCAACGCAATTCTATTGCACAATGTTCCAATGTATAATTTCACATTATTCAACCAATCCTATTGTTTTTTTCCAATATCACAAAGTCTTTCACTCCATTGTTGAATAATGTCTTCGTCATCACTATTCCTGCAAACAAACAAATTGAAATCTACAATGACTTAGAGTGATAGTAACAAGCTTATTGGGACAAGGTTTGATAAGATATTAAGAGTTCTTGACAATCTTGCTTCATCGGGGTGATAACAACTAATAGTCAACATAAGAAAACTGTGCATATTAATAACGCATGAGATATTAAAGTATTGCATTGACACGCCACTCAATTTACTTCACTATGATTGCTCAATATGGCACTTACTTTCAGCGTTGCCATAATAAATATGAAGTAGTACTTAATTTATTTGTTAAAGCTTTAAAAAAAACAAATTCCATTATATAAGGGAGAGGGAGGATATAACAACCTTCTAAGCCAATCCTTCTTCATTAAGGGAGAGGGAGGATATAACAACCTTTGAAATAATAGAGAGTCCCTGCCTGCTTCTTGAGGTGCTTCTAATCCAGTCCAAGATTTTTTTTAGAGAAATGTATTTATGATGAACGACTTTCGTCCAAAGACTACAGGTAGTGATAATTCGCCAGCCTGATTTTGCAGCTAAGGCCTTTGCGAAGAGATGTATGTTTTTTTAACCCCCATCCTTCTAGCAATTTTGGTTGGGCTATTCTTTACCAATTAGCCTAAGTAGTTACCGATATTTTGTTTTTTCCAGACCAAACAAATTTGAAACAAATTTTCCTTACTTTATCTAGAATATTATTTGTTATCCAAGCGAGGGATATCCAGTATACAGGGATAGCTTCTAGAACGAATTTAACCAATACCAATCTTCCTCCTCTAGAAATCCATCTATGGCTCATGTAACATCCTTCTTTTTCACCCTTATTATTTTTATAAAAATAATTGTAACGGTGTATGTGGCCCTCGTGAGGAGCTCAAGGCGAAGGCCCCACCAATGGACATTGAAAGTATTGTTTTGATATTTCCTAAAGTTGTAAATGTTATTGTAAAACTAATAGATTAAAGACGGATGCAACTACACGATGGACAATTGAATCCACTAAGGGGAGAGTTAAGTTGGCAGAGAATCCATGAGATTTCATCTATGACGTGACATGTGTCATCACAGCACCATGGGAATGGGAAGATAATAATTTGTTCCCGTAATGGCCTAAAAATTTTAGGGTGCCATCCAATGGGAGGTTAGGTTAAGTTGGAGTAGTTCATTTCTATCGTCAAATAGTAAACTCCTATGGTCTGAATATTAACCTCAACCTAGGCACTAATATGCTCTTTTAGATAATATCTAGTGACTATTCTAAATAGTATTATTTAAGCATTTTAGTTACTAACGACAAGATTCTCCATTTCACTGGAGTAGGAAAATTTTATAGAAACTGTTAATATGAAATTATCATACAAATATATGCTACTTTCTATATATATATATATATATGAGAATGTATATAGTTATTGTAGTTATATACAAAACAAAAGAGACCCATCTATTTAACAATAGATATAGTTCAAAGAGGGCATCACCAACTAAGAAATAATATATGTTATTTATATATATAAGAGTTGTGTTATCAACAACTAATAAATAATGTATGTTATATATGGATATTATGAACTCTTACTATAACCCAAAGGAAATGATCATGCTCTAAATGGGTAAACAAAACATTCTATACATATGTATATACATAAGAGACTACATAGGTAAAGAAAAATGATTATCATATATATGGTCATGTTGTTATCGTATAGCGATATACTCCACTTTACACTTTAAGGTAGGATTGGATACTTTACTCCTAAATACTTTTAAAGTTAAAACCTTCTGTATGAGCTGAGATGGTTAGCCTATTCAATTAGGGATTTTTAACCTATTTGCTTGTTGGACTTTAAATCTTAGAAGAGCTCCAAGTTATTTCAAATATGACGAAGAGGAAAACTGATCCCATGAGAATAGGGATTTCTTTTAGCCTTAAATAAGCACTACGAGTTGTGTACCAAGTGAAACAGAGTTTTGAGTTGGATTAATGACCTAGCCTCTGTAGCACCAAAACCTTTGACCACCACTTGTCTCCTCGAAGGAGAGCTATGTTGGGGTTGATGATGCCTTGTTGGAAAGGCTCATAGACGCAAGCCACTTGGTAGCTATCTGTTGTCTTCTGGGTAGAAGCGAGAGTCTACCTCAAGCTTCGAAGTGCCATTTATCGTTTAGCCTTTTTCTTTTAAAATACCCATGGGAGAATCCTCTGAGAGGAAGAGAAGTCTGTATATATGAGAGGGTAGCTCATGGTACAGGGGGGGCTCTCTCTCTTGCTGGAAGAGACTATCTTTTTATTTATTTATTTATGTTTGGAAAACGAAGCCTGCGGGGGCAGGGTTGCTGAAAGGAAAAGGAACTTTTCCCTTAGATTGGATTTCTTTTTGTAGGGTTATTTTGCCAGTAAAGCTTTTTAGGAGGGCATCCCAGCCTCGATTTTCTGTTGGACATTTATCATATATTTTTATTTGAAAGGGAGAAGACGTTTTTCTTGCTTGACTGTTGCAGCAACCTCTTGATGTTTAGCTGTTTTCCATTTACAAGTGATTGTCCTTTATTTTCCTTAGGGTGTGTCCTGTGCGTCATCTACATATTTTTCGCTATATATATAGATATATAGACTGTCCATTTGCTGTGCTGAATGTGGGGAACGGATGGCTCCCCGAATGGAGATCGATCCCATAGTTTTAATAGCCTGGCTTGTGAGGGTCAATCCTTTATTGCATTAGGGTGTGATATGCGTGTTTATCTATAGATTGTCTTCTTTTTATTCACAAAATCAGCCTCCATGTTGGTTGGATTTCATCAACAGAGCGGCATTAGATTATTCCATCTCTGTATAGCTCATCTAACCAATTTTCATTTGGACAAAGGCCTCAATATGATCTTTGTGTTTCTGATAAGTTTGTTCTGTTTATTTCTATGACAACCAAGCTTTGAAAGCACTGAGTTATCCTTAGGATTGATTATAATCGTTGGTCGTTTATGTGTGAACTCCTCCATCAGAGCGGCATCAAACCACCATAGAAGTACTTATGGGATTGTACTATGCGCAACATTTAAACTCTGTTAAGAGATGTATCAATCTCCTATGGAAATTTATAAATAAGATAGTTGTTGGTTCAAATCTAGATTCTAGATGTCATGTGGATTAGTATTTCTGCGTTTCGAATTTGGAAAGGACGGATTCACTCAACCCGATCCTATGCAACCGATAACAAATTTATTACTGCATGAATTTAAGAATGAATTATTTAACTCAAGACCGGCCCTATGCAATAGAGACATTCTACTTATATGCTGCTAGAGATCCAGACCAAGAGCGATCTCAATCGCCATGGTTTACCTGGATGAAATCACATTTCGAATTTGTAATGGTTGTGGGAGGGCGCAGCAGAAAACACAATGGCCGAAAGGCCCAGAAAACTGTCTTTCATTAACCGAAAAGAAAATGATTTTTACATATATGAAAAGTTCTCTCGAAACATCCATGATGTCTAGAAACATCCATGGAGAGACTTCTCGGAGAAGCAACTAGGCAAATAAATGCCTGCATTAATTAGACCAACCACAAACTCATACACGTGGCGGGAGAAATTATCACAATTGCCAACACTCCCCTTTAATTTCTACAGCCACATACAAAACTCATATACAGAAAATTCATATACATTCAAAATGACAGACTTCCAAAAAAATGCAGATTTCAAAAATACATGATTGATAAACATGCCTGCTGGTCTTATAGTCTCGGCTAGGCTTGCAAAATGATTCTCAAAAGAAACTTGTGAAACATTCAGAAACACATAATTCTGGAAACTCTAATTTGTTCGCAGTTTTTCCATCTTCGACGACGCCAAACTTTAAACCAGCTGTGCTTTGGCTCTTTCAGTTTCATTTTCTTTTTCAGCATCACATTTTTCTTTGATTCTTCAAATCTGCTATCGTTAACATCCTTTGGCCTAATTATTCCATCAGCATCATCAAAGTTTTTAATAGCTTTCTATTGGTTGTATTCAGAACTTTTAAACTGTGGCATATCCATCTTATATTGAACTAGCTGCTGCCATGCAATCAACTGATAGTAGTGCCTGATTTGTTCAGGATTCCATTTCATAGGAATGTCTTCAACTGGTTCAGCTTCATTCTCTTCATCATAACACATTGGCTCTTCAATCCTTCCATTAAACAAATTTTCTTCATCTTTTGCAGCTACATGGTTGTCTTCTTTTTCATTCATCTTTGCAACCTCAATGCTGCCTTCAACTAAACTTCTAACGACTACAACAATAGTGCAGTTCAGTTCAACATAGTTTGGCTTTTCGAGCCATTCTTCAATGAGCTTCAAATCAGCGTCAAAATCAGTAATGAAGTCCTTGCATTCATCTTGAACTATTATGTCGGCAATTTCTATGCAAATTGGAAATGTTTTGTTAGATTCTGCAATGAAAGTGCAGTTTTCATCATCTTCATTTCCCTTCTCAGCTGCTAGTTGATTTCTATTTGTACCTGCACATTCACAAACAATAGAAATGTTATGAAAATCCTTTTCCCTCATGGGCATGCTCTTCAAGAGCTCTTCACATTCAGCCTCTAATGGTTGTCCTGCAACTGCTTGAGTTGCTGATTCACCATTTTTTGCTGCTGCTATGGCAGCTTCATCTTCATATTCATCCACGAGTGCCTCTACACCATGTGATTCATTAACAGCTTGGCTGTCTTCTGCTTCAACTACTAATCTTATTGCATCGAGAGCATTGCCAACTTCTTTACATTCAGCTGGAACTAAAATTTCATCACCATTCATTATATTAAGTATTGATTTCATTTCTTTTTGGATTGATATCTTTTGAGCTTCACTTAGAATTTCTTCATCATATTTTGGCCCTTCTTCAATTTCAATCTCTGCCTCAATTGCTACAATTTCTGCAAAATTTTCATCAATTGCATTTGATGAAACATTTAACATATCATTTTGAAGGATTTCGAAACTTTTAATGTCTTCATGAGCTTCATAGAGCTCAACCTCATGACCAGCAAGAGTTTTCTCCTCAACTTCAAATTCAATTTCGTATTGTGTTACAGTATCAACACAGTTGCTTTCATCTTTCATTCCACCAACAACAACATGAGCTTTGTCACTTTCTTCATATTTACATTCTGCTTCTGTGGCATTCTGATGCATACACTCTTCAATTCTTTCAAACTGTTCTGCAACACACAAGAAGACTTCTTTCTTTATCTTTTCAGATTTCTCTTCTGCAAACTTTTCTTCGATTGTATGTGCTTCAGCACCTATCACATCATTCTGAAGATGGTCTAAAACATTAACATTTTTATGAGATTCATAAAATTCAAATTCATGTTCAGCAATAACATTTTCATCCATTTTATTTTCATCGTTGTTTTGTGTTGCAGCATCTACAGGGTTGCTTTCATCTTTCATCAAAATATTTTCAAAATTGCTTTTCTCTTCTTTGACATCTTTAGTCTTATCTTTTGCTTCAACAACTAGTTCTTTAAACTCATTACAACTCTCAGCATTGTCAATGACAACTGCATTTACATTCTGAATTTCTACACCATGTCGCTCAGCTTGATGCTGATTTATGTTTCTCCCCCTTACATCGAATTCTCTTCTCAAGCACTCCCAGGCTTCTCTAGCACTGGCTGCATTAGCAATCGTGGGTAAAATTCTCTCATTCAAATCTTGTTGAATGAGGAACAGTGCCACATCATCATTTCTCATATTTTCTATGAGCTCAAACTTTTGACTTTGGCGCAAAACCTCATAGGCTGCCTGGTTTGGGGGATCCTTGAATCCATTTTCAACTACACTCAACACACCTTCAGCGCGAAACAGAGTTTTCATTTTAATAACCCAAAATTCAAAATTCTTACCTGAGAAAACTGGAATGGGCGGTTCATCATAGATTTCTTCAATCCTTGGCTCTGCTACAGCAGAACCATTACCATAAATTTGTGCAAAATAAATTTCTTTTTCCCTTCTATTCATTCTTCTAATCTGTTTAAGACGTCTTTGTTGACCTATGACACCTTTTCAACTAGATTCCTTGGATTTTCAAGCCAGTCCGCAATAAGCTTCAATTCTGCATAAAAAGGCACTGTTTTTGCTTCAGCTCCTCTAACTTCTGCTTCAGCTCCTCTAACTTCTAGTACTCTTGAAATACTGAGCTTCTGCTCAACTGGTCTCAATTTCTTTAAACAAGGGCAACAACCCTTTTCTTCTACACGACAAAACACGGCCAATGCAGAAACACATGGGCTTCCTTCTATAAATGCCCAATTTCAATTTCATTCAAGATGAATTCTTCAAATCTGCTCAACCACTACACTGTGGGAGCATCAACCAGAGAGAATCACTTTTGTGGTTTTTAACCATTCCACTAGATTCTTCAGGCTACAGCCTTCAGAAGTTTCATCCGCGGCCACTCAACTCTCTTGGAGGAGTTTTTTGCAACATCACGCAGGATAAACACAAGATCGCTCAACCACTAAACTATGGGAGCATTCAACAATCAATTTGCTCTACCATTAACCATGGGAGCACTTAGCAGTAATACATCAGAACTGAGAGGAATTTATAACTGACGACTTCAGCAACTCGACTGCAGCAACATGCCTATGCATTCTGGAGGGTCTTCTTCTTTCTCAAAAGAGAAACGGCCTCCCATACAATACTGGATTTTCACCAACACAAATGTTTGCTATGCAAGGGGTTTACCAATCAAGTCCACTAACCATTATGTGAGTTCACACCAGCACCTGCGAACTCATTTCCCTAACGGCAGCACTTTCGGCACATGAGCAATATGACTCATAGGTGCACAGACAACACTACATCTTCCAGCGGATTGGCTCCATGCTCTCTGTTCGCATCTGCAGAGATTCCATCACCAACGCATCTCTCGGATACGCGTATGTCAATTACAAAACTTCTGAAAATGCTTACACAGCTTTGCGTCTCTTGAATTTTACACGCCTTCACGGAATGCCAATTCGGATTATGTATTCACACCGTGACCCCAGTCTCCGCAGGTGTGGATCAGCGAACATATTTATTAAGAATCTTCACAAAGCAGTTGACAATAGAGAGCTCTTTGATACTTTCCGTGTGTGCGGACCAATTTACTCTTCTAAGATTGCAACAGATGCATCAGGGCGATCCAAAGGATATGGGTTTGTGCAATTTGAGCGGGATGAAGAAGCCCAAAATGCAATAGAAAATATGAATGGAATGCTTATCCACGACAAACCGGTTTATGTTGGTCCATACAAGAAAAGGCACGAGCACCGGCGAGCTAATGAAATCGATAATGGCCAGTTCAAGAATGTTTTTGTTAAAAGTTTATCAGAATCTCTCACTGGTGAGGGTTTAAGAAATTATTTTGGCGAAAAAGGATTCAAATGTGGACTCTTAAAGCTATCGGGCTCAATATAGATGCAAAATTAGACAAAGCAAAGCTACAACTCTTTCTTAAACCTAACAAATATGGTTCCCTTCACCAGGATATAGAGGATACAAGCCGCTATAGACTTCAACTACAAGTCAGAATGACCACGAAAGGCATAGCACTTCATTCAGTCCAAGAAATTGGACAATCTAGACTTCACATTCAACAATAATAACAAAACCCATCAGCAACACGACAGAGGTTTACCTTTTAGACAACGAGAAGGAGCGTAGCTCAACAGTTATCAGTACAAACCGAAACTTGAAGACTTCTTCATCAACCACAAAGGGTTTCCTTCATACACGTCCAGAGAAACTGCCTCACGCTGTAGCTATGAACAGAAATGGTTCAACGCCCTCAGCAAATGAAGATTACCAACGAAGAGGGTCTCTGCAAAGATGGCTGCATCTATCCACGGCAGCACGAACTAACCCAACACCAAATGTTGGTCGCAGGGGATTTCTCACTAGACTCTACAGGTCGAATTCCATTCTAGGCACCCATTTACGTGTTCCACTTCTACCACGGGCTACGGCCCTTACCTTTGAACAGCTCGTGGGTTGTTTTCGTAGCACAATCAATCTTGGATGAGGAAGTGCTCGAGCAAATCACCTCGAGCCATGGCTAGAACATGACTTTCTCCGCAGCCTTCTTTCAAGGGACACTACAGGTCCACAACAACGGCTAGACAACATCACTAGATGGCCAGGTTATGGGAATACTCATCCTCTCCTCCATTTTTGTGGATTTTAACATCTGCTACCACCTACAGTTCGTTTCCTCCTTCAGTCAAAATCTTAAGCATCATTTCTCTCCGCTTGACAATTTCTTCCACCGGCAGCTCTCCATTAAAGCACGAGGGGTTCCTCTTCTACAATGGGCTACAACTCATCAAAATTAACTTGTCGATAGGGAATACTCAGACATTATGAGCTCTATAATTCTCAAACCAACCAAACAATTACGGCTCCTGTCCACAGAACACAAGAGAACTTCTTAACAGCTGAGGGAGCCCAGCTTCATAGTTGGCGAGAGTTCACACTTCATACAGCGGCACAGGATCTCAGCAATGACAGCTGCTTCTATCTGGCAGCAGCAGAATCTCCCTTCACGCCTACAGTAGACCTCTCAGAATTCTCAGACTAACACAATGGCAGGCGGACAGAGCTTCGCTCTGATACCAATTGTGGGAGGGCGCGGCAGAAAACACAATGGCCGAAAGGCCCAGAAAACTGTCTTTCATTAACCGAAAAGAAAATGATTTTTACATATATGAAAAGTTCTCTCGAAACATCCACGATGTCTAGAAACATCCATGGAGAGGCTTCTCGGAGAAGCAACTAGGCAAATAAATGCCAGCATTAATTAGACCAACCACAAACTCATACACGTGGCGGGAGAAATTATCACAAGTGCCAACAATGGTTTCTACTGGAAGTATATTTATTTAAAGATATTAGTTGCCTCGCTGATTATTATTTGCATTGAAATGGCATTGCTGGAACTGTATTTCAATTTACAATGTAAATTGCCCTTCTGAAATTATCATTTGATTTGGTAGGGTATTATCTGCAAATCGTAATTACAATAGGAATGATGATAACTGGATTTGTATTTCACTTAATACGATGATCACCTGGATGGAATCACATTTGTTTCATTATAATGGTTTTTATTTGGAAGTATATTTCTTTAAAGATATTAGTTGCCTGGCTTATTCGTATTTGCATTGAAATGGCATTGCTGGAACCATATTTCAATTCAGCCTATAAATTGCCCTGCTGAAATTATGATTTGATTTGGTAGGGTATTATATGGAATTCGTAATTACATTAGGAATGATGATATCTACATTTGTATTTCACTTAATACGATGATCACCTGGATGGAATCCCATTGGTTGCATTATAATGGTTTTTATTTGGAAGTATATTTCTTTAAAGATATTAATTTCCTGGTTGGTTCATATTTGCATTGAAATGACATTGTTGGAACGGTATTTCAATTTAGCATGAAAATTTTCCCTACTGGAATTATCATTGGATTTGGTAGGGTATTATCTGGGATCGTAATGGCACTTGATATAATATTCCTTGAAATCGTATCCATGTGCAAAGTCCTTTTGTTATTGCTGGAATTGAAAGTTCGTTTGATAAGTTATTTATAGTTCTAGTAGATCTCTGTATTTGTATGTGAATGTTAGTAAGAATGTTGAACATTTACATATATAGATAAATAGACCTCTATACTTATTTTAGTGTTAGGGTCGAAGGTCTTGAAACTGTGCTCTATGAGAGAGGCATTGAGAAAAACGGGATGTTGCAATAACTGAGTTTGCATGATGTAACCTTCTGTTGATTAATAGAATAAATTGTGACTCTTCTTTCTGGACGTAGCCCATGGATATGGGTGAACCACTTATATATGGTCTTCGTCTTATGTGTAATTGTGTTACTCCTCTATAAGTGTATGCTTTTTTTAAGTAATTCTTTAGTAAAGGATAATCCATGATTATGCATATTATTCATACGATGATCTCATATAAAGGTATCTAAAGTTTGACAAGCACAAGAAAGTTCACCCCTAATGGTTAAACAATTCATGAAGATGTCCAAGGTAATGATGGTAAGATTCAAATTATGAGCTAATGTTTTAGAGGGTCTTGATTGTCTTATATAGTCATCATTCCTGTTGAAGCAATTTACTGTCATAGTAAATAGTTGCAATCTCCCCTTACGTATAATTGTCTCAAGAGATATATAAGGAGTTGCATGGATACTTCTTAATATAATAAGTAGATTGAAAGATATGAAAGATGGATTCAACTACACGATGAACAATTGAATCCACTAAGGGGAGAGTTAAGTTGGAAGAGAAGCAATGAGAGTTCAGCTATGACGATAGGTGTAATCATAGAGCCATGAGCATGGGAAGATATTATCTTCCCGTAATGGCCTAAAAAGTTTAGGGTGCCATCCAATGGGAGGTTAGGTTAAGTTGGAGTAGTTAATTGCTATTGTCAAATAGCAAACTCCTATGGTCTTAATATTAACCTCAACCTAGGCACTAATATGCTATTTTAGATAATCTCTAGTGACTATTCTAAATAGTATTATTTTAAGCATTTATGTTACTAACGACAAGATTCCCCATTTCACTAGAGTAGGACAATTTTATACAAATTGTTAATATGAAATTATCATACAAATATATGCTACTTTATATATATAGAATGTATATAACTATTATAGTTATATACAAAACAAAAGGGACCCATCTATTTAACTATAGATATAGTCCAAAGAGGACATCAACCACTAAGAAATAATGTATGTTATTTATTTATATAAGAGTTGTGTTATAAACAACTAAGAAATAAGAAATAATGTATGTTATATATGGATATTACGAACTCTTACTATAACCCAAAGGAAATGATCATGCTCTAAATGGGTAAACAAAACATCCTATACATATGTATATACATAAGAGACTACATAGGTAAAGAAAACTAATTATATATATATATGGTCATATTGTTATCGTATATGAAATTGTGAGGATAGCGATATACTCCACTTTGCACTTTAAGGTAGGATTTGATACTTTACTCCTAAATACTTTTAAAGTTAAAACCTTATGTATGTGCGGATATGGTGAGCCTATTCAATTAGGGAGTATTAACCTGTTTGCTTACTAAAATTTAAATCTTAGAAGGGATCCATGTTATTTCAGAGATGATGAAGTGGAAAACCGATCCCTTGAGAATAGGGATTTTGTTTAGCCTTAAAGAAGCACTACGAGTTGTGTAGCAAGTGAAAGAGTGTTTTGAGTTGGCTTAATGACCTGGCCTCCGTGGCGCCAAAACCTTTGACCACCACTTATCTCCTCGAAGGAGAGCTATGTTGGGGTTGATGATTCCTTGTTGGAAAGGTACACAACTGTAAGCCACTAGGTATCTATTTGTTTTCTTCTGGGTAGAAGCGAGAGTCCACCTCAAGCTTCGAAGTGCCATTTGTCGTTTAGCCTTTTTCTTTTAAAACACCCATGTGCAGATCCTCCGAGGGGAAGAGAAGTCTGTATATATGAGAGGGAAGCTCATGGTACAGGGGGGGGTCTCTCTCTTGCTGGAAGAGACTGTCCTTTTATTTATTTATTTATGTTTGGAAAACGAAGCCTGCGGCGGCAGGGCTGCTGAAAGGAAAAGGGACTTTTCCCTCTGATTGGCTTTATTTTGGTAGGGTTGTTTTTCGAGTAAATATTTTTAGAAAGGCATCCCAACTTCGATTTTCTGTTCGATGTTTATCAGATATTTTTATTTGAAAGGGAGAAGACGTTTTTTGTCCTTGACGGTTACAGCAACCTCTTGATGTTTAGCTGTTTTCGATTTACGAGTAATTGTCCTTTATTTTCCTTAGGGTGTGGCCTGTGCGTCATCTACATATTTTTCCCTATATATATAGATATATAGACCGTTCATTTGCTGTGCTGAATGTGGGGAAGGGATGACTCCCCAAATGGAGTTCGATCCTAGAGTTTTAATAGCCTGGCTTGTAAGGGTTAATCCTTTATTGCATTAGGATGTGATATGCGTGTTTATCTATGGATTGTCTTTTTTTTTATATATGAGATCTGCCTCCATGTTGGTGGGATTTCATGAGCAGAGCGGCATTAGATTATTCCATCTCTGTATATCTCATTTAACCAATTTTCGCTTGGACAAAGGCCGCAAATATGATGTTTCTGATAAGTTTGTTCTGTTTATTTCTATGACGACCGAGCTATGACAGCACTGAGTTATCCTTAGGATTGATTATAATCGTTGGTCATTTATGTGTGAAATCCTCCATTATAGTGACATCAAACCACCATAGAAGTCCTTATGGGATTGTACTCCATGCAACATTTAAACTCTGTTAAGAGCTATATCAATCTCCTGCGGAAATTTATAAATAAGATAGTTGTTGGTTCAAATATAGATTCTAGATTTCATGTGGAATAGTAATTCTGTCTTTCGAATTTGGAAAGGACGGCTTCACTCAACTCGATCCTATGAAACTGATAACAAATTTATTACTTCATGAATTATTTAACTCAAGACCGGCCCTATGCAGTAGAGACATTGTATTTATAAGCTGCTACAGATCTAGGCCAATAACGATCTCAATCTCCATGGTTTACTTGGCTAAAATTGCATTTCGAATTTGTAATAGTTTCTAATGGAAGTATATTTCTTTAAAGATATTAGTTTCCTAGCTCATTAGTATTTGCACTGAAATGGCATTGCTCGAACCGTATTTCAATTTAGCATGTAAATTGCCCCGCTAAAATTATCATTTGGTTTGGTAGGGTATTATCTGGAAATCGTAATTACATTAGGAATGATGATAGCTGGATTTGTATTTCACTTAATACGATGATCACCTAGCTGGAATCGTAGTTTTTGCATTATAATGGTTTTTATTTGGAAGTATATTTCTTTAAAGATATTAGTGGCCTGGCTTATTCGTATTTGCATTGAAATGGCATCGCTGGAATCATATTTCAATTTAGCATGTAAATTGCCCTGCTGAAATTATCATTTAATTTGGTAGGGTATTATCTGGAAATTGTAATTACATTAGGAATGATGATATCTGCATTTGTATTTCACTTAATACGGTGATCACCTGGCTGGAATCGCATTGGTTGCATTATAATGGTTTTTATTTGGAAGTATATTTCTTTAAAGATATTAGTTGTCTAGCTCGTTCGTATTTGCATCGAAATGGAATTGCTCGAACGGTATTTCAATTTAGCATGAAAATTTGCCCTACTGGAATTATCATTGGATTTGGTAGGGTATTATCTGAGATCATAATGGCACTTGATATAGTATTCCCTGAAATCGTATCCCTGTGCAAAGTCCTTTTGTTATTGTTGGAATTGAAAGTTTGTTTGATAAGTCAGTTATAGTTATAAAAGATTTATGTATTTGTATGTGAATGTTAGTAAGAATGTTGAACATTTACATATCTAGATAAATAGACCTCTATACTTATTTTAGTGTTAGGGTTGAAGGTCTTGAAAATGCACTCTATGAGAGAGGCATTGAGAAAAACGGTAATTTGCAATAACTGAGTTTGCATGATGTGACCTTCTGTTGATTAATAGAATAAATTGTGACTCTTTTTTGTGGACGTAACCCATGGATATGGGTGAACCACTTATATGGTATTCGTCTTGTGTAATTGTGTTACTCCTGTATAACTGTATGCTTTTTTAAAGCAATTCTTTGATAAAGGATAATCCATGATTATGCATGTTATTCATACGATGATTATATAAAGGTATTTAAAGTTCGACAAGCAAAAGAAATTTCACCCCTAATTGTTAAATAATTCATGAAGATGTCCAAGGTAATTATGGTAAGATTTAGATTGTGAGTTGATGTTTTAGAGAGTTTTGATTGCCTTATATAGTCGTCATTTATGTTGAAGCAATTTATTGTCATAGTATATAGTTGCAATGTCCCCTTACATATAATTGTCTCAGGAGAGATATAAGGAGTTGCATGGATACTTCTTAATATAATAAGTAGATTGAATTGTATAAGAGTTGGAAGTATTGACTAAGACCCTTACACAAATAATCAAGGTTGATAATAATGACCAAAATAAATGATTAAATGCATGACACTTATTTCCTTTTAATTAAACGTTTTCTTTTTATTGATGAAAGAATGGTAGACCTTTTTGTTCTTATCATAAATAATTTTATGGTGTAAATCTTTAATGAAAGAAAATTTTGAAATTCACCATAATACCAACTCAGTAAATTTCGGTGTGTGATAGTTCCAGAGATTGAATCTCTTTTCAATTTTTTCAATGAGCTAACGCCAGTATTTTGATTTGTAAGAGTTTGGATTAAGTTTAAAACCTAAGTACTTGAGGCCTTCATCAATAGTCCTTAAGCCAAAGGGAAAGATATTAGTGTACCTTTGAATTCTGCCTCTTCCATATTGATGGTTGAGGGAATGGATTTTTGAGCATTAACGATCATTCATGTGCCTTTCCAGAAGAGTTGTAGAATTTTAGAGAGTGTCTCAACGTCTCGCACCGATCCATCGCAGAATATGAGGATGTTGTCCACAAAGAGAAGACGAGTGATTTTGAGGGTGTTTAAGATGGATATTCCTGAGAAGGTTCCTCGTATTTTGGGGTCTAGGATTTCCCTACTAAGACCTTCAAATACCAATAAAAAGAGAAGAGGTGAGAGGGGACATCCTTGTGAAAGTCCTCTCTCAGCAACAAAAAATGGGAAATCCGAGCCCTTAATTAGGACCACAAAAGATGTTGTTGTGATGCCGATCATCACCCATTTGATAAATGCGTAGTTAAAGCCAAGGTGTATCATGAGCATTCGTAAGTACAACCAACTAACTCTATCAAATTCCTTTAAGAGGACAATCTTGATTACATCACCTTTAAGCTTCTTAGTCTTGATGATTTGGAGTTTTTCCTGAGCAACACTAATGGCCTCATGAATTTTTCGACCCTCTGAAAAGCTGAATTGTTCATTTGAAAGAATTTTTGACAAAACCTTTTTCAGTTTGGAGTAATGATATTTGCTACCACTTTGTAAGTGATGATGCCGAGAGAGATTGGTCTGTAGTCTTCCATCTCTCTGGGGTGATCTAATTTCGGGATGAGAGCTAAGAAATTAGAATTTAGGGGGGATGTATAAATGCTTTAGTCCTACATTCATCGACGAACTATATGAGATCACGACCAATGATGTCGAAAAGGGCTAGAAATAATTAAATGGTACATCCGTGTGGACCTGGAATTTTATCTTTCTGGAAACTGTGGAGAGTTTCTTTAAGTTCATCTTCTAAGATTTCTTCCATGGGTCCCTCGTTATATTCTTCAGTGATGACACCATGAAAGAATTGGGATATGAGAATTACTTCAGTCATTGTGGCCCTATTGTCTGCTTTGAATAAGGATTTGAAGTGTGAAGTGCTGGGGTTTTCTAGTCCTTCGAAAGAGGTGACTTCTTCATTATTTCCGTTTTTCAGTCCCCAAATGATGTTCTTCATTTTCCGACCTTTTGTGAAATACTGGAAGAACTTTGTGTTTTCATCCCCGCAATCCATCTAGATTTCTCTCCTCTTCAGTCTCCATGTCTCCTCCTTCTCTTTCAACACTTTTCTTCTTCTAGATTCCAACTAACCAAGTTGAGCCTTGGTATATTGAGAGAGAAAACCCCCACCTTCTGAATTCTGAATGTGCCTTATATCTAATTTGAGAAGTTTGATTTCCTCCTCATCCCTTTATTTTTTTTGTAAGGCCCATTCCTAAAATTTCTTCTTGACCTGAGAAAGATTTTGAGAAAAATGTAGGGCTCCGTGGACACCATCTTCTAGGGTATAGGGCCTCCAGTTTGATTGAATAATTTATACAACCTCCTCTTGTTTTATTCAAGCATAACATAATTTGGAAGGGCTGGGTGGTTTTCGATCCTCATTCAATACTTCAAGAAAAATTGGGTGTTGATCCGATTCACCCCCCGAATCCACCCATTTCCTAATTCTCAGATTTTGATCCAGAAGGCTTTTTGCAATTAAAAAGCGATCAAGCCTCTTTTCTATTCTACTTTCTCCAATTCACCTGTTGGTCCATGTGGGTTTTAGTTTTATAGGATCAATATCAATAATTCGACCTTCCCAAAATTTTAGTTAGAATAAAGTTGTAAGAAAGTCTACTCTTGCTACGGGACCCTAGATTTCATGTGTACCCAAAGTGAAGTTCAAGTCACCTCCTATAATGATGTTGTCGGACTTGAGGAAATATTTTCTGCAAAAAGAGTCCCAAAAGAGGACTGTGTCTTCATTATGGATGTATATATTGAGGACTGTGAATTTTTTTGTCTAAGTCGGAAAAATAGGCTTCCAAGCCAAGGCCATAAAATAACCCCCAAGAATTTCTAATCTTTACTTTTCTTGGGTTCCAACCGACTCCTAGACCCCATGGTAGTTCTCTTGCGTCTTGAGCAAATAATTATAACTGCTTAAAAGTAGCATTCAATAGGTTTGTAACTGCCTCTTTTGAACCTAGGGTTTCTTGGAGCAATAGAATATCAAGTTGATGCATCATGACCAGCCTCTTGAGTGAATTTTTTTGGGAGGAACTTGTCAAACCCCCACAATTCAGGGATACAATTTTCATTGGGAAATTTCATCACTCTAAGTGCCCCTAAAATATAATTTTTTTTGCCATCAAAAAGATCCTTCAGTGCACAATGTTGTCCTGAGGAAATATGGGAAGGTCTCTCTCTGTCTTTCCCTTTGAGAATGGCTTATGGATGTTTCCCCAATCTAGGAGGTTGAGAGGATGCTTTGGAATGTTCAGGGATGTCCTGATATCTCAAGTGGAAATGAATGGGTAGGTTTTGAGAGGAGGATTCCCAATCTGAAGAGAGTGTAGAGGATAGTGGAAAGGGTTTGGGGTATGGGGAGTAGAGGTTACAGTGGTTTGGAACTGAGAAAAGAGGGGGCGTGGGTTAGAGGGTGAAGAGGTATAGGGGAGGAAACAAAGATAATATTATGCTCAAAATTTAATGAAGAAAAAGTAGATTCCAGAGAGGTAATATAAAGGGTGAGATGCAACATCTTACATTGAGTATTCGAAGTTTCTACCGCAGCCAACTACTCAAGTTGTTCCTACACTTCCTGCGATTATGGAGGCATTGCGTGGTCTAGTAGATGAAGATGTTATGTTATTCTATCTTCAACCAGCTCCGTGAAGTCGTTGTTCGCCTGATTTTGTGATTGTCCCTCAGTTTTGTGAACCTACTCTAACTTACCAACCTTGGGAAGCCCTTCCCTTGAGTTGGGGTCGCTTTGCACCACCATTCGTTTCTTTGGTCGATCTGTCACCTTGTTGAATTATTGATGATAGTCCGTTTCCATGTGAGCGCAAGCATGGAATCTGCGGCATTGAAAAGCTATTCCTTCATAGTCTAGCATATTCCCTCTTTGAGCTTGGCCCCAAATCAGGTTTAGTTCTTCTTGGAGGATCATTCTAATGTTCAAAGAAACCAGGATACAGGCCAAAAACATCCTCCTAGTGCGAGTGTAGGACATATTAACATATATAAAAACCCCTAGGGAATTTCCTATATCCCTAAAGGAGTCCCAATTCCAAAATTCCCATCGATGCCCTAGAAGTCTTACCCATATAGGGATGTCATCCATCCTTTCGCTTTCGACATCAAACATGGGTGTCCAACTTTTGAAGAGGATAGCGGTGGAGCCAAGTCTCCAGTGATTCTAGATGATGTGGAACACGTCCTCCTTGCTTTTGAATTTAAAAATAAACCAGTTGCGAGCCAGAACCATTATGTCCGACATATAATCAATTATCTCTGTCCAATTCTTTTTCACCCAAATTTCCATCCCTTCGAGGCTGGGGTTTTTCCTCTTTCTCTTCCAACCATTGCCGTTTCTTCCATTTTCAACGATTGGGATACAAAGACATTTACCCCACATACCAAATTGAGGGTTTCCTTTAGTTCTTTAAGCATTTGTTCCATCGCCTTCACTGGCTTGTGCCACCCGAGGAACCCTGGCTACTTTTGGTTCCATATCCACTCCCACTAGAATCTTTGTCCAAAGCTGGATCGATGGGGTTTCCTTGTTGGTATGAGGGTTTGAGAAAATAATCAAAAAATTCCTCTGGGTTCTATATTGTGAGGTCCTCAAATGGATCCCTAGGCAGAGAGCTGACGTCCAGACCATATGAAAAGGGAAACCCAACTTCCAGAATCTCGAGGCCAATATCATAATGGGGCTCAGTCTAGATCAATTCTGAAATCTATGGTTCAACCTGTAGAGCCGAGTGGACGATCATTGATTCGACCTGCAGGGGAAACCATAAGCAAGGTTGGGGCTACGAAGAAAATAGGGAGTATGAAAAACCCCCTAGTTCTAGGGCTAGTGGTCTAGATGATACGGGAGTTTCAATGTTGTTACATCCATCACAGTGGTGTTAGCGGGCTCCCTAGGGTTTCCTTTAGTCGCCATGTCCTCCCAAAAAGAGCGATATTCCCCAGTTGTCATGCCAGAAACGGTTTGGGTATAAGAATTCATCCAGTTAGAAGTTGGTGTCAGCAACCACTTATCCAAAGGTGTTGAGAAAATAGGTATACCGTTGAAATGATCTCTGGTGTATTCCACTTCATCTACGTTGTGATAGGCCATGTGGCCGTATATAAATACACCTGACTGATTTTGACCCAGCTGATGTGCTGGTGGAAGGTGAAGCCCTTGGAAGGGCTATAGCTGCAACCCCTCAATCCTGTGAAGACTTCATAAAACATTCGCTATTATGGCCCGACCCTTCCTCTGAATTCCTATCCCAAATATCAATGGGTATCATAAATTTTAAATTAAGAATTTAATTTTATATGGACGATACAATTAAGATATAAAAGTTTATGGTAGGTATCTTTCTCTTACGTTCTTCTCAAGGTAGATACTAATATTCCTCAGGAACACCGTCCTCTGCTTCACAGCCATTTGAGAACCTTCTAGGGTTTCTAGGCTCCTGCAAAGTCTTTGAACTTTTTCTCAGCATACTTCCCCTGTCCCTCCCCGTTTCCCATCTTTGAGTAGTCCTCATGGCGCCAGTATGGGGAGGGGCAGACATCCCCTCCCATTTGGAAATCCCCCTCCATCCCGACTCATCGCGTTCAACATGAAAATCCTCCTCTCTGAGGAATGGCTATGTAGATATCCCCATCCTTGACACGATTCAACCTGATTCTACCACGAATTTTCACCAGGAATCATAACCATAAGGTGGTACTCCAGGCACCAGTACATGCATAGCACGCTCAGCGGCGAGACCAAGTCTAACTCTTCCTCCAGAGAGTATAAACGCTTGATATCAATATCTTAGGGATCATTCCCTCATCTACAAATTCATGGGCATTTGGCCCATTGAGCAAGCCCTGAGGGGATGGATATGGCATGAAATGGAAGCCAAAATCCCACTATGATCTACAACTTGGATCCAAAGGTTTTTTTACCATCATATGGAAGACAAAGCCAAGGTGGAAAATGAAGGCCCCTATTTCTTCAACTCAGCTGGTCTATATTTGAAAAAATGGACCAAAAGATTTTTCCTAGAGAAAGAGGACTTCACCTGGGATCCTGTTTGGATCAGAATGTATTCCCTCCCAAAGGAATACTGGGATGAAGAAACTATGAAGGACATTGGAAACACCCTAGATGCGTATGTCATATCCATTGATCAAAAAGAGATAAAAAAAAATACACATCATACATGTGAATCTGTGTTTATATGCATATTGTGAAGGCTCTACCAGATGCGATAAGCCTCTCCCTTGAATATTCTAAATGGGTCTGTCCTCTATATTATGGGCATGTTCCCTCCAGATTCTGCAAATGTCATGAGCACAAGCATCCATTCTGGGATTTCCCCTTGAATAATCCCACCAAAGATGACCTTAAGAAGGAGAATACAGATGTTGATGGCTTCCAAAGATCTGGAAAATCAAAATGACATGGCCGCAAACCTTCCCAAGAAAAGAACAAAGCTAACATCTGTACAACAAGTAACAAATTTGAATCCATGGAAGGTCATTCGAAGGATCCGGTCGCAGGCCTCAAGAATAAAGAAATAGCCCCAGAGCATATCCCAACAAAGACCCAAGATGCATCCCAGCCAAGTGATTTGGAAGCCCATCTTGCTCAGGAAAAACTTGCCGAACTGACTATTATACAAGGTACCTCTTCCACCCCAAAGCAATATCCTCTTTTGCAATATTTGGACTCTATTCCTGATATGACTATGGATGAAGAAATGAATGAGCTAGATATAGGAGATCTTGATCTCCTCGGGCTGGAAGACGCCTGTACAAGAAAATCCTTTAGATCCATTCTGCCCAGCCAAATTTAGCTCCTCAAAGAAGCCCCAACCAAATCCAATGCTCACCATAAACTTGGAGTTCATAACCTTCCTAAAACAGATAAGCAAAAAATTTTGAGGGATCTCAAAAAGATAGGAAGGAAATCTGATCTGCAAAGGATAAATCTACTAGGTACTCAGCTAGTGGAATCAGGGCAATATGCCCAGCTAACGGAATTCTTCCCCTCTCTCACCCCTAGTTCTCAATGAATATTATCTCTTGGAATTTAAGAGGAGTTAATGGTCCCTCCATACACCGCATGATGAAAAGGAAAATCTAATCGGATATTCCCTCTGTCCTTTTTATTCAAGAAACCAAATGCACTTCTGAAACTCTCAACCTTCACATGTCCAAAATCTAGAAATGCTGCCAATGTTTTGCTATCAATGCCAATGGAGCTACTGGCGGCATCACCATATCCTAGAACCCCTCTGTTATTTTGCTTGAAAATTATGCAACCACTTCCCATGCCATCTCATCCTCCTTCCACATCCTTGGCTCGACCATCCACGGTCACCTCCTGAATGTTTACACCCCCCACCCCCCTACTTTGAAGACGCAACTCCTAGACTTTCTGGATTAGTTCACCTCACAACATAGTGACTCCCCTCTCATCACTGGGGGGATTTAAACATGATCACTACCGTTGATGAAAAGAAAGGACGACTCAGGTCCCTATCTACAAAATACCAACTATTCAAAGCCTTCATTTCCAACAACAGACTGATGGACATGCAAAGCTCTTCTAGATTCTTCACTTTTAACAACAGAAGAGGAAGAGACCATCAGATTTCCAAATGTCTAGATTGCTTCCTGGTCTCGAAAAAACTCATACAGACTAGAGGAATTATTGCTTCCTCTATTATCCCGGCGATCGGTTCAGATCATTGGCCTATCAACTTAACAAGACAGAGTTTGGGAAATCATCTACATAGGTCCTTCAGATTCGATAAATTTTGGCTATCTCATCCCGCCTTCATGGACACTGTCAGTACTTGGTGGAATGAGATGTGCATTGCAGGAAAATCTAAAATGGCCCTTCTTCAACAAAAACTCAAATTACTCTGGGCCAACCTCAAGCAATGGAACTACACTACCTTTGGTGACATCTTCAAGGACAAAAAAATGATTGAAGAGGAACTCAACTCCCTCCAACATACCATCATGGTTGATGGGATCTCCAAAGCTCACAAGCTTAAGGAAAAGGACCTCGTGGACAATCTTAATCAACGTTTTCAACAGGAAGAAATCTTGTGGAAGCAAAAATCAAGGGTAACATGGCTAAAGGAGGGAGAACGCAATACCTTTTTCTTTTACCATGTTAATCTTTAGCAAATACTGCATAATCGCATCACCAAGCTCAAGAAAGATTCTAGAGAGGTCCTAGAAGATCATGCTAACATTGAACATGAACTCACATGCTTCTTCCAATATCTCCTCACGGAACCTCCTACTTCCATATCTAATTCCATTGCTCAGGTCACACGTCACATGCCCTCCATCATTACTACTGAGAACAATGCCTCACTAATGCATCCCATCTCACTTCAGGAAGACGAAACCATTGTTAATCAAATGGATAAAGGTAAAGCTCTTGGTCTAGATGGCTTCACCATCAATTTCTTCCATCACTGCTGGGATTTTCTAAAGTTCGAAGTGCTGGAGGTAGTGGAAGAGTCTAGACAAAAGAAATGGGTGTTTCTTGCACTCAACGCCGCCCGCCTCTCCTTGGTGCCTAAAGAGAAAGGAGCCTCTCACCTTGGTAAGTTCAGTCCCATTTCTCTCTACAATGTCATTTATAAAGTCAACTCCAAAGTAGTTTCAAATCGCCTCAAACCCCTTCTACCTCTACTCATCTCCTTAGAACAAACGGGCTATGTTTAAGGGAGACAAATCTTGGATGGTATAATCCTTTCTCATGGAATCACTCACTCCCTCAAAGTCAATCACTCTCCTGGGATGCTTCTAAAGTTATATCTCTTTAAATACTTTGATAAGATCAGCTAGGATTTCATCAGGAAAATGTTGCTTGCCTTCGGATTTAGCCACAAATGGACTCGCTGGGTCTCCTCCCTCTTCTCCTCAATTTTCTTTTCTATCCTTGTCAATGGCTCTCCCTCCTCCACCTTTACCCCCTCTTGCGGCATCTGTTGAGGTGACCCCCTTTCTCCATTCCTTTTCATCCTCATGGCAGAAGGACTGGGAAGAATGTTACATGCAGCGGTTGCTTCTGGTTCCTTGCGCGGATTCTCGCTCCATGGAGGGGACCCCATTTCTTACCAACAATTTGTCCATGATAGTCTCCTTTTCAATCACCTCTCTGTCAAAAAATATCGCTCCCTCCAAAATTTTCTCCAGCTCTTCTCAAAGGCTTTTGGCATAACCATTAGCCTGGAAAAATATCATATTTTCGTCTTCAATACCGATTCCATCTCCAAATGCAACATTGCTCACATTTTGGGTTTCTATGTTTCCACCCTACCCTCCAAGTACCTCAGGGCTCCTCTTTTCGATTCTTCCATCAAAAATTCCTCCTAGAGGGATTTATTAGACAAAATTGAACTACATATCTCCTCTTGGGCCTTCTGCTCTCTCAACCTGGCTTGGTGCCTCACTCTCCTCAGAGCAGTTCTCCAGTCTATTCCCCTATATATTTTCTCTATTATGGCCGCTCCTAAATGGCTTCTGAAATCTCTCTGAAAGCTGCAATGGTCCTTCCTTTGGGGCAATAGTTCCCAGAACAAAAGGTGGCCCCTGGTGAAATGGAAGAAGACTTGTCTACCTAAGTGTGAATGGGGCCTTGGATTAAGGGATCCTGATTTAAATAATGAGGTACTTTCCACTAAAAATTGATGGAGGTGGATCTCAAACAATGATTCACCTTGGGCTCAATTATGGAAAAATAAATATTCCCAAGGTTGGAACCCCTCTCAACTAATCCGCTATGATCTTGACCCCCCTATCTCATTGATTTGGAAGGTGAAAAACTCTCAGAGAGCCTTGATTAAACATCACAACTTTTGGGAGATCCAATGCATTGGCAGCCCGGAATAGAGCCTGATTTACTCGAGCACATCCAGAGAGACCTCCTGACAAGCAATATCTGCATAACGCTTGGAAGTTACATTTTACGATGGGGCCATCTCCCTAAAGGGTCATTTATTGTCAAGGAGGCTTACTACATTTTGGCTCTAAAGGAAGAAAATATTCAATTCCCCCTCTGGAAGAAGATATGGAATCCTCTTCTATGGCCCAAGGTCTCCAAATTCCTATGGATTCTTACTCATAGGCACATTCTAACATGGGATAATATTAAAAAAAAGGCTTCATTGGACCCTCCTATTGTGTCATGTGCAACTTCAAATCCGAGACCATTGACCACCTGCTTTATTCTTGTAGTGTAGCCTCTACTCTTTGGGATCGTGTGGCATAAAAATTCAGAAGATTCAACAGAATCAAAGATGACATTACCATGATTTTTAAACAATGGGAAGTAGACCCCTTTCAAAGCGCTAAGCTCAATAGTCTCTAGGACATCACTCCAGGTTTCATGGTATGGAGAATCTAGAAAGAAAGAAATTTAAGAATCTTCAAGGGGAAAAGCAGATCCATTGATGCTATCTGGGATACTTTCAAAAGCAACCTACAAGAAACTCTCTTCTCTAAAGACTGGAACACCTCCGATCTCCCTTCTACGGCTATGGAGAAAACAATTCTCTACAACTGGAACTTCACCCACCATGCCATCCCCACTGTCAGGAAGAACACTGCAATGCGCACTTCCATTCCATCTTTCTGGTCCCCTCCCCCCAGGACTCTTTTCAAACTCAACTTAGATGGGGCTTCAAAAGGAAATCCTGGGATTGTCGGCCTTGGAAGAGTCTTCCTCAATTTTGAAGGAAAAATCACTAGAATATACTATGGTAACATCGGGCATGACAACAACAATGCAGCTGAGCTGGAAGGTCTCTTACAAGGCATCAATATCGCGTGTGAGAAAAATATTCACCCTCTCATTGTGTAGGGAGACTCTCCGATGATCCTCGACTTGGCCACCAAAATTCAAAATGGATCCTAGGTATCTAAGCTCTCCTCCAGCTAGATGCTGGAGCATAAACTCCATAGCTGGCCAAAAACATGAATGGCCTTAGGGGTATCACCTTCCATCATGTTATAAGGAAGGAAAAATCCTTGGCAAACAACTTGGGTAACTAAGGAGTCCCCTGTGATCTTCCCCGTTGGGATGGAAAGTTAGATGAATACTTCTCGGATCAACTCTCACTCCACTACACCGCTCTGGCTATGAAATACCTTTCCACCTTAGATGTGGGTGCTAACATTGTGTCGGTCACGGAAGGGAGAACCACTCACCCACTTGGCAACGAACCTCAGCAAGTTCCTTTCCTCGAGCAGCGTACCTACGATTGCGTCCTCACCTTGGCCAACTATCTCTCACGCAAGTGACTCTGTTAAATTGGATGACGCACTAGTGGTTGGAATTAAAGATGCTTTGGTTGTCATTGTCCTTTCTAGATTACTGCAACAACCTGTTCATTCTTCTCTCTCATGTGACGCCTCGGTGTTCCCTATGCAAGGTCCTTGAAATGATGTCTCTTAATTCCATCACCTTCATCTGTATTGGCATTCCCGGTTATACTCTGCATGTTCCTGCGGTTGTAATTTCTAATCCCTTTCTCTCCTCCTGCGTGCTCGCTAATTACGCCAGTAATTGTCCGTGTAGTACCTCTAGGCATGGCACTTGTCATGGCATCAGTGGAATGGATAACTCCTTGGAGAAGGGAAGGAAAACCATCAAGGACTATAATGACAAGGTCACCACTCTTATTCAAAGGTTGGTTGATGACTGGGAAGCTAATCGGGTCTCTGACATTCTCGCCTCTGGTAGCCAAGGTAACCAAATAAACTGTTACTAGTTAATGAAGAATATGTCGGGTATCCTAGTTGAAGAAATGCTTGTGAATTGGAAAATGGCGAAAGTTTCCATCATGGACACCAAGACTCACCTGGTCCTCCTGGATTAAATGCTCACAACATTGGAATCCAGTGTGGCTAGAGGTAAGTATTCCTTCTTCAACAAAGCTACTCCTCACTGCGACTCTGGTCTTGATGCACCTGGTATTACCTCTAAGGGCCTAGATGGTAAGGGAAGCATTCATCCCGTGAGCATCACTATGACTACAGGAGACCATGCTTCGGGCTCCACTCTGCATGGGTCTTCTGGTGTTGTTGTTGCGGAGGTCTCGGCTCCTGTCTTGGGCTCCACCTCTGGGTCGTTCTCTCCTGCTACTATCGTTTTACAGGGGGCCCCTTCCCCTAGAGCCTCCTTCCCGATTCCTAAAATAATAGACGCGTTGCACTACAAAAGGATCCAAAAATCTCACGATGAAGCTGCTACTCCTCGCAAGACTGAACCTCTATCTCCCGAACTCCTAGTATAGAGATGGGATGGAGATTTATTTGGAAGCTTCCCTATAATTGAAGACAATCCCAGTCCCTTGAATGCATAAGCAAGCACCTAAGGCTGTTATGGCAGACCCCAGATCCTTTTTACGAAGGTTAGCGTATTGGGTTTCCTTGTTTTTGCTTTTTAGTTTATTGTCATGCACTACTTGTTTTCTTGAGCATAACCAGTCTTATGTTTTTAGTGGTCGGTTGTGATTATATCTATGACCCTCAGCCCATTTGTTGGCAGGTCTACAAAGGCCCTATTTTGTTTTTTCTGCTCTACGAGAGGCTCTAGAATGCTCTCAGAACTATAGAATCTCATGTGCATGTAATATTTTTCGTACTCTAATATAATTTCTCCCTGCAGTTTACAAAAAAAAAAAGATATAACAGTTTATCACATAGGGAAATATTAAAAGTTTAATTTGAGGATTTAATTTGCTATGGACAATACAATTAAGATATAAAAATTTATCACATAAGTAAATATATATTAATATAGGTTACATAGATTAAATATAGGTTAATATCAATGTGTATCACAAAGTTTAAATTGAAGATTTTATTAGGCATAGATAACACAATTAAGTTATAAAAATTTACTTTGTATGTAAAAATATAATGATAAAGATAGAGATGTTAATGATTTAAAAGCCCTTCTTATTATTGAGTTTTTTAATTTGATTGTTTACATAATTTAGGTAATTTAGAGTTAGCTTACTTTTATTAAATAATGAAAAAAAATTATGTTATTCAAATTTTTATTAATATTTAATAATTTTCTTTTGTTAAATTAAAGTAACAAAGGGAAAAATAAATCATTAATTTACATCATTTTCATTTAAAACTTATAATAGTTGTAAATTTTTATTATAGTGGGAATGGAAAAAAAAGGTTTATATATAATATGAATTAAATTATATATAAAATATTTAAGAAAATGAGATTTTGAAAATTATTTATTATTAATATTTAGTGAAATCAAAGATATATTTGAATATACAAAATGCATATTATATGAATGTTCTTAATTTCCATAAAACTCATAAAAAAATGATCACTTGCACATGCTAACTTTTTTTTCAACAAGGAAAAAAAACCACTTATTATTATTCATAATGAATGAAAGAGAGCAATGTTGATTACATCATAGATAATATTTTACTACACGTTGGAGCATTACGACCAACTATAGAATAAAACATCATATGTCAACATAAGCTACTTAGCCTCATAGCAATCCTAAAAATTACAATCCAACTTGAATTACATTTGTTGACTCAAAAACATATAGAGTAGTCAAAAAACTGAAAGTTACTCATGGAATAATTATATATAATCAAAATGACTCTGCATACCATAGGAAGAGATCCATTGGAAACAATCAAATTTTACTTGTGTTCTTCCTAGTGTAGAAAACCTTCATCTAGGCCAATAGATTTTTTCAACAAAGTATCTACCCCAGTCTTTAGTTCAATAAAAATGTGCTGAAAAGATAAATTATTAAAAACTGAAAACAGGTCCTTGATGTTTTGACTTCAATGCTCAATTCAAATCATATGTAATTTGCATCTCCCTAATGTCGAAACAATAATTACTTTCGAATCACCAAACACTTATAATGACACAATTCCAACATTAACGAAAAACGTCAATAATGCCCATAAACCTAGAATTTCTTCCCTAGTGTTGGTCCTAGAGCCACAACCCATCCATATGGATAAAAAAATTCATCTTTAAGTTCAATGACCATACCACCACCACAGAGGCCAAACTTAGTATCCCCATCAAAATAACCAACTGCATTTGTACCAGATCAATAATATATCTCTGGTTTTTGTTCTTTTCTTCTCTACAGTGTTCCAAAAAATAACCAATGATTTTAGAGCAAATAGAAGCAATATTTTGCTTCATGTTATTTGATATTGCATCATTTCTATATCTGCACACCCCCCAAAAAATAAATCTAGGTAGCTCCTATAGTTTTCCCACCTTATCTACCGATTGTTCTAAAGTTTGTTCCAAGGAAAGAGTACGCCGAGAAATAGTGATATGAAAATCAATTGTGATCATCCTCTAAATATTTTTCGTAACGGAATAGTGGGAAAACGAATTGTCTATAGATTCCCCATCTTGTTGGAACATGATACAATTATATGGGCCATGCTAACCTGTTTTTAGTAAATTATCCAATTTTAATATTCTATTTTTTAAATGAAGCCAAAGGAAACAATTCAATTTAAGTAGAAGGTGTCACTTCCAAACTTTTCTAAACCATCATTTTTCTCTAAAATCAGTAGAAGTAAAAGATATAGCTTCATAAAGCGATTTAGCACTAACTTGTCTGGTAGGATTCCAATTCCAAACAAGAGAGTCTTCATCATTAGTCAGTCTAATGGATGCATGTCTAAGACCCTTTAAATACTTACCCCATTCAATTTCGAGTTCTCCATCTAGTCCCAGTTCACCTGAAGACAACCACTGTGAGGGACTAAGATCTAGACACATAGGTCTCATAACATGTGCCAGACATTTGAAACCATTTCCAGATAAATGGTTAATTAATGAGAGTGAAAGGTTATAACATTAACACATTATACAACCTCACGAGAACTCTATACTCAAAATTAGAACTCTATCCCTAAATATAATTTTTTTTGTGTCAAAAACACCAAAATCAACCTTCAAATTGAAAAGTGATGTTGTTGGTTACAACACTCTTTTTTGTTTCAAGGTTAAAAATACATCCATTTCCTTAAAAACCCATATTGTTGCTAACAACAGCCTTCAAATCAACCCTTGAATAGAAAACTAATGCTACTAGTCGCACATTGGTATTTTCAAACGAAAAAATTATAACTTGTTTGAAAGCATGGACTTGACAATTAGTATTATTGCTAGAAAAATCTTAAAATCAACTTCTAAATCGAAAAGTAACGCTAACATTGCAACATTTTTTAAACCATGGCCTTGAAAAATACGTCCTCCCCTATTCATGGCGATCACCCTCCCCGTTTTTTTGTTTTTTGTTTTTGAACATTTATATAAAATAACTACAGAAAAATGAAATGTTTGATTAAACAATGAAATTTTTTTATTTAAAAATAAAAAAATTATTAAAAAATGAATTTTTTATTAAAAGAAATATATATTTAAAGAAAATTATTAAAGTAAAAAAAAAACATATTAAAATTTAAAAAAAAAAATGAAAAAAAAACACAAAGACATTTCAAAAACACTATTTTTTTAATTAAAAATTAAAAACAAAACTATTAAAAAATTAAAAAAGTTAAAAATTAAAAAAATAAAGAACAAATTAAACAAAATAAATAAATAAACCCTAACTGCTTCCTCGTCGCCTGCCATTTGCCTCCACCTCCCTCCCCTCGCCCCCAACACCCCTTCCCACCCCTCCCCCACCACCCCTTCCCCCTTCCCCCTGCTCCCCTTCCCTGCCCCTCCCCTTTCCCTCTGCCACAACCCCTTCTACCCCTACCCGGCCTCCCCGCCCAATGGATTTATAAATTTATTATTTTAATATTTTATGTTTATATATATATATTTTTTAATTTTTAATTTTTTGTAAGCTAGTACCCATGGGGATTTGAATTTGTGACCTTCCATTTACAACTTCCATCTCATGATTTACTCATTACCAATTTCTTTTTAATTAATTCCTTTTTTGAGTTTTTTTAATTTATTAATTTTGCATTTTTTAATTTTTTAATATTGTTATATATTTTTTTCAAATACCAATAAATAATTTCAAAACAAAAATTGTTAAATTTGTTAATTTTTAAAAATTGGTCTTTTCTTATGTGATTAAAAAAACGATCAACTGGTTTCCAAATTTTTGTAATTTTATCCCGGCAAAAAAATGGTGCGCTACCGGTAGCACCATTTTTCGATTTGAGGGTAAAAATAGCCACTAAATGCAACCTATAGAAAAAATGAGAACTATTTAGAGTTCTTTCCAAATTGTATAATGTGTTCATTCTTCACCTCCTACATAAGGATCAATTCCAATATGAGCCAAATTGTCATTGCCAACTTTCCAAGATAACCACCTCCCCAACCATGGATAGTGTTGTACAAAACCTCTGCAAAATTTATAACCATGACTAACATATTTCGCATTATTTCGGACCCATTCCTTAGTTGTAAATTTCTTCAAATATTTGTTTTCAATATTTCACTCTAGAGACCCTTCCCAAACAATCCTCTACGGAAACTCTTAAGAATAAGAGAAACATTAAAACACAGGAGATTCTTGATGCCCCAACCACCTAGTCTTTTAGGGAGAGATGTCATTTCCCAAGAATCCAAGTGCATCTTATCTTTTCTGATAGACCCATACAATAATAAATGCATGGTCTTGATTCATAGGAGGTTGAGGATGAGGAGAAGGAACTTCAAGCATTAATTTCTTTAATTTCTTTAACTAGACCTTAGTTAGTTCTATGTTTAAACACTACTACAATTTTGACTTTTAGGGGGGGTTTTCTTGTGCCCCTAAAAGTCACTTTAGGTGTATTTTTGGCTTTGTTGGCGATCTCTACAAGACACGCCCAATAACAATGACGCTAAAAGTCTATGCTCTTAGGGGCGGTTTTGGAAGAGACCAAAACCGCCCCCAAAAGTCACTTTTGGGGGTGGTTCTAAACCCCCACAAAAGTCACTTTTAGGGGAGGTTTAGAACCCCCTCTAAAAGTCCCTCCTACAAACCTTTGGGGGTGGTTTCAAACCCCCCTTGTAGGTACCTACGGGGGTGGTTCCAAACCCTCCCTAAAAATCCATCTTACAAACCATTGGGGATAGTTCTACCCCCATGTAGATATCTACAGGAGCAGTTTTAACCCCCATTAGGGATAGTCCTACAAACATTTTGGGGAATTTTTAAACCCACTCCCATAGATACCTATAGGGGCGGTTTGGAACACCTCCCCCCCTCGTAGATACCTACAAGGGCGGTTTGGAACCCCCCTATAGATACCTACGAGGGCAATTTTGAACCCCCTTAAAACTCCCTCTTATAAACCTACGGTGACGGTTTTTAACCCCCCCCCCCCCCTCGCTGTAAATAATCTCTTACAAATATACAATGGTAGATCTAAACCACCCACACAGAAACATACCAAGACAGTTTGAAACCCCCCTTGTAGCCATTAATATAAATCATCATATAAAATATTTTATTAAAAATACCAATATTGCAATATCATTAGGGCACAGAGGAATCAAACCACAAACATCCTGCTTGTAAGAAGGGGCTCTTCCATTGAGCTAAAAACCTTTAATAATTGGGGAGAGGAGTAATATTAAATCCCAAATTGCATCATTGGTAATTCTAAGAAATACCATAACATTCAAATACAACCATACTTAAAATCCAATTTATATTTATTTTTCCAAAGACAATAATAAGCACAAAATTATACATGTATAATAAGCAGAGGGAATTTAATCAAAGGTACATACAACAACAACATAAAGTTGTTCTTGACTAAGGTCATCATCCAAATGTCTCACCAACCCATAATCTGAGAGGCCTAGTTCTTGGATTTGTAGCATATCCAATGAAATGTCATAGATAGGTGTCTTAAGTGAGGCAGTGTTGACATTGAAGTTTCAGAATAAAATGTTGCATACCTATGTATAAAATGAACATTGTAATAAGGAAGTTCCGAGTGGAGAGTGGTAACAAGTCTAACGTGACACAAGTGTTGGCCTAAATCTTGATATAATCTAATTTGTATTCGATGTGGGAAACCAAAATCATGTGTTTATTGGGTGGAGATAAAAGAATATTACAACTGCCCTACTAGAACCTCCATCCCCAAATCAAAGTTCAACCTTCTTCCCATCTAATGAGTTCAATCATAAGTTATTAATATTTTCAACATTCCCATAATTCCCCTCTTCCTAGACTTGGAAATCACCCACCTTGATTTTTATGAGAGTACTAGACCAAAACATCTCACAATCTTCATTAGATTTACTCTTGTGGATGCATGAACTCTCTGCAATCACAAGGAGATATTTAGAAAACATATTAACTATCTTTGAGGCACAAAATCTATCCCTTTATTTTTCACATTTAATACTTAAGAAAGTCATTATTGAGACAAAGAAGTCCCTTTTTCACAAATAATTGAGCTTGACAAATGTGGCAAACTAACCAATGACTGGAAGATGTAAGGCTGTCATGTTGGAATAGATATAGCCAACAATCTGAACAAGTTCTAGGGCCCATGCCACTTTACATTTATGTAATATAATTGTAGTTTGATCATATATGAAAAAAATCATATTTCATAATTAAAACATATGTGCTTTTCTCATGCTCTCCTGATTTGTAATTCTATATACAACCTGGAATTGACAAGATACATGAGGCCATGTGTAGAGTCTAAATCAATAGCTACGCATCCTAACATCAGACCTTGAATTGAAAGTAAGCTTAGAAAAACCTATAACCAATGCAAACATACAACATATAAATTCAACCTATACAACCTGGAATTGACAAGATACATGAGGCCATGTGTAGAGTCCGAATCAATAGCTATGCATCCTAACATCAGGCCTTGAAACGAAAGTAAGCTTAGAAAAACCTGTAACCAATGCAAACATACAACATATAAATTCATTACTCACAATCACAATGAGATTACAAGATAGTTATTTGAACATAAGTTTATGTAAACATTGATTAGAGCAATCATGCAATATAGAAGAAAGTTGTAAATCAATTCTCAAAAGTGCAATTTATTTACCTACTAATAAAGGGAACCAAAAGTACATTTGATCATGTTCATGAGTAAATTTTAGATTGCCTAGCCCAATAGAAGATGAAGTGGGAGGCTTACCATCTTTTTCCTTACTTTGTTTTTTGAAGAAATGAGCCCCCTGACTGCAACACGTTTTAGAGCACAAAAATGAAGAAATGGAACTGCATTGAGACTAATATCCTTGTTGAATCTGTTAATTGTAAATGCAATTAGATAGTTGACACAATCTGTGCATGTGGTAATCTCTGTCTTTGTTATGTAAGGGAAATAGTCTCGCACATACGAAATATGGAATGCATGTTCTCTCACTCACATAGTCTCAAAGGTGTCCCACAAGGGCTGCAACATGCCTAGAACTACCTTAGAAATGCCTAAAAGTACCCTACAGGTCCAATTGAGGATCCCACTATGTTCCTCACTCGCACCACTACACTGTTTTCAAATTTTCACTATAGGCATATGCCAATCATATGGAATGCATTATCCGAGATGGACTTGTTTTGGAAAAAAGATCAATTTAGAAACATTGCTTAAGAGGTAATGGAGGTGATCCTGCAATTTCCTCAAATATAGGCTCATTGTAATAAATGCATTTAACCACTTCCATCATTACAAAAATAAAAAAATATGCAATGTGCCCACCAGCTGACCCACTAAGAGAGGGAAGATGATAACCATATGTGGGGCTTTCTCATTCTATCACCCCATTCATTAGAATGATATGGTAAAGCATTTGCGTGCAGATGTAAAACTAATCAAGTATGCACAACGGAATTTAACTTATCCACACACATTACTCATACATACAACATATCAACAGTCATCAAATTAATACATGACATAAGTAAATACATAGATAGAAAAACACTTATCTCCATTTTGCAATTGTCCCAAACAACTAGCTATGTTGCTGCAACGTTCCACCCAACCATAGGCCAGTTGTGTTCATCAATCTCTCAACACAACTGCCACCCCCGAGCTAGGCATGATTCCCTCAAGGAAAAGGGGACATTCACACTCTCACAACCAATTAATCATTCCATCTGAGCCAAGCCAATCCATAGCTGGGTTCATCAGGTTACAATTGAACCCTAGATGATTACACTCAAGCTCAAGCCCAAGCCATGGATACCCAAACCCATACCCAACATACTCTTCTCTCACACAGTAAGCACAAACAGGGGGCATGGATACACATTTTTAACATTGGGATTTACAAATAAGATGGCCACGGGTTTTCCCAAAAATGTTCCCAACCAAAAATGGATTGTGGGATGGGGCAACAACCACAGGGAGGAAAAATGATTTCTTCCCCAAATATCTCAACCTTCAACAGCCCAAAACGGTCTCTATTGAACCCCCGTTCGATTTCCCCTTCTTCCCCACTGGTATACAACACAAAAACGCCCTTCTCTACAGGGAGAATGAAGAAAAACGCAGCAAACATGTGTGGAAAATGCCCAGGTAGCTCTAAACTCGTGAGGGAGAAAGAATGATGGTTGCATAATGGCTTGGGGGAGAAATTCATGGCTCTTTTCTTGCCCAAGAAGCAAAACGCGAATTCTCATGCAGGGTGGTTTTCCCATACCCAAATTTGGACAGCCATACCTCCCATTCCCCAAGGCATTAACTACCTCAACCAACTCTTGGGAGAAATCAATGATTGGGTACAAAAGCCAACATGGGTAGTTGAGGGTTTGATGGGTTCTCTCATTGACACTTGGCTTGACTTGATTGGCTCAAGGGTTTTAATGTTTTCTCTCCCAATTCCTTGTGAAATCATGCCCCCATCTCTTTGTTGCATTGCATAGCTAGTTGTGGGTATTTTTATTAAAATGCATATTACATGGTATTTGAATTTTCAATGTGCATTGCTAGCACACAAATCATATGCATCACTAAATCAATGGCGAGGCCTTGGCCTTGAGCTCCTCACCATGATTTCATAACAATATTACATCATTTATAATGTTAATGCCATGGGGTCAAACTGGGGACATTACATTCCCCTCCCCTTGGAATAACACTGTCCTCGGTGTTCCAACACTTTGGACTATATACCCACTTTACACATGATTCAAAATTCACAAAATGTGGCAGGTCTGTCCTGCATTTCATCCCTTTACTTTGAGCTTTTGGGACCAATTCCTTTGGCTTCCACAATCATTCCTGCTGGCTTGATCGTCTATCTCTGCAGGTGGGCATTGCCCTACAACGATCCCTTTCTTTTATTTACCTTCCAGCTGTTCTACACGTCTGGAATTCCATGGATGCCATCTTTCTTGTTGTCCCGACAACTATCTGAGGAATATTTCTAGCCCAAAACAAATGATCTCTGGTCTACTGCCATGATCACGGTGCACATATGGCTCTCTCTTTTCTCACTAGCAACACTTGGCTAGTAATAGCTGTAATCAATGGCTTTCAATTTCTCACCTATGAGACTCATCATGGCAATTCCTGTTAGGACAAGCATAACACAATGTTAAAATTAGTCAATTATTTTCCCAATTGACATGGTACGTCCATGCTTTACTCATGAGACTTCCACACATTTCACGCTTTCCCAATATAAACATGAACTCATTCATGTTCATCCTTTCACCGGAAAATGACCATTTCAGCATTCACAATTCATTTCAAGCAATTAAACACAAATTGTTTTCATTTATGACATGCACTCAATAGTCTTTGTTTCTGAGATGCATCAGTCAAAAGGAAAGAGAAGAGTAAGAGTTTCCCCCTCTTAGTCTTGTTCCAATCTGGAGCCACACCATCACATGTGGTTCTATGCTCCTAGCCTCTTTCACTTCAATGTGAATGCTTGGCATGCCATTTATTGGCTATGACATTTTAGTGTCTAAGGTCTGTCTAATGCTTTTGAACTAGGGAACCCTTCCCTGTTGTTGCTTACAGAACCTTTGGCTGCTAGGACCCACACAGTTCCACTAGCACCATCTTTCATTACTGCTCGTACTGAGCTCTTTAGGATAGTCATATGTCCGCATGCATCCTCCATATGCTCTCATAATCCTTGCTTCCAGCAATACCTATACTCAAACATTGAATTATTTCACATGTTTAGTGTATTTTCATAGGATCCATCTCTAGACAAGAGTTTGAGAAAATCATAATCAAATCATATACACACGTATATTCATAAGCAAGGAGTTGCAAGATAACCAAATACTTATCTGTATTGGATGTCTTCACTTTACTCCACAGGATCCTTCTTCGCTTTCCAAGCATTGGATTTCTCGTGGATATAATAATGAATGTTGGGCCAGCACACAGGCTACTCCACAACCATTCGAATAGGCAATGCTAGGCCAGTACGCTGACTGGTTTTATCAATTGTTTAAGGGAATGTTTGGCCAGCACGCCGGCTGCTCCTTAACATCAAGTGGTTAATGTTCCCACCAACTCTTCCTTGAATTTACCAAGAATTTTATAGCGTCCAACCAGTTACTCTCTGGCTTTACCAAGAATTTATAGATCTCAACCAGTTACTCTCTGGCTTTACCAAGCATTAATAGCTCTCAACCAATTACTCTCTGGCTTTACCAAGCATTTGTAGCTCTCAACCAGTTACTCTCTGGCTTTACCAAGCATTTGTAGCTCTTTCAGGGTCCTTGCTTCCTGTAATGGGAAAGGTTTCCAATAAAGAAACAACAGTGCATTAGCTTGGTTGTCATAAGACTTATACCTGAAGTCTTCATTATTCCAAACAAGAAATAAATGAAAATGAATACTTATCTGTATTATGCATTTTCCTTGCTACTCCACAGGTTTCCTTCTCTGCTTTACAAGCCTTGGATCACCTGTGGGGTGGATGCTTGGCCAACACACCTGCTACTCCACAACATCATCCGAATAGGAAATGCCAAGCCAGTGCGCCGACTAGGTTTATCAGGCATCCCAAAAATCAATATGCTAAGCGAGTATGCTGACTGGGTTTATCAAGCATTTAAAAAAAAAATCAATATGCTAAGCTAGTACGCCGACTGGGTTTATCAAGCATATGACAATCATTTCCAAGCCAGTTCTCTGACTGGGTTTGTCAGGAAATAACACCCAAATAACCAATACCTCCACAACATGCAAATAGGCAATGCCAAGCCAGTATGCCGAATGGGTTTGTCAGGCATCAATCTAACAACATGCTAAGCCAGTACATCGACTGGGTTTATCAGGCATCCAACAACCATCACCAAGCCACTACATCGACTAGGTTTATCATGATTACGTGGCTCCTTCTCTTATGCAACCAGTGGTTCCTTCCAGGAACTCCATAGGTGACTCACTTGACTGCATGCTAGCATGGCCCCACAATACCTACTCACACTACACAAGCATGATACCCATTTTCTGCAACACAGCTCCTCGGGCCTATCCACCCCTTCTAGTGTCCTTTAGTGTGAGCGTAGAAAAGTTACCACTGCCCATACAGTCCTCTTGAGCACCCTTTCTTCACTTTGCCTCTTACGTGCAACACCAAATTGCATCTGTGTAAGCTGATAGCACAAGAAGGATAAGCAGACTCATCAGTATTGTTGCTAAAAAATTGTAATCATATTTCATATCATCCACTATCAAGTATTGAAACACCAGGAATGCGTCCATTCCCTTAGGGTGTAGTCAATATTGAAAACCCTAACATAACCCATCACCCGAAAGGTATGCATCCCTTTCCGATGTGAGCCATGTAGGCCTTAGTCACACTCAAGCAGTTTGGAACAATAATGAAATAATAAAACATGCTCTGCATATTAAATCTAATAACCAGACATGTATATCCTTAGTTAGGGTTACCGAATACTCATTCATTTCACAAATGTATATTTTCTTCATTTGCGAAGAATGGGGGCTCCCTTCTCTGAGTCAATAGTCCTTTGGTTTGCCACCCCAATCTTTTCTCATGCCATAACCCACACAAGCCTTCTTGGCATAATTTACTGTCACACTCACATGCTTTACCAACACGCAGTTCAGCTAAGACATTATCAACATTTACAATGGCGTTTCACCCGAAACCCATTTCCAAAGCATGGGATCCTTCCCATCTAGTTTGGCTTTTGCAGGCCGTCACACATGGTCTTCCTACAATGTGTCATCCTGGCACACCTTGTCAAATAGCCAAACAGTCAGCAACATTTAGCAATAAGCTTCAAATATGATTGTTCCATAACAAATCAATAGCATTAATAATTAAATTCAATATGAATTTACAATTATGTCTCCTACAGAAATTGATTTGCTTAGCAATGAGTCTCTCCTCATATTGTTTGGCTCTTATAAGTGGTATCACTCTGCTCATTATGGTTTCACCCTTGCTACCATACATGAACATCCACCTATAACATGTCCTCCTGACATAATTCTATATAAGCCAAACAGTCATTAGCAATTATAAGCAAATTCTCAAATCTGAAATTTGTAAATATGTTTTCCTACAGAAATTAGATTTGCAACTATGAGACTATTCTCATAAACTTAAACCAGACAATTTTCAGATTTGTCTCATGCATAAATTTACAACCATGAGAACCTTCTCATAACCTTTGGCTTCTGCACATGGTAGATCTCGGTCTTTACTATGGACTTATCCTCATTGCCATACGCAAGACTTTTCTACTTGGAAGCTGAAACTTCAATCAGCCAAACACGTTGTGAGTATCTATGCACATAGTCATTCATCGCCATAACAGTCACTGAAATGATCTCAGAATTATAATACTCAATAATTTAAACACCTTCAGCTGTTTAACATTTGAAATGCAGTGAAAATATATATACATTTCTATATATGCATCATTATCACAATAAAATTGCAAGACATAGTCACACTATCCATGCAATTTAAATAACTGTAAATACTCATTACTTCATACTCCATGCAGCTCTGTCCTTCCAACAGAGTGCTTTGGTAGCCCATCACATGTCCACCTTCTTCATGCAGTCCTTCTCCTACATTCTTAGTAGCTTATGGGATGGTCTTAGGATTAGCAATAGCCCACCATTTCATCTATTATCTAGCTGCATTGAAACATATATATGTCATACCCATGCATTCACACAATGCATTTCAAAATGTGTACTTACACATGCATGCATGTTTATTACATTTACCATATATTTCAATGCACATCTCTTCAATGCCATCTTGCATGATTTCCTGAATACTATGCATTCAAACATACTATGGCCTAACCGTAATAGGTCCATAAGTCCTCAGTTGCTTTGGTTGTTAAACTCTCAACCAATATTCACCAATGGCATAATATGAATTCATATGAATGCATTGAGGTTTCTAGAAACTATAGGGTGTAAGGCTCCTTGCCTTCATTTACCCACACCTGACCATACTTGGTAGGTTAACATTCGTATTTAGGCACTCAATACCACATGCAGACCAAATCATCATAGTTTAACTGTAGTTGAAGGGATCTTACTAAATCCTCCTTCAACATTCATGCAACTAAGCATAAATAACCATTACCTGCATGGCTGTTATTAATATCGCTTGATGTTACCTGATCAGTCAGCCTCTTACCAAGGCTACTCAGTCCTTTTGCCAACATCATGATCATGGATTTGTTGCACCATCCTCTCTTCATGAGGTTGTATGCAACAATCATTATCCACATCCTTTAGCCATGCTTCGGTTGTCTCTGGTCCTACAACCAATACGTACACAAGTTAATTATTATAACCACCATCATTTGATCTTAAGTGGCTCATTGCACATGTAAATCCTTACTTTTTATCAATATGCAATATCATATACATGCAAAAACATTTTCACATACACTTGTGCAATATGCCATCTATCTATCCCTTTTGCATTTCCAACATTCCTATGCCATAACTTGTAAAATACAAAAACAATAGCAATAGCGGAGTTAAGAAATTATCCCTTTCCAAGCATGACATGGGGTCCCTTCTCCACGTCATAGCTGATCCTTTTCTTGGTTTCCCTACCAAGCACACAAGGAATCATTAGCTATGATCTTCTCATGAATTAGCAATTTAGTATATACATATGTATATAACATTCATTATGCCATTCTTATGCTATAAACAAAGATAGTTTAAGGTGAGGAATTTCCCCTTTCATCCTCCATAAGGGGTATTACAACCCATTACTCTTACTAAGGATTCTGCAACCTTCTATGAAATTCTTGCTCTTCATCCTAAGAATGCATTTCACACTTTCAACGACTGTCTTCCGGGGAATGACGGGGGTCAAGGGGGCTTGCCGCCTTGTGGCTTCCCTGCGCCACTGCAGGGCGGGTCGAGGGAAACGCCCTTGTTTTTTTGTTTTTATTTTTTTTTTAGAAATCTTGCCGCAGTTGCGGGGCGGTTTGCTGAATGCTTCCGCAATTGCGGGGCGATTCGCCGAATGCTTCCGCAGTTGCGAAGCAATTCGCTGAATGCTTCCGCAGTTACGGAGGACATTGGGAAATTATTTTCGTAGTTTTGGAAGAGAATTCCTTCCACAGTTTCGGAAGAGAATTCCTTCCATAGTTTCGGGGCGGTTTGCTGAAGTCTTCTGCAATTGCGGGATGATTCGCTGAAGTCTTCCACAGTTATGGAACGATTCACTGAACTCTTTTGCAGTTGCGGAATGATTCACCGAACTCTTCCGCAATTTCAGAATGATTCGCGAAACTCTTCCACGATTGCGAGACGACTTGCGGAATCCTTCCGTAGTTTCGGAAGAGAATTCCTTCCGCAATTTCGGAAGAGAATTCCTTCCGAAAATTTCCTTTCGACGCCGGACACTTAGAAAATTTTCCGCTGTTTTGGAGCAGTTTGCCAAATTCTTCCGCGTTGCAGAAAAACTCGCGGAATCCTTCCGCAGTTTCGGAAGAGAATTCCTTCCGCAATTTCAGGGCGGTTCGCGGAACTCTTCCGCAAATTTCGGAACGATTTCCCGAACTCTTCCGCGTTGCAGAACGATTCGCAGAATCTTTCCGCAGTTTCGGGACGATTTCCCGAATTCTTCCCAAAACAAACTTAAACAAAATTTTTCAAAAACACTTGAAACAATTTTTGAGTTCCTTCTTTTCTTCTTCCTGTGATGACTGCTGCCTAGCAAAATGTAACCTTACCCCTGCAACTATCCAATTGAGCTAGCTAATCTTGATGGTAGTACCTGTAGTGATTAGGAAGGAATCTTCCCTTGTAATTGTAATTGGATTTGGCCCACAGAGGCCCAATGCTGCAACCAGTGCTCTGATACAAAAATGTAATGTGCCCACCTGCTGACCCACTAAGAGAGGGAAGATGATAACCATATGTGGGGCTTTCTCATTCTATCAGCCCATTCATTAGAATGATATGGTAAAGCATTTGTGTGCAGATGTAAAACTAATCAAGTATGCACAACGGAATTTAACTTATCCACACACATTACTCATACATACAACATATCAACAGTCATCAAATTAATACATGACAGAAGTAAATACATAGATAGAAAAACACTTATCTCCATTTTTCAATTGTCCCAAACAACTAGCTATGTTGCTGCAACATTCCACCCAACCATAGGCCAGTTGTGTTCATCAATCTCTCAACACAACTGCCACCCCCCGAACTGGGCATGATTTCCTCAAGGAAAAGGGGACATTCACTCTCTCACAACCAATTAATCATTCCATCTGAGCCAAGCCAATCCATAGCTGGGTTTATCAGGCTACAATTGAACCCTAGATGATTACACTCAAGCTCAAGCCCAAGCCATGGATACCCAAACCCATACCGAACATACTCTTCTCTCACACATTAAACACAAACAGGGGGTAGGGATACACATTTTTAACAATAGGATTTACAAATAAGATGGCCACGGGTTTTCCCAAAAACGTTCCCAACCAAAAATGGATTGTGGGATGGGGCAACAACCACAGGGAGGAAAAACGATTTCTTCCCCAAATATCTCAAACTTCAACAGCCCAAAATGGTCTCTATTGAACCCCGGTTCTATTTCCCCTTCTTCCCCACTGGTATACAACACAAAAATGCCCTTCTCTACTGGGAGAATGAAGAAAAATGCAGCAAACATGCCTGGAAAACGCCTAGGTAGATCTAAACTCATGAGGGAGAAAGAATGATGGTTGCATAATGGCTTGGGGGAGAAATTCATGGCTCTTTTCTTGCCCAAGAAGCAAAACGCGGATTCTCATGCAGGGTGGTTTTCCCATACCCAAATTTGGACAGCCATACCTCCCATTCCCCAAGGCATTAACTACCTCAACCAACTCTTGGGAGAAATCAATGATTGGGTACAAAAGTCAACATGGGTAGCTGAGGGTTTGATGGGTTCTCTCATTGACACTTGGCTTGACCTGATTGGCTCAAGGGTTTGAATGTTTTCCCTCCCAATTCCTTGTGAAATCATGCCCCCATCTCTTTATTGCATTGCATAGCTAGTTGTGGGTATTTTTATTAAAATGCATATTACATGATATTTGAATTTCCAATGTGCATTGCTAGCACGCAAATCATATGCATCACTAAATCGATGGCGGGGCCTTGGCCTTGAGCTCCTCACCATGATTTCATAACAATATTACATCATTTATAATGTTAATGCCATGGGGTCAAACTGGGGACATTACAAAATCTATCTAATTCACATTAAAACAATTACTTCCAACACTTAGATAATCCTCAACTCCAAAATTGTATGCATAAATATTGGTACACACAAAATGTATTTCCTTGAAGCCTAAGGATATCATTACATGTAAGCTCAAATGAATCAAGTTCAATTTAAAATATTGGCAAATATATAATAGTTTCAAATTCAAGAGAATTATCCAAAGACATAACTATTTACAAGCTATCCTAGAAGTAAATACTAAAAGATAAGGCAATCCACAGGCTATCACAAGCCTGATGTCGATGTTATAAATATCCATGGGCTCCTTCAATTGTATGGAAAACCACTAAATTACCAACCAAACATTTCTTCCTCAACATCTTTGGAAGTGTCATATGATGCATTGCAATGCAAAATAGAAGAAGTATATATGCATCATGGCAGTCCAAACACCAAATCTAACAAAGGAATCCTTATCTATGTAACGAAAAAGAGAAAGAAAAATGATAATGGCTAGAGCGGGTACCCATGAAAATGAACCCCGCACATGTGGATTTCTATCCCATGGAACAAACAATCTTAATCTGGTTGTACCCCAAACAATATAGACAATGTTACTGCACAACCAATCCACACTTCACACAAACTAATATATAGCACTCCTAGAAACAATATATGAAGTTTTATTGCACAACCAATCCATATTTTACATGACCCAATAGATAAAAACCCTAACTAAGGATTCAATGACTATAACCAAAAACAAGATTAGCATTACTACAATTTTCTAATGCTTGTTTCAACATATAAATGGTATCTCCTAACAATTAGTGATCTGGCTACTAGATAAACTATGACCAAGGTAGTTATAGATAGCGAGTTGGTTGGATGCAAATACCAAAACATAGCTTGTCTATTAGAGGAACATAGTAGCTCCCCTTCTACATTAACAAAATAATGAGCTCTATGAAGAGGTTGAACATTGGCAAAATCATACCTATCTCAAATAACCTTGAATGTGGAACTGACTGCTACAATATAGTATACCTATAACCCTGTCAGATAGATGAAATTAAAACATATATAAAATTGAAGTTGATGATGAACAATATAGGCTTGTATGGTACCAAGATTTAAATAGCATATGTAGCAAATTTAACATAGTCAACCACATTGGCATGCTCAAAAAATCACTTGAGATATGCTTTCATCGAAACCAAAAATAAACTCACATAAATTCTACAATTATGATTCAAAAATAGATTTGATACTTATTAATACCATGTAAACCTATTGTATGGAAAAAAAAAGAAAAAAATGCAAAATTTTCCAGAGTGAGATATGTGTTTGAATAGCATTGGATGTTTTCATCTGACAATGATTTTAGAAGTAATAAGGTTTATTTGGCTACAAGGCCTTTCAGACAACAATAATTTATCTTTAGACCAAGCAAAGTTTATTTTCATATGCTACTAAGCAAAAAACAATTATTGTAACTAGTTAGAAGCATTTTAGCAAAGGAACATAAAATATATTTTCCCATCCATTATGTGCTCTTATTTTGATATATAAGATCGAGATATTTATTAAACTATAGAGGAAAATACACATGGCCTATACCAAATTTGAATTAAAGAAAGAACAATTTATAAACAAAATGTTGAGTTGGTTGTAGTCATAATAAATACCCATGAAATATATAATCCTTAAAGTGATCATCAACCAAACACAACAACAATAGGTATTTTCTGGAGTTGGTCCAAAATTCCAGATTAATTCTAGATGAAATTCAAGATACATAGGTACTAGGTTTTTGTTGAATTGAGAAAAATATATCATTTGTATCTACTGTGAAAACAAACAACGATAATAGAATGCAACTCTCACAAGTATTGTGAGGATTCAATACAGTATACTTGAATATGAGACTCAATTCTCATTAATATTCATCTCAAGAAGCACTAGGATTGTAACTTCAAAAGAAATGTGCAATATCATTTGGTGTATACTATTTAGAGAACAACTATAATAGAAAACAAAAACACCAAAATGAATTTTATAAAGTTGATTCCAAATGAGATTCCATGGTTACATGTTCTCGTATTAGATAAATCATGGAATAATGTGTTACTGGAAGGACATTTTTTAAGTTTCTTGGATTCCAACAAAACTTCATTGAGCTACATGAGCAACAACTATTTTCATAGTCTTTGACGGTAGTCCCAAGTGTAAATTTAGAATGCTTACAACAATAATGAGCCAAGTTCAAAACCCAACATCCTTTCTCCCTGTTTTATCATGGTATTCTATGCAGGAAAACAATGCTAAGTGTTAATCTTAGCTAACTTTTCAGCATTGAAAACTTCAATCAATGCAAAACATATTCACAACTATTGTTACATTCAAAATCAAATTGCTAGAGCCAATTTCCACCATACCAAAGCAAGAAGAATTTATGTGAATTTAAACACGGAATGTGTAAAACTTAATTGGATCAAACTCTGCAACGAGTATGGACATTAAGCAAAGTATTGAAATACCCAATATCAATATATAAACACAATGTGTATTAATCTTGTGATCTATAAGCATGATCATATTCAAAATGCATAGAATTTGGATTAGGGTGAAAGCTGATTGCTTGACACACAAGACCAATATGGATTGCTCAAAATTTTACAACATCTCCCCCATGCTAGGATATAGAGCACCTTGCTAATCTAGCTATAATAAACAAGACAAAAATGGGCTAGTATTATATATATATATAAGGGAAAGGACTATTGTTAATGAAAGAACTATTGTTAAGGGAAGGGCTATGAACTTGTATCAACTGTTGTGCAGTTTGTACTTCTGTAGCAGTTCCATGGATTTCAACAGTCATTTCACAAGGATCTCCTCTAGTCTCTTGCACATCAATTGTTGCTCCACTATTCCTACACATGTAACTGATATTTGCACCATTTGTACCAATTATCACATCTACATATGACAATGGGATTTGGATGTGTTGAGTTACCTACAAAAGATCCCATCAATGACTTCCAATACAAGTGAACTAAAGATAACACCATATATAAAAGCTTTCCATCGGTCACATATTTTGTTACCCCTAGAAAAAATGAAAGGGTATCAATCATTTCATTAATCAAGATAACAAAAAACACCTTGATTCCAAATTTAACACCTTAAAAATTAGTGTAGTAAACAAAGAAAAGGATTAACAAATAGACCACACCTGCGTGATAACAAGTGTTGGTGGTTGGTTTTCCACTAAATGCCCTACAAGGGACATATCTCTTACATAGACACACAATCCATGATGGCCCTAAGACTCAAGAGGAAGGTAAGTTTGTTGATAGTAATTGTCATGTTGAAAAGCAGAAGCTATATATTGAGTATTTCTGAGTCCAACACCAACACTACTAGGTACAAAGCTACTTTGATTTGTGTCCTCATGATTGATGTGGTGGGTTCTCGTCAATCTCAGGTTGATTTCCAAAGGTACTTTGTTAATAAATAACATATATTATTAGAATCAATGAAGGCCTTGTAATGAAACTCACACTTTCTCACCATAGTAGTTATTCCAAAATACTGAGATTAAATTGCAATGGAAACCATCAAAATATTTTTTTCATGGAGTAACACATTTACCAACAAGCAAAAGTACTCAAAAGGTTTAACGCAAAAGAGACAGAACATTGTTGAAAGTATCAATTAACTGAGAGGGGGTGGGTGAATCAGTTAATTAATAAGCTTAAACAATTTTTAAAAATCTTTTTGTTGATATCGTATAGTAGTCAGGGTGTTGTCAGAACCTTTACATTCATTCTTTTAACATCAGAGAGTTCATTGCAATAGATTTAATATATAGGCACAGTATAATCATTCAATCACACAAATATACACATAGACACAGATTTTCATGAGGAAACCCATAAAGGGAAAAAACCTCTTCTTCTTAGGATGTCAGGAAAGCTTCAACTTCTATACATCATTTTTATCTTTGAGCTTCTACTCAAATGAGGATACAACCTTCGAAATACAAGCACCCACTTGTAAAAGAGCACCAACTCTTCTTCTTCAGCACCCACTGAAATATGAGGACAACAATCCTCCCTAGCACCTCCCTTCCACCCTAGCAAGAATTTTTCAGTCGATTATGTTACACTGGTTCAGATAAATCAATACATACTCTTTTCATTTTTTTTTGTTCTATGCTGCTACAGCTTGGGTTTCTGGGCATTCTATTTTTCATTAAATCAAGCCACACATTTTTCTTCTGAATTGTTAAGAATTTTCTAGTCAATTATATCACACTGATTCAAATATATCAGTACATACCCTTTTCATTTTTGTTATGTGCTGCTACAGCTTGAGTTTTTGGGCATTTTGTTCCGCATTAAATCGAGCCATACATTTCTATTCTGAAATGTTTTCTTCGAATCACAGCTTCATCAACAACCACTCCTCTTCATCGTCTCAAATCTCACTTTAATTTTGTTCTCATCAATTGTTTTTTATAGATGTTGAAGTTATATGCCTTGGTCTCTTTAACTTCCAGATATACCAATTCTAAAACTAAAACTGTCTCTTTAACTTCCAGAATTTACACGTTGTAACTGACATTTTAACTGTCTCTTTGAATTCCAGAGTTTACACGCTGTAACTGACTAATTAAAAAAATAAATGTTTGTGAGTCACAGCTTGTTTGAGTCACGGCTGTTTGAGTCACAGCTGTTTCAACCAATTGCTAATTTGTAAAACTGGTTGCAACAGTAAATATGAGAATTATGTGTTTAGAGAACCACTTGTATAGCTCAAACCGTAGCTTTGTTTGGCGATTTCCTCACAAGTTAGGTAAATGAGGCCGTTGTGCACAAAACCCATGTCCCAGAGTTTTGAGATTCGTCTCCAGATGCCCGCAAATAGAGACGCGAATCACTATGTTCTTATATGAGTCATGGCCATCTGAGTCTCATCCGTCTGAGTCACAACCATCTGAGTCGCAGCCATCTGAGTCGCAGCCATCTGAGTAACAGCTTGTCTGAGTCACAGTTGTCTGAGTTATAGCTTGTCTGAGTCGCAGTTATCTGAGTTGCAGCTGTCTGAGTTGCAGCTGTCTGAGTCACATCTTGTCTAACAACATTATTTTCTTGTATTTAAAAACTGAGTGGCTGCTTTCCAACCATCAATGACAACTGAATCAAAGTGCCAACAATCTCCCTCTTTGGCATTGATGGAAACCTAAAATTTATGATCTTGCAAGTGTAATCATTGACTGCTTGTTATCTGCAACTACCTGAACTTCTCCCCCTTTGACATCAATGTCAAAGAAATCATGACAATACATCTCCCCCTATCAATATTAACTCAGAAATCAGCAAATAAAGCATTTTGGAACCATCTCAGAATTACATCAGATATGCAATAAGCACAAACTCCCCCTGCCAAAGTGAACACGTTAGTTGGAACAAGATATGACACCCAACTTCTGGCGTAGATATTCAAACTGGATTTTGGATAAGGGTTTAGTAAAGATATCATCAATCTGTTCTTTAGAAGGAATGAAATGTAATTGTACAACTCTGTTTGCAACCTGCTCCCTTAAAAAATGATACTTGATTGGAATGTGTTTTGTCTTGGAATGAAGAGCAGGGTTCTTTGACACACTAATGGCACTTGTGCTATCACAGTGAATAGGAATAGGTTCAGAATATTTTACCTCCAAATCAGCAAGAGTTTGTATCATCCATAATACCTGTGTACAGCATGTTGCAACAACTATGTATTCAGCCTCACTAGTAGATAGAGAGATAGAACCTTGCTTTTTACCCATCCATGCTACTAATGAATCGCCTAAGAACAATGCACCTCCACTAGTGCTCTTTCTTTCATCCAAACAGTTTGCCCAGTCAGCATTTGAATATGCAATCAACTGAAAGTTTTGATTCCTAGGATACCAGAGACCATAAGTCATTATGCCTTTCAAGTATTTGAAAATTCTCTTCACAGCTACCAAGTGACTTTGTTTGGGAGCGGACTGAAATCTTCCTACCATTCCAATATCATGCATAATATCAGGACGAGTTGCAGTAATGTACATAAGACTTCCTATCATTGACCTATATGTTCTTTGATCAACATCTGGTGAAATATCATCTTTGTTAAGATTGCAGCCAACAATCATAGGAGTACTAATAGGTGAAGAATCCTCCATCTGAAATTTCTTCAACATCTCTTGTAGATATTTCTTTTGAGAGATAAATGGCCCTTCAGAACTCTGAGTAATTTGAAGACCAAGAAAGTATGATAGTTCTCCAATCATGGAATTTTCAAACTCATATTGCATAACATTAGCAAACCATTGAACAAAAGAAGCATTAGTACATCCGAAAATGATATCGTCAACATAAACCAAAACAAATAATAAGTCATCACCTTTTGTTTTGATATACAGATTACTATCAACATTGCCTTTCTTGAATCCTTTCTCTTGTAAATATTTATCTAATCTATAGTACCAGGCTCTTGGCACTTGTTTCAATCCATATAGAGCTTTCTTCAATTTGCAAACATGATCAGGATTGTTTGTTAGAGAGAATCCCTCAGGTTGTTCCATATAAACTTCTTCTTCTAAATCTCCATTGAGAAATACTGACTTGACATCCATCTGATAAATTTTGAACTTCTTGTGACAGGCATAAGCAAGAAATATTCTGATAGCTTCCATTCTTGCCATAGGTGCAAAGGTTTCATCAAAATCTTGTCCTTCAACTTGAGCATATCCTTTACAGACCAATCTAGCTTTATTCCTAACAATTTGTCCTTGGTCATTCATTTTATTCTTAAACACCCATTTGGACCCAATCACATTCTTATCTATTGGCCTAGGAACAAGTTCCCAAGTATTGTTCTTTTCAATCTGATCAAGCTCTTCATTCATAGCTTTTATATAATCTTCATCTTCATTAGCTTCATTAAAAATTCTTGGGTTCTGTGACAGATAAAAAAGAAATGTGAGACTGTTCCGAATTCTTAAGTAACTTACTTCTTGTCTGAACACCTTCATTCTTGTTGCCAATAATTTGACTTTCAGGATTATTCTTTTGAATAATTCTTGAAGAAGGATTTACTGGTTGTTGATGTGTACCTGTACTTTCATTTTTTGACTCAGAGTCTTCCTTTTCTGATTCTTGGACTTGTTCTTCTTCGTCTTCAATTGCATCTTCTATATCAACATTGTTTATCTGAATATCTTTTACAAGCATACCTTCATCAATCTTAATGTCAATGTTGTCAACCATTTTACGTGACCTCTTATTGTTACATCTGTATCCTTTACTATTTGTAGATACCCCAGAAAGATACCTTCATCAGCCCTATCATCATATTTGCCAAGATGTTCATCATTGTTTTTTATATAACATTTACTTCCAAAAACTCTAAAATGCTTGATTGAAGCAGGTCTCCCAAACCACAATTCATAAGGAGTTTTATCACTGTTAGGAGTTAGATGTACCAATCCTTTGCCTTTGATTTTCCCTGGAGCATCGTTTCCAAAAGTTACATCTCTTGATTTGTGTTCACTTAGAGATAGAAATTTACCTTTATCTCTAGTCATGTGCTTGGAACAACCACTGTCAATATACCACAGGTCCTTTTGTCTTTGAGCAGAAAGCACTAATCCACACTGGTTGTTTTCTTTCTTCCTCCATACTTTAGCCTTTTTAACAGAAAAATCTATTCTTGAATTTGATTCATAATTCTTTAAACGACAGTCTATGGCCTTGTGTCCAACATTATGACAAATATAACATTCTAGTTGATTGTACGAAGACTCAAAAGAATTTATATTTCTAGCATAATCTCTTCTTCTTGCTTGAAAAGGTGTAGTATGATACTCTTGTTTTCTCATTGACTGTTTCTCTTTATGTTGCAGCACTTGATTACTGTTAAACATTCTTCGTTGTATGTTTCTAAAGTGAAAACACATTTTGCAGCTTTATGCCCAAAATCAGAACAACAATAACAGTATCCATTGAAAAAATTTTGATACTTGAATCTTGACTGTCTTCTTGGAATATATGGCCATGTCATTCTATTCTTTAATTCTTTTCACGTCTTCTTGAATGCAGACCAGTAGCTATATCATCTTTTCCACTCATTAGATTAACTTTCCTTTTGTCTTTATTATCTTCAGTTTTGATGAAACTTGATGACTTTGTATATTTTGACTGATTGTTGTTCTGAAAGTTAATTACCTTAGTTGTTTCTTTGTTTTCTGACAAACTGCTACTCCCTTCTTCACAACCTAAACCAATCTTGATCAAAGGAGATCTTTGTTTATTCAGAATGTTATTTAGTTCTTCTGCTGCTTTAATACTTGGCAAGTTTTGATGATAGAGAGATTAAAATTTTTCCAATTCTTTTATGAATTTTACAACTTCTTCCTCTAATGCCTCACCTCTCATCTTTTTCTATGATAGCTGTTCTTTTAGACAATCGTTTATTTTCTTTGTTTCTTCTAGTTCTATCTTTAACAAGCTACAGTCTGTACTCGGTTCTTTAGCATTCTTTTCATAATGCACTAACAACTGTTTTTGTTTCCTCTTCTTTAATTTGAGTCTACCAATTTCTTTCAAAGCACTAATCAACTCACCTTACATATCAACAACTACATCTTCATCATTCATATCACTTCCATAATCTTCAAGATCTTCTATGGCCATAAGCACAAAATCGTTCATTTTATCTTCACAAGATGACTCACTATCTGAAACTTCTGAGAGGTCAACATCATTTGCACATAAGCTCTTCTTTTTGTAGTTATTATTTTTATTGTATATTTTAAATGTATGTTTCTCTTCATCAATAGAATTCTGACCTTTTTCTTTATAAGGACATTTAGATGCAAAGTTCCCTACCTTACCACAATTGAAACATTTAAAAGGCAACTTCCCTTTATATTTTCCTGATCCAGTTTTCAGTCTTATTACAAATTTTGCCTCAATCTCCTCCATTTCAAATTCTATCAGTTTGTCTGCTTTAAAATATGCTTCTCTAACGGTATTTTTATCTTTACCAATTCTCATTTCATAGGCAGTTAAAGTTCCTAGAAGTTGATCAATAAATAAAGTTTTTCAGATCACTCATTTCTTCTATTGCAGAGACTTTTGGATTGAACTTATCAGGTAGAGATCTCAAAATATTTTGAACTAGAGGAGCTTCTTCAATCTTCTCACCAAGACCCTTCATGGTATTCACAAGCTCTTCAACTCTCAAAAAATATTTACTAACAGACTCATCCTCATTCATCTTTAGTTGTTCAAATTTCAGTCTGTAAGTTTGAAGTTTGGCATCTTTTACTTTTTCATTTCCTTCATAGCTACTAATGAGTTTATCCCACATTTCTTTGGCAGATTCAAGATGCATTACCTTTACAAATTCAGATTCAAATAGACCACTCAGAATGGCATTCATTGCCTTTGCATTAAAACTAAATTCTAGCTTATCATCTTTGGAAGCTAGAACAATAGGTTTTGTATATCCAATTTCTACCACTTCCCAAACATCAGCACCTAAAGACATTAGGTATGTTCTCATTCTAACCTTCCAAAAGGCAAAATTTGTTCCATCAAACAGAGGAGCTTTATTGGTTGAACCATCATGACTTGCCATGTTTAAGCTTATCAGATCTTCCTTAGACGAAAGGGTTTGGCTTTGCTACCAATTGTTGAAAGTATCAATTAACTGAGAGGGGGGGGGGTGAATTAGTTAATTAATAAGCTTAAACAATTTTTAAAAATCTTTTCCTTGATATCGTATAGCAGTCAGGGTGTTGCAAGAACCTTTACATTCATTCTTTTAACAACAAAAAGTTCATTGCAGTAGATTTAATATATAGGCACAATATAATCATTCAATCACACAAATATACACCTAGACACAGATTTTTCATGAGGAAACCCATAAAGGGAAAAAACCTCTTCTTCTTAGGATGTCCGGAAAGCTTCAACTTCCGTACATCATTTTTATCTTTGAGCTTCTACTCAAATGAGGCTACAGCCTTCGAAATACAAGCACCCACTTGTAAAAGAGCACCAAGTCTTCTTCTTCAGCACCCACTGAAATATGAGGACAACAATCCTACCTAGCACCTCCCTTCTACCTTAGCAAGAATTTTTCAGTTGATTATGTCACACTGGTTCAGATAAATCAATACATACTCTTTTCAATTTTTATTGTTCTGTGCTGCTATAGCTTGGGTTTCTGGGCATTCTATTTTTCATTAAATCGAGCCACACATTTTTCTTCTGAATTGTTAAGAATTTTCTAGTCAATTACATCACACCGATTCAAATATATCAGTGCATCCCCTTTTCATTTTTGTTTTGTGCTGCTACAGCTTGAGTTTCTTGGCATTTTGTTCTTCATTAAATCGAGCCATACATTTCTGTTCTGAAATGTTTTCTTCGAATCACGGCTTCATCAGCAACCACTCCTCTTCATCCTCTCAAATCTCACTTTAATTTTGTTCTCATCAATTGTTTTTTATAGATGCTGAAGTTATATGCCTCGGTCTCTTTAACTTCCAGATATACCGATTCTAAAACTAAAACTGTCTCTTTAACTTCAAGAATTTACACGTTGTAACTGACATTTTGACTGTCTCTTTGAATTACAGAGTTTACACGCTGTAATTGACTAATTAAAAAAATAAATGTTTGTGAGTCGCAGCTTGTTTGAGTCACAGTTGTTTCAACCAATTGCTAATTTGTAAAACCGGCCGCAATAGTAAATCTGAGAATTAGATGTTCAGAGAACCACTTTTATAGCTCAAATTATAGTTTTGTTTGGCGATTTCCTCCCATGGAAGGTAAATGAGGCCATTGCGCACAAAACCCATGTCCCAGAGTTTCGAGATTCGTCTCCAGCTGTCCAGAAAGCGAGACATGAATCACTGTGTTTTTATCTGAGTCACGGCCATCTGAGTCTCAGTTGTCTGAGTCACGGTCGTCTGAGTCGCATCCGTTTGAGTCACAACTTGTCTGAGTCACAACTATCTGTGTTATAGCTTGTCTGAGTCGCAGCTTTCTGAGTTGCAGCTGTCTGAGTCAGGGCTTGTCTAACAACATTCTTTTCTTGTATTTAAAAACTCAGTCGCTGCTTTCCAACCATCAATGACAACCGAATCAAAGTGCCAACAAACATTACATTTGCCTCAAATACAATCAAATCCATTGCCTTATCAACACTTCCAACATACCCTTGTACTTCAGCTAGTTTGTCATATGCTAAGGTACATAATGGTAGATATTCTACATACACAATAACAAAAATAATTATATAAAGATTCAATCAACCTTCATTATCTTGAATATCACATATTTTCTTATACCAAACTTTGCTTCTCTTATAAACATAAAATCTATGATACTTCAAACCCGATAAGAATCTAAACATTGAGAAGTATCAGGATTTGATATTTGATGCAAACTAAAGTAACAACAAAATATTTACATAAGGAAATGAATCAATAAAAAACTACAAATCACAAACTAGATATAGAAAAATCAATAAATGAAGATTGATTAAAGAGAATCAGAAGAAAATTTATTTTTACGGAAATCAGACATAAGTTGTTATACAACTTTGGTTCCATGTCACAGTGGCGTATCATATCAAAACAAATTGACGTATGTTCTGGTGCCAAATTTGTGGTCCAATTTTTGTCCCATTGACCTATCCTAGCAGTATGAGTAGGCTTAAGAGTTGTGATGATTATTGATTAGCTAAAAAATTGATCTACCATATATGTGTTTATGCAAAAATTTGATTGAAAGATAGAAAAACAATGATCTTGAATCTAAAGTAATTAAGTGCATCGACGGGACACAAATCTATAAAGCACAGTTATGTATAAAAAAACTAATTTCTACCCAAGGATGGTTTTGAACACTGGTCTGTACGTTAATACAAGCCTAATCACCTAATTACTTGTTGATTGACCACGTTGTTTTACTATTTAAACTACTCCAACCTCCATGAAGATGTTTCCCAAAGTGTCTTCAAACTCTTTCTTTACGTTGTCTACGTCCATTTATATTGTTGTCATCTTGTTCTCTTCCAACCATAGTTGCTTATTCATCAACTCCATTTTAATGTCCTTTAGGGTTTCTCTAATAAGGAATTCCAAACATTTTCATTTTTGGCATAAAAATTTTGTTTGACTATCATTAAAAAAATATGTATAAAATTTTATAAAAAATGGTGGCAAACCTCCACACTAATAAATTCCATGCAAAACGAAAAAGGTGGTCTGGAAAACTTGTCACATACAACAACAAATAACTATAAGTCCATAATAATCATATTTGTAGATATGGTTATTTGTCCATAATTCCATAATAAACATAAGCCCATCAAACATTGAAACTTATTTTTGGATTGATTGATGATGAAGTGTGCTTGAAGATTGTCAATCACTTGGAAAAATTGTGTGGAATAACAATGTGTATTTTTGGGCAGTATTGGGACTGTTTGCTTTGTGATTTGAGTTTGTTTGAAGGTCAAATATTTTTGTTTGCTTCCACTCAAAATAATAGGTCATAATCAACATGATTCACATATCCGCAGGCACAAATGCAACGTAGAAATTGTCACACATCATAAAGAACTTTACACAAGATTTGAGAGAGCAATAATCCTATAAATCTGTCTTTTGGTGGTGTAATTCATTAACGTCAACATTAACGTGTATGGCATAATAACCAAATATTGTTCGTGGAGTTTTTTTCATGGAGGTTTTTCTAGTCTATGCCCTTGCCCCACCAATATTTTTTTGTAAAACTTTGGGGTGTTTTCTTTGTCCTCCTCCCGAGGTTCCACCTATCCATCTATGTTTGGAGACATGATAAAATTTACATGCATATCTTTCTTATGAAAACCTAAATAAAAGAAGAAGTTTTTTGTTTTTCAAAACTATTGATTTTATAATGGAATTCCAGGGTCCTTCCCTCTTAAATTGTAATAATACTATTACAAGGGAAGAAATGAAAGAAGAATTGAGGAAAATGGGATGACCTTGGGACTAGAGTTTGATAGTGCTACAAGTTTTTGTTGGTCACCCTATATGTCAGTTAATTAAAGCTAACACATAGGACGCTCAATATAAATGGTCAAACCTAGGGAGGTCTTTTTGTTTCAATGGCAATAAGCACAATCTATGCATAAACATGTCAAGCAGTTGATTAACTAAATGGAGATAATGATCCTACCAGTCTATCCAGCCAAACTCATTCCATAAAGAAAACTAATCTAACTCATACATCTAGGAATTCAATTGCAGCTACCTTCCTACAGACATCAACCTAGCAGTTATAAAATTAAGAATAGAAATAAACTAGATTACTTTTGCAAGAAGTTAAATCCTATAATTATCAAACTACAATATTCAATCTTTACCAAAATTATCCATCTAGTAGCTACTGTTACTCAATCACAATATGCGTATTCTAATAAATCAATTGAAGATACAATAACAACCAGAATCTAAACATAGCTTGAACTCTAACTGATAATTACTGGAAATCCTAGAATGCATAAACAACTGAAAGATATTGGGATTGAGCTTGGCTATTACAGCTGATTCAAACACACATGCATTAAACTGAATTAACCTTCACAGTCGACTGTCACACCACTCTGTTACAGCTATTCAAGATGCAATCGTGAACTACCAAAAGGAATGCTAACCTCTGTTATAGCTAACAGTAACATCTACAATGATTCCACACCACACAACAGAAAGAAAGCTAAATTAACCTACCTACTTAAGCCGACTATCTTTGTGAGAAGGTGGGCCCTGGCCTTCTAACAGAGACGCCGAGAATCACAACAAATTGAGACACAAAAATGAAGAACTCTGCTCTCATATTAATGATGGAAATTGACAGTATCAGTGCTCTGTTACAACTTATGCAAAATAGTAATTGTCCAACCCTAGGCTACAAGAGCCTTCTCATATTTATACATTGAAAGTACAGATCACGATCCATTAAAGTCGTGCAGCAATGAAGATCTATGATCTTCATGTTGTGGAGTTACAACTAACTGTTACAACCGTATTAAATAAGGCTGTTACTCATGAAGGAGCTGGTACTCTAGTAATCAATGGATCAATGGATTTGGCAAGCTAAAATGTGACCTGTCTGTTGCAGCTGGGTTCTATTTCGGTGGAGGCCTGTTACAGATTCTCATAGAGGAATGCGGTGTCCCTTGGAGTATGAGGAATCAGTATTTGAAGAGTAACAACTGGCACCATTTGGCTGATACACCTATGCTTTAGACCTTGACTAAATGAAATCACACAAATTAGCATAAATCAAGGACTAGGATCCAAAACCTTACAAATCTTAGGCATAAAATAAATAAAGCAATAACGAATTATACCTATCAATATCATTGGTTGATATGGAGAAAGGCATAGGTATATATTGTGAAAATAGGATGTAATCAAGGAAAAATGATGTAATAAGGATGGCCAAAAAGGGGCATTTCCTGGACCCAACAGTTTTCTTTAGGATAAAAAATGAAATGGATGATAAAATTTGTAACCATGGTTTTGTTTCTCATGAGTAATGTTTTGATCCATATGCCATCAAAACTGGAATACATTTACTTTTCTTCCATATCCCTTTTATTCCATAAGATAGTGATATTGAGGTTGAATTTTGGCTACTTTTATCTCATTCTTCCAAGTATTTTGTATTTCAAGTCCTTTGAGCCAAATCCTACACTGTAAAAGGTGAACTTTCTATTATGTTGTTCATTTAGTCATAGGAATCATGTAATTCCTTGGGGAAAACATTGTTTTTGACTATGAATGAATTTTATTTGGGAACCAAAGTTATTGTTATTCTTGGCATGAAACATAAAATTGCCAATGGAAACTTAGTTATTGTGATTTTAGACTATTTTCTATTTAGCATAGGACTTAAGAATTTGTTTCCTTTTCATCCCTGTAATTTAAATAGAACATCAGTTAAAACTTTCTAAAAATGACCAATGTTATCTCTATAATTTTCTCTCAGTATATTATCTTGTATTAATCTTTTGTTATTTATCTTGTGGAGACATGAACTACTAAATTAGGGTATATTTACTTTTATTTGCTTAGTTCATGGTTCGAAAAATTCATGGTCATTTCATGGGTAGACTCACATTTGAAAATGAATATCTAGGTTAATTAAAGAAACATTCTTTTTTGATATTAAACAATATAGGGTGTGTATTTATAACACACTCCCTATCATTGTTTTAAAAGAACAAACAAACATGAAACATATTGACAGAGAGAAGTAACACCTCTATAAAAATGGAGGGGTTTTTTCTTTATTCCCTACAAAGATTACTGTCCAGATTGACCTTTTTACCTGACAAGAAAAATACATCAATAGGATAAAATGCTAGAGTGCATGAAGAAAATGTAGGAGATAGAAATTAGGGTTCATGAGCAAACATTGGGAGAAGACAATGATAGAGATAGATGTCTTGAATGTTCATGGAGATATTTCCCATGTGTGATGTTAGGGATTCCTCTTTTGGTGCTAGGGTTTAAGACATGTATGTAAACCACAAATAAGAATGTGACACTTGATATGATGATGTTTCTTATGACTCTTATTGTAGTTCTAGGGTTTCTACCCTAATAATGGACACGAAGAGTGGATATAACACCTTGTATGATTTTGGATCCTTGTTATTGTGGGAAGTGAGGGTAGGAAAGGGTCATAGTGAGATTAAATAGATCCATCTTAAGCATGGTGTGATTCCTTTCTTGGAATAAGACTCGATGATTACATCCTTTATGTTCAATGGAGATTATGGTGCTTGTCTTTCATATTAAAGAGGTAAATAACTAGGGTTTCAGGACTCAAACCTTGGGATGGACATGTACTTTTTGAGGATAGTTCTATAGTTTTCTTGCCATGTACTTATGTTATACAACATAAATAGGGTTTGATATAAATTTTTTTTGAAGCTAAGGAGGACTTGTTGATGTTGATGCTAGCATGCTGAGATTAATTTTTTCATGGTTAATTTTATGGAGGAACCCGATACCCCTCCAACATATAGAGAGAGAATGGTAATTACTTCATCTTTTGTTGAGTCTTCTCCTTGATAAGTACATGTGACTGTTATAGTTTTCTCGCCCTTCTTTTGATGATCCTTTTTTGTCTATTGACATGAAAAACGTTTTCCAATATAGGATTCTTGGCCAATATACATACCCATCTCTCCATCTAATACCTTAATTCCTCCAGTGATGTTTCTTTCATAGGCCTAAAACTATACCTAAGACTCCAAGGAAACCTGTTTTCCCCACCATCCAAAGGGAGATCAATTGAGCAACCTTTATTTTCAATGTTTTTTGGGGAAGTCAAGATAAAATTTGAGTTTCGATATAATATTGTATTTAATATACCTTCTAAAATTTGAGGGTTTTGGAATTATAACTCTTCCAAATCATTCATAGAGTCCAAACACTAAGCATTGGGATTATGAATATTTTCAATTCTTTAAATACCAAGGGATTTTTCATGACCTTGAGAGGATATGCCTTGTGAAATTTCACCTACCAAGATAATGAGATGAACCTCCTTGGAATATTTTTTCCTTGAAATATCTATATCCTTGAAAATACTTTTCATAATTCTCATGGCCATTGAGAACTTGCACAAGTTCTTTTTTATATTGAAAAACTGAGTCTTTTTCCTAGCACAACTATTGTTTCTTATGATATTCAAGATTCCTTGTTCCTTAAAATTATTTTCTTATGAGGACTCTTCCCCCCAATAAATTCCCTCCTTTTGTGATTAATCCTTCCATAGATTCCCTACCTTATGACAAGCTCCACATCGAAAATTCATTCTCCAGTTATCAATATTTTACAAGTATTTTGTCGAACCCCAATGTACGTTAATTCTACATGTAATCCATATCTCAAATTAACCATTTCTAATATTTTATTTATCCTATTGTCCTCCAAATTCAAATATTGTCCTCCTATGTTATAAATTTTCCCAACAAATTCCCTAACTACTCCAGCATATTTTTACTCCACATCTCAATTGGAAGCCTTGGATACAAAATCCAAACTTGCTAAATGTATATTGTCTTATCTCGTATATCAATTCAAAGCTTGGATTCCACCACTTTAGGCATAGGTCAAAGGATCCCACATACAATTTAGACTAAGGATGTACCTTTATAATGCAATTAATTTGTTCTTATTTTTTTAATGTTTTTGTACTAATCATCATATTATAAATTGTTATGCATGTATTACCATTCTTCTAGAATTCATTGGAACCACCTTCCCTTTCCATCCACCTCCTATACCACACATCCCATTGTATAGAGTGGTTCCAATTGTTTTCCACCTTGCATCAATCATCAACATTCAATTTCCCTCCTAGGGTTCTTCCTCTCACCCTACAACCCATGGGGGTTTATAATATCCCACTCCCACGACTATTTCTATTTTCTACACCGATCAACCCTATTGTATCCCTATGTTGCATCCACTATGGTTGAATTGTCTACCATTCACTTGTCCACATTTTTGTAGCTCCCCTTGTTTCATCCAATGTAGTTCCATCCATCCACCTTGAACTTATCCACCACATTTTATACCTTGTTGTGATCATGGAAGGTTCACTAAATAGTAATATTATAACCCATGATTTCATATTGTAGGATTTAATATTCTAAAAATTGGGAGCAATATATTGATTAGTATATAAGGTTCAAGGGGCATTTTTAATTTATTAAAAGCATATAGATATTAGGGATGGTTATAATTATGAATCTAGGGGGATGAATAGGGTGTTGGGGAGTTTGAATAGGTACTCTATGTTTGAATTTTGTGTGAATCCAATTGTGTGTGAAGTAATGTTTAGTGTTTGAATCAAAATTATTTGTGTGTGAATGTGGTGTGAATTCAATTATATTTGGAGTTAGAGTATTGTTTGAATAGGTATAATTTATGTGTGAATGTGGTGTGAAGTCAATTGGAATTCTTACGCATGAATTCAACATGTGTTTAGGGAGTCGTTCCCCATATTGATTTGTTTTACTAAGATTTAATATTTCACCCTACAAGGTTTCATGGGGTTATAAGAGTTGTTCCATGTCACCATGATAAGGGTAAAAATAAAAACATGTATAAAAATTGTCACGGAAAAAATGGATACCTAGGATATCTAGTGAAAATAGGGTATTTTTAAAGTGGAAAGGTGTCTTGGGAAGACGTTCAACAAAAGGATTTTTGGAGGAATTAATTAATATTTAGTGAAATTAGGGCTATTCTTTAATATCCTATGAATGTATGTTCTATTTAATAGGTTCACAAAGTGAACCCCCAAGGTTTTTATATCCATTTTAGTTGAATGTATCCATCCTTCACTAGTTGTTTTTTTAGAGTAGTTTGTCTATCTACGTGCTTTAACTCCTAGTCAGTCTTCACCATTGCTGAGATATTCATAGTGATACCATTAGTTGATGAATTTTTTTATCTAGCATGAATGGAATTGATTTTAGTTATTTGGATTTCAATTCATTAATTGATTCGCGTAACTATTATAGGCAGGAATCATGGAGAGATTAGGGTCACAAAGGAGGGAAACACTCTCGTGACTTGTAGTCCCATATGTGGTGAATTATTTTATAACAAATTCTAATGTATCATTTTTTAAGTGTGTTATTTGATAGAACTATTGGAAAAAAAACTTATACGAATGTCTTTTCCTTTCTTAGTCACCAAAAAGATGCACAACTATGATATGTAAGAAGAAAAAAGTTTTGTCTAGCTCTAAAAGGAGGAATTTTATCTTTGGGGATGCACCTACTAGTTGCAAGGGTCAATGAACCATCCATTAGGTATTTTACCCATGATAGTATATTTTTAGGAATTAGGTGCCATTCTCTGTCCATATCATGAGGTTCCATTATTTCATGTTCTGGCACGAGGTGCTATTATTTATCTTGGGAATGACATTCCATTATGTGAAATATGTATATATTGGTCAATTTTGAATATACATACACACATTTTTCTATTATTCAAAATATTTTATTCACTTGATATGTATTTAAGATGCCATGGTATTGTTTATATGAGAGTAAAATATCTTAAAATGTGTGGTTTCCAATCCATAATACCTCTAGCATTGGTAAATTATATATTTATATTCTAAACTTTCTAATTTCATTTAATTCACTTTTGCTAACCAATAATTGGTAAGTCCTAATTGAGGGTGGCGGTGGGAAAATAACAAGGTGATATGCATACACCAATTAACATATAAAGAAATACACTACATCATCAGTGAGTATTGCCACAGCACAATAAATTCATACACACAATAATGACTAATTTATGTGATAATGGCCTAAGGTAATATTTGTAGTGATATGGTTATCCTCCAATGCATTAATGCTAGAATGATAGCCATTCACTTTTAGTACACATTTAATTCTATTATCATCATAATCGACTCAACTCTTTAAGCTAACTAATGCAACTTTAACATTTAATTATATTATCATCATAATCGACCCAACTCTTTAAGATAACCAATGTAACTTTATTATAAATATGGAGAAATCTTATCATCATAATGGATTGTATTCAGTAAATCCCTAATATTGTAAGTGTTTCCCTAATTTTGTTAAAATTTATCGAACCTGTTTGCTAAAATGGCACCCAAATGCAAGGTTTCACTTTTGAATACCTATTTCTCAGGGGAAGAGCATGTCTATTATCATGAAACCGACATTTTCAACACCATCATCACCAGCTCTGGCCTAATTAAAACCATTAGAAAATTTAAGACCTTATCCTTTGCTGACAAGGATAGATTCAACGTGTGGGATTCAAATTTCGCCTAGATGGCCTACCCTAGGTCTATGGTTTTCTTCGAATTTGTCACTTTTCGTTCCAAACTACTCCCCCACGAAGAGAGTGATTCTATCATCGGATATGTCCAAAAACTTGTGTTTTATCACCCCGGATTCCCTCATGAAAATGTTTTGCATACTAGAGTCCTTGGCCCCCTACCACTAGTACAAAATGAGAGATAAGTGACTAGGCGACTAAACATTTTAGTCACCACAGTTTTTTCAAGGGAAAAGCCACTAAAATTGAGCAATTTTAAGTGATCCAACTAAAAACGACTAAGATAAATGACTAATTTAGTCATGGGATAAAATATAGGACTTGATAACAAGTGACTAAAATAAAAATGACTAACGTAAATGACTAACTTAGTCACAACAATACAAATATGACTATGTAACAATGATTAAGAATATGAATTATTCATTTATGTTAGTCATTTTTAGTTGTGTCATCCCGACAATAGAAAATTACAATATTTACAATGAATTTGTACAATTTACTAAATTTTAACACTGCAAATAGATTCAGAGACCTCTTTAAGGAGACTCTCCATCTGGAGTGTTCAAATTTAGTACAGGGGTCTTTGAATCCATTTGCAGTGTTAAAATTTAGTAAATTATAACATTGTAGATGGATTTAGTGACTTGAGTGGTGTTAATTGTGTCACTTGACAATGGAAAATTGCAATTTTGACAATGAATTGTTACGATTTACTAAATTTTATGTGGAGGATTGCGATCCTTGTCCTAACTCTTTTCTTTTCTAGTTAAATTCACTGCAAAGTACTATTAGTTTTTTTTTTGTACTAGTGGAATGGCCAACTAGGGACTGGGCTGGTACTCGCGTGACATGGGGTCCAGGGATCCAATCCTGCTACCACTATACCCCTAGGTGCCCCACAACTGCCCACAAGCATGGGACACGGGTAATCCTGGGTGTGAATTGAACTCGTGACCTCTATTTACAACATGTGACTTCATATCAAGCGAATCGCCAATGAGCCACACCTGTGCGGTCCTGCAAAGTACTATTCGTTACCAGTGGATGTGAGATATGATTCTTTGTTATCCAAATTTGTTACTTGTCAATCTTGGTGTGATGTAGAGAGTGTACTTTCCTTATGGTTTTTATCTTGATCTTTCATGTACTCAAACTTCAACAAGCTAAGATTTGATATATGGATTCCTCCACTGGGGTGTTCAAGTTTATTTAGCTTCTTTCTAGATTATGCTCTTCATAAGAATCCCCTTCTCCTAACAAACATATATTTCTTTATAATTCCACATGGGTTAGTAATATTATATAAGTTATTTATTATGTATTGTATTATAATATATAACTTATATACAATATATAATATATAACTTATATTAATATAAGTATATATTATTATATTATAATATATAAATAATATAAAAAAAAAAAATTATAATTACAAAAAGTAAATGACATTAGGGATCCCAGATACACAAAACCCATGATCAAATATACACAAAACTATAACGACCATGAAGCCCTGACAAAAGTGCTAAAAGATATAGTGGAAACTCTGGTTTTTGTAATACTAGTGTTGTTGCTCTTATTTGCTGTTGGTAAATACCGCCATTCATTCAATTGCATATTCTGAAATTTTCCCTCATTCCCCACGATCAGTACATGTCCAGAAAGCTGAACATGAGCTGCATATTGGAACTGAGTGGCGTCGCTTTGCTTCTCTGTTTCTGTAGCCTTTCTTTAATGGAGACTAGGGTATGAGAGAAGGGTATTTGAACAGATTCGTGAATGCAATGAAGTTGTATATACTTCAACAATTGCAATATATGCCTGGCTTGTACATGGGGATGAGATCTCTTTCGCCAAATGGGAGCAGGAGAATTGAAGCCAACCCCATTTGTTTTCACCATAGTTGTTAGTTCCTGTACAAGAATAGAAGACTTCAAATAAGGTTAGCATATACATATCCAAATCATTAAAGTGGATAGGGGTCATATATATTTGTGGGCACTTCCCTCCTTCATATGTATGGAAATTTTGGGTGTGGGTATATTGAGAATGTTTGCCAAGGGTTTGATAAAATACCTCAACGAAACACTGTCTCCTGGACTGCCTACACGGTGGCATATTTCCATCAATGACAAGACCAGAATCCCATATCGGCTACTCTTACATCCATTTTCATAGTGAACATATGTGCTCCTACTCTTCATAGTTGTGTTCTCATATTTGTACTAAGGTGTAGTTGTTTGTCAGAAGCTTTCTAGATATCATAAGGCCTCAACTAGTTTCCATGGCTGGAAATAACTCTGGCTCAATCCAAGTACACCCTTTTAACTCTTATTGTCTATTTCCTTATCTAGATAACTATAGTCTGGTATGCTTATCTAGATAACTAATTAGATAACTATAGCATGGGATCTTGCTTCCATAGTAATCCTTAATGACATTGTTGGGGGGGGGGTGGTGGAATGCTTTATAGCTTATAATGTATTTTCAGTGAGATTATACAATGTGACAAATCAATAATACTTATTAATTACATCTAAATCATGCTTTGTACAGTTGTTTTAGCATGGATGTATGTTTTGTTTACAGGCTTGATTGCATATTTTTCTAGCAAGCGTCCTTTGATGTTACTTCCCTTATAGGTAGGCAGGTCCAGATGCTACTAGTCTGAGGGGACTCATGGCTTCAATGATATGCTTTTACTTAACAAGCAAGCTTGCATGTTGCAAGGATGACCTACCAACCTAAGGGTGGAACATGCTTAATTTTGATTGAAGTTTTCCTATGATTGTGTAAGGTTCTTTACCAATATATATAGATCATTTTTAATTTACAATATTTTATGGTTGGATATACTTCTCTGACACCCCCAAGATTCAAAATGCCTAGTTGACAAGCACATAAAGTTAGTAATGCAACAAGGGATGCCCTCCATGCAGTGATTTGGCTGCTAAAGTCTATGAAGGTGTACATACCCTACCCCCTTTGGATTTGAACCTGTAACCTCCTAGGAGGAAACACATGTTATTAACCATTAGGCCCACTCAAGATGTACCCCCTTAGCTACGTTCTAAGTGATTAATGCTCAAAAATTTCGATCAAACTATGGAATTATTTTAAATATACATGTAGATTGATATTTAAGGCTATAGGAAAGCTTTGTTCCTTCAAGAATAGATATTACTATTGTTTATGTTGATGCTAATTGCCCAATTTAGTATTCTTTTGATACATCTTTTGCGCTTCCTTTGTAATTTCATATATTTTGTAGCATATATTATATGAAATTACAATCTTTACATTTTGGATAACTTGAAACTTTGATTATGTTTTATGAGGCAGCGGAGAATCTAGAGCAAGCATAAAGTCAACTAGCACATTCACGTGTAGGCTCATTTCTTGTGCCTCCACAATGGAAGAAAGAGGTAATATGTGTGATTGTTGACAACATTTTTTATGGTTGTGACTCCTTGTCACCCTTTGAATTTAGTTTGTCTTCATTTCACTTCTTGAAGATGCATTTCCCTCCCAACCCTGAAACAAGTTACGGATAACTAAATGGATTTATAAGAAAGTTTGTTTTTAATTGATTTTATAGAGAGATCAATGACAGCTTATTATATGTTTGGCGATGCACTTGCAGTAGTCTTATAAAAATCTATCTACATTTTACAACACAATAGTCTCTCTGAAAACACACGTGACAGTTTATTTTCTTAGAACTCTGGTCAATTTCTTGTGACATAATTTGCAAGTGATATTCCTGTTGTACATAGAGATAGGTTTCTTTATGAACTGTTAATTCTTTCAATAGCATTTTTCTTTACAAGGAAAACCTTTCAGAGAAACCGAAGGTATGCTTCCCCACATTTTTGGGTGGCATCCCTAGTAAATCCGTTGGTGTAGACTAGTGTGCCTAACCCAGGAGGAATTTGAATTGGGAACCTGTGGCATGGAACTATCAATATGCCCTAAAACATTGGTGACAACCGGTTGAGTTAACCCCTTGGGCTCTTTAAATAGGTTTCTTACAAACAAAGGAATGCATTATTTATGAAAGTCTCTACTTCACTTTACTTTTCATTTTGAGAGAAATAGGTTCCCCTCTCACATTTGCATACTAATCATTCCAAGTGAGGAAACTCTTACCTTTCTCTTACCTTTTTAGAGAAATAGCTTCTCCTCTCTCATTTGCATATTAATCATTCCAAGTGAGGAAACTTCCTTGAGCATTACATTATGCCTTAGCGGAAAGGGTTGAATGCACTGGGCTGAGGAGGCTTAAAGAAGGGTGAGGAGTTCCAGTAGGAATGAGTTCAGTCTCGCTACTCCCATATTTTTACAAGAGGACCTTAAGCTTGTAAGAGTTGTATGTGGGGGTGGAGACAGTTGTTGAGGAGAATGTGGGAAGCTGTCATTTACGGAAGCATTTGTGGCTCCCATAAAGGAGAGGATTGTATTTGAGATAAGGGTGGCTTCAATAGCATAACAAATGGTCTTTTAAATCCCTTGTGATGCAATTTCAAAAGAGCCCACAGGTATGGAATTGCTTTCTAGATAACTAAAGATTATTTCTCCTAGAATCATTTCACCATATATATAATGATATCTCTGATACTTGAGAAATGCATACTATTACAAATCAAGCAACATGATCTTCACCCCCCCAGAATGATCCTTTGCACTAGCATCAGGAATATCATGTTATGCATGTGATTGGAATATATAATATTTGTCCAATTAAAGATTCACTTAGCTTTAGAGAGAAGATTTCTCTGCTAGAGTTGCCACCTTATTAGTGTGGCGTGAAATTAATCATATTATGCATTCCTATTCATAGGGTAAGGTCTAATAGTCCATGAGTTTTTCTCTTATCTTTATGGGGATCCTATTGTCAGAGGATCTCGATACCTATAGCTTAGGGGATGTTGGCTAAACCTATTGTTGTAAAGCTTTTCTAGTATTGGTGATTTGTAGGGAAGTATTGGTCATTTGTAGGCAAGAAGGAAATTATATCAATATTTACAAACGACCAAATTATGTGAATGGGGCCCAAAGTACATAAAGTGATAAAATGGCAATATGGCAGTGTCAAGGCATCTCTTGAGAAGGAACGACAAAAGACATAGGATATTATACCCTAGTCAATGAGGTAGAGATGTCTCCCATATAAGAGGAGAGGGAGAATTAGCACACCTGTAGCAGAGAAGATTGATCAGATCGTGAGCAGATGCCAAGAAAAGAATTAGATCCTAATTTGTGTTAGAGTAGGATCCCATAGCCCCATCAATCACTGTAAAAGTAATGTTGAACCTTCTGATGTATATGGTGAATGGCCTGAGCTAAGAGCGCCAGGATATACTAATTGTTCAAGTAACTGAGTGCTAAAAGTAACTAAGAGGAATTGTTCAAGTATTTTGCATGATTAAATGGGACTAGAAAGCAATATATTCATCCAAATTCCAATGCACTTATAAAAAGTACAGAACAAATAGTAGGTCTAAACCATATGCTTCACCATCTCCTACTTTTGGAAGACACTACAAATACAAAGTGTATTTGAACAGCCTGTTGAATGGGATTAATCCTTGAATTCTAGGCTTGCAACCTTAAACCATCGTACTATGTCCTAAAGCACTTATTTCCTATCAGAAAAGTAGATTTATATAAATTCCCATAGTGGGAAAAGTAGATTTAAGACATACTAAGTGGGACTGTTTGATCTACTATGTCTTAAAGCATCTTACTATGTCCTAAAGCACTTTTCTCAACAGATTCAAAGCAAAGAAGCATTTCATCTTCTGTTGAGCAGAGACTGATCAAACAGTCCCTCAGCACTGCAAAATATCCTAAGACAGTTCTATGGTACATTTATATGTTATTGTATTGCTCAACATGCATTCCACAATGAACAAGGATGCTGTCATTTAGGAATGTCAAATACAAAGATACCTTTTTTTGGCCATATTGACATTACATCTCATTCACCTAGGCAACTTCTCAACTGATTCAAAGCAAATAAATATTTCAACCCATCCTTTCAAAACAAATATTTTGCCCAGATAGTTACAATAAGTGTATTCTGATATAATACCTTAGTCACCTTTCTGCTTTGCATAGAGGCTTCTATCTATGCTAATAGTCGTAGCTTGTTATGGCTATCGTATATTGTTATGGCTATCTATACAGGGGTTTCACAACAACTCAACTACAAGGAAATATTCAGTAGTAGCAATGGAAACCCTACTAACAGTAGTAATAGTAACAATAAAATCACCAGTTGAAAACCAATTTGTAACCCCAACCAACAACACATAACTAACATCCAACAACATTACTATTCGTAACCCAGCCAACGTCCAACCCCTAGCCCTTTCCTCCTTCGAATTATTATAGAGGGAAAGAAGAGAGTCCTAAACAACTTACCTTAGTTCTAGTATTTTGGGAGGACACATGTAGCTAAATCTTAGGAGATGCTGGCTCAAATCTAGAGAATAGTTTCCTCCACTTCCTTCATTTTTGGAATAGGATAAGACTATCTTTACACATGGATATTTCATAAGCTTCTTAAGCCTTCCCCATTTGTCTCTCTAAGTTTCTATTTTCCCAGTAAGCCCTGTATATTTTTCATTAAAAGCAAAAATGCAAATATTTACATATGTTAAAATATACCATAGTTATAACCGTCTCATGGTGTATCACTTTCAATGTAATAAAAATGTTGTAAAGAAAATCATTTTACATAATTATATGCTACTTTATTATAGAAAGTCATTTCTGGGACATTACAAAATAAATTATTAAGAATGTTCCTTGTGCAATCCATAATGTGCAAAATAGAGGGTCATTTTAGGTCCTAAAACTCAAGGAAGAATCTTAACAAACCCATGACATTGAGTCAACATGCACAATACAATTGTTCTTTAAGAAAGAATTGAACCCTCCAATGTATAACCTAGTGTACACCTATGCCTTAAAGGCATTCCCCATCTCTATAACCTATACAACGACCTCTCATTACTAGCTTGGCTCCAACCTTGTATGCTTCTTTATTCTTCCCAGGGCACATCTTCACTGTCTTAGTTCCGCTCATTGTCTTCGAAATTAGTTTTCAATTCTGTTATGAGCTGCTGCTCTAATCCTAATGGCAATGACAGATTCTAATTTTGTACAACAAATTATAACAGGATGAACATAGCAGGTTATAACTTATGACATTCTGATAGCGATTTAGAAATTCCAATAGTGATTTATAATCAAGTATTCCTCATATATTATGCCTACCTTTCAAAACCCATCTACAAGACTGCTATAAACAACTACATCCAAAACTATTCCTTTTGCTTTTACTTCTTCAAAAAGCATGTATCCCTATAACAAGACCAACATTAAAAATTCTTTAATTAACAAGACACTATATTCAATAAAATGAAAACTGATCAATATCCCAGTCATACAACTGTGAAGAACCACTATCATTTCCAAAAAAGATGAGAACCATAATAAAAGATATTTTAAAGTATTCCTACATACTTAAAAATGAACATTTTGAAAAGGCAGCCTAGAACAAAGACTCCAACTGATTCCCTTGATATGGGGACATGAGGACACAGTTTTCCTGAGTTGAATGTACAAAATCAGTAAAGTATTGACAAGTCCATTGCTTATAGTCTCATATAAAAGTAATCCCCTATCCTGTACTATGACATATGTCCAGTATTACTTGTATGTTCAATCTTTAAAGTTAGTATTTGACCATGTATGTGATTATTCTATTGGTTTCCAATGAAAGGGTGCTTGAATGGTATATATTCATTTCCTTGTGTTTACCAATATATGTTTCTTACTGACTTGGGCGGATAATTTTCACCGCAGTAGTTTTTGTCTCCTAGAAACGTTGGTCCTTCCATTCCATGTTTATTTTGCCATTCCCTGTACTTGTTTTCACTGCAAGTAAACGATGCACAAACTTGATCATATTACTAATCTTAAACTGTAGTGGTGCACTTAACAGAGTAGCTTCTATTTTGCAACTCTTGCCTGTATGTACCATATATGTTTATGGTAGAACTCTTAAGCATATTACTGCTTAGAAGATTTTAAAGAGCTTGATAGCCTTCTTTTCTAGATCGTTAAATCACTGCATGGATTTTTGACAATTGGAAGAGCTGGATGATGATGACCTTGTAATCTTCACATTAGTGAATTTCTCTATAAAGGTGTCGAGTTAGGATGTTGCACTATATTATGAAAACTAAGTGGAATTATATATATATTTTTTTCTTTCTTCTAACAAAACTGTTTCAAAACAGATAAAATGTTAATTCACAAGTACTTACCAAGAAAACAAAATTAAAAATATAATTTTAAAAAGAGCAATCAGTTGGCTGAGCATTAAATCCTAGGATAGCCATAACAATCTATGGCTATTACCATAGATAGAATCCTCTATGCAAAGCAAAAAGGTGACAAGACCCACAATCTTTCATACCATCGATCCTCAGGGTGGGAGTTCAAATACTGAAAGACCCACAATCTTTCATCGCATCAGCTTCCTTGGACTTTTGATAATTGCATCCAACATTTAGAAGACCAATCATTAGTTCCGAGGTTCGAACCACTCTCAGAAATTGAGTGTGGAATCAGTGTGTGTCTATATATATATTAACAAAGACAGTTATAGTTTGTATTAGAAATTGTCCATAGCCTCACTTATGCCATGTTAATACAAACATTTATCACAAAGTTTGATGTTTAGTACTTGTTCAAAAGCTTGTATACCTAGATAACAAAAATTACAACTATCCTTCGCAGAGGATGTCCAAAAGCTTCTACCAATATATTAAAAAAAAAGACACCTACTTTGCAAGGCATAAAGGAAACAAATCTTTAATTGAAAACATGATTGCTATGTGCTTAATCTTGTCCAGGAGGTTAGAGATTGGATTCCTCATTTTCCATTTCTACATCAGCGGGCATTTGATGTATCATTTCTTCCTTCTTGAGCTCCCAAGTCCTGATCCCAAAGAAATTCTGATGTTGGATGCAACATATTGAGTTTCCTTGCTCAAATATATGTGTGAATGAGTGCAAAGAAATAGTGGTCAATTGGAAATCAAAAGTCAGTGTGCAGAGAATTGTTGATCATAGTGCAAAGAACTGTGTGAATGAGTAGTTGGGTTCTTGGTGACTAATTTATTTGATGGAATGTGTTTAAATTTCTGAGTTTTATATTTCAAGACTAATTCCCACAATATGACCGGTAATATTGATACACAAAGATAAAATTCAACAGGTCATGAATAAAGTTCAAATAACATTCAGAGTAGATAAACATGGACAACATACTAATGTGTGATGTAGATGACTAAAATTCTCAATTCTTTTAGCAATAATTGTAACATCTCCAATTACATTAAATTTCTAAACTGAATCAAACGTGGAAATTGCCTGTAGGTTATTAGCATGCTGGTACATAGTAGATTCTTCTTCTCAACCACACGTATAAGGCATAAATTGATGCAGTTTTTCTCCTATAGATGACAACTTGCTAGTGTGGAATTGACCATCTCCCTTTGGAACACAAAAATGTAGAAAAAACATGATGTGGAAACTTTGAAATAGAGCGCAGTGAATCCAGAATAATAAAAATTGATCCTTTCAACTCTCTGAGGAAAAGAATGTCTATTGTGGTGATGCTTCCTGATTGAAAACATTGGACTTACTGCAAAGGTGCCTCGGAAATCATCCTGAAAATGTGTAACAAGGTTGTAGATTCTACTGGCAGTGTTGTTCCATTGGATGAAGTAGCAAGTAATGATCTTATGAATACCATTGATGGTTTTGTTGCTGAATCTCTTTGAACTCTCTGCCTTGCTTTTATAGACTTGGAAGATACTTTTGATTCAGAGAAAGAAATCATCCCTATAAATTATTATACATGTATTTTCATTGTTGGCATCAAGAACCCCCTGCATCCTGGTGTTAAAGAAGTTGTTGAAGTCTGTATAAATGCAAGTATTATAGTGAGAATGGTAACTGGCGACAATATTTAAACCGCAAAAGCAATTCCAATAGAGTGTGGCATTTTGACATATGATGGTGTGGCAATCAAAGGACCTGATTGTCGTGGAAAGAGCCTAGAGGAAATGAAGACTCTGATATGAAATATTCGGGTACAGTTTTATTGTTTGAGATGCTACTTTCCTATGACAAATTGAATTGAAAACCTTTTTAGTTCTTGAAAGAAATTATTGTTTTTTTTTTTACGAAAGAAATAATAATCGTAACTTAGTTGGAAAATTCTTTAAACATTTCTAACCTTATGAGTGCAGGTTATGGAAAGATCTTCACCATTGGACAAGCATACCTTGGTGAAACAGTTGCGCACTACTTTGGGAGAAGTCGTTTCTGTGACTGGTGATGGCACAAATGGGCATTGCTGGGACTGCGGTTTGGAGTCTGGACTTGCCATAAAAAATTTCAGTTATACATGCATTGCATAAAACTCATCAATTTTGATGACATAAATCACTGATAAGTGTGGGTCCATGAGACATATTTGTATCAACCATATTCTTTACATTATTATATGTAAATTTATCAATTAATTTTACATGGTAGACTGATCATATCGTTATTATAAATGTCATGTTTCATTGTTTTATGTTTGATTTTGTTAGCAACCATCTCAGTGAAAGTGAAAGTGATGATAAAGAGAAGGTTGCTAAAATAAATGGAAGTCTGAATACATGGAGGTGCATATAAATTGAATTGAAGACTCTCTATTTAGCATTATTATGGCGAGAAAATATGCATTTCCTTATCTAGTGAAAGTGCTGATAAAGAAAAGGATGCTAGTGTGGAATTGACCATCTCCCTTTGGCAGGTTGTTTATGATGTTACTGATCAGGAGACTTTCAATAATGTGAAACAATGGTTGAATGAGAATGATCGCTATGTGAGTGAGAATGTCAACAAATTGCTTGTTGGAATAAAATGTTATTTGACTGCTAATAAAGCTATTGATTATGATACAACCAAGGTAATGTTAAATGTTGAGTAGCTATTGATTGTTGGTATCCTTGGTATACTGTATTATTTATTTAAATTTATGGTTTTATAATGACATTTTTCTTCTGTTGGTAGGTTGTTTCTGATGTTACTGATCAAGAGATTTTCAATAATGTGAAACAATGGTTGAATGAGATTGATCGCTATGCGAGTGAGAATGTCAACAAGTTGCTTGTTGGAAACAAATGTGATTTAACTGCTAATAAAGTTGTTTATTATGATACCACCAAGGTAATGTTAAATACTGAGTAGCTGTTGATTGTTGGTATCCTTGTTATACTCCATTATTTATTTAAATTTATGGCTCTATAATGATATTTTTCTTCTGTTGGCAGGTTGTTTATGATGTTATTGGTCAAGAGAGTTTCAATAATGTGAAACAATGGTTGAATGATATTTATCACTATGCGAGTGAGAATGTCAACAAGTTGCTTGTTGGAAACAAATGTGATTTGACTGCTAATAAAGCTGTTGATTATGATACAGCCAAGGTAATGTTAAATGCCGAGTAGCTTTGGCATCATGTGCACTGCTATGTGTTTCACTGTATGCATCATTGTCTTTGACTTGATGAGGATTTAAATATGAGTGTACCTTGAATTTGTTGGTGCTCTGTTTTTTGTTAATTGCAACACTATGGAAGTTTGTGGTCTTAAGTTTGTTGACTTGACTTATAGATTCTTTTTTTTTATTAATCTCAAGGGTTATTTTTTTTGTCACTTTTCAGTCTACATTTTTTCAGACATGCTTTGTGTATTTTTTTCTTCAAGGCATTTGCTGACTTGATTGGCATTCCATTTTTGGAGACAAGTGCGAAGAATGCAACAAATGTGGTGAAGGATTTCATGACCATGGCTGCTGAGATAAAGAACAAGTGCACTTTTTTTTATGATGTTTTCCAACCTTTAACAAGCACCTATATTATACAATTGTGATCTTAGATGTTTGTTTTACTCCCTACTTTTAATTGTGTGTAATGGTGTAAACATGTGCTGGCAAATCCTAATGAATCTGATTGAGATTCTACTTTTTCTATGATCCTGTTGTTTTATGATAAAGTTAAGTGGTGATAAAGTAATCTAGAGGAAGCCACTTATTCAACCTTCATCTCTGTCAGCAAAATAAAGAGTGTTGGATGTCATAATAATTGATTTTAGCCTCATTTGAAGCAAACACGAACTAGAAATATTTGTGGAAATATTTCATGCACCCAGTTGTTGCTGCGTTTTTCCAAAGGATAGAATTTCGTACAGGCAGATGGTTACTACATTTTATATCAGAATGTATTTGACTTCTTCAAACTATTGAAAGACTGAAATACCTTCAATATTTCTTACCCTAAATATCTAAACTAGTGGTTTCTTCTACAACACTCAAGGGATTACTTATTTGAGACAAGAGGTGTGCAAAAAGAACTCAGATCTGCTTCTTAGGTTTATCCAACTCTTGTTTGAAGAAGTAGCAACGATTTACATTAGTTGGAAGGATGTTAGCATCAACATCTTCTATAAAGGGACAAGTCTCCTTATCTCAGTAAAAAGAAACACTTCTAGGCATGTAATATAGTGAATTCTTATTATATATAAGTCCTTGTATTGTTGCTTCTCATTTTCTATTTCAGTTTGTGTATTTGTGTTTTCTTGTTAAGATATGAATATTTAAATGATCTCTATATCATACATGGCCCTAACCTTTAAACCACAAGTTACTATGCCTTGAAAAAACAATTGGAAGATTTAAAGGAGAGTGTGAGAATCATATTTGAACTAAGTTGTGAAGAAGTTAGTGGGTAGAGGAAGTGTTTAACGAAATATCAAAACCAAAATATTCCATACAATATATCTTCAAGCCTCTAGACTCCAACAGTACGCTACAGTAGATGGAAAGTGAGGTGTTTGACAAAATCAGGATTTAAATAACCCTTAGAGTAAGCCTAACCATTATCAGTTGGCAAGAGAAAACAAAGTAGCAGTAGTTTAAAGGAGGAGAAGTGGTATAAACAAGTCTGCCCTAACAACAATTGAGTTAAAAGTCTAGGGTAGTATTGGCAAGTGTTATTACAAAATCAAGAATAGAAATTTGTGTTTTGAAAAAAATTCAGAGTTTTGTTGTATTGGTCTCTTGCTATGGCTTTCTCTGTTCTATTATTTTGTGAAAGTAGAGATTTTATAAGATATAGATCATTGAATATGATTTTCTAATCTATTATGTTGAGCAGGTTCAGTCCCGAGGCAATGAGCTTCACTTCTAAAAGGGTCTCCTTGGTTGGTTGGCTTAGTTAATTTTTTTTTATGTTTTTCATTATATACACTTGGTGGTGGAGAATATCCAATTTTAGACATTGTTGCATATGGGGTATATTATTTTGTAGGCATATCTCTTTTTGTTTTGGCATGGATTCTCTAGAGTTATTCATACTATGCCATGATGCCTTAGATGTGCTTGTGCATGGGAATTTTCATAACAATTTTGGTTAGGCTCCAGGCTTCCAGGCTATAAAATCTTGCAAGCATCTTGAGCATATCTATAAATATGCTCAAGATATTCATTCCCAAGTGAATTGTATCCAGAAGTTTGCATGTTGCAAGCATATAAAATTATAAATACTCATTCCCATCATTTATTTATTTGAAATTTTTGTTGCATATGGATTGAACCTTTAACCCTATTCTATTATTGTTTGCCTCTTTACTTGTGGCCGCATTACCATATGAATTGTCCTTGTTCGAGTGACTCAGATATTTTAACATCAAAAATTTTAATATCAAATTTGATTAACCTCTCATTGATTGCATTTGATCCAGGACATAAAAGAACTATATCCCACACTTTATTTATTGTTTCTAAACAATTTCTTAGAGTCAATAGTGCCAATGATAATTCCATTTTCAGTTAAGCTTTTTCCTGGGCCTAGACATTTGTAATTTCTGGGTTGCATGCATTTGCATCACTAACTTGTTAATTCTTCAGAATTTACTTCAATCTGATCTAGGATCTTAACTGAGAGAACAACCTGTACCACATATCTACAGCATATCAATCATGGACACAATAATGCAAGCACACAAGAGACACAAAGTTTACTTGGGGAAAACCATAAAGGTGAAAAACCCCAATAACTTCCTTAGAGATAGATAGAGAAATGATACAACCCAAGCATAAGAGATAGACATCTCCTAGCAACAGCTTCTCCTCCCCCAAAAGTGCACCACTCTCTCGAGAGTGTGAGAGAGAATAGAATGATGAAATAGAGTGCCTCCTGCACTCTATTTATACTTGACTTGACTTGCCTAATAACTTTTACTAGGTCGGCCTTAACTTAACCACATAACATAATGCTGACTGGGGCGAAACCCAATAGGGTGGTCTAATATCCCTTTGACCCACATGGCCGACCCCCAATAGGGTGGTCTAATAATCCTTTGACCCACATGAATTATACAGGGCCGACCCCAACAAGGTGGTCTAATAACCCATCAAGTATAAGTTATGACACTTACAATATAAATGATGACACTTCCATATAGAGGAATAATAACATCTCTATAGGAATACAAACACTTCAGTATAGAGGAATAATACCATCTCTATAGGAGTACAATATACATATATGAAATACATTCCGAAGTTACATATACATCAACACTCCCTCTTAACTAGGAAGGTATTTCTCGACATAGTTCTTCTAGCACAAGTCTTCTTTTCTGGATCATCGTCACTAGATAATCATCATTGAGTCATCATCATCGTCATCGTCATTGCTGCTGCTATCTCAATCAATCTCTGAATCTACTCGTCATAGGAAGTTCTACAGAGCCAGTCCTTTTTCATACTGGAGGTAGGCCCACCACCTACAGGTCTTCATCATCACAGGCCATACTGTGGAATCCTCGGGACTTATTACGTGCATCACAAAACCTTAAAAGAGTCTCTTGACTAGCAATAACCCTAAAGAGCATCTGAGGCCCTTTTCATCCTGTCCAGATCTCCAGGACTTATTACATGTGACTATCACAAAACCTTAAAAGAGTGTCCCAGGAACATTTATGTGCATAGCACGACTGGTAATAACTCTAAAGAGCATCCCAGGAACATTTATGTGCCTAAACATGACCGACAAGATCTCTAGGACTGATTACATGTGACCTCTGCTACAAACCCTTGAAAGAGCATCCTAGGACTTATTACGGGCACACAACCCAACCTATCAGATCTCCCAGGTCTTACATGTAGCATCCCACCGCAAACCCTTGAAAGAGCATCCCGGGACTTATTACGAGCACATAGCCCAACCTATCGGATCTCTCAGGTCTTACATGTGGCCCACTATCACAAACCCTCGAAAGAGCATCCCAGGACTTATTACAGGCACATAGCCCAACTTATCGAATCTCCCAGGTCTTACATGTGATACACAGTGCCAGTCCGTTTTCATACTGGATGTGACCTAGAACAAATCTACGATTTCCTTTGCAAAACCTATCCACAGCCACAAAGTATCAACCTGATACTCACCATACATCATCCTGATGTACACATGATCATCCTAATCATCATCACTACATCGTCCTGATGCAAGTCATCTAGAGAAACATCTTGAAGCTCGTCATCCATGATCATCCTGATCATACAATGCATCTACTTGATGCATACCAAGTATCTACTTGATACATATCACCATACATGATCCACCTGATCATACAATGTATCCACCTGATATATATCAACATACATGATCTACCCGATCATACACAGTATCTACGCGATACATTTACAAATACATGGTCCAAGAATCCAACATGATGCGTACATACATATACATATAAATGATATAACTGATCATCTCTAACATCCACCTGATGCATATACAGAGCATTAACTAGAGCTTCGTCCTGATGCTCATCATGCAACACTTACATCCACAGCCATGGGAAGGATTCTCCTCTCACCATGCTTGGAATGGCTCCTGCAAATGTGTCCATCACTTCTTCCTCGAAGTGTCATCAATCTGAAGAACACCAAGCCTCTCTCTGAAATACTCAAACTTCACTCTGGCTAGTGGCTTCATCAGCACATCTGCAACCTACTCATCTATCACAACATACAGGAGCTTCACTGCTCCTCTCTGCACCATATCCCTGATATAGTGATATTTTATCTCAATGTGTTTCGACCTGTCGTGGAACACCGGATTCTTAGACAACTTCACACAACTCTAGTTGTCACAAAATATACCAATATCCTCCATCGGGAGATCAAATAACTCAAATAGTGGCTTCCAAAGCCATACTGCCTCACAACTAGCTGAACAAGTTGCAACATACTTTGCTTCAGCTGTACTTAGTGATACGCAGGACTGCTTCCTGCTAAACCAAGAGATCACAACTGATCGCATATTGAAGCAGCACCCAGAAGTGCTCTTCCTATCTGCAGCACTGCCTTCCCAATCTAAATCAACATAAGCCTGCAGGTTAAACTTTTGATTCACATCATACTTGAGCCCATAATCAAATGTACCCTTCAGGTACCTCAAAATATGCTTTACAACAACCAGGTGAACACTCCTCGGATCCATCAGGAACTGGCTCAATGTGTTCACCGCAAAGAAAATATCAGGTCTCATGTTCGTCAGGTACATCAAGGACCCAATCATATGACAATACATAGTGATATCAACCGGCTCAGATGAAGCATCACACAAAAGCTTCAGGTTTGATGCAATAGGTGTGGCCATGTCCTTGCAGTCCATCATCCCGAACCTCTTCAGGATCTCTACTTCATACTTCCCTTGTCTAAGGAAGATTCCATCTACACTTTGCCACACCTCCATACCTAGAAATAGTGCATCATCCACAAGTTCTTCATCTTAAACTCAGCAGCAAGCTTCCGCTACGTGTCGAAAATCAATCTATCTTCAACTATAATAAATAGGTCATCCATATACAAAAGTATTATCATTGGATTGCCTTCCTCAACCTTGTACTAAAGGTTGGAATCCACTTTACTCTTGGTAAATCCCAAACTCGATAGAAAGTTGTCTATCCTACCATACCAAGTTTTGCACATATATGACTCCCTATCATGTGTCTCAGAACCAAGTGGCTGCTCCATTTACACTTCTTCTTTAACTACACCATTCAAGAAAGCTGTCTTGAAATCCATCTAGTGTATCTTCCATTTCATCACTACAGCCAGAGCAAGTACGGATCTAATGGAAGTGTATCTGGCTACAAGAGCAAAAGTCTCTATGCTACCACCTGCAGCATGCTTGATCTTGTAGATTGTCTTGGAAGTCACTACAAACTCCCCTTTAGGTCTTGGGACTGCATCCCAGACATCTTCATGATCGACTGGTACTCCTCGATCATGGCATTCTTCCCAAATCCTAGGAACTTCAATATCTTCAATATTTTCAATAGATAACTTTGTTGCTGAACAAATGTTGTAGTCCTTCTTTTGTAGGTGATGGTATACGATCTTTCCTACACAACAAGTTAAATTGCATGATTAGAAAACATCTCATAGTTTTCAGAACAAATTCTTACACATAAAGAAATATGTCATACAATCATGCAATTATCTTAGCCAATTCTTCAATACAACATTTATCCATATCCCGTAACTTTCTAGATGCCTTCCAATATCTACCAGAACATTGTTAAGAGTGTGCACAACTCCCAACATGTTAGCAAAGAGGTTTCATTCTAGATAAGTAGCAATGGAATGCTGTACAGTGTCATAGGCCACTTACCCATGTATATTAGTAGTATATTGTTCATCAATGCAACTATTCTAATATGCATAATACACAACCTAATTCTAGGAACATGAGTATATACATTATTGAACAGTATTATTTAAACAATAAAGTATGCAAGGAATGATAATTCAAATAGTTATCTTTGTTTGTTTGTTGGGTTGACTCCCTCTCAGTATTTGCTTCTTTTCTGCAACTCCATTCTGATGTGAGAAGTGGTCAACTCCCTCTGAATATCTGCATCCTTGCAGAAACTACTAAAGTGTGCTCCTTCTTGATCTTTGCTTCCTTGCAAGAACAACTAGACTGTGTTCCCTCTTGATCTTTGCTTCCTTGCAGGAACAACTAGAGTGTGCTCCCTCTTGATCTTTGGTTCCTGGATTACCTGTCCTTGAACTTATATCCATCCTTAATCACTATGCATGCTTGTTAGTATCATCATTGTGTTATCCTCGAGGTCTCATACATAATCACACATTTATTAGTATAATCTTAAACATGTATAGTCATGATCATTTCAAACACAGATAATAAACATTAGTATTCAAGGTTTCAAGAAAGTCTTCTTTTAGTCATGCATATTCTTATTTGATCATAAGACTCTTCTAGTTAGTTAAATCATCAATCAAGATAAGAGACATAATATGCATAAACCCTTGATTACTTACATTTCTAACTTTATGAATAAACATAACCAGACATACCAAGTATACTAATATAAGGGATCCTAACATAAGGTAGGATTCTAACTTGATATAGGAAAAACATACCTGGATTGGTATGTTAGCTAGTTATGTCTAACATAGCCACATGATGTCTTCTTGTTCTCTTCAATGACTTGTGCTAGTAACCTGCATATCTCATAGGTTAACCATTATAGAACCAAGTTATACATACCTCGTAAATAGATATTCTAAGTGATCCATGACAATGGATGAATCTTTGTCTTCATGTCATCATGATCATGTGTTCTTGAAGTAGAACATGATTTGTCTTTCTTGGTGTACCTTTCATGTTAGCGGACAACATAAACCTCATACAACAACATGATGCATTAGTATAATCAAAAGTGTCAACACCCTAATCAATGAATATGTTCTATCATGCATTCATAATTTACTTAAGGTGATATGACAAGTCTAAATTTAATCAAGATTGTACTAACTCTAATAACATGAAGACAAACATACCATAAACTTAATCATGAACAAATCTCGAAACATACCTGGATAAGTCATACTTGTCGAGATTGGTTGTAATCTTCTTATGTAAGGCCTTAGCCTCATCTCCCTCTGAAATAGGAACTTCTTCACTTATGCAGGTGACCAATCCATTCTCTTCTAGGATTAACCCAATCCACTTGATTTGCGGGAACTGGATCTAGAGTTGGATTAGGGTTTGTCAGAGAAACCCTAAAAATTCAAACTTCCAAAAGGATATAAATATGTGCCTTGATGAGCTGATCAAGCTGGTATACTTAGAATTTGAAAACTACAAAGTTTCACCCCTCAAATTTTCCTTTGAAACTTTCGGATTCACTGGACATGACCCTGAACTAGGGTTTGATAAAGCCCACCCTTTTGCCCAATCAAAAGGTTCAATCCAAAGCTCTAAGCTTCTAGTTTTCTGAGGAGCTTCTAGTTGTGGTCACAGATTTCAAAATTCCCATTTTTGTAGAAGCCCTAATTTTCCACTTTTTCGATCAAAGTCCCAAACTAGGGTCTGATCAAGCCCGACCTTCTGCCGAACAAAAACTCTGATCTTGGTTCCTAAATTTTGATTTTGATGAGTAGCATTCAGCCATAGTCTCCGATTATAAAAATTGCAGCTTTCTCCGAAACCCTAAATTCCGGAAGCCATGAATGAAGGTGCTCAAAAATAATTCTATTTTGACATAAATATGTACCTGATTGTTTCTGGTGTAACTCAAACTTTTCAATCCACAGGGTTTGAAACATTTTCCTGTGATAGCCTGACCTGTCATCTTTCCAACCCCATAGGTCTGACCTCAAATGGATTCTCTGAGAGAGAGTAATGCCAAGTGTCGCAACGGTGTTCATGGGATTAAACATGGGATCGAACTTGTATGGCATGCCACGTGTCACTGGTTCAGTTTCGACCTCTAAAAATGTTGTCTAAGAAATTAAAGTTCGTGCACTACCTGTCACTTTTTACGAAATTTCATTTGGATCTTCCTAGCCCAAGTTATGACCTTTTTTCAAAGGTCACCTGTTTATGACTGAGATTTGGAAGAGGTAGAAACCCTATATTGTACAGATCATAAATCACAAAGTACAACGAATTAGAGGTTGTCCTTTCGACACAAGGTAAATGGTGATCTTAGCTTCGCCCTATATGATTTTTCAACTCTGAAACCTCACCTAAATGTATTTATAGCTAAAGTGCTATGATGAATTGGTTTTTTCTATATCAAGCCCTAGCTTCGCAATTGCAACAAGTGTCATACATGCCATACCATGCCTTCTTTCAGGCTAGCTTTCATACCATGTTAATTTTTTAGAATTTACTTCAATCTTATCTAGGATCTTAACTGAGAGAACAACATGTACAGCATATCAATCATGGACACAATAATGCAAGCACACAAGAGATGCAGAGTTTACTTGGGGAAAACCATAAAGGTGAAAAACCCCAATAACTTCCTCAAAGATAGATAGAGAAATGATACAACCCAAGAATAAGAGATAGACATCTCCTAGCAGCAGCTTCTCCTCCTCCACAAGTGTGCCACTCTCCCGAGAGTGTGAGAGCGAATAGAATGATGAAATAGAGTGCCTCCTGCACTCTATTTATACTTGACTTGACTTGCCTAATAACCTTTACTAGGTCGGCCTTAACTTAACCACATAAAATAATGTTGACTGGGTCGACACCCAATAGGGTGGTCTAATAACCCTTTGACCCACATGGTCGACCCCCAATAGGGTGGTCTAATAACCCTTCGACCCACATGACTTATACAGGGCCGACCCCAACAAGGTGGTCTAATAACCCATCAAGTATAAGTTATGACACGTACAATATAAATGACGACACTTCCTTATAGAGGAATAATAACATCTCTATAGGAATACAAACACTTCTGTATAGAGAAATAATACCATCTCTATAGGAGTACAATATACATATATGAAATACATTCCGAAGTTACATATACATCAACATCACCCATCTTCGTAACAATTTTGTTGAGGATCTAGGCTTTAAAATCTTGCCAGCATCTTAAGCATATTTATCGAGCAAAGCCTTGTTTTCACGAAATTGTTGAACCACAGAGAGACTGATATGTTTCTCTTTTTACATGGAATTGTTTCCTAAGATGCTACATAGCCTTGAAAGAGGGTTTTCGACAAAACGACTTCCCCTATACTCTAGAATAGAGCGTCCTAGATAGATTCCTCATTGTAACATCTTGCTTTTAAGGAGATTATATTTTCTATTTTCTATGAAATACTATTGACTTAACTCCAGTTATTTTGTATTGCAGGATGGCAAGTTAGGCTGCCATGAATAGCAGCAGACTTGCTATTGTACAAATGAAAGGGCATCATGTTGTTCAAAAAAGTGGTTGTTGCTCATAAGACAATTCATAGAATAATTTGTACTGCAACTAGTTTTGAAGAAGTGAAATTGAAGATAATTGTATGTATTTTGGATCTCAGACAGGAAAACGTCTTTAGCTGTCGAGAGATCAACAATTGATAGACAATTAAAACAAATTTATTGCAAGTTGGATCTTGTATTCTTTTATGTCTATGAAGGGAAACAACTTGTTTTTGTTCCCGATAATTTGTACAGCCATGGATTATTGTACTTATGTGTAGTTTGTATGATCATTCTTCTTTGAATTTTCATCATTGTCACAGTTGAACTGCTATATCTTAGAATTCTTTTAGTACTTGAAGCATTATTCTTGAATATGTTTGACATTCATTGTATTCCCATGCAAAATTTGTTTGAATATCATCATTGTCAAGCAATAACAACTTCTTACAGGGTGCTATCTCAATGGTAGAGAACTTGCCTAATTATATGTATGAGATTGGTGGTTCGATTCCTCCATACCCTATCATAAATTAGTGACTAAGAAAACAACTAAATTCGCATATATATGACTATTAGTAGCTAATTTTCAGTATCTTATAGCGCGACTAACGTTTATTCGTATTTAGCTTAGTCATTAATATGTTATCATCTAGTAGTTTATTTAGTTGTATATTTGGTCATTAATTGTGACAATCAATGACTAAATCAGTGAGTATCAATGACTAAATCAATGACTAAATCAGTGAGTATCAATGACTAAATCAATGACTTAATCAATGACTATCAATGACTAAATCAATGACTAATAATTCAACCAATTAATGACTAGTGAAAAACGACTAGAGATAAGATAGTGGAAATCAAATACTATTAGTCACGGACTAAAAAATAGTCGTTTATAGTCGAATTTTAGTCATTCTTTTAGTCATTAATTTCTCATTTTGTACTAGTGTACCCTTTTAATGAAAAATCCCTAGCAAGTTATTTTCATCGTCTGGGACCCTATGACCATCACCAATTCCTATCCAAACACCTAGAGCTAGGGATGGCTATTCCTACTATCCCACATTCCTATTCGACTATTGTTTTATCTAAAAATTCCAGAAGGTCCATCACCATCAGTTGCACAATTGTAGGTTTAGAAGATGACAAATCAGTGGATGAGGTAATCCTAGGAGTTTTGCTTAAATTAAACACTAAAGTAGGCATAAATCCTCCACATTTTAATCTTTTCACTCACGTAGATACTTTAATCCATGAATAGATGGAAGAATTTCCTGCAATGGAATACTTTAGGTTCCCTTCCTAATTACTCTCCTTGTTCTTTTATCATAATTTTGAGAGCTTCAAACACTTGGGTCTGAAACCCACTAATGATCAAGGAGTAGAGACTCCAGTATATGAGTGGATTGAGTTGGTCTTGAGAACAACAGACAATTCTAACTTCTCAAAATTTACATACAAAATGATGAGTGTTGCATATAGCCTGATTCATGGTAGCCCATCGCCAAGAATTCTACCAGATAAACATAAGCATATTCAATTTACCTTAGAGTTCCAGGTGGGTGATTGGTTCTTATATGAATATCACATCATTATCAAGGCCTATGGATTTGAGGAAGATCCATACAAGTTTCCCACCTTCCTAACACCAAGAATCTTTGCTATTTTATTTGTAAGATAGAAGATGACCTCAGATGAATTGCATTTCAGACACTTTAGACAAATTAGGTCATTATTATTGCCAAAATAAATGGGACCTATTGTCATAAGGGGGATATATGCTTCCCAATATGTAGAAGAATATTTGATATATCTCAACCTCAAGAAAGCTGAGAGAGTTGCATATGATCCACATCAATTTATATCCAAAAAAATGCTAGAAAATAAGAATTGGCATATAAATGCCCATCTAGACCTCTTTCGGAAAGGACATCCAATAAATAAACCTGGGAGGAGGTTCAAGAGGCTATAAAGAGTTTTGAAGAATAATAAAGACAACATCATTTGATTGGAAAAAAAAGGACAGATGAGGAAGCCCCAGAAATGGAGATTGATCAAGCTTAGTAGAGCCCGGACCTTAAAAGGGATAGAATAATAATAGACGGTGATGATCAATCATTAATGGAAGTATCAGGGTCAAAATTAGTTGAAATACCTAGGTATATCATTGAGATAACATAAAATCAAGAATTTCCAAGAAAAACCCCAATACAATATGTTAGTTATCCCTCCACTGCGTTTACGATTCCTCAGAATATACAAGGGTCCTCATCAGCAGAACCAGTCCCTGTAAATACTGATCTTCAAAATGGATACATAAATATGAGGGAGAGAGTATTAAACATGGTAAAATAACTAAGACTGGACATCCCAACTACTCGAAGAAGACTAATATCAGTTGTTGATCACCAACAAGACACATTCATATTTTATGTTCTTGAACCTAAAGTGACTAAACTTGTCAAGCTGACTTACTGGGGAGCATAAGAGCACATGGTAAACTTTAAAGAGTTCAGTAAGCTAGAAAAATGGATTTTTACAAGCATACTAGTGATATGATATGCACTGAGATAGTCAAATAAGAGAAAGAGGAAAGAAAGCTCAGAACGATCGTTCAAAAGTTTGAAAAATTATACAAGATGGAGGAGTTGACCACTAGAGATAAAAAAATCGCAATAAATTCATTGGAAGTAAAGTTGGTCGCATTGGAAAATGACCGTTTAGCTGGATCTGAAATTAAATCACTAATTGAGGAGAAGGATAATGAGATAGCCAATCCAAGGAAGAAATTAAATATTCACACCACAGATCTAGTATAAACTAAGGAGCTCAGACAGGTGTAGGAATAAAAAGAAAAAATCTATGCCAGCATGACAGAGTACCAAAAATTATCAGAGGAGATAAGAAATAAGATATACATCCTACACTGGAAAATTAAAAATCTGAAGTTAGAAAGAACCAAAATCTCCACCGGGGAAGATACTACAACCTCAACTACTGTCATTCAAGCAGAGATTCATCCCACAATTTCTACCCTTGCATTTCCAATGGAAATTCATCACCAAAGAGGTATAACAAAAGTAACATGTGTAACAAAACCAACATAGAGTCAATTTGTAGTAGCAGACATAACAGAAGCTACAAGTGAACATCAAGCTACTCCTCTAGAGGCTATTGATGTGGATGCAATGGAAGAGGACCATGAAAATCTAAGGTCAAGTACTTGGCCTATTGAAGAATACAATGACCTAAGTAACAAAATTCATGAGGCCAAAAAGGAACTAGAAACAAAGGATAATAGGATCCTTGAATTAGAAAATGAGGTCAGTAAAATAGAAAATGACATAATAGACTTGGAAACAGAATTAGGAGATCTTAAGAGCCAGATAATATCTCTAAAAATGAATGTTCAGGGATAACAACTGTTGAGAATAAAAACAAAAGCTGTTTGGGAAAAGGTTGAGGAATGGTTCATACACAAGTGAGACTACTTCGAGGTTTTCGAATATGAATTGGATATGGCCACTCAAGCTAATGCTGAAATAAAATCAATGGAAAAGTAGTTAGGAAATATGCTAAAGAAGGCCTCAAAAGTAATAGACTACCTAAACACTAGAACAAAAAGGTAGTTGGTTGAAAAAGGCATTGATAATAGGACTTAGATTATCAATATATGTAGGTCAATGATCATGAAACAGACATATGTTTTTAGAATGAAATACAATGTAAAGAATATGACATATGAAGTAAGCTCTTTTAAAGCCTTGTTGAAGGATGTATCGCGTCTAGGAATGCATTCCCCATGGGATGGAAATGGAAATACTTACCCAAAGGATACTTACAAAGAGAATATAAACCAGAAGAAAGGAGAATTCCCTCCAGAGCCATTGGAGGGAGAAATTGAAGGAGAAAAGGAAATAGAAAGAGTAAAAATCTGTTTTGAAATATCGGTGGGATTGAATACTATTTCCAAGAGATTGGGGCCAATCTCATATGAAAAAAAAAACTAATGCAAAAATCTCCTTGGAATCCCTAAGATCCCATAAACATCCTCTAGGGAAGGAGTTGAAAATTGTCATTCAATATCATAATCATGTGTTGTTACCTAGAGCATCAACTTCACAACCTTCAGGTTAGTCTTAAGGTTCACATTCTGATCAATCAGCAACTCATTCATTAGATCAAGTGCCAAGTTCATTTCCAAATCAGCCAGCACCTATCTCTTTTGTGTCTCTTTTATGCCACGTATAGGGCCAACTAATATACAAATGATGTACCAGATGAACCAAGCTTCCATACCTCAAGTAGGGCCAATAGGGTAGCTTCCTTGCCAACATAATGCTTACATGAGGGGAAAGAAGAAGGCTCCCAACAAAAAGAACTAAAGATGTTATGTTTAGCAATAAATGTTGTAAATAAAAAAATGTAAAAAATCCTTTCTGTAAAAAGAAAATCAATACTTTTACTTTTCTATTAGGATATAAGAAACCGAATTTGGTTACTTACTGACTCTATATAAAGTGGCTTAGACTCATTCTAAAGGGAAGGCAATTTTAGAAAGAGAGTTTCTATATTTGTAGAGTCGAGTGACAAAATTGGCCCTTGTAATTTGGCTATGTAAGCTTGATTAAAGACACAACAATGTTTTAGAGATGTTTTTCCTCTCTTGAGTGAGTCCATTGTTATTCCATTTTTTGTTCCATGTAAATATTCATGATATTAATAGAAGCATGATGCATTGTTCGATCTCGTTATGATATCATTAACGTGCATGATGTTTGAAGATAAAATATCTATCAGAGATTCATATATGTTTGCCTCTATTATATCTTTTAAATATTTTATGTCCGGTTCATAATTGTAAGGAGTTTCCTACTTATTTCATGCATATAAAATATGGTTGTATTCCCTTCATTCCTTATGTTTTAGCTTTAAAAATGTGTAAGAATTGCTGAAATTCCTCATCCCAAGGATTCAGTACTCTCAAAGTTAACCTCGATTCAAGAAATTTGTCCTTCATAGTCACTTCGTGAATAATCCTAGTGTTCCATCCGTTAAATTCACTTCCATCTCTTCATATATTTTGTAGCATGCTGTGAATTTCCTCAGCATGTATCTTTACATTTTTTAATGTTGTGCATAACCTAATCTAATTAAGAATTTTCGAAGAATGTATCCCAAACACATTGCATAAAATATATAGCTCTAATATATTTAAAAAATTGAGCTTCTATCATGCCTAGGCGTACATCATTTCAACTTGATTTACCTATGGGGACTAATAGGAGGGATGACGAAAGGAAGAGCTAAGTGGCATGGTAGCAAGAGGATCAGAGGAAGAACAACAAGCTAGAGAGAGTCACCTAGCAAGTCAATAGAAGGGAAGAGAACACACAAAAACTTCGGAGATTTACCACCCAAGTCATCGAGTCACCGAAGATCTCTCTTGATAACTATGCATGCAGTTTGTAGAGGGTTCCATTTGGAACAATCGAGCACATGCCTCCAATATTTGGTGATCATAACTCCGATAAGAAGCTTTATCGGATGGTGAACGTACAAAGATACATAACGTAATTATTGATATCATCGAAAGGTTTACCACTGAGGAATCAGAAAGGTTTTGTGATCACTTGTTTAAGAATTCCACTATTGATAATTGTGCATGGAAACTAAAGGCATTGTATTCCAAATTTAAAACATAAAATGGATGTTCCAGTCAACAATTCTTGCTATGCCCTATCGTTTAAGAATCCATTGAAATTTCACTCCATTATAGAGATATGCATTCCCTCCTTCCATTTCCTTTAAATTCAAACCAAACTCATTCTACCAATACCAAATTGGTGTGTTGGAAGTTCTCATACATGTGACAGTCCTACAACCAGTGCCTATTTTCATTTCATTCCATCCAAATTTTAGAGATTAGAGGCGACAAGCAATGACATGTGCCCTCCTTCAGAACTACCAATTGAAATAGGAAGTGATTGACAGAGGCATAATCCGAGTGATTAGGAGATGTTTGAATAAGTGAAGTGGACAACATACTGCCTACAAGACCATAAGAAAAACATATATGCTGCACAATCCCATTGACAATAAATGCCCCACCAATGAAATGAAAGATGGTGACTTTGTCCATCTAGTAATGGAAATGTGCTCAGGTGGATACATGTTTGACATAATCCTCGGGAGGAAGAATTAAGTTCCCTTCTCAAAAGAGGAGGGCTCTACCATTCTTCAAAATCTCATGGAGGCCATCAGTTACTACCACTCCATGGGAATCTCCCACCGAGACATAAAACGTGACATGGTGGAGGAAGAGTCAGTATATTATCATATGTTTATGTAAATGAATGAGCGAGGATGAAATAAAAAATGGAAGAAGCCAACATAGCTTCTGTAAGCTTTGAAGCTGTTAATCTCGAGACATTTAAAGCCATAAATATCTAATGATTGCACATTGCTGTCAAAACTGAGGTCTTGTACCATTTCAACATCCTTACAACTATGTCGAATTAATGTCTAATTTTCAGATTAGCTAAAGCGAGCACCATTTATGTGTAGGAAAGCAACCATAGTTTCTCTTCTTCTTTTTATTCATCTTCAATGAATAACCTTGTAGATGCTAAAGGACTTGATGGTGAGAACACCCCCAGACCACCTAAGGCCAAGAGATCTCATGATTCCATCTGAAGGGAAACCCCCCAGTAGGATCTCCATTTACATAGGTGTTACCAGGTATGCCATGAGTTTCATTCCTTCATATAATCTTATAAATTATGTGCAATTTTGAGTAATTATTATTGGAATTTACAATGCCTCCAGGTCCCTTCATAAATTTGGGGTGACCATGATGATATGCAATTTATGTTGTAGATGTAACACAATGTTGCATTTATAATGTTCTATAAAGTTTGTTATATTTTGTTTTGTCATTTAATGTAGAGAGGGGATTTTATAATTATCGAAGTACTTAACAATGCACATTATTCAAAAAATCAAGGCCACTAAAATAATGCTTTCGATAAAATAGTGGAGGCGTCACATATAATGTTTTGATATCTTATTATTTAACATGTTGATGAAATAATCCTTTCGGATAACATAGCGGAGGAAGAAGACTTAATGCACTAATATCTTATTTTTTAATATGTCGATCAAATACAATAGTGGAGGATTAATAATTAATGTGTCGATAGATACATAATGAAGGTAAAAGCGCCACATCGCAACCATAGCAGTGACTTAAAAATTAACGCGCCAATGTAATTGACAGCTTAACCTTTAACTTTTCGATGTAAAAGAAAAATGGTTTTGTTCCTTAATCTTTAGTATATCGATATAAATGTGCTACTTAATCTTTAGCTTTTGACGGCTTGATGGCTTAATATTTAGATTTCTGTGTTTAGTATTTATTTTTCGGTAGCTTTTATAACATTGACATTGGTAGGGAATTAGCTACATTGCAGCTTTGGCTCTCATTTGAATACAAATCAACAATTTCCAAAAAAATCCATAATTAATAGTTAAAGAAGTTTGTCACACTTGTAGAATTAAAATGGTATTCTCTTATAATAAAATTTAGAGGAAAGTAAAATAAAATTCGTCATCTTTTTAAAGTGTTGTACGTTAAACACGTATTCTCTTATAATAAAATTTGGAGGTAAGAGAAAATTCTTGTAAACAATTTGATTGTGAAGAGTCAATGTTAGAATTTGGCATTGGTGAGTATTATCAAAAAAATTGGTTATAATTTAATTGTTCAAAAATTTAAACATTATTATTTAGAAATCAAATAATATTTACAATGATATGTTGTTTTATATATAGGTAATTTTTCTCTTTATTAGAAATTTAATAATTCTATTTTGTTTAGAAAAAAAAAAATATTAAAAAATAAATTACATTAAAAGATAAATTATATATTATATCAATATTTTTGGGGAAGATTTATAAACTTATTATACCTAAGTTGTTAATTGGTAGCAAGGACAATTATCATTAGTTATTATCTAGGTTAATCATCACCATAATTTAAGACAAATAATGTCACCTAAAATGACTTAAGGAGGTTGACTTTCATTCTTACTAGATGCTTCCAATTCTTCGACTATTAACATAATTTCTTATATCCAAAAAAGACAATCTCTTATCCATTCAAATTATTTCTATGTATTACCGAAGGCTAAAATAGGTTTTCACCCTAGACAGTATTTGCAACGAATTCAATGTCTTTTTTTTCATTGTCAAAACTACCTTCATTGAGATCATACAATTTCCAATAACATCTAACCTTAATGCTATACATGAAACTACATACTACATCTATCGCAATTTAACTTCGTAAGGAAAAAATATACCTTATATAATTATTCCTAAAGTATTTAAAATACATTCATATTAAAAATAAATTAGAACATATTATCACAAAAACATTAAAATGTTTTCATATTAAAAAGGAATTATAATCACATTAGAATATTTTTTCATAAGGGTAGTGTATGTGGTTTGGATTTCTAGTGAATATAATTTTAGATGGTGCTTAAAGTGTTCTCCATTCTCAAAATATTACACATTTTGTTTCTTTACAAATTGTGATGTGATTACTTTATCCTTACATCGAGGAGATGGTGATATGTAGTAATTATGATAACACAATTGGAATTGTGTTTGTGATATTTTCTAAATTGAGATATATTGTATATTTTGTTGTATATTATGATATTGTTAATGTGGTTGTGGAATATAGAATCACATTTTTAACTCAATTTCTATTCAAATAAGTGACATGTTGAGCTCATAATGCATATATTGTTATATATACGACACTTAAGTAAAAATTACATAAGTTTAGAGAAGTGGATGAATGATGCAATCCTTGACTATAATTCATTATCTATTGCGATATATGGTTTTTAGTAATACATTTCCATACTCTACTATCTAAGGAAGACAAAGCATAAATAATTATTACTTAAACTATTTTTGAATTTTAACAGTACATTGTCATACTATACTATATGAGAAAAGTGGATTATACAACTAGTACTCAAGTATGCATTATTGTCACATCCTAAACCCAAAATGCAAAAAAATGAATTGTTGCAAAAAATTGAATTGAATCTACTATAATGCTATGGATATTGCACTCTATATGATGATGGACGAAATTTTTTGAGCTATAGAAATTCTTGTTTCTAGTGGTGTCATTGTGGATGTTAGACACTAAGTAGGCGAAGATAATCTACATTTTGTTCCAATAGAAAATAGGAGTATAATATACAAAAAAAGAGATTGCTAGAACTATCTTGACACTAGGTACTAACTGGTGTCTCCATACACAACATTTATTAAGTGTGCAATGTTTGAATTCCAAGATGTGATACAATATGTTCCATATCCTCTCAGGTTGCATAGTAATTTCCATCATTTTGTGAAAAAGTGGATGTTTACAATGTTCTCCAAGTACCGATTGAGTAATCCATACAAATGAAAATGTCAAAAAAATACTTTATATTATTATATCCAAAACCCTCTAAATCGTATAAAGTAAAGCTAGAGTTAAAGACTAATTGTTGATGAGGAAACTTATCCTAAAATATCCTATTTTTATGGATATTGTTGTATGAACATTACTTGATCATAAACATAGTGGATATTTAAATGTTGCAAGTGGTTCAGGGCATGGGATGTGGGGTTGTTGCCCAAGAAAAATAGATTTTACCAGATATGAATCCTTTAAGATTTGGTAAATAATGGGAATGATGGAGTTATTAGAATAGGAATGAAAGAAAGGATAGGAGTTCCAACTTGTTCTCCATATTATATTTGCACAAAATGAGTGCTCAAAGGAATTTTAAAAGATATAGGTATGTGCCATGTGGTATATTGGTAATTCAAAAAAAAAATACATGGAGACAACTATAAATCCCAAGTTACATAGCTTCTACGTTGGTTGGTTGTTTGGAGTAGATTCCTACAAAAATAATCTATTGTAGGTTTCATATGACTCAAATCACACAATTATATAGGAGGGAAAGTAAATTTTCTTGGGCCATCAAGGATTCTACAGGGTGTGCTCTAAAAAAACTAGCCCTAGGATGATTTTTACATGATTTTTATAATGACCTTCCTTTAGAATGGTTGAGGATAAACTTGCTCTCTCTCTCTCTCTCTCTCTAGTGTCATTGTGGATGTTACATAGTAAGTAGGAGAAGATAATCTACATTTTGTTCCAATAGAAAATAGGAGTATCATATGCAAAAAAAGAGATTGCTAGAACTATCTTGACAGTAGGTACTAAGTGGTGTCTCCATACAAAATATTTATCAAGTGTGCAATGTTTGAATTCCAAGATGTGATACTATATGTCGCATATCCTGTCAGGTTGCATAATAATTTCCATCATTTTTGGAAAAAGTGGAAGTTTACTATGTTCTCCAAGTACCAATTGAGTAATCCATATAAATGAAAATGTCAAGAAAATACTTTATATTGTTATATCCAAAACCCTCTAAATCATATAAAGAAAAACTAGACTTAAATACTAATTATTGATGACGAAACTTATCCTAAAATATCCTATTTTTATGGATATTGTTGTATGAACATTACTTGATCATAAGCATAGTGGAGATTTAAATGTTGCAAATGGTTCAGGGCATGGGATGTTGTGTTGTTGCCCAAGAAAAATTGATTTTAATAGATATGAATCCGTTAATATTTGGTAAATAATGGGAATGATGGAGTTATTAGAATAGGAATGAAAGAAAGGATAGGAGTTCCAACTTGCTCGCCATATTATATTTGCACAAAATGAATGCTCAAAGGATTTTTAAAAGAGATAGGTATGGGCCATGTGGTATATTGATAATTCAAAAACAAAAATAAAATGCAAGGAGACAACTATAAATCCCAAGTTACATAGCTTCTACATTGGTTGGTTGTTTGGAGTAGATTCCTACAAACATCATCTATTCTAGGTTTCATATGACTCAAATCACACAATTATATAGAAAGGAAAGTAAATTTTCTTAGGCCATCAAGGATTCTACAGGGTGTGCTCTAAAAAAACTAGCCCTAGGATGATTTTTACATGATTTTTATAATGACCTTCGTTTGGAATGGTTGAGGATAAACTCTCTCTCTCTCTCTCTCTCTCTCTCTCTCTCTCTCTCCACCCTTTACCCCCCCTCTCTCTCCCTTCCCCTCCTTTTCCCCTCTCCCCCTCTTAATTCTCTACCTCTTGCTTACCCCCCCTCTCTCTCTATCAACCCCTCTACCGCTCTCTCTCTCCCTCTCCCCTCCTCTCTCTCTCTCTCACACACACACACAAACTCCCTCTCTCCCTCACTCTCCCTCTCCCCCTGCCCTTCCCTCCTCCTTATCCCCCCCTCTTTCTCTCCTTCCCATCCCTCCATCTCTCCCTCCCCTCTCTTCCTCCCTCTCCACTACCACTCCCTCACCTCCTCCATCTCCATATCTCTTTATTTCCCTTATCCTCTCTCTCTCATGGCCCTTCTCTCTCTCTCTCTCTCTCTCTCTCTCTCTCTCTCTCATGCGTGCGAGCGGGCATGAGTGCTTACCCCCCCTCTCCCCCTCCCCTACCTCCCCTCTCCCTCTCTCTCTCCACCCTATATCCCCCCTCTAGCTCTCTCTCCACCCTTTATCCCCCTCTCTCTCCCTTCCCCCTCGCCCTTCTCTCTTAGCCCCTCTCCACCTCCCTCTCACCATGCTTCTCTCTCTCTCTCTCTCTCTCTCTCTCTCTCTCTCTCACACACACACACACACACACACACACACACACACACATACACACACACACAACCTCCCTCTCTCCCTCACTCTCCCTCTCCCCTTACCCTTCTCTCCTCCTGCTCCCCCCCCTCTTTCTCTCTCTCTCCTACCCATCCCTCCATATATCCCTCACTCTATCCCTCCCTCTCCACTACCACTCCCTCACCTCCTCCATCTTCATATCTCTCTATTTCCCTTCCCCTCACCCTCCACCTCTCACTCTCCCATCTGTCTCCCCCCCCTCTCTCTCTCTCCCTTCTCTCTCCGCCTCTCGTCCCCCCCCTCTCTCTCTCTCACGGCCCTTCTACCTCTCTCTCTCTCTCTCTCGCTCGCTCGTGTGCGCACGTGTGCTCTTATCCCCCCATCTCTCTCACAACCCCTCTCCCCCTCCCCCTCAACCACTCTCTCTTTGTTTCCCTCTCCCTCCCCTCCCTCCCCTCTCTCTCTCTCATCCCCCCTCTCCCTCTCTCTCAACCTCGTACCCCCCCTCTCCCTCTCTCTCCACCCTGTATCCCCCCTCTCCCTCTATCTCCACCCTGTATCCCCCCTCTCCCTCTCCCTCCACCCTGTATCCCCCCCTCTCGCACCCTTCCCCCTCTACCTTCTCTCTCAGCCCCACTCCACCTCCCCCCCCCCCCCCCTCTCTCTCTCTCTCTCTCTCTCTGCCCCACTCCCCCTCCCCCTCCCCCTCGACTCGTCTCTCTCTCCCTTCCCATCCCCTCCCCCCACCCTCTCTATCTCCCCCCTCTCTCTCTCTTGCTTCTCCTCTCTCACTCTTTCTCTTTCTATATCTTTGCTCCCCCCCCTCCCCTTAAAACCCTCTCTGTCTCTCTCCATCCCCCCCTCTCTCTCTCTCCTACTATCCCCCTCCCCCTCCCCCTCGACCCCTCTGTCTCTCCCTTTCTCTCCCCTCACCCCCACCCTCAACCCCTCTCTCTCTCCCTTTTGTTCCCCTCCCCCTCCCCATAGACCCATCGCTCTATCCCTTTCGCTCCCCTCCCCACCCTATCTCTCTCTTTCCCCCTCTTCCCCTCCACCTCCTTCCCCCCCTCTCTCTCGATCCCTCCTCCACCTCCCTGCCTCAGCCTCATCCTCTCCCCCTTTCTCTCTCTCTCTCTCCCTCTCCAACCTTTATCACCCCTCTCTCTTCCTTCCCCTCCCTTTCCCCTCTCACCCTCTTAATTCTCCCCCTCTTGCTTATCCCCCCTCTCTCTCTCTCATCCCCTCTACCACTCTATCTCTCCCTCCCCCCCTCCTCTCTCTCCCTCCACCCTCCTCTCTCTCTCTCTCTCTCTCTCTCACCCACACACACACACACACACACACACACAAACTCTGTCTCTACCTCACTATCCCTCTCCCCCTCCCCTTCTCTCCTCCTTCTCCCCCCCTCTTTCTCTCTCTCTCCCTCCCTCTCCACTACCATTCCCTCACCTCCTCCCTCTCACTATCTCTCTATTTCCCTTCCCCTCCCCCTCCTCCTCTCACTCTCCCCCCCTCTCTCTCTCTCTCCCTCCCTTCCCCCTCCCCCTTCTCTCTCCCCCTCTTTTCCCCCCCTCTCTCTCTCGTGCACGCGCTTCTTCCCCCCCTCCCTCACAGCCCCTCGCCCCCACCCCCTCGACCCCTTTCTCTTTGTTTCCCTCCTCGTCCCCTCCCCTGTCTCTCTCTCATCCCCCACTGTCCCTCTCTCTCTACCCTGTATCCCCCCCCTCCCTCCCTTCTCTCTCAGCCCCTCTCCACCTCCCTCTCCCCCCCACCTATCTCTCTCTCTCTCTCCCACTCCCCCTCCCCCTCGACCCCGCTCTCTCTCCCTTCCCCTACCCTCCTCGCCTCTCTCTCTCAATTCTCCTCGCCCACTCTTTCTCTTTCTCTCTCTCTGCATCTCCCCCTAAGCCCCCCTCTCTCTCTCACTCCCCCACCCCTCTCTCTCTCTCCCCCTTCCTCTCGACCCCTCTCTCTCTCCCTTTCACTCCCCTCCCCCCTCTCTCTCTCTCTCTTCCCCCCCTTCCCCTCCACCAACCCCCCTCCCTCTCTCGGCCCCTCCTACAACTCCCCCTCTCCCCCTTTCTCTCTCTCTTTCCCTTCCCCTCCCCCCCCTCTCTATCCCCACCCCCCGTCTCTCTCGCATCCCCTCTCCCCCTCCCCCTCGACCCCTCTCTCTTTATTTCCCTCCCCGTCCCCTCCACTCTCTCTCTCATCCCCCCTCTCCCTCTCTCTCTACCATGTATCCCCCCATCTCTCCCTTCTCTCTTAGCCCCTCTCCACCTCGCTATCCCCCCCCACCTCTCTCTCTCTCTCTCTCTCTATCTTCCCCACTCCCCCTCCCCCTTGACCCCTCTCCTTCCCCCCTCTCTCTCTCACTTCTCCTCACCCACTCTTTCTCTCTCTCTTCCCCTTCCCCAAAGGCCCTCTCTCTCTCTCTCCTCCCCCAACCCCTCTCCCTCCCCCTCGAACTCTCTCTCTCTCTCCCTTTTGCTCCCCTCCCCCCCCTCTCTCCCCCCCTCTCTCGGCCCTTCGTGCAAATCCCCCTCTCCACCTCATCCTCTCCCCCTTTCTCTCTCTCTCTCTCTCCCTTCCCCTCCACCCCCGCCCCCCCCCCCTCCCCCCACTCTCTCTCAAACCTAATATTGGATAACATTCTAAAAAGAAGAGGTTAAAATAAAAAAAGAACTTATTGCTTATTTTACCTAAATTTGATAACCTTCTAAAAGGAATATTTAATGTCTCTTCTCTCATGTTTCTATACCTAAATTTGGATAGCTTTTGAAAAACAATATTATAAAGTCTAAAGAGAACTTGATGTTTCTTATATCTAAATTATGATAACCTTATAAAAGGAAGATTATAAAGTCGAAGAAGAACTTAATGCTCTCTCACTTAATGTTTATTCCACCTAAATTTGGATATCGCTCTAAAAAGAAGATTGTAAAAGTAAAAAATAACGTGATGTTTCTTATACCAAAATTTAGATGAAAGGAAGATTATAAACTCCAAAAAGAACTTAATGTTTCTTATACCAAAATTTAGATGAAAGGAAGATTATAAAGTCAAAAAAGAACTTAATGTTTCATATACCTAAACTTATAAAAGAAAAATTATAAAGTCCAAAAAAAATCTCTTCTAAAAAGAAGATTATAAAGTAAAAAGAAACTTAATGTCCAAAAAACCTTAATGCTTAGATTATATATGAATTTAGAATAAAAAAAATTTCTAATTTCTAAAATCAAAAAATAACTTAATGTTTCTTATACCTAGAATTCTAAAAGGAAGATCCAAAAAAAACTTAATATTTCTTATACCTAAACTTTGGACACCTAAACTTTGGACAGGTAACATAATCTTTAAAATATTAGGAGCAATATGTTCAAGTATGTTTGACGAATATCATTTAAATATTGCTAATTAAATAGGCCATTAGTGATCGTCAGTCAATCTTGAATTAAAAGGATCGTCCTCCAAAGAAAAATAATATAAAATAATAGTTTGTTGTTTTAAATTTCAACTCTACTAAAAGCTGTGTTGGACATGGAAAGTGGGATGTTAATGTGACCTCTGTAATTTCGGTCAGGAATCGAATGGATTTTATGGACTGATTAATATTCCTGTTTAAGCATAAAGTAACTGTTTGTCGCTACAAAATAGATATTATGTGATAGAAAAGAAAAATAGACACACAAAATTGATGCTCATGGTTTTTGGAATCCAACCGTTTCTTATAACAAGTTGATAATAATAAAAAAGTAGCATTAAGATAAGTTCATAATCATTCTTATGAACCCACCGTGGCAATAAAATAAATGTGATCTTATGCAATCAATTCAATGTTCAAATCTATGAACAATGTAATATAGTAATGAATTTGAAATATAATAAAGTATAAGCTTAAGATTATAGAACTTAATAAAATAAATGTGATCTTATGCAAACAATTCAATGTTCAAATTTATGGACAATGTAATATAATAATGAAATTTAAATATAATAAAGTATAAGCTTAAGATTATAGAACTTGTTTGCTCAACTATTAAAGTAAGAGTGTAAGATAATGATGAGTGATTCAAAAGTTATTTGTATTAAACAAATCAAAATTTAAAAATAAAAAGTATACAATACTTGCACTATTAATTATTATTTTTAGTTATGTTTTTGAATTTAATAGTATATTGTCATTTATTCTAAATTTATTTGTATTAAAGAAATTAAAACTTAAAAATAAAAATATAAAATGATTATACTATTAATTTTAATTATGTCTTTGAATTTTAATAGTATATTTTCATATTTAATGGTTATATTAATAAACACATAATATCATTTTTTTCACATTTTTATAAATGTATTTTTTCATTTATGTGGACGTATATTGATAAACATGTCACACTTGACTCTAGAGTAGAAGTTGAATTCAATCAATCTACTCATTCTAGCCATCATGTTTATGACATAATAAGGGTAAAAAGGTGTGGGATGAAAAGAAACCTTATGATTTCCCAAAATAGTGCAACCAAGTGTTTTTACATGAATGTGTTTGATAAAGATTGGTGGTTTGAATTATGACATGATTCAAGGTTACAACATGTTTTTGAGAACAAAAATGCTATCAAAAGTGATATGCACTTATTTTAATTCAGCATTTATGTTGTGGAAGTATCATTTTACTATGATTCTCTATAATTTTTGAACTCCATATGTGTTCTTAATTATCATGGATTTAGTTATGATTTTTAAATAAAATATTTAATTTGATTATAAAAATATAGATTTCATGATTTGATATGTAATATGTTATTACTTTTATAAAAAAAATATGAACAACTATTATTGTATAAATCTATAATTATTTTCATGAATTAATGGAATATTTAATCGAAACAAATTAATTTAAAAACAAATCATATATTTGATTTAGATTTTTTCCATGATTTAATAAGAAATATATCATCGCTATTAAAAATAAGAGAATAATTAAGATTTAGTTTATCATAATTTTATGTTTATCAATATTAATAATAAGTTTAATAAAAATAATTAACAATAATTTTTGAAAATATGATTTAGTTAAAAATATGATTTAAAAATTTAATTCAATTGTTCAATCATTGATTGAATTATTTAACAAGCATACATCCATCTTAAACTCGGATCTTAGATGGATCCAATTTCTTGAGGTCTAAATTTTTTTTACCTTAAATTTTTTACACATTAAGAAAAAAGATACATTGAAAATATTTGATCCCTCTACTATTTGATATATCTAAATTTAAGGTGAAATTATTATATTTTTTTAATCTCACTTAATTTGCACTTTTATTTCCTTTTCTAATGGGATTGTCACGCTACATAACATTCACAACATTACATGTTACAACATCTCACCCATATTGGGGCATTGAGCACCTGGATAGTCTCGGTGCAATTAAGTTTGTAAATGTGTTTAATAAACATATTACATCTTCGAGGACCACAAAGAATCGGGGATAACTTTAAGAAACTCATCAAAATTTATATGTATAATAACTGGGTAAATCTCCCTAATATATAGAAAAAATTGAAGGCTATTTTATCAATAATATAATGTCTATATATAATTATTTGGCTAATATTTCATTCTATTATATAATCTTGAAAAATCTTGGCAAATATTTCACTAAATTATAAGATATTGTAAAATCTTGGTGAATATTTCACTGGATTATAAAATATTGTAAAACATGATGAATTTTTCATCGAATTATAAAACCTTGTAATGTCTTGGTGAATATTTTTCCAGGAAAATTCAGCTTTTGATTATGCATATTAATAAGGTAGTGCAATAGAAGAGCATAATAATAAAAGACCTCAACTCTAGAATCTCTCGACTCATAGACTCTCAAATGAACAAATACATGAATGGGGAGAGGAGGGGCTTATTTATACGTTTGATAAGTAGTATTTGATCACTCATAGTTGAAGATGTTGGTGAAACACAACTGTACTAACTAGATTCATGGTAAGTGGGGAATCCACTTGTTATCTTGTCCCTTAATGGTCCAACAAACATGTGGGTACCCGAATATTGACATACTAACAAACTGATAGAATTGAACACTTTACACTGTGGAGTGATTATGGAACCCACAAACCATTATTACAATGCGGAGTATTATTGAAGCCCACAACCTTAATACAGTATATGAATTCCCAATCAGCTCATTTTCCAAGACTCCCATTTTTAAGCTACCCTCTAAGCAAAAAAAAAAACTTCTTATATGTTTATAGATACGAATACCACTCTTCCTTTTCTTTTGTTTTCAATCAGAATCTAAATTATGTCATTTGATTTGAAATTTTTAGTGTTAGTTAGAAACTTGCAATGGTTAATAGAAATAGGAACATACACTAACATAAATAGAAATCACATTAATGCATCATCATACATGCCATTAGAACTACTTTTTTAAATGCTACTTTTTCTTAGATAAATCGAGGTGGTGTCTGTATCCATGTCCTTGAAATTTTTGAAAGCATACAAAATGTGGTAAGACTATTTTAGCACCCTCATTGAATGCAAAAGACAAAATATCAAATAATAGAATGTTTACATCTCAGGTCAAACATTCCCTATACATATTATATATAATCATGGTGGAAATTAGGTATCGTGTTCCAAATAAATCATATATTCATCATACATAACTATATCCATTTCTCGATGATGATAGAAATTCGACATCAAAACAAATCACCAAAAAAAAATTCACTTCTGAATAAACCTCACATAAAACAAAATACCATAAAACAAATACTGAACGCAACAAATTTAGGTTACATATAAAATTATCGAACTTGAAAATACGTATAAAACAATCTATCAATCATGCACTTCTCAATAGAAATGAAAGAGTATACTAGAACTTTGGACAACTCTACAGGAAGACAATGCCAAAAAAATGACAATTCCACTTCTATTGTTCCTTAAATAGTAAGATAAAAAAAAAATTCTTCTTCTTGCTAATTTTCCTAACATAGATTATATATTTATGAGATTTTCCTATAGTAATATGAAAAGTATTGATACTTGCATTTTCCATTTCAATGTGTTAAGAAAACTTCTAGCAAGGTAACTTTTATTGGTCAAGCTCTTGTGCGGAAGTAATTAGGATGAACATGTGGGTGTAAAGTTTTGCCATGCAATAATATTAGCCATCTCTATTCTTCTTACTTGATCTAAATGTATGTTTGAAATTTCAATTGTCTAATGTCAATTCTCAGGCGTGATGAACCTGATGAGGGAGGTTGAAACACCTTGAATCTTTGGGGTTTGGTTAAACACTTCTGGCGGAGTCATCAAGAGGTAAGGTGTGAATAGATGCTAACACATATTTAATTGTCATTCTCATGCAGGTGTCCTTTGGTGGCCATAAGGTCGAAAAATTTCCTATGAAAGAAACTCCAAAAGTGGAACACCCTTATGCCAACATGAAGAGGTTGAGAACTTTGTCTTTGTATTAATAACCCAAGGATATTGCTCCTACACAACTATACTAAATATTTTGGTAAATTTGAATTGTAGTCCTATCATGGTGGTTGCAAGTGTTAATGCCACACGTGATAGTCACGTGGCTTTGGCCAGCTGGATTAAGGCCTTAAGCGAGGGTTACTCCGAATTTTTCCAAATCATGACTTCACTTGGTCTTTTGGCTGCAAGGATTTTAGCTCTATTTGTGATGTAGTTGCAGTTGGACTGAGCTACGCTCATGGCCAGGGTAAGGTTTGTAAGACACGAAGGTGATGAAGAAATGATCTTACAGGTAAGATCATGTCCATGTTTTAAATGCTGAGATTCCTCATTTGCTTCATTGTAGTTTTAAGAACTACCCAGGCCCTAACTTCTTCTTGCTTTCGTTCTCTTACAGGTATGGTGACTCTTTGCGTGGACTAGAAAGATAAGCAATACGACTGTACCACTCATTTTGGACTGGTAAATCTTGGGTTCTTTCAACCCTTCACCCTATCTGTCTCGGTGGTTTGGAGAAGGGTTTGATAACTTGGTAATGGGGAGATTAGTGATGCCTTTGGCTCACTCAGACTTGGAATCTCCAAGGAGGTCTCCTTTGGCTTGACCTAGTGTTTGGTACATTGTTGTAATAACATTTTTGATGGGTGAAGCTACTAAGGGTTTCCATTCTTTCCATGTATTCGTTCTTATGTAAATGTTGGGTTTTTGAAAGAATATTCTTCCCTGTATGTATTCATGGAGCTCGTCTTTGAAGTTTGGAAATGGGTAAAGGACTTCTGCGTTTTCTGTTTTTATCAACTTTAAATGGCTGTGTAAAGAAACTGTGGCCACTGTATTTTCTTTTTAATGGTGCTCTGTGAGTCTATGATCTTGATGGAAAATCGTTTATCTCTTTTCCCCATGCTAAATGTATGCGTATTATCTTTGCTTTGTTTTCCATTTTTCTTTCCTATGGTGTAAGAGAAGTTTATAAAGATGTATAAGTTGTTTGTGCTTCTATCATGTAGCTAGTTGACTTATTTTTCTAAATAGAAACTTTGTATTCGTTCATGTCTGTGGCATTTCTGTTAGTTGACTAGCTTGTAGCGATCATTTCTGGGCTAAGTGAGCTCCTCTAGGGGTTGATACCCCAACCTTTGGTTAATTTCTCTGCAAAGGATGACCCCTAAATGTTTGGACTATGCGACTCAATCAATGGATGGGAAATCGTGACCAACAGGGTTTTCGAATCTTTAAGATCTATTTTAAAAGATATGTGTTTATAATTGTATGATGTCATAGCCTTCATTTGCTTGTTACGTTTATTTTTTGTTATGAGAAGTGTTTTCCCAGTAGTTGTCTTTACATGTGAACCTAGAGGGATTCGATCCCTGCCTTTGGAATTTTATGTTTGGAGAAATACAGGCTCTAGGTGTTTTGTTAAATGGTAATGGGAACATTTGTTTGGACAAGTACCTATTTCTATGTAACCGATACGTTTATCTCATGGCTGTGTGGTCAATAATTTGGTTTGATAAGATGAGTACTTTGATTGGGGATGGGGTTCGATCCATGAATTAAGAGGAAAACTGATGACGGTTGTTTGGATTGGAAACCATGTTAATAATGCAAAATATTGTTGAGTTATATCTGAGTCTATGTTTTGAATACGAATCTCTTTGCAATACCTAATGCGTGTAATGTTTTATTAAAGATTGACATCGTAGAGGTGTTTGATAGTTGAGCTGAGTAGTGTAGCTGAAAGTTTTGATGTCTTGCTTGAAATATTCATTTATTTCTACGTGGTGTTTTTCCATCATAGACAGGATAATAATTAAAAGAACTAGCAGGCATAGATAAAACCATGCACTATGAATAAGGAAATACTATTCAAAGAGAAAACATATACCTATAAACAATAAATTATAATAACCCTAACCTAGAAGACAATATAAGTTGTCTAGCAAAGGCTATCTTAGCTATACCTGCTAGACCCTCCACTAGGTTTTGGGCAGAACCTCAAACTTGATAATATTGGTAATCAAAACAATGTTGCAGTATCTATTCTAATTTTAAAAGCCTAAATTTATTAGAACTAGAAATTTGAAACAATGAATACTCCATACCTGGTTACTTGAATACCTGACCCTTTCCGGTGGAAGCCTAGCTGCTTCGCACTTAATTCTTTCTTGTAGAAACCTACACACTCAACAATACTTAATACAGAGCCTGTTGTATTTAGCTAACCTGTTAGGATGATTTCCTTTAGCTTGATAACTTTGGGGCTACCGTGTTCCTCCCAACCATGATCCTACAACCGTTCCTGGTTCTGTATGGATCCCCCCAAGCTGGATTCCAACATGCAAAAGAGATAGAGGACCTAGGGTTACTGCTAGTTCAGTTTCTTGGACCAGAAGTCTTTCCTTCAGTTACCATCAGAGGATGATAATGAAAGATAACTGATCCCCAAACTTGGGATCTGCCCTCTTTAAGTAGGGAAGTCTTTTAATTAGGACTATTGAAATAATTAGTTTCTTTAAATTAAATAATTAATAATTAAAAGATATTATTTAATTAAATATCTAGTCCTTTTGAACTAGGACTTTTCCAACTATTTAACTATAAGTGATTTTGATTTCAGCTCTCAATAATAATTATATTAACAATAATATAATAATAATATTTTACTTTAACTATTAACACCTCATTAATAATACTTAAATAATGCATAAGCCATCTATAATAAATATATTTCCTAATTAAAAAATGACACATTATTATTAGAGCTTTCAATGATAACTTAGCCTTAGGGCTTTTTTGCATGTTAGTCATAAAAGACTACTGTTAATTTTCTTTTATTAAATTATGTAACTTCACAAGATACTTCTTTTAATATTTTAAGGACAAGGTCCAATTCTTTGGATGGTCTCTGTAAGCTTTGTTAGGTACCTCTAGTCTCTCTCATTGCATGTCAGATTCTCTTGTTTAACACGGTAGTTCCCGCAGTACTTGATGATAGATAAAAGATGAATCATTTAAATAAATAAAATATGTGTGATGAAAGTAAAAGTGCTATTCAAAGTCATTTCGACTCAACACTTTGGAGATCCAGTAACCTCGAGTGCTCTTCAGAGCCTTTTGACTCAACACTCTCACATGGACATTACGCTAGCGCAATTCCAAAGCCTCTACTCAACACTAGTGCTAGAATGTGGTTGTGAGGCACATCTAGAATATTTAAGTTGCCTCAGATCCAGTATTCGTTTATCAAGATTGGAGTGCTCCAGGGCTTAGCTCGAATACTCAATGTACGTCAGGGATTACTCCCAGTACATAAACATTCTTCTAGGTACATCGGGGCTTATGCCTAGTACGTGGGTTATATGTGTGTTTCTGAGTCCACGCTCAACACACTCATAAGTATAATCATGTAAAATCATAGCTCTGCATAGTAAGTAACAAAAGATCATCTCAATATATTAGGGTTTGTACCCATATCAAAGCTGAAGAACATCATTACAACAACGGGGTGTTTTTTCCTAGTATACACTCAAATAAAGAAGTCAGTCAGGTCCATGCCCAATATGTCAATATATATATATAAGAATAATCATAGGTGCTACGGCTCATGCCCAATACTCCAAATAAAACATAGATGATGGGGACATGGCCCAATATAACAACCAAAATAGTTAGTCCAAAAATTTGGGATATTACATCCCTCACTGCTTAGAAATAACACCGTCCCGGTGTTTCTAGGGACTAGGAATGAAGTCATCAAATAAGGTGGGGTATTCCTCTTTCCTAGTGGCCGCATTCTCCCAAGTAGCCTCATCTGGCCCAAAGTGTCCCCATTGCACTTTTAGCTGAGTAATGGTCCTCCTCCTAAGCTGCACCTCTCTCTTGTCTAGAATGTGGAGTGGTTTTGGCGTGAACTCCCCTTCCGGCTCCACCTGTAATAAGGACCAATCAATAACATGTTTAGTATTGTATACATATTTCTTTAATAGTGAAGCATGAAAAACATTATGAAATTTTATATGAGCTGGTAAGGCTAACTCATAAGCTACTGGGCCCTTCTTGTTCAGTATTTCAAAAGGTCCACAAAATCTTGGGGCTAGTTTCCCACAACGTCCCAAGCTCAACGAGCTTCGTTTTGCATTTATTTTTAGAAACACATGTTCACCGACTTGGTAGTCTTTGTCTTTTCTTTTCTTGTCCTAATAACTCTTTTGGCAGTCGTGTGCTTCTTTTAAGTTCAGTTGTACCTTGGAGACTAGCTGTTCCAAGTCCTTTAATAGGTCGGGTCCTAACATAAGTCTGTCTACTGGACTGTCCCAAGTCATGGGTGGCCAACATTTCCTGCCGTAGAGTACCTCGAAAGGACTCATTTTGGCCAAGGTTTGATAACCATTGTTGTATGTGAACTCTGTGAGGTGCAAATAATCTTCCCACTTGGTGGGGTTGTTCATGACATACATCCTCAACATGTCCTTGAGGATTTGGTTTACTCGTTCTATTTGTCCATCGGTCCGGGGATGGTACACAGTATTGAATTGTAACTAGGTTTCCAAACCGGAGAACAATGCTCTCGAGAAGTTACTAGTGATCTTTGTGTCTCGATCAAAAATGATTGCCTTGGGTATCCCGTGCAATTGAAAGATCTCTTTTAAGAATATTTTCATGATGTGAACTGCTTTGTAGGTATATTTCACCAGTATAAAGTGGACTGCTTTAGATAGCTTGTCTACCACTACAGAGATGGAGTCGTTCAGTTTATTACTCTTGGCTAAGCCAGTAATGAAGTCCATACGTATTACTTCCCATTTCCATTCCAGAATGGGTAAGGGTTGAAGTAATCCGGAGGGGTGTTGGTTTTCTTCTTTGACTAGTTGGCACTTCTGACATTTTGCGATGAACATGGCGATGTCAGCTTTCAACTTAGGCCAAAAGTAATGCTTCTTGATGACCGATATCATCTTTTGATATCTGGCATGCCCCGAATAGGGTTTCTGGTGAAACTTGGTGAGAATGTTTGATCTAATGTCTCCATTCTCTGGGACGTAAAGTCTCTCTTTTGACCATAGTAGTCCTAACTCATCTATCTTGTATTCCTTCTGTTGTTGGAATAATCTGTCTTCTTGGATCTTTGCAAGAATTTCCGTGTAGTATCAGTCGCTCTTACAAGCCATTCAAATTGTGTGGTGTAAATATGAGTCGGTTTGGCTCACCATGAACTCGTAAAGCATATGTGCTTGACGGCTCAAGGCATCCGCAATCTTGTTTTCCTTGCCTTTTATATGCTTCAGTTCGAAATGGTATTCACTAAGGAAGGCTAACCACCTGGCCTACCTGGCATTTAGGTCAGGTTGGTCGAAAAGGTATTTCAAGCTCATGTTATCAGTCATCAATAGGAATTTCTTTCCCATGAGATAATGTCGCCATATCTTCAGAGCATGGATGATGGCGGCTAGTTCGAGGTCATGAGTAGGGTAGTTCTGCTCATGTTCTTTTAGTTTCCTTGATTCATAGCATATGGAAAATTTGTCTTGCATAAGGACTCCCCCAAGTCATTCCTTGCTTACATCCATGCAAATGACGAAGTCCCCATTGAGATCCGTAATACGCAGAATCAGTGCACTAATCAGTAATTGCTTCAGCTTTTGAAAACTTTCTTCGCACTTATCCGTCTAGATAAACTTGTTTGCCTTTTTCTGCAAGGTGGTCATGGGACATGCAATCCGTGAAAATTTCTCAATGAACTTTCGGTAGTAGCCGGCTAATCCTAAGAACGGTCTTTAATGGAATATGCAAGTAGGTGTGGGCCATTCTTCGATAGCTTTGACCTTTTCGGGGTCAACTGCTATTCCCTTCTTGGAAATGTTATGTCCTAAGTATTGAATTTAGGGTTTGTAGAAATCGTACTTACTAAACGTGGTGTAAAGATGGCATTCGCTTAGTATCCATAAAACAATTCAGAGGTGTTCCTCGTGTTCTACTTCGTTCTTGGAGTAGATAAAAATGTCCTCAATAAAGACTAGAATGAACTTATCGAGGTAGTTACTAAAGATGTTGTTCATCATGCACATAAAATTGGCCGATGCATTTGTCAACCCAAAGGGCATCACTACGAACTCGTAGTCTCCGTAACGGGTTCATAATGCGGTTTTATTGATATCCTCATCACGGATCCTCACATGATGGTATCTGTATCACAAGTCAATCTTTGAGAAGATCTTTGCTCCTCCGACTTGGTCAAACAAGTCGTCGATCTTAGGGAGTGGGTAGTAGTTCTTAATGGTCATTTTGTTGAGTTGGCAGTAATCGATGCACATCCGCATTGTTCTGTCTTTCTTCTTGACGAAGAGTATCGGTACGCCACAAGGGGACACGTTTGGTTGAATGTGCCCTTTGTCTATTAACTCTTGTAACTGAAGCTTGAGCTCCACCAATTCTTGTGTGCTCATGCAGTACGGGGCTTTAGAAGCTAGTACTGTCCCGGGTGTTAGCTCGATGGAAAAGTCTAAGTCTCGTTTGGGTGGTAATCCTGGTATTTCCTCAGGAAATACATCCTTGAATTCCACGAGGACTGGGAAGTCTTTTATCTTTTGTTCCCTATCAGTTTCTATGTTTTGGATATTGACGGCAAAGATTTTGCAACCTTTTATGATACATTTCTTTACTTGTAAGGCAGAGATCTGTCATACCAACACTTTCTTAGGGATACCCTGAATCATCTTCTGATTCCCTTGGCCATCCCTATAGAGTAAGGATTTGTTTAAGCAGTCTAGTAGGACATGCTGTTCTTCTAACCAATCCATGCCGATGAGTACATCATACGACCCTAAGGGTAGGATGTTTAAATCTAACCTAGTTTGGAACCCGTTTAAGTCTATCTCACAAGTCTTAACTAACTCGGAGACCTTTTGTTTTGTATCGGTGGCTAGTTGTACCAGCCACAGTTTCTCATGAGGTTCTCGGTTCAACTTATAAGTGTCCACTAAATTAGGGGAGACATAACTTTCGCAAGTGCCGGGATCTATTAAAACTGAAATGGCAGTGTTAGAGATCTTACCCTCTATTTACACCATGGTGGCTTGGTGATCTGCCTGTCGGCCGTCGAGAGCGGCATAAATTCTCGGTGTATTTTCCATGTATCCTACACTAGGTTCTGCTTGGACATTGTGTAAACCTCCATCCATTTTGTTGGGGCAGTCTCTATAGTAGTGTGGCCCTTGGCATTTCCAACAAGAAACAGTTGGCGGGACAGCTTTTGTCCCTTTGTTGAAAGCTGACCTGTTGACAGGTGGTTGGGGTGCACTTGGTCATGCTTGTGGTCGGTTGAATCCTATATTGGGCGGAAAACTATTGTTATGCTTCCGGTAAGGTGGAGGTCTAAAACCCTGTCTACGGTTGTACGATAAGGTTATGAACCTATCTCTATTTTTGTTGATGTTGTCATTCCTTGGTTGTCCATGTTCATAACACAATCTTGCTTTATGTAAGGTCACATCAAGGGTTTTGGGCATGTCAAACTCTATCTTTTCTCTAAATTTTGGTGGCATCCCTCCCAAGAATTTCTATATTTTGACCTTCTCGTCTTTAATGTATGCCACATAGTGCAGCAAGTCTCAGAATTGGTTTATGAGTGCTTCCATAGTTAGGGAGCCCATTTTTAACTCATGAAATTCTTTAATTTTCTTGTCAAAGAATCTTTTAGACATATATTTGTCCTGGAATATTCTGCTCAAAGTATCCTAGGTTATGTCTCTCAGTTATTATCCTTTGGTGTGTTTCAAGTCCCGCCACCATCTGGCAGCTTTAGCATTCATGTTGAATATGGCTAGTCGGGCTTGCATTTCACTAGAGTAATTGTGGACTTTGAAGTACTTGTTAATCCGTAGCACCCACTCCTCCACCTTTTACCTAGAGTTAATCTCTTCATCATAGGTTGGGGCTTTTATCTTTCTGAATTCCCCTTGCAAACCGTCATCACTTTTCCTCCTTTTCTTGCAAGGAGGTGGTGAACCTTTATCATTGGAAGAGCTCTTACAGTCTTATTCCATTGATTCAAGGATGTGTTCTCCCTGCTCTTCTCCCTTAGGGCTGGCAGTCTTTTTTGTGTGACTGTTTCCATTTTTAAAAGTGCTAACTGAGAGCATGGGATGTTTGTGAGGTTTTTCCTTTGTTAAGGTATGAAGCAATGCCTCATTTATGGCTTGCTGCTCTCTTTTTTCCTACATGTTTTCATCTTGGAAACTTTGGAATTCGGCCTGTATATTTTGCATGGACTTCATTAAATTTGAGTTGTGTTCCACCACAATTTCTTGCTCTCGTGGTGGGGAGTTCATATTTCCATGTATGCTACTGCCCCCTTCTGCATTCATTTTCAGACACTGACTGTACCTGCAGTGTTTATATAAGCGTCAAGAACAGAAAATTGGTTAGTTCATTTTTACATAAATAAAATAAATTTCTGAAGGTATGTTTCTGTTTACTGTGTATCTACAATAGATGTTTGTAATGAGCCCAATAGGTCACTTAGTTTTGTAACTGAGCTCTGATACCACTTGTAATGTCCCTTAAATAGTAAGATAGAAGAAAATTCTTTGTCTTGCTAATTTGCCTAACATAGATTATATATTTATGAGATTTTCCTGCAATAAAATGAAAAGTATTGATACTTGCATTTGCCATTTCAATGTGTTAAGAAAAATTCTAGCAAGGTAACTTTTATCGGTCAAGCTCTTGTGCGGAAGTAATTAGGATGAACATGTGGGTGTAAACTTTTGCCATGCAATAATACTAGCAGTCTCTATTCTTCTTACTTGATCTAAATGTATGCTCGAAATGTCAATTCTCTAATGTCAATACTCAGGCATGATGAACCTAATGAGGGAAGTGGAAACACTCTGAATCTTTGGGGTTTAGTTAAACACTTTTGGTGGAGTCGCCGAGAGGTAAGGTGTGAATGTGGGAAAACCTATGGACTTACTTAGCGATTATGCTAATGCATATTTAATTTCCATTCTCATGCAGGTGTTCTTCAGTGGTCGTAAGGTCAGAAACTTTCCTATGAAAGAAACTCCAAAAGTGGAACACCCTTATGCCAACATGAAGAGGTTGAGAACTTTTTCTTTCTATTAATAACCCAAGGGTATTGCTCCTACACGACTATACTAAATAGTTTGGTAAATTTGAATCGTAGTCCTATCGTGTTGGTTGCAAGTGTTAATGCCACATGTGATAGTCACATGGATTTGGCCAGCTGGATTAAGGCCTTGAGCAAGGGTTACTATGAATTTTTCCATATCGTGACTTCACTTGGTCTTTTGGTTGCGAGAATTTTAGCTATGTTTGTGATGTAGTTGCGTCTTTCCTGAGCTACACTCATGGCCAGGGTAAGGTTTGGAAGACATGAAGGTGAAGAAGAAATGATCCTACAGGTAAGATCATGTCCATGTTTTAAATGTTGAGATTACTCATTTGCTTCATTGTAGTTTTAAGAACTGCCCAGGCCCTAACTTCTTCTTGCTTTCGTTCTCTTACATGTATGGTGACTCTCTGCATGGACCAGAAGGAGAAGTAATTTGACTGTACCACTCATTTTGGAATGGTAAGTCCTAGGTTCTTTCAACGCTTCACCCTATCTATCTCGGTGGTTTGGAGAAGTGTTTGATAAGTTGGTAATGCGGAGACTTGTGATGCCTTTGGCTCACTCAAACATGGAATCTCTAGGGAGTTTTCCTTTGTCTTGACCCACAATCTAGTACATTGTTGTAATAATATTTTTGATGGGTGAAGCTACTAAGGGTTTCCATGCTTTCCATGCTTTCCATGTAGTTGTGCTTATGTAAATGTTGTTTTTTGAAAGAATATTCTCCCCTATATGTATTCGTGGAGCTCGTCTTTGAAGTTTGGAAATGGGGAAAGGACTTCTGCATTTTTTGTTTCTATCAAGTTTAAATGGTTGTGTAAAGAAACTATGGCCACTTTATTTTGTTTCTAATAGTGTTCTGTGAGTCTATGATCTTGATGGAAAATCATTTATCTCTTTTCCCCATGCTAAACGTATGCATATTATCTTTGCTCTTTTCTGCATTTTCTTTCATATGGCGTAAGAGATGTTTATAAAGATGTATAAGTTGTTTGTGCTTCTATCCTCTAGCTAGTTGACTTGTTTTGCTAAATAGAAACTCTGTATTTGTTGATGTCTGTGGTATTTATGTTAGTTGACTAGCTTGTAGCGATCGTTTCTGGGCTAAGTGAGCTGCTCTAGGGCTTGATCCCCCAACCCGTGGTTAATTTCTCTGCAAAGGATGACCCCTAAATGTTTGGACTATGAGACTCGATCAATGGATGGGAAATTGTGACCAACAGGGTTTTCGAATCTTTAAGATGTATTTTAAAAGATATGTGTTTATAATTGTATGATGTCATAGCCTTTGTTTTCTGGTTGCGTTTATTTTTGGTTATGAGAAGTGTTTGCCCAGTAGTTGTCTTTACATGTGAACCTAGAGGGATTCGATCCCTGCCTTTGGCATTTTATCTTTGGATAAATACAGGATGTAGGTGTTTTGTTAAATGGTAATGGGAACGTTTGTTTGGACAAGTAACTATTTCTGTGTAACCGATACGTTTATCTGATGGTTGTGTGTTCAATAATTTGGTTTGATAAGACGAGTACTTTGATTGGGGATGGGGTTCGATCCATGAATTAATACGCAAGCCCGTGAGGGTTGTTTGGATTGGAAACCATGTTAATAATGCAAAATACTGTTGAGTTATATATGAGTCTATGTTTTGAATACGAATCTATTTGCAATACCTGATGCATGTAAAGTTTGACTAAAGATTGACATCGTAGAGGTGTTTGATAATTGAACTGTGTAGTGTAGCTGAAAGCTTCGATATCTGGCTTGAAATCTTCGTTTATTTCTACTTGGTGTTTTTCTAGCATAGACAGGATAATAATTAAAAGAACTAGTAGGCATAGATAAAAGCCTGCACTATGAATAAGGAAATACGATTCAAACAAAAAACATATACCTATAAACAAGAAATTATAATAGCCCTAACCTAGAAGACAATATAAGTTGTCTAGCAAAGGCTAGCTTAGCGAGACCTGCTAGACCCTCAACTGGGTTCTAGGTAGAACCTCAAAGTTGATAATATTGGTAATGAAAATAATGCTACAGTATCTATTCTAATTTTAAAAGCCTAATTTTATTATAGCTAGAAATTTGAAACAGTGAATACTCCATACGTGGTTGCTTGAATACCCGATCCTTTCTGGTGGAAGCCTAGCTGCTTGGGACTTAATTCCTTCCTGTAGAAACCTGCACACTCAACGACAGTTAATACATAACCTATTGTATTTAACTAACCTGTTAGGATGATTTCCTTTAGCTGGATAACTTTGGGGATACAGTGTTCCTCCAAACCATGATCCTACAACCATTCATGGTTTTGTATGGATCCCCCCAATCTCGATTCCAACATGCAAAGGAGATAGAGGACCTAGGGTTACTGCTGGTTCAGTTTCTTGGACCAGAACGTTTTCCTTTAGTTACCATCAGAGGATGATAATGAAAGATAGTTGATTCTCAAACTTGAGATCTACCCTGTTTAAGTAGGGAATTCTTTTAATTAGGACTGTTGAAATAATTAGTTTCTTTAAATTAAATAATTAATAATTAAAAGATATTATTTAATTAAATATCTAGTCCTTTTGAACTAGGACTTTTCCAACTGTTTAACTATACGTGATTTTGATTCCAGCTCTCAATATTAATTATATTAACAATAATATAATTACAATATTTTACTTTAACTATTAACACCTCATTAATAATACTTAAATAATGCATAAGCCATCTATAATAAATATATTTCCTAATTAAAAAATGACACATTATTATTAGAGCTTTCAATAATAACTCAGCCTTGAGGCTTTTATGCATGTTAGTCATAAAAGACTAGTGGTAATTTTATTTTATTAAATTATGTAAATTCACAAGATACTTCTTTTAATCTTTTAAGGACAAGGGCCAATTCTTTGGATGGTCTCGGTAAGCTTGGTTCGGTAACTTTAGTCTCTCTCTTTGCATGTCGGATTCCCTAATTTAACAAGGTAGTTCCCGCAGTACTTGATGATAGATAAAAGATGAATCATTTAAATAAATAAAATAAGTGTGATGAAAGTAAAAGTGCTATTTAGAGTCCTTCCGACTCAACACTTTTGAGATCCAGTAACCTCGAGTGCTCTTCAGAGACTTTTGACTCAACACTCTCGCAGGTGCATTACGCTAGTGCAATTCCAGAGCCTCTGCTCAACACTAGTGCTAGAATGTGGTTGTGAGGCACCTCTATAATATTTAAGTTTCCTCGGATTCGGTATTCGTTTATGAAGCTTGGAGTGCTCCACGGCTTAGGCCCAACACTCAATGTACCTCAGGGCTTACTCCTAGTACATAAAGATTCTTAAGGTACATCGGGGCTTATGCCCACTACGTAGGTTATATGTGTGTTCCTGAGTCCACGCTGAACACACTCATAAGTCTAATCATGTAAAATCGTAGATTTGCACAGTAAGTAACAAAAGATCATCTCAGTATATTAGGGTTTGTACCCATATCAAAGTTGAAGAACATCATTACAACATCGGGGCCTTTTTGCCCAGTATACACTCAAATAAAGAAGTCAGTTAGCTCCATGCCTGATATTTCAATATATATATAAAAGAATAATCATAGGTGGCAAGCTCTTGGCATGGATACCTAATAAGGGTAGCTGGACTACGAGCCTACTTGAATTATCAACTCGGGGGACGTACAAACTTCAGAGGTGCAGGTACTATATGTGCTCTCTAGGATAGTCTTTGTCGAAGTTGAGTGTTTGTATCAATGTTTTTTAAAGAGTTGCATAAAAATGATTCAATAAACTGTAAAAAGGATTGTTTAATCTATGGAGGTGAAATTCCTATGCTAACAAATTCAAGTACTGAAAGCAGGAAATCTATGTCTAAGAAATCAAATGCAGGAAACAGTAAACATATCTTTAAGAATTAACTTGCTGAAAGTAGTAAAAATTATACTATGGAATTGAATATTGAAAACATAACAAATCTGTTCTAACGTAATGAAAGCTTGATCTCTAGCTTAAGGAGTAATTACTGTAAATCGAATGCATAAAACTCAAATTCTGATCTAACATAATCTAATGCTAAAGCTAAATTTAGAATGCCATTATCTAATGCTGCAATTTTAATCAAAACATTAAGGAGTGAATGCCATCATGTAACCAATAAATACTGAAAGAGATCAATCTCTATGAGTAGTTCTAATAATGAAATAAATATATGGGCTTAAGATCTAGATCACTGCTTCATAAGTAAATCCAAGTACATAGAGAAATAGGTGTTAAATTATGCCTTGGCGGAATGCAGCTACAAGACTACAAACACAACATTACCAAACTATAGAGTGCATTATAATGAACTACGGAATTAGAAAGGTTCAACTGCTATAGAAATCAGATCGTGTGATTTAAAGACTATTTAAAATACTCTCATTTGCAATATGAATTCATCCAATGTAAAATATACCATGAGAAATAACTGAACATTGAGATCTTATGACTTACGTGTTGGAGGGGCCCTCTCCAACTCATACTCAGGAGTGAAAGGAACTTATAAATGCTGAATTGCAAGTAACATCAAGTCTTTAATTAAAACAAGAACTTCATAGTTTAAAACCAAGTCTGTAACACAACTGTCTGGATAGTATAAAATGTAAAACAATAATTCTCCAAAATAGCAACAGGGCCTCCCACTACCCGAGAAGTCCATATTTATATAATTCTTAATGTTGAACCTAACTAAATCTCTAAATGCCGATTCTCTTTGAACAGGAGTTCATTCCCTACAGATCAGGAAAAAGGCGCTGAGTTTGGTGATGTTCTTTCAGTTCTTTACTTGATTCGTGCGTTGTGCTTTAGTGCACCTACACCTGCTCATTCGAACTCATTTCTCATGCAATGAGCTCATAAAAACGCTTTCAAAACATAACAGAAATAATCTTTTAAACAACTTCATTAAATAATTAAGGCAAATCATTTCTCCCACAAAACAAGTGTACTTCCTCAACCTTTCCTATGTTTTACTGTGGGAAAAAGGCTATCAAATACCTAAATTTTGGACTCATCATTCTCCCCCATACTTGAAGTATTCACCCATTTGAGGGTGACGTATTCATCTCTTCAACAACTTCTCTGATGTCGCATGCTACCACCCTGGGGATTCCTGCTTGCCTATAGTAGCCCATGCTCTGATCTTCTTTGACCCATGCCCTCCTTTCTTCTTCCTCATTATTTTGTTCCTTAATAATCAGGGGAAGGAAAAATGGAGGATTCAGCCTCATTCCAATCCATCTGATTTGATTCCTTATCAAGGATTCTCTGTAAAGTTTTGATTTGAATAGAGCAACTGCAAGTTTGATAGGGGAATGGAGATCTCTCCTTTTAAGGTCATTTGCCACCCTGCACCATCTCTCATTAATGGACTCATCAACTTCTTTATGTGTGCTTTGGAGAGTGACATCAAAGTGTGCCACAGCCTCTTGTTGCTTTGCAAGGAAAATATGGATCAACTCCTCATCGTGGGTGAGGATCCTATGATTGTAAATTATTCTCTCAGGGTGCGTCGCCTCTACCCTGATCATTAAGGGAGTTTGGCATTTTGATGCAACGTAGAGGTGGTATTCCTCAGCTCGTTCAACTTTGTGATTCATCCATGAACATAGTGCCCTCAACTGGAAATAGCCCATGTAAGGGTTTGGCAACCAGTTGGGCGAGCTAGGGACTACAAAATTGTGTAAGAAAAATTTCCTTAACTGGTCCTTCTCCAATTCCGTGGCATTCAAAGATGCATCCATAAACTCTTTGGGGGAATTTATCTCTATCATGAGTCCCTATTTTAATCTTCGAAGCTAGAATTTGCTCCATTTTTCTTGTAGATAAACTGCGTAGACTGCTAATGGTGGCCTGAGGTCCCATAGTTGGTCATATATTTTAATGGTAGTAGCCAAAATGTCCTTTAGTTGAACAATCTCCTGGTCCTTTTTGGCTAGCTCACCTTGTTCCTTAGCCAATTTCTCTTTAAGTGCCAAATTTCTCTGTTCAGCCAGTCTTAGCTCCCCTGCATGATGCATTTTTAGAATTTGTGTCTTCTCAGATGAGAATGGGGGTGATCGGGGCTAGATTCTTGATTCAATTTTCAATGTTTCCAGCTCCTTTCTAGGCCTTTCTAATTCTTCCCGTGCCTCAGCTAGCTAATTGATCACCCCAGGGTTTTCATTATGTTCAGGAGGGTTCCCCTGGGGATTGTCTTGCTCTTTCTGTTCATTCTGTTCTTCTTCTGCCTCCTCTTCTTTTTGTTCATCCTGCATTTCCTGTTCATTCTGCTCTTCTTTTGCCTCTTGTTCTTCTGGTTCATCCTGTATTTCTTGTTCATCCTACTCTTCTTTTGTAGTGGGATCCTTCTGATCTACCCACTGATCATCATCCTCATCCGACACATTTTGAACTATGGGACTGGGTTCCCTACTCTTTTCCTTGGTAATTCGGATTCTGGATACTTGTGTGAATCTCTTACTTCTTCTCTTCTTCTCTTGATTACTGGCAGGAATCCCTGGGTTCTTTTTGGGGGAGTCATCTCTTAAATGCTTGATTTTCACCAGGGTATGAGCCACAATTTCCTGGTCAATTTTCCTCTTCACCCCTGGTGTAGAGGCAGTTTTGTTCAATGCTCCTGGTGGTAGGGATATGCCAGTTGTCGCTGTACCCTTCATTCTTTGAACATCTTCAGCGGATACCAACACGAATTATTCCCAAGAAAGCTCTGGTATCTGCACTTTTAATGCCTCATAAATGATTAACTTTATCAGCCCATGATGGGCTAAGGCATTCTCCTTACCTTTAATCACCTTCTTGCTCATTTCTACTAGAGATTGGAGCAGGTAGTATGGAATACTAATGTTGTTGTTTGGTGGATGATGGGCCCTGTGCCTTAACAGCTCTAGAATTCAAAAATGGAAAATGGGGACATAGCTTAACCTACCAGAGAATGTGATGTACTTCTGAATGATTGCAGCCACTTCCTCCCATGGTGCTGGCATGGAGAGTCTTTTGAATCTGCTTTTGTCTTTGTCATAGACCTCTCCTTGCTCAAAGAATGTTGTCTTTGCTTCATGGTTTGCCTCCCTGTCATCCCTGCTCCAATGCAAACCCCTCTGTAGACCAGTGAATTTGGCAATCACATCATCATCCAACTTTATACGTAACCCCTCCACTCAGGTGACAAACTGTTCATCCTTGATATGTTTTAAGTTTCTTGCAAACTCCAGAGCCACCTCTGTATTATACCCTTTCAATCCTAGGATGAAAGGCATCTAGCCCGCGTTGTGGATGGTTGTTAATATTCTCAGGTTCTGGTAAATGGCGATGTGCTCCTCTGGTTCACTTTTCTTGAATCCCTTTGCATTCTTAAAATTTCTTCTGTAATCAACAAAATGAAAAATTTGAATTGTGTCTTTTATCTCAATTGGTCGGGGTCAATTATAGGCTCAAGGACTGAATTGCTAGTTGAGTGACCACACACTTCCGGTTCCTTCTGTCTGGAGAGTTCTGAGAAGTTTGCATTTGCAAAACTGGCCCTTTGGACGCTTATACAACCTTACTTAGCTGCCTTCCCTCACTTAACCACATCATCGCTCAGTGTACGTGTCACTTTATCCCTTTCTTTCCATAACCAAGCCCTTCATTTTGTTTCATGATTGTACTTTTGCACTTCTGCTCCGATTATTGGAAAGTATGGTGGTTTTATGCGGGTTCATCATTTGCTGATATGACGGGGGTATGCAATCATGATTTTGTAATCTGAACCTTGCACTTCTGCTCCGATTATTGGGAAGTATGGTGTTTTTATGCAAGTTCATCATTTGTTGATATGACGGGGGTGTGCAATCATGATTTTGTAATCTAAACCTTCCCCCCCCCCCCCCCCGACTTAATTGAAAAGCTATCCTCGGTTTAGAAAAATAACCATTTTGGGGATAATGATTTGACCATAAGAATTAACAAAGATGTTTAGAGATTACCTTGTTATGCCTTAGCGTACCTGAGATGATGAGTTTGCTCGATTTCTATGTGTGCAGGATTCTGTAGTAGATTCAGCATGTTCTGTAGTAAATTCTGGCATGTCAGTAGTTCCTTGTGCTGTGTGCATTTTTCTTTGGCTCATTCGAAATTGTTGCATCACCTTCATTTGAATTTCGTGCCATTTATGATTTGACATTGTGATAAAGATCTGCAATGATTTTTTATCTCATTCTATGCTGGCTCGCTTGAAGATGTGGTAGGATCGCGTGATCAAATGGTAGAGGTGATTGAAGATTGTGCTTTTATTTATTCCTGTAGTGGTAGATATCTTTGCTAGCTCTCTTGAATACATGTCTGGCTCACTTGATTGCTATGGATGTTTGATAATTCTCAGGCTTGCTTGATTGCTATGGATGTTTGATAATTCTCTGGCTCACTTGGTTGCTGTAGATGTTTTGATACTTCTCTAGCTCGCTTGATTGCTGTGGATGTTTGATAATTCTCTGGCTCGCTTGCATATTGATGTTTCTTTTGCTTGATATTTCTCTTTTCATTTTTTAATGCTCCATCTTCATAGGTATGTATGTGGCCCTGTAATTTGGTCTGTTATTCATTCAACTATATTCATTTTTCTTTCTTTCTTTTCCTTTTTCTTTTTTTGCTTCTTTTTTCATCTTTTTTGCATTTTTTTTTCTCTTTTTCTCTTTTTTCATAAATTTTTCAATAAAATTCCATTTTCTCTATCAGCATCAGTTGTTGCTGATAGAGTACCTGTGTAAACTCTTCCTTTGATTATGGTTTCTTGTAAAGTTTTAGTCGATGTCCATTCACTATCATGGAAAACTGTTGTTCATCTATTGTAATAATCTTTCCATTTTCATATATAGGCTCAATGATGTAAGGTCCTAGCCATCTAGTTGTTAGTTTTCCTTTGAATGTGTGAATCTTGGAATCATAGAGTAGTGCCCAGTCACCTTCCCTGAAATTTTTATCCTTTAGGTGCTTTTCATGCCACTTCTTTCTTTGCTGCTGGATTATTTCTGTGTGGGCAAGTGCTTTTTGGCATTGTTCATCCAGTTGATTCAATTGTAGCATGCGTTCTTGTTGTAGTTTTCATAGTTCCATATTCAACTTTGTTGCAATTCTTAGTGTTTTTATTTCAAATTCAATTGGCAACATGACTTTCTTTCCATATACTAACTCATAAGGTGTGAATCCTATTGTTGTCTTCCATGTGGTTTTATAGGCCCAAACTGCCTCACTTAATCTATCAACCCAATCTCTTTTGTGGAGTTGGACTGTCTTTGTCAGAATCCTCTCTAATTCTTTGTTGGTGACTTCTGCTTGACCATTTTCCTGAGGGTGATAGGAGGAGGATTGTTTGTGCTTGAATTTGTTTTGTTTCATCAAGTTTTCTATTAAGTTGGATGTGAATTGCGGGTCTTGATCAGATACTAGTTCTCTCGGTACTCCAGACTTGGGAAATATTTGCTCAGTGAAGAATTTTGCTACGTTGTTTTCATTGGTTGCAGCAAGTGCTGCTACCTCTGTCCATTTTGTGAGGTAGTCAGTGCATACTAGCATGTAGCTTTTCTGATTTGACTGTGGGTTGATTGGACCAACGAAATCAAATCCCCATTTTTCGAATGCTTCCAAGGAAATCTGTGGATGTAGGGGCATTTCTTCTTTTTGTGTTGGTTTTCCCATCCTTTAGCAGTCATCACAATGTGAAACATATTCATAAGTATCCTTGTGGAGTGTTGGCCAATAGTATCCTGTTTGTAAAATCTTATAGGCTATCCTCTTTGCAGCATAGTGTCCTCCACATGGCTCATTGTGAGTGGCGTGCATTATGTTATGCACTTCATCTTCTCTGATGCACTTTCTGAGTATTTGATCAGTTCCTTGTTTGAATAGCATGCCTTCTATCCACGTGTATGCTGCACTTTGCCTTATTACTTTTGTCTTTTCTTTATAACTGTAATGTTCTGGAAATTTTCTAGACACTAAATAGTTTGCTATGTTAGCAAACCACGGGCTTCTTGTGGATATGGAAAAAACGTGCTCATCTGGAAAATTGTCATTGATTACTTCACTGTCTTGTCCATGTGTCAGCCTAGATAGAAAGTCAGCCACTACATTGTGTTTACCTGGATTGTCTAAAATGGTGATGTCAAATTCTTGAATTAGTAGCAGCCATCGAATTACTTGAGCAATTGTGTTTGGTTTGTTTATTAGATATCTTATGGCCGAATGGTTTGTATGGAAAAAAACTTGGTAGCCAGTGATATAGTGCCTGAATTTATTAATGGCATGTATGACAACCAAAAATTCCTTCTCTGTTACAATATAATTTAATTCTGCCCCTGCTAAATTCTTACTGATATAATATATTGCATAGGGCTTCTTCTCTTTTTCTTTTCCAAGGATAGATCCGATTGCCTTATCTGATGCATCAGAATGGATGTGGAATGGTAGTGCCCAGTCTGGTCCTTGGAGTACTAAAGCTGTACTTGTTTTCTTCTTGAGATTTTCAAATGTTGTCATGCAATTGTGTGTCCGTATGAACTAAGTGTCTTTTGTGAGAAGTGTAAACATTGGGGCAGCAATTCGGCTATAATTTTCAATAAACCTTCTATAGTACCTTGTTTTCCCAAGGAAACTTCTGACATCCCTTTGTTTAACAGGTGGTGGTAGCGTTTTGATTATTGAGACTTTTTCTTGGTCAACCTCTATCGCTCTTTGTGATCTATGGTACGCTAGAACGATGCCCTCTTCCATTAAAATTTTGCATTTTTCATTGCTAAGCCATAGGCTCATCTCAATACATTTTTTTAATACTAATTCAAGATGGCTCAATGCTTGGTCAAAGTTTTGTCCATAGGGTGTGAAGTCATCCATGAAGACTTCCATTTGATCATTTATGAAATCAGAGAATATACTTAGAATGGCCCTTTGGAATGTTGCTGGAGCATTACATAAGCCAAAGGGTAGTACTTTGTATCCGTAAGTACCCCAAGGACATGTAAATGTTGTCTTATCTTGATTAGCTGGGTGTATTAAAATTTGGTTGTACTCACTGAAACCATCCAAAAATGAAAAATACTTGTTGCGAGCTAATGTGTCCAGAACCTGATCTATAAATGGAAGTGGAAAGTGATATTTCTTGGTTTCTTTATTTAGCTCTTTGTAGTCCACACAAATTCTCCATTTGCCTCCTTTTTTAGGCACTATAACCAGTGGGGAGACCCATTCACTGTCAGAGATGGGATATATGAACCCTGCATCTAATCAATTATGTAGTTCTACTTTGACAATGTCCTTTAATGTTGTGTTCAATCTCCTTTATGAATTCCTGATAGGGATAGAACCCTCTTTGATGTAAATATAATGTTTGCATATATCAGGGTGTATACCTTTCATGTCTGCATATGTCCATGCAAAAGCTTTATGTTGTTCTGATAATACTTTCATTAATTGTTTTTCTTGCTCTGGCTTGGGATTGGAATTAATGTTGACTGGCTTCCCAGGCATGATTTCCACTATCTTTGCTTTTTCTGATTGCTCTTCCAGATGTAGTACTTCTTCCCACATCTTATTTAAGTTCTGGCTTGAACTTTCGCCTTCCTGTTCTTGTTCTGTGTCAAAAAAAATTCAAGACCAGTATTGTTAGAATATGCATTTTGTATAAAGCTATCTATATGCCCATCTTCATCTATTGCTTTCAATGACAGTGCGGCATCAATTGTTAGGATAGGTCGTAGGTTCTGATTTGGTGTGTCGTGATAATCATCAGTACAATTTTGATATTCTAAATCTGAAGATTTCCTTACTAGTGGGTAGATCATGATTTTCTTCCTGGCATGTCCACTGGTGATAGTCATATTTCCTGATCGGAAACCTATGTAAGTGTCCGCAGTTTCTAACCAAGGTCTACCTAGTATGATTGGATAACCACTATGTTTGCTTTTGACTTCAATTACTATGAAATCAGCTGGGTACTCCCAGGATTCAATATTGATCATAATGTCTTCGAGCAATACTTTGGGTTTGACAGTGGATGTGTTAGCTAGCTGGAGTACTGTAGTTGTTGGTCTGCGCAACAATTGGAGTCCTAGGTAGATCATGGTTTCCTTAGTCATGACGTTGATAGTAGCTCCCAAATCTATGAGGATTTTATTTATTTGCTTGCTATTGATGGTGATGTTCACTACAGGGATACCCAGATCAAGATACTAAGGGTTAATAATAATACCCAGCATTAAATCAGCCAATTGTCCTACTACATTTATTGTTAGTGGGTCTCGTTTTCTCCTCCCAGGTTTCTTTAGACAATTTTATCTAATAAATTTGTTATAGATGGGTACATCTCTTATGGCTTGCAAAATCAGGATTTGGATGTTTAAGTGTTTTAATTCGTTTCAAATTGCATTTTCTTCTTGCTCTTTTGTATTTATTATAAGTTTCTCTGGAAATGGAGGGTTTTTATTTCGTGGGAGTGGTTGTTTTTCTTCCTCTGGAGGATTTTGTTCATCCGTATGTTGAACATATGGTTCTGTTGTTTACTCTTGAGCTTGAGGTTGTGGGATATTCTGTGTTGATGTATTTTGCAACGTTTTTCCAGATCTGACATTTATTTCGTTTATTTCCATGGTGGCTATGACATAGGTAGGGAATTGTGTGATTTCAGCGTTATAAGTTTGTTTTTTTTGTGGAGGTCTGTTGTTATTCGGGTTTGGGATGGGTTGGGATGGGATTGGTGGGGTCTGGGGGTGGTTGAGTCTGTGAGGGCGGCATAATAAGTGGTTGTTGTAATGGGGCCATCCAATTTGATGGATGGGGGTATTGATTTGCATAATTTATGGTTGATGGAGGGAACGGTGGGGGGTAAGGAGGGTAAGATGGTGGGAAATAAGATTGTTGATAAGGTGATTGATAAGTTTTTTGATTCTACTGATAAGTCTGTTGATTTTTCCACCATTGATTTGGATTTGGCTGTGCTTGCCATGGAGTTGGTGCAGAGTTCCAATTTTGCTAGCCTTGATTATAGTAGGCTTGATTGCTAGGTTGATATGGTCTAACAAAGTTACTCCTCCTTTGGTTTATAAAACAGAGTTGTTCTATTGCTCCTTCAGCTGCGGGATCTTGAATAGCAGCCTTACATGAGGGTAAGAGGGGAAATTTATCAGTGGAGTGGTCATCAGTGTAGAGACCACATATTTCTATGGTGTTTAAGGTGCACTACCCCTTCTAATGTTTCTTTCTACAACGAGGACATAATATTTCCAAGGGTTGGTTAATTTCATCTTGCTTCTTTTTTATTTGTCGTGCATCAAGTTGCATGGCCATAGATTGTAAGATGTCGGTCTTCATGTCATCTAACAGGTTTCCTAAGTTAGATTTTGTAAGATTGGGTCCTGAAGATGATGAGGATCCTATGGGTAGATGTGTATCTCTTGTCCCATTCTTGCTTTTCCTAGACCTAGAATGGTTTTTGAAGATCTGTAGTATTTGGTCATAAGTCTTCTGAAATATGTCTCCATCTCCAAAGAGGTTTAAGATCTCAAAATTATCCTCTTTAATACCCCCTAAGAAGGACAAGTTTTAGTGATTCAGGGTCTAGGGTGCAATGGTTAGCTCGTTTGTAGCTGAGCTGAAAATGCTGAGCATAATCTTCTAAGGATTCACAGTCTCCTTGTTGCATCCTAAATATTTCATCCCTTTTATCCTTTGCTTTGCAGTAGTCCCAATATTTTTCTAGCAATGCCTGTTTCATTTGATCCCAACTGAAAATACTATTTCCTTCTAAACTCATGAACCACCTAAGTGATAAATATTTCAGTGTGGAGGCAAAAAGCTTAAGCTTTTGTGCATCTGTAGTATAATCAAAAGATCTACAAACTACTTCAAACTCAAACAGGAATGTGTCAGGATCTTCTGAAGTCAATCCATGGAAGTTTGGAATATTGTTAGGGTTGATATTCTTCATCCTGGCATCTCCAAGAGGTATGCTAATGGGAAAGGTGAAAATCTCCCTGGGTTCCTCTTCTTCACCAGCCATAGTGGTGTTTGAGCTGGAACTATCAGAGAAGTTGTCTCTATTTGGATCGTATGTGGAATCAGTTTCGTTTTCAGAGTTTGGGGATCCAAACTAAGAGTGGTCATAATTTTTGTTACCATTATTGCTGATGGGATGCCTAGGCAGAAAGCATCCAAACCTATCCCTTTGTCGACGAGGCATTCATTGGTGGAACCTTTATGTGTTTTTTCTTTTCTTTTTGTGTGATTTTTTTTCTCTTTTGAAGATGTCTCCTAAAAGATTTAGCACCTCCCTGGCAATGGCACCAAAAGGTGGCGAGCTCTCAGAATGGATACCTAATAAGGGCAGCTATACTAAGAGCCTAATTTAATTATCAACCCAGAGGACGTACAAAATTCAGAGGTGCAGACACTATATGTGCTCTCTAGGATAGTCTTTATCGAAGTTGGGTGTTTGTATCAATGTTTTTTAAAGAGTTTCCTAAAAATGATTCAATAAACTGTAAAAAGAATTGTTTAATCTATGGAGATGAAATTCTTATGCTAAGAAATTCAAGAATTGAAAGCATAAAATCTATGTCTAAGAAATAAAATGCAAGAAACAGTAAGCATATCATTAAGAATTAACTTGTTGAAAGCAGTAAAAATTATACTATGGAATTGAATACTGAAAACATAACAGATCTATTCTAATGTAATAAAATCTTGATCTCTAACTTAAGGAGTAATTATTGTAAATCGAATGCATAAAACTCAAAGTCTGATCTAACATAATCTAATGCTAAAGCTAAATTCAGAATGCCATTATCTAATGCTACAATTTTAATCAAAACATTAAGGAGTGAATGTCATTATGTAACCAAGAAATACTGAAAGAAATCAATCTCTATGAGCAATTCTAATAATGAAATGAATACATAGGCTTAAGATATAGATCGCTGCTTCAGAAATAAATGCAAGTACATAGAGAAATAGGTGTTAAATTATGCCTTGGAGGAATGCTGCTACAGGACTACAGACACAACATTACGAAACTACAGAGTGTGTTATAATGAACTACGGAATCAGAAAGGTTCAACTGCTACAGAAATCAGATCATACGATTTAAAGACTATTTAAAATACTCTCATCTGCAATATAAATTCAGCCAATGTAAAATATACCATGATAAATACCTGAACTGTGAGATCTCCTGACTTACGTGTTGGAGGGGCCCTCTCAAACCCATACTTAGAAGTGAAAGGAAATTATAAACGCTGAATTACAAGTAACATCAAGTCTTTAATTAAAACATGAACTTCATAGTTTAAAACCAAGTTTGTAACACAACTATCTGGATAGTATAAAACGTAAAACAATAATTCTCCAAAATAGCAATAGGGCCTCCCGCTACTCGAGAATTCCATATTTATATAATTCTTAATGTTGAACCTAACTAAATGTCTAAATGCCGATTCTCTTTGAATAGGAGTTCATTCCCTAGAGATCAGGAAAAAGGCACTGAGTTTGGTGATGTTCTTTCAGTTCTTCACTTGATTCGCGCGCTGTCCTTTAGTGCACCTACACCTACTCATTTGAACTCATTTCTCATGCAATTCACTCATAACAATGCTTTCAAAACATAACAGAAATAATATTTTAAACAACTTTGTTAAATAATTAAGGAAAATCATTTCTCCCACAAAACAAGTGTACTTCCTCAACCTTTTCTGTGTTTTACTATGGGAAAAAGGCTATCAGATACCTGAATTTTGGACTCTTCAATAGGTGTTAGGGTTTATGCCCAATACTCCAAATAAAACATAGATGATGGGGCCGTGGCCCAATATAACAACCAAAATAGTTAGTCCAAAATTTTGGGATATTACACCATTGTATCCTCACCATTATAGTCAATGTGCATTCATTTATATTATGAACGTCCCAAACATGAACAATAGCAAAAACAAAACAAAAAAACATACACACTCTCATGAAAACCTCAAATCCAATAATAATTGCAGACAAAAATCCTAATAAAAGCACATTTTAAACAAGAGGTTCAAATTTAGTTTGAATATATAAAAACCATGTGGCGTCTCTCGAATAAGAGTAGCAACCACTAACAACAAATAAATGTCAGCTGATGGTTTAAATATGACAAGGCCTGAAATAAATCATATCTTCTGAGCTCTATAACTCCTTCATCAAACCAATACTCCTAGGATATATTAAAAACCTATCAACACCAAATGATCCCTAAGAATCAAGAGTTCCCTAGAATTCCATAGGCCTTAAAAAGCATCCATGACAAAAAGCATGATGAAAGACAAATTTATAGTATAATAATATACTGTAGGTGTGGATAAAAAGCATGCCACATTAATTAGTGGATATAAAAATAGATGTGAGCATGTATTTTTTGATAAATTGCATGTGCAGCATGCCCCTTCAAGACATGATCTTTCAACAATGGAGAAGTTGTGTGAAGATTAAAATGTCAAGAAACTAAGAATGCAAAGTGCAATCACATAAACTAGAACCTTCACCCTGCAAGTGAAATATAAAGTGCGTGAAACATGAATCACTACAGTCTTTATATAAGAGAAAATTGCCCTTGATTTTCCCTCCAATACTGGAAATCGAGGGCTCAAAGAAGGTATCAATATGAAATTGACTAAAAATACAAGCGAATGAAATTGTATACCTAAATTACAGGGAAAGTGGAGGGCTAAATAACCCCTAGGAACCTTCATTTGTGAAATTAGGGGTGAAGGAATGATTTAACTATAATTTATCTAGAAATCGGGGCCGGAAGATAGATTGGAGGGATAGTTTTCTAGGGTAAAAATAGTTTTTTCCTTTTCCTCATTAATATATGGGAGGCTATCTGTTTTGGATATATATTTTTTCCAATAATTATTGTACGAATATATTTTAGCTGAAAAAACCCTTTCCATATTAGAAAATATCCCACTAAAATTTTGTAACCCCCTTAATTTAGTCCATGGGCTAAATTTAGCCCCTAAAATTATCCACGCAAAGAATCACCTTAAAAAATATTTAAACATTATATGGCCTCTGAAATTTAAATGATTGCTACATCTCAAATTTAATTTAAAAATAAAAATCATTAGTAATGTTAGTGATTAGCATTCACATAATACATCTTATAATTCAACCAACATCTACATCAACATTATATGAAAATACATGAATGATAGTATCAAAATCAATACACATGTCAAATATACATGTAAAATATGCATCAAATCAATTACTATGTAATAATCCAGGTATGCTCTAGAATATAGATCTTTGAGATCTAAATGATAATGCAATATTTTGTGTAGGATCAAGAGGTGGTGCAGTTGTTGGATTAGTGGGTGGAGTAGTATGTTGCATTATGATCACTTCATCTCCTATTTATAATAATGGAGATTCATTTGTATAATCATCTCATCTTGTATTGTGAATTTTATACATTGTATAAGAGAGTTTCCCCTCCAAAGAGGCTTCTTATTCATTCTTATTTCCTTCTCAAGATGTCGAGTTACTCTTTCTTTCTATTTTATGTTAATTTGGGAATTTGGTGCATAACATTGGTGTCAAATCCATTTTTGTTATGGGTGATTCCACAAAGGTGGTTCACCATTTTTGGTGGTGGGAGCCAAAAATATTGTTTTCCAAATCCTCGATCGAGGTCTTGAGAAGACATCAATTGAGGGTTTTTAAAACCCTCGATCGAGCTATTGTTATATTGAGGGCTTGAGACAAAAAAAAAAAAAAAAAGGGCCCAGCCGACAGGCCGGACCTGTTCGAAAACGACAGTGCAGTGACAATGAGAAGGATGGGAGAACACCCTTGACCGAGCATCCGCAACCAGGTCACCATACCACGCCCCACGTCCAACTCCACCTCGTTTCCATGGCTTCTAATCCACCAGGTAAGTGGAATTCAACCTGTTTTAAAAAAAACTTAAATTTTAAATTTTATTTGCTTTGGTTATTTGTTTAAAAAAAAAACTAAACTTTGTTTTATATAAAATTGTGTGTGTTTTTAAAAAAATGTGAATTTTATTTAGTTTTTATAAATTTTTGTGAATGTAACCATTGAAAACCAAAAACCACCATCGAAACCAAAAAACATTGAAACTAAAAACCACCATTGAAACAAAAAACCATTTTTTTTGTTTGTACAAAAACCATTGAAACCAAATACTATTTGAATAAAAAAAAAAAACATTCCAAAACAAAATCCAAAACCATTTGAAATATGTAAATAGGGTTTTAAAATTATGTTGTATTTACTTTTTTAAATTAATAATATTTTTGTTTATGTCAACCGGTAGCATTTCACTGCATAAATGCTACCAGTTTTATTTTAAAATGTGTTTTGACAAGCATAAATGCTGCCCATTTTTTTTCAATCCTACGAGAATGCCAAGAGGATTGAAAAAAAAATAATCATATTAGGTTGTTGGTTTAACAAAAACCATTAACATTAAAAAAAAGTCAACAAAACCACACTGACATGTAGAAAACTCATTTGGTCTCCATCTATAACCTTAGATTCAATGTTACTTCGGAAAGCGACCTACAATTTCTCTAATGGAAAATCCATAATTAAGTAAGTAGCATCATTATTATTAATTTATTTAATGAGATGAAGTGTCATTTTTATTTTTTACACATTATCATGTATATTTTTATAGTTATACATAATATCATATAAATGCTTATATATAATAAACATATATTTTTATATTTATACATAATATCATATAAATACTTATATATAATAAATATTATTGTAGTGTTACTCTCACTTTTTAATAATATATGTACATTCTCATTTTAAAAAATGCGCTTAAGTGTATAAAAATAGAATACACACTAAGTTGCCTTCCATTTCACTACACTAAATATTCAATAGATAGATAGATAGATAGATATATTAAATTTTTAATAATATATATTATATAGCATTTTAAAAACAAATATAAATATTACAATTAAATTTAAATGTGCTTATTAAATTCAATATTTATTATTATAATTTTATGTTAATATAAATTATAAATATATTGAAGTTAAACAAAATCATTTTCTTAAAATCAAAGCTTAGTTCTAATACCTCAATAATCATCACATTAAAATCTATCCAAACACATTGAGGTACATACGACATGTCCATATCAAGATGACAAAAGCAAGCACAACAACATCTTATATTATTAAGATTTGGATGACTCCCTTTGCCATAGTCTAAATGTCATAATATAATATGTCAATTTTTAGGTATTTCTTTAGTTGATCTTTTGCTGTTGTTTGTGTTGGTGGTGGGGGATGATACTATGCCACTTCTCTTAGCCAATGAGAGTGACCCATAAAATCAATATGGTGCATTAGAATGCACCATCCCAATCCCAACCCTGATGGAATTTATATGGGACCATACACCAATCATCTGAGTCAATGAATCCATGCTCATCAACTCCATCCATTAGGATAAACACGTGCCACTCTAAATACACCAAGGAAGTGGCAAGGTCCCCACTTTCTAGGCCATCCCTACCAACCTAGACTACCCTATATATTAACCCCGTACCTATGGTCAATGTCACCAATGGAGTTCCTATGTAGGAGGTAAATTAGATCCCATAGGTATCCCAGCAAGCATCAAAGGTCCAACAGCTGCACCAAACAAAACACATACAAAAAATTATGTGTCTCATCTATACATGACCATCCAAAACATACATATGTGCAAATGGAAACAATAAATGTATATATAAGCATGATAAAGATAAAATCACCTCAAGCATCCAACTCCTCGTGACCTAGTGGAGGAAAATTTAGATCATGGAAATAATCCATCCCACTCCATGGATATTGCTTAGTGGCACTAATCCATAGTCATGATTCTAGCAGATAGTGCAAGGTGAACACATGACCAACCTATCAACCATCAGCACCGAGCATCACCATACTCCCAAAAAACCATATATGGTTCCATCAACCCCCTCAATGTCACAACCACACAAGAGAAAACAAATGGAACCCACTCAAACAAATAGAAACACCTAATGCTCCCATAGGTGAATGTCCCATGTCCCTCCACAGTGACCTTGGTCATACGGGCACACATATTGACCAATAACATGTGTTCCTAGGCAACTCGAGTCCCTCCCATCACCCACTTCAAAAAATGGAGTTGAATCCCAAATATCGAATGGGTCCATGAAAACCCCAACGCTCTAAGTATGATGCTCACAACCACCCTCATAGCATGATCCACCACGAAACTAAAAACCATGCCTCGATCCTTATTTTCTCTTGACAAAATACCACAATACTACAAAATCGACTAATCAATAGTATACATGCAACCAAGAGAAAGATGGGTCTCCTCACAAATCGCACAAATTGAAAAATCCTATCAGAAAATTGACATTTTTGCACTCAAGAGTCAACCTCTCATTTACAACAACAAATCATCCCTTCTTGTGATCCCACATCCCAAGCATCTCCTTCATGAGGTGCTCACGCAATCTCGTCATCGACAGAAAAATAACTACAATAACCCTACATATCGTAGTTATTGCTAAACCACTAGGCTATTTTTCATGTACCCCAACATATCGGTGTATTCGTGCACATGCTACTCAATATCCATGATTGATATCAAGCAATCTACAATCATAATCCATGTAAGAAAATCATGTTAGTTCTCAACAATTAACAAAATAAAAAACCAAAAGACATACAAAAACAATGTGACCTTTCCCTAAATAGATGTGTGCAACCATGCAAATCCAGATCCATGACTCACATGGTTTAATCATGTGGGACACACATGTCTACCTTTACACGAGTGTGTGGGTATGAGCCTCATATCCATGTGGACAACATGCATGGAAGCTACATGGCCTAGTCGCTAGACTAGGCCATGAAAATTCATGCAATAAACACATACACTCAAATTGTATACCTCTCACATAGGGCACAACTATCTGAGGAAGCGATATGCGATTCGATGTGAAAATTCCCTCAAACTCCACATAATCAGTCGAAAAACCCTCTTATCAATCATACGAACTTTTAGGATCCCTAATCTGAATACCAATATTCTAGAAATGACAAGATTTGTATGACAAATTGCTTGGAACTCCCTGAACTAAAAACCATTGGTCCAATATCCCAAAAACAACAATAACAATTCTAGGGCATCTAAAGCTAAACAGTAAAAATGAATTAAACCCCCCCCCCCCACCCCTACTTATATGCCATACTGCCTAATTTTGAACATCTATGTTTGTTTATTTTGCAATTTCATTTGAATGTGATCTATCAACACCATTGTAATTAGGATCACAAGCTCTTCTACATGGAACCATCCCCACCAAAACTTCATCCAAAACCCATTTTTTGGCCATTTATCTAGGTGCAATAAGTTTCCTGCCAATAATGATTGCACTATAAGATCTCTTATCATAAACACTCTTATGCTTAAGTATTTGCATCATGTGTGTAGGATTTTGACTAGGAAGTGGAATCTCCCTCATCGTAAGGTGCATGGGCCCCACCCACAAGTATATCACCTTGACCATGTGTATAGGAGACGTATACCTTCTCTTTACATTTCACTTATCAAGTTATCCCATTGATATCCACAAGGCCCCCATCCCTTGGTAAAAGTAATCATCGCTTCACAAGCTCATTAAGATTATCCTCATTATCCTCATTAACATACATCATGTAGCTCATTAACATTATCCTCATAAAATCTAGAATGACAGTTGATCCTTAGAATGGAAAAAATCCATCATATTGTATAACCATGCAGCTTCTCGTAAGAAACCAACCTAAATCCATGCAGGTAATGTCTCGAAACACACATGGTTGTAGCAATGGACAAACCATTAAATTTGTGTAGCACATTCAACGCTCACAACCATATTTTGGCTCCTAGAATTTGAATTGGTCCCTTCACAAGCTTAGGAGCATTCAATAACCGCATACTTGTACCGCAATATCTCACTTCATGGGATGGAGCATTCACATTGAAAACTAGATGTTTCAAGTTCTTCATTTGGCATATAGGAGGAAGCCATGAGCATGCATTCCATAATATAAATTTAGAGCATGTCTATGCTGCAAGAAATAATTTGATAGATCATATTTCACACTACTTCTTACCATGATTTGAATCACAAAGCTCCCTTAAATTCTTCCTCAAGGAGCAAGTGTTTATCCTCATCATTCCAAGTTAGGTAGCAAGCTATTTGAGAGAGTTCAAGAGGATCCATCACTAAGGGAGAGTGTTGGATACCATTCAATATGCATTATTGTAGCTGACACTATTTGTATACAATATTTTACATTGGACAATACTTTATCAATGAAGTTAACTCATTCTCTTTGTTTAACGGTATGTTAGCACTTGTCGGCATTTTATTTCATTCTTGTTTATTGAGGCTTGCTTTAGCTTGCTAGTGCATGATCTACTAGTCATCACTCACTCTTTCCTTGGATGCAACTTGTAGGGAGAGGAAGAATTTCTCACCCTTGTGACATTTCCCCAAAACATTGACATTTCACTATAACAAGCATTCTTGGAAATAACATGTGCATTTTTAAGCGATATCGATAAAAAGTACTTTGAAAATGATCTCCAAATAGTCTCAAACAACCCACGCTATCCTTTGGTTTGGTTTGGATTCTCATGTGGTATGTGTCTCAAGACAACACACAAACAACCCTTCCATTCGTTGATTCGTTCTCATGTATGTCAATAGATCTAGAGCATTGTGGCTCTCTATAATCATTCCTATGCTATCAAATTCCTATGCTATCAAATTTGACTTGTCATTCAAAATATTGGAAATATCATAAATTATAATCATTCACTCACTCATGTCATGCACTCATTGCTTAGCTTTGCTTAGCCATCAACAAACTTGTTTGTTGTTCTGGTTCAATTTAAAAGGTAGATTATCGAGACTCAAACATGTAGCGAGCCCCAATCAAAATAGGATTGATTCCATTTTCCCTCCATCCCATACCTATATGTTGTCACAACAAGTGTTGAATAACTAAATTTGATGCCCAGGCCCCTATGATGCTAGCGTTGCTAATAAAAATGATATCGAAATTGAAACTGGAATTGAAATGTAAATTTGAAATTGAAAATGAAAATGGTATTGATATTGAAATTGAATTTTAATTTTGAAATGAAATTCGAATTGAAATTCGAAAATTGAAATTGAAATGAGAATTGGAAATGTAAATAGAATTCAAATCGAAATTGAAACTTGGATTTTGAAATTGAAAATTGAAGATGAAATTGAAATTGAAATTTGAATTTGAATTTGAATTTGAATTTAATTTGAAATTTAAATTTGAATTTGAAATGCGAAATTTAAAATAGAATTTGAAATTTGAATTTGAATTTTAAATGTGAAATTGGAAAGAGAATTAGAATTAGAAATTGAAATGTGATGCATAGAGTTCTGAAGAGAGAACTTCATTACTTCGTGCTCCGTGACACACGAGAGGATCTGACGTCACCCAAGAGGGTGGCCATCGGCAATGCTCCCATTCGCCGAGGAGTGAGGCCATGCCGAGGTTAGCTAGCACTGGTGGCAGTAGCAGGAGAGCTAGTGTGGTGGTTCATCTCAACAACATACATGTTGATCCCCAAGTGGGGGATGCATGGAAAGACACTAGTGCATGAGGTGCATATTTTTTGTTAGATACATTTTCAGTATATAATGCATTGAATTTCAGTTACAACTTTATTTCGATTGCAGTTGACCCATCAGAGGGATCGTATGGCCATCAGGTTGCATGCATCACTCTCACTGATATCACTACCCAACAAGAGTGGGTCCACTCATGTGTGTGCACATTGAGTGAGGATTCTCCCACACGACAATCTTTATTCATGATGTTATCAGCAGTGGATGAGATGTTGTCCCTCTACAAGAGGGTGGGACCTCTTAGTGACATTTGGCGTTATTCATGCCATAGGAGGAGACAGGATGTCATTGGGATCTATAAATGGGAGGATGTCAAACTCATCATAAAAGGGCATGACATCAAGGGTACTTTGTTCGACATCCCTCCTGACCACCCTTTTGGTCAATCGCTTAGACTCAAGGAGTTTAAGTTGGAGGTCACTGCACCATAATTATATGATAGATTCATCGGAGTGTGCGGCATGTTCCCCCATGATGACTAGGTCACATTGTACTTTGCAAAAAATATTTATGCAGAGTTTGTTTTGGATATGCACCCATATTACACCAGCACATGGTCCGAGTTCTTTGGGGCTAGTAGGGAATGCTCCTACCAACGTCTTGGAGCTCGTAGAGACCCTGCCTTTGTTCCATCCCCTCTGAGGTTGGTACCTATTCTAGACAGGACGTTTATCAAGTTGGTGGATGTGGCACAGTCATCCCAGCTTGCTGTAGAGGCTAGACATGACATTGCAGAGTCGTTGTTCACTGCCATGGGTAGTGCTGTTGTTGTTGTGCATGGAGAGGCATCTAGACAACCCCCTGCACCTGTAGAGCCAAATATAGAGTATGTCGATAGTGACCTGCTCAAGAGTTTGGATGGCAAGGCCATACTGGGGTATGCTTAGCCAACCCGAGATGCATACTTTCGGTTGTATCGTAGATACGTCGCTCCAGGACATGTATACTTTTGTACAATTATGTATATATGTTCTTTATGTTACATCATATTATATGTCGTAAATTGAATGGTTAATAATACCAAGGACAATTTTAGGGGCGAAATTTAGCACATGGGCTATTTTTCCATGTTTTTTTCCAAAAAAGATTCGCCAATTTGCATTTTTTGAAGCCCCATTTCCCTCAATTTTGATGGGGTAAACTTTTTTCACTCTAAAAATGACCAAATTATTATATAAACTATATAAAATCCTTAGAAATTGAAATGATTTTAGAAAAATATTGCCAACTATTTTATAGTTGACATTTTAAGAACTGGTAAGATTTGCCAAGGTTTATACACTTTTAAATAAGTATGGGTCTTTAAAATTATCCCTGAATAATACTTAAGGGAGTTGTATTATATTGCTTCATGCAGGGGACCACATTCATGGATCAACTCTTTGCTAGTGAGACATTGTAGTGCCCATAGACTACTACAGACCTTGAGGGAACCTATTGAGTGACCCAACTGATTGAAACATTAATAAAACAAACCCCTTGATGTTATATTGAGTATATTTATGACTATGACTGATTGTGAATCAATAAAATAATGATATATGTGTATCTGGATAGTTGATGTAAATGAATGATTACATGTTGTTTACCAATTAACTTTGATTATGAAAAATTTACATGTGAATGATGCTTAACGACTAGCTGTACGATTGATTATGGAATGAACTATGATTAATGAGGGAAGGACTATTAATAGGTGTTGTGAGAAATGTGTGTAGTGGCAGGTTAAATAGTTCATCGACATACACACAAGGGAATTGAAGGGTTTTAGAGTACGGATAAATCACACACGGGGAGAGCGACGATGATGTTGAATTCCGACGGAATACCACGTATGAGCAAATAAGCATTGATTCGCTTTCTCAAGAGGAAAGCATGAAGGCGTATGAGGTGGGCCATGAAGGAGCTGGTCACGTACAAGTTGGGGGGCACGCAGTGAGAATGGACTCACTCCTCAGCGTCACTAGTCCCTAATAGTGTGTATATGGAGGATAGAAGGTAACAGCTCATGAAATCCCTACATGAAGTTCCCGCAAGTCAAAACAAAAGGATGGTGGCAGAAGCGCCCGACGATGCAGTACCGTGCTGAGAATGAAAAGATTGGACGCAAGGACCCGACGATGTGGTACCTTACCGAGAAATGGAAACGATTGATGACTGGACCCAATGGAGTGGTGCCATGTCGGGGAAATGAATTAAGGAACAGGGAGGCCCAACGACGTGGCACCAGGATCCTAGTAAAATCGATTGTTAACTTAATGGGCTAAAAACATATAAATTGCACCTAGAGCATTTACTTAGGAAAATGCATTTTTCGTAGTTTTAACATTATAAATTGTTATTTATGCATTTGCACATAAAAGAATGTTTTGGCATTTAAAATACTAGAAATGGTTATTTATGCATTTGCACATGAAACAATATTTTTTGAGTATTTAAAAATATTAAAAATATTTATTTAGGAGCAAAATGGAATCCTAGGAATGGACATCTAGTCAACTCCACCTACACCACAAATCTAGGAGTTAAGTGAAATATGTTGGGGACAAACAAGAGAAAACTTAGGACTGTTGGTGCATCTCCTAGAGAAACTGAAACATGGATGTTAATAAAATATATATTTATGCATGAAGCGACATGTGTCGCATGGAATTTTCCTTTGAAATGAAGGCATTGGGAATGGGTAAAAGACCCAAAATCTCAGATGGCTATCGTAATCTTGGATTAGTTTATGACTTGCTTCTATTGAGGATTTTGCTGGAAATTTTGGTGGGGGGGAATCCCAAGCCGAGTTCCTTGATTGTTGTGTGTGATCTCTACAACCCAAAGCTCGCGGGACACCATGCAATTGAAAGCATGAGCCTACGGTTGGGTGGCGAAGCTAACGGTTTCTTCTCCTACGGTTAAATGAGTTTTGTTGGAGGGATCCTACTGAAGACGTGGACGATAATGGACCAGCTGGATCGGGTTGACAGGTTATGGTTTTCTTTATTTTATTTAAGTTATTTACTTAATTTATTTTATTTTTCCAGTAACTATGATAGCTAATCTGTTTGTATGAAGTTGTTTAAAGTTTCAGGTTGAATACAAGAGGATCCTAATGAAGGGGCCCTACATCCATCGGTTGGTCCATCTATTCGTCCCAACCCGCGGACGACAGTAGTCGAGGTAAGATATAATTTATGTTCTAATTTAATATGAGTTTATTATTTCCTAGTTTAAATCATTTATGTTTTATTTCTTAATTTTTGAGATTTTATGTTTTAGATCTTAACTTCAAATGAATTCCAAATTGTACAGGGAAAAGGAAAGGGAATTACTCTTGATGATAGACATGAGGACCGCGAAGGTCCTTACCAACCACGTCTAGATACAGAGGTGAGTTTTAATTTATGTTCCAATTCATGTTATTTAATCACATTTAATAATTTATTTTTGTACTTTATGTTTCAAGTTTTGAATTATAACTTAAATTATGTTTTAGTTTTAATTTTTAATAAATTTAACTTATTACATCTAATGGAATATTACACATGCATAGCTACGGGCAAGTGTCGATGCTGCAATGGATTTCACATATGATTGGGATGCAACTCGAGCACATGGTCCTAATGAAGTGCCATCTACCTAGATCCCTACCGAGATATCTAATATCACCATTGACTCGACAGAGATCGAGGCATTCTTTCATAGTTTACCGCCTCAAAGCCAACATTGGTCTACTACACACGAAGGTAGTCACAGGGTCGATCAAGGGCCTCGTGGGGGTAGTGGCCAATGAGTTGATGATGTATACATTTCCTTGTTTTAGATATTTTCATATTTTATATATTTTCATGTTTTGGATATGGATTTCTATCATTTATACATGGAATTTTATCAGATATGTACTTTGGATATGGACTTATGGATATTTTGTTACATATTTTGTATATTTTATCATATTGATTTCTTCATGTGTATTTTGTATTTGATTTGAAATCGATCAAGTTTTTTATGTTACATATGGATATAGTTATTACAGTTACAAATTTATGTTTTGTCGTTTCAAATGCAAATTTAATGTACAGTGATTACAATATAAAAGTTCAATCTCGATGTATAGTTACAATTTAGTTCAATTTAAAATGCAAATTTTGACTACATTATAGAACATCTTCCAAAATTAGAATTGAATACATACATTACAATTTAAAATTGAAATTACAATTCCAATTCAATTACAATATAAAATTTCAAATTTAATGTGTAATTTCAATTCCAATTCAATTCCAATTTAAAATTAAAATTTCAAATTTAATGTGTAATTTCAATTGAAAATTCAATGTGTTGTTCCAATTTAAAAGTTCAATTTCAATTACATTACGATTGCATTTGAAATAAAAATTTAAAATTAGAATACATTGTACAATCGAAAATTTAAATTTTACAATTTTACATTGTATAAATGTATTTTAAATTCTCAATTACATTACAATTGTATTTGAAATCAAAATTTAAAATTAGAATACTTTTGAAATTGAAAATTGAAATTATAATTGCATTATGTTGTCTACACATTACAATTCAATTACAATTTCCACATTCCAATTCAATTACATGCAAAATTTAATATGTAATTTCAATTGAAAATTCAATGTATTGTTGTATACAAGAATGTTTTTGTCCATTGAGAGTGTGAAATATTCCTTGAGACAAAATTCTCTAATTACAACCAACCAATGATTGATTGATGCCATTTTGGTGAGAGTTGGAAGTTTGTGCAAACTTGTGCAATATGTTGAAGGGTGGCATTTGTGCTAATAACAATTGAGTATTATGCATCACCACGATTTTTAATCCACACTGTCATTTAAGGTTTTAGAAAGGAACAAATTGTTATGTCAAAGTCTTCCCATCTTTCATTATTACTTTTCCATGTCTATCAAAAACAAAGGCATGTACAAGTTGTGTTTTGGTTTGATAATTGACGTTTTTTTCGCAAGCAAGGCCATATAATACTAACTAATTTCCCTCAAAGAGATTCCATGCCTATGTTGTTAATGTATATGTAACTTCGGAATGTATTTCACATATATGTATATTGTATTCCTATAGAGATGTTATTATTCCTCTATACGGAAGTGTCGTTATTTATATTATAAGTGTCGTAACTTATACTTGATGGGTTATTAGACCGCCTTATTGGGGTCGGCCCTGTATAAGTCATGTGGGTCGAAGGGTTATTAGACCACCCTATTGGGGGTCGGCCATGTGGGTCAAAGGGTTATTAGACCACCCTATTGCGGGTCGGCCCACTCAGCATTATGTTATGTGGTAAAGTTTGAGCCTACATGAGTTAGGTAAAAAGGCAAGCCAAGTCAAGTATAAATAGAGTGCGGGAGGCACTCTATTTGCTCACTCACTTCTCACACATGCACTCAAGGAGGAGTGGCACACTTATGGAGGAGGAGGATCTGCTGCTAGGTTGTGTCTATCTCTTATGGTTGGTTGTATCATTGCTCTATCTATCTCTGAGGAAGTTATTGGGGTTTTTCATCTTTATGGTTTTCCCCAAGTAAATCTTTGTGTCTCTTGTGTGCTTGCATTATTGTCTCCATGATTGATATGATGTAGATATGCTGTACATGTTGTTCTCTTAGTTAAGATCCTAGATCATATTGAAGTAAATTCTGAAAATTTAACATGGTATCAGAGCTAGCCTGAAAGAAGGCATGATATGGCATGTATGACACTTGTTGCACTTACGATGCTAGGGCTTGATATAGCAAAAACACGTCATCGTAGCACTTTCGCTATAAATCCGTTTTGGAAAAGTTTTCGGATCTGAAATGGTTATAGGACTAAGAATAAATCTCTAGGTACCTTGTGTCCAAAGTACAACCTCTAATTCGTTGTACTTTGTGATTTATGATCTGTGCAATATAGGGTTTCTGCCTCTTCCAGATTTGAGTAAAAATCAGGTGACCTTGGGAAAAAGGTCATAACTTGGGCTAGGAAGCTCCAAATGAAATTTCGTCAAAAGTGATATGTAGCACACAGACGGTACTATCTCAAAAAAAATTTTCAGAGGCCGAAGTTGATCCAGTGACACGTGGCATGCCGTACAAGTTCGCTCTTTTGTATTATCCCATAAACAGGTCACGTTGCGACACTGGGCATAACTCTCTCTCAGAGAATCCAATTGAGGTCAGACCTATCAAGATGGAAATATAACAGGCCGATATATCTCAGGAAAAGTTTTCAGAGGCCGAAGTTGAAACAGTGACATGTGGCACACCGTACAAGTTTGCTCTCCTGTTTTATCCAAAAACAGGTCACGTTGCGACATTTGGCATAACTCTCTCTCATAGAATCCAATTGACGTCAGACCTGTCAGGATGGAAAGATAATAGGTCAGGCTATCTCAGGAAACTTTTTCAGACCCTGTGGATCGAAAAATTTGGAGGTACACCAGAAACAATCAGGTACATATTTCTGTCAAAACAGAATTATTTTTTAGTACCTTCATTCATGGCTTCCAAAATTTAGGGCTTCGTAGAAAGTTGGAATTTTTGTAATCGGAGACCACGGCTGGATGCTACTCATCAAAATAGAAATTTAGAGACCAAGATCAGTATTTTTGGTTGGGTAGAAGGCCGGGCTTGATCAAACCCTAGTTCGGGACTTTGATTAGAAAAGTGGAAAATTAGGGCTTCTATAAAAATGGGAATTTTTGAAATCCATGACCACGGCTGGAAGCTCCTCAGAAAAATAGAAGCTTAGAGCTTTGGATCAAACCTTTTGATTGAGTAGAAGAGTGGGCTTCATCAAACCCCAGTTCAAGGTCACGTCCAGTGAATCCGAAAGTTTCAAAGGCAAAATTGAGGAGTGAAACTTTGAAGTTTTCAAATTCTAAATATACTAGCTTGATTAGCTCATCAAGGCGCATATTTCTATCCTTTCAGAAATTTGAAATTCAAAGTTTGAATTTTTGGGGTTTCTCTAACAAACCCATATCTAGCTCCACTCCCAGTTCTTGTAATTCAAGTGGATTGGGTTAATCCTAGAAGAAGATGGATTGATCATCTGCATGAGTGAAGAAGTTCTTGTTTCAGAGGGAGATGAGGCTAAGGCCTTACATAAGAAGATTACAAGCGATCTCGACAGGTATGAGTCATCGAGGTATGTTTCGATATTTGTCCATGATTAAGTTTATGATATGTTTGTCTTCGTGTTATTACGGTTAGTACAATTTTGATTTTAGATTTGTCGTATCACGTTAACAAAATTATGAATGCATGATAGAAGATATTCATTGGTTAGGGTGTTGACACTTATGATTGTACTAATGCATTATGGTGTTGTATGAGGTTTATGTTGTCTACTAACATGAAAGGTACACCAAGAAAGACAAATCATGTTCCAGTTCAATAACATATGATCATGATGACATGAGGATAAAGACTCATCCATTGTCATGGATCTCATAGAAGATCCATTTACAAGGTATGTATAACTTGGTTTTATAATGGCTAACCTATGAGATATACAGGTTACTAGCACAAGTCATTGAAGAAGAACAAGAAGACATCATGTGAGTATGTTAGACATAAATAGCTAGCATGCTAATCCAGGTATGTTTTTCCTATATCGATATAGAATCCTACCTTGTGTTAGGATCTTATACTGTCGTGTTGTTTGATAATGATTATTCATGAAGTCATAGGTTTGAATAAGTCATGGCTGTATGCATATTATATTTCTTACCATAATTGATGATATGACTAACCAGAAGAATCATGAAGGTATAGGTTCGAATAATCACAGGTTTTATGCATATTATATCTCTTATCTTGATTGATGATTCAACTAACCTGAAGAGTCATAGGTTTGAGTAATTACAGGTTTAGACATGTTATGTTTCTTATGATTTGACTAACCATAAGAATCCTACATAAACCTTGAATGATAATGCTTATTATTTCTGTTTGAAATGATCATAACTATACATGCTTGAGATTATTGTGTTTTAATAGTATACTAATGAATGTATGATTTTATATGAGATCACAAGGATAAATCGATCATGATACTAATAAGCATGCATAGGGACCAAGGATGAATATGATTTGAAGAACAGGTAATCCAGGAAGCAAAGATCAAGAGGGAGTACACTCCAGTGGTTTATGAAAGGATGCAGATATTCAGAGGGAGTTGACCATCTCTCTACATTCCACAACAGAAAGTTGTAGAAGAAGCTACTGCAGATTAGGACTCCAGCAACTCCTGCAAGAAAGCGAAGACTCAGAGGGAGTCCACTCAACGAACAAACAAAGATAAGTATTTTAATTATCATTTCTTGCATATATGTTTGTTTAAATAAAATTGTTCAATGATGTATATGCTCATGTTCCTAGACTTAGGATATGTATTGTGCATATTAGAATAGTTGCATTGATGAACAGTATACTACTAATATACATGGGTAGGTGGCCTATGGCACTGTACAACATTCCATTGCTACTTATCTAGAATGAAACCTCTTTGCTGACATGTTGGGAGTTGTGCACACTCTTAACAATGTTCTGGTAGAGATTGGAAGGCATCTAGAAAGTTACAGGATATGGATAAATGTTGTATTAAAGCATTGGCTAAGATAATTGCATGACTGTATGACATATTTCTTTATGTGTAAGAATTTGTTCTAAAAATTATGAGATGTTTCTAATCATGCAATTTAAACTGTTTTGTAGGAAAGACCATATATCTTCACCTACAAAAGGACTACAACATTTGTTCCAGCAACAAAGATATCTATTGAAGATATTGAAGTTCCCAAGATCTGGGATGAAGAAATGGAATGCCATGATCCATCGATCATGAAGAATGATGTTTGGGATGCGATCCCAAGAGCTAAAGGGAAGTCTGTTGTGACTTCCAAATAGAACTATCAGATCAAGCATGTTGCATATGGCAGCATTGAGAAATACAGAAGTGATAAAATAGAAGATGCACCAGATGGATTTCAAGACAACATGATAGGAAATCATATATGTGCAGAACTTGGTATGGTGAAGATAGATTGATTGCCGACACGCAGCGGAAGCTTACTACCAAGTTCGAGATGAAGAACTTGGGGATGATGCACTATTTGTTTTTTTTGGCATGGAGGTGTGGCAGAGTGTAGATGGAATATTCCTTGGACAAGGGAAGTATGCAGTAGAGATCCTGAAGAGGTTCGGGATGATGGATTGCAAGGCCATGGCCACACCTATGGCATTGAATCTGAAGCTTCTATGTGATGCTTCATCTGAGCCGGTTGATGTCTCTATGTATCGTCAGATGATTGGCTCCTTGATGTACCTGATGAACATGAGACCAGATATTGGCTTTGCTGTGAACACATTGAGCCAATTCCTGACGGATCCGAGGAGTGTTCACCTGGTTGCTGTAAAGCATGTTCTGAGGTACCTGAAGGGTACAGTGGATTATGGGCTCATGTATGAAGCGAATCAAAAGTTTAACCTGCAGGGTTATGTTGATTTAGATTGGGCTGGCAGTGCTGCAGATAGGAAGAGCACATCTGGGTGCTGCTTCAGTATGGGATCAGGTGTGATCTCTTGGTTTAGTAGGAAGCAGTCCTGCGTAGAACTGAGTACAGCTGAGGCAGAGTATGTTGCATCCTGTTCAGCTAGTTGTGAGGCAGTATGGCTACGGAAGCTACTATCTGAGTTATTTGATCTCCTGTTGGATGCTACTGGTATCTTCTATGATAACCAGAGTTGTGTGAAGTTGTCCGAGAACTCAGTGTTTCATGACAGGTCGAAATACATAGAGATCAAATATCACTATATCAGGGATATGGTGCAGAGAGGAGCTGTGAAGCTCCTGTATGTTGCGATGGACGAGCAGATTGCAGATGTGCTGACGAAGCCACTAGCCAGGGTGAAGTTCGAGTACTTCAGAGAGAGGCTTGGCATGTTTCAAATCGAGGATACTTCGAGGAAGAAGTGATGGACACATTTGCTGAAGCCATTCCAAGCATGTTGGAAGGGGGATCCTTCACATGGCTATGGATGTAAGCGCTGGATGATGAGCATCAGGATGATGTTCTGGTTTCTGCTTGGATATGATTGGTTGGATCATGTGTATGTATTTTGTATACGCATCATGTTGGATGCTGATGGATACATTGTGTGGATCATGTATCTTTGTATGATCAGGTAGATCATGTATGTTGATGGATACATTGTGTGGATCATGTATCTTTGTATGATCAGGTAGATCATGTATGTTGATGGATACATTGTGTGGATCATGTATCTTTGTATGATCACGTAGATCATGTATGTTGATGGATACATTGTGCGGATCATGTATCTTTGTATGATCAGGTAGATCATGTAAATTGATGGATACATTGTGTGGATCATGTATCTTTGTATGATTAGGTAGATCATGTATGCTGATGGATACATTGTGTGGATCATTTATCTATGTATGTATCAGGTGGATACTTGGTGTGCATCAGATGGATGCATTATATGATCAGGATGATCATAGATGACGAGCTTCAGGATGTTGCTCCAGATGACATGCAGCAGGACGTTGCAGTGATGATGATCGAGATGATCATGGATACATCAGGATGATGTATGGTGAGTATCAGGTTGATACTCTATGGCCATGGATCAGGTTGTGCAGATGAGCATGTAATCCGGTTCCCTGGGAGATTTGCAGATGGTCTTTCGAGGTTTTTCCTATGGCATGTAATTCGGTGCCCTGGGACATCTGGCAAATGCTCTTTCGAGGTTTTGCTCTGGGAGGACATGTAATTCGGTGCCCTGGGAGATCTGCAGATAGTCTTTCGAGGTTTTGCCTATGGCATGTAATTCGGTGCCCTGGGATATCTGGCAGATGCTCTTGCGAGGTTTTGTCCTATGGCATGTAATTTTCTCCTGGGAGATCTGGACAGGATGAAAAAGGCCTCAGATGCTTCAGCCAGGTTTCGCCATGACCACATGTAATTTGTGCCCTGGGAGATTTCAGGTCGGAGTTGTGTACCCATAACATCCTGAGATGCTCTTGCTAGGTTTTGTGGTGACCACATGTAATCTGGGCCCTGGGAGATCCTTCAGGTTGGAGTTGTGTACCCGTAACATCCTGGGATGCTCTTTCGAGGTTTTGTGGTGGGGTCACATGTAATAGCACCCTGGGAGATCCTACAGGTCGGAGTTGTGTACCCGTAACATCCTGGGATGCTCTTTCGAGTTTTTGTGATGCACGTAATAAGTCCTGAGGATTCCACAGTATGGCCAGTGATGATGAAGACCTGCAGGTGGTGGGCCTACATCCAGTATGAAAAAGGACTGGCTCTGTAGAACTTCCTATGACGAGTAGATTCAAAGATTGATTGAGATAGCAGCAGCAGTGACGATGATGATGACTCGATGACGATTATCCAGTGACGATGATCCAGAGAAGATGAGTTGTTCTAGAAGAACTGTGCTGAGAAATACCTTCCTAGTTAAGAGGGAGTGTTGATGTATATGTAAATTCGGAATGTATTTCACATATATGTATATTGTATTCCTATAGAGATGTTATTATTCCTCTATACGGAAGTGTCGTTATTTATATTGTAAGTGTCGTAACTTATACTTGATGGGTTATTAGACCACCTTGTTGGGGTCGGCCCTATATAAGTCATGTGGGTCGAAGGGTTATTAGACCACCCTATTGGGGGTCGGCCATGTGGGTCAAAGGGTTATTAGACCACCCTATTGGGGGTCGGCCCACTCAGCATTATGTTATGTGGTAAAGTTCAAGCCTACATGAGTTAGGTAAAAAGGCAAGTCAAGTCAAGTATAAATAGAGTGCGGGAGGCACTCTATTTGCTCACTCACTTCTCACACATGCACTCAAGGAGGAGTGGCGCACTTATGGAGGAGGAGGATCTGCTGCTAGGTTGTGTCTATCTCTTATGGTTGGTTGTATCATTGCTCTATCTATCTCTGAGGAAGTTATTGGGTTTTTTCACCTTTATGGTTTTCCCCAAGTAAATATTTGTGTCTCTTGTGTGCTTGCATTATTGTCTCCATGATTGATATGCTGTAGATATGCTGTACATGTTGTTCTCTCAGTTAAGATCCTAGATCAGATTGAAGTAAATTCTGAAAATTTAACATATGCATGCAAAACTGCATCATAAAGATGGTTTTTGATGCATGCAATCCAAAAATTGAGAAGGTTTGATGGTTATAAATTATAGTGAATGTTTGTGAGTTGTGCCAACAATGGGTATTGTTTGCATGAAAATATTTTCAAAGATTATGTGTAAGTGCCCTTTAGTTGAATTGTACCGTTTATCTCCTATGTTATATTCCATGTAGCACTAAGTGCCAATATTTTTATTAAATGGAATGAGGAGATGCAAAAAAATTTGGTCCTAACTTTGATATGTTCAATAACAAAACTAATTGATTATTGTTGAATGAAACCTTTTTTCAATACATTGGTATTTGATAATATTTTTATATAATTGATAATGAAATACAATTTAATTGATGATGAAATACAATGGATAGATTGTAATGTTTATAATTTTGCATTTGAAATCAAAATTTAAAATTAGAATACATTGTATAGATGTATTTTAAATTCTCAATTACATTGCAATTGTAATTGAAATCAAAATTTAAACTTAGAATTTACATTACAATTTAAAATTGAAATTTTACAATTACATTATATTGTCTAACATTACAATTCAACTATCTAGTAGATCTTTAATAATGTTTTTAAAGCATCTAAACAAATATCTATACAACTATTAAATGGAGGAAGTTCATGGAGCACTGACCATACATTCAAGTGTATTCACATTGAAGCACGATGACCCAATTTTCACAAAAGCCTCCCATCTAGTATTTTTATTCTTGATATTAAAGCATCTACAAAAATACATTTATAAAACATCCAAAAAAATCTCCAAAAAAATATTACACAAGACAACATGAAAACTATGTTAATGATGCAAGTGGCATACATGTAACTTATTCATCTGTCCAATGGGTTATAGGAATGAAAGTCTCCATAATACGATCATGTTCAACTTTTGTCATCTTCCATCTCTTTGGATCACCTCTCTTCACCTTGATTTATGTTAGATGTATCTGAGTTGCCACCACCAAATTACTGTATTGACACGATATATATTCAGGAATCAAATATTTGTAAATAATATGGGCACCCTGTTTTTTCACTCTTTCAAAAAAGTGTCCCATTAGAACTATGTCTCCAGTTTGGTATATGAAGTCTCCATATTGGTAGGGTCGCACCAACCTACTTTTTATTTGTGTGCATCGCATCAAATAATATGCCACTTTTTCTTGGTTGTGGGGGGGTGCAATGACAATGAATACATCACCTGCAAGATACATTACAAATATTATTCAAATGTCCTACGTGCATTTCTACAACATTTGTATATGTATAATATATAATGAACTAATTAACTTAATGAAGTCTCTTGTACCTTCCCTAACTATATCAGAAACTCGGTCATGATCTAATGAGACCATTTCCTCATCTGTGTGCATCTATTGCTATGTTGGAATTGGATGTGGTCCCTTTGAATTAAGAGAGGCATATTTCCATGGTTTCACATATACATCATTTTCACAGTGATCAAGCCTGCATCCATTTGCATCAACACAAAAATCGCAAAAACAAGCATACTTCCTCATTTCAATGGAAAATATGTCACCCATGTCTTTACTTCAAACATAATGTAATTCCCTCATACCAGGTACGGTCTCACAATACCACGGAATGGATCTATTCACATCTCCAAGGGCAACATCCAAAAAGAACCTACATGGAATTCAATTTGTCATATATAAATTCCTATCAAGTATGTGTTCTTCTGGAAATGATGGTATTGAATGTTATTAGCTTATTACTTGAGTTTGGAGTTTATTACCTGCACATCAGCCTTGCTTGTTCATGACCTTGATGTCCCAAATGATGTGTGCACCAATCAACTACTTCCATGGAGCATTTGAGTCGGGTTGCACCATGACTCATCTGGTACCTCTGAAGTGCTCGTTTCACACATGCACTTGCGCCATCATGTTCACCCTTTCCATGCCCTGTTTCAAAAAAGCTCCAAGTGTGTCAGATTCCTGTCTCTTTGTGAAGGAGACTGAACCAATAAAATGAGCATGCCAATTTGAATTTCCCTGCACACCCATCTAACCAAATCCAGTGTTCAACAAATGATACACCTCTCTGCCTGAATGAATCATAAATCAACCCAAAGCAGTGTTGAACGAACAATGTGTCATGCTCACGATCATCGCTAACATAAAAATCATACTCCTTGATCACTTCACATGACTGAGGAGTGTTATCCCAACCATCAATGCTTTCTTGAGCATGTGTGTACAATACATGTACGAAGACACCTGGTCGGAGTGATAGCACTCACTTTGTATCTCTCTCTGAGGAGAAAAAGTGTAGTACTCAGCAAATACTACCACTAATAAGATTGTGCCCAAATCAAATACCTCACGAGAATGTTTGAATTATGAAGCTTGCCACCTGGACCTATGGGAGCGCTTTATGTATTTATAAATCTGACTTTGAAACTTCTCCATGAAATCTGAAACAGGAATCTCATCCTCGAGCAATTCGATCATCTTAGATGGCACATATGAAGAAGATGATTGATTCATGGAGACATACTTGTACCTCTTCCACTTAACTATGATATCTGACAATCCATGGTTTGTTGGATCGATAGGAAAGTTCCTATGGAACAATGTTGAATAACCGCATTCATGGCATTTTATCCTACCTACACACCTCTTATTGAAAAACACATGTTCAGGATTCATGTTGAATAGTATCATACAAATAAAATCTTGCACTGTGTGAGGAGCTAGTACACCGTTCCAGTGCCTTTTGCAAAACTCCGTAAATGTGTCATAGTATAGTTGAAATTCAATGTGGTACCAGCAGCAACAAGTGTTTCGAATCGTATTCGGCCTAATATACTGCGGTTTCAATTTGTTGAACATGCTAAATGATATTTGAACACCAGGATTGGTTTCTTGGAATTCCTCATAAAGTGCAACTCTTGTCATCTCCATCACATGCTTACAATGATCCTAATAAATTCCTCTGGATAAACATTGTCGTAGGACATGCTTTCAATCTGGAATAGCATGAGAATGGCTATCCCAAAACTCTCTCACCTTCTCTCTAATGCCTATTGTCATCCCACCTCAATAGGGTTCCCTACAAATAAGAGTCCAATAAGCAGCTTCATCATTTTCATCTATCCGGACCCTGAATTTATTATATTTCAACAATGTTCTTTTTGAAACATTGAGCAATGATGCCATTGTTGATACCATTTGATTTCTTGAGGTGCTTTGTGCCACAAAAGTCGTTGTAATTTCCATATGAGCAGCTCAGATATCATTATTTCTTGATTTTCCAAACCAAGATAATGCAGTTCTTACATTTTCTATTGCATTCTCGCATGTGTTTTTTGTTTTGACATCTTGAAAACCCAACAACTTTGTGGCACATTTCAATTTTTTGTGTTTTATCAACCCATGTAGGATTTGATCTTGTTCCATTGTTTAATGTTGTTCAAAATATGATTCGATTATGTTACTGACATGCTCTCTAACTCTCTGACTAGGGATCGAGTTCCCAATCTCTTCTTGTGCGGAAACAACTGCACAATCCTCCAGACAATTTCCACCCCTTCCAACCCCGCTGCAACTCCCAATTATACTTTTAATGTGAGAGGGAAAGGTGTCATGTGATGGCTGATCAGGATCATGAGGGGGCACAGGGTCATGCGATTCTTGATCACCATGATGTATTGTCTGACCATAATCTCTCCCTACATAATCAAAATTCATGTGAAGGGAATTTCAATCATAAATGCATTATATACAAGGAGGTTAATTTTAAAGTAGCAAATTGAAGTGTTTTGAAATGCACTGGTACACGAATTGAAAATACTTTTAAAACAAGAAAATTATTTGTAACTTGAATTCAAAATACCTAAATATGTACACATTTAACTTGAAGTTATACATTTAGCTTATAGGTGTTTTAAGTAATGTTTGAAATTGCTAGTAACTTGACATTTGAAATTGCTAGTAAATTTTGAAATTGCTTGTAACTTAAAATTCCTTGTAACTTGAAATTGCTAGTAATTACTTGGAATTGTTCTAAGTAAAGTTTGAAATTGCTAGTAACTTGTACATTTAACTTTGAAATTGCTAGTAACTTGAAATTGATTACATATAAATTAACAAATTGAAAATTGGTTACTTGATAGTTGTGCATTGAACTTTAAAATTGCTAGTAACCTGAAATTTGATGTGGAAAATGAAAAATTAAAAATTGAGTGTGAATTGAATTTTCCAACTAATACATTTAGCTTGAGAATTGTTCTAAGTAAAATTTGAAATTGCTAGTAACTTGAAATTTGAAATTGCTACTAAAGTTTGAAATTGCTTGTAACTTGAAATTGGTAGTAACTTGTACATTTAACTTTAAAATTGCTAGTAATTTGAAATTTGTTACATGTAACTTAACAAATTGAAAATTGCTAGTGACTTGAAAAAAATTCGGTAGAAGTGTTGAAAATATATTAAAACAAGAAAATTGTTTGTAACTTAATTTCAAAATAACTAAATATATATATGTAACTTGAAATTATACATTTAGTTTGAGAATTGCTAGTAAAGTTTGAAAATCAAGTATATATATTTAACTCAAGATAATTATTAATAACTTGATAGTTGAGCATTGAACTTTAAAATTGCTAGTAACTTGAAATTTGATGTAGAAATAGACAAATTGAAAATTGAGTGTGAATTGAATCTTCCAACTAATTATACATAACTATCAATTTAACTTGAAAATTGTTAAAAATTTTGAAATATAAATTATATACCTACTATAGGAAAAAAACGTTTACTTATCCCTACATTAATGCATATAAAATATTGGTACATGAATTGGAAATACATTAACTATGAAAATATCTCATTCATTTGTTTTCAAATATTCATAACTATGAAAATATTTCCAACCACCATAACTATTAAAATATTCATTCATTTGTTTTCAAATTGAATTTTCTAACTAATACATAACTATCATAATGTTCATTTCAAATAAAACGAGGGTAAGTTAAAATTAGACATTAATAGTTATTCCAATCAACAAATGTTGAGACTTGGAGCTCACATTGAGGCTATACATTTATATTTTTTTAACAAATAACAAAACAAGAATTGAAATTACATTTAACTTTAAATTGTTAGTAACTTCGAAAATTTCAATTAGTTAAATATGTACATTTTAACTTGAAAATAGTGTCCAAGTGTACATTTAATTTGAAAACTATTCTAATAACATTGAAAATTTTTAGTAACTTAGAAATTTGAGAATAGTTAATATGTACATACATTTTAACTTGAAAATAGAATCCAAGTGTACATTTCATTTGAAAATTGTTGGACAATAACATTGAAAATTGTTAGCAACTTTGAAATAATTTGAAAATAGTTAAAAATATGTACATTTTAACATGAAAATAGAATCCAAATGTACATGTTTCATTTGAAAATTGTTCCAATAACATTTGTTAGCCACTTTAAAATTATTCATTTAACATAAAAGAATTTGAAAAATTTGAAAGATAAATAACAAATGGATGAAATAAATAAGAATATCATTACAAAAAATATTAAACAAATTAAATTATGAAATTTAGTTAAATTTTTTTGAAAATTGTTACTAATTTTGTAAATTATGTAAAATGTAATTCAAAAACTTCATCAAATATGATATTAAATTATGTAGCATGTAATTCAATAATTTACCTTGGTTATCCTCGATTGGAATTTGTTGCACCAAATGTGCATCTTCTTCTTCTCTCAAGCTTTCTCTTTGTTGTCTCATTCGTTCTCTATTCCTCTCATGCTCTTCATTGTCATTTTGTTGTCTAGCATGTTTTCTTTGTATTTTTCTTTGTCTCCCTATCAATCTACAATGAAAACAAACAAATATTTCTTCAAATTGTTATAACAAACAACAATATGTTAGTATGAAATTTTGAAATATGTCTATAGAAAAATCTGGCATGTGTAATGAACTCTAATTAAACAACATTAGCTCTAATTGAAAATAAATTAGCAATGAGTTAAATTAGTGTTGTTGATCAATTGTTTGGTGAATATATAGAGGTTGGTTGATATTTTTATGAGGGAATGGTGGTTGGAAACATTAATTATCGAACTCCTTTCCTGGGTTCGTTTTATATTTGTTTTACACAGGAAAACCCTCGATTGAGCTTATTTTACACACCGTCAATCGAGATCGAGGTCTTGTTAAAACCCTCGATCGAGGTCTTGTTAAACCCTCGATCGAGGTATTTTAAAGACCTTGATCGAGCAAATAGCTCGATCGAAGGCCTAAAAAATAGGTCGAGAGCCCTTTTCACTACAGAATGAAAGTTTTGTCTTCCTTCCAAAGGGTTAATGTAACAACCCTCATATACGAATATAGGGCATATCTAATATAATAAATGTAATGCAATATAATATAATGTAAGATAATAAAAAGAAACATGAAAAAGGTAACGAAAATCAAATTTTGCATAAAGAAATAAATTAAATAAGAAATTAAGAAATGAGGGAGAAGGAGGATATAAAAGGGGAAGAAGAAGTGAAGATGGGGGCTTTTTGTCTTTCGGCATTGGAAAGAGGAGCTCTGGAGGAGAGGAAAGCAAGATAGCACTGGCATAGAGTTAATCATTGGGGGCTCGGGGGCTTCAGCCTTTTTGGTTGAGGGTTGGTTGGGTGGAGAGTCATCCCCCCACCTTCAGTTGTACGTTTTGGAGCCATCAAGGTAATCCAAGGTCTTCTAACCAAGTATGTTTTGATTGTTTTCAGATCTTCTTGCATGTTGTAATAGAATATGTATTATTAGTTTTCCAGAGGTTTTCTAGGGTTTTACAGCTAAACCTTGTCATTAAATGCACATTAATGGGAGGACTTGATACCATTGGATTTGTCAATGAATCCTCTATCCAGATACATAAAATTTATGAATTTTTATCTTCGTATGTCTTTTGTTTTTAAATTTCTACTAAAACTTGCCCTAAAAAACCCCGCCGACAACTTCGATTGAGCTCAAAGATAAATCCACAACATTCAAAATACACATCTAAAAAAATTGAAAACATAAACAAGCACTAGATAAACACATCCTCTTCAAAAGCATATTTTTAGTTTTGCAAATCATGTAAACAATCAAAATATTTCGTGCACACACAAATGTGTGTGTAAAATGCGACTGAAATATTCATTTGTCAGTTTCGAAAAATAATAATAAATATAATTTTTCAAGAAAAATTAAAAGAAAAATATGTAAGCATTAGTGCACACACACAAACTACTTGTCAATTGCTCCTCAAATTTTTAAGTACACACGTTTCATTAAATGAAAATTTGTCACAATAAATAATATTGGTATATTTCAAAAAAATTATCATTGGAAAGTCAACATAATTCTCTACATTTCGGTTTTCAACCGCATGTCAAAATTCATGTGGCAAATATGAGTTTCGAGGGATTCAATTTAATACATGGGTAAAATTTTTGTTTTTCACCGTCATATTTGGCCAAAAAGAGTTCCCATCTTCATGGAATCACCCAAATATGTAACAAAATATCCATAAGTCCATATCCAAAGTACATATATGATAAAATTCCATGTATAAATGATAGAAATCCATATCCAAAACATGAAAAAGTATACATAGATCATCCAAAACATGAAAAATATATAAAATATGAAATTATCCAAAACATGGAAATGTATAGATCATCAACTCATTGGCCACTACCCGCACAAGGCCCTTGATCGACCATGTGACTGCCTTCGTGTGTAGTAGATCGATGTTGGCTCTGAGGTGGTAAACTATGAAAGAATGCCTCGATCTTCGTCGAGTCAATGGTGATATCTGGCATCTGGGTAGGAATCTAGGTAGATGGCCCTTCATGAGGACCACGTGCTCGAGCTGCATCCCAATCATATGTGAAATCCATTGCAGCATCGACACCTGCCTGTAGTGATGCCTTTGTAATATGCCATTAGATGTAATAAGTTATATTTATTAAAAATTAAAATTAAAACATAATTTAAGTTATAATTCAAAAATTGAAAGATAAAGTACAAAAATAAATTACTAAATGTGATCAAATAACATGAATTGGAACATAAATTAAAACTCACGTTTGTGTCTAGACCCGGTTGGTCAGGACCTTCGTGGTCCTCATGTCTTTCATTAGGAGCAATGCCCTTTCCTTTGCTCTGTACAATTTGAAATTCATTTGAAGTTAAGATCTAAAACATAAAATCTCGAAAATTAAGAAATAAAACATAAATTATTTAAACTAGGAAATAATAAACTCAAATTAAATTAGAACATAAATTATAACTTACCTCGACTATTGTTGTTCACAGGTTGGGACGAATAGATGGACCAACCGATGGCTCACTAGCAAAGAGTTGATCCATGGATGTGGTCCCCTACATGGAGCAATATAATACAACTCCCTTAAGTATTATTAACCATTCAATTTACGACATATAATATGATGTAACATGAATAACATATATACATAATTGTACAAAAGTATACCTGTCCTAGAGCAATGTATCTACGATACAACCGAAAGTATGCATCTCGGGATGAATCAGCATACCCCTGTATGGCCTCGCCATCCAAACTCCTGAGCAGGTCACTATCGACATACTCGATCTCTAGCTATGCAGGAGCAAGGGGTGGTCTAGATGCCTCTCCATGCATAACAACAATAGAACTGCCCATGGAAGTGAACAATGACTCTGCAATGTCATGTATAGCCTTTGCAGCAAGCTCGGATGACTGTGCCACATCAGTCGACTTGATAATCATCCTGTTTGGAATTGGTACCAACCTCAGAGGGGGTGGCATGAAGGAAGGGTCTCTACGAGCTCCAGGACATTGGTAGGAGCATCCCCTACCAGCCCCAAAGAACTCGGACCCTATGCTGGTGTAATCTGGGTGCATATCCAAAGCAAACTCTGCATAAATATGTTCTGCGAAGTACAATGTGACTTGGTCATGGTGGGGGAACATGCCCCACGCTCTGACAAATCTATCATATAAATATGGTGCAGCAGCCTCCAACTTATACTCCTTGAGTCTAAGCGGTTGACCGGAAGGGCGGTCATGAGTGATGTTGAACAAGTTACCCTTGATGCCATGCCCTTTTATGGAGAATTTGGCATCCTCCCATTTGTAGATCCCAATGACATCTCGTCTCCTCCTCTGGCATGAATAATGCCAAATGTCACTAAGAGGTCCCACCTTCTTGTAGAGGGCCAACATCTCATCCACTGCTGATAACATCATGAATAAAGATCATCGTGTGGGAGAATCCTCCCTCAATGTACACACACATGAGTACACCCACTCTCACTGGGTAGTGATATCAGCGAGAGTGATGTATGAGACCTCATCGTTGTACAATCCCCAGGATGGGTCACCTGCGATCCAAACCAAAACACAAACATTACTAAAAATATATATTATAACTTGCAACTGAAATTCAATGCATTATATACTAAAAATTTACTAGAAAATGTATCTAACAAAAATATGCACCTGATGCACTCATGTCTTGCTGTGCATCCCCCACCTGCGGATCAACATGTATCTTGTCGAGATGAACCGACACACTAGCTCTCCTGCTGCTTCCACCAGTGGTAGCCGACCCCAGCATGGCCTCACTCCTCGGCAAATGGGAGCACTGCCGATGGACGCCCTCTTGGGTGACATCAGATCCTCTCGTGCATTGCGGAGCATGAAGCAATGAATTTCTCTCGTCAGAATTCTCTGCATCACATTTCAATTTCTAATTCTAATTCTCTTTCAAATTTCAAATTCTATTTCAAATTTTGCATTTCAAATTCAAATTCAAATTTCAAATTCAAATTCAAATTTCAAATTCAATTCAAATTCAAATTCAAATTCAAATTTCAATTTCAATTTCATCTTCAATTTTCAATTTCAAATTCCAAGTTTCAATTTTCGATTTGAATTCTAATTACATTTCCAATTCTCATTTCAATTTCAATTTTCGATTTTCAATTCTAATTTCATTTCAAAATTCAAATTCAATTTCAATATCAAGTTCCAATATCAATATAATTTTCATTTCAATTCGAGTTTCAATTTCCAATTTCAATTTCGATATCATTTTTATTAGCAATGCTAGCATCATAGGTGCCTGGGCATCAAATTTAGTGGTTCAAAACATGTTGCGACAACATATAGGTATGGGATGGAGGGGAAATGGAAGCAAGCCTAATTTAACTGGAGCTCGCTACATGTTTGAGTCTCGATAATCTACCTTTTAAATTGAACCAGAACAACATAAGAAGTTTGTCGATGGCTAAGGAAATCTAAGCAAAGCAAAGCTAAGCAGTGTGTGCATGACATGAGTGAGTGAATGATTATAATTTATGATATTTCCAATATTTTGAATGACGAGTTGAATTTGATAGCATAGGAATTATTATCGAGAGCCACGATGCTCTAGATCAATTGACATACATGAGAACAAATCAACGAATGGAAGCGTTGTTTGTGTGTTGACTTGAGACACATACCACATGAGAATCCAAATGTAATATCCCAAATTTTGGACTGACCATTTTATGATGTTATATTGGGCCATGACCCCAACACATGTGATTTATTCTGATTATTGGGCATGATCCCTAGTACATATGATTTATTCTTTTTTAGACTGGCATATTAAGCATGGACCCTGACTGAAATTCATTATTTGATTATATACTAGGCAAGGAATCCCCAATGGTCGGATTATGTTTTGATGTGGGTACAAAACCCTAATATACTGAGATGACCTTTTCTTACATACTGTGCAGTGATGTGAATGACATAATTCATTTATACGGTGTGTTGAGAGTGGACTCAGAAACACACATATTACCTACTTACTAGGAAAAAGGCCCGATGTACCTAGAGGAAATATGATGTACTGGGAGTAAGCCCCGATGTACATTGAGTGTTGGGAATAAGCCCTGGAGCACTCCAAGATTGATAAATGAATACCAGATCCGAGGCAACTTAAATATTCTAGATGTGCCTCACAACCACATTCTAGCACTAGTGTTCAGCAAGGACTCTTGAATGGCACTAGAGTAATGCCCATGTGAGAGTGTTGAGTTGAATGGCTCTGAAGGGCACTCAGGGTTACGGAGTTTCAAAGTGTTGAGTCAAAAAGACTCTGAAGAGCACTTGTATCACATTTATTTAATGGACTAAATGATTCATCTTTCTATTGATCATCACCTACTGTGGGAGCTACCTTGTTAAACGAGAAAATCCAACATGCAAAGAGGGATACTAGAGGTACCTAACCAAGCCGACCACGACCGTCCAAAAGAAGTGGACATGCCCCTAAAAGATTAAAGAGAAAAGAGTGTCATGTGATGAAACATAAAAAAAAAAAGATAATTATCAGTAGTCTATTATGACTAACCTGATTAAAGGCCTCCAACTTATCATTATCACTATTATTATTATTATTATTATTAAGAGCTTTAAATAATAATAGGTGTTGTTATTTAATTATGGGATATAATTAGTATATCTGATTTATGCACTATTTAATATTTTAAATTATGTATTAATAAGTGAAGTGAAATATATTTAATATAAGAATAATTATTGTTTTATTAAGAGCATAAATAAAAAAAGGACTTATAGTCAAACAGTTGGAAGAGTCCTAGTTCAAGAGGACAAAGTTATTTAATTAAATAATATCTTTTTAGTTATTACATATTGAATTTAAAGAAACTAATTACTTCAACACTCCTAATACAATATTTCCCTATTTAAAGAGGGAAGATCCCAAGTTTTGGGGATCATCTATCATTCTTGGTTATTATCATTCTGTTATGGTAGTCCAAGAAAGACTATTCTGCTCCAAGAAGCTGAAGTAGCCTTACCTAAACATTCTCAGACTGAATCAGAAGTGGATCTAGGGCATCTACCTTTCATTGCATGTTGGAACTAAGCTCGGGGGGGTCCAGGTAGAACCAGGAACGATTCAGGGGTCAAGGTTGGGAGGAACACAGTAGCCCCAAAGTCATCCATCCCAAGGCAAACATTCTAATAGGTCAGATAAGATTCAACATGCTCTACTTTAACTATTGTGGAGTGTGCAGTTTGCTATAGGGAAGATTTAAAGTGCCAAGCGGTTAGGCTTCTACAGGAAGGGACCACGTACTCTAGTAGCCAGGTATGGAATAGTTAACATTTCTTTTACAAAAATTAGATATTATAGCATTGTTTTCATTACAAATTTTCTTCATTATCGAAAGCCAAGGTTCTGCCCATAACTCAGTGGAGAGTCTAGCAAGGCTAGCCATGCTAGCCTTTGCTAGACAACGTATATTATCTTCAAGTCTAGGGTATTTATAATTTATTGTTTTAGGTAGCTATCTGCTATCAAAATTGTATTTATAATTTATTGCTTAGGTAGCTATCTGTTGTCAAAATCATATTTATAATTTATTTCTTAGGTAGCTATCTGCTATCAAAATCATATTTCTTATTCACAGTACACGGACCCATTTAAGCATGCTATTTCCTTTACATTATTAGTATTCCTATTTTTGAAACCATTATCAAATAGAAATAAAACAAACATACATCGACACTTGTAGTAATACTAGCCTTGAAACTATCAAAACATCGAATTGCAGTACCAAGCAGAAGAAATGAGTTATAGTATGGACCAGAACTTTCATTTCCAATGATTCTCAACCACTATCACAATAAGCACATAGTCAACGCATTACCAAGTTTCAAATGCATCAAGTAATTTTCAGGTCTCACATTTCACAACTTAGTCTCAAACTTTTCATTCGTACAACCCAAACTCTTGATTTTAAAACCCAATACATTTCATTTCAAAAAATCAAATAGTCCACGGCATTCAAATTGCCTTAACATAGCATTTCACAAATCGTGAGATCGAAATCCAACCCATACCCTCTAAAGGGTCAGACTAAAGAGCAGCTAGGTTTATGATTTTTCCATTTAAAACATAGAAGGGATAAACCGTTCAATCAAGCAGATTCATACACAACATTACAAAGTATTTCACCAAATGATGGTACAGGGATCGATGCCCCACACCCATCTCATTACACAGAAAACCATACACAGTATTATTACAAAGAATTTCACAAAACGATGGTACAGGGAACAATTCCCAATCCCATCTGATCCTACAACAAACAATACATGATACTACAGAGAAGTCAACCACCGAATAATATAGGGATCGATTCCCACTACACTCATTAAAAGACCCTTTTTGTTTTTCTATCAAATAAACAGAAAATGCAGAAGTAAGAACCCATGGCTCTTCAAATTTATAGATAGAACAATTACAAGGTTATGTTTCGCTCCATCCCATGATTCTTTCCCAGCAGATAGAACTCTACCCATATTCATTTAAAAACACGAAGCCATCAATCTAGCAGACCACAGAGTAGAGTAACATTAAACTTGAAAACATAGAAATATTTATACATCCCCTTCATTAGGTTAAATACCAGTTCTTTTCCAAAAAGAGAACACATATAGTGTTACGATTGAGTACAAACCCCATAACCATATAAAACACAGAGTGTTAGATAGGGTATCAAACCCTCATAATTATTAAACAGAAGTTCAATCAAAATCAAATATAGAGGAAGATATCCAAAATCCCATATTAGAATCCTCTAGAGTCTGCAAACGACCAATAGTTACATCTTCACATAATACTCCAGCCAAATTGAGACTCCCAGGAACATGAAGTGTGCCGACATGAATTCAACTAAGTTCACAGGTTCCCAAATAATTACACATCAACAGTAATCCCCATAGGGGCGAAAGGAGGAGTTATGAGTTGGAAAATTCTAGAATTACCATTGTCCAATGTTGCCATCTTTATGCCATGACCATGTAGAAAATAAGTGCCTGTAATCACCTGCATTGCAATAATGTCAAACAAGTCAGGACTCTGAATGATATACCACAAAACATCTATCGTGCAATAGCAGAAGTGTAGGACTTAAGACTTAGAGGATTTACCTTCAAGAGTTTGTAGTCGCCATCATTATTTTTCCCAATGGAATGCTGACTATGAGCCATAGCTTAGGTCAACAGAGAAACCCTCATCGCATCCAGAGTAGACTGGAAAAGAAAACCATGAAAATTCTCTTTGTTGGTGTAGAACCCTAGGGTAAAACCCCTTCACAGCTGGAAGCATGGCCATGTTCTTTCACAGAGAGGTATTCAATGCCACTACCAACTACCACTAATTCAAAGAGTGACCCATTACTCTATAGTTTTAGGACCATTCGAATCCACAACAATATAGATCACAATGAAACATTACAATGACCTCAAACTCTCCTTCATGCCATTAAATAATTACAAACTCAAACAAGTAGCGAAGTTACGTAAGTATTGCAAACCCAGTTGGGACTAGTATAAAAGTATCAACTTCAAAGCTATCTCACTTGCAAACTTAAAATAATGGCTAAAATGGTGGAGTAGGAATTCTCGATAGATGCCTCATAAGATATACTTGCAAACTCGAAACAAATAGTTGTGTTAACAATAATGCTAAGTAAGTCTGGAGTCTCCAATTCATATCCCTACCTCTCGGCAGCCCCGTTAGGGTACCTTGCCATTTCAAAGACCAATTATCTCATCAAGAGCATCAACCACCACCATTAAAGGATCCAAGTCACTTGAATTACCATTGAAACTTTAATACATATGCATTCAAACCTTTACAGCCATAAGACAGAGATTCATTTTATAGCATTCACAAATTGGTACACATGCGACAGTTTATACATCCAAAACCATTTTAGAAATACTTCCACAAAACTGTAGAATCATATAGCCAGCACACCATGATACTTGAAGCTAAGACATTACAAATATTGAGAATTAAATATTGATACCATAAGTACTTGACAGTTATGAAGTTAGTGTTCATCATATCTCCTTATCAGTTTAAGCTAGTGTCGGATTTTTTTTTTAATTTTTTTGTATTTTAAGGAACATTACACCAAACCAAACAAAGAGATAGTGTGGGTTGTTCGAGCCTATTTGGAGATCATTTTCAAAGCACTTTTTATCGATATCACTTAAAAATGCATGTGTTATTTCCAAGAATGCTTGTTATAGTGAAATGTCAATGTTTTGGGGAAATGTCACAAGGGTGAGAAATTCTTCCTCTCCCTACAAGTTTCATCCAAGCAAAGAGTGTGAGTGATGACTAGTAGATCATGCACTATCAATTTAAAGCAAGGCTCAATAAACAAGAATGAAATAAAATGCCGACAAGTGCTAAAATGCCATAAAACAAAGAGAATGAGTTAAATTCATTGATAAAGTATTCTCCAATGTAAATATTGTATACAAATGGTGTTAGGTACAAGAATGCATATTGAATGGTATTTAACACTCTCCCTTAGTGATGGATCCTCTTGAACTCTCTCAAATAGCTTGCTACCTAACTTGGAATGATGAGGAGAAACACTTGCTCCTTGAGGAAGAATTTAAGGGAGCTTTGTGATTCAAATCATGGTAAGAAGTAGTGTGAAATATGATCTATCATATTATTTCCTGTAGCATAGCCATGCTCTAAATTTATATTATGGAATGCATGCTCATGGCTTCCTCTTATAGGCCAAATGAAGAACTTGAAACATCTAGTTCTCAATGTGAATGCTCCATCCCATGAAGTGAGATATTGCGGTACAAGTATGCAGCTATTGAATGCTCCTAACCTTGTGAAGGGACCAATTCAAATTCTAGGAGTGAAAATATGGTTGTGAGCGTTGAATGTGCTACACAAATTTAATGGTTCGTCCATTGCTACAACCATGTGTGTTTTGAGACATTACCTGCATGGAATTAGGTGGGTTTCTTACGAGCAGCTGCAAGGTTATACAATATGATGGAGTTTTTCCATTATAAAGATTATCTATCATTCTAGATTTGATGAGGATAATGTTAATGAGCTGCAGGATGTATGTAATGAGGATAATTTTAATGAGCTTGTGAAGCGATGATTACTTTTAACATGGGATGGGGTCGTTGTGGATATCAATGGGATAACTTGATAAGTGCAATGTAAAGAGAGGGTATACGTCTCCTATATACATGGTCAAGGTGATATACTTGTGGGTGGGTCTGTAACATCCCCAAAATTGCAAAATAAAAAAATAAATTATTGATCCATTTATTCGCCAATTAATATGAATAACTAAGATTAATACTCACCATCCTACACTCAACGGATAACCATTAATATAGACTTTCGGGGATTACCTTCATTTAAGAACCAAATTATTTTTAAGCTGGTCATTAGTCCCTTAGGAGAATGTAATTATTGATCACACACTACTGGCTAGGGACATCTTTCTGTCAATGGTGCTTACTTAGCTTCTGCTAAGGCTCTCTTCTTTGTATGATTAGGTTTCACAGGTTTTCCATTTGTTGAAGCTAAAAAAAAAAGAATATCTATAAGCATAAGCACAAGCAAAATGAAAGAAGGAGTTATAATAGGAGGAGGATTTAATTTACGTCACCAGCTCAGGGTTTAGAAATACTTATACAAATGGGGTCATAATATTTTGACTTATCGCACAAATAAACTGATATGATGGCATCGTCCCCAAGTTCCAAGGTGACACCACCGACTTCAAAAAATCTGCATTACTTTGCTCACATATAAAATCCATCGTCCTATGAATCCAAGGTGTACTATCAAAGTCTACAATTGAAGGGGCTGACAAGGCCATCCTAAGAATATCGATCAACCATATCAAAGCCATAAAATAAACTATACTAAAAATGAAGGTCTATGATATTACTTTTGTGCCACTTCTAGGGAGATAAACTTTAAGTGTTGACCACTGCAAGTCTATATCGATGCTCCAAACTATATTGGACATTTGAAAGATCAAAGAGATAGTGGTTTACATTTGTAATGGTTGTGATCCTTCCAAGTGTTCGCTCCATACGGACACTCTTCCAAAAGCTAAGTCATCAGTTAAGCCCAAACATTTCGTCGTTATGCTGGAGGTGGAGAGTGGTCTCACAGGCGTCTCCGGTCTGTGCAGAAGCATTGAGGTTTTTGAATGCGGTACCTCCTAGTGTCATCGTGGTGGAGCCACTCAGGCATAAGATAAACGTTCTACTCTTGGCTCGCATTAACTTCTTTCGGGACAGTTTCATAGCTACGCTCAGCTTTGAATTTCACTTGTATTTAAAATAGGGTTTGACCCCCATTTGCTTGGTCTGGTTTGTTGATAGGTAAGCCCATGTTTTCAAGAGAGAAGCCGTGGAGAGGATGGGATGCGAATACCCCTATAAGCCTCAATGACATTGTCTCAAGATCAGTAGTGTTGGGGCCTTAACTTTCTTAAGGGGGGTTTATGTTCCACTTGTAATGGTTGTGCAAAAATTTCAGTCGACTAGAGTTTTCGTTTGACAACAGAGCACAAGCCCTAACATCTGGGCTCTGCTGATAAGGATGAAGAGATCTTGAGTAATATAAGACCCTTCGGGGGATCAATGGATTTTCTTTTCTTTTTTGGTAATGCTATGTAAACTGCTAAGGCAAGAACCTAATGGTTCGAGACGTTGAGGCTAAAACACCTTTTGTACAGGGTTTATAAATATTAAAACGATACGTTGAGGGTTCAAACTCTCGATTTATAATGTATTCCATGCCAATGTTTGTATTTCTATGTAAATGATAAATAAATGGACTTTCTGTATAATTTTGCGAATCCATCGAATTACTTGAAATGATAATGCCAAAAGGCATCTCCATTCTGTGTGTGCTTGGAAAGGTAACCTTGGTTTAAGTGTTGAATTCTTTTTAGCTAGCAGTATTACTTCGACTGTCATCTCCCATGCTTGCTTGCAGGATTTGTCGTAAGGGAAAAAGGAAATGGGTGAAACGCTTTCTTCCCATATCTGTAGCTAGGGTTTCCAAGCAAGGGTTTTTGTTTAAGTTTCGAAGGGAGTGGGTGTGTATTCAACTTATTCTTGCTATGCAACTATGCTGCGACTTAGGAAGGGAGATTTGTGGTTTAAACGGGGATAACTGAAATCTCAAGTTGCAAGCTTTTAGGTCTAGGGTTAAGATTTACAAAAAAGGGTTGGGGGTTTCTTAGCTACAGTCCTAACATGAGCATAACTATTCCAATTTTGAGTTTTCTAAGAGATTTGGTATTGGGATAATTTCCTCTAGGGTTTGTGAAGAAAGAGGAAAAGAAAAGTCCATATAATATTCGTACATTTATTTCTTCTATTTGTAGCTATTAAAAAGAAATATGCAACAAGGGTTAAATATTTACCGTTTGCATGTCGCTTTCTTTAATACATGGTAAAAGTAAAATTCATGGATGTGTACCAGAGGCATGTAAACATAAAACATATCTAACTGCAATACTTTAAATATTGGATGTCTCTTGGTTTTTGTTTATTCCAAAAATAATGTTTATATGCACTTCATTTTGATATAAAATGATTTTGCACTTGAAATGACATAAGAATATCAATAATCACATAATATTATATGTAGCTATTAAAAGGAGATTTATGTATACATTTGAACTTGTTTGCATGCCCTTTTCATTCATCTTTTTTGTACACTCCTAGCTGAGCTTTTGTATCAGACATAGTATAGATAAAGGAATTTATATGCAGACCAGAATTTTATTTCTGAAAATAAGCTTGATGTAAGTACTCCTGTATTTATTTCTTGTAACCTTGTCTATTTCCTTAGCATAGCTCAACCTGAATCCTACAGGGAAATAAGACTTACATACACAGTAGGATGGAATGACACATGGTATAGTTAAGTATCTGCAACCACAAGTGCTGCAGATTGATTTAGACATTTTGTTGCAGCTGAAATAAAAGTAGGCGTATGTATATATATTTATTAGACGTTATACTTGTAGCTGTCAAAACCATAGGCATATCTTATCTGTAAACAACTAGGTTTGTTGACTTCTACATGATAATAGTATAGGTATGTCTGCATAAACACTTATATTCACAGTATTTCTTTCTCCTAATTTGTTTTTAGATATCTTCTATCTCTTACCAAGAGAGAATACCTATACTGGAGTACACCATCCTATGGATGGCAAGAAAAATGCATGTAGACATATAAAATGAGCCTAATAAAATTTCCTGACCAGTTTAAATCTAACGTACTGCATTGTCTGGTTTTAGAAACAACCTTAAAGATGGATAAACATCCACAATGCATAGATAAAAATAGAAACTGTTACTGTAATAGGGTGGCAAACACCCAAGGGATGTTGTTCCTCCCAACCTTCTCCCGCAAAACAACCAAGCTACTTTCCTTCCAGGACCCCTGAGCATGTCCACTAAACCACTAGGAGAAAGAATCGAGTAGGATCCTGACAATATCTAAACGTTCAACAATCAAAGAGACTTTCTACTATAAATCTATGCTGCACTCTACACAAAAACCAGCAAACTTACTGCTGCAATCTTTCACTAGATAACCCTTAAGCAAACCTCATGTGGGCTCAATTCTAATACCATAGGGTAAAGCCGTCTTCCTCTTGGGAAAATCGAACCCCTTGTTCAAGTTTGCTTCTCCTTTTAAAGAGTGCCTAGGTCTTTAGTGGATTAATTTTTTCATTAATGAGCCAACGGCTCAACCTCCATCTCTCTGGTGAGTCATGACAAAAATTATAGGGTAGTTTCCTCAAGCAATAGCTAGGAATTTATTTCAGTTGTTGCCACTTGTCCATTGCCTGCAATACTAGATTCCATTCCTCCTTGTGGGATAGTGGACACTCTTTAACAACCCCCTTGGGTTAGTGTCTCCTATTTTTCTTTAATAAATAATAATATTTGTCCATTACAGTCATCCATGACCACACTTTGTCATTAAATACAAAAAATTTATAATAAAAGTTTAACATAATATTTTCTCAAAAATAATTGTTTGTCCAAATATTAGGGAGGTTACAAACACCCCCTCTAAAGCTCAACATCATCCTCGATGTTGCTTATTCAGCATCAGAGCATTCCTGGAACAGAATTGGATATGTTGCTCGCATATTACTCTCCAATTCCCAAGTTGCTTGATTCAAGCTAAGGTGCTTCCATTGCACCTTTACATGCCATATGGTGTGATTCCAGAGCTGAAACTCCCTCCTAGCAATGATATAGTCCAGTTCCACTAGGAAATATCCTTCTTGTTCCACCTGTATGTCATTCAATTTTATAACATGAGTAGCATCCCATACATACTTTTTCAAAATAGAAATATGAAATACATTATGCATTCTTATTTTAGGTGGTAGAGCTAACTCATATGCAACTAGCCCAATCTTGGATAGGATTTCAAAGGGTCCACAATACCAGGGTGCTAACTTAGCACACTTTCCCACCTTGAATGAACTTATTATGTGTTTTACTCTAACAAACACATGCTCACCTACCTGAAACTCCTTTTCAGTTTGTTTTAGGTCTGCATAACGTTGATGTATATGTAACTTCGGAATGTATTTCATCTATGTATTTCATATATATGTATTGTACCCTTATTAGAGATGTGTTATTCCTCTATAAGGAAGTGTCGACATGTGGATTGACAAGTGTCACAAGTGTGTGTACTTGCCGATGGGTTATTAGACCACCATGTGTCGGGTCGACCCTGAAATATATATTATATTGTGAATGTATCTAGATAGACAAGTCGGCCCCATAGTGTAACTGGGCAAATAGGTTAATTATAAATAGAGATAAGGAGATCTCTATTTGGATCATTCGGAAAATCATATCTCTCACTCAGAAAGTGGTGCACTAGTGAGGAGAAGGATCATCTGCTACTAGGAGACTATCTCAATGTATTTTGGTTGTACTTTGGTTGAGCCATTGTTCTCTCTATCTATGAGGAAGTTGTGGGGTTTTTCACCTTAGGGGTTTCTCCACGGAAACTCTCTGTCTCTTGTCTCTCATGCTTTTGATTCTTGTGATGCTTGTCATGCTTATTGTGATTGTTATGCATTGATATATTGTACATGTTATTCTCTCCATGAAGATCCTAGAGTATTGTGAATTAATGCTCCAAGTTTAACATGGTATCAGAGCTAACCTGAGAAGAAGACATTTTGCAATGACACAAACTTGAGTTTCTTGTTTATTGGGTTTCTCTCCACAGTTTTTGGAAAATTAGTATAGTATATTGACTCTACTCATCAAGGAAAATCTATTTGTCCAATCAGAATTCAATTCTGAGCATTTTCAAATTTGGCCCTAAAAATTAGGGTTTCCACAAAAAATAGGAATTTCTGGAATCTGAAGACACAGCTGGAAGCTCCTTGCAAAAATCGAAGTTTAGAGATTTCAATCAATATTTTTGGCTGGGTAGATCTCCGGGAAACTTAAATCCTAATTCTGGGCTCTCCCTAGTGAACCCGAGAGGACAAAAAGACAAATCTGAAGGGTAAAACTTTGCTGATCTTAAATTCTGAATACACCAGGTTGATCAGCTCATCAAGGCGCATCTTTCTATCCTTTCAGAAATTTGAAATTCATATTTCTAATTTTTAGAGTTTTTTCAACAAACCCTAATCTGGGACCAGATCCAGTTTTCAGCATTTCAATTGGTAAGACCTAAATCTTTTCTATTTCCATTTGAAGTACTCTTTAAGATGTCTCACCAAACCAAGCTTGAGGAAAATCTTGAAGGGGTTGATAACTTCTGAGCTTGGAAGTATAGGATTGGGTTAATCCTATAAGAGAATGAGTTGGACTCATATATAAAAGAAGACATCCCTATCCCAGAGGATTAAGAGGCCAAGGTATTGCATAAGAAGAACTTGGTCAAGGCAAAGAGAATCATTGTTGATTCTATCAAAGACCATCTCATACCCCATGTGTCTTCTCTAAAGACACCCAAGGATATGTTTGACTCTTTGACCAAGCTATTTGAAGGGAAGAACATAAATCGGAAGATGACTCTACGGAATCAATTGAAAGGGGTCAAGATGTTGAATGGAGAAACCATTCAATCTTACTTCTCCAAGGTCTCTCAGATCAAGGAGCAAATTGAAGCTGTGGATGAAGTAGTGGACAATGGTGAAGTTGTTATGACCACTCTGAATGGCCTACCTAGGTCATGGGACTCCTTTATTCAAGGAATCTGTGCAAGAAAGAGATTGATCTCTTTTAGTAAACTATGGGAGGAATGCTCTCAAGAAGAAGCTAGACTTGTAGGTCATGAGGAAAAGATGGGAGGTGAAGATCAAGCTCTTGTAGCTCACACCAAAAGAAGCAAGCCCAAGAAGGAGCACTCTCACTACAAGAGATCCTATCAAAAGAATAAGAAGGATCTAAGATGCTTCACATGCAATGAGAAGGGTCACTTTGCTTCAGATTATCCCAAGAACAAAAGGGATAATAACAACAACTCCAGCAAGAAGAAGAAGGGTAGCAAAAGAAAGTTCCATGTTCATGCTGCCGAGGATGATGAAACTCCAAAGAAGAAGGCTAGCGTAGAAAGTGATGATAATGATGATGACTCATCAAGTGAAGAAGAGTATGTTCTAATATCTGCTCTCACAGGTATTATCTCCCATGGTTGTAATGATCGGTTAATCGACAGTGGGGCTTCCAAACACATGATTGGGTTTAAGGAATCTTTTGTGAACCTATCTGAACAGGAATCACCCCATAAGGTGAAACTTGGGGATGATTATCAATACCCAATCAAAGGAAGTGGTGAAGCCTCCTACAACCTAGATTCTGGAAAATCTTTGAAGATGAAAGAAATCCTTTATGTACCTGGACTCAAGAAGAACTTACTCTCCATCTCTGCATTAGATGCAAAAGGTATGAGGGTTGCATTTGTGGATGGCCAAGTCCTAATGTGGCCAAAGGGAAAGACCATAGATGATGCAGTAGTGATTGCAGAGCAAGAGGGAGGTTTGTATAAATTGAAGGGACAACTTTAACATGCCATGGTGTATGAATCCATGGAGCCAAGTGAACTTTGGCATAGAAGACTTGCTCATATGCACTATAGGGCACTTCCAATTGCAAGCAAGGCTGTAGAGGGTCTTCCTGAAATCAAGACCAAACATGAAGGTGTTTGCAAAGGATGTGAAAAAGGTAAGAACATTAAGAAGGATTTCCCAAGCAGTGAAATCAAGGCAAAGGATATCGTGGAAATCATCCACTCAGATGTATGTGGTCCTATGTCATCCAGTTCTCTTAGTGGGTATGTTTACTATGTCTCATTTATTGATTAATTATCTAGGAAGACTTGGGTATACTTCTTGAAGAACAAATATGAGGTGTTTGATAAGTTCAAGGAATTCAAAACCTTGATGGAGAATCAAAATGACAAGAAGATCAAAACATTCAGATCCGACAATGGTGGAGAATTCACCTCAGGTGACTTCAAGAAGCTTTGTAGTGATTCAGGGATTAAGAGGGAGTTGAATGCTCCCTACAATCCTCAACAGAATGGAGTTGCAGAAAGGAAGAACAGACCAATCATGGAAGCAGCAAGGGAAATGTTGCATGACCAGGATCTACCTATGTATCTATGGGCAGAAGCAGCTAGAACAGTTGTATATGTGTAGAACAGAACACCCCACAAGATATTGGACAACAAAACACCAGAAGAGGTATTTTTCGGTAAGAAACCTGAAGTCAGCCATCTCAGAATATTTGGTTGTCCAGTATACACTCATGGGCCAAAGGAAAAGAGGACTAAACTAGATCCTTCAGGAAAGAAGGGTATCTTTGTGGGTTACAGTGAATGCTCGAAGGCTTACATACTATACTTTCCAGGGTTCAAGAAGATTGATGTCAACAAGGATGAATATAAGTTCAAGGACATGTAATCCAGGAAGTAAAGATCAAGAGGTAGCACACTCCAGCAACTCCTGCAAGGATGCATATTTTCAGAGGGAGTTGACCATCTTCTTACATTCCACAACAGAAAGGTGTAGAAGAAGCTACTTCAGCGGCTCCTGCCAGGAAGCAAAGACTCAGAGGGAGTCCACCCAACAAACAAACAAAGATAAGTATTTCAATTATCATTTCTTGTCTATCTCGTTTAAATAATATTATGCTTATGTTCCTAGACTTAGGAGATGTATTGTGCATATTAGAATGATTGCATTAATGAACAGTATACTACTAATATGCATGTGATGGGTAAGTGGCCTATGGCACTGTACAACATTCTAGTGCTACTTATCTAGAATGAAACCTCTTTGCTGACATGTTGGTAGTAGTGCAAACTCTTAACAATGTTCTGGTAGAGACTGGAAGGCATCTAGAAAGTTGTGGAACATGGATAAATGTTGTATTGAAGCATTGGCTAAGATAACTGCATGACTGCATGACATATTTCTTTATGTGTAAAGAATTTGTTTTGAAAATTATGAGATGTTTCTAATCATGCAATTTAACTTGTTTTGTAGGAAAGATTGTATATCTTCGCCTACAAAAGGACTACAACATTTGTTCCAGCAACAAAGATATCTATTGAAGATATTGAAGTTCCCAGGATTTGGGATGAAGAAATGGAATGCCATGATCCATCGATCATGAAGAAGATGTTTGGGATGCAGTCCCAAGACCTGACAGGGAGCCATATGTGTGCAGATTGAAGAAAGCCTTGTATGGCTTGAAACAAGCTCCCAGAACCTAGTATGGTAGGATGGACAGTTTCCTATCTAGTTTGGGCTTTACCAAGAGTAAAGCGGATTCCAACCTCTACTACAAGGATGAGGAAGGGAATCCTATGATTCTACTCCTGTATTTGGATGAATTATTTGTAACAGGAGATGACAGACTAATTGTAGATACTAAGAGGAAGCTTGCTGTTGAGTTCGATATGAAATATTTGGGAATGATGCATTATTTACTAGGTATGGACGTGTGGCAGAATTCAGGTGCGATCTTCCTTGGTCAAGGGAAGTACATAGTAGATATCCTGAAGAGATTTGGGATGATGGATTGAAAGGCCATGGCCACACCCATGGCATCGAATCTAAAGCTTCTATGTGATGCTTCATCTGAGCTGATTGATGTCTCTATGTATTGTCAAATGATTGGGTCCTTGATGTACCTGATGAACACAAGACCAGATATTTGCTTTGCTGTGAACACATTGAGCCAGTTTCTGATGGATTTGAGGAGTGTTCACCTAGTTGCTGTAAAGCATGTTCTGAGGTACCTAAAGGGTACAGTGGATTATGGGCTCAAGTATGAAGCGAATCAAAAGTTTAACTTGCAGGGTTATGTTGATTCAGATTGGGCTGGCAGTGCTGTAGATAGGAAGAGTACATCTGGATGCTGCTTCAGTATGGGATCAGGTGTGATCTCTTGGTTTAGCAGGAAGCAGTCTTGTGTAGCACTGAGTATAGCTGAGGCAAACTATGTTGTAGCCTGTTCATCTAGTTGTGAGGCAGTATGGCTATGGAAGCTACTATCTGAGTTATTTGATTTCCCGTTGGATGCTACTGGTATCTTCTGTGATAACTAGAGTTGTGTCAAGCTGTCCGAGAACCCAGTGTTTCATGATAGGTCGAAACACATAGAGATCAAATATCACTATATCAGGGATATGGTGTAGAGAGGAGCTGTGAAGCTCCTGTATGTTGCAACGGATGAGCAGATTGCAGATGTGCTGAAAAAGCCACTAGCTAGGGTGAAGTTCGAGTACTTCAAAGAGAGGCTTGGTGTTCTTCAGATCGATGACACTTTGAGGAAGAAGTGATGGACACATTTGCTGAAGCCATTCCAAGCATGTTGGAAGGAGGATCCTTTACATGACTGTGGATGTAAGCACTAGATGATGAGCATCAGGATGATGTTCTAGTTTCTGCTTTGTATGATCAGTTGGATCATTTATATGTATGTATGCATCATGTTGGATGCTGGAGATGATCAGTTGGATCATTTATATGTATGTATGCATCATGTTGGATGTTGGATATGATTAGTAGGAACATTTGTATGTATTTTGTATATGCATCATGTTGGATGCTTGGACCATGTATATGTATATGTATCAGGTGGATACATTGTATGATCAGGTGGATCATGTATGGTGATATCTATCATGTATTTGTATTTGTATCAGGTGGATCATGTATGATGATATGTATCAGGTAGATACTTGGTATGCATCAGGTAGATGCATTGTATGATCAGGATGATCATGGATGACAAGCTTCAAGATGTTGCTCCAGATGACATGCAGCAGGATGTTGCAGTGATGATGATCAGGATGATCATGTGTACATCAGGATGATGTATGGTGAGTATCAGGTTGATACTCTATGGTCGTGGATCAGGTTGTGCAGATGAGCATATAATTTGTCCCTGGGAGATTTGCATATAGTCTTTCAAGGTTTTTCCTATGGCATGTAATCTGGCCCTGGGATATCTGGAAAATGCTCTTTCGAGGTTTTGCTCTGGGAGGACATATAATTTGGCCCTGGGAGATCTGTAGATAGTCTTTCGAGGTTTTTCTTATGGCATATAATCTGGCCTTGAGATATCTGGCAGATGCTCTTTTGAGGTTTTTTCCTATGGCATATAATATATCCCTAGGAGATCCGATAGGTTGGGCTGTGTGCCCGTAATAAGTCCTAGGATGCTCTTGTGAGGTTTTGCCATGACCACATATAATCTATCCTTGGGAGATCCTATAGGTAGAGTTGTGTGCTCATAACATCCTAGGATGCTCTTGCGAGGTTTTGTGGTGACCACATATAAACTATCCCTGGGAGATCCTATAGGTAGAGCTGTGTGCTCGTAACAACCTGGGATGCTCTTGCGAGGTTTTGTGGTGAGGTCACATATAATATGGCCCTGGGAGATCCTATAGGTAGAGTCGTGTGCTTGTATTAGCTTGTGATGCTCTTTCGAGGTTTTGTGACGGACATAATAAGTCCTGAGGATTCCACAGTATGGCTAGTGATGACGAAGACCTGCAGGTGGTGGGCCTACATCCAGTATGAAAAAGGACTGGCTCTGTAGAACTTCCTATGACAAGTAGAGTTAGAGATTGGTTGAGATAGCAACAACAGTGACGATGAGGACGACGATGCATCGATGAATATGATTCTGAGAAGAAGACTTGTTTAGCAGATCTGTGTCGAGAAATACCTTCCTAGTTAAAAGGGAGTGTTGATGTATATGTAACTTCAGAATCTATTTCATCTATGTATTTCATATATATTTATTGTACCCTTATTAGAGATGTGTTATTCCTCTATAAGGAAGTGTCTTCATGTGGATTGACAAGTGTCGCAAGTGTGTGTACTTTTCAACGGGTTATTAGACCACCATGTGTGGGGTCGGCCCTGAAATATATATTATATTGTGGATGTATCTAGATAGACAAGTCGGCCCCATAGTGTAACTGGGCAAACAGGCTAAGTATAAATAGAGATCAGGAGATCTCTACTTGGATCATTCAGAAAGTCATATCTCTCTCACTGAGAAAGTGGCTCACTAGTGAGGAGGAGGATCATCTGCTACTAGGAGACTATCTCAGTGTATTTTGGTTGTACTTTGGTTGAGCCATTGCTCTCTCTATCTTTGAGGAAGTTGTGGGGTTTTTCACCTTTGGGTTTTCCCCACGGAAACTCTGTGTCTCTTGTCTCTCATGCTTTTGATTCTTATGATGCTTGTCATGCTTATTGTGATTGTTATGCATTGATATACTGTACATGTTATTCTCTCAGTGAAGATCCTAGAGTATTGTGAATTAATGCTCAAAATTTAACACATAACTTTTCTACCTATCTTGTGCAATTTTTAAATTGCCTTGTACCTGTTTAACGGTTAGTTCCATTTCTTTCAACAAATTTGGTTCTAATACCAACCTGTCAACAGGATTACTCCATGAGATAGGAGTATTGCATTTTTTCCATACATAATTTCAAATGGACTAAGTTTGGCAGAAGCCTGATAATGGTTATTGTAAGCAAATTCTACTAAATGCAAATAATCTTCCCATTTACCTAGCTAATTTTAACATACATTCTTAACATATCTTCTAAAATTTGATTCACTCTTTCTATTTGTCCATCAGTCTTAGGGTGAAAAGAAGTACTAAAATTTAATTTAGTATATAACCCTTTAAACATGGATCTCCAAAACTTACCAGTAAATTTCGAATCTCGATCAGAGATTATTACCTTAGGAAATCCATGCAATCTGAAAATTTGTTTCATAAACACATCGGCAATATCAAGGGCTTCATGAGTAGTATTTAAAGGAATAAAATGAACTGCCTTGCTTAATTTATCCACCACAACCATTATGGAATCATGCTTCCTTTGGTTTCTAGGTAACCCTGCAATAAAATCAATACTAATTACCTTCAATTTCCATTCTGGGATAGGTAGTGGCTGTAAAAAACCAGTTGGATGTTGATGTTCATCCTTCAATTGTTGATAGTCGAAACACCTGGATATATATTCCGCCACCTCATTCTTCATGTTTGTCCAAAAGAAATTCTTCCTCAGCATAGTTATAGTCTTTTGGTAACCAAGATGTCCTGAAAAAAGGACTTTTATGCACTTCATCAAGAATTAACAGCTTCACCTTTGGTACATTTGGCACATACAGCCTATTCTTATAAATTATTAAACCTTTATTGTTTAAACTGTAATCTGTTACCAGATTTTCTGATATACTTTAAGCAACCCTTTGCTGTAATTCTTGATAATTTTTATCAATTTTCACTCCTTCTTCGAGTTGAATTTCCAAATCTATTTTGTCAGTGCTAATGGCTGACAAAAAATCTTTTTTTGCATTTATTCTCAAAGCGTCAACTACTTTGTTCTCTTTACCTTTTATATGTTGAATCTCGAAATCATAGTTGCTAAGGAAGGCTAACCATCTATCCTGCCTTGCATTTAGATTAGGTTGATCCAACAAATACTTCAAACCTTTGTTATTTGTTCATAGCAAGAATTTTATGCCTACTAAATGATGGCGACACATCTTCAAGGCATGTCTCACAACTGCCAATTCGAAATCATAGGTCGCGTAGTTCTTGTCATGAACCTTTAACTTTCTTGATTTGTATGCAATGACATGTCCCTCTTGAGTCAAAACTCCTCCAAGGCCATCACTGCATGCATCGGTGCATACAATGAAGTCCTTGTTTGGATCAACAATCTTTAAAATTGGTGTTGTCGTCAACAGTTCTTTCATCTATTTAAAGTTGTCTTCACATTTTTGATCCCAAACAAACTTCTTCCCCTTTTTATGTAAGGAAGTGATGGGATTTTCAATCCTAGAGAATCCTTCAATAAACTTTCGGTACTAACCAGCGATCCGCGTGAAAGACTGTACATCAGTCACGTCTTTAGAGACTGGCCATTCATTGATAGCTCTGATCTTATCAAGGTCAACTGTGATTTGATCCTTAGATATCACATGCCCTCGGTACTATATCTTATCCTTGAAGAATTCACACTTACTGAACTTAGCATAAAGCTTATGTTCTCTTAAAACCTGCAGAATTATCTATAAATGCTCCTCATGTTCTTCTTTTGTCTTGGAGTAGATCGAAATATCATCAATAAAAACAATTACAAATTTATCCAAGTACATATGTAAAAAATTATTCATTAGACACATAAAAGTAGTTGGATCATTAGTTATCCCAAAGGGCATTACTAAGAACTCATAGTGCCCCTATCGGGTTCTAAAAGCAGTTTTAAAAATGTCCTCATCTTTAATTCTGACTTGGTGGTATCCAGACCTCAAGTCTACCTTCGAAAACACTGATCCTCTGCGTAGCTAGTCAAATAAATCATCAATGCGAAGCAAGGGGTATCGATTTTTAATGGTCATTTTGTTCAATTGATGATAATCAATTCATAAATGCAAAGTACCGTATTTTTTCTTAACAAAAATTACGGGTGCTCCCCAAGGGGACACACTTGGCCTTATATAATTCTTATCAATCAACTCTTTCAACTGGGATTTTAATTCATTTAGTTCAAGAATATTCATTCTGTAGGGAGCTTCTGAGTTTGGCACTACTCATGGCACCAACTCAATAGTAAAATCCTGCATAATTCCTTCATACTCATGGAGCCTAATTTTAACTCATAAAATTCCTTGGCCTTTTCCTCGTAATACTGTTCTGATAGATATTTCTTTTTGAAGTACTTTTTAAAAGCTTGCCAAGTTAAATTCTTCTCCTTTACTCCTTTAACTCGTTTTACATCCTGCCACCAAATATTCACTTTACCTGTCAGATTGTAAATGGCCATCTTAGCCTTTAAAGTACCTGAGTAATCATAGATGTGGAAATACTTTTTCATACCAGATAGCCAAGATTCAGATGCCTCACCCTTTTCAGTTTCACCATTGAAGATAGGGGGTTTAATTTTCTTGAACTCCCCTGAAATCTGCTCGTAAGGCTTCGACTTATTCCTTTTATACCGGTAGCTCTCCTCACTATTATAACTGGAGTACTTATACCTTTTTCTGTTACCGTCCATCCCTGAAAAAGAACTGCTGTCAGAGTTCAGAATCTGTGTCTTTTTCTGCCGTTGTGGGTAGGACATAGCCTCCAATTCAGACTTCAAATCCGGCTTATTTTCCCTTCTATTATTCAGCAATTTGTCTGTTAAGATCTGATTTAGGTCATCTTGAGCTTTCAAAATTCTCCCATTTTCTTCCTTCACGATTCTTATTTCAGTTTTCATACCTTTAATTGCCTCAAGTATTTCTACATTTTGATTTAATTCCACATACACACTTGCTTCCTGATCCTGTTCATGATGTTAAGGATTATTGTGGTGAGTTTTATCTTTAGCACTGGCTTCAGGTCCTTCCATACCTGTAAAATAGTTAATACCTCTGTACAACCAGTAAACAAAAAATCAAGTTAGTAACTTGTGTCTCCAACAAATTCAGTAGTGCTTCCTCTACGGTCTGAGCCTGTTCAGGCCTAATGTTTGAACGTCGGCTCTGATACCATATGTAACATCCCCAAAATTGCAAAATAAATAAAAAAAATTATTGAGCCATTTATTCACCAATTAATATGAATAATTAAGATTAATACTCGCCATTCTACACTCAATGGATAATCATTAATATAGAATATTGGGGATTACTTTCATTTAAGAACTAGATTATTTTTAAGCTGGTCTCTAGTCCCTTAGGAGAATGTAATTATTGCTCACACACTACTCACTAGGGACATCTTTCTATCAATGATGCTTACTTAGCTTCTGCTAAGACTCTCTTCTTTGTATGATAAGGTTTCATAGGTTTTCCATTTGTTGAAGCTAAAAAAAAAGAATATCTACAAGCATAAGCACAAGCAAAATGAAAGGAGTTATAATAGCGGGATGATTTAATTTACATCACCAGCTCGGGGTTTAGAAATACTCATACAAATGGGGTCATAAAATTTTGACTTATCGCACAAATAAACTAATATGATGGCATGGTCCCCAAGTTCCAAGGTGACACCACCCACTTCAAAAACTCTGCATTACTTTGCTCACATATAAAATCCATCGTCCTACGAATCAAAGGTGTACTATCAAAGTCTACCATTGAAGGGGGGTGACAAGGCCATCCTAAGAATATTGATCAACCATATCAAAGCCAAAAAATAAACTATACTAAAAACGAAGGTCTATGATATTACTTCGGCGCCACTTCTAGGGAGATAAACATTAAGTGTTGACCACTGCAAGTCTATATCGATGCTCCAAACTATATTGGAGGGTTGAAAGATCAAAGAGATAGTGGTTTATAGTTGTAATGGTTGTGATGGTGCCAAGTGGTCATTGCATACGGACACTCTTCCAAAACCTAAGTCATCGATTAAGACCAAACATTTCATCGTTATGCTGGAGGTGGAGAGTGGTCTCGCGTATGCCTTCGGTCTGTGTAGGCGCGTTGAGGTTTTTGAATGGGGTACCTCCTGGTGTCGTCGTGGTGGAGCCACTCATGCATAAGGTAAACATTATGCTATTGGCTCGCATTAACTTCTTTCGAGACAGTTTCATAGCTACGCTCAGCTTTGAATTTCACTTGTATTTAAAATGGGGTTTGACCCCCATTTGCTTGGTCTGGTTTGTTGATAGGTTATCCCATGTTTTTGAGAGAGAAGCCGTGGAGAGGACGGGATGAGAATACCCCGGTAAGCGTCAATGGAATTGTCTCAAGCTCAATAGTGATGGGGCCTTAACTTTCTTAAGGGGGGTTTCTGTTCCACGTGTAATGGTTGTGCGAAAATTTCAGTTGACCAGGGTTTTCGTTTGACAACAAAGCACAAGCCCTAACATCTGGGCTCCGCTAATAAGGATGAAGAGTTCTTGAGTAACTTAAGACCCTTTGGAGGCTTAATGGAACTTTTTTTTTGGTGATGCTATGTAAACTTCTAAGGAAAGAACCCGATGGTTCTAGACGTTGAGGCTAAAACGCCTTCTGTATAGGTTTTATAAATATTAAAAAGATACGTTGAGGGTTCCAAATCTCTATTTATAATGTATTCCATGCCAATGTTTGTATTTCTATGTAAATGATAAATAAATGCAATTTCTGTACAATTTTGTGAATCCATCGAATTACTTGAAACGATAATGCTAAAAGGCATCTCCATTATGTGCATGCTTGGAAAGGTAACCTTAGCTTAAGTGTTGAATTCCTTTTACTTAGCAGTCTTGCTTCGGCTGTCACCTTCCATGCTTGCTTGGGAGATTGGTCGTAAGGGGAAAAGGAACTGGGTGAAACGTTTTCTTCCCAGATCTGTAGCTAGGGTTTGCAAGCAAGGGTTTTTGTTTAAGTTTCGAAGCGAGTGGGTGTGTCTTCAACTTCTTCTCCCTATGCAACTATGTTGTGACTTAGGAAGGGATCTTTGTGGTTTAAATGGGGATAACTGAAATATCAAGTTGCAAGCTTTTAGGTCTAGGGTTAAGGCTTACAAAAAAGGGTTGGGGGTTTATTAGCTATTGGCAAGCAGTTTGAGGAGGACGTGTCGTAGTACTACTGACGTTGTGACACATTGGAGGAAGGTGCGAAAGGAGTATTTTGTGATAAAGAATACCGTAGTTAGCAGGTTTTGGGTCACTTGGACCACATACTATGTAGAAGTGAGTCAGTTGTACCGCGGTATGTGGATTTTTAGGGTCATTTGGACCAAGTTAGTTAGATAATGGGTCAATTGTCCATAGTGTTCGTTAGGAAGTTAGTTGTAAGTTGACAAATATTGTGATGGCAAAATCCTATAAATAGATGAGAGTCGTAAGTGATAGATATCAAGGATGAAGAGGAGAAGGTAGCGAGAAGTGGAGAAGATGTATGTTTTGCCTCTAGTATTTTGACCACAACAGTAATACAATGATGTTTTGGTGCAATCTCTGTGCAATGGTGCGATATATAGTTGTTGTTTAATGTAATATCTGCTTACTGTTGTTGAAATGACAAATGATGCAATTAAATAATCTGTTTCATATGGAATATGAATGTTGCGGTTAGTTGAAATGTTATAATTATGTTTAAGTACTGCAATAGAGATAGTTTGCACAGCCATAACTCTCCTCCTCCCTCGGTGGAAACATGGTTCCTTCTGCTCTTCCTGGACACCTTGGGTGAGACCTCATCCACTCTATGGGTATTGTTGGGTGGGCTCAAACCTGCCTGGGCTGGTGCCTTGGGAGACTTCGGTATGCGTCGACAGTGAGGCGAACCCCTTTCGACTGAGGTCGAGTTGGTATTGGTCAACAAATGGTTCTGTGTGCAGAGTAAAAGGAGGCCATGTTGTGGCACCTGATGAAGCCGGAGATACAGAGCTATTTTGATCAGAGACTGCAGGAATTTGCTGGAAAGGAAAGTCGAAACACATGACTAATAGTAGATCACTGGTTGGGAAGATATATTCATGATGGTATGCACGAGTGGTTCTTCTCCAAATTCTCGATTATTCTGTATGAGTGGTTGTTGAAGCTGACCTTCCATAAGAGCAATTTCCAGGGTGGTGAGCCAATGGCTTGGACCCCAAAGTTGATCCAGGAGCTGCAGGAAGTCGATAGTAAGGCATCGCGGGTTGTCATAGTTTGGCTCGATAGCATCTTGGAGGGATACATCACTGAATTCGCAGTTGAAACGAAGAAATCGTATAGTGAAGCTGAAAGATATTTCTTTGACGAACCAAGGGGAAGGTTTCTGCTGTCACTCCAACTGTCGATTAAGATGCTCATCTGTGAGAAAAATATATTGAAGATGCACCTTGATCAGTAAGCAGCCTGGTGGGCGGAGGCCGTGGGTATCGCAAGTGCTGGGTATCAGTAGAAGGAATGGTAAAGGGGTAGATGGGTGAAGACCATGAGGAGACTGTGAGTGAAGCCAAGGAAGAAAGTGGCCTTACAAGGGGAGGAGCAAGGTTCTGACAAGAAAATAGGTAGAGGATAGGAGAAGGTCCTGCTGCGATCGGAATGCAAGACCATGAAGGAAGGCCACACGGGACAAAGAGACCTCACAGTCCTGATAGGGACAACCAGGCTACGTCTGGGATAGAGGCAGGACCAAACCCCAGCACAAGCATACCCACACCTCCGCTCACTAACTCACAACCCACAAGGAATACTACTTCAACACAGCCAAGTTCGTAAGTACCGGAGAAGTTAATTAGTAGTAGCACAACGACAAGAGGAATGAAGCCCAGGATGGTGGGCGATGATGCTAAGTTACTGTTGTTCCATGCTAGTGCGACAGACAACCCAGAACAATATTGGTTTTTGTGTGAAGCGGTTTGGACCATGAAACAAGTCACCGATGATAATGATAAGAAAGGGCAGTTGGCCACGACCTTGCGACGTGGCTCATTAGATTGGTTCATGAAGTTTATTTTGGTCCCTACGAGAGCACCAGAGAAGTCCTTGGATGAGATTCGAGAGGGATTGATTGCTGAATTTAGATGGCCTAAGTCGGAGGCTCAATATATTACTGAATTGAAGGAAATTAAGCAGTATCCCAATGAGACAGTATGGGATTTCGATCAACGATTCAAGACGTTGATGGAAAAGGTTAGTTTCGATATGAGTGCTATCAAACACAAAAAATGGTTCATTGTAGCACTGTTACTCCACATTCGGTTGTCGCTGATGCAACAGAATATATCGACACCGAGCGAAGCTTTAGAGATTGCAATGCGATTAGAAGCATCACCAATTGGAGATAATGCAGCTGGGATGTCACAGATACAGACATAGCTCGCCAGCCTGACTATACAGTTGCAAGATTTGAAGAAGAACGAGGACCAGCGTGAAGGATAATTGTCTAGATTTCCATAATTATTTTGTATTAGGTGCACCAAACCCGTTGAATGGAAGTAGTATGTCATGGTGTCGCGTTTGTTCGGTGTTTGGGAACAGTCATGATAGTTTCCCGTATATGCAGAAAATGGTGACAACCCCGTGAAATCTTTATTGCACATTCTGCAAGTCAGTGGGTCACGATGACAAGGATTTCCATGCATATGGGTTGCTATAGGAGAGGATGTGCAATGGATTCTATGTCAAGGATGATCAGCACATGGTGCCACAACCCCCATTACAACCACAGGTAGCCCAACTACTACCGCAGCCGCAAATGCAGTTTGCACCATAGCAACAACAACCACAGCAGTTCATTCCGCAATACAACCCGATGCAGATGGATCCCCCACAATATGTACAGCAACCGCAGTATGCACTGTAAGGGCATGGGATTCGACCAACACCTATGCAACAACAATACTAGCAGCAGGGCGACTACCGGGGAGGCTATAGGAGCGGACGTTGTGGTAGATTTGGTCATGGAGGATGAGGCCAAGGTGGTCGAGGACCTGTTCGATGTTACCACTATGCGGTATGGGGGTATTATCAGTGCAACTTCCCACTGCTACAGAATCAATGTACGTTTTTTTTCGGTAATGATCATACTGTTGAGAATTGTCCACAGTTAATTGCACGATGGCAAGCTGGGCACGCTCCGTAGCTACAAAACCCAGTACAACAACCAGTACATAACCCGATATAGCAACTAGTGCAGAACTAGCACCCGCGACCACCGTGGAATGCCAATCAAAATATCAATCAACTAGGGAATCTGCAGCAGAACCAGACGCAAGGTGCAAATATTGTGACCATTTCTACAGAACTGCGACCACAAGATGCTTCGGTGGTTTTTGTCACTCGTGGAGGCAAGACGACTGGGGAAGATGGTTCGTGACCATTGATTTGGTTAGCTGGTCTAAAGACGGTACCTTTTGACATTGATATGAAGTGAGAAGCATTCTTGAAGGCATGTCGCACTTTGGAGAAAGATCGTGATAAGGCTGTTGTTTGCGATATGTCGCCTGTCTTTGATGACACATCAGACACTGATTGAACACCACCAAGGACATTGCAGAAGTTCCTTGAAAGCTATCTGTAATTAGCATGAGACCCGACTGCCTTGGTTGAGATTGACGGACGGTTGCAGTGATTTCCCAAAGGACGGCAGGAGTCGGCAGTAAACTCCTTACAGTGACGGAAGACTGGCAAAGAAATGCAAATGAATATTCAGATTGGTGACTATCATGTTGACTCTGTAATTCTTGATCTTGGTTCGGATGTTAACATCTTAACCAAGCAGGTGTTGCGGAAGATGGGGAGTCCCCCATTGAGCTGGTCTCCTGTCCAGCTTTGGTTGGCTAACCATGCGAAGGTTACACCTATTGGGTGGGTTCCGTGGCTCACAATTGATATTGAGGGCATGAAGACTTATGCTGAATTTGATGTTATCGAAGTGGTTGAGGGAGGAAGTTGTTATCCTGCATTAGTGGGGATAGGATGGGCTAACGATAGTGGAGCTGTCATTAACTTCAAAAAGCGCATGATGATCTTTGAGAATCGTGATTTCAGAGTTATAGCCCTGTTGGATCCGACTGAAGGACACCACTATGTGGAGCCTGTAAAAGATGATGATCCCGCTAGATGGGACCATGCATTCAATATTTTTGAAGATTATATTCATCCTACTGCCTACGGTGAGTTGGAGTGGCACAGCAAGAGTTTTACATCTTCTGACTCTGATGATGCATTAGAGCATTGGCAGAATCAAATGCATGAAGTACCATTCTGGAAATGTGGCTTAGTTACACAATCCTTGTGTTGGGTTGCGACAGAAATGATCACATTACCCGTCTATGAGGGGTTGCCTAGCCTGAACACCTTCTTAGCAGAATTTGAAGACCGCGTTTCAGAACCACAGCGATTGCTGGCCTTGGAAGAAGTGCTGAAGGCTGTTCCAGCACGCTGGTGGGAGACACATAAGAAATTCATTAAGAATTGGTCAAAGTGTCGAAGGTTGATGATGGTTCGGTTCAGCGATACTGAGGTTTATCACACTTGAAAGTATGATGGTTAGACTAATCCTAGTGATCATGTGATGGAGTGCCAATGATTTTGGGTAGTGCAACCCAAAGATGAGTGGGTTCATGCTTTTGTTCATACTTTGGAGGAGATACCCCTCTCATGGTACACTGTAGCCGAATTGCATCGTGACATTACAACATGGGGGGAGTTGACGATCTGTTTCACTCATACATTCACTTTTGCGGATGCCAATCTTTATATCCATAATGCCTTGTAGCTCATCCGCGAGGTGGTATTTCAGGTTGTTTCAATGGCCTACCGTGTTGACCCACACACACAATGTCAGATGCAGTCTCTCATGGAGTGCTTCAACGTCAGTGGTGGCCTAGAGGACGATGATGATCCCCAGAATATTAACATTCTCGAATCCGAAGGAAGTCACGATGTTGTACCACTTGTTGCGCCAAGTAATCTGTTCAGTCAATCATTGCAGCTTCGCAAGATTAATATTGTCACCGAAGCTACTCCCAAGTTTTCTAATGTTGGGGATTATTGGGACGATGAGATGATGAGTAAGGTTACTGAGTTACTTCATGAGTTTCAAGATGTGTTTCCCAGAAAGTTTTCCGAGATGAAGAGAATCCTGAGTGATTTAGGAGAGATGAAGATTCCATTAAAACCAGATGCTAAGCCAATCCAACAACGACCTTATCGGATGAATCCACAACATAAAGAAAAGGTTAAGGTGGAACTTGATTGCATGTTGGATGCTTGTATTATTGAACCTATAGAAGAGTCCGAGTGGATCAGTCCTATCATGGTGTAGGACAAGAAAACAGGCGAAATGCGCATTTGTGTTGACTTGCAGAAGTTGAATGATGCCTGCTTGCATGACCCTTTTCGAACCCCATTTACTGATGAAGTACTTGAAGCAGTGGGTGGCCAAGAGATGTACTCTTTCATTGATGGATTCTCTGGCTACCATCAGATTCGCATTGCCAAGGAAGATCGCCATAAGACAACTTTCGTTACTGAATTGGGTTGCTTTCAGTACACATTCATGATGTTTGGTTTGAAGAATGCATCTACGATATTCTCCCAGGTCGTTGTTGCCACATTCAAAGATTTTATTCAGAAGTTTCTGCAGGTATATATGGATGATTGGAACATTTATGGATTGATTCGTGATAATTTGGCTAATCTGCGGTTAAGGCTTGAGTGATGCCGACAGCACTAGATATCGTTGAACTTGAAGAAATGTATTTTTTGTGCGCCCTTTGGTATATTGTTGGGTCATATCATATGTAAGCAAGGATTGCTGGTTGATCCAGCCAAAATTGTGCTTATTTTGGGATTACAACCGCCGACCACCATTAAGCAGTTGCACGCCACCTTGGGCCATACGGGATATTATCGCAAGTTCATTAGGGGGTATGCTGCGATTACTGCCCCTATGGAAAAGTTGTTGAAGAAGGATGTGGCATTCCAGTGGAGCCCGGAATGTCAGGCTAGTTTCGAAACACTCAAGGTGAAGATGGTGTCGGCACCGATATTGGTCTTTCTAGACTGGAGTAAGGAATTCCATGTCCATGTTGATGCTTCATCAAGTGCATTAGGGGTTGTGTTGGCTCAAACTAGAGAGGCCGCTCTTGATCATCCCATTGATTTTTCTAGTCGAAAGCTGTCCTCTGCATAACGAAATTACACAACCACATAACGGGAAGGTCTGGCCATGGTTTACGTGTTGCAGAAATTCAGGCATTATTTGTTGGGTGGCCACTTTAAAATGTTCACCGATCATTCTACATTAAAATACTTGGTCAGTAAGCCTGTGTTGGGGGGGGAAGATATGTCGGTCGCTACTTTTATTTCAGAAGTTTGATTTCAAAGTCATTGTGAAGCTGGGGCGGTTGAATGTTGGACCAAATCATTTGTCACGGATTGATACAGGGGAGAAATTGACCAATATCGAAGACGGGTTGCCGAACGCACAACTGTTTCATGTTTCCGCTGCTGATCAATGCTTTGATGACATCCTTCAGTTTCTAGTGATGGACACCACGCCCGACGAATTTACCACTACTCAGAAGAAGCAATTGGTTGTCAAGGCTGTTGAATTTCAACTCATTGCGGGAGAGTTGCATAAATTGGGGGCCGATGAGATATTGCGCCGATGTGTCTTGCCGCATGAGCAAGTGTAGATATTGGTCGAGGCACATGGTGGAGTCGTAGGGGGACATTATGGCTGTCGGGCGACTTCCAAGAAGGTACTACATGCAGGACTTTCGTGGCCTACATTACATAATGATGCGACAGACTATGCGTGGTCTTGTGATGTTTGTCAATGAACTGGCAGGTGGTCCATACAAGACGAGATGCTGCTGCTACCTCAGGTGACATTGCAACTGTTCGAAAAATGGGTTGTGTATTTTGTAGGGCCGATCAATCCATCAGGGAAACGTACGTGTGTGTGATACATCCTCACGGCGACAGAGTATTTGACCCGATGGGCTGATGTAGCACCTGTAGTTGATTGCTCTGGCACAATGACTGCTCGATTTTTGTTTGATCACATTTTCACTCATTTTGGCTACCCCAAGATATTGATGAGTGATCAAGGCAGCCACTTTCTTAATCGCACTATCAGCACATTGACGGAGGAATTGCAGATACAACATAAGAAGAGTACACCCTATCACCCACAGGCGAATGGAATGGTGGAGGCGTTTAACAAGGTATTGGAGCATGCATTGACAAAGGTGTCCAATGCGAACCGAGACGACTGGGATTTGAAAGTTCCAGTGGTGTTGTGGGCCTATCGCACCACATGTAAATGGTTGACTGGTCAGACACCTTTTAAGCTAGTATATGGGAAGGAAACAATTATGCCTATGGAGTACATTGTTCCCAGTTTATGAATTGTGGCTATTATGAGCATGGATGATGTTGCAGCACTAGACGAACATCTAGCACAATTGGTGGAGCTGGAAGAGGATCGATTTATCGCTAGCTTTCACCAAGGGGTCAAGAAGGATTAACAGAAGGCATGGCATGATCGCCACATTAAAAGTAAGCAGTTTCAGCAAGGCGACTTGGTGCTATTATATGACAACAAGTTTATCAAACATCCAGGAAAGTTGCAGATGCTTTGGCTGGGTCCCTATCACATCAATAGTATCACTTTAGGAGGTGCAATTCAGTTGTAGCGGTTGGATGGGGCGATGCTCCCCAAACTGGTAAATGGTCACAGGTTGAATCCCTATCACTCGGGCTTGGAGCAGTGCGATGTCTGAGTTGCATTGTCCAAAAAAAAAAAATGTGTGTCTATGTGTGTTGCAGGTTGCTTGGTGGCAAATGGTGCACCAACAAAAGAAGGTATGTGCAAGCGGAAGAGGCTTGTGCCGCCAGATTAGAGTAGTCAGAGACTCATGGCAATGTTGCGCTTAGGCTTGATGATGGAGTTTGTATGGCTTATTTGGGAGAGTATGGCGAAGTGGTGTGATTACTGGCCACCCTCTCTACACATGATTGCACCTGACCGATTCGGTTGGGTTCACACATGACAACGACATGTTTTTCACATGGAACATTGGGCCAAGATGATCAGTGAGGTTGGTCACATGGGATCTTTGTTGGTAGCATGGTCGCCCCCTCCATTGTGACAGTCGGTCGGCTCATATGCACAGATGTGACGTCCCGAGGCATCATTACCTCCGTCATGAGTTGGGAAAGTCTGGCTATAAGTAACCAAGGAAGTTGGTAGTTCACCATATAAAAGTTGTTCCAACCTAGAGTGGTTATGCAGTTCGATCTATGTGCGAGTTGAGTTGTGAGCAATTCCAAGGAGGCTGTGGAAATGCTTCACTTCATTTCTTGTGGCAGCACCCTAGGGGACCTGCATGCCCAAACGACAATGTCTCTGAGTGTCTTGATATGGCAGGGGCACTTCTACTGTTGTATGACTAGGCCGCAGGTCGATCCATTATATCTAAGTATGCAGTCGTTGTTCAAAGGGTTGTGCTATTTTTTATCAGAATGCTAGTTGGGGTGGTAGCTCCCTCACCACGATAGATGATGGGCACTAGCACGAAATAGATGCGCCAGAGTCTTCTACCGATCTCACCCCTTGGTACTGTTCATCCTCTTTTCCTTCCCGTCTGCGCTATTCCAAGAGACTGGAGGATGAGTTTGAGACATACATGACAGCGAGTCGGGGGTTTCCCACTTTCGGGTAGGGCTTACAGAATTGGTAGCCAAGGATCTGTATAGTTGAAGGAAGGTGACAACATTGCGTGATCCAGATAGCAAGAACATAATAAGTTTACGTGGCTCGAGGATGAGCCACAAGATTGTGTTGGGGGCCTGTTGGAAGGCGGTTTGAGGAGGACATGTCGTGGTACCGCAAATGTTGTGGCACGTTGGAGGAAGCCGTGAAAGGAGTATTTTGTGATTAAGAATACCACAGTTAGTGTTTTTTGGGTCACTTGGACCACATACCATGTAATAGTGAGTCAGTTGTACCGTTGTATGCGGGTTTTTGGGGTCATTTGGACCAAGTTAGTTAGATAATGGGTCAATTGTCCATAGTGTCGGTTAGGAAGTTAGTTGTAAGTGGAAAAATATTGTAATGGAAAAAGCCTATAAATAGATGAGAGTCGTAAGTGATAGATATCAATGATGAAGAGGAGAAGATGTATGTTTTTCCTCTGGTATTTTGACCCCAACAGTAATACAATGTTGTTTTGGTGCAATCTCTGTGCAATGGTGCGATATATAGTTGTTGTTGAATGTAATATCTGCTTACTATTGTTGAAATGACAAATGATGCGATTAAATGATGTGTTTCATATGGAATACGAATGCTGTGGTTAGTTGAAATGTTATAATCTGTTTAAGTACTGCAATAGATATAGTTTGCACAGCCACAACTCTCCTCCTCCCTCGGCGGAAACATGGTTCTATCTGCTCTTCCTGGACACCTCGAGTGAGACCTGATCTACTCTATGGGTTTTGCTGGGTGGGCTCAAACCTACCTGGGCTGGTGCCCAGGGAGACTCCAGTATGCGTCGACAGTGAGGCGAACCCCTCTCGACTGAGGTCGAGTTGGTCTTGGTCAACATTAGCTACAGTCCGAAGATGAGCATAACTACTCCAATTTTGAGTTTTCTAAGAGATTTGGTATTGGGAAAATTTCTTCCAGGTTTTGTGAAGAAAGAGGAAAAGAAGAGTCCATATAATATTTGTACATTTATTTCTTCTACTTGCAGTTGTTAAAAAGAAATATGCAACAAGGGTTAAATCTTTACCGTTTGCATGTGGCTTTCTTTAATACATGGTAAGAGTAATATTCATCGATGTGTACCGGAAGCATGTAAACATAAAACATATCTAACTGCAATACTTTAAATATTGGATGTCGCTTGGTTTCTGTTTATTCCAAAAATAATGTTTATCTGCACTTCATTTTGATATAGAATGATTTTGCACTTGAAATGACATAAGAATATCAATAATCACATAATATGATTTGCAGTTATTAAAAGTAGATTTATGTATACATTTGAACTTGTTTGCATGCCCTTTTCATTCATCTCTACTGTACACTCCTAGTTGAGCTTTTGTATTAGACTTAATAGAAATAAAGGAATTTATATGTAGACTAGAATTTTATTTCTGAAAATAAGCTTGTTGTAGGTACTTCTGTATTTATTTCCCATAATTGTGTCTATTTCCTTAGCATAGCTAAACTTGAATCCTTCAGGGAAATAAGAGTTACATACACAGTAGGATGGAATGACACATGGTATAGTTAAGTATCTGCAACGACAAGTGTTGCAGATTGATTTATACATTATGTTGCAGCTGAAATAAAAGTAGGTGTATGTATATATAGTTATTGGGCATTATACTTGCAGATGTCAAAACCATATCCATATCTTATCTGTAAACAACTAGGTTTGTTGTCTTCTACATGATAACAGTATAATTGTGTCTGCATAAACACTTATATTCACAGTATTTCTTTCTCCTAATTTTTTTTTTAGATATATTCTATCTCTTACCAATAGAGAATACCTATACTAGAGTACACCATCCTATGGAGGGCAGGAAAAATGCATGTAGACATATAAAATGAACCTAATAAAATTTCCTAACCAGTTTAAATCTAACCTACTGCATTGTCTGGTTTTAAAAACAATCTTAAAGATGGATAAACATCCACAATGCATAGATAAAAATAGAAACTGTTACTGTAATAGGGTGGCAAACACCTAAGGGATGTTGTTCCTCCCAACCTTCTCCTATAAAGCAGCCAAGCTAATTGCCGTCCAGAACCCCCGAGCCTGTCCACTAAACCACCAGGAGAAAGAATCTGATAGGATCCTGACAATATCTGAACCTTCAACAATCAAAGAGACTTGCTGCTATAACTCTGTGTTGCACTCTACACAAAAACTAGCAGGCTTACTGCTGTAATCTTTCAATAGCTAACCCTTAAGCAAACCTATTGTGGGATCAATTCTAACACCACAGGGTAAACTTGTGTTCCTCTTGGGAAAATCAAACCCCTTGTTCAAGTTTGCTTCTCTTTTTAAAGAGCGCCTAGGTCTTTAGTGTATCAATTTTGGCATTAATGAGTCAATTGCTCAGCCTCCACCTCTCTGGTGAGTCATGACAAAAATTATAGGGTAGTTTCCTCAAGAAACAGCTAGGAATTTATTGCAGTTGCTTCCACTCACTAGTTCAAAATGAGAGATAAGTGACCAGGTGACTGAACAATTTGGTCACCACATCATTTTCAAGGGATAAATGACTAGAATTGAGAAGTTTTAAGTGAACTGACTAAAAATGACCAAGATAAATGACCAATTTGGTCACGGGATAGGAACTAAACTAAAAATGACCAAGATAAATAACCAATTTGGTCACGAGATATGAATTAAACTAAAAATGACCACATAACAATTGGTCATTTATGTCGTCATTTTTAGTTGTGTCATTCCAGTATTGGAAAATTATAATTTTGATAATGAATTTGTACAATTTACAAAATTTTAACACTGCAGATGGGTTCAGAGATCCGTACGATAGGGGTCTCTGAACCCATCTGGAGTGTTAAAATTTCGTAAATTGTAACATTAATAGTATACAACTTGGATTATTTTTCAATACATGTCTTCTAAGGGATCATTTCTTTGAGGCCATACTGATACCTATTGTGTTAGATGATAGGACAATCACTGAGATGCTCATTTAGGGGTTTATCTACTAACTAGTGCCTTGGGTATGGTGAGTTGATATCTAGATAATACATCATGTCTTTCATATAGTTTAGCAAGTGATAGATAAGTTCTTCTACATGTGGTTGAGTTGAGTCTTTATAGATATTTGTCGTCTTTCCCTTTTGGAATTGTCATGTCCTGAAGTTAGTGTCAATCCATTCAGCTTGCTATAGTGGTTTTGTTTATATTTTGCTTGAACAAAACCATCATCGTTTGACCATCTCAGCAGTATGTTAAAGTTTCGTCAAGTTCATGTATTTTGTGTCATGATAGCTAAAAATTGTCAATTTCACAACCTAAATTAATTCTCCATATGCATTCATTAACCATGGTTCTCTTTGCAGCTTGGTTTGAAAATATTTAAATTCCCCCTAGTTCTCTCCCTTACAAGAAATAACCAACATCCTCCATTTTGAAGAAAAAATAATTCCTCTCTTTTTCTAAAAATCCCTTTATTCCCATCTCCTTGAATAATAACAATAATAATAATAATAATACCCCCATAATCCCTAACCCCTTCTCTTTTCACATATAAAATAAATAAATTATAAAAAACCTTTTTTCCCTATATCTTTTCATCCATATATAATATTAATATAGTGTTTAGTTATTATATATATTTATATAATTAATATATGTAACTAGTATTAACAAATTAAGAAAAAGAAGAATATAAATAGAACAAATGTAATAGATAGAGGGAAACTAAAAAAAAGTGAAAAGTGAATGAGCGGCAAATTAGAAAATAGATTGAGAGGGAAAATAAAATAAAAGAGGGCCTCCAATAGATCTGATCTCCATGAATTGCCTAGAGAAAGCAAAGTTCTCCATATGGTTGCAAGGATCTCCATGTGATCTCCATGAATTGTGCACAGGAAGAAAAATTCTCCATATGGTTGCAAGGATCTCTATGCGATAGGCTTCTTGATTTTGCTTCAGATCATCTATGCACCATCAATTTTTTCAACAATATTTGGGGTGGGTTCAAAACCCTAGGTCAACTATTGCAACACAATCATGCTTTGAAGGTAACAATTCCTACCCTTATCACTTTGGTTCCATTGTATTTATAGGATTCCTTGAATCTGTGAATTCAGATGGCCAAACCCTATGTCGATAGTTTGTAATTTTTAGCCCCAATTCGATCCCCATGTGGGGATTTTAATTATGAGACTAAATTCTTTATTCTTTCCAATTTAGGGCCTTTTTGTGATGCAAAAATATAGATATTGTAGGCAGTTTGCTTAATGGAACCTATTGTAATTATATGGTCCATAGTTGTGTTGCACATCGGTCACATAGCCGGGGGTGTGGTGAAGGGTCGGACTTAGCAAGATGGATCACTCAAATAGAGAAGGAATTTTACTTCACTCAATAGATATTCCCCCCTCCTCAGCATTAGCAGGTTTTTTCTTTTACTTTTGCACTCTTTCAAAAGTTGACGTGAATGTATAATCTGCTCTAGGGCCTATATTAAAAGCTCGTTATAAGGACTGTGCTTGAGTGCCTAACTAATGGGTTCTTCTATGGACTTAGTGATTCTAGCGGATCTAGTGATTCACATAGATGAAAGAAAGCACTCAAATATTCCGTCTTCCTTGGAGTTTCAAAATACCAGTGGAGCTAACAATGCAAGAAGAAGTGTGATAAATGACGACAAATAGAGGGGAAAAATGGCTCTAGTCTACTAGGAACAAGACCATTTCTATAACAAGCATGTTCTCTCTGATTCGGTGCTAGCAGATCACGAAGGCTTACCGGAAGTTTAATTCTCTCGAGGAAGCACATAGCTTCCTTACCTTTATGGTTCAGTTTTTTGCAAGATTAAGGACTTGAAATTTGTTACTACTTTGTTGACTCTTGATCTTACTGTTGGTGCAGATCTGCATTTTGTTTGCCTAACTTGTGTTGATGGCAAGCATGCATAGCAGTGATTTTTCGATGAAAACTACAAAATATGATTGCTTTTCATATTTATACCTAGTATATTTATAAAAATACCCAAAAATATAAAAAAATGCTTAATATATATATATATAGTTTTTATATTACAATATATAACTCAACATAAAGTATATTACTACATACAATTCCTATATATATAAACATAAAAACAATATTATTAAAACATTTAACATAAAAAACATACAAATTAAACCATATGTAATCTAATATAACAATATATAATATAATAATAAAACAATGTATAAATAATAATAACATATTATAACTAAATATTATAATATATGTAAATTTAATAAATAAATAAATAAAAAGCAAAACAAACATGATGAAACTCGAATGGATGGACAAAAAAATAAAAAAGCAATATAAACACAATGAAACGGGAATGGATGGACATTAGAGGGAGGGGTATATCAATGAAAAATTTGGTTGGGGTTCTCCTACACGAGTTGAAGACGCATACGTTGAAATTAATTAGAAGCTAAGCATACTAGTTGATAGGAGAGAAGCTTTGGAGAATGGATTGTGGTCTGCTCATCAAGGTTTTCAATCCTTAACCCAATTTCACCATTTCTTCTTTCGGTATTTGCAGAGTTTTCTTAGGGTTTTCATTTTTTTGTTGAAGAGGGGTTTTATATTTTACAGGGTTATGAAAATATAGGTTCCATTTTTTAATTATTGGATTATACTACAGAAGAGTTGTTCTTTTTGCAAATTTTTCTTAGGGTTTTCATTTTTTCGTTGAATTTTTTTGGTGCTCTACACACTTTTTAGCTTCGGTAATTATATATGCGATTATGCAAAATTACTTTGTGTATTTGTAGCTGTACGTGTTAGCCAAAGGAGTGTGTTCTCCCAATGATTAGGCCCCTCCATGTGGCAACCTACAAATTCGAATAAGGGGCTCCCAGGTATCGTCAACTGGTGCCTATCTATTGGCCTATCAATCGGGACCTCTTGCAGTTGGCTCCAGCTGTCTCATTGCTCCGATAACCTTGTATTATAATGTATAGAGATTCTTACATTCAATAACTCCGCGCCTGGATTTTTTGTATTTGGATCAAATGTACCTCTATAGGGTCCCTTTTAATTTCTTTGGTTCTCTTTACTTTCTTTTGCAAACTCTACTCAAACTTAGGTTCTTAGAAATTCTTGTGGCTCTGATACCTTGGAATTTTTAAAGCACAGATCCACAAGAAGACGAGATAATTTCTACACCAAATTCTCTAACTTTTTTGTATGACATAGTAACAGAGACTAATAGCACAAAATTTGTTGTACAAAATTGGACAACTGAGGATAAGAATTATCGGAGCAAAGAGAGGCCCAACCCAATTTTTTCCCCTCTAAAATGATCTCAAACTGTTAAATTTAACCCTACAATTTTAGCAGAGTAGGGTGCCCAACTAAAAGTGGAAATTGCATCTTTAACAACAGTAGTAATAAGCAACTAGAGTACAAATTACAGTCCACTGGAATACAATCACACACACTTTTAAGGTTTTTTTAATGGCAGTTATCAGCAACAATATCTATAATTACTTGCAAAGAGTAATTGAGTGGAGAAAGTCATTGATTTTGCATCAATAGTCATGATTATGTTACAGACTTCGGTGGAATCTATGATAGGTTGTTACAGGTGATTGGAAATAGCAGTAATATTAAATACTATGCAACTACATTAGAATTAAGATTCTATTGAAGTATAAAGAGGGAATCGAGTGGTGTGAAATTTGAATAATAATCGACAGAATACAAACAATGAATTACAAGAGTACAAACTACAATCTACTGGACTATGAAGACTATTCAAATTGGGTAGAATTTCTGAACCATATGAGAGTAATAGAATGACTTAGGAAATAGGTTGATTAACCCCGACGTCAAGGATTGTTTAAACTTTTCATCTAAACCTGTCAGGTAGACTCCACGATGATTTTATTGAACAACACAGACAGTTTGGTTAATATTTGTATTTGCAACACTCAAACAATACTGGAGGGTACAAATTTCAAATGGTTTTCTACTATCCATGGCTCGTGGTTGTACCATACTAAAGTGGTGAATATTTTAAGTATAAAGAAGGAGTTAAGTGGTGTGAAATTTGAATAATAGTTGGAAGAATACAAACAATGAACTACAAGAGTACAAACTACAATCTACTAGACTATAAAGACTAGCCAACTTGGGTTGAATTTCTGAACATAGGAGAGTAATAGAATGACTTAGGAAACAGGATGATTAACCCTGACCTTGAAGATTGTGTAAAATTTTATATGAACCTGTCAAGTAGACTCCACAAGGATTTTATTGAACAACACAAAGTTTGGTTAATATGTGTATCTGCAACACTCAAACAATACGGCAGGGTGTGAATTTCAAATGGTGTTCTACTATCCATGACTCGAGGTTGTACCATGCTAAATGGGAGAATTTTAATATCCCATTTTCTACATTTGAGTTTAACCATTAAATACTCTATTTTGCATTAATGTTTATCAGATTGGGTGTTCTATATTAATACAACATTGTCTATGAAGGCATTATGGGTATATGTACACAAAATGAGGTGTCATATACTAACCTTTCGTATTATAGTCAATATTGACTTTATCCTTGTGTGTGTTGTCTTTGGTTGTAATGCCGTTTAAAGTTGCATTAGTCTTAATACTCCCATAGTCTTTCTATATTTTTAAAATTTGAGTTTGAATGGTTATTCAAGGCAAAGACCATCTTTGGGAATCTCTAGTCATTATTTATACTTCCTCTCTTTTCCTGGAATCTGTCTTAGACTTTAAGGAATTTCTACAAATATTACTCCCTCATCATATTTTATGTTGTTTGTATGCTTCATAATTAGGTCAGTATCAGTTTAATTGTTTAATTATTGTACGTTGTGCTTGGTTCCACAAGACAAACTGAGAAATTGCGTGGTTTTAAGACAGTGCTGGTGATGGAGGAGTGATCAAGGAAATGCAAATTTGTTTTTTAGTAGCAAGTGCAATGCTAAAACATTGCACTATTTTAACAATTAGTATGTAGTGTGAAATATTGAATTTTTCACGTGTTGGAAACACTAAGGCCATGCTGGCCATATGAGAGCATTTTCCTTAATGTTGTAGGTAGGATACTTTCTCTTTGGGGTTATATTACTGTAATCACACATGAGGATATCAGTGACTACTAGAGAGCCCCAAAATATCATGGGACACCTCAAAAAAAAAATACTAACATTTGACATCCAATTTAATGCACGATAGATGCTTATTCAATATCCTCATATAAGATTTTATATCCAATTTAACAGTTGCTCAAAAGAAGTGGTGGAACCACATATGAAACTCCATACATATTAAATGATGCAAAATGATGGTTTAGGGTTTCAAAACCCCTTTTCATATGTGGTGGAACCACATATGAAACTCCATACATATTAAATGATGCAAAATGATTGTTTAAGGTTTCAAAACCCCTTTTATAAGATTGTCTAAGACAGGAAATATAATCAAATTGCAAAAAATAGAATTTTTGGGTGAACTTGTGACCAAAAGATATGTGGATGTCCTTCTATGGTTGATGTTGAAATATTGTAACTCCAAAGAATATTATATTTGTACTTTATTATTCTGGAGATGTTTCATTCCTCAGTGAAGACCTTATTGTATATCTGGAGATGTTTATTCCTCCATCGGAATGTGGTAACTTAAGTTATTAGACTTCCCTAGTGGGGTCGGCCTAGAGTCACTTGTAATGGGGTGTTTAACCCAGTGGTTAAAGTTGGGGCCGACATAGTTAATATAAAATAGAAGTCATAGTAGTGTATAAATAGAGGAGCAGCGTTCCTCATTTATCACACACACACAATTCATTCTCTCACTTGTGATTGGCACATAGGTGAGAGAGAGATATCCTATGGAGGAGAAGGAGCTCATGTCTAGGGTTTACATCTTTGTATTTGTTGTTCATCTATATTGAGGAATCTTTGCTGGGTTTTCTTCCCCACGAGGGTTTCCTAGGATAAATCCATGTCTCTGGTGTTTATGCTGTGCTTGTTGTTCTTTCAGTGATTTTGTATATGCTATTGTTGTGAAATGGAATGTAATGCTGATATTTTATGTCTTAGCATATTGAATCTTAACATGGTATCAGATCTATCCTGAAGGAAGGTAATGTATGGCACTTACGACACTTGCTTCACTTGCGACAATTTGAAGGTTAGGGTTTTGTATAAAAAAAACCAGTCATCGTGGAACTTTCGCTATAAATCCATTTTGGTGAAATTTCAGGATCTGAAACCTTTAAAGGTCGGATAGCATCCCCATGTACCTTGTGTCCAAAGGATAGCTTCTAATTCATTGTACTTTGTGATTTTCGATCAGTATAAGTTAGGGTTTCTGCCTCTTCCAGATCTCAGTCATAAACAGGTGACTTAGGAAAAAAGGTCACAACTCGGGATAGGAAGCTCCAAATGAAATTTCGTAAAAAGTGACAGGTATAGCATGGACTGTAGTTTATTAGGTAACATTTTCAGAGGCCAAAGTTGAACTAGTGACACGTGGCATGTCGTACAAGTTTTCTCTCTTTTTTAATCCCATAAACAGGTCACGTTGTGACACTTGGCATAACTCTCTCTCACAGAATCCAATTGAGGTCAGACCTATGGGGTTGGAAAGAGGACAGCTCAAGCTACCATAGGCAGAAGGTTCAGACCCTGTGGATTTGTAATTTGGGATTTACACTAGAAACAATCAGGTGCATATTTCTGTCAAAACAGATTTGGATTTTGAGCACCTTCACTCTTCAATCGTCACTGCTGTGGGAAATTAGGGTTTAGGAGAAAGTTGGAATTTTTGGAATCGGAGTCCACGTATGAATGCTAATCAGAAAAATCAAAATTTAGATACCAAGATTGAATTTTTTGGTTGGTCAGAAGGGTGGACTTGATCAAACCCTAGTTCGGGACCTTGATCGAAAAAGTGGAAAATTAGGGCTTCTGCAAAAGTTGGAAATTTTTAAGCCTGTGACCACGACTGGAAGCTCCTCTAAAAAATCAAAGTTTAGAGCTTCGGATTGAATCTTTTGATTAGGCAAAAGGGTGGGCTTTATCAAACCCTAGTTCAGGGTCCTGTCTAGTGAATATAGAAGTTTCAAAGGCAATTTTGAGGGGTCAAATTTTGAAGTTTTCAAAATTGAGTAATACTAGCTTGATCAACTCATAAAGCCACATCTTTCCATCCATTCAGAAGTTTGAAATTCAAAGTTTGAATTTTTAGGGTTTCTCTGACAAACCCTAATCCATCTCTAGATCCAGTTTCAACAAATCAAAGTGGATTGGGTTAAAATAAATCCTAACAGGTATGACTTGAGGAGATACAGGTATGTGTTGAAATCTGTTCATGGTTAAGTTTATGATATGTTTGTCTTCATGTTATTGAGATTATTACAATTATGAATGTTTGATAATGAATGCATGTGAATGATAGAAGGCATTCATTCATTAAGGTTATGACACTTATGATTGTACTAATGCACTTGTGGTGTTGTATGAGGATGATGTTGTTTACTAACAAGATACAGGTACATCAAGAAAGACAAATCAAGTTCTATGACCATGATGACATAGGGACAAAGACTCATCCATAGTCTTTGACCACGTAGACGATCTAGTTGTGAGGTATGTATGACCTTGTTCTACTATGCTTAACCCATGAGATATGCAGGTTCTAGCACAAGGTTTCTAAATCATTGAAGATAACAATAGAAGATATTGTTTGGGTATGTTAATACATAACCAATCATGATAATCCAGGTATGTTTTCCTATATCAAGTTAGAATCCTACCTTGTGATAGGATCTTAGGTACGTATACCTGTGTATGAAATGATCATGACCATACAAAATGTTTTGATAGTATTGAGATTATACTAATGAATGTATGTTTATGTATGAGATCATGAGGATGACACTAGTGCACACTTAAGCATGCATAGTGGTACAGAATGAATAGAATTTCAAAGACATATAGAGATCAAGCGGGAGGCAACCACTCAACATAAAAGATAAGTATTTGAGTTGTTATTTGAATCTCTGAAATAGTAATTGATATTTCTTGTGTGCATATTTGTGTTCCTAGAATATATCATGCATAGTGTAAGCATTCATATAGCATTGAATAGTATACTACTAATATGCGTATGATGGGTAAGATTGGACAAACATTCTATTGTTGTTTATCTAGAATTTAACCTCTTTGCTGACATGCTGAGAGTTGTGCACACTCTTGACAGTATGTTCTGGTAGAGATGGAAGGCGTCTAGATAGACACTATATGCATACATGATATGGAAAAGTGTTGTGCCAAAATATTGGTCAAGATAGTTGCATGACTATGTGAATCATGTCTATATGCATAATAGGTTATCGTGTCAAGATTATTTGATAATTACGAAGTATTACTAATCATGTATTTAACTTTGTTTTGTAGTAAAGATCATGTGCTATGATTTGCAAAAGAAGGATGATGAACACCGAACAAGTGATGGATGTTAAAAAAGAAGATTTACAAATCAAACATAATATAGAAGTCTCATGGCTAGAAGATTCTCTTCAAAAAAGGAAGAGGATCATGACGATATGTTTGCTCCAAGTGGCTCGATAAGACCATTCTCTTAATGGTGTAATTGAAGAAAGCTCTGTACAGGCACCTAGGATCGATAGTAATTTGATGAGCTTAATGATCACCATGGGTGATGCAGATTTAAACCTTTGCTACAAGGTTGAAGATGGTGTCTATATACAGATGAAATTCTTCTCTTAGATGGATGAAAGAAGTTTGAATGATCTTTAGGTGCATATCAGTAGACCCATCTGATGAGAGATGGCACAGATAGATATGCAGAAGAACACTCAATGCAGAGTGTGAATGATGTTTAGTCACAGAGGGAGAGCTGATAGCTTCTTAACAAGCTTGGGTTTTACTAAAAGTAAATTTGATCCTAACCTTTACCTTAAGGTTATGGATGATGAACATGTCATACTATTACTGTATGTGGATGATCTCTTTCTGACAGGGAATGAGAAACAGATCATGAAAAGCAAGAAGAAGCTAGCTACAAAATTTGAGATGAAAGATCTCATATTGATGCATTACTTCTTAAGTCTGGAAGTATGGCAAGGCTCAGAAGGAATCTTTCTCAACCAGGGAAAGTATGATGTGGAAATCTTGAAAAGATTTGATATGTTGGAATCTAAATCCATGGCCACTCCCATGGATTCAAACTTGAAGCTGTTAGCGGATGACTCATCAGAGTTAGTTGATGTGACTCTGTACAGATAGATTATTAGTTCATTGATGTATCTGATGAATACAAGGCCGTATATATGCTTTGTGGTTAACACCTTGAGACAATATCTAGTGGAACCTAGGCATGTTCACCTGATAGCTGCAAAGCATGTGATGAGGTACCTAAAGGGTATGATAGACTTTGGTCTATGCTATCTTGGAGATCATGACTTCAGATTGTATGGATACACAGATGTTGATTGGGCAGGAAGTGTATCAGACAAGAAGAAGAACATCAGGAGGATGTTATTGTCTAGGATCTGCCATGATCTCGTGGTTTAGCAGGAAGTAGTCTAGTGTGGCTCTCAGCATAGTTGAAATGGAATATATAGCTTCTTGCTCTGCTAGTTGTGAAGCGGTATGGCTTCGGAAGTTGTTATCAAGATTGTTTGACTTAGAGATGGACTCCACTATGATCCTGTGTGACAACCAGAGTTGTATCAAGATGAAAGAGAATTTATTATTCCATGATAAGTCAAAGCACATAGATATTCGATATTTCTATATACGAGATATGGTACAGAAAGGAGCTATCAAGCTTGAGTATGTGAGAACTGACGAACAAGTTGTTGATGTGTTGACCAAACCTCTGTCTCGAGTAAAGTTTGAGTATTTCCGAAACAAGCTTGGTGGAGTTCAGAAGGACCCTCCTCGAAAGGGGGAGTGATGTGGTCACTATTGATGAGATTTCCTGCATCTATAGTGAGTTCGATGATGTGGATACCTATATTGGTGATACCGACAGTGAGGTTGGTAAATGGTCCTTAGAGAGGGTTTAAGTTGACAAGTTGATTGTATCATCTGTAGACATGTGTCTCCGAGAAAGATGAGGGATTGTATCATCCTCGAACTTCGGTCCCAGAATTGATCCGTAGACATTTTTCTCTGAAAATTGATGATAGGAATGCATCGTCCTTGAGCTTTTAGTTCAAAATGTATGTGATAAATCCTAGATTTGATCTAGGTAACATCCAATATGAAAAAGGAATGGCTATGTGGTGATAAATCCTATATTTGATCTAGGTTACATCCAGTATGAAAAAGGACTGGCTCTGTGGTGATAAATCCTAGATTTGATCTAGGTTACATCTAGCATGAAAAAGGGTTGGCTCTGTAGATGTGATACATCCAACATGAAAAAGGACTAGCTCTGTAAATGTGATACATCTAGCATGAAAAATGGCTGGCTCTGTAGATGATGAAGACCTGCAGGTGGCAGGCCTACATCAGTATGAAAAACGACTGGCTCTGTGGTGGTAAATCCTATATTTGATCTAGGTCACGTCCAGTATGAAAAAGGACTAGGTCTATGGTGGTAAATCCTATATCTGATCTAGGTCACATCTTGTATGAAAAAGGACTGGCACTATGGTAGGGACTGCATCATCCCTAGACATGAGATTTGTCTTAAAAGGATCATGGACTGCATTGTCGCTAGACATGAGATTTTTCTTAAAAGGATCATGGACTGCATCGTCCCTAGACATGAGATTTGTCTTAAAAAGATTAGGATTGATCATCCTATAAGTAGATCTGGATTGTATCATCCATAGACATGAGAGATGTCTTAAAGTGAGCAGGATTGATCATCCTGGAATTGGATCACATGTATTGCAGATGATCCAGATGCTATAGATAGAGATGATCCAGATGTTGTAGATTGAGATGATCTAGATGTTGTAGATCGAGATGATCCAGATGCTGTAGATCGAGATGATCCAGATGCTATAGATCGAGATGATCCACATGCTATAGATCGAGATGATTTAGATGCTCTAGATCGAGATGATCTAGATAGTGTATATAGAGATGATCTAGATGTTGTAGATCGAGATGATCCAAATGTTGTAGATCGGGATGATCCAGATGCCATAGATCGAGATGATCCAGTTGATGATGTGATGTTGTGATCGAGAGGATCCATTTGATGCTTTTATGATGATGATCAGTAGATCCAGATGATGAGGCTATTGATCAAGAGATCTAGATGATGATGTTGATCGGTTGATCCAGATGATGAGGCTATTGATTGAATGATCTAGATGATGATGTTACTGTAGCTGTTCGAGTGTTGCAGAAGATGAAGACTCAGTACTAAAGATGTTGATATTCTAGTATTGAATATCTTGAAGATATTCCAGTAACTGGTTGAGTTACTAATGATGTTGAGAAAGCTTCCAATGATCTATAGATGTATCATGTATGATGTAGTTGATGACTCCTTACTCCTGCAGATGTTGTTATAATATCCATCTCGTTAAGGGGGAGTGTTGAAATATTGTAACTTCAAAGAATATTATATTTGTACTTTATTATTCTGGAGATGTTTCATTCCTCCGTGAAGACCTTATTGTATATCTGGAGATGTTTATTCCTCCGTCGGATTGTGGTAACTTGGGTTATTAGACTTCCCTAGTGGGGTCGGCCCAGAGTCACTTGTAATGGGGTGTTTAACACAGTGGTTAAAGTTGGGGTCGACCTAGTTAATATAAAAGAGAAGTTGGAGTAGTGTATAAATAAAAGAGATGTGTTCCTCATTTATCACACACACACAATTCATTCTCTCACTTGTGATTGGCGCATATGTGAGAGAGAGATCTACTATGGAGGAGAAGGAGCTCATGTCTAGAGTTTACATCTTTGTATTTGCTGGTCATCTATATTAAGGAAGCTTTGCTAGGTTTTCTTCCCCATGAGGGTTTCCAAGGATAAATCTATTTCTCTTGTGTTTATGATGTGCTTGTTGTTCTTTCAGTGATCCTATATATACTATTGTTGTGAAATGGAATGGAATGATGATATTTTATGTCTTAGAATATTGAATCTTAACAGTTGAGGGACGTTTGCATGTCTTTAGAATGGCCCCCGCTGCTAGTCACATCCCAGGGACATGAAACAACCTCCCCTGGCATCACCTTGATGATAGGTACATGGGAAATGTATGCCCCTGCCCCCATGACATGCTATGTTTGACTGTAGTTTTTCTGTGTGTTCTCTTTCTAAAGATAACTTATGTCCTTGTTACTTCTACAATCACAATGGAAAGTTTCTAAGAAACATATTTTATCTTCCAATCTGGCAGGTATTCTACAATAAAAGCATTATGTATTGATTTTGTGATGACATTTTTTTTCAGTATTTGATGTCCCGTATTTTGGCCGATATTATTATGTTACTGGGTGGTGCTCTGTGTGCTTACAATGAAGCGCCAAATACTGCACATGATTAAGTACAAATATGTCTTGTTTTCTATAGGAAAGCAGGTACACTCTTTGTTTATTTGCTTATATTTATCATTTATTTATATCTTTCAAGTTGCCAATTTTTTGTGTTTGCAGTTTGATGTTATTTCTAATATTACAATCTAAATGAGATTCCCCTGATTTGTTTTTGGATTTCAAAGATATTCAGGGAAAAGTTCAACTGACAAGGCATGCTCTTCTAGGGACTGATTGTCAGATGAAAAACTGGGGACATGTTTCCCATGCATTTTACCCTGTAGATCAATAGTCTCTATCTCGATCCGCGCTTGATCTGCTTGATGGTTTTGAAGCCTTGCCTCTCTGGATGGGTCAAAATATTCTTGAGCCTCCCCTTCTATAGACCTATAGGGTGTTCGATATTACTAATATATATATAGTAACTCCTAAAGCTTTCACTCGATATCCATCTAAATCCATCCCACCACTCTAGTATCCATATCCCATAAACAACAGTAGTATTCATTTATCCATCTTAAATTCATTTCTGGTGCTGCGTTTTTTTAGGACCTATTCTATTATGTTTGGTGCACTCCAATATTATTTGTGTATACTCCATAGAGTCTCCATAGCTTTGGGACTGACTTTATATTCTTTCCTACTATGAGGTATAGTGTGGTTAATTCCTTCCTTAACGATATAGTCTTCTCTTTATAAGTTAAAAATAAAAAAAGCGATCTCTCTCTATCCAGCGGGACCATCTGCTTCTTTGGCGTAAAATGTGTATCGAGAACACCAAACACCTAGAGATCTGCTTAGATTTAGCCCGATTGAAGGAAGTAATGTCTGCAAAGAAGTCACCATTTCAAAACCAGAGAGCCCTCCTATTTGCCTCAATTTGTAATACCCTAAGAAGAGTCGTTGAAGGTTAGGAGGAACACCCTCATCGAATGATACCTCCCTTAATTCTATCCTTGACAGCACTAGTGTCGTGAGCACCAACAAGCATCTATCATTGGAGGAGCTCAATTTATTCAACTCTCTTTCCCCTTCTCTGTCTCCTTCCGCCACCTTTCTAAATGGATGTTCCCGCAAAGGACAATCAATTACATACAATCCTTTAAGATTGTTCATATTGCGAAGCTCTCGTGGTAAGTATTCTATCCCACACCAATGTATTTTCAACTCAGTCAACTGAGTCAATAGTCCAATTGAATCGGGAAAGGATTTCAACTGTGACGAAGACCAAATAAATAAGGTCTTCAAGTTCTTGAGGTCACCGAGATCAGGTGGTAGCGCTTCCAACGAATCGCCACCTAACCTCAGAAATTCCAAGTTGGAGAGGCCTCTGATATATCATGGGATTTCTTTCATCTTTGTTTCAATTATATATAATGTTTGCAAGGCCCATTGATTTGCTATCTAGGGAGGCAATTCATTCACCTGCCCACACAATGAAAGATCAAATATTCCAGCTTGTAATATTTCCTACTGTTCTATTGGAGAGTGTTAAATTGTAGCAGGATGTCAAAGATAGATGATTGAGTCGAGTTAAGTTTCCAAATGAATTTGGAAGAATCTGCAAGCTATATGCACCTTCCAAAGATATATGTTTCAGGTTGTTTAGCTCTCCGAAGCGATCGGGCAGCAACACCATTCTTGATAACCTGTTGAAAACTAAGTATTTCAAGGATACCAGATTACCAAATTTGTTCAGAAACCATTTGAGTGTGGATGGTAAGTGTGTCTGGTGTCTACCAACTATAGCAGTCCTTTCGAGGTACTTGAGCTGTCCTATAGACTTTGGAATCTCTGAAAGGGGAGCATAGATATTTAATTCTCACAGCTGGAGAGGCAAAGCCTGCAATGTGAGTCTTAACATAAGATATCTATGATTGGGTTTACAAAATGAAATTAAATGGAAATATTAAACGGAAGCATCCTACTTTACATCGATATGGCCACGGTTTCTTCAATTTGCTCCCCTCCACTTCTAAAAATCTCAAGTAGACAGAAGGGCATTCCACAAATAATATACCATGCAACAAGTGTATACATCCCTAACCCATCTGTCAAACAGGAAAATAATCACGTGGCAGATTGTTCATCTGAAGAACAGTGCTAAAGAGATGCTCCATTTAATTGCACTCGTTCCTTTACCTTTTCCTGCACCTAATAGATATGGTAAGTTTGAACGAGCTAATCGTCATAGCTGGTCAATTGTGGTCTATTCTATTGTTTGAAGAACAACATCTCGATTTCTTAACCACCTTATTTAATAGAAATAGAAGTATCTAAAGTTACATTAGAGAATCAATAGTTGGCAATATTTAGAGGCCAAGTTTGGATTATTAGCAGAAATTATGTTCTCTGGTTGTCAGTGACATAATTACCATATGTGAGTACTTCTAAATATGCCATATATAGCATTTGGCCAAGATCTGATATCTGTATTTTCCATTCTCATGTTGATCGGGTATTGGGCATAAAATATTTGTTGTACTTGTGAATATCAGTGAGTATTCACTCATTACGCTGAAGACCATATTTGCAAAATACATGATTTTTTTTGCGTTTCTCCATACTATTGGCCCTTGGGCATGATGGGTATGCATATGCTGAGAATCCCAAGGCTTGGAGAGTTTCTTGAGTGCAACTATGGTATCTATGGTCAGAGATTGATTTTGCATAACATATTTATTTGAGGCGCCTCATGCTACATTATGTCTGTGTATTTATCCAAATTGAACATATCTACAGGTTTAGTGGGCACATAGTTGTACAATGATTGTGTTTGAACAATTGATTCCAAAGAGAACATGATCTCTATGAGTGATGTTGTTTTGATGGATGGGAATACTGAAGCTGCAACTGATAATTTCCAACTAGAGGTGATAGTTGCTATTCTACCTTTGCTAGCAGCGGTTATAGTCTATTTGAATACTGTAGAATGGCTTCTTTCCATTGTTCTTCAAATAACAGGTTTTTGAAATGTTTCCTTCGGGAATATGTTGCTTTATGTTTTCAAGATAATGAGAGTTGCTTGTTTTATTGTCCTTACTGGCAGGTTGATGCAGATGCAGTGGATTTTTTAAACAATTTAAATTTGCAATCAAAATTCTTCCCTAGCTTATGAAGGGACACCTTTGAGGTAAAATATTTAATATTTGGGTTCGGTGAGTTTGCTACCATTTTCACTTTCCCAATAGAACGGTGTATGAGCATAATGGCTTGTTTCTATTGTAAATTATCTTTAACAATTATACTAGATGCTCCATTAATTTGAATTTTGTTGGTTGACTTCATAGAGAGCACTGGAAATTCATATGTAGAAATTAAGTTGGAACATGTAGCCAAGCCTAATGCCCGTCGTAGTGAAAACGATCTTCACAAGGTAATTGTGGCTTCTGAAAGCAGTAAAGAGAGTTTTTGTCATACTAAATTGTATGATAAAGCAAATGCTAATATTGATGTAATAATAGTATGTGATAACACATTGGCAGATTTGGATTTTGCCATCAAGTTTCCCAATTTTTTAGAACATACAATTAATAATAATGCATCGATTGACCAAGAAAACCCCTATATGGTTATTCAAGCTGATGTAAAAGTGAATAATTCTATTAGTCCAACTCAAAATTGGAAAATCCTAAATGACTAATGCCAAAAATTCGTCATCTTGTAACCCATCAGAACTAAAGTTGAAAGGGGTAATGGTTTTCTACTTTTCTTTTCAATTTGAGGAAAATGGGTACATGGCATGAAACCCCCAAATCCCCAATCCCCAACCCATGTTCTTGTCTTTTTAGTTCTTTCTATTAATGTTCGGGAACAACAAACATGACAAGTCTTTTACATATGATGATATATAACTTTTCAATTACACGAGGACAATGTCATAAATGCTAAACAAGTGTTTTTTATTGTGAAGTTTGAATTTATAGCTTATAATTGTTTCATTATTTTCTTGTATGTGGTTTTTGTCATATCATGGTCTATGTGAAATCGGAGATATTTTCGCTCTTTGTGGTTTTAAGAAATTGGATTTGTATATGGAGTATATATTTTAGACATGAAATTTTTTCTATTTGGGAGGCTATGGAATGGGCCAAAGAGACAAGGAAACACTCTTTGTTCCTTAAAATAGATTTTGATAAAGCTTATGATAAAGTTGACAAGTCCTTCATTATGGAAATGTTACAGTGCCTTCGAACAGGTTCTATGGGTATTTTCATGGTGAGCACCCTTTTTCTAATACTTCAATTTTTTTGACTTGAGTAGTGAACTCATATCTCACATCCCTTGTTTCAATCATACAAGGTTTCCCACTTGCCCCCTATCTATACATGTTAGTTGTTGATGCTTTGGGATATTTGTTGTAAAGAGTTCAAGGTATCTCTTGCGATGAGCCATAGTGGTTCATATACTAAATATCTAAAATAAATAGGATAAGAGCTTATTAAGACATAGTCTTTATAAACTCTTCATACTCTCCCTGTTGTGAGTTGTGAAGAGATTAAGACATCCTCGACTAGCACTCCTCCAAATATGTATCCAATGTCTTGGGTAATGTGTGGCCTACCCCATAACTATCTTCTAAATCCCAATGCTCCTTCAAATGATGATATGCCTTATATTATTTTGCATAAATGGATATTAAGCACAGTTTCTGACAACTGCATCTGCATGGAGATAAAAAACAATTATGGTTATGAATGCATTTTTAGTTGACAAGGACTTGGCATGCATGCGATGATTATGCAGGGAATTTAGCTAGTTTCTGTTATGAACAAGGTCAAATGGATTTGGAAATAGCACACTACAAACAATCTTCATCTCAGACCCAACTATTTTGGAGGCATAAATAAACTGGTGAGTTCATGTTGTTATAATGCATTTGAAGCAATTTGTTGATATACCATCTCAAGGTTATAATGCTTTATGAGTTGACTATGAATAGGTGATATGACTGACAATTCTAGGTTGTCGTTTGTGAGTGCATTGACTTACCTAGATTTTTCCCCTATACCATTTAAAGGTTATCGCAGTTTATGAATTAACTGCAAGTAGGTGATACGATTAGGAATACTGCTTTGCGGTTTTGTGACTGCTTTGACTGCAGTGTGTGATAAATTAATTAGGTGATTTTGTGACTTACTTCTATGGTCATCTATTGTACATTAATAAATTAATTAGCTTATCTTAAGAATATTTCTACCAAAAGGATTGTTTTTAAAGTTTTTTTCCTTGAAATAATTGTATATGATTTTTTTGTTGTAAAAAGATTAAAACAAAATCAAACAAATTGGGTCCTTAGGCTGTCCAGTTTTAAACAAACTTTAGTATTTGATATCAAACTCAATTAAAGAATCCTCCATTGTAAGAGTTGTCGAAAATATGCAAATGAGACAAAGTTGCTACTTTTTAGTACTTTTTAAGATGCTTCTATTTTGTTTCATAGTGTTTTATTGTATTGTCCCAAATAACACAATAAAGTGAATGAAGTTGAGACATTTGAGTAGGTGAAATTAGAACCTAATTTTGAAAGATACCATGCTTGTGTCTTAGATCATTGATGTAAAATTATATAATATATTATAATTACGGGTTCTAGGTCAATGGAAGAGCACTTGCCTTATAGGCAGGAGGTTGGTAGTTCAATTCCTTCGTTACCTATATATATTCTGAAACCACTAAAAGGAGATAAATGACCACTACAAAAAAAGAGGCAAATGACTAAAAAAATGACCAAAATTCGCATATACACGACCACCAGTACAAAATGAGAGATAAGTGACCAAACAAAAGACCAAAATATGCATATAAATGACAACTTTTGAGTTGGTGACCACTGGTAGCAAATTAGCGGTCATTTATCACGTGACAAAAAATGTGGTCATTAATTGTGACAATTAATGACCAAATATATGACCAAATTAATGACCAAATATATGACCACAAGATAACCTATAAATGACCAAGCTAAATATGACCATTTTTTGGTTGCGTGATAAATGACCGCTAATTTGCTACCAGTGGTCACCAACTCAAAAGTGGTCATTTATATGCATATTTTGGTCCGTTTTTTGGTCATTTATCTCTCATTTTGTAGTAGTGACTTGTCCATTGCCTCCAATACCAAATTCCATTCCTCCTTGAGGGCTAGTGGACACTCTTTAACAACCCCCTTGGGTGAGTGTCTCCTATGGTTCTTTATTAAATAATAATATTTTTCCATTACAGTCAATCATGACCACACTTGGTCATTAAATACAAAAACTTTATAATAAAAGTTTAACATAATATTTTCTCAAAAATAATTATTTGTCCAAATATTAGGGAGGTTATAAACACCCCCTCTAAAGCTCAACATCATCCTCGATGTTGCTTATTCACCATCAGAGAATTCCTGGAACAGAATTGGATATGCTGCCCGCATATTACTCTCCAATTCCCAGGTTGCTTCATTTGGGCTAAGGTGCTTCCATTGCATCTTTACCTGCCCTATGGTGCAATTCCAGGGCTGAACCTCCATTCCGGCGAGGATACCTTCCGGTTCCACCAGAAAATATCCTTCTGGTTCCACCTGTATGTCATTCAAATTTATAACATGAGTATCATCCCATACATACTTTTTCAAAATAGAAATATGAAATACATTATGCATTCTTAAGTTAGGTGGTAAAACTAACTCATACGCAATTGGCCCAATCCTGGATAGCATTTCAAAGGGTCCACAATACCTGGGTGCTAACTTAGCACACTTTCCCACGTTGAATGAAATTTTCATGGGTTTTACTCTGACAAACACATGCTCACCTACCTGAAACTCCTTTTCAGTTCATTTCAGGTCTGCATAACTTTTCTGCCTGTCTTGTACAATTCTTAAATTGCCTTGGACCTGTTTCATGGTTAGTTCCATTTCTTTCAACAAATCTAGTCCTAATACCAACCTGTCAACAGGATTACTCCATGAGATAGGAGTATTTCATTTTCTTCCATACATAATTTCAAATGAGCTAAGTTTGGCAGAAGCCTGATAATGGTTATTGTAAGCAAATTCTACTAAATGCAAATAATCTTCCCATTTACCTCGGTGATCTTTAACATACATTCTTAACATATCTTCTAAAATGTGATTCACTCTTTCTGTTTTTCCATCAGTCTGAGGGTGAAAAGAAGTACTAAAATTTAATTTAGTATTTAACCCTTTAAACATGGATCTCCAAAACTTACCAGTAAATTTTGAATCTTGATCAGAGATTATTACCTTAGGAAATCCATGCAATCTGAAAATTTGTTTCATAAACACATCAGCAATATCAGGGATTTCATGAGTAGTCTTTACAGGAATAAAATGAGCTGCCTTTCTTAATTTATCCACTACAACCATTATGGAATCACGCTTCCTTTGGTTTCTAGGTAACCCTATAATAAAATCAATACTAATTACCTCCCATTTCCATTCTGGGACAGGTAGTGGCTGTAACAAACCAGCTGGATGCTGATGTTCATCCTTCATGTAACATCTCCAAGATTTGCATGTTAGTATTTTGGTGAAAATTAAAATTTCTTCCCTTAAAGATCTTCATAATAACCCATTATAAGAAACATCCAACATGTAATTAATTCTTGTGCATACACTTGACATTTGTTATAAAAGTCAATTTTCTTATGTTATTAAGTATTACCATTGCAGCTCCTTGGGTCTCCCTTGAGACCATATATGTAACAGCTCCCCAATTCACAAACAACTCTTTTCACAAAATTTTGCTCATATTCTAAATAATACCTTTCCAACCTTGAATGTCTCCATAAATTTTCTCACCCATTCTTGGTAAACATGATTATTCTTAAAAGTATAAATATTCATCATCCACCTAATATCATTGAAGTATTCTTTCCAGAACATATGCATAAGTAAATCCTAAACAATTTTCATGTGTCCTTTCTTTATCCTATAACTACGACATTCATGCATTGGTCGTAACATTTAAGCAAGGAAACCATGCCATTAACATTTAAGTCACCCTCTTTACCCGTTTCCTAAACTCATTTGTCGGATAGGATTAGCTATATACATCTTTTGAATCCATTCTATAGGTTTCAACATTATATATAAAATGTAGATCTTCTCCAGTGAGATCTTAGTTCCTATACTTGAATAACCATCATGGGGTTAGCATAACCCGAACAACCACTTGTGAAGGCATTTAACCAACTTTATTGAAACATTCATAATTTCAAGAACAATTTAGATCACAGTCATAGAAGAATATAACACATAATTCTGAGAACAATTTAGATCACAACCATACAAGAATATAACACATAAGAGTCATACACAAGTGAGAGACCATATAGGTGGTTCACCCATCTCCAGGGCTACGTCCACAAGAATGCTATTTTATTAGTCATTCGACCTCATAGGGTTACAATTCCGCAAGACTATAGTTGTCATGCTTTCTTTCCATCTTCACTAACTGCCAACAGCGTATGGAGAAATTGATTAAAGATCATGGGATCGGTTTCCACGGGGAAATCACCCATTATGTAATGCGTTGATAATTTCAAAGTGCAGAAAGATATAGTATGCAGGTCGAATCTCCACAAGGAGATCCATAATTTATATAATAAATCTAACGGTCGGCCAATATATTCGTGGCAACAATACAAAAGACATTCATCACAATATATTTATATCTATGCATCGCAGAGAGAAACTTCAATAGGATCGAGCTCCTCCAGGAAGTCGTCATTTCCCCAACAAAGGAAAAACAAAATAATAAAGAACATAAAATGTAGGAAGGGCACTGGGATTGGGCCTAGCAAGTCGTGCCATTCCCAATAGAAAAACACAACCGAGACAAAGTATGCAGACGTTGCTCATTAACCAACAATGAGGTATGGAGTTGTATGCAGAGAAAAATGCTAGTACGGGGATCGGCTTCCCGGCCGTCACATACCCATTGTTATAACAAGAAGAAATAAAAGCATGCAATCCCAAAAGAACCGAGGCAGTGACAACGGTATCCCCACTAATCAATCAATAATATTACATACGTTTTTGACCCATATGGGGCTCACAATGGATACCCTAAAACTAAACACAAAAAAAATACTATCAATCAATACCGCATTCAGCAACCCAGAGCGTACAGGGTTTTCTGTCGCATATAAGATTCACAAACGAACGATACTGAGTTTAAAAGAATCGATGTCATTTGTTACAGCCTCAAGCCATACAGAGGTTGGGGATCCAGCTCCTTCTTGAAGCCTCTCAATAACCCAAAACTAAAAAGAAAAACCTCATTAACCTCGGTCCAAGCCGAGATTAGAAACGCTATAAAACAGGGATTAAAATACTAAACTATAAATAGAGAGGACGTTACAATTTTCTCCCAATGGTTTCTACTCAGAAGGTTAAATGTTGGGGATTTTAGTTGGCACAATGACAATACAGAGAGTTTAAACATTTTCCTTTCAACAACTAGAGATCCTTCAGAAAAATGCTTTTCACTTTCAACATACAGGGATTCGATAATAGAGGATCCTGAAGATCACGCTGGGAACTTAAGGAACTACATTTCTTCACAGACAAAAGTTCTTGCACAGATCTATCAAATTTTTGCAGCATACTTAAATACTGAGTTTTCCCATGGATCAATGCGCATGCATAGATCTTCTAATCTTAGCAACCACATATATAACTATTGACAGAAATAAAAATTGAAACCTGGGATCACCAAAATAAGCGTAGTGGCTGAGATCGCTTAGCAATACAGATTTGGATTATCCTTGATCGAGCAGGGCCTCAACTCCATCCATAGGCGAGCTCCCCTTTTTCCTCTTCTTGCTACACTCAGAAATTAACTAGTTTGATATCGATCGATTCAGGGTATGGAATCGTCAGGGCAGAGTATCGATCCCCCAGTAGAATCCTCCATCAATCCTATATCTACAGGGTTTTATCAGCAGGTTGCCTACCCGGAGGATGAAATCCAGCACGACGTCTATTGGGTAATTCCATCCCAAGAGATAGTGTCCCCTCCTCGTTTACATCTCCCCCTTAATACTACCTTCGGGGTTCCTCCCTTAACTCACATCGTTCATCCCAATGCTCCCAGGTGGTAGTTTGTTTTACCATTATAATTGATGTGTCACTTCCCTGTAACCAATTCTCATAAGGCTCTTGAATGCTACAACTGATCCCAGCAACAAGATGACATGGGTAATGGTAGGGATTAAATGCATCCAATCAATCGAGCGATGATGTCCCCTCTGTCATCATCGGTGAACTACTTCTTAAAGTGATTGTTATCATAACATGGTACTGAAAAGTAGGAAGAGGACCTAATCCATTCGTAGTCGTAGGCATACATAATAATAAATAAAAACAATGTACTCTAACTATAATATTAGAGATTAAGGGTTTAATTTATAGCATTTGTTTAAAATAGGTATAACCTATTTTTTATAAATAATTAACTAAACTTTAATCGTTGGTAAAATGAACACCTTCTATGAAAGTATTAGCATATATAAATATGTCCCTCTTCACCAAGTAGCATGTCCCCTTACACTTTAATATGTATATAAATATAAACATTATTACATATTTCAAAAATTAAGGTTAATAACTTTATCTCTAGGGATTATTGTCTCTTTGACATATAGAGATCTCGTGGGACAATAGTCATATGTACCTTATGGATAAAATTATGTGTATTTGACTCTACATATATATACATGTAGATATGACCCCCTTAAAGCTAAATCTATTTCTTGGACATCCTTTATAGGTGTTTTGTGTTAAAAATAGCTCATCTTATTTTCTAAATAAGGTGATTATAAAAATCTCTATGAAGATTTCGCTTATCAATAAAGTCTCTGAAAGAACTCGTTGGCACTTGATGCCAAGATTTAAAGATGATCATGATCATTATGATAATCCTATTTCTCTTAAGTAACGAAAGTAGTTACTTAGGGTAGTTGCTTAACCTCATGCAGGATTATTTAGTAAGAACCATCTTTACACTAGTGATTAGGTCTTAAGGATTTCCTACAAGCTTGCAATGTGTAGTTACTTCGCTTAGGATTAACCTAGCTCAAGATGACATTTACAACTTAGGAAATAATGTAACAATACTTTCGAGGTCCACAGGTGGAGCCTTGGCCTTGAGCTCCTGACTAGTAACCAAGTGTACAACAATGTTTTCATTTTTACCATAATAGGTCATAAAGGAGGGATATCACACTTCGCTTGCTGACGGTTGAAACACCTAGCTATGTATTCAGCCACCTCATTCTTCATGTTTGGCCAAAATAAATCCTTCCTCGGCATAGTTATAGTCTTTCGGTAACCAAGATGTACTGAATAAGGACTTTTATGGACTTCATCCATAAAACCTTTAAACCTTTATTGTTTAAACTGCAATCTGTTATCAGATTTTCTGATATACTTTCAGCAACCCTTTGTTGTAATTCTTGATAATGTTTATCAATTTTCACTCCTTCTTCCAGCTAAATTTCCAAATCTATTTTGTAAGTGCTGATGGCTACCACAAAATCTGTTTTTGCATTTCTGCTCAAAGCATCAGCTACTTTGTTCTCTTTACCTTTTATATGTTGAATCTTGAAATCATAGTCGCTAAGGAAGGCTAACCATCTAGATTTCCTTGCGTTTAGATTAGGTTGATCCAACAAATACTTCAAACCTTTGTTATCTGTGTATAGTGAGAATTTGCTTCCTACTAAATGATGGCACCACATCTTCAAGGAATTTATAACAGCTGCCAATTCCAAATCATAGGTCACGTAGTTCTTCTCATGAACCTTTAACTTTCTTGATTCGTATGCAATAACATGTCCCTCTTGAGTCAAAACTCCTCCAAGGCCATCATTGCATGCATCGGTGCATACAATGAAGTCCTTGTTTGGATCAACAATCTTTAAAATTGGTGCTATGGTCAACAATTCTTTCAGCTTTTAAAAGTTGTCTTCACATTTCTTATCCCAAATGAACTTCTTCCCCTTTTTCTGTAAGGAAGTGATGAAATTTTCAATCCTGGAGAATCCTTCAATAAACTTTCAGTAATAACCAGTGATCCCCATGAATGACCGTACACCAGTCACATCTTTAGGGACTGGCCATTCGTTGATAGCTCTGATCTTATCAGGGTCAACTGCGATTCCATACTTAGATATCACATGCCCTAGGTACTGTATCTTATCCTTGAAGAATTTACACTTAGTGAACTTAGCATAAAGCTTATGTTCTCTTAAAACCTGCAGAATTATCTGTAAATGCTCCTCATGTTCTTCTTTTGTCTTGGAGTAGATCAAAATATCATCAATAAAAACAATTACAAATTTATCCAAGTATTTATGTAAAACATTATTCATTAGACACATAAAAGTTGTTGGAGCATTAGTTAGCCCAAAGGGAATTACTACGAACTCATAGTGCCTGTATCGGGTTCTAAAAGCAATTTTAAAGATGTCCTCATCTTTAATTCTGACTTGGTGGTATCCAGACCTCAAGTCTACCTTCAAAAACACCAATGCTCCGCGTAGCTGGTCAAACAGATCATCAATGCGAGGCAAGGGGTATTGATTTTTAATGGTCATTTTGTTCAATTGACGATAATCAATACATAAACACAAAGTACCATCTTTTTTCTTAACAAAAATTACGGGTGCTCCCCAAGGGGACACACTTGGCCTTATATAATTCTTACCAATCAACTCTTTCAACTAGAATTTTAATTCATTCAATTCAAGAATATTCATTTTGTAGGGAGCTTTTGAGTTTGGCACTGCTCCTGGCACCATCTCAATAGTAAAATCCAAATCCCTTTTCAGAGGAAATCCTGGAATTTCTTCTGGGAATACATCTAAAAAGTCTCTCAAAACAGGAAAGTCTTCTAGTTTAATTTGATCTTCTTTAGAGTTTTTCTCATCATGAATTATATTTATAGAAAACATCTGACAACCCTTTCTAACAACTTTCTTGGCTTGCATGGCAGAAATTTGTCTAATAGAAGTCTTCCTAGGAATCCCCTTTACTATTTTAGTTTCTCCTTTTTCATTAATACAAGTAAAGGTCTTTTCAAAACAATTTAGCACAACTCTATGATCTTCTAGACAATCCATACCAATCAGTACATCATAAGAAACCAAAGGTAAGACATTCAATATAACCTGTGTCTTTAACTGACTCAACGACACTTCACAATTTTTAACAATTTTTCTACCTTTCTTTTTGTTCCTGTTGCTAACCGAACCAGCCAAGATTTATCAAACTTCTCTACATTCCAATTCAACCATGGACACTTGATGATCCGCTTGTCGATTTTCCAAGGCTGCATGGATCCTGGGCATCTCTCTCCCGATATCACCCACTGTAGGTTCTTCTTGCCCTATTTGGATGTTTATGGCTATCCTCTTCCTGTTAGGACAATTTGATGCATAGTGCGGTCCCTGACATTCATAGCATGTCACAGGCACTTTCTGCTCATTGCTTTTTGCATTATTTGGCAGATTCCTTACATCTAAATTATTCTGGGAATTGCTATGATTTTTGTTATTCCCCTGATACTTTATGTTGTTGTAATTCTGCCTGTTACTTCCATTCTGTTTGCTAGAATTGAAACCTTTCTTCTTAAAATTTGAGTTGTTGGGTTTGTTGTTTTTCTAGTTGGATGATCCTTCTCTCTTCCTGTTCTGTTCGAAACAGAAGTTGGCCTTTCTCATGGCCTCCTCCAGGGTTTTTGGATTATCGTACTCAATTCTGTCCTTTACGTTATATGGCAAACAACTCAAGAATCTATGGAACTTAGGCTTTTCCTCCACAAAGTAATGTACATACCTTAGAAGGCTTAAGAACTTTTTGCATAATTCCTTAATACTCATGGAGCCTAATTTTAACTCATAAAATTCCTTGGCCTTTTCTTCGTAATACTGTTCTGACAGATATTTCTTTTTTAAGTACTTTTTAAAAGTCTGCCAAATTACATTCCTCTCCTTTATTCCTTTAACTCGTTTTACATCCTGCCACCAAATATCCACTTTACCTATCAGATTGTAAATTGCCATATTAGCCTTTAAAGTATCTGAGTAATCATAGATGTGGAAATACTTTTTCATACCATATAACCAAGCTTTGGCTGCCTCACCCTTTTCACTTTCACCATTGAAGGCAGGGGGTTTAATTTTCTTGAACTCCCCTGAAATCTTCTCGTAAGGCTTCGACTTCTTCCTTTTATACCGGTAGATCTCCTCACTATTATCACTAGAGTAGTTATACCTTTTTCTGTTACCGTCCATCCCCAAAAAAGAACTTCTGTCAGAGTATAGAATCTGTGTCTTTTTCTACCGCTATGGGTAGGACATAGCCTCCAATTCAGACTTCAAATCTGGTTTCTGTTCCCTTCTATTATTAAGCAATTTGTTTGTTAACATCTGATTTAGCTCATCTTGAGCTTTCAAAATTCTCCCATTTTCTTCCTTCATGGTTCTTATTTCAGTTTTCATACCTTTAATTGCCTCAAGTATTTTTGCATTTTTATTTAATTCCACATACACACTTGCTTCCTGATCCTATTCATGATGTTCAGGATTACTGTGATGAGTTTTATCTTCAGCACTGGCTTCAGGTCCTTCCATACCTGTAAAATAGTTAATATGTATGTACAACCAGTAAACAGAAAATCAAGTCAGTAACTTGTGTCTCCAACAAATTCAGCAGTGCCGCCTCTGCGCGCTGAGCCCGTTTAGGCCTAGTGTCAGAATGTGGGCTTTGATACCATATGTAACATCCCTAAAATTGAAAAAAAAAAAAAACTTTATTGAGCCATTTATTCGCCAATTAATATGAATAATTAAGAGTAATACTCACCATCCTACACTCAACGGATAACCATTAATATAGACTTTCTGGGATTACTTTCACTTAAGAACCAAATTATTTTTAAGCTGGTCATTAGTCCCTTATGAGAATGTAATTATTGCTTACACACTACTGGATAGGGACATCTTTCTGTCAATGATGCTTACTTAGCTTCTGCTAAGACTCTCTTCTTTGTATGATCAGGTTTCAAAGGTTTTCCATTTGTTGAAGCTAAAAAAAAACAATATCTATAAGCATAAGAAGAAGCAAAATGAAAGAAGGAGTTATAATAGTGGGAGGATTTAATTTATGTCACTAGCTCGGGGTTTAGAAATACCTATACAAATGGGGTCATAAGATTTTGACTTATCGCACAAATAAACTAATATGATGGCGTGGTCCCCAAGTTCCAAGGTGAAACCACCCACTTAAAAAAATATGCATTACTTTGCTCACATATAAAATACATTGTCCTACGAATCCAAGGTGTACTATCAAATTTTTCCATTCAAGGGGGGTGACAAGGCCATCCTGAGAATATCGATCAACCATATCAAAGCCATAAAATAAACTATACTAAAAACGAAGTCTATGATATTACTTTCGTGCCACTTCTAGGGAGATAAACTTTAAGTGTTGACCACTGCAATTCTATATCGATGCTCCAAACTATATTGGAGGGTAGAATGATCAAAGAGATAGTGGTTTACAGTTGTAATGGTTGTGATGCTACCAAGTGTTCGCTCCATATAGACACTCTTCCAAAACCTAAGTCATCAGTTAATCTCAAACATTTCGTCGTTATGATGGAGGTGGAGAGTGGTCTCGTGGCCGCCTCTGGCCTATGCAGGCACGTTGAGGTTTTCGAATGGGGTACCTCCTGGTGTTGTTGAGATGGAGCCACTTATGCATAAGGTAAACATTCTACTCTTGGCTCTCATTAACTTCTTTTGGGATAGTTTCATAGCTACGCCTAGCTTTGAATTTCACTTATATTTAAAATAGGTTTTGACCCCCATTTTCTTGGTCTCGTTTGTTGACAGGTAAGCCGATGCTTTCGAGAGAGAAGCCATGGAGAGGATGGGATGTGAATACCCCGATAAGCCTCAATGGCATTGTCTCAAGCTCAGTAGTGTTGGGGCTTTAACTTTCTTAATGGGGATTTATGTTCCACGTGTAATGGTTGTGCAAAAATTTTAGTCATCTAGGGTTTTCGTTTGACAATAGAGCACAAGCCCTAACATCTGGGCTCTACTGATAAGGATGAAGAGTTCTTGAGTAACTTAAGACCCTTCTAGGGCTCAGTGGAATTTTTTTTTTGGTAATTCTATGTACACTTCTAAGGCAAGAACCCAATGGTTCTAGAAGTGGATGTTGAAACGCCTTCTATGCAGAGTTTATAAATATTAAAAAGATACATTGAGGGTTCCAACTCTCGATTTAGAATGTATTCCATGCCAATGTTTGTATTTCTATGTAAATGATAAATAAATGGACTTTTTGTACAATTTTGCGAATCCATTGAATTACTTGAAATGATAATGCCGAAAGGCATCTCCATTCTATGCATGCTTGGAAAGGTAACCTTGGTTTAAGTGTTGAATTCTTTTTGCTTAGCAGTCTTGCTTCGGCTGTTGTCTCCCATGATTGCTTGCAGGATTGGTCGTAAGGGAAAATCGAACTGGGTGAAACATTTTCTTCCCAAATCTATAGCTAGGGTTTCCAAGCAAGGGTTTTTGTTTAAGTTTCAAAGGGAGTGGGCGTGTCTTCAACTTCTTCTCCCTACGTAGCTATGTTGCGACTTAGGAAGGGAGATTTGTGGTTTAAACAGGGATAACTGAAATCTCAAGTTGCAAGCTTTTAGGTCTAGGGTTAAGGCTCACAAAAAAGGGTTGGGGGTTTCTTAGCTATAGTCTGAACATGAGCATAACTACTCCAATTTTGATTTTTCTAAGAGATTTGGTATTGGGATACTTTCTTCTAGGTTTTGTGAAGAAAGAGGAAAAGAAAAGTCCATATAATAATCGTACATTTATTTCTTCTATTTGCAGTTGTTAAAAAGAAATATGCAACAAGGGTTAAATCTTTACCGTTTGCATGTGGCTTTCTTTAATACATGGTAAGAGTAAAATTCGTCGATGTGTATTATAAGCATGTAAATAGAAAATATATCTAATTGCAATACTTTAAATATTGGATGCCACTTGGTTTCTGTTTATTCCAAAAATAATGTTTATCTCCACTTCATTTTGATATAGAATGACTTTGCCCTTGAAATGACATAAGAATATCAATAATCACATAATATGATCTGCAATTATTAAAAGGATATTTATATATACATTTGAACTTGTTTGCATGCCCTTTTTATTCATCTCTACTGTACACTCCTAGCTGAGCTTTTGTATCAGACATAGTAGAGATAAAGGAATTTATATGCAGACTAGAATTTTATTTATGAAAATAAGCTTGTTGTAGGTACTCTTGTATTTATTTCCTGTAACCTTGTCTATTTCCTTAGCATAACTCAACCTGAACCGTACAGGGAAATAAGACTTACATAAACAGTAGGATGGAATGACACATGGTATAGTTAAGTATTTGCAACCACAAGTGTTGCAGATTGATTTATACATTCTGTTGCAGCTGAAATAAGAGTAGGCGTATATATATTTATTGGACTTTATACTTGCACCTATCAAAACCATATGAATATCTTATCTATAAACAATTAGGTCTGTTGACTTCTACATGATAACAGTATACTTATGTCTGCATAAACACTTATATTCACAGTATTTCTTTCTCCTAATTTTTTTATAGATATCTTCTATCTCTTACCAACAAAGAATACCTACAATGGAGTACACCATCCTATGGATGGAAGGAAAAATGCATGTAGACATATAAAATGAACCTAATAAAATTTCCTAGCTAGTTTAAATCTAACCTACTGCATTGTCTGGTTTTAAAAACAGTCTTAAATATGGATAAACATCCACAATGCATAGATAAAAACAGAACCTATTACTGTAATAGGGTGGAAAAAACCCAAGTGATGTTCCTCCCAACCATCCCCTGTAAAGCAGCCAAGCTACGTTCCCTTGAAGACCCCCGAGCCTGTCCACTAAACCACCAGGAGAAAGAATCTGGTAGGATCCTGACAATATCTGAACCTTCAGGAATCAAAGAGACTTGCTGCTATAAATCTGTGCTGCACTCTGCACAAAAACTAGTAGGCTTACTGCTACAATATTTCACTAGCTAACCCTTAAGCAAACCTCGTGTGGGCTTAGTTCTAACACCACAAGGTAAACTTGTCTTCCTCTTGGGAAAATCGAACCCCTTGTTCAAGTTTGCTTCTCTTTTTAACGAGTTCCTAGGTCTTTAGTGGATCAATTTTGTCATTAATGAGCCAACTGCTCAGCCTCCAACTCTCTGGTGATTCATGACCAAAATTATAGGGTAGTTGCCTCAAGCAACAACTAGGAATTTATTGCAGTTGCTGCCACTTGTCCATTGCCTCCAACACCAGATTCCATTCCTCCTTGTGGGCTAGTGGACACTCTTTAACAACCCGCTTGGGTGAGTGTCTCCTATTTTTCTTTATTAAATAATAATATTTGTCCATTATAGTCATCCATGACCACACTTGTTCATTAAATACAAAAACTTTATAATAAAAGTTGAACATAATATTTTCTCAAAAATAATTATTTGTCCAAATATTGGGGACGGGGTCCTTGTGGATATCAAGGGATAACTTGATAAGTGCAATGTAAAGAGAGGGGATACGTCTCCTATATACATGGTCAAGGTGATATACTTGTGGTTGGGTCACATGCACCTTACAATGAGGGAGAATCCACTTCCTGGTCGAAATCCTACACACATGATGAAAATACTTAAGCATAAGAGTGTTCATGATAAGAGATCTGATAGTGCAATCATTACTGTTAGGAAACTTATTGCACCTAGATAAATGGCCAAAAAATGGGTGTTGGATGAAGTTTTGGTGGGGATGGCGCCATGTAGAAGAGCTTGTGATCCTAATTGCGATGGTGTTGATAGATCACATTCAAATGAAGTTACAAAAATACCAAACATAGATGTTCAAAATTAGGCAGTTTGGCCTATAAATTGGGGTGGGGGGGATTTTTTAATTCATTTTTACTATTTAGCTTCAGATTTCCTAGAATTGTTTTTGTTGTTTTTGGGATATTTACCAATGGTTTTTAGTTCAGGGAGTTCCAAGAAATTTGTCATACCAATCTTGTCATTTCTAGAAGATTAGTATTCATATTAGGGATCCTAAAAATTCATATGATTGACAAGAGGGTTTTTCGAGTGGTTATGTGGATTTTGAAGGAATTTTCACATGGAATCACATATCGATTCCTCATATAGTTGTGCCCTATGCGATAGGTATACAATTTGAGTGTACGTGTTTATCACATGACTTTTCATGGCATAGTGTAGCGACTGGGCCATGTAGCTCCGATGCATGTTGTCCACATGGATATGAGGCTCATACCCACACACTCGCGTAAAGGTAGACATGTTGTCCCACATGATTAAACCATGTGAGTCATGGCTTTGGATTAGCATGGTTCCACACATCTATTTAGGGAAATGTCACATGGTTTTTGTATGTCTTTTGGTTTTATATTTTGTTAATTGTTTAGAACCAACATGATTTTCTTACATGGATTATGATTATAGATTGGTCGATACCAATCATGGATATTGAGTTACGTGTGCACAAATACACAGAGATGTTGGGGAAAATAATCTAGTGGTTTAGCAACAACTACGATATGTAGGGTTGTTGTAGTTCTTTTTCTGTTGATGACGAGATCCCGTGAGCACCTCATGAAGGAGATGCTTGGGATGTGGGATCACAAGCAGGGATGATTTGTTGTTGGCAATGAGAGGTTTACTCTTGAATGCAAAAATGTCGATTTTCTGATAGGATTTTTCAATTTGTGTGATTTTTTAGGAGACCCATCTTTCTCTTGGTTGCAAGTAGACTATTGATCAGTCGATTGTTTAGTATTGTGGTATTTTGTCAAGAGAAAATAAGGATCGAGGCATGGTTGTTAGTTTCCTAGTGGATCATGCTATGAGGGTGGTTGTGAGCATCATGCTTAGGGTGTTGGGGTTTTCATGGACCCATTGGATATTTGGGAGTGAACTCCATTTTTTGAAGTGGGTGATGGGAGGGACTCGAGTTGCCTAGGAACACATGTTATTGGTCAATATGTGAGCCCATATGACCAAGGTCACTGTGGAAGGACATGGGACATTCACCTATGGGAGTGTTAGGTGTTTCTATTTGTTAGAGTGGATTCCATCCATTTTCTCGTGTGTGGTTATGACATTGAGGGGGTTGATGGAGCCATATATGATTTTTTGGGGGTATGGTGATGCTCAGGGATGATGGTTGATAGGTTGGTCATGTGTTCACCTTGCACTATCTGCTAGAATCGTGACTATGGATTAGTGCCAGTAAGTAATATCCATGGAGTGGGATGGATTATTTCCATGATCTAAATTTTCCTCCACTAGGTCACGAGGAGTAGGATGCTTGAGGTGATTTTATCTTTATCATGCTTATATATACATTTCGTGTTTCCATTTACACCTATGTATGTTTTGGATGGTCATGTATAGATGAGACACATAATGTTTTGTATGTGTTTTGTTTGGTGTAGCTGTTGGACCTTTGATGCTTGTTGGGATACCTATGGGATCTAATTTACCTCCTAGATAGGAACTCCATTGGTGACATCAACCATAGGTATGGGTTTAATATATAGGGTAGTCTAGGTTGGTAGGGATGGCCTAGAAAGTGGGGACCTTGCCACTTCCTTGGTGGATGTAGAGTGGCACGTGTCTATCCTAATGGATGGAGTCGATGAGCATGGGTTCATTAACTCAGATGATTGGTGTATGGTCCCATATAAATTCCATTAGGGTTGGGATTGGGATGGTGCATGGTAATGCATCGGATTGATTTTATGGTTCACTCTCATTGGCTAAGAGAAGTGGCATAGTATCACCCCCCACCACCAACACAAACAACAAAAAAAGATAAACTAAAGAAATACCTGGAAAATTGACATATTATATTATGACATTTAGACCATGGCAAAGGGAGTCATCCAAATCTTAATAATATAAGATGTTGTTGTGCTTGCATTTGTCATCTTGATATGGACAGGTTGTATGCACCTCAATGTGTTTGGATAGCTTTTAACGTGATGATTATTGAGGTATAAGACCTAAGCTTTGATTTTAAGAAAATGATTTTGTTTAACTTCAGTATATTTCTAATTTATATTAACATACAATTATTAGTTTATATTAACATATAATTATATTAACAAATATTGAATTTAATTGTAATATTTATATTTATTTTTAAAATGCTATATATATATATATATATATATATATATATATATATATATATATATATATTGAATATTTAGTGTAGTGAAATGGAAGGCAACTTAGTGTGTATTCTATTTTTATACACTTAAGCACGTTTTTTAAAATGAAAATGTGCATGTATTATTAAAAAGTGAGAGTAACACTACAATAATATTTATTATATATAAGTATTTATATGATATTATGTATAAATATAAAAATATATGTTTATTATATATAATCATTTATATGGTATTATGTATAACTATAAAAATATACATGATAATGCGATAAAAAATAAAAATGACACTTCATCTCATTAAATAAATTAATAATAATAATAATGCTACTTACTTAATTATGGATTTTCCATTAGAGAAATTGTGGGTCGTTTTCCAAAGCAACATTGAATCTAAGGTTATAGATGGAGACCAAATGAGTTTTGTACATGTCACTGTGGTTTTGCTGTGTTTTTTTAATGTTAATGGTTTTTGTTAAACCGACAACCTAATATGATTTTTTTTTTTCAATCCTCTTGGCATTCTCATAGGATTGAGAAAAAATGGGCAGCATTTCTACTTGTCAAAACACATTTTAAAATAAAACCGGTAGCATTTATGTAGTGAAATGCTACTGGTTGACATAAACAAAATATTAATAATTAAAAAAAGTAAATACAACATAAATTTAAAACCCTATTTACATATTTCAAATGGTTTTTGGTTTTTGTTTTGGAATGGTTTTTTTTTTTTTTCAAATAGTATTTGGTGTCAATGGTTTTTTGTTTCAATCATGGTTTTTAGTTTCAATGGTTTTTGGTTTCGATGGTGGTTTTTCATTTTCAATGGTTACATTCTCACAAATTGATAAAAACTAAATTAAATTTACGCTTTGTTAAAAACACACACAATTTTATACAAAACAAATAAAATTTAGTTTTTTTTTTAAACAAATAACCAAAACCAAATAAAATTTAAAATTTGAGTTTTTTTTTTTTTAAATGACAGGTTGAATTCCACTTACCTGGTGGATTAGAAACCATGGATGCGAGGTGGAGTTGGACGTGGGGCGTGGGGTGGTGACGTGGATACGGATGCTTAGTCGAGGGCGTTCTCCCATCCTTCTCGATGTCGTTGCACTATCGTTTTCGAACAAGGCCATCCAGCCGGCGAGGCCCTTTTTTTTGTCTCAAGCCTTCGATTGAGCAATAGCTCGATCAAGGGTTTTAAAAACCCTCGATCGAGCTTTCAAAACCTCGATCGAGGGTTCAAAGAACAAGTTTTTTGGCTCTTGAGCGCCAAAAATGGTGCGCCACCTTCATGGAATCACCCATAACAAAAATGGATTTGATACCAATGTTAGGCACTAAATTTCCAAATTAACATAAAATAGAAAGAAAGAATAACTTGACATCTTAAGAAGGAAATAAGAGATGAATAAGAAGCCTCTTTGGAGGTGAAACTTTCTTATACAATGTATACAATGCACAATACAAGATGAGATGATTATACAAATGAATCTCGTTTATTATAAATAGGAGATTAAGTGATCATAATGCAACATACTACTCCACCCACTAATCCAACAACTGCACCACTTCTTGATCCTACACAAAATATTGCTTTATAATTTAGATCTCAAATATCTATATTCTAGAGCATACCTCGATTATTACATAGTGATTGATTTGATGCATATTTTACATGTATATTTGACATGTGTATTGATTTTGATATTATCATTCATGTATTTTCATATCATGTTGATGTAGATGTTGGTTGATTTATAAGATGTATTATGTGTATGTTAATGACTAACATTACTAATGATTTTTATTTTTAAATTAAATTTGAGATATATCTATCATTTAAATTTCAGAGGCCATATAATGTTTAAATATTTTTCAAGGTGATTCTTTGTGTGGATAATTTTAGGGGCTATATTTAGCCCATGGACTAAATTAAGGGGGTTACAAAATTTTAGTGGGCTATTTTCTAATATGGAAAGGGTTTTTTCAGCTAAAATATATTCGTCAAATATTTATTAGAAAAAATATAAATCCAAAATGGATAGCCTCCCATATATTAATGAGGAAAAGGAAAAAAGTATTTTTACCCTAGAAAACTGTCCCTCCAATCTATCTTTCGGCCCCAAATTCTAGAGAAATTGTAGTTAAATCATTCCTTCGCCCTTGATTTTCACAAATGCAGGTTCCCAGGGGTTATTTATCCCTCCCCTTTCCCTGTAATTTAGTTATATGGTTGCATTCGCCTGTATTTTTAGTCAATTTCATGTTGATACCTTCTTTGAGCCCTCGATTTCCAGTATTGGAGGGAAAATCAGGGGCAATTTTCTCTTATATAAATACTACATTGATTCATGCTTCACGCACTTTATATTTCACTTGCAAGGTGAAGGTTCTAGTTTATGTGATTCCACTTTGCATTCTTAGTTTCTTGACATTTTAATCTTCACAGAACTTCTCCATTGTCAAAAGCTCACATGTTGAAGGGGCATGTTGCACATGCTATTTATCAAAAAATACATGCTCACGTCTATTTTTATATCCACTAATTAACGTGGCATGCTTTTTATCCACACCTACAGTATATTTCTATACTATAAATTTGTCTTTCATCATGCTTTTTGTCATGGATGCTTTTTAAGGCCTATTGAATTCTAGCACACTCTTGATTCTTAGGGATCATTTGGTGTTGATAGGTTTTTAATATATCCCAGGAGTACTGGTTTGTTGAAGGAGTTATAGAGCTCAAAAGATATGATTTATTTTAGGCCTTGTCATATTTAAACCATCAACTGACATTTATTTGTTGTTAGTGGTTGCTACTCTTATTTGAGAGATGCCACATGGTTTTTATATATTGAAACTAAATTTGAACATCTTGTTTAAAATGTGCTTTTATTAGGATTTTCCTTTGCAATTATTATTGGATTTGAGGTTTTCATGAGAGTATGTATGTTTTTTTTTTTTTTCTATTGTTCATGTTTGGGACATTCATAATATAAATGAATGCACACTGACTATAATGGTGAGGATACAGTGGAATTGTCATTATTTTTGCATTGTCTTCCTGTAGAGTTGTCCAAAGTTCTAGTATATTCTTTCATTTGTATTGAGAAGTGCATGATTGATAGATTTTTTTATACGTATTTCCAAGTTCGATAATTTTATATGTAACCTAAATTTGTTGCGTTCGGTATTTGTTTTATGGTATTTTGTTTTATGTAAGGGTCATTCAAAAGTGAAATTTTTTTGGTGATTTGTTTGGATGCCTAATTTCTATCATCATCCAGAAATGGATCTAGTTATGTATGATGAATACATGATTTATTTGGAACACTATACCTAATTTCCATCATGATTATATATAATATGTACAGGGAATGTTTGACCCGAGATGTAGACATTCTGTTATTTGATATCTTGTCTTTTGCATTCAATGAGGGTGCTAAAATAGTCTTACCACATTTTGTATGCTTTCAAAAATTTCAAGGACATGGATGCAGACACCACCTCGATTTATCTGAGAAAAAGTAGGATTTAAAAAAGTAGTTCTAGTGGCATGTGTGATGATGCATTAATGTGATTTCTATTCATGTTAGTGTATGTTCTTATTTCTATTAACCATTGCAAGTTTCTAATTAACTCTAAAAATTTCAAATCAAATGACATAATTTAGATTTTGATTGAAAACAAAAGAAAAGGAAGAGTGGTATTCGTATCTATAAACAGATAAGCAAGTTATTTTTTTGCTTAGAGGGTAGCTTAAAAATAAGAGTCTTGGAAAATGAGCTGATTGGGAATTCATATATTGTATTAAGGTTGTGGGCTTCAATAATACCCCACATTGTAATAATGGTTTGTCGGTTCCATAATCACTCCATGGTGTAAAGTGTTTGATTCTATCAGTTTGTTAGTATGTCAATATTCGGGTCCCCACATGTTTGTTGGACCATTAAGGGACAAGATAACAATTGGATTCCCCACTTGCCCTAAATCTAGTTAGTGCAGTTGTGTTTCACCAACACCTTCAACTATGAGTAATCAAATACTACTTATCACATGTATAAATAAGTCCCTCCTCTCCCCATTCATGTATTTGTTCATTTGAGAGTCTATGAGTCGAGAGATTCTAGAGTTGAGGTTTTCTATTATTATGGTCTTCTATTGCACTACCTTAGTAATATGCATATTCAAAAGCTGAGTTTTCCTAGAAAAATATTCACCAAGACATTACAAGGTTTTATAATTCAATGAAAGATTCAACAAGTTTTACAATATTTAATAATCCAGTGAAATATTCACCAAGATTTTACAATATCTTATAATTTAGTGAAAGATTTTCCAAGATTTTTCAAGATTATATAATAGAATGAAATATTAGCCAAATAATTATATATAGACATTATATTATTGATAAAATAGCCTTCAATTTTTTCTATATATTAGCGAGATTTACCCATTTATTATACATATAAATTTTGGCGAGTTTCTTAAAATTATCCCTGATTCTTTATGATCCACGAAGATGTAATATGTTTATTAAACACATTTACAAACTTAATGGCACCGAGACTATCCAGGTGCTCTACGTCCCAATATGGGTGAGATGTTGTAACACGTAACATTGTGAATGTTATGTAGCATGACAATCCCATTAAAAAAGGAAATAAAAGTGCAAATTACGTGCGATTAAAAAAAATTATATATTAATTTCACCTTAAATTTAGATATATCAAATAGTAGAGGGATCAAATATTTTCAATGTAGCTTTTTTCTTAATGTATAAAAATTTAAGGTAAAAAAAATATAGACCTCAAGAAATTGGATCCATCTCGGTGTTTGATAGATCCGAGTTTAAGATGGATCTATGCTTGTTGAATAATTCAATCAATGATTGAACAATTGAATTAAATTTTTAAATCATATTTTTCAAAAATTATTGTTAATTATTTTTATTAAACTTATTATTAATATTGATAAACATAAAATTATGATAAGCTAAATCTTAATTATTCCTTTATTTTTAATAGAGATAATATATTTCTTATTAAATCATGGAAAAAAACTAAATGAAATAGATGATTTATTTTTAAATTAATTTGTTTCGACAAATATTCCATTAATTCATAAAAATAATTATAGATTTCTACAATAATAGTTGTTCATATTGTTTTTATAAAAAGGATAACATATTACATATTAAATCATGAAATCTATATCTTTATAATCAAATTAAATATTTTATTTAAAAATCATAAAACTAATTCTAAATTTTTATATTAAATAAGAAATAAACAAATAAATGCTTTCAATTGGTCTTCATGTTAATAATTGTTGACATTAATTTTATAAAATAGAAAGTATGTAAAACTTATACTTTAAAATGATTGATAATTCAAACACTTTGAAATTCCATATATATATATATATATATATAATATGATGGTTGTAAATGAGTGTTAGTTTTCCATATCCCACATCATTAAAACTAAAATCATTTTTAATTATTTTTTTCAAATTGTTGAAGCTAATTTCTTAAATATGTATGTGGAATCATGCTACTTATACGTTTATTCTCTACCATGATTTGGGATGTCCAATTGTCTAAATAATAGTCATTACATAAGTGTAAAATCTAAGTAAATCCATGATAATTAAGAACACATATGGAGTTGAAAAATGATAGAGAATCATAGTAAAATGATACTTCCACAATGTAAATGCTGAATTAAAATAAGTGCATATCACTTTTGATAGCATTTTTGTTCTCAAAAACATGTTGTAACCTTGAATCATGTCATAATTCAAACCACCAATCTTTATCAAACACATTCATGTAAAAACACTTGGTTGCACTATTTTGGGAAATCATAAAATTTCTTTTCATCCCACACCTTTTTACCCTTATTATATTCTAAACATGATGGCTAGAATTAGTAGATTGATTGAATTCAACTTCCACTCTAGAGTCAAGTGTGACATGTTTATCAATGTATGTCCACATAAATGAAAAAAATACATTTATAAAAATGTGAAAAAATGATATTATGTGTTTACTAATATAGCCATTAAATATAAAAATGTACTATTAAAATTCAAAAACATAATTAAAATTAATAATATAATCATTATATATTTTTATTTTTAAGTTTTAATTTCTTTAATACAAATAAATTTAAAATAAATGACAATATATTATTAAATTCAAAAACATAACTAAAAATAATAGTTAATAGTGCAAGTATTGTATACTTTTATTTTTAAATTTTGATTTCTTTAAAACAAATAACTTTAGAATCGCACATCGTTATCCTACACTCTTACTTTAATAGTTGAGCAAACAAGTTCTATAATCTTAAGCTTATACTTTATTATATTTAAAATTCATTATTTTATTACATGTCCATAGATTTGAACATTGAATTGTTTTTATTACATTGTCCATAGATTTGAACATTGAATTGTTTTTATTACATTGTCCATAGATTTGAACATTGAATTGTTTACATAAGATCACATTTATTTTATCAAGTTCTATAATCTTAAGCTTATACTTTATTATATTTAAAATTCATTATTATATTACATTGTCCATAAATTTGAACATTGAATTGTTTGCATAAGATCACATTTATTTTATTAAATTCTATAATCTTAAGCTTATACTTTATTATATTTCAAATTCATTATTATATTACATTGTCCATAGATTTCAACATTGAATTGTTTGCATAAGATCACATTTATTTTATGGCCACGGTGGTTCATAAGAATGATTATGAACTTATCTTATTGCTACTTTTTTATTATTATCAAGTTGTCAACTTGTTATAAGAAACGGTTGGATTCCATAAACCATGAGCATCAATGGGCTTATAATAGAGTTTTAATGAAATGTGTATTGGCCCGTCGGATCTAATCAAGTGGCTCAAAAGTTAAATTTCTGTTCCGCAACAACATAACGGCTAGATCTTGAGAAAAAGCTAGCATATGCTATGAAAAAAAGCTGACAAAAAAGCTAACATAACGGCTAGATCTTGAGAAAAAGCTAACATATGCTATGAAAAGAAGCTGACAAAAAAGCTAACATAACGGCTAGATCTTGAGAAAAAGCTAACAAAAAAGTTGACGCAATAGCGGGAGATGATCGAAAAAAGCTAACGTAACAACTGGATATTGTGGAGAAAAGCCGATTTTCCAATTTCCCATTGGTTTAAATCGTGTAGGCCCTCGATTCTCTTTTCCGTGATTTCTGCCTGAAATAACTGAAGAGGGCTCCCATTTAGCAGTTATTGTTTGGTGGATTATGTTTGTTCTCTGTGTAGCTTGTGGGTATTGTTCTGTGTATGTGAACCATTTGAAGGTCGAGAGGCAGCTGCAGATCTGTCTGTGTTTGTGAACCAATTGAAGGTCGAGAGGTAGCTGCAGATCTGTTTGTCTAGGTCGAGAAGCAGCTGCAGATGCATCATGGAAGGCGGCATGCCGGAAACCCAATTGTTGTGAATCCTCTTATAATGGGTAAGATTTCTCTAATAACTTCTTATTATGTGTCGAAAACCGAACGTTCAGTATTAGTATGATGTGCCATTAATGTTGTAATGGTTACTAAATTTGTCAATTTTTGCACTTATAGGGGTTCTTAGAGTAAATGGACTCTCATAAAAAGGTTTTTCAGCTTCTGCGTTAAATAATAATACCATCTGATTTATATACTGCAACAGGATTCACTGGCTTCGGAAGTTTAGGTTTGTCGGAATCGTTATGTCTCATATGAGTTCATATCTGATCTAACGAGGGCACGCTTGGATGGGGACCTACGTTCTTTCATCAACATCTATTGCAATGTCCTAATAGATCCCTAGGAGCATTTTCACCAGCATAAATATTTTCTTCTAGCAGAAGAATGGTTATGGATGGAGCCTCTGTTCCGCTGAACAGGTACATACTATACATTTTCCTATTTATATATGCATAAATGGTTTCTGTTTTGAGAAAAGTAATAAGAAGGATGTATTGCTTTCGTTTTTTTTAGCAAAATAATAAAAGGAATGAATGAATCTCAATGTGTAATCCCTGTAACGTTTCTCTGTTTCAAAAATATCATGTAATCTCCCTGTTTTAGTGCTCTTACTGTGAATAAATTTAATAACATGCCTACTCCCAGCTGTTCATTCTTTTCTCACTTATTTTCAAAGCATTTCCGACTCGTCTTTGGATGCCAAAGCGGGTGCTGAATTATTCTTGTTAAATTTCTTGTGGAACAAGTTTAGCCTCAGCGACTTTGAAGGTGTGACACAAGAGTCATGTAAAAATCGTTATAGGACTAGTTTTTTCAAAGCACACCGAAGACAGTTTACTTTCCCTCGAAACCTGTAATTGTGTGATTTGTCATTCGAAACCTACAATAAATTATGTTTGCAGGAATCTACACCCACCGACCAAGGAACGCAGAAGCTATGTAGCTCGGGATTTCATATCTCATTTTAGTTGTTTGCATGCATTTTAGTTGTCTTTTCAAACTGTCTATATATCACATGGTAAAGACCTATCTCTTTGATCATTCCTTTCTTGCAAAGTTAATATGGGGAGCAAGTTGGAACTCCTATCCTTTCTTTCATTTATAATCTAAGAACTCCACCAACCCACCAAACCTTAAAGCATTCATATGTATTGAAAGCTGCCGGGCAACCCCACAACCCAGACCATTTGCAACATGTAAATCTCCACTCTGTTGATGACCTAAGTAATGTCCATGCAACAATCTCCAAAGCAATCCTATATTTTAGGATAAGTTATGCTTTACAGAAAAGGGTGTCTGTTTTTCTTTTCTATCACAAACTATCTATTTTGTAGCGACAAACAGTTACTTTATGCCTAAACACGAATATTAATCAGTCCATAAAATCCATTCCATTTCTGACCGAAATTACAGAGGTCACATCAACATCCCCACTTCCCAGAGTAATGGTTTCCATGTCCAACACAGCTTTTAGAAGAGTTGAAATTTAAAACAACAGACTATAATAATTATTTTATATTATTTTTCTTCGGAAGACGAGCCTTTCAATTCAAGATTGACCGACGATCACACACTTTAATCTGAGCAATTTTTAATGGCCTATTTAGTTAGCAATATTTGAATGATATTCGTCAAACATACTTGAACATATTGCTCCTAATATTCTAAAAATTATGTTACCTGTCCAAAGTGCAGGTATAAGAAATATTAAGTTCTTCTTGGATCTTCCTTTTAGAAGTCTAGGTATAAGAAACATTAAGTCATAAATTGATTTTTGAAATTATAATTTTTTTTATCTAAATAAGCATTAAAGTTTTTTGGACATTAAGAAGCTTTAAGTTCTTTTTGGACTTTGTAATCTTATTTTTAGAGAGAGAGTTCTTCTTGAACTTTATAATTTTTCTTTTAGAAGTTTAGGTTTAAGAAACATCAAGTTCTTTTTGAATTTTATAATCTTCTTTTTATCTCAATTTATGTATAAGAAATATTAAGTTATTTCTTACATTTATAATCTTCTTTTTAGAAGAATATCCAAATTTAGGTATAAGAAACATTAAGAGAGAGACCATTAAGTTCTTCTTGGACTTTATAATCTTCCTTTTATAGTGTTATCATAATTTAGATATAAGAAACATTAAATTCTTTTTGGACTTTATAATATTTTTTTTCAAAAGTTATCCAAATTTAGGTATAGAAACATGATAGAAAGAGACATTAAATATTCCTTTTAGAAAGTTATCCAAATTTAGGTAAAATAAGCATTAAGTTCTTTTTTTATTTTATCCTCTTCTTTTTAGAATGTTATCCAATATTAGGTTTGAGATTCAGGTGGAGGGGAGAGAGAGAGAGAGGGGTGGGGGAGGGGGGATGCAGAGGGGAAGGGGGGGAGAGAGAGAGAGAGAGCGAAGGGGGCAGGGGCGCGTAGTGGGATTGAGAGAGAGATGGGTCTAGGGGGTGGGGAAGGGGAGTGAAAGGGAGAGAGAGAGGGGTCAAGGGGGAGGGGCAGGGGAGCAAAAGGAAGAGAGAGAGGGAGGGAGAGGGAGGGAGAGGGAGAGAGAGAGAAAGAGTGAGAGACGAGAAGCAAGAGAGAGAAGGGAGGTGGGAGAGAGAGAGAAAGAGTGAGCGATGAGAAGTAAGAGAGAGAGGGGGGATGGGAGAGAGAGAGGGGGGGGGGATGGGAGGGGAAGGGAGACAGAGAGGGGGAGAGGGGGATGGGTAGTGGGGCAGGGAGAGTGGGGGGGAGAGGGACCAAGAGATAAGGGGGAGGGGGAAGGGAGAAAGGTAGGGGGGGTATACAAGGTTGAGAGAGAGGGAGAGGGGAGGGGAAGAGGAGGGGGAGAGGGGATGTGAAAAAGAGACAGGGGGGGAAGCGAGAGAGAGAGAGAGGGGGGGGGGACAAGAGGGGGAGAGAGAAAGGGGTTGAGGGGGAAAGGTAGTGGGGCTGAGAGAGAGAGAGAGAGAGAGAGAGAGAGGAGGGGATATAAGGTGGAGAGGGATGGAGGGGGGGGATGAGAGGGAGATGGGAGGGGAGGAGGAGGGGGAGGGGGGTTGATAGAGAGAGAGGGGGGGGTGAAGCGAGGGATTGATCGAGCAAGCGAGAGAGAGAGAGAGAGAGAGAGAGAGAGAGAGAGACGTGGGGGACAAGAGGGGGAGAGAGCAAGGGGATGGGGAAGGGAGAGAGAAAGAGAGAGAGGGGGGGACAAGATGGGGAGAGAGAAAGGGGAGGGGGAAGGGAGGGAGAGAGAGAAAGGGGGAGAGTAGGAGGTGGAGAAGGGTCGAGAGAGAGAGGGGGGAGGAGGAGGGGAAGGGGGGAGAGAGGGGGTGGGAGAGAGAGAGAGAGGGGGGGGGGAGGAAGGGGAGTGAAAGGGAGAGAGAGTTGTCTAGGGGGAGTGGGAGAGGGGGATGGAGAGAGAAAGGAGGGATGGAGAGAAAGAGGGGAAGAGAGAGTGGGGGGGAGAGGGGCCAAGAGATAAGGGGGACGGGGAAGGGAGAGAGATAGGGGGGTATACAAGGTTGAGAGAGAGGGAGAGGGGAGGGGAAGAGGAGGGGGAGAGGGGATGTGAAAAAGAGACATGGGGGGAAGCGAGAGAGAGAGAGAGAGGGGGAGAAGAGGGGGAGAGAGAAAGGGGAGGGGGAAGGGAGGGAGACAGAGAAAGGGGGAGAGCAGGAGGTGGAGAAGGGTCGAGAGAGAGAGGGGGGAGGAGGAGGGGAAGGCAGGAGAGATGGGGGGAAAGAGAGAGAGAGAGAGAGAGAGAGAGAGAGAGAGGGGGGGGGGGAGGAAGGGGAGTGAAAGGGAGAGAAAGGTGTCTAGGGGGAGGGGGAGAGGGGGAGGGAGAGAGAAAGGGGGTATGGAGAGATAGAGGGGAAGAGACAAAGAGAGAGAAAGAGTGAGCGAGGAAAAGTGAGAGAGAAAAAGGGGGGAAAGAGATAGAGAGAGGCGGGGGGGGGGGAGGGAGACATAGAGAGGGGTTGAGGGGGAAAGGTAGTGGGGCTGAGAGAGAGAGAGAGAGAGAGAGAGAGAGAGAGAGAGAGAGAGAGAGGGGAGGGGATATAAGGTGGAGAGGGAGGGAGGGGGGGATGAGAAGGAGATGGGATGGGAGGAGGAGGGGGAGGGGGGTTGATAGAGAGAGAGGGGGGGTGAAGCGAGGGAGTGATCGAGCAAGCAAGTGAGCGAGAGAGCAAGAGAGAGAGAGAGAGAGAGAGAGACGTGGGGGACAAGAGGGGGAGAGAGAAAGGGGATGGGGAATGGAGAGAGAAAGGGGAGGGGGAGCGGGAGGGGGGGGGAGAGAAAGAGGAGGGGAGGGAGTGGTATTGGAGAGGGAGGGAGAGAGGGAGGGAGGGGAGGGAGAGAGGGAGGGAGGGGAGGGAGAGGGGCAGAGCAGAGGGAGAGTGAGGGAGAGAGGTAGTGTGTGTGTATGTGTGTGAGAGAGAGAGAGAGAGGAGGGGGGAGAGAGAGTGGTAAGGGGGATGAGAGAGAGAGAGCTGGGGGGGATAAGAAACAGGGGGAGAAGTAAGAGGGGGAGAGGGGGAAGGGAGAGAGAGAGGGGTCGAGGGGGATGGGTAGTGGGGCTAAGAGAGAGAGAGTGTGTGGGGGGGGAGAGGAAGGTGGACAGGGGCCAAGAGAGAAGGGGGAGGGGAAAGGGAGAGCGAGAGGGGGGGGATACAAGGTGGAGAGAGAGAGGGGGGGGGTTGAGAGAGAGAGGGGAGGGGAAAAGGAGGGGGAGAGGGGATGTGTGTGAGAGAGAGAGGGGGGGACAAGAAGGGGAGAGAGAAAGGGGGAGAGTAGGAGGTGGAGAGGGGTTGAGAGAGAGAGGGGGGAGGTGGAGGTGAAGGGGGGGAGAGATGGGGGGAAGAGAGAGAGAGAGAGGTGGGGGGGAGGGGGAGGGGAAGGGGGGTGGAAGAGAGAGAGAGAGAGAGGGGGAGAGGGGGAGAGGGAGGGAAAAGAAATATGGGGGGCATGGAGAGAGAGAGAGAGAGAGAGAGAGAGAGAGACTGAGTGATGAGAAGCGAGAGAGAGAAAAGGGGTTGGGAGAGAGAGAGAGGCAGGGGGAGGGGAGGGGAAGGGAGAGAGAGAGAGGGGTCAAGGGGGAGGTGTAGTGGGACTGAGAGAGAGAGAGAGAGAGAGAGAGAGAGAGAGAGAGAGTGGGGGGGTGAGAGGGAGGTGGAGAGGGGCCAAGAGAGAAGGGGGAGGGGGGAGGGAGAGAGATAGGGGGGTGATACAAGGTGGAGAGAGAGTGACAGGGGGGGATGAGAGGGAGAGGGGATGGTAGGAGGAGGGGGAGAGGGGCTGAGAGAGAGAGAGGGGGGTAAAGCAAGAGAGAGAGAGAGAGAGAGACGTAAGAGCCAATAGAGAGAGAAGAGCGGAGAGAGAGAGAGAGGGGTGGGACAAGACAGGGAGATAGGAAGGGGATGGGGAAGGGAGAGATAAAGGGGAGGGGGAGGGGGAAGGGAGGGAGGGAAAGAGGGAAAGAGGTGGGAAAGAGTGAGAGGGGGAGGGGGAGCAAGGGGGAAATATTCATATAGGGAAAGGGAGGAGGGGAGGGAGTGGTATTGGAGAGGGAAGGAGAGAGGGAGGTTGGGTATGGTTAGAGAGAGAGAGAAAGAGGGGGGGAGAAAAGGGAGAGTTAGGCAGAGAGGGAGTGTGTTAGCATTCAGATTGTGCCAGGTTCTGTGGCAAGTTTCATGGAAATAAAAGTGCTTCGTGTTAATCAAAATCCGCGAAGGGAGAGCCAACTCTTGGGCCACATCCTCGGAGAAGGAAGAATTTGAATTATGAGTGATAGATTCATACTAGGGCATGGTAATGTTAGGAGAAAGCCTCGTGTCCATGCTATTTTCGATGCATAGTGGCAGGTAAAAAATGCTAGACATAGAAAGATGCATTTATGGATGGTTCAGATCAAACGCCCCGAAGATCGACGGCCCTGAGCGCACGGCGCAAATGAAGTGGTGGGAAATCTAATGCATGGGCGGGCTTGAGCTGGCGGGGAAGTTCTTAAAGCAATTCATGGCGAAGATTAGTAGGAGGAAAGATCTACGGTGTACAGCCATCGTGTTTATCTAACTTGTGTGAAATATGTTATGTTTCAAATCACCGGGGTCAGAGTAAGTGTCATGCACCTATCAACGGTGCAGATCTACTGTAGGCGAATCAACGGTCTAGGATGACTGCGCTGATTTTACTCATGGGTAGGTTAACCCCGTCTCAAATCACCACGGCAGGTAAAAGATGCATCATCCGACGATCAAGATTTGAGCGAAGACGAGACCAACGGCTAGGAATGCTTTGAAAGATCAAATAGCCGATTGGAATAGTTGTGTCGCTAAAATGGAAAACTACGGAGGCTGAAATCTACCATCCCGATCCAAGCTCAAGTTTTGATAGGTGAAAGACACATTTGCTAAAGATCAATGATTGCCGCGTGGGCTAAGCCACCTCGGCGCAGCTAGGTGTCCTTTCTGTATGGCCCAAAAAGTACGACCAAATATGTCCGATGTCATTTCAAGCCTTAGTCATCATGCCAGATCATTTGGAGGGTCCAGTCAGAAAATCATAGTGGAATGATTCGCATGGGAATGTCGTCATTATGAGTTGTTATAAACCTGATCTCCTAGGCTCGCAAATCACATTTGAAAAAGGTGGCGAGTTCCTCTATCTTGGTATTGTTTGCAGTTTGTATCAGAGCATGGAGAGAAAACAAGGAGTCGAAGTAGTAATTATCACAGAACATGTGTTTTTCGAGATGGAGGAAGAACATGTTTATTTACCTCCCATAGTTCGCAGTCGTGTGGAAGATAGTTCCATCTACAAATCAAAAGATCCCTAGGAAGGATAGACAGATTGGAGTATGCAACAGCAGAGAAAGAGGGAAGGAACCTATGAAGAAAATGAGCAAGAAATCGGCCAAGAGGTGAAAATTATCAAGGATCTAATAGTCCCTACAAAAGGGGTACCTTCTACTCCTCTACCGAAAAGAACCCAGGCAGAAAATTCTTTCGATGTGGGTGATTTTCTTTATTGGTATGGTCAGGTGAAAACCCAAGACTAAGGTGGCAACATTTTTATGTTATTTACATTTCACCACCCGGAAGGTCTATCTATTGGCTACATGGGTACATTCCTTCTCTCCAATTTTGAAGATTAAGGCAGTCCATAACCTATTTTGAAGTGCGGTATGGCTTAGTGGTGTATGACATTGGTAGGATCAACTGGGTTTGGTCTGTTATAGGTAATTTTCTTTTCTACATCGAGCTATCACAAGTGATGAACCAGGCCTGGTAAGCAGCAGTTCCATCTTTACATATTTTTGTTAGGCATGAAGATTTCAAAGGCTCATCTACGAAGTCATTCGATTGGAATGGAAGCCATAAGCTGGGGCAGTTTCTTGTTGTTTGTGTATTTTGTTTAAAAGTAATTTGGCCATGTAATGAAACAGCCACGCAATTGTAAATGGCATTTAAGCATGCCTCGTAGATATTTTGTTTTGTAATAGTGACAACAAACAATGCCTTGATTGGGCTATTAGATAGGTGTGATATGGTTGGAACTGTTTTATGTTCAGAAGTAGCCGACCCTAGAGCTCGGAGACATCTATAAATACATTTGTAATCGAAGGCACAAGGATTGAAAATCTTATTTGAAATCTTTTGGTATTTCGAGGATTAGTCTGTAAGACATTTTTGAGCTGTTTTAATAAAGTTTGCAAAGTTGAAGCCTGCATTTTTGACAAGGATTCCTGCGTAATTGGTCTGGTAGTCTGTATTTTCCTTTTTCCCATGTGAGATTGTGTTTCTCTCTTTGTTGTTCCATTCTATGTTATTTCTTTCATGCTTGGATCAGGATAATGGCTAAGTGGAATTCATAGAAGTTATGCTCTTCTTAGCTTTTTCCAAGTATTTCACCAACCTATTCTAATAAAGTTGATGTAGGATTCATCTTGGTATGCCTTACATTGATGGACTGTTTCTTTCCTCTTCTGTTCCACAAATTAAATCTCTTTGACTACTAGCTGCTTGCTACCTTGCCCTTGTAAATGTGTTTGCAGAACCTTTGTGAATGATGTTTCAGAGTTTGTTAAATGTGACTCCATTGCCCAAACAAAATTCATATGTTTTCAACCAAACAGTGCTTGAATCATTTTTGTTCCAAACATAAATTTGATCTTCTGTATAATTGTTGTAATTGAATATCTTGGCCGTGAATGCTTGTGTCTCTTTTTCATTATTGACAATCTTGATTATTCCACTCTTTTCATGAGATTTTAGAGAGAGCCCTCTTTGTCTTTGTTGGGACAATAGCATAGGCCAAAGATTCGTTAGTGGTTACCTAGAATTACCCTCTTTTAGCCTTGGGGGTCAATTTCAGTGTTAACAAATTGGCACCGCTGCCGGCGAACTAAATGCTTCATCATCCTTGGGAGAACGACAAAGGGGCAGATCTGACTGTTGATGGTGAACAAAAATCATACAATCAACAGGTTGTACCATTCACCTGGATTCAATTCAAGTTGTAGACTCCACTGGAGAACGAGCTCAACAGCCTTAAAAATGGAAGATTCAAGGTTCAGATATCAAAGCATCAGTCCCTTCAAAGAAATCTTGTTCTTCTGTATCAATCTCCTTTTACCTCTATGTATATATATCAAGAAAATTTTGTTCCATCGAAGACATCTAAGTCATGAGAGACTCAGTTTGTATATCCTTCTCTAGATCTTACAGATGTATATCCTCCTTTAAACCCTAGAAATGATCCCATTCTTTCTTCTAAAACATACAAGATCCATGGCCAACCTTGCAAATCCCATGAGAATGAGGCTGAAGAGTTTCCCCTTGTACATATTCCTTTTCCTCCCAGATCTTAGCTGAGATATGGCCCTTTAAAGATGCCCCCTTTTCTTCATGAATACCCTCCCAAATACCACAGATACCTTCCCAGATTTGATGGAGAATCTGAAAAGCTAACTACTGAGAAACATATTCAAAGCTTTGAGCATTTTCTAGATCTTTTTGAAGTGGAGCATGATGATCTTTGTATGAGGGCTTTCGCCCAATCCTTCCAGGGAGATGTCAAGAAATGGTTTGGCCATTTGCAGCTTGAGTCTATAGACACATGGTAGGGTTTTTCTGATGTTTTCTTGGAATTTTGGGGTAAGAGAAGGTCATGGGACTTAGTGCTTTCAGAATTTTACTCCATGAGAATGCAGGAAGGGGAAATCATGTCCAGCTTTAACAAAAGGTTTGCAAGTTTTTATTATGATATGCCAAGGGAAATTCGACCCCTAGAGAATGCCGCCAAGTTACACTATGCATCTATCTTTCCTTATGATTTATCTTTTCTTCTTTTGGAGAGAAGGTCTTCAAATCTACAGCATATGTTTATTGATTCTTTGGAGGTTGAAGAAAACCTTAGAGTGTCTGGAAAATTATCAAGTAAAGATAACGATTAAAATATTGAAGCAGAATCCGGATTCGAAGAGAGGCATGAACAAGGAGAAATTGCTTTGCATTCCAGTCTTTCCCAGGATGTACAGAGAGATGACCAACCTGGTGATGTAACCAAAGAAGGTAATTATGATTCGTTTAAGGAAAATTACAATCAACCTGCTAAAATTTCTGGTGGTAATGATATTAAAAAGAATTCCAGTCCACCTAAGTATGATGAGTATGATGATTATGAAGAAGACTGCTTGGGTATTGAGTCAGCTGGAAACTTTATAGATTCCAGGACAGTTAGTGAAGAAAATATGATCTATGTCCATGATCAAACCTATGAAAATAAACATGCTAAAAGTGATTTCTCACCCCTTTGTTATGCCTCATTTGAATTGATAAAACAAAGAATCAGGGCTTCTAATAAATAAAAAAAGTCTAAAATGGAAAGCTTCCAATTCTTTTTTGAGAGTGATGATAAAGAGGAGAGGAAAGTGTGTAATAAATCCCAAGAAGTAGAAATTTTCCATAAAGAATAGCAAGTTCCCAATTCTGATATTTTAGATGAAATTGGTGATGACCTTCATATCTATGTTCCCGAGAGGGATGAAAATTTTCTTCAGTTTTTCCAGTTGTCATACGATTCAGAAGAAGATCAATATAGTCAGATGAGCTTTTCTCCATGTCATTCGACTTCAGATTGTTTTTACCTAGAGAATTGTTTTCTTTAATACATTTGAAGGTAATGATGCCATTTCGATTGAAACCCAAGAAGAGCTTCAGTTCGATCAGGATGATGTACATATGTTCGGTTGTCCAATACCTCCTTACAGAGAAAATGAATATGCTTTTCAAAATCTTTATGAAACTCAGTTTGGCAGATGGCAAGTAGAATTTCATTTTGATTGACCTTGTTGTGACATATATAATGCGAACAATCAACAAGAACCTGTTGAAGAGACTCTCCTGATTGGTCATAAAGATGTAAGACACTTCCATTTTATTGAAGATCCTTTTGCTAAATTGCTGGAAACATCAGAGAAGATGGAGGCTATGTTGTTCAAGAATGCAGGGATTGAAAAATATTTTCAGTTGGGGATATTATTTGCTAAATTTTTTTTTCAGGTTGGAGAGGCTGAATCCAAATTTCAGTCTAGAAGTCATTTTCTTGACTGGCTTTATTGGGAATATGTGATCACCTGATTTGGCCCTTATGCTTAGCAAGTAGGGTAGGAAATAATTTGTATATGAATAAGCTTGAAGGTCAAGCATTTTCATTGATTTCAGTAAAGTAAGATAGGTAGGAAGAATAAGTTTGCTCAGCAAGAATTTTTAGTATATACAGTCTTAATTTTTTCAGTTGCAGTTTTCATATGAAAGATAGGTTGCAGGTTGTAGTTGATAGGGTTGGGAGCCACCCAACGGATCAAGCACTTGTTCTACATGTTCTTTGCTACCTCACAGGGAGGATAGCATCCCCAGCTGGAGACAGTTGTTAGCACTCAAATTGTGCTAGGTTCTATGGCAGGTTTCATGGAAATAAAAGTTCTTTTTGGTCATCAAAATCCTCGAAGGGAGAGATAGCTCTCGGGCCACATCCTCAAAGATGGAATAACTCGAATTACGAGCGATAGATTTATCCCAGGGCATGGTAATGTTAGGATAAATCCCGGTTTCCATGCTATTTCAGATGCATAGTGGTGGGTAAAAAACGCCAGACACAGAAAGAAGCATGTATGGATGGTTTAGATCAAACACCCTGAAGATCGACGACCCCGAGCGCACAGTGCAAATGAAGTTGTGGGAAATCTAACGCATGGGAGAGCGTGAGTTGGTGGAAAAGTTATTAAAGCAATTCGGCAAAGATCAGTGGGAGGAAAGATCTATGGTGTACAGCCACCGTGCTGATCTAACTTGCAAAAAATATGTTATGTTTCAAATCACCGCGGTCGGAGTAAGCGTCGTGCACCTGTCAATGACGCAGATCTACCAGAGGTGAATCAACAGTCTAGGATGATTGCGCTGATTTTACTCATGGGTAGGTTAACCGCTTCTCAAATCGCCATGGCAGGTAAAAGATGCATCATACGACGACCAGGATTTGAATGAAGATGGGACCAATGGCTAGGAATGCTTTGAAACATCAAACAGAAGATTGGAACAGGTGTGTCGCTAAAATGGAAAACTACGGAGGCTGAAATCTATGGTCCCGATCCAAGTTCGAGTTTTCACAGGTGAAAGACACCTTCGCTGAAGATCAATGATTTCTGCGTGGGTTGAGCCACCTCGCCGCAATCAAGTGTCCTTTCTGTATGGCCCAAAAAGTATGACCAAATATGTCCGATGTCATTTCAATCCTCAGTCATCATGCCAGATCATTTGGAGGGTCCAGTTAGAAAATCATAGCAGAATGATTCGCATGGGAATGTCATCATTATGAGTTGTTATAAACCTAATCTCCTAGGCTCACAACTCACGTCTGAAAAGGGTGGTGAGTTCCTCTATCTTGGTATTGTTTGCAGTTTATATTAGAGCATGGAGAGAGAAGAAGGGCCCGAAGTAGTAATTATACCAGAACATGTGTTGTCCAAGATGGAGGAAGAGCACGCTTATTTACCTCCCATAGTTCGCGTTGTGTGGAAGATGGTTCCGTTTGCAAATCAAAAGATCCCCGAGAAGGACAGACAGATTGGAGTTTGCAGCAACAGAGAAAAAGGGAAGAAACCTATGAAGAGACGAGCAGGAAATCAGCTAGGAGGTGGAAATGATCAAGGTTCTAATACTCCCTACAGAAGGTGTACCGTCTACTCCTCTACCGAAAAGAACCCAGGCAGAAGATTCTTTCGACGTGGGTGATTTTCTTGATTTGTATGGTCAGGTGAAAACCCAAGACTAAGGTGGCAGCATTTTTATGTTATTTACATTTCACCACCCGACAGGTCTGTTTATTGGCTACATGGGTACATTCCTTCTCTCCAATTTTGAAGATTAAGGTGTTCCATAACCTATTTTGAAGTGCGGTATGGCTTAGTGTGTACAACATTGGCAGGATTAGTTGGGTCTGGATTGTTATAGCTAATTTTCCTTTGTACATCGAGCTATCACAAGTGATGAACCAGGCCTGGTATGCAGTAGTTCCAGCTTTAGATATTTTTTTTTGGCATGAAGAGTTCAATGGATAATCTACGAAGTCATTCGACCAGAATGGAAGCCATAAGCTGGGGAAGTTTCTTACTATTTATGTATTTTGTTTAAAAGTAATTTGGCCATGTAATGAAACAGCCATGCAATTGTAAATGGCAGTTAAACCTGGCTCATAGATATTTTGTTTTGTAATAGAGACAGCAAACAATGCCTCGATTGGGATGTTAGATAGGTGTCATATGGTTGTAACTATTTTTTGTTCAGAAGGAGCCGAGCCTAGAGCTCGAAGACATCTATAAATACATTTGTAATCCAAGGCACAAGGGTTGAAAATCTTATTTGAAAGCTTTGGGTATTTCGAGGATTAGTCTGTAAGACATTTTTGAGCTGTTTTAATATAGTTTTGCAGAGCTGAAGCCTGCGTTTTTAACAAGGATTCCTATGTAATTGGTCTGGTAGTCTGTATTTTCCTTTTTCCCATGTGAAATTGTGTTTCTCTCTTTGTTATTGTATTCTATGTTATTTCTTTCATGCTTGGATCAGGGTAACATCTAAGTGGAATTCATAGAAGTTATGCTCCTCTTAGCTTTTTCCAAGTATTTCACCAACATATTCTATTAAAGTTGATCTAGGATTCATCTTGGTATGCCTTACATTGATGGACTGTTTGTTTCCTCTTATGTTCCACAAATTAAATCTCTTTGAATACTAGCTGCTTGCTACCATGCCCTTCTAAATGCATTTGTAGAACCTTTGTGAATGATGTTTTAGAGTTTGTTAAATGTGACTCCATTGCCCAAACGCAATTCATATGTTTTCAACCAAACAGTGCTTGAATAATTTTTGTTCCAAACAGAAATCTGATCTTCTGTATAATATTTGTAATTGAATATCTTGGTCGTGAATGCTAGTGTCTCTTTTTCATTATTGACAATCTTGATTATTCCAATATTTTCATGAGATTTTAGAGAGAGCCCTCTCTGTCTATGTTGGGTCAGTAGCATAGGCCAAATATTGGTTAGTGGTTACCTAGAATTACCCTCTTTTAGCCTTGGGGGTCAATTTCGGTGTTAACAGAGTGTGTGTGCGAGAGAGAGAGAGAGAGAGAGAGAGAGAGAGAGAGAGAGAGAGAGAGAGAGAGAGGAGCGAGAGGGAGAGCGATAGGGGGGATGAGAGAGAGAGAGTTGGGGGGGATAAGAAAGAGGGGGAGAGTAAGAGGGGGAGATGGGGGAGGGAGGGTAAGGGAGAGAGGGGTGGTAAAGGGTGGAGAGAGAGACAGAGAGAGACAGAGAGAGAGAAGATGGATGAGAGAGAGAGGGGGAGGAGAAGGGGGATAGAGAGAGGGGGAGGGGGGATATGTGTGTGTGTGTGTGTGTGTGTGTGTGTCTGTGTGTGTGTGAGAGAGAGAGACAGAGACAGAGAGCAAGTTTTTCCTCATCCATTCTAAAGGAAGGTCATCATAAACTCATGTAAAAATAATCCTAGGGCAAGTTTTTTGAAAGCACACCCTGTAGAATCCTTGATGGCCCAAGAAAATTTAGTTTCCCTAATAGCTAGTTTTCTTAAATTATGGTGATGAATCAACCTAGATAATAGCTAATGATAATTGTTCTTGCTACCAATTAACAAATTAGTTATAATAAGTTTATAAATATTCCCCAGAAAATATTGATATAATATATAATTTATCTTTTAATGGAATTTATTTTTTAATATTTATTTTTTTCTAAACAAAATAGAATTATTAAATTTCTAATAAAGAGAAAAATTACCAATATAAAACAACATACCATTGTAAATATTATTTTCTTTCTAAACAGTAATGTTTAAATTTTTGCACAATTAAATTATAACCATTTTTTTTTATAGTACTCACCAATGTCAAATTCTAACATTGACTCTTCACAATAAAATAGTTTACTAGAATTTTCTCTTACTTTCCTCCAAATTTTATTATAAGAGAATACGTGTTTAATGTACATCACTTTAAAAAGATGATGAATTTTATTTTAGTTTCCTCTAAATTTTATTGTAAGAGAATACATTTTTAATTCTACAAGTTTGACAATCTTGTTTAGCTATTAATTATGGATTATTAAAACAAGAGCCAAAGCTGCAATGCAGCTAATTCCTTGCCAATGGCAATGTTATAAAAGCTACAAAAAAACTAAATACTAAGCCATCAAGTCATCGAAAGATAAAGATTAACTCACATATTAATATCGATATACTAAAGATTAAGGAACAAAACCATTTTTCTCTTACATCGATAAGTTAAATATTAAGTTGTCAATTACATTGTCGCGTTAATTTTTATGCCTCTTCTATGGTTGCATTGTGGTGCTTTTATGTTCATTATGTATCTATTGGCAAGCTAATTATTAAGCCTCCACTATTGTATCTGATCGACATGTTAAAGAATAAGATATCGACGCATTAAGTCTTCTTCCTCCGCTATGTTACCCGAAAGCATTATTTCATCAACATGTTAAAGAATAAGATATCGAAACATTAAGTCTGGCGCCTCCACTATTTTATCGAAAGCAACATTTTAGTGGCCTTCTTTTTTTTAATAATTTGCATTGTTAAGTGCTTCGGGAATTATAAAATCCCCTCTCCACATTAAATGACAAAAAAAATATAACAAACTTTACACAACATTATAAATGCACCATTGTGTTACATCTACAACATAAACTGCATATCATGATGGTAACCCCATATTTATGAAGGGACCTGGAGGCATTGTAAAGTTCAATAATAATTATTCAAAATTGCACATAATTTAGAAGATTATATGAAGGAATGAAACTCATGGCATACATGTAACACCTGTGTAAATGGAGCTCCTCCTGGGGGTAGTTTCCCTTCAGATGGAGTTACACAATATCTTTGCCCTAGGTGGTGTGGGGGTGTTCTCACCATCAAGTCCTTTAGAAGATACAACGTTATTCATTGAAGATGAAGAAAAAGAATAATAAAAACTATAGTTTATTTCCTACACATAAATGGTTATCGCTCTAGCTAATTTGAAAAATCTAACATTAATTTGGCATTAGTTGTATGGTTGTTGAAATGGTATAGGACCTCTGTTTGACAGCGATGTGCACTGATTAGATATTAATGCCTTTAAATGTCTCGACATTAAAATATCCAAACCTTACAAGAGCTCTATTGGATCCTTCCATTGTTTATTTCCTCGCTCATTCATTTACGTAAACCGATAAGAATATCCTGACTCTTCCTCCACCATGTTAGGTTTTATGTCTCGGTGGGCAATTCCCATGGAGTGGTAGTAACTCATGGCCTCCATGAGATTTTGCATAATGGTAGCACCCTCCTCTTTTGAGAAGGGAAATGCATTCTTCCTCCCAAGGATTATGTCGAACAGATCTCCACCTAAGCACATTTCCATTATGAAATGGACAATCTCACCATCTTTCATTTCATTGGTTAGGCATTCATTGTCAATAGGATTGTGCAACAAATATGCTTTTATTATGGTCTTGCAGGCAGTATGTTGTCCACTTCACTTATTCAAACATATCCTAATCACTCTGAATATGCCTCTATCGATTACTTCCTCTTGCAATTGGTAGTTCTGAAGGAGGGCACATGTCATTGCTCGTCGCCTCTAATCTCTGAAATTTTGCTGGAATGAAATGAAAATAGGCATTGGTTGTAGGATTGTCGCATGTATGAGAACTTCCAAGGCACAAATTTGGTATTGGTAGAATGAGTGTTGTTTGAATTTAAAGGAAATGGAAGGAGGGGATTCATGTCCCTATAATGGAGTGAAATTTCAACAAAGTCTTAAACAACAAGGTATAACAGGAATCATTGACTGGAAAATCCATTGTATGTTTGTAATTTGGCATATGATACCTTTAGTTTCCATGCACAGTTATCAATAGTGGGATGCTTAAACAAGTGATCACAAAACCTTTCGAATTCCTCGGTCGTAAACCTTCCGATGATATCAATAATTATGTTATGTATGTTGATACATTCACCATCCCATAAAGTTTCTTATCAGAGTTATGATCTCCAAATATTAGAGGCATATGCTCGATTTTTCCAAATGGAACCGTCTGCAAACTCCATGCACAGTTATCAAGAGAGCTCTTCGGTGACTAGATGACTTGGGTGGTAAATATTTGAAGTTTGTGTGTTGATCTTCCCTTCTGCTGACCTACCATGTGACTCTCTCTAGCTTGTACTTCTACTTTTGATCCTCCTGCTAGCCTTCCACTTAGCTCTTCCTTTCGGCATCCCTGCTATTAGTGCCCATAGGTAAATCAAGTTGAAATGATGTACGCATAGGCATGATAAAAGCTCATTTTTTTAAAGATATCCGAGCTATAAATTTTATGAAATGTGTTTGGGATACATTCTTCAAAAAGTGTTAATTGTATCAAGTTATATGCACAACATTAACAAATGTAAAGAAACTTGCAGAGGAAATTCACAACATGCTACAAAATATATGAAGAGTTGGAAGTGAATTTAACGGATGGAACACTAGGATTATTCAAGAACTGACTATGAAGGACAAATTTCTTGAATCAAGGTTAACTTTGAGAGTACTGAAGCCTTGGGATGAGAAATTTCAGCAATTCTTACACGTTTTTAAACCTAAAACATAAGGAATGAAGGGAATACAACCATATTTTATATTCATGAAATAAGTAGGAAATTCCTTACAATTCTGAACCAGACATAAAATATTTAAAAGATATAACATAGTGTTATCACCCAAATTAACCCCCAAGGTTGTGAGAGAAGGAAATTCGGGGTAACCACTAACCAATCTTTAGCTTGTGCTATTGAGCCAACAAAAACAGAGAGGGCTCTCTCTATAAGCTCATGAAAAACTAGAATAATCAAAAGTGTCAACAATGAAAACATACACCAGCATTCATCATTAAAATATTCAATTAAAACACACAGAAGATTAGATTTATGCTGGAAAAAAAATGGTTAAACGTCGTTTGGCTGAAATATATGAATCTCTATTTGGGCAATGGAGTCACATTTAAATAAACCTAAAAAATTATTCACAAAGGTTCTGTGAATGCATTCACATAGGGGTGAGATAGTAAGTAGCTAGTAGTCAAAGTGATTTTTATTGGTGGAATAGAACATAAAAGAACAGTCTATTGATGTAAGGAATATGATGATGAATCCTACATCAACTTTAGTAGAGAATAATGGTGAAATACTTGGAAAGAGTCAAGCAGAGCATAATTTCTATGAATTCCACTTAACTACTACAATGCACCAAGTATGAAGGAATATTATAGTCATGGAATAACGATGAAAGAAGCACAATTAACATAGAAAAATAAAGATAGACTGCCAGACCAATTACACAACAATCCCTGGAAAAACGCAGGTTCGGCTCTGCAAACTTGAAGAAATAGCTCAAAATTTCTTACAGATTGATTCTCAAAACTACAAAAAAAATTCAATAAGATTTTTCAACCCTTCTGTCTTTAATTACAATGAATTTATAGAGGCCCCTGGAGCTCTAGGCTCGGCTCTCTTCTGAACAGAAAACCATTGCAATTACTTGACACCTACTTGACAGCTAACAAAGGCGTTTCACTGTTACAACTTTCAAAACAAACAGAGGAGGTATAGGCCTAACTGCTTTTTACATTCACTAGCCTATTTTACTATATCACCAACTACTTGAACAAAACAAAAAAAATAGAAAATGGACAACTCCAGCTTGCGGCTTCCATTTTTTCGCTGGTCACGTAGTTGATATCTTTGAGCTTCCAACCTACTAGGTGGTGAGATATAGATACCGTAGGAACGCCGCCACCTTAGTCCTAGGTTTTCACCTGATCATACCAATCAAGAAAATCATCTACATCCTTGGTCTAGGTTTCCTTTGGTGGGGAAATAGGTGGAATCCCCTCAGTGGGGAGTATTAAATCTTTGATAATGTCCTCTTCCTGGGGTATTTTCTGCTCGTTCTCTTCATGGGCTTTTTCCCTTCCTCTCTGCTGCTGAAAGCTCCAACCCCTCTGTCATGTCTTGGGATCTTCTAGTTCGCTGACAGGACCATCCTCCACATGGTCGAAAACCACAGGGGGTAGAGGAGTATGCTCCTCCTCCATTTTAGACAATACATGCTCGGGTACAACTACTATTTTGGCTCCATGATCTTTCTCCATGTCTCTGATACCAATAGAAAAATATCTCAATAGAAGAACTCACCACCTTTTTAGAATTGGACGTAAGTTGCGAATCCAGGGAATTAGGCTTATAAGGCCAGATGACGACAACATCCCCATGCGAAACATTCTGCTATGATTCTCTGACTTAGATCTTCCAAATGATTTATTATGATGACTGAGGATGGGATTGATGCAAGACACATTTTATCATGCTTTTTGGATTAGACAAAAAAGACATCCGACGAAGTTGAGGTGGCTCAGCCCATGTGGCCATCATTGATTTACAACGAAGATGTCTTTCTGCTATGGAAACTTGGGATTGGATCAGGACCATATATTTCAGACCCCGTGGATTTCACTTTTGTGACACACAACTCCAATCCTGACCGTTGGATGGTGTGCCTTTACCGGTCGCGACGATTCTGGGCATGCTTAACATGCCGATGATTAAAATCACCGCTGCTATTCTGGACCGTTGATCTATCTCAGTTAGATCTACGCCATTGCAAAGAGCGTGGCATTTACCCCAATCGCGGTGATTTTGAACGTAGCCCTTTTCCGCTCACGTTAGATTAGTGCCATCCCCCTTTTACTGTAGATATTTGTTTCCGTCAGTCTATGTCAGTGATTTATTTTGGAGTCTTCCCACTGGTTAACTTCCTCTGTGCTTGCAACCTTTCCACTAAATTTTTTGTGCAAAAAAGATCAGGGGCGTAGATCTCCGGGGCAATCTAATTTGTGATGCCCCTACATTTCTATTTGCTGCTGGCATATTAGCCTGCTACTAATCCTTCAATCACCATGGAAACATAGATCTTTGAATGCTCTTTCTCTTTTTACCAAATCCATCGTATCTAGCTCTGATATTTTACCCTAGGGGTGCGGTCTGGGAGTTTTGGCTTTCCTTTGAGGAATTACCTTGACCCTGCAATTTGTTTCCTTCACAAAAAACCCTCTTCAAGGCTTAGCACATTTTGAGTGCTAACAACTAGCTCCAACCGGGTATACTATCCTCCTTGAGAGGTAGTGAAGAACCCTGAAGACCCAAGTGCCTGATCCATTGGGTGACATTCCAAACCCTGAACTGGAAAATTCTTCTACAAATTGAAACTGGAATTGTACCTGCCTCATATCTAGGATGAACATACAAAAATAAAAAGTATGGTTCCCTCTCCATACCTTAGGGCCTTCACTTCGGGCTTCAAGTCTTTTAGGTTCGCCGTTAGAACTTCAAAAATAATTGTAAAAATGAAAATATATACAGGTTATGGTACTGTAACATCCCGAAATTTACAAAAATTTAAAATTTTTAGTTATAGCTTTTAATACTAAATCTAGCCGTGCATAAATATCATAAATGTCTAAATGTTGGCTTGCTGTAATAAATGATGTTGTTAGTCATAAGTGAAATGTTGTGACTAGATAATTAATATTTCACTTCGATGCTAAACTTACTCAACTGTAGTTTCAGAGTCTTTTGTTTCGGTTCTAAAGATATAAGTTTATATGTATTAACTATTGTTTCTTCTTGTTGACGATGAAGGGGTCCTACGGATGCCCCGAGGCTTACTTAGAATTCGTGCTAAAGCATTTGAATCATCCTTTGTGCAGATTTACAGGTATTATGTTTACAACATGTGACCGAAGAGTTCTTGATAGTTTCCGTGATTCTCAAGTCTTAATTATTTAAGAGACATAATGTCGTAAGTGCAAATGGTGAGATCTTCAGTCAGCCTAGTTTTGTCAAACAGAATTATAACAGTTGTACTATTCATAATCCCTGTACTAAACTTATATTGATTTGTTCGAACAACTGAATGGGATTCATAAACCAAGTTTAACTCTATGTATAATGTAATCTTGAATTTTTATTTGATGCAAAGTATGAGAATTAAGCCATATCTATATTGTGATGCAATAATCAATATGCCATTCTTTAATTATATTCCAGAGCCTAAGAATTACATGCATGAATTGATTTAATTCTATCCTAGGGATTATTGAAATTCACATCATATTGCCATGCTATCCTATGCACTATAAGCAAATTCTTGTGTAACTTTGATACTATATTGAATTATAAATACATGTCGAAACCTATGCAAGTCTTATGACAACAATAACTATATGGTAATGTGTGTGTGCATTGTGTGACCCTATTTATACTATGGAAACCTAGTAAAGAAACAAATACAACCTTGTCCTAATCGAAGGTATCAATATATTACCAAGATGACTTATGAATTAAAATTAACGTGGTTTCCTAGCATTGAACCTGATACCAACTTGACTTACCACAAGGTGTTTATACAAAATCGTATGATGCGTGTTATCAATAATTCGATGCATTGTAAGAAATGTGTAATGTTAACACTATTAATGTATCGTGCTGGTAGGCAATTGGTTTCCTTTTGCATTTAATACTTCCAACTGCCGAGAGAGTGGAATATCTTCATGGACATCTTCGTGGCACTAGGCATGTAATAGAGTGGTGATGGCTCGAATGCTGTGACGAGATTAAAGTGATATGCTTCGAGCTTGATCTAGCTGTCCTCCTTGGTGGCTATGGTAATGATGGTATCATTAATGTGGTTGATGCTTGGTTTTACGTGAAAACTCTCTTGTGATCTCCACTGTTGATCCAATGAGGGTTTTGGGATTTGGGTTCTAACCCTAACTCCACTACGCTCACATAGTTATTGTTTTCCTTGGCATTTGGCATTGTGGCTTTGAGGAGAGGCTAACAGGCCCAGAGCCTTCAGGGTTTTGATAATAATCTTTTGTGCAGTGCCCACGGTTTGAAACCGTGAAATATTATGAGTTTAAGAGCCGAGACAGTGAGGTGTTTTACAGTAGCAGTTTGTAAATCTTAGTTCCAGGGTGTGTGATAAATTCTAAGTGGTAGTTGAAATCGACACTCGGCTTTCCATGCCTATCCAGTGGTGGTTTTCCGGAGTTGTTTTCCAGAATTCTTGGTATTCAATGGTGGAGAATGGTTCCTCCATGGTAGGCACAGTTTTGGCGTTTTGCTTCGGTGAAATTCTTTAAAGGTAATGGATCTCGATTCGAAACCCTGTATCTCCATTCTATTTTTGAGAGTTCAGTTACTGCTATTTCGTATGCAATAATCTTTGTAAAACATGTTTTGACCACTACTGTTTTTTGAATGGCAGGTGCCTTCGTCGATGGCTTCTTAGTTTATGTGTTTGGTAGCTGGAAATTGCTAAAAGGCCGGCAAGACTTGGTGGTTACCTTGTTACTCTGGTTAGATGAATGTTGGGCCTTCGTAAGTGTTTTGTCGAGACGTAATGTTTTCTCTGAAGCTTGTTCTTCGTCGAAAACCTATGTACTATTGGTGGTTTGGGGAGCATGATATCCTCAATCCTTTTGTCATCCTTTTTCAGTAGTATTTGTTTCCATTGTATAATCCTAAAACGAAATACTCAGGAGAGGGTTTCACCCTACTATTGTTCTCGGTAACTGAAAACAATTTATGTTTTCATTAGACCTATGATTTTGAAAAGATAAGTCGAAACTCTGTGTTCTTGATAATAAAGTACTATGTTTTCTATATAAACGTTTGAGCTTAAAGAGAGCATTGCTCTAGTTGTATGCACTGAGACTTGTCATTTTGCAACTGAAGTTTTTCTTTAAGTAGGGTTCGAGGGTTAACGGTTTAGCCCTATATTACCAATGATCAAACCCTAAAGTGCGATTCTTGAAATTGTTCTGTTGTTATGATATCAATGTTTAGATTCCTAAAGCAGATGTCTATAGCGACTATTCATGTGGATTTACTATTTACAGTTTTAAACTAAAAAGTGATCATGTAGGATCATGATAGTGCTGAGATGGTTCTTATTTCCAATCTTAAAGAAATGTAATTGGTAATTGTTTTCATGCCTAAGTTTATGAATTCGTGGGCTTCTCTTTGTCATTCTTTTCTGTTGATTTTTAAGTAATGGCCGAGAGCCAATGTCTTCTAATTGTAATTGTGTAATGAGGTTGTAACTGTTGTTATGTTTTGATGTTGACTTTAAATGTTTGAACCTTAGCGAAATTCTAAAACTAAGAGGTGGATGTTGATACTTCTAGAGTTGGTCGATGAAAACTCTGTTTGGATAAAAGAAATAATGATTCTTTATTTTACTAGTTGTGATAACCATGGAAAATAATAAAAACATAAGATAGGGTTTTTCAAATCCAATGTTAAATGTGAATGGGATTTAGCTGTAGTTTTTAAATAAATAAATAAATAATATGAAAGAAAAGAATGCAATGCTATACATAAGGATTTGTGTGAAATAATTATGCATTGTTTGTAATAGAAAATAATTCTTTGTACTTAAGAAATAAATTATTTGCAGCTGTTATTTCAAATAAAATTTGTGAAATAAAATACAGTAAACCTAAACATTTAACTGATGGAAAGAATGAATAATGAAAACGTAGAATTATATTATTTAACACAGAATGTTAATAGTAGGAGAAACTAATGAAATACAACAGTATTGATCTTTTCATTCATCTAGCAAACTACCTATCAATTTAGCTATCTTAATTTCTTCTCTATACTAGAGTACGATGTAGATCCATTAGCACGGGGAAAAATGCAGAGAAACATTTACTTCAATTCATCTTACTTAATCATTACTAAACAAAATCCTAGTTAGATCAAACATTGAAATAAATGTATTTGTTTAATAATATTCTTGAAAATCGTAAATCAATATTTGCAAATAGAAACTTTAACTATTTATAATTTGAAAATACAAGTAGAACCTGTAAATGAAGATATGGCCGAAAAACACTGAAGGAGGCCTGTTCGTCCCAACCTTTTCCAGAAGAAGCAGCCAAAACTACTTGCTTCCTTTGGATCCCCGAGCCTGCTTACTGAACCACTAAGTAGATGGAATTTGTGTAGAAGCAAGGCACTTAGTAAAATAACTTATGCACTTAGCAGTGTAACTTCTGCACTCAAAATATGCCTTCTATACTCAGCAATATAACTTCTGCACTCAAAATATGCCTTCTGCACTCAGTAGTATAATAGGCATACTTACACCATGATAAAAAACTCATCATATCCCCTCATCAAATCTCTTGGGTGCAAGCACAGCAAAACCCCAAGGTAAATTTCCTCATCAGGAGAAGTGATGAACCTCAGTTCATAATTTGATGGCTCTTATATAGACTGCCTAGGTCTTTAGTGGTCAGTTTTGAAGAAATGAGCCTCAAGCTCCAGTCCCACCTTCCAGGGCACTATGACCATATTTCAAGGGAGTTGTCCCATACCAACAGCTAGTTAGTTGCATCATGATGCTGCCACTTGTCCATTTCCTTCTACCCCAAATTCCATTCCACCTAGTGGGTCGGTAACCACTCTTTCAACATTTCCCTTAGGTGTTTTTATTTTATTTAATTTATTAAATAATAAAATATTGTGCAATTATAGTCAACCTTGGACACTTGTCCAATATAAAACTTTACAATAAAAGTTAACATAATGTTTCCAACATAAAATGTTTTTTAGCAAAAAGGGTATGTTACAAACACCCCCACTTAAGCTCAACATCGTCCTCGATGTTGCTTATTCATCATCCGATCCTTCCTGAAGCATAACTGGATATGCTACCTGCAATTTACTTTCCAGTTCCCAAGTAGCTTCATCAGGGCTAAGGTGCTTCCATTGCACCTTTACTTGCCCTATGGTACAATTCTGGAGCATAATTTCCCTCCTGTCGAGAGTACAGTTCGGTTCCACCTGAAAATATCCTTCAGGCTCCACCTGTGTGTCATTCCAATTTAGCACATGAGTAGCATCATGCACAAACTTCTTTAAAATAAAAATGTGAAAAACATTATGGATTTTTAAATCAGATGGAAAAGCCAATTGATATAAGACAGCTCCTATCCTTGATAGGATTTCAAATGGTTCACGGTATCTTGGTGCTATTTTAGCACAACTCCCAAGCTTAAAAGAACCTGTATTGGGTTTTACCTTTATAAAAACATGGTCTCCGATCTGAAATTCTCTTTCAGTGCATTTCAAATCTACATAGCTTTTTGGCCGATCTTGGGAAAATTTTAAGTTACCTTGAACCTGTTTCATGGTTAGCTCCATTTCTTTCAATAAATCTAGTCCTAGCATTAATCTATCTACAGAATTATCCCAAGAAATAGGAGTGCAATATTTTCTTCCATACAAAATCTCAAATGGACTTAACCTAGCATATGCTTGATAATGATTATTGTATGCAAATTCTACTAAATGTAAATAATCCTCCCACTTAGATGGCTGATCTTTGACATACATTCTTAGCATGTATTCTAAAATCTAGTTTACTCTTTCTGTTTGACCATCAGTTTGTGGGTGCAAAGAGGTGCTGAAATTTAGTTTAGTATTTAAAGCTTTAAACAATGTTGTCCAAAAATTTTTAGTGAACTTAAAGTCTCGGTCAGAAATGATTACCTTTGGAATTCCTAGCAAGAGAAATATTTGCTTCATAAATACATCTGCAATGTTAGAAGCTTTAAAAGTGGTTTTAACAGGAATAAAATGAGCAGCCTTACTTAACTTGTCCACAACCACCATTATAAAGTCATTATGTTTCTGATTTTTAGGCAAAGCTGTAATAAAATCAATGCTTATATCTCCCATTTCCATTCTAGAATTGGCAATGGCTGTAGTAGTCCAGTTGGATGTTGATGTTCAGCCTTAATGGCCTGACATTCAAAACATCTGGCTATGTACTTAGCCACTTCATTCTTCGTGTTGGGCCAAAAATAATCCTTTCTTAACATAGTTATTATTTTCTAATAACTTGGATGTCCTGAATAAGGACTCCTATGAACTTCATCCAAAATTAATAGCTTAACTTTTGATACATTTGGTACAAAAATTCTATTTTTGTAAGTCGTTAACCCCATTTTATAAATGTTGAAATCTGTTATTAAATTTTTAGATACGTTTTCAGCAACTTTACCAAGCAATTTTTGATACTTTTCATTTTGTTTAATTCCTTCTTCAATTTGATTTTCCAAATCTGTCTTAAATGTGCTGATTGTTGCTATAAAGCTTAATCTAGGATTCCTGCTTAATGCATCAACAAATTTATTTTCTTTCCCTTTTATGTGTTGGATCTCGAAATCATACTCGCTAAAAAAATCTAGCCATCTAGCTTGCCTTGCATTAAGATTTGTTTGATCCAACAAATACTTTAAACCTTTATTATCTGTCATTAGTATGAATTTTCTTCCAATCAAGTGATGGCGCCACATTTTTAATGCATGTATGATAGCTGCCAACTCAAGATCGTAAGTTGCATATTTATTTTCATGGATTTTTAACTTCCTAGACTCAAAAGCGATAGCATGACCTTCTTGAGTTAGGACCCCACCAAGTCCATCATTGCATTCATCAGTGCATACAACAAAGTCCTTGTTAGGATCAACAATTTTTAAAATTGGTGCAGTGGTTAATAATTCTTTTAACTTATTAAAGCTTTCTTAACACTTTTGATCCCATACGAATTTCTTCCCTTTCTTCTGCAAATAAGTAATGGGGTTCGCAATCCTTGAAAACCCTTCAATAAACTTTATGTAGTAACCTGTTATCCCCATGAATGACTGAACGTCAATTACATATTTAGGGACAGGCCACTCATTAACTGCTTTTATCTTATCAGGGTCGACAGAAATTCCATCTTTAGAAATTATGTGACCTAAGTACTTCATTTTATCTTTATAAAAATTACATTTACTGAACTTAGCGTAAAGCTGATGTTCTCTTAAAACTTGTAGAATTATTCTTAAATGTTTGTCATGCTCTTTTTTAGCTTTTGAGTAAATCAGGATATCATCAATGAACACAACTACAAACTTATCCAAATATTTATGCAGAACATTGTTCATTAAACACATGAACACTGTCGGTGCATTGGTTAGCCCAAAAGGCATAACTACGAACTCGTAGTGTCCATATCGCGTTCTGAATGCAATTCTGAATATGTCTTCATCTTTTATTCTAACTTGATGATTCCCAGACCTTAAGTCAATTTTAGTGAATATCTCTGCTCCGCGTACCTGATCAAATAGATCATCTATGTGGGGTAAGGTATATCAGTTCTTAATTGTCATTTTATTAAGCTGATGGTAATCGATGCATAATCGCATGGTACCATCCTTCTTTTTAATGAAAATTACCGGTGCTCCCTAAGGAGACACACATGGCCTTATGTAGTTTTTATCTATTAAAATTCCTTCAGCTGATATTTTAACTCATTTAACTCTAGAATATTCATTCTATAGGGAGCCTTTGAGTTTGGTACCGCACCTGGTACTAACTCAATGGTGAAATCAATCTCTGTTTTTGGAGGTAATCCTGGAATTTCTTCTGGGAATACGTCAGAAAAGTCCCTAAGGATGGGAATATCCTCCAGTTTTAACTTGTCTTCTTTAGATGAACACTTGTCATTAATAACATTAACAGCAAGCATTTTACAACCCTTTCTGGTAGCTCTCTTAACTTGTAACGCAGAAATTTGTCTCACTGAAATATTCCTATGAATTCCTTTTACTGTTTTAGTTTTACCTTCATTATTCAAACAAGTAAATGATTTCTCATAATAATTAAGCACTACTCTATGTTGTTCAAGCCAATCCATGCCAATCAATAAGTCTTATGACCCTAAGGGTAAAACATTCAGATTAACTTGGGTTTTTAGCTAATTCAAAAATACATCACAATTTCTAACAAAGTATGTAACCTTTCTTTTAGTGCTTGTTTCTAGTTGAACTAACCAAGAATTATCAAACTTTTATATTCTTAACTTGCAATTTTTCACTAGTTCAGGTGAAATGTAACTCAAACTTGCACCTGGATCTATCAAAACAGAAATAGATCGATTTTGTAGCATACCTTCAATTTCGACCATGGACGTTTGATGGTCTACTTGCCGATTTTCCATCGCTGCATTTATCGTTGGAATTTCTCTTGCCACATCACCTACTGTTGGCTCCGCTTGTATGCTATGAATGTTGTTAACTGTCCTTTTGCTGCGTGGGAAATCTTCCTTCTTATGTGGTCCACCGCAATCAAAACACTTCAAAGGTCATTTTTGTTCACCATACCTAGTGTTATTATTGTTATTAGGTACATTTCTTGCAACAGTAAAATTCTATGGTGTATTATTTCTGTAGTTATTATTACTTGGAAAATTTCTGTTATTAAATTTTTTTTTAAAACTTCTAGAATTATGATTAAAGCTCTTCTTTTTATGCTCGAATTCATTAGACTTATTACTTTTCTAGCCAGCTACTCCTTCTCTATTTTTGTTTTGGTCAAAATAGAAATTGGCTTTCCTCATAGCCTCTTCTAGAGTGGAAGGGTTATCATACTCAGTCCTGTCTTTTATGTTAAAAGGTAGACAACTTAGAAACCTTTGCACCTTAGGCTTCTCTTGGATCGTGTAAGGTACATACCTCAGCAAGCTAAGAAACTTGCTGCACAAATCCTTCATGTTCATAGTACCCAATTTTAGATCATAAAACTCTTTTGATTTATCTTCATAGTATTGTTTTGAAAATAACTTTTTCTTAAATAACTTTTTAAACATATTCCATGTTACATCCCTTTCCTTTATGCTCTTAATTCTTTTAGGGTCCCACCACCAGATATTTTCCTTTCCTATCATATTGTAAATAGCCATCTTGGCTTTTAACTGAGAAGAGTAATCGTAAATATTAAAGTACTTTTTCATTACAGATAGCCATGCTTCAGCTATCTCACCCTTTTCAGTTTCGCCAATGAATGTTGGTGGCTTAATCTTTTTAAACACTCCAGTAATTTGTTCATGATGCTTATACTTCCTCTTCTTGGAACAAAAATCACTGTCACTGCTGTCATAGTCAGATTTATCGTTACTTCGATCAGATTTAGATGAAGAGTAACTAATACTTTTACCATTTCTAACTTTCTTACTCTTATGTTTGTGAGACATTGTACCAGAATCAAAATTTACTTCTGATTTCCTTCCTCTTTCCTTGTGATGGTATTTCTCCAGTAGAATTTGATTTAACTCTTCCTGTGCTTTCATAATACGTTCATTTTCTCCCTTAACAATTCTTATCTCAGATTTTAAATCTTTTACAGTACGAAGAAGTTCTGAAGATTGGTTATTTAATTCAACATATATTCCTTCATTATTATTGTTATTATGCTCATTATGAGGAGATATGTCCTCTGTTGATTCCTCTGGTATGTCCATACCTACAAATTAATATCAAATTGTTCTGTACAAAAATAAAAGTTAGTAACATAAACTTTCTCATTTTTATTTTCTGTTTGCGCGCGTGAGCCTATTTTAGCCCTAGAGTTTGAACTCGCGCTCTGATACCACATGTAACATCCCGAAATTTACAAAAATTTAAAATTTTTAGATATAGCTTTTAATACTAAATCTAGCCGTGCAGAAATATCATAAATTTCTAAATGTTGGCTTGCTGTACTAAATGTTGTTGTTAGTCGTAAGTGAAATGTTGTGACTAGATAATTAATATTTCACTTCGATGTTAAACTTACTCAACTGTACTTTCAAAGTCTTTTTTGTTTTGTTTTAAAGATATAAGTTTATATGTGTTAACTATTGTTTCTTCTTGTTGATGATGAAGGGGTCCTACGGATGCCCCGAGGCTTACTTAGCATTCATGCTAAAGCATTTGAATCATCCTTTGCACAGATTTACAAGTATTGTGTTTACGACATGTGACCGAAAAGTTCTTGACCGTTTCCATGATTCTCAAGTCTTAATTATTTAAGAGACATAATGTCGTAAGTGCAAATGGTGAGATCTTATGTTAGCCTAGTTTTGCCAAACATAATTATAACAGTTGTACTATTCATAATCCCTATACTAACCTTTTATTGATTTGTTCGAACAATTGAATGGGATCCATAAACCAAGTTTAACTCTATGTATAATGTCATCTTGAATTGTTATTTGATGCAAAGTATGAGAATTAACCCATATCTATATTGTGATGCAATAATCAATATGCCATTCTTTAATTATATTCTAGAGCCTAAGAATTACATGCATGAATTGATTTAATTATATCCTAGGGATTATTGAAATTAAAATCATTTTACCATGCTATCCTATGCACTATAAGCAAATTCTTGTGTAACCTTGATACTATATTGAACTATAAATACATGTTGAAATCTATGCAAGTCTTATGACAACAATAACTATATGGTAATGTGTGTGTGCATTGTGTGACCCTATTTATACTATGGAAACCTAGTAAAGAAATGAATACAACCTTGTCCTAACCCAAGGTATTGATATATTACCAAGATGACGTATGAATTAAAATTAATGTGGTTTCGTAGCATCGAACCCGATACCACCTTGACTTACAACAAGGTGTTGATACAAAATCGTATGATGCGTGTTATCAATAATTCAATGCATTGTAAGAAATGTGTAATGTTAACACTATTAATGTATCGTGTTGGGAGGCACTTGGTTTCCTTTTGCATTTAATACTTCCAACTCCCGAGACAGTGGAATATCTTCATGGACATCTTCGTCGCACTAGGCACATGATAGAGTGGTGATGGCTCAAATGCTGTGACGAGTGGAAAGTGATTTGGTTCGATCTTGATCTACCTGTCCTCCTTGGTGGCTATGGTAATGATAGTATCATTAATGTGGTTGATGATTGGTTTTACGTGACAACTCTCTTGTGATCTCCACCGTTGATCCAAAGAGGGTTTTGGGCTTTGGGTACTAACCCTAAATCAACTATGCTCATGGAGTTATTGTTTGCCTTGGCATTCGGCGTTGTGGCTCTGAGGAGAGGCCAACAAGCTGAGAGCCTTCAGGGTTTTGATAACAGAATTTTGTGGAGTGCCCACTGCTCAAAACCATGACCTGTTAGTAGTTTAAGAGCCGAGACAATGAGGTGTTTTACAGTAGCAGTTTGTAAATCTTAGTTCCAGGGTGTGTGATAAATTCTCAGTGGTAGTTGAAATTGACACTCGGCTTTCCATGCCTGTCCAGTGGTGGATTTCCAAATTTGTTTTCCATACTTCTTGGTATTCGATGGTGGAGAATGGTTCCTATAGGCACAGTTTTGGCGTTCTGCTTCAATGAAATTCTTTAAAGGTAATGGATCTCCATTCAAAACCCTGTATCTCCATTCTATTTTTTAGAGTTCAGTTATTGCTATTTCGTGTTGATGTATATGTAACTTCGGAATGTATTTCATCTATGTATTTTATATATATTTATTGTACCCTTATAAGAGATGTGTTATTCCTCTATAAGGAAGTATCGTCATATGGATTGACAAGTGTCGCAAGTGTGTGTACTTTCCGATGGGTTATTAGAACACCATGTGTGGGGTCGGCCCTAAAATATATATTATATTGTGGATGTATATAGATAGACAATTCATCCCCATAGTATAACTGGGCAAACAGGATAAGTATAAATAGAGATCAGGAGGTCTCTATTTGGATCATTCAGAAAGACACACTTCTCTCACTCAGAAAGTGGCGCACTAGTGAGGAGGAGGATCATCTGCTCTAGGAGACTATATCAAGTGTATTTTGGTTGTACTTTGGTTGAGCCATTGCTCTCTCTATCTCTGAGGAAGTTGTGGGGTTTTTCACCTTAGGGTTTTCCCCGCGGAAACTCTGTGTCTCTTGTCTCTCATGCTTTTGATTCTTGTGATGCTTGTGATGCTTATTGTGATTGTTATGCATTGATATACTGTATATGTTGTTCTCTTAGTAAAGATCCAAGAGCATTGTGAATTAATTCTTAAATTTTAACATGGTATCAGAGCTAACCTGAGAAGAAGACATTTTGCAGTGACGAAAACTTGAGTTTCTTGTTTATTGGGTTTCTCTCCAATGTTTTTGGAAACGCAGTATAGTATATTGACTTTACACATCAAGGAGAATCTATATGTCCAATCAGAATTCAATTCTGAGCATTTTCAGATTTGGCCCTAAAAATTAGGGTTTCCAAAAAAATAGGAATTTCTGAAATCTGAAGACATAGCTGGAAACTCCTTGCCAAAATCAAAGTTTAGAGCTTTGGATCGAGATTTTTGGCTAGGTAGATCTCCGGGAAACTCAAACTCTAATTCAGGGCTCTCCCTAGTGAACCCGGGAGGACAAAAAGGCAAATCTGAAGGGTAAAGATTTGTTGATCTCAAATTCTCAATACACTAGACTGATCAGCTCATCAAGGCGCATCTTTCTATCCTTTCAGAAATTTGAAATTCGCATTTTGAATTCTTTAGGGTTTTTCTGACAAACCCTAATCCAGGACGAGATCCAGTTTTTAGCATTTCAAGTGGTAAGACCTAAATCTTTTCTATTTCAATTTGAAGTAATCTTTAAGATGTCTCACCACACCAAGCTTGAGGATAATCTTGAAGGGGCTGATAACTTCCGAGCTTGGAAGTATAGGATTGGGTTAATCCTGGAAGAGAATGAGTTGGACTCATATATAAAAGAAGACATACCTATCCCAGAGGATGAAGAGGCTAAGGTATTGCATAAGAAGAACTTGGTCAAGGCAAAGAGAATAATTGCTAATTCTATCAAAGACTATCTCATACCCCATGTGTCTTCTCTAAAGACACCCAAGGCTATGTTTGACTCTTCGACACAGCTATTTGAAGGAAAGAACATAAATCAGAAGATGACCCTGCAGAATCAATTGAAAGGGGTCAAGATGTCGAATGGATAAACCATTCAATCCTATTTCTCCAAGGTCTCTCAGATCAAGGATCAACTTGAAGCTGTAGATGAAATGGTGGAGAATGGTGAAATTGTTATGACTACTTTGAATGGCCTACCTAGGTCATGGGACTCTTTTATCCAGGGGATTTGTGCCATAAAGAAGTTAATCTCTTTCAGCAGATTATGGGAGGAATGTTCTCAAGAAGAAGCAAGGCTTGTGGCAAGAGAAGAGAAGATGGGAAATGAAGATCAAGCTCTCACAGCTCACACTAAGACGGGCAAGTTCAAGAGGGAGCCATCCCATCACAAGAAGAAATCTTCTCATCATTTTCACAAAGACAAGAAAGATCTAAGGTGTTTCACTTGTAATGAGAAGGGTCACTTTGCTTCAGAATGTCCCAAGAACAAAAGGGACAACCACAACAAGAACAAATCTAGCAAGAAGAAGAAGGGTAACAAAAGAAGGTACCATGCTCATGCTGCCGAAGATGATGAACCTCCAAAGAAGAAGGCTAGGGAAGAAAGTGATGATAGTAATGATGACTCATCAAGTGAAGAAGAGTATGTTCTAATCTTTGCTCTCACAAGTACTATCTACCATGGTTGTAATGATTGGTTAATTGATAGTGGGGCTTCCAAACACATGACTGGGTTTAAAGAATCCTTTGTAAATCTGTCTGAACATGAATCACCCCATAAAGTGAAACTTGGGGATGATTATCAATATCCCATCAAAGGAAGTGGTGAAGCCTCCTACAACCTAGATTCTGGAAAATCTTTGAAGATGAAAGAAGTCCTTTATGTACCTGGGCTCAAGAATAACTTACTCTCCATCTCTGTATTGGATGCAAAAGGCATGAGGGTTGCATTTGTGGATGGCCAAGTCCTAATGTGGCCAAAGGGAAAGACCATAGATTATGCAGTAGTGATTGGAGAGCAAGAGGGAGTTTTGTATAAATTAAAAGGACAACCTGAACATGCCATGGTGCATGAATCCATGGAGCCAACTGAACTTTGGCATAGAAGACTTCCTCATATGCACTATAGGGCACTTCCCATTGCAAGAAAGGCTATAGAGGGTCTTCCTGAAATCAAGACCAAACATGAAGGTGTTTGCAAAGGATGTGCAAAAGGTAAGAATATTAAGAAGGCTTTCCCAAGCAGTGAAAGCAAGGCAAAAGATATCCTAGAAATCATCCACTCAGATGTATGTGGTCCTATGTCATCCAGTTCTCTAAGTGGGTATGTTTACTCTGTCTCATTTATTGATGACTTCTCCAGGAAGACTTGGGTATACTTCTTGAAGAACAAAGATGAGGTGTTTGATAAGTTCAAGGAATTCAAAACCTTGATGGAGAATCAAACTGACAAGAAGATCAAAACATTCAAATCCGACAATGGTGGAGAATTCACCTCAGGTAGCTTCAACAAGCTTTGTAGTGATTCAGGGATTAAGAGGGAGTTGAATGCTCCTTATAATCCTCAATAGAATGGAGTTGCAGAAAGAAAGAACAGAACAATCATGGAAGCAGCAAAGGCAATGCTGCATGACCAGGATCTACCTATGCATCTATGGGCAGAAGTAGCTAGAACAGCTGTATATGTGTAGAACAAAACACCCCACAAGATATTGGACAACAAGACACCAGAAGAGGTCTTTTCTGGTAAGAAACTTGAAGTCAGCCATCTCAGAATATTTGGTTGTCCAGTATTCACTCATGTCCCAAAGGAAAAGAGGACCAAACTAGATCCTTCAGGAAAGAAGGGTATCTTTGTGGGTTACAGTGAAAGCTTGAAGGATTACAGAATATACTTTCCCGGGTTCAAGATGATTGATGGCAGCAAGGATGAATATAATTTCAAGGACAGATAATCCAGGAAGCAAAGATCAAGAAGGAGCACACTCCAGCAGCTCCCTGTAGGGATGTAGATTTTCAGAGGGAGTTGACCATCTTCCTACATTCCACAACAGAAAGGTGTAGAAGAAGCTACTTCAGTAGCTCCTTCCAGGAAGCAAAGACTCAGAGGGCATCCACCCAACAAACAAACAAAGATAAGTATTTCAATTATCATTTCTTGCCTATTTTTGTTTAAATAATATTATGCTTATGTTCCTAGACTTAGGAGATGTATTGTGCATATTAGAATGATTGCATTAATGAACAGTATACTACTAATATGCATGTGATGGCTAAGTGGCCTGTGGCACTATACAACATTCCAGTGCTACTTATCTAGAATGAAACTTCTTTGCTAACATGTTGAGAGTAGTGCAAACTCTTAACAATGTTCTGATAGAGACTGGAAGGCATCTAGAAAGTTGTGGAAGATGGATAAATGTTCTATTGAAGCATTGGCTAAGATAACTGCATGATTGCATGACATATTTCTTTATGTGTAAAGAATTTGTTCTAAAAATTATGAGATGTTTCTAATCATGCAATTTAACTTGTTTTGTAGGAAATACCATATATATTCACCTACATAAGAAGGACTACAACATTTGTTCCAGCAACAAAGATATCTATTGAAGATATTGAAGTTCCTAGGATCTGGGATGAATAAATGGAATGCCATGATCTGTCGATCATGAAGATGATGTTTGGGATGCAGTCCCAAGACTTGACAGGGAATCGCATGTTTGTAGATTGAAGAAAACCTTATATGTCTTGTAGCAAGCTCCCAGAACTTGGTGTGATACTAAGAAGAAGCTTGCTGCTGAGTTCGATATGAAAGATTTGGGAATGATGCATTATTTCCTAGGTATGGAGGTGTGGCAGAGTGCAGGTGGGATCTTCCTTGGTCAAGGGAAGTACATAGTAGATATCCTGAATAGATTTGGATGATGGATTGCAAGGCCATGGACACACCCATGGCATCGAATCTGAATCTTCTATGTGATGCTTCATCTGAGCCGGTTGATGTCTCTATGTATCATCAGATGATTGGGTCCTTGATGTACCTGACGAACACAAGACAAGATATTTGCTTTGCTGTGAACACATTGAGCCAGTTCCTGATGGATCTGAGGAGTGTTCACCTGGTTTCTATAAAGCATGTTCTGAGGTACCTGAAGGGTACAGTGGATTATGGGCTCAAGTATGAAGCAAATCAAAAGTTTAACCTATAGGGTTATGTTGATTCAGATTGGGCTGGTAGTACTGCAGATAGGAAGAGCACATTTGGGTGCTGCTTCAGTATGTGATCAGGTGTGATCTCTTGGTTCAATAGGAAGCAGTCCTGCACAGCACTGAGTACAGCTGAGGCCAAGTATGTTGCAGCCTGTTCAGCTAGTTGTGAGGTAGTATAGCTACAGAAGCTACTGCTTGAGTTATTTGATCTCCCATTGGATGCTATTGGTATATTCTGTGATAACCAAAGTTGTGTGAAGCTATCTGAGAACCCAATGTTTCATGACAGGTCAAAACACATAGAGATCAAATATCACTTTATCATGGATATGGTGCAGAGAGGAGCCATGAAGCTCCTGTATGTTGCGACGGACGAGCAGATTGCAAATGTGCTAACGAAGCCACTAGCCAGGGTGAAGTTCGAGTACTTCAGCGAGAGGCTTGGTGTTCTTCAGATCGATGACAATTCAAGGAAGAAGTGATGGACACATTTGCTGAAGCCATTCCAAGCATGTTGGTAGGAGGATCCTTCACATGGTTGTGGATGTAAGCACTGGATGATGAGTATCAGGACGATGCTCCAGTTACTACTCCGTATATGCATCATGTTGGATGCTGGATATGATCAGTTGGATCATTTATATTTGTATGTATGCACGCATCGTGTCGATGATGGATATGATCAGTTGGATCATTTATATTTATGTGTATGTATGCATCATGTTGGATGCTAGATATGATCAGTTGGATCATTTGTATGTATTTGTATATGCATCATGTTGGATGATGGATATGATCGGTTCGATCATTTGTATGTATTTGTATATGCATCATGTTGGATGTTGGATATTATTGGTTGGATCATTTGTATGTATTTGTATATGCATCATTTTGGATGCTTGGACCATGTATCTGTATATGTATCAGGTGGATACATTGTATGATCAGGTAGATCATGTATGTGGATATGTATCACGTATTTGTATTTGTATCAGGTGGATACACTGTATGATCAGATGGATCATGTATGATGATATGTATGAGGTAGATACTTGGTGAGCATCAGGTGGATGCATTGTATGATCAGGTTGATCATGATGATGAGCTTCAGGATGTTGCTCCAGATGATATCTACTAGGATGGTATAGTGATGATGATCAGTATGATCATGCGCGTCAGGATGATGCCTCATGCGATGATGACCCGTTGGATTGTGAGTATCAAGTTGATACTTGGAGGTCAGAGATGATATGTGGCAGGTTGTGCAAATAGCATGTAATCAGTCCTGGGAGATCTTGCCAGTCGTGCTGTGGCACATAAATGTTCATGGGGTACTCTTTTCGGTATTTCTATGTAGTATGTAATCAGTCCTCAGATATCCGATAGGTTGAGCTATGTACTCGTAATCAGTCCTGGGATGAGGTATTACTACGGAGACATGTAATTAGTCGTGGAGATCTGAGAGGTTGAGCTGTTTGCTCGTAATTAGTCCTGGGATGCTCTTTAGAGATCTTGCCGGTCGTGCTACGACACATAAATGTTCCTAAAATGCTCTTTAAAGGTTTTGTCTATCCACATGTAATCAGTCCTGGAGATCCGAGAGGTTGGGTTGTGTGCTCGTAATAAGTCCTGGGATGCTCTTTAGAGATCTTTGTCGGTCATGCTATGGCACATAAATGTTCTTGGGATGCTCTTAAAGGTATTGTGGAGGAGATCCATGTAATCATTCCTGGGAGATCTTGCCGATCGTGCTTAGGCACATAAATGTTCCTGGGATACTCTTTCTGGTATTGCATCCGCACATAAAATTAGTCCTGAGAGGCCACCTCTATTAGACCATTCGCACAGATGATGAAGACCTGCAAGTGGTGGGCCTACATCCAGTATGAAATAGGACTGGCTCTGTAGAACTTCCTATGATGAGTAGAGTCATAGATTGGTTGAGATAATAGCAGCAATGATGATGACGATGACGATGATCCCGAGAAGAAGACTTGTCTAGCAGAACTGTGTCGAGAAATACCTTCCTAGTTAAGAGGGAGTGTTGATGTATATGTAACTTCGAAATGTATTTGATCTATGTATTTTATATATATTTATTGTACCCTTAAAAGAGATGTGTTATTCCTCTATAAGGAAGTGTCATCATATGGATTGACAAGTGTCGCAAGTGTGTGTACTTGCCGATGGGTTATTATACCACCATGTGTGGGGTCGGCCCTGAAATATATATTATATTGTGGATGTATCTAGATAGACAAGTCGGCCCCATAGTGTAACTGGGAAAACAGGATAAGTATAAATAGAGATCAGGAGGTCTCTATTTGGATCATTCAGAAAGACACACTTCTCTCACTCAGAAAGTGGCGCACTAGTGAGGAGGAGGATCATCTTCTCTAGGAGACTATCTCAAGTGTATTTTGGTTGTACTTTGGTTGAGCCATTGCTCTCTCTATCTTTGAGGAAGTTGTGGGGTTTTTCACCTTAGGGTTTTCCCCATGGAAACTCTGTGTCTCTTGTCTCTCATGATTTTGATTCTTGTGATGCTTTTGATGCTTATTGTGATTGTTATGCATTGATATACTGTATATGTTATTCTCTCAGTAAAGATCCAAGAGTATTGTGAATTAATGCTTAAATTTTAACATTTCATATGCAATAATCTTTGTAAAACTTGTTTTGACCACTACTATGTTTTGAATGGCAGGTACCTTCGTCAATGGCTTCTCAGTGTAAGTGTTTGGTAGCTGGAAACTGCTAAAAGACCGGTAAGCCTCAGTGGTTACCTTGTTACTCCAGTTAGATGAATGTTCGGCCTTCGTAAGTGTTTTGCCGAGACTTAATGTTTTCTCTGAAGCTTGTTCTTCATCAAAAACCTGTGTACTATTGGTGGCTTGGGGAGGATGAGATCCTCGACCCTTTTGTCATCGTTTTTCAGTAGTATTTGTTTCCATTGTATAATCCTAAAAGGAAATACTCAGGAGAGGGTTTCACCCCGCTATTGTTTTCGGTAACTGAAAAAGATTTATGTTTTCATTAGACCTGTGATTTTGTGAAGAGATGTCGAAAATCTATGTTCTTGATAATAAAGTATTGTGTTTTCTATATAAACGTTTGAGTTTAAAGAGAGCTTTGCTCTAGTTGTATGCATTGAGACTTGTCGTGTTGCAACCGAATTTTTTCTTTAAGTGGGGTTTGAGGGTTAAGGGTTTAGCCTTGTATTAACAATGATCAAACCCTAAAGTGCGATTCTCGAAATTGTTCTGCTATTATGATATCAATGTTTAGATTCCTAAAGCAGATATCTATAGCGACTATTTAGGTGGATTTACTATTTATGGTTTTAAATTAAAAAGTGATGATGTACGATCATGATAGTGCTGAGATGGTTCTTATTTCCAGTCTTAAAGAAATGTAATTGGTAATCATTTCCATGCCTAAGTTTAAGAATTCATGGGCTTCTCTTTGTTATTCTTTTCTGTTGATTTTTAAGTAATGGCCGAGAGCCAATGTCTTCTAATCGTAACTGTGTAATGAGGTTGTAACTATTTTTGTGTTTTGATGTTGACTATAAATTTTTGAACCTTAGTGAAATTTTAAAACTGAGAGGTGGATGTTGATACTTCTAGAGTTGGTCGATGAAAACTCTATTTGGATAAAAGAAATAATGATTCTTTGTTTTACTAGTTTTGATAACCATGAAAAATAATAAAAACATAAGATAGGGTTTTTCGAATCCAATGTAAAATGTGAATGGTATTTAGCTGCAGTTTTTACATAAATAAATAAATAATGTGATAGAAAAAAATGCAATGCTATGCATAAGGATTTGTGTGAAATAATTATGCATTGTTTGTAATAGAAAATAATTCTGTGTACTTAAGAAATAAATTATTTGCAGCTGTTACTTCAAATAAAATTTGTGAAATAAAATACAATAAACCTAAACATTTAACTGGTGGAAAGAATGAATAATGAAAATGTAGAATTATATTATTTAACACAGAATGTTAATAGTAGGAGAAACTAATGAAATACAATAGTATTGATCTTTTCATTCATTTGAAAATCTGCCTATCAATTTATCTATCTTAATTTCTTCTATGTACTAGAGTACGATGTAGATCCATTAGCATGGGGAAAAATGCAGAGAAACATTTACTTCAATTCATCTTGCTTAATCATTACTAAAAAAATCCTAGTTAGATCGAACACTGAAATAAATGTATTTGTTTAATAATATTATTGAAAATAGTAAATCAATATTTGCAAATAGAAACTTTAACTATTTGGAATTTGAGAAGACAAGTAGAACCTGCAAATGAAGATAGGGCCGACAAACACCCAAGGAGGCCTGTTCCTCCCAACCTTTTCTAGAAGAAGCAGCGAAAACTACTTGCTTCCTTAGGACCCCCGAGCCTGCTTACTGAACCATTAGTAGATGGAATTTGTGTAGAAGCAAGGCACTCAGTAAAATAACTTATGCACTCAGCAGTGTAACTTCTGCATTCAAAATATGCCTTCTGCACTAAGTAATATAACTTCTGCACTTAAAATATGCCTTCTGCACTCAGTAATATAACTTCTGCACTCAGTAGTATAATAGGCAGACTTACACCATGATAAAAAACTGAGCATATCCCCTCATCAAATCTCTTGGGTGCAAGCACAGCAAAACCCCAAGGTAAATTTCCTCATCAGGAGAAGTAATGAACCTCAGTTCATAATTTGATGGCTCTTATATAGACTGCCTAGGTATTTAGTGGTCAGTTTTGAATAAATGAGCCTCAAGCTCCAGTCCCACCTTCCAGGGCACTATGACCATATTTCAATGGAGTTGTGCCATACCAACCGCTAGTTATTTGCATTATAATGTTGCCACTTGTCCATTGCCTTCTACCCTAGATTCCATTCCACCTAGTGGGTCAGTAACCACTCTTTCAACAGTCCCCTTAGGTGTTTGTCTCCTATTTAATTTATTAAATAATAAAATATTGTGCAATTACAGTCATCCTTGGACACTTGTCCAATATAAAACTTTACAATAAAAGTTAACATAATGTTTCTAACATAAAGTGTTTTTCAACAAAAAGGGTATGTTACAGGTACATGAGTTACCTGCTTTCTTGTAGGACAGGTAGTGCTTCAAAAACCTTTCATTGACTGGACCTCCTGACCAGGCAGTTCCATCTTGGTGTTCATGGACTAAAGAATTTTCTCCTCAGTTTGCTGCAATAATATATGGCCCCATCCACATATGGTTGAACTTCCCATGTTTATCTTCGCTTGGAGCATCCCACTTAAGAACCAGGTCATTAACCTAAAATTGATCTTCCTTTGCTTTTCTGTCAAAAGCACTCTTTATCTTCTCTTGGTGCCCCTATACTCTGTCATAGGCCTTACTTCTCAGCTCGTTCAGCTTGATTATCTGACTTACCCTTCTCTGCATGTGGTTCGGTTCTTCTTCTATCCCTTGCAGTAATTTCATAACCGGCGATCCTAGAGAGACTGGAAAAACCACCTCAGCTCCATATACTAATTGGAATGGATACATCCTAATGGCCCTTTTTGTACTTATTCTATCATCCCATAGAGCATATTTCAGTTTTGTGTGCCAAGCTCTCTTGTTGTTCTCCAACAACTTCTTTATGCTTCTTACTAAGCTTTTGTTGGATGAATCTGCTACTCCATTTCCCTGAGGGTAGTATGATGTGGAATGATTCAGACTGATATGGTATTTGTGACAAAAAATTATCATTTTATTGGAACAAAATGTAGGTGCATTATCTGTCACTATTCTTTTAAGGCACCCAAATCTTTACAGGATATTATCTTCCAAAAAATCCATGATAACACCTTTTGTTTCTTTCCTAGTTGGTATGGCCTCTATCCCCTTAGTGAAATAGTCAGTGGCTATCAATATACATCTATGCTGCGCTGAGTAGTTAGTATTTATCTCTGCAATGAAGTCTAAACCCCACTGCTGGAAAGGCGCTTCTACTATGATAGGGTGACAGGGTAGTGAAACAACTTTTCTTTTTCCTTCAAAGATTTGACACTAGTGACAAGCAACAGTTTTTTATATACATCTTAAAACATGGTAAGCCAGTAGAAACCATCCCTCAAAATTTTGTTGACTGACACCTTCTAGGAATTATGTCCACCACAGTCTCCCTTGTGGAATTCCTCCTTTGTGTGTTTAGCCTCTTCCTCTAGCAAGCAATTCATCCAAACCCCTCCAGGATCCTTCCAATACAGAAATTGATTCATAATACCATACTTCGCTGCCTTTAGTTTCCCCGCTCTGGCCCTGCTCTTGCTTAATCCTAGAGGAGCCTGTAAATTTTGTAATACATACACAATGTCAGCATACCAAGGGGATGGAGAGAATTATGGCTTCACTTGTATTACTATATCCAAATGATTTGAAAATTCTTGTAAGAAGTTCAGTTGCAAAGAATCACAGTTGGCCTTGGTCATTAGTTTTGCTAACCCTTTCCCCTTTACCAGTTTGGTAGGTTTTATCTCCAAGTCATACTCTAGCAATACAACAATCCATTTTTCTCTTCTTCCTTCAGGGTCTGCTTGGGTAAGGATACCCTTCACAGCACTGTTTGGGACATGATAAATGATGTGGGAATGGAGGATGTAAACCATGAAGTCTTTCAGTGACTTGATTAAGGCATAAGCCTTCTTTTCCATGATATCGTATTTCAGTTCTACATCTCTCAGCACTCTTCTAAAAAAAGCAATTGGTTGTTCAACTCTCTGGGCATTTTTCTGTAACAACACCCCCACTACTGTAAGCTCTAAAGCGTAAGAAAAGATAAAAAAAAATTCTTTAGAAAAATCTGGGATGGCTAATATCAGGGCTTGGATGATAGCATTCTTAATTCCCTTAAATGAATCTCTTGCTTCCTCGGTCCACTTTACCTAATTTTCCTTTCTTAACATATTGGTAATATTCATCATCATTTCTGCAAAATTGGGAATGAACCTTCTCAGAAAACCCACTTGCCCAATGAAGGACTACACCTCCTTTTTGTTTCTAGGCTCCCCAACTTTCTGAATGGCACTAACCCTCTCAGGGTCAATCTTGATAGCTTCCTTGGAAATAATATGGCCCAAAATCTTAGCTTCTTCTAATGCAAAATGTGATTTCTTAGGGTTAAGGGGAATACCGTATTTTACACATTTCTTGAAAACTTGTTCCAAATGCTTCAGGTGCTCTTCATCAGATTTTGAATACATTGTTATGTCATCCATGTATACAACCACGAACTTATCCTTCTCTTCAGCTAATGTTATATCCATCGCCCACTGGAAAGTAGCTCCTACATTCATCATCCCAAAAGGAATCTCTACATAAATGAAAGTACCGCAAGGAGTGGTAAAAGCGGTCTTCTCTTGGTCTTCAAGGAAGACCTTGATTTGATTGTATCTGGAGAAACCATCCATGGTAGAGATCCTTTCTTCCCCTACTACCTTTTGTAAGATATGTTCCATTTTAGGTAGGGGGTAATTATCCTTTAGTGAAGCCATGTTCAGGTTCCTGAAATCTATACAGATTCTAATTTCACCATTCTTATTCCTTACACGAACCAGACTTTTTGTCCACTGAGAGAATCTCAAAGTAACAATGATTTTTGCATTAAATAATCTTTTGATCTCTTTTTCTATCATAGGTACAAGTTTGGGGTTTATCCTCCTTAACTTTTGCTTGAAAGGTTTCTCTTCTGGTTTGATTGGAATGGAATGTTGTATTATAGAGGTATCATACTCCTTTAGTTCTTCATAACTCCATGCAAATGCAACAACATATTTCTTCATCAACTCTACATATTGCTCCTTCGTTTTAGCATGTAACTTCTTAGACAAGTTTACCATCCGAGGCTTTTCTTCAGTACCCAAGTTCTGGTCTTCTACCACATCTCTAGGAGGTTCAAACTTTGGGTTTTTTGCTACATCATTTTGGTCAAATAGCCTCTCCAGGGGTATCAGTCCCTTGGGGATTTAATTACTCTTTAATTGAACGATATCTTTCCCACCAAACACATTTTTCCATTGCTTGCTCTCTCTTTCTTCCTCCTCTAATTGCTCCTAGTCCATCAATCCTTCTACGTTCTCATTTTCAGCATCAATTTGAACATTAGCAAACTCGTCATACAATTCAAAAAATCTTTTAATTTGTAAATAATCTTCAAATACTTGCCAATATTTAGCATTGTCTAGAATAGATGGCCTATTCCCCACCTCTACCTCATATTTTTCTTGAGAAAAAATAGGAGTTTTAAAACCACCAGCAATGGTGGCCAAAGAGTCTGCCACTTGATTTTCCAATCTCGGAATTACCCAGATCTTTTGTTCGGTGAAAAAGTTCCCAAAGATATCCCAAACTTCATTTCTATAGGCCCTTATCCTGGGGTGTTTTGCCTGATAACTATTATTTACTTGGTTGACCACCAACTATGAATCTCCAAAAATATGTATCCTTTTTGCTCCAAAATCTTTCAAAGCTCTTATCCCCAGGAGCAGAGATTCATACTCTACCATATTATTAGTACACTCAAAATTTAGCTTGTATGAGAGGGCCCTGGACTCTTGGTCGGGAGGTATGATCCAAACCCCTGCCCCAGCACCACTTTTGCTTAGTGATCCATCAAATTACATCTTCCAAAGTCCTTCCTCATTTTTCCGCCTCTCTGAGGCTTCATACCTTGCTACAAACTCCTTTTCTTCCTTGACTTCGTGGAAAAATGGGGGTACAAGATCAGTATGTGGGACATCATTGAAGAGAATAGAGGAACCTATGCTTGTGTCTACAACATATAAGGGGTGATTTTCAGGTTGGTTGACACTGTTAACCACATAGGCCATTCTTTTTTCTCTGTATAGATTTCTATTGCTTCCAAAAAGAGGTATAGTGGCCTTAGATAAGTCCATCTGCATGGTTCCCTTCAAATATTTTACCTAGGACCTTGATAACAACATCCCAAACTTAGCAGGTACCTCAGCCACTATCACGTCCATCATTATTCTCTTAGCTGGAATTTGGGAAAGGATCACTACTACATCTTTAATCAAACAAAAACATGGTACCTTTCTTGAATCAAAAGAATACAGATCTTTGTAGGTTCTGGTGACTTCTAGTCCCAACTGATACACCACTAATTTTGGCATTAAGTTGTGCGAAGCCCCATAATCTATCAGGGCATTGTGCAATAATTTACCATGGATATTCAAACTCAAATAAAAGGGAGGGAATTCTTTATCATCTGGTTCTTCCAGCTTGGAACCAAAGATTATAGTGGGGGCACCATCTGCTAGTTCCAACATGTCCCGCATACTCTCTTCCTGTCCATTTACCAGGCTAGTTATCTCTTCCCTATATTCATTGTTTCTTAATAGCTCGTTTAAGGGGATAGAGATCTTCACCTTGGATAGTTCATCCTTCAGACTGAATGTTGAATCTAGCCTCACTACTTTAGTGACTTCTGGTTGCCTACCTTCTTTAGAATGCTTCCCCCTATCTTCTGAGGTTCTCAATGCAGCCACATCTGGTTGTTTTTCTTTTAGCTTTTACATATTCTGTTGAGTCTTGGAGAGCTTAATATAGGAAGACTTTCCTTCACTTATTGGTATCTCCCTGCTTCTTAACTTCATCTTTCTTTGGATGTCATCTACAACATTCATGTAACCCATTTGGTATTTCTCAGAATCAAATCCAACAGCTTTACTAGCATTCCCCATGGCGAAAAAGTCATGTTCCCTTTGGGTTAAATGTACTTCATGGTCTAGGGTGTCAAGGAGATGGATCTGGTCTCCAGCAAGCTCTTCAAGTCCTTCCTCATCTACCAAATTTTTAGGGAAGGGAGGCCTCATCCGGTGGTCTTCTTGATTTCTTGGATTTCTTGGAGGGGGTGGCCTTCTAAAGTTAGGATTTCTTATCTGATTTTCAAGCTACTCTCTAGCAGGAGGTTTATTTTCCATGGATAACCTATCCATCATCTTTTCCATGGTTTTCATCATAGTATCAAACTTAACATCACTAGAAGAGGAGGAGGCAGACGTTTGGGTTTCTTTCTTCTTTTTATCTGTTTATATTTTTCCCTTCATTTTCCTTGCAACCATCATGTTTGCTTCCACTTCGATGGCATCCTTTAGCATAGCGAGCAGGGTGGCAGATTTTCTCTCTCTTAATGTGCATGAGAAATCTCCATCAAAGGCATCTGTGTAATGGAGCTTTGCAATGCCTACTGAGGGTTGTAGGTCATCTGGAATAGAGTTATAGGCATTCATAACCTAGCAGAAAACTCATGAACAGATTCAAAACCTCCTTTCTTCAGATGGTTGTACTGGGACAAGACTAGGGCAAGAATCCCTATCGTTTCCCACCTCTCAAAGAACAACATCTTAAAGGATGCAAAATCATTGACAGAAGCATTTGGTAACTGTCTGAACCATTTCTTCGGCTCTCCAAATAAACTCTGAGAAAACAACCTCATCTTAGCATCATCATGATCTACTTCCTCCAAATCAATAAAATCGTCAAATCTTTCTACATGCTATCTAGCATAAAAACCTCCCTCTCCATCATAAGAGACGATTCTCTGGGCATAGTTTTGAGGGAGGTCATGCAAAACAGCTGGTAGGGCCAATGGTGCAAATCTAGAATCCATGGGTCTAGGTATGTTCTGAGTTTGGGGATGAATATTCTGGGCAGGATTACTTGCAGGTATTGTGATATGAGGTTGAGGGATCTAAAACCCAGGTCTATCTCTTTTGGCTTTGATAATATTCTACAACTTAAGCCAGATAGAATCTAGTAAATATGACTTAGGTGCATTCAAACCTTCTTCACCTAGGCCTAGGTAAGACTCAGATCTTGATCTTGGAAAAGGATTCCCAATATCTATCTCTATATCCAATTCTTGAAAAACAGGTATCCCTTCTTTAAACCCAATTCTTCCAGTGCTAGAAGTATTAGCTTTATTTTTTCCGGTCTTATGTCTAAGTAATATTTCAGGATTTTCCACACTTAACAGAATTTTGAAAATAGGATTACCTCTCGTATGGATCTTTCTTTAGGACAGGATGCCTTTTGATATTTCTTTAGAAATGAACTTGGCTCGTCGATCTTCCCCAGTGGAGTCTTTCTTGAATGTGCATCTTTACGAGTGGAGTCCCTAGGGAAAAAATGCACAACCTTCTAATGATATGGAAACCTCTATATTCCCGTAGGGATCTCTCCTTTCTTTGAATCTTCAGAATGTTTTTGCCATTCTCCCAAGAATAATAAAACAATCACATCCCTGAAAACGGCACCAATTTTTTATCACCCAAATTAACCCCCAAGGTTGTGAGAGAAGGCAATTCGGGGTAACCATTAGCCAATCCTTAGCTTGTGCTACTTACCCAACACAAACAGAGAGGGATCTCTCTATAAGCTCATGAAAAATTGGAATAATCAAAGGTTTCAACAATGAAAACATACACTAGCATTCATCATTAAAATATTCAATTACAACACACAGAAGATCAGATTTCTGTTGGAAAACAAAATGGTTTAAACGTCGTTTGGATGAAATATATGAATCTCTATTTGGGAAATGGAATCACATTTAAACAAACCTGAAAAATTATTCACAAAGGTTCTGTGAATGCATTCACACAGGGGCAAGGTAGTAATCAGCTAGTAGTCAAAGTGATTTTTATTGGTGGAATAGAAGAGAAAATAACAGTCCATTGATGTAAGGCATACGATGATGAATCCTACACCAACTTTAGCAAAGCATAATATTGAAATACTTGGAAAGAGTGAAGCAGAGAATAATTTCTATGAATTCCACTTAACTACTACACTGCACCAAGTATGAAGGAATATTACAGTCATGGAATAATGATGAAAGAAACACAATTAAAATAGAAAAAGAAAGACAGACTACCAAACAAATTACATAAGAATCCCTAGAAAAACATAGGCTCGGCTTTGCAAACTTTATTAAACAACTCAAAATATTTTACAAATTGATTCTCAAAACTCCAAAAGTTTTTCAATAAGATTTTTCAACCCTTCTATCCTTAATTACAATGAATTTATAGAGGCCCTTGGAGCTTTAGGCTTGGCTCTCTTCTAAATAGAAAACCGTTGCAATTACTTGACACCTACTTGACATCTAACCAAGGTGTTTCACCGTTACAACTTTCAAAACAGACAGAGGCTGTATAGGCCTAACTGCTTTTTACATTCACTAACCTATTTTACTATATGACCAACTACTTGAACAAAACAAAACAAAATAGAAAATTGACAACTCTAGCTTGCGGCTTCCATTTTTTCACTGGTCACGTAGCTGATATCTTTGAGATTCCAACTTGCTGGGTGGTGAGATATAGATACCATAGGAATGCCACCACCGTAGTCCTCGGTTTTCACCTGATCATACTAGTCAAGAAAATCATCTACATCATAGGAAGCCTTAGTCTGGGTTTCCTTTGGTGGGGAAACAGGGGGCATCCCCTCAGTGGGGAGTATTAAATATTGGATAATGTCATCTTCCTGGGGGATTTTCATATCGTTCTCTTCATGGGATCCTTCCCTTCTTCTCTACTACCGAAAACTCCAACCCCTCTGTCACATCTTGGGATATTCTAGTTCGCTGATAGGACCGTCCTCCACATGGTCAAAAACTATAGGAGGTAGAGGAGTATGGTCCTCCTCCATTTCAGACAATACATGCTCAGGTACAACTACTATTTCATCTCCTTGATCTTTCTCCATGTTTCTGATACCAATGGAAAAATATATGAATAGATGAACTCGCCACCTTTTCAGATTTCGATGTAAGTTGCGAATCCATGGAATTAGGCTTATAACGACTGATGATGACACCGTCCCCATGAAAATCATTCTGCTATGATTCTCTTACTTAGACCTTCCAAATGATTTATTATGATGACCAAGGATGGGATTGACGTAAGACACATTTGATTGTGCTTTTTGGATCATAGAGAAAAGACATCCGATGGCGTTGAGGTGGCTCAGCCCATGTGGCCATCATTGATTTACAGTGAAGATGTTTTTCTCTTGTGGAAACTTGGGATTGGATCAGGACCATAGATTTCATCCCTCGTGGCTTTCACATTTGCGACACAAAACTCCAATCCTGACCATTGGATGATGTTCCTTTACCGACCGCAGCGATTTTGGATGTGCTTAACATGCTGATGACTAAAATCACCACCGTTATTCTGGATCATTGATCTATCTCAGTTAGATCTACGCTGTTGCAAAGAATGCTACATTTACCCCAATTGCGGTGATTTTGAACGTAGCCCTTTTCCACTCACATTAGATTAGCGCCATCGCCCTTTTACTGTAGATATTTGTTTCCATCGATCTATGACATTGATTTATTTTGGAATCTTCCCACTGGTTAACTTCCTCCACGCTTGCAACCTTTCCACTTAATTTTTTGCGCAAAAAAGCTCAGGGCCATAGATCTCCGGGGCGATCTAATTTGTGTTGTCCCTACATTTCTATTTGCTGCTGCCATATTAGCCTACTACTAATCCTCTGATCACCACGAAAAACTGGATCTTTGAATACTCTTTCTCTTTTTACCAAATCCATCATATCTAACTCTGATATTTTACCCTGGGGGTGCGGTCTGGGAGTTTTGGCTTTCCTTTGAGGAATTATCTTGACCCTGCAATTATTTTCCTTCACAAAAAACCCTCTTCAAGGCTTAGCACATTTTGAGTGCTAACACATAGGAAAACATTTATGAATCTCTGACAGATATTTTATCTTCAAACATCATGAATGTCAATGATATCATAATGAGATCGAACAATGCATCACACTTCGATTAATGTCATAAATATTTACATGGAACAAAAAATGGAATAGAAATGGACTCACTCAAGAGAGAAAAAACATCTCTGAAACATTTTTGTGTCTTGAATCAAGCTCACATAGCCAAATTACAAGGGCCAATTCTGTCACTCGACTCTACAAAGTTAGACATAGAATTTTTTTTACTAAATTTGCTAGCCCTTTAGAATGAGTCTAAGCCACCTTATATAGAGTTAGCAAGTAACCAAATTTAGTTTCTTATATCCTAACAGAAAAGTAAAAGTCTTGATTTTCTTTTTACAAAAAGGATTTTTTGCATTTTTGCTTTACAACATTTGTTGCTAAACATAGCATCTTTAGCTCTTTCTGTTGGAAGCCTTCTTCTTGCCCCTCATGTAAGCATTATGTTTTCAAGGATTCTACCCTATTGGCCCTTCTTGAGGTATGGAAGCTTGGTTCATCTAGTACATCATATGTATATTAGCTGTCCTTATAGGTGGCATAGAATAGATAGGTGGTGGCTGATTCGCAAATGAACCTCGCACTTGAGCTAATCATTGAGTTGTTGACTGATCAGACTATGAACCTGAAGGTTGTGCAGTTGATGCTCTAGGTAACAACACATGCTTATGATATTGAATAACCATTTTCCACTCCTTCCCCAGAGGATGTTTATGGGCTCTCAGGGATTCCAAGGAGATTTCTGCATTATTTGTTTTTTCATATGAGATTGGCCCCAATCTCTTCAAAATATTATTCAATCCCACCACTAGTAGATTTGAACCCAAAATCCAACGAGCAAATCTGAATACCTCTGACGAAATGGACTGTGTCGTCGGATTTTTCTTTGAAAATTACTTTTTTTTGTTTTTTTTTATAAATTTTGAGAGGTGCCCGTTGGATATCCGACGTATTTTTGAATATCCAACGAGTCTAGATGGCTATCTGACGGATCTACTAATATCCGACGGCTATTTGGATATCCGACGCTTTAGATGTCGGATAACCAACTTCATTTTGAACCCAAAGATGCCAGATAACCGACGGATTTTTCCCAACGGTACCATACCAGCGACGGTTTGCGGATGTTTTTTTTGTTTGGCATACTTTTTTTCGTTGTTTTTGTTATTCAAGTGAGCAAAGTACTATGGAGCTTCATTTTCTAAGATTGATAATCTTCATTTAAGCTCTTTATGAGAAAATGTCAACTACGAATATTCCTGATCCAGACGAACAAAATAGACAATTGCTTACTAGATTGTGGGAAGGAGTTGAAAGAAGGGGTGATGGTAAATGCAATTGTCCATGTAATCAATGCAGAGGCTTTAAGAGGAGAAGAATTTTGATCACAATAACCACAAAACATTGTAGGGAGCATGGGCATGCCGAGGGGGGACATGAATACCATCCATTTATATGTTTGCATGATATATGTTTTTATTTTGATTGCTTTTGTAAATTTATGTATTATTATAATATTTCTTATTTTTGACCAACAATACAATTGGTCGTTGTTCTTTGTAACTTTTATCTATTGATTTTTTCATGTAATTATAAAGGAAAGACATCCTAGGGCATGTCATCCAGATCAGCAAGTGCTTCTAGAACAAGTACAGGAGGAACATGGAGCTATGAATATTAATGGAGAACAAGTTAATGATCACATCGAAGAAGTGATCATACTGATAACATAGTTTAAGATGATGTTACAAATACTTCGATCCATGATTCATTTAATGTTGGAATGGATGATGATGATGATTATGAAAATGATGAACATTTTGATGATATTCATGATATACCTCTTCTTGACAAGGCATACGAACCCCTTTATGACGGCTCCAAGACAAATCTTCTCTCTGCTATATTGTTGGTAATGAACTTGAAGGTTATGAATGGTCTTTCAAACATACCAATCACACGGATGTTAAGGTATGTAATATATTCCATCAAAAAATATATATGATTGTCATGTATTTTATTGTTAATTCATATATAAGTCAAATTACTATGGATGGAATTTGTTTCATTAATATTATTTCTATATTATATTAACTAGATTTTTATTTTAATTTGTTGTAGCATGATAGGTGAATATTTGTTACCACCTTCAAATGTTTTACCTCGCACATTTCGAGATTTATCTGCCATCATGAAAGAAATTGGAATGCAGTATGAAGCAATTCATGCATGCCCCGATGATCATGTTCTTTATTACAACCAGCATGAATTTGCAACAGAATGTCCTGAATGTCATATCAGTAGATATCACACAAATCAAGTAACTAAAAAGGTGCCTCGAAGGTTCTACGTTATATTCCCATTATTCCCCGTTTGCAACGATTATTCAGGTGCAAAAACATAGCTCAGTTTATGGATTACCATGCATCGAAAAGAAGTCAAGATGACATTATTCGGATGCCTGCAGATGGGTCTACATTTAGAGATAAGGTGGAAAAATGGCCTCACTTTAAAGACAAACCTTGTGATCTTAGGATTTCTTTGGTAGCAGATGGTGTCAATCCTTTTGCAGAGATGAGATCTGTTTACTCGGTGTGGCCTATTTTTTTTATCAACAACAACATTCCTCCATGGTTGACAATAAAGAGGGAGCACATAATGTTGTCGATGATTATTCCAGGTACGAACACTGCAGTTTTTTTTATTGCAGTGGTATATTCTCATTTGTCATTTTTTGTCTTATAATGTTACATATATATATTTAAAGTTTTTCTATTGTGAAATATGGTTTATATATCTAAACGGTACATCTCATAATCAGAATATTTATTTTATATGTTCAAATAAATCAGGTAAGTACCAATTCAAAGATATGAGTGTATATATCGAACCTCTTATTGACGAGCTACTGAAGTTATGGAATGGCATCACTATGTATGACTTATCTAGACCAATACGACAAAGACAATTCCAATTCCATGCAATGCTTGTATGGACAATACATGATGCCCCAGGGTTAACCCATTTCTGTAGTATGTAATTATAGGTTCCACTTTAGTTGCATTTAATTTTATGAACTACTATTGAATATAATACGCATGCATGTTTTTCTAAATAATTCAGTCATTTTTTATATAATTATAATAGCCATTAATATTGATATTCCATCTTTTTATTTAGGTCTTGAGACAAAGGGGAAATTTGCATGTCTAGTTTGCGGTCCTAAGATCAAATCTTGTCATTCAAAAATGTTAGGAAAGGAGGTGTTTGATGAGTATAGGCACTTCCTATCCAAGAATCACAGGTATCAAACTACTAAAAAACATCTTTTCAATGCCAAGTAAGAGACTGCATTAAAACCAAAGAGAATGACACCTCAGCTATGGAAGTTGCAATATAATATAAATCGTCAAGGTACGTATAATCAATCATTAATGTATATGATCATATTGTATTTTATTATATTGTGTGTTGTTTAGTGTAATTGACATTGATTTAATATTTAATTTCATCATTGTCATTCATGTGATCATCATGAAGGCATTAATGGGCCTCCACGAGGAATAAAAAGCTATCCTAGACAATTTAGTAGGTTTCCCTATTATGAGCACCTACAAATCGCTCATCTATTTGATACAATGCATATCAAAAAGAATGTGACTGAAACATTATGGAAAATATTGGATGGAAGGAGTGACAAAGAAAAAATTGTCAAAATTTGCAAAGACATTCAAGATAACAACCATGCAATGAAAGACGTCATTCAATTTCATAGCAACAGAGAGCAAATTAATATAAACTCACTTCCATGGATGTTAACGGACCAACAAAGTAATGTTGTAAAAGAAGTCATTCGAAAAATTAAATTTCCCACCGGATTTTGTGGAAACATGAAGAATATCATAACAAAGAAAGGTGATTTCACGGGGGTGAAAACGCACGATTGGCATGTCTTCATGAAGGTAATAATTAATATGGTATGCATTTAATAATTTTTCTTTTTCTTTTTCTAGTACTCTTTTTCAATATACTGAAACTATTTGGATATTATTGTTACAGTATGTTCTACCTCTCTCTATCCCAGACAACATTGATAACAATGTCAAGCAAATAATAGATAGTCTCGGGAAATACATGAGGTAAGTGGTGATTTTTCCATGTGCTTACTGTTTGTTTAATTCAACATATAACTTATTCTTAATTTGATTTTCATTCTCTACTTCATGTTATGTAATATAATGACTTTTTTCTTTAATCTCTTGATTGGCCAGTTGTCATGTCACTTGTAGATGGTTGTCATCTAAAGAATTCCATAAAGAAGACCTAAAGTATTGGAGGAGAGAAATTCCTTGTCTCATGTCTGAAATGCAGAAGCATCTACCTTCATCATTTTTCAATGCACAAGAACACTACCTCATACACCAAGTTGAGGAGATTGAACTGTGTGGACCTGCGCACTCAAGGTCCATGTGGATGGTTGAGAAGCACTTGAAATTTATGAAGGGTTTGGTTAGACAACGAGCATATGATGAGGGTTCTATGATGGAGGGATATATGGTATACCAAAACATGTTGCACATTAGTGAATATCTTCCTATATTGGTGTCAAAGTTCAATTTACGTCACATTTGTGATCCATAATCCAAAAATTATTTTGAAGGGGAGTACCTGAAGGGGAAAGGTAGATCGAGGAAGGTGAAAGGTAATATAACACATTTCACTAGTGATTTTTATGTTTATATATCATACATATATATTCTATTTTTTATGTAGTATTTTCCATCATTTTATATTGTAATTATATACATTTTTAAGTGACTAATATACATTTTCATTGAATTTTAATTTTATTGTCATCAAACAGTTGGTCGAGAGTGGGATGCGATTCATTTATACATCGCAAACAATCTTGACTGGATGAAGGTATGGATCGAAAAATGTGAACAATCTGGTCATGGAATATCATGGGAAGGTGTGGCTTCATTGGTTAAAGCTACACATCGCAATGGAGACACCAATGTAACACAAAGGAAAATCGATTTAGCAAGAGATTTAAAAGATAAGCGGGTAAGCATGATAATCAATGGCACTATTTATTTATTTATTTAAATATTGTCATTGTACGTCACTCTGGTTATTTTCCTTTTATGGCATTATAATAAACATGCACTACTTTATCATAAATATGGTGTTATCATTATGTAATCTTTTCCTGTATAACTTGTTGTACTAGGTAAAACACCATAAGGCTATGTGGTGCAATGGATGTAGATATCGCATCAAAAAGTTGGATGAAACAAAGAAAACATCTGATTGTGGGATATCTGCAGTCTTTGAGGTGACCAATGTTTCTTCTAGAAGTGACAAACATCCAGAACTATCTAAAAATTGATACTTTGGGTATCTGGAAGACATTCTTCAGTGTGACTTTAACTCCTTCAAGGTGTTTCTATTCGTTGTCAAATGGTACAGGTGTAGATTGAATCAACGTGATCCCGATAGAACAATTATTGAACATGATAATGGTTTTACCATGGTAAATACAAGGTTGTTTGAGCCAAGAACGGAGCCCTATGTTCTTCCAACCCAATGTGAACGGGTATTTTACTCTGAGGTTCCAGGTAGAGCGGGTTGGTCATTTGCTGTGAGACATGATCCAAGGGGAAGGATGTTAAAGTATAACATTGATGAAGGTAATGAAGATGTTCTCGAAGAAGAAGACGCCATAGAAGATGATCATGATCAACATGAGTTAGATGATCATGGTCCAGAAGAAGATGTCGAAGAACTTATTGAATCAGATGATGTACTATCAGACAATGTCCATGAAGATGATATCGACGATGACATGTTGATCGTAACTGAAATCGACGACGAGGATGATATGGCCAATCCCTACAATGTTGAATCTAGATCATCGGATGATAGTATAGACGATGAACAAGATGAAGAAGATGATGAAGACCATTGGATTTTACGAGGTATGAAGTAATAATAAATTAATTATTTCATAGTGAGTTTCCATTTTACTATACGATATAATTAGAAACATTGCTTATGAGGGGGGGGAGGGGCCATAAGAGCTTTCACCTTCACATGGTTGGCCCTGTTTAGTAGAGAATATTAAATTATTCTTGAAACAAATAGAAGATTCGTAAGGAGATGCATAATTATCAAGACTCAAACATCATCATCATCATCAGCATCATTGTCATCATCATGATTGTTAACACCCAAAAAGTGCTCACTAGCTCATTTACCACATTATATGGCTCATTTGTCCATTTTCCTACCATTTTTCCCTTAAAAATCCCAAAAAATCCCATTAAAAAGCCTCCAAAAGGCCTAAAATGCCTCCAAAAGGCCATAAAACCCTCAAAATAGCCTAAAAAAGGCTAAAAAACCCCCTTTTCCTCCAAAAATAGCAAAAATCCCCTAAAAAGGGAATAAAAATATAAAATAATGAGGAAAAGGAGGAAAAAACCCTATACAGCTGCCTAAAACCATGTGTTTCCTAAAACCATGGGTCAACACTCCACCACCAAAAAACTATAAATAGGTGATGGAGATCCCTTATTCCATATCCACAATCACAAGCACCCTTACTCTGCCAAAATCTCTCTCGAAACCCTAGTTCACCTTTGAACTATTTTCACATTGAGAGCCACCTTTGGCCCATCCCCAACATTGGAGAAGGAGAAGGAGCATTCTTGGAGCTTGGAGCATCCTCTTGGACACTGCAAAGGGCTTCACCAACCTTGACACTCAAGGTAACATCAATACAAAGACATTCTTTCATTTTGGTGTTTATGCTTCATGCTTGTATTAGAAATAATTTAATTTTTTGGTTTATTGCATAATTAGTTTAATATACTGAACTGCTACTAAGGAGTCCATTCTCCTTAGTAGGTGCTCATTGGCACAAGCTAGGGGTAAAACCCTAGCTACAGTTTTGGCGACTCCGCTCTACCATCTGCATCTGACCCCCAGACACCTTCTCCGGCGACTGGGACCCCAATACCCTCACCATACACGCCGTCATGGCCTGCACTGCCGGCTCCTGTAGGTCCCTAACCAGGAGTGCATTCCTATGCACCCTCGCGTCCTGCCCGCAGTACCTCTCCAACATGTCCTCCATGTCGACGTCCGCGGCAACCCGCGGCTGTGTATCTGCCACCCTGCCCAAGCAGGGTAACCCCGTCAGAAAATAAACATCAGTGAGGGTAAGGTCTACCCTCTCCCCCTGAACCCGGAACGCCTGTATGTCCGGCTCCCAGAAGCTGATCAGACGGTTCAGCAACAATGTTGCTGTCCGTATCATAGGTATCTGTGCGAACTTCAAAAGTCCGCACAACCCCAGCACTGACCGCACATGACGGTTCTCTCGGATGAAACGCATAGTATCATCAGGGATCTCCCGCTCTCTCCACAGAACCTGGGGCATCCTGCCAATCACACAAAGTGAACCCATCAGTCTCATGACAACTTAAGCAAAATACTTTTCCCCCCCAAACAAGCCCTAAAAGCTCGGCCCAAAACCGCGGCTTTCGGGTTTCTTGCCGCGGTTTCCGACCGCGGCTGTCAGGCACATGGTCGCGGTTCCCAACCGCGCCTGTCAAGCCCTAAACCCGCGGTTGGGAACCGCGTGTTCCTCCTTGGAACTCGCGGTACTCGACCGCGGTTCCATCCAAGAATCACGCGGTCTCCAACCGCATGGTTCAGCCCGAAACTCGCGGTCTTCCACCGCGGTTTCGTCCCCCTAACCCGCGGTCCACCCCACGTGGACCGTACAAGTCAACCCTGGGACCCACTACCCAACCCCCAACCCGAAAAAATATGCAGGTATAAATTTCACGAAATACCTGTATCTCGCGGATCTGCAAACAGCCAGACGGATCGTCCAGAGATGCCACCTCAGCTCTGGTACACTCACCTCACAAGTCAAAGTCAACAAAGTACAAATGACACATGTCATGTTGGACCCACCACTATTTATAGTCAGTTGACTTTTTCTTGTTTTGGTCATTCTGGCCCCATACGGCGTCCGTTTTCCAAACCGTTTCCACCACTGGAATCAGCGCGACGTGACCGTCATGATGGTCACCTCGTTGCATTATTTTTGTCCTGTCATTTTTTACCCATTTTTCAGACGCCACTAGTCGCCTCGGTTTGCGTGCCACATCGGCCGTTCTCCGTTTTTCTCATGTTTTATATCATCGGATTCATTTTTCCGAGCCGGTGATGATGCTAGAGATCATTTCTCGCTCTCACCTCCAGATTTTCCGGGCATTTTTCAAAATGCCCCCGTCACCTCGGTTTGCGTGCCACATCGGCCGTCACCCGTTTTTGACATCCTTTATATCGCCGGATTCATTTTTCCGAGCTCGTGATGATGCTTGAGATCATTTCTCGCTCTCACTTGGTACAATTTCAACATTGTGTCCCAACACCTTGCTGCCTCGGTTTGTGCGCCACGTCGGCCGCCATCGGATTGTTCCACATTTTTACATGAGCCATTCACTCCTGTCATACTGCAAATGTTTCGTTATTTTGCCACCATTTCATCTACCCCGCAAGGAGGTCCATCAGTGTTCCCACCTACCCTCGTTCTTGGTCATCATTACTAAACCTTGATTGAACACTTCCTCCTTGCCTGGCCATTCCTTTTGTTCGGTATAATTTTATCCCTTTTTCGGGCCGGACAAGTCCTTTACGAAAAAGGCACTTAGGGAGTTTCCGTTAAGCTCTTTTCTGACTCCTAAAAGAATGAAAAGATCGCCGAGCAATCTTGCTTCCTTTCGTGCTCGTTAAAGTACCTGAAAGGGCGTCTATCTGGTATAAGTTTAACCCTTTTCCGGACCTGGTAGACTACTTACGAAAAAGGAATACTCTAGTCACACCGGCTAGAAGAGTTCTTCATTGCATCCTTTTATGCTTCTTTGGGCCTTGGAGACTAAATCTACGAAAAAGCAACCCCCTGGAGTCTTCTTACTTGCTTTCAGACTCTCTAAAATTGAAAGCAACCACGAGCATGCACTGTCCTGGGCTCGTCAAATCCACACGACAGTACCATTCCATCACTTCAGAGTCTTCTTATCGCTTTCAGACTCCTTAAAATTGAAAGCAACCACGAGCATGCACTGTCCTGGGCTCGTAAAATCCACACGACAGTATCTTTTATCCACACACTTCTTCTAGTTCCTTAACCCATGAAGAAGTATCCTCCCGTGCCTCATGGCACTATGATCGATCATCTCGGCAGCACCCCCAATTAGGTCGCCTTTGTTCAGAGTATTCTGCAGTCTCCTGCCATGTTACACCAAGCTTGAGTATCCCTCAGCCAGTTTTTCCCCCAGATCCATTACAGCTATGATCCCTCTCCCCTGAGTCAGTTTCATATGCTGCCAGATCACTTCCATTATCATACTCTGAACAAAGGAAGTTTGAGTCCACCCGCTCTACTTGCCCAGTTGTCCCCCCACAGTTTATCAGTCCTGCCATCAGCACTATCACATTTCGGTCTTGTACCTCGCGCTCCTGTCAAGGAAACATCATTGCCTTGCTAGGGGCAGGTCTCCCTCTGTCGACGACAGCTCCTCTATTCCAGAGGATAGGCCCAGAGGTCCCTACGCCCTGGACTTATCACCATCTGTGGTAAGTGCCTACGGATCATTCTGAGAGGAGACATCATTGCCTCTCCGAGTGGTTGTTCCTCACATGCTCGACTTCAGCACCTTGATCGCATCGTTGAGGATCGCGTAGGATTATATTCCATCAGTTTTTTGTCGAAGACCCCGGATTTCCCCCGACTCTAGCACATTGGTGAGTCACTTCGGAACGCCCAGTTGTATGTTCCCGTGGATGTCCGGGCTGCGTTGGCGTTTGTATTAGGAAGCCATCCAGTTTCCTGCTTCCTTGAGTACCCAGTTTCAGTTCCAGATCAGTTCCAGTTCAGTGTACCATGGAGAGTATGACCCCAGTCACTATGATCCAGCAGCTCATCAGTTCCTTTGGTACCAAACTCAGTAGCACTGTTGATTGTTCCGGTGCACCAGTTCTGCAGTTCACACATGATCCGCTCAGCAGTATGTCCCAGATTTGTGTCCCCTCTGGACTCTTATGATGTACACAGTGGTCATGTATCTTACAGGTCCCCCTTTTCGGGCCTCACAGTTATGTTTATATATCTTGATACGAGCATGGGTATGCCCGCCTCGTCCATATATTGAGATTATTCCTCAGTCAGTATTTGAGGTCATGTATATTTCAGGTCCCCATTTTTGGACCCCATTGTTGTTATTATGTTATATCCTGATACGAGCATGGGAATGCCCGCCTCGTCCATATGATCAGATGATTCCTCATCCATTATTGAGGTTATGTACTTTTAGTTCTTGCAGTTGTTCGGGATCGTTGTTCCGGGCTTCAGTTTGTTTCTTCTCTTCTCTCCATACCCAGGAAAACCATTCATGACTTATGATGTCCATCGGCCATACGATGAGCTCCTGACCTCGCACATCAGGGGGCAATCTGTTAACACCCAAAAAGTGCTCACTAGCTCATTTACCACATTATATGGCTCATTTGTCCATTTTCCTACCATTTTTCCCTTAAAAATCCCAAAAAATCCCATTAAAAAGCCTCCAAAAGGCCTAAAATGCCTCCAAAAGGCCATAAAACCCTCAAAATAGCCTAAAAAAGGCTAAAAAACCCCCTTTTCCTCCAAAAATAGCAAAAATCCCCTAAAAAGGGAATAAAAATATAAAATAATGAGGAAAAGGAGGAAAAAACCCTATACAGCTGCCTAAAACCATGTGTTTCCTAAAACCATGGGTCAACACTCCACCACCAAAAAACTATAAATAGGTGATGGAGATCCCTTATTCCATATCCACAATCACAAGCACCCTTACTCTGCCAAAATCTCTCTCGAAACCCTAGTTCACCTTTGAACTATTTTCACATTGAGAGCCACCTTTGGCCCATCCCCAACATTGGAGAAGGAGAAGGAGCATTCTTGGAGCTTGGAGCATCCTCTTGGACACTGCAAAGGGCTTCACCAACCTTGACACTCAAGGTAACATCAATACAAAGACATTCTTTCATTTTGGTGTTTATGCTTCATGCTTGTATTAGAAATAATTTAATTTTTTGGTTTATTGCATAATTAGTTTAATATACTGAACTGCTACTAAGGAGTCCATTCTCCTTAGTAGGTGCTCATTGGCACAAGCTAGGGGTAAAACCCTAGCTACAATGATCATCTTCATCATCATCGTCCTCATCGTCATCATCATCATCTTCATCATCATTGTCATCATCATCATCTTCATCATCATATTCATCATCATCATCATCATCATCTTCATCATCATCGTCTTCATCATCTTCATCATCGTCGTCATCATCATCGTCATCATCGATCATCTTCATCATCGATCATCTTCATCATCATCATCAATCGTCATCATCATCATCATTGTCATCATCATCATCATCATCATCAATCGTCTTCATCATCATCGTCATCATCATCGATCACCATCATCATCATCACCGTCGTCATCATCATTGTCATCATCAATCATCTTCATCATCATCGTCATCATCATCATCATCATCATCAATCGTCTTCATCATCATCGTCATCATCATCATCATCATCGATCGTCTTCATCATCATCATCATCTTCTTCTTCATCATCGTTATCATCATCACGATGATCTTCATCATGATCTTCATCATTCTCATCATCATCATCAGCAGCAGCATCATGTTTATCATTATCCTCACGGGAACCATCATCATCATCATCATTGTGATCATCATCATCGTCATCATCCTCACCGTCATCATCATCATCATCTTCCTCATCATCATCAGCAATATCTTCATCATCATCGATCGTCTTCATCATCATCATCATCATCATCATCGATCGTCATCATCATCATCATCGTCGTCATCATCATCATCATCATCGTCATCATCATGGTCAACATCAATCATCTTCATCATCATCGTCATCATCGATCGTCTTCATCATCATCGTCATCATCATCGTCATCATCGATCGTCTTCATCATCATCATCATCTTCATCATCGTCATCATCATCATCATGATCTTCATCATTCTCATCATCATCAGTAGCAACAGCATCATGTTTATCGTCGTTGTCACAGCCACCACCATCATCATCATCATCCTCACCGTCATCATCATCATCATCTTCCTCATCATCATCAGCAATATCTTCATCATCATCGTCATCATCGATCGTCTTCATCATCATCATCGATCGTCATCATCATCATCATTGTCATCATCATCATCATCATCATCGATTGTCTTCATCATCATCGTGATCATCATCATCATCATCAATCGTCTTCATCATCATCGTCATCTTCATCATCGATATCCGATGCAGCTATTACCTAGAAAAACCAACGGTGTTTGTCATCGGTGATTTAGTGATCTCATCGGATTCTTTTGAAGTCAGAAGTCTTATATTAGATGCATGCATTGACGGTGTGGGAGGGTTTCAAGACTCGAATGAATGACACTCACCATTGTAGCATCAGAAACCATACCTATAAATTAAATAATGTTATACATGGGGCCAACGTTGAAATTTTTTAAATATGTGTTGGCTTGGCCTGAAATTTGGCATGGTTAGACTAGATGCATGCATTTACGGTGTGGGAGGGTTTCTAGACTAAAAAATGACTGACACCAACCATTAATGGAGCATTAAAAACCATGTAATGATACTCAACAAGGAGTAATTTGATCATCATGGTTTCACTCTGAAATAACTTATTCTTTCGTGGACTCGCTAGTACCATTACTTACGGACCCTCACAAGGAAATCCTCTTAGGTCATTGATTGTGTTGGGATAAATCATCACTAACTTGTTCGATGGACCTAATGGTCCCATGATAAACACTCATAACATGTAAACTATAGAGGACATACAAAAAATGGTTGATTCTCTCACCCAATTAGTTAGCAAAATGGAAACCAAGAATCACTTCTCATTTTCCGACCCTTCCAATAGTATGACGCCTCATTTTTATGAAGTAATTCTAAACAAGTTTGGCAGGTCAGATCCGATTGGTTGGTTCGATCAATCAAATGAAGCACTAACTTTCCCTTAATGTAATATTTTATTACCTAATGAAATTCATTATAGGAGTCATCAAAGTTCATTTGTTTTTTCATAAAAATTCATTGATTATTTTTTAAGCAATTCCTTATTAGTGGTCTTAAAGAGGAAATTAAATCCCACTTAGAGGTGAACCACCCTACTACTTGGTCGGAGGACAATAATATTTATTGTCATGCCTATGTTATATCCTATGCTCAGTCCAAAATCCCCAACTTTATCTCATTTCCTTTCCCCAACTATGGTGGCTCTTCAACAACCTCTTCCACCTTTCAAGGTCCATAAGTTGGCATAGGACAAAATGGAGGAACATCAACTTAAGGTTCTATGCTACAATTGTAATGAAAAATATTCTCTTGAGCATAGATGTAAGGAACATCAATTATTTGTGGACATATTTGAGGACATTTATGATGATGAACTTGATGGAAGAACTCAAAAGGAATCCCCTCCCATCATTGAGGAAGTTTTGCTTCCTAATCCTGTGAAGAACCCTATATCTCCCTTAATTATTTGACTAGTGTTTATTTCTCCTTATTAATGTTCAAATGGGTGATTACTCCCAGAAAGCTAACATGTTTTCCATTGAAACGGGTGGGCGTGATATTGTTCTTGGTGTGAATGGATAATAAGATTATGTCATATCACCGTGGATTTATTGGAATTACAAATGAGAGAGCATGATCATAGCATCTCATTGCTTCATCGACGTATCCTCCCATCCAATGTGTGATCATATTGTCATACTTTTGAAGAAAATAATATATGAAATTAAAAATATTGTATCATTTTTTTTAAGCCCCTTATATATAACAATTAAAAAAAAAACATTATATATAAAAAAAAACAATTAAAATTAAAAAATGAATATATAATAAGTAGAATTAAAACGTTAATAAAAAAATTACAAAATAAATATATAAAAATTGTTTTTTAATTTGTTATTAATTAAATATATATATAACATTATATATAACAATTAAATTTTAATTTTTATATATAATGTTATATATATATTTAATTAAAAACAAATTAAAAAAAAACAAAACACAAACATTACATAAAATATTATATATTGAAGAAATATAAAAGCCGGCGGCCATATGCATTTCACAAACCTGTGATTTGGATTTGGAGTGACCTCGACTGGACTGACCTCGATTTGGAGTGACCTCGATTTGGAGTGCCCCTGAACTTGGAGCCGCGCCTCTGTGATTTGGACCCGCACCTCTACGATTTGGACCTGCTATCGATTGGCCATATGAATTTCGCAAACCTACGATTTGGATTTGGAGTGACCTCAACTGGACTGACCTCGATTTGGAGTTGTCACGTCCCCATTTTGACACCCTTGCATTAAATCGAGAATGATGTAAATATTGTAACTTAATCATGGTGAGGAGCTCAAGGCCAAGGCCCCACCACTGATTTAGCATTTTATGTACTGGAAATTAAAGAGATAGATGCCTATGGTTCTTGTGCTAGAAGGGCACGATGTAAATAAGACATCATGTAAATATGAATTTAATGAAAGATACCCACAACCAGCTATGCAATGTAACAAAGAGATGGGGGCATGATCTTGACAAGGAATAGGGAGGGAAAATAACCAAACCCTTGAGCCATGGTGTTAAGCCATTTCATTGAGGAAACCCATGGACTCTCAACTACCCGTTTGGCCTCATGCACCCAATCATTTAATTCTTCCAATAATTGGTTGAGACAATTAATGCCTTGGGATGGGAGAGGTATGGCTGTCAATTTTCATGTATGGGCAACACAGCAACCTGGGAAATCGAGTTTTGGTTGGCTGGGCAAGAAAACCCCCACGAAATTGGCCCAAAGCCATTATGAACCCATGGCATTCTTCCTCTCACGCAGACTGAGCTCACGGGAGTTGATCCTCACGTTTTCACCCTAACCCTGCATTTTTCCATGTCCAGAAACTCGTTTTTGGTATTGTGTAGTAGCTGCGAAAGGAGGGACGCGATTTTGGGCTGAGGGAGAGGTCGTTTTTTCCCTTGGGGCGTTTTTTTCTGGAATGGGTTGCTCTCCCAGTCGAATTTACCCAGTTTGCCATTTTCGTTTTGAGTCTACCCACATTTTTCTGAAGCTCAAGAAACCCCATCTCGTGCATTCCACTGTTGAAACGTTTTTTCTCATGCCCAGCACTTACACTTTCGCTGTTATATGCATCCCTCTCCTAGCAGCCTCAGAAACCCAACTGCTGGGTGGTATGGTTGATTCTGGTGCATCTATGGTTATGTGAGACCCTGTTGTTCCATAGTTCTTTGTGGGGATCATGCTCAGCTCGGGGGTGGCAGTGGTGTTGAGAGAGTAAGGAGCACACTGGCCTACGGTTGGGTGGAACATTGTAGAAGCGTAGATGGTTGCTTGGGACTACTTCATTAAGATAAGTATCCTCTTGTGCTATCTTTCAATTGTTTAATGGATGAATATCTTGAATGTAAAATGAATGAGTAATTGAAATTACTTCTGCCATGCTTTTAAAATCCTTATGAATCTTCATATCTCCATTATCGTATGTGAATACTCATGAAATAAGTTTATGGGCTGGATGCCCAGTTATAGCCTCGCGATCCTCCCCATCGCCCTGGTATGATGGGTGGGGACGTGACAGGAGTGACCTGCGATTTGGAGTGACCCTCGATTTGGAGTTGTGCCTCTGCAATTTGGACCCATGCCTCTGCGATTTGGACCTGCTATCGATTTGGATTGGATTGTTCATTTGTGGCCGGAGAGGCGGTTTGTGATTGTGGCAGGGGAGAGGGAGTGGCCCAACGACCAAGCAGTGGGAGTGACACAACGAGCAAGCATTGGGAGAGGCGGTTTGGAGTCCAAGCAAATAAACTATAAGAGCTGGAAATGACTCCCACGTCCGTGAGTACCAAGCCCTAAATTGTTTTGATTTGACAAATTTATTAATTTGGTAGCAAATCACTGTGGTTTCATTGCTAATTCGATCTTCTAAGAGGGTTTCATTGCTAATTCAATCTACATTGGGGTATTTTTATCTTATTGCATCTACTGTTTTGTTTTAGTTTGATGGGTGAATGGGGGGGGCGGGGGCTATTACTAATGACCCTTATAAAGCAGAGTTACCAAGCTCATCAATTTCATTTGCATGCGCATCGAAATCAGTTGTGACACTGCTGGAAACATTTCCATCATCTTTCTTTAGCAGTGCCTTTGAATCCTCAGTTATACATTTCTGCTCCACACCTACACTAGTTCTACACATGGATAACTCTATCTCAATATTGGCAGCGATAAGAACAATGATTAGTACAACAATTTCTGGAATACAACAAATGACGCTCTATTTGTTGGTGGCTTCTATCAGTGGTTTGATTCTTCTTCCATGCATATTCTTAGTAGTTACAGGTCCAAAACACTGGTGCTATTCAAACTAGTTCTTATAGAGTGCTAAGTGCTATTTGCAGATTTGGAAGAAAAATAATACCAAAAATAAGATTCCCATCATTTTCAGACATAGCCTCAAAATCCTTAATTGTCGCAATCATCACTAAGATGAAACCCAGAGGTGAATTGAATGCATCCTTGATTACTTCTTCCCTAGTTTACAATTGTTGATGTTGTTGCACTTATAGCAATATGGAAAGTATCATGTTGAAGCGCCTTTGATGAAGTACCCAACCATTTTGCAAGAATCCTAAAGACAGTTTTCGATTGGAAGCATTGTTCAAAGGAGATATTCAAAGTTGTCAATAAATGTCTAATAAAAGCACCATTGCAATGAATCCTCCATATGATAAATCAAGGCAATTAATGACTCCTTCAATATTGAAAATGTGCTTCTCAATAATGTTATTTCCAACCATGCTCCCATTTAATATTAGTGTGCTTATATATAAATAATGCAAGAAGTGTAGTTTGTTTACACCTTCAATCCAATTTTTGTTACGAGATATGGAAGCACAATGATTGAAAAAACCTTTAACAGAACTAAGGATTGATTTTTTCTAGCTATTAGAAACATCGCCAAATATCCTTTTGAATCTCTGTGTTAAATGATATCTCATTGAATACCAGTGGAAAGCGTTGTCATAAGACCAAAACTGTAATGAGGTCAATTATGATTTCAAGGATTCCATTGATGTGGATGTCGTTAACAAAAAGATCAAAGTACACTACTACTTATAATGAAAAACATTTCAATCAAGGATTGTAATCTGTTAGGTCTGTCCTAATTTTAAATATTCTCAAAGTTTGTATTTGAATCACTTCAAACTATTGCTTATCTATAAGAGTTATACATTTATGCTCCAAACCCTAACCTAACCCAATTTTAAACTCATATAACAAGTTGTAGCTTCTCTTGGGCAGACCTCAGTCCCAAAACAGTCCCCAAGTAGTAATTTTTGTAAACTAAAATCACCATACTTTGAAATTTCCTCAAGTCTTGGCATGGAAGCAATCTCCATCTCCGATTTTGAAATGAATGCCTTAGCCTCCACCAAATTAAATGAATGCCACAAAAATTTGATGTGAATTGGAGGGATGTTAAGTCAACCAACCAAACCGTGAATGCAAAAAGCAAGACTTAAGGCCATCCACATTGTAGTTTTGAAGGTTCCCTGTGTTATTAGTGAAGTAGCAGTGAATCCATATATGACTTGGAGTTTTTTTTATGGGGTCTGTCAAGGCTCCATAGAGTAGTGCAAGATCATGTTTTCTTTATATATCTCCGATAGCCATTTATTCATAGATAAATCCTACTTGGGGGCTAGGAGAAATAGTATGGGTGAGTTCAATTTGCTCTTCTATCTTTTGAAATTTGTTGCAGAATTGGGTCTCACCCAGATTCAAGTCATACGGTTTGCATGTTAAATAACTCAGCAACAAATTAAAGATCAATTTGGTATGGACGTCAACCAAATCATCATCCTCTTTAAATTGCCCTCTCTCTATAAATTAGATTGCCCTAATATGCGAAGGATTAGGCTGATAACTATACTACGGCTAAAATTTGCCCTATCTATAAATTAAATTGCCCTGCCTATAAATTGACATATCCTTCCATGTAGATTATAAAAATTGCAATTAGGGCAAGTTCTCCTTACATGGTTTGGATAAAATTGAAAGCTTCAATCTTCATACAATTAGAAAAGTTTGGGCAATGTAGAATGTGAGGAATGAGAATATATCAATCATTGCCACCATATGAGTTTTGAAAGTAAGATTAATTGGGCCCATCCCATTATGAAGTAGAACCATGTGAGATAGATCCTATAACACCATTAGCATCATGATATAAGCAAAATCGAAGTTCCATTTTTCGTCGAGGCTGCTTGAAGATGATAATTTCCAGAAAGTGGCTTCAGGGTACAAAGTAATGAAACATTTGATGGATTGGAAATGTATATATATAAAGGGAACATAATTATATACGCCTAAAATTGCGGTTGGTGCCATTGCATTCAAATTTAAATCAATTTGTAAGCCACCTTGATTGAAACCAGAACTTCGATTTTGCTTACCCATTTTTGTTGTTTTGGTTTACTGAAGTATTTCAGGCTATTATGGTTTGTTTTAAAGTCTTCATCTTCTTAAAATTGGTTTTCATTGTATCATTGATCAGGGTTAGTAAATTCATAAAAGGTAAGCATGCATCATCATACTTTAGACTTCAATCAAACCATCATGACTTGGATTGTGGAAATTTTAGTCTTCGACTAGGGTAGTACTATAGCAGCTTTAACACTTAGAATATAGTAGCTTGGGGGAATTCATGTCAAGGTACTCAAAGCAAGTTAAAGGGGAAATGATTAGTATTGCTCATGATGTAAAAGTAAAGGATGTATTGCTCATGATTAGGATACTCTTGTATTTATAGTCATAAAAAAACAAGTTGTGGTATAGCTTCCCTAGTTGTGGTTACTATTTTTTATTAAGCTCACAAAGATTTATATGAAGTTTATTGTTTCTACTATCCATGTGTTTTTGTGAAGAATGATTGAAGAATGTTATAAGTGTTCCTAGATAATTATGAACATGGATATGTACAATTCCTTATATTTATTATCAATTTGTTTTATGTGATGAATTCATTTGCACGACTTGAGTATATCTGAAGCTCTCTTTGAGGTCCCATGAATGAACTTGAAAACTTGTTGCATTCATTTAATTTGAAAGAGTAGTTATAGTTTGAAAGAAATCTCTCCTTACCTTAGCTAGCATTCATTGAAAGGAAAGGATTATTTTATTCATATGCATTTGCATGGTTTGAGTCAGTCATCACACCACGAGTTTCACTTCCATCACCCGATTGAGTAATACAACCACTAAAATTTACTCCCCCTAACTAAACACACCATAACCTCACTTGAGGAAATCAAAAGAATTTGGTAGTTAGGTAGGACACCGAGGATAGGCATCCAAATAATTCGCCCTTGTCATTATCATCTGAGACATAGTTGTTGTCCTCTAGGGAACCAAAATCCTCTAGTATTTGTCGACACGGTCATACACCGGTTTGTGGAGGGGCCTCCTGTTGTTTCAGAGGTTAAACTGCCACAAGATCGAGAACTGGACGGACTATGTGGAATATCGCACTCCACTTAGCCCTAAGGCAACATCGATCATTGTCTTCCTTGTATTCTTCGGCCACCATACTGGTGATACAAGGGTGATAAGGTAGAAGTGACAAAAACCTTTTCTGACATGTCATGAACAAGGTAGCTTCGTGACTTTTCTACTAGGGCTCTTTTACCCAGGATCCCTTTCGGTAGAGGGATATCCTTCAAATTCGATCTCTCACTTCATATTGTTTGACTTGGATTTCATCACCTTGCGAAGGATACGATTTGTCGAGGTCTCCAGCTCCTAGTTAGGAAGTTTGCTTGCATTTTCACCTTTTTAGAGGGTCTTTTTCTTTTTAGTGCCACTAGTTGGCATTCTGGCCACTTTTGTTTCAGCTCGCTTACTATGACATCGGTCCCAGTATAGTTTTTTGAGCTTGTTTTTTTGGCATGCGAGCCTTGTGTTTTCATAGCTCCCCTTCTGCACGCTCGGTTGCTTTAGGGTTTTTGAGTTCATACACGGTAGTTACCAATACTTATTTGATGATGTGTGATGTCCTCTTCGCCTAGGTCTTTGAGATGGTTGATTTAGATGGTCTTCTGAAGTGACTGAACAACCCTTCATGGAGACACTAACGCTTGATTGTAAAAGTAGTCTAGAGGACCAGGCGATCACATCACCCATGTGGACTTTTCCATTTACTATGATGATGGTCTTTCAAGTTATATGGAACAATGGTACATTTGAGAGAGAGATGAATGGTTGTACCCCACCTTGGTCGATTGTCTTATGGTCATTTCATTTTGTCGATAATATTTTTGTGGTACCTTTCCTTTTACCTTTTAGGTCTTTTACTGATATTGGGATATCATTTGATTTGTACCACCTTTTATGTTTTAGGTCTTGTGGGTACTATGGTAGTTTGTCGACATTTGAGGTACACCCACTTTCTCCAAATTGTTATGTGTCTTTACACCCACTTCCTATCACCCTCCTGACCTTAGTTTGGAAGATTGCATGCTATCATATCTTTTGGTGGTACTATTTGAGTTTCAGGAGGTAGTTACAAGGAGCCATTGCATATACGAGGTAGTTACAAGGAGATATTGCGTATATGAGGTAGTTACAAGGAGATATTGCATCTATTGATTTGGACCACCTTTTATGTTTTTGGTCTTGTGGTTATAACTATGGTAGTTTTTCCACGTTTGAGGTAGTGTACACCCCCTTAGTCCCAAGGGTTGTGAGTCTTTATACCCATTCTTTTTTTTTTTACTTGTACCTTACTGGATACCACCCTCCTGACCTTAGTTTGGAAGATTGCATGATATCATACCTTTTGGTGGTACTATTTGAGTTTCAAGAGGTAGTTACAAGGAGCTATTGCATATATGAGGTAGTTACAAGGAGATATTGCATATATTGATTTGGACTACCTTTTATGTTTTTGGTCTTGTGGTTATAACTATGGTAGTTTGTCCACGTTTGAGGTAGTGTACACCCCCTTAGTCCCAAGGGTTGTGAGTCTTTATACACATTCTTTTTTTTTTTACTTGTACCTTACTGGTTGGTCTTTGTACTGAGCCTTTTTACTGTCACTGAATTTCTTTCATTGATCATACCATAGCCCAGTCATCTCTCTCTCTCTGGTTTGTACTAACCCTATCATAGGGTCACTAGGTTCCTAGAGTTGACTGGCCTCTAAGAGGCACAGTCATTTCTGAAAGTAACTCTTATGAGTATATTACAGAAAACATCTACACTAAGGTAATCAAATATGTGGTAAATAGTTTTCATTAAGTAGCTAGGAATTTTAGCATTAGAGGAGATCCTATAATGTGTATGTGTAGTGTTTCATGTGTGCTACATGTGTGTTACATGTGTGATGTAGTGTTAAATCAAATAGTAAAAAACAACTCATAAATATTGCATGATTTTCTACTCTTAAGAAAGATAAATTGGTCATCTTCCGATCATCACTTGAATGTCTACATGTTGACAAAGGGAATGAGGATCAAGTAAAATTATAAAAGGCGATACACGTCAACTTTTAAGAGGTGCTATGCCTTGTGGTCAAATCTAAACTTTTTTCCAATGGTGCAGGTAGAACCAAATAGGTATTTGTCTGATCTGTCTTCCTCGAGCGAGGGGAGTTTAGGAAGGCTAGAGGAAAGTGAGACATCCAGTAGGTCTAGAAGAATTGTATCAACTAGATCTCAAAAAAACAAAAGAATATTCCATAGACGCAATGAATTTTTTCACGGTCAAGGGGGGGCATGTTCCTATGGTGATGAGACAAAATATGACAAAGAGGTGCCCTTCAGGTACAGACATTTAGTGAAACAATGGGTAATGAAGGATCTTCCCCCACCGAACACTGATTTTTGTGTGAATGAGAGGAGATATTGAATTGCACCGTTGTCGATACATGGATTCGGGTTGTTTTCCATGGATTGCATCTTGGTCGGTTATGCGACATGTATAGAATTGATGCAGTATGTTGGACCTATATACAACTACAACGATTGGATGCGCCTTGTTCGATATACAAAAAGTATGCGTAGCTATGGATTGTCAACAAACTATTTACAATTGAAAGACAAAAATCAAAATAAAGGAGGAATGTTGTACATGGACGGAAAGCCAAAGGCCACAGGGAATATTGCGGGCTTTATAAATAGTACACAACCAGGGTCTACAATTAAGAAACCAAACTGCGAATTTGAGGGGTGTGAAGGAAACCATGTTTTTGTAGTTGTTATTAAAACAATATCTGGAGGGGACGAATTGCTTATTAATTACCCTGTCAACCAAGTAGATACAAACAAGGTTACTATAAAACATTTTACCCAACCTTTTAGTAATAAATTAAACATCATAAGGATTTTTTGTTAGTTTATTTCATTTAAATTTCCCATATTTACTTCTCAGGCTAGTGATTGGGATAAATCCCTGCCAACAAATCGTCAGAGGAGAACTTATTCCTCGACGGAGCAAGTATACATCTTTCTAGTAGTAAAAATATAATAAGAGAAAAGAGTTTTTATTTTCTTTGTTTTTCCATTATTAATAACTTGGTTTGTTTTATATAATTAAATTTATATTTGATGCAGAACGTTGATTGGGAAATACACCTGTCAAATGTTGATCAGATGACAACACCCTCGGGGCAACAGGTAGACCTGATTTGAGTTGTAGAATTAAAATATGTCAAAATTTTTTAGCATTATATTAATGTTTCAATGAATATTTTGGTTTCGTTTATGTAATTTTCTAGTCTATGTTTTTTATCCAGGCCGGTTCCGTAAGGTCAGCCACACCAAGGTTTGGACAACGGGTATATATCTTTGTAATATTAAAAATATAATATGAATAATAAATTTTTTGATGTGTTTTCTCATGAATAGTTTTGGAATCGTCTAGGTGACTTTCACTATGTTTTTTTATTAGGGTGTTGTTAGGGGCAGCTCCTAGATATTAGCAGATCGGGGCAAGTCGCCTATGACTATTGATCCATTGAGTGGATCGCGATCCTCAAGGTCACAGGTATAATTCATTTCAATTGTACCAATATAATACGTAGCATAATGTTAATTTTGTTATGTATTTTTCGTGTGATATACTGGTTTCGTTATGATAATGTAAACCGTGTTGTAATTTTACGAATCTATCATGATAGATGTGTTATATACGTTAATATAAAATTTGGAATCTATCAATAGAGAACTCAATAGTGCTTTATATATGTTTGTTGCAGCCCACTAGTGAATCGCAGTATGAATCAGCATCGCAAGATTTTCCGTTAGACCTTCAAGTGGTAGAGGTGCTTCACGATTGCGAAAAAATTGGTGAAGCCGCACACCCGCTAAACATGGCAAAGAAATTGTTGAATAGATATACTGCGGAAATCCTTTCTCTAGTAATCCAGGTTCTGCAGAAAAGCGCAATTAAAGAAAGGATTGCATTGTTGGAACATAAATCTAATAGCTTGAGAGTAAGTTGAGGAATCTTGAATCATAGAATAATTCATTTAAATCTTTATAATGTTCTCTTTTATATGATAGTATTGAACATATAAGATGTGGTATGTATTTACAGAATTATAAGGGGCCACACAATATTGGTGAAGGTGGTGTTGGCCCCAGCGAGGCTTGTGGAGAGACTTCGCATCACAACCAAACGACTCCACGTAGTTCGAATCCTTCGCCATTGTTGTCGACCGAACAGTCGGCAACACGTTCCAAAACACCACGGACCCCCGCTATGAGCGCAATAGCCGCTACTGACCAACACACAACGGATCCTCCACAAGAAGGGGTTGACACCGAGTCCCCTATCAATTTTGATGTCGAACAAGCTACATTTCCAAGATCTTCTCGTGTCAAAAGCACGTGAACACTGGAGACAACATTTTTGGTGGATGAAGATCTCGTCCCAATAAAGATACCGATGATCCCAGGTAATTAATCATAGTTGATCAGGTTAATTAGTGTTTATAATTTCATTGCAATATACTGATAAAACGTTTCTTATCAACTAATTATGATCATGGCATGATCGTTGTGCAGGAAACAATGTTTTCTATAAACATATGAATGAATTTTTCTTGGAGATCTTCGGGCCGACCATCCGATAAAGGTGGGATAGACAACTGAAAAATTTAAAAGATGAACTCACTAATCGGTTGGTTGGCCTGTTCGGGGAGAAAACCTTCAGTCATGCAAATGTCTTTAAAAAGACTTGTAAACATGTGAAGGTTGTCCAAGACCAATATAGGACACACCTAGAAAGAAACCATAGGTATGAACGCCCACCAATGATTCCAGCAATGGAGTGGAGAGCTCTAGTGGAAGATGGAAAGCAGAAGGCTCTGAGAAGAGAAGGCAAGATAACACCAGGCACAGGGAGGTATGCAATACTTTCCGCAATGTAATTCTAAACCTTATTATCCTTGATTTCTGTATTGAACTTGGAACATCTAACCTATTTCAACACTTGCATAGGCTACCAGACACATCAAAGGCCACAAAGGAAACACTAGAAAAAGTAGGTCAACACAAGCTTGGCCCTGGTGGTTATTCGAATTTGGCGGCATGGTTTGTAAGTTTCGAGAAACCAACAATGAATACAAATAATAAATTGAAAATTATTTTTCATTTTATTGCACCGTAAAATGTTAATTAACAACGATAAGCAAATATGTAGGTCGATCGATTCAACGAAGTACCCATAGAGGAAGACATGAAGCTTGGCTTCTAGGAAGGCTTTGGATCTGTTGTTGAACGTAGAAGAAGCTTATTTGGGCAGACACAGTCTTGTGGTAACAATCCATCTGGTGCACAGGTATATAGAATCTATATAGTTTAATGAAGATTTGTCGCTTGTGGAATATTTTCGTTCCAAATACTTGATGTAAAATATTGACTCTGTTTTTAACAGGAAAGTAATGATCCCATTAGTGTCGAGGAGGGACAACAACAAATAGATGATCAAGCTTCAAATCCCTGTAATGAATTTATTCATATGCTACAATTTTATGTATAACATTGCAAATGGTGACCATTAATTGTAGTTCACCGTATTTCAACTGCAGAGCATGTAGAGGGTGAAACTGTACAGGTTGAGACTGGACAAGAACATCAACAATATGATTTGGTCACACCTGGTAAAAAAACACCTTCGTAATGAATTTTTTCAAATGAAAAACTTGTCATTACAATAGCAAAATATAATGATGTAACATTTTCACATCGTTGCAGCAAATCCGAACCCCTTGCCGCAAAATCCAGGTCTAGAACAACAATCAACTAGGATATTGCAAACATCACCAAAAGCGCCTGCTAAAGAACCAAGAACTGGAAGAAAAAGTCTAGATGATGTAGATTGTCCTCTCATAGATTATATACCACTGAAGAGAAGAAAAACTTATAAAAAGAAGGACGGAAAAAGCAACGTCTAAATTTTTGTGATAACAATATATCATCCACTATTTTTGGACTAATGAATGAATGAAGGGTTTTGTGATGAACCTGAAATAATTAATTAATGCAAATACACAAGATATCAGAAATAATAGAACTTAGAATCACTTTTATATTCATCACGGGCCACTTCGAGGGGGCAACCTCCTTTGAGCAAGCTCAATACAATTAACTTCACGGTCCTTCAATGACCTCAACACACACTTATATACTAAGTCTATGCCAAATACTATGAGTCAAAACCATGGGACATATAATACTACGGGACGACTTACAAAGCATATGCCTCCAATACTATGGGTCAATACTATAGGCTAATATAAACTACGGATCAACAAATACTACGGGACGACTTACAAAGCATATGCATCTAACAACAATATACTAACATAGTAAAGAGAAGGGTTGACATAGGTTCCTAACATCCCCTCTCCCTTAGAAAAAGTTTTGTCCTCAAAGCTTTGGTTGTTGCAGAATCTGAAGGAGTGGTTCCCCGGTAGCATCCTCGGGTTGTATTTTGGGCCATTGACGCTTGTGGAGTGTCAAGGAGGATTGCTTGGAAGGCTATAGATGAAGAAGAACCCTGTCAGCTGCATGGAAAATGCGCTCAGAATGGTGTTGATCGGCTTGTTGTTTCAGGTGAATTATGGTCATGTGAAGATTGTCCTACAGAATGAGAAGAATCTGATCACGGTTTCGAAGAACCGAGTCAATTTCCTGAACTGGGGAGCTTCTAAGGGTGTATGGAAGAAGAACTGGCGGTGTTTTTCCATAGACTGCTTCATATGGTGTCCTTTGAGATGTGGTATTGTACCACTAGAGCGCTGCTAGGAAATCCATAGAAATAGTTGGCCAAAGCTGTGTAGGGATGGGTAAGGGTTTGAGAAATCTCGAAAGGAGTGTCGTTTCACCCTTGTTGACTTGGAAAGTATCATCGTCAGCCACCATCTATTGAATTATCATTTTTAATTCTTGCCAAAAGAAGTTACATTGTTCCCCGTCATACATTTTGCAAAACCTAGAGTGCCCTGTTGATGAAGAAGCATGGAGTTCATAGAAGAGAGAGCCCTGTTGAATATATTGCAACCAATTTGGAACAAGCAGAGAAAGAGCTGTAAGAGAAACTAGGTCATCAATTGTGCGAGAAGGAGAATCTTCCACCATATTGTCCTTACCCTTCTTGTAAGTGATCACATAGGGATACCGCATGAGTTGGATAACCCATTTCAGGTGTGTTGGGGAGGAGACCCTTTGTTCAAGAAAATTTTCTAGACTCTGGAGATCAGTCTTGATGCAGAAATAATTCCCTAATAGGTATGGCTACCACTTCTGTACTGCATGCAAAATAGCCATCATTTCTTGCTGAGAGGTAGATGTGGATAAATTCTTACTGAAAAGGTCTCTTGAAGGCAGCAAGCACATTGGTTCAGCAAAGATACTTGCATATCTATCCAAGGAAGTAGTGGAGACTGTTGATGGGTGCATCTGAATGGAATTGAGCTGAGCGACGACACCATGTGAATTCTTCTTAAGGATTTTTTCCAGGCGATGTGAACTGATGATGCAGAGAGACCCTAGTTGTAAGCCCATAAATTTGTGTTGTGCCCATTGACTTTAAACTACATCCAAAGTTCAGCAAAATCCCATAAGATGGTGCCAAGTGTGCGTAACCATTGAACGCCCAAAACCACATCACATCCTCCTAAGGACAAGGCAAACATGTCAGAGTGTAGGTTCTAATATTCCATAGAGATACGCACATTGTGACACTTCCCTTTGCAAGGTAAGGTGCCCCCATTGGCAACCATGACTTCAAAGTTGGAGCAAGGATGGACAAAACAATCAGCCTGTTTGGCAATCTGAGGGTTAATGAAGTTATGAGTGCTACCAGAATCAATGAGTATGGTAAGAGGGAGCTTCTTGAAGTATCCCCTGACCTGCATTGTTTGTGGGGTGGTGACGCCGGTTACAGCATGGAGAGAGATCTCAAGTGGGTCGTCCTGAGATAGGGTGTCAATAGGCGGGTATTGAATGTCGACCTGATCATCTACTCTATCTGTAGCTTCTTCACCAAGTTCTAAGGCAGGCGGAGAATCCACATCCAAGAGATAGAGCTTTTGTTGAACACATCTATGTCCCCGAGTGAATTTCTCATCACAATTATAGCAAAGCCCTTTTTTTCGGCATGCCTGCATTTCTATTTCAAACAAATGCTTGATAGGAGTTGATTGAGGAGAAGGCGTGATGGGAGGTCGTTGGGAACCCATATTTCTGAAGGGAACAAAGGTGGGTTTGGAGCGTTGTTGAGCTGTGATCTTGTCCTCGGCTAGCTTAGCCAATCCTAGGACTTCCATCATTGTGTTGGGACAAAACATTTTGACCTCTGAGCGGATTTCATCCTTGAGACCATTGATAAAACAACTCTTGTAGAATTCATCAGACAATCCTTCTGTGTGATTGGCCAATTTCTCAAATTCTGTCTGATACTCTCTCACTGTGCCACTTTGGTGAAGTTTAGTGAGTGCTCCTATGAAATCATCAAAAGTACTAGGACCAAATCGTGGCAAAATGAGTTGGCAAAAATATGTCCAGTTTGGCTCGAGATGAGCTTTGATGTACCAATGGTACCATTGAAGGGTTTCCTGTTCCAAATGAAAGGATGCAAGTGGAAATTTCTGGGCATCAGAAGTATTATGCAGATTGAAATATTGTTCTGCTCGATATATCCATCTAGTTGAATCAGTACCATTGAAGAGAGGAAAATCAAGCTTCGGCCCACAAAAATTGCTGGAAGAAGAGAACCCGGTGGCTGCAAAAGATTATGGCTGTCTAGTATTGTTCATGGCTAAATGCTGAAGATGGAGGCTGAGAAATTTTTCATCCAGATCTTAGAGTTTGGTTTGGATGCCTGCAAGTTCTTCCTCCATGGTGTGTGCTCCTGCAAGGGTGACAACCATAACCAGGTTTTTTTTTTTGTGGAATGGGTAGAAAAACACAAACAGAAGCTGATTTAGTAAAGGGAAATTTGGATTGGCGAAACAATTGGATGGGTAATTGGGGTTTGACTAGATTTTGGACAGTGTCGAAAGGACAAGAAAGCAAAAAGGGGGATTTCAGAAGCAGGGTGATAGAATGAGAAAATTTGGCAGAGAGGGACAAAGAAGCAGAATTCAAAAAGGAACTCTATGGTAAAATTTGAAGATGATTGGGTGAAATTTGAGGAAGTTATGGCAAACCCTAAAAATAGACAAATGTGGGATTTCGGCCTTTGGGAAGGGGAATTGGGGATAGGGTCCTTAAGAATGAAAGATGCAGAATGGGATGACAGGGGTTCCCCAAAAATTTCAAGGGAAACAGAGTGAAAACAAGGGAGATATGGAGAAAAAACTGAATTTTATACTTTTTTGTTTTTATAGAAATGGATCGGCAACAGCGGCGCGGAAGGGATCCGCAACAAATAGATCTGCAACGGTGCGGAAGGGATCGGAAATGGATGGATCTGAAATGGCGACTGGATCTGGAATGACTTTTAGAATAGATTTGAGATGGCTGGATCTGGAGCGGAAGTGATCGGCAATAGTTCAACTGAAAATAGATATGGACCCCAGGTATATATGGCTTCCTAACAGTTCAGGTTTTTCACTTGGCCACCAATGTTGTCTGACGGCTTGCGTATTGGGGCAGTACCCCTCACTCCACGACTTAGGTAAAACTGATAACCGCTTTGCCACAAACGACAACTCTTGGTTTACCTCACGGGTGGGAACTAGTCAATCAGGTAGGGGTCATTGCCCTTTTCGCTGGCAGGTCCTCTCAATGGGCCAGCTACTTTGGGGTTCCTGTGGTACTCCTCACAATGAGTTTTAGGGCTTATGCCCATGTACTTCCCACAGTTAACCGGATAGGGATTATTCCCAAATCCGAAGTTGCAACAGATGAGAAAAAAAATTTGGTAGAAATTCCACCCAACAAGCCCAAGAAAGTGCTCTGATACCAGATGTGACGAACCATTACACCAAAACCCCGAGGTGTTAGTAAAGGCCGCCCACTAGGATCTTAACATCCCACCATGCTCCCTAGTCCAGACTCTGGGTTGTATGTGTTCCCATACGGTGGTGTCCCCTTTGCACTGTACGAGCCTCGGACGAACACTGCAATGCCAACGTTGCCACCCGTTCTGTGACTTGAACCTCGGTGGAGGCTCTGATACCAGATGTGATGAACCTGCAATAATTAATTAATGCAAATACACAAGATATCAGAAATAATGGAACTTAGAATCACTTTTATATTGATCACGGGCCACTTTGAGGGGGCAACCTCCTTTGAGCAAGCTCAATACAATTAACTTCACGGTCCTTCAATGACCTCAACACACACTTATATACTAAGTCTATGCCCAATACTATGAGTCAAAACCATGGGACATATAATACTACGGGATGACTTACAAAGCATTTGCGTCCAATACTATGGGTCAATACTATGGGCTAATACAAACTACAGATCAACAAATACTACGAGACGACTTACAAAGCATATGCGTCCAACAACAATATACTAACATAGTAAAGAGAAGGGTTGACATAGGTTCCTAACAGGTTTAATGAATGTTCTAATGTTTTAATGATTCAGTATAGTAAATTGTTACCTTCATTGAATTTCAACTTTTATTGAATGAATGTGTTGACTGAATGATTAATGAATGGTGTATTGAATGTTATCTTTTATTGAATGAATGTGTTGATCGACTGAAATAGTGGTTTAGTGAATTTTAGCATTTATTGAATGAATAATGGATGAAAGTTCATGATGAAATATGGATGAATTTGCACATATTTGTTTTTTTCAAGTGCATGCATTGGGTATGGGAATTGAGAGTGATGTGAGGGGGGGGGGGGGCATAAGAGCTTCCACCTTCACATGGTTGGACCTGTTCAGTAGAGAATATGAAATTATTCTCGAAACGGAGAGGATCTCAATGAATATTCTGATAACGGTGATGATTGTATTACCCCCAATTCGACCCTTAGGATATATTAGCCTTTAATGTAAATAATGTGTACATGTGATGTATGTTTTCCTAGCGTGGAGCTCAAGGCCAAGGCCCCGCTAGTGAAAGCCCGAAATTGATTTAAAAGGGCAAGCATTGATATTTGATGTCCATGTGCTCTTAAGCCAAGGAAATTGTAATAGGATGTAAATAAACATCATGCAATAAAATTTTCAAGCATGGCTAAGGAGGCAACGAATGAGAAGGGGCCACGTGTATCCACTAGGGAGTGGTGAGGTGGCTAAGGGAGTGAACCATAGGTTTCCATATGTCATTATGAGAACCCATTTGACTTTTTTAGATAACATTTATTCCTATTGTAAGAAAGTGGTTGAAAAATTAAGTCAATGGCTTTAATAGAGGATGGGCAACCCTAAAATTCGTATGGGGAGGTATGGGCCCTGTTTACTTGTCCCACAAGTCACTCTACCTCATGGGAGGTGGCTTCATTCTCATCCCCATTCCATTGTGAAAGTATCCAGCATGATTCACCACCCAAAAACGAGCTCCCATGGGTGAGAAAACCAGAAATCACGACTTCGAATGAACCCACGTTTTGGGAAGCCAAAAACGCCCAGAATGGGTATTGGACAGTGAAATCCAATGGGGGATCCGTTGGTATGAGCCTTGGGGAAAATTTGGGAGCAATAGCTACCCCAAAATCCATGGAAAAACCCAGTTTTAACTGCCCAGAAAATCAGTGACGGATTTGGAGTTATTTGTAACAGAGTTGTGAGAAATCCGAGAGTGTATGTATGAACAGAGGACGGCATTGTTGAGTCTAGCTTGAAGTGTATGTGGCTCTGGGATTGAGCTCAGTGGACTAGCATCCTCCTCCATCTCCTATTGCATGCTTGAAAAACCCAACTGTGTGTTGGCTTAGCATGGTTGTTTGAGTGAAACCCTGACTGTGAGTGAGCCACCTAGTTCCTCCTTAGTGGATACACAGCCCAGCTCGGGGGTGATCTCTCAACTGAAAGAATACAGGCTGGACAGAGATCTATGGTTGGGTGGAACGTTGCTCTCACGTAGCCAGTCATTGGACATTGCATTGCAAGATAAGTGCTCTCTGTGATTTTAATTTATATATATATTCTGTGTTCTGCAATGTGCTAAATCTGAATGTTATGTATTCATGAGGTTGAAATTGATATGATGTAGCTTAAGTAGGGGATTGAATTCTCTTCCTATTGATTGCTTGAGATAAATATGCTAATACGAATCTATGCTTATATGTGTTGTTATGTTTTCCGTTGTGTTTTAGTGAAGTTTACATCTGTATAGAGAAGTTTTTAATTGTTAATATTTTATGAGAAAAAATATTGGGGCTAAGTTTACAAAAGCCTGATGTGTTGTTAATGTTTCCTTCCCTGCATTTGATCATGGGCGAAGGGGACATTACAATGATTCATTCTATATTTACATTTTCCTTAAGCTGCAATATGGCAAACTCATAGTTCACTATCAATATTCCTTTGACTGTCAGCTTTGTCAGACAAACCTTAATAGTGAACTATGAGTTTGTCATTTGCAGTCGAAGGGAAACGTAATACCATGAATCGTCAACCATTTCCAGGATGAAACTGAAGACCGTGGAAACTCATTGGATGACGGAAATTCATTGAATGGTTTAATGAATTTTCTAATGTTTTAATGATTCACTGTAGTAAACTGTTACCTTTATTGAATTTCATCTTTTATTGAATGAATGTGTTGACTAAATGATTAATGAATGGTTTATTGAATGTTATCTTTTATTGAATGAATGTGTGTATCGACAGAAATAATGGTTTAGTGAATGTTAGCATTTATTGAATGAATAATGGATGAAATTTCATGATAAAATATGGATGAATTTGCACATATTTGTTTTTTTCGAGTGCATGCATTGGGTATGGGGAATTGAGAGTGATGTGAGGGGGGGAGGGTCCATAAGAGCTTCCACCTTCACATGGTTGGCCCTGTTCAGTAGAGAATATGAAATTATTCTTGAAACAGAGAGAAGCTCAATGAATGGCTACGATGCTGGCTTTCTACAACCCACACGCGTGTTGTTTAAATTTTGACAATTTCTTGGAGCTTGTTGTGATTTTTTGTTGCTCCTCATAACCAATTTCGAGTTTCCATAACTTCAAAGGTTGAGTAAATGATGCACTGGAATAAATATCCTTAAATTTCTCTTTAATTTCCTTAGAATCAATATCCAGCTTAACCTCAAATAAATATAAGTGAACAAAAGAAAATGCAAGAAAGAGATTAAACTTGCAAAATATAACACTTGTATTAATAAATTCAGAAAGAGAGAGTTATGTTCATGGGCCTCTTAGAGAGGATGAGCTCCTTTGAGCAAAGCTTCAATACAATACCAATCTTTGACAAAACAATATACATCCTTCTAGCTCTATAAATAGTTTCTTAATAACTACCAAGACCCTAATTACATGCAATCTCAAAATTAATGACTACCAACCACCTACTGGTTCTTATTTAATAAAAATGAGTCTTTTACATTAAGTAACTACCCATTAACTATTTAATGAGCCTTACTCAAAGAATATGATCTCATACATGAATATACAAACTCCTCAGTATACCAAATTAGAGAAGTTAGGTAAGAGTACCTTGACACAATGGAAGCACACTACCATATCTTTGTGACGAATATGCCACAATGTTACATAACTTCCCAGTCCTTTTATTCTACTACGTGGAAAGCCTGTAGTCCATAAAGTATGTTCCATAGACACTAGCACTTGAGACTTAGAATACAGTATTTTCTGCAATTTTAATAGACACCCACTAGCCTATAGGTCCACTTGAATAATGATTGACTCCGCCACTTAATACAATGACTCTAATACAATGGCTTTATTGCAACGACTCTATTCCCTTAAATTACTCCGCTGCTAATACAATGGGAAGAGCATAATGGGGTTCTCAGTTATATATATATGTAATTATTCTACATATTTCCACAATAGAGATAGAATATATTGATTTCCTGCAGTATGAAGAATTTTATTTGAAAAATGCTATTTTAAAAGAAAAAAAATGTAATGGGTAGTCGCTTAACCAACGACCTAATCCGACAAAAGTATGGTAATATCCAATGGTTTTTCAATACTACCAATGGCTTGGAACATCAAATTCATTTTTTTTGTATGGCATACACATCGCTTAACCGACGACCCAATCTAACGACCGTATGGTAATATCCGTTGGTTATGCAATACGACCAATGGCTCGGAACGTCGGATTCCATTTTTTTTGTATGGCATACACGTCGCTTAACCGACGACATAATCCGACGTTTTTATGGCAAACACGTCACTTAACTGATGACTAAACCGACACATAATCGATGGCGAAAGCATGGTAATCTAACTACCTATGAAGCTGGAGGAAATCGGTTAATCGACTTGTTTTCTAGTCGAATATCCGACGTCTTGAACTATGTCGTATTTTAGCCGATATCCCACTGATGATAAAAAAATACTGGAATTGTTGGATAGTCGACCATAGGTTGTAGCAAATTCGACTTTTTCACCGTCATATTATGGGTCAAAAAAACTTAGTGCACCCATATTTCAAAACATATTTTTACTCTTTCTACTTCCTTTTCTCCTTCAATTTCTCACTCCAATGGCTCTGGAGGGAATTCTCCTTCCTTCTAGTTTAGATGCTCTTTGTAAGTATCCTTGGGGTAAGCATCTCCATTTCCATCCCATGGGGAAGGAATTCTTAGACTCAATACATCCTTGAACAAGGATTTAAAAGAGCTTACTTCGTATGTCATCTGCTTTACATTGTCCTTCATTCTAAAAACATATTTTTGTTTCATGATCATTGACCTTGCTATCTTAATAATCTATGTCCTATTATCAATGCGTTTTTCAACCAACTACCTTTTTTTTCTAATGTTTAGGTAGTCTATTACTTATGAGGACTACTTTGGCATATTTCCTAACTACTTTTCCACTAATTTTATTTCGGCATTAGCTTGAGTGGCCATATCCAATTCATATTCAATAACCTCGAAGTAGTCCCACTTGTGTATGAACCATTCCTCGACCTTTTCCCAAACAACTTGTGTTTTTCTTCTCAACATTTGTTCTCTCTAGACATTCATTTGTAGAGATGTTATCTGGATCTTCAGATCTCCTACTTCCATTTCCAGGTCTATTATGTCATATTCTTTTTTACTGACCTCATTTTCTAATTCAAGGATCCTACTATCCTTTGTTTCTAGTTCCTTTTTGGCCTCATGAATTTTTCTACTTAGGTCATTGTCTTCTTCAATATGCTGAGTACTTGACCTCATATTTTCATGGTCCTCTTCCATTGCATCCACATCAATAGCCTCTAGAGGAGTATCCTGATGTTCACCTGTAACTTCTGATATGTCTGCTGCGGCAAAGTGATTCTATGTTGGTTGTGTTACACATGTTACTTTTGTTATACCTCTTGTGTGATGAATTTCCATTGTAAATGCAAGGGTTGACATTTTGGGATGACTCTCTGCTTGAATTGCAGTAGTTGAGGTTGTAGTGTCTTCCCTGGTGGAGATTTTGGTTCTTTCTAACTTCAAATTTGCAATTTTCCAGTGTAGTCTATCTATCTTCTTTCTGATCTCCTCTGATAACAATTAGTACTTTATCATGCTAGCATAAAGTTGTTCTTTTTCTTCCTGCATTTGTCTGAGCTCCTCAATTTGTACTAGATCTATGGTGGGATTCTTTAATTTCTTCCTCAGATTGACTATCTCATTATCCTTTTTCTCAATCAGTGATTTAATTTGAGATACATCTAAAGGTTCATTTGCCAATGCGACCAGCTTTACTTCCAATGAATTTATTGTGATTTGTTTAGCTCTAGTGGTCCACTTCTCCATCTTGTATAAATTTTCAAACTTTTCAAGGGTTGTTCTGAGATTTCTTTCCTCTTTCTGTTATTTGACAATCCCAGTGCATAGAATATCACTAGTACGCTTGCAAAAATCCATTTTGTCTATCTTACTGAACTCTTTAAAGTTTACAATGTGCTCTTCTGCTCTCCAGTTACTCAACTTGACAGGTTTAGTCACTTTAGGTTCAAGAACATAAAATATGAGTGTGTCTTGTTGGTGATCAACAACTGATATTAGTCCTCTTCCAGTAGTTGGGATGTCCCGTCTTAGTTATTTTACCATCTTTAATCCTCTTTCCCTGATATTTTTGTAGCTAGTCGAAAGATTAGTCTTTATAGGGACTGGTTCTATTAATGAGGACCCTTGTATATTCTAAGGAATGGTAAACTCAATGGAGGGATAACTAACATATTGTATTAGGGGTTTTCTTGGAAAGTTTAGATTTTATGTCAGCTTAGTGATCTCCTTAGGGATTTATACTGATTGGAATCTTGATACTTCCACTAATGATTGTTCATCACCCTCTGTTATTATTCTGGCCGTGTTAAGGTCTGGGCCCTACTGATCTTGATCAATCTCCATTTCTTGGGCTTCCTCAGCTGACCTTTCTTGTCCAATCAACTGATGTTGTCTTTCTTCTTCTTTGAAACTCTTTATAGCCTCTTAAACCTCCTCTTAGGTTTCTTTATTGTCTATCCTTTCCCAAGGAGGTCTGGCTGGGCATTTGTATGCTGAATTCTTATTTTCTATAAGCATTTTTTTGGATATAACTTGATGTGGATCATATGCAGCTCTCTCAACTTTCTTGAGGTTTAGCTAGCTCAAATATTCTTCAACATATTGGGAAGCATATATCCCGCTTATGACAATAGGTCGCACTTCTTTTGGAAATAAGAATGACCTAGCTTGTCTAAAGTGTCTAAAATGCAATTAATCTGAGGTCATATTCTGTCTCACAAATTTAATAGCAAATATTCTTGGTGCGAGGAAGGTGGGAAGCTTGTATGGCTCTTCCTCAAATACATATGCTCTGATAATTATGTGATCTTCATATAGGAACCAATCATCCACCTGGATCTCTGAGGTAAATTGAATATGATTCTATTTATGTGGTAGCATTCTTGCGGATGGGTTACCATGAATCAGACTATATGAAACACTCATCACTTTGTCTGTAAATTCTAAGAAGTTAGAATTGTCTTCTATTCTAAGTACCAACTCAGTCCACTCATATACTAGAGTCTATACTCCCTGATCATCAGTTGGTTTCAAGCCCAAGTGTTTGAAGCTCTCAAAATTTTGATAAAACAAGAAGAAGAGTAAGTAGGAAGGGAACCTAAAGTATTCGATTGTAAGAAATTCTTACATCTGTTCATGGATTAAAGTAGCTAGGTGAGTGAAAAGATTAAAATGTGGAGGGTTTCTTCCTACTTTAGCATTTAATTTAAGCAAAAATCCTAGGATTACCTCCTCCACTGACTTGTCATCTTCTAAAGCTACAATTGTGCAAATGATGGTGATGGCCCTTCTGGAATTTTCAGAGAAAATAGTAGTGGCATAGGGACATGGGATAGTAGGAATAGCCATTCGTAGATCTAAGTGTTTGAATAGCAATTGGTGACAGTCACAGGGTCCCAGACGATGAAAAGTGCTTTGTAGGGATTTTTAACTAAAAGGGTAGCGGGGCAAGGACTCTGGTATGCAAAACATTTTCCTAAGGGCATCTGGGGTGATAAAGCAAATTGTTTTGGACATATACGATGATAGAATCACTCGCTTGGTGGGGGAGTACCTTTTGGAACACCATGTGACAAATTCAGGGAAAACCATAGACCTAGGGTAGGTCGTCCAGGCAAAATTTTAATTCCACAAGTTGAATCTATCCTGGTTAGCAAAAGTTAAGGTCTTGGTTTCTCTAATGGTTTCAATTAGGTCAGAAATGGTGATGATGGTGTTGAAAACGTCGGTCTCATGATCATAGACATGCTCTTTCCCTTAGAAACAGGGATTCGAAAGTGAAACCTTGGATTTGGGTGCCATTTTAGCAAACTGGTTCGGTGAATTTTAACAACATTATGGCAAAACTTACAATATTAGGGCTTTACTAAATTTTAGCAACTGGTTTGCTAATATTCTAAACTTGGTTTGGTTTACAATATATATATATATACTAAACTTCTACAATTTAATTTGCAAAGAGAAATTGAAGCATAGTAACAATTAAACTTGTAATTTTTACAGCATAGTAACAGATAAACTTCTCAACTCTTAAATTAGTAATAGTACATTTAACTAGAAGAATACCTCTCCCTGTGCATGACGTGAATCCTGTGAATCCCGTAAATATTTGCAGCAAGCATGGAATTGATCAAGTAACTTGACCTAAGGTGTAACACGGTTTACCTCCTAGCCAACTAGGAGCCTAGCCGTCTCCTAGCCCCAGGAAGCCATCCAAATGGCCTCCTAGCCCTTCGTGCCCGAGACCCCCACAGAACAGAACAATGATGCCCAGTAAGTTATGTATCTTCTCTGAGTTCTTAAAATCATCCAACACTTCCCAACTTCTCCATCAAAACCCAATCCCCCCAAATAAAAGCCTCCTCTTCTCCTATCTTCCTTCACTATTTATTCAGCCTCAACCTTCCTCCACAGCCTCTTTCAAATAAATGATATAAAACAATAATTAATTATTTTCTTCATATACAATAAGTTTGATTTAAGTTCAATTATGATATCTTATGTAAAAGTCCTTCTTCACGTGATATCATTAAAACAATTTATGACAATCCTATCTGGGAAATATGTTTGAAAGAAAATAAAATCGTAAAATATCTTAACTGTCATTTCGCATGCTATAAATTAAATGCAACATGTTATTCTTATCCTTGAATTCACATAAACTTATGCCCTCATTTATTGGGTATCTTCTCCCATACGCAATAATAATAATATATTATTCGTGAACACATATGTAAATATATATATTAAATAGTACTTGTGTACACACATTATTATTTAATAAGACATATATATAATATTATTCTCATAATTATTTTATTTAGTGCATCATACATACATACTTATTAATATATTATTTCAATAACCCATGAAATACATTTAACTCTTAAATATGTTCAAGTAGTCAACATGGTATTAATATATATTTATCACATATACCTACTCGGTTACACTTCCTTAATCCATTAGACATATATAATACTGCAACAATCATATAAATTTCAAGACAAAGATTATAATTCAACAATCATCTACTAGTTTATTATACTAGTGTATTAATCAATCATAATAGTGTACTCACGAATCGGCGTGTAGGTGGCCAACCCACACATCTTAAGCCTAGGTACTATTAATAACCATTTATTTTCCTTGATGAATCCTTATTATATATTTGCAAATAACATACAACATAACAAATTAATCAATTTATCATTCATCATTCATACTAATTTATACAAGAGTCATAAAACTGAATTAGATAAACCTAATGAAATAAATAAGCATATAATCTTAATGGTTTATAACAATCTAGACCACCATCCAATCCATCATTGGTCCCATCCATCTTGATAAGTACTCAAAACATCCTATCCACCACTGCTTCCATCACTTGACTTCACCATCCTGTCCTCTATTGGAATATACTATGGCCTTGACTATACCGAGCTAACCATATATAGAACCCATAAGCAGAAGTGTCGACTGCATTGACCAAGCTTTCCCAATAGGCACCCACTAGTTGTCATCACACATCTAGGGGAGCATGCTTATCACATACCTCCCATGAATCTGGGTTTCGGGGGATAAATGGTGGGAAATGCCTTCACTCCCCTTGATAGTACTAGGGTCAACACCCTACATCAACCATAATGTGCCATCATTGTTCTAAGGGGTCTCCTCATTGAAAAACCACTTTGGGGCAAGTCGTCATTCCTGCAAGAACTCACACTCACCCACAAGTCATAGAAATATTTGCGTTCACTATTAAACAACATGAAAAGCCATATCGCAAGTCATATCATTGTTTCAAATCATAACTTCAGTTGTAATTACAACATATAATACACAACTCTCTCATAGTTGATCGATTTGTATATTAGCTAAATAACAACAAACATGTCTCATGTATAAATATATCTTTAACTATTCCAAGTAATAAGGCATTTCACAAACTAATATTTAAATAACCAAGTATGTTCTTTCGCATCACATTACATGTGTTCTATATTCAACGTATAGTTTTAACTAATATCAAGGTGCCACCTTCCACATCCAATATGCATAATCAATGACATACATAATCGTCAACAAATTACTAAAACAAAAGATAATTTCCATTTATTGTTCATTCTTACGAAAGTCCATAAGTTCACATAACAACAGTATTATTTAGTTCATCTATGTCCAAAGGTTGGCAAAAAATAATAGTGCTAATCTAATTATCATTAGGGTTTAATTACTAAACGTCAAATATGGAGCATTACATGAATCAATGACAGGCAGAAAGGTTTTAGCAACATTGCTGGATAACAGTGATAGAAAGATACTCAGATCACAGTTGACGACTGCGTTGGAGTGCTTGGATTTTGACTCAGACTGGTAGTCTTCGTGCATAGTTGACTTCCAGTATGTTGGTGTGTCAGGAGCATGCTTCTTCGGATAAAGAAAATAATATTTTTTTAGAATAGGTCAAAATATCTTTATCCCTTTGGTAAAACGTGCTTTCAACATCGGAAAGTGAGGTGGAGGAAAAGAATGGAAGTACGGAATCCCATGATGGATAGCAGGCGAGGGTGAGTGATTATCTGTCAACCAGATGATCTGTAAAGCACCTTTTAGAAAAAGTGGGCGAATACCACTTCTAGTTTCCTGGAGTGGTAATGTGTTGATAGTTAGTAGAAAATGAAAACTACGATCAAGGAGGTGTGACCAATCATCAACAAGCACATGTCCTTAGTGGTTTTGAGGACAACACGCACTGAAGGCCACTTTTGGGAAGGCACAACTTATCGACGTGCTTTATATCTCAATCATCGATCTGGATCAAGCACCTTCGAACTTGCACGTACGCACCTTTCCTTTATCTTTCATTCATTTTATGGGAGCGCATGATCTCTGGACCATCAGATATCTCAATATCTAACGACTGGCCTATCTTCATGCTGAAGCATTCATATGTTATTTTTCCTTTAGCTATTTAGCTCCCCAATGGCTGAAAACAAAGCATAAGTGCCATGCGCAATGGCTCCAGAGGATATTTTTTCGATGGAAAAATATAGGTACTAACACCACCTAGGTAGGGACTTAGCTGCACTGCAGCTATTGGATTGTTTTATAATAACATGTTCATGTTGAAATTGGGTTTATATAAATGAATTTTGTATATTTATATATAATTACATGGGGTAATGATTAATATTTATATTGTGAAGTTATTTTGTAATGAAAATTGTATATTGAATGCTGATGGCGATGTATATAAATGAATTTACATTTTTAATTACTACCATATGCAGTCATCTATATTTAAATGGTTGTATTTTTCCATATTTATAATAAATTTGCATTGGTTTTCTTATAGAGTTGGGTCGATTATGATGATAATAGAATTAAATGTGTATTAAAAGTGAATTGCTATAATTCTAGCGGTGATGCATTGGAGGATAACCATATCAATGCAAATATTACCTTAGGCCATTATCACGTAAATTAGTCATTATTGTGTATATGAATTTTTTGTGCTATGACAATACTCACTGATGATGTAGTGTATTTCTTTATACGTCAATTGGTGTATGCATATCACCTTGTTATTTTCCCACCGCCGTCCTCAATTAGGACTTACCAATTATTGGTTAGAAAACGTGACTTAAATGAAATTAGAATGTTTAGAATATAAATATATAATTTACCAATGCTAGGGGTATTATGGATTGGAAACCACACGTTTTAACATATTTTACTCTCATATAAACAATAATATCATGGCATCATAAATACATATCAAGTGAATACAATATTTTGAAAAATAGAAAAATGTGTGTATGTATATTCAAAATTTGTCAATATATACATATTTCACATAATGGAATGTGATTCCCAAGATACATAATAGCACCTCATGCCAAAACATAAAATAATGGAACCTCGTGATATGGACACAAAATGGCATCTCATTCCTAAAAATATACTATCATGGGTAAAATACCTGATGGATGGTTCATTGACCCTTTCCACTACTAGGTGCATCCCCAAAGATAAAATTCCTATTTGTAGAGCTAGACGAAACTTTATTCTTCTTACATATCATAGTTGTGCATCTTTTTTGGTGACCGAGAAAGGGAAAAACATTCTTATAAGTTTTTTTTTCCCATAGTTATATCAAATAACACACCTAAAAAATGATACCTTAGAATACGTTATAAATAATTCACTGCATATGGGACTACAATTCATGAGAGTGTTTCGCTCCTTTGTGATCCTAATCTCTCCATGATGCCTTCCTATAATACTTACACAAATCAATTAATGAATTTAAATCAAAATCACTAAAATCAATTCCATTCATGCTAGATAAAAAAATTCATCAACTAATGGTCTCACCATGAATATCTCAGTAATGGTGAAGACTGAGTAGGAGTTAGAGCACGTAGATGGACAAACTACTCTAAGGAAACAACTAGTGAAGGATGGATACATTCAACTAAAATGGATATAAAAACCTTGGGGATTCACTTTGTGAACCTATGAAATAGAACATACATTCATAGGATATTAAAAAATAGCCCTAATTTCACTAAATATTAATTAATGCCTCCAAAAATCCTTTTTTTTACCCTCTTACCAAGACACCTTTCCAATTTAAAAATACCCTCTTTTCACTACATATCCTAGTTATCCATTTTTTCCAAGACAGTTTGTATACATGTTTTTATTTTTACCCTTATCATGGTGACATGGAACAACTCTTATAACCTCTAGAAACCTTGTAGGGGGAAATATTAAATCTTAGTAAAACAAATCAATATGGGGAACAACTCCCTAAACACATGTCAAATTCATGCGTAGGCATTCCAATTGACTTCACACAACACTCACACATAAATTATACCCATTTAAACAATACTCTAACTCCAAATATAATTGAATTTACACCACATTCACACACAAATAATTTTTATTCAAACACTAAATATGACTTCACACACAATTGGATTCACACAAAATTCAAACATAGAGTACCTATTCAAACTCCCCAACACCCTATTCATCCCCCTAGATTCATAATTATAACCATCCCTAAATTATAGCTATATGTTTTTAATAGATTAAAAATGCCCCTTGACGCTTATATACTAAGCAATATATTGCTCCCATTTTTCAGAATATTAAATCCTACAATATGAAATCATGGGTTATAATATTACTATTTAGTGAACTCGCCATGATCACAACAAGGGATACAATGTAGTGGATAAGTGTAGGGTGGATTGATGAAACTACATTGGATGAAACAAGGGGAGCTACAAAAAGGTGGACAAGTGAATGGTCGACAAGTCAACCATAGTGGATGCAACATAGGGGATACAATAGGGTTGATGGGTGTAGAAAATAGAAACAGTGGTGGGAGTGGGATATTATAAACCCCCATGGGTTGTAGGGTGAGAGGAAGAACCCTAGGAGGGAAATGGAATGTCGAGGCTTGATTCAAGGTGCAAAAGAATTGGACCCACTCTATGCAATGGGATGTGTGGTATAGGAAGTGGATGGGAATGGAAAGGTGGTTCCAATGAATTCTAGGAGAATGGTAATACAGGCATAACATTTTATAATATGATGATTAGTACAAAAACATTAAAAAAAATAAGAACAAATTAAATGCGTTATAAAAGGTACATCCTTAGTCTAAATTGTATGTGGGATCCTTTGACCTATGCCTAAAGTGGTGGAATCCAAGATTTGAATTGATATAAGAGATGAGCCAAGATACTTTAGCAAGTTTGTATTTTTTATCCAAGCCTTCCAATTGAGATGTGGAGTAAAATGATGCTCGAGTAGTTATGGAATTTGTTGGGAAAATTTATAACATAGGAGGACAATATTAGAAGTTGGAGGACAAGAGGATAATTAAAATATTAGAAATGGTTAATTTGAGATATGGATTACATGTAGAATTAACGTACATTGGGGTTCTACAAAATACGTGTAAAATATGTGGAGCTTGTCACAAGATAGGGAATCAATGGAAGGATAAATCACAAAAGGAGGGGAGTTATTGGGGGGAACAGACTGCATAAGAAAACATTTCGAGGAACATAGAATGTTGAATATCCTAAGAAACAATAGTTGTGCTAGGAAAAAGACTCAGTTTCTGAAGATAAAATAGAACTTGTGCAAGTTCTCAATGGCCATGAGAATTATGAAAAATATTTTCGAGGATATAGATATTTCAAGGAAAAAATATTCAAAGGAGGCTCATCTCATTATCTTAGTAGGTGAAATTTTACAAGGCATATCCTCTCAAGGTCTTGAAAAAGCCCTTGGTATTTAGAGAATTGAAAATATTCATAATCCCAATGCTTAGTGTTTGGACTCAATGAATGATTTGGGAGAGTTATAATTCCAAAAACCTCAAATTTTAGAAGGTATATTAAATAAAATATTATATATAAACTCAAATTTGATCTTGACTTCCCAAAAAAACATTGAAAATAAAGGTTTCTCAATTGATCTCCCTTTGGAGGGTAGGGAAAATGGGTTTCCTTGGATCCTTAGGTATAGTTTTAGGCATATGAAAGAAACAGCATTGGATGAATCAAGGGATTAGAAGGAGAGATGGATATGTATATTGGCCAAGAATCCTCTATTGGAAATTTTTTTTTATGTCAATAGCCAAAAAAGGATCATCAAAAGAAGGGAGAGAAAACTATTAACAGTCACAGGTCCTTAGAGTGGAGAAGACCCAACAGAAGGTGAAATGATTACCATTCTCTCTATATATGTTGGAGGGTTATCAGGTTCCTCCATAAAATTAACCATCAAAACCTTAATCTCAGAATGCTAGCATCAACATCAACAAGTCCTCCTTAAATTCAACAAATTTTTTATATCAAACCCTAGCCATGTTGTATCACATAAGTACATGGCAAGAAAACTATAGAACTAGCCTCAAAAAGTACATGCTCATCCTAAGGTTTGAGTCCTGAAACCCTAGGTATTTACCTCTTTAATATGAAAGACAAGGACCATAATCTCCATTGAACATAAAGAATCTAATCATCGATTCTTATTCCAAGAAAGGAATCACACCATTCTCAAGAAGGATATATTTAATCTCATTGTGACCTTTCTCTACCGTCAATTCCCACCATAACAAGGCTCCAAAATAATACAAGGTGTTACATCCACTCTTCATGTCCATTATTAGGGTAGAAAACCTAGAACTACAATAAGAGTCATAATTAACATCATCATATAAAGTGTCACATTCTTCTCTATGGTTTTCATACATGTCTTAAAAACTAGCACCAAAAGAGGAATCCCTAACATCACAGAAGGGAAATATCTCCATGAACATTCATGACATCTATGTCTATCCTTGTCTTCCCCCAATGTTTTGTCATGAACCCTAATTATCTATGATGTCTGAGGCTATGTAATTTAATGATTAGATTAATGAAACTATTTATTATTTGATTCTTCTTTACATTTCATATCAGAGCCACATTGAATATAAGAACATGATTTAGAGAGCCTCCTTTGGTAGTTTGAGCCCTATCTTTGAAGACTAGTTCAATATACACTTTCAATTGATTAGTTTTCTAGGTTATGCATTATACAGAGCTCAGAGTAACTATTTCTCTTTATTAATGTTGTTTTAGTTTGTTAAGTTCCTGTATAATCCATCCCAATCCAAAAATCATAGATTTGTGACCCTCTCTCGCTGTTTGATCCCATAATTATCAAGACTAGTTCATTGGGCACCCGAATTTGACTAGTTTTGCAGTTTGATCAATTATTGAGTATATGTATGCCCAATTTTGATTCTGTCAATTGTGATGGGACCATGATACATTTATGAATATAATCCCACCATCATATTCCAAATTCGTGATCATATTAGTATGTTTGGAAAATCTTGGAAACAAGCTAGTGGAGCAATCCTACATAGCGTTCTTTCTCTCTTTGCCTCCAAACACTGCCAGATCCTCCCAAATCATCCGTAACTCTTCCCCATCATCATGTTATGTGTTTAATGACCTATCATCCATCTCTTTTTGATTTCAAGTTTAAGTGGAATATTTTAGTAGGCATATGTTGGTGCGCCCAGGAAGCATTGGAGTAGACTTCAGCCTGACTGATGTTCGAAACATAAATGGCCCAAGTAAATTGTGCTTAGAAATAAGAATCTGGACTTGATTCTTCTTTCCTTTCTGCTGCACACTCTCTATTACATTTTTGATATCCAAAAGTGTCCAACAATAAAGCTCTCAGTGGTTAACCAATGACCAATTCTAATTCCTTCTTCACCAGTTTTTGAGAACTAGTTATTGTTTGCAATTTTCTCATTTTTAAATTTTATATTTGAGATAATATCATCTTATATAAGATCAGGGATATCACACCTAGTAGTACTCTATATCTATGATATCATCCTAGTTTCATTTGAACTTTCAAGAAGAAGAAGGTAGTTGACATTTCATCTTGAAATAATGGGTTCGTACTACTCTATATGGAGCAAAAAAATTAAATGAGAGAAAAAAAAAATGTTGAAGCTTGTGCAATTTATCATGAAGTACTTGTTTATTGACACTATTTCCCTTGCACTAGATGCGAGAATGTGCATGTCAAACCGAATTTAAAAGAAACAGCTAGAAAACATTGTACCATGACTGTGAGTAGACATGGGCAACGGTGACCTATGAACGGGGCCAATGTTAAAATTTACTCAAAATGTTTCTGTATGCACTAAAATTTTACATGGGTAGACTGTTCGCATGCCTTGAAGATATGGGAGGGTTTAAAAGGGTTAAAGGGTTTTAGGTTAGAAGGTGTTAGTCCCAGAGACGTTCCAAGGCGGCTTTTAGAATTGTTATTGGGTGACACAAGGCAGGTCGATCGGACCCTCTTGCTTAACAAATTACACACAACACATGCGTTCACATGACCTAGATGTAAACAGGATTCCAGAAGATGTATTCTATTACTTCAATTGAATACGGTTATAATGCGAAATGCAAGGAATGTAAACAACTAATTATGTCGGCCTTAGCCTAATACAATATATAGAAGTAACTGTGTGTTCTCCCTATGTGTCGATCTTCACCCTCCCCTAGTTCACTGCGGAACTTTGAGATATGGTTTTGATCTCTCTGCACTCGGTCGATGTGTGACTATTCTCTCCAATCTACAAATATACTTCCAAGTGACTGATCCTATCGATCCAAGTGATACAAGTGATCCTTCTTCAGTGTCTCACACTGATCTTCAATGTTTCTGCTCTTCCTGAGACACCCTTCCTTTGTCCACTGATCTCCCTAATCCTGTAGACCTGCAATTGTCAGTGCCACAGCCGTGTTGCAAAACCTCCACCTGTGGAGACATCTGGTGTGTCTTCAACCACCTTCAATAACTGCTCATAACTTCCTTAGAAACGTCGAACGACTACTAAGTACTTTGTTTGACTTTCTATGCCTCCTTCTGACTCCTTGACAGTTGTCGATCGCATCACTGCCTTGACCATACTGTCTTCCGTCATCCTTTGACATACCCGTTAGCTTCACTCTGCATGTGCGACCTCCAGTCCGCCCCTTCCTCCTCACTTGGTGTTCGCCTCAACCTGTCGGTGTCGCTGTTCGACAACCTGTCGAATCTCGACATCGTTGTTGTAACTATGTCGTATGTCGACCTTAAACATGTCAAATCTTGACTTAATCCTTCTGTCGACACACCTCAACATCTTCCTTCTCGACTTATTGACTTCGAAATCCAATCTGCACTTCCGCACCAGTGGTCGTCGGCACTCCCTCTAGTCGGCCTTTTGTTGGTCATCTTCGATTGTTCTACCTAGGTCCCGATGATCCTGCATCAGACTCCCTAGGTGAAAAAGAACTCAACTACTCTATCAGTATCCTGAACTCTTCTTCAAAAATCCATGTCGCCTCCTACAACTCATCATCCTTCCATCGCACTAAGTATTGCTTCCTTCGCTAACTGCGCGTACACCCGACTTTGCGTTCCTCTATTACTTCTGTGATTTCCTCTTTGTGTGAATCTGGAATATGCACCATCCAGTCGATGTTTGACACTTCCACACTTCCATTGCTGGAAACTTCTTCAATCTTGTACAGATCTGAGACATTAAACATTGGTGAAATGCCCAAGTCCTTCAAAAGCTCCAACACATAAGCATTGTCTAAAATCTTCTTCAAGATCTTACATAGTCCAATCTTCTTCGGCTTCAACTTGTTATAGGCTGTTGAAAATATCTCCTTCCACAAATGTGCATAGACTAAGTCTCCCTTGCTGAATGACTGTAGCCTCTTCTTCCTATCGAATCTCAACTTTTATGTCACGTTGCTCTTTTCTGTGCGCCTTCACACATCTTCATGCACTTCTTTCATATGCTCTACGAATGATTTTGCATCCACACTTTTCCTGATTTTTGTCGATAACTCAACCAAATATGCCACTCCATGTGGGCTTCATCCTTTAACAATATGGAATGGGCTGAAACCTGTCAACCGACTCACAGAATTGTTGTACGTGAACTCTGCTTGTGCCAACACAATCTCCCACTTCTTTGCTCTGTCGGCCTTCAAACACCTCATAAGGTTTCCCAAACTTCTATTCACCACCTCGGTCTTTCCATCTATCTGCGGATGATATGCCAAGCTAAACTGCAACCTTGTTTCCAGTTTCTTCCATAGGGTTCTCCATAAATTCCCCATAAATTTGGTATCTCTGTTCAATGTTATACTCTTTAGAAACCCATGTAATTTGACTATCTCCTTGAAGAATAGTACATCAATTCCTGTGGGGTCACTTGTCTTCTGACATGGAATAAAGTGTACCACCTTCGAAAATCTGTCGACTACAACAAATATTGAGTCATTACCTTGATGTGTCTTCAGCAATTCTAGCACAAAATCCATGCTCAGGTGCACCCATGGGGTATTCGACGCTGGTAATGGTGTATACAACCTCATGTTCTGACTTATTCCTTTTTCCAACTGGAAAATGCGACACTGTCGTACCCACTTCCCGACATCTGTTGTCATTCCTGACCAATAATATTTTTCTTTGACCAATGCCTTGGTCTTGTTGATGCCAAAATGACCTGCTAATCCACCGCTATGCAACTCCTGGATCAGGTTCTCTCTCACGGATCCTCTGGGAATACAAAATTGTTGTCCCTTGAATATGTATCCCTCTTCGATGAAATAACCCAAGTATGGAGTTCTGTCGACACTCCACGGTTCACGACAAGCCTCCCATGTGTTAGCACCTATTTTTCACAGCATGGGTATGGAGGTGAAATGAAGGGATAGCCCTAAACATTTTGATAAAAACTAGGGAATACCCTTGCTTTCCATAGCCAGGTTCTAAAGATGCAAGAAAATGGAGATGAAGTGCTAAAGGTGCTAGGAAAGGGCAAAAATGGGGAAGAAATGCATTAAAACGCGACCAAATTAACCCGAATAAGCCAGAGTCTATAGTCCAAAGGAATTTAGCAACGACATCTGTTTCCACCATTGGATGGCGCATGAGTAGGATCAACGATCCACATTGATGGTCGCGTAACTAAGGCGCACGGGGAATAGTCATAAGGGTGGTTGCGATGGTGAATGCCGCAAGAGAGTTGGCAGTAGGAGGAGACGTCGTGAGGATGATAGGCAGTAAGAGGTATTGTCTCAATGAGCATGCGATGTCGCCAAAACATAAAGGAGGATCTCTAGCCACGTGAATGACTCGGAGGAGCAGAGTAAAATCCTACGGTCAAGGTTAGGGGCCCCACCATGGCAAGTGCAATGTGACAAAGTGAACGATGTAGATGGGCGTTGGGAAGATCAACGATCCATAGTGACCCTATCCCTGGGAAGTTGCACGCTGGTTAGACAGGAAGGTGGTAGCGAGAGACAAACCGATTTTCCAGATGTCACCACCAAAAGCGGTCGCGAGGGCATGAGCGGTAAGGAAAAAACTAGTTTAGGTGCATGTGATCCCACTCTGTCAGGCTTACGATGCTTAGAAACCGATGATGGAAAATGGGACACGTGGAATGATCCAATGGCAGAGATAGAAAGAAGGTCAAATCAGTGGTTAATGAAAATGTTGGATCTGACAGTAGAGATCAGCATGTGAAATACCAACGGTCGAGAATTGGCGGGCAGCTGACAAAGAAGCCCAGAGGATAAGTGAGTGGGATTACATATATAACCGTCGATGGGTAAAGTTGACATTTTTTTTTTCTAAGACCTGTCGAGGGAGGAAGCCTCCAGGCATGGGAGAGATGTAGAAATGGATAGGCAAGGCCATTCCCATGGCCTCTCAGGTTGTCTGACTAAGACAGGAAGGGTCACGTGGCCAAGCTCGGTATGTTCGCGACATGGAGGCAGGTCGAAGACTGGTTTCCAAGGAGGTTAAGGTTGAATGGGCCCGGGGCCTAGGGTTTGAAGGTGCCTGGTTTGGAGAGTCAGCATTCTGTACCCTTCGGGTTTTTTTAGTAGCATCTCACCCTTTGTCGCATCTGTCAATTGTCTCAAAACCAGAGGGTTTTTCAGGGGATCCATCGTCACTACTCAGAGATAGGTTTTTTCCCACAAGTGCCACCATAGAATCAGTGGGTCAGAAAGGGATGGCTTCTAGAATTGGGAAAGGGAATAGAATGGCAAGGCTAGAAGTTCTACCGATGCAGACAATGGCGCTAGAGGACATGGTAGATTACGATCTTGGTCGGAAATAGAGAGGAAGAAGTTGGAGCCCCTAGTTATAAAGTTACGGGCCAGAGGAAGGTCGCTTGTACGGACTGATGGGTGACCGAAGTAGTTTCAAGGATGAGGTGACTCATATCTTTCGGCATGTGGGGAAGACGTGAGGTTAAGTGTTGTGTTGTAGATAGGGCCAGAGGGGTGAACCGCTTAAAGGCATCTTTCTGCCACCCCGAATGATTATCGATGCAATGGAGGCCACCTCAGCGTCACCACCCGCTGCACTGTCTATCTAGAGATCTTTGCCGAGCGTGTTTAGGTCAGCTCAGACCTAGGGTATCATTATGGCTTGATTGAGGAGCCCAATCAGGTTATCATGGCAACTATGGCCACACATAGCTGCTGTCATAATCACAGCAGTTATGGATTTTTTTTTTTGTCCACAGTGCAAGATCGGTATATGGAAAGGGTGGTACACCTGGGAGCTTGGGGCATCTTTCAGTTAAGATCAGATCATGGAGAAGGAACAAGAATACGAGGTGGTTTTCATGCTAGATCAGGCATTGTATGAGGCGGAGGAAGAGCATGCTCCTTTATCTCCTATGGCATTCGACCATGACGAATCCAGTTCTGGTAGTGATGATGAAAAGGAAGAAAGGCGGCAAATGTCCAAAGGAGTTCGGCATCAGAGAAAACAGAAAGTTCTTGAAAGAGAAGGAGGCATCCAACAAGACATGGAGATTGTCCATGATCTCATGCTCCCTACTAAAGAGGTGGCACCTCCTCCTCCTATGGAGGAATCACATGCCGACAACTCTCTGAAGGTGGAGGACTTCTTTGATTCACAAGGCCGTTTGAAGACTCCACTATAAGGTGGCACCCTATTCATAATATGTTGTTTCCTGTCTTAGTCAATCTATTTTGAACTTGACACGTATGTGATATTCCAAATTTGGGGCTTTCGAGGTGGCAGCGTATTTTTGTTTGTTTCCAATGGACTAATTCAAGGCCAAGAGCCTATAAAAACATTGTAATAGGATAATTAAGGGTTGGAAAATCATTTGGCTAAGGCCCGAGGGGCGGGCCTGGTTTTGAGAATTTCATATTAATACAATGTGCAGTGCCTATGGTAGAATATTTTGCAGAGATTCCTGTGTCTTTCTAACTTGTAGTCAGTTTCCTCCTTTTTTTCAATGTGCATGTGCTTCTTGTAATGCCTTTACATTATTTTTTTTATTTCATCTCTGAGATTAGTGTATAATAGTTTGGAATTCTTTGAAACTCGCTCCGGCGATTATCTTAAATGTTCACAAAATATTTCTATTAAAATTGATATTGAATTCATCTTTGCTGGATGCTCATATCAACGGACTGTTCTTATTTTCTTCTTTTACCACTAGAAAATATCTTTATGACGTCAAGCAAGTGGCTACCTTGCCTTTGTTAAAGTAGTTCATACTATGGCATTGTTATCTGATTTGTGTGTAATACCTTGACTCCATCGCCCAATCGTTTTTCCTTCTGATTATCCCACCAACAATTTTTGCACACTTTTTCTCATCAGAAATCTGACCTTTTGTGAATGATTTAACTGAATATTTTTGAATGAGAGAGTCTGGTCTGTGAGTTCACTATTGAAGCCTTTGAATGTTTCTAGTATTTCGTTGATTTGTAGAGAGAGCCCTCTCCGACTATGATGGGTCAGTAGCATTAGTCCAAAGTTGGTTAGTCGTTACCCGACTTTCCCTCTCATGCAGCTCAAAGGGTACGATTTGGGTTTTAACACCATGCTTTCGCAAAATCCTCGTTAGTCGCATACTCTAGCTTCACAGACTCTATTCATGTTTCCTAAACTATCGTCGTGTTCAACAATGCAAGTCTTCGACTCAGCCCGTCGGCAACCTTGATCGACTTACCTGACTTATGTCGCAACATGAAGGTATATCCCTACGGGAACTCGACCCATTTCATGTTCCACTGATTCAAATTCGAATGAGTATTCAAATACCTCAGCGCTTGGGGATATGTGTATAACACAAATTCCTTGGGAAACAAATAATGCCTCCACTTCTTCAATGCTTGGACAAGAGCATAGAAGTCCTGGTCATAGACCGAATATTTCTGCTTCGCATCATACACCTTCTCACTAAAGAATTCAATTGATCGGCCCTCCTAGATCAACACTGCACCAATTTCCATTCCACTCGCATCGCAATCAACTTGAAAAACTTTGTCAAATTCTTGGAGCGCTAACACTGGGCTCTCAGTGACCTTTTCCTTCAATTTCTCGAAAGCTTGTTGGGAAGCTTCTGTCCACTTAAACTCCACTTTTCTCATGCATTCTATCAAAGGTGCACATATCCGATTGAATCCCCTGATGAACTTCCTGTAGAAACTAACAAGTCCATGGAAACTCCTTACTCCAATCCTACTTGTCAGTTCCAGCCAATCCAATATTTACTTCACCTTCTCTTGGTCCGTCGCTAACCCTTTACCTGAGATTACAAATCCCAAGTACACTAGTTCTTCCTTCATGAAGAAACACTTTTGCAAGTTCACCATCAACTTCTCTTCCTGCAACGTCTACAATACTTCATGAACGTACTGGGTGCATTAGTCAGTCTGCATGACTAACCACTCATACAGCCCTTCTTTCATCTTGACTGTTGTTTTCCATTCATATCCTTCTCTAACCCGAATCTGGTGATAACCGCTCTTCAGGTCATTCTTCATGAAGTACTTCTCTCCATTCAAGCAATCCATTAAGTAGCCCACGTCGGAAATGGAAACCGATACTTGATCGTGATCTTGTTGATGGCTCTGGAGTCTGTACACATTCTCCATTCTCCACCATTATTTGGCGCTAATATTGCTAGTACTGCGCACAAACTCAGACTTTCTCTGATCAATCCCCTGTCCAACAACTCCTGGACCTGTTGATTGAGCTCCTGACCTTCTGTCAGAATCATTCTATAGGGTGCCTTGCTTGGAAGACTCTACTTTGGAATCAAGTCAATATGATGGGATATGCTTCTCATCAATGGCAATCCCATCGGTGTTCTATCAACTAATATGCTCCAAAAATTATTGAGAATCCTTTTGACTTCAACCATAATTCTCTCCATTGTCAACCTTTCGACACATGGCCCTTTCAGAATGATGGCGAAACATACCGACTACTTTTCCTCCTCCATGAGGAATTCCTTGGCTGAACACATCAGCACTCATTTCCCCCAAAAGTTACTCTCGTCCTGCTTGCAGTTGGCTTGATCCTCCTGCTTTGGATTCAAAGTCCTCCGCATGCCATTTTTCAACACTGTGACTATGTTGGCTCGACCATCATAGATCATCTTTCGATCATATTTCCATGGTCTCCCTAACAATAGATGACATGCCTCCGTTGGGATTACATCACATAGTACACTGTCTTCAAGCTTCCCGACCTTGAAGTTAATCAAGCACTGTCTGGTCACCTTCACATGGTGTCCTTTCTGCAACCACGAGATCTTGTAAGGGTGTGGGTTTTCTCGACACTTTAACCCCGCTTTATTGATGACCTCATTGACACAAGATTCTATATACTACCACCATCAACTATGGTCTTGCAACACCACTCGCCAATCCACACTTTGGTTCGAAAGATATCCTTTTGATATGCCAGCTCTTCCTCATCACATCGGTAATCCTAAACCAATGTTCTCCTGACTGTCATGCTTCGAATTTTCTTCTTCCCATATTCACTACTTTCGGATGTCGACTCTACTCTCTCATCGTCTTGCTCATCCCTTCGACGTCTAGGTTTCAAATCCTCTGCAGCATGTAGGTTCTCTGGGCATTCATATGCCTTGTGTCCAACTCCTCGACACTTGTAACAAACCACAACTGGTCTGTCAACTCCTTTTCTGTCAGATGAACCACTTCGACCATATGCACCTCAACTGCATGTCTCTCCACCATCACATCAGTTTTCTTGTGCTTTCTCCCTAGTCAATGTCCCTTCCACACGTCGGTTGTCTTCGACGGCTTCTCTCCTATATCCACTACTTTGGCCTTTCGTGGAAACAATTTTTGCACCCCGACCAGTAATCCTCCCTCTGGTCGATGCATATTTCCTCAACAGTTTCTCTTCTACCTTCAAAGCTAACTGGTAGGCTTCACCAACCACTCTGAATCTTGACAGGCTCAACTCGTCCTGTATGGCATATTTCAAGCCATTTACATATCTTGCGACAGCTTCTTCGCCTTTGTCAGTCTTCCCCGACCTTCTTGACAATCTGTAGAAATATTCCATGTATTCCTTTATAGTGATCTCTTTTTGTCAAAAGTTTTATACCTTCATGAACAAGGAAATCACATAGTCGCCTGGCAAAAACTTCCCCTTCAACTTGGTGACCATCCTGTCCCAAGACTTGATTTTCTCCTTGCCTTTCTTGACTCTATCATCCTGCACATTGTCCCACCACAATAAGGCATGACCCTTCAACCTCAGACATGCAGTCTTAACCCTTTTAGGATCCTCGATCTTTTCTATGTAGAAGTATTTCTCCATTTATTGGAACCAGTCGATCAAGTCTTTCGGGTCAAGACTTCCTGAGTAGGTATGCACATCTATCTTTTTCCTACCTCTCATCTCTGACAGTAGCTTGATCAGTTTGTCTTCTCGTTCTTCGCACGCTGCTTCTCGTGCTTCCACCTCTTCGACCTCCTAATCGTTGTGGTCTAACGCATCAGGAACACAACCATGCCTTTGGATTTCTTTGATGAGTGTGACTTCATTAGTAAAACTTCGCATTGTTTGCACACATTCATCAAACATCTAACAATCAACTGTGACTATTATGGCACGCGCTCTTCGTCCAAATCCTTGGACATTAACGCCTCTGTGAGCCATTTTCAACCTTAACTGAAACTCCCACTCATCCAATTGCAACTGGACTTTCACAAGCCATGTAAAACTCTACCCAACCGCACCTAGAGCTATAAACACACTCTTGCAGTCTCTCCTATCCACAGGATACTGCTTCTCTGATACCACTTGACACCAGGAAGGTCCGTCATACCCTCTTGCTTAACGAATTACACACAACACACACGTTCACACGAACTAGATGTGAACTGGATTCTAGAAGATGGCTTCTATTAATTAAATCAAATATAGTTACAATGCGAAATGCAAGGAATGTAAACAACTAATTATGTCGGCCTTAGCCTAATACAATATACAGAAGTAACTAAGTGTTCTCCCTGTGTGTCAGTCTTCACCCTCCCCTGATTCGCTGCGGAACTCTTAGCTATGGTTCTGATCTCTCTGCATTCGGTCTATGTGTGACTGTTCTCTCCAATATACAAGTCTACTTCTGATTGACTGATCCCACTAATCCAAGTGATCCAAGTGATCCTTCTTTTGTGTTTCGTGCTGGTATCCAACACTGCTACTCTTCCCAAGACACACTTCCTCTGATGATATCCGTGATCCTGCAAACCTGTAATTATCAGTGCCACCGCCGTGCTGCACAACCTCCACCTATGGTGACATATGGTGTGTCTTCAAACACCTTCAATAACTTCTCATAACTTCCTTAGCAACCCCGAATGGCTACTGAGTACTCTGTTTGAATTTCTGGGTGTCCTTTTGACTCCCCTACAGTTGTTGATCCCATCACCGCCTCGACCATACTATATTCCATCATCCTTCCACATACCCGTCGGATTCACTCTACATGTGCGACTCCCAATCCGCCCCTTCCTCCTCACTTAGCGTTCACCTCAACCTGTCGGTGTCATTGTTCGACAAATTGTTGACTCTCGATGTCATTGCTGTAACTTTGTCATCTGTCGACCTTAAACATGTCGAATCTCGACTTACTCCTTCTGTCAACGCACCTCTACAACTTCCTGCTAGACTTATTGACATCGACATCCAATTTGCACTTCCTCACCAGTGGTCGATGACACTCCCTCTGGTCGGACTTCTTTTGGTCATCTTCGACTATTCTACCTAGGTCCCGATGCTCCCACATCACTGGGAATCAATAAAATTTGCTTTGTTCTTTTGCTTGATCAAGAATACATTCACCATAAAATAATACAAATAGCCAATCTTGGAATAATGTGGGCAGTATTTCAATATGCCAATGACAATAATTTGCATGAATTTATGTGAATGGAATGACAAAAAACAAAGGTACTGCAAAGACAGTAAATCTTTATTTTATGTATGAGAATAACGTACTAAGGCTAAGGGAGGAATTTAGTAGTTTAACAAAAATGATCACAGAACTAAACCTGAACAATATGGGGATATTATTTCTAGATAACCAAACATGAATACTTTACTCCATAATCATCCTAGGAACAATAATTTAAGCTTACAACACTCGTATGGAAACCAGAATGAACTTCATAAATCATGAACAATATGACATAGATGAATTAACAAGAGAAAATAATACTAACTGGACAAATCAAAAGTTTGAATACATAAAACTCCAAGATCGAGCAAAAATGATGTTCTTCTTTATATATTGATCGGATTGCAGAATATCAGAATTTACACTTCTTACAAAAAGACCCGACCATTGGCCATTTCCTATTCCACTATCTATATCCTTCACAGGTCTTTACAAAATAAGTTGTTATAAATTTTTTGTTATATCCCAACGGCTTATACATTTATGTTTAAACTCTCCAACAAAATTTGTCACTAGAAACAGTCTTGAGGACTATTATTGACTAGTATGCTGTTGAGATTGGGACCCACTCGCTTGATGAGAAAGAATGCCATGCTGAGTGGAAGATGCTTCTGTTGTGTGTTGCGCAGCCGAAGCTACGGCTGTGGCTTGATTCTTGGTGAAATGCTCTAACGGATTGACTATGAGAAATCTAGTAATAGCCTTCCATTCTTTACCCATAGGGTAATTAAAGAGCTTGAGCTCTCGAAGAGATGAGTCTATCTCGGTACAATGCTCAAAAGAGGCCTTAAGGAGGATTTTGAAGATAGCCTGGAGGCAGTTAAGCATTTTAAAATTGGAATGTAACTTGCCCATGACTTCTTTTTTGCTGAGCTCCTACAGAGTATCTGTTAAGCGGATCTCAGTGTTCCTTGACTCTGTCATCATGGAAATAGAATCCTTTTCTAGATAGAGATCCCCATTTCCATCCTAGAAAGATGGGAGACCAAGGGAGAAGACTGTCTGTTTAAATGAGTGCACATCTTGCTTCAGTTGAGTCGCCATGTCAGAAACATTATGAGCCAATGCTCCCTTAGTAATCATCTTATTTGCTTCCATTCTTATTTTGGTTCGATCCTGGACGGAATAATTTCGAAGCTCTTGCAAGGTTTTCTCATTTAAGAATTCAATCACTTCGCGGGCCAACTCGACCTCTTTACTTATACTACTTTCCGCGGATCGTGCATCCTAGGTGGCAGTTCTAGCAATCTCGAATTCTTCTTGTGTTATGTTGAAATGGATCCACCGAGATCTTACCAAAACTGCCACCGGCTCCCATATTACAACTTTGGAACCTTTGATTAAAGGCTTGCAAGTGAGTTTCCTAGACAGTTCCTGAATTTCACCATGGAGTTCATCACTAGCTTGTTGTATCTCTAAGATGAATTGATCTCTTTTAACCAGCTTTTCATTTACATTGAAAAGTTCATCACACTTGGCCCTTACCTAGTCTTGGACTTGGTTCAACTTAACATCTGGGAAGAACCTGCAACAATTAATTAATGAAAATACACGAGATAGAAGAAATAACAGAACTCATAATCGCTTGATTGATCGCAGGCCACTTCGAGGGGGAAACCTCCTTTGAGCAAGCTCAATACAAACAACTTCACAGTACCTTCATTGGTGTTAAAAGACACTTACATACTAAGTCTATGCCCAATACTATGGGTCAATACCATGGGACATATAACACTACGGGATGACTTACAAAGCATATGCGTCCAATACTATGGGTCAATACCATGGGCTAATACAAACTATGGATCAACAAATACTACAGGATGACTTACAAAGCATATGCGTCCAACAACAATATACTAACAAAGTAAAGAGAAGGGTTGACATGGGTTCCTAACAGCATCCTTAATGCTCATTTCAGCTATTGCCTGAGCTAGCTTGTAAGCTGGATCTGAAACTGAGGAGGATTGGAGAGATGCTGCCTTCTGCTGGAGAATATCCTGATTCCTCTTTCTTTCCTCCAATTCACCTTCCAAGAAGACAATCCTTTCCTTGAGTGTTTGACCATCAAACACTGGTTTTTCCAGTTCTGATTGTATTGCGATCACTTCTGTAGTCTGTGAATTCTCAATCGTGGGAATGCTAAGCCTTTTCTTCAAGGTTGTGACCTCTTTATCCTTCTACTTTAGCATAGCATGTAATGGATCCATATAGCTTAGATTTTGCACCATTTTAATGATTTGCTGATCCAAGTCAGCTATTTTCAACTGCTTGGATTTATTAGAAGACTTTTCATTCCTCAATTGCTTCTCTAGATTTTGTACCGCGGCCTGTAGCCTGTTCGTGCTAATAGTGTATTTCCGCACATCCCGGTACACTCCTTCGCCTGTTTTTCGATTAAGATCCACAATATCATTGGATGGGAATGCGTCCAAATTCAATGTTACTTGAGTAGTTTTAAAATTAGAAGGTATTTTCTTCCCTCCTAGCACTATTTTCTCTAGGATAGCCATCCTTAGGGCTCCCTATTTTCAATCCAGCACTGATAGCATCTTGGAATGCTTTCCTGTGTCAAGCTCACTCTTTGGAAACAAGCCTTCTCCAAGTCTATGTAATCATCTTTAATATGCACATACATTAGAGGAAATTTGGTTAAAAAATGGGCCTCCTAAGGAAAATAATAAGAAAATAATAAAATAATAGTAGAGAGAGAATAAAAAAACTTCTTTTTTGGATTGTATTTTCAACTTATCTCCTTGTAGGTTTACTCAAATTTCAAGTGGGAGCGTTGAATGCATAATTAAATTATGCATCCAACAAGTATCCATGTTGCATACTTGTAACAACATCCAGACCATGAAAAATTGAAAATACATTAAAAAAACATGTTTCTAGTGAGAGAAAACACGTTTTTTAATGTATTTTTTTATTTTTCATGGTGTGGATGTTGTTAAAGGTATGCAACATGGGTACACGTTCGATGCATAATTTAATTATGCATCCAAAGAGTCCTCCCTTGAAATTTGAGTAAACCTACAAGGAGATAAGTTGAAAATACGATCCAAAAAAGTAGTTTTTATTTTTTCCCTCAAATAGTTTAGGTGTTCCCTTTTTGAATTTTAAAGCATTTTGATTGGCTAATACATTATGACATGGAATTTGTATTATTTTTGGAAGGCCCATTTTAAATGGAAATTTCCTCTAATGAATCCCAAACAAGCCTGATTTGATGGGCGACGTAGTAACCAAAGCTCCTTCCATAGACTGAGTCTCCTAACTCTGAGGCCACGTTGCAGATGGGAAATTTTCAAGAACGACGGGTGTCACAGGAGTAATTGTTGGCATAACCTTTCAGGTTGCGCTAGACGTACTCTCTAAATTCAACCTTTTTGTTTTTGACCCCACACTCCCTGATCCTTCTTTTCTGGTTGTAGACGTAGGCTCTGATGTGTCTCTTTTCCACAACATATCCATATTAAGTGGTGTTAGAATAATTGGTGCTCCAGTAGCTTTTCCAGGGTCCAGAATAGCCTGAAATTATTCCCAGCTATTCAAGTTGGCCATCTTTTCCAACAAGGGATATGGCACATGGAGATAAGCAGCGGAACTGGCTACCTGTCCTTTTTTAGAAATGATCCCCCTGGGATCATAATTGTGTATCATCATTACAAGAAAGTTGTATGAAGCTAACAACTCTTGGACTTCCTTCTGAGCGGCTCTGCTCCTTACTTTGAATGACCCCGCTTCATTGGGGACTTTGAAAGTCCTGGCACTATTCCCTTTCATAAAATGTACATCGTCAAAATTGAATCTTTGACATATGTATTCTAGTGCAAACAACCGAGGAGTCAAGAATATGCTTAACCTGTACGGATCCAATTCTGCCCCATACACTCAGATTTCGGCATGTGTATCAAAGAAAAACCAATCTCCCACAGCTTCATTTGGATTAAGATGGAGAAACTGTTTGCTTTCTAGAAAAACCCTCAGTGGAGGGGAATCAAACAGTAGTGTATAAACACTGGAAATGACGGTGTCCGCAAATAGGGCGAAATATTTCTATGGGGGAGCCATGAAAATGGACCTATCAAGATCACCTTTGCTAAAAAATGTTTTGTTACTATAAAGGATCATGTACATGCGAATAAAGCAGAAATGAAACAACTTCTTGGATGGAAAGCTTTTCAGTTGGAGATGAATTGATTGGGAGAAGAAGGCTAACCAACCCAGTTTGACGGGGGTCTCTTGCTGAGAAAGGTTCATGATAAATAACAAACCCAACAAAACATCATCTATTACTATGTCATTATCATACCCAAGGAAAATACATATCATTGAAAATATCGGTTTAACGGAATCAACAAACGTATCCAAGCTAAACATGGACTGGGTGCCTGACAAACTAATCTCGGGTGGCAATAACAATTGGATGAAGGCATCCCTATTTTCCGTGGAGAGATCTCGCATCTTGTTCATTCGGACTTCCTCATCAAACTGAAATCTTGAGGCATATTCACCAGTGTCTGTTAATTCCATGATAAGCTCTTTATTGATATGGGAGACTACGTTTCCCAGTCAGGAAACAATGGCCTTTATTTCCGGCACATAACACTCTGCACACCACTATATCACCTCGGGAAAATTTATGGCTGGCGGGAGAATCATTTGAGCCATCCCGAACTTCCATGTATTGAAAAGATCATTTACATTCTTTGCCTGTTCCTCGGTATCACGGTCTATCTACTGCAGGTTTGGGAAGGAAGAGATAGAGTTATGAACATCAAAGAACCCATCACTGAGGTGGTCCTCTGGACTGTTGGTCGTGGATGCAGAGGCGAATTCAGGAGTGGGTACAGAGGCCATGCTAACACAAGGGTATAGCGGGGAACACTGAATCTGATGTGATTAGGGAGCCTCAGAGCGAACAGGTGTAGAGAATGAAGACTGAGGAGCTTGGAGCTAGAGTAAGAGTACGCAATGGCTTCCCTGGGAGAGCATTTATAGGGAAAGATTTGAATTTGGCAGGTTTTAATGCAAGATTTGCATGGCGCGCTAGTATTAGCCTTCTAGTTAAGGGGTATCTGGCTTCATAAATGTTGGGGGACGATGGTTCACAAATGGCGGCGGTAATGATCATTTAAGGACAGTTTAAGGGAAAGAAAAGGGCAAAGCGCCGCAGTGGTAAGTGGTAAATTCTAGACCATTAGTGGTTTTAGGATCGAGAAAAAGTAGTTTAAGGAAGCCTCTTTTCATGCCCAGACTCAATAAGAAGCCACCATGTGTAGACGGTGGTTTTCTTTCAGGAGCAGTCTGAGGACATTGAGGTCCGAGCAACTTAGGTATCTTGAAGTTAGATCCATCGTTGATCTTGCACCCTGACGCCCTTGGGATGCACGCACTTCCAGTGCATCTTTATGTGTGGATCCCACCTCCTCTGTTGATTAGATGTCCAATGAATTGTGTTCAGGGAAACAACTGCGGTGGCTTTTAGAGGCTTTAGGGCTTTGAAAGAATGGTTTAGGGAAACTGCTTTTTGTCCCCTGAATGATTTTTAGAATGACACGTGTAGATGGCAATTTTCTTTTAGGGGCATCTTGAGAGCGTTAAACTCCAAGCACTTTCAGCGTCATGAAAGCCGCGCACTCATTGATTAATTTCCTTTGCTTTCTTAAGATGCGTTCCAGCTAGTGCAACCTTATGGGGTGAGCCTACATGTTCTGTTGACACTCTTTCTCAAAGGAAACGCTCTTCTCATAGTGCAACCGAGCTACGTCTAGCTACTCATTTTGACACTATCGGTATTAACAGAAGGAACAACTAATATAAGGCTAAAGTGTTACTAATCAGGATTGTAGTGGTTAGTAATTTGTTTTCCTAGGCAAGTGGAATTTTTTTCCATACAAAGGTGGTAAACGAGATGGGTTAACATTTGAGAAGTGGCCTTTGGTCATTCATTTGGTGGTTGGATTTCATTTTCCACTATTCACATTCAGTGATTTATGAGAGTCAATTGTTATGCATGTGAGTTGTTTAGTGTGGTGGTGCTAAGACAACTTGCAATGTGAACATTTCAGTTAGCATATCTCACTTGATCTCTTGTGTTAACACCCAAATTGACCCCAGGTTGTAAAAAGGGTAATTCGGGGTAACCACTAACCAATCTTTGGATTGATGTTACTGACCCAACACAGTCTGAGAGGGCTCTCTCAATAAACTAATGAAGAACTGGAAATAATCAAGGGCATACCATGAAAAAGGAACACCAACACTCATTCTTTAAGATGTTCTATTAAAACATACACAGAAGGTCAGATTTATGTAGGACAAAATATACTCATGTAAACCATTGGTTGGAGAACAACAGGGATCTATATTGGGCAATGGAGTCAATTCAAGTATAACATAAACATTATTATCAAATGATTAGCAAATACATCCACACAGAGGCAAGGTAGCAACCAGCTAGTAGTCAAAGTGATTTAATTGGTGAAACAGAAGAAAGATGAACAATCCATTGATATAAGGCACACACAGATGAATCCTATACCAACTTTAGCATAAATATTTTGTGAAATACTTGGTAAGAAATGAACAAGGCATAATTTCTATGAATCTCATCCAGATACTACACTGAACCAAGTTCGAAGGAATATTAACAATATGGATTAACAAAGCAAAGAAACACATATCACATAGGAAAAAGAAAAGAAAAAAGACTACCAGATCGATTACACAAGAATCTCTGAAAAAAGCATGTAAGATTTTGACAACTTTACTCAAAAATATATCTTGGGATAACAACAATGGACAAAATATGTGAGCTCCAAAAAGTTCTCAACCCTTTCCATTTGAAAATATATGGAACTTATAGTGGCCTGGAGTCTCATACTTAGCTCATTTGAAACAGAAATTAGTTACAATATAGGGACACCTCATTTAATCCAAAAAATTCAGAAATATTACATACGTGTCATGCTCCAAACAGACTGATTAAGACAAGGAACGGACTATCATAGACAGAAGGCTGTCCTAACCCTGGGTTCACAAATGACCTTGCGAGTCAAAGAAACCTTCTACTTTCAATGAGCTGTCACTCTGCGATGCGTCATCTAGAAGGATAGGTGTCGCTTCTTCAGTAGAGATTGTAAAATCATGAACCATGTCTGCACCCAGTTGACCGCCTCGCTTGATTTCGGGAGCCTTCTCCTTCTTCTGTCGTCCGGTTCCTTTGGACGCTTGTTTCCCATCAGGCTTCTCGTCTTCGTCGGCAGAGCTAGATTCCATGAGGTCAAAGACCACAAGAGATGGAGGGATAAGCTTTTCCTCTACCTCAGTCCACGTTTGTTCTAGCATGAACACTACTTCGGACTCCCGCCCTTTCTCCATGAGCCAATCCTAACAGAAAAATGGTCGATCCTCAAGGTACACCATCCTTCCCAAATACTAACTTCAGATAAAGGACGTGAAAGAAATAACCATAATTGCTGTGATAAAAATAGTGGCTATATGTGGTTATAATTTCCATGATAGCTCTATCGGATTCCTCAATCAAGTAACCATGATGCCCAAGGTTTGAGACGACCTTCAGCATGCTTAGCAATGATTTACTAGATAGATGGCATGGCCAATGATGACACAGAGGTACCTTCCATCATACCGGTAATCCTCCGGGATAACAATCAGAGACCCCCTGTGCTGGTCTGTCCTTCTGACATCCCTCATGTGACAATACTTAACCTCATGCTTCTCGCACACTTCGAAAGATGTGGGTCATCTCACCTGCAAAACCACTTGGGTCACAGTCATTCGGCACAAGTGATTTTCCTTTTTACCCCTTCCTTTTCCGGTTTCTCTAGCCTTTACACGTTTACCGACCTGTCAATCATAAGCATCCCGGAGCTTTAGGATGCTCATAATCCTCTGGAAATTTCTGCCTTTTCATCCTAGTATGGCTAGGGTCGACGTCTTCTTTGCCCACTTGTTCCAATTTCTTCCCTTTATCCGGAGTCAGGGCCAGAAAATCACTAGTACCATGGGAAACTGTTACCTGTGAGTGGATTATTTTTGTCAGGTATTCTCCCATATCAAGGTTTGGTATCGACCCACCTGCGCCCTTGGACAGACCAACTGTTATTTTGGACGTTCAACAGGTTGTGGGAACTATCTCCAATGTCCAAGTCAGGTCCGAAGCGGGCAACTAAAAAGGTCCAACAACCTTCCAATGGAATTGGTGAAACAAGGCAACCCCTAACATTGCTGTAGAGACCTCTAGGCATAAAAGGTCAAGGTCTTGAATGATAGCTTCTTTGCAAACCAGTCTGGCCTAGGTTGAATAATGATACAGGGTCTCTAAGGCCCTCCCTGCTAGGATGTGACCGCAAGAATTTTATGCTTCGGTCAAACTGCTTGGTGACCCACCATCCAGCTCCTGTACCGGGGATAGAACCTCATTCTCTAGAAAAAACCCCTTCTGCTCAAACAGGTTTTGGAAAGAATAAAAATGTAAACTATGACGGGTGTTTCCACATATATAACTGCGCCTTCCTAACTTCTGCTCACCTTCGCCAGCTGTCCCTCTTTCCCGTCCGTTGATTCGATACCACCATATAAGGATATGGTGGTATCGCTACCCATCCTCCAGTTTTGGGTTACCACTTAATATTCTTTGCGAGGTGCTCAGGTGGTGACACCTGGCAGATGGTATGCACCCTCTCAACCAATTTTTTCATTAACTTGGGTGCTCTTTCCCCTTGCGACGATCACTAAGGAGTGTTGATCTTGCCCTTAGCGTATCTACGTCGGGGATCTTTGCAAGTGTCTAGATTTTCAACGCTCTTGCCAGTGGAGCCTACTATGTTATCAACCTTGCATCTCCTATATCTTTCGGTCATAGATCTGATTCTTTTTTGTCGCGAGCCATTGATCCGCACTAACCTCCGTGTTGATGTGACAACTTGTCTTTCGCGCCGTTAGATCTTTGACCATGCAGCCTGCACCCTTGATCTTCTACCTTGATTTTCCGCTGCGGTGGTATCGCGAGCCTTCTAGCGGTTTTCACTTACCACCCAAACGCTCATGCGAGGGCTCCTCCAACTGCCATATGTCCTTACGGTTTATCCCTCGCAACCACCCTTTTGTGCTCTTTTCCGCGTAGCTTCATGATGCGAGGGTGATCGGGGGCCGTGGATCTCTTTTGCGCACCCAATCAATGGTTGGGACTTATCCAAGATTTAAGATTTACTTTATTTTTCTTTTGGACTATAGATTATTGGCCTTTTACCCATTTTTGACTATTTGGGTTAGCTCCTTATGTCTAAAATCCCAAAACCCTCTATTTTTCTCATTGTTTCCTTCCCAACTGAGTTGCTTCTTGGCCTTAGCAACCTGGACATGAATATGGAGGGGGGTTAACCATCTCTTCAAGGAATTCACCAGTCGAGTCAGTCCTTCCCTTTGGCTTTGTGCAAAAAATTTATAGGTGCCAACAACTAGCTCCAGCCGGGGATGCTATCCTCCCTGCGAGGTAGCGAAGAACTTCGTCGACCAAGTGCCTAGTCCATTAGGCGGTTCAAACTTTGGAGTCAACAACTTCTTCTGAATTCTTAGAATTGCAACTGTATCTGCTGCATATCTAGGCTTCCCACACACGAAAAGAAAAAGGAACCATAGCTAGCCTTCTAGACTTTATCTTCTTTTCTTTAGGGTTTCAAATCTTTTAGGTTTGCCGTAAATGTTTTTACAACAACTCTAAAAAAAAATGAAAAATATATACATAGGCTATGGTACATGAAATACCTACTTCACTTAGGACAGGTAATGCTTTAGGAACCTCCCATTAACTGGACCTTCTGGCCAGGCAGATCCGTCTTGATGTTTCAGGACAAAAGAATTTATTCCTCGGATTGCTGCAATAATATACATTCCCATCCACATATGGTCAAACTTTCCATGTTTTTCTTCTTTAGGGGCATTCCACTTCAGAACTAGGTCATTAACCTGAAAATAATCTTCCTTGGCTTTTTTGTTGAAAGCCTCCTTCATCTTTTCTTGATGGCTTTCTACTTTTCCATATGCCTTACTTCTTAGCTCATTTAGCTCAACTATCTGATTTACTCTTTTTTGCATGTGATTTGGTTCTTCTTCTATTCTCCGTAATAACCTCGTGACAGGCAGACCTAGGGATGCTGGAAAAATCACTTCGGCCCCATACACCAACTGAAATGGTGACATTCCAATGGCTCTTTTCGTGTTGATTCTATCGGCCCACAGAGCATACTTTAACATTGTGTGCCAAGACTTCTTGTTATCTTCTAACAACTTTTTGATGATCCTTACCAGGCTCTTATTTGAAGACTCTACTAGTCCATTTCCTTGAGGGTAATAGGCTGTGGAATGACTTAGGCTAATATGGTACTTATGGCAGAAATTAACCATCTTTTCGGGAACAAAAAGCTGTAGCATTATCAGTCACAATCCTTTTAGGGCATCCGAATCTGGATAGGATGTTATCTTCCAGAAAATCCATGATTACTCCTTCAGTTGCTCTTCTAGTAAGTATGGCTTTTATCGATTTGGTAAAATAATCAGTAGCTGTCAAGATCCATCTATGCTATCCAGAGGATTTTGGGTTTATTTCCCCAATGAAATCTAAACCCCACTGTTGAAAAGGTGCTTCCACTATGATAGGATGTAGAAGGAGGGAAACAACCTTTCTTTTTCCATTAAAAATCTGACATTGGTGACAAATCATAGTCTCTTTGTAAACATCGGTAAATATTGTGGGCCAGTAAAACCCCGTCCTTAGGATTTTGTTTACTGTTTCCTTCCAGGAATGGTGTGCTCCACAGTCCCCTTTGTGGAATTCTTCTTTTATGTGTTTAGCCTCTTCTTCAATCAAATAGTTTAGTAGCACCCCTCCAGGGTCTTTCCAATACAGGTATTGGTTCATGATATAGTACTTGGTAGCTTTTAGTTTTACAGACCTGGCCCTGCTTTTACTTAACCTTGCAGGTGCTTGTAAATTCTGCAGTACAAAAACAATGTCAGTATACCAATGGGACTTAGAGAATTCAAGCTTCACCTATATGTTTGTATTTGGCTGCTTTGGATACTCTTCCAAAAATTTAGCTACAAAGAGTCACAATTTTCTTCAGTCATTAACTTTGCTAACCCTTGACCTTTCACCACTTTGGTGGGTTTTATCTCCAAATCATATTCCAGTAATATTGCAATCCATTTGGCCCTTTTTCCTTCAGGATCAGACTGGGTCAAAATGCTTTTCATAGCACTATTTGGGACATAAGCAATGATGTGCGAGTGTATAATATAGACCCTGAAATCTTTTAAAGATTTTATGAGAGCATAAGCCTGTTTCTCCATGATATCATATTTTAGTTCCCCTTCTCTCAGCACTCTGCTGAAAAAAGCAATAGGTTGCTCAGCATTTTGGTCATTTTTTTGCAATAGCACTCCAGCTATTGTATGTTCAGAAGCGTATGAAAAAATTAGGAAATCCTTAGTAAAGTTTGGGCTGGCCAACACCGGAGCTTCAGCGATGGCCGTCTTGATTCCTTTGAAGGAATCTCTAGCTTCCTCGATCCAGTTTATTTGACTCTCCTTTCTTAACATATTTGTAATACTTCTCATTATTTCAGCAAAACTTGGTATGAATCTCCTTAAAAAACCCACTTGGCCAATGAAAGATTGTATTTCCTTTTTGCTCCTCGGCTCTCCTACTTTCTGAGTAGCACTGACCCTTTCAGGATTGATTTTTATCCCATCTTTGGTGATGATATGCCCTAAAAGCTTAGCCTCATCCAGAGCGAAAAAGGATTTTTTTGGGATTCAAGGAAATGCCATATTTCCTACATTTTATGAAAACTCTCTCTAGATGTTTTAGATGTTCTTCATCTGATTTTGAAAAAATTGTTATATCGTCTATATATACCACCACAAATTTATCCTTTTCTTCAGCAAACACAATATCCATAGCTCTCTGGAAAGTGGCTCCAACATTCATCAGACCAAATGGCATCTTAGCGTACATGAAAGTTCCCCAAGGAGTTGTAAAAGTGGTTTTCTCCTGGTCTTCTGGGTGCACTTTAATCTGATTATATCCTAAGAAACCATCCATGGTGGAAATTATTTCAGTCCCCACCACCTACTGTAAGATATGCTCCATTTTAGGTAGAGGGTAATTTTCATTCATTGACGCTCTATTGAGATTCCTGAAATCAATACATATTTTGATTTCTCCACTTTTCTTCCTGACAGGGACCGGATTTGCTATCCATTGTGAGAACCTTAAGGTAACAATTATCTTTGCATTGAAATCTTTTTTGACTTCTTTCTCTATGATATTTGTTAACTTAGGATTGATCCTCCTTAATTTTTGCTTAAAAGGTTTCTCACCTAGCTTGAGTGGAATGGCATGTTGTATGATTGAGGTATCATACTCCTTTAAGTCTTCATAGGTCTAGGAAAAATCATCAGTGTGTCTTTTCACCAATTCTACATAGCATCTCTTTTTATCAGCATGTAACCTTTTAGACAATTTTACCATCCGAGGGTCTCTCTCTGTACATGAGTTTTGATCTTCCACTGATTCGCGGGCAGGTTCAAATTTTGGGTTTTTAGCTGCATCATCTTGATCAAATAGATTTTCTAGGGGTATCAGACCTTTAGGGATGTAATTATTCTTTAATTGGATAATATCCTTACCACCCATCCTATTTTTTCACCCTTGGTTTTCAGCTTCTTCTTCAACATTCTCTCCCTTTAAAAGGTTTTCCAGGTTCTCATTTTCAGTATCAATATGTACATTTGCAAACTCATCAGAAAGTTCTAAAAATCTCCTGAGCTGTAAGTCGTCCTCAAATACCTGCCAATACTTAGAATTATCAAGAACAGAAGGCCTATTTATTATTTCAACCTCATACTTGGTTTGGGAGATGATTGGGGTCTTAAAACCCCTAGCAGTAGTTTCCAAGGAATCTGCTACCTTATTTTCATGCCTGGGGATCACTCTAATCTTATGTTCCGTGAAAAAGTTTCCAAAGAAATCCCAAACTTCATTTCTATATGCTCTCATTCTTGGGTGTTTGGCTTGGTAACTATCATTTACCTGGTTTACTACTAACTCAGAGTCTCCAAACACTTCTATCTTCTTGGCTCCCAAATTTTTTAGATCCCGCAATCCCAACAACAATGCTTTGTATTCGGCAACATTATTAGTACATTCAAATGTCAGCTTATATGAAAGTTCCCTAGACTCCCTGTTGGGAGGAATGATCCAAACCCCTGCTCCAACACCATTTTTGCTCACAGAACCATCAAAATACATTTTCCACCAGCCTTCTTCATTTTTTTCTCGCTCAGAAGCTTCATACCTGGATTCAAATTCCTTATTTTCATCAACTTCCATATATGGGGGAGGGTTAGGATCACAACGAGTCCCATCAAAAAAAAAATGGAACAACCCGTGTCTTTATCAACTGCATATATAGGGTGATTTTCAAGCTTGCTTTTGTTGCTGACAACATATTCCATCCTATTTTCCCTATATAATCTCCTATTTGCTCCAAAAACGGGAATTGTGGCATAAGATAAATCCATTTGCATAGTTCCTTTCAACTTTGAAACCCAGGATCTTGACAAAAGCATCCTGAACTTCGCAGGAACATCAGCCACCACCACACCCATCATGACACTTTTAGCAGGGAGTTGGGTTAGAGTCATTACCATGTTCTTAATCAGTCCCAAACATGTTACTTTTCTAGAATCAAAGGAGAAAAGGTCTTGGTATGGCCTAGTCACTTCTAATCCTAGCTCTTTCAACATAGATTTTGGCATCAGGTTATGAGATGCCCTAGAGTCTATTAAGGCATTGTGCAAGATTTGATCATGGACATTTAGGCTTAAGTAGAAAGGAGGGACTTCTTCATCGCCTGGTTCTTCCAACTTAGATCCAAAGATTATGGTAGGAGCATCATCAGATAGCTCTAGAATATCATGTTGGTATTCATTTTTTCCTTTAACCATCTTTGTTATCTCTTCACTGTACTCATTATTTTTCAGTAGCTCATTAAGAGGGATGGAGATCTTTACTTTTGACAGTTCAGCTCTGAGACTAAAAATGGGGGCAGGTTTGACTATCTTTGTGACTTCTGGTGGTTTAACCTCCTCTGAAGGTTGACCACCCTCTTCTTTATTTTCAGGTTTCTTATTTGCAACAGCTCCTTGCTGTTTCTCTTTCGATTCTTCTGCATCCTGTTGGGTGAGTGGAGGTTGGTTCATAGGAAGCTTTCCTTTATTCATGGTAACTTCTCTGTTTCTCAATTTCAGTTTTCATTGAAGATCGTCCACAACACTTTGATAACCCATTAGGTATTGCTTGGATTCTAACTCAGGTTGGTTACTAGTACTTTCTTTGTTAAAGAAGTCATGTTCCCTTTCAGTTAAGTATATTTCATGGTCTAGGGAGTCAACAAAATGAATATGGGCCTTAGCAGGATCTTCAGGTACTTCATTATCTACCATATTTTCAGCAAAAGGAGGACACATTGGCTGTTCTTCAGGATTTCTCTGATTTCTTATAGAAGGTGGTGGTCTTCTAAAGTTTGGATTTCGGATCTAGTTTTCAGGATTCTCTTAGGGAGGAGGCTTGGTATCTACGGTCAACCTATCCATCAAATTTTCCATGGCTTTCATCATGGTATCAAATTTTGCATCGTTGGAAGCGGATGAGGTAGAAGTTTGGGTCTCTTGCTTCTTTCTTTCAGCCTCTGTTTTACCCTTTATTTTTCCTGAGGCCGTCATGTTTGCCTCTACCTCTAGGGCATCTTTCAACATAGCAGGTAGGGACATAGATTTTCTTTCTTTTAACATACATGAGAAGTATCCATCAAAGGCATATGCAAAATCGAGTTTTGCAGTGCTTGCCAAGGGCCTTAGGTCGTATGGAATAGAATTGTATGCCCTCATAAATCTAGCAGAAAATTCATGCACAGACTCGAAACCTCCTTTCTTGAGGTGATTGTACTGGGACAAGACTAGGGCAGGACTTCCTATCTTTTCCCATCTCTCTAAGAATAGTGTCTTAAATGCTGCAAAATCATTGATGGAAGAATCTGGTAACAACCTATACCATTTCTTAGGTTCTCCAAACAAACTTTGAGAAAATAACCTCATCTTTGCATCATCATAATCCACCTCCTCCAAATCAATAAAATTTTCAAACTTGTCTACATGTTGTCTGGCAGAAAAATTTCCCTGTCCATCATAGGAGAGGATCCTTTGAGCATAGTTTTGGGGTAGATCATGTAAAACAGTAGGTAGGGCTAAAGGTGCAAATCTAGCAGCCATGATTACAGGAGGATTTTGGGAAAGGGGTGGGATATTCTAGGAACAGGGTTTAGCTTTTTTAGCTTTGATAGTATCTAGTAAATTACACCAGATTGGATCTAACAAGTAGGATTCAGGATTATTAAGAACTCCTTCACCTAGGATTAGATAGGATTCAGATCTTGATCTTAGTAAAGGCTTCCCAATGTCAATCTCTATATTTAATTCTTGAAAAACATGTAATCTTTCTTCTGACACAATTATTTCACTGTTTGAAGTACTAGCTTTATCTTTTTTAGCTTTTCGCCTAAGCAGACTCTCCAGATTATCAACAATTAGCAAAATTTCAGAAAGAGGATTACCTCTGGTATGGATCTTTCTTGAGGCCAAGATTCCTTGTCAAGATCTCCTTCAGAACTAGAATTCAGCTTCGGCAGTCTTCCCCAGTGGAGTGCTTTCTTGAATATAAGTCTTTACGAGTGGAGTCGTTAGGGAAAAATTGTACAACCTTCAAAAATATGTAAATCTCTATTTTCCCACATGGTTCTTTCGTTTCTTCGAATCTTTGGAATTCCTTGTCGTTCTTGCAAGGAAGACAAGAAAACTTGTGTTCCCCAGCCACGGTGCCAATTTGTTAACACCCAAATTGACCCTAGGTTGTAAGAAGGGTAATTCGGGGTAACCACTAACCAATCTTTGGATTGATGTTACTAACCCAACATAGTCTGAGAGGGTTCTCTCAATAAACTAATGAAGAACTGGAAATAATCAAGGGCATCAACCATGAAAAAGGAACACGAGCACTCATTCTTTAAGATGTTCTATTAAAACATACATGGAAGGTGAGATTTATGTAGGACAAAATATACTCATGTAAAGCATTGGTTGGAGAACAATAGGGATCTATATTGGGAAATGGAGTCATTTCAAGTATAACATAAACATTATTATCAAATGCTTAGTAGATACATCCACACAGAGGCAAGGTAGCAATCAGCTAGTAGTCAAAGTGATTTAATTGGCGAAACAGAAGAAAGATGAACAATCCATTGATATAAGGCATACACAGATGAATCCTATACCAACTTTAGCATAAATATTTTGTGAGATACTTGGTAAGAAATGAACAAGGCATAATTTCTATGAATCTCATTCAGATACTACACTGAACCAAGTACGAAGGAATATTAACAATATGGATTAACAAAGGAAAGAAACACATATCACATAGGAAAAAGAAAAGAAAACAGACTACCAGATCGATTACACAAGAATCTCTGAGAAATGCATGTAAGCTTCTGAAAAATTTATTCAAAAATATATCTTAGGATAACAACAATGGACAAAATATGTGAAGCTCCAAAAAGTTCTCAACCCTTTCCATTTGAAAATATATGGAACTTATAGTGTATTGGAGTCTCATACTTGGCTCATTTGAAACATAAATTAGTTACAATATAGGGACACCTCATTTAATCCAAAAAATTCAGAAATATTACATACGCGTCATGCTCCAAACAAACTGATTAAGACAAGGAACGAAATATCATAGACAGAAGGTTGTCCTAACCCTGGGTTCACAAATGACCTTGTGAGTCAAAGAAATCCTCTACTTTCAATGAGCTGTCATTCTGTGATGGGTCATCTAGAAGGATAGGTGTCACTTCATCAGTAGAGATTATAAAATCATGAACCATTTCTGCACCCAGTTGGTTGCCTCACTTGATTTCGGGAACCTCCTCCTTCTTCTGTCGTCCAGTTCCTTTGGATGCTTGTTGCCCATCAGGCTTCTCGTCTTCACTGGCAGAGCTGGATTCCATGAGGTCCAATACCACAAGAGATGGAGGGATAAGCTTTTCCTCTACCCCAGTCCACATTTTTTCTGGCATGAACACTACTTCAGACTCCCGCCCTTTCTCCATGAGCCAATCCTAACAGAAAAATGGTCGAACCTCCAGGTACACCATCCTTCCCAAATACTAACTTTAGATAAAGGATGTGAAAGACATATCCATAACTGCTATGATGACGACAAAGGCTATATGTGGTTATAATTTCCATGATAGCTCTATCGGATTCCTCAATCAAGTAACCATGATGCCCAAAGTTTGAGACTACCTTCAGCATGCTCAGCAACGATTTACCAGATAGACGGCATGGCCAATGATGATGCAGAGGTACCTTCCATCATACTAGTAATCCTCTAGGATAACAGTCAGAGACCCCCTGTGCTGGTCTGTCCTTCTGATAGCCCTCATGTGACAATACTTAATCTCATGCTTCTCTCACACTTCGAAAGACGTGGGTCATCTCACCTTCAGAACCACTTTGGTCGCATGTCATTCAGCAGAAGTGATTTTCCTTTTTACCCCTTCCTTTGTCGGTTTCTCCTACCTTTACACGTTTACCGACCTCTCAATCATAAGCATCTCGCACCTTTAGGATGCTCATGATCCTCTGGAAATTTATGCCTTTTCATCCTAGTATGGCTGGGGTCAACGTCCTCTTTGCCCACTTGTTCCAATTTCTTCCCTTTATCCGTAGTCGGATCCAGAAAATCACTAGTACCAGGGGAAACTATCACCCATGGGTGGATACGTTTGGTCAGGTATTCTCCCATATCAAGGTTTGGTATCGACCCACCTGTGCTCTTGGATAGACCAACCGATATTTTGGACGTTCAACATCTTGTGGGAACTATCTCCAATGTCCAAGTCAGGTCCGAGGCGGGCAGCTAAAAAGGTCCAACGACCTTCGGACGGACTTTGGAAAAATAAGGCAACCCCTAACATTGCTGGAGAGACCTCTAGGCCTAAAAGGTCGAGGTCCTGAAGGATGGCTTCTTCGCAAACCAGTCTGGCCTAGGTCAAAAAATCATACAGGGTCTCCGAGGCCCCCCCTGCTAGGATGTGACCGCAAGACTTTCATGCTTCGGTCAAACTGCTTGGTGACCTGCCATCCAGCTCCTGTACCGGGGCTAGAACGTCATTCTCTAGAAAAAACCCCTTCTGCTCAGACAGGTTTTGGAAAGAATAAAAATGTAAACTTTGACGGGTGTTTTCACATATATAACCGCGCCTCCGTAACTTCCGCTCACCTTTGCCAGCTGTCCCTCTTTCCCGTCCATCGATCTACAGGGAATTTTTTCTAGTCCGGTTATCCGATCCCTCATTTAACTTTTTTTCTGATTTGACATGTTTTCATCTCTACCGTAGGATCTTCTATCTGTTTTAAATTTTAGCCGTCCATCGTACCTAACACCATATAAGGATATGGTGGTATCGCTGCCCATCCTCCAGTTTTGGGTTACCACTTAATCTTCTTTGTGAGGTGCTCAAGTGGTGACACCTGGCAGATGGTATGCAACCTCACAACCACTTTTTTCATTAACTGGGGTGCTCTTTACCCTTGGGGCGATCATTGAGGTGCATTGATCTTTCCCTTAGCGTATCTACGGCGGGGATCTTTCCAAGTGTCTATCTTTTCAGCACTCTCGCCATTGGAGCCTACTATGTTATCAACCTTGCATCTCCTATATCTTTCGGTCGTAGATTTGATTCCTTTTTGTCGCGAGCCGTTGATCTTCCCTGACCTCCGTGCTGATGTGACAATTTGTCTTTCGCATCGTCATATCTCTGACCATGCAGCCTGTGTCATTGATCTTCTACCTTGCGTTTCCGCTGCGGTGGTATCGTGATCCTTCTGGCGGTTTTCACTTACCGCCCAAATGCTCATGCGAGGGCTCCTCCGACTGCCATCTGTCCTGGAGGTTTATCCCTTACGACCACCCTCTTGTGCTCTTTTCCGCGCAACTTCACGATGCAAGGGCGATCGAGGGCCGTGGATCTCTTTTGCGCACCCGGTCAATAGTTGGGACTTATCCGGGCTTTAAGCTTTACTTTATTTTTCTTTCGGACTATAGATTATTGGCATTTTTACCCATTTTTTACTATTTGGGTTAGCTCCTTATGTCTAAAATGCCAAAACCCTCTATTTTTCTCATTGTTTCCTTCCCAACTGAGCTGCTTCTTGGCCTTAGCAACCTGGACATGACTATGGAGGGGGGTTTAACCATCTCTTCAAGGAATTCACCAGTCAAGTTAGTCCTTCCCTTTGGCTTTGTGCAAAAAATTTATAGGTTCCAAGATCTTGATTATAGTTTCTTCAGTGGCTAAACTATATTTTAGTTATACTTTCTTTGGCTATATAAGTGTCATTTCATGTTAATACTAGTGATAAACAAGTTGATTGTTATTTTCCCCTAATGTTTAACTAATGATCACTAATACGGTGGTATACTTTCAAGTTTTTACTCCATATTCACTTAATAACATGTGAGTTGTAGTGTTTAACCGTGCTAGTTTTCAAAAATAAAGTGGTGAATGATTTTCAATCCTTTATTCATTGCTAGGGTATTGAAAACAATCCACAACATTTCTACTTGATAGCACATGGTTGGAAAAAAATCAACAATGTTTACACTATTGGTTGCAAAAATGTGTGATTATGTATCATGGATTCACCTTGTTGCATTATGACACTCATTATTTTATTTTCCTTATGTTTACTCTCAAGACATATCATTATACCACAATAGTACCAAAATACTTCCTTTCGCTAACCCACAACTTCCTATTTTTGTTGTCTCTTTGATTTTTTATTTTTCTAACCATTTGTTATTTCTAGGTTGAAAGTTCCCTATGTAAGGATCATGTGGTGGATTATGGCCATATGCATGACCCATAATCCAAAAATGCAAATGTTATGCCCTGGGACATTGGAGTTTTACCTTAAATCAAGATTGGATCATGATAACCATCCTTAGTGTACCATACCTTGAAATGTAACACCACATCCTTCTCACATGTTAAATATTACATATGTAAGGCCTAAATTGTGTTTCAAGGCCTAATATATAGCATTTCAGACCCACACATAGATGTTGTCAACTAATATCATGGATTTTCCCACCATTCCATGCCCTTATCCTTGAGACACATGCATAGTGTGTCAAAACTTTAAATACCCATCATATCAAACTCATACACACCAAATATTCTATAGTGAAGGATGTGTAATGTTTGGATTCCTAAACATTCTTTGTGAGCCTAGTGGAAATATGTTATGGCCTAATACCTTATATTTTATCCCTAGACCATGGAAAGGGCACTTGAAACCATTCTTGGTGAGTTACTCACAGACATTTTCATTGTCATCCCCATTGACATCATCATCAACACTGATGTCATCATCGTTGTCATCGTCAATGTCAAGGATAATTTTAGGGGCGAAATTTAGCCCACGAGCTATTTTTCCATGACTTTTTCCAAAAAACGATTCGCAAATTTGCATGTTTTGAAGCCCCATTTCACCCAATTTTGATGGGGTAAACTTTTTTCCCTCTAAAAATCGCCAAATTATTATATAAACTATATAAAATCCTTAGAAATTGAAATAATTTTAGAAAAATATTGCCAAATATTTTATAGAACTGACATTTTAAGAATTGGTAAGATTCACCAAGGTTTATACACTTTTAAATAAGTTGGGTCCTTCAAATTATCCCTTAAGATTCATCATGACAATGATGATGATGATGACGAGGGTGTTGTTTATGATGGTGATGACTATAGACAACGACGATGACGATGATGATGCTTATGATGACGATGAGGTTCTTAATGATCACCATGAAAATGATTTTCATGATTATGATCACGATGATGATAATGATCAAGATGGTGGTGATGGTGATGATATGATCATCATCGAAACCAATTTAGTCAATGTCATCATCACTAACCTCATCATTAAATTTTTAACTTTTTTTAATCAAAATTTATATTCAAATTAAATCTTATTTTTAATTTTAAATTAATTTTTTTTTAATATGTAAATAATAAATAATAAAAATATAAAAAATAAAGAATACTTAAAAATAAATATATATAAACAATAAATTAAAAAATAAAAACATAAAACAAAACTATATATCCAACAAAAAACACCTACCTCCTGCAAAGTTGGTGCGAACAATTAGCTTGAGCTTCCCGCTCGAATTCACTCATTCTAGCAGAGCAACCCAGCCCGTGAGCAGAGCAACCCAGTCGAGCGACCTCAGACTGGGGTTATTGCGACCATTTAGGGGAGAGGGAGGTAGAGCAGAGCAACCCAATCGGATCTCAGATTGAGCTAGAAACATGGAACAAAGCCGAGTAGAGCAATAGAGGGGCCAACTCTTCCAAAAGCGGTAAGTACTGAGCCGTAAATCTCTCTTTTTAATCTCTTTGTCTCTATTTGAATTTGTTTTTCGACATGGTTAAGTTTCTTTTTCGGGCTTATTCATTTCTTTGACCTGAAAATGTATTAACCATGCGTGTCATTTGAAACCCCTCGTGGCTTTGCCCCATGCTTAATATTTTAAAATTATAAAATGCTTCTTGTTTTTTGTTGGTTTGAGATTGGATCATCCAACAGAAAGGGTTTATAAATCTATTACAATCCTTTGAATCCTTTGTCGATATTTTACAGAGCCATCATATTTTCCTTTCAAAAATATTTAATAAGATTTTCCTCAAGTTATTGATCAAACCCTTACATAATTGAATTGACAGGAAATGGATTTTGATTTTGTCATATGTCTTTGATTACTTCGCATTTAGACTCAATTGAGAAACATTTTTGCATGGTTTAATGTGGAGCATTATCGACCTTTGATCTCAATCCAATGGTGAGGGATCGAGAAAATACTTGAATTGATTTTACCATAGCTAGGACGGTAACTTTGATCTCACCCTTTAGCATTTTGTGAGTTTTATTTATGGGGGCTTGAGGTAGAATGGAGGCCATGCCCCTTACATTTATATTATGTTTCTAGAAGAATGGTTTGTTTGTTTGATCTTGTCCCTCCTCTTTCCATTAAGAAATATTGCTACCAATGTAAGTAAGGGATGAGGTCCACTAAATAACCCAACTTATATTTGTATGCAACTTGTCTAGGGGGGATTTCAACTTGGTTATATGTTGTTCCCCCCAACCTACTCATGGAGGTTGAACCCCTCATGTATTTGACAATGAACTAAAGTGTTGGGAAGGAGTCAATATATATACATGGAATGCATGTTTGCATGGTGGTGAGTGGATGTGCACGTAGGGTAAATTGTGTCCATCCCTATCCCTCTGTTATTAAGCTCCATTTTCAGTATTATTCTACGTATAAACATGTGGATTGTGTATTTGATAGTTTTATGGTTTGAAAGCCTTTCATGGCTATATATGGCCATCAATGTATCAATCCAATATTTCCTTGTTAATTAATGGATTGCATAGGAGCGTGGTTAGGTTGTGAGGCTTGAACCCAGACCACGATTTACTCATATTCTTTGTCAAACATAAACCCATGCATTTGAGTAAAATCTATTGTGCTTTTATTATTGTGGGAAATTGTATTTTAGCCAAGGGGATCCTTTCATTTTGACTTCCTTTATCCACATTTCAAGGTGCAAACTTGATCCAAAATATTTGCTGGTAGTGATCCTTACAAATTGGTTTTGTCTTGGTTATGAGCTTGATGACAATGGTTCAATGTTTAGTTGTTGCTAATGTTGATATTTGCATCATATAATGTTTTAAGTTCAATGCATTATCATGTAAATACTTTTCTCTTGCTAGCATATATTGGAGGCCATGATGGGGTGATTTCAATATTGTATGTTTGTATCATATTTTCCAAGTGCTTCAGGTGGTTACCAGTGGATATGGGACATCAATGTTATTGTTTAGTTTACAAGTGAAAACTCAAACTCTACTCTAAATTTGCTAGATGTGTATTGTTTTAGTTGATGATTCAAATGGTTTGTTTTATATCCATATTTGGATTTCATCCATATTTTGGGCTAAATGATTAACATGCCCATGTCTTGAAGTAAATATGATGACTAATTATATACACATGAACACATTTGTTTGGATTGCATATGTGTATTCCCATAATGGTTTGAAGAGGTTTCATGTGCAATATTATTAAGTTGTTTGAATGAGTTATACATATGAATTTGTAATTTGGTTAACATGATTTATATATGTAATTGAATGCTATACTTACATGCAGTAAATATTAGAAAGTCCAAATACTTGATTGTTACTTACGATGAGTAAAGATTCATAACTTGTTCAAGTGAATTTATGATTGTGTACAAATCACTGGTTGAACCTAGATATGTATGTGATGATATAATTTGGTTGCATGTTTCCCATATTCAACATCGTATGCTCATGATTGAAGTTATGTCAAGATTATGGTAGTTGGGTATGTTTGTTGTATGGTATTGGTTTGCTATATGATCTCACTTAATATCAGACTACTATGATGTACCTCTATAGGTCTTATGACCTATAGAGTGACATGTACATGGTTATGTTATTAACATACAACACTTAGTAAATAAGTTAGTATGGAAATAGGGTTATGGTATGACGTTAGAAGATTATGAAGGAACAAATGTTGGTTTTAGTAGGGTGCTAATGCCACCAAAGTTCAAGGTTTAATCTTTTTGATGGTTATATATGTAGAAACATTGTTGCGTGTTTAATGGCTGCCTACAATTTGTGTCATACATAGTTTGAGGTTCTTGCTTGCAAGGAAAGTTCCCTCTCGATCATGTCTAATTTCATTCCAACCCTCTCTCTTCTTACCTTATGAACATTTTGGTCGCGCTTTACAAATCCTAGATGCATTGAAAACATTAGTTGCAACATGCATGATGTAGAATTGATGCGTGATTTCAAGTTGGTAATTGTGTGAGTTGAATGTTGCATCAATTTTAATTCTGGAAATAGAATATTAGACTAGGAAGCATGTTATTTTGGAATTACCAACAATGCAAAGCAAAGATAAAACAAAACTTGAGGATGATATCCCTACGGGACTCAAATTCTTACTCAGAATGAGGATGTTATTTACTTCAATAGGGCTACCTACACTGATGTTTATCATGAGTAGCACCCTAGAGTCTATGTTGTGTGATTTTACACATAAATTTTCATGTATTTAATGGCCATAAATTAACAAGTATGAGTAAACAATAATAACAAAATATAACTATGGAAGATTGTAATGTTTATAAATGCTACAATCGATAATTACCTTTCACACAAACACACAAAAATAAGCTTTGAGGCTTTGTCTTCTTGATGCTAGGGAAATGTGCACACTAGTTTGAGTGTTTGAGCCCTTAATTTTTCTTAGGAATCTAAACCCATATTGACCAATGTGACTTTCTAGCTACTAACCATACAAAAAAAGAAAAAACCTATTATTATTTTGCTTATAATTTATTGAGTAAATAAATTCAAGGCATAGTTATGTCTTTTCAGTTGCCATCCTACCTTCTATATAAGGAGTAGAAGGAGACCTAAATAGGAGGGGGGAAAGAGTATGTATTTCTGAGTTCTACACATGAAAATAAATTATATGTTGTATTAACTTTGCAAATATCCCAACAAATTCTTATAACGGTAAGAGGCTTAAAATAGAGGTCAAGCATTAGGGTGAAATCAAGTGTGCTTTCTTTTGAAGGTATATTGTTTATTTGTGTATAGGGTTTGACTTTTATGTTCATACCTTGAAGACTAACACAACCATGTTTGCAAATTCTCACGATTTTGAGAAAAAGTAATAATTAAAACTTGAAAACTTCTCCAAATTAGTCTTATAATAACAAATGCAAGGAACTGACAGGTCTAACAAACCAGGGCTAAAAAAAAAAGAGATAAAACCCTAAAAGAAAAAATCTCAAGGATTTGTCATCTTTATTCGAGGCAGTAATCCCCAATGGCTTAGGGCATATCATTAATAGAGAAGACAAGAAATAACAATCTAATTTCCAAGACTAGTAAGTTATATTTTCAAATAAACTCCTAAAGAGATCAGTAAGTTATTTTTCTAGTAATTTGCACACAAGAAAAGAACAAGCTTACTCAAGTATTTATGGTTATAACAATAGTGATCATAAGAAAAGTAATTTTAATTATATATTTATCCTAATTAATCTATCAAGAAAATAATTCCATGACCAAATAAGTATTCAAGTGCAAAGCAATTAAACATTGAACAAGAGATCTCTATATGTATTAACAATAAACAACAAAGACAATTATACCTCATAATTATGCTAAGAAACTTCTTCACCAAGATTTGGATTCCTCCTACTTGGACCAATTATCACTTCTAACTCTACTTCAATAAATATTACTATTTGGGAATGGGAATTCAAATAATGAGAGATTTAGATCCCACCTCTCAACAATCTAGTCATGTAGAAGAACATGGATCCGTGTAGATGTCGATGATGATAAAAATCTAACATCAATATTTGAAAATCTCCAGCTTAAGGGAAAGCAAAGAATCCCCTCAGATTTAGTAGGGGAACCAAGACCCTTAAGCAAGGATCTTTTCACAACCTTAGCATGAGAGTTAGCGATATTTTCTTCATCTTGTGTCTTAGTACCATCCACATTTTCTTCACTCAGGATTTTCCTTTTGCAGGTTGAACTATTATTGGATTGATCTTTAGTTCCCTTCTTTCTCTTGGAAGATTTTTTGGTTGCTTGACTACTTCCATCATTCAAGGTCTCCCACTTCCCATCTTCCTTACATTCCCCTGATAATTCAGAAACCTTAGGTTTACTTTGCTTATTATTGGTTTTATTGGATATTTTCACTAATTTTGAAGGAGTATTCTCCACATTTCTAGTAGAAAGCATTGGCTACTGTGGATTTGGATCTTTCAATCCCGCATTCTGATGGAGTACAATATAAATTTTCAGAATCATGCTTAAAGTTGCATTCTCCTTTACCAAATATCACTAGATATTGCAAGTTGCATTTTATGTTCTAATAAGTTCTAATAATCAATTAGTAACTTAGAACATTGCAATTAGTAATAATTAGTAACTTAGAAAATTGCAATTACTTAAATATGTACATTTTAACTTGAAAATAGTGTCCAAGTGTACATTTAATTTGAAAATTATTCTAATAACATTGAAAATTGTTAGTAACTTAGAAATTTGAAAATAGTTAATATGGACATACATTTTAACTTGAAAATAGAATCAAAGTGTACATTTCATTTGAAAATTGTTGGACAATAACATCGAAATTTGTTAGCAACTTTGAAATAATTTGAAAACAGTTAAAAATATGTACATTTTAACATGAAAATAGAATCGAAATGTACATGTTTCATTTGAAAATTGTTCCAATAACATTTGTTAGCTACTTGAAAATTATTCATTTAACATAAGAAATTTTGCAAACTTTGAAATTTAAATGACAAATGGATGAAATAAATAAGAATATCATTACAAATAAATATTAAACAAATTAAATTATGAAATTTAGTTAAATTTATGGGAAAATTGTTACTAATTTTGTAAATTATGTAGCATGTAATTCAAGAACTTCATAAAATATGATATTTAAATTATGTAGCATGTAATTCAATAATTTACCTTGGTTGTCCTCCATTGGAATTTGTTCAACCAAATGTGCATCATCTTGTTCTCTCAAGCTTGCTCTTTGTTGTCTCATTCATTCTCTATTCCTCTCACGCTCTTCATTGTCATTTTGTTGTCTAGCATGTTTTCTTTGTCTTTTTCTTTCACTCCCCATCAATCTACAATGAAATAAAACAAAGATTTCTTCAAATTGTTATAACAAACAACAATATGTTAGTATGAAATTTTGAAATATGTCTACAAAGAAATCTTACATGTCTAATGAGCTCTAATTCAACAACATCAAAATGAAAAAGCTCTAATTGAAAATAAATTAGCAATGAGTTACGTTACTGTTGTTGATCAATTGTTTGCTGAATATATAGAGGTTGGTTGATATTTTTACGAGGGAATGGTGGTTGGCAACATTAATTGTCCAACTCCTTTCTCGGGTTCGTTTTTATATTTTTTCACACAGGAAAACCCTCTATCGAGCTTATTTTACACACCCTCGATCGAGCAAATACCTCGATCGAGGTCTTGTTAAAAACTTCGACCGAGGTATTTTAAATACCTCGATCGATGGCCTAAAAAACAGGCCGAGAGCCCTGTCACTATAGAATGAAAGTTGCGTTTTCCTTCCAGATGGTTAAACCATGTCATTAAATGCACATTAATGGGAGGACTTGATACCATCGGATTCATCAATGAATCCTCTATCCAGATACGTAAAATTTATGATTGTTTATCTTCATATGTCTTTTGTTTTTAAATTTCTACTAAAACTTGCCCTAAAAAACCATGCCGACAACTTCAATTGAGCTCAAATATAAATCCACAACATTCAAAATACATATCTAAAAAAATTGAAAAAATAAACAAGCACTAGATAAACAGGTCCTCTTCAAAAGGGTATTTTTAGTTTTGCAAATTATGTAAACAATCAAAAGATTTAGTGCACACACACATGTGTGCAAAATGCGATTGAAATATTCATTGGTTAGTTTCGAAAAATAATAATAAATATAATTTTTCAAGAAAAATATGTAAGCACTGGTGCATTCTATCTAGATCATGTTCACATATTTCATTTTTTAAAATTATTACTTTAACATTAAATTATTGTGCACACACACAAACTGCTTGTCAATTGCTCTTCAAATTTTTAAGCACACACTTTTCATTAAATGAAAATTTGACACAATAAATGACATTGGTATATTTTGAAAAAATATCATTGGAAAGCCAACGTAATTCTGTACATTTTGTTTTTCAACTGCATATCAAAATTCATGTGGCAAATATGAGTTTCGAGGGCTTCAATTTAATACATGGGTAAAATTTCTGTTTTTCACCGTCATATTTGGCTAAAAAGAGTTACCCATATTCATGGAATCACCCTTTAAATAACATTTTTTGGGTAAGTCTCAGATAGTGAAAAAGTAGGAAAAATAAAATAAATAAATAAACTAAATGTTTTTGTTTTATTTCCTTTTTCATTTCTATCTTATTCTTTTCTCTTGAATATAAAATAATGAATATTGTTTTATTGTAATTGTCTTTTTATTTAGAATCACTTTAATTTATCTTCTGGCAAATTTTCAGTTTCTTCATATGTTAAATAACATTACCTTTTTCTTGTCCAGGTGCCTCATCGGCGGGCCCTTCCAGCAGTTCCATTTCTTTCTTCTTATGGGGAGCACTACGTAGCGATCGGAAGTCGTTACCGCGATCTCTCAACTACGCTTCTTGGAGACTAATGGATGTTGAGGGATAAGGCTCTCCTTATCACGTGCCCATCAACTCGTCATATGCGACCAAATCGTTATGGCCTTGCCCGTATGGCACACGCCTCCCCGGGTGAGCTGAAACGGCTTCACCCGTGCGTGGATTGCTAATTCAGGGTCGACAGTCAATCATTGTACCCCTATGTGTTCTTTATGTTCTTACGACCCCTATAATTCCATTGTGGGTCAATCGGTAAATCGTCCTTCCTACAATTGCACACACTCAAGCGCACATTACTAGCGCTGCACTGTAAAACATTTTCACCATTCTTTTCAGTATCTCAGTCAGTCGAGTCTACTAAATATTCATCATTTCAACATCATGCTTCGGCCAGTCAACCATGTTCATCATTCATTATTTTATCTCATTCAATCGAGTATAAAACTAATCATCATTTTCATTTCAAGCATTTTCAATATTCATAATTTCTTCATTGTAAAGTATTTTCATCATTTATCATTTTCTCATGATAATTTTGAAAGCAATTTTCCATGATCTAAGTTTTTTAAAACCGGGTCACTTCCAAACTAGTGTCCTCATTAGTCTAAATAGTTAAGGTACCAAGGAGGGCATTACATACACCCCCTCTTATTAAAAACTTTGTCCCGAAGTTAAGTCTCATGTACTTCCATGGTGTGTTTTCTCTTTCTTTCCACATTCATTTCTTCAACATAACCACAATTTCATTTCCTCTTTTCTACCATCATGTAATTATACCTCTCATAATTGACAATATACTAAATCGTACCTTTCATAGTGTAGCAATCCCCATACTAGTTCTCCCTTGACATTGCTAATTGTAACCGAGATTGAAATTGTCTCGACAAATTCTGTTCAAGAAGCTGGAAGTATCATTACCGAAGGAGAAGAAGTAAAACCGCAGCTTTAATTTTTTTTTCCACGTCGATCTTCATGCATCGCTTATCATAAGTCACAATCTCCCATTATTAAACATTATATATTCATCCCTTCTTGAGAGTAAATCATGAGCATCCCACCTTCAAAATAATCTAAGCACTTCTTTCTTAAATTCATATATGGTCATTACTTGTAATCTATCCTCAAATACATCCACAATAACTATGTCTTACATTCTATTTGAACATAATCTATTGAATTCAATAGTGTAAGAATCATTCTCAAAAAAATTTAAAGACATTTTGTTGATACACAATACATGTATATAATAAAGAGATTCATACATCCCTATCATCATTGAATTTTATAGCACATAATTTATTGAGAAAATTCTAGGTGCTTTAACACTCAACATTCATTCTAAAGGTACACTTATAAACTATTTTTCTTCAATTTAATTAAAGTATATAATTCTTTAGATTCATAATTAAGCCATGGTCATCATCTATTCTTCTAGTACATTTACAGACGTCCTTTCAACATGGAAGTATAGTACCATATTTATAGTTGGTTATTTAATCTATAAGTGTATTTATAAAAGAAATTTCCTTTACAACTCAATTTTAGCCTATAATTCCTTCATTCCCAAATAGATAAGTCCTATCTAAAAATACATATGTATATCCATAATAATTTCTACTAAGACCAAAATGTAACATATTAATCCTTAGGCACAATAAAGCAAAGTTATTCCCATAACACATTTATGAAAGACCCCCTTTTCCTTATTGAAGCAATGCATCTTCACCGTAAGTGTGTTTAATAAGAAATTCTGCTAGGGTTAATTTCATGATTAATAAAGTAATTGTACGCACATTCTTTTGCAAACAGTTCTTTTTCCACTTATTAAATCAAGGCATACATAATTCACCATTTTTCTAAACCTACTTGCTAAAACATTTCTTCTTCACTAATTCTAATAACATAGATAAATTGGAAGCATTAAGGAGATTCACTATTTCGGGATAGTAACATTTGTTTATACCACTGAGTAGGTAACTTGCACAACTATCAATCTCTATTGTTTAACAAATACTTAATATGACTATCAACTAGCAAATATTTTGTAAGCGGTTACACCACTATTAATATCTAATATCTTCTCAATTGAGATTACTGAATTTTTTTTAAAAGTGCATATAGTGTTTGACATCCTATTCTTTTGAACTCCTAATAATTAAGATCAACATATTTACCATGGTATGATTTTTGAAGATCATTCTATCATATTAATGATATATGGACATCTCTTTTTATTCATATTATAATACATTGATATATGAATAAACTATCACATAATACACTCACTAGTGTATATATTATAATGTATTATTATACTAACCCACTTTCACATTTTCCAAACACTAAGAAATATATATAAAAACAAACATTGTTTTATAGTCCAACTTTCACATATTACAACATTAGTAAATATGTTGTAATGCATTAACAAATAGTTGATTGGTCTAGCTATGGGGATAATTCTACAATTGCACATTAATAAAGTGAAAGTGATACACGATCCAATTCATCAACCCAATATGATGATTCACACCTATCCCAATCACCAATGTTGCATGGGGGGTAGAAGAAAGCAAGTGTTAAAGTCCATATTTCAAATACAAGTTTGTCGAAGCTTCGAACTGAGTGAAAACCATGATTCCCAGGAACACTCTTGCATTCCCACACATGTGAACGATCAAACTCAACCACCTCCCAAAAAAACATTCACGTGTCTCTTTTCCTTATTGATTATGCATCTCCTCTTGATCCTTCTCCTATTACTGAGGTTCACCACATGAGTATAGAATTAGCATCTCGAATAGAGGAATTTGTATATGATTTCAATTCATCCCTACATAGGGTTGTTTTGACACATGCCCCAACTCCATCATTCTCTCCTTTATCATGTGCATGTTAAATTTTGAGCATTAAATCACAATACTCTAGGATCTTTACTGAGAGAATAACATGTGCAGTATATCAATGCATATCAATCATAACAGGCATGTCAATCATCACAAGAAGCAAAAGCATGAGAGACAAGAGACACAGAGTTTCTGTGGGTAAAACCCTAAGGTGAAAAACCCCACAACTTCCTTAGAGATAGAGAGAGAAATGGCTCAACCAAAGTACAACCAAAATACACAGAGATAGTCTCCTAGTAGCAGATGATCCTCCTCCTCACTAGTGCGCCACTTTCTGAGTGAAGGAAGAATGAGTTTCTGAGTGATCCAAATGGAGATCTCCCGATCTCTATTTATACTTGTTATGTTTTCGTAGTGACCTTATGGGGCCGACTTGTCTAGCTAGGTACATCAACCATATATTACATAAAATAATGGCCGACCCCACACATGGTGGTCTAATAACCCATCGGCAAGCTCACACACTTGCGACACTTGTCAATACACATGACGACACTTCCGTATAGAGGAATGACACATATCTATAGGAGTACAATAATATATAAATTAAATACATGGATGAAATACATTCCGAAGTTACATATACATCAACGGTGCAGTCTCAAAATAGTTCCATGTATGTGATGCTATATTTTTTGTGCAATGAACACAACCATTGAAATATTCAGGCTTTTTTTTAACTAGCCAACACATTCATTGAACCAAATCCAATGCTACTCCATTTGTATATTTCTCTCCTTCAACTAATCATAGAACATGTGGAATCAATGACATACATAATGAAAGTCATGACACTTATCATCACTTATGTAGAACTGGTATTGCTTGAGTATTTCTCATTTGTCTTCAGTACCATCTAGACCATGCCTATCTATGATGTCAACCATCAAGGAAACTTTCTTAGAATGGTAATATTGAATTTGAATCTCATTTTGGGGTTGGAGGGTGTAGCTCTTAGCAAAATCAAACACCGATAGTATAGTACAAAGGGGAAATGTATCTATGGAAATTCTAAACTACTCATCCTACAATCAAGCAAGGTGGACATGTTGAACATCTTGATGTGTCCTTTCAAAAAATTTCTTCATGAAATGGCTAACTTGTACCTTGTGGAAAAAAATGATCACAGAATTAGTTATGTTTATAGGTAAATTTTGACTAAAAAATGAAATTAAAAGTTAGATATAGTTACTCACCTGGGATGTCACCAACTGTATCTTTTCACTTTCTTTTCCAAATCCTATGTCACAATTGATGTATTTGAAGCTTTTCATGTCTACCATCATTTTCCCAAAATTGTGATCTTCACTCTCATGAATGCACCAACTCAATAAAGCCATTCTGCCACACCTGCAACATGTCCCATCTAAACAAGTTTTTGCATAGTATGTTTGCCCCTCTACCTTATTAGACATTATGATATGAATGGAGTCGCTTGATGAATTCAGTGGTATTAACATTTAGCAATCTTGGACATGGTTGGTATGAAAAACATGATGAATATATATGCACGTGTCATAATAATAAGAATATTCTACATGGTATCTACAACATAAGTGTTATGAAGTGTGTTTATTTGAACATACCAAGGCTTTCATTTCTAAAAATAAATTTGGATCAAGTTCAATTCCGTGTGTTTGTTCTTGAATCTCTCATATAATTATGTTTGTGTTGTGTCAAGAAGGTGTTTAATGTGAGTTTCACAGTCTATAGAACCCCTTTTTATTTTTAGTACATCCTTTTGGTTTGAAGAAGGCCTGGTGTTATCATGCCAAAAAAAATTCACTGGTCCATTAACTGCATCTATTAGTTCCCTATCCAAACATGATAACCTACCAATGAACGCCCAAAAATACGTTTGGTCGATTGTGTCAAGATGTTCTCCTCTAATACAATACTTACGTATTTTCTTGATATTCAACTTAACAAGTTTGTCTGTAGGATTCAACAAATGAAGATGTCTTATGTTCTTGTTTACAATTGCTTGTGAAAATACATGACGAGCTGTATTGCAATATTTAGAATGACTTTTCTTACCAATTGTGCTAAAAGCATCTACTAGGATTTTAATAATATGACTACCAAGGGCCAAAATTGTTTATTACCTTGATGCCTAATTGTTTTCTAACAACAATAAAATACCTAGATTTTAACAAAGATAAAAATAACCTACATTTTTCAACATCACATATTGAATGAAAGTAATAATTAATTTTTTTTTAGTTTGATAAGAAATAGTACATTTAGATAACTCACTTTGAAGAGAACTAATGACACTTTAATCCACCTAGATACTTTTTGGAGTTCTTCGACACACTAGGGTCAGTCGAGGTAATGAGATAGTATTTGTAGCATGGAACACTTCATTAGTAGGCTGTGATGATTCGACAAGAGCTTGTGGTTGTTCACCCCCTTGTTGGTATCTAGATGGAGGAGTTTGGACATACTCATGGATGGTATCAAAAACATTTACTTGTTCAACAGTCGGTTGGGCCTCATGGGTGGTCTCAACAACATTTAATTTTTCTTCATCAAAATTCTCTTCATTATTTAAATCTAAAATGTCATTATTTGCATAACCAAAATAGACAAAAAGTGCACATATTTGTTTCTCATCCAAATCATCTTCAAAGGGTGCTATATTTTTTTGGAACTTGCTTGTTGTTAGAATTGCAACATATCCCAATGAGAACCTATGATTTACTTCTTGACTAGGGCATGAGGGGCTTCTTCATCCATTGTTCTTGAAAATGAGCTTTCCTCTATCAAATGTTTATGCTTGTCCTGTCGTAAATTGGTAAAGAGACTTGTATCATTTGTTGTGCTTGGAAATGAAGCATACCTTCGATTCGCCATGTCTACCCTTGCTTTTTCTCTAATTTATTGGATGATTTCAAGAGGCTTCTTTTTTCTTTTTAACTTTTTTTATTCTATTACGTATGTTGCACAATGTCACAACATATAATGTTAGTATCTTTTATTGGGTGCTTTATCAATCATAAGCCAATACAAAAAAAACACTTAGAATCATTGTTTGCCCAACATAAACTTATAGAACACATTTTTCGATCAAATTTCGACATAAGCAAGGTTGTGGTGGGACCAAGGATATTTTTTATATCATCAAAAAACATGTGTGCGATAGTTACAAATTCCATGTGTGATATGTACAAAATGTGTGTACAATTTTGTACTTGTTCATCCATCCCATGCCTGTATGACCCATTTTTATAGCAAACTAAACATATCCACACATTTAACTTACGTAGTTGTGTTTCTACCTAACTTGTAGGTGTCTTTAGGCTTGCATTCATCACAACTTAAATTAACAAGCACATTACAATTAAAAAATAATTGACTTCCTTATGTCATCAACCCTATTGTCTTGCAAGGTACCAATTTACATACAAATCCAGTCTCAAGTTGTTATAGCAAAGTGATAAGCACTTCTTCGTTATTTTTAGGTTCAATAAGAATGTATATTCTCATATGAAGATATCAATTGATTAACATAGTACACTTCTAACAATCATACATATCCACACAACACGATATTGATCTACATTTGTTCATGTGCCATGATTTTCCAAAGAACACTAAGAGAAACCTCAAGAAAATAAACTTCCCAAGCTAGTTCATTTATGCTTCTCTTGGATATCAATGCTAGCTAGTCTAACCTAGATCTAAAAGGAACTTAATCTTAATAACATATATTGTGTTCGATCTTATACAAAACCTCCATTGAGAAAAACACAATGTTTCACAATGCATAAGAAAAATACATTTCCTTCATCATTCCATAGTATTCTCTATCCCTAGAACACTATACACCATCTAAAAAATACCTAGGTGACTCTAGTGAGAGTCTATTCTAATAGGATGTTAAAATTATTGGAGAAACAAATATAATAATAAGATTATATGGAACATTATAATGTTCTCCCAAAGGAGGATGTAACCACAATAGTGCCTAGCTCTTAGGATATCACTCCTCTAGTTTCTAGTAAATTTAGTTAGTTAGATGAACGGTTTTATCCTGTGAGTCATGTGCATTAGATTTTATTATTATTTAGCTCAAATTATTAGATATGTGCATCTTTGTGTGGACCCATTGCAAATCTATATAAATCCACTAGTCAAGATGAATACGGATAATTTGTTTTCCTTGAGGCTCTTCATTTATATTGTTCTTTCTTTCTTGTTTTTGGGATATATTTATTCAATCTATGCTCTTTCTTCTCCAAGATAGTTTTTTTGGGGTTCATTATCTTTCCAACATCAACAAATTTGTAAGATGATCAATGCATAGATCCTACATGTAGTAGACACTTAGTTTTCAGGGCCATCATTCATTATCCTACCACACCATATTTGGTAAAATACCAACATCACCATTAAGGGATACTGGTTCCAAGATCTGTCATATTCAAGTCATTTCTTTGTTGATTGCCTCCAATTGACCACGAAGTATCACAACATTTTTGGTTGTAGCTCAAGAATCAAAGGAAACAATCACTTGGATCCTAGAATTCTTCAATATTTCTTAGTTAATCAAACTAGCATATACATTGTTACACTATCTATATGTACATTTCCATCTCATCTTCTCTCAAGTGTGTGCTTCATAAGTTTACACCTAACCCCACCCTTCTCTATACATGTGTAACCTCATTGATCCGACACAACATGTACTTATGGTCTTAGTAGTGACAAGTACAAAACCTTACCAAAACATTGACCCAAATGACAATAATAAAATGTGAATCACTTAATGTTCTATCTTACCACTCTCTTTTAGGAAGACACTGTAACTCTTTGTCCTACATCACCACACTCAATATTATTGGACATATCTTGCATTATAATGCAGTTCTTATAAACGTTCAAATACCATCTTGATAGTAATAAATTGTGTGCATGCTGTATACAAACTGTGTGCATGATATGTAGATATCATTTTTTTTAATATACACAAACATATGTTAATATTCAAATGACATACTGTAATTTTAATTTTAAAATAAAATAATAAATAAATATAAATTTTGCAAAAATAAATATATAACTTTGATGGATGTTTCTAAATTTATTAAAAATAAATTTTATATTTTTTTCCAAGGAAAAAAGCTTAATTTCAGTAGGAGTAATCAAATTACATATTGCAGAAAGGCTTCTAGGAGCCCTTTCGAGTAATAGCTTTTCAACTTTATAGAAAAAAAATTGCAGGTACCAAAGCACCCCAGAAAATATAGAAACCTACATCTAAAACCCCCTAATTCAGGGAAGCCATGATTGGCTCGTATACAAAAGTAAGAACCCGCTCATAAAGAGCTGCAGAAAAAGATTAAGAAAGAAGCCAAAAACAAAAACCGACCAAAGAAGATAAAAAACAATATTCCCAGAACGCTTGTAGAAGGAGCAAAGCCACTGGCTTCTGTAATGAATCCACAGTTAACCACAACAGTAAAAAAGCCCCTGACAACCGATAGGTAGTTGGCTCCCCTCGGCAAGTTAGATGCCGCTTCCATCTCTGGATGCAGGAGCCCATCGACAGTAGACAAAAGGATCATTGCTCCCATAGTTTCGAAGGAAGCAGCCACCACCGTCAATGGGAAAGAGCCCACGTCATCGCAAAAGGGAGCCCATGCTCCACGAACACCCAATGTCATTGTCACGGTAGGGCCATGGACGCCCCTGTGACTTCCTCGTCAAGGGAGTTATCGCCTCCAACATTGGAAAACTGGAGCTCACGTGCTCAACTGTCACCCACTTCCCCCTGGTTCGGCTTCCCTCACCATAGTAAACCGTCGTCGCTACCACTAGAAATAAGGAGGATCCCGCTACCCAATGGGTCGCTGCATGAAGGTGCCACCACCACTCCAAGCACAAGGAGAAACCATCTATAAACACCTTCAAGTGGCCTTGTCAGACAGAAAATCAAGGGAGAAGGTGTAAAAGGCAGCCATGGAAGGAACCATGGCCTCCAGGTTCATATCGGTAGTCGATTCTCAAACCCTAGTTGCAGAGCTTCCCCCTAACCCCATCAGGATCGACCCCTAAAAAAATAAATTTTATATTATGTATCCAACATTCATTTTATTGAATACAAGTTATTATAGTTATTATATATAAAAATAATAAATATACATTAACCCAATTCTTAATTTGTATTTGAATTAGTATTAGGCAATTCAATTATTATTTATACTATTATTTTATTTAACTGATTTCAAATAATTTTCTATGATTTGTTTTAAATAGTAAAAGTGACCTAAAGATACAAATTTAGTATCTCGATCCTAATTATTATATTAAATAATTTCATATAAATTTAAGAAATAGTGCATATAAAACTACTCCACATATGAGTGCAATAGGAAAAGTAAAGATTAATAAAACAACAATTTGATAAGCAATCAAACAAACGAATAGTAAAACTGCAAACATAAGAAAACACTGATATATAGTTTAACTATATGTGGTTTATGCTTATTGTATTTATGGTTAAAGTCTATAAAAATGTGTAAAATAGTTTAATATAAAATAATCATTGTTTTTCAACAAGGGAAAGCTGGTTTGCAGCATATTCCCTGCCAAAAAATGTGAATCAAAAGAGAAAGAACAAAGCTAGTAAAAAGCCAATCGAAGTTCCAAAAGAGAAGAACGAGACTTAGTAGTCCGTGATATAAATTTTAAGCCTATGAAATAGTATAGGCTACTTAAATATTAAACCTTTGAAATGAGAGATTGTTCACATAAATTTTAGCCTCCGTTGGAATGAACACTTATTCCTTAACCTTAGCAAATTTCAAGTAAGAGCAATTGCACTCTTAACTTATAAACCTCAGACGCGTCAGGCCTTAAATCATTAACCTCGTCTTGGTGCCATAGTTTTTAACCCGCTGATATGTGTTGAGAGTTTCTAATTTTGTTGTTACCTCTTTGTTTTACCTGTTTTGTCAGTGGATGCATGTGTAGTGCATAGAAATAACAAAAGAAACAAAAAAAAAATATCGAAATGCATAGAAACCATGAAAATTATTTGTTAAAGATGGATGAAAATAGTGAAAACAAACAAAAAAAGTTGCCTTTAAAAGAGCTAAATGAAATGGTGAGAACCAGATCCTCTGCGTTTAACAAATCCTTTGAATGAAATTGTGCTTTAAGCTGATAATTATCAAGAGACTACCAACTATGGAATCAGTGGTAGCGAGCACGACCCTGATTCTGTTTTCCTTCTCATGTGATCCCGATTTTGTTTGCCTTGTTGATATGGTCTATGTTTTCATGGGAGAAGAAGACCTTAACATAGCTTGATAGATAGTTAAGGCAAGAGATCAACCAACTAGTTTATTGTAATGGCTATGGCCTTAACCACTGAATTTAAATTTGATGCCATTATTTTCAGAGGAAATCAATCATAGATTTTACAAAGAATAATACGAGGTGACTTGGGATTTTGTATGTTTCCAATGAATGAAAAACAGAGTATCCACGTTAACCTTCAAAATATGTCAAGACAACGATGAAGAGGGTTTAAAGAAAGTAGATCACAAAGATCATAATATTGCCGAGAGAAAAGGAGATATGCTAGCTTGTTAAAGAAGGAACATTTATATAAAGTAAAATCATATTTTGATAAAATACTACCATGTTGTTGAGGTTTGATAATCTCAACAAATGAAGATACATCTCCATATGATTACATTGGTATTCCAAATCAACGTTGTGTCTCAATATCGATAAAGAAGTAGTGCCTGCCTTAAAATATGCCACGTATTGTCAAATATGTCACAAAAACTACTGCATATAAAGTGCCATGGAGTATTTATTGATCGTTTCATCAAATAGCTAGAGAAGATCATTAAAAATTGCAATAAAGACGAGGACATGTACGCAACTAGCGATCTATCAATGACAAGCACGCCAAATATTTGGCCATCTTCTCAACCTCTACGTCTCCTCCTATAACCTTCAAGTAATACTTTGAAATAGAATGTTGTGTGAGTTGTTAAAGACTAATGTTTGGTTTAAAATTTTTGAGATGTTAATATACTGTGCAAGAATTACCAGAGAAAGGTAGCAGTAGTAGGTGAGGAGCATCAGTAATCCAAAACTTTAAGGACAATCCATTCCATTGTAACAACTTCTTGTCGCTTAAATACGTTATTTACGACTGCAAATGTTTGTTTCCTGATATTGGAAATGCAATGCTCGAATTAATATATATGTTTCGTTTTCTAAGAAGTTTGACACGATTACAAATTTAAAAAGCATTTTAATACTGTAATGATCTAAATGCATTTTAATACCACAAATAGAACTTGAAAGAAATAATCTTTTGAAATTTATACCAATTCGTAGGTTGATTCTCTTCAATTCTAACTACAAGTGTCATGCAGGCGATACCTAGGACTTGTATATGAGTATCATTTGTAAAAGTCCCTTTAGACAAGAATCACGGGGGGTTCACTTAGTGAACTTGTTACATAGCACGATCGTTCACATGATATTAAATAATACACCTAATTTCACTAAATATTGGAAAATGCATCCTAAAATTGTATTGTTGAACCCCCCTCCCAATATTCCTTTCCAATTAAGAAAACCCCTAGTTTCACTAGATATTGTAGGTATCCATTTTTATCAACCCATTTTTAACACCCCCTTTATATCATATTATCAAGTTGCAACAAAAAGGAGCCCTAACACATCTTAGTATAAGCAAACAAGATGCTAAATACAATAATAGTATAATGCTAATCATGATCCCACTAGGATTGCAGGGTTGACTGATCAATTTGTAGCATTGGATAGTGGAACACCCGAATAAATAGTACTAGGGAAGCCAAAATGCGTAAAACGCAACCTAGTCAAGAGATCAACATACCAAAGAATGTAAAATATTTATAGTCCAATTGTTTGTGCAATGCTTAGAAAATATAAGAATTGCAGATGTTTCACACCACAACCTACAAATATACCAATTTTATATCATGTAAATATGAATATAGCCATAGAGAACTCATGTTTTCTATAAGCTTAATAAATTAAACTCCATAAAAATTCAAAATTGAAACCCTTTTGTGATGGACGCCCCTACCTTCCTATAAAAACAAACATCATTGATGTTTGAACCCAAATGAACATAGAAAAATTCCTTTTACTTTTCAATAACACCATATGATCATGTGCAAAGCTTGGATTTGGGTCATTCACAAGATCCAATGAATTGCCTCCACTTACTCTACATTTATTCTTGCAATCAAGCAAATTAACAAAATTAGTTACCTTTTCTTGGGTTGTACCTAGTTTTTTTAATCTTTAAAGGATAGGGAGATATCTTCATTGTTAGGTTTCAACCATGCAATAGTTATAAAGATATATAGATGGTGAAACTTATATGATAACTTTTCATGGTAATGATAACACATAGGGTATGTAAATAAGGATTTAGATTTTCACCTATGTGAATCATGTTAATTCCAATACAATATTAAGATAGATGCCTTGCATATAAGAATTGAAATTACAATTATGACTGTGCCAAATATAATTCAATCTAACAAGTATTCCTAACTAGAAATGTGAAAATATTAAAGAAGAATACAAAAAGTTGAAAGAAATAATTAGTCAAGAAACATTGATCTAACTTTTCTTGGTTCCAGTGAGCTAAGAATGATTGATCTCACTTTTCTTGGTTGTCGTGGAGCAAGGGTTAATTGAATATCACTGCCCACCTAAACCCTACCCTAATAAATGAAGAGTTAAATATTTTACTTGAATGCCTACAAAAATATAATACAATTGTTCAAGTTTGGAACTCTCGATTAACTACATCTCTTAACTTAAAGATGAAAAACAATATAACATCAATCCAAACCAAGCCTAAATAATCTATTAAATGGGGATTGTTCAAGGCCAATAGTCCAAAGAGACTTCTATCGATATTATCATTGGTACACTATTACCATATTTATGCAAAACTTAGGATCATAAGCAATATCAAATAAAAATGGAGGGTACTTAAGGTTTAGGTGGGTATGAATTGAGCCCGTGATTTGGAGGTATGAATTCATCCCACGATTTGGAGGTTATTCCTTAGCACACCCAAATAAAATAACCCCCAATTTTTATATTACTATGTGAAATTAAAAACCCCCCTTGACCCCTTAATACAGGGCAATATATTTTCTAGGTTTTTAAGAGTATTCAACCCCCCAATATGAATGGACGTGATATGATATTGCATCACTAGTGAACCCCCCGTGACAAGAATCTTCCCAGTAAATTCGTGCTTAATAAGTGTTTCCCAATGAATATGACACGAGGCTGTGTACTACACCAGAATAGAAAATACGAATTAAATATTGAAACATCCAAGGACTTTTTCAAAATTCCAATCCAATTTAAATTGTGCAAAATTATTGCCTCCATCATCCAGTTAACCCTAAGAAGATGTTGTTTTCCTATGGCATTTCATCTGTGTATCAATACAGTCCAATAGACGACTTTGCAATGGAGGTTTCTTACGGTCTCTTGCTTTAAATTTCTGAAATGTATCCTCGTCTTCATCCTCAATGCACGTATAGTCCTGTAGATCAGTAGAAGAAACAAAAGCATTATGAATTGAAATTTCAAGAGTCTTGGATTTTCAAATCTTGTTTCATTGCAAATTCATTACAAATATCCTTTAAATAATATTAATTTAATCTTCCCCAAAGATGAATATGACACTGGAAAGAGATCAATGAACAACTTGATTTTCTAGTTAATATTTTAATTTACTCTAACAAAAAACAGAAATTGTCTTTGCAACAAATGAAATTAAAGCCTAATGATCAATGATTTAAGCTTTACGAGTTCCTGATTCTCATTTTTTAGTGTCGACAAGAGAATTTATTAACATAAACATAAATTTCCTTAACTAACATTACCTGCAAATAGTCCAAAAATACTTCATTACCACGACAAGATTCTATAAATTCTCGGCATGCCAGATCAATTATACTAAATGGAAGCTCTGACAGGCCATTGGAACCATTAGAAGAAGCATAATCACTCCACGACAAAAATTTATTTTCAAATTCAATAATTAATGTATAATAGGAACTGGCAAGGACTGAGGGCTGCATAGCGCCACAATCGGCTTGTAAATCATCGCTTACCCTGGTAAGAAACAGATCAATCGAATATTCTTCTGAATCAGAAGAAGCTAAAAAGAAGGAAGGGGTCACATCCATAGCAATATAGGAAGAAGCATCAGCCTGTTCTTCATTGTAGTTATCATCATCAAGTTTAGACAGGGTCGTTTGAATTTCAACATCAAATACGGATTCAGCTTGAGATAGTTCCTATTAATACACAACACTTTGTCCAAAGTTTGGCTTCTAGGTTTTCTGTTGGCGTGGAGACTCGGAGGGTGAAATTCGCTATTTTGAATAGATGAATAAGGAATATATTTTCCACCTTCACATCGCGCGGTACTTTACCTGCACGAACACTATAGTTAGTGAAATGAGATGGAATGACATACACGATGGGATCGCAAGGACCAAACATGACAGATGTAATTTTTTCGGTCTTTTGTTTTAAAAATTAATTATATTTAATTTTAAATTATGAAAATAAAAGTGTCTCCTGCAGGGATTTATGTCCCATCGGAGTTGTACTTATCCAATTAAAGAATCAAAATTTCATAATTTAAAAATTATTAAAATTATATTTATTTTTCATAATATTATGTTTAATATTAAAAATGAAATAGGCTAAACTCTAGACTGTTTGCACCTTTATCGGCAATTTTCACTGGAATCCGATGAAGGTGAAATTGCTGAAACTGCAATTTGGGTTGCTTGAATTGCAATGTTGGTTGCAAGAATGGATTCAATGACCTCTATTACCCCTGGTGCACCCTGATTATGCAATTATAGCAACCCAAAACTGTCATTTAAGCAATTTCAGCCAGATTTTCACTGGAAAAATCGTCGGATTCTTAGTGCAAATAGTCTAGAGTTTAGCTTACTCTATTAAAAATATTCAAAACATTAAAAAAATAATAAAAATTTGTGTTTCAAATTAAAACTAATACAAGTCAAAGTGTTTTGACTTTTGAATGAAAAGTATATCCCTGCCTTGGAAGGGAATAATAAGAAAAGATGTTCATAACACAAGTATAACATATTTATGTATAATATGGTACCTTTTTTGTTTCTGTAATGTGCCTTGTTAGGAACTTTATTAAAATGCCCAATTTTCCACTTTTTCCCCAATCTCGACCTTTAACTAGTTTTGATGCCTAGGTCCCAAATTTGCCCCAAATGAACCCAAATATTCTCCGAAGGTATATGAATGATGTTAGAACATAAATATGTGTTTCAGGGATGCTTTTGGACCTTTAAAATACTTCTGCAAATCCTCTTTCAATTCTGGCCAATGTGGGGAATTTTACTAGTAATTTCCCTTTGACTAGTATTGGTCTCTCGGTCTCAAATTGACCTCAAATGCCTTCAAATATTCAAAGAAGGTGTATGAATGATATTATAAATTAAATATTATGTTCAGGGATGATATATTTCCACAAAAAGACCTCTGCAAACTCTCTTAATATTCTGGACCAGGTATGCAATTTTACTAGTAATTTTGAGTTCAAATCCCACTGGATAAGTACTGAAAATGGCTTCCCAAATGCCTCCAAACCCAATCAAATTTATGAAAAGAGGTAGGAAATGTATTAATGATTTTATTAAGGTCTCATGTGCACCATTAATTTATTATTATATCTGTTCCAACCCTCTCCGATTTAGCTGCAAAAATCACCCATTCGACCCTTGGGGAAATGACACTATTTCTTCTCCCAATGCAATTAAACTGAGTAAAAATACTTCAAATGCTCAAGTACAGTACATGAAACTTGTAAAAAACATCCATGGTAGTATATAATTAACAAATTTATCATAGAATCATCCATTCATTCGAAATCATCAGCATTACATTGGTTCACAACAAGGTAGTGGGGAAATGGCACTGTTCTTTCATTAAAAATACAATTTACACATTTCTACTTGGAATTTCAACCTGAAACTTTTTGGAGATGAAGAAAATAGTATTTAACTCATATTAAAAAATAAATGAGGCATTATAAGCTCCCCCAAAGAGTACAATATCTCACCAAAAATGCCTTCCCTCAAGGATCAAGAATATGCCATCAAAACTAGAAATGGTTGAAGGAGTGAGTTGCAATAGAAGAAACCATGAGATTCCATGTAGCTTAAACCTGCAAATACAGACTCCATTAAATCTCCAAATGAAAGTTCTTAATGACCTTTCCAATTACCAACTTGGATGGAAATATTTCACCCTCGAAATTGGCTAAGGAAAGAAACTAGTCATCCACTAGCTATCCCTCTTCACAAATGCAATTGCAAATTCTACAAATGATCAAAAGTTGGTTTAATTCTTTTTTATTAACATTTATAAAGTTATAATGTCCTCCATGGGTCGAATTCCTTCCAAGAGACTCATGTCAACTCAAGTTGGGAAGAGATTCCAAAGAGCGCCCCTTATACAACAATTCCTAGTCTCCCACTTCCACCAAATCACATTTAGAAGCGTCTTAGCTACCATAAAACCCTTGAGCACCCTCCTGGAGTCTATTTTTATCCTTGACATGTCATATATGTCATATGTCAGCCTTCAGGTCTGATTTGTGTCATAGGTGTCATGGCATCTTCATCATTGTTGTCATAGAGCTAGGGAATCTAGCCCAAGTGTCTCATTAGCTCCAAATTGCCGCCTCCTCTTCCATGGGTGTTACTCTTCCTCTATATTTCGACCTCATTGACTCATTCCAAGTATTATTGACCTTATAACTCATCCCAAGAACATTAGGCTTCCCATGGATCTGAAATTGCAAGAAGAGGACGCCATGTGGCACATAAATTCTAGCTTATGTGGGTCCCACTTCCTCCATGTTTCTTTATGATCAAATGCCACTTTTATTTTCTCTTGTATATATTTATTTATCTCCTTTATTAAATATTTATTACATCCTAATGTTCCAACATCATTTATTATCCCCATTATTCCAAACCCCAAAGGTTCCACCCCAAACCTAGGAAACTAGTAATTTTCCTCCTTGGCAATTATTTGACCTTTAGCATCAATTTGACAAACTCTAACGAATATGGCCAATGAGATTAGGCCATTGTGACCCAATGCCAAATTTGGGACATGACAAATCCTCCCTTCCCAATATTGCTTGTCCTCAAGCAATTTCAAACATGGGTGTTGAAGAACCTGCTTTCTGTATAATTCTTTGAGGTTGCCATTGAATTGCCCAACCTTGAGTCTTTGAGTTTCCATGAAAATTTTAGAGAGGAAACACCATGCTTGCTGTTGCACTACTCTGATAAAAGTCACTTTATTAAGTGGGAAATCAATCTCCCATAATGTTTGTTTCCCCAAAAAATTTGAAACCAATGAGATAAAAATTATTCCAGGGTCCCATTGCTTGTTTTGCACCCCAATAATTAAGAGTGATCTCCAACCCATACCATCAGATAAGAGGATTCCTGGATCCCATTTTCTTGTATGCATTCTTCCAAACATCATGAGTACAAAATATATATCATCAAGGTACATAACAACATAAGGAAAATGTACATCAAGGAGGTGCTTCATCAAAGAATCATGAAAGTACTTATACCTCCAAGCAAGTAGACCACCATTTTCCAAGTGCATACAAGCTTCAAGTGACCAATCAAATCTGCTCCAATGACATAGGTTAGGATCCCATGTCCCATAATGCTGCTCCAAAAGGATGTGATATGCATCAAAATATTCAGCCATGTATTCTTTCATCCAGGAAGGGAATGAAGAATCTCGACCAAAATCTGAACCAAATAATGAGCAGAAAAAACAAAGAGGCTTCAAATGACTCAAAGAAGTCTCACCCATACATCCCTGAATGTGAGAATCATAAATATATAACAAAGTATGTGGCTTCCAACAAAAAATTTCTCCAATCATAAATCTATTCACCCAAGTGTTGCCTGAAGTTCCTCCAACATCAAATGAATCAAGTGTTGAGCAAGAAAAACCATGAGTCTTCAAGTGACTCAAATGCATATCATAGGTGCATCCATGTAGATGTGCATCATCATAAAGTAAAAAAGGATCATGCTTCTAATGTGAATAACAATTTGCTCCAACCATATCATCATAAAAAATAAATCTAAGAGTTCCATACTCCTCATGTGGCACCATAAAAAAAAACCCTTTCACCCATACTTCATTGAGACTAATGCTGCAAAACATGTAATTGTAGGATGTAGGAGAATTAACTCACTCACCCAAATGAACAAAAAGTGCAGAAGTTTCATCATGGGAAGGATCCATATGGGTAGTATCATGCAGCTCCTTCAAAAGTGTGAAACCTTTGTCATAGATTGGTTCCAATGTAGAGGAATCATGCTCTTCTTTAAAAATTGCATAACCTTCATCAAGAGACAATTCGAGTTCCTCTTCCACCACGTCAAGTGTTTGGATCTCTTGAAGTTCATCTTCAAACACATCAACCACATTGAATTTTCCACATTTATCATGATCCACCATGTCATGAGAATCCTCCAAACAATCTACCATTTGACAATCTGAAACATAGGAGGAAAAACAAGTATCTTGCAACTTTTCAAGAAGTTGCTCATTTTGAATTGTGAGCTTACGATTATCCTCATTATTCTTCAAGTATGCATCATGTAACAATTCATTAAGCTCAAACAAATGGTTTCTATCAAAAAGAAAAGACACGAAATTACCTTTGATTTGGCACATTGCTCTTTGAATCTTCTCCATGTCTTCAAGCAAGGATCTTTCATCCAATGAAGTAGCTCTCCAACAAGAATTTGACACCAATGCTTGAGTGTCATGGACAATGTTGAGGGACTATTGGATCATCTTTTCATTCATCTTTAAGGACCCTTCAAGAAAATGACGCTCTTGGAAATGAACCTCCCCATCTTCTTCATTTTTGCTTGGACCAACTTCATGAAGCTCAAGTGGTGATGGGGAAGTTGATCTTGGTTCTTCTTCAACTACTACAAGGTCTTCATTATCGTGCTTAATGGAACTTGGGCTTGCAGCAACACTTTAAAAAGTGATATCTATGTCACCAACATAGAGGTGTGAGCACCCATCATTAGGTACTCCTTCATAGTTTAAGCATCTATCAGTAGATGCTCTTTGGTTCATGTCTAAGCTAGAAAGTGTCTCGAAATGATCTTCCATATTTTCAATAGAATATTCTTCATGCTCTTGTGATGTCTCTTTATTTTTCTCCTTCAAGCAAGCTGATGCATTTTTCCCCTTGCTTTCCTTAGGATCAATATCTTTGGAATCTCTTTTTGAAGAATTTCCAAAAGCTCTCCTCAATTGGGACATTATTTCATGCACACATATATGATACTCACTCAAAGGTTCTTTACAAGAAGGGCATAAGCCTTTCTTTACTAACTCCACATCTTCATTTTTGGGCCTATTTTCAAAAATATGTTCAGCATAGTACTCAAAAGACATGGCATTTTGTGTATTTTTGCTCCAAGCAAGATATTCTTGATATTTTTGATATTGCTGGGGCAAGGTTTTATATGTTGCTCTCCATCTTTGGAACTCACTCATAGAATTATCCTTAGTTGGTTTGACACACTCATATTCATCATATTTAAACTCATAAGAATAATCTTCATTTCTCTTGAAATTGTAAGAAGTGTTTCATGATGGTACCTCTTCCTTGTACCATTCACATTCTGCTTCATATTGCTCATAAGCATCTACATATTCTTCATAAGAATTGTACTTATAGGATTCATCATAATAGTAAGACATGGCTGCCAATGATTCTTGAATGTATGTACCTAATCCATAGTTGCAAGGACCATGCTCGGATACCACTGTAACGTCCCTTGTTAGGAATTTTATTAAAAAGCCCAATTTTCCACTTTTTCCCCAATTTTGACCTTTGACTAGTTTTGATGCCTAGGTCCCAAATTTGCCCCAAATGATCCCAAATATTCTGAGAAGGTATATGAATGATGCTAGAACATAAATATGTGTTTAAGGGATGGTTTTGGGCCTTTAAAATACTTCTTCAAATCCTCTTTCAATTCTGGCCAATGTAGGGAATTTTACTAGTAATTTCCCTTTGACTAGTATTGGTCTCTAGGTCTCAAATTGACTCCAAATGCCTTAAAATATTCAAGGAAGGTGTATTAATGATATTAGGAATTGAATATTATGTTCAGGGATGATATATGGCCACAAAAAGACCTCTGAAAACTCTCTTAAAATTCTGGACCAAGTATGTAATTTTACTAGTAATTTGGGGTTCAAATCCCCCTGGATAAGTATTGAAAATGGCTTCCCAAATGCCTCCAAAACCACTCAAATTTCTGAACAGAGGTAGGGAATGTATTAAGGATGTTATTAAGGTCTCATTTGCACCATTAATTTATTATTATATCTTTTCAATCCCTCTCCCATTCAGCTACAAAAATCACCCATTCGACCCTTGGGGAAATGACACTATTTCTTCTCCCAATGCAATTAAACTGAGTAAAAATACTTCAAATGCTCAAGTACAGTACATAAAACTTGTAAAATACATCAATGGCAATATATTAATCACAAATGTATCAGAGAATCATCCATTCATTCGAAATCATCAGCATTACATTGGTTCACAACAAGGTAGTGGGGAAATGGCATTGTTCTTTCATTAAAAATGAGATTTACACATTTATACTTGGAATTTATGTTATTTTTTCAGAATTTACTTCAATATGATATAGGATCTTAACTAAGAGAACAACATGTACAACATATCTACAGCATATCAATCATGGACACAATAATGCAAGCACATAAGAGACACAGAGTTTGCTTGGGGAAAAACATAATGGTGAAAAACCCCAATAACGTTCTGAGAGATAGATAGAGCAATGATACAACCCAAGCATAAGGGATAGACATCTCCTAGCAGCAGCTTCTCCTCCTCCACAAGTGCACCACTTTCCAAAGAGTGTGTGAGAGAATAGAATGATGAAATAGAGTGCCTCCTGCACTGTATTTATAATTGACTTGACTTGCCTAATAACCTTTACTAGGTCGGGCTCAACTTAAGCACATAAAATATTGCTGACTGGTCCGGAACCCAATAGGGTGGTCTAATAACCCTTTGACCCACATGGCCGACCCCAAATAAGGTGGTCTAATAACCCTTTGACCGACATGACTTATACAAGGCCGACCCCAACAAGCTGGTCTAATAACCCATCAAGTATAAGTTACGATATTTACAATATAAATGACGACACTTCTTTATAGAGGAATAATAACATCTTTATAGGAATATAAACACTTCTGTATAGAGGAATAATACCATTTCTATAGGAGTACAATATACATATATGAAATACATGGGTGAAATAAATTCCGAAGTTACATATACATCAACACTCCCTCTTAACTGGGAAGGTATTTCTCGACACAGATCTTCTAGCAGAAGTCTTCTTCTCTAGATCATCGTCATTGGATAATCGTCATCAAGTCATCGTCATCATCACTACTGCTGCTATCTCAATCAATCTCTGAATCTACTCGTCATAGGAAGTTCTACAGAGCCAGTCCTTTTTCATACTGGATGTAGGCCCACCATCTACAGGTCTTCATCATCACTGGCCATACTATGGAATCCTGAAGACTTATTACTTGCGTCAGAAAACCTCAAAAGAGCATCCGAGGATGTTACAGGTACACAATTCCAACCTGTCGGATCTCCCAGGGCACAAATTACAAGTGACTATCAGAAAACCTTAAAAGAGTCTCTTAACTAGCAAGAACCCTAAAAAGCATCTAAGGCCTTTTTCATCCTGTCCAGATATCCAGGACTTATTACATGCGACTCCCACCATAAAACCTAGCGAGAGCATCCTAGGATGTTACGGGTACACAACTCCGACCTGTAGGATTTCCTAGGGCACAAATTACATGTGGTCACCACAAAACCTTTCAAGAGAATCCTAGGATGTTATGGGTACACAACTCCAACTTGAAGGGTCTCCCAGGGCACAAATTACATGTGGTCATGGAAAAACCTCGAAAGAGCATCTCAGGATGTTACGGGTACACAACTTTGACCTGAAGGATCTCCCAGGGCGCTATTATATGCCATAGGACGAAACCTCAAAAGAGCATCCCAAGATGTTACGGGTACACAACTCCAACCTGAAGGATCTCCCAGGGTGCTATTATATGTCCTCCCAAAGCAATGTCTTGAAAGAGCATCCCAGGCTGTTACGAGTACACAACTCTGACCTATAGGATCTCCCAGACATGCTCATCTGCACAACCTATTCCAGGGCCATAGAGTATCATCCTGATACTCACCATACATCATCCTGATGTACACATGATCATCTTGATCATCATCATTGCATCGTCCTGATGCATGTCATCTGGAGCAACATCTTGAATATCGTCAACCATGATCATCTTGATCATACAATGCATCTACCTGATGCATACCAAGTATCTACCTGATACATATCATCATACATGATCCACCTGATCATACAATGTATCGTCCTGATACATACATAGATACATGATCCACCTGATCACACAATGTATCTACCTGATACATATCAACATACATGATCTACCTAACCATACAAAGTATCCACCTGATACATATATAGATACATGGTCCAAGCATCCAACATGATGCATATACAATGTACATACAAATGATTAACTGATCATATCCAGCATCCAACATGATGCATACAAAGCAGAAACTAGAACATCATCATGATGCTCATCATCCAGCGCTTACATCCACAGCCATGTGAAGGATCCTCCTTCCAACATGCTTGGAATGGCTTCAGCAAATCTCTCCATCACTTCTTCCTCGAAGTGTCATCGATCTGAAAAACACCAAGCCTCTCTCTGAAGTACTCGAACTTCACTCTGGCTAGTGGCTTCATTAGCACATATACAATCTGCTCATCCATCGCAACATATAGAAGCTTCACTGCTCCTCTCTGCACCATATCCCTGATATAGTGATATTTGATCTCTATGTTTTTCGACCTGTCGTGGAACACCAGGTTCTCAGACAGATTCACACAACTTTGGTTGTCACAAAAGATACTAGTAGACTCCAGTAGGAGATCAAATAACTCAGACAGTAGCTTACTAAGCCATACTGCCTCACAACTAGCCAAACAGGCTGCAACATACTTTGTCTCATCTCTACTCAGTGCTACGCAGGACTACTTCCTGCTAAACCAAGAGATCACACCTGATCCCATATTGAAGCAGCACCCAGAAATGCTCTTCCTATCTGCAGCACTGCCTGCCCAATCTGAATCAACATAACCTTGCAGGTCAAACTTTTAATTCGCATCATACTTGAGCCCATAATCAACTGTACCCTTCAAGTACCTCAGAATATGCTTTACAGCAACCAGGTGAACACTCCTCGGATCCGTCAGAAACTGGCTCAATGTGTTCACCGCAAAGCAAATATCTGGTCTCGTGTTCATCAAGTACATCAAGGACTCAATCATCTAACGATACATAGTGACATAAACCGACTCAGATGAAGCATCACACAAAAGCTTCAGGTCCGATGCCATAGGTGTGGCCATGGCCTTGCAGTCCATCATCCTGAAACTCTTCAGGATCTCTACTCCATACTTCGCTTGTCCAAGGAAGATTCCATCTGCACTCTACCACACCTCCATACCTAGAAAGTAGTGCATCATCCCCAAGTCCTTCATCTCGAACTCGGAAGCAAGCTTCTGCTGCATGTCGGTAATCAATCTATCCTCACCTATAACAAACAGGTTATCCGCATACAAAAGTAGTATCACTGGATTGCCTTCCTCAATCTTGTAGTAAAGGTTGGAATCTACTTTACTCTTGCTAAAGCCCAAACTGGATAGAAAGCTATCTATCCTACCATACAAAGTTCTGCACATATATGACTTCCTGTCATGTGTCTCAAAACCAAGTGGCTGCTCCACATACACTTCCTCTTCGACTACACCATTCAAGAAAGTTGTCTTGACATCCATCTAGTGTATCTTCCACTTCATCACTGCAGCCAGAGCAAGTACTGATCTAATGGAAGTGTGCTTGGCTATAGGTGTAGAAGTCTCTTCATACTCAATCCCCTTTTCTAGGAGAAGCCACAAGCTTCAAAGCTTGTTTTGTATTTCTCCATGCTACCATTTGCAGCATGCTTGATCTTATATATCCATTTGGAAGTCACAGCAAACTTCCCTTCAAGTCTTGGGACTACATCCCAAACATCATTCTTCATGATCGACCGGTACTCCTCGATCATGGCATTCTTCCCGAATCCTCGAAACTTCAATATATTCAATATCTTCAATAGATAACTTTGTTGTTGAAACAAATGTTGTAGTCCTTCTTTTGTAGGTGCTTGTATATGATCTTTCGTACAAAACAAGTTAAATTGCATGATTAGAAACTTCTCATAGTTTTCAGAACAAATTCTTACACACAAAGAAATATGTCATACAGTCATGCAATTATTTTAGCCAATGCTTCAATACAACATTCATCCATATCCTGTAACTTTCTAGATGCCTTCCAATATCTACCAGAACATTGTTTAAAAAAGTTTGCACTACTCCCAACATGTCAGCAAAGAGGTTTCATTCTAGATAAGTTGCAATGGAATGTTGTATAGTGCCATAGGCTACATACCCATCACATGCATATTAGTAGTATACTGTTGATTAATGCAATTATTCTAATATGCATAATACACAACCTAAGTCTAAGAACATAAGCATATACATTATTGAACAACATTATTTAACCAAACAAATATGTAAGAAATGACAATTCAAATACTTATCTTTGTTTGGTTGTTGGGTGGACTCCCTCTGAATATCTGCATCCTTGCAGAAACTATTGGAGTGTGCTCCCTCTTGATCTTTGCTTCATGGATTACTTGTCCTTGAACTTATATCCATCCTCGATCACTGTGCATGCTTACAAGTATCATTATTGTGATATCCTCGAGATCTCATACATAATCATCAAATCACAATAATCTTAAGCATGTATAGTCATGATCATTTTAAACATTAATAATAAGCATTAGTATTCAAGGACTCTTATGGTTAGTCATATCATAAATTAAAGTAAGAAACATAATATGCCTACACTCGTGATTACTCAAACCTATACTTTTATGACTCTTCTGGTTAGTCATATCATCAATTAAGGTAAGAAACATAATATGCATACACCCATGATTATTCAAACTTATGAATAATCATTCTCAATTATGCCATGTATACTTATATAAGAGATCCTATCACAAGGTAGGATTCTAACTTGATATAGGAAAAACATACTTGGATTAGTATGTTAGCTAGTTATGTCTAACATACCCACATGATGTCTTCTTGTTCTCTTCAATGACTTGTGCTAGTAACTTGCATATCTCATAGGTTAACCATTATAGAACCAAGTTATACATACCCTGTAAATAGATCTTCTAAGTGATCCATGACAATGGATGAATCTTTGTCTTCATGTCACCATGATCATATGTTCTTGAACTAGAAGATGATTTGTCTTTCTTGGTGTACCTTTCATGTTAGCGGACAACATAAACCTCATACAACACCATAATACATTAGTACAATCATAGGTGTAAACACCGTAATCAATGAATATCTTCTATCATGCATTCATCATTTTATTAAGGTCATACGACAAGTCTTTATTTAATCAAGATTGTACTAACCGTAATAATATGAAGACAAACATACCATAAACTTAATCATGAACAAATTTCGAAACATACCTTGATAAGTCATACCTATCTAGATTGCTTGTAATCTTCTTATGTAAGACCTTAACCTCATCTCCCTCTGAAATGGAAACTTCTTCACTTATGCAGGTGACCAATCCATTCTCTTCTAGGATTAACCCAATCCACTTGATTTGTAGGAACTAGATCTGGAGCTGGATTAGGGTTTGTCAGAGAAATACTAAAAATTTAAACTTTGAATTTCAAACTTCTGAAAGGATAGAAAGATGTGCCTTGATGAGATGATCAAGCCGGTATATTCAAAATTTGAAAACTACAAAGTTTCACCCCTCAAATTTGCCTTTGAAACTTCTAGATTCACTGGACATGACCCCAAAATAGGGTTTGATAAAGCCCACACTTTTGCCCAATCAAAAGGTTCAATCCAAAGCTCTAAGCTTCTCCTTTTCTGAGGAGCTTCTAGCCGTGGTCATAGATTTCAAAAATTCCCATTTTTGCAGAAGCCCTAATTTTTCACTTTTCCCATCAAAGTCCCGAACTAGGGTTTGATCAAGCCCAGCCTTCTGCCCAACCAAAAATTCTGATCTTGGTCTCTAAATTTTGATTTTGATAAGTAGCATTCAGCCATGGTCTCTGATTACAAAAATTTCATCTTTCTCCGAAACCCTAAATTCTCGAAGCCATGAATGAAGGTGCTCAAAAATAATTTTGTTTTGACAGAAATATGTACCTGATTGTTTCTGGTCTAACTCCGAAATTTCCAATCCAAAGGGTCTAAAACTTCTACTTGTGGTATCCCAACCTATCATATTTCCAACCCCACAGTTCTGACCTAAATTGGATTCTCTGAGAGAGCATTATGCCAAGTGTCGCAACATGACCTTTTTATGGGATAAAAATGGAGAGCAAACTTGTACGGTGTGACATGCATCACTGTTTCATTGTCGGCCTCTGAAAACATTACCGAAGACATTACAGTCCATGCACTATCTGTCACTTTTTACGAAATTTCATTTGGAGCTTCCTAGGCCAAGTTATGACCTTTTTTCCTAGGTCACCTGTTTATGACTCAGATCTAGAAGAGGCGGAAACCCTATATTGTACAGATCGTAAAACACAAAGTACAACAAATTAGAAGTTGTCCTTCAGAAAAAAGGTACATGGGGATCTGATATTCGACCTGTAAAAGTTTCAGATCTGAAAACTTCGCCAAAATGGATTTATAGTGAAAGTGATACGATGACTAGTTTTTGCTATATCAATCCCAAGCATCGCAAATGCAACAAGTGTCATACATGCCATACCATGTGTTCTTTCAGGCTATTTCTAATACCATGTTAGTTTTTCAGAATTTACTTCAATCTGATCTAAGATCTTAACTGAGAGAACAACATGTACAACATATCTATCGCATATCAATCATGGACACAATAATGCAAGCACACAAGAGACACGGAGTTTACTTGGGAAAAACCATAAAGGTGAAAAACCCCAATAACTTCCTCAGAGATAGATAGAGCAATGATACAACCCAAGCATAAGAGATAGACATCTCCTAGCAGGAGCTTCTCCTCCTCCACAAGTGTGCCACTTTCCAAAGTGTGTGTGAGATAATAGAATGATGAAATAGAGTGCCTCCCGCACTCTATTTATACTTGACTTGACTTGCCTAATAACCTTTACTAGGTCGGCCTCAACTTAACCACATAACATAATATTGACTGGGCCGACGCCCAATAGGGTGGTCTCATAACCCTTTGACCCACATGGCTGATCCTCAATAGGGTGGTCTAATAACCCTTTGACCCACATGCCTTATACAGGGCTAACCCCAACAAGGTGGTCTAATAACCCATCAAGTATAAGTTACGACACTTATAATATAAATGACGACACTTCCGTATAGAGGAATAATAACATCTCTATAGGAATACAAACACTTCTGTATAGAAGAATAATACCATCTCTATAGGAGTACAATATACATATATGAAATACATGGGTGAAATACATTCTGAAGTTACATATACATCAACAATTTTGACCGAAAACTTTTTGGAGATGAAGAACAGAGCATTTACTTCATATTAAAAAGGAAATGGGGCATTAGAAGCTCTCCGAAAGAGTACAATAGCTCACCAAAAACACCCTCCCTCAAGGATTAAGAATATGCCATCAAAACTGGAAATGGTTGAAGGAGTGAGCTGCAATAGAAGAAACCATTAGCTTCCATGTAGCTTACACTTGCAAATAAAGACTCCATTAAATCTCCAAATGAAAGGTTTGAACGGTCTTTCCAATTACCAACTTGGATGGGAATCTTTCACCCTCAAAATTGGCTAAGGCAACAAACTAGTCATCCACTAGCTCTCCCTCTTCACAAATGCAATTGAAAATTCTACAAATGATCAAAATCTGATTTCATTCTTTGTTATTGACATTTATAAAGTTCTAATGTCCTCCATGGGTCTAATCCCTTCCAAGAGACTCATGCCAACTCAAGTTGGGAAGAGATTCTGAAGAACGCCACTTGTACAACAATTCCTAGTCTCCCACTTCCACCAAATCACATGTGGAAGCATCTTAGCTACCCTAACACCCTTGAGCGCCCTCTTGGAGTCTATTTTTAGCCCTGACATATCATATATGTCATATGTCAGCCTTTAGGTCTAATTTGTGTCATAGGTGTCATAGCATCTTCATCATTGTTGTCATAGAGCTAGGGAATCTAGCCCAAGTGTCTCACTAGCTCCAAATTGCCTCTTCCTCTTCCATGGGAGTTAATCTTCCTTTATATTTCAACCTCATTGACTCATGCCAAGTATTATTGACCTTATAACTCATCCCAAGAACATTAGGCTTCCCATGGATTCGAAATTGCAAGAAGAGGATGCCATGTGGCACATAAATTCTAGCTTGTGTGGGTCCCACTTCCTCCATGTGTCTTCATGATCAAATGCTACTTTGATTTTCTCTTGTAAATATTTATTTATCTCATTTATTAAATATTTATGCCATCCTAATGTTCCAACATCATTTATTATCCCCATTATTCCAAATCCCAAAGCTTCCACCCCAAACCTAGGAAACTAGTAATTTTTCTCCTTGGCAATTATTTGACCTTTAGCATCAATTTGACAAAATCTAATGAATATGGCCAATGTGATTAGGCCATTGTAACCCAATGCCAAATTTGGGACATGACAGTTTCTTTGTGTACTTTATGAAAGTTTTTGATACAGTGCCTAGAAATAACGTGTGGAATAGGCTAGATGAGCTTAATGTTCCTTTTGAGTTGAGAGCTGCCGCGATAAGGTTATACGAAAAGGTCATTTCCAAATTTAAGAATTGTGAGGTCTGGTCAATAGATATAAACTATAATATTGGAGTTAGGCAAGGTGTCCCCCTGTCCCCTACCCTTTTTGGAATTTACATCGATAAACTAGAAAGATTTTTAGAAGAAGAAGGTTGTGACGGCATGCTTTTCGCTATGATAGTTATAATCCTCCTTCTTTATGCTGGTGATATTGTTCTTATAGCAAGGTGTCCCTTTGATCTTGATAAACAATTAAGAATTGTCAAATATTTTTGCTCTAACATGGGTATGACTGTTAACATCGACAAGACAAAATTTATGATTATAAAATCAAAGAAAGACACCTACACAAATTTTATTTATGATAATAATAAACTGGAGGAAGTGACTTCTTACAAATATATTGGAATTGATATTCATCACAAGCTCGATTGGAACCATAACATTGAGAAAATGATTAATAGAGGATGGAAATTTTATTTGGGTCTTGAAAATAATTGTAAATCATCCAACTTGGTCATGTGGAATAAAAAAAAGTTCCTCTTTGAAACTCTTGTCATCCCTGTTATCTTTGTATGGTTGTGAACTATGGGGGTGCAACATTTCTAGCGAATCTTGGAGAAATATTGAGCAAATCCAGAAGTGGTTGATAAGTTATAACCTCAAAATTAAAAGCAATACATCTTATCCTGTTCTCCTCATAGAGGTGGGTCTTTCCCCCATCGAGAGCATGGCTATGACTAGTTACTTGATGTAGAAGCACAAGATAAATAACATGGGAAATGAGATACTTCCTAAAATTACTTTAAATTCAAGGAAAAACCAACTACGCATCAAGCGGAGTTGGTGTAAAGATACGATGTCTTGGTTAGACCATTGAGGCATTGATGAAAATGACACTTTACAGAATATCGATAATGTCAAAAATATTATTACCTTTAAGTTTAAATAAAAATTGTGATGTGAGAAAAATTTAGCGGTTAAGAGAAAACTAAGATACTATAAGGAGGTAATTAACCCTAATTTGAAATATTAGAAATATCTCTCAATAGTAACTAGTTCAAAGAAGAAAATTAATATAGCCAAGATTAGAACGAACTCCCATGAGCTTCATAGTGAAACAGGGCATTGGTCTATTCCCAAAACTCCGTGGGTGGAAAGGGTTTTCCATCTTTGTGAGTCTATGAGCGTTGAAGATGAAAATCACTTTCGCTTAGAGTGCCTTTCTTACACTCACATTAGATATGAGTTTCGTAGTATTTGCTACAATACAAACCTTTCTAACCTCCTAACTTGCCAAAACTATAGTGAGCTTGGAAAGCTTCTTACCAATATTTTTTAGCATAGGAACAAAAGTTTAAAGCAAACCAAGTAATAACCTTCTTAAGGTCTGATAGACCAAAGTTGGTCTCAGTGGGTTTGTTAATGATCATCATCAATTGTAAAATACCAAAAGAAGAAACTACTCTGTATCAATTTGTATTGTGCTAGATGATGTTTCTGTTTGAATAGAAATGGTACTTGGGAAAAATCCTAGTACAAAGATGGTCATTGCAAATGTAATTTGATAAGATAAAAGTGAAAATAGAATGTTATAGAGCTTGTTGATTTCAATAATATATTATAAATGAACTTAGACTAGCATAGATCCATCTTAAACCCTTATCTATCCGTGTTTAAGTTTTAAGTTTTTATTTTATAAACGAACATCTATTTTTTAATTACTTTTCATAATATTTTATTTTATGAACCAACATGGGTTTTTTTTAAATATTTTCCATAATTTTTTATTTTATGAGCCGACATGAATTTTTTTTAATTATTTTTTTACTATTTTGTTAGTAACAAACATTACATCACAAATGTTACAACATCTCCCCCATACTTACTTTACTTTACTTTACTATACTTTACTTTACTTTACTTTACTTTACTTCTTTTTACTTTAATGTTTCACTATTAATTTTGGCCTACATGTTACTAACGTTACTAACACTATCACTATATTCACTATCACATCACATCACTATCACTATCAGTATTTTTTTGCCGCATTATAACGTTACTACCGTTATATCACGTTACAGGATCTCTCCCATACTGGATTGTAGAGCGCCTCTCAGTGCAACAAGATTTAGTAGAAAAGCTGCATATTCCATTCCTTTAGGTTTGGAAGCTTGAAGATGTCACAAGCCTTGTATTAGTCCATATATACTCTACCACTAGATGTGAAAAACTAGTTTGAATACCGGACATCCATAAGTCATGACATATTCGAATGCAACAAAACTTTGAAATAAAAAACACACATATATCAATTTCTAGGGAACCACCTCACTGAAACCCAATCAAATGTATCAATTTAGGGGTCTCATGCCGAAAAGATCATTTGGTTGTAGTCACAAGCCTTGTATTAATCCAGATACACTCTACTACTAGATGTGCAAAACTAGTTTGAGTACCGAACATCCATAGGTCATGACATATTGGAATGCGCAAAAAATTTGCAAGAAGAAACATACATGTATAAATTACTTTGAAAGAAGAAACATGCATGCATTAATCTATAGAGAACGGCCTAACCAAAACCCGACCAAATGTATCAATTTAGGGGGAGGAGCCTCACTGAAACTGTAGCAATGAAAAGAGCAGAGAATTATGACCGAACTGGAAAGAGGAATTGATTGAGATGCATCTTACATAGGAAACGAGTTTAAACTAACAATAATTACTTAATTTGACATGTATATTTGTATATATCTTATTAATATATAAGATATATATAAAAAAAATTGGTATTTGTATATATAAATTATTAATGCATTCCACATGTACATTCAATAAATATTATACAACTCGGTTGGCTAAATAATAGATCTTGACATAATATAATGTTCAATTTCATTAGAAGATAATATTGCTTACTCTTAATGATAGACATTGCCTTTGATTTCAAAATTGCAATTGAAAGTCCTAAACTTGTATCTATGAGCAAGAGACCATATGGGGTTTATCCATTTTCCTCCAACGCCTTGCATAAAGTTGGCACCCAATTCTATTGCACAATGTTCCAATGTATAATTTCACATTATTCCACCAATCTTATTGTTTTTTTCCAATATCACAAAGTCTTTCACTCCATTGTTGAATAATGTCTTCGTCATTACTATTCCTGCAAACAAACAAATTGAAATCTACAATGACTTAGAGTGATAATAACAAGCTTATTGGGACAAGGTTTGATAAACGCCTTGCATAAGGTTGGCACCCAATTCTATTGCACAATGTTCCAATGTATAATTTCACATTATTCCACCAATCCTATTGTTTTTTTCCAATATCACAAAGTCTTTCACTCCATTGTTGAATAATGTCTTCGTCATCACTATTCCTGGAAACAAACAAATTGAAATCTACAATGACTTAGAATGATAATAACAAGCTTATTGGGACAAGGTTTGATAAGATATTAAGAGTTCTTGACAATCTTGCTTCATCGGGGTTATAACAACGAATAGTCAACATAAGAAAATTCTGCACATTAATAACGCATGAGATATTAAAGTATTGCATTGACACGCCACTCAATTTACTTTAGTGTGATTGCTCAATATGGCACATCCTTTCAGCGTTGCCAAAATAAATATGAAGTAGTACTTAATTTATTTGTTCAAGCTTTAAAAAACAAAATTCCATTATATAAAGCTACCAACATGACATTTTTTTAAATTTCGTATCAAGAGGAAGCAAAAGCATGTTCTCTCATACCTTCTTCAAGTTTGAATATCCTTGGCAACAATAGTATTGTTGGAGCCACTAGTGGAGTGTTTCATTGAATGAAAGAAGCCAAAAGATCTATTGCAACGATGATTCCTTCACTTATACACACAAAATATACCAAATAAAATATTTATATCTCTAAACTAAACCAAAAAAATGGTTTTTGTTTTTTTTCTCTTCCTCTCTTGCACCATTTTCTGGTCAATTAAGCGTTGATGCGTTTCGAACTTGAGATATTTGATAGTTTGCAATTTCATAGTCATAAAACATTTGGCAAGTATTTGATGCCTTCCTGGGCCGCAAGAGGCACTCCATCCTTGCTCTGGGAGTGAAATCGTTTTACTGAGGAATATTTTATCCACAAACCAAAACCAATTGTTAACAGTGACAAAAGCCATTGGGTTTCCGCATAAGTTCTCGGAAAATTGGGTTACTTCCATATCTGCACCAGAATCCATTGGTTTTCGGCATAAGTCCTGGGAAAATTGCCTTAGAGTCTTTGGCTTTGCCAAAGGGTCGACCGAGGTGTGATGCATCAAAAAAATGTGTAGCTGTCAAAGTAAAAACCTTGATCCCACTTCTCTTGAGTCTTGCTGCTCATCCAAATCCATCCTCTGTGAGTCTAGACTGTAAAATTTAAAGTTAGTGTGCCTTGATTGGGTTTTGATACATTATAATTAATTAATTTAGGTTAGATTAGAGTTGGTCGGCCAACGAATCCTTTAAACCCGTTGATTGCAACTACTCCAAATGACTATGGGTTTCTAAACACCCCAAGTTTGGGATGTTACTCCCTTTTTGGTCGAAGTGCAAACTTTTCGTCCAACAGGGACCAACACCGACTAACGTCCCAGGAAAGACAGCGCTGAGCTTGAAAGAGCTCAACATAATAATCCACCTGGATTGCATGCAATGACGAATGAAAATATAGTGGATACCTTATGTGAGGACAAAGACCACGTTTTGAGCAAATCACACGTTGTCATCATAAAACTATTTCAGGGTGCAAAAAAGGAGTTGGAATGGAGCAGACTGCAGCAATGGAACGACCAGGACGCCATGTATATAGCATCAAGATTCCACCACCTTACATGCCATGCATATCAAGCATCACTTCTAGGTGGAGTCTTGCATGCACCTCGAGTGCATGCAAAGGTTCCATCGACTACAGTGAGAGATGACAGGTACATTTGTCAGGGTGTTAAAATGAAAAGGCGATCACACAATAAGAGCATGAAGGCCAAAAACATAGGAAAACCCCTTAATTTAAGGGTGAAACTATAGCATGAAAATGTGAAGTTTATGTAGCTTGAATGCCAAAAAAAACGATCAATTACGTAATCCCTTGCAGGGCAGGGAATACTTATACTTAAATATATTATAAAATCAAGATGTAACTCTTTTTAATATCACCATGTAAACAATATATTATGACTCATGAACATCGAGACACCTAAACTATCCCTTAGAATCTTGGTCAATTAACCTTTTTTTTTTAAACATAAATTGTTAACCGAATAGATTAATAAAACAAACAGATATTTTTGTAAATTTTTTTTATTGTCGCATAACCATGTGATAACTTCAAAATATTTTTTTTAATTGATATTTCAAAATTAAATTTTATTATAAATTTTTACTTTAAATTGATAAAATTTACTATAAAAAAGTATTTTCTATCAAAAAGATGTTTTAATTATATAAGTAAATTTTTACCTTAAATTAATAAAATTTACTATAAAAATGTTTTAATTCTATAAATAAAATCTACTATAAAAAAATATGTTTTAATTATATAAATTTATTAAATATTAGATCATATTAAATTGTATGACATAGTTGTTTTAATTTTGTAGGTCCATAAGTTTATCAATTAAATATCAATGTGTAACAAGTTTTTACAAGGAAAAAAGGTAATTTTATTAATAATTAACAAAATTACATATTGCAGAAGGCATGTTTCTATGCCTTTTCTGAGTACTATTTTTCATCCCATATATATATGTTTCTTTTTCAAAAAACTCTTATACCGATATTTCTGTAGATATGTTAGGATAAGGATTTGAGATCCTCAAAAGTCCAAAAAAGAGTCATGTGCCTGATCTATTTATATGCTGATATGGCGAGAGAATTCCAACAATTTGTTTGTTCCTTCCAAAACGTTGTGTAGTTGTTGCTCAGGTTGGGTTGTTAAGAGGGGACAAACCATCTATAAACGATCTGTGTTAAAATTCAAAAAAAGTGTCATTTTGGTATTTTGAGATATTCCAGTGTGGAATGTCCAGTCCCCCTATTGAAAGATGATCTGCTACCGAGTTCCTTTCCTTGTATACATGACAACATGAGAAGGAGTCAAGACCTTCCATATTTCGCAAGATTTCCTCTAACAAGGTGTTCAGATAAACATTGTGGCGTTTGTTAACTTTATTTATCCAGTTGGTAACATTCATTGAGTCACCAAAGATCTGTAGAGTTTTTCAATTATTTTCAATGGCGAAGCATAGGAGGAGGTTTAATTTAGAGAGTTCGGCAAAGTTATTAGTTCCGCTTCCAATTCCCATTTGAATGTGAAAGTAGTGCGAAACAGAAAGATGGAAAAGGGCTCCCCCATTGTAGGCTTGGTTTTGTGAGGCCCCATGAAAGAAATATGGAGGGTTTTTTTGGTTTATAAGTTCCTCAATTATGACTCTAGGGGCAAGGTCGTTCTTTTCTTGTGGTAAGTAGGAAAGTATATCAATTTTGTGGGAGGCAATAACCTTAGGGACATATGGGGTGTCGTGGAATATGGCCTTGTTTATAGCTAGCCAAAGTCCCCAAATAGTGAGGAGGGGCAAAGCTCGAAATGATAAAGTTTCTACCAAGGAGACCTAAGTTTTCCAACCATCTTCAACAGTTTCCCCATCCCAGATAGTTGTGAAATCCATCTTTCGTTTAAGCTCTATCCAGGTATGGGTGGAGAAAGGACATGTGATAAACATGTGTGAGGTTGTTTCATCAGCTTGTTGACATAACATGCACCAAACAGGCCCTTCAACATTCCTGCATTTCAGTCTTTCCCGGATTGGGATCTTATTTTCCAATGTACACCACATGAAAAGTTTCAATTTTTGTGGGAATTTGGACTTCTATATGCTTTTCCACCACCAATTTTGTTCACCTCGATGTGCAATATTGGCCACTTTTTGATATCTTAGATTTGGCATGTAGATGACATTCACAGCCGATAGCCATACAAGTTCATCCTGAGAGTCGGTGAGTTGTACATGTGTTGTTCTAATAGTATTTATGTAACCATTCCAATCAGCTTCTAGTTCCTCCGGGATGCCAAGGTCGATAGAAATTTTCCACCCATGATGCCATATTGTAGAGGAGATGGTGTTTGCAATTTGGTTTAGATGAAAAATTCCTTCATTTTTAAGAAATTGAATAAGTTGTGGAGGTAGGATGTAGTGGTTTTGACATCCTAGCCAAGGGTCAGATCCAATACAAACTTGGGTTCCGTTTCCAATTTTCCAAGCCAATCCTTCTTCAGTAAGGGAGAGGGAGGATATAACAACCTTCAAAATAATAGAGAGTCCCTTCCTGCTTCTTAAGGTGCTTTTGATCCATTCCACGATTATTTCTAGAGAAATGTATTTATGATGAACGACTTTCGTCCAAAGACTATAGGTAGTGATAATTTGCCAGCCTGATTTTGTAGATAAGGCCTTTGCGAAGAGATGTATGTTTTTTTAACCCCCATCCTCCTAGCAATTTTGGTTGGGCTATTCTTTCCTAATTAACCTAAGGAGTTACTGATATTTTGTTTTTTCCAGACCAAAGAAATTTGAAGCAAATTTTCCTTGCTTTATCTAGAATATTATTTGGTATCCAAGCCAAGGACATCCAGTATACAGGGATAGCTTCTAGAATGAATTTAACCAATACCAATCTACCTGCTCTAGAAATCCATCTATGGATCTTGTAACATCCCTCTTTTTCACCCTTATTATTTTTATAAAAATAATTGTAACCGTGTATGTGGCCCTGGTGAGGAGCTCAAGGCTAAGGCCCCACCAGTGGACATTGAAAGTATTATTTTGATATTTCCTAAAGTTGTAAATGTTATTGTAAAACTAAGAGATTAAAGACAGATGCAACTACACGACAGACAATTGAATCCACTAAGGGGACAGTTAAGTTGGCAGAGAAGCCATGAGAGTTTAGCTATGACGACAGGTGTCATCACAACGCCATGGGAACGTGAAGATAATAATTTGTTCCTGTAATGGCCTAAAAATTTTAGGGTGCCATCCAATGGGAGGTTAGGTTAAGTTGGAGTAGTTAATTGCTATCGTAAAATAGTAAACTCCTATGGTCTTAATATTAAACTCAACCTAGGCACTAATATGCTATTTTAGATAATATCTAGTGACTATTCTAAATAGTAATATTTTAAGCATTTTAGTTACTAACGACAAGATTCTCCATTTCAATTGAGTAAGACAATTTGATACAAATTGTTAATATGAAATTATCATACAAATATATGCTACTTTATATATATATATACGAGAATGTATATAACTATTGTAGTTATATACAAAACAAAAGGGACCCATCTATTTAACTATAAATATAGTCCAAAGAGGACATCAACTACTATTAAATAATATATGTTATTTATATATATAAGAGTTGTGTTATCAACAACTAAGAAATAATGTATGTTATATATATGGATATTATGAACTCTTACTATAACCCAAAGGAAATGATCATGCTCTAAATGAGTAAACAAAGCATCCTATACATATGTATATACATAAGAGACTACATAGGTAAAGAAAAATGATTATATATATATGATCATATTGTTATCGTATATGGAATTGTGAGGATAGCGATATACTCCACTTTGCACTTTAAGGTAGGATGTGATACTTTACTCCTAAATACTTTTAAAGTTAAAACCTTATGTATGAGCGGAGATGGTTAGCCTATTCAATTAGGGATTTTTAACCTGTTTGCTTGCTAGAATTTAAATCTTAGAAGGGATCCATGTTATTTCAAAGATAATGAAGAGGAAAACCAAAACCTTGAGAATAGGGATTTTGTTTAGCCTTAAAGAAGCACTACGAGTTGTGTACCAAGTGAAATAGAGTTTTGAGTTGTCTTAATGACCTGGCCTCCGTAGCGCCAAAACCTTTGATCACCACTTGTCTCCTCAAAGGAGAGCTATGTTGGGGTTGATGATGCCTTGTTGGAAAGGAACACAGATGCCAGCCACTTGGTATCTATTTTTTTCCTTCTGGGTAGAAGCGAGAGTCCACCTCAAGCTTCGAAGTGCCATTTGTCGTTTAGCCTTTTTCTTTTAAAACACCCATGTGCAGATCCTCCGAGGGGAAGAGAAGTCTGTATATATGAGAGGGTAGCTCATGGTACAGAGGGGGCTCTCTCTCTCGCTGGAAGAGACTATCTTTTTATTTATTTATTTACGTTTGGCAAAATGAAGCCTGCGGGGGGAGGGCTGCTGAAAGGAAAAGGGACTTTTCCCTTCAATTGGATTTATTTTTGTAGGGTTGTTTTTCCTGTAAATATTTTTAGGAGGGCATCCCAACCTCGATTTTATGTTCGACGTTTATCAAATATTTTTATTTGAAAGGGAGACGACGTTTTTTTTCCTTGACGGTTACAACCACCTGTTGATGTTTAGCTGTTTTCCATTTACGAGTGATTGTCCTTTATTTTCCTTAGGGTGTGGCTTGTGCGTCATCTACAGACTTTTCCACACACACATATATATATATATATATACCGTTCATTTGTTGTACTGAATGTGGGGAAGGGACGACTCGCCAAATAGAGTTCGATCCTAGAGTTTTAATAGCCTCGCTTGTGAGGGTTAATCCTTTATTGCATTATGGTGTGATATGCGTGCTTATCTATAGATTGTATTTTTTTTATATATGAGATATGCCTCCATGTTGGTGGGATTTCATCAGCAGAGCGGCATTAGATTATGCCATCTCTGTATAGCTCATTTAACCAATTTTCGCTTGCACAAAGGCCACAAATATGATCTTTGTGTTTCTGATAAGTTTGTTCTGTTTATTTCTATGACGACCGAGCTATGACAGCACTGAGTTATCCTTAGGATTGATTATAATCACTGATCATTTATGTGTAAACTCCTCGATCAAAGTGACATCAAACCACCATAGAAGTCCTTATGGGATTATACTCCGTGCAGCATTTAAACTCTGTTAAGAGATGTATCAATATCATGCAGAAATTTATAAATAAGATAGTTGTTCGTTCAAATCTAGATTGTAGATTTCATGTGGATTAGTGTTTATGTCTTTCGAATTTGGAAAGGACGGCTTCACTCAACCTGATCCTATGAAACCGATAACAAATTTATTACTGCATGAATTTAAGAATGAATTATTTCACTCAAGACCGGCCCTATGCAGTAGAGACATTGTATTTATATGCTGCTGGAGATCCAGGCCAATAGCGATCTAAATCGCCATGGTTTACCCGGATGAAATCACATTTCAAATTTGTAATAGTTTCTACTAGAAGTATATTTCTTTAAAGATATTAGTTGCCTGGCTCATTAGTATTTGCATTGAAATGGAATTGCTCGAACCATATTTAGATTTGGCATGTAAATTTCCCTGCTCAAATTATCATTTGATTTGGTAGGGTATTATTTGGAAATCGTAATTACATTAGGAAAGATGATAGATGGATTTGTATTTCACTTAACACGATGATCACGTGGCTGGAATCTCATTTTTTGCATTATAATGGTTTTTATGTGGAAGTATATTTCTTTAAAGATAATAGTTGCCTGGCTTATTCGTATTTGCATTGAAATGGCATTGCTGGAACCGTATTTCAATTTAGCATGAAATTGCCCTGCTGAAATTATCATTTGATTTGGTAGGGTATTATCTGGAAATCATAATTACATTAGGAATGATGATCTCTGCATCTGTATTTCACTTAATATGGTGATCACCTAGCTAGAATCGCATTGGTTGCATTATAATGGTTTTTATTTGGAAGTATATTTCTTTAAAGATATTATGATCTACAAATTGATCTACATGCAGATCAGAGGTGAGGCTAGGAGAGCCTCACCTCCGAAACTAAAACACAATAAGCACTCAGATTCAATCAAAAGCTACCAGCACAATAGAAATGAAAGAGAGACAAGATTGACACCAACAAGAATGATTGTATTATGAGGCATGGTGCCTTTTTATAACAATTACAAAAGGAGCACAATAAATGTTGCTCATTATTTAATACTAAGATATCTCTAATAATCTAAATACTAACTAATACATTCATGGGAATATAACCCAAATAATGCCTAAGACATGAAGGGGGAGTGTGGGCCTCCCATACAGATCATTCCTCCAGGTCTAAGTGGAAAGCATCCCTGCTTTCCTTCCTCCCAATCTAAGTTTGAAGCCATGCTTGCAATGATGAGAAACCACATGTAGAAGAGGTGCTGTTGTTGCAACTTGATGAAGGTCCTCATGATGTGTAGATGTTGAAAGATGCAAGTAAGTGGGGTTCCCATACAGTTTCTACTTAACATCTTGTGAAAATAAACTAGAGGGAGAGATCTGTGTGTAGATCTATGTATGTGTTTTAGAACTGTGTACCTCCTCTCTACGTGGTGGAGATCTATGCTGTAGATCTGTGTTTGCACTGGAAAATGAACTGATACTTAAACCCTAACAAGGGTGTGATATGGATTGATACAAAGCTTGAGGCTACCTCGAAAACCTATGAATGCCTTCTCTACAAACAAAACTTTGTGAAGTGCTGGAGAGTATTGATGAAGGAAATAGCAAAAATGGGACTTTGAAAGAGAACTAATATTGGAAGAGAACTAATACTGCTACAAAGTGAAACTTTGAACCAAAATTGTGAAACCACAGCTGTAGAGTACTGTTGAGTACATACTACTGAGAATCCCAAGAAGTGCTAACTAGAGAGGGAGTGGATCCTTGTGAACTGTTGGAGCGTGTTGAAGATGCCATGTTGAACCAAATGAGTTTCTGCATAACGTTGAAGAGGCCATGTTGATGATGGATTGCTGAAAAGATGAGAAATGTGCTTTTGACTAATGTTGAATATGCCATGTTGAAGATGGGAGTGTGAGTGTGAAATAGACAGGGTGGAAGGCCAATGCCATAGTGTGCTCAAAGCCACTGCCATTAAAAAAAAAGATGCTCTTCTTTGTGGTGATATTGCAATTTGTATCACAGCTGCTCCTCAACTCGGCCTTGCATACATGCTTATGTTCATGGTAGCCATCTAAATTCACATTGAACCATTCGTTTGAATCGGTCATTGCTTAAGACTATAGTACTTGGTTAACTCTATTGTTTCTGCACTGAATACCCACCCTTGCTCCTTGTATGAAAGTCGTAAATAGGGTTATGCTACCAGAAGAGCAAAGATCGTAGTATACACGACCTCTCGCAACGTGCCATTCACCTTGCTTTCCCTAATCGTGTGAGGTGATCATGTCGGCATGCGAAAAACTGAGCAGGAACAAAGTGAAGCAAGAAAAAAAAAACCAATACAGAACATGAATATTGTGAGCCATTCTGATCTCATCGGAGTTCGAGGGAAGGCGTGAGATGATGAGTGCGTAGGAGTTATGGGCTGTTGGGGGAAAAGGTTGCAGCTGCTAGAGTGAAGGAGTTGGGCGTTAAGGGGTATGGAGGCAGCATGCATGTGGCTTCCTGAACATGTGGATATGGTAGTGTGAGATGGCAGTGAGCGTGGGCTGAGAATGCATGGATAGGGCAGTGAATATGGTAGTGAAGGTGCCTACGTGAGTATTGATGAGGATGGATGCGTGAATGCAGGTGTGGAGCATTTAGGGTTTGCAGAAAGGGAAAAGTGGATGCTTTATGGGTGAATGGGGGCATGATGGCTGTGGGAGTGAAATGCGAGGAATGGTAAGCATTGGCAGGTAAGGATCTAGGGTGCAGCAGGTGGCAAGTGAATGGGGAGCTGGGTTGGCCTGAGTGTGGAGAATGGATAGGTGGCTGTGCATTGTAGAGAGCAGCGTGAGTGCTCAGTAAGAGGAGAAAGGAGTGTGTTCCTGGGAATGGGAGAGCTGGGACAACGTGATAAAAAAATGCAGTGGGGATGAAAGATGGCAGCTTGGAGAATGGGGAGTTAGAGAGGGAGGTCTAGAGCTGTAATGTGCAGAGCGTGAAGTTTGAAGAATGCTGAGAGTGAAAGGTGCTGGGCATTAATGGAGAAGGGCATGAATGCATTGAAGGAGCCAGTGGGGGGGGATTAATGCTATAGGTGATGGCAGTATTAGTGCAGATGTGGTGCTGCATGGATAAGGAGGCTAGCGTGCAAGGAAATAGCTAAGCATGAGAGGAAATAGCTGGGTGTTTTTAGGTAGACAGCGTGGGAGAATAAATGATGGAGCTGATTGTGCGTGATAGCTATTGCAAAAAGAGGGAATAAGTTATGTGTGCAGCTGTGTGAAAGCTGAGGTGAGATCCTATGCAAAAGCGTGAAGGCAGCGTGGATGGCAGAGAATGTGGGAATGTGGATGCACAGGAAGAATGCAGAGCGTGGAAATGAAAATAAATAAATAAAATGGACTGAAGCAGCAGCGTGGGAATATGCGTGAATGCTTGAGTGATGGGATGAGTGGAGAAGTGTTGGAGATGATGAGAACGTGGAGGGGAATGGAAGATAGCTACTGTGTTAAGTATGAAAATCAAGGAAGATCTATCCCGTAACGACGTAACAACAATGCAGACATGAACAAAGGCCCAAGGGTTTTTTGAAAACAATGCAGACATGAACAAAGGCCCAAGGGTTTTTTGTTTTCAGAATACTAGCAGCATAAAATAAGAAAATGAATGACCCAAGAAAAAAGTACCTAATCAACAAAAATATGAATGACCAGCTTTGAAAATGAAAATGACCAGGTAGAGGAGCAAACTGATATGATACCAATTGATCTAAATGTAGATCAGAGGTGAGGCTAGGAGAGCCTCACCTCCGAAACTAAAACACAATAAGCACTCAGGCTCAATCAACAACTACTAACACAATAGAAATGAAAGAGAGACAAGCTTGACACCAACAAGAATGATTGTATTATGAGGCAGGGTGCCTATTTATAACAATTACAAAAGAAGCACAATAAATCCTGCTCATTATTTAATACTAAGATATCTCAAATAATCTAAATAATAACTAATACATTCGTGGGAATAGAACCCAAATAGTACCTAATACATGAAGGGGCAATGTGGTCCCCCATACAGATCATATTAGTTACCTTGTGTGTTCATATTTGCATTGAAATGGAATTGCTGGAACGATATTTCAACTTAGCATGCAAATTTTCTCTACTGGAATTATCATTGGATTTGGTAGGGTATTATTTGAGATCATAATGGCACTTGATATAGTATTCCTTGAAATCGTATCCCTGTGCAAAGTCCTTTTGTTATTGCTGGAATTGAAAGTTCGTTTGATAAGTCAGTTATAGTTATAATAGATCTCTCTATTTGTATTTGAATGTTAGTAAGAATGTTGAACATTTACATATATATATAAATAGACCTCTATACTTATTTTAGATATAGGGTTGAAGATCTTGAAAATGCGCTCTATGAGAGAGGCATTGAGAAAAACGGTGAGTTGCAATAACTGAGTTTGCATGATGTGACCTTCTATTGATTAATAGAATAAATTGTGACTCTTCTTTGTGGACGTAACCCATGGATATTGGTGAACCACTTATATATGGTATTCGTCTTATGTGTAATTGTGTTACTCCTGTACAAGTGTATGTTTTTTTTAAGTAATTCTTTGGTAAAGGATAATCCATGATTATGCATGTTATTCCTACGATGATCATATAAAGGTATTTAAAGTTTGACAAGCACAAGAAATTTCACCCCTAATGGTTAAATAATTCATGAATATGTCCAAAGTAATTATGGTAAGATTCAGATTATGAGTTGATGTTTTAGAGGGTTTTGATTGCCTTATATAGTCATCATCTATGTTGAAGCAATTTACTATCATAGTATATAGTTGCAATGTCCCCTTACATATAATTGTCTCAAGAGAGATATAAGGAGTTGCATGGATACTTCTTAATATAATAAGTAGATTGAATTCTAGAAGAGTTGGAAGTATTGACTAAGACCCTTACACAAATAATCAAGGCTAATAATAATGACGAAAATAAATGATTAAATGCATGATAGTTTTTTCCTTTTAATTAAACGTTTTCTTTTTATCGATGAAAGAATGGTAGACCTTTTTGTTCTTATTTTAAATAATTTTATGGTGTAAATATTAAATGGAAGAAAATTTTGAAATTCACCATAATACTAACTCAGTAAATTTCGGTGTGTGACAGCTCTAGAGATTGATTCTCTTTTCAATTTTTGCAATGAGCCAATGCCAGTATTTTGATTTGTAAGAGTTTGGATTAAGTTTAAAACCTAAGTTCTTGAGGCCTTCATCAATAGTTCTTAAGCCAAAGGGAAAAAGATTAGTGTACCTTTGAATTCCACCTCTTCCATATTGATGGCGAAGGGAATGGATTTTTTAGCATTAACGATCGTTCATGTGCCTTTTCAGAAGAGCTCTAGAATTTCAAAGAGTTTCTCAGCGTCTCTCACCAATCCATCGCAGAATATGAGGATGTTGTCCACAAAGAGAAGAAGAGTGATTTTGAGGGTGTTTAAGATGGCTATTCCTGAGAAGGTGCCCCATATTTTGGGGTCTAGGATTGCCCTGCTAAGACCTTCAAATACCAATAAAAAGAGAAGAGGTGAGAGGGGACATCCTTGTTGGAGTCCTCTCTCAGCAAAAAAAAATGGGGAATCCAAGCCCTTAATTAGGACAACAAAAGATGTTGTGATGTAGATCATCACCCATTTGATAAATGGGTAGTTAAAGCCAAGGTGTGTCATGAGTATTTGTAAGTACATCCAACTAACTCTATCAAACTCCTTTGAGAGGTCAATCTTGATTACAACACCTTTAAGCTTCTTAGTCTTGATGAAGTGGAGTTTTTCCTGAGCAACACCAATGGCCTCATGAATTTTTTGACCCTCGAAAAAGATGAATTGTTTATTTGAAAGAATTTTTGACAAAACCTTTTTCAGTTTGCGAGTAATGATATTTGCTACCACTTTGTAAGTGATGCTATAGAGAGATATTCGTCTATAGTATTCCATCTCTCTGGGGTGATCTTATTTCGGAATGAGAGCTAAGAAATTAGAATTTAGGGGGGATGCATAAATCCTTTAGTCCTACATTCATCGATCAACTGTATGAGATCAGGACCAATGATGTCAAAAAGGGCTAGAAAGAATTCAATGGTCCATCCATGTGGACCTGGAATTTTATCTTTCTAGAAACTGTGGAGAGTTTCTTTAAGTTCATCTTCCGAGATTTCTTCCATGGGTCCCTCGTTATCTTCTTCAGTGATGACACCATGAAAGAATTTGGATATGAGAATTACTTCAGTCATTCTAACCCTATTGTCTGCTTTGAATAAGGATTTGAAGTGGGAGGTCCCCAGGTTTTCTAGTCCTTCGAAAGAGGTGACTTATTCATTATTTCCATTTTTCAGTCCCCAGATGGTGTTCTTCATTTTCCGACCTTTTGCAAAATCCTGGAAGAACTTTGTGTTTTCATCCCCTCAATCCATCTAGATTTCTCTCCTCTTCAGTATCCATATATCCTCCTTCTCTTTTAACACTTTTCTTCCTCTAGATTCCAGCTAACCAAGTTGTGCCTTGGTATATTGAGAGAGAAAACCCCCACCTTCTGAATTCTGAATGTGCCTTATATCTCATTTGAGAAGTTTGATTTCCTCCTCATCCCTTTATTTTTTTTGTAAGACCCATTCCTAAAATTTCTTCTTGACCTGAGAAAGGTTTTGAGAAAAATGTAGGGCTCCATGGACACCATCTTCTGGGGTAAAGGGCCTCCAGTTTGACTGAATAATTTGTACAACCTCCTCCTCTTTTATCCAAGCATAACATAATTTGGAAGGGCTGGGTGGTTTTTGATCCTCATTCAATACTTCAAGACAAATTGGGTGTTGATTCAATTAACCTACCAAATCCACCCATTTCCTCATTATCAGATTTTGATCCAGGAGGTTTTTTGCAATTAAAAAGCAATCAAGCCTCTTTTCTATTCTACTTTCTCCAATTCACCTATTGGTCCACGTGGGTTTTAGTTTTATAGGATCAATATCAATAATTTGACCTTCCCAAAATTTTAGTTAGAAGAAAGTTGTAAGAGGGTCTACTCTTGCTACGGGACCTTAGATTTCATGTGTATCCAGAGTGAAGTTCAAGTCACCTGCTATAATGATTTTGTTGGACTTGAGGAAATATTTTCTGCAAAAAGTGTCCCAGAAGGGGACCCTGTCTTCATTATGGCTGTATAAATTGAGGACTATGAAGTGTTTTGTCTAAGTTGGAAAAATAGGCTTCCAAGCCAAGGCCAGAAAATAACCCCTACGAATTTCAAATCTTTACTTTTTTTGGGTTCCATCCAACTCCTAGACCCCATGATAGTTCTCTTATGTCTTGAGCAAAGAATTATAACTACTTACAAGTAGCATTCAATAGGTTTGTAACTACCTCTTATGAACCTAGGGTTTCTTGGAGCAATAGAATATCAGGTTGATGAATCGTGACCAGCCTCTTGAGTGAATTTTTGGGGGGGGAACTTGTCAAACGCCCGCAATTCAGGGCACAATTTTCATTGGGAAACCCCCTCTTGGCATTTCATCACTCTAAGTGCACCTAAAATATACTTTTCAGAAAGATCCTTCAGTGCACAATGTTGTGGTAAGGAAAGATGGGAAGGTCTCTCTCTGCCTTTCCCTTTCAAAATGGCTTATGGATGTTTCCCCAATCGAGGAGGATGAGAGGATGCTTTTGAATGTTCAGGGATGTCCCGAGATCTCAAGTGGAAATGAATGGTTAGGGTTATAGTGGAGGATGCCCAATCTTAGGAGAGTGCAGAGGATGGTGCAGGAAGTTGGAAGGGGTTTGGGGTATGGGGAGTAGAGGTTACAGTGGTCTGGAACTGAGAAAAGGGGGGGAGTGGGTTAGAGGGTGAATAGGTAGGGGGGAGGAAACAGAGAAAATATTATGCTCAAAATTTAATGAAGAAAAACTAGACTCCAAAGAGATAATATGGAGGGTGAGATCCAACATCTTACATGGAGTGTTCGATGTTTCCACCGTGGCCAGCTACTCAAGTTGTTCCTCCACTTCCTACGATTATGGATGCATTGCGGGGTCTAGTGGATGAAGATGTTATGTTATTCTATCTTCAACCAGCTCTGTGAAGTCATTTTCCGCCTGATTTTGTGATTGTCACTCAGTTTTGTAAACCTACTCTAGTCGCCCAACCTTGGGAAGCCCTTCCCTTGAGCTGGGGTCACTTTGCACCACCATTTGTGTCTTTGGTCGATCTGTCACCTTGTTGAATTATTGATGACAGTCCTTTTCCATGTGAGCGTAAGCGTGGAATCTGCAGCACTGAAAAGGTATTCCTTCATAGTCGAGCATATGCCCTCTTTGATCTTGGCCCCAAATTAGGTTTAGTTCTTCTCGGAGGATCATTCTAATTTTACAAAAACCAAGATACAGGCCACAAACATCCTCCTAGTGTGAATGTAGGACATATTAACATTTATAAAAACCCCTAGGGAATTTCCTATATCCCTAAAGGAGTCCCAGTTCCAAGATTCCCATGGATGCCCCATAAGTCGTATCCATACAAGGATGTCATCCATCCTTTCGCTTTTGGCATCAAACATGGGTGTCCAACTTTTGAAGAGGATAGTGGTGGAGCCAAGGCTCCAGTGATTCTAGATGATGTGGAACACATCCTCCTTACTTTTGAATTTAAAAATAAACCAACCGCGAGCCAGAACCATTATGTGCTACATATAATCAATTATCGAGCTGTCCAATTCTTTTTCACCCAAATTTCCATCCCTTCGAGACTGGGGTTTTTCCTCTTTCTCTTCCAACCATTGTCATTTCTTCCATTTCAAATGATTGGGATACAAATACATTTACCCCACATACCAAATTGAGGGTTTCCTTTGAGTTCTTTAAGCATTTGTTCCATCACCCTTGCTAGCTTGTGCCGCCCGAGGAACCCTAGTTACTTTTGGTTCCATATCTGCTCCCCCTAGAATCTTTGTCCAAAGATGGATCAATGGGGTTTCCTTGTTGGTTTAAGGGTTTTAGAAAATAATCAAAAAAAAATTATGTGTTATATACTGTGAGGTCCTCGAATGGATCCATAGGCAGAGAGATGACGTCCAGACCATATGAAAAGGGAAACCCAACTTCCAGAATCTCAAGGCCAATATTATAATGGGGCTTAGTCTAGATTGATTTTGAAATATGTGGTTCAACCTATAGAGCCGAGTGGATGATCATTGATTCAACCTACATGGGAAACCATAAGTAAGTTTGGGGCTACGAAGAAAATAGGGAGTATGAAAAACCCCCTAGTTCTAGGGCTAGTGGTCTAGATGATAGGGAGAACGTCAATGTTGTTACATCTATCGCAGTGGTGTTAGCAGGCTCCCTAGGGTTTCCTCCGGTCGCCATGTCCTCCCGAAAAGAGTGATATTCCAAAGCTGTCATGCCAGAAACGGTTTGGGTATAACACTTCATCCAGTTAGAAGTTGGTGTTGGTGACCACTTATCCAAAGGTGTTGAGAAAATAGGTATACCGTTTAAATGATCTGTGGTGTATTCCACTTCATCTATGTTGTGATAGGTCATGTGGTCATATAGACATACACTTGACTGACCCAGCTGATGTGGTGGTGGAAGGTGAAGCCCTTGGAATGGCTGCAGCTGCAACCCCTCAATCCTGTGAAGACTTCATAAAACATTCTCTATTGTTGCCTGATCCTTCCTCTGAATTCATATCCCAAATATCGATGTGTATCATAAAGTTTAAATTAAGAATTTAATTTGATATGGAGGATACAATTAAGATATAAAAGTTTATGGTAGGTAGCTTTCTCTTACATTCTTCTCAAGGTAGATACTAATATTCCTCAGGAACGTCGTCCTCTGCTTCACAGCCATCTGAGAACCTTCTAGGGTTTTTGGGCTCCTGCAAAGTCTTTGACCTATTTCTCATCATACTTCCCCTGTCCCTCCCTATTTTCCATCTTTGAGTAGTCCTCATGGCCTTAGTATGGGGAGGGGCAGACGTCCCCTCCCATTTGGAAATCCCCCTCCATTCTGACTCGCCACGTTCAACATGAAAATCCTCCTCTCTGAGGAATGGCTCTGAAGATATCCCCGTCCTTGACACGATTCAACCTCATTCTACCACGGATTTTCACCAGGAATCACAACCAAAAGGCGGTACTCCAGGAACCAGTACATGCAGAGCACGCTCAGTGGCGAGACCAAGTCTAACTCTTCCTCCAAAGAGAATAAATGCTCAATATCAATATCTTTGGGATCATTCCCTCATCTGTAAATTCATTGGCATCTTGCCCACTAAGCAAGCCCTGAAGGGATGGATATGGCATGAAATGGAAGCCAAAATTCCACTATGATCTACAGATTGGATCCAAAGGTTTTTTACCATCATATTCCATCATATGGAAGATGAAGCAAGGGTGGAAAATGAAGGTCCCTATTTCTTCAACTCAGCTGGTCTATATTTGAAAAAATGGACCAAAAGATTTTTCCTAGAGAAAGAGGACTTCACCTGGGATCCGGTTTGGATCAGAATGTATTCCCTCCCACATAAATACTGGGATGAAAAAACTATGAAGGACATTAGAAACACCCTGGATGCGTATGTCGGATCCGTTGATCAAAAAAAGATAAAAAAATACACATCATACGTGTGAATCTTTGTTTATATGCATATTGTGAAGGCTCTACCAGATGCGGTAAGCTTCTCCCTTGAATATTCTAAATGGGTCCATCCTCTGTATTATGAGAATGTTCCTTCCAGATTCCGCAAATGTCATGAGCATGGACATCCATTCCGAGATTTCCCCCTAAATAATCCCACCAAAGACGACCTTAAGAAGGAGAATACAGATGTTGATGGCTTCCAAAGATCTGGAAAATCAAAATGACATGGCCGCAAACCTTCCCAATAAAAGAACAAAGATGATATCCATACAACAAGTAACAACTTTGAATCCCTGGAGGGTCATTCGAAGGATCTAGTCGGAGGCCTCAAGAATAAAGCAACATCCCCAGAGTATATCCCAACAAAGACCCAAGATCCAGCCTAGCCAAGCAATCTGGAAGCCCATCTTGCTCAGGAAAAACCTGTCGAATCGGCTATTATACAAGGTACCTCTTCCGCCCCAAAGGACTATCCTCTTTTTCAATATTTGGACTCTATTATTGATATCACTATGGATGAAGAAATGACTGAGCTGGATATAGGATATCTTGATCTCAGTGGGATGGAAGACGCTTGTACAAGAAAAGCCTTTAGATCCATTCTGCCCAGCCAAATTTAGCTCCTCAAAGAAGCCCTAACCAAATCCAAAGCTCACCATAAACTTGGAGTTCATAACCTTCCTAAAAAAGATAAGCAAAAACTTCTGAATGATCTCAAAAAGAGAGGATGGAAATCTGATCTGCAAAGGATAACTCTGCTACGTACTCAGTTGGTGGAATGAGGGCAATATGCCCAGCTAACGGAATCCTTCCCCTCTCTCACCCCTAGTTCTCAATGAATATTATCTCTTGGAATTTAAGAGGAGTTAATGGTCCCTCCAAACGCCGCATGATGAAATGGAAAATCCAATCCGATATTCCCTCTGTCCTTTTTGTTTAAGAAACCAAATGCACTTTTGAAACTCTCGACCTTCTCATGTCCAAAATATGGAAAGGTTTCCAATGTTTTTCTATCGATGCCAATGGAGCTACTGACAGCATCGCCATATCCTAGAACCCCTCTTTTATTTCGCTTGAAAATTATGCAACCACTACCCATGCCATCTCTGCCTCCTTCCACATCCTTGGCTCGACCATCCACGGTCACCTCCTGAATGTTTACACCTCCCAACTCCCTACTTTGAAGACCCAACTCCTAGACTTTCTGGATTCGTTCACATCGCAACATAGTGACTCCCCTCTCATCACTGGGGGAGATTTCAACATGATCACTACCCTTGATGAAAACAAAGGATGACTTAGGTCCCTATCTACAAAATACCAACTATTCAAAGCCTTCATTTCCAACAACAGACTGGTGGACATGCAAGCCTCTTCCAGATTATTCACTTTTAACAACAGAAGAGGAAGAGACCATCAAATTTCCAAACGTCTAGATCACTTCTTGGTCTCGAAAAAACTCATACATGATGGAGGAATTATTGCTTCCTCTATTACCCCGATGACTGGTTCGGATCATTGGCCTATCGACTTAACATGGCAAAGTTTGGGAACTCATGTCCATAGCTCCTTCAGATTCGATAAATTTCGGGTATCTCATCTCGCCTTCATGGACACTATCAGTACCTGGTGGAATGAGATGTGCATTGTAGGAAACTCTAAAATGGTCGTTCTTCAACAAAAACTCAAATTACTCCGGGCCAACCTCAAGCAATGGAACTACACTACCTTCGGTGACATCTTCAAGGACAAAGAAATGATTGAAGAGGAACTCGACTCCCTCCAACATACCATCATGGTTCATGGGATCTCCAAAGCTCACAAGCCTAAGGAAAAGGACCTCGTGGATAGTCTTAACCAACATTTTCAACAGGAAGAAATCTTGTGGAAGCAAAAATCAAGGGTAACATGGCTAAAGGAGGGAGAACACAATACCTCTTTCTTTTATTGCGTTACTCTCTAGCACACAATGCATAATCGCATCACCAAGCTCAAGAAAGATTCTAGACAGGTCCTAGAAGATCATGATGACATTGAACAGGAACTCACATGCTTCTTCCAATATCTCCTCACGGAACCTCCTGCTTCCAGATCAAATTCCATTTTCTGGGTCACACATCACATGCCCTCCATCATTACTGTTGAGCACAATGCCTCACTAATGCATCCCATCTCCCTTCAGGAAGACGAAACTGTTGTCAATCGGATGGATGAAGGTAAATCTCCTAGTCCAAATGGCTTCACCATCAATTTCTTCCATCACTACTGGGATTTTCTAAAGTTCGAAGTGTTGGAGGTAGTGGAAGTGTCTAGACAAAAGTAATGGGTGTTTCTTGCACTCAACACCACCCACCTCTACTTGGTGCCTAAAGATAAAGGAGCCTCTCACCCTGGTAAGTTTAGGCCCATTTCTCTCTACAATGTCATTTATAAAGTCATCTCCAAAGTAGTTTCAAATCGCCTCAAACCCCTTCTGCCTCTGCTCATCTCCCCAAAACAAACGGGCTATGTTTAAGGGAGACAAATCCTAGATGGTATAATCCTTGCTCATGAAATCACTCACTCCCTCAAATTCAACCGCTCTCCCGGGATGCTTCTAAAGCTATATCTCTCTAAATCCTTTGATAAGATCAGCTGGGATTTCATCAGGAAAATGTTGCTTGCCTTTGGATTTAGCCACAAATGGACTCGTTGGGTCTCTTCCCTCTTCTCCTCAGTTTTGTTTTCTATCCTTGTCAATTGTTCTCCCTCCTCCACCTTTACCCCCTCTCGCAGCATCTGTCGAGGTGACCCCGTTTCTCCATTCCTTTTTATCCTCATGGCAGAAGGATTGGGAAGAATGTTACATGCAGCGGTTGCTTCTGGTTCCTTGCGCGGGCTATCGCTCCATGGAGGGTGTTAGCACTCAAAATGTGCTAAGCTTTAAAGAAAATATTTTATGAAGGAAAGGGTTTGCAGGATCAGAATGATTCCTGAAAGGAATCCAAAACTCCCAAGTCGCGCCCCCAAGGTAAGCAATCAGAGCTAGAGGCGGCGGATTTGGCAAAAGGAGAAAGAATATTTAGAGATCCAGTCTTCTAGGGTGATTGGGGGACTAAAGGGAGGCCAATAGGCTGGCAGCAGATAGAGGTGTGTAGGAACAAAATGGATTAAGTTTCCCTAGAGATCTGCGGCCTTGAACCTTTGGCGCAAAAATTAAATCTGAATGTTACAAAGGCATAGGAGGTGTTAACCTATGGGAAAAGTATGGAACAAATCAATGGTGTAGATGAACGAGAACATAGATCTACGGCGAGAAAGGGATAGCGCTAATCTAGCATGCGCAAAGAAAGGTCGCGTTCAAAATCACCGCGGGTGGATTAAATGCTACACTTTTTGCAACGACGCAGATCTAACGGGGATGGATCAACGATCCAGGACAGTGGTGGTGATTTTTATCGCCGGCAGGTTAAGCAAGCCCAAAATCGTTGCAGTCGCCAGGGACATTTCATCCAATAGTAAGATTTGGAGCTATGTGCGGAAAAATGGAAAGCCACGGAAGCAGAAAAGCTTCCATCCTAATCCAATCACTAGTTTCCACATGAGAAAGGACATCTCCACCAGAGATCAATGATGCCCACATGGGCTAAGCCACCTCAGCGACGTCAGGGGTCCTTTCTGTGTGATCCGAAATGCACAGTCGAACATGCATTGCATCAGTCCTATCCTTAGTCATCATGATGAATCATTTGGAAGGCCTACGTCAGAGAATCATGACAGCATAATTCGCATGGAGACGTCGTCGTTATCGGTCATTATAAGCCTAATTCTCTAGACCTGTAGCTTACGTCAAAATCTAAAGGGTGGTGAGTTCATCTGTTTGGTTATTCTGCAGATAGTATCGGAAACATGAAAAGAGATCAAGGAGCCGAGATAATATTTGCACCAGAACATGTACTGTCCAAGATGGTGGGAAAGCATGTTCCTCCACCTCCTATGGTTTCTGACCAGGTGGAGGACAGTTCTGTCGACAAACCAAAAGAGCCCAGGACATAATAGGAGTGTTGGGGATTTCAGTAGCGGAAAGGAGGGGAAGAAGCCCATGAAGAAGATGAGCGGAGAACCCCCCAGGATGAAGACATAATCTAGAACTTAATCCTCCCAACTGAAGAGGTGCTCCATTTTTCCCCACCAAAGGAAACCCAAACAAATGCTTCTTTCAACGCAGATGATTTCCTTGACTGGTATGATCAGGTGAGAGCTCAGAAATAAGGTGATGGTATTCTTCTGTCCCTTACATCTCTCAATCCGACAATTCAGTTTTGGCTACACAAGTGTACTCCTGGTCTCCAATTTTTTAAGACACTTAGATGGCCTGCAAGCCCATTTTTTTGGAAGAACAGTGTGGCAATGGCAGGTTAAGAGCTCAAAGACATCAGCTAAGGAACCGGCGAACGATGGAGGCAGCAAGCTGAAGCTATCAATTTTCTATTTTTTTTTTGTTAAACTAGTTAGTCATATAATAAAATAGGCCAGTGAATGTAAAAAGTGGTTAGGCCTATACCGCATGTTTCTATTTTGAAGTTGTAACGGCGAATGCGCGTTGATGAGTTGTCAATTAGATGTCCAGTAAGTAGCAACTGTTTTTTTTTCAGAGAAGAGCCGAGCCTAGAGCTCAAGGGGCATCTATAAATTCATTGTAATTGAAGATAGAAGGGTTGAAAATTCTTGTTGAAAACTTTTATGGGAATTTTGTGTATTGTTATGTAAGACATTTTCGAGCTATATTTTGAATAAAAATTGCAAAGCCGAGCTGATGTTTTCCAGGGATTCTTGTGTAACTGGTCTTGTAGTTTGTTTTTCTTCTTCTATGTTACTTGTGTATCTCTCATTGTTAATTCCATTCTGTAACATTCTTCAATACTTGGTGCAGTGTGATAGTTAAGTAGAATTCATAGAAGTATGCTCCGCTTATCTTTTTCCAAGTATTTCACCATTACTTTCTTTGTTAAAGTTGATGTAGGATTCATTATTATATGCCTTACGTCAATGGGTTGTTTCTTTCTCCTCTGTTTCACCAATTAAATCCACTTTGACTATGAGCTGTTTACTATCTTGCCCCTGTTTTAATGCATTTGTGAAGCCCTCGTGAATAAATTTTTAGAGTTTTGTCTAACGTGACTCCATTTCCCAAAGTAGAAATTCATATGTTTCAGCCAAACGACGTTCAAACCATTTTGTTTCCAGCAGAAATCGGATCTTCTGTGTGTTGTAATTGAATATTTTTAATGATGAATGCTGGTGTATATTTTCATTGTTGACACCTTTGATTATTCCAGTCTTTCATATATATGTAGAGAGATCCCTCTTAGACTAAGCTGGGTCAGTAGCTCAAGTCTAAATATTGGTTCGTGGTTACCCCGAATTGTCTTCTCCACAACCTTGGGGGTTAATTTGGGTGTTAACAAATTGGCGTCATTGTCGGGGAGTGTGATTGTTTTATTATCCCTGGAAGAATGACAAACGATTCTGAAAATTCAAAGAGAAGAGAGATCCCTGTGGGCGAACAGAGATTTCCAAATTTCTAGAGGGTTGTGCAATTTTTCCCTGGTGACTCCACTCGTAAGGATCCACATTCAAGAAAGACTCCACTGGGGAAGATCGGCGAGCCAAGTTCATTTCTGAAGAAATCTCAAACAAAGGCATCCTGGCCTCAAGAAAAAGCCATATGAGAGGTAATCCTGTTTCCAAAATTTTGTTAAGTGTGGAAAATCTAGAAATATTACTTAGACATAAGACTGGAAAGGATAAAGCTAATACTTCTAGCCTTAAAAGAATTGGGTCTAAAGAAGAGTTACCTATTTTACAAGAATTGTATATAGAGATAGATATCGGGAAGCCTTTGCCAAGATCAAGATCCGAGTCTTATCTAAGCCTAGGTGAAGAAGGTCTAAATGCCCCTGAATCCTATTTGTTAGATCCTGTCTGGCTTCAGTTGAAAAATATTATTAAAGCGGAAAGAGCTATAGCTGGTTCTCAGATCCCTCAATCCCATTCCACAATTCTTGTAGGTAATTTTTCCCAGAATATCCATCCCCAAGCTCAAAATCCACCTAGACCCGTGGCTACTAGATTCGCACCATTGGCCTTACCAGCTATTTTGCATGACCTCCCTCAGAACTACGCCCAAAGAATTGTCTCTTATGATGGAGATGGAGGTTTTTCTGCTAAGTAGCATGTAGATAGATTTGAATATTTTATTGATTTGGAGGAAGTAGACCATGATGATGTTAAGATGAGGTTGTTTGCTCAGAGTCTATTTGGAGAACACAAGAAATGGTTTAGACAGTTGCAGAATTCTTCTATAAATGATTTTGCAGCCTTTAAGACCCTGTTCTTAGAGAGGTGGGAAAAGATAAGGAGCCCTGCCCTAGTCTTGTCCCAGTATAACCATTTGAAGAAAGGAGGTTTTGAATCAGTTCATGAGTTTTCTGCTAGGTTTACGAAAGCCTATAATTCTATTCCAAATGACCTAAGACCCTCAGTAGGCACTGCAAATCTCCACTACGCAGATTCCTTTGATGGAGACTTCTCATGCACATTAAGAGAGAGGAGATATGCCACCTTTCCTGCTATGCTGAAAGATGCAGTAGAGGTGGAATTCAACATGATGGCTTCGGAGAAAATGAAGGGAAAAATAGAATCAAAGAAAAAGAATCAAGAAAACCAAACCCCTTCCTCCTCCTCTTCTAGTGATGCCAAGTTTGATACTATGACGATAACCCTGGAAAAGCTGATGGATAGGTTAGCCATGGAAAATAAAACTCCTTCTAGGGAAGAGCCTGGAAATCAGATAAGAAATCCTAACTTTAGAAGGCCTCCCCCTCCAAGAAATCCAAGAAATCAGGAAGACCACCGGATGAGGCATCCCTTCCCTGAAAATTTGGTGGATGAGGAAGGATCTGAAGAGCCTGCTGGAGACCAAATCCATCTCTTTGACACCCTAGACCATGAAGTACATTTAACCCAAAGGGAGCATGACTTTTTCAACATGGGGAATGTTGGTAAAGTTGTTGAATTTGATTCTGAGTAGTACCAAATGGGTTACATGAATGTTGTAGATGATATCCAAAGAAAGATGAAGTTAAGAAGCAGGGAGATAACAATAAGCGAAGGGAAGTCTGCCTATATTCATCCCTCCAAGACGCAATAGAATACAGAGAAGCTAAAGGAAAAACAGCCATAGGTTACTGCACACAGAGCCTCAGAAGATAAGGGGCAACATTCTAAACAAGTTAGCCAACCCGAAGTCAGTAAAGTAGTGAAGCCAGCTTCAACTTTCAGTTTGAAGGTTGAACTATCCAAGGTGAAGATCTCTATCCCCTTAAACGAGCTGTTAAGAAACAGTGAATATAGGGAAGAGATAACTAGCCTGGTAAAAGGACAGACAGAGAGTATGCAGGACATGTTGGAACTAGCAGATGATGCCCCCACTATAATTTTTGGTTCCAAGCTAGAGGAACCAGATGATGAAGAAGTACCCCTCTTTTATTTGAGCTTGAATATTCATGGTAAATTGTTACACAATGCCCTGATAGATTTAGGGACCTCACACAACTTAATGCCAAAATCAGTGGTAGATCAGTTGGGATTAGAAGTTACTAGACCCTACAAGGACTTATATTCTTTTGATTCCAAAAAGGTACCATGTCTGGGTTTGATTAAAGATGTAGTAGTAACCCTAGCTCAAATCCCAACTAAGAGCATTATGATGGGTGTAATAGTGGCTGACGTGCCTGCTAAGTTCGGGATGTTGTTGTCAAGATCCTAGGCAAAAAAGCTAAAGGGAACTATGCAGATGGACCTATCTTATGCCACCATACCTTTTTTTGGGAGCAATAGAAAACTATATAGGGAAAAGAGGATGGCTTATGTGGTCAGCAGTCATGACAAACCCAAAAATCACCCTATATATGTTGTAGACACTAAGATTGGTTGCCCTATTTTCTTCAATGATGGTCCACACACTGATCTTGTACCTCTATTTCACCATGAGGTCAACAGAGATAAAGAATTTGCAGCAAGACATGAAGCCTCAGAGAGGCAAAAAAATGAGGAAGGACTGTGGAAGATGTACTTCGATGGATCACTGAGCAAGAATGGTGTTGGCGCAAGGGTCTGGATCATACCTCCCAACCAAGATTCCAGGGCCCTATCATACAAGATAACCTTTGAAAGTACTAATAATGTGGCAGAGTATGAATCTCTGCTCCTGGGAATGAGAGCTCTAAAGGATTTGGGATCCAAAAGGATACATGTTTCTGGAGATTCAGAGTTGGTGGTCAATCAAGTGAATGACAGTTATCAGGAAAAACATCCTAGGATGAGGGCCTATAGAAATTAAGTCTGGGACATGTTTGGGAACCTTTTCACTGAACACAAGATCTGAGTGATCCCAAGATTTGAAAATTAGGTGGCAGATGCTTTGGCCACCACTTCTAGTGGTTTCAAAACTCCTATTTTCTCTCAAGAAAAAAACAATGTAGAGGTGGTGAATAGGCCCTCTATTCCAAACAATGCTAAATACTGGCAAGTATTTGAAGATGATTTACAAATTAAATGATTTTTGGAATTGTCTGACGAGTTTGCTAATGTTTAGATTGACACTGAAAAATAAGAACATAGAAGGATTGATGGACGAGGAGCAATCAGAGGGGGAAGAAAGAGAAAGAGAAAGCAAACAATGGAAAAATGTGCTAGGGGTAAACGATATCATTCAATTAAATAATAATTACATCCCCAAGGGACTGATAACCCTAGAGAGGCTGTTTGACCAAAATGATGTAGCAAAAAACCTGAAGTTTGAGCCTCCCAGAGATGCGGTAGAAGACCAGAACTTGGGAACTAAAGAAGAGCCTCGGATGGTAAACCTGTCTAAGAAGCTGCATGCTAAAAACAAGGAGCAATATGTAGAGTTGATGAAAAAATATACTACTGCATTTGCGTGGAGTTATGAAGAACTAAAGGAATATGATACTTCTATAATACAATATTCCATTCCAATCAAACCGGGAGAAAAACCTTTCAAGCAGAAGTTAAGAAGGATAAACCCTAAACTAGTGCCTGTGATAGAAAAAGAGATCAGAAGATTATTTAATGCAAAAATCATTGTCACTTTGAGATTCTCTCAGTGGATAGAAAACCTGGTTCCTGTAAGGAAGAAGAATGGTGAAATTAGAATCTGTATAGATTTCAGAAAACTGAACAGAGCTTCACTAAAGGATAATTACCCCCTACCTAAAATGGAACATATCTTGGAAAAGCTAGTCGGGGAAGAAAGAATCTCTACTATGGATGGTTTCTCCGGATACAATCAAATCAAGGTCTGCCCTGAAGACCAAGAGAAGACCGCTTTTAGCACTCCTTGGGGTACTTTCATGTACACGAAGATGCGTTTTGGGATGATGAATGCAGGAGCTACTTTCCAACGAGCAATTTATATAGCATTCGTTGAAGAAAAGGACAAGTTTGTGGTTGTGTACATGGATGACATAACAATATATTCAAAATCTGATGAAGAGCATCTGAAGCATTTGGAACAAGTTTTTAAGAAATGTATAAAATATGTTATTTCCCTTAATCCTAAGAAATCACATTTTGCATTAGAATAAGCTAAGCTCTTGGGTCATATTATTTCCAAGGGAGGTATCAAGATTGATCCTGAAAGGGTTAGTGCCATTCAGAAAGTTGGAGAGCTAAGAAGCAAAAAGGAGGTGCAATCTTTCATCGGACAAGTGGGTTTTCTAAGAAGGTTTATTCCCAGTTTTGCAAAAATTATGATGAGCATGACAAATATGTTAAGAAAGGAAAATCAGGTAAAATGGACTAAGGAAGCAAGAGATTCATTTAAGGCAATTAAAAAGGCTATAACCGAAGCCCTGGTATTAGCCAGTCCAGATTTTTCTAAAGAGTTTTTGATTTTTTTCTATGCGTCGGAAGATACAGTGGTGGGGGTACTGTTACAGAAGAATGCCCAGAATGCTAAACAACCAATTGCTTTTTTCAGCAGGGTACTGAGAGATGCAGAACTAAAATACGATATCATGGAAAAGCAGGCCTATGCCTTAATGAAGTCACTAAAATATTTCAGGGTTTATATCCTCAATTCACACATCATTTCTCATGTCCCAAACAGTGCTTTGAAAAGCATCCTCACCCAAGCAGACCCAGAAGGAAGAAGAGCCAAACGGATTGTTGTATTGTTAGAATATGACTTGGAGATAAAACCCACCAAACTAGTAAGGGGGCAAGGGTTAGCCAAATTAATGACCAAGGCCAATTGTGACTCTTTGCAACTAAATTTCTTACAAGGATATTCACATCAGCTAGATTTAGGGGTGCAAGTGAGGCCAGAATTCTCTGCATCCTCTTGGTATGATGACATCGTGTATGTATTACAAAACTTACAAGCTCCTCTAGGGTTAAGCAAAAGCAGGGCCAGAGCTGTTAAACTAAAGGCTGCAAAGTACTGTATTATGAATCAATTCCTATATTGGAATGACCCTGGAGGTGTGCTATCGAATTGCTTGCTTGAGGAGGAGGCTAAAGACACAAAGGAGGAGTTTCACAAGGGAGACTATGGTGGACATCATTCCTGGAAGGTGACAATCAACAAAATCCTGAGGGTTGGTTTCTACTAGCCTACTATGTTTTCAAATGTATATAAAGTAACTGTTACCTGTCACCAATGTCATATTTTTGAAGGAAAAAGAAACGTAGTTTCATTACCCCTCCACCCTGTCATAGTAGAAGCACCCTTCCAACAATGGGGTTTATACTTCATTGGAGAAATAAATCCTAACTCCTCAGGGCAACATAGATGGATATTGACAGCTACTGACTATTTCACTAAGTGGATAGAAGCCATACCAACTAAGAATGCAACCGAAGGTGTTATCATGAATTTTATTAAAGACAATATCCTGTCAAGATTTGGGTGCCCTAAAAGAATAGTGACAGACAATGCACCAGCATTTTGTTCTAAGAAGATGATAAATTTTTGCCACAAATACCATATCATCCTAAGTCATTCCACAGCATACTATCCCCAGGGAAACGGACTAGCAGAGTCATCCAACAAAAGCCTAGTAAGAATCATCAAGAAGTTGTTGGAGGATAATAAGAGAGCTTGGCACACAAAACTGAAATATGCCCTGTGGGCTAATAGAATAAGTACACAGAGGGCCATTGGGATGTCCCCTTTCCAACTAGTATATGGAGCTGAGGTGGTTTTTTCGGCATCTCTAGGTTTGCCAGTCATGAGGTTGCTACAGGGGATAGAAGAACAACCAAACCACATGCAGAGAAGGGTAAGTCAGATAGTCAAGTTGAGTGAATTAAGAAGTAAAGCCTACGACAAAGTACAGGGGCACCAAGAAAATATAAAGAGTGCCTTTGATAGAAAATCAAAAGAAAATAAACATGGAAAATTCGACCATACATGGATGGGGCCATATATTATTGCAGCAAACCGAGGAGAAAATTCTTTTATCCTAGAGAACCAAGATGGGTCTTCCTGGTTAGGAGGTCTAGTCAATGGAAGGTTTTTGAGGCACTACCTGTCTTAGAGAAACCAGGTAACTCATGTACCATAAACTGTATATATTTTCATTTTTTACAGTTATTTTTGAAGTTCTAACGGAAAACCTAAAAGACTTGAAGCCCGAAGTGAAGGCCTTGAGGTCTAGAAGGAGAGCCAAGTTCTGTTGTTTTTCATCTCGTATGTTCAGCCTAGATATGAGGCAGGTACAGTTCCACTTTCATCTTATAGAATAATTTTTCAGTCAAAGGATTGGAATGTCGCCCAATGGATCAGGCACTTTGGTCTACGGAGTTCTTTGCTACCTCGCAGGGAGGATAGCATCCCCGGATGGAGCCAGTGGTTAGCACTCAAAATGTGTTGAGCTTCAAATAAAATATTTTATGAAGGAAAGGGTTTGCAGGATCGGAATGATTCCTCAAAGGAATCCAAAACTCCCAAGTTGCACCCCCAAGGTAGGCAATCAGATCTAGAGGCGGCGGATTTGGAAAAAGGAGAAAGAATATTCAGAGATCTAGTCTTCCAGGGTGATTGGAGGACTAAAGGCAGGCCAATAGGCCGGCAACAGACAGAGGTGTGTAGGACAGACACAAATTAAGTCACCCCAAAGATTTGTGGCCTTGAGCCTTTGGCACAAAAATTAAATATGATTGTTACAAAGGCGAAGGACGTGTTAACCTATGGGCAAAGTTCGGAACAAGTCAACTGTGTAGATCAACGGGAACATAGATCTATGGAAAGAAAGGGATAGTGCTAATCTGACATGTGCAAAGAAATGTCATGTTCAAAATCACCATGGGTGGATTAAACGTTGCGCTCTTTGCAATGGTGTAGATCTAATGGGGATGGATCAACGATCCAGGAAAGCGGCAGTGATTTTTATCACCGGCAGGTTAAGCAAGCCCAAAATCACCATGGTCGGCAAGGATGATTCATCAAACAATCAGATTTGGAGCTATGTGCGAAAAAATGGAAAGCCACAGAAGCAAAAAAGCTACGATCCTAATCCAATCACTAGTTTCCACACGAGAAAGGACATCTCCACCAGAGATCAATGATGGCCACATGGGCTAAGCCACCTCAGCGTTGTTAGGGGTCCTTTCTGTGTGATCTGAAATGAAAAATTGAACATGCATTACATCAGTACTATCCTCAGTCATCATGAAAAATAATTTGGAAGGTCTAAGTCCAAGAATCATGACAGCATAATTCGCTGGACCTGCATCTTACGTCGAATTCTAAAGGGTGGTGAGTTCATCTGTTTGGTTTTTCTGCAAACAATATCGGAAACATGGAAAGAGATCAAGGAGCCGATGTAATATCCTGAATTTTGGACTGACTATTTTTATGATGTTATATTGGGCTACGGCCCCAGCAAATATGTTTATTCTTAGGATGGGGCATAAGCCCTAGCAGCTATGACTTATTCTTTTATATTGACTTATTGAGCATGGACCCTGACTGAATCCTTTATTTGAATGTATATTGGGCAAGGAGGCCGTAATGTTTTGGTGATGTGTTTCTAATTAGATATGGGTACAAACCCTAATTTACTGAGATGATCTTGTGTTACTTATTGTGCAGAGTTATGACTTCTACATGATTGATCTATGAGTGTGTTGAGCATGGACTCAAAAGCACACATATTACATACGTACTAGGAAAAAGCCCCGATGTACCTAGAAGAATGTTTATCTACTTGGAGTAAGCCCTGTGGTACATTGAGTGTTGGGCATAAGCCCTGGAGCACTCCAAGCTTGATAAATGAATACCAGATTCGAGGAAACGTAAATATTCTAGATGTGCCTCACAACCACATTCTAACACTAGTGTTGAGCAGAGGCTTTGGAATTGCACTAGAGTAACACCCATGTGAGAGTGTTGAGTTAAAAGGCTCTGAAGAGCACTCGGGGTTACAGAATCTCAAAGTGTTGAGTCGGAAAGACTCTGAAGAGAACTTTTATCACATCTATTTAATTTGGTTAAATGATTCATCTTTTATATATCATCACCTACTGTGGGAGCTACCATGTTAAACGAGAGAATCTGACATGCAAGAGAGAGACTAGAGGTGCCTATCCAAGCCACCGAAAGACTGTCCAAAGAACTGGACCCTATCCCTAATTTGTTAAACAAAAGTATCTTGTGAAGAAACAAGATTTATTATTATTATTATTATTATTAAGAATTTAATTAAATAGTGATGTGATTAATTATTTATAAAAGACTTTTTTTTACAAGCACATAGTTGTGCTTAATGAAGTGCCACTTTATTTTGAAATATTAATGAATTATTAATATTTAGTGGGAAGCCACCCTGGAAAGCAGTATTAATAGTACATCAATACTTGGGTAAAGAAATTAATATTATGACAATTATGATTATTACTACCATTATTTATTATTAATATAAATAATGTATTAACAATTGAGTGGAGGTATAATTATTATAATAACTAGTGTTATTATAATTGTTATGAAAAGTCTAAATTAATCACTCTTAACTAAAACAAAGGAAGAGTCCTAGTTTAAAGAGAACTAGTTAGTAATTAATTTCTTCTATTTAAATATTAAATACTTATTTTAAAGAAGTCATTGTTCCAACAGTCCTAATTCAAGACTCCCCTATGTAAAGAGGGCAGATCCCAAGTTTTGGGGATCATCTTCTTTTATTATCATTCTCTTATGGTAGTGAGAGTAAAAACATTCTGCTCCAAGAAACTGAAGCAGCCTCACCTCAAAATTTCCAGATCTGAACCAGTAGTGGGCCTAAGACTTCTCTCTCTCTCATTGAATGTTGGAACCAAGCTCGGGGGGATCCAGATAGAAACGGGAACGGTTCAGGGGTCAAGTTTGGGAGGAATGTGGTAGCCCCAATTTTATCCAGCAAAATCTCATCCTGACAGGTCAGACCTAGTTCAAAATATTTTCACTAACTACTTATTTAGTGTGCAAGTTCCTCTAGGAGCAAGCTACAACTTCATGGTCACCAGGTACGATTTATAAACCCTCCCGCTCAAAATTTTGTGTACAAGATAAGTAGGTAATTTAGACTCCTAGACTAAATATTTTGTCCATCAACATGTTAGATTCTAAACCCTAGATACGTTTTAGACTTAGTATTCCTACCCAGGAAAATTTGATGTCTAGCAGACCTAGCCTAGCTAGCCTTTGCTAGATATTACCTAGCTCAGAACTTGATAGATATTATTGTGCTTCCCTATTGATGTACTATGAGTAATTTTGTTCAGATTAGTGTTATTTAATCTTTTAAAAATATTTGAGCTCACTGTTGAAATCGTAAATTATTCACATGTCTCTGCCATTTAATCTCTGTAATTTCTTTCTATGCTAAGAATTGTTTACAAAATAGACTTGACTCAAAGACCAAATAGTTATCGACTCATTCACACACTTCACATACTTCTTTTATCAAATGTCTCTACAATATTCGCGGACTTAGCCAAACATTTTATCAAAGCAACAAAAAAAACGCAACAGGTATCACCATAAAGTTTTTGTATCCACACATAGATTCACATAACTCTTTAGTATTCTACTTTTCTTTTAAAAGTAAGATGCAAAACTCCCAAGGTTCATGGATCGAACCCTATCCTAAATCAAAGTACTCATTTCACTGAGTTATGAGACTTAAAGCATTCGCAATACATTCTACTTGGATACCATTTTTTATTCTTGCGAACAGTAAAACATAAGAAAGAATAAACTTCATAAGAGACATGGGTTTCTCTCTCCACAAAACTACCAAGAGTTAAAACGCTACCAAATTACATCAAGTAGGCTGTAGCAAACCACATTTTATTTTCCTAAAGGAGTGCGATAGCCAAGACAAGGCTACCATTCACCCATACATAAAACGAAGACATGGTATTACTCTATGGAGTTTAAAGAATCGTTTTATCTTAGATTAAAATATTGAAGGATCATTCTCTTAAACAAATGGAGGTATAGGTAAAAAACCCTGTAACATAATCTTTGTTTCCATGACCTTTCTTTCTAAACTAATCCATGATTAGAAGTGCCACAAGCATCAACTGTTTTCTGTACAAGACTCACTAGTTTCCTAATCACAAGATGACTAGCTACAGGAACTCAACATTTCTTCTTTATAAAACCCTCTTACTTCATAAAGAGGAGAAGACGCAGGATAGAGAAACGATAGGGCACATACATACTTTCCTTTATCATGGACTCTTTCTTTTCCAAAACAAACAAAATGTCATTTAGAAATTAGGAAATATAGAGCATTAAAAATGAAAACTCAGTAGCCATAAACCTTCACAAAACCTTTTAGAAATGTCCAAAGCTAAAATGCAGTAGCCCTTCTCTAGTTCAAAACCCCATGGGCAAGATCTATATTTATATGTAGGAGTTAATAGTCCTTCGAAACCCAGAATCTCAGAGGCACAGATTACATTGAAAAAAAACCAAAACCCTTAGTACTCTCAAACATAAAGTCGTTATTTACAGTCGAGAAACAAACTATAGGTCAAGCCAAAGGAAACCACCATGGGGTTTACCAGATTGTGTGAGACAAAGGCTTCACTAAAACCCTCAATACATTTAGCAAACACTCCTCTGAAAAACACCAAGACGGACAAGGTGAAGGGTGATTAAACCTTGGACTTACTAGCTGATAGCCAAAACGCAAATAGCAGTGAGGCCCAACTCAAATCGTAGAAATTCTGCACCACGACATTCGTACCTATCAACACAAGCAAGAAGGATTTTGATTAGGCATGCGCCTTCACTTGAAACAAAGTTTAAATACAAGAACTAACACATTATTTCATTCATCCTCATAGTTACCTGGCGAAGATTCTTGGATGGTAGTGCTTACTAATAACACCTGTGCTACCCTGGCCATGAGCATAGCTCAGGCCAGGTGTAGCTGCCTTCAACGAGCTATGGTTCCCCCTCTCAGTCCCCAAAATCAACGAAATGAACACTAAAGAGAAAAAAATTTGTTACAAACGCTTTAGTTCCAGCTGGCCTGAGGCCACGTGACCTCCCATTGCACATTTAATACTTGCAACTACCACATACGACCACAATTCAATTTTCTTCATCAAAGTTATGTATATAGTTGGGTTGGTAACATTATCCTTAGAACTTTTGTCAGAAGCTAAGGTTCTCAAACCCTTCTTGTTAAACGTTAAGGTGGATACCATTGCTAGGAATTTTTACATAGGGTAGTTGCCAGCTATGTGACTACCGGGTGACACCTGCATGACAAGACCACATTTAAATTGACATTAGAAAAATTGCTAAGTAATTCCATAGGCTTCCTTATTACTTCTCGGCGATTTCGCCAGAAGTGTTTATTTAAACCCTAGAGATTCAGGGTGTAACAACTTCCCCCATCAGTTGTATCATGCCTGAGATTTGATAGTTGACATTTCAATCATACATTTCAGTCATACATTTCAATCATACTTTTCAATGACACATTTGAACATATAAAGGAAAGAGAGACTTCAAGTTATTTTCCATAGCAATACAACTTTTCCGCATAGAAAACATTGATTAATGAGAGAACCACTTTTGCTAGGTTCCTTAAACCTTTTCAATTACTAAAGTCAAGTACCGTTACAGTGCTGAAGTTAATTTTGTATTGACATTGTCTAGCTGAGGCAGATTAGTAGGAAGAAGAATTTTTTTTTGTATTTTTCTAATTTTTGGGACATTACAAGTGGTATCAGAGGCTAGTTCTAAAACTAAGTGACCTATTGGGCTCAATACAAAACATCTGTTGCAGATACACAACAAACAGAAAACATACACTTAAATTTTATTTTGTTTTACGTGAGAATAAACTAACATGGTTTTACTTCTGCTCTTTATACTTATATAAACATTTCAGGTATAGTCATTGTCTGACAATGAATGCAGAACAGGGCAGCAATATACAGGGAAATCTGAATTCTCCACCACGAGAGCAAGAAATTGTGGTGGAACTCAACTAGAATCTAATGAAATCTATGCAAAATCTACAGGCAGAATTCCAGAGTTTCATAGATGAGAATATGCAAGAAAGAAGAGAATAGCAAGCTATAAATGAGGCGTTACTCCAAAGCTTGACAGGGGCAAAGCCCCATGGACAACCTACCCTCTCAGTCAACACCCTTAAAATAGGAAACTATCACACAAGGAAATCAGCTAGTTACAAGAGAGAAGAACAGTAAGAACACAAACCAGAATCAATGGAAGAGGACTGTAAGAGCTCTTCCAATGACAATGGTTCACCACCTCCTTGCAAGAAAAGGAGGAAAAGGGACGACAGTTTGCAAGGATATTTCATAAAGATAAAAGCCCCAACTTATGATGGGGAAATCAACTCTGGGGAAAAGGCTGAAGAGTGGCTGCTAGGAATGAACAAGTACTTCAAATTTCATAATTACTCCAGTGAAATGCAAGCCTGACTAGCCATATACAACCTAAATGGTAAAGCTTCCAAATGGTGGCGGGACTTGAAACACACCAAAGGACAAGAACTGAGAGACATAACTTGCGATACTTTTAGCAGAATATTCCAGGACAAGTATATGTCTGAAAGATTCTTTGACAAAAAAATAAAAGAATTCCATGAGTTAAAGATGGGCTTCCTGACTATGGAAGCTTTCATAAACCGATTCTTAGACTTGCTGCACTATGTGCCTTATATTAAAGATGAAAAGGTAAAGATTCAGCAGTTCTTGGGAGGGCTTCCACCAAACTTTAGAGAAAATATAGAGTTTGACATGCCCAAAACCCTTGATGTAACCTTACACAAAGCAAGGATGTGCTATGAGCACGGATAGCCAAGAAATGACAACATCAACAGACATAGAGATAGGTTTAGGACCTTCTTGGATAACCGCAAAACAAGTTTTAGACCTCCACCTTTCCGAAAGCACAACAACAGTTTTCCACCTAATAGAGGCTTCAATCAACCTCAAGCACGGCCAAGTGCACCCTAGCCTCTTGTCAACAAGCCAACTTTCAACAAAGGGACCAAAGCTGTCCCACCAACTATTTCCTGTTGGAAATGCCAAGGACCTCACTACTTTAGAGACTACCCCAACAAAGCAGATGGAGTTTTACACAACATCCAGACAGAGCCTACCATGGGGGACATGGAAAAGACACCTAGGATTTATGCCGCTCTTGATGGCCGGTAGGCAGATCACCAAGCCACCATGGTGGAATCTGAGGGTAAGATCTCTAATACTGTCGTTTCAGTTCTAATAGATCCTGGCACTTGCTGGAGTTATATCTCCCCTAAGATAGTGGACACCTGTAAGTTGAACCGAGAGCATCACGAGAAACCATGGCTAGTACAACTAGCCACTGGTACCAAACGAAGGGTCTCTGAGTTAGTTAAAACTTGTGAGATAGACTTAAATGGTTTTCCAACTAGGTTAGAATTAAATATTCTACCCCTAGGATCATACGATGTACTTATAGGCATGGATTGGTTAGAAGAACACCATGTCCTACTGGACTGCGCAAACAAGGCCCTACTCTGAAGGGATGACCAAGGGAATCAGGAGAAGATTCAGGGTATCCCTATGAAAGTGTCTGTAAGATAGATATCTACTTTACAAGCAAAGAAGTGCATCAGGAAGGGCTATAAGCTCTTCACTGTTAACATCCGAAACATAGAAACTGAAAGCGAATGAAGGATCGAAGACTTCCCAATCCTCATAGATTTCAAGGATGTATTTCCCAAGGAAATACCCGGATTACCAACCAAAGGAGACTTAGACTTCTCCATCGAGCTAACACCTGGGTCAGTACCAGCTTCCAAAGCCCCATACCACATGAGCACACCAGAATTGGTGGACCTCAAGATTTAGTTACAAAAGTTCATAGATAAAGGGTACATTCGACCAAGTGTGTTCGCTTGGGGCACATCGATACTCTTCGTCAAGAAGAAAGACGGGACGATGCAGATGTGCATCAATTACCGCCAACTTAATAAGATGACCATTAAGAACCGCTACCCACTCCCTAGAATCGATGACTTGTTTGACCAAGTCGGAGGAGCGAAGATCTTTTCAAAGATCAACTTACTATTTGGATACCACTAGGTGAGGATCCGTGATGAGGATATCAACAAGACCGCGTTTCGAACCCGTTATGGCCACTATGAGTTCGTAGTGATGCCCTCGGGGTTGAAAAATGCAGCGGCTAACTTTATGTGCATGATGAACAGTATCTTTAGTAACTATCTTGACAAGTTCATCTTAGTCGATATTGATGACATTTTGATCTACTCCAAGAATGAAGTAGAACATGAGGAACACATATTTATTGTTTTATGTATACTACGGGAACACCAAATCTATGCCAAATTTAGTAAGTGTGATTTCTATAGACCCCAAATTCAATACCTAGGACACATCATTTTCGAGAATGGAATAGCCATCGACCCTGAAAAGGACAAAGCTATCAAAGAATGGCCCACCCCTACTTGTGTTTTCGATATAAGATCATTCTTAGGATTAGCCGGCTACCACTGAAAGTTCATTGAGAACTTTTCACGAATTGCATGTCCCATGACTTCCTTACAGAAGAAGGCAAACAAGTTTGTCTAGATGACTAAGTGTGAAGAAAGCTTTCAAAAGTTGAAGCAACTACTGGTTAGTGCACCTATCTTACGAATTGCGGATCCCAATGGGGACTTCGTAGTTTGCACAAACGCAAGCAAGGAAGGACTCAGGGGAGTCCTCATGCAAGATAACTTTTCCATCTGCTACGAATCAAGGAAACTAAAAGAGCATGAACAGAACTACCCAATTCATGACCTCGAACTAGCCGCCATCATCCATGCTCTGAAAATGTCATGGCATTATCTCATGGGAAAGAAATTCTTATTGATGACTGATAACATGAGCTTGAAATACCTTTTCGATTAACCCGACCTAAATGCCAGGCAGGCCAGGTGGTTAGCCTTCCTTAGTGAGTACCATTTCAAACTAAAGCATATAAAAGGCAAGAAAAACAAGATTGAAGATTCTGGTGAGCTCCTAATATGGATGCTTAATGAGCGCAGCTATACCAAGAGCCTACTTTAAATGTCAACCCAGGGAACGTACAAACTTTAGAGATGCATGCACTATTTGTGCTCTTATAGGATAATCTCTGTCACAGTTGGAAGTTGGTATCAATGTTCTAAAGGTTGTCTACTAAATATGTAAACTGGTTATGCTATGGAATTAAATACCGGAAAGAAATAAATCTAATTAAAAGAATTAAAGTGCTGAAAGCAGTAAACCTATTCTATGAAATAAAGATACCAAAAACAGTAAATTTGTTCTAAGAAATAAAGCAGTAAATCTATCTTAAATAATTAAAATGCTGAAAGTAAAGGGGATGACCTTATAAAATTACTTAATGCAGAATAATAAATCTAAAAATGAACATGTCATAACAGATCTATTCTAAGATTGGGGAAAACAAGGTCTGTAGTTATTTTATGCCTAAAACTAGAATTCTGATCTAAACCATTTTAAATCCCAAGACTAAAATTGAAGTGCAATTGTTTCAATCTATCCATCTACTACCAAAGAAATTGATCATGATGAGAAATAGTCAAAAACCTCAGATATAAACCATGATATTGAAAGCAAAGCTGATACACATGCAATCGTTGATTCAAATATGCGTTGAAATAAAGAACCTACATGACTACTGAAACTGTTCTACTATACAACAGAATGTATTATAAACTACTACAGAAATAATAAATCATTCACGTGCTCCCATATGTAATAGAACTGTTCATCAATGTAAAATGCATCATTGAAAGAAATACCTGCAAATAGAAATATCCTAACCTACGTGTTGGAGGGGCCCTCCCCAACCCATACTTAGGAGAGAATAAAACTTAGAAACGCTGGCTGGAATTAATCATCAATCTCTGAATTAAATTATAGAATCCATGTCAAAACAAAGGTCTGTACTTCGCAGTATCGATAGGGCAGAAAATGTTAAAACAATGTTTTTCTCAAAATAACAGCCGGGGCCTCTTGCTACCCAAGGGGTCCATATTTATATGATTTTAATGTTGATCCTAACTGATTGTCAATATGTCGATTCTTCTTGAAAGTGGGAGTGCGTCCTCTATAAATCAGGAAACAGGGTGCCGAGCTTGGTGATCCTTTAGTCTTCTACATGTCCATCCTTTAATGACCCTGAACATGCTCAATCATGCTTGGTTTCCATATAATTAGTTTATTTGATATGCATTCTAACATACAAGAATAATCATAAAAAAAATTTCATTAAATAATTAAAGTAAAACGCTTTTCCCACAATTGAGTGTGTTTCTTTGCCATTGCTTGAGTTGGATTGTGGAAAAAGGGTTATCAAATACCTGAAAATTGGACCCATCATTCTCTCCCCTACTTGAAGGATTCACCCATCCTTGGGTGACTTATTCAATTCGTCGATGACCTCCCTGATATCCCATGCTACCATCTTAGGTGTCCCTGCCTGCCTGAGATATCCAAAATTCTGATCCTCCTTGGCGCATGCCTTCCTCTCTTCCTCTTCATTAATCTGTTCTTGGAGGACTGGGGAAAGAAAGAATGGGGGATTCAGCCTCATCCCAATCCACCTGACTTAGTTTCTTTCCAGGGATTCTTTGTAGAGTGTGGTTTTGAAAAGAGCATCCTTAAGCCTGAGGGGAGAGTGGAGTTCTCTTCTTTTTAGATCGTTTTCCACCCTGCTCCACCTTTCCCTGATGGACTCATTAACTTCCTTTTGTGTGCTGTGGAGTGTAATGTCAAAATGAATCACCGCCTCCTATTGTTTTGCGAGGAGAATGGGTATTAGTTCCTCATCCTGAGTGAGGATCCTGTGGTTATAGATTATTCCCTCAGGGTGAGTTGGCTCTGGTCTTATCATTAATGGGGTTTTCCATTTGGATGCAACATAGATATGATAGTCCTGGGCTCGCTCAATTTCGTGGTTCATCCACGAACACAATGCCCTTAACTGGAAATCACCCACATATGGGTTTGGAGACCAGTTGGGCGAGCCAGAAAATACGAAATTGTGCAAGAAGAACTCACTCAATTGGTCTTTCTCCAGCTCTGTGGAGTTCAAAGATGCATCAATAAATTCTTTGGGAGTGCTTACCTCTATAGGGAGACCTTTCTTCAACCTTTGGAGCTGGAATTCACCCCATTTCTCTTGTAAATAAACTGCATATACCGCCGACGGTGATCTGAGGTCACGCAGTCTCTCATATACGCCGATAGTAGTGTCAAAAAATCCTTAAATTTGATAATCTCATGGTCCTTCCTTGCTAATTCGTTCTGTGCTTCGGCCAACTTTTCTTGCAGCGCTAAATTCTTCTGCTCGGCCAGCCGGAGCTTTTCTGCATGATGCATCTTTAGGATTTGTGTCTTCTAGGATGAGAATGGGGGAGGTGTGGCCTGGCTTCTTGGCCCAATTTTTAATGTTGCCAACTCATTTCTGAGCCTTTCCAATTCTACTCGTGCTTCAGCGAGCTGGGAAACGACCTCGGGGTCTTTATTACGTTCTGTAGGTTTTTCCTAAAAGTTGCCTTGCTCCTGTAAGCTCTGCTCTTCTTCTTTATCCATTTCTTCTTCTGTATCCTGTTTTTCCTCTTCATTCCTTTCTTCTTCTTCATCCTCTTCTTCTTTTTCTTCCTCATCCTCTTCTTCATCTGTAGTGGGATCCTTCTGATATTTAAAAGGATCAATGTAATCATCAGACACATTGGTAATCAGGGGGTTGGATTCCCTTTCTTTATCCTTGGAGACTCGGATTTTAGATATCTGGGTGAATCTCTTGCTGCACCTCTTCGACCCCTGACTACTGGTAGGGATATCTAGGTCTGATTTGGGGGAGTCCTCTTTGGAGTGTTTTATTTTGACCAAGGTGTCGGCCACACTGTCCAAGTCAATTTTTCTTTTTGTCCCTGATACGGAGGTGGTCTTACTTTTCAATTCGGGTGGCAAGGGTGTAGTCCTCATTCTCTGAACGTCCTCAGCAGACACCACGATGAACTCCTCCCAGGATAGCTCTAGAATCTGAGCTTTTAGCTCCTCACCAACTATTAGTTTGATTAGCTGATGATGGGACAAAGCATCCTCTTTTCCCTTAGCTACCTTTTTGCTCATCTCTGCTAGGGATTGAAGCAGGTAAAATGGAATGCTAATATTGTTGTTTGATGAAATGTGACTTCTATGCCTGAGAAGCTCTAAAATACAAAAATGGAAAATGGGAACATAGCTTAATCTTCCAGTGCATGTAATATACCTCAAGACAATTGCAGCCATTTCATCCCATGGTGTTGGCATGGAGGGTCTTTTGACTCCATTTTTGTCTTCATCATAAACCTCTCCATGCTCAAAGAATGCTACTTTTGCTGTGTGGTTTGCCTCCCAGTCTTTACTGCTCCAATGCAGGCCCATTGGAAGACCAGTGTGTTTGGCTAGCGTGTCCTCATCCACTTGTATGCATAACCCCTTCACCCGGGTAACGTACTGTTCATCCTTAATATGCTTGAAGTTTCTTGAGAACTCCCAAGCTACCCCTGTATGGTATCCTCTCTTTCCATGGATAAATGGCATCCAGCCTGAGTTGTGAATGATCTGCAGGATTCTCGGGCTTTGATAAATGGCATTGTGATCTTCCGGTTCACTTTTTTAAAACCCTTTGTCATTTTTCAAATCTTCTTTATAACCAGACAAACAAGGGCTTTTGGAATGCAGTTTTATACCTTTAACTTGGTCGGGCTCTTCCTACATGCTCAAGGAATACAATGGTGACTGCTTCTTGGGAGTTCCGGGTGGTTACTTATATGCAAAATCGTGGAATATTTTGCACCCTAATTCACTGCCTTTCTGCACCTATCCTTTCCATCATACCTGTACTTGCCACTTTTAATCGCCTATTTTTCATGATTGATCTCTACCTTCTCATGATTGACCTCTGTACTTCATGTGGTGAAGGTTGCAATCATGATTTGTTGAGGGTGATGGGACTTTGGTGGCAATCATGAGTTATGAAGGTCATTCCACCATGCCGCCGATTTGAAATGGAAGCTGTCCTCAGCTGACTAGAAATGAATGTATTGTGGGAAAATGCTTTACCTTAAAAATCAAATAAAATCGTTTTAGAGATTACCTTCGTATGTATGCATACTTGCATTGATGATCTGTTGCATTTTTCATGCATGTTGGATTCGGTAGTATATTTGGCGGTGTCTGTAATTGATTTCTGCATGTCAGTAGTTACCTGCGTAGGCTACTTTTTCCATTTTGCACGTTTTGAATGTGCTGAATATGTGCTTTTGAAAATTGTGCCAGTTGTTGATATGACTCAGGTGATCGTGCTTTATATTTGGATGATTGCATGGTTGGATGTGATTGGATCCCTTGAATAACTTGCAGGCTCCCTTGAATATTTTTGAAAAAGGTTGGCATGGTGTGTCTTGAAGAATTCTGTAGTAGATGAAGACTGATTTCTGCATGTAGATGTGGCTGGCTCGCTTGAATTGATTTCAGGGTCATTTGAATAAATGGCAGCCTCTCTTGATACATTTTGTAGGCTCGCTTGAATTGATGGCAGCCTCTCTTGAATCATTGTGCAGGATCGCTTGAATAGGTTGATGCCCTGTAGATTTCCTGTTACCCCCCTTTTTTTGTTTTTTGTTTTTTTTCTCTTTTTTTTATATATATTTTCTCTTCTTTTTTTTAATGATATGCATTGAAGTTTACTGATTTGTAGCATGCTCTATCAACATCAATTGTTACTGGTAGATTACTTGTGTAAATTCTTCTTTGGACTGTGGTTTTTTGTATATTTTTAGGCGATGCCCATTCACTATCATGGGGAACTCATCATCATCAATTGTAATAATTCTCATAGCACCATTGTCATAAATTTTCTGTATAATGTAAGGTCCAAGCCATCTAGTGGTTAGCTTTCCTTTGAATGTGTGAAATCTGGAGTCATAGAGTAGTGCCCAATCACCTTCGTTTAATTTCTTATCCTTCAAATGTTGGTCATGCCATTTCTTTCTTTGCTGTTGGATGATTTCAGTATGTGTAAGTGCTTGTTGGTGGTGTTCATCTAATTGATTTAGCTGTGGCATGCGTTCTTTCTGAATGTCTGATAGGTTCATATTTAGATCGGCTGCAATTCTTAATGTTTGTACTTCAAATTCAATTGGTAGCATGACCTTTTTCCCATAGACCAGTTCATAAGGTGTGAATCCTGTTGTTGTTTTCCATGTAGTATTGTAAGCCCAGACTGCTTCACTAAGTCTATCAACCCAATCCCTTTTGCGAAGTTGGACAGTTTTTGTCAAGATTCTCTCCAATTCCCTGTTGGTTACCTCAGCTTAACCATTTCCTTGAGGGTGGTAGGAGGATGACTATCTGTGCTTTACATTGATTCTTTTCATCAAGTCTTTAATTAAACTTGATGTGAATTGTGGTCCTTGATCAGAAACTACTTCTCTTGGCACCCCAAATCTATGAAAGATCTGCTTAGTAAATAATTTGGCCACACTGGTTTCATTTGCAGCAGCCAGTGCTACTACCTCTGTCCATTTTGTAAGGTAATCAGTGCATACAAGGATGTAGCTCTTCTGATTGGACTATGGGTTGAATGGGCCAACAAAATCGAATCCCCACTTATCGAATGCCTCTAAAGAGATTTGTGGATGTAGTGGCATTTCTTGTTTTTGAGTCGGTTTTCCCATTCTCTGGCAATTGACACAATGGGACACATACTCATAAGAATCTCTGTGGAGTGTTGGCCAATAATACCCTGTTTGCAAGATCTTGTAGGCTGTCCTTTTTGTAGCGTAGTGTCCTCCATAGGGTTCATTGTGGGTGGCATGCATTATGTCATGTACCTCATCTTCCCTAAGGCACCTTCTAAGTACTTGATCTGGTCCCTGTTTAAAAAGCATGCCCTCTATCCATGTATATGTGGCACTTTGTCTTATTAATTTTGTCCTTTCTTTATAACTGTAATGTTCTAGAAACTTCTCGGACACCAAATAGTTTGCTATGTCAGCAAACCATGGGCTTTTTATTGATATGGAAAAAATGTGCTCATCATGGAAGTTATCTTGGACCAATTCATTATCTTTCCCATGTGTTACTCTTGACAGAAAGTCTGCTATGACGTTATGCTTGCTTGGTTTTTCTATTATAGTGACGTCGAATTCCTGTAGAAGTAGCATCCATCAAATAATTCTTGCACTGGTATTAGGCTTGTTCATAATATATCTGATCGCTGAGTGTTCAGTATGGATAAAAATTTCGTATCCTATTATGTAATGCTTGAATTTATTGATTGCATGTATGACTGCCAGAAATTCCTTCTCTATGACTGTGTAGTTGAGTTTTGCCCCGACCAAATTTTTGCTTATATAATATATGGCATAGGGTTTCTTGTCTTATTCTTTCCCAAGCACAGATCCAATGGATTTATCTGATGCATTGGTGTGAATGTGAAATGGAATTTCCCAGTTTGGTCCTTGAAGTATTGGTGGTGTTATGGTTTTCTGTTTAAAACTTTCAAAGGCTGACATGCAGTTGCTTGTCCATATGAACTCATTGCCTTTTGTGAGAAGTGTAAACATGGGGGCGGCAATTATGCTATAATTCTCAATAAACCTTCTATAGTACCCTATCTGTCCAAGGAATCTTCTCACATCTCTTTGTTTGACAGGTTGGGCCAGTGTTCTGATTACTGAGACTTTGGCTTGATCCACCTCTATACCTCTCTGTGATATATGATGTCCTAGAACAATTCCTTCTTCCATTAACATCCTGCATTTGTCATTGCTTAGGCACAAGCTCATTTCAATACATTTTTTTAATGCTAATTCAAGATTTTTCAATGCCTGCTCAAAGCTCTGTCCATAAGGTGTGAAATCATCCATGAATACTTCCATTTTGTTATTCAGAAAATCAGAGAAAATACTCAGCATGGCTCTTTGAAATGTTGCTGGGGCGTTACATAGACCAAAGGGTAGGACCCTATAGGTATAAGTTCCCCATGGGCATGTGAAGGTCGTCTTATCTTGATCAACTGGGTGTATTAAAATTTGGTTGTACCCACTGAAACCATCTAAGAATGAAAAGTACTTGTTTTCAGATAATGTATCCAGCACTTGGTCTAGAAATGGAAGTGGGAAATGATCTTTCTTTGTTGCTTTATTCAGCTCCCTGTAGTCCACACAAATTCTCCATTTACCTCCTTTTTTGGGCACTATGACTAGTGGTGAGACCCATTTACTATCGGATATTGGATAGATGAATCGTGCATCTAATAACTTTTGTAATTCGACTTTGACTATGTCTTTTAGTGCAAGGTTCAGCCTTCTTTGTGGTTTCCTGATGGGAGTAGAACCTTCTTTGATGTAAATGTAGTGTTTCTAGATATCAAGATGTATTCCTTTCATATCTGCATATGTCCATGCAAATGTTTTACTTTGTTGTGTTAGTATCTTCATCAATTTCTCTTCTTGCTCCGGTTCTAAATTGGAATTTATGTTGACTATTTTGCCAGGGTCAATTTCCACAACTTTTACCTTCTCAATCTGTTCCGGCAGTACTTCTATCCATAAGTCATCCATGTTCTGTTTTGAACTTTCACCTGTTTCTGTAGAAAAAAATTCTTGAATAACATGATTGTTAGGAGATATATTTTATATAAAGCTATCTATATGGCCATCTTCATCTACCGCCTTTAAAGATATTGCAGCATCAATTGTTAGGATAGGTCGGAGGTTGTGATTTGGTTTGTTCTGGTAATCATCAGTCCAATTTTGATATTCTAACTCTGAAGATTTCATTGTTGGTGGGTAGATTGTGATTTTCTTCCTGGTATGTCCACTGGTGATTGTCATATTTCCTGATCGAAAACCTATGTAAGCGTCCGTAGTTGCTAACCAAGGTCTACCGAGGATAATTGGATAGCCACTAAGTTTGCTTTTGATTTTGATTATTATAAAATCAGCTAGGTATTCCCAGGACTCGATATTGATCATAATGTCTTCTAGCATTCCTTCGAGCTTCACAGTGGACGTTTCTGCTAGTTGGAGTACTGTTGTGGTTGGTCTTACCATTGATTGGAGTCCCAGGTATAACATTGTTTCCTTAGTCATGACATTGATCACAGCTCCTAAATCGATTAAGCTTTTATTTATTTGCTTGTTATTTATGGTGACATTTACTACAGGACTACCAGGATCAAGATATTTAGGATTTATTATGACACCTAGCATCAAATCGGCCAATTGTCCCACTACATTAATAGTTGGTGGGTCATGCTTCCTCCTTCCTGGCTTCTTTAGGCAATTTTCTCTAATGAATTTGTTGCAGATGGGCACATCCTTTATGGCTTGTAAAATCGGGATTTGGATGTTTAGGTGCTTGAATTCGTTTAAGATTGTATTCTCTTCCCCTTCTTTTGTATTCCGGACAAATTTTTCTGGAAATGGGGGATTTCTATTGCATGGAAGTGGTTGGGTTTCGTCCTCGGGAGGTTCTGGTTCATCAGGATGCTGAACATAGGGTTTTGATGTGTGGTCCTGAGATTCAAGTATAGGTTGTTGGATGTTGTGTGGGGATGTATTATGCAATGTTTTTCTATATCGTAGGTTTATTTCATTTATTTCTATGGTGTGTACAACATAAGTTGGGAATTGTGTGATATCAGTGTTATAAGCCTGCTGCTGTTGTGGGGGTTTGTTATTATTAGGATTTGGAATTGGTTGGGATGGAATAGGTGGAGGTCTCGGGGGTGGTTGAGGTTGTGGGGGTGGCATAATGAGTGGCTATTGTAATGGCGCCCTCCAATTTGTTTGATGGGGGTATTGGTTTGCATAATTTGTTGTGGATGGAAAAGGTGGGGGGTATTGAGGATAAGACGGTGGACAATATGGCTATTGATAGGATGGTTGATATGCTCACTGGTTTTGTTTCCATTGGTTTTGATTTGGTTGTGCTTGCCATGGAGTCAGTGCAGAGTTCCAATTTGGCTGTCTTTGATTATAGTAAGTTTTATTGCTCTGCTGATATGGCCTAACAAAATTATTCCTCCTTTGATTTATAAAACAGAGTTGTTCTACTGTTCCTTCAACTACTGGGTCTTGAATAGATTCCTTACATGAGGGTAAGAGGGGACATTTATGAGTGGAATGGTCATTGGTGCAGAGACCACATACTTCTATTGTGTTCAAGGTGCACTGCCCTTCTCATGCTTCTTTCTAAAACGAGCACAAAATAATGCCAAGGCTTGGTTAATTTCATCCTGTATCTTTTTTATTTGAAGAGCATCAAGTTGCATGGATAGGGATTGCAGTATGTCAGTTTTTATGTCATCCAGTAGGTTTCCTAAATCATATTTTGTAAGTGTTGGTGTTGAGGATGATGATCCACTAGTGGTTGTATGTGTATCCCTCGTCCCATTCTTAGTTTTCCTAGATCTTGAGTAGTTTTTGAAGATTTGCAGGATCTGGTCAAAATAATTTTGGAATATATCTCCATCTCCAAGGATATTTAAGACTTCCAAATTCTCCTCTTTTACACCTCTGAGAAGGACAAGCTTTAGTGATTCAGGATCCAATGTTCAATGGCTGGCTCATTTGTAGCTGAGTTGAAATCTTTGGTCATAATCTTCTAATGACTCTCTATCTTCTTGTTTCATCCTAAAGATTTCATCCCTAGTATCTTTGACCTTGCAGTAGTCCCTATATTTTTCTAAGAATGACTGTTTCATTTGATCACAACTAAAGATACTATTTCCTTCAAGGCTCATGAACCACCGAAGTGATAGGTCTTTCAGTGTGGAAGGAAAAACCCTTAGCTTTTGTGCATCAGTAGTGTAATCAAATGATCTGCAAACTACCTCAAATTCAAACAGGAATGTGTCAGGATCTTCTAAAGTCAAACCATGAAAGTTTGTCATATTATTAGGATTTATGTTCTTCATTCTGGCATCTCCGAGAGGTATGCTAATGGGAAAAGTGAAAAGCTCCCTAGGTTCCTCCTCTTCGTTTTCCATTGAGGTTTTTGAGCTGGAACTGTTAGTGAAGTTTTCTTTGTTTGGGTCGTATGTGTGGTCAGTTTCATCTTCAAAGTGTACCAATTCAAATTGAGAATGGTCAAAACTGTTATTACCATTTTTTCTCATGGGGTTCTGGGGCAGAAAGCAGCCAAATCTATCCCTTTGCCGACAAGGCATTCATTGGTATAGATATTTATGTTTTTGTTTTATGTAATTTTTGTTTTCTTTTTGTGGTTTTTAAGTGATGTCTCTTAAAAGATCTAGCACCTCCCCGAAAATGGCGCAAAAAAGTGGTGAGCTCCTAATATGGATGCTTGATGAGGGAAGCTATACCAAGAGCCTACTTTAAATGTCAACCCAAGGAACGTACAAACTTTAGAGATGCATGCACTATCTGTGCTCTTATAGGATAATCTTTGTCACAGTTGGAAGTCAGTATCGATGTTCTAAAGTTTGTCTACTAAATATGTAAACTGGTTATGCTACAGAATTAAATACTGGAAAGCAATAAATCTAATTAAAAGAATTAAAGTGCTAAAAGCAATAAACCTGTTCTAAGAAATAAAGATACCAAAAGCAGTAAATCTGTTCTAAGAAATAAAGCAGTAAATCTATCTTAAATAATTAAAATGCTGAAAGTAAAGGGGATGATCTTATAAAATTACTTAGTGCAGAATAATAAATCTAAAAATGAACATGTCATAACAGATCTATTCTAAGATTGGGGAAAACAAGGTCTGTAGTTATTTTATGCCTAAAACTAGAATTCTGATCTAAACCATTTTAAATGCCAAGACTAAAATTGAAGTGCAATCGTTTCAAGCTATCCGTCTACTACCAAAGAAATTGACCACGATGAGAAACAGTCAAAAACCTCAGATATAAACCATGATATTGAAAGCAAAGATGATACACATGCAATCGTTGATTCGAATATGCGTTGAAAGAAAGAACCTACAGGACTACTGAAACTGTTCTGTTGTACTACAGAATGTATTATAAACTACTACAGAAATAATAAATCATTCACACGCTCCCATATGTAATAGAACTGTTCATCAATGTAAAATGCATAATTGAAAGAAATACATGCAAATAGAAATCTCCTGACCTACTTGTTGGAGGGGCCCTCCCCAATCCGTACTCAGGAGAGAATAAAACTTAGAAACGCTGGCTAGAATTAACCATCAATCTCTGAATTAAAATATAGAATCCATGTCAAAACAAAGGTCTGTACTTCTCAGTATCGATAGGGCAGAAAATGTTAAAACAATGTTTTTCTCAAAATAAAAGTCGGAGCCTCTCGCTACCCAAGAGGTCCATATTTATATGATTTTAAAGCTGATCCTAACTGATTGTCAAAATGCCGATTCTTCTTGAAAGTGGGAGTGCGTCCTCTATAAATTAGGAAACATGGCACCGAGCTTGGTGATCCTTTAGTATTCTACACGTCCATCCTTTAATGACCCTGAACCTGCTCAATCATGCTTAGTTTCCATATAATCAGTTTATTTGATACGCATTCTAACATACAAGAATAATCAGAAAAACAATTTCATTAAATAATTAAAGTAAAACACTTTTCCCACAATTGAGTGTGTTTCTTTGCCATTGCTTGAGCTGGACTGTGGAAAAAGGGTTATCAAATACCTGAAAATTGGACCCATCCGATTCCTTGAGCTGTTGAGCACATATGATTTACAAGGTTACGGTGAGCCAAACTGACTTAGACTTACACCACAGAATTTGAACGACATGTAAGAGTGACCATTAGTATACGGAAATCCTCGCAAAGGTTCAGGAAGACAAACTCTTTCAATAACAGAAAGAGTATAAGATAAACGAGTCAGGACTATTGTGGTCTAAAGACCGACTTTATGTCCCAGAGAATGGAGACATTAGATCAAACATTCTCACCGAATTTCACCAGAAACCCTATTCAGGGCACCCCGGATATCAAAAGATGATATTGGCCATAAAGAAACATTACTTTTGACCTAAGTTGAAGGCTGAGATCGCCATGTTCATCACGAAATGTCAGGAATGCCAACTGGTCAAAGAAGAACACCAACCCCCCTCCAGTTTACTACAACCCCTACCCATTCCAAAATGGAAGTGGGAGGTGATAAGCATGGACTTCATTACGGGCTTACCCAAGAGTAAGAAACATAATGATTCCATCTTTGTAGTGGTGGACAAATTGTCTAAAGCGGCCCATTTCATACCAGTAAAATCCTCCTATAAAGCAGTTCACATAGCGGAAATATTGTTGAAAGAGATCTTTCGATTGCACAATATACCCAAGGAAATAATTTCCGATCGAGATACGAAGTTCACTATCAACTTCTGGAGAGCCTTATTCTCTAGTTTGGAGACCCAGTTACAATTCAGTATAGCATACCACCCCCAAACCGATGGACAGATGGAACGAGTAAACAAAATTCTTGAGGACATGCTGAGAATGTATGTCATGAACAATCCCACTAAGTGGGAAGATTATTTACACCTAGCAGAATTTGCGTAAAACAACAGTTACCAAACCTCGGCCAAAATGATCCCCTTCGAGGTGCTTTATGGTCGAAAGAGTCGGACCCCCATGACTTGGGATAGTGCAGTGGATAGACTTATGTTAGGGCCGAACTTACTAAAATACTTGGAACAGCTAGTCTCCAAGGTGAAAACGAACTTAAAAGAAGCACAAGACCACCAAAAGAGTTATGCGGACAAGAAAAGAAAGGACAAAGACTACCATGTTGGTGAACATCTTTTTCTAAAAATAAAGGCAAAACAAAGCTTGTTGAGCTTGGGATGTTGCGGTAAACTAGCCCCAAGGTTTTGTGGACCTTTTGAAATACTGGCCAAGAAGGGCCCAGCAGCTTATGAGTTAGCCTTACCAGCTCATATAAAAGTTCATAATGTTTTTCATGCTTCAATATTAAAGAAATATGTATACGATACTAAACATGTTATTGATTGGTCCTTATTACAGGTAGATCCCGAAGGGGAGTTCACGCCAGAACCACTCCACATTCTGGACAAGAGAGAGGTCCAACTTACGAGGAGGACCATTACTCAGCTGAAAGTGCAATGGAGGCACTTCGGACCAGATGAGGCTACGTGGGAGAATGAGGCCAGCATGAAAGAGGCATACCCCGCCTTGCTTCATGACTTCATTCCTAGTCCTTAGAAACACTGGGACAGTGTTGTTCTAAGCGGGGACGGATGTAATATCCCGAATTTTGGACTGACTATTTTTATGATGTTATATTGGGCCAGGGCCCCAGCACATATGTTTATTCTGAGTATGGGGCATAAGCCCTAGCACTTGTGACTTATTATTTTATATTGACTTATTAAGCATGGACCCTGATTGACTCCTTTATTTGAATGTATACTGGGAAAGGAGGCCCTAATGTTTTGGTGATGTGTTTCTGATTAGATATGGGTACAAACCCTAATATACTGAGATGATCTTGTGTTACTTACTGTGCATAGTTATGACTTCTACATGATTTGATCTATGAGTGTGTTGAGCGTGGACTCAGAAACACACATATTACCTATGTACTAGACAAAAGCCCCGATGTACCTGGAAGAATGTTTATGTACTGGGAGTAAGCCCTGAGGTACATTGAATATTGGACATAAGCCCTGGAGCACTCCAATATTGATAAATGAATGCCAGATCCAAGGAAATGTAAATATTCTAGACGTGCCTCACAGCCACATTCTAGCACTAGTGTTGAGCAGAGGCTCTAGAATTGCACTAGAGTAACGCCCATGTGAGAGTGTTGAGTTAATAGGATTTGAAGAGCACTCGGGGCTACGGAATCTCAAAGTGTTGAGTCGAAAAGTCTCTAAGGAGCACTTTTATCACATCTATTTAATTTGGTTAAATGATTCATCTTTTATCTATCATCACCTACTGCAAGAGCTACCATGTTAAACGAGGGAATCCGACATGCAAGAGAGAGACTAGAGGTGCCTATCCAAGCCACCGAAAGACAGTCCAAAAAAGTGGACCCTATCCCTAATTTGATAAACAAAAGTGTCTTGTGAAGAAACTAGATTTATTATTATTATTATTATTAAGAATTTAATTAAATAGTGATGTGATTAATTGTTTATAAAAGACCTTTTTTACAAGCACATAGTTGTGCTTAATGAAGTGCCACTTTATTTTGAAATATTAATGAAGTATTAATATTTAGTGGGCAGCCACCCTGGCAAGTAGTATTAATAGTACATCAATACTTGGGTAAAGAAAATACTATTATGATAATTATGATTATTACTACCATTATTTATTATTAATATAAATAATGTATTAACAATTGAGTGGAGGTATAATTATTATGATAACTAGTGTTATTATAATTATTATGAAAAGTTTAAATTAATCACTCATGACTAAAACAAAGGAAGAGTCATAGTTCAAAGAGAACTAGTTAGTAATTAATTTCTTCTATTTAAATATTAAATACTTATTTTAAAGAAGCTATTGTTCCAACAATCCTAGTTCAAGAATCCCCTACTTAAAGAGGGCAAATCCCAAGTTTTGGGGATCAACATCTTTTATTGTCATTCTCTTATGGTACTGAGAGTAAAAACATTCTGCTCTAAGAAACTGAAGCAGCCTCACCTCAAAATTTTCAGATCTGAACCAACAGTGGACCTAGGACTTCCCTCTCTCTCATTGGATGTTGGAACCAAGCTCAGGGGGATCCAGATAGAACCGAGAATGGTTCAAGGGTCAAGGTTGGGAGGAATTTGGTAGCCCCAAAGTTATCCAACAAAAGCTCATCCTAATAGGTCAGACCTAGTTCAAAATATTTTCACTAACTACTAATTTAGTGTGCAGTTTCCTATAGGAGCAAGCTACAACTTCAAGGTCACCAGGTACGATTTATAAACCCTTCTGCTCCAAATTTTGTGTACAATCTAAGTGGGTAATTTAGACTCCTAGACTAAATCTTTTTCCAATCAACATGTTAGATTATAAACCCTAGATATGTTTCAGGCTTAGTATTTCTGCCCAGGAAAATCTGATATCTAGTAGGCCTAGCACAACTAGCCTTTGCTAGACATTACGCAGCTTAGAACTTGATAAATATTATTTTTCTTCCCTATTGTTGTACTATGAGTAATTTTGTTCAGATTAGGGTTATTTAATATTTTAAAAATATTTGAGCTCACTGTTGAAATTGTAAATTATTCACATACGTCTCTGCCATTTAATCTCTGGAATTTCTTTCTATGCTAAGAATTGTTTACAAAATAGACTTGAATCAAAGATCAAATAGTTATCGACACATTCACACACTTCACATATTTCTTTTATCAAATGTCTCTACGATATTCCCAGAATTAGCCAAACATTTTATCAAAGCAAAAAAAAACGCAAGTATCAACAGAAAGTTTTCATATCCACACATAGATTCACATAACTCTTTAGTATTTTGATTTTCTTTTAAAAGTAAGATGCAAAACTCCCAGGGTTCATGGATCGAACCCTATCCTAAATCAAAGTACTCATTTCAATGAGTTATGAGACTTAAAGCATTCGCAATACATTCTACTTAGCTACCCTTTTTTATTCTTGCGAATAGTAAAACAAAAGAAAGAATAGAATTCATAAGAGACATGGGGTTCTCCCTCCACAAAACGTCCAAGAGTTAAAATGCTACCAAATTACATCAAGCAAGCTGTAGCAAACCATGTTTTATTTTCCTAAAGGACCACAATAGCCAATACAAGGATACCATTCACACATACATAAAATGCAAACCTGGTATTACTCTATGTAGTTTATGTAACATACCCACCCATCCATCCAAGGCAAGGAAGGGTACCTGATGGCAATCTCTGGGGCTTTCACATAAAACTCAGCCCACTCATTAGATTCATATCATTAAAAGAGATGTGTGCAGATGGAAAACAAGAAAATGATGCACAGCGGAATTAAAACATCCACACACATTACTCATGCATACAACATATCAACAATCATTGAATTAATATAGTGTAGAAGTAAATATATAGGCATAAAAACACTTATCTCCATTTTTGCAACTGCCCCAAGCAACTAGCTATGTCGCTGTAATGTTCCACCCAACCATAGGCTCTTCGACAGCTTATACTGAGTCCATCCGAAGGCCACCCCCGAGCTGGGCATGATTCTCACAAGGAAAAGGGGACATTCACTCATTCACATCCCATTTCTCATTTGCTCTCAGCCAAGCCAGTGCACAACTGGGTTTATCAGGCTGCATTCGAACCTTGGAGGCTTACACTCAAGATCAATCCAAAGAAATGGATTTTCCAACAAGATGGCCATGGGTTTGGGCTTTCCCAAATTGTTTCCATCTAAAAACGAATTGTGGGATGAGGAAAAACATTCACAGGGAGGAGAAACGATTTCTCCCCAACCATCTCAGCATTTAACAGCCATAATGGTCTCTATGGAACCCCAATTCGATTTTCCATCTTCCCCACTGGTATACAATACCAAAACGCCCTTATCCCAATTGAGGATCAAGGAAAACACCCAAAAACATGGGTGGAAAATGCCCAGGTAGATCCCCACTTGTGAGGGAGAGCAAATTGGTTGATGGATAATGGCTTGGGGAGAAATTCATGGCTCTTTTCTTGCCCAAGAAGCAAAACGTGATTTCCCATGCAGGGTGGCTTTCCCATACCCGAATTTGGACAGCCATACCTCCCATTCCCCAAGGCATTAACTACCTTAACCAACTCTTGGAAGAAATCAATGATTAGGTATAAAAGTCAACATGGGTAGTTGAGGGTTTCATGGGTTCTCTCATTGACACTTGGATTGACTTGGTTGGCTCAAGGGTTTGAATGTTTTCCCCCCCAATTCCTTGTAAAATAATGCCCCCATCTCTTTGTTGCATTGCATAGCTGGTTATGGGTATTTTTATTAAAATGCATCTTACGTGATATTTAAATTCTAATGTGCCTGGCTAGCACACAAGCCATATGCATCACTAAATCGATGGCGGGGCCTTGGCCTTGAGCTCCTCACCATGATTTCATAACAATATTACATCAATTACATTTGAATGTAATAGGGTCAATAATGGGGACGTTACAGTTTAAAGAATCGTTTCCTCTTAGATTAAAATATCGAAGGATCATTCTCTTAAACAAATGGAGGTCTGGGTAACAAACCCTGTAACATAATCTTTGTTTCCATGACCTTTCTTTCTAAACTAATCCACGATTAGAAGTGCCACAAGCATCAACTGTTTTCTGTACAAGACTCACTAGTTTCCTAATCACAAGATGACTAGCTACCGAAACTCAACATTTCTTCTTTATAAAACCCTCTTACTTCATACAGAGGAGAAGACACAGGACAGAGCAACGATAGGGCACATACATGCTTTCCTTTAGTATGGACTCTTTCTTTTCCAAAACAAACAAACTGTCATTTAGAAATTAGGAAATACAAAGCATTAAAAATGAAAACACAGTAGCCATAAACCTTCACCAAGCCTTTTAGAAACGTCCAAGGCTAAAACGCAGTAGCCCTTCTCTAGTTCAAAACCCCACGGGAAAGATCTATATTTATATATAGGTGTTAATAGTCCTTTGAAACCCAGAATCTCAAAGGCACGAATTACATTGAAAAAAAACCAAAACCCTTAGTACTCTCAAACATCAAGTCGTTATTTACAGTAGAGAAACAAACTGTAGGTCAAGCCAAAGGTGACCACCATGGGGTTTACCAGATTGTGTGAGACAAAGGCTTCACTAAAACCCTCAATACATTTAGAAAACACTCCTCCGAAAACCACCGAGATGGACAGGGTGAAGGGTGATTAAACCCTGGACTTACCAGCTAATAGCCGAAACGCAAAAACAGTAGTGAGGCCCAACTCAAATCGTGGATATTTTGCACCATGACATTCGTACCTATCAATAGAAGCAAGATGGATTTTTATTAGGCATGTGCTGTCACTTGAAACAAAGTTTAAATACAAGAACTAACACATTATTTCATTTGTCCTCATAGTTACCTAGCGAAGATTCTTGGATGGTAGTGCTTACTGATAACACCTGTGCTACCCTGGCCATGAGCATAGCTCAGGCCAAGTGCATATGCCTTCAACGAGCTATGGTTCCCCCTCTCAGCCCCCAAAATCAATGAAATGAACACTAAAGAGCAAAACTTTCATTACAAACGCTTAAGGTCCAACTGGCCTGAGGCCATGTGACCTCCCATTGCGCATTTAAGACTTGCAACTACCACATAGTACCAAAATTCGATTTTCTTCATCAAAGTTCTGTATATAGTTGAGTTGGTAACATTTTCCATAGAACTTTTGTCAGAAGCTATGGTTCTCAAACCCTTCGTGTTAAACGTTAAGGTGGATACCATTACTAGGAATTTTTACATAGGGTAGTTTCCAACTATGTGACTACCAAGTGACACCTGCATGACAAGACCACATTTAAATCGACATTAGCAAAATTGTTAAGTAAGTCCATAGTCTTCCTTATTCACACCTTACCTCTTGGCGATTTTGCCAGAAGTATTTATTTAAACCCCAAATATTCAGGGTGTAACGACTTCCCCCATCAGTTGTATCATGCCTGAGATTTGACAGTTGACATTTCAATCATACATTTCAGTCATACATTTCAATCATACTTTTCAATGACACATTTGAACATACAAAGGAAAGAGAGACTTCAAGTTATTTTCCATAGCAATACAACTTTTCCGCATAGAAAACATTGATTAACGAGAGAACCACTTTTGCTAGGTTCCTTAAACCTTTTCAATTACTAAGGTCAAGTATCGTTATAGTGCTGAAGTTAATTTTGTATTGACATTTTCTAGTTGAGGCAGATTAGTAGGAAGAAGAATTTTTTTTTTATTTATCTTATTTTTGGTACATTATAGCTGAGATAATATTTTCACCAGAACATGTATTGTCCGAGATGGTGGAAGAGCATGTTCCTCCACCTCCTATGGATTCCGTTAAGGTGAAGGACAGTTTTGTCGATGAACCGGAAGAGCCCGAGACACAACAGGAGTGTTTGGGATTTCAGCAGCGGAAAGGAGGGGAAGAAGCCCATGAAGAAGATGAACGAAAAATCCCCCAGGATGAATACATAATCCAGGACTTAATCCTCCCTACTGAAGAGGTGATCCCTTTTTCCCCACCAAAGGAAACCCGAACAAATGTTTCCTTCGACGCTGATGATTTCCTTGACTGGTATGATTAGGTGAGAGCTAGAAATAAGGTGACGATATTCTTACATCCCTTACATCTCACTATCTGGCAATTCAGTTTTGGCTACACAAGTGTACTCTTGGTCTCCAATTTTTGAAGAGACTTAAATGGCCTGCAAGCCCATTTTTTTGAAGAACAATGTGGCAATGGTAGGTTAAGAGCTCAAAGACTTCAGCTAAGGAACCGACGAACGATGGAGGCAGCAAGCTGAAGCTGTCAATTTTCTGTTTTGTTTTTTGTTAAAGTAGTTAGTCATATAGTAAAATAGGCCAGTGAATGTAAAAAGCGGTTAGGCCTATACTATGTGTGTCTGTTTTTAAGTTGTAACGGTGAATGTGCCTTGATGAGCTATCAATTAGATGTCCAGTAAGTAGCAACTATTTTCTGTTCAAAGAAGAGTCGAGCATAGAGCTCGAGGGACATCTATAAATTCATTGTAATTGAAGACAGAAGGGTTGAAAAATCTTGTTGAAAATTTTTATGGGAATTTTGTGTATTTTTCTGTAAGACATTTTCGAGCTATATTTTGAATAAAAATTGCGGAGTCGAGCTGATGTTTTCCAGGGATTCTTGTGTAACTAGTCTTGTAGTCTGTTTTTCTTCTTCAATGTTAATTGTGTATCTCTCATTGTTAATTCCATTCTGTAACACTCTTCAATACTTGGTGTAGTGTGATAGTTAAGTAGAATTCATAGAAGTATGCTCTGCTTATCTTTTTCCAAGTATTTCACCATTACTTTCTCTGCTAAAGTTGATGTAGGATTCATTATTATATGCCCTACGTCAATGGGTTGTTTCTTTCTCCTATGTTTCACCAATTAAATTCACTTTGACTATGAGTTGTTTACTATATCGCCCCTATGATAATACATTTGTGAAGCCCTCGTGAATAAATTTTTAGAGTTTTGTCTAACATGACTCCATTTCCCAAAATAGAAATTCATATGTTTCAGCCAAACGACGTTCAAACCATTTTGCTTCCAGCATAAATTTGATCTTTTTTCTGTTGTAATTGAATATTTTTAATGATGAATGCTGGTGTATGTTTTCATTGTTGACACCTTTGATTATTTCAATCTTTCATATATTTGTAGAGAGAACCCTCTCAGACTAAGCTGGGTCAGTAGCTCAAGTCTAAATATTGGTTAGTGGTTACCCCAAATTTCCTTCTCCACAACCTTGGGGGTTAATTTGGGTGTTAACAGAGGGGACCCCATTTCTTACCAACAATTTTTTTATGATAGTCTCCTTTTTGGTCACCCCTCTTTCCAAGAAGTTCACTCCCTCCAAAATATTCTCCACCTCTTCTCAGAGGCTTTCGGCACAACCATTAACCTAGAAAAATATCATATTTTCTTCTTCAATACCGATGCCATCTTCAAATGCAACATTTCTCACATTTTGGGTTTCTATGTTTCCACCATACCCTCCAAGTACCTTGGGCTCCTCTTTTCGATTCTTCCATAAAAAATTCCTCCTATGGGGATTTATTAGACAAAACTGAACTGTATATGTCCTCTTGGGCCTTCCGCTCTCTCAACCTGGCTTGCCGCCTCACTCTCCTCAAAGCAGTTCTCCAGTCTATTCCCCTCTATCTTTTCTCTATTATGGCCTCTCCTAAATGGGTTCTGGAATCTCTCTGAAAGTTACAATGGTCCTTCCTTTGTGGCAAGAGTTCCCAGAACAGAAGGTGGGCCCCGGTGAAATGGAAGATGACTTGTCTACCTAAGTGTGAAGGGGGCCTTGGATTAAGGGATCCTGATTTAAATAATGAGGCACTTTCCACAAAAAATTGGTGGAGGTGGATCTCAAACAATGATTCACCTTGGGCTCAATTGTGGAACAAAAAATATTCCCAAGGTTGGAACCCCTCTCAACTAATCTGCTGTGAGATTGACCCCCCTAGCTCATTAATTTGGAAGGCGGAAAACTCTCAGAGAGCCCTGATTCAATATCACAACTTTTGGGAGATTGGAGAGGGATCCCATGCTATTTTCTAGCAGGACTCATGGCAACAAATGCCTAAAATAAACAGTCTCCCCATTTGCAGAGCGACTCCAATTATCTGGAAAATGACCTGCTCCACAGTGGTTCACGATTTCTAGGATCCAGTTAGCACTCCCCCTTTCAGAGCATGGAAGGATCCAATGCATTTGTATCCTGGAATAGAGCCTAATTTACTCAAGCACATCCATAGAGACCTCTTGACAAGGAATATCCGCATAATGCTTGGCGGTTACATTTTACGATGGGGCCATCTCCCTAAAGGGTCATTTACTGTTAAGGAGGCTTACTACATTCTGGCTTTAAAGGAAGAAAATATTCAATTCCCCCTCTGGAAGAAGATATGGAATCCTCTTCTCTGGCCCAAGGTCTCCACGTTCCTATGGATTCTTACTCATAGGCGCATTCTCACTTGGGATAATATTAAAAAAAAGGCTTCATTGGACCCTCCTATTGTGTCATGTGCAAATTCAAATCTGAGACCATTGACCACCTGCTTTATTCTTGTATTGTAGCCTCTACTCTTTGGGATTGTGTGGCAGAAAAATTCAGAAGATTCAACAGAATCAAAGATGACATTATCATGACCTTTAAACAATGGGAAGTAGACCCCTTTCAAAGTGCTCAGCTCAATAGTCTCTAAGACATCACTCCAGGTTTAATGGTATGGATCATATGGAAAGAAAGAAATTTAAGAATATTCAAGGGGAAAAGCAGATCCATTGATGCTATTTGGTATACTTTCAAAATCAACCTCCAAGAAACTCTCTTCTCTAAAGATTAGAACACCTCTGATCTCCCTTCCACGGCTATGGAGAAAACAATTCTCTCCAACTAGAACTTTGCTCACCATGCCATCCCCACTGTTAGGAAGAACATTGCAATGTGCAATTCCATCCCATATTTCTGGTCCCCTTCCCCTAGGAGTCTTTTCAAATTCAACTTAGATGGGGCTTCAAAAGGAAATCCTGGGATTGTCAGCTTTGGAGGAGTCTTCCTCAATTTTGAAGGAAAATTCATCGGAATATACTATGGTAACATCGAGCATGAAAAAAACAATGCAGTTGTGCTAGAAGGTCTCTTACAAGGCATCAATATCGTGTGTGAGAAAAATATTCACCCTCTCATTGTGGAGGGAGACTCTCAAATGATCCTGGACTTGGCCACCAAAACTCAAAATGGATCCTAGGTATCTAAGCTCTCCTCCAGCTGGATGCTGGAGCCTAAGCTCCATAGGATAGCCAAAAACATGAATGGCCTTAGGGATATCACTTTAAATCATGTTAAAAGGAAGGAAAATTCCTTGGAAGACAACTTGGCTAATAAAGGGGTCCCCTGTGATCTTCCCCACCGGGATGGAAAGTTAGACGAATGCTTCTCGGATCAACTCTCGCTCCACTACACTGCTCTGGCTATGAAATAGCTTTCCACCTCGGATGCAAGTGCTAACATTGTGTTAGTCACGGAAGGCAGCGCCACTCACCCACCTGGCTGCGAACCTCAGCAGGTGCCCTTCCCCGAGTAGCATACCTAGGATTGCGTCTTCGCCCTGGCCAGCTGGATCTCACGCAAGCGACTCCGTTAAATTGGATGATGCATTGGTGGTTGGAATTAAAGACGGTTCAGTTGTCATTGTCCTTTCTACATTACTGCAACAGCCTGTTCATTCTTCTCTCTCGTGTGACGCCTCGATGTTCCCTCTGCAAGGTCCTTGAAATGCTGTCTCTTAATTCCATCACCTTCATCTGTATCGGCATTCCTGCTTATCCTCTGCATGTTCCCACGGTTGTAAGTTCTAATCCATTTCTCTCCTCCTGGGTACTCGCTAATTACACCATTAATCATCCGTGTAGTACCTCTAGGTTTGGCGCTTGTCATGGCATCGGTCGAATGGATACCTCCTTGGAGAAGGGCAAGAAAACCATCAGCGGCTACAATGACAAGGTCACCACTCTTGTTCGAAGGTTGGTTGATGACTAGGAAGCTAATCGGGTCTCTGACATTCTCGCCTCTGTTAGCCAAGGTAACCAAATAAAGTATTACTAGTTAATGAAGAATATACTGGGTATCCTAGTTGAAGAAATGCTTGCAAATTGGAACATGGCGAAAGTTTCCATCATGGCTACCAGGATTCCCCTTGTCCTCCTAGATTAAATGCTCACAACATTGGAATCCAACATGGCTGGATGTAAGTATTCCTTATTCAACAAAGCTACTCCTCACTGCGACTCTGGTCTTGATGCACATGGTATCACCTCTAAGGGACTGGATGGTAAGGGAAGCATTCATCTTGTGGGCGTCACTATGACTACAGGAGACCATGCTTCGAGCTCCACTTTGCATGTGTCTTATGGTGTTGTTGTTGCGGAGGTCCTGGCTCCTATCCTGGGCTCCACGTCTGGGTCGGTCTCTCATGCTACTGTCATTTTATAGGGGGGCCCTCCTCCTGGAGCCTCCTTCCCGATTCCTACAACAATAGATGCACTGCACTACAAAAGGATCCGTAAATCTGACGATGAAGCTGCTACTCCTCGCAAGACTGAACCTCTATCTCTCAAACTTCAGGTACAAAGATGGGATGGAGATTTATTTGGAAGCTGCCCTATAATTGAAGACAAGCCCAGCCCCTGAATGCAGAAGCAAGCACCTAAGGCTGCTATGGCAGACCCTAGATCCTTTTTATGGAGGTTAGCGTATCGGGTCTCATTGTTTTTGGATTTTAGTTTATTGTCATGCACTACTTTTTTTCTTGAGCAGAACTAGTCTTATGTTTTTAGTGGTCGGTTGTAATTATATCTATGACTCTCAACCCATCTGTGGGCAGGTCTACAAAGGCCCTATTTTGATTTTTCTGCTCTACGAGAGGCTCCAGAATGCTCTCAGAACTACAAAATCTCCTATGCATGTAATATTTTTTGTACTCTAATATAATTTCTCCCTGTAGTTTACAAAATATATATATATATATATATAGCATTTTATCACATAGGCAAATATTAAAAGTTTAAATTGAGGATTTCATTAGCTATGGACAATACAATTAAGATATAAAAATTTATCACATAAGTAAATATATATTAATATAGGTTACATGGATTAAATATAGGTTAATATCAATGTGTATCACAAAGTTTAAATTGAAGATTTTATTAGGCATAGACAACACGATTAAGTTATAAAAATTTACTTTCTACGTAAAAATATAATGATAAAGATAGAGATGTTAATGATTTAAAATCCCTTCTTATTATTGAGTTTTTAATTTGATTGTTTACATAATTTAGGTAATTTAGAGTTAGCTTAATTTTATTAAATAATGAAAAAACAAAATTATGTTATTCAATTTTTTATTAATATTTAATAATTTTCTTTAAAGTAACAAAGGGAAAAATAATTGATTAATTTACATCATTTTCATTTAAAACTTATAATAGCTATAAATTTTTATTATAGTAGGAATAGAAAAAAAAGGTTTATATATAATATGAATTAAATTATAAATAAAATATTTAAGAAAAGGAGATTTTGAAAATTATTTATTATTAATATTTGTTAGAACAGTAACCACACTTAGTACCATAATCCATAAATTTTTTAATTGCCCATGTGCTTAATTAAACCATGTTTAGGATTAAGTGACTATAGTTGGTCAAAAACCCACTTTGAGAGTGTTCACACCCACTTCCAAGCAAACCAGTTCACCCAACCTCCAGTTTTGTCCACAAGTGCGCCCTCATTAATTGCTGGTGCGCCCTCTCTCCTTGTTTTGGGGAATTTTAGTTGACCAAGGGCGCTAGGGTGGATTTTTGCCCATTTTTGGCTAGATTTGGAGCATTTAATGCTCCCTTGGGCCCCCAAACCTCCTCTACTTGCTCACCCACGCCTGCCTTGAGCTCATTTATGACCCAGCATGCTTCAGCCACCTCCACACCAGAATTCGTGGCTGTTTGGGGTGATTGGGATTGAGTTGGACCCACCTATGGGGGATTGAGGCCAATTTGGCATTGATGACTTGTACACTCAGCTTGAGCCACCTAATGCTCTCTATTTTCTCATGGATGTAATAAAAACCTGTTACTAACATTTTCACATGTTAGACAGTCAGTTAATCAAAGATTTGAGCATACATTGTGTGTAAATTTATCATCTTTTTCAAGTTTTTCCACTGTTTTTGCAAATTAATTCGATTTTGTGAGGTTCTCCATAGCTCCTAGATCTTTTGTGATCAAAATACTCACAATATTTAGTGATATCAAAGATATATTTTGATATACAAAATCCATATTATATGAATGTTCTTAATTTCCATAAAACTCATACAAAATTTATCACTTGCACATGCTAACTTGTTTTTCAACAAGAAAAAAAACCACTTCTTATTATTCATAATGAATCAAAGAGAGCAATGTTGATTACATCATAGATAATAGTTTACTACACTTTGGAGCAATACGACCAACTATAGAATAAAACATCATATGTCAACATAAGCTACTCAGCCTCATAGCAATCCTAAAAATTACAATCCAACTTGACTTACATTTGTTGACTCAATAACATATAGAGTAGTCAAAAAAATGAAAGTTACTCATGGAATAATTATATATAATCAAAATGACATCTTCATACCATAGGAAGAGATCCATTGGAAACAATCACATTTTACTTTTGTTCTTCCTAGTGTAGAAAGCCTTCATCTAGATCAATAGATTTTTTCAACAAAGTATCTACCCCAGTCTTTAGTTCAAGAAAAATGTGCTGAAAAGATAAATTATTAAAAGCTGAAAATAGGTCCTTGATGTTTTGACTCCAATGCTCAATTCAAATCATATGTAATTTGCATCTCCCTAATGTCGAAACAATAATTACTTTCGAATCACCAAACACTTATAATGACACAATTCCAACATTAACGGAAAACGTCAATAATGCCCATAAACCTAGAATTTCTTCCCCAGTGTCTGTCCCAGAGCAACAACCCATCCATATGGATAAAAAAAAATCATCTTTAAGTTCAATGACCATACCATCACCACAGAGGCCAAACTTAGTATCCCCATCAAAATAGCCAACTGCATTTGTACCAGATCAATAATATATCTCTGGTTTTTCTTGTTTTCTTCTCTACAGTGTTCCAAATAATAACCAGTGATTTTAGAGAAAACAGAAGCAATATTTTGCTTCATGTTATTGGAAATTGCATCGTTTCTTTATCTGCACACCCCCCAAAATATAAATCTAGGTAGTTCCTACAGTTTTCTCACCTTAACTACCGATTGTTCTAAAGTTTGTTCCAAGGAAAGAGTACCCCAATAAATAGTGATATGAAAATCATTTGTAATCATCCTCCAAATATTTTTCGTAACGAAACAGTGGGAAAACAAATTGTCTATAGATTCCCCATCTTGTTGGAACATGATACAAATATTTGGGCCATGCTAACCTCTTTTTAGTAAATTATCCAATGTTAATATTCTATTTTTTAAATGAAGCCAAAGGAAACAATTGAGTTTAAGTAGAAGGTGTCACTTCCAAAGTTTTATAAACCATCGTTTTTCTCTAAAATCAGTAGAAGTAAAAGATATAGCTTCATAAAGGGATTTAGCACTAACTTGTTCGGTAGGATTCCAATTCAACACAAGAGAGTCTTCATCATTAGTCAGACTAATGGCGGCATGTCTAAGACCCTTTAAATAGTTACTCCATTCAATTTCTAGTTCTCCATCTAGTCCCAGTTCACCTGAAAACAACCACTATGAGGGCCTAAGATCCAGACGCATAGGTCTCATAACATGTGCCAGACATTTGAAACCATTTCCAGATAAATGGTTAATTAAGGAGAGTGAAAGGTTATAACATTAACACATTCTACAACCTCATGAGAACTCTATACTCACAATTAGAACTCTATTCTACAACACTCTTTTTTGTTTCAAGGTTAAAAATACATCCATTTCCTTAAAAACCCATATTGTTGCTAACAATAGCCTTAAAATCAACCCTTGAATAGAAATCTAATGCTACTAGTCACACATTGGTATTTTCAAAGGAAAAAATTATAACTTGTTTGAAAGCATGGAGTTGACAATTAGTATTATTGGTATAAAAATCTTAAAATCAACCTCTAAATCGAAAAGTAGTGCTAACATTGCAGCATTTTTGAAACCATGGACTTGAAAAATAAGGCATCCCCTATTCATGGCCATCACCCTCCCCGTTTTTTTTGTTTTTAAGCATTTATATAAAATAACTAAAAAAAATGAAATATTTGATTAAACAATGAAATTTTTTATTTTAAAATAAAAAAATTACTAAAAAATGAATTTTTTATTAAAAGAAATATATATTTAAACAAAATTATTAAAGTAAAAAAAAATTAAAATTTAAAAAAAAATTGAAAAAAAAATAAAGACATTTCAAAAACATTAATTTTTTTTAATTAAAAATTAAAAAAAAAACTATTAAAAAAATAAACAAAATAAATAACAAAATAAACAAAATAAATAAATAAACCCTAACTGCTTCCCCGTCACCTGCCCTTCACCTCCACCTCCCTCCTTCCACCCCCAACACCCCTTCCCACCCCTTCCCCCCCCCCCTCTCGCTCCCCTTCCCGAACCCCCCCTTTCCCTCTGTTGCCACCCCTTTACCCCTACCCTACCTCGCCGCCCAAGGGATTTATAAATTTATTATTTTAATATTTTAAGTTTATATATATATATATATATATATATATATATATATATATATATATATATATATATATATATAATTTTTAATTTTTTGTAAGTTGGTACCCATGGGGATTTGAATTTGTGACCTTCCATATACAACTTCTCATCTCATTTACTCATTACTAATTTATTTTCCCACCGTGGGAAATTTGTTTTTAATTATTAATTTCATTTTAATTGTTGTCTTTTTTTGAGTTTTTTTAATTTTTTAATTTTGCATTTTTTAATTTTTTAATATTGTTATATATTTTTTTCAAATACCAATAAATAATTTCAAAACAAAAATTGTTAAATTTGTTAATTTTTAAAAATTGGTCTTTTCTGATGTACATTAAAAAATCAATCAACGGGTTTCCAAAATTTTGTAACTTTATCCCCGAAAAAAAATGGTGCGCTACCGGTAGCAGCATTTTTCAATTCGAGGGTAAAAATAGCCACTAAATGCAACCTATAAAAAATGAGAACTATTTAGAGTTCTTTCCAGATTGTATAATGTGTTCATTCTTCACCTCCTACATAAGGATCAATTCCAATATGAGCCAAGTTGTCATTGTCAACTTTCCAAGACAACCACCTCCCCAACCATGGATAGTGTTGTACACCAGCATAGATCCATCTTAAACCCGTATCTATCAAGCACCAAGAGGGATCCAATTTCTTGAGGTGTATTTCTTTTTTTAAAGTTAAACTCAAGAAATTTGATATCTCTTGATTGATAGATCCGGGTTTGTTAAATTTTGAGCATTAATTCACAATACTCTAGGATCTTTACTGAGAGAATAACATGTACAGTATATCAATGCATATCAATCATAACAAGCATGTCAATTATCACAAGAAGTAAAAGCATGAGAGACAATAGACATAGAGTTTCCATGGGGAAAACCCTAAGGTGAAAAATCCCACAACTTCCTCAGAGATAGACAGAGCAATAGCACTACCAAAGTACAAGAGATAGACTCCTCTTAGAAGTTGATCCTCCTCCTCACATGTGCGCCACTTTCTGAGTGAAGGAAGTGTGAGTTCTGAAGTGATCAAAATAAAGATCTCCCGATCTCTATTTACACTTGTCTTGTTTGCCCAATAACCTTATGGGGCCGACTTGTCTAGCTAGGTACAATAACTTCATATTACATTATACCGGGCCGACCCCTTACAAGGTGGTCTAATAACCCATCGGCAAGTTAACACACTTGCGACACTTGTCAATACAAATGACGACACTTCCGTAGAGAGGAATAATACATCTCTATAGGGGTACAATAAATATATAGATGAAATACATTCTGAAGTTACATATACATCAACACTCCCTCTTAACTAGGAAGGTATTTCTTGACATAGATCATCTAGCACAAGTCTTCTTCTCTGGATCATCATCATCGATGCATCATCCTCGAATCATCGTCAATGCTACTGCTATCTCAATCAATCTCTAAATCTACTCATCATAGGAAGTTCTATAGAGCCAACCCTTTTTCATGCTTGGATGTAGGCCCACCACCTACAGGTCTTCATCATCAATGGCCATATTGTGGATCCCAGGACTGATTACGTGCGTCAACAAAACCTAGAGCAGACTATAGGTTCTTTTACATGTTGACCTTCACAAAACCTACTTAGAGCATCCCAGGATGTTACGATCAAACTGCTCTACCTATCTGGATCTCGATAGAGCACCCCAGGTTATTACGAGCACACCGCTCTACCTATCTGGATTTTAAAGGATATTTTCTATGTCGACTTTTGTAAAACCTACTCAGAGCATCCCAGGATGTTATGAGCACACTGCTCTACCTGTCTGGATCTCGATAGAGCATCCCAGGATGTTAGGAGCACACTGCTCTACTTGTTCGTTTTTTAAAGGATTTTTTCTATGCGAAACTGTAGCAAAACCTACTCAGAGCATCCCAGGATGTTACGAGTACCGCACTCTACCTATCTGGATCTCAATAGAGCATCCCAGGATGTTATGAGCACACCACTCTACCTGTCTGTATCTCGATAGAGCATCCCAAGATGTTACGAGCACACCGCTCTACCTATCCGGATTTTAAAGGATCTTTTCTATGCTACCTATAGAAAAACCTACTCAAAGAATCCTAGGATATTACGAGCACACTGCTCTAGTTGTCTGGATATCGATAGAGCAACCCAGGATGTTACAAGCAAACCACTTTAACTGTCTGATTTTTAAAGGGTCTTTTCTATGCTACCTGCACAACCTGTCCACGGCCATAGAGTATCAAACCGATAGTTACCATACATCATCCTGATGTACATCATCATATGATCAACCTGATCATCATCATACCATCAACCTAATGCGTATCATCTAGAGCAACATCTTGAAGCTCGTCATCTGTGATCATCCTGATCAAATAGTATATCCATCTAATGCATACAAAGTATCTACCTGATACATATCATAATACATGATCTACCTGATCATACAAATGCATCCATCTGATATACATAATGCATCCACTTGATGCATACATAAGTACATGATCTACCTGATCATACAAGTATCCACCTGATACATATACAAATACATGATCTACCTGATCATATCCAGCATCCAACATGATGCATACATACATACATATAAATGATCCAATTGATCATATCCAGCATCCAACATGATGCGTACATACATACATATAAATGATCCAACTGATCATATCCAGCATCAAACATGATGTGCACATACATACATATAAATGATCCAACTGATCATATAGAGCAGAAACTAGAACATCATCCTAATGCTCATCATCCAGCGCTTACATCCATAGCCATGTGAAGGATCATCCTTCCTCCATGCTTGGAATGGCTTTAGCAAATGTGTCCATCACTTCTTCCTTGAAGTGTCATCGATCTGAAGAACGCCAAGCCTCTCTCTGAAGTATTCAAACTTCACTCTGGCTAGTGAATTCGTCAGCACATCTGCAATTTGCTCATCCGTCACAATATACAGGAGCTTCACTGCTCCTCTCTGCACCATATCCCTGATATAGTGATATTTGATCTCAATGTGTTTCGACCTGTCGTGGAACATCGGGTTCTCAGATAGCTTCACACAACTCTGGTTGTCACAAAAGATACCAGTAGTATCCAGCGAGAGATCAAATAACTCTGCTAGTAGCTTCCAAAGCCATACTGCCTCACAGCTAGCCGAACAGGCTGCAACATACTCTTCCTGAGTTGTACTCAGTGCTACGCAGGACTGCTTCCTGCTAAACCAAGAGATCACACCTGATCCCATACTGAAGCATCACCCAGATGTGCTCTTCCTATCTACAGCACTGCCTGCCCAATCTGAATCAACATAACCCTGCAGGTTAAACTTTTGATTCACTTCATACTTGAGCCTATAATCAACTGTACTCTTCAGGTACCTCAGAATATGCTTTACAACAATCAAGTGAACACTCCTCAAATACGTCAGGAACTGGCTCAATGTGTTCATCGCAAAGCAAATATCTGGTCTTGTGTTCGTCATGTACATCAAGGACCCAATCATCTGACAATACATAGCAACATCAACCGGCTCAGATGAAGCATCACATAGAAGCTTCAGGTTCGATGCCATAGGTGTGGCCATGGCCTTGCAATCCATCATCCCGAACCTCTTCAGGATATCTACTGTGTACTTCCCTTGTCCAAGGAAGATCCCATCTGCACTTTGCCACACCTCCATGCCTAGAAAATAGTGCATCATCCCCAAGTCCTTCATTACGAACTCGACAGCAAGCTTCCTCTTTGTATCGGCAATTAGTCTATCATCTCCTATTACAAATAGGTCATCCACATATAGGAGTAGTATCACAAGATTTTCTTCCTCAACTTTGTAGTAAAGGTTGGAATCCGCTTTACTCTTGGTAAAGCCCAAACTAGATAGGAAACTGTCCATCCTACCATACCATGTTCTGGGAGCTTGCTTCAAGCCATACAAGGATTTCTTCAATCTGCACACATATGACTCCCTGTCATGTGTTTCAAAACTGAGTGGTTGCTCAATATACACTTCCTCTTCAACTACACCATTCAAGAAAGCAGTCTTGACATCCATCTGGTGTATCGTCCATTTCATCGCTACATCTAGGGCAAGTACTAATCTGATGGAAGTGTACCTGGCTATAGGAGCAAAATTTTCTTCATAATCTATTCCCTCTTTCTGAGAGAAGCCACAAGCTATGAATCTTACCTTGTATTTCTCTATGCTGCCATCTACAGTATGCTTGATCTTGTAGATCCACTTGGAAGTCACAACAGACTTCCCTTCAGGTCTTGGGACACATCCCAAACATCATTCTTCATTATTAATTGGTATTCTTCAACCATGGCATCCTTCCACTCTTTCTTTTCCATTGCTTCTTCATAACTGGAAGGTTCTTTGTTCATGATATCACAGAGTAAAGCAGCATAGCTGGTATGTGATCTAGTTCTCTTCTTTGCTCTGTGTTCTTCTTCTAGAATGCCATATCTTTCTGCATCTTGGGTGAGCTCTCTAGCCCATGCAGGTTTTCTCTTGTGATATTTATTCTCATGGGGTGGATCTACAGGTTGTTGCAGATCTTCAATTTCACGATCATCATCTGGAGTTGCTTCAGTCATGGTAGTGTCTTGAAATCTAGTTTCCTTAGGTTCTTCATAAACTTCAACAGGTGTCTTCCTTGATTTGATGAATGCTGAATTTTCATCAAATGTTACATCCCTGCTGACATCAATTTTCTTGAACCCTGGAAAGTATATTATGTAAGCCTTCAAGCTTTCACTGTAACCCACAAAGATACCCTTCTTTCCTAAAGGATCTATCTTAGTCCTCTTTTCCTTTGGCACATGAGCATATACTGGACAACCAAATATTCTAAGATGGCTGACTTATGGTTTCTTACCAGAGAAGACCTCTTATGGTGTCTTGTTGTCCAATATCTTGTGGGGTGTTCTGTTCTGCACATATATAGCTGTCCTCGCTACTTCTTCCTATAGATGCATAGGTAGATCCTGTTCATGCAGCATTGCCCTTGCTGCTTCCATGATTGTTCTGTTCTTTCTTTCTGCAACTCCATTCTGTTGTGGATTGTGAGGAGTAGTCAACTCCCTCTTAATCCCTGAATCACTGCATAGCTTCTTGAAGTCACCTATGGTGAGTACTCCACCATTGTCGGATCTGAATGTTTTGATCTTCTTATCAGTTTGGTTCTCGATCAAGGTTTTGAATTCCTTGAACTTATCCAACACTTCATCTTTGTTCTTCAAGAAGTAAACCCAAGTATTCCTAGATAAGTCATCAATGAAAGAGACATAGTAAACATACCCACTCAGAGAGCTGGATGACATTGGGCCACATACATCGGAGTGGATAATTTCCAATATACCTTTTGCCTTGCTTTCACTGCTTGGAAATGCCTTCTTTATGTTCTTTCCTTTTGCACATCCTTTGCAAACACCTTCATGCTTGGTGTTAACTTCAAGAAGACCTTCTATAGCCTTACTTGCAATTGGTAATGCTCTATGGTGCATATGTGCAAGTCTTTTATGCCAAAGTTCACTTGGCTCCATGCAATCATGTACCATGGAATGTTTAGGTTTCCCCTTCAATTTATACAATCCTCCCTCTTGCTCTCCAATCACCACAACATCATCAATAGTTTTACCCTTTGGCCACATTAGGACTTCGCCATCTACAAATGCAACCCTCATACCTTTTGCATCTAATGCAGAGATGGAGAGTAGATTCTTCTTGAGCCTAGGTACATAGAGAACTTCCTTCATCTTCAAGGGCTTTCCAGGATTTAGGTTGTAGGAGGATTCACCACTTCCTTTGATGGGGTATTGATAGCCATCCCCAAGTTTCACTTTATGCGGTGATTCATGTTTAGATAGATTTACAAAATATTCTTTAAACCCCGTCATGTGTTTGGAAGCACCACTGTCAATAAGCCAAACATTAAAACCATGAGAAATAGTACCTGTGAGAGCAGAGATTAGAACATACTCTTCTTCACTTGATGAATCATCATCATCACTTTATGTTCTAGCCTTCTTCTTTTGAGGTTCATTATCTTCAGGAGCATGAGCATGATACCTTCTTTTGTTGCCCTTCTTCTTCTTGTTGAAGTAGTTGTTTTTGTTGTTGTCCCTTTTGTTCTTGGGACATTCTGAAGCAAAGTGTCCCTTCTCATTACATTCGAAACATCGAACATGAGATAGATCTTTCTTCTTGTGATAAGGGTGAGAATGTTTCTTGTTATGAGATTTCTCCCTCTTATCCTTACTTCCCTTGGTGTGAGCTGTGAGAGTTTGATATTCATTCCCCATCTTTTCTTCTCATGCTACAAGCCTACCTTCTTCTTGAGGGCATTCCTCCCACAGTCTACTGAAAGAGATCAATTTCTTTCTTGCACAGATTCCTTGAATAAAGGAGTCCCATGACCTAGGTAGGCCATTCAGAGTGGTCATAACAACTTCACCATTTTCCACTACTTCATCCACAACTTCAAGTTGTTCCTTGATCTGAGAGACCTTGGAGAAGTAAGATTGAATGGTCTCTCCATTCAACATCTTGACCCATTTCAATTGATTCCATAGAGTCATCTTCCGATTTATGTTCTTCGCTTCAAATAACTTGGTCAGGGAGTCAAACATCTCCTTGGGTGTCTTTAGAGATGACACATGTGGTATGAGATGATCTAGGATAGGGACCTCAAAGTTGATGTAGGAGTCTAATTCATTTTCTCCCAGGATTAACCCAATCTTATACTTCCAGGATCGAAAGTTATCAACCCCTTCAAGCTTATCCTCAAGCTTGGTGTGGTGAGACATATTAAAGAGTACTTCAAATGGAAATAGAAAAGATTTAGGTCTTACCACTTGCTTTGCTGAAAACTAGATCTAGTCTCGGATTAGGGTTTGTCGGAAAAACCCTAAAAATTCAAATTATGAATTTCAACTTTATGAAAGGATATAAAGATGTGCCTTGATGATCTGACCAACCTGGTGTATTCAGAATTTGAGATCTGCAAAGCTTCACCCTTTAGAAATGCCTTTTAGTCATCCCAGATTCACTCGGGAGGACCCTGAATTAGGGTTTGAGATTCCCAAAGATTTACCTAGCCAAAAATCTCGATCCAAAGCTCTAAACTTCGATTTTTCCAAGGAGCTTCCAGCTATGCCTTCAGATTTTAGAAATTCCTATTTTTGTGGAAACCCTAATTTTTAGGACCAAATATGAAAATGCTTAGAATTGAATTCTAATTTGACAGATAGATTCTCCTTGATGAGTAGAGTCAATCTACTTTATTGCTTTTTCAAAATCTGTGGAGAGAAACCCAATAAACAAGAAACCCTAGTTTCCGTCACTACACAATGTCTTCTTCTCAAGTTAGCTCTGATACCATGTTAAATTTTGAGCATTAATTCACAATACTCTGGGATATTTACTGAGAGAATAACATGTACAGTATATCAATGCATATCAATCATAACAAGCATGTCAATCATCACAAGAAGTAAAAGCATGAGAGACAATAGACATAGAGTTTCTGTGGGGAAAACTGTAAGCTGAAAAACCCCGCAACTTCCTCAGAGATAGATAGAGAAATAGCACGACCAAAGTACAACCAAAGTTAAAGAGATAGACTCCTCTTAGCAGCTGATCCTCCTCCTCACATGTGTGCCACTTTCCGAGTGAAGGAAGTGTGAGTTCTGAAGTGATCAAAATAGAGATCTCCCGATCTCTATTTATACTTGTCCTGTTTGCCCAATAACCTTATGGGGCCGAATTGTCTAGCTAGGTACAATAACTTCATATTACATTATATCGGGCCGACCCCTTACAAGGTGGTCTAATAACCCATCGGCAAGTTAACACACTTGTGACACTTGTCAATACAAATGACGACACTTCCATATAGAGGAATAATACATCTCTATAGGGGTACAATAAATATATAGATGAAATACATTCCGAAGTTACATATACATCAACAGGGTTTAAGTTTTATGTTTTTATTGTATAAACGAACATCTATTTTTTAATTAATTTTCATAATATTTTATTTTATGAACCAACATGGATTTTTTTAAATACTTTCCATAATTTAATTTTTTATTTTATGAGCCGACATGAATTTTTTTAATTATTTTGTTAGTAACAAACGTTACATCAAGATGTAACATTACATCACACACGTTACAACATCTTCCCCATACTGGGTTGTAGAGCTCCTCGTTTCACGCGGTGCAAAAACCTCTCCAAAAATTATATCCATGACTAACATATTTCCTATTAGTTCGGACCCATTCCTCAGTTGTAAATTTCTTCAAATATTTGTTTTCAATATTTCACTCTAGAGACCCTTCCCAAACAATCCTCTACGGAAACTCTTAAGACTAAGAGAAACATTGAAACACAAGAGATTCTTGATGCCCCAACCACCCAGTTTTTTAGGGAGAGATGTCATTTCCCAATAATCCAAGTGCATCTTATCTTTGCTGATAAACCCATACCATAATTAATGCATGGTATTGCTTCATAGGAGGTTGAGGACGAGGAGAAGGAACTTCAAGCATGAATTTCTTTAACAAGACCTTACTTACCTCTATGTTTAAACACTACTACAATTTTGACTTTAAGGGGGGGTTTTCTTCTGCCCCTAAAAGTCACTCTAGGGCTAGTTTTGGCTTTGTTGGTGATCTTTACAAAACACACCCAATAACAATGACGCTAAAATTCTATTCTCTTAGGGGCGGTTTTCAAATTGATCAAAACCACCCCCAAAAGTCACTTTTGGGGGTGGTTCTAAACCCCCCCAAAAAGTGACTTTTAGGAAAGGTTTAGAACCCCCTCTAAAAGTCCCTTCTACAAACCTTTGGGGGTGGTTTCAAACCCCCCTCGTAGGTACCCTCAAGGGTGGTTCCAAACCCTCCCTAAAACTCCATCTTACAAACCATTGGGGATAGTTCTACCCCCCCCCCTCGGTAGATATCTACAGGAGCAGTTTTAACCCCCCATAAAACTCCCTCCTACAAACCTTTGGGGGAATTTTTAAACCCACTCCCATAGATACCTATAGGGGTGGTTTGAAACACACCCCCCCATAGATACCTACAACGGCGGTTTAGAACCCCCCCTATAGATACCTACGAGGGAATTTTTGAACCCCCTGTTTCACGGACAATCTACCATGAGTAGACTGAAGGCCTGATCTCCCTAGCTTAACGTAAGTCTAGAACAAATAGGACAGAACATAAAATACTTTCCTAGATCTTGTAGAAGTACAAATGTAATGGTAGATCGCTTACCTTAGATTTGTAGATCCCTTTCTCCTTCGTTGATCCAATGCTCCAGCACTGCCAGATTGCGAAACCCTGTTGAACATGTAACAGACCACGAGAAGTGAAAGCATATATCTCATATGACATATCTAAGTTAACAGTTAAGGAGCAAAACTCTAAACATTATCGAAGAGACAACATTTAAGGAAAGCAATTATATTAACTGTTTTGAAGAGTGGAGAAGTACAATAGAAAAGAGGATTACAACCATTTCCTTAACGCTGCAAGCTCTTTCCGACAAGCCATGCCAAAGCTCTTAGAGAGAAGTGAAGGTTCCTGAAGCCAGAGTGTTAGATCTATTGGGCTTGATTTCACCAGCATAAGAACACCATAGAATTCCTCCCCGTAGAATGGGAGTGAGCTTCATTTAAATAGGACTAAGTGGATAGGATATGGATAGGATAGGTTGAGATATGATATGAGAGACTTAAGGTATCTTTCCAAGGTGTCAGGAATCGAGTGCCAACTGTCCCAAGAAGTCAGGGATAAGGTCCCAAGTCAACAAGCTTCGAGAAGGAGCTCGAAGAAGCTATTTTTTCCATCTAACTAACTTTGTCGCACCCTGTAATGGAGCAAGGTATGACGGCGCATGTTGTAGGAGTGCAACCTGTGATGACCTCTCAAAACCTATTACAAAATAGGTACAAATCCTTCTAGCTCAATTACTCAATCAACGTAACTCCAAAGGTGTATACACTGAATCTCATGATGGGAAGATTTTAGGTGTAACAGAATGCCCCACAAAGCATGAAGCTATTGAAAAATAGACAGGTGAAGTCCTTTGATAGAAGGAAATGGCAATGGACTTGTCGGAGGAAGGATGTTCCTGTAGTACAACTGACTCTAAGTACACAGTCTCAAATGACACACAACATGGATGCCAACCAATACAATGCAAATCCATGGTAGTAATGATCAACTAAACACAATCATGGCTACAAAACAGAAGCGTAGATCCATGATGAGATGATAACACAGCCACGACCAATACAAATGTGGATCTGTGTAATGTAACTCAATACAAACTCCATCACAACCTGGGTAAAACATGATTCCCCAGGGTCTTCAAGCTGAACCCACAATGATATGAATCTATCCATGTGACTACAAATGTCTTGATGTCAAACATGGTAGAAACCACTTGATTACCGGTCATTGATGTAAACCATTAGCAAGTGCGAGGGTGATCATCATTGATGTCAATGATTCCCAAGGTATCACAGTACATATCATCAAGCGTGAATAAGTGAGTTGAAGTCGAACGCAAGATGAAATCTTTCAATCAAGAGTCAATGATGTAACCTCATGTTGAAAGCGAGGTAACCTACCATTGAGGCATGCAGGGCCAAGGCACTTGGTTAGTTTCTAGATTCAGTCCTCGGATGATGAGTTGATGTCGACAAGGATGAATCCGTCGAAGGAGGGCCATGATGAATCCCACATCAATCAACATGAAACACGACTGAAGATGTGTAGAGTAGGTCGAATGGTATAGTGACATGCAAGAATGACTCGGAATAGACCAACATGGTGGCGGATGTACTAACTGCAGATGATAAATGGTGGACGTATTCTTGAACATGGGCATGGCATGACTTGGCAGTATTGACATGATGAGCACAACACTAACTCCTAATGCAACTGATGGGGGAAGTTTTCTTTGAATGACTCAAAGCAGTAACAAGACTCAGGAAGTAAGAGGAACTCGAGGACAAATAGATGACCCAAGTGCTATATGCAAATGCAGATGAGCGCCCTGTTCAAGAATGACTACGTACTGCCACTACCCAAGTGTGTAAAATAAAAGCTTTCATTTTTCCCCATCATGGATGATGAGTGCCTCATGTGCTTTTACGAGCTTGATGAGGGTAACCAGATGCTTGGTATGTCTCATCTCATAGATGAGTTCAATCCCAAATATTTTCTGAATCTGGGATAGGAGGGGTTCATCCCATGGCGGGCCCTTCAATGTAAAAGTTTAATGAGTCCATAGAAGGTAAAATCAGTTTTCATTTCATGTTTAGATAGTCTGAAAAGAACTAAAGAGGACTCCAACAGTCCTTTTTCGTAAGGTTAGCCTCATTGCCTGAAAAAAAGGCTAAAACAACGCGGGAGAGGACTCTTCCAGTTATGATTGGCTAGAGTATACCTTTTTCTTAATTAGTGCGCCCTGGTCCGAGAAATGGGTAAACTATTACTAGGAAGATGACCATTCAAATACTTTAACAAGAGTGAGCACGACAAGTTCACTTGGTGATCTTTTCACATTTTGAGAGCCTGAAAATAGTTTAAAGATAGACTCTGGGGGGGTTCCTTTTCCATAGGAGTTTAATGAGCCCGAAAAAGTGATAAATCGAAACTCAGTAATGTATTCTCATGGTTTCAAGAGCACAAGAAAGAACAAAGAATAAGCTCATAATCATTAAATAATTAAAATATAACGAATCGAAAAAGATAAATGACAAAATACACAAGGGGTGTTCATACCTGAGATGACCGTTCCAATATGAAAATGGTATAGAAAGGCACTTCACAACTCCTACACACTCGGAAAGTAATTCAAATAGTCAACCGAACGTTCAAATATAAGAAAACCAATCCAAACTATAGAAAACGGCATAATGGCATCAAAGGAATATTCCATTTTGTTTATAAATAGAAATAAAAACCAAACATAGTCACCATTGTTCTATTTGCCAAATTTGGGAGGAGTAGTGCCAATTGGAGTCAAATCTTCACTCGTTGATTCTGGAAGCTATGATCAGTCATTCCACTCGCCGTCAGGAGAAAGTAACCCTAAAATTCATCCAGCAAAATCATAGTGGTTTACATTTTTGAATATCAGTCATTTGTTTGAGTTTTGGTTTGATTTGGGAAAGGCTATTGCACCTTTGGCTCGTCGTAGTTGGCGTTTTCGGGAACTGTGATGAGCCCGAGTCGTCACAAAGGTTTCAAAGGTGGACTGCGACGATGTCGCTCTGTTTGTAAAAAAGGGGTGCGACGACGGCGACGTCCATCCCCAACTTCAAACCAAGCTCAAAATAAAGGCTGTTAGTGGTTGAAGCAAGTTCTAACATTGCTTATACTCTCCTATTGGCAGGTTCCAAGCATCGAAATGGTTCTAGAATGGAAAGAACGAGAACATGAGTTGGATGATGAACAAGCTACAAACAACCCACAATATGTAGAAGCATTGAGGAACTGTGGGCTCCTTAGGTTCTTCCGGGTCTAGGGGATGAGATCCCAAATCCCACTCTTGACTCACATGCTCCGATGTTGGGATGCGACCCAACAATACTTTGTGATTGGTGAGCATGAGCTTACCATAGATTTCAAGGACATTTATTTTCTCACCCGATTGTCCTGAAGAGGGGACAACGTGCTACTTATTGGATCATGTGGAAGTGATCGAACCATGGATGATATGATCCAATAGCATTGTGTTCCCAACACCCATTCATCTAGTGGGAAGATTCCCATTAAAGATGTATGGGAACGCCCATTATATGCCATACTATTTCCCATTATGAGGATGCCGGGGAGCCAAGCTCCTCACTTAGCCACCAGGGCACAGATGCTTTATGCGGAGGACTATATGTCTCCAAAGATATTTAACTAGTGCGAGGGGGTCCTCGCAAACATGCGAGCTCAGCTGACGAAGTGTCAACGGGGAGAGCTCAAGAAGTTTGGCTATGGATCGATAGTGATCTCGTTCTTGCTGGAACGGGTTCCCCTTTTGCGTCCTCAGGTACCACTGGAGGATAGGGATCCTAGAGATCCTCACATGGCTAGGTGGACCAATGTGATGCCCTGACATGGTGGGGGCCCTATTATTGGATACCCCCCGAGTTCTTCACTTGGCTAGAAGGCTAGTTATTGATGGTGGAGGATTTCCCATACAATGGCACGGACTATAGAGATGACTTGGACTTGCCACTACCAGAGGAAGCAGCATGGGGAGATCTCGTTAAGAACAAATGATTCTTATACTTTTTAAGCTTTGTGCATTTATAATTTTATTGATATAGTGCTGACAGATGAACAACATGTGTGTGCAGATGTGGGACCTGTATGACCCGTGGGGACCTCTCTTCTGGCTAGGAAAGAGAGAGGAGAGGGAGCAGTTGTGGGTCCGGCTGTGCATGCTGCCATCGTGGAGATGGATAGAGTCTATGCCAACCTGAGTGGGTTGACACTAGATGTTCCTGAGCCGTTGGTAGATGAGGTGTCACGGCCCATGCAGGTACACATGGTTGGATCTACTGCGTGCTTCAACGTGCTGATTTGCAAGGTTGTGAGAGCAGTCGATTATTTCCAGACTCAGCAGGCTAGGGCTGCCAAGCCTCCTAGGGTTGGACGGGCTAGACTATAGGCCATATGTTGTTACTGTGTGTGTACTGAGAGCTTAGATGCCTCAGATTTTTGTATTACTGAAAACTATGAGGATTCATATTTTGTAGGGACTTACTGAAAGCTATCGTGCTTCAGACTTTTGTATTAGCACTACCTTTTTGAGATTATATATATATATACAGACATTCAGGCGATTTATACATTATGTGTTTCAACAAATGATGATGATGTTATCTTGTTTGTATGCTTTGCTTCTATACAATGCATTATTTACATGTTGTGAATGCTTTTACATATTATGAGTATTATGTGTGTGCGATGTACCAATCTAAAATGAAGTTGGCCATCGAGTCAGCAAATGTGTTTAACTATCGTGGAATGTGCAGGTATTGAATGGATTCAAATGACCTTTCCAGGAGATGAACTCGTCTAAAGAGATGGAGTAGGGTAGGATCATGGATAGTGTAGACTCGGTTAAGATGGGAAACCACTAATTGAGAATCCATGTGGATGACAACGTGGTTCACACCCAAGGAAATGGCATTGGTTAAGGTTCCAACTACCGCCAGATACTCAGCGACATTGTTGGTTGCAAATCCAAGGCAACTTCCTCCTGAGCTGATGAGCTCACCTATTGGGGAAAATAGTACCCAGGTTGCTGAAGCAAGGTTACGGGTATGCTAGCTGGCACCGTTCGCGAATCTATAACACGTTTCCATTTGCACACATAGACAGAACATGGTATAAGAAGCAGAAACAAGATCTAAAGACACTAAAAAAATAACGTATCACACCACACAAAAAACACACAAACACACCATGTACAATATATACATGAAAGTATATGCATGAGAGGATCAGGCATAGTACCTCTTCAGGTAAAGCCCATTCTGGGGTTCACCCAAATATATGTCGTCATAATCTTCAAGGTCATAAGCTCCCTTTCCAAAACACATTTGACAATGTAAGGTCTGTGCCACATGGACTCGAACTTTCTTGCCCCTAGCTTGTCATGTTTTTGGTCGTATGTGAGGACCAGATCACCCTCGTTGAAGATACGAGGTTCTACTGACTTGTTGTACTGATATTTGATGTGTTTCTTGTGTGCTTCATTAGCAAGGGAAGCATCTCGACGGGACTCATCAAGTTTTTCTATGTATAGGAAACGTTCTTCATCGGCAGTAGTGTTAGGAAGAAGTTCGACAACGAGTTGTAGAGATAGAATTTCGCACTCTATAGGAAGGACAGCCTCCAATCCATAGACCAATTGGAAAGGATTAAAACCTATGGTAGTTTTAACGCAAGTTCTGTAGTCCCAAAATGCTGAAAAGAGCATATTATGCCAGTTGGACTTATGCGCACCTACCATCCTTGGGACCATAGTTTTCAAGACCTTGTTAATGGGATTGACCTATCCATTGGAATGCGGTTAGTAGGGTGTTGAGTTTTCATGGCAAAAACCCAATCTATCACACCGTTCATCAACCATATGGTTCTAAAAGTGAGAACCATGGTCGGTCACTATCGCCTGCGGAACTCCAAACCACGCTATTACATGATTGAACATGAAGAGTGCAGCGGTTTTTCCATCGTTTTGGTATGTAGGCATTGCCTCGGCCCACTTTGTAAAGTAATCCACAACTACTATGATGTAACTATGCCCCCCGGCTGAGGTAGGCTTACAATGCATAAAATCGATGCCCCATTTTGTGAAGGGACCCATGGTAATAACCGAGTGTAATGGGGCGGGATGGGTGCGCTTCTTTGTATAGAAGTGTTCACATGGAGGACATCTTTTCATGGCCTCAATAGAGTATTTGAAGATAGTGGGCCAATAATATCCTGGGCGTAAAATCTTATGGGCTGTAGCCATCCTAGAGAGGTGACTACCACATGCCCCAGCGTGACAGTCATTCATAATGCGTTCATCCTCCTCGTGAGTTAGAGAACGTCGAAGAATTGAATCGACACCACAGCGATACAAAGTATCACTTATGATAAGATGATACTTTTCATGGTGAAGTATTCTACGACGGTTGTCGCGAGACAGTTGAGGATTGAAGTGTTGGGTTTGAAGATATAATGAAATATATCCATACCACAGATTAGTCATACTGATGAGAAACAATGATTCATCTGGAAAAGAATCATTGTGCTCAACTTCTACATCAGGACGGGGAAGGTGACAAATAAGCTCAGCAAACACCAAAGACTTTTTAGACTTGGCCTTCTCAGAAAGAAGGTCGAATTCTTGCAGTATCACAATCCATCATGAGTACTTTCCCCCAAGCACCTGTCGTGTCAATACGTGGTACATGGTGTTTGAGTCTGGAATGATGGTAGTGGTGCAGAGCAGGATATAGTGTCGGAACTTTTGGATGGCGATGACTACAGTGAGAGCAAGCTTCTCAACATGTGAATATCTAGTTTCAGTTTCAATGAGACGCTTACTTGCATAGTATATTACATGTTCCTGGGTGTTTTGATCCTCCTGTACCAAAACCATGGCGATAGTGGTAGCAAAAGCAGCAAGATATAAGATGTAATCTCGGAAATAGTTTGGCGGTTGGATTATGGGGGCATGCGTGATGGCATGTTTGATGCTATCGAAGGATTTTTAAGCTTGATCGTCCCAAATGAACGGGACATCCTTCTTAAAAAGCTTCATATACCCTTGAGTCTTCTCCGCAAAGTTACGAACAAAACACCTTAAATAAGTTTCCTTCCCTTGGAGACTTTGAAGTTCCGTCACGTTAGTCGGAGGTGGTAGGTTGACAATGGTCTCCATCTTTAAGGGATCAATATGGATCCCATCCTTCGAGACAATAAACCCTAAGGGGCATCCAGACTCTACGCAAAAGATACATTTATGAGGAATTAGATGGATATTGTACCATCTGCATCTGAGTAAAATGGCTATCATATGATCCATGTGGAACTCACACTGCTTTGAATGAGCAGGGAGATCGTCCAGGTAAGGTTCCACAAAGTCCTTAATGTCATGGAAGGCATACGACATGGCCCATTGGAACGTGGTGCCAACATTTTTAAGGCCAAAGAAGAGTTTTCGATATGTGAACGTCCCCCAAGGACAGATGAAAGCCATCTTATGTTGGTCGGTTGGGTTGATCTCAATATGTTGTAACCAGAAAAGCCATCCATGAATTAAAAGATGACGCTCCTGACACAATTTTTTATTGTTAAATTTTGAGCATTAATTCACAATACTCTGGGATCTTTACTAAGAGAATAACATGTGCAGTATATAAATGCATAACAATCATAATAAGCATGAAAAGCATCACAAGAATCAAAAGCATGAGAGACAAGAGACATAGAGTTTCCATGGGGAAAACCCTAAGGTGAAAAACCCCATAACTTCCTCAGAGATAGAGAGAGTAATGGCTCAACCAAAGTACAACCAAAATACATTAAGATAGTCTCCTAGTAGCAAATGAGCTTCCTCCTCACTAGTGCGCCACTTTCTGAGTGAGAGAAGTGTGAGTTTCCGATTGATCAAATAGAGATCTCCTGATCTCTATTTATACTTAACCTGTTTTCCCAATTACACTATGGGGCCGACTTGTCTAGCTAGGTACATCCACAATATAATATATATTTCAGGGCCGACCCCACACATTATGGTCTAATAACCCATCGACAAGTACACACACTTGCGACACTTGTCAATACACATGACGACACTTCCTTATAGAGGAATAACACATCTCTTATAAGGGTACAATAAATATATATGAAATACATAGATGAAATACATTCCGAAGTTACATATATATCAGCATTCCCTCTTAAGTAGGAAGGTATTTCTCGACACAGATCTGCTAGACAAGTCTTCTTCTCGGGCTCATCATCATCATCACTGCTGTTGTTATCTCAACCAATCTCTAACTTTACTCGTCATAGGAAGTTCTACAGAGCTAGTCCTTTTTCATACTGGATGTAGGCCCACCACCTGCAGGTCTTTGTCATCACTAGCCATACTATGGAATCCTTAGGACTTATTACATGCATCACAAAACCTTTAAAGAGTCTCTTGCCTAGCAAGAACCCTAAAGAGCATCTGAGGCCTTTTTCATCCTGTCTAGATCTCCAAGACTTATTACATGTGACCCCACTACAAAACGTAGCAAGAGCATTTTAGGATGTTATGGGTACACAACTCCGACTTGAAATCTCCCCAGGGCACAAATTACATGTGGTCACCACAAAACCTAGCAAGAGCATCTTAGGATGTTACGGGTACACAACTCCGACCTGAAATCTCCCCAGGGCACAAATTACATGTGGTCATGGCAAAACCTCGAAAGAGCATCTCAAGATGTTACGGGTACACAACTCCGACCTGAAATCTCTCAGGGCACAAATTACATGCCATAGGACAAAACCTCACAAGAGCATCTCAGGATGTTACGGGTACACAACTCTGACCTGAAACCTCTCAGGGCACAAATTACATGTACTACCATAGCAATGTCTCGAAAGAGCATCCCAGGCTGTTATGGGTACACAACTCCGACCTATAGGATCTCCCAGACATGCTCATCTGCACAACCTAATCCACAGCCATAAAGTATCATCGTAATACTCACCATACATCATCTTGACGTACACATGATCATCCTGATCATCATCACTGCAACATCCTGTTGCATGTCATCTGGAGCAACATCCTGAAGCTCGTCATCTATGATCATGTTGATCATACACTGCATCCACTTGATGCATACAAAGTATCTACCTGATACATATCATCATACATGATCCACCTGATCATACAATGTATCCACTTGATACAAACAAATACATGATCCATCTAATCATACCTAATACATATCAACATACATGATCTACCTGATCATACAATGTATCCACCTGATAGAAATACAGATACATGGTCCAAGCATCCAACATGATGCATATACAAAATACATACAAATGATCCAACTGATCATATCCAACATCCAACATGATGCGTACATACATATACATATAAATGATCCAACTGATCATATCCGGCATCATCCTGATGCATATATACACAAATGTAAATGATCCAACTGATCATACAAAGCAGAAACTAGAACATCATCCTGATGCTCATCATCCAGTGCTTACATCCACAGCCATGTGAAGGATCCTCCTTCCAACATGCTTGGAATGGCTTCAGCAAATGTCTCCATCACTTCTTCCTCGAAGTGTCATCGATCTGAAGAACACCAAGACTCTCTTTGAAGTACTCGAACTTCACTCTGGCTAATGGCTTCATCAATACATCTGCAATATGCTCGTCCGTCGCAACATACAGGAGCTTCACTGCTCCTCTCTACACCATATCCCTGATATAGTGATATTTGATCTCTATGTGTTTCGACCTGTCGTGAAACACTAGGTTCTCAGAAAGCTTGACACAACTCTAGTTATCACAGAAGATACCAGTAGCACCCAACGGGAGATCAAATAACTCAGACAGTAGCTTCCGAAGCCATACTTCCTCACAGCTAGTTGAACAGGCTACAACATACTCTGCCTCAGCTGTACTCAGTGCTACACAGGACTACTTCCTGCTAAACCAAGAGATCACACCTGATCCCATACTAAAATAGCACCCAGATGTGCTCTTCCTATCTGCAACACTCCCTGCCCAATCTGAATCAACATAACCCTGCAGGTTAAACTTTTGATTCACTTCATACTTGAGCCCATAATCAACTATGCTCTTCAGGTACCTCAGAATATGCTTTATAGCAACCAGGTGAACACTCCTCAGATCCGTCAGGAATTGACCCAATGTGTTCACCGCAAAGCAAATATTTGGTCTCGTCTTCGTCAGGTACATCAAGGACCCAATCATCTAACGATACATAGAGACATCAACCGGCTCAGATGAAGCATCACATAGAAGCTTCATATTCGATGCCATAGGTGTGGCCATGGCCTTGCAATCCATCATCCCAAACCTCTTCATGATATCTACAGTACAATTCCCTTGCCCAAGGAAGATCCCATCTGTACTCTGCCACACCTCCATACGTCGGAAATAGTGCATCATCCCCAGGTCCTTCATATCAAACTCAACAACAAGCTTCCTCTTTGTATATGTAATCAATCTGTCATCTCCTATTACAAATAAGTCATCCACATACAGAAGTAGAATCATAGGATTCCCTTCCTCAACCTTGTAGTAAAGGTTGGAATCCGCTTTACTCTTGGTAAAGCCCAAACTAGATAGAAAACTATCCATCCTACCATACCAAGTTCTGGGAGCTTGCTTCAAGCCATAAAAGGCTTTCTTCAATCCGCACACATATGACTCCCTGTCATGTGTTTCAAAACCAAGTGGTTGATCCACATATACTTCCTCTTCAACTACACCATTCAAGAAAGCAGTCTTGACATCCATCTGGTGTATTTTCCATTTCATTGCTACAGCCAGGGCAAGTACTGTTCTGATGGAAGTATACCTGGCTATAGGTGCAAAATTTTCTTCATAATCTATTCCCTCTTTCTGAGAGAAGCCACGAGCTACGAATCTTGCCTTGTATTTCTCTACACTGCCATCTGCAGCTTGCTTGATTTTGTAGATCCATTTAGAAGTCACAACAGACTTCTCTTTAGGTCTTGGGACAACATCCCAAACATCATTCTTCATTATTGATTGGTATTCCTCAACCATGGCATCCTTCCATTCTTTCTTTTCCACTTCTTCTTTATAACTGGAAGGTTCTTTGTTCATAATGTCACAGAATAAAGCAACATGGCTGGTATGTGATCTGGTTTGTTTCTTTGCTCTGTGTTCTTCCTCTGGAATGCCAAATCTTTCTGCATCTTGAATGAGCTCTCTAGCCCATGCAGGTTTCCTCTTGTGAGAGTTATCCTCACGGGGTGGATCTACAGGTTGTTGTGGATCTTCATTTTCATGATCAACAACTAGAATTGCTTCAGTCATGGTACTGTCTTGAAATCTAGTTTCCTTAGGTTCCTCATAAACTTCAATAGGTGTCTTTCTTGATTAGATGAATGCTGAGTTTTCATCAAATGTCACATCCCTGCGAACATCAATATTCTTGAACCCTGGAAAGTATATTCTGTAAGCCTTTGAGCTTTCATTGTAACCCACAAAGATACCCTTCTTTTCTGAAGGATCTAGCTTGTTCCTCTTTTCCTTTGGGACATGAGTGTATACTAGACAACCAAATATTCTGAGATGGATGACTTCAGGTTTCTTACTAGAGAAGACCTCTTCTAGGATCATGTTGTCCAATATCTTGTGGGGTGTTGTGTTCTGCACATATACAGTTGTTCTAGCTGCTTCTGCCCATAGATGCATAGGTAGATCCTGGTCATGCAGCATTACCCTTGTTGCTTCCATGATTGTTCTGTTCTTTCTTTCTGCAACTCCATTTTGTTGTGGATTGTAGGGAGCAGTCAACTCCCTCTTAATCCCTGAATCATTGCAAATCTTTTTGAAGTCACTTGAGGTGAATTCTCCACCATTTTCGGATCTGAATGTCTTGATCTTCTTGTCGGTTTGATTCTCCATCAAGGTTTTGAATTCCTTGAACTTATCAAACACCTCATCTTTGTTCTTCAAGAAGTATACCCAAGTCTTCCTGGAGAAGTCATCAATAAACGAGACATAGTAAACTTACCCACTTAGAGAACTGGATGACATAGGACCACATACATCTGAGTGGATGATTTCTAGGATATCTTTTTCCTTGCTTTCACTGCTTGGGAAAGCCTTCTTAATGTTCTTACCTTTTGCACATCCTTTGCAAACACATTCATGTTTGGTCTTGATTTCGGGAAGACCTTCTACAACCTTGCTTGCAATTGGAAGTGCCCTATAATGCATATGATCAAGTCTTCTATGCCAAAGTTCACTTGGCTCCATGGATTCATGTACCATGGCATGTTAAGGTTGACCCTTCAATTTATACAATCCTCCCTCTTGCTCTCCAATCACTACTGCATCATCGATTGTTTTACCCTTTGGCCACATTAGGACTTGGCCCTCTACAAATGCAACCCTCATGCCTTTTGCATCCAATGCAGAGATGGAGAGAAGATTCTTCTTGAGCCCAGGTACATAAATGACTTCTTTCATATTCAAATATTTTCCAGAATCTAGGTTGTAGGAGGCTTCACCACTTCCTTTGATTGGGTATTGATAATCATCCCCAAGTTTCACCTTATGGGGTGATTCATGTTCAGATAGGTTTACAAAAAATTCCTTAAACCCAGTCATGTGTTTGGAAGCCCCACTGTCAATTAACCAATCATTACAACCATGCGAGATAGTACCTGAGAGACCAGAGATTAGAACATACCCTTCTTCACTTGATGAGTCATCATCACTATCATCACATTCTGCCCTAGCCTTCTTCTTTGGAGGTTCATCATCTTCAGCAGCATGAGCATGGAACTTTATTTTGCTGCCCTTCTTCTTCTTGTTGGAGATGTTGTTGTTATCCCTTTTGTTCTTGGGACAATCTAAAGCAAAGTGACCCTTCTCATTGCATGTGAAGCACCTTAGATCCTTCTTATTCTTTCGGTGATAGTGAGTGAACTTCTTGTAGTGAGAGTGCTCCTTCTTGGGGTTGCTTCTTTTGGTGTGAGCTGCGAGAGCTTGATCTTCACCTCCCATCTTTTCTTCACAAGCTACAAGTCTAGCTCCTTCTTGAGAGCATTCCTCCCACAATTTACTGAAAGAGATCAATTTCTTTCTTCCACAGATTCCTTGAATAAAGGAGTCCCATGACCTAGGTAGGCCATTTAGAGTAGTCATAACAACTTCACCATTTTCCACTATTTCATCCACAGCTTCAATTTGTTCCTTGATCTGAGAGACCTTGGAGAAGTAAGATTGAATGGTCTCTCCATTCAACATCTTGACCCCTTTCAATTGATTCCGCACGGTCATCATCTGATTTATGTCCTTCCCTTCAAATAGCTTGGTCAAAGAGTCAAACATCTCCTTGGGTGTCTTCAGAGATGACACATGTGGTATGTGATGGTCTTTGATAGAATCAACAATGATTCTCTTTGCCTTGACCAAGTTATTCTTATGCAATATTTTAGCCTCTTCATCCTCTCGGATAGGGATGTCTTCTTTTACATATGAGCCCAACTCATTCTCTTCCAAGATTAACCCAATCCTATACTTCCAAGCTCGAAAGTTATCAGCCCCTTCAAGCTTATCCTGAATCTTGGTGTGTTGAGACATCATAAAGAGTACTTCAAATGGAAATAGAAAAGATTTAGGTCTTACCACTTGAATTGCTGAAAATTGGATCTAGTCCCGGATTAGGGTTTGTCGGAAAAACCCTAAAAATTCAAAATGTGAATTTAAACTTTCTGAAAGGATAGAAAGATGCACCTTGATGAGTTGATCAACTTGGTGTATTCAGAATTTGAGATCTGCAAAGCTACACCCTTCAAAACTGCCTTTCTATCTTCCCGGATTCACAAAGAGAGCCCTGAATTAGGGTTTGAGTTTCCCGAAGATCTACCCAGCCAAAAACCTCGATCCAAAGCTCTAAACTTCGATTTTTGCAAGGAGCCTCCAGCCATGTCTTCATATTCTAGAAATTCCTATTTTTGTGGAAACCCTAATTTTTTGGGCCAAATCTGAAAGTGCTCAGAATTGAATTCTGATTGGACAAATAGATTTGCCTTGATGAGTAGAGTCAATCTACTATACTGCTTTTCCAAAATCTGTGGAGAGAAACCCAATAAACAAGAAACCCTAGTTTCCGTCACTGCACAATGTCTTCTTCTTAGGTTAGCTCTGATACCATGTTAAATTTTGAGCATTAATTCACAATACTCTAGAATCTTTACTGAGAGAATAACATGTGTACTATATCAATGCATAACAATCATAATAAGCATCACAAGCATCACAAGAATCAAAAGCATGAGAGACAAGAGACACAGAGTTTCCATGGGGAAAACCCTAAGGTGACAAACCCCACAACTTCCTCAGAGATAGAGAGAGTAATGGCTCAACCAAAGTACAACCAAAATACACCGAGATAGTCTCCTAGTAGCAGATGATCCTCCTCCTCACTAGTGCGCAACTTTCTGAGTGAGAGAAGTGTGAGTTTTCGAGTGATCAAATAGAGATCTCTCGATCTCTATTTATACTTAACCTATTTGCCCAGTTACACTATGGGGCTGACTTGTCTAGCTAGGTACATCCACAATATAATATATATTTCAGGGCCAACCCCACACATGGTGGTCTAATAACCCATCGACAAGTACACACACTTGTGACACTTGTCAATACACATGACGACACTTCCTTATAGAGGAATAACACATCTCTTATAAGGGTACAATAAATATATATGAAATACATAGATGAAATACATTCCAAAGCTACATATACATCAACATCGATGATCTGGTCGATTAATGGGGTCGGGTAGTTGTCCTTTGGACAAGCCTTGTTAAGGTCCCGATAATTGACATAGACGTGAATGGTACCCTGTTTTTTTTAACGGGGACAACGTTTGAGACCCAATCCGTCAACGGAATAGGATAGATGAAGCTAGCCTTTAAGAGCTTTTCAATCTCTACCTTGATCGCTGTGGTCTTCTAGGGGTGTACAGGTCGCAACTTTGGATGTACAAGTTTGATGTCGGGATAGGTTTTTATTTCATGAGAAACAATCGCGGGGTCTATCCTAGGCATCTCCTCATAGGACCAAGCGAATATGTCTCGAAATCGCTTGAATAAGGCCATACCATTAGTTATTTCTTCAGGGGAACACTTTTGGCCTATGCGAATGTGTTCCACTACACGAGGTTTTACCAAAATGTCTACCGGGGTGGTAGGCTTAATGTTGGCCAGGTTTCCCTCAGAGTCTGAAAGACATGTAAGTATGGGAGAATGAGAGAACAGGTAGATATCCAGTGAAAATATGGAGCTAATGTTGTCCTCTATGTACTCCCAAGGCGGAAGAAAAGATGACCTATGGTGGAGGTCATCCCACGGACCATCATCAACATTCATGACTTCCATGATGGACTCATCTGAATGAAAATTCCAAAGTAAGAGATCAGGGAGAGATGATTCCTGTTGTAGAGAATAGGGTGGGGAGGCCAAAGTTAAGTGGTCCTCTGATGCTGATTGGATAGCCTCATAAATATGTTCAGCAGGCGAAAGAGGCAGCGCGTCTCCAATCAGGTGTGTTGTGGCTTCATCTGGTATAAGCCAAGTATCAGTGGAGTAAGATGAAATCTCTGCAGAGATCATGTTCATCGAGGAAACATGATTAGGGGGTTTCAAAGTGGGAAAAACACCCATGAGAGATGAATCTTTCAAAAGGCCGACCCCTATAATCTCATAATGTTTTGACATTTGTCCGATGGAAGGAATATGGTCACCAGGATGAGTAGTAGCCTCCGGTGTGCAAAAATATAACTGGTTGACAGCAATAATTCTTCCTTGATGGGGGAATTGTACTATGTGGAAGACTGAAGAGGCTACCGCTTGCATGGCATAAAACTAGTTGCAACCAAGCAAGAGATTATAATCTATTGGGGCGACGACCACTTCCACATTGATGGTCATGGTTTTTCCGCCTAACTCGACTGCGAGAGCTTGTAAGAGCCCATGAGGTTGAAAGCCACGTCCATCGAATTCTTTCAACATGGTAGGAGAATGATTCGATTCAGGAGAGCCGATGGCTCTCCAACAAGCAATTGACATGACAGAAGTAGAGGTGCCTTCGTCCAAGAGAGTACGATGGACAATTTTCCCAGCAATGATTGCATCTACTTGGAATGCGAGCTAATGGGAAAGCCTCCGCTTGAAGTAGTCAAGTCGGAACATGATGGTATTCGAAGAATCAGGGTCAACCGCATCGATTACTGCAAGGAGAGTTTTGCGTTGATTGGGACAATTCTGCAAAACTTCCATTGTGGACATGGCGCATGGGGCTTGTGCTAAGTCTTCTACGATATTGTAATTTTTTGTTGCCCAAGCATTAGGATTGAAAACAACTTTTCTAATCGTGCTTTTGTGTGGTCGCAATATCGAATCTAAGGACGGCTTCTCAACAGTGAGAGATGTTGATGGTACAGTGACATCTGGTATAGAGTTGGAAGCTTTTTCAGTATTACTTCCAATAGGTTCTTTCGAAGAGACCGGGTTGTATGATCGCGAACGAGTGTTCAAATTGATCCTTTCATTATGTACCATGAGAACATGTGGAGTGTTGGATGGTTCCCCCTGGAATGAGGGAGTTTGAGCAATCATCTGCTAGCTTTGAGCAAGAAACGGTTCATTGAGGACTGCAGGAGTGGGTTTACCCCTAAGAAACTTTTGGAATTCATCTCTATGGGGAAACTCTTTGGAAAAGGGATCATCTCCACACACTAAACAAGGATACTTTAGCTTCCCCTTCTATTTGGTGTCCTCATGAGTGCTCTTTTGTTCCTACTGGGAAGAAGATTTCTTAGGTTTTTCCTTGTTTTTCTTCTTACTACCGAACTTTTGAGGTGAAGCTGATGACAAAAAATTCACTTATTCAGTAGCAGCAGGAGTGGATGACTTGGTGGTGTTGAGACCAGCCTATGTTGGTGATGGGGACGAAACCTGAGGGTGTGACGAACCAAGAGTTTGATGAGGAGGCTGGGTGTGAAGGGATCCAATGATTCCATCGGCTTCGGCTCCCTTTAGTGGTTTCGCGGGGTTGTTGGCATCACGGCGTCACGGGGTGCATCGGGAAGAATATCAAACAATGTGCCAAATTGAGTATAACTAAGTCTAGCACATGGGCTCACGCGATGGCTTGTTCTTCAGTGATAGCACCTCCCATGGCAACATCTCGTGCTATGATAGGAATGAGGGACTTTGTAAACCAGTCTGCTAGGAATTGGTCCAGGATATGAGCTTTAATGAGACGACGTCTCCTTCGCCACTCATGAACATGATCAAAAATGTGAGTGGCGGTATTCTGATGGAGTGAGGCTAACAGCTCGGTACCAGTTTCATACCGTATAGGCAGTTGGAAATGAGTCAAAAATTTCATGGCAAGAGAACCAAAATCAGGAAAAGAGTGGGGTGGTAGCTCGATATACCATTTCGCAGCCGAACCGGTGAGAGTCCTTTGAAACAATCTAGGATGGATCGAGTCGTCTATTAAGGAATTAGATGAACACCATAAATGGTATGTCATCACTTGGTTTTCAAGATATTCACCTGGCTTACCATCAAATTTTGGGATATCAGATGGAAGTTTCACCAGAATAGGTGGCTAATTAGTTCTGTGGTAAATGGGGTCGTTGGTTAAATGAGATAGGTCAGGTAGGTCCAAGGTAGCCTAAAAGGGTAGCTATGGATTAGACTATGCATACTGATAGTATGGATAAGGCATGTAAGGACCAGTATGATCGTAGGGCGTACCAGGAGGAAACTAGCCATAGGGTGTACCACTAGGACCGTAAGGGGGTCTGCCACCATAAGGTATTCTATTCCAATAAGGTGGCGGTCCACCTCCACCATCGGGAGGAGGTGGAGGTTTGTCGCCACTGCCAGGAGAAGTTGGGGGTCCATAATAAGGTGGCCCGCCACTGCCTCCGCCTAGAGGGGGTGATGGGCCACCTCTGCCTCTAGAAGGATGGGGGCCTCCACCACCACCACCGCCACCACAATAATTAGATCCACCACCGCCTCCTCCTGGAGGGGTTGGTGGACCACCCCCACCGCCCAAAGGGAAATGTTCTCCTCCACCATAATAGGGTGGTCCTCTACCGCCTCCGGCTAGGGGGGGTGCTGGACCGTTCCCACCACCGCTGGAAGGGTGGGGGCCATTGTTGGTAAAATGAGTTGGACCTTTGCCAGAAGGGAGAGGTCCACCTCCTCCTAAGTTAAGTGGGGGCTCGTTGCCTCCAGCAGGGGGTGGGGAGGGACCGATCGGGGTTGGTGGTGCTTGAGGGATAGTTGGTTGGGGTCCATGCTGTAAAACGGGTTGTTTCCCCCATAGAGTGTATGGATTTCTAGGATAGGGTATCCCATGTTGTGCATTTTTGGGATTAGATTGGCCCAACATAGGTTTAATATAACCTGGATACGCTTGACTCCATGAGGGTAGAGTTACATTGGATGGCAGCCCAACATGAGATAATCCCATGGTGGATGGTTTAGCGGGTTGGGGAGGTCCAACAGGAGGGTCGTTGGGGATTCGACTACCTACGTTCTGGTTAGGAAGCGGGGGTTTCCCCCCAGCCACAATAGGATGACCACTATTCAAAGATTGAACCTACATAGGTTGTTTATTAGCCACCATAGTAACAACATTACCAATGAGATAATCCGGGGGAATGGAGTTTCCTCCCCTCAAATTTTGAGGTGGGGGAGGAGCTGGTAAAGTAACCATGGTAGTAATAGGTGTGTTGGCCCATTTTCCTTCAATCGGTTGGTTCGCCTGAGGTGTAGGACTGGACGCTTGCGAGGGTTGACCAGTCTCATTAATAGTCAAGTTTTGGGGGGATGGTTCGGGTGAACCAAAAGATATCAGATGGACTAAGGTATCTCTATACCTAGGTCATTGCTTGAGACTTTGTCTTCAAAGTTCATTACCCTTAACCAATAATCGTTTTAGATGATCCTGGATAGGGCCGAAAATATTGACGGGGTCAGGCCTGTAGAAGGATCTAGAGAGTTTCGGAGTAGTCTAGTTGGGTGGGGATGCGATGGCAAAATGAGCCACTAGGTGACCAGTGGAAGATGTCCAATAGGCTGCAGCATGCACAGCAGCTACTGTGGGGTCATCCTGGGGTTGATTTATCCATTCCAACGATCCAAGCTCGCCTGGCATAACTACCGGGAGGGTATTGCCTTGTGAAATAGAAATGTCCACCTCTTCACCCCGTGGGGGGTTGGAGGTGGATGAATTTGGTGGAGTTGAGGGAAACAAAAGTCCCCCATCATTCAGGGTAGGGTTGTCAACTTTAGTAACTATGACTGTGTTACGTTGATCCATTCTTACCCTCGAAATAACCTCCAGATTAAGGGGATATTCGGGTGATAAGGTCAAGATCCTACAGGATCTTCTCCGGGGAAAATCCTCCAGAATGTCAGGAAAATCATCTAGAGTGACTGAAACAAAAATTTTCTCCTAATGCAAGCTAAATAAAAAACCAGCCCAGACAAAACCCTATGCAAACTTACATGATAAGAGTGGATTCAAATTCTGAAACCTCATGGGATTATCAAGGAATCGCAAACCGCTATATACTATAGGGTCCAACAATATGACATGACAAGGAGGATTGGGACTGTACCCTTTCTTTCATACCCAATTACCTGGATAGTATGTGCGTGCTAATCTCCCTGAGTGTTCTTCTCGATGTATTGCTTTGCCAAGACGACCAAATGGTTAACTCAGTTGGTTTCAAGAATCCTAGTGGTGTCTCCCGATATACGCAAGGTACGTGGGAGCTCAAATCCGTAGTGGTGTTGTCTAATGCACAACCGTTTAGCAAGAGACCTTTCGATATACTACCGAGTACATGATACACCCTTTGATATACGCCAAGTATGGATTATGGTACTTGGTGGGTATGTGAAGGAGCTCGATATACCGATAAGTACGTGGAAGACTACAATACCCCCGGGATACAGTGCTGGAAGATAACGACAGATGCCATGCTTAACGACACCAGAACACGTCTCTAACTTACACACAAGTTTCTAAATATTTTACCCTATTTCTACCGTTAATTTTATCTTGGACAGTTAAGTGAATGCATGAGGTGAGTACATAATTGGAAACATAATGCAAGCCCTAGCTACATGCAAAAGTATGCTTTTCTTTCGATGAATGCTGCCTATGGGAAGGAGAAATCTTCTTTTTCTTTCCAATAATTTTTCCAAAGCAATGCAATGTAACACAATCCCAACTCTACAAAAAATAATACTGAAACATTCTTTCCCTTTTTCAACGAAACACAAAAATCACAACACTACTAATCCAAATTAGAACATTTTTTCCTTTTCTTTTCTTTTTCAAAGCAAAATGACACTAAGTAATGAAAAGAGAGGATTCTAAGATGGAGTATGCAAGCTTTTCAATTTCACTTTCAATGATCCAAAAGCAATAAGAATTAAAAATGCATCTGTCTTTTCTTAGCATGGAACTAATTTTGCAAGAACTGAAACATGCTTCTAGTCTTTGAAGAAGATGAACAATTCATAATTCAAGAAAAACGCAACTGAGCACACATTCATTCAATTTTTCCAAAAAATGGATGAGCGAAACATTCCAATGCACAAATTTTCTTCAACAATGCTTGAGAAATGATGGGAAAGAAACACTTTTAACTCTTCAATGGATGCATCAAAAGATTAGCTTGATAGCAACTACGCTTTTAGATGTAAATGACTGAAAAGAAAACACTACTTGTAGCACTCAGTACACTCAGAAAACTCAAGAAAAGACAAGCACTCAATCAGACTGGAAGACACACAAGACTCAAAATCAGACAATAGCAAGCAAACCAAGCAAGCCAAGCTCAAAAAGATAATGAAAACAAGGTCTGGAAGCTGACCTAATGAAGTAACTAGATCATTTAATGGAGAGGAGGGAATGCAAGGGTGAGCGGATGAAGGTGGAGGAGTCAAAAGTGTCCACCACTACCAGTCCTCATGCTTGTCTGAAGCGGAACCCAAAACCAATCCAAACTAAGCCAAACACTCGACACACAAATCAAAGATGGGATTTTTGGTTGGATCTTGTAGCACAGAGTGAGTTCATACAACAAACCAAAGCTCAGATCAATAGATGGAGAGGGGATGCCTGCATGCCAAATTTGACAAATCGGCACACTCTGTGTTTGTACACAGTGTGACGTCGCAATTCACCAATGCGGGAAGTGCAACAGTGTCGCAGTAAGCCAATGAAAGGACTGCGACGAGTGGCTAACAGGAAAAGAATAGAGACCAGGAAAGACACAGTGTCACTCTGTTTTCACTAACCAGGTGCGATAGGCGAGATCTAAGTTGTGAAATGGGTCAGATCTCAAGTAATGAACCATGAAATGGTTTGGAAATGAGTAGTATAAACTCAGAGGAAGCAGATCAGAGTCTTCGATGTGAAGATCTGATGGTGAATATCGACTCAAGAAGCAAGTGACAAATAAAAGGCTTGTGTCAAGCAATTAACTGAATATGACTCCCAGATTGACAACTATTAAGACAAAATGAACTTTCCCTAGTATGGTTTCCAGATTTGTTTCGCGGACAATCTACCAAGAGCGGACTCAAGGCCTGATTTCCCTATCTTAACGTAAGTCTAGAACAAATAGGACAGAACATAAAATACTTTCCTAGATCTTGTAGAAGTACAAATGTAAGGGTACATCGCTTACCTTATATTTGCAGATCCCTTTCTCCTTCGTTGATCCAATGCTCCAGCGCTGCCATATTGCAAGTAGCTAAACCTTGTTGAACATGTAACAAACCACGAGAAGTGAAAGCATATATCTCATATGACAGATCTAAGTTAACAGTTAAGGAGTAAATCTCTAAACATCATCGAAGAGACAACATTTATGGAAAACAATTATATTAACTGTATCGAAGAGTGGAGAAGTACAATAGAAAAGAGGATTACAACCATTGCCTTAATGCTGCAATCTCTTTCCGATAAGCCATGCCAAAGCTCCTAGAGAGAAGTGAAGGTTCCCCAAGCTAGAGTGTTAGATCTATTGGGCTTGATTTCACTAGCATAAGAAAACCATAGACTTCCTCCCCGTAGAATGGGAGTGAGCTTCATTTAAATAGGACTAAGTGGATAGGATATGGATAGGGTAGGTTGAGATATGATAGGAGAGACTTAAGGGACATTTCCAAGGTGTTAGGAATCGAGTGCCAACTCTCTCAAGAGGTCAAGGATAAGGTCCCAAGTCAACAAGCTTCAAGAAGGAGCTTGAAGAAGCTATTTTTTCCATCTAAATGACTTCGTCGCACCCTGTAATGGAGCAAGGTACGACTTCGCATGTTACAGTAGTGCAACCTGCGATGACCTCTCAAAACCTAGTACAAAATAGGTACAAATCCTTCCAGGTCAATTACTCAATCAAGGTAACTCCAGAGGTGTACACACTGAATCTCATGATGGGAATATTTTAGGTGTAACACCCCCCTAAAACTCCCTCTTATAAACCTACGGTGACGGTTCTGAACTCTTCCCGCTGTAAATAATCTCTTACAAATCTACGATGGCAGTTCTAAACCCCCTCATAGAAACATAAAAAGACAGTTTGAAACCCCCCTTATAGCCATTAATATAAACCATCATATAAAATATTTTATTAAAAATACCAATATTGCAATATCATTAGGGCACATAGGAATCAAACCACCACCCTCGTGCTTGTAAGGCAGGGGCTCTTCCATTGAGATAACACCCTTTAAGAATTGGGGAGAGGAGTAATATTAAATCCCAAATTGGATCATTGGTAATTCTAAGAAAGACCATAACATCAAAATACAACCATACTTAAAATCCAATTTATATTTATTTTTCCAAAGACAATAATAAGCACAAAATTATACATGTATAATAAGCAGAGGGAATTTAATCAAAGCTACATACAACAACAACATAAAGTTGTTCTTGAGTAAGGTCATCATCCAAATGTCTCACCAACCCATAATCTGAGAGGCCTAGTTCATGGATTTGTAGCATATCCAATGAAATGTCATAGATAGGTGTCTTAAGTGAGGCAGTGTTTACATTGAAGTTTCAGAATAAAATATTGCATACCTATGTATAAAATCAACATTGTAATAAGGAAGTTCCTAGTGGAGAGTGGTAACAAGTCTAACATCACACAAGTGTTGGCCTAAATCTTGATATAATATAATTTGTATTCGATGTGGGAACCAAAATCATGTGTTTATTGGGTGGAGATAAAAGAATATTACAACTACCCTACTAGCACCTCCATCCCCAAATCAAAGTTCAACCTTCTTCCCATGTAATGAGTTCAATCATAAGTTATGAATATTTTAAACATTCCCATAATTCCCCTCTTCCTAGACTTGGAAATCACCCACCTTGAGTTTTATGGGAGGACTAGACCAAAACATCTCACAATCTTCATTAGATTTACTCTTGTGGATGCATGAACTCTCTGCAATCACAAGGAGATATTTAGAAAACATATTAACTATCTTTGAGGAACAAAATCTATCCCTTTATTTTTCACATTTAATACCTAAGAAAGTCATAATTGAGACAAAGACATCCCTTTTTCACAAATAATTGAGCTTGACAAATGTGGCAAACTAACCAATGACTAGAAGATGTAAGGCTGTCATGTTGGAATAAATATTGCCAACAATCTGAACAAGTTCTAGGGCCCATGACACTTTACATTTATGTAATCTAATTGTAGTTTGATCATATATGAAAAAATCATATTTCATAATTAAAACAGACGTGCTTTTCTCATGCTCTCGTAATTTGTAATTCTATACACAACTTGGAATTGACAAGATACATGAGGCCATGTGTAGAGTCCAAATCAATAGCTACGCATCCTAACATCAAGCCTTGACTTGAAAGTAAGCTTAGAAAAACCTGTGACCAATGCAAACATACAACATATAAATTCATTACTCATAATAACAATTAGCTTACAAGATAGTTATTTGAACATAAGTTTATGTAAACAATGATTAGAGAAATCATGCAATATAGAAGAAAGTTGTAAATCAATTCTTAAAAGTTCAAACATGCGAAAATAATGAATTAACTTTACGTTTATTTATATGAGTATAAAATATATATATATATATTTTTTTCGGCCGACGTATTTTTTTTTCCGTTTAGTTATTCGGCCGAATAACCTTCGCCATAAGTTACGGCGCCGTTACGGAAAACAATTATTCGGCCGAATAATTATTCGGCCGAATAATTATTTGGCCAAATAATTATTTCGGCCGAATAATCTCTGAAACATGAAAGATTCAGATCTCTGCAAAATTTTCAAGTTTCTCCATTTTCGGAAGGAGAAAACCACCTCTTACACAACAAAACGAATGTCGGACTTCATACCAGTAGATTCATCATTGAATCTACTTTACGAGGGTATAAATTTTGTTGTATATAGATAAGAACTGATATTTTTTAAGTTTTATCTTTGTAACATGTGTCGAGTTATGATTAAGCTCTTTAAAAAAACAACGAAAAGAAAAATCCATAACTTTGAAAATACAACACCAAAAAAATCGAAGAAAATGTGGAACTCTTCATTGACGTGTCTACTTCAAAAGGGTGGTCGTAGATTTTTTGATTTTATAGCGGATTGAGAGAAAAGTGGTGCAACAAAAAGGTTGTTGAAAATCGACTGAGTTTCCCCATTGATCGACTTCAAAAAAATATAATAATTAGTATAGAGGTCCATTGGATGCAAACTTATAGTCAGGCACTAGTACATTGTGTGTAGATTGTCATAGCATTTTCAGTTTTTGCAAAACACAAGTCTAACAACGATTTTAGTGGTGCAACAAATCATAACTCTTTTGTAGTCTTTTCATTTTATAAGAACACACTGTCAAACATTTGCGAAATCGACATATCAAATCTTAATAAAAAAAATTGAAAAAATTATGAGTAGAAAGCTAACATAATTCTACAAAAGTTTTCTTTTTACGGCAAAGTGAAATTTTAAACAAAAATATCACTTTTGTTCGCTCGAAGTTGAAAAACATGAAAAAACCAGAATTATTTTCTCACGAGACCCCCCAAAATAGACACCCATCTTCATTTTTTCACCCAAAAGTGAAATTTATTTTCCTGCTAATAAAGGGAACCAAAAGTACAGTTGATCATGTTCATGAGTAAATTTGAGATTGCCTAGCCCAATAGAAGATGAAGTGGGAGGCTTCCCAGCTTTTTCCATACCTTTGTTTTTTGAAGAAATGAGCCCCCTGACTGCAACACATTTTAGAGCACAAAAATGAACAAATGGAACTGCATTGAGACTAATGTCCTTGTTGAATATGTTAATTGTAAATGCAATCAGATAGTTGACACAATCTATGAATGTGGTAATCTTTGTCTTTGTTATGTAATGGAAATAGTCTCGCACATATGAAATATGGAATGCATGTTCTCTCACTAACACAGTCTCAAAGGTGTCCCACAAGGGCTGTAACATGCCTAAAACTACCTTGGAAATGCCTAAAAGTATCCTATAGGTCCAATTGAGGATCCCTCTATGTTCCTCACTCACACCACTACAATGTTTTCAAATTTTCACTATAGGCATATGCCAATCATATGGAATGCATTATCCTAGATGGACTTGTTTTGGAAAAATATAAATAACCACTTATACTATGAAACAAGAACTCGACACAGTTCTCATTTTTCTCTCTCCTAATTTTAGTAGCTATTTTTACCCCCGTTTCAAAAATGGTTGATGCAAGTATCACACATTTTCATTTTGAGACATTTTTTGGGGCCTTTGAATTATCTTTGTTGTAAAATATTTCTAATTTCTATTTTCAAGTGTGTTTTTTGAAATTTAACAAAATAACATACATTTTTAAGGAATTTATAATGAAAAACATAAACATTTTATGATTTTTTCTATAAAATAAGACATTTTTATGTACAAAAAAACGCATTTTTATTGACAAAATTATAAATAATTCCAGAAAATAAAGACATTTAAAACCATTTTCAATGAATTTTCAGAGAATTTTTCTCTAAAAATGATCATATTTCATATTAGTTATCGAAAATTGACGACTCACATAAAGTCGAGAAAAAATATACAAATTATTTGTAAAAAACATATTAAAAACATTATATTTAGAAATTTTATTTCTAAAATAAAGTCTGAAAGTCAAAACATTACTAATATATCTGATCAAAAAATTGTCAAAAATTGTCAAAATTAACATTTTCTTCAAAACATAAAGCTATTCAATAATATCATGCATGCCAAATTCTTCATTGACATTGGAATTTTATGGAGCTTGAATTTCCTCAGGGACATCAATGTCCTCTTTCATTGGGTCTTCTATGTCTGCAAGATCCCCAAAGTGCTCCTTTCCAAACACCCCTCCTAACGAGGGTTGGGGCTCTTTTGACATCTTTGCCACAAGTGTTTCACTAAACTCTCCTTTCTTCAAACCAACTTCTTGCAGTTCATCTGGAAGAAATTGAATAGCCTTAATTCTTTGTTTTATGTAATTGCATTGGAGTGGATCATTATCAATCGATATGCAATTTCTTCCTTTCTGTAAGGAGCATGCTATTGTTGTACCTAATCACCAAAAACAAAATTAAAGTTAAGTGAAATAGCATAAAGAAGCATACTTTAAAACAATAAAATAATGAAGGATAAAACATACAATAAAACTTGATATATTATTTCATATGTAATATGAGAAAGTTTACCTGAACCCGAGAACAAATCTAAGACCCAATCTCCTTCTCTTGAAAATGTATCTATGAGATAATTAATCAATGCTTGTGGCTTTTGATAGATGTTTACAGTCACTCCTTTCAAATCCCTTTCTTCATATGTTAATTTTTTTACCACGGCATTATAACTCAATATCTGACTATGTTTTCCTCCTCTCTTTTCATTGATTAAAAGAGGTTCATAAGCATCCTCCTGTGTCCAAGTTACAACATGTATGCTTTCAGCATCACTCAGGAATGGATCGCTGCCTGAGCTACGAACATTAGGCTTTTGCTTGTAACAAAAATATAAAACAATTAATTAACTTATCAATAAATATAATTGATTTATAAATTTAAAATTTTGATAATATAGTGCAAATATATTACCAATGAAGTTGCTTCCTTTTTTTTCCTTTACCCCTAAAGGCTGTCAACAAGCCCCCTAATTGTGTGTCTGAATGGAAAACAACAAATCTCCATAGTGGTGATGTTGTGACATCTACAAATCCTAAAACCACTTTACTGAATGATTGGTAAGTATAAGGCTCACAATCATAAGTAGTGTTTCGGATATTGTATCCATGAGGGATATCTGCAATCACTAGTGCGTACTCCTTTTTAGGAACAAGATTTGCAATGTCTGCACAGTCACCTAAAATGACTCTATATTGCACAGTGTCAATCCCATTCCAAATATAATGATCAAGTGTATCATCAAGTTCAACATTTGCAAGACATTGTCTCCTTTGTCGTTCTATTTTGGCTCTTTGGATATGGATTTTGAAGGACTTCGGTACTCCAGCACCACCCCTCTTTGGCATCTTCAAATGAAAAAGATCTCTATAAGTAATAAAATAGAAATGAATTGAATTAAAAAATAAATAAAATAGGATGTATCATAGATCAACATACCTTCTTGAATGCAACAAAAAATTGTTGTAAACTTTCTATCGAGCTTGAGTCTGGATGCATTTGACATCATCCCAACTCTTCTCATTCAACATTTTAACCATCTCCTCTTGTATTTTCATGTAGAACTTGTGACTAGACAATGAAACAATAAATGATGTTTACAATCATATATAATAATATAACAGAATACCTAGAACATAACAAAAATGTTAAACTCAAAAAAATGCTCAACTTACTTCTCAAGTTCGCTGCACATTTCCTCCATGGATAATTCACCTGACTTTACCCGTGATAGTATTATAGCTATTAATGTTTCATCCTTCACCCCTTGCAATGTTCTCCAAGGTGTAATAGTCATGTCTTCTGGCAGATTCTTGACGTCAGGACCTGCCTTACCATCGCTCCATGGAACAACTCTACCTTTTTTCACTTTTTGGTTTTTTATGCCAATATTCTCCCACAAGCTAAATATGTCATCAATAATATCCCATGTTTTCCCAACTCTGAATGCCAACTGGAAATAGGCATCTACAGCCCTGAATGCATCACTTCCTTTGGAACTTTTTGGTAGCATAATATCATCTTTAATAAGGAGACCTATTTCCATACAACATTGTCTCCGAAAACTTGCATCAACTCTAGATTTTTCCCCACCACATATTTGCACAAATTCACTGTGTATAAATCTCACCCTTTGAACAAATGTCATTGTCAACCTATATTCACTATCTGTGTTATGATCCCATGCCAACAACTTTGCTTCAACATCTGTTAAACCAGCATAGATGATGCATTTAACTGTTTCAAAAATAGGGTTATTGGGATATTCTTGCATCAACTCTCTTCTTGCCTCTGCAGAATGATTCCCTCCAAGAACATAATATTTGTAATGAAAACATTTTGTTTCATCAAATTCATCTCTAGTAGGAACAACTTTCGGGTCAACAAGGACTAGGTAGTCAACAACATGTGCATAGGGATTGTGCCTCATCAATGCTTTCAAGTTGTGAATATGCAAGTGATGTGGTTTTCTAATTCTAAAGTGATCTTTCCCTTCTATGGGTTTATAAAGTTGATTCACATTCAACTCAAATGTATGTCCATTGTTAACCAACTTATCCCTCCGCAATCGATCTCGAATGGCATTTTGTGTTGTCTTGACAATGCCATCCTCTAAATCAGCACCTGGAGTAATGATTTCCCTACTGCCACCAGAATTGTCACTCTCAGATTCAGTAATAACGTTGGTTTTAGCAACAACAGATCTCCTCCTTTTTTGATTTGAAGGGGTTCCTCCTAAATCTACAATGCCTTCAACAGGAATCGAGGCACTATCAACCATATTTCTTTTACGAGATTGTTTGCTACTCTTACTAGCAGGAGTAACAAGCTCATTTGCAACAATTTCATCATGTTCAGTTCGGCGAGATGAAGATTTAAATATAACCCTTCTAGGTACATGATTTGATTGTCGGATGCTCTTTCCTCTTTCTGCTTGTACTTCTTCAGATTGAACATTTAACACTTGTTTTTTCTTCCTTGCTTCTAGTCCCTTTTGAATAGCGACAGTAATGACATCCATAGGATTGGCCTCAGTATAATAAATTCCAGTCAACTTTTTTGAAATCGAAATGGAAAAATCCTGCAAACTAAAAACATTATCGTATTAAATCTATTACATTGTGATATCCAAGATATAACAAAACCAGTTTAAGAATAATATCAATATTCAAACTTACTCTCCGCTTTCAATTTCATCCACGACCCCTTGACAAAAATCTGTGAAATTTTCTTGAACATTATATTTTGCAATCTTCAAAGCAAATCGGATTTTTGCAAAGGTATTGGCTTGTTTCACCTGTGCATAAACAATATCTGTACCCGGCACTACACATATATCTCTCAGCAATCCCAATAGATTGTAATCTGCTTGAATATATGGATCTATAGAACAAAATAAGAGAATGCTTTCTGGTTTTCCTTGATTTTTTTCCTTCAGATGCCAATAATACTCTGTTCTGTCTTCTTCTATTGCATGTTCCCATTCTCTATCATTCTTCATTCTTAATTCTTCAAAGCTAAGAACTCTCTCTTGAGTCTCAACATTCTCAGATGCCTCAACTATTTTTTTCGATGCAATGATTGCCGCTCTTGATCCAGAAATATTTACAGATATCCGCCTTGATGCCATTGTACCTATATCCAAAATGTAGAATTTTAAAATAAATCAACAAAAATTTATAATCTAAACAAAATCAACATCAATATTCACTATAAACTGAATTTGAAAAACGTTTTAAGAAATTTAAAAATATTCTTATCTTCATAATCGTGGTTTTTTACGTTTTGAAATTTAAAAAAAAAAATGTAAACCTACACCCTACCCCTATAACGAGCATAATAATTAATTTTAAAATAAAAATTACACCCACCCCTACCACATAAATATATAATAAAAATTTTAAAAAAGAAATTTAAAACTAACCTCCTACCCCCTAACCCCTTAACAACATAATAAAATATTTAAAAACAAATTAAAAATAACCCTCCCACCTTGCAATATAATACATAAGATTTAAAAAGATTAAAACTAACCCCACTAATAAAAATTAAAAAAAACAATATAAAAAAAAAAAATTAAAAAGACAATACAATAAAAACTAAAAACCAAATGTTTACACTACCAAAATTTTTTTTGAATTAATTAAATATTTTTTAAAAAAAACCCCACCACCACACACCATTAAGAAAATTAAAATTTAATTAAATTTTTTTTGACCTCCCCCCTCCTCCCGAGCACCCCGCTTGGGCACTTTAGGGTGGCCCTCATGGCTGCCCTCGATGGCCAGCATCGAGGACGGCCGTGAGGGCCACCCTTGGGCGCCCAAGCGGGCGCAGGTGCATCGAGGGCTGCCGTGAGGGCCGCCCTTTGGCGCCCAAGCGGCGGACCTCCACCCGCTTGGGCGCCCAAGGGCGGCCCTCACGGCCGCCCTCGATGCCGGGCATTGACGGCAGCCGTGACAGCCACCCTTTGGCGCCCAAGCAGGCGGAGGTCCGCCGCTTGGGTGCCAAAGGGTGGCCCTCATGGCTGCCCTCGATGGCGGGCATCGAGGGAAGCCGTGAGGGCCTCCCTTTGGCGCCCAAGCGGGCAGAGGTCCGCCCGCTTGGGCACCAAAGGGCAGCCGTCACGGCTACCCTCAATGCCCGGCATTGAGGCCGGCCATGAGGGCCGCCCTTTGGTGCCCAAGCGGCAGACCTCCGCCCGCTTGGGTGCCAAAGGGCGGCCCTCACGGCTGCCCTCGATGCCCGCCATCGAGGGCAGCCGTGAGGTCCGCTCGCTTAGGCGCCAAAGGGCGGCCCTCATGGCTGCCCTCGATGGCGGGCATCGAGGGCAGCCGTGAGGGCCGCCCTTTGGCACACAAGCGAGTGGACCTCCGCTCGCTTGGGTGCCAAAAGGTGGCCCTCACGGCCGCCCTTTGGCGCCCAAGCGGCGGACCTCTGCCCGCTTGGGCGCCAAAGGGTGGCCCTCATGGCTGCCCTCGATGCACCTCCGCCCGCTTGGGCACCAAAGGGCGGCCCTCACGGTCGCCCTCGATGCTGGGCATCGAGGGCGGCCGTGAGGGCCGCCCTTTGGCACCCAAGTAGCAGACCTCCGCCCGCTTGGGCGCCAAAGGGCAGCCCTCGATGCCCAGCATCGAGGGCGGCCCTCATGGCGGCCCTCGATGCTGGGCATCGAGGGCTGCCGTGAGGGCCGCCCTTTGGCACCCAAGCGGGCCCTCGATGTCGGGCATCGAGGGTGGCCTTTTGGCGCCCAAGCGGGGTGCCCAGGAGGAGGGCGAATGTAAAAACAAATTAATTAATTTTTAATATTCTTTAGGGTGTGGGGAGGCGGGGTTTTAAAAAAAAAAAAAATTAATTATTGTTTAATAATACACGAATTTAAAAAAAAAAAACGTTTAAAAAAAATATAAAACTAACCCGGAAAGTGGTAGAGCCTTCTCTGTTGAATGTGCTAGAAGTTCCTTGATGCAATCTTCCCGTTCTTCCTGAAAACCTTTGTGAATTGATCCAAAGACTAAACAATCATGTATTAATAAGATAAATTAGGTTTAATTTTACCATTCTTAAGAATGTTACAAAAACAAAAATGTAAAAGAATAAAACAATAAAACACATTACTAAATTAATAAAGCCATAAAACAATCGTTACTAAATTAATAAAAAAATAAAATAATTACTAACCTTGCAATTGTTACTAAATTGCTCCCAAATAGATGATGAATAGTAGGAAATCTAAGATGTTTATTTAGCGTAGAGTAGGTTTAACATTACTTTTTTTTACCAATGTGGGATAAATAGATGATGAATAGTAGGAAATCTAAAATGTTTATTTAGCGTAGAGTAAGTTTAACATTACTTTTTTACCAATGTGGGATAAAAAAAGGAAAGTAGTTACAGCATTAATATTAAATTTATATAAGATAAGTTAAAATTAAATAATTACTAATGCTATGAATGTTGGGTAAAAAAAATGAAAATAATCATTGTTTTGTTACAAATTGTGAATAAAAAATACTGTGAGGAATTTTATTAGTCTTAAATGACTGGATAGAAATACGTAATTAGTTATTATATTATTTCAATTCTTTTAATATCATATGAATGTGCGCTTTAATTTTGTAGGGAAATTTTGGAGGGAAAATTTTGAACGAAAATTTTGGAGGGAATTTTTGGAGGGAATATTTTGGAGGGATATTTTCATTCTCATAGCTATAAGATTGTCGATCGACAGTTGCACCATTCTACTTTTTGGTGAGGACTGTGGTAAAATTTCTTTGTAGTTGTGCGATACAAAGTTTTCTATAATTCTATCTTTTAGTGAGAAGTCATGGACTCATCTGAGGAAAATTCCAATGTCAATGAAGAAATGTTCAGTTCATCTAGCCAAGATACTGGCAGTGCAAGCAATGTAATCAAGCATGTTATTCAAGAACTTCCTAGTTATGAAGATTTTGAAGACACTAGTAATGAAGAGAAAGAATGTGATGATGATGAAGAGGTTCCTCCAAGTGGGGATCTTAAAGACAATAAACAATATGATGACAATTTTCCTCCTAGCGAGGATTTTCAAGGCACTAATGATGATTTACCTGAAAGCAAGGATTTTCAAGGCACCAACGATGATTTTCCTTCAAGCAAAGATTTTCCTCCCAGTGAGGATTTTTGTGGGATTAATGATGATATTTGTCCCAATGAGGATTTTAATGGGACGGATGATGATTCTGGTGAGGAAGAAGACATCAATAATGGTGAAAATGATTTTCCTCAAAGCGAGGATTTCAATGGAAGAAATGATGACTTTCCTCCAAGCGAGGATTTGAATGTCACAGATGACAAGTTTCCTCCAAGAGAGGATTTCAATGGAACGGATGATGAGTTTCCTCCAAGCGAGGATTTCAATGGCACCGATGATGAGTTTCCTCTAAGCGAGGATTTCAATGGAACAGATGATGAGTTTCCTCCAAGCGAGGATTTCAATGGCACCGATGATGAGTTACCTCCAAGCGAGGATTTCAATGGCACCGATGATGACTTACCTCCAAGCGAGAATTTCAATGGCAACGATGGTGACTATCATCCAAGCGAGGATTTCAATGGCACTGATGATGATTTTCCTCCGAGTGAAGATTTCAATGGAACCGATGATGATTTCTCTCCGAGTGAGGATTTCAATGGCACCGATGATCATTCTGTTGATAATGAAGCCACCAATGATGAAGACAGTGATTCTCCTTTCAGTGAAGAATTTAGTGGCAAAAATAATGTTGATGGTCACATTGATCTGGCAGCAAGTGATCATGAGAATAATTTTCATAATGAATTTGGTGATGAAATTTTCAATGAGGGGGGTCATATGCATCACAATGAAAACAATCATCCTGCTGAGGATGTTGTTGCAGACATAATGGTCCAGGAGATCCATCGACAGAATCCAATGCAGAGCAGGATTAAGTGTAGGACTAGACCTTTTTATGTCAATCCAAAGCATTCCAGTTATACAAGGTCTAGGAAAGAATTGCTCACAAGTCCAAGTTACATTACTCATTTGATTTCAAGTGAGTGTTGCCACAAAAGTTGTTTGAAAAGTTTAGGCTACAATTATGTCTTGGAGAGAAGGAAGATGTATCTTTCAATGAACAAAAGCATGCAAAATTCATATTTAGTGGGGTGCATGATTTCTACCAGGACAAGCTATGATTATCGCGTTGGAAGAATTATGCTTTGTAGAAAGGCATTCAAATGGATTCACTCAATTGGTAATCTTCGATTATCAAGAATCCAAACAAGACTAGAAAAGGATCCTACATTTTACACTGACGATTATCAGGGACGAATCACTGGGCCATCAACGCACATTGCAATATCATAGATGCATGATTTTTTTTCCAAGCATGGAGAGAATATTCCAAATAGAGAAACAATACACATTCCAGATAATTTCACAAGGCAGGAAATCTACAACTTATACAAGGATTATGTTCAAGGTGGTCAAGGAAATGAAAACTTCATCAGATATGCATATTTCACAAGAGTATGGAAAAAGAAGTTCAACAATGTCCGCATTCCAAAGAGGTCAAGGATGGGGGTCTGCAGTACATGTGCTTCTCTTAAAGAAAGAAGGGATAGATTAGAAGGGATAGAAAGAGGTATGTTTACAAAACAAACAAACAAAAAATAGATAAATGTCAATTATTGAATCTAGTTATCAATATTTTTTTGTTATGTTGTTTGTAGATTCCATAATCAATGCACTGCAAGAACATCGCAATCAACAATCAAATGAACGAAAAAAATTGTACAAACATCGCAAGAAGTGTTACGATGCTCCACATAAGTATATGGGTTTGATAATTGATGGCATGGATCAGAAAAAAACACTCTTGCCACATTTTGTCCGTGTGCCAAAGAATTTAAAGGAGGAGAATTTTATTCAGTTTCACTTGGTTGGGTGTATGGTTTTTAATGGTGAAATGATTCCAAGGGTTTACTTTACGGCTCCAAATATTCACAATGATGCAAATTTGACCATCAGCATAATTCACCATGTCATTACTCATTGGCCTGGTGATCTTCCAGAAGTTCTATATCTACAATTGGACAACACAAGCCGGGAAAACAAAAACCAGGTCGTGTTTGGTTATCTAAGCATGCTTGTGGAATTGGGAATTTTTAAGAAGGTAAAAGTTGGGTTCCTTCTTGTTGGGAATACACATGATCATATTGATCAAATGTTCAGCCATTTTGCAAGGACATTGAGGAGGAAGAAAGTAGGGAGCCTGCCATCGTTGATTGAAATTATAGGGAAAGCATACCATCCAAAGCCTATTGGACAGAAATTGGAAGAAACTGTTGACATGCGAAGATTTCAGTTTGGATCGCATGGTGAGGAAAGGTGCATTGAAAAACTTAATGACATTAGCTTTCAGCATCAATTTCGCATAAAAAAGATTGATGGAAAAACACTATTGTGGGGAAAGAAGTACTCAACTAGCACAGAATGGGGGCCTTCATCAGGTTTGGCATTTTTGAAATTCATCCCAAGTCATCAAATGTATGCTTCAAATTTATTGTTATTGCAATCATCTACAGAGATTCATAATGCAAGGCGACATAGTAGAGATGTTGATTCTTCTTAATGCTTGGAAGAAATAAAAAAGTCTATTGAAGATACATATGAGTACTTTGATGTTGTTGATTCCGTTTGGTGGGAGCCTTTTTTCATGGAGCATAGTGACATAATTTCAAACTCTACAAATGGAGATATATTTTTGAAGACTCCATTTGCTTGGCCACAAAGTTTATCAAATGAAAACGAGGTAACAAATGTTGAACCTCGAGCTGTTGAGTTTTCTCAAGTAGAGGAAAGAGAAATGTATATTGGCTCTAGAAGATCATCCGCAAAGCGTCGAGAGATGGAAGACCTTTACAGGGGCTCGGTACAAGATATCAAGGAGGGTTGCATGATTGTAGTTTTGGCTACAGATGATCCACGTCAATATCCATTCTGGATTGCAAAAGCTATGAAGGTCAATAAAGAAAATGAAGAAGTAGTATCAGTAGAAGTACATTGGTATGCAACAGATACACACCCATTTGATGGTGTGTATAAGGTAGAGATGGTGGTTGAGAAAAAGGTTTGCAGAAAGAGAAACAGAAAGGGTCAAAAAATAAATGGCCGCCACATTGACATCTTGAAATTAGAGGAAGTTGATATACTTGTTTATGATTTCAAGTTGACAAAGAAAGACACTCTTCGCTCCAAGACTATAGAGATTATCAAGAGGTTGCTGCCACAACCAGAAGTTGCAAGATAGGAGTCTGTTAAACCAAGCCGTAGATCTCGAAGGAATATGACATCTGAAATGATGGGCATAGATGTAGACTCAGATGGTGTGCCCATTGATAATAGAGAAGAGTATGGGTCATCTACATCTTCATCAAGTCCTTCATCTGCAGAAAATGTAGATTCTGATGGGGTGTCAGAATCCATGGATGAATTTGAAGAAGCAGTGTAGATGTTTTTTATTAGTATGATTTTTGTAATTGAAATTCTACAGGATTTTTTGATGATGGGGTGTCAGAATCCATGAATGAATTTGAAGAGGCAGTTAGATGCTTTTTACTAGTATGATTTTTGTAATTGAAACTCTAGAGGAGTTTTATGCTATTTATATGAACCATTTGTTCTTGTATGCTCTAATTTAGAGTCTCATTATGAATCGCATCATAATTTCTTTGTTTCTATATGGTTATAATGGTGAAATTGTTAGAGAAATTTGTTTTTTCTTTAATATGCAATTTTCCAGAAAGTTGTAATTTATCTCTTCAAGAATTTTTCTTTTTTTCCAATTTAAGGTTGATTTTAAAGTTTTGTTAAACAACAATATGGGATGTTTAGTCCATGGCTCTATTTTTTACCCTAAAAAAAAAAACGTGTATACTGGTATCAACACTTTTCTATTTGGGGGGTCTTTTTGGTGTTTTTTTTGCAAAAATCATCGTTTTTTATGGGTAGAGTTCTTGTTCATAGTATATAGTTCTCGTTTCATAGTATAAGTGGTTAAATTTAGAAACGTTGCTTAAGAGGTAATGGAGGTGATCTTGCAATTTCCTCAAATATAGGATCATTGTAATAAATGCATTTAACCACTTCCATCACTACAAAAATAAAAAAAATCTATCTAATTCCCATTAAAACAATTACTTCCAACACTTAGATAATCCTCAACTCCAAAATTGTATGCATAAATATTGCTACACACAAAATGTATTTCCTTGAAGCGTAAGGATATCATTACATGTAAGCTCAAATGAATCAAGTTCAATTTAAAATATTGGCAAATATATAATAGTTTCAAATTCAAGACAATTATCCAAAGACATAACTATTTACAAGCTATCCTAGATTAAATACTAAAACGTAAGGCAATTCACAGGCTATCACAAGCCTGATGTTGATGTTATAAATCTCCATGGGCTCCTTAAATTGTATGGACAACCACTAAATTACCAACCAAACGTTTCTTCGTCAACATCTTTGGAAGTGTCATATGATGCATTGCAATGCAAAAAAGAAGAAGTATATATGCATCATGGTAGTCCAAACACCAAATCTAACAAAGGAATCCTTATCTATGTAACGAAAAAGAAACAAAAATATGATAATGGCTAGAGCGGGTACCCATCACAATGGAACCCCGCACATGTGGATTTCTATCCCATGGAACAAACAATCTTAATATGGTTGTACCCCAAACAATATAGACAATGTTACTGCACAACCAATCCACACTTCACACAAACTAATATATAGCACTCCTAGAAACAATATAGGAAGTTTTATTGCACAACCAATCCATGTTTTACACGACCCAATAGATAAAAACCCTAACTAAGGATTCAATGACTATAACCAAAATCAAGATTAGCATTACTATAATTTTCTAATGCTTGTTTCAACATATAAATGGTATCTCCTAACAATTAGTGATATGGCTACTAGAGAAACTATGACCAAGGTACTTATAGATAGTGAGTTGGTGGGATGCAAATACCAAAACATATCTTTCCTATTAGAGGAACATAGTAGCTCCCCTTCTACATTAACAAAATAATGAGCTCTATGAAGAGGTTGAACATTGGCAAAATCATACCTAGCTCAAATAACCTTAAATGTGGAACTGACTGCTGCAGTATAGTATACCCATAACCTTGTCAGATAAATGAAAATAAAACATATATAAAATTGAAGTTGATGATGAACAATATAGGCTTGTATGGTACCAAGATTTAAATAGCATATGTAGCAAATTTAACATAGTCAACCACATTGGCATGCTCAAAAAATCACTTGAGAGATGCTTTCATCAAAACCAAAAATCAACTGACATAAATTCTACAACTATGATTCAAAATATCATTCAAAAATACAATTGATGCTTATTAATACCATGTAAACCTATTGTATGGAAAAAAAAATGCAAAATTTTCGAGAGTGAGATATGTGTTTGAATAGCATCGCATGTTTTCATCCGACAATGATTTTAGGAATAATAAGGTTTATTTGGCTACAAGGCCTTTTAGACAACAATAATTTAGCTTTAGACCAAGCAAAGTTTATTTTCATATGCAACTATGCAAAAAAAAATTATTGTAACTAGTTAGAAGCATTTTAGCAAAGGAACATAAAATATATTTTCCCATCCATTATGTGCTCTTATTTTGATATATAAGATCAAGATATTTATTAAACTATAGAGGAAAATACACATGGCCTATACCAAATTTGATTTAAAGCAAGAACAATTTATAAACAAAATGTTAAGATGGTTGTACTCATAATAAATACCCATGAAATAATATAATCCTTAAAGTGATCATCAACTAAACACAACAACAATAGGTATTTTCCGGAGTTAGTCCAAAATTCCAAATTAATTCTAGACGAAATTCAAGATATGTAGGTACTAGGTTTTTGTTGAATTGAGAAAAATATATCATTTGTATCTACTGTGAAAACAAACAATGGGAATAGAATGCAACTCTCACAAGTATTGTGAGGATTCAATACAGTATACTTGAATAGGAGACTCCATTCTCAATAGTATTCATCTCAAGAAGCACTAGGATTGTAACTTCAGAAGAAATGTGCAATATCATTTGGTGTATACTATTTAGAGAACAACTATAATAGAAAATAAAAAACACCAAAATGAATTTTATAAAGTTGATTCCAAATGAGATTCCATGGTTACATGTTCTCGTATTAGATAAATCATGGAATAATGTGTTACTAGAAGGACATTTCTATGTTTCTTGGATTCCAACAAAACTTCATTGAGCTACATGAGGAACAACTATTTTCCTAGTCTTTGATGGTAGTCCCAAGTGTAAATTTAGAATGCTTACAACAATAATAAGCCAAGTTCAAAACCCAACATCCTTCCTCCCTATTTTATCATGGTATTCTATGCAACAAAACAATGCTAAGTGTTAATCTTAGCTAACTTTTGAGCATTGAAAAACTTCAATCAATGCAAAACATATTCACAATTATTGTTACATTCAAAATCAAATTGCCTAGAGACAATTTCCACCATACCAAAGCAAGAAGAATTTATGTGAAATTAAACACAAAATGTGTAAAGCTTAATTGGATCAAACTCTGCAACGAGTATGGACATTAAGCAAAATATATAAATACCCAATATCAATATATAAACACAATGAGTATTAATCTTGTGATCTATAAGCATGATCATATTCAAAATGCATAGAATTTCGATGAGGGCGAAAGCCGATTGCTTGACACACAAGACCAATATGGATTGCTCAAAATTTTACAACATCTCCCCCATGCTAGGATATAGAGCACCTTGCTACTCTAGCTATAATAAACAAGACAAAAATTGGCTAGTATTATATATATATAAAAGGGAAAGGACTATTGTTAATGAAAGAACTATTGTTAAGGAAAGGGCTATGAACTTGTATCAACTGTTGTGCAGTTTGTACTTGTGTAGCAATTCCATGGATTTCAATAGTCATTTCACAAGGAACTCCTCTAGTCTCTTGCATATCAATTGTTGCTCCACTGTTCCTACATGTGACTGATATTTGCACCAGTTATCCCAATTATCGCATCTACATATAATGACAATGGGATTTGGATGTGTTGAGTTACCTACAAAATATCCCATCAATGACTTCCAATACGAGTGAACTAAAGATAACACCATATATAAAAGTTGTCCATCAGTCACATATTTTGTTACCCCTAGAAAAAATGAAAGGGTATCAATCATTTCATTAATCAAGATAACAAAAAACACCTTGATTCCAAATTTAACACCTTAAAAATTAGTGTAGTAAACAAAGAAAAGGATTAACAAATAGACCACACCTGCGTGATAACAGGTGTTGGTGGTTGTTTTTCCACTAAATTCCTTGTAAGGGACATATCTCTTACATAGACACACAATCCATGATGGCCCCGAGACTCAAGAGGAAGGTAAGTTTGTTGATAGTAATTGTCATGTTGAAAAGCAAAAGCTATATATTGAGTATTTTCGAGTCCAACACCAACACTACTAGGTACAAAGCTACTTTGATTTGTGTCCTCATGATTGATGTTGCGGGTTCTCTTCAATCTTAGGTTGATTTCCAATGGTCCTTTGTTGATAAATACCATATATGCGTAGAATCAATGAAGGCCTTTTAATGAAACTCACACTTTGTCACCATAGTAGTTATTCCAAAATATTGAGATTGAATTACAATGGAAACCATCAAAATATTTTTTTCATGGAGTAACGCGTTTACCAACAAGCAAAAATACTCAAAAGGTTTAACACAAAAGACACAGAACATTACATTTGCCTCAAATACAATCAAATCCACTGCCTTATGAACACTTCCAACTTACCCTTGTACTTCAGCTAGTTTGTCATATGCTAAGGTACATAATGGTAGATATTCTGCATACACAATAACAAAAATAATTATATAAAGATTCAATCAACCTTCATTATCTTGAATATCACATATTTTCTTATACCAAACTTTGCTTCTCTTATAAACATAAAATCTGTGATACTTCAAACCTGACAAGAATCTAAACATTGAGAAGTATCGGGATTTGATCTTTGATGCAAACTAAAGCAACAACAAAATATTTACACAAGGAAATGAATCAATAAAAAACTACAAATCACAAACTAAATATAGAAAAATCAATAAATGAATATTGATTAAAGAGAATCAGGAGAAAATTTATTTTTACGGAAATTAGACATAAGTTGTTATACAACTTTGGTTCCATGTCACAATGGCATATCATATCAAAACAGATTGAGATATGTTATAGTGCCAAATTTGTGGTCCGATTTTTGTCCCATTGACCTATCCTAGCATTATGAGTCTTAAGAGTTGTGATGATTATTGATTAGCTAAAAAATTGATCTACCATATATGTGTTTATGCAAAAATTTGATTGAAAGATAGAAAAACAATGATCTTGACTCTAAAGTAATTAAGTGCATTGATGGGACCCAAATCTATAATGGACAATTATGTATAAAAAAACTAATATCTACCCAAGGATGGTTTTGAACCCTAGTATGTACGTTAATACAAGCTTGATCACCTAATTACTTGTTGATAGACCACGTTGTTTTACTATTTAAACTCCTCCAACCTCCATGAAGATGTTTCCCAAAGTGTCTTCAAACTCTTTCTTTACGTTGTCTACATCCATTTATAATGTTGTCATCTTGTTCTCTTCCAACCATAGCTACTTATTCATCAACTCCATTTTAATGTTGTTTAGGGTTTCTCTGATAAGGAATTCCAAACATTTTCATTTTTGGCATAAAAACTTCCTTTGACTATCATTAAAAAATAATGTATAAAATTTTATAAAAAATGGTGGGAAACCTCCACACTAATAAATTCTAAGCAAAACGAAAAAAGTGGTCTGGAAAACTTGTCACATACAACAACAAATAACTATAAGTCCATAATAATTATAATTGTAGATATGGTTATTTGTCCATAATTCCATAATACACATAATCCCATCAAACACTGAATCTTATTTTTAGATTGATTGATGATGAAGTGTGCTTGAAGATTGTCAATCACTTAGCCATCTTGTGTGGAATAACAATGTGTATTTCTGAGCAGTATTGGGACTGTTTGGTTTGTGATTTGAGCTTGTTTGAAGGTCAAATATTTTTGTTTGCTTCCACTCAAAATAACAGGTCATAATCAACATGATTCACATATCCGCAGGCACAAATGCAACTTAGAAATTGTCACACATCATAAAGAACTTTACACTAGATTTAGAAAGCAATAATCTTGGAAATCGGTCTTTTGGTGATGTAATTCATTAACGTCAACATTAACATGTATGTCATAATAACCAAATATTGTTCGTGTAGTTTTTTTCATGGAGGTTTTTATGGTCTATGCCCTTACCCCAACAATATTTTCTTGTAAAACTTTGGGGGTGTTTTCTTTGTCCTCCTCCCGAGGTTCCACCTATCCATCTATGTTTGGAGACATGATAAAATTTACATTCATATATTTCATATGAAAACCTAAATAAAAGAAGAAGTTTTTTGTTTTTCAAAAATATTGTATTTATAATGGAATTGGAGGGTCCTTCCCTCTTAAATTGTGATAAGACTATTACAAGGGAAGAAATGAAAGAATAATTGAGGAAAATGGGACGACCTTGGGACTAGAGTTTGATAGTGCTACAAGTTTTCTTGAGGATAAAAAATGAAATGGATGATAAAATTTGTAACCATGGTTTTGTTTCTCGTGAGTAGTGTTCTGATCCATATGCCATCGAAACTGAAATACATTTACTTTTCTTCCATATCCCTTTTATTCCATAAGATAGTGATATTGAGGTCGAATTTTGGCTACTTTTATCTCATTCTTCCAAGTATTTTGTATTTCAAGTCCCTTGAGCCAAATCCTACAATGTAAAAGGTGAACTTTCAATTATGTTGTTCATTTAGTCATAAGAATCATGTAATTCCTTGGGGAAAACATTGTTTTTGACTTTGAATCAATTTTATTTGGGAACCAAAGTTATTGTTATTCTTGGCATGATACATAAAATTGCCAATGGAAACTTAGTTATTGTGATTTTAGACTTTTTTCTATTTAGCATAAGCCTTAAGAATTTGTTTCCTTTGCATCCCTATAATTTAAATAGAACATCAGTTAAAACTTTCTAAAAATGACTAATGTTATCTCTGTAATTTTCTCTCAGTATATTATCTTGTATTCATCTTTTGTTATTTATCTTGTGGAGACATGAACTGCTAAATTAGGATATATTTACTTTTATTTCCTTAGTTCATGGTTCGAAAAATTCTGGTCATTTCATGGGTAGACTCGCATTTGAAAACGAATATATAGGTTAATTAAAGAAACATTCTTTTTTGATATTAAACAATATCGGGTTTGTATTTATAACACACTCCCTATCATTGTTTTAAAAGAACAAACAAACATGAAACATACCGATAGAGGGAACTAACACCTCTATAAAAATGGAGGGGTTTTTTCTTTATTCCCTACAAAGATTACTCTCTAGATTGACCATTTTACTTGACAAGAAAAATACATCAATAGGATAAAATGCTAGAGTGCATGAAGAAAATGTAGGAGATAGAAATTAGGGTTCATGAGAAAACATTGGGAGAAGACAAGGATAGAGATAGATGTCTTGAATGTTCATGGAGGTATTTCCCTTGTGTGATGTTAGGGATTCCTCTTTTATTGCTAGGGTTTAAGACATGTATGTAAACCACAAATAAGAATGTGACACTTGATATGATGATATTTCTTATGACTGTTACTGTAGTTCTAGGGTTTCTACCCTAATAATGGACATGAAGAGTGGGTCTAACACCTTGTATGATTTTGGAGCCATGTTATTGTGGGAAGTGAGGGTAGGAAAGGGTCATAGTGAGATTAAATAGATCCATCTTGAGCATGGTGTGATTCCTTTCTTGGAATAAGACTCGATGATTACATCCTTTATGTTCAATGGAGATTATGGTGCTTGTCTTTCATATTAAAAAGGTAAATAACTAGGGTTTCAGGACCCAAACCTTGGGATGGACATGTACTTTTTGAGGATAGTTCTATAGTTTTCTTGCCATGTACTTATGTGTTACAACATGGATAGGGTTTGATATAAAAAAAATTTTGAAGCTAAGGACTTGTTGATGTTGATGCTAGCATGATGAGATTAATTTTTTCATGGTTAATTTTATGGAGGAACCCGATACCCCTCCAACATATAGAGAGAGAATGGTAATTATTTCATCTTTTGTTGGGTCTTCTCCTCTCTACGTACATGAGACTGTTAATAATTTTCTCGCCCTTCTTTTGATGATCCTTTTTTGTCTATTGACATGAAAAATGTTTTCAAATATAGGATTCTTTGCCAATATACATATCCATCTCTCCATCTAATCCCTTACTGTAATACCCCAATTTTGACCGTTATGAAATATTGGCTTTTAATGTAAATATTGTATACATGCGATGTATGTTTCCCTTGCGTGGAGCTCAAGGCCAAAGCCCTGCTAGTGTATGCTCGTATTTTATTTAGCAAGGAAAGTATTTGACATTTTGCTACCCATGTGCTATTAAGCCATGGAATATTGTAAATTGATGTAAATATTTAATATTGTAATAAAATACCAAAACTAGCAATGGGAGCAACAAATGAGAAGGGGTCATGTGTATCCACTAGGGAGTGGTTAGGGGGCTGTGGGGATGAACCATATGTTTCAAAATGTCATTGTGAGAACCAATTTGACTTTCCTTGATGACATTTACTTATGTTGTAAGGAAGTAGTTGAAGATTTCAGTCCATGGCTTCAATGGAGCATGGGCAGCCCAGAAATTCGTATGGCAGAGTATGGGCTCTGTTTTCTTGTACCACAAGTCACTCTACCTCATGGTTGTTGCTTCTTTCTCATTCCCATTCCAGTGTGGAACATCCCAGCATCAATCTTCATCCAAAAATGAATTCCCAGTAGTGAGAAAAAACAGAAATCGCAATTTTGCAAGAACCCACGTTTTTAAGAGCTATAAACACCCGAAATTAGTATTTGACAGTCAAATCCAATGGGGGATCCATAGATATGAACCTTGGTGTGAATATGACAGTATTAGATACCCTGAAATCCATTGGAAAACCCTTTTTACAGCCCAAAAATCAAGTGACAGGACTGAGTTATTGGATGACAGAATTGTGAGAAATCCAAGTGTGAATGACTCAGCAGAGGTTGGGTTTGCTTGATAAACCCAGTGAAGGCTAGAATATCAAGGAATTAGAACATGGACCTTTCTATGCCCATCCTGAAGAGCACTGGAGGGAAGGGACGCCTAAGGGACTGTGCAGCAGAGAAGGGGACCTTCCTTGTGTCGGATGGGTAGGTAGTGTGGGTGCTTTGACTGCTAAATTAAATTGTGATGCCTGTAGCTCTATGGATGAGCTCAATGCCTTAGCATCCTCTTCATTGTCATTTTTAAGCTTGATAAACCCAACTGTCTGTTGGCTTAGCATTGTTGTTGAGTGAAACCTTGGCTATGAGTGAGCCCAATTAGTTCCTCCTTAGTGGATACACAACCCAGCTCGGGGGTGATCTCTCGGATGAAAGAATATAGGTTGGACAGAGATCTATTGTTGGGTGGAACGTTGCTCTCGCATAGCCAGTTGTTTGGACAGCTTCAGCTCAAAGATAAGTGCTCTCTGTTTTTAAAATTATATGCATTCTGTGTTTTGCAATGTATTAATTTTGAATGATAATTATTCATGTTAATTGAATTGATATGAAGCCTGTGCATATCATGAGAATGGGGTTGATTCTCTGCCTGTCGATTCACCAATTACTTGAGATAAATATGCTGATGCATTTCAGTTTGTGTGTGTTAATACGAGTTGTAATTCTGTTATGTTTATTTGAAGTATGAGCTTGCACACACAAGTTTTTATTTATTATGAATTTCTTAGTAATGTATGGGGCTGAGTTTACTAATTAAGCCCAATATGTAAGTAATTTTTCCCTACCTTGCACCGGATTGAATGGAAGGGGACGTGATAGAGTGGTATCAAAGCCTAGCTTGCAGCACTAGGGCTACTTGGGCCAAACTCTGAGTTACAGGTAGGTAACATAACGTTTTAACACAGTATTGGAGAAGTTTGGGGCATCATTTGGAATGGAAAAATGGTAAGATCAGAGTTCTCAGATGGGGTAGAGGACCACACAAGTGCATAGAGATCTGCAAGAGATTTCCAATGGTACCAGACTCGCCTCATTTGGCTAAAGGATGAAGGAGTTATGAACCCCGAAAGTTGCAGGGACGGAGGTGTTCCACAATTTTGGGTTTTGGGTTATGGGAACGCAATGTTTTTTTGAAAAATCACGTTCCAGTTTCCGCAATCCAAATCCCTCATTTCGGGTTTCAGGTTTCAAGAATGAAATTTTCCAAAAATTGTGTGTTGGATTCCTGGAATTCCGCACCCACAATTTTGGGTTGCGCAATGCAGGTTGCGGGTTGAGGGATGGTTAAATCTCCGTGAACACACCTTGACTTTCTGCACCCGCAATTTCAGGTTGCATGGTGCGGGTTGTGAGGTGGTAAAAAAAAAAGTATAGAGCCCGAAATTTGATTTTTGGATAATAGAAGCATGCAAGGTCAGAATTTGATGAGATCAGTGGCATTCTGAGGCCATTAACAAAAGCCATGAATGAACCAGTGAGGATCCCAAGCCCATTATGCTCCAATTTAGCATAAATTTGGGATTAATGGCTTTTACAAATCAGTGTCCTGATGCTTGATAGAAGGTTGAATTGAGCTGAAACTGATATGGAGCAGGCATGGAGCAGGCACGGTGTTAAGTTTGTAGTTTTGGAGCCAAACTCCAAAGGATGTGGAGACGGGGTGTGCAAGAAGGCCAAAAAGCACAATTTCGGGCCACGTTTTTGGAATTTTGAAAAGCTTGCAGTGGATGAAAGTGACCCTATAATTAGATTTCAAGGAAATTACTAAAATCAACATTTATTATTCTCATGAAAACAAACAATTCACGTTAGACAAAGATTTTCCAGAAATGCAACATTTGGGAAACAGCCATTTTTTGCCCAAAATTTGAAATTTTGGAAAAATGTGAAAAGTGGAAAGTAGTCAAACCCAGAATTTTATAGAATATGAATGGTGTTGATGTATATGTAACTTTGGAATGTATTTCACATATATGTATATTGTATTCATATAGAGATGTTATTATTCCTCTATACGGAAGTGTTTGTATTCCTATAGAGATGTTATTATTCCTCTATATGGACCGTCATCATTTATATTGTAAGTGTTGTAACTTATACTTGATGTGCTATTAGACCACCTTGTTAGGGTCTGCTTTGTATAAGTCATGTGGGTCAAAGGGTTATCAGACCACCCTATTGGGGGTTGGCCATGTGGGTCAAAGAGTTATTAGACCACCCCATTGGGGGTTGGCCCAGTCAGCATTATGTTATGTGGTTAAGTTAAGGCCGACCAAGTAAAGGTTATTAGGCAAGGCAAGTCAAGTATAAATAGAGTGCGGAAGGCACTCTATTTTATCATTCTATTCTCACATACACTCTTTGGAGAGTGGAACACTTGTGGAGGAGGAGAAGCTACTACTAGGAGATGTCTATCTCTTATGCTTGGGTTGTATCATTGCTCTATCTATCTCTGAGGAAGTTATTGGGGTTTTTCACCTTTATGGTTTTCCCCAAGTAAACTCTGTGTCTCTTGTGTGCTTGCATTATTGTGTCCATGATTGATATGTTGTAGTTAAGTTGTACATGTTGTTCTCTAAGATAAGATCCTAGATCAGATTGAAGTAAATTCTAAAAATATAACATGGTATCAGAGCTAGCCTGAAAGAAGGCATGGTACGGCATGTATGACACTTGTTGCACTTACGATGCTAGGGCTTGATATAGAAAAAACCAGTCATCGTAGCACTTTCTCTATAAATACATTTTGGCGAATTTTGTGGATCTGAAACATTTACAAGTCGAAGACCAGACCCCCATGTACCTTGTGTCTAAAGGAAAACTTCTAATTCATTGTACTTTGTGTTTTATGATCTGTAGAATCTAGGGTTTCAGACTCTTCCAGATCTGAGTCATAAACAGGTGACCTAGGAAAAAAGGTCATAACTTGGGCTAGGAAGCTCCACATGAAATTTCATCAAATAGGACAAATAGTGCATGGACTGTACTTTCTCAGGTATCTTTTTCAGAGGCCGAAACTGAATCAGTGACATGTGGCACGCCGTACAAGTTCGCTCTCATGTTTTATCCCATAAACAGGTCACGTTGCGACATTTAGCATAACGCTCTCTTAGAGAATCCAATTGCGTTCAGATAAATGAGGTTGGAAAGATGACAGGTTAGGCTACCATAGGTAGATTTTTTAGACCCTATGGATTGGAAAGTTCGGAGTTATGCCAGAAACAATCAGGTACATATTTTTGTGAAAATCGAATTATTTTTTACCACCTTGATTCATGGCTTCGGGAATTTAGGGTTTCGGAGAAAGATGGAATTTTTGTAATCATACACCATGGCTGAATGATACTCATCAAAATCGAAATTTAGAGACAAAGATCAGAATTTTTGGTTGGGCAGAAGGCCGGGCTTGATCAGACCCTAGTTCGGGACTTTGATCGGAAAAGTGGAAAATTAGGGCTTTTGCAAAAATGAGAATTTTTGAAATCTGTGACCATGGTTGGAAGCTCCTTAGGAAAATAGAAGCTTAGAGCTTTGGATTGAACCTTTTGATTGGGTAGAAGGGTGGGCTTTATCAAATCCGGAAGTTTCAAAGGAAAATTGAAACTTTTGGAGTTTTCAAATTCTGAGTATACCGGCTTGATCAGCTCATCAAGGCACATCTTTCTATCCTTTCAGAAGTTTGAAATTCAAAGTTTGAATTTTTAGGGTTTCTCTGACAAACCCTAATCCAGCTCTAGATCCAGTTCCTGCAAATCAAGTGGATTGGGTTAATCCTAGAAGAGAATGGATCGGTCACCTGCATAAGTGAAGAAGTTCATGTTTCAGAGGGAGATGAAGCTAAGGCCTTACATAAGAAGATTACAAGCAATCTGGATAGGTATGACTTATCCAGGTATGTTTTTAGATTTGTTCATGATTAAGTTTATGGTATGCTTGTCTTCATATTATCATGGTTAGTAAAATCTTGATTAAATTTAGACTTGTCATATCACCTTAATAAAATTATGAATGCATGATAGAAGATATTCATTGATTAGGGTATTTACACTTATGATTGTACTAAATTATGGTGTTGTATGAGGTTTATGTTGTCCGCTAACATGAAAGGTACACCAAGAAAGACAAATCATGTTCTAGTTCAAGAACATATGATCATGGTGACATAAAGACAAAGATTCATCCATTGTCATGGATCACATAGAAGATCTATTTATGAGGTATGTATAACTTGGTTGTATAATGGTTAACCTATGAGATATGCAGGTTACTAGCACAAGTCATTGAAGAGAACAAGAAGACATCATGTGGGTATGTTAGACATAATTAGCTAACATACTAATCCAGGTATGTTTTTCCTATATCAAGTTAGAATCCTACCTTGTGATAGGATCTCTTATATAAGTATACATGGCATGATTGATAATGATTATTCATAGGTTTGAATAATCATGGGTTTAGGCATATTATGTTTCTTACCTTAATTGATGATATGACTATCTAGAAGAGTCATGAAAGTATAGGTTTGAGTAATCACGGGCTTAGGAATATTATGTTTCTTACTTTAATTTATGATATGATTAACCATAAGAGTCCTTGAATACTAATGCTTATTATTTCTGTTTGAAATGATCATGACTATACATGCTTAAGATTATTGTGTTTTGATAGTATTGAGAATATACTAATAAATGTATGATTATGTATGAGATCTTGAGGATATCACAATAATGATACTTATAAGCGTGCATAGTGATCGAGGATTGATAAAAGTTCAAGGACAAGTAATCCATGAAGCAAAGATCAAGAGGGAGCACATTCCAGTAGTTTCTGCAAGGATGAAGATATTCAGAGGGAGTCGACCACTTCTCACAATCCACATCAGAATGGAGTTGCAAAGATTCAGAGGGAGTCCACCCAACAACCAAACAAAGATAAGTATTTGAATTGTCATTTCTTACATATTTGTTTGTTTAAATAATGTTGTTCAATAATGTATATGCTTATGTTCCTAGACTTAGGTTGTGTATTATGCATATTAGAATAATTGCATTAATGAACAGTATACTACTAATATGCAAGTGATGTGTAAGTGGCCTATGGAACTGTACAACACTCCATTGCTACTTATCTAGAATGAAACCTCTTTGCTGACATGTTGGGAGTAGTAAAAACTCTTAACAATGTTCTGGTAGAGATTGGAAGGCATCTAGAAAGTTACAGGATATGGATGAATGTTGTATTGAAGCATTGGCTAAAATAATTGCATGACTGTATGACATATTTCTTTATGTGTAAGAATTTGTTCTGAAAACTATGAGAAGTTTCTAATCATGCAATTTAGCTTGTTTTGTAGGAAAGATCGTATACAAGCACCTACAAAAGAAGGACTACAACATTTGTTTCAGCAACAAAGTTATCTATTGAAGATATTGAATCTATTGAAGTTCCCAGGATTTAGGAAGAATGCCATGATCAAGGAGTACCAGTCGATCATGAAGAATGATGTTTGGGATGTAGTCCCAAGACCTGAATGGAAGTCTGCTATGACTTCCAAATGCATCTATAAGATCAAGCATGTTGCAGATGGTAGCATGGAGAAATACAAAAAGAGGTTTGTAGCTCATGGCTTCTCCTAGAAAAAGGGATTGAGTATGAAGAGACTTCTACAGCTATAGCCATGCACACTTACATCAGATCAGTACTTGCTCTAGCTGCAGTGATGAAATGGAAGATACACCAGATGGATGTCAGGAAAGCTTTCTTGAATGGTGTAGTTGAAGAGGAAGTGTATCTAGAGCAGCCACTTGGTTTTGAGACACATGACGAGAAGTCATATAGGTGCAGAACTTGGTATGGTAGGATAGACAACTTTCTATCCAGTTTGAGCTTTACCAAGAGTAAAGCGGATTCCAACCTTTACTACAAGGTTGAGGAAGGCAATCCAATGATACTACTTTTGTATGCAGATAACCTGTTTGTTACAGGTGAGGATAGATTGATTGCCGACAAGCAGCAGAAGCTTGCTGTCGAGTTCGAGATGAAGAACTTGTGGATGATGCACTACTTTCTAGGCATGGAGGTGTGGCAAAGTGTAGATGGTATCTTCCTTGGACAAGGGAAGTATGCAGTAGAGATCCTGAAGAGGTTCGAGATGATGGACTGCAAGGCCATGACCACACCTATGGCATCGAACCTGAAGCTTCTGTGTGATGCTTCATCTGATCTGGTTGATGTCACAATGTATCATCAGATGATTGGGTCCTTGATGTACCTGATGAACACGAGACCAAATATTTGCTTTACGGTGAACACATTGAGCCAGTTCTTGACGGATCCGAGGAGTGTTCACCTAGTTGCTGTAAAGCATATTCTGAGGTACAGTTGATTATGGGCTCAAGTATGATGCGAATCAAAAGTTTAACCTACAGGGTTATGTTGATTCAGATTGGGCAGGCTGTGCTACAGATAGGAAGAGCACTTCTGGGTGTTGCTTCAGTATAGGATCAGGTGTGATCTCTTGGTTTAGCAGGAAGTACTCTTGCATAGCACTAAGTACAACCGAAGCAAAGTATGTCGTAACTTGTTCAGCTAGTTATAAGGCAGTATGGCTGCGGAAGCTACTGTCTGAGTTATTTGATCTACCGCTAGAGGCTACTGGTATCTTTTGTGACAACCAGAATTATGTGAAGCTGTCTGAGAACCCGGTGTTCTACGACAGGTCGAAACACATAGAGATCAAATACCACTATATCAGGGATATGGTGCAGAGAGGAGCAATGAAGCTCCTGTATGTTGTGACGGATTACCAGATTGTAGATGTACTGATGAAGCCACTAGCTAGAGTGAAGTTTGAGTACTTCAAAGAGAGGCTTGGTGTTCTTCATATTGACAACACTTCAAGGAAGAAGTGATGGAGACATTTTGTTGAAGCCATTCCAAGCATGGTGGAAGGAGGATCCTTCACATGGCTATGGATGTAAGCGCTAGATGATGAGCATCAGGATGATGTTCTAGTTTCTGCTCTGTATGATAAGTTGGATCATTTATGTATGTATGCATCATGTTGGATGTTGGATATGATCAGTTGGATCATTTATGTATGTATGCATCATGTTGGATGCTGGATATGATCAGTTGGATCATTTGTATGTATTTTGTATATGCATCATGTTGGATGCTTGGATCATGTATCTATGTACGTATCAGGTGGATACATTGTATGATTAGGTGGATAATGTATGATGATATGTATCAGGTAGATACTTGGTATACATCAGGTAGATGCATTGTATGATCAAGATGATCATGGATGACGAGCTTCAGAATGTTGATCCAGATATCATGCATCAGGATGATGCAGTGATGATGATCAGGATGATCATGTGTACATCAGGATGATGTATGGTGAGTATTAGGTTGATACTATGTGGCCGTGGAATAGGTTGTGCAGATGAGCATGTAAGTAGACCTGGGAGATCTCGACAGGATGAAAAAGGCTTGAGATGCTCTTTCAAGGCATTGCCATGACCACATGTAATAAGTCCTGGAGATCTCGACAGGATGAAAAAGGCCTTAGATTCTTTTTAGGGTTCTTGCTTGACAAGACACTCTTCTAAGGTTTTGTGGTGACCACATGTAATAAGTCTTGGAGAACTGGACAGGATGAAAAAGGCCTCCGATGCTCTGTAGGGTTCTTGCTTGGCAAGACACTCTTTTAAGGTTTTTTTTGTGGGGGGGTCACATGTAATAAGTCTTGGAGATCTGGATAGGATGAAAGAGGCCTCAGATGCTCTTTAGGGTTCTTTCTAGTTAAGAGACTCTTTTAAGGTTTTGTGACAGTCACATGTAATAAGTCCTGGAGATCTGGACAGGACGAAAAAGGCCTCAGATGCTCTTTAGGGTTCTTGCTAGTCAAAAGACTCTTTTAAGGTTTTGTGATGCACGTAATAATTCCTGAGGATTCCACAATATGGCCAGTGATGATGAAGACCTACAAGTGGTGGGCCTACATCTAGTATGAAAAAGGACTAGCTCTGTAGAACTTCCTATGACAAGTAGATTCAGAGATTGATTGAGATAGCAGCAGCAGTGACGATGACGATGATCAAGAGAAGAAGACTTGTGCTAGAAGACCTGTGTCGAGAAATACCTTCCTAGTTAAGAGGGAGTGTTGATGTATATGTAACTTTGGAATGTATTTCACATATATGTATATTGTATTCCTATAGAGATGTTATTATTCCTCTATACGGAAGTGTTTGTATTCCTATAGAGATGTTATTATTCCCCTATATGGAAGTGTCATCATTTATATTGTAAGTCTCGTAACTTATACTTGATGGGTTATTAGACCACCTTGTTGGGGTCAGCCCTGTATAAGTAATGTGGGTCAAAGGGTTATTAGACCACCCTACTGGGGGTCGGCCCAGTCAGCATTATGTTATGTGGTTAACTTAAGGCCGACCTAGTAAATGTTATTAGGCAAGTCAAGTCAAGTATAAATAGAGTGCGGAAGGCACTCTATTTTATCATTATATTCTCACATACACTCTTTGGAGACTGGTGCACTTGTGGAGGAGGAGAAGCTACTGCTAGGAGATGTCTATCTCCTATGCTTGGGTTGTATCATTGCTCTATATATCTCTGAGGAAGTTATTGGAGTTTTTCACCTTTATGGTTTTCCCCAAGTAAACTCTGTGTCTCCTGTGTGCTTGCATTATTGTGTCCATGATTGATATGTTGTAGTTATGCTATACATGTTGTTCTCTCAATTAAGATCTTAGATCAGATTATTGACAATATGGGCAATTTCCAGAATTGCATGAATGAGCAAAAGAAATGAATGCATAAGAGCTATGTGAATTATTCCATGAGTTGACTATGTTAAATATTGATTGTTGTATATGTCTACATGCATTCTTATGATGTTTAAAAAATATTTTCATAATGCACAGTGCTTGCAGCTCATAAGATTTAATAGTGTAGTAGAAGTAACATACGGGGAAGAGAGTCTCCAAAGAAAAATGGTGACCATAAACGATGGTCAAGACCCTTATGAGCATGAAGAATATGTTCTAGGAGAGAATGTACAAGACGAGAATGCGGAGACTGAATCCAATGGAAGAAGGGAGCAAGTAACTCCTTAGAATTTGGTTGAAACCATGGTGAGCTTCAATGAAAGGTTGATGAAGGCTCAAGAGGAACAAAACCAGCTCAATGTTATTTTGCAAAGCCTCACTAATATGAACCAGAAGATAAACCTTGGGTCCAACCCAAGCAATGTAGGTGAAGAAGGAAGAGATGTAGATATTTGTTCTAGAGGTCGTTCAAAGAATAGGACTCCAAGCCCAAGGAAGAGTTCTGTGAGCAAGAAGCATAGAACACCTTCCTCTAGATCTTCTTCTAGCAAATCATGTGACTCCAAAGGTTCTTAAAGAAGTCCTAGGCATATTCCCAGGAGATTTGATGGAAAAAAGAAGTTCAAAGGCATCTCACATGGAGAATTAAGGAAAGCAAGGCCTCCCACATTTGATGGAGAAGGAAAGACTGACCAAGAGGCAGAGGCATGGATTCTTGGAATGAAGAAATATTTCAAAATTTAGGACTACTCAGGAAATAAGAAAGCCATAATTCCAATTTACAATCTAAATGGCAAAGCTTCATTTTGGTGGGACAACCTCTTGCAAGTGAAAGGAAGATTAGTTGGAAAAGATTTAAGAAATACTTCAAGGAAAAATACCTTCCTACTAGGTATTATGACAGTAAGAGAAAAGAGTTCAATGAACTCAGATTGGGACAAAAATCTATGGAAGAACATGTCCATAAATTTTTGGAATTGTTGAGGTATTTGGACTATATCAAAGATGAGAGGATAAAAATCCAATGTTTCCTTGGAAGTCTACCTCAAAGTTTCAAATATAGGATTTAGTTTGTTAATCCACCAAGTCTTGATGAAGCCATTAGGATGGCAATGCATTGCTATGAGAAGAATAAGGAAAAATCGAAGGTTGACCCAGCATGGAAAGGAAAGCCAAGAGGGAGGTTTGATAAAAAGAAAAGTGGCTTCAAGCCACCATTCAAAAATCAGCCAAGGACCTTTCCATAGGGGCAGCAAGCAAGGAGTGGATTCAAGCCAGCAGTAGCAGCAGATAAAGCATCAAAAGGGCCACTTCAGTGTTGGGTATGTGGAGAAAATCACATGCTAAAGGATTGTTCGGATCAGAAAGGGAATACCCGTAACTTACACACTTAAACGGAGCATCTACAGTGGAGGACATGGAAAGGACAACGCCTCGAATTTGTGTAGTGTTGGATAATCATCAGGCAGATCATCAATCATCAGTGGTGGAAGTTGAAGGTAAGATTGCTAAGCAATCTATTTCTGTTTTGATTGATCCAGGATCTACTCAGAGTTATGTTTCTCCAAAAGTGATAGAAGTTTGTTCTCTTAGAAAAGTGAAGCATAATAAATTTTGGCTAGTTCAATTAGCCACAAGGAGCAAGAGAAAAGTTAGTGAAGTAGTGGTGGGGTGCCCCATAGAATTGAATGGACTCCACACACATGCAGATTTGAATGTACTACCATTGGGGTCGTATGATGCCTTAATTGGCATGGATTGGTTGGAAAAGCATAGAGCCAAGTTGGACTGTTATGAAAAAGCACTTGAATGTATTGATGAAGAGGGAAGACCAAGATTGGTAAGAGGAATTCCCAAGCAATTTTCAGTAAGACAAATTTCAGCCTTACAGTTGAAAATTTTTTATAAGAAAGGTTGTCAATTATATGCACTCCATATATTAGATTTTTCAGAGGACAAAGGACCAAGGATAGAAGACTTCTCGTTGTTGCAAGAGTTCCAAAATGTATTTCTGAATGAAGTGTCGGGACTACCACCAAAGAGAGATATTGATTTTACCATCGACCTTGTTCCAGGGGCAGCACCAAATTCCAAAGCTCCTTATAGAATGAGTACACTGAAATTGGTAGAGTTGAAGATGCAGCTACAAGAGTTAATGGACAAGAGGTATATCAGGCCTAGTGTGTCTCCCTTGAAAGCACCGGTGTTATTTTTTAAGAAGAAGGATGGGACATTAAGGCTGTGTATTGATTACAGGTAGCTCAATAAAGTGACAATCAAGAATAAGTATCAATTGCCAAGAATTGATGATTTGTTTGATCAAATGAAGGAAGCTAAGGTGTTTTCGAAGATTGACTTGAGGTTTAGGTACCATCAAGTGAGAATTAAAGAAGAAGAGATTCACAAGACAACTTTCATAACTATATATGGTCATTATGAGTTCACTGTGGTGCCATTTGGTCTTACCAATGCACCTTCCACATTCATGTGTCTCATGAATAGTGTCTTCAGCAAACACTTGGATAAGTTTGTGATTGTGTTCTTGGATGACATTCTTGTCTATTCAAGGAATGAAGAAGAACATGAGGAACATCTAAGGATGGTGTTGCAAGTCTTTATATAACATCAGTTGTATGCCAAGTTAAGCAAGTGTGAGTTTTACCAAAATAAGGTGCAATATTTGGGTCATATCATTTCTAAAGAAGGAATTGTAGTTGATCTAGAGAAGATTAATGCCATCATGGATTGGTCTACTCCTAGAAATGTTTCATATGTTAGATATTTCCTGGGTATTGCTGGTTACTTCAGAAAGTTCATTGAAGGATTCTCCAAGATAGCTCATCCAATCACTTGATTGCAAAAGAAGAATATCAACTTTGTATGGTCTGAAAAATGTGAGAAAAGTTTTCAGAAGTTAAAGGAGTTACTTACCAACGCTCTTGTTTTGAAGATAGCAGATCCAAAGAAGGATTTTGTAGTGTGCACAGATTCTTGCATTGAAGGGCTAGGTGGAGTGCTCATGCAAGAAGGATTTGTGATTTGTTATGAGTGAAGGAAATTAAAGGAGCATGAAAAGAATTATGCCACACATGATTTAGAATTAACAGCCATAGTACATGCTCTTAAAATGTGGAGACATTATTTGATGGGAAGAAGATTCGAGCTTAGGACTGACAACATGAGCATGAAGTATAGTGTTTGATCAACCAAAATTTTCTGCTAGGCAAGCTTGGTGGATGGAATTCCTTTGTGAATTTGATTTTGAAATTAAGCATGTAAAAGGGAAAGAGAATAAGGTTGCATATGCTCTTAGCAGAAAATTTCATGTTGCAGCAGTAAGTATGTGCAAGTCAGATTTGAAGACAAGAGTTCTTGAAGCCCAAAACAGTGATGAAACTTGCCTTCCAATTAAAGAGAAGTTGCAGCAGGGTAATGTGGATGAAAAATTTGTCGGATATTAGCTTGGTGAAGACAATATCTTCATCTACAAGGATAGATTGTACATTCCAAATAGTGCAAATTTGAAGAAGCTTGTGATGGATGAAATACATCAAATGCAATATTCTGGACACCCAAAATATCAGAAGACTATAACAATAGCAAGAAAGCAATACTTTTGGCATGGTATGAAGGACATAGCTGAGTACATTGCTAGGTGTCAAAATTTCCAACAAGTCAAGGCAGAGCACCAACATCCAGCAGGATTGTTGCAGCCCTTACCCATTCCAGAATGGAAGTGGGAAGTAAACTCTATGGATTTTATAATAGGTCTTCCCATGACAGTGAAGAAGCATGATTCAATCATGGTTGTGTTGGACAAGCTTTCAAAGGTGGAACCCAAGGGAGAGTTCCAAGTAGAGCCTATGCGCATCCTCGACAAGAAGGTCAATTTGCTCCGAAATAGTGCCATTGGGTAGGTAAAGGTCCAATGGGAGTACCTTAGTCCTGATGAGGCTACATGGGAGCTGGAGGATGCCATGAGAGAGGCATTCCCATTTTTGTTCAATTTTGAGAACACCGAGGATGATATTGTTCTAAGGAGGAGGGGAATTTAATACCCCAATTTTGACCCTTATGAAATATTGTCATTTAATGTAAATATTGTATATATGCGATGTATGTTTCCCTAGCGTGGAGCTCAAGGCCAAGGCCCCGTTAGTGTATGCTCGTATTTTATTTAGCAAGGCAAGTATTTGACATTTTGCTACCCATGTGCTATTAAGCCATGGAATATTGTAAATTGATGTAAATATTTAATATTGCAATAAAATACTAAAACTAGCTATGGGACCAATGAATGAGAAGGGGCCATGTGTATCCACTAGGGAGTGGTGAGGGGGCTATGGGGATGAACCATATGCTTCCAAATGTCATTGTGAGAACCCATTTGACTTTCCTTAATGACATTTATTTCTGTTGTAAGGAAGTAGTTGAAGATTTCAGTCCATGGCTTCAATGGAGCATGGGCAGCCCATAAATTCGTATGACAGAGTATGGGCTCTGTTTTATTGTACCACAAGTCACCCTACCTCATGGTTGTTTCTTCTTTATCGTTCCCATTCTAGTGTGGAACATCCCAGCATCAATCTTCATCCAAAAATGAATTCCCAGCAATGAGAAAAACCAGAAATCGCAACTTTGCAAGAATCCATGTTTTGAAGAGATATAAACACCCAAAATTGGTATTTGATAATCAAATTAAGTGGGGGATCCATATATATGAACCTTGGGGTGAATTTGAGAGTATTAGATACCCTGAAATCCATTGGAAAACTCGGTTTTTACAACCCAGAAATCAAGTGACAAAATTGAGTTATTGGATGACATAATTGTGAGAAATCCAAGTGTGAATGATTGAGCAGAGGTTGGGTTTGCTTGATAAACCCAGTGAAGGCTAGAATCTCAAAGAATTAGAACCTAGACCTTTCTATGCCCATCCTGAAGAGCACTGGAGGGAAGGGACGCCTGAGGGACTGTGCAGCAAAGAAGGGGACCTTCTATGTGTTGGATGGGTAGGTAATGTGGGTGCCTTGACTGTTGAATGATCTTGAGATGCTTGTAGCTCTGTGGATGAGCTCACTAGCTTAGCATCCTCCTTATTTGTCATTTGTATGCTTGATAAACCCAACTGTGTGTTGGCTTAGCATAGTTGTTGAGTGAAACCTTGATTGTTAGTGAGCTCAATTAGTTCCTCCTTAGTGGATACACAACCCAACTCGGGGGTGATCTCTCGATTGAAAGAATATAGGCTAGACATAGATCTATGGTTGGGTGGAATGTTGTTCTCGCATAGCCAGTTGTTTGGACAACTTTAACTCAAAGATAAGTGTTCTCTGTCTTTAAAATTATATGCATTTTGTGTTTTGCAATGTATTAATTTTGAATGATAATTATTCATGTTAATTGAATTGATATGAAGCATGTGCATAGCATGAGAATGGGGTGGATTCTCTACCTGTCGATTCACCAATTCCTTGAGATAAATATGCTGATGCATTTTAGTTTGTGTGTGTTAATACGAGTTTCAATTCCGCTGTGTTTATTTGAAGTATGAGCCTGCACACACAAGTTTTTATTTATTATGAATTTCTTAGTAATGTATGGGGATGACTTTACCAATAAAGCCCAGTATGTCAGTCATGTTTCCCTCCCTTGCACCAGATTGAATGGAAGGTGACGTGACACTTACTTCCTCAAGTGATGTTTCTTTCATAGGCCTAAAACTATACCTAAGGCTCCAAGGAAAGTTGTTTTCCCCGCCGTCCAAAGGGAGATCAATTGAACAACCTTTATTTTCAATGTTTTTTGGGGAAATTAAGATAAAATTTGAGTTTCTATATAATATTGTATTTAATATACCTTCTAAAATTTGAGGGTTTTGGAATTATAACTCTTCCAAATCATTCATAGAGTCCAAACACTAAGCATTGGGATTATGAATATTTTCAATTCTTTAAATACAAAGGGATTTTTCATGACCTTGATAGGATATTCCTTGTGAAATTTAACCTACCAAGATAGTGAGATGAACCTCCTTTGAATATTTTTTCCTTGAAATATCTATATCCTCGAAAATATTTTTCATAATTCTCATGGCCATGGAGAACTTGCACAAGTTCTTTTTTATATTAAAAAACCGAGTCTTTTTCCTAGCACAACTATTGTTTCTTATGATATTCAAGATTCGTTGTTCCTTAAAATTATTTTCTTATGAGGACTCTTCCCCCCAATAAATTCACTCCTTTTGTGATTAATCCTTCCATAGATGCCCTACCTTTTGACAAGCTCCACATCGAAAATTCATTCTCCAATTATCAATATTTTACAAGTATTTTATAGAACCCTAATGTACGTTAATTCTACATGTAATCCATATCTCAAATTAACCATTTCTAATATTTTAATTATCCGATTCTGCTCCAAATTCCAATATTGTCCTCCTATGTTATAAATTTTCTTAACAAATTCCCTAACTACTCCAGCATCTTTTTACTCCACATCTCAATTGGAATCCTTGGATACAAAATCCAAACTTGCTAAATGTATATTGGCTCATCTCTTATATCAATTCAAATCTTGGATTCCACCACTTTAGGCATAGGTCAAAGGATCCCACATACAATTTAGACTAAGGATGTACCTTTATAATGCAATTAATTTGTTTCACTTTTTTTTAATGTTTTTGTACTAATCATCATATTATAAAATGTTATGCATGTATTACCATTCTCCTAGAATTCATTGGAACCGCCTTCCCTTTCCATCCACCTCCTATACCACACATCCCATTGTATAGAGTAGGTCCAATTGTTTTCCACCTTGCATCAATCCTCAACATTCAATTTCGCTCCTAGGGTTCTTCCTCTCACCCTACAACCCATGGGGGTTTATAATCTCCCACCCCCACCACTATTTCTATTTTATACACCAATCAGCCCTATTGTATCCCTATGTTGCATCCACTATGGTTGAATTGTCCACCATTCACTTGTCCACATTTTTGTAGCTCCCCTTGTTTCATCCAATGTTGATCCATCCATCCACCTTGCACTTATCCACCACATTTTATACCTTGTTGTGATCATGGAAGGTTCACTAAATAGTAATATTATAACCCATGATTTCATATTGTAGGATTTAATATTCTAAAAATTGGGAGAAATATATTGCTTAGTATGTAACGGTAAAGGGGCATTTTTAATTTATTAAAAGCATATAGATATTAGGGATGGTTATAATTATGAATCTAGGGGATGAATAGGGTGTTGGGGAGTTTGAATAGGTACTCTTTGTTGGAATTTTCTGTGAATCCAATTGTGTGTGAAGTCATATTTAGTGTTTGAATGAAAATTATTTTTGTGTGAATGTGGTGTGAATTCAATTATATTTGGAGTTAGAGTATTGTTTGAGTAGGTATAATTTATGTGTGAATATGGTGTGAATTCAATTGGAATTCCTACGCATGAATTCAGCATGTGTTTAGGGAGTCGTTCCCCATGTTGATTTGTTTTACTAAGATTTAATATTTCACCGTACAAGGTTTCTTGAGGTTATAAGAGTTGTTCCATGTCACCATGACAAGGGTAAAAATAAAAACATGTATAAAAACTATCATGGAAAAAATGGATACGTAGGATATCTAGTGAAAATAGGGTATTCTTAAATTGGAAAGGTGTCTTGGGAAGAGTGTCAACAAAAGGACATTCGGAGGAATTAATTAATATTTAGTGAAATTAGGGCTATTCATTAATATCCTATGAATGTATGTTCTATTTCATAGGTTCACAAAGTGAACCCCCAAGGTTTTTATATCCATTTTAGTTGAATGTATCCATCCTTCACTAGTTGTTTTTTTAGAGTAGTTTGTCTATCTACGTGCTCTAACTCCTAGTTAGTCTTCACCATTGTTGAGATATTCATAGTGATACGATTAGTTGATGAATTTTTTTATCTAGCATGAATGGTGTTGATTTTAGTGATTTGGATTTAAATTCATTAACTGATTTGTGTAACTATTACATGTTGATGTATATGTAACTTCAGAATGTATTTCATATAGGTATATTGTACTCCTATAGAGATGGTATTATTCCTCTATACGGAAGTGTTTGTATTCCTATAGAGATGTTATTATTCCTCTATACAGAAGTGTCATCATTTATATTGTAAGTGTCATAACTTATACTTGATGGGTTATTAGACCACCTTGTTGGGGTCGGCCCTATATAAGTCATGTGGGTCGAAGGGTTATTAGACCACCCTATTGGGGGTCGGCCATGTGGGTCAAAGGGTTATTAGACCACCCTATTGGGTGTCGGCCTAGTCAGCATTATGTTATGTGGTTAAGTTAAGGTCGACCTAGTAAAGGTTATTAGGCAAGTGAAGTCAAGTATAAATAGAGTGCGGGAGGCACTCTATTTGATGCGATTCTCTCACACACTCTTTGGAGAGTGGCACACTTGTGGAGGAGGAGAAGCTGCTGCTAGGAGATGTCTATCTCTTATGCTTGGTTTGTATCATTGATCTATCTATCTCTAAGGAAGTTATTGGGGTTTTTCACCTTTATGGTTTTCCCCAAGTAAACTCTATGTCTCTTGTGTGCTTGCATTATTGTGTCCATGATTGATATGCTCTAGATATGTTGTACATGTTGTTCTCTCAATTAAGATCCTAGATCAGATTGAAGTAAATTCTGAAAAACTAACATGGTATCAGAGCTAGCCTGAAAGAAGGCATGGTATGGCATGTATGACACTTGTTGCACTTGCGATGCTTGGGCTTGATATAGAAAACACTAGTCATCGTAGCACTTTCACTATAAATCCATTTTGGCGAAGTTTTCATATCTGAAAATTTTACAGGTCAAAGATAAGATCCCCATGTACCTTGTGCCCAAAGAAAAACTTCTAATTCATTGCACTTTGTGTTTTATGATTTGTACAATCTAGGGTTTCTGCCTCTTCCAGATCTGAGTCACAAACAGGTGACCTAGGAAAAAGGTCATAACTTGGGTTAGGAAGCTCCAATTGAAATTTATTAAAAAGTGACAGGTAGTGCACGGAATGTAATTTCTCAGGTAACTTTTGTAGAGGCCGAAACTGAATCAGTGACACGTGGCACACCGTACAAGTTTGCTCTCCTGTTTTATCCCATAAACAGGTCACGTTGCCACACTTGGCATAACTCTCTCTCTCTGAGAATCCAATTGAGGTCAGACCTATGGGGTTGGAAAGAAAAAAGGTTGGGATAACACAGGTAGAAGTTTTAGACCCTGTGGATTGGAAAGTTCAGAGTTACACCAGAAACAATCAGGTACATATTTCTGTCAAAACAGAATTATTTTTGAGCACCTTCATTCATGGCTTCGGGAATTTAGGGTTTCATAGAAAGATGGAATTTTTGTACTCAGAGACCACGGATGAATGCTACTCATCAAAATCAAAATTTATAGACCAAGATCATAATTTTTTATTGGACAGAAGGTCGGGCTTCATCAGACCCTACTTCTGGACTTTGATTGGAAAAGTGTAAAATTAGGGCTTCTGCAAAAATGGAAAATTTTTACATCTGTGACCACGGCTGGAAGCTCCTCAGAAAAATAGAAGCTTAGAGCTTTGGATTGAACCTTTTGGTTGGGAAGAAGGGTGGGCTTTATCAAACCCTAGTTTGGGATCCTGTCTAGAAGATCCAAAAGTTTCAAAGGCAATTTCAAGGGGTGAAATTTTGCAGTTTTCAAATTCTGAGTATACCGGCTTGATCAGCTCATCAAGGTGCATCTTTCTATCCTTTCAGAAGTTTGAATTTTTAGGGTTTCTCTGACAAACCCCAATCTAGCTCCAAATCCAGTTCTTGCAAATCAAGTGGATTGGGTTAATCCTAGAAGAGAATGGATTAGTCACCTGCATAAGTGAAGAAGTTCCTGTTTCAGAGGGAGATGAGGCTAAGGCCTTACATAAGAAGATTACAAGCAATCTCGACAGGTATGACTTATCCAGGTATGTTTCAAGATTTGTTCATGATTAAGTTTATGGTATGTTTGTCTTCATATTATTACGGTTAGTACAATCTTGATTAAATTTAGACTTATCGTATCACCTTAATAAAATTATGAATGCGTTATAGAAGATATTCATTGATTAGGGTGTTGACACTTATGATTGTACTAATGCATTATGGTGTTGTATGAGGTTTATGTTATCCACTAACATGAAAGGTACACCAAGAAAGACAAATCATGTTCTAGTTCAAGAACATATGACCATGGTGACATGAAGACAAAGGTTCATCCATTGCCATCGATCACATAGAAGATCTACTTACGAGGTATGTATAACTTGGTTCTATAATGGTTAACTTATGAGATATACAGGTTACTAGCACAAGTCATTGAAGAGAACAAGAAGATATCATGTGGGTATGTTAGATATAACTAGCTAACATACTAATCCATGTATGTTTTTCCTATATCAAGTTAGAATCCTACCTTGTGATAGGATCTCTTATATAAGTATACATGGCATGACTTATAATGATTATTCATAGGTTTTAATAAACATGGGTGTATGCATATTATGTTTCTTACTTTAATTGATGATATGACTAACCAGACTAGTCATGAAAGTATAGGTTTGAGTAATCACGGGTTTAGGCATATTATGTTTCTTACTTTAATTTATGATATGACTAACCATAAGAGTCCTTGAATACTAATGCTTATTATTTATGTTTGAAATGATCATGACTATACATGCTTAAGATTATTATGTTTTGATAGTATTGAGAATATACTAATTTAGTGATCGAGGACGGATATAAGTTCAAGGAAAAGTAATCCAGGAAGCAAAGATCAAGAGGGAGCACACTCCAGTAGTTTCTGCAAGGATGCAGATATTCAGAGGGAGTCGGCCACTTCTTACAATCTACATCAGAATGGAGTTGCAGAAAGGAAGCAAAGACTAAGAGGGAGTCCACCCTACAACGAAACAAAGATAAGTATTTGAGTTGTCATTTCTTGCATATTTGTTTGTTTAAATAATATTGTTCAATGATATATATGCTTATGTTCCTAGACTTAGGGTGTGTATTATGCATATTATAATAATTGCATTAATGAACAATGGGTAAGTGGCCTATGGCAGTGTGCAACATTCCATTGCTACTTATCTAGAATGAAACCTCTTTGCTGACATGTTGGGAGTTGTGCATACTCTTCACAATGTTTTGCTAGAGATTGGAAGGCATCTAGAAAGTTACGGGATATGGATAAATGTTGTATTGAAGCATTGGCTAAGATAATTGCATGACTATATGACATATTTCTTTATGTGTAAGAATTTGTTCTGAAAACTATGAGATGTTTTCTAATCATGCAATTTAACTTCTTGTGTAGGAAAGATCGTATACCATCACCTACAAAAGAAGGACTACAACATTTGTTCAGCAACAAAGTTATCTATTGAAAATATTGAAGATATTGAAGTTCCCAGGATCTGGGAAGAATTCCATGATCGAGGAGTACTAGTCAATCATGAAGATGTTTGGGATGCAGTCACAAGACCTGAAGGGGAGTCTGTAGTGACTTCTAAGAGGATCTACAAGATCAAGCATGCTACAGGTGGTAGCATAGATACTTTTGCTCCTGTAGCCAGATACACTTCCACTAGATCCGTACTTTCTCTAGCTGCAGTGATGAAATGGAAGATACACCAGATGGATTTCAAGACAGCTTTCTTGAATGGTGTAATTGAAGAAGAAATGTATGTGGAGCAGCCACTTGGTTCTAATACACATGACAGGGAGTCATATAAGTGCAGAACTTGGTATGGTAGGATAGACAACTTTCTATCTAGTTTGGGCTTTACCAAGAGGAAAGCGGATTCCAACCTTTACTACAAGGTTGAGGAAGGTAGTCCACTGATACTACTTTTGTATATGGATGACCTATTTATTACAGGTGAAGATAGATTGATTGCTGACACGTAGTGGAAGCTTGCTGCCGAGTTCGAGATGAAGAACTTGTGGATGATGCACTACATTCTAGGCATGGAGGTGTGGCAGAGTGCAGATGGAATCTTCCTTGGACAAGGGAAGTATGCAGTAGAGATCTTGAAGAGGTTCAGGATGATGGACTGCAAGGCCATGGCCACACATATGGCATAGAACCTGAAGCTTCTGTGTGATGCTTCATCTGATCCGGTTGATGTTACTATGTATCGTCAAATGATTGGGTCCTTGATGTACCTGACGAACACAAGGATAGATATTTGCTTTGCGGTGAACACATTGAGCCAGTTCTTGACAGATCCCAGAAGTGTTCACCTGGTTGCTGTAAATCATATTCTAAGGTAACTGAAGGGTACAGTTGATTATGGGCTCAAGTATGATGCGAATCAAAATTTTAACCTGCAGGGTTATGTTGATTTGGACTTTGCAAGTAGTGTTGCTGATAGGAAGAGCACTTATGGGTGTTGCTTCAGTATGGGATCAGGTGTGATCTCTTGGTTTAGTAGGAAGTGGTCCTTCGTAGCACTAAGTACAGCTGAAGCAGAGTATTTTTCTGCTTGTTTAGCTAGTTGTGAGGTAGGATGGTTTCGGAAGCTACTCTCTGAGTTACTTGATCTCCCGCTGGAGGCTACTATTATCCTTTGTGACAACCAGAGTTGTGTGAAGTTGTCTGAGAACCCGATGTTCCAAGATAGGTCGAAACACAATGAGATCAAATATCACTATATCAGGGATATGGTGCAGAGAGGAGCAGTGAAGCTCATGTATGTTGCAACGGATGAGTAGGTTGCAGATGCGTTGACAAAGCCACTAGCTAGAGTGAAGTTCGAGTACTTTAGAGAGAGGCTTGGTGTTCTTTAGATTGATGACACTTTGAGGAAGAAGTGATGGACACATTTGTAGGAGCCATTCCAAGCATGGTGAGAGGAGGATCCTTCCATGGCTGTGGATATAAATGTTGGATGATGAGCATGAGGATAATGCTCCAGTTACTGCTCTGTATGTGTATATATGCATCATGTTGGATGCTTGATATGATCAGTTGGATCATTTATATGTATATGTATGTACGCATCATGTTGGATGCTTTGATCAATGTGATCATGTATTTGTATATGCATCATGTTAGATGCTTGATATGATCAATTGGATCATGGATTTGTATCAGGTGGATACTTGTATGATTAGGTAGATCATGTATTTGTATATGTATCAGGTGGATACATGTATGATCAGTGTGATCATGTACTTATGTATGTATATCAAGTGGATGCATTATATGATCAGGTAGATCATGTATGATGATATGTATCAGGTAGATACTTTGTATGCATCGGATGGATATATTGTTTGATCAGGATGATCACAGATGATGAGCTTCAGGATGTTTCTCTAGATGATATGCATCAGGAAGATGATATGATGATGATCAGGATGATCATAGATGACGAGCTTTAGGATGTTTGTCCAAATGATATGCATCAGGATGATGTTATGATGATGATTAGGTTGATCATGTGATGATGTACATCAAGATGATGTATGATGAGTATCGGTTTGATACTCTGTAGTCGTGGACAGGTTGTGCAGGTAGCATAGAAAAGATCCTTTAAAAACTGGACAGGTAGAGTGGTGTGTTCATAATAGCCTGGGTTGCTCTATCGAGATCTGGACAGGTAGAGCGGTGTGCTCGTAACATCCTGGGATGCTCTGAGTAGGTTTTGTTACAGTTTTGCATAGAAAAGATCCTTTAAAATTCGGACAAGTAGAGCAGTGTGCTCATAACAGCCTGGGATGCTCTATCGAGATCCAGATAGGTAGAGCGGTTTGATTGTAACATCCTGGGATGCTCTAAGTAGGTTTTGTGAAAGTTCACATAGAAAATATCCTTTCAAATCCAAATAGGTAGAGTGGTGTGCTTGTAACAGCCTGGGATGCTCTATCGAGATCTAGATAGATAGAGCAGTTTGCTCATAACATCTTGAGATGCTCTGAGTAGGTTTTGTGAAGGTCAACATGTAAAAGATCTTGGGAGGTCTGATAGGTTGAGCAGTGTGCTCGTAATCAGTCCTGGGATGCTCTTTCGAGGTTTTGTTGAGGCACGTAATCAGTCCTAAGTATTCAATAGTATGGCCAGTGATGATGAAGACCTACAGGTGGTGGGCCTACATCCAGTATGAAAAAGGATTTATGACAAGTAGATTCAGAGATTGATTGAGATAGCAGCAGCAATGATGATGACGATGACTCGATGACGATTATCTAGTGACGATGATCCAGAGAAGAAGACTTGTGCTAGAAGACCTGTGTCGAGAAATACCTTCCTAGTTAAGAGGGATTGTTGATGTATATGTAACTTCGGAATGTATTTCATATATGTATATTGTACTCCTATAGAGATGGTATTATTCCTCTATACGGAAGTGTTTATATTCCTATAGAGATGTTATTATTCCTCTATATGGAAGTGTCATCATTTATATAGTAACTGTTGTAACTTATACTTGATGGGTTATTAGACCACCTTGTTGGGGTCGGCCCTGTATAAGTCACGTGGGTTGAAGGGTTATTAGACCACCCTATTGGGGGTTGGCCATGTGGGTCAAAGGGTTATTAGACCACCCTATTGGGTGTCGGCCCAGTCAGCATTATGTTATGTGGTTAAGTTAAGGCCGACCTAGTAAAGGTTATTAGGCAATCCAAGTCAAGTATAAATAGAGTGCGGGAGGCACTCTATTTGATGCTATTCTCTCACACACTCTTTGGAGAGTGGCGCACTTGTGGAGGAGGATAAGCTACTGCTAGGAGATGTCTATCTCTTATGCTTGGGTTGCATCATTGCTCTATCTATCTTTGAGGAAGTTATTGGGGTTTTTCACCTTTATGGTTTTCACCAAGTAAACTCAGTGTCTTTTGTGTGCTTGCATTATTGTGTCAATGATTGATATGCTCTAGATATGTTGTACATGTTGTTCTCTCAGTTAAGATCCTAGATCAGATTGAAGTAAATTATGAAAAACTAACATTATAGGGAGGCATCATGGAGTGATTAGGGTCACATAGGAGGGAAACACTCTCGTGACTTGTAGTCCCATATGCGGTGAATTATTTTATAATGAATTCTAAGGTATCATTTTTTAAGTGTGTTATTTGATAGAACTATTGGGAAAAAAACTAATAAGAATGTTTTTTCCTTTCTCAGACACCAAAAAGATGCACAACTATGATATGTAAGAAGAAAAAAGTTTCATCTAGCTGTAAAAGGAGGAAGTTTATCTTTGGGGATGCACCTACTAGTTGCAAGGGTCAATGAACCATCCAGTAGGTATTTTACCCATGATAGTATATTTTTAGGAATTAGGTGTCATTCTGTGTCCATATCATTTGGTTCCACTATTTCATGTTTTGGCACAAGTTGCTATTATTTATCTTGGGAATGACATTCCATTATGTGAAATATGTATATATTGGCCAATTTTGAATATACATACACACATTTTTCTATTATTCAAAATATTTTATTCACTTGATATGTATTTATGATGCCATGGTATTGTTTTTATGAGAGTAAAATATCTTAAAATGTGTGGTTTCCAATCCATAATACCTCTAGCATTGGTAAATTATATATTTATATTCTAAACTTTCTGATTTCATTTAATTCACTTTTGCTAACCAATAATTGGTAAGTCCTAATTGAGGATGGTGGTGGGAAAATAACAAGATAATATGCATACACCAATTAACATATAAAGAAATACACTACATCATCAGTGAGTATTGCCACAACACAATAACTTCATATACACAATAATGACTAATTTATGTGATAATGGCCAAAGGTAATATTTGCAATGATATGGTTATCCTCCAATGCATTAACGCTAGAATGATAGCCATTCACTTTTAATACACATTTAATTCTATTATCATCATAATCGACTTAGCTCTTTAAGCTAACTAATGCAACTTTAACATTTAATTCTATTATCATCATAATCGACCCAACTCTTTAAGATAACCAATGTAACTTTATTATAAATATGGAGAAATATTATCATCATAATGGATTGTATTCAGTAAATCCCTAATATTGTAATTTTTTCCCTAATTTTGTTAAAATTTATCGAACCAGATTGCTAAAATGACACCCAAATGCAAGGTTTCACTTCTGAATACCCATTTCTCAGGGAAGAGCATGTTTATTATCATGAGACTGATGTTTCCAACACCATCATCACCAGTTCTGACCTAATTGAAACCATTAGAGAATCCAAGACCTTATCCTTTGCTGACCAGGATAGATTCAACCCATGGGATTCAAATTTCGCTTGGATGGCCTGCCATAGGTCTATGGTTTTCCCCGAATTTGTAACTTTTTGTTCCAAACACTACTACCCCACCAAGAGAGAAATTCTATCATTGGATATGTCCAAAAACTTGTGTTTTATCACCCTAGATTCCCTCATGAGAATGTTTTGCATACTAGAGTCCTTGGCCCCCTACCACTAGTACAAAATGAGAGATAAATGACTAAGTGACTAAAAAATTTAGTCACCACAGTTTTTTCAAGGGAAAAACGACTAAAATTGAGCAATTTTAAGTGATCCAACTAAAAACGACTAAGATAAATGACTAATTTAGTCATGGGATAAAATATATGACTAGATAACAACTGACTAAAATAAAAATGACTAACGTAAATGACTAGTTTAGTCACAACAACACAAATATGACTAGCTAACAATGATTAAGAATATGAATTATTCATTTATGTTAGTCATTTTTAGTTGTGTCATCCTGACAATGGAAAATTACAATATTTACAATGAATTTGTACAATTTACTAAATTTTAACACTGCAAATAGATTCAGAGACCTCTTTAAGGAGACTCTCCATCTGGAGTGTTCAAATTTAGTAAAGGGGTCTTTGAATCCATATGCAGTGTTAAAATTTATTAAATTATAACATTGTAAATGGATTTAGTGACTTGAGTGGTGTTAATTGTGTCACTCAACAATGGAAAATTGCAATTTTGACAATGAATTGTTACGATTTACTAAATTTTATGTGGCGGATTGTGATCCTTGTCCTAACTCTTTTCTTCTGCAGTTAAATTCACTACAAAGTACTATTAGTTTTTTTTTTGTACTAGGGGAATCGACAACTGGGGACTGGGCTGGTACTCACGTGACATGGAGTCCAGGGATCCAATCCTGCTACCAGTATACCCCTGGGTGCCCCACAACCGCCCGCAAGCATGGGACATGGGTAAGCCTGGGTGTGAATTGAACTCGTGACCTCTATTTACAACATGTGACTTCATATCAAGCAAATCGCCAATGAGCCATGCCCATGCGGGCTTGCAAAGTACTATTCGTTACCAGTGGATGTGAGATATCATTCTTTGTTATACAAATTTGTTACCTGTCTATCTTGGTGTGATGTAGAGACTCTACTTTCCTTATGGTTTTTATCTTGATCTTTCATGTACTCAAACTTCGACAAGCTAAGATTTGATATATGGATTCCTCCACTGGGGTGTTCAAGTTTATTGGGCTTCTTTCTAGATTATGCTCTTCATAAGAATCCCCTTCTCCTAACAAACATATCTCTCTTTATAATTCCACCTGGGTTAGTAATATTATGTAAGTTATTTATTATGTATTGTATTATAATATATAACTTATATACAATATATAATATATAAATTATATTAATATAAGTATATATTAATATATTATAATATATAAATAATATAAAACAAAAAAAATGATAATTACAAAACAAAAAATGACATTAGGGATCCCATATACACAAAACCCACAGTCAAATATACACAAAACTGTAACGACCATGAAGCCTTGACCAAAGTGCTGAAAGACATAGTGGAAACTCTGGTTTTTGTAATACTAGTGTTTTTGCTCTTGTTTGTTGCTGGTAAATACCACCATTTGTTCCATTGCAAATTCTAAAATTTTCCCTCATTCCCCACGATCGGTACATGTCCAGAAAGCCGAACATGAGCCGCATATTGTAACCGAGTGGCGTCGCTTTGCTTCTCTGTTTCTATAGCCTTTCTTTAATGGAGACTAGGGTATGAGAAAAGGGTATTTGAACAGATTTGTGAACACAATGAAGTTGTATATAATTCAACAATTGCAATATATGTCTGGCTTGGACATGGGGATGACACCTGTTTCGCCAAATGGGAGCAAGAGAATTGAAGCCAACCCCATTTGTTTTCACCATAGTTGTTAGTGCATATACAAGAATAGAAGACTTCAAATAACGCTAGCATATACATATCCAAATCATTAAAGTGGATACGGGTCATATATATTTTTGGGCAATGCCCTCCTTCATATGTATGGAAATTTTGGGTGTGGATATATTGAGAATGTTTGCCAAGGGTTTGATAAAATGCCTCAATGAAACATTGTGTCCTGGACTGCCTGCACGGTGGCATATTTCCATCATCGACAAGACCAGGATCCCATATCTGCTACTCTTACATCCATTTTCATAGTGAACATATGTGCTCCTACTCTTCATAGTTGTGTTCTCTTCTTTATACTGAGGTGTAGTTGTTTGTTAGAATCTTTCTAGATATCATAAGGCCTCAACTAGTTTCCATGGCTGGAAATAACCCTGGCTTAATCCAAGTACGTGCTTTTAACTCTTATTGTTTGTTTCCTTATCTAGATAACTATAGTCTAGAATGCTTATCTAGATAACTAATTAGATAACTATAACATGGGATCTTGCTTCCATAGTAATCCTTAATGACATTGTTGCGGGGGGGTGGAATGCTTTATAGCTTGTAATGTATTTTCAGTGAGATTATACAATGTGACAAATCAGAATACTTATTACTTACATCTAAATCATGCTTTGTACAGTGGTTTTAGCATGGATGCATGTTTTGCTTACAAGCTTGATTGCATATTTTTCTAGCAAGTGTCCTTTGTTGTTACTGCCCTTATAGGCAGGCAGGTCCAAATACTGCTAGTCTGAGGGGACTCATGGCTTTAATGATATGGTTTTCCTTAACAAGAAAGCTTGCATGCTGCAAGGATGACCTACCCACCTAAGGGTGGAACATGCCTAATTTTGATTGAAGTTTGTCTATGATTGTGTAAGGTTCTTTACCAATATATATAGATAATTTTTAATTTACAATGTTTTCTGGTTGGATATACTTCTCTGACACCCCCAAGATTCAAAATGCCTAGTTGACAAGCACATAAAGTTAGTAATGCAACAATGGATGCCCTCCATGCAGTGATTTGGCTGCTAAAGTCTATGGAGGTGTACATACCCTACCCCCTTTGGATTTGAACCTGTAACCTCCTAGGAGGAAACACATGTTATTAACCGTTAGGCCCACTCAATACGTACCCCCTTAGCTACGTTCTAAGTGATTACTGCTCAAAATTTTCGATCAAACTATGGAATGATTTTAAGTATCCATGTAGATTGATATTTTAGGCTATGGGAAAGCTTTGTTCCTTCAAGAATAGATATTACTATTGTTTATGTTGATGCTAATTGCCTAATTTAGTATTCTTTTGATACATCTTTTGAGCTTCCTTTGTAATTTCATATATTTTGTAGCATATATTATATGAAACTACAATCTTTACATTTTAGATAACTTGAAACTTTGATTATTTTTTATGGGCAGCGGAGAAGCTAGAGCAAGTAGAAAGTCAACTGGCACATTCACGTGTAGGCTCATTTCTTGTGCCTCCACAACGGAAGAAAGAGGTAATATGTGTGATTGTTGACAACATTTTTTATGGTTGTGACTCCTTGTCACCCTTTAAATTTAGTTTGTTTTCATTCATTTCTTGAAGATGCATTTCCCTCCCAAACCTAAAACAAGTTAAGGATAACTAAATGGATTTATAAGAAAGTAAATGGATTTATAAGAAAGTTTTATTTTTAATTGATTTTATAGAGAGATCAATGACAGCTTATTATATGTTTGGCAATGCACTTGCAGTGATCTTATAAAAATCTATCTGCATTTTACAACACAATAGTGTCTTTAAAAACACATGTGATAGTTTATTTTCTTAGAACTCTGGTCGATTTCTTGTGACATATTTTGTAGTTGATATTCCTGTTGTACATAGAAATAGGTTTCTTTATAAAATGTTAAATCTTTCAATAGCATTTTTCTTTACAAAGAATACCTTACAGAGAAACCCAAGGTATGCTTCCCCACATTTTTGGGTGGCATCCCTAGTAACTCCGTTGGTGTAGACTAGTGTGCCTAACCCAGGAGGAATTTGAACTGGGCACCTATGGCATGGAACTATCAATATGCCATGAAACATTGGCGACAACTGGTTGAGTTAACCCCTTGGGCTCTTTAAATAGTTTTCTTATGAACAAAGGAATGCATTATTTATGAAAGTCTCTACTTCACCTTACTTTTCATTTTTAGAGAAATAGGTTCCCCTCTCTCATTTGCCTACTAATCATTCCAAGTGAGGAAACTCTTACCTTTCTCTTACCTTTTTAGAGAAATAGCTTCTCCTCTCTCATTTGCATATTAATCATTCCAAGTGAGGAAACTTCCTTGAGCATTACAATATGCCTTAGTGGAAAGGGTTGAACCAACTGGGCTGAGGAGGCTTAAAGGAGGGTGAGGAATGCCAGTAGGAATGAATTCATTCTTTCCACTCCCATATTCTGACAAGATGACCTTAAGCTTGTAAGAGTTGTATGTGGGGGTGGAGACAGTTGTTGAGGAGAATGTGGGAAGCTGTCATTTATGGAAGCATCCGTGGCACCCATGAATGAGAGGATTGTATTTGAGCTAAGGGTGGCTTCAATCGCAGAACAAATGGTCTTTTAAGTCCCTTGTGATGCAATTTCAAGCAAGCCCACAAGTATGGAATTGTTTTCTAGATAACTAAAGATTATTTCTCCTAGAATCCTTTCACCATATATATAATGATATCTCTAATACTTGAGAAATGCATACCGTTACAGTTCAAGCAACATGATCTTCAGCCCCCTGGAATGACCCCTAGCACTAGCATTAGAAATATCATGCTATGCATGTGATTGGAATATATAATATTTGTCCAATTAAAGCTTCACATAGCTATAGAGAGAAGATTTCTCTGCTAGAGCTTCCAACTTATTAGTGTGGCATGAAATTAAACATATTATGCATTCCTATTCATAGGGTAAGGTCTAATAGTCCATGAGCTTTTCTCTTATCTTTATGGGGATCCTATTGTCAGAGGATCTCGATACCTATAGATTTGGGGATGTTGGCTAAACCTATTGTTCTAAAAATTTTCTTGTCTTGGTGATTTGTAGAGAAGTATTGATCATTTGTAGGTAAGAAGGAAATTATATCAATATTTACAAAAGACCAAATTATGTGAATGGGGCTCAAAAGTTCATAAAGTGATAAAATGGCAATGTGGCAGTGCCAAGGCATCTCTTGAGAAGGAATGACAAAAGAAATAGGATATTATACCGTAGTCAATGAAGTAGAGATCTCTCCCATATAAGAGGAGAGGGAGAATGAGCACACCTGTAGCAGAGAAGATTGGTCAGATCTTGAGTAGATGCCAAGAAAAGAATTAGATCATAATTTTTGTTAGAGTAGGATCCCATAGCCCCATCAACCACTATAAAAGTAATGTTGAACCTTATGATGTTTATGCTGAATGGCCTAAGTCAAGAGGGCTAGAATAGACTAATTGTTCAAGTAACTGAGAGCTAAAAGTAACTAAGAGGAATTGTTCAAGTATTTTGCATGATTAAATGGGACTGGAAAGCAATATATTCATCCAAATTCCAATGCACTTATAAAAAGTACAGAACAAACAGTAGGTCTAAAACATATGCTTCACCATCTCCTACTTTTGGAAGACACTACAAATACAAAGTTTATTTGAGCAGCCTGTTGAATGGGATCAATCCTTGAATTCTAGGCTTGCAACCTTAAACCATTGTACTATGTCCTAAAGCACTTATTTCCTATCAGAAAAGTAGATTTATATAAATTCCCATAGTGGGAAAAGTAGATTTAAGACATAGTAAGTGGGATTGTTTGACATACTATGTCTTAAACCATCTTACTATGTCCTAGAGCCCTTTTCTTAACTGATTCAAAGCAAAGAAGCATTTCAGCTCCTATTGAGTAGAGACTGATCAAACAATCCCTAAGCACTGCAAAATATCCTAAGACGGTTCTATGGTACATTTATATGTTATCGTATTGCTCAACATGCACTCCACAATGAAAAAGGATGCTGTCATTTAGGAATGTTAAATACAAAGATTCCTTTTTTTGGCCATATTGACATTACATCTCATTCACCTAGGAAACTTCTCAACTGATTCAAAGCAAATAAATATTTCACCCCATCCTTTCAAAACAAATCTTTTGTCCGGACAGTTACAATACGTGTATTATGATATAATAGCGTAGACACCTTTCTGCTTTGCATAGAGGCTTCTATCTATGCTAATAGCCGTAGCTTGTTATGGCTATCATAGATTGTTATGGCTATCTATATTACAGGGGTTTCACAACAACTCAACTATAGGGAAATATTCAGTAGCAGCAATGGAAACCCTACTAACAATAGTAATAGTAACAATAAATTCACCAATTGAAAACCAGTTTGTAACCCCAACCAACAACACATAACTAACATCCAACAACATTACTATTCGTAACCCAGCCAATGTCCAACCCCTAGCCCTTTCCTCCTTTGAATTATTATAGAGATATTGGAAAGAAGAGAGTCCTAAACAACTTACCTTAGTTCTAGTATTTTGGGAGGACACATGTTAGCTAAATCATAGGAGATGCTAGCTCAAATCTAGAGAATAGTTTCCTCCACTTCCTTCATTTTTGGAATAGGATAACATTGTCTTTACAAATGGATATTTCATAAGCTTCTTAAGCCTTCCCCATTCGTCTCTCTAAGTTTCTCTTTGCATGTAACATACCCAAATATCCACTTTGTGGTTGTAAGGGACGAGGTGTAAAAATTTTCCTCGACATCAACAATCAAGGTATTAGTCATATTATATACTAGGTCATACATGTAATCCACTCCAATTAGTATTGTATATAACACTTGTTCAATCATTACCTTTACCTAATTCCTTAACACTTTACACATTAAGCATGATTAGCCATATCCATATAAACATCATTATTAATCTGGTCTTAACAAATTAGTACATCACAATATAAAAGGATAAACCCCAAATAATTCTCATGATCATTATGCCATCAAAACCTCAACAAGCAACCCATCATTTTACATGTAAACTTATGCAATAGATATTTAACATTCTTCATTGAATTCCACTTCCATTTTGGATCACATTTCTCAAGTAAAATAGAACACATCAAGTACACATAAGAAGGAGACCTGTATACGTGATTCACCCAACTCTTTGGGATACGTCCACCAAGGAAATCTGCGACACCGTGTGTGCAATATTTTCTTCTTTTGAAGCCTCTCACAAGAAGCACTTTCAAATAATTTAACCAGCTGTTAGAGAGGCATGACTCGGATACTCTCCTAGGCTAATTACAACAAGATCGGTATAGTTTGTAAAAAGAGATGCCCTTATTCCCCAATGTATTCTACAACATAATATAACATCTACAGTACATATGCAACGAGATTAGGCTTGTCCTACCTGCACTAGAATATCAATAAATACTATGTGAAACCAAAGGGTATGGGGAATCCTTTCCCCATCCCTGCAAAATAACACACAACGTAATATGCTCATTCTACATCAAGACTGTACATGGGAGTCCATCTCCCAATCATTTGTTCTCATAAACGTTATCATTGAATGTATGTAACTAATAAGATAGAGGGGTATGCTTTCCTAAGCATTACACAATAAACCAACAGAAGAATATAATATAACGAGCATGCATACACAGTAGATTGGTTGTAAGGGATCCTTCCCTACCCCAACTCTCGGCTATAAGTAAAGACACCCATCCTATGTAATACATAACATTTAAATGGAACAATTACAGGGATTCTTCACTAGATCCGGATATTGAGGCAGCCAAAGTTACATACTCCTCACTTTACCGAGACATCTATAACCTTCAACATATAAAATATGAAATAATAAAATCCAAGCATCCATACCCCTGCTCTGCACAACCATTCCAATGGCATTCATCATGTATAATATACAATATAATAATATTCAAGATCAAATAGAGGGAGTCCTGGGTTTGGCTTCACCCCATCTTCCCAACACTCATCTAGCATATATTATATATGTACACAAGGATTCTTCCCCAAATTCGTGCATAACTTCCACAAGGGAGTGTAAGCTAAATCGCAGTAGGAAATTCCCCATGCTCGGCACAGCAGGCAAATGACAACCATCATACATATGTATTATAAGAAGCAAGAAATCAGAAAGGGATTTTCCCCATGCCCAGCGCAGTAAGCAAAAGGAAAATCGACATACAATGTTATTTATGAAAAGGAAGGGGTCTTTCCCCATTCCTCTGCATTATCAATAAAGGAATATGTAGTATGAAATGCATGCAAAAGAGAGCCTAAAGGGGTTCATCCCCGCTCTACGCAGTCAAACAACCACATTGTAGATACATGATCCAGCATGATTGCATTATGATATGATTTATGAAAATAACCGGGAATGACATCCCTTCTCACAACTCGTTTTCTGCCCAATCAAATGAACAACAGCGTGGAAGAGATATATACAGGGATTGGCATCTTGGCAGCCCAGTGTAGTAGGCAAAAGAGAGTCAACATGCAAGTAAACCTAATAATGAAAACCAATGGATTATTCCGGGATCCCATTAGTTATGCCAATAATACATAAACCACAGAAAATCTCTGAGAGGTAGAAGCAAATGCGCAGCAACCCTCTTCAATAGATATCCTGATCAGGATATCTATATCAACAAACAAGGTTACCGAGAGCCTTCCCAAACTCTGTGCATTACAAAAGAAAGTAAGCATATGACAATGAGCATATAAAATGAAAAAAACATTATAAAGGGGATATTTCTCCCCATCTCTGCGCACTAATACTAATGACAGTCCGCATAGAGTATACAATGAGAGAAAAGGGAGTACATGGGGTTCAATCCATATAGTACATCACATCCAGCTTTATAAAATATGCAACTTGGATCTATCCCAGCATCTACTCACGGAACCAAAGAAGAAAATGTAACAAAATATGAAACTCCACATATGCAGAGCATACAACCCAGGGACTTTCAATAATACCAGATCACGCCCTTTGCAAAAACCAAGCAGCAATAACAAGAGAAGAGGGCTCATACCACTGACGAATCACGCAGCCCCAAACAAGCAGAGAAATTAAAAGAAAAAGGTAGCAGAGCTGTCCTGGCTAAAATGGCCACCGAAACTATGTGCAGAGAATTGAATTAGCTTTGTATTTCCCCTAAATCATGATGCCCAGTAGTTGTGACCAGCATCAACGTAATATATGAAAATGATAAAAGGATCCATTCCCAAATTCCTAACGCAGCACAAAACAAAGGATCCTCGCACGCCGCAACCAACAAAAATGCTCACCCAGAAATAAATAAATGAAGAGATCCTCTCACGCAGAAATGGAGTGAATGCTCTTCCATCCCCCAAATTACTCTCTCCCCATCACTATGATGCACACCTATTTAAAAAAAAAAAGAATCCGTTTCTCAATTCTCCATTAATAAATATAACGTTTTAATAAATAAGAATAAGAATCCGTTTCTCAATTATCCGTTAATAAATATAACCCATTAATAAATATAAATAAGAATCTGTTTCTCAATTCTCCATTGATTAATTAATGAAAAGATATATATATAAATATAATAAACGGTTTCTCATTGTGAATGTAAAATAACTATCTTTTACTCAACTCTCGAGCAATTAACTTTTGGTAAATCGCCAAAAGTATGGACAGCTAAGACCTAGAACGCCCAGCTATTTAAAAGATCATGTAGGAGGGCGTTAAACATAAGTCACAGAAATAATAATGGGGCTCCAAAATACATTAAGTAATTCCATAAATATGGAATTTATCAATTTAATTACTTTTCAACATATTATTGTGACTTAATAATATGTCATATATATTGTTTATTGTCATAAAATATATTTCTATTTACCTTGTTATCTATAATCACAATTAATAATGTAATTAAAAAACAATTTTTTAGACTTTTAACTATATTTACAAAAGAGACTATTTAAAGCCCTAGTTCAAAATTTCCCTTCCCCCTAAAATAATAGGGCTAGAACAATGTATATATATATAAAGGCATGTGTTATAAATTATAATACTATTGAAAGAGTGTGAAACTACACAGGTGTAGTTATTAAAAATGTATTGTATGAAAAATTATAAAGTATTAATTTATTTTTAATATTTTATTAAAATGATGGTATATATATATATATATATATATATATATATATATATATATATATATATATATATATATATTCACTATTTTATCTTTATAAAAGTATGTTTTGGGATTTAACTAACGAAACCAAGACTATAATAACCATCACTTAGTTTATAATATGATAAATAGTTTAGCTTATGTTAATAATTAGGTAGTGGGTTTCCATGATGAAACCCTAATGCCCTTCATTGGAACTAGGATGTCAAGGGCATCCAAAGGATTTCCTTAGTTGTATTTATCAACTTTTAGCATAGATTAACTTAGTGTTAAGTTTTAGGTTTTAGGATACTTTTACTCCCTCACGACGGTTAAGGGTAACTTCGGCGCACTCAATGCTAGGTTGCGTTGTGACCTCAGTTTCCTAAACTTGCCCTCCATCTTACCAATTAGAATTATTATACCACATTACTTAGAATGTTTACTGGTGGGGCCTTGGCCTTGAGCTCCTCACCAACAAACAAGTACAATTTACATTTACAACTTATAAAAATAATAGGGGTATAAAAAGGGATATTACATCCTCCTCCCCTTAAGAATAACACCGTCCTCAATGTTCATGCTTTTCCACTATTTGTGTTCTACTCTTGGGTTCTTTTGTGCATAAATCATTTGTAAATTTTTTCCTTCTTTTGAACTTTTCATGATCTCGTCAAGTTGATATCATTCATAACCTTTACTTTCACTTTCACAGACAACACAAGTTGTATTTCCATCATCTTATCATAAATATATGCATACATCTAATTTTTCCAAAAATTAATTAGAGCATAAGTAATCATTTTCTGTTGCAACATCCTGTTGCGGCCTTTTCCTGGAAATCATTTTGAGAGTTTGGTTTTCTTACTAAGATCTCCTTTGTAATTTCTTTCCACTGCACATATGTTAGTCATACATTGTATACATATAAATCATGATCTAAAATAATAACTTCCAAAATCTTGTCATGACACTTATTTCTACGTACTTTTAGTCTTTCTCTACTTGCTTTTCCTTGAAAACATAACATAGGGCATGCATCATAAAAGTGCAAAATTTAAGTATACAAGTTCATAACATAAGTATATGCATGTACCTCATGCACATCATATGCATAGTAGGAAACACTTCACGGTGCGTCATCTCAACTCATCGTAAAGTAGTGCATGTGCTTCAGGATAAACTCTTTCTCCCCTCAATCTCCGTCACTTGAGTCTACGAAAATTCTTTTTCCCCTCAAGCCTTCCTGCTTGAGTCTAGGAACTCTTTTCTTTTCCCCTCAAGCCTTCTCGCTTGAGTCTAGGAACTCTTTTCTATTTTCCCCTCAAGCCTTCTCACTTGAGTCTAGGAAATCTTTTCCATTTTCCCCTCAAGCCTTCTCGCTTGAGTCCAAGAAAATCCAAGCCTTCTTGGCATGCACCTAAGCACAAGATTGGTACTCCACACCTTCTCAGTGTCATGCCCCTCTGGGCGTGCATTACGCCCAGAACATTCTCTACACCTTTTTGATGTCATGCCCCTCAGGGCGTACATCACGCACAAGATGGTACCCATCACCTTCTTGATTTCATGCCCCTCAGGGCATGCATCACGCATAGGACAGTACCCATCACCGTGGCTCCTAGTCCTCTGGCATACCTCCTCTTACTTCTTGCACACAGAGGGTCATCTCCTCATAAGGGCCTCCTCTTAATAGAGGGTCATCTCCTCATAAGGGCCTCCTCTTAAGAGAGGTTCATCTCCCTTTTTAAATCTGTCTCGAAAGAGGCCTCCTATTAGTGTGCCGACAACCTGACACTCACCCAGTCCTCTCAAGTTACGCAAGTTAGAGACCTCTAGGTTAGAGAGTTCTTTTCAAGGTTTATGCCACTAAAACAAGGCTACCTCCTCTAAGAGCTCTTCAGGAGAACACATCTCGTGTTCTATCCTCAACTATTGGTGTTCCTTTCTGGCCCAAATCTGTGCTCCAGACTTGGCCTTCTTCCCTTCATTCTTATTTGCTTAGCTTTATTTAATTTAGATTTATTTTAATTTGGAAGGTGCCTTTGCATATCTTATTAGGGTGGTGGTTTTTTTATTATGTAGAGTTTTATTTTTAATTTCTCTTGATGCTCTCAAGATTTTCAGTTCTCTTGTCACACCGTCTCATTTGCATGCAACAATGTCCCATAACATTGTATTAGTGAAATTTCGGTTCACGCTGTGGCTCTAATGCCACTATCATGGCCAACTACCAACACAAGCTTTATGTTATTAAGTTTGACAACCAACTGGAGGTATTCTCTTACAGTTCTTTTTGTGAAATCCTTTTGGCTTTAGCGATCCTCTTTCCATTGATTTGCTTGGTTCTTGAATGCCAAGCCCTTACTTTGTGCGATCAATCCCTCGCAAATATCAACCAAATAGGTATATTAGCTAAATCCTCATGGATTTCAAGTGTCAATCACAAAAAACATAATCATAGTATTTTTGTATCACATAACACTTTACGTAATCATTGCTCTTTGCAACTTAATCATAGATTTAAAGATATTTCTTATTTAAACAAGATGTAATAACTTCAAAGTTTTGTCAATCACCACAAAATGTGACATAATTTGATAAACAATAGGTTCACCTATTTACTTTATCTTACTCATGGTCTGAGTCTATTCGTTCATGAGTCTCTGTTAGACTCTTGCAGTATGCTTACCTACTTTACGCATAATATGCATCATGCCGTTCGTCTATTGAGTTGCAATGTTAGCACATAGCATTGATTGTTCTCTTTTCATTTATGAGGTAATAGATTATTCCCTATGATAAGTTTGCAACCTTTTTAATAATTCAAATGACAATTCTATCACTATTCCAGTGTTTTTAACTTGCGTCTTCAGATTTACAAGACTATTGTAAAACAATTTCTACATATAAACATATCTCTATATATTTATCAAAGAGATTCTAGAGAAAATTTTCGTTCCTTTCTGAAGGTATCAAGGGTTTATTCATAATCCAAATTCTATTTCCTATACGTCCACATAGTACATAATACCAACACAAAACCAAAGCATTACCCAATACTTACTGTTTTAAAACACAATTTGTTGGTCAAGGTGGTAACATACTTTACCATAAAATTCCATATTTTCATTTATAGAAGAAAGATGGATTAGAACATTATTCCTTGATATCAACATAAACAACCAATGCATTAGTCATCATAGATAAGCATATTCTTGACAAAATTCTCCCTACATATGATAAATATGTAAAAAGGATTCATAGGCTACTTGTCTAAATACTTCGAAACCAAACGATTTATCACAACCTTAACATGATTGTATCTTTGGCCTTTACCCAAGAGACCTTTCATTCTCACTAGGAGTATGCTACTCCTTGAGTACTATATCAGAGTAAATATTACTAGTATAAGAATGAGTGGAACATGGTAGTGTTACCTTGCTTTATATTACATACCTCATGCTGAGCCCACATAGGCCCTAGTGATGAAAACTGCAGCTTTGATACCACTTTGTAACATACCCAAATATCCACTTTGCAGTTGTAAGGAACGAGGTGTAAAATTTTTCCTCGACATCAACAATCAAGGTATTAGTCATATTATATACTAGGTCATACATGTACTCCACTCCAATTAGTATTGCATATAACACTTGTTCAATCATTACCTTTACCTCATTCCATAACACTTTACACATTAAGCAACCCAATACAAAAGAATAAACCCCGAATAATTCTCATGATCATTATGCCATCAAAACCTCAACAAGCAACCCATCATTTTACATGTAAACTTATGCAATAGATATTTAACATTCTTGGCTGAATTCCACTTCCATTTTGGATCACATTTCTCAAGTAAAATAGAATACATCAAGTACACATAAGAAGGAGACCTGTATACGTGGTTCACCCAACTCTTTGGGCTACGTCCACCAAGGAAATGTCGCATCTTTATTCATCAAAATAGAGGAGTAAAATCAGCGACACTGTGTGTGCAATATTTTCTTCTTTTGAAGCCTCTCTCAAGAAGCACTTTCAAATAATTTAACTAGTTATTAGAGAGGCATCACTTGGGTCCTCTCTTAGGCTAATTACAACAAGATCGGTATAGTATGTAAAAAGAGATGCCCTTATTCCCCAAGGTATTCTACAACATAATATAACATCTACAATACATATGCAACAGGCTTAGGCTTGTCCTACCTGCACTAGAATATCAATAAATACTATGTGAAACCAAAGGGTATGGGGAATCCTTTCCCCATCCCTGCAAAATAACACACAACATAATATTCTCATTCTACATCAAGACTGTACATGGGATTCCATCTCCCAATAATTTGTTCTCGTAAACGTTATCATTGAATGATCATTGACTAAGAGGTAGAAGCAAATGTGCAGCAACCCTCTTCAATAGATATGCTGATCAGGAAATCTATATCAACAAACAAGGTTACTGAGAGCCTTCCCAAACTCTGTGCATTACAAAAGAAAGTAAGCATATGGCAATGAGCATATCAAATGAAAAAAACATTATAAAGGGGATATTTCTCCCCATCTCTGTGCACTAATACAAATGACAGTCCGCATAGAATATACAATGAAAGAAAAGGGAGTACATGGGGTTCAATCCCCATAGTACATCACATCCAGCTTTATAAAATATGCAACTAGGATCTATCCCAACTGTTAACACCCATATATTTTTTTGTAATATGCAGTTGAATGGAAAGAATGGAGGGGTCAAAATGTACCTGGTAGTAAAACTGAGACATCCTCCATGCTCCAGGACCAAATGATCTAAGGAGAACCTAAGGTTGCGAAGAATGAGAATATGTTGGAATATGGGCTAAAATAAAACATGAAACATACTTTATACCCTATAGTCCGCCCGTCAAATCAGGGGGATCTAAGCTTCACGCCAATCTACGCCGTAGATTTGGCATAGGGATCAGATCCAGGACCCTACATGGGGTACTGCACAGACAAGTTGCGAGAGAGATAAGGAAAAGGCGGATGCAATGAGCCATCTCCACCAGACAGGTGTCAACCACAAACGACGTCACAAGGAGACAGACCAAGAGGCAATCTGTAAAAGTAGACGCATGCGATGGCACAAGTTGGTAAAAAGATCCACGGCTCGAAAGGCTGTAGGGATACACATCAACAGCCCTCACAGCAAAAGCAACACACTAGATAAGAAAAGGGGGGATGTGATGACATTTTCCCGCCTGCCAGGTGTTAGTTCCAGAATCCATTGCACAAAGATGGAAAATCATAGTAGGGACCACCCGGGAGCTTGCGAGGTCGTCTTATGGGGGAGTGTGGACAAGAGGGATGGCTAGATGGAAAGTTATGCCATATCCGATGGTAAAGAATAATTGAAGGTCAAATCAAGAAGATAAAGAGGCAATAGATCCGACGAAGGAAGGATAGCACGTGATAGATCAACGGTTGAAACTAACGGACAACTTACCAAGAGAGTCAGCATTACGGAGATGTAGTTATATATGTGAGAACACCTTTCAAAGTTTGCATTTTTACCCTTTCAGAAGCCTGTCTGAGAGGAGGAGGTTCTTTCTAGAGAATGATGCTCTAGCCTAGGCGCAGGAGTTTGATGGTGGATCGCTAGGCAGTTGGATTGAGGCGTGGAATTTTTGTGGTCATGCCCTAACAGGGAGCTCCCTGAAGGCCCTGTATCAGTTTCGGTCTGGGCTATGATGGCTTGCGAAGAAGCTATTTTTCAAGACCTCGGCAATGTGGGCTTGGAGGTCATCTCAGGAATAACAGTGGTTGCCTTGTTCAACCAAAGTTCCTCCAGAGGTTGTTGGACCTTTGTAATTCCCCGCCACAGGCCCGACCTAGGAAGTAGGGATAATCCCCACAACTTCTCAAATGTCCAAAGTAGCGGTTGTTCTGTCCGAAAGCACAGGTGGGTCAAGATTAAACCCGGATATGGGAGAAGTTCTGACCAAAGGTATCCTTCCATAGGTAACATTTTCCCCTAGTACTAATAGTTTCTGGCCCAGTTTCCGTACAAAGGGGAAGGATTGAAGAAGGTAGGTAGAGAAGACATCAGTCCCAGCCGTACTAGCGTAAGGGCTGTAGTTTTCTCAAGGTTATGAACATCCCAAAGGTGTTATATGCTTATGACTGAGGAAGTTGGTAAACGTGTGAAGGTTCAAAAAAGTATATAAAGGAGGTGTAAAAGGGAAAGATCCCTTGTGTGGATTAGAGGTTGGTTCGAAAGGTAATGGAGGTAATGTGATGCACGTCTTTCGGAACGTGTGGGAAAGCATGAGATTAAGTATTGTCACACGAGAGAAGTCAAAAGGACGGACATGCAAATGCTGAGTGATATCCTAGAGGATTACCGGTGTGATGGAAGGCACTTTTTTGCATCATCATTGGCTGTGCCGTCTATCTGGGAAAAACGTCACTGAGCATGTGGAGGGTCAGTTCAAACCCTAAGTGTTTCAGTTATCTGATTGCAGAGTCCGATGGAGCTATCATGATGATCACAACCACTTGTAGCTGCCATCATCATCACAACAATTATGGATAAGATTTTCACGTCTTTTATCTAAAGTTGGTATAATAGAAAGATGGTGCACCGGGCGGTTCAACCATCTTCTCTGTTACTGTTGGCTCATGGAGAGAAGACAGAAAGGTGAAGTGGTATTCATTCCAAAGCAAGTGTGGGATGAGATAGAGGAAAATTCTACCTTTCCATCTCTTATGATACTTGGCCTCAGAGGGTCCAATTATGCCAGCAAGGATGAGGAGCATGATAAACAACAAGTGTCCAAAAGAAAGCAGCAAAGAACGAAGAAGGAGAACTCTGAAATCGAGCGAAGTGGCCAGCCGGATGCAGAAATAGTTCATGATTTTGTACTCTCCACTAAGAAAAAGGCACCTGTCATACCCGACGATGCATCACGGGATGATAGCTCATTGAAACTGGAAGACTTCTTTGATCCGCAAGGGAAATTGCGAAACCTGGGTTAGGACAGTCCTCTGTCTACGATATTCTGTTCATTGTCTTAGTCATTCTGTTAGAGACGTGACACCTATGTAATTTTTACTGATTTCTAGGGGTGAAAGGTTAGTCGAGCAAGGAGGCTCTAGGCATATATATATGTGATGTAATAGAATGAAAAAGAGGGTTGAAAATCTTATGTTGAAAGCTTTTGGTAATTTGAGAATTAGTCTGTAAGACATTTTTGAGCTATTTTAATAAAGTTTGCAGAGTTGAAGCCTGCGTTTTGACAGGGATTCCTGTGTAATTGGTCTGGTAGTCTGTATTTTCTCTTTTCCCATGTGCAATTGTGTCTTCTCTCTTTCGTAACTCCATTTTTGTGTTATTTCATTCATGCTTGGAAATAGGGTAATGATTAAGTCGAATTCATAGAGATTATGCTCTGCTTAGTTTTTTCCAAGTATTTCACCAGCGTATTCTGCTAATGTTGATGTAGGATTCATCTTGGCATGCCTTACATTGATGGACTGTTTCTTTCCTCTTCTATTCCATAAAATAAAAATCTCTTTGACTACTAGCTAATTGCTACCTTGCCCCTGTAAATGCGTTTGCAAAACCTTTATGAACGATGTTTCATAGTTTGTAAAAGGTGACTCCATTGACCAAACTAAATCCTATACGTTTTCAACCAAACTACGCATGAATCATTTATTTCCAAAAAAAAATCTGATCTTCTGTATAATTGTTGTAATTGAATATCTTGGCCGTGAATGTTGGTGTTTCTTTTTCATTATTGACAATCTTGATTATTCCAGTCTTTTCATGAGATTTTAGAGAGAGCCCTCTCTGTCTGTGTTGGGTCATTAGCACAGGCTAAAGATTGGTTAGTGGTTACCCAAAATTACCCTCTTTCATCCTTGGGGGTCAATTTTGGTGTTAACAAATTGGCGTCATTACCAGGGATGAATATTGTTTCACGATCCCTAATAGAACGAAAAAGCTCAGACCTGAATGTTGATGGTGAACAATGATCAAACATCAAGAAGTTTGTATCATTCACCTGGCGACTCCACTCAAGAAAAATTTCAGTATGAAGGCGACCCCACTGGGGAGATCTGTGACCTTGTATAGGAATTGAGATAGTGAAAGATTCTCATGACGACTCTGCTGGAGAACGAACACATTTGCCTTAAACATGAAAGAATCAAGATTCAGGTATCAGAACACTAATCTCTTCAAAGAAATCTTGTTCTTCCGTATCAATCTCCTTTTACCTTTATGTATATATATCAAGAAAATTTTGTCCCAACGGAGAGCTCTGGTTCATGATAGACCTTCCTTTGTATATCCCTGTCTGGACCTTACAAATGTATATTCTCCTTCAACCCCTAGAGTTGATCTCATCCCTTCTTTTGAGTCTTATGGGGTTCATGTGAAACTTTGAGAATCCCAGGAGAATCAAGCTGAACAAAATCCCCCTGCACATATCCCTTTGCCTTCCAGATCTCAACTAATATATAGCCCTTTAAAATTGCCCCTTATTCTGCATGACTATCATCCCAAATACCATAAATACCTTCCCAGATTCGATGGAGAATCCGAAAACCTCAATACTGAGAGGCATCTCCAAGAGTTTGAACAGTTTTTGGATCTTTTTGAGGTGGGGCATGATGATATTTTTATGAGGGTTTTCGCCTAGTCTTTCCAAGGAGATGTGAAGAAATGGTTCATCCATTTGCAACCAGAGTCTATAGATAATTAGCGAAGGTTTTCTGATGTCTTCTTAGAATTTTGGGGAAAAAGACAACCATGGGACCTGATTCTTTCAAAATTTTACTCCATGGGAAGGCGAGAGGGGGAGGCCATATCTGGATTTAATAGAAGGTTTTCAAAGTTTTATTATGATATACTAAGGGAAATTCGTCCCCTAGAGAATGCTGCCAAGTTGCACTGTGCATCTCTTTTTCCCCATGAACAATCCTTCCTCCTGTTAGAGAGGAGGTATTCGAATTTGCAACACATGCTCATTGATGCTTTGGAGGTCGAAGACAATATTAGGATGTCGAAAAAATTATCAAACGAAGGTAAGGTTGCAGAGATTGAAGAAGGAAAAAGAGTTGAAGAAGGGCTCGAGGAAGGGAAAGTTGCTCGGTGCCCCTGTTTTTCTCTAGATGCACAAGGAGATAACCAAACCCGGGAAGTATCAAAAGAAGATAATCATGGCAGGTTTTATGTAAGTTACAACACACTTGCTGAAATCCCTGTCAACAATGTATTTGAAGAGGAATTCAGTCTGCCTAAATATGACGAATATGAAGGAGATTGCTCGGAAAACTCCATAAGTTTTTTCGAGATTGATGATAAAGAGAAAGATAAAGAGGGTAATCCACCCCAAATGGTAGAGACTCATCAAAGGGATTTCATTTCACTTGAGGCCGATGGAAGGATTGAATTTATTTCTGATGCCACCGACAGTGAAAATCAAACCCTAAGCCTTGAAGTTTCAGATAAAATTGGCGACAACCTTTATATCCCTCCCCTGAAGTGGGATAAGAGATTTTTTCAACAATAGCAGTTGTCATATGATCTAGAAGGGCAAGAGAAAGGTTGATGAGAACCTATCCCAGGAACCCTCACAGCTGTTCCTAGAGAATTCAGAATTCTTCATGTTCTAATAGACCCATTTGCTAATTTCTTGGAAAGGTTGGAAACGAGAGGGTTTATATTGCTCTGGGAGACTAAGATTAAAATATATATTCAGACAAAGCTATCATTTAATGGGGTTTTCCCCACTACAGGAGGAATGGGATGGAAAAATCAGTCAACGAGTTGTTTACTTGATTGGCTTCATTGGAGGTATGAAATTACTCGAGTTACCCCTTGTACCAAACGAGTAGGGTAGGAACACTTGTATATAAATAAGCTTGTAGGTCAAGCAGTTGCATTTATTTCAGTTGGTAGGTTTAGGTATTCAGCTCCAGCTGTTCAGTTGCAGCGTTGGGAGGAAAAGGCTAGCTGCAGGATGTTGCTTATAATAGTAAGGGTTTGAAGGAGCTGCCCAATGGATCAGGCACTTAATCTACGGAGTTCTTCACTACCTCACAGGGAGGATAGCATCCCCGTTGGAGCCAGTTGTTAACACCCATATATTTTTCTGTAATATGCAGTTGAATGGAAAGAATGGAGGGGTCAAAATGTACCCTCCATGCTCAAAATCGAGACATCCTCCATGCTCCAGGACCAAATGATCTAAGGAGAACCTAAGGTTGTGAAGAATGAGAATATGTTGGAATATGAGCTAAAATAAAACATGAAACATACTTTATACCCTATAGCCCACCGGTCAAATCAAAGGGAGCTAAGCTTCACGCCAATCTATGTCGTAGATTTGGCGCAGGGATTAGATCCACGGCCCTACATGTGGTACTGCTCAGACAAGTTGCAAGGGAGATAAGGAAAAGGTGGATGCGATGAGCCATCTCCACTAGACAGGTGTCAACTGCAGATGACGTCGTAAGGAGATAGACCAAGAGGCGATATGTAAAAGCAGACGCATGAGATGGCACAAGTTGGTAAAGAGATCCACGGCTCGAAAGGCTGTAGGGATACACATCAACGACCCTCACAGCAAAAGCAACGCACTAGATAAGAAAAGGGGGGATGCAATGACATTTTCCCTCCTGCCAAGTGTCAGTTCTATAATCCATCTCACAAAGAAGGAAAATCATAGTACGGACTACCCGGGATCTTGCGAGGCCATCTTATGGGGGAGTGTGGACAAGAGGGATGGTGTAGATGGAAAGTTATGCCAAATCCGACGGTAAAGAAGAATCGAAGGTCAAATCAAGAAGATAAAGAGGCAACAGATCCGACGAAGGAAAGCTAGCACGTGATAGAACAACGGTTGAAACTAACGGACAACTTACCAAGAGAGTCAACGTTACGGAGATGTAGTTATATATGTGAAAACACCTTTCAAAGTTTGCATTTTTACCCTTTCAGAAGCCTGTCTGAGCGGAGGAGGTTCTTTCCAGAGAATGATGCTCTAGCCTAGGTGTAGGAGTTTGATGGTGGGTCGCCAGGAAGTTGGATTGAGGCATGGAAGTTTTGTGGTCGTGCCCTAACAGGGAGCTCCCAGGAGGCCCTGTATAAGTTTCGGTCTGGGCTATGATGGCTTGCGAAGAAGCTATTTTTCAAGACCTTGGAAATGTGGGCCTGGAGGTCATCTCAGGAATAATAGTGGTTGCCTTGTTCTGCCAAAGTCTGTCCAAAGGTCGTTGGACCTTTGCAATTCCCCGCCACAGGCCCGACTTGGGCATTAGGGATAATCCCCACGACTTCTCAAATGTCCAAAGTAGCAGTTGTTCTGTCTGAAAGCATAGGTGGGTCAAGATTAAACCCCGATATGGGAGAAGTTCTGACCAAAGGTATCCTTCCACATGTAACATTTTCCCCTAGTACTAATAGTTTCTGGCCCAATTTCCGTACAAAGGGGAAGGATTGAAGAAGGTAGGTAGAGAAGACATCGGTCCTAGCCATACTAGGGAAAGGGTTGTAGTTTTCTCGAGGTTATGAGCATCCCTAAGGTGCTGGATGCTTATGACTGAGGAAGTTGGAAAACATGTGGAGGCCTGAAAATGTTTGTAAAGGAGGTGTAAAAGGGAAAAGTCCCATGCGTGGATTAGAGGTTGGTTCGAAAGTTAATGGAGGTAATGTGACCCACGTCTTTCGAAACATGTGGGAAAGCATGAGATTAAGTATTGTCACATGAGAGAAGTCAGAAGGACGGACCTGCAAAAGCTAAGTGATATCCTAGAGGATTATCGGTGTGATCGAAGGCACTTTTTTGCATCATCATTGGCTGCGTCGTCTATCTGGGACAAACGTCACTGAGCATGTGGAGGGTGAGTTCAGACCCTAAAGCATTTCGCTTATCTGATTGCAGAGTTTGATGGAGCTATCATGACGATCACAACCACTTGCAGCTACCGTCATCATCACAGCAATTATGGATAAGATTTTCACGTCTTTTATCTAAATTTGGTATAACAGAAAGATGGTGCATCGGGTGGTTCAACCATCTTCTCTGTTACTATTGGCTCATGGAGAGAAGACAGAAAGGTGAAGTGGTATTCATGCCAAAGCAAGTGTGGGATGAGATGGAGGAAAATTCTACCTTTCCATCTCTTATGATACTTGGCATCATAGGGTCCAATTATGCCAGCAAGGACGAGGAGCCTGATAAACAACAAGTGTCCAAAGGTGTTGATGTATATGTAACTTCAAAATGTATTTCATATATATATTTATTTTACCCTTATAAGAGATGTGTTATTCTTCTATAAGGAAGTGTTGTCATTTGTATTGACAAGTGTCGCAAGTGGATTAACTTGCAGATGGGTTATTAGACTACTTGATGTGGGTGTCGACCCGATATATATGTAAATGGGGTTATTAGGCTAAGTTAGACAAGTCGGCCCCATAAGTAATTAGGCAGGTCAGGACAAGTATAAATAGAGGGTCGGCATTCTCTATTTTGATCATCTCAGAACTCACTCTTCTCTCACTCAGAAAGTGGCGCACATTGGAGGAGGGGGATCAACTGCATAGTAGGAGACTATCTATTGTATTTGGTTGTACTTTGGTTGAGCCATTTCTCTATTTATCTCTCAGGAAGTTGTGGGGTTTTTCACCTTAGGGTTTTCCCCACAAAAAAATATGTGTCCATTGTCTCATGCTTTTGATTCTTGTGATGCTTGGCATGCTTGATATGATTTTTATGCATTTATATACTGTACATGTTATTCTCTCATTAAAGATCCTATAGCATATTGAATTAATGCTCAAAATCTAACATGGTATCAGAGCTAACCTGAGAAGAAGACACTATGCAGTTGTGGAAGCTAGGGCTTCTTGTTTTTGGGTTTCTCTCCACAGATTTTGAAAAAGTAATATGATGGATTGACTCTCCTCAACAAGGTGAATCTATCTGTCCAATCAGAATTCAATTCTGAGCACTTTCAGTTTTGTCCCTAAAACTTAGGGTTTCCTCAAAAACAGGAAATTCTAAAATTTGAAGACATAGCTGGAAGCTCCTTGGAAAATCAGAAGTTTCAAGCTTTGGTTCAAGATTTTTGGTTATGTAGATCTCCGGGAAACTCAAACCCTAATCTGGCACCAGATCCAGTTTTCAGCAATCAAGTGGTAAGACTCAAATCTTTTCTATTTCCATTTGAATTAATATTTTAGATGTCTCACCACACCAAGCTTGATGACAAGCTTGAAGGAGCTGATAACTTCCGAGCATGGAAGTATAGGATTGGGTTAATCCTTGAAGAGAATGAGTTGGATACTTATATAAGTGAAGAGGTCCCTATCCCAGAAGGAGAAAAGGATAAGGCTCTTCACAAGAGGAATTTGGTTAAGGCAAAGAGGATCATTGCTGATTCTATTAAAGATCATCTCATCCCTCATGTGTCATCTCTAACAACACCAAAAGAGATGTTTGATTCCTTGACCAAACTATTTGAAGGAAAGAACATAAATCGGAAGATGACCCTAAGGAATCAATTGAAGAATATCAAGATCTAGAATGCAGAGACTATGTAGTCATATTTCTCAAGGGTATCCCAGATAAAAGAACAACTTGAAGCTGTGGGTGAAGATATAGAAAATGGAGAAGTGGTGATGACCACTCTTAATGGCCTCCCTAGGTCATGGGATTCCTTCATCCAAGGAATTTGTGCTAGAAAGAAACTTATCTCTTTTGCTAGACTATGGGAAGAATGCTCACAGGAAGAAGCTCGAATTGTAGCCCGAGAAGAGAAGATGGGGAGTGAAGACCAAGCACTCACAACTCACTCCAAAAGACATGGTGACAAGAAAGCTCACCATCATGGCATGAAAGGAAAATATCAGAATCAAAGAGGTAGTCCCAAACATCGAAGGGACATGATCCATGTATGTTGCTATACATGTGATGATAAGGGACACTATGCCAGAGATTGCCCTAAGAATAAGAAAAAGGGTACTCACAAGAAGAAGAACTTCAAAAGAAGACATCATGCTCATGCTGTAGAGGATGATGAACCTCCCAGGAAGAGGGCTAGAGAAGATAGTGAAGATTCTTCAAGTGATGAAGAATATGTTTTGATTTCTGCTCTCACCGGAACCATTACTCATGGAAGTAATGATTGGCTCATAGATAGTGGGGCTTCAAAAAATATGACAGGATTCAAAGAATTCTTTGTGAATCTATCTGAACATGATTCACCCCACAAGGTGAAGCTTGGAGATGACTACAAGTATCCCATAAAAGGGAGTGGTGAAGCCTCATATCAACTGGACTCTAGAAATTCTATGAAGATGAAAGATGTACTCTATGTTCCAGGTCTCAAGAAGAATCTACTCTCAATATTTGCATTGGATACAAAAGGCATGAGAGTTGCATTTATAGATGGCCAAGTCCTAATGTGGCCTAAGGGTAAGACTATAGATGATGCAGTTGTGATTGGAGAGCAAGAGGGAGGATTATACAAATTGAAGGGCCATCCAGAATAAGCCATGGTCCATGATTCTATAGAGCTAAGTGAACTTTGGCACAAAAGGATTGCACACATGCATTACAGAGCATTACCAATTGCAAGCAAAGTGGTAGAATGTCTTCCTAAAATCCAAACAAAGAATGAAGGCATTTGCAAAGGTTGTGCAAAGGGAAAGAATACAAAGAAGACATTTCCAAGCAGCAAAAGCAAGGCAAAAGGGATCTTGGAGATTATCCACTCTGATGTATGCGGTCCCATGTCATCCAATTCTCTGAGTGGGTATGTATAATATGTCTCCTTTATTGATGATTTCTCTAGGAAGACTTGGATCTACTTCTTGAAGAACAAAGATGAAGTGTTTAACAATTTCAAGGAATTCAAAGCCTTGATAGAAAACCACACTGACTTGAAGATCAAGATCTTCAGATTTGACAATGGCGAAAAATTTACTTCAGGAGACTTCAAGAAGTTATGCAGTGATTCAGGTATTAAGAGGGAGTTGACTACTCCTTACCATCCATAGCAGAATGGGGTTACCGATAGAAAGAATAGAACAATCATGGAAGTAGCAAGGGAAATGCTTCATGACCAAGACTTACCTATGCAATGGGATGAAGTAGCAAGGACAGCTGTATATGTGCAGAATAGAACACCCCATAAGATACTTGACAACAAAACACTAGAAGAAGTGTTTACTAGTAAGAAACCAGAAGTGAGCCATCTCAGAATATTTGGCTGTCCAGTATACACTCACATCCCAAAAGAGAAAAGGTCAAAGTTGGATCCTTCAGGAAAGAAGGGTATATTCATGGGTTACAGTGAAAGCTCAAAAGCTTACAGAATCTACTTCCCTAGATTCAAGAAGATTGACATCAGCAGAGATGTAACATTTGATGAAATTTCAGCTTACCACAAATCGAGAAAGACACCTATTGAAGACAATGAAGAACCTAGAATATCTAGAACACAAGACACCACAATGAATGAAGCAGTTCCTGAAGAAGATCGAGAAATGGAAGATCCACAAGAACCTGTAAAAACACCTCGTGAGAAGAATCCTCACAAGAGGAAACCTACATGGGCTAGAGAGCTCATCCAAGATGCAGAGAGTTTTGGTATTCCATAAGAAGAACACAGAAAAAGAAAAAGGACAAGGTCACATATTATTTATGTTGCTTTACTCTGTGACATCATGGATAAAGAACCTTCTAGTTATGAAGAAGCTGCAGAAAAGAAAGAGTGGAAGGATGCTATGATCGAAGAATACCAATCTATTATGAAGAATGATGTTTGGGATGTGGTCCCAAGACTAGATGGAAAGTCTGTGGTAACTTCCAAGTGGATCTATAAGGTCAAGCATGCTGGAGGTGGTAGCATCGAGAAATACAAAGCTAGGTTTGTAGCTTGTGTCTTCTCCCAGAAAGAAGGGATTGATTATGAATAGACTTTCGCTCCAGTGGCAAGATACACTTCCATTAGATCAGTACTTGGTCTGGCTTCAGTAATGAAATGGAAGGTACACCAGATGGATGTCAAGACTGCTTTCCTGAATGGTGTAGTTGAAGAGGAAGTGTATGTGGAGAAGCCACTCGGGTTTGAGACACATGATAGAGGAACACATGTGTGCAAACTGAAGAAAGCCCTGTATGGTTTGAAATAGGCACCCAGGACCTGGTATGGCAGGATAGATGGATTCCTATCCAATTTGGGATTTACCAAGAGTAAAGCGGATTCCAACCTTTACTACAAGGTTGAGGAGGGCAATCCAGTGATTCTACTATTGTATGTGGATGACCTATTTCTGACAGGTGAGGATAGACTGATTGCCGACAAAAAGAGGAAGCTAGTTGTCGAGTTTGAGATGAAGGACTTGGGTATGATGCACTACTTTCTTGGGATGGAGGTGTGGCAGATTGTAGATGGGATCTTCCTTGGACAAGGGAAGTATGCAGTAAAGATCCTAAAGAGATTTGGGATGATGGACTGCAAGGCCATTGCCACACCTATGGCATCGAACCTGAAGCTTCTGTGTGATGCTTCTTCTGAGCCGATTGATGCTACGATGTATTGTTATATGATTGGGTCTTTGATGTACTTGACGAATACAAGGCCAGACATTTGGTTTGCGGTGAACACCTTGAGCCAGTATCTGACAGATCTGAGACATGTTCACTTGATAGCTGCAAAGCATGTTCTGAGGTAGTTGAAGGATACAGTGGATTATGGGCTCAAGTATGAGGCAAATCAAAAGTTTAACCTGGAGGGTTATGTTGATTCAGATTGGGCAGGTAGTGCCACTGATCGGAAGAGCACTTCGGGGTGTTGCTTCAGTATGGGATCAGGTGTGATCTCTTGGTTTAGTAGGAAGCAGTCCTGTGTGGCACTGAGTACAGCTGAAGCAGAGTATGTCGCAGCTTGTTCATCTAGTTGTGAGGCAGTATGGCTTAGGAAGCTACTGCTTGATTTGTTTGATCTCCAGTTGAGTGCTACTTGTATATATTGCGACAACCAGAGCTATGTGAAGTTGTCAGAGAACCTAATGTTCCATGATAGGTCGAATCACATTGAGATCAAGTTCCACTATATTAGGGATATGGTGTAGAGGAGAGCTGTGAAGCTCCTGTATGTTGTGACAGACGAGCAGATAGCCGATGTGTTGACCAAGCCGCTTGCCAGAGTAAAGTTTGAATACTTCGGAGGGAGACTTTGTGTACTTCAGATCGAGATGCCTTCCAGAGGGAAGTGATGAAGTCTGGAGACATAGATGCACATTGGGCCATTCTTTCATGGTGGTAGGTTGGTCCTCCCATGGCAGGATGTAAGGGTTGAGCCATTCTTACATGGTGGCAGGTTAGTCCTCCCATGGCAGGATGTAAGGGCTGAGCCATTCTTACATGGTGGTAGGTTGGTCCTCCCATGGTAAGATGTAAGTGTTGGGCCATTCTCACATGGTGGCAGGTTAGTCCTCCCATGGTGAGATGTAAGTGCTGGGCCATTCTCACATAGTGGTAGGTTGGTCCTCCTATGGTGAGATATAAGTGCTGGAGCCTTTCCGACATGATAGTAGGTTTGTCCTCTCATGGTCGTTGATGTAAGTGCTGGGCCTTTTCGACATGGTGGTAGGTCGGTCCTCCCATGGTCGTTGATGTAAGTGTTGTGCCATTCCGACATGGTGGTAGGTTGGTTCTCCCATGTTCGTTGATGTAAGTGTTATTAGCCTTTCCCTGATGGTAGTAGGTTGGTCCTCCCATGCTGGTGAGTGTAAGTGCTGTGTGTGTGCATCTAGGTTGTGCTCCGTGGACTACGTGGTGATCTTAAGACATTGATGCGACAGTTTGCTACACAGGTTTTGCACATGCATATAATCAGTCTTGAGATGCTCTTGTAGGTTTTGCCAAGGCAGTGTAATCAGTCCTGAGAGATCTTACAGATTTTGTAGAGGCAGTGTAATCAATCCTGAGGTGTATCTACTTGATGGATTTCTCACAGATGATGATGATGATCAGTTTGATCATGTGATGATATACATCAGTTGAATGTATGGTGAAGTATCAGTTTGATACTCTGTGGTCATGGACAGATTGTGTAGTAGCATGTAAAAGATCCTGAGAGATTCGAGAGGTTGAGCCGTGTGCTCGTAAAAGGCCTGGGATGCTCTTGCGAGGTTTTGCAGACACACGTGATGAGTCTTGAGGATTCCACAGTATGACCGGTGATGATGAAGACCTACAGGTGGTGGGCCTACATCCAGTATGAAAAAGGACTAGCTCTGTAGAACTTCCTATGATGAGTAGATTCATAGATTGGATGAGATAGTAGCAGCTGTGAGAATGACGATGATTCGATGCATCGATGAGAATGATCCAGAGAAGAAGACTTGTGCCCGATGATCTGTGTCAAGAAATACCTTCCTAGTTAAGATGGAGTGTTGATGTATATGTAAATTTGGAATGCATTTCATATATATATTTATTGTACCGTTATAAGAGATGTGTTATTCCTCTATAAGGAAGTGTCGTCATTTGTATTGACAAGTGTTGCAAGTGGATTAACTTGCCGATGGGTTATTAGACTACCTAATGTGGTTGTCAGCCCGATATATATGTAACTGGGGTTATTAGGTTGAGTTAGACAAGTCAGCCCCATAAGTAATTAGGCAGGTCAGGACAAGTATAAATAGAGAATCGGGATTCTCTATTTTGATCATCTCAGAACACACTCTTCTCTCACTCAAAAAGTGGCGCAAATTGGAGAAGGAGGATCAGCTACATAGTAGGAGACTATCTATTGTATTTGGTTATACTTTGGTTGAGCCATTGCTCTATCTATCTCTGAGGAAGTTGTGGGGTTTTTCACCTTAGGGTTTTTCCCACGAAAAAATTTGTGTGTCCATTGTCTCATGCTTTTGATTCTTGTGATGCTTGGCATGCTTGATATGATTGTTATGCATTGATATACTGTACATCTTATTCTCTCAGTAAAGATCCTATAGCATATTGATCTAATGCTCAAAATCTAACAAAAGGAAAGCGGCAAAGAATGAAGAAGGAGAACTCTGAAATCGAGCAAAGCGGTCAGCCAGGTGTAGAAATTGTTCACAATTTTGTACTCTCCACTAAGAAAAAGGCGCCTGTCATACCCGACAATGCATGACGGGCTGACAACTCATTGAAAGTGAAAGACTTCTTTGATCCACAAGGGCACTTGCGAAACCTGGGTTAGGACAATCCTTTGTCTATGATATTTTGTTCATTGTCTTAGTCATTTTGTTAGAGATGTGACACCTATGTAATTTTTACTGATTTTTAGGGGTGAAAGGTTAGTGGAGCAAGGAGGCTCTAGGCATATATATATGTGATATAATAGAATGAAAAAGAGGGTTGAAAATCTTATGTTGAAAGCTTTTGGTAATTTGAGAATTAGTCTGTAAGACATTTTTGAGCCGTTTTAATAAAGTTTGCAGAGCTGAAGCCTGCGTTTTGACAGGGATTCCTGTGTAATTGGTCTAGTAGTATGTATTTTCTCTTTTCCGATGTGCAATTGTGTCTTCTCTCTTTCATAACTCCATTTTTGTGTTATTTCATTCATGCTTGGAAACAGGGTAATGATTAAGTGGAATTCATAGAGATTATGCTTTGCTTAGTTTTTTCCAAGTATTTCACCAATGTATTCTGCTAAAGTTGATGTAGGATTCATCTTGGTATGCCTTACATTGATGGACTGTTTCTTTCCTCTTCTATTCCATAAAATAAAAATCTCTTTGACTACTAGCTCCTTGCTACCTTGCCTGTGTAAATTCGTTTGCAGAACCTTTGTGAACGATGTTTCATAGTTTGTAAAAGGTGACTCCATTGCCCAAACTAAATCCTATACGTTTTCAACCAAACTACGCATGAATCATTTATTTCCAAAACAGAAACTTGATCTTCTGTATAATTGTTGTAATTGAATATCTTGGTCATGAATGCTAGTGTTTCTTTTTCATTATTGACAATCTTGATTATTCTAGTCTTTTCATAAGATTTTAGAGAGAGCCCTCAAAATTGGTTAGTGGTTACCTAGAATTACCCTCTTTCAGCCTTGGGGGTCAATTTTGGTGTTAACACCAACATCTACTCATGGAACCAAAGAAGAAAATGTAACAAAATATGAAACCCCACATATGCAAAGCATACAACCAAGGGACTTTCAATAATACTAGATCACGCCCTTTTCAAAACCAAGCAGCAATAACAAGAGAAGAGGGCTCATGGCCCTGAAGAATCACGCAGCCCCAAACAAGCAGAGAAATTAAAAGAAAAAGATAGCAGAGCTATCCTGGATAAAATGGCCACCGAAACTATGTGCAGAGAATTGAATTAGCTGTGTATTTCCCCTAAATCATGATGCCCAGTAGTTGTGACCAGCATCAACGTAATATATGAAAATGATAAAAGGATCCATTCACAAATCCCTAACGCAGCACAAAAAAAGGATACTCTCACGCCGCAACCAATAGAAATGCTACGCAGAAATAAGTAAATGAAGAGATCCTCTCACGCAGAAATGAAGTGAATGCTCTTCAATCCCCCAAATTACTCTCTGCCCATCACTATGACGCGCACCTATTTAAAAAAAAAAACAAGAATCTGTTTCTCAATTCTCCATTAATAAATATAACGCATTAATAAATAAGAATACTAATCCGTTTCTCAATTCTCTGTTAATAAATATAACCCATTAATAAATATAAATAAGAATCTATTTCTCAATTCTCCAGTGATTAATTAATGAAAAGATATATATATAAATATAATAAACGGTTTCTCATTGTGAATGTAAAATAACTATCTTTTACTCAACTCTCGAGCAATTAAATAGCCAAAAGTATGAACAGCTAAGACCTAGAACGCCCAGCTATTTAAAAGATTATGGAGGAGGGCTTTAAACATAAGTCACAGAAATAATAATGGGTCTCCAAAATACATTAAGTAATTCCATAAATATGGCATTTATCAATTTAATTACTTTTCAACATATTATTGTGACTTAATAATATGTCATATATATTGTTTATTGTCATAAAATATACTTCTATCTACCTTGTTATCTATAATCACAATAAATAATGTAATTAAAAAACAATTTTTAGACTTTTAACTATATTTACAAAAGAGACTATTTAAAGCCCTAGTTCAAAATTTCCCTTCCTCCTAAAATAATAGGTTTAGAATAATGTATATATATATATAAAGGCATGTCTCATAAATTATAATACCATTGTTAAACAATATCAGTCACTATTTAATGATAAGATAAAGAGTGTGAAACTGCACAAGTGTAGTTATTAAAAATGTATTGTATAAAGAATTACAAAGTATTAATTTATTAATAATACTTTATTAAAATGATGGTATATATATATATATATATATATATATATGGGTGTGTGCAAGAAGATCAGGGTCACTTTAGATGCAATGTTACTTTTTCAAAACTTGTTCATGATAAATAAAACATAACACGTTTTTGATATTTAGCACCTGCCATGGTAAGACTCGAGCCTGACATGTCATTGGACATGCAGGATAGGTAACCATAATGCATACGCGTTTTATAACTACAAAACGCGTGCGTGTTATGTAGTTACAAAACGTGTACGCATTATTGAAATCTAAAATCAATTTAAATACATAGTCCCGACGATTCCCGACCACCCCGTGGCACTCATGCATCAGAAACACGAAATAGACCCTGGACGAGGATGGTTTGTGGCCCACTCAAGTATCGGTGTTGCTCGATTTAGCTGGAGGGGAGAAAAATTCACCAGTGGATTGTCATCGAATCAAGTAATTCATTCACCCATACCATTTTTTTGTCATTTCTTAACCTAAATTACTATTTTTTTATTGTTTAAAACAACCTAGTTTTGTAATATTGATAAAATTGGGAATAACCCAATCTCTAATTAAATTCACATCTCCCTCAACCAAGATGAGTGAATAATTAAAATGAATCCCTTTTCAAAAACTCAAAAATTCCTAATCCAACCAAAAATTGAAAAAAAATAGAACTCCCCCCCTTTCTACAATGTATCCATCTAAGTCACCTGACACGAGGACATGGGACGCGAGTGTCCCCACTAGACACTGTGACCCCCGGAATTAGGATACGTAGGACACGGTGACCCCCAGAATTAATATATTTTTAAAATATATTAAAATTTAAAAATATAGACATATAGATCCAATAAAATTTAACATTTACAATTACAAATATTCAATAGAAATTACATTTACAATTACAAATATGAAATATTCAATAGAAATTAGATCATTCACAAATCACAACACATTTGTCATTCACAATCACAAATCACAATGAGACATTGAGACACATAGATGCATGTCAGAGACTCGGAACCATATTTCTCATTAAGTCATCAAAATCAAAATGTATTACATAGATGTCGGAATTCCATTGGGCACTGGCAAATGCCAAATAGACTAATAGACTAATAGTCTAATAGTAAATACAAAAAAGGAGTGGATCAAGATGGAAGAATCTCATCTGTCAATGACTCAATAGTCCTCCTCCATGCCTGAATCAACAAACTCATCACTGCCCTGATCCTCCTCCTCCTCTCTGCCAATCTGAATAACTTACTTTTTAATTGTTAAATGTTTAATTTTAAGTTTTAAATGTATGTAAGTGAATGCCATTAAATTGCTTACTTGAGTTTGATTTAATACATTTTCAATTTTGAAGAGAGTCATTATATACCATACAAGTACTTTTCCTATTACCATGGCTTAGTTTCATCATTAAACAATATTAGTTCACCTTAACTCTTGTTATACTAGAGATCATCCCCATTGAAAAGAGAAGAGTATCATGTGGATAAGAGGAACAAATTTATTCAGTAGTTGTATAATATATAATCCAAACAATGGTAATTGTGGAACCTTTTCATGTCACTAAAATTTATATAGATGATAAATGAGCTCATATATTTGTATTCCACTTAATTTCCAAAGTCATAAGCAGCAAGGTATAATTTCCAATATCATTATAAAAACATTGTAGAAATTTAGGGAAATAAAATATCACATACTATTAGATGCCTCTACGGGAGTAGTTAAATGGATTCTCTTATGCAAATGACAATAATTGAGAGCATAGGAAAAAACTCACAAATTCCCAAGGATTCATCTAAGCAACCAAGTGTTTATAAATCATTTGTGTGTATAACATTTTACTGCATCAAGTTGTACTCCAAGGTAATGAGGGTGAATTTGAAAATCGAATGGGTATTAATAATGAAGCCAACATTTTGGAATATATCAAACGATAATTTTCTGGCCTTAATATTATATCAACTTTATTTAATTTTTTTTGTGTTATTCAATGTGATTTTCCCTAGATGGTCCAAATGAGAAATTAACAAAACATAATTTTTTAACATGTCAATGATTTTGAAGGAAGAAATCGTGACGTATATAATAGAGAACACACACACATACACAAGGAAAATTTCCCTAATTAGTCCTAATGATAAATGGAGAAAAGAAACATGTGCATGCATGCACACACACACAAGGAAATTTTCCGTAATTGGTCCAAATGAAAAATTGACAAAATATGTTATTTTCACACATCATTGATTTTGAAGGATGAAAACCATGAGTTTATAATAGGGGAACACACACACAAACACAAACAAAGGAACCCACACACATGGGTACTTTGTATGTATTTCAAAAAGACATGCTAGGAGGGTGACAAAATAGTTGGAAGGCCTTATTGGTAGTATGACATCATGATGGGAAAGATAACTAGAAACATTCTTCCATGTGGGATGAGGGATCTATAAAAATCTAAGTGTAATGCAACCTATCATATTTATGTCATTAATTCCATCAAGGTGGTGCATTTTTTGAAATCACCTTGGCTCAATTCACACTAGAATATACTTGTAAATTCTCATGTATTTTTATCAAATAACTGTTCAAAATTAGGAAAAATTCATTTTGAGTAAATAAGTCATGATCTCTTAGATGTCATCAAATGTATAATTAGTGAATCATTATAAAAAGGAAAAAAAAAAACACAATTTAGAAATTATTGAATCATTATAAAAAATGAAAAAAAAATTGTTGCCCAATGTATGATTAGTGAAAGATTATAAAAATGAGAAAGAAACACACTTTTGTAACTATAGCAAGAATACCCAAAAATACAAGTTAGGTGTATATTTTGTCTCTTATTTTTATTTTTATTTTTACATTTTTTAATTGTTTTTTAGTATTTTTCATATACTCATTCATACCACATCAGATATGGTAAGGAGGAGAAAAGAAAGGATGGGAAGGTATAACAATTCAAAATAATAACCTTATAACTAATAACCATATGTTTATAGATATTTAATACCATACAAATTGATCCATCAAAAATAGAATTCGATATACTATATTGAATTTAATAAAAATTAAGAATGACAATCAATGTGGTAATGTGGTTTCATGAAAATATTGATATTTACTTTAAAAATATCATTATATACATCATTATATTTTTTAATTAAAAATATTAATATCTACTTAAAACATAGATTATAATTTGTTAATAATTTATATTTTAATATGTAAAATCATATAATTAATAATAATTTATGACAAGTAAATCCAAATAACATAAAATACTAAAAAGCTATAGCTTTATGTTATGATATATTTAATTTAATATATATATATATATATATATATATAATTAGAAATTCTATCTTATAATAAAATAATATATGTTTGATTAATATAAAGAATATAATTCTACTTCATAATATATATATAAAGAATATATATTCTACTTCATAAAATTATAATTTTAGTTCACCTCAAATTATAAGATATAAACATTTATATGTGTAAATATTTGAAAAAAAAATTTAATATTTAAAAAATATAGTTAACTATCACTTACAAAATTAGTTTATGTACAAAATCCATTCGAAATCCCCACCACCAAATCATTGTAAAAATAATAATGATAAATTATTTAGTTCATATTGGTTGCACACTTTTTTATTTTGCATTTATGGATTTTGATAACCAATTAAGATCCTAGATTGCAGATAACACTAAGATTTTGAGTTCATGATTTAAGAGAACAAAGATTTTTGAGTTTATGATTTAAGGTTTTTGTGATTATATTAAGTATAATTGCAAAGATGAAAGAAGGAAATACCCTTTGAAGTGATCACATAATGATTTCCTTAGTTGTCTTGTGTTATTGAAGGGTTGTTTTGTTATCTATGTATTTTCGAAGAAAATGAATTGGGTAGAGATATAGTTGGGTGAGCTTTTGAATATGATGGTTAAGAAGGATATTATGTAAGATGATGAAATGTTTAAAGTGTTTTTTTGGAAATTTTCTAAGCAACTTTCATGTTCAAATTTAAAAGACAAAAAAAATGTTTGAATTATATTTAATTGTTAAGCATTTAATGATACCATACAAAGTACGTAGATTTGACTATTTCTAAATTTGGATCTCAATGACAATTTATTAGTAAATAAGAATGACCATCATCGTCAATAAAGGATAACAACTCATAACTTAAAGTAATCTAAAACTTTGTATTTGTGTAAAAACCCTTATACTAACAATTTAACAATTTTGATAATGACATTTCTATAACTTATTTTTAAATACATTTAAATCCCTATAGCTCCAATAATTTAATTTAAAGTTATAACAGCAAAATACCAAATTCACAGAAAACAATCAAATCAAATGTTTTAATGTTATTAAATCAATAAAAGTATATATTTTCAAATATTTAATCTATGCAAAATACATAAGGTGCGCGATAAACAACTCATCACGGACATTACGATATGATTATGTTTATTGGAGTATCATGCTTGAGATGGAATCTCTTACGTCATGACACACTACCCATGGGAGAGTCATTCCAGCAAATTTTATGGGTGCGATAAAGTCAGTACTCAAGAAGCAGTTGATATTGCCAGGCCTTTCTGCGTCCTGAAGCAGCCTAATTTGACACCATTAGGAGGAGGCCCTATCGTTGCTTGCAAAAAAGCTAGTAGAGATAGCAGTAACCAGAAAATCTCAAGATGATGTGAGTGTGATGATAGTATACCTCCACATTTTTGCATGAAAGAGAATTAATCTCGATGAGGGTAGGGCTGTGTTCATTAATCTAATGATATTAGCGCAAACATGACTCCTCCAGTCTTTTATGTAAAATTGGAGACACTATATCCATTTTTGGAAAGCACCGCAGATTAATAGGTCCACACCTTTTTCACAGTTTGCAACTGCGTTATCCACATTCAGGTAGTGACAAACTAAAATTCATTTTCTAGAGCTGAGAATTATAAAATTAAATGCTCAATAATTTTGAGAGTTAAATCGATTCCCCATCTTGAATAGATTTGAGGTTATGGCTATAATCCTTTACAAATTTTGTTGAAAAACAAAACCAACTGATATCAACACGTTGATCTTCTTTGTTTTTATTCCATTTATGTGATAGTTAATGTAATCTAATTAATTTATGTTTAATATTATACTATATTCATTCACTATTAATCCTTTACAAAATTGGTTGAAAAAAAAAAACCAACTGATATCAACACGTTGATTTTCTTTGTTTTTATTCCATTTATGTGATAGTTAATGTAATCTAATAAATTTATGTTTAATATTATACTATATTCATTCACTTTTTGTTATAAACAAAGTGTTACGGATTGAAATGGAGTAACCGCCACGTTTCCCATGTGATAAAGCTCAAGAGTTGATCCATGGCACTTTGCTGTAAACAGTGGTTACTGGTTTGTATTCCTCCCCTCCGAAACGTACACGTACAATGGTTGTTGGCATTCGGCCCCACCTATGCTACATCGTTTACACAAATGAGGTTTCATTATAATCATGGGAGAGTCACTCCAGCGAATTTGTCGAGTGGAGGCAATCCATCGAGAAGCCGGTAAACCATCTGTTGCCGGTAAACTATCCGTTGTTTTTCAATCCACGCAAAGCAGGGAAACTATCCGTTGCTTTTCGATCCGCGACAAAAGCAGAAAATCTTTCCGTTACAAAAGTAGGAGATATGGAGTACTATACGCCCAGAAGAATTGGTGGTCGGTTCATCCCAGGAGATATGGAGTATAGGCCCAGGAGATTGGGTATATCTGTAGCAGGACACCCCTACCCCTACCCCTGCTCGTTGCTCATGGAGATGAAAGATTGCGGAGGATGCACTGATTTTCTACGGAAAGGTTGTATGTTGGCCGATCATCTGGTGGAGGTAATTTATTCGCGATATGAACATGGAGAAAAATTTCGTGATGGAAATCTGATTTCGCTTGTGGATTTAGGAATAATTTCAAGGCTCGGTTTCAGAACCATTAGCCGAGGCATTTCAAGGCTCCGTTTCAGAACCATTTCAAGGCTCCGTTTCAGAACGTCGTCATCATAAATAGATTGAGGCTGGACGTGAACGCTTTCCATAAGGTCTGTTATAACCTTTTCTGTTTTCTCTTCGGTTTAAGCGTTTCTTTTCTATTTTCATTTAACCCACTTTGACTGTGAAATTGACGTTTCGTAGATTCAAATTTTCTATGAATTAAATGAAGATATATAGTTTGCTGGATACGCTAAGCCGAGTTGCTTCTTCAATTTGCTTTTCGACAGAAAATCTTACTGGTCTTCAATCCGTGTATCTGTTTCTTGATTTTAGCTTTTCTGTTTGTAAAAGAAACAGAGTTGTAAACAAATAGATTCTGAGATTGTTCGATTTTTGGTTTTTCGTTTGTAAAGAAACAGAGTTGTAAACACATAGATAATTGTATGACCTACCTCTTACACGAGCTAAGAATGTTATCTAAAGAAACAGAGTTGTAAAGAAATAGATTTTGAGATTTTTCGGAGGAAGTGTGTGGTGTGCATGGCCTACCCTCTTACACGAGCTAAGAATTTTATCATGCATTATCAATTCATTTCATAAACAGATTCAAAGGCTTCCTCCATACCCTGCAATCAACTAGACAACATCCGGCGACATTTTTACTTAACATGGGTTCTGTATCTAATCGATAGCCATATCCCTGTACCTGGTAGTTTTGTTTAACAGTTGGGTTCTCTAGTCTATTCCAAGGAAAGTGCCAGGCTTAAACCAAATTCCATTTTACCGTCTGGTAAAGCTTTTCCCCAAATTGCATAGAAGCTTTTACATAAACCCCGCATAACCTGAACATCATTGACTCCTTCAATGGCATATTCTTTTGTTTCTGCTAAACCCGTCATAGCTCTGTGATAGCCCAATCTTTACGGTCATCGTATCTGCATCGGCAAAACTTACAAAGTAAATATTATTATTGGTTGTTTGCTCAACTTAAACCCTTACAATTTAGTATCATATTTTAGTCATGTAGTTTACCGCATTTAAATATACAAATATTTAATTTATTGGTTAAGATGTCTCTAGATCCATGACTGGAACAAATCCTTCAATATTATATAACTAACCTTCTCGATACGGTATACATGGTCATTAAAAATCTATCCATTGTGGCTCTTATTTATGGTTGTAATAAATGCTAGTGACAGATTAAACACATATGGTTCTTATAGGTCTATTCCATTTTTATATTTAAGAACCTTTGGTCTAAGATGATTCTAAAAACGTTTTAATATTATATGACAGATTTAGAAACTTAAATCATATATGTAAATCATCCTTTGTGTTTTTATAATGTTTGGTTTTTTCAAATTTTCTAATATCTTATTTGTATATATATTTTAATATTAGAAACTTAAACTATGTATAAAATCATTCTTTGTGTTATTTATAATATTTTATTTGTATATATATAAGGTTTAATGTTTGATTCCCTTCCGTTTTTATAATATTTCTCATTGTATCTTTTAAAATTAGATTTAGGTTAAGGATTTGCTTAGGGTTAGTTGGCTAATCTAAGTTAGGATATGAAAGGTTTGGCTAGTCTAGGTCATGTTTGTGAATAGGGTAGAATATACAAGGGGAATAATGTTAGGGTAGGATAAGCTTAACATAGCTAAGGAGTGGTAAGGCATGATAAACTACAATACAATAAGTATTGAAGGGTGAGGTAAGCTAGCATAAATATGATAAATTGTAGCCCAAGGAGTAGGGTAAAGTCATGTAAAGTAGGTAGGCTTAACATAATAAAGGCAAAGGTTAGATGTTTAGGGTAGGTAGGCTAGGATAGGTTGGCTTGCTTAAGGTAGAGTTGAGTACGGTAAGGGAGGGTGAGAGTGTGTGAGAGAGATAGAAAGGGAGGGGGTGGAGGGAGGTAGAGAGGAGAGAGAGAAGAGATAGTGAGAGGGGGGGGGGGAGAGAGAGAGAGGGGGGGGGGAGAGAGAGAGAAGGGGGTAGAGGGAGGGGGAGGTAGAGAGAGAGAGAGAGGGGGGGGGTAGAGGGAGAGAGAGAGAGAGAGGG